>CM040127.1:221472772-224250748 GCA_022559845.1 Amorphophallus konjac | reverse complement strand
CTGGTAGCTATTATTGTATGCAAATTCCACCAACGGCAAGTGATCATGCCAGCTTCCATCGAAATCAATGATGCAAGCTCTGAGCATATCTTCAACCACCTGGTTAGTTCTCTCGGTCTGACCATCCGTTTGAGGATGAAAAGCTGTACTAAAGTTAAGCCTTGTTCCCAACGAATGTTGTAGTCCTTTCCAAAAATGAGAAGTAAAACGGGGATCTCTGTCAGACACGATTGAAACAGGAATACCATGTAATCTGACTATTTCTTGATGTATAATGCAGCCAAAACATCAACTGACCATCAGCTCTTTATAGGCAGAAATGCGCCGATTTAGTCAATCGGTCATACTAACCCATATTCCATCATGTCCTCCTTTTGATTTAGATAGACCCATGATGAAATCCATACTAATATTCTCCCACTTCCATTTGGGAATATCTAGAGGATGTAATTTTCCCGCAGGCTTTTGGTGTTCTGCTTGACCTTTTGGCAAGTGAGACAGCGTATACATAGTCTGCTATTCCCTTTTCATGTTGGGCCACCAAAAATTCCTCTTCACATCTTGGTACATTTTGTAGATCCAGGATGAATCGTGTACCTTGATCTATGAGCTTCATCTAAGATTTTCTTCTTTAACTCGGGACAATCCGGTATGCAAGTTCTATTCCTGAACATTAATCTTCCTTCACAAGTTATTTGGAAATCAGATTGTCCTTCCAATCTGCCCTTGATTTCCACTAATATTGGGTCATCATCCTAAAGTGCTTGTGTTTCAGTTAATAGGTCTGGACGAATGCTTATATGAGATAATGTAACACATTGAAGTCTGTGTCTATGCTTATATTGAGTTCGGAGAATTGCTTCAGCAATTCCATTCTTGAATCATACAATTGGCTAACAGTGCTCTCGGCTTTCGACTAAGGGCATCTGCTACATGGTTACCCTTTCCGGGATGATATTGTATATTGAAGTCGAAGTCCTTGAGATATTCTAGCCAACGCCTTTGCCTCATATTTAGTTCCTTTTGAGAGAAAAGATACTTGAGACTCTTGTGATCGGAGTATACAGTAAACTGCACTCCATATAGATAATGTCTCTAGATCTTTAGTGCAAATACTACCGCGGCTAATTCTAAGTCATGGACGGGTAGTTCTCTTCATGCTTCTTTAATTGACGAGAAGAGTAAGGTATAACCTTTCCTTGTTGCATTAGAACACATCCGAGGCCAATGCCAGAAGCATCAGTGTATACCTCGAACTTCTCTCCTTCCACTGGTAAAGCTAAGACAGGAGCTGTAGTAAGATGATCCTGAGAGTTTGGAAGCTTCTTTCACATTCCTCACTCCATTCATAACGGATCTCCTTGCGAGTTAACCTCGTAAGTGATACGGCGATTTTAGAGAAATCTTTGATGAATCACCTGTAATTGCCAGCAAGACCTAAGAAACTTCGGATCTCACTAGCATTGGTCGGTCTTTCCCAATTTCTTACAGCTTCAACTTTTGATGGATCTACTGATAAGCCATCCTTTGATATAACATGTCCGAGAAAAGTCACTTCCTCAAGCCAGAATTCACACTTGCTGAGTTTTGCATATAATTGGTTTGTCCTCAATATTTGTAACGCAATCCTCAATTACTCCTCATGCTCTTCCTTAGTCTTGGAATAAATTAATATATCATCAATAAAGACCACCACGAATTGATCCAAATAAGGCCTGAATATACTATTCATTAACTGCATAAAGGCAGCAGGGGCATTCGTTAGTCCAAAAGACATAACAACAAACTCATAATGGCCATACCTGCTTCTGAATGCAGTCTTATGAATGTCCTCATCCTTGATCCTTAGTTGGTGATATCCTGACCTGAGATCAATCTTGGAAAAGTACTTGGATCCAGATACTTGATCAAATAACTCATCGATTCTCGGCAGTGGATACTTATTCTTGATAGTGAGATGATTCAACTGTCGATAGTCGATGCATAGTCTCATGGATCCATCCTTCTTCTTTACAAATAGTATAGGCGCTCCCACGGGGAAGTACTCGGTCTAATGAATCCTTTCTTAAGAAGTTCCATCAATTGCTCCTTTAACTCCTTGAGTTCGGCAGGGGACATTCTATAAGGTGCCTTAGAAACTGGACCAGCACCAGTGACTAAGTCGATGGTGAAGGCCACTTCTCTTTGTGGGGGTAATCCAGGCAGATCTTCCGGAAACACATCCGGAAATTCTTGCACAACTGGGATATCTTCTATCCTAGTTTCCTTAGCCTCCTTAATCGTGACAAATGCAAGGAAAGATACACATCCTTTCCTTATTAGCTTGCTAGCTCGGAGAGCCGAAATAAGAGGTGTCTCGCTCCGACTCTTAGGGCTAGAATAGACTAGTTCTGGAAAGTCTCTGAAGGTAACTTTGCTGTTATGGCAATCGACTGTTGCCTGGTATTTGGATAGCCAATCCGCACCCAGTATGACATCATACTCCTTTAGATCTAAACATATGAGATCGATAGGAAGATTCCTTCCTTTCACCAAGACTTCACAGTTTTGATAATGGTGAGTAATATCGGTTTCGTTTTTGAGAGGAGTAGATAAAATTATTTTCATCCATTCCGGTTCCATAGGTAGTGGGTTAGCAAACTTCTTGGAAATAAAAGAATGTGATGCACCTGTATCAAATAAGACATGTGCATACTTGGAACAAACTTTCAGTGTACCTTCTACTAGTCCGCCTTCTTCTTCTTCGGTCTCCTTAATTGCGTGAAGACGAGCGTTCTTGGTTACCAGGCGCTTTCCGTCACCGGTTTGATCATTAAGTAATGGGCAATCGGGAATCCGATGCTCACGGCTCCCGCAATGGAGACATGCTCCAAGTTTCCTCCAGCACTCTTCGGCTTTATGACCAGCCTTGTCACAATGCTTGCATATTATATTCGAAGGTGTAGTAGTGATAGAGAAGGGCTTGGTCTTCTTAAATTTTTGGTCTTGAGAAGAAGTACCTCCAGTGCTAGGCCTCTTCTTGAAGTTGGGTTAAAGGAACCCGAACTTGTAACTTGTTCCTTCTTATCCTTCCCACGGATTCTATCTGATAGCTCCGTGGCATCTTCTAACAATTGAGCTCGGCGTACTATCTCTGAGTAGACCTGAATATCCATTGGTGCCAGCTGGGTAATATATTGGGGCCTGAGCCCATTTAGGAACCTCCTAGCTTTCATCTTCTCGGTGCTAACTAAGTGCTTAGCATACCGAGATAATCTAGAGAATTGTGCCTCGTACTCCGCCACTGATAATGACCGTTGCTTGAGTGCGGAAAATTCGGTAGCTTTCTTTTCTTGGACTCGGTCTGAAAAATATTTATTATTGAAATGTTCAACAAACTCCTCCCAAGTAATTTGGTCTTGATTTAAAGTAGCTTCTATTGATTCCCACCAGCATCGGGCATCCCTTTCTAACTGAAAGGTAGCTAATAAGACTTCATCTTGATCCGTGCACTGCATAACACGGAATATACGCTCCGTCTCCCTGATCCAGTGCTCTGCGTCGTCCGGATCAGTAGAACCCATGAATTTGGGAGTGTTCATGTTCTTGAAGACTTGGTGGAGACTTCCGGCTCGTTGTGCACCTCCCTGTGCTACTTGTTGCAGCACTTGGGTCATGCCTTGGAGTGTACGCTGCATGTTGCGCCCCTGAGCACGTTCGGCAGCCATTATCCTATAATTACAATAACTATATTAGCATATACTTGCGTTAAGGGCTTTTAGGTTTTTACGTTAACTCAACCCTTGGTTCTACCCAATGTCACTGGTTAAAGGTTTGAACCTATCCTTGGACTTGGGTTTTCCTAGGAATTGAATACCCTAGGCTCTGATACCACAAAAATTGTCACGCCCCGAGCGCGGAAGGTACCCGGAGATGCGCGACGAGTTTATATCAATCATGTCAATCAGAGTAGTAGTGTATTCGACACAAAGACAGAGTGCGCAAATAGTAAAGATAACCCAATCCATTAATTCCTTTAATAAGAATATGTCTATTACAAACCCTTGCAAATACTAGACTCAATAAAATAAAATACAACGCTTGACTCAACAAAAATAGAGTAAAGACAGGACTAAATTGATGCTTGAGTAGCTCTAACTCTTTCACTCTTGACCATCCCCTTCAGATTGAGTTCCCTCATCGTCGGACATACCTGAAACGTAGGGAAACACTGAGTGAGAGAACGCTCAGTAGGAAATTATATCTCAAGAACTAGCAATGGGTTTAAGTAATTACATCTTTTATGAATGCACTATAGCTATGCATGCTCGCATAAAACGATAAGATAGAGAGAGTGTATAACAATAAGATAGCAAGAAGAACTAGTCATGAACTTTCAAGAACTTATATCAAAAGATATCAAGATATTCAAGCAAGTAAACTCATCATGTTATGTTGGAATTTGACTATTTTGTTTCAAGTCAAGCAAGTATGCAATTACCCTTTCTCGGGCCACACAAGTCATGTAATATCAAGTCAAGTACAAGTACAAGATTTGTGGAATGTTCAATCAAGCTAGTCATGCACTTCGGTATAATGTCAATACTGTGATCAATCAACTCCCATAGGCACAAGTACTTTCGGGTGCTCCTCCCAGGACTAGATCGGGCCCTATATGCGCAGGCATTAATCATGTATTTTAACATCAACTTTTGTGTATAGCCAATATGGAATTTCAAGAATAAAGCTTGTAGATACGTAGGATAACTTTGAAAGAATAGAGTCCAAAAGTATGATACTTGACATAGAATGACGATAATAACGGTACAATCACGATTATCGATAAAATTAGGTGGATTTGGTTCCCTAACTTGGGTACCATGATCAATAAGTGTCCATATGGATGGTCACCCATTTAATATAGAATTGGGGTCCACAAGAACATCAAGTTTAATATAGAATTGGGGTTTACAAGAACATCATAACAATGTGGATATAGAATTGGGGTTTACAAGAACAGCATCAAATGGCAGGATAACCTCATCCCATTAAGAAAATTCTCATGATACACACTTTGCATAATATGAGGGCCGGTATACCATGTTTCTATAGAGTGACATGGCAAAATAGTGTAATGAGTTTTTATGGTACAACCAGCTCAGTCGGCCTTGAGGGAATCCAAGGCTCGAGGAGTCTTACGGAGGTCTCTATGACTAACTCGTTAGTCCAAAGGAACGGAATGTCCAATGGAGAGCTTGTATGTCAATGAGAATTAGTGGGTAAACGATAAATCATCATGAAACGTGGGACTATACTCACGGAACGGAATATAGTGCCGATTACATATATATATATAAACCCTTCGGTGATAGTAATCAGTGTGAAACAGTAATACAGAAAATAGCGACTTAAGCTAAGTCATTAATTATCCAATTAACGCCTTACTCAGGGGCGTTTATTCACAATTTGACGACGTATACATTAGTCGTCCCTTCAATATTTCTATTTTGTAGAAAATCAATATTCTAGAATTTTTACAAAAATGCGCCCTGGACAGGGGCGTTACTTGTCAACTAGCGCCCTGGTCTGGGGCGTCAGTTCAATAATAGACGACCTAGACAAGGTCGTGAATTCAAGAATTTACCAATTTTTATATAATAAAATTTCAAGAAAGAGGGTACATGATCATGACAAGAAAAATAGCAGGATTTCACAGGTATACTCATGCAATATATTAGATTCATGGTTACATAAATATTAAATTTTAAACGTGGTTGTTTATTAATTACATGTAATTGACAACTTCTGGGCAGGGCGTCAAAACAATAATTAGCGCCCTAGTGTGGGTCGCTTCTTTAAATTAGCGTCCTTGTCAAGGGCGTTTCTTCTTAAAATTACATGGAAAAAATATCTGAAACCATAATAAAACTATATGCATGTATGACAAAAGGTATTACTAACAACTGGAGTTGGTTTGGGCTACGTTCTTGAGAAAACCTACCTGGTTTAGAGGAAGATACGTAAAAGATGTGAAGAGATGATACTCTGTTTGCAATAGAGTTTCCTCATCGCCTGAAGAAGAAAACAAGATGAAGAACTTCTCGTCCTTCAACTATATGAGAGTTTCTTCACGTTGCAGGCAACCTGCAGAGGAAGAAGGAAAGACGAACGATCATTATCTTCCTTAAATCGTGACTGAAGGAAAAGAAGAACACTACCTGTTCTTCGTGCACAGCAACAGCAGACAAACGCCAAAATAGTGATCATGGCTTGATTAGGGAGTATATTTATAGGATTTTGGGGATTTTAATAGGGTTAGAGTTGTATTGGAAGTAATACTTCCATGATAGAGTCCTTACCATATTCCACCTTCGTCGTAGTTATCCAGAACTTGCCCTGAATAAACTCCTGGGTCGAACGAAACTCGAACTGAATTAACGTCTTAAGTGAGGGCGTCGAATTTAAATTGACGCCTTGTCGAGCGTCGTTACTTATGTAAACGCTCCCATGTAGAGGGCGTTTCATTTCTTTTCCTTAATTTTTATTTTTCCCGTCATTTGAAATTTGACGCCCTATTGTCTAGGCGTCCCTTTTAAATTAACGCCTTATCCAGAGGCGTTTCCTTTTGAATCAGCGCCTTGATAAAAGGTGTTATTTCTTCTTGATTAATGATTTACCCATTTAGACTCTTTGTCATCTATTTACTTATCTTTTATTTTAATTTAATTTATTTAAAAATCTTGTTTTTATCAGGGTTGCTACAACGCTGGCATGATCACTTGCCTCTTGTTGAATTTGCATACAATAATAGCTACCAGGCAAGTATACAAATGGCACCTTTCAAAGCCTTATACGGAAGGAGTTGCCGATCACCCTTATGCTGGGACGAAGTTGGAGAGAAACAACTATTAGGTCCAGACATGGTAAGGGATACCACCGAGAAAATACAATTGATCTGAGAAAGACTGCAAGTGGCTCTGTCTAGGCAAAAGGCTTATGCTGACACAAGAAGGAGAGATCTTGAATTCCAAGTCGGAGATCATATATTTCTCAAGATATCGCCTGGACGTGGAATACGGAGATTTGGTGTTAAGGGCAAGCTTACACCAAGATTCATCGGACCTTTCGAGATACTGGAAAGAGTAGGCGAGGTTGCTTATCGTATCGTGTTGCCTCCTCAATTGTCCGACGTACATAATGTGTTCCACATATCTATGTTGAAGAAGTATGTACACGATCCATCACATATTATTGAACATGGAGACTTAGTTATCCAGAAGGATCTCACGTATGAACAGAAGCCCATGAAGATACTAGATCGTGAAGTACGTACCCTAAGGAATAAGGTTATTCCCATGCTAAAGGTACAATGGAATAAGAGTTCCGAGCATGAAGCCACATGGGAGACCGAGGAATCCATGAGGAAGCGATTTCCAGAATTATTTTAAGGTATATACTCTACACTCTCCATATATATACTATTGAATTTGGGGACCAAATTCTTTTAAGTGGGGGAGGGTGTAGCAACCCTGGGGAAAAAAATAAAAGGAAATAAAAACCCCAAATTTATCAAATTTGATAAAGTATTAAATAAATGAATGAGAAACATCAGAAAGAATAAATACAACGACAGAATGGAAATAACGCCTTTGGTCAAGGCGCTACTTCATTAAGAAATGTCTCTAGATAAGGCGCTAATTAAAAAGGGACGCCCAAACGACAAGGCGTCAATTATCAAACGGCCAAAATAAAAAAAAAGGGGGGGGGGAAGTAAATGTACGCCCTCCACCTGGGCGCGTTTTCACAAGAAATGACGTTCAGCAAGGCGTCAATTTAAATTAACGCCCTATGACAAGGCGTTAATTTAGTTAGAGTTTCGTTCGACCCAAGAGACTATCCAGAGCAAGTTCTGGATAACTACGTCGAGGATAGAATATAGTAAGGACTCTATCAAGGGAATACTACCCTTAATCAAATTCTAACTCTATTAGGATTCCCAAAATCCTATAAATAACCCTTCCTGTCGAACCCTCAGAGGCTATTGGCTGAAGGAAGCTCTGCTGCTGCATACGTAAAGAACAGGTAATGTTCTTCTTCCCTGCCTTTGGTCATAATCATGAAGAATATTAATGATTCTTCATCGTCTTTGCTGCAGGAAGTCTGCCGTAAGTAGTAACTCTTCTGCCTAGTTGAAGGACGTGGAGTTCTTCATCATCTTCTTCTTCTTCTTCCGGTGATCAGAACACTCTGTTTAGAACAGAGTATCGTTCTCTCTTCAACTCTCTTCACGTTCCTTCACCAGAACATTCATCAGGTAGGTTTTCTCAAGAACGTAGCCCAAACTAGTATAAATTATGAAATAAACTCATCCATGATCTCATGCATATAGTTTTACTGCGTTTCCAAATGTTTTCTGAGTGATTTTAAAGAAGCGACCAAAACAAGGACGCTAATTCTTGTTTTGACGCCCTACCCAGGAGTCGTCAATTTCATATAATTGATAATTATCCATGTTTAAAATTCTATAACTATGAAATCATGAATCTAAATTAATGCATGATCATACCTATCGAATCCTGCTATTTTTCTTGTCTTGACCATGAAATTGTTCCCTGAAATTTTATTATCTGAAATCTGGTAAAATCTTGAGATAACGACCTGATGCAAGACGTCTCTTGTAAAAGTGACGCCCCAGAACAGGGCGCTAATTGAAAAGTAACGCCCCTGTCTAGGGCGCGTTTTATTAAATTCCATATTATCTAAATTATACAAAAATAGAAATACAGAGTGGACGACTGCTTAACAAGCCGTCAATTTGTAAATAAACGCCCCTGTGTAAGGCGTTAATTCCATGATTAATGACTTAGATTAAGTCGCTAGTTTCCTGTGATACTATTTTACACTGTTACTGTTAACCGAGGGTTTCATATGTATATTATATATATATATCGGCACTATATTCCAGTCCGTGAATATAGTCCCATGTTTTATGATGTCTTATCGCGTTACCCTCAATTCTCGGTGACATACAAGCTCTCCATTGGACATTCCGTTCCTTTGGACTAGCGAGTTAGTCATAGAGACCTCCGTAAGACTCCTCGAGCCTTGGATTCCGTCAAGGCTGACTGAGCTAGTTGTACCATAAAAACCAATTACATAATCTTTGCCATGTCACTCTATACAAACATGGTAAATCGGCCCTCATGTCATGCCATGGGTATGATGTGAGAATTATCTTAATAAACGGGGAAAACATGCCGTTGATGTGCTGTTCTTGTAGACCCCAATTCTATATCAAACATGATGTTCTTGTGGACCTCAATTCTATATTAAAAGAAGTGACCATTTACTTGTGGGCACTTACTTGTCATGGTACCCAAGTTAGGGAACCAATTCCACCTAGTTTTATCGATAATCGTGATTGTACCGTTATTATCGCCTATCTATGTCAAGTGTCCTATTTTTGGACTCTATTCTATCAAAGTCTATCCTACATGACTAATTTCTTGAAATTTCATATTGGCTATACGCAAGAGTGGATGTTAAAATACATGATTAATGCCTGTGCATATAGGGCCCGATCTGGTCCTGGGAGGAGCACCCGAAAGTACTTGTGCCCATGGGAGTTGATTGATCACGGTATTGACATTATACCGAAGTGCATGACTAGCTTGATTGAACATTCCATAAATCTTGTACTTGACTTGATATTACATGACTTGTGTGGCCCGAGAAAGGGTAATTATATACTCGCTTGCTTGAAATATGATAGCCAAATTCCAACATGACATGATGAGTCTACTTGCTTAAATATCTTGATATCTTTTGATATAAGTTCTTGAAAGTTCATGACTAGTTCTTCCTGCCATCTTATTGTTATATTCTCTTGCTATCTTGTCGTTTTGCGAGCATGCATAGCTATAGTGCATTCATGGAAAAATGTAATTACTTAAACCCCTTGCTAGTCCTTGAGATATAATTTCCTACTGAGCGTTCGCTCACTCAGTGTTTCCCTACTTTTCAGGTAAGTCTGACGATGAGGGAATTCGATCCGATAGGGAAAGCCAAGAGTGAAAGAGTTAGAGCTACTCAAGCATCAATTAGTCCTGTCTTTTCTCTATTTTCCTTGATGTCAAGCGTTGTATTTTTCTTTTATTGAGTCTAGTATTTGCAAGGGTTTGTAATAGACATATTCTTATTAAAGGAATTAATGGATTGGGTTATCTTTATATTTGCACACTCTGTCTTTGTGTCGAATACACTACTACTCTGATTGACATGATTGATATAAACTCGTCGCCCATCTCCGGGTACCATCCGCGCTCGGGGCGTGACACACTCACACCGCACACACTGTAGCTCCCTCTCATCCCGCTCTCTTCCCTGCACTCACACGTCCTTTTCTTCCTCTCCACTTCCCACACACGTTGCCTGCACCACGGCATCCTCTCTGACACACATGAACACAACCAGCCACCCCCCTCTCGCCAATGTCTCTAGCCCTGTCTCTCTGAAACTCCCACCATCCGGCGTCCCCATCGCTGCTTTCACAACTCTCTTTCCACACACACTGCATGAATGTACTCCCCAAGCACACACACACTCCACACTCACTGTAATACACCACAACAAACACCTCACTCTCTCTCCCTTCCCATCGCGTAGACATTCACTGCACCACCGCCGCGTCGACCCCACACGGCCCCTTTGGTCCCCACTCTGCACTCCCTCTCATCACGGTCTCTCTCTCTTTCTCATTCTCTCTCTAATACTCCCCGTCCGAGCTCCTCTCTTTCTGTTTAAACCCCCTCAACCACTGGCCTACTTCTCACTATTCCTCCCCTCGCTAACTCTCACACCCTCTCTCTCTACAGCTCTCCTCATGTCCCTCTCTCTAAATTTCTCTCTCTAAAGCTCACTCGTGGCGACGTCTACTCCAAGTTGGGCGGCCATTCAAAGGCCCAAAGGCGTGGACGACGAAGACTTCGTCTCACCGGCTACATCCCCTCCTTAGTTCTTTAATTTTTTATTTTAGTTAGATTTTATTCTGAGTGTTGTACTTGATATTTCTTGAACTTCTATGCGATCTATTATTTTGGAGCATTAAATAGTTAATGTCATTATCTAGATGCTTGGATTTCTCTCTCTCTCTCTCTCTCTCTCTCTCCCTAATTCTCTCCTTTATCCCTTCATGCTTCTTTAGATAGATTTTAATCTTGTGCTATTTCAATTATTTCCAATAAAAAAATCCTTTCAAAGACTTCTTAAGTTTTTACTAAAATAAAAGAGAAATAGGATTTTTAACTTCAAAATATTAGCATGTCCATGGATTCGACCCGTATTCTCTACTATATTCCAAATCTAAATTTTAATGTGAGTACGTAATTTTTGAAATTGAGTGCGTGAGTTTTTAACGATGGGCTTCCCGTTCCATCAATTTTTGACGCCATTGCTGGGGAGGCTTGTGATTTTTGAGTTGAAAACTTTATTTTTCTTTTATATATATTTGTGCTAATCTATTTTCTTGTCTTTTCTTATTTTGATAGGAATTGAAAACAAAATAAATGGAAAAAACAAAGCAAACCAGAAAATCCAAAAAAAATTGTCAGAAAATATGTCGCAGAAACCTGAAGCGTCGGTACAGAGATCAGACTTCAGAAATTCCAGAGAAATTAACTGTCGCAGAAGGTCTGAGTACTGTCGCAGAAGGTCTGAGAAGAAAATCAGAAAAAAGGGGCAGAAAAAAAAACCATTGAGAGGTTTTTCTTCCTTTCCTTTGTCATTGAATTGAGTCATTTAAAAAAAAGGACAATGAGGGATTGCGCTTCAAGTAAGTATCCTAAAGCCTTCTCATTTTGTGTCATTTCCTTAATGTTCTTGCAAAGTGTGGTTATATAGGTTCACTAAAAAAAAACTCTTCACTTGAACCCAATAAAAATCTTCATTCCAAGAATAGAAAGCACACTTTCATGTTCTAGGTCATGCATCATTTAGGATAGAATTTATTTTTCCTTGTTGTTTAATTTTTGTTAATTACATTGTTGAAGATTGCGGGGGATAAGGTGAGTTTTTCTAAACTTTTCCTTAATCACATGCTTATGCATACTTGCATAGAACCCCTTGTTTGTACATTGTTTGTTGCATATCATTTCTAAAGCATCTTAAGGGCAACACCCATAATCACATAAGGTGGAGATTTGATCACCGTTCCTTGGCTCATAAATCATAATTTCATTCACCTTTGCATCACCTAGACCTTAAATAAAATTCAGTATACATTGGCCCTAGGTTCACACCGTGGTTCTTGTGTTATTTGGGCTTACCCTCTTGTAGAAATTGGTGTCAAAGGTAAGACGGTCGGACGACAAACGCCTTAAGTGGGCAAGTGATTTTTAATTAGGACCCTACGAAAGTAGGGGAGCCTCCCACTACCCCACCCCTTACCTGACGGGTGAAAATATTGAGAGTGAACTTAAGTCGCACTTTAGCCATTTTGTGAAACCCCTTTTGTAGGACTAAGTCACATCTAGGTCATTAGGTAATTTGTGTGACAACTTATTTGTGTTTGCATAAAAAATAATAAAAAAAATCTTCCTCTTCTCTCTCTTCGTCCTAGTCGTGTTAGTGAATAAAACAAGACAAAAAAATAAACAAATAAAAACAAACAAAAAAGATAAAATCATCTCTATAGATCGGGTTTTTAGTCAAATTAATTGTTTGACCCAAAATCAATTCAATCCAATGGGCCCAAACTTATTTACACCACCTACCTTTCAAGATGATTACATATGGGCCCGGTCGGCCCATTATGTAGGTGAGTACCCGACCACATTTCCATACCCGACCCTCAATGAAAGCCCATATCCTTGGTCAGCCCAACAAGAGAATCCCACACCCATGGAAGCCCAACATCCTTTTCCTCCCCACAACTAGGACCAAGTTGCTTAATATTATTTAGGGGATCAAATGCCATTCCTTCCTCAGAACCAAGCTTCAACATGCCAAAATCTCCATATACCTTCTTGCACTTCTATTTTTGAGTGGGGAGATCAAAATAATTTCTCTTGGACACATACTCAACACCAAGCTCCATGCCCTCCCGAACCAAATTTTCAAACCCAATTTGATCAAAACCACTATGGAGAGCATGAAACATACTTTTCATCTCATTATCCACAAGAAGGCCATCCTTATCAATTCAATTCTCAACACATCCATTCTACCCCTCCATTCAATGGTCCCAACAATGAAGAAAAATTCAACCAATTGATTCAACTCATCTTGACTAATCCACAAAGCATTGGCTCCCTCCAAATGAAATTGGATCAACTCACAAGAGCCACATATGAATTGTCTATGGACCAATTACCTAACCCCCTTGATGCAAACTTTGAAGATCAATTCCCTCAATTTACCCAACATTCTTGCCAACAACCCATGATTCCCTGCTGTATGAAACTCTTGACCTAGATAATGAAGGAATTACGGAAGAATTACATCAAAGAGAATTTGGGGTGATTAGCAAGATGGCTTATGTGATTGAGGATTCTACACCCATCTATGAGGAGAGTTATAATGAGTATGTTGAAAACAAGTTGGGGGGTGAATCGAATGATGTGCAAAATGATGCTAGTCAAAACTATGAAATTGAGAATATCAATAGCTCAATTGAGGAAGAATATAGAAAAGAGGATGGTCTAGTGGAAAATGATGATGACAAGGTTAGGGAATGTGACCCTCCTTACATGGAAGAATATCATGAAGGGACCACATTGGAAGATTTCTCATTTCACCTCACAGTTCCACAATTGGAAAAATTGATTGACATTTTCCCTATGTTGGAACAATGTGAACACTTTGACATGGAGAGTGTCATCATTAACTCATGTGAGGAGAAGCATAAGGAAGAAGGTAATGTTGATGTTGCAAACATGTTGAATGATAACTCTCATGAGGAAGAGAATGGTGATGAGCCTTTGAGTGAAAAATTCATCTCTAATTTAGATGCCCCACTTGTGGAGAAGATAACTGATAATCTCATTTTAATATAAGATAATGATGATGGGGCATCACTTGAATAAATTGAGAGCATCATCACTCCACACACCAAAAGCCCAATTGAGGATATACACGAACATGAGGATTGCTTTGGGGTTAATAATATTGGTGATTTAATGAAGATGAATTCTGAATATCCTCCTCTTGAGGAGTGTGATGAAGGGGGCTTCTTAGAGAATTTCACATTTGATCTGACCTATAATGAAGGGACATTGTTGAAAAAATTCACATTTAATCTTCCTACCCCCTCATTGGACAATTTGAGTGATAATCTTCATTTGATTGATGAGTGTGATGAAAGGGCCTTGTTGGAAAGGTTTACATTTGATCTACTCACCTCATTAGTGGAAAATCTGATTGATAAACTTCATTCGATTGATGAGTTTGATGAAGGGGGCTTCTTAGAAAAATTCACATTTGACCTAACCTCTGAGCCCTACCCCATAAAGTTTGAATCATTAGATAGGTTAGACTCTGGGCTCACACCTCCATCCAATTTGATCCCTCTGCAAGCTAAGCCTCTCCAATATGACATTCTAGGACCTGAGGGGGACATGTCAACTATATTCACCTTTGATTTGACTCCCCATCAAGAAGACCAGTTGATTAATGCTCTTGATCTGCATGAGGCTATTGTTGAGGCGAATGTGGCTAATAATGTCGATCTTCATAAGCCACTGGTGCTTGGCCAAGTTTCTTTGGAGGAAGAAGGAAATAAAGGGGTAGTCAGGTGGGTAGATACAGGACAAGGGGACCAATGGATTGATACTGGCAAAGGTTTCATCCCGATCTTGAACGATTACTGGCCATTGATTGTAACATGCCCCTTAAAGAAGAGAATCAGCTCACACATATGGCAAATTTTAAAATCAACAATGTTCGAGACCAGCACGTTTTTGGGCCACATGCATATATATATCATCTTGTCTTCAAATGGCATGAATGCTGGAATTTAAAAAAAGATAAGATAACATGGTGGCTAATCATGAAATCAACTTGTTGGTTATTGGGCCTCATTGTGTCTGGCTGAAGACGTTAAACTTAGCGCTTGTTCGGAGGGAGCCCAACGTTTCCCCTTTTATGTTTCAATAAGTCATTTTCATTTTTTGTGTTTGTAGGAGTTCGATGTAGCATCAAGAGGATGTCTGGCAAAAGTCCTGTCTGCCCATCCTAGGTTGCACCTTTCCTTCCCAAGCATTCTTGTGCATTGTTCTTTTAACACATTGTTCATATCATTAGAGACGATGCTATTCAAGTTGGGGGGTAAGGGTAATCATTATTAAATTCTCTCACAACCCACTGCCTCATTTTGTTAAAAAAAAAGCCCAACTGAGTTTTCATAATTCATGCTTTCATAAAAGAGACTCTAGAATGGAGAAGAATGTGGAAGAGGATGATGGATTGATATTTTAGTGTCTAGTCATGGGAATTAATTTAGAATCTCCTAAGTTCTCTTAGCATCAAGAAAAAAAAATCACTTGCAGACTAATGAAACAGGAAGGACAAGCCTTCTGTCATTCGGTATGGTGTCTAATACTCTGCCCTCCCTAGTAAAGAGTTAGATCTGAAAAAAAAACCATGGAAAATGCCCTTGATCCTAGTAACCGGACCTGCTTCTCCTAAGGCAAGAGTTGATGTTCGCATCAAACGGTGAAGGGTTGTGCAACACCATGTATTGAAAAAAATGAATAAAAAAAAACATGGAAAATATCCCTGATCTTAGTAACTGGGCCAGCTTCTCCTAAGGCAAGAGTTGAGGTTCGCGTCAAACGGTGAAGGGTTGTACAGCACCATGTGAAAAAAAAGAAGAAGTGGAGGTTATTGTGATCAAAGCTCTGATCTAGGAGGTAGAGTTGAAAGACACCTAGCTAAAATGGCATTATGGATGATGCAATTGCCCAAATTGTGGATTTAGATTTCATGAGCACAAGTGCAAAGAGACCTTGGGCATATTCTAAGAGAATTATGAGCATCATATTCTAATCTTTTGACTAGTTCACTTTAATAATTCCAAAGTCCTAATCCTTAGTTTAATTTGTGAAGGAGGATATTGTCTTGAGGCATGAAACTTTTAAACTCTTATTGGTCCCTAATCTTAACTTATTTGCATTACTAAGGGACTAGCAATGAGTAAGTTAGGGGGTGTGATAAGTGTTCAATTGTCTATTCTTATTTATATCACACACGTCGTTCTCGAGCTTTAATGATGTTAATTATGCATATTCTTACATGATAATCTCGGTCACACACAAAAGGGAGAATTTTCTACAATTAATGGGATTTGAGACCTTTTGTTGCATAATTAAGTTTAATTGAATTTGGTTCCTATAAAATTTATTTTTTTGAATGGAAGAGAAAGTGATAAAGCATATATTCAAACTTATTGTGTGATGAAGGGGCTTGACATAAACTTGATTATACATGGGGGGCCTTTGTATAATATTTTATATATCTTCTCAACGTTGTGAACAGGGCCCCCCCTCTCTTGTGTGATAGTAACAAGGCTAGCGGTGTTCCCTTCTCCAGTGTGTGTGAATCCCATGGCCACTCTTCTCCCTCTGGTTGAGCACAAGGGGAGCCTGGCAGATCGCCTTGGAAGCCAGCTAGATCGGAGACTCTGGCGCAGCAAGCAGCAGGCAGACATGGGAAATGGCAAGATCACGCGGATGAACCATGTCCAAGAGCATGGCAGATGCATGGGGAGCCGATGAGCTAGCTGGCATGCATGGCGGCAGAAGTGGCAGACTGGGCAGCAGCATGCAGAGTTGTAGGCGAGCTTGTGTCCTCAAGCACATCAACGTGACAGCATGGCATTGCAGCAGCAACGTGGGCACCAGGCACCCCTATAAGAACTCGCAGCCTCCTCTCCTTGAGCAACTTCTTCTTCCCCCTCTCCTCTCCTCTCTCCTTCCCCTTCTTTCCTTCACCCTCTTCTTTCTCATCTTCCCCACTCACTATGTAACTAGATGGCGGAACCCCTATTTTGAACAAGGGCACATGCCATTCTCTTGCCCCCCCCCCTTCGCAGCTCTCTCTCTCCCTCTAGCCATCTCCTCTCTTCTCCCTCTCCCTATCTCTCTTTCTATCACACACACACCGCCGGTCACCTCTCCTCCCTCCCTCTCTTTTATCTTCTCTTTCTCACACCTTCACACTGTCTCTCTTCTCACTCCCTCTCTGTTCCCTCTCTCTCTAACTCTCGAACTCCTCCCTCTTTCTCTCTTATTCTCACACCAACTGTGCCCTCTATAGCCTCTCTTCTCTCCCCCTCTCCCCATCACGGGATCTCTCTCCCTCTCTTCTCTTCACCCCTCTGTTGCTCACCTCCACTCTTCGGTCTCTCTCTAACCCACACGCCCTGCACGCAGTCGCAATCCAACTCGCCCTCCACCGCATCAGACCAGCGCATCTCCCCACCCCTTGCTCGCATCTCTCTCCATTTCTGCACCCTCTCTTTCTCTCTTCTCCCCTCTCCCTCTAACTCTCTCTTCCCATCGCGACACCACTGCAGATGGCCCTCTCTCCTCTCTTTCTCTCTTTTGTACACACACGCCTACACACAGTCTCCCCCTTCACCCACCTTGACATCCCTCTCCATACACGGCACTCTTTTTTCCCTCACACCGTACACACTGTAGCTCCCTCTCATCCTGCTCTCTTCCCTACACTCACACATCCTTCTGTCCTCTCCACTTCCCACACACGTAGCATGCACCGCGGCATCCTCTCTGGCACACACGAACGCAACCGGCCACCCCCCCTCTCGCCGGTGTCTCTCGCCCTCTCTCTCTGAAACTCCCACCATTCGGTGTCCCCCTCGCTACTTTCACCACTCTCTACCCACACACACTGCATGGATGTACTCCCCATGCACACACACACTCCACACTCACTGTCATACACCACAGCAAACACCTCCCTCTCTCTCCCATCCCATCGCGCAGACATTCACTGCACCACCGCCGCGTCGACCCAACACGGCCCCTTTGGTCCCCACTCTGCACTCCCTCTCATCACAGTCTCTCTCTCTCTTTCTCTTTCTCTCTCTAATACTCCTTGTCCAAGCTCCTCTCTTTCTATTTAAAGCCCCCTCAACCACTGGCCTACTTCTCACAATTCCTCCCCTCACTAACTCACACACCCTCTCTCTCTACAGCTCTCCTCATGTCTCTCTCTTTAAAGCTCACTCGCGGCGACGTCTACTCCAAGTTGGGCGGCCATTCAAAGGCCTAAAGGCGTGGACGACGACGACTTCGTCTCACCGGCTACATCCCCTCCTTAGTTCTTTAATTTTTTATTTTAGTTAGATTTTATTCTGAGTGTTGTACTTGATATTTCTTGAACTTCTATGCGATGTAATCTTTTATTTTAGAGCATTAAATAGTTAGTGTCATTATCTAGATGCTTGGATTTCTCTCTCTCTCTCTCTCTCTCCATAATTCTCTCCTTTACTCCTTCATGCTTCTTTAGATAGATTTTGATCTTGTGCTATTTCAATTGTTTCCCATAAAAAAAAATCCTTTCAACCACTTCTTAAGTTTTTCCTAAAATAAAAGAGAAATAGGATTTTCAACTTCAAAATATTGGCTTCTCCGTGGATTCGACCCATATTCTTCACTATATTCCAAATCTAAATTTTATTGTGAATACAAAAATTTTGAAATTAAGTGCGCAAGTTTTTAACGACGATCTTCGCCTTCCATCATCCGCCAATCAATCTTAAAGTTATCGGCCAATTTGTAGACCTTCTGATTCCGGAAGTGGCTTCCGTTGTCAGAGATAATCCAGTCGGGCAAGCCAAATCGGAATATGATGTTTCTGTCATGTCCCGAGATTATGCAGCGGAAACAATCGGGAATGTGAATAGTCGGCTAGTACGCCTCAAGCAAGCAATATAATCAGTGCGCAAGACAATCACATAAGAGTAATTGCACAATATACTTCACTAAAACCTTTAATTTTATTCCTTCATAAAATAATTCCCAAAGTAGATAAGATCTTTTCACTAGACTCAAGAAAATAAAATTACATCATCACTCGACTAGACATTTAGTAACTAAGGCTTCTCTTGAGTCGTTTATCCTTTAATCACTCTCAGATCCATCACTTGAGTAATCGGAATCCGTCCCACTAGAATTTCTTGAAAAAGATTGTAAAGTTGGGTAATGAGCACACTTGCCCAGTAGGTATCTTCGTATCAACATGAAGGCAAATTTAAATTATTAACATTTTAGCTCTAAAGAACAAGGTAGTCATGCAAATACGATGAAACATGCGAATAAAGCTAAAGTAACAAGATATGATCAAACTTGAAATACAAGAACATGATTTGATCAAGTATATAATAAGAATGTAGATCTGGCCTTTTCGAGAATGTAACAAGAATGTACTTTTCATAACCATGAAGGCTATGCACTAGAAAGTCATGTAACAAGCAAGAATGTACTCTTCACTTAGTAGCAAGTACTTCGTGAATTCATGTGGATTCCCATGGATATATCACTAATTTATAAAGAAAGTACTCCCAGTGTAATGCGACGCCAGTAGCATCATACCCCATGGTTTATAATATGTTTCCGACAAGCAGCCGAGGGGACTAGCATAGAGTCCTTGAACACAATCAGTGCCCGAACTGCATCTTAAAGTATAAATCAAGCTACTTCCACGTTTATAGCAATAATGTGGCCAATAATGCACAAGTTCAACAAAAGTTCCATGTTAAGGTAACAAAATAAGAATGCTTCAATTAAGAACAAGAGATATCAAGGAATGAGTTTATAACTAGGTCATGCTAGAAAATGTCGGCAGCATAATGGTACTTTCATTAAGTTTCATAATTCTAGCTTAATGGTTACACTCTAACCAAATTATGGTAGTTAGGCACTTAAACAGAGGCCTTTCAGATCATGCACCGTTGCTTCTACAGATTAGCCCTTCAAACTCAAAAGCTCCTGGGAGATTCTTATATCAGCACATGAGGGATTTCTGGAATTTGTGAAAAAGCAATGGTGTAAATGCACCAATATTGAATGTCATCCATTCCATGCTCTACAGAGAAAGCTCAAAGATCTGAAGGCAGCATTAAAATCTTGGAATAAAGACATTTTTGGCAATATATACCAGGCCAAGGAAGAAGCAAAAGTTCAGGCCGAGAGAGCTCAACACTCCTTTGATGATAATCCAACAGTGGACAATCGCATAAACCTTCAGAAGGCCAATGCTCACATGCGCCTTATTTTACCCCGAGAAGAAACTTTCTGGTATCAAAAATCCAGAGTCAATTGGATAGACTGTGGGGATCGGAACACACAATTTTTTCACCAATATACCAAGCTCAAAAGGCAGAGAAATTATGTTCATAAATTGAAAATAAATGGTATCTAGGTGGAAGAACAGGAAGCATTATTAAATGGTGCAGTTGAATACTTCAAAAACTTATTAACCACTGAAGACCACAGTATAGAGGAAAATTTATTTGCAGTCATCCCTCGGTTGATGAATAACAGTCATAACAACTTGTTATGTATCATACCTCAGGCAGAAGAAATAAAGACTGCAGTATTCTCTTTATGTGGTAATTGCTCCCCTAGACCTGATGGGTTCACTGGGGGTTTTTTCACTCACTGCTGGGATATAGTAGGAGAGGATGTAATAAAGGCTGTTCAAAGCTTTTTTTCAAGGTTGGGGTTTACCTAAAGGGGTCACTTCAACAATCCTTTGTCTGATTCCAAAAGTCAATAATCCCTCTTCATTTTCTGACTTTCGTCCAATAAGCTTATGCAATTTTACATATAAAATTGTTTCCAAAGTTATTTGTGATCGCCTTAGACATATATTGCCTCAGATTATATCAGAAGAGCAAAGTGGCTTCATCAGTGGAAGACAAATAACTGATAACTTTTTGCTGGCCAAGGAAATGTTCATGGAAATAGATAGACCTGTCAGAGGTCACAACATGTTTCTTAAACTGGATATGGCTAAAGCCTACGATCGAATAGAATGGGATTTCCTCATTAAGGTGCTAAAAAGCTTTGGTTTCTCTAATAGATTCATATCTTTGATTGCCCAAATGCTGGTTAACTGCTGGTTTTCAATCTCCTCAATGGACACAATGGTGGTTACTTCAAATCCTCAAGAGGGGTCAGACAGGGGGATCCCTTAGCTCCAGCTTTATTCATTATTGCTGAAGAAGTTCTGAGCAGAGGTCTTAGACAATTGTTCTCAAATGGACAATGCAGACCTTACCATCTACCTCGAGGAGTCCAACACATCTCACACATACTTTATGCTGATGATTCTATCATTTTCATGAATGGCAGCATGAGATGTCCTCTGGTCAGAAAATAAATGCCCAAAAAAGTTGTTTCATGGTAGCCAAGAAAATGCCCCGAAGCTCCATTGACTGAATATGTCAGCTAACTGGATATCAGCACAAGATTGGCAGTATAAAATATCTTGGCATTCCTCTCTTAAAAGGAAGAGTGAAAAGACCTCACTTCAAATATTTGCTAGACAAAGTCAATGCCAAGCTTGCTGGCTGGCAAAGCAAGTTGCTGTCTCAGGCAGGGAGATTGGCTCTCATTCGCTCGATCCAATCATCTATCCCTATGTACTACGCCAGTGCAGCCTCCATCCCATACACTATACTTAAACAAATTTGGAATATTTGCTCCAATTTTTTTTGGCAGGAATATGAGAATGCTCATAGAAAACACTGGATATCCTAAGGAAAAATGTGATGTCCTCTCTCAAAAGGTGGATTAGGTATACGCAGTCAATCAGATACTCAACTATGTCAATATGTTAAACAGTTATGGATATCTGCTCATAACAACTCTCCTTGGGCCAAGTTTGTAAGGAGTAAATACTATCATGGTCTTCATATATCAGAATGCAAAGCTTCATTCCCTGCAGGCATTAAAGCAACTGATTTTGAGAAAGCCCGGTCAATACTCTTAGCTAATTCCAGAATGATCGTTTTTGATGGTGCCTCCACTAACTTTTTGAAAGATAACTGGTATAAAAACAAGACTCTGACTGAAGCTTTACATATTCAACACCCCTCTTTGAATGATGGCTGTACTATTCAAGAAGCAATGGCAAATTTCCAACATTCTGTCTGGCAACTACTGGAAGATCAGTCAATGAGGAGAGAAATCCAGAGATTCAGTATACAAAATGGAGAGGATAAACCTATTTGGTCTCTTACCAACTCAGGTAAATTTAGTATCAAATCTACCTACTATTTTATTAAAGGGCAGAACTCAAATTCCAATTTAAGTTTCAGTAAAATATGACATCCAAAATTCCCTCCTCGGGCCTCCCTGTTCTGTTGGAAACTATTGAAACATGCAGTTCCAGTTTGATAAGCAGATAAAAAAATGTGGCATTGCTATTGCTTCAAGTTCTATCTGCTGCCAAAACTCCCATGCAATAGAGGATGAAAATCACTTATTTGTAGACAGTGTTGTGGCCAAATTTTTATGGAACAAATTTACTCCTTTACTTAACAATTCATCTCTGGAAGTTCTCATCATCAGTAACAGGCTAAAATTAACAATAAATGAGACAGTCCTGAGTAAACCGAAGGGTTTTATATCCCTGTTGATCTCAATCAGGATTATCTGGGAGATATGGAAATTCAGATGTCAAGTTAAGTATGAAGAAAATAGGAACAGCTTTGAAAATATCTCTGAGCAGATTCTTGCAGACCAAAAGCACATTGTGAAATAGATCAAATTGGAACTAGCAACAGCTTCTGGCTCAGCCTGCAAAGTTTTGGTATCTCTATTAGCAATTTTCATCTGACATATATTACAGTTCTCTGGAAAGCTCCGACTACCAATTTCTCCTTACATGTGGATGGAGCAAGCAAAGGGAACCCGGGAATTTCTGGAGGAGGTGGCTGCATCAGAAACAGTCAAGGGCATTTAAAGCTGGGATTCTCTTATTTCTATGGTGTTGGATCCAATATGGTGGCTGAGGGAAGGGCGCTGCTTGATGGTCTTCATTTAGCACAACATCATAATATTTCAATTTCAGCCATTTTTACTGATTCTCAGATTCTAGTTGAGATGCTGCAAAAGAATAAAGATCCCCCGTGGTCTCTTCTACCTTGGTGGGAACAACTACAACATATTTTCTCCCAGTTTCATTGCTCCATTATTCACACGTATAGAGAGGGCAATCAGCTAGCAGATGCGCTAGCCAATCATGCAGTGCTCGTCAGAAGCAACTTGGATTTTTTTTCAATTAGAGAATTACCTACAATGGCTAGAGGATATGCAATTGCGGATGTCAAAGGAATCCCTAACTTCCGTAGGAGGCTTGTATAGTTCTTTTTCCTATCATTCATCCTCATTGTACTATAGAGGCTTGGCCTCCTTTTGTAATTGCATTTCCTTGATAAATCAATAAAATAAAGCATCAAAGTGGTGATTTGGTGGAGTGAGAACATTCCCTTCCTTTGGAATGGGGGTGCACTCTCCGTTTTCCCACTTGATGACTCGGCTTCATATAAAAAAAATAATTCTAGCTTAACTCGGTTAACCATAATTTAGGCTCTAGATAATCAAAAGACCATCTAGGCATTCAAGAAAACCAACCCCAAAGTTCATACCTCGGGTTAGACATAATTAGGATCCAAACGGTCTATTATTGGGCCGTTTTGAAATGCAAGCTGTCATATACAAGACCGTTTAGAGATCCAAGTGGTCAAGTGATGGACCGTTTGATAAGACAAAGTCCGATATACAAAAACCCATCTCTGAAGCCATATGGTCAAGTGGATGGCCGTTTAATGTCCTTTAGCGGTCTAGTGAATGGCCGCTAGCTAACTTAGACGGTCAACCATACGACCGCTTAGGTCCAGAAATACAAAACATCGATAAGTGCTTTTCTAGACAATGGGCTTTAATGGTACAACCAGCTCGGCGTCCTAGTAGGAATCTCTGGATCACGGAGTCTTATGGAGGCCTTGAAAAAAGATTTTCTAGTCTTTTGGAAGGAATATCCAAAGGAGAGGTCATCAAGTCCAAGATTGTGTTCTTAATGTGCAAAAAGTGTAACTAATGACAACATACCATGATATGTGCCATGTACTTATGAAAATGACTCTTAGAAGAGAGAGAATTGTGATAAACTAGTGATCAAGTTAAATCATTATATCATCTTTGAACATATATTTATTACAAGAATATATAATTTTGGTCATAAACTAACATAAGTTAAAATAATATCAATGTGCACAAAACATGAAATCTATGATGATAAACAATGAAAATTAACTAAGTATATAAAACCAATAATTAAACTAGGTAATAAACTTAGTTAACTAGGCTTATCATATATTAACTTTGGCTAATTCGTAATATGTTTGGATTATCAATATTGTAGAAAATCAGATAACCAAATGGGCTAGAACAGAACTGTTTAACTGGCCAAACGGTCAGTCGGGCGACCGCTTATACTATCGGGCTAGCGGTCTGTCGTAGGACCGTCAAGATACCAGGCGGTCTACAGGACGACCGTTTACTCCTGTATAAATCTAAGTTCAAATAATTGTAAATCCAAATGCTAAACTAAGATACATCATCCATGGAAATCAACATATATAAACTTCCATAATCATGATAGAACAAATATAGGCCAACAATATGTATAGGTTCATGTAATTAACAAGAAAAATTCATTTTTACTTTATTAGGGCTAGTTCATGCATGAGGATTTATCTTAGATGCATAGTCCTACTAAAACATGAAACTCGCAAAGTACGATACATGAAAACGCACGAAATCAGAGGGCTTTTACTCCTGACTTCAAATTTGAGCCATTCATGAGATAACCTACCTTAATTAATGCTCCTAGACTGTTAATTTCGGTCTGGAAGTAAGCCCTAGTTCTGCACGTTATTGTGCTAAATCAGCAACATCCCGCCCTTGTATCTCCTAATTCCCTTGACCTATTGACGTGAAATTTTGAGGGTAAATAGAAGATATAAAGGGTAACAGAAAGTTATAAGGACACTATTGCTAAATACCGCATTTAGGGCTCTGAATTTCTTGATCAATCTGGGTCGGACGCACTAATTCCTGGGTTACTTGTATAGAATCAGCAACTTTGGAACCTTTTATCTTCCTGTAGGCTTGATCTCCTAGAATGAAATTTGGAAGGTAATTAGTTCTAGATATAATTAACAAATTCCTAGAAGAAACATACCTCTAATTCATCCTCCTTACCTTGATTCCATGCGAGCCAAAAGTAAGGGTCGTACAGGTAAAATCTGGGATTTATTTATAGGGTTAGCTAGGGTTTTGAGGATTAGAATGAACTTAGAGTCCCATTTAGGCTTTCAATTCGATCTACTATCCTTCTAGACTTATCTAATTTGTAGATAGAGTCGATCCTAGGTGATTTGGATGCTAAAAATCCATCCTTTTCACGTTTTCTCATACTCACGGAACTGACAGAGATAAGCGGTCTAGCTCTGGACCGTTTGACTCCCCATGCGGTTTCGCGATAAACTGTTTGACTTCGTGAGCACTGAATTTCAAATTAGTTCAAACTCTTTGATATTATCCTTGTTATTATCCACTTATTTATTTCACAAAGAGTAATTATCCCTTAATTCCGTGATTACACCCATTCCTAACTTCTAGAATATGGGCTAAGGTCCAAAACAATCTTTTTGGGCCTATTGGGTTTATTATATGGGCCTAATCCTCTTGAATTTATGTAGGGCTTAAATAATTGGATTTAATTAAACAAAATTTATTTATAGCCTATTAAATGCTTAATAATTATATTTTAAGATCCAAAAAATTCTTAGAAAAATTATCGGGCGTTACACCCTCCCCCACATAAAAAGAATTTATCCCCAAATTCACTATATGGATTTATGGAGAGTGTACTTACATTCAAATATCTCTGGAAATCTTTTGCGCATGGCTTCTTCAGTTTCTCATGTTACTTCATGTGGCCATAATTTGGTCCATTGGATCTTGACCATAGAAATAGTTTTATTTCGAAGTTGACGTACTTCTCGTTCAATGATCTTAACTGGCTTTTGCTCGTGTGTTAAGTCCTTTTTGATCTCCAGATTGTCATAAGTGATGACATGGAAAGTGTAACGACCCAGAGTTCATGATACCGATATACCGATAACATCGATACACCGATACCAAGAACTGGGGAAGCCACCCAAGAGGCTGATGAGGCCCCTGAAGGGTTAGTGGGGGTAAGCTGAGGGGTATGCATAATGAATTGCAATTTGGAATGCGCATTTTACAAATAAGTAAAGAAATTAACACAAGTGCGGAAGCAATTCAAGATGACCAGAGTGATATATATATATATACTAGTCCAGATAACAAGAGCACTAGTCCAAAGAGAGTACAACTACACGGGGCATACCCCGGCAAAGGTACCACAAAAGCCTCAAAAAGGCGGCTCGACTAAAGCTGGCAGCTAGACACGGTCTCCGAAACAGCTCACGAAGCGCCGGGAGACGACGGGCGCGGCTCACCTGAAAAAGCAGGGGTGAGTCTAAACAGAAACTCAGTAGGGGTCACGCGGATCCCCATTGGAAAATGCACAGTGCAACGGAAGCAACTCAACAACAAGTGTAGCAAAGTAGGAAAAGCTACACTACAAAGCTGTAAATAGAACAGGGACAGTAGGAGTAGGGAACAGGCAAAGAGCAAGGGGAGCTCAACAACAAAGAAGAGCGAGGCCGTAAAACACGGAACATGGTCACCGAGAAGGACTCGGCACCCTAAGCTACTCAAAAGGGCAACAGGCGGTTGACCCTAAACTCGCACAGAAGGGTACACCAGCCTGCCAGCCAGCCCAAACAAACAAGGTCTAGACGAGACCCAGACAGACGCCACACAAACACGTACACGACCGGAAACGTCGTGCACACAGCCCCACGCATGATTAAAACGTCATGCAACCGAAAGGACACTGACCTCGAGTACAGCCACGAGCGGGCATCTCGCAAAGGTCACAACGCGCAAGAAACGCGAGAGTCACAGCACCGAGTGACAGGAGCACCCTCCTCCCAGAAGAACAGCCAGAAGCGTCCACTGACGACTTACACTGCGCTACAAGTGTCATGTCTCTCAAGGACAAGACACACCAAGAACCAGGTCCAAGGAACAGCAGCTCCAAGGAAACACGGCACCACAGCACAAGACTACAGCACCACTGTGAGTAACTAGTCAGGGCCACGCCCGTCGGCGCAAGTCTCCAGTCCCTGACCACGTGTGCACACACCGACCTCTACCTAGGTCAGGCCTTAGCTAGTATTCCCCTCGGTAGGACGCTACCATTGGCCGGGGCCTACGGAACTAGCTTAAAAATCGTACGTACCAAACGCCACAGGAAACACCCCTCCACCACTCCCGGTGGGTCGGCAAAAGCCTAGGGCTACAACCAGGGGAGGCTCACAAGGCACGAACTCTGAAACACAGGTGCTACTGCACAGACAGCTAAGAAAAGCCCTGTCTCGTGCACAATCAAGCACCAAGGCAGTCAAACAACCGCCAACAGACTCAGGACCAGGCATCTAGACCTACAACGTAACGATCCCTGAGTCGGACGACTCAAAGGCAAGATCGTCACAACAGTGGAACAAGTCGCCAATCGGTCTAATCCTAAGCCAACAAAATAACGCTCCGCATAAAGCGACACACGGAGACCTGAGGGAACAACAGAAACCCTCAGCACAGCTGGACACGCAAACCGAGGTAAGATAACACCCCGAGGCATCCAGAAACAGAGTCTCGGGCCGGACAAGGCCACCAAGACACCTACACACAAGGTCACTAGTCAACCCCTGGGTCACACCAGGTCGACCGGAACCAAAATAGCAGCTTACAAAAAAAGTAGGATGGAGAATCCTACCTCAAGTAAGAAGACTCCCGGCTACCTTACAACGTAGTCTTAACCCTCATAGGATGTCAGAAGACATCCATGGGACAACGGGCAGACCACAAGGCCAAGGAAAGCCACAACAGAAATCAATAGGCGGAAATCGAAGCACAAGGCTAATAACACACCATACCTAGACCGCTATTAACAAATGATGGTCTAGACCAGGTCGTTACTCACCAACGACGGACGAAAGCTAAGCCATCGCACCACCATCCTAACACTCTACTAAACACAGGAAGCCAAGTAACGCGCAAAGCCAGGCGCGCTACACGCAAACGACGCGGCAAGGGAGACGCGTCACAACCAAACGACGCGCAGGGGCAGGCACATTATTCTCAACGTGCATAGCCACCCTCAACCCAGCGCAAAACAACAAATAATGGACGGGAGCAGGCACGTTATACAATAACGATGCACAGGGGCACGGCCGCTACTTCCAACGGACACAGCCACCCAAGCTCGGCCAAAACAGAATGTAACGGCCAGGGGTAGGCACGTTACACTCAAACGACGGATAGAGGCACGACCACTGGAGGCACCGCCTCAATAGGTCAACATCGGTCAAACAGCAAGCAACGGCCAGGGCATGGCGCGTTACTTTCATCCAACGCACTGGGTCAAGCGCGTTAGACCAACCGACTCAACCCCAAAACCAAAACGACAGAGGAAGCAACGCGCCAGCCTAGGCACGTCACTAGGAAATGACGCGCCACCCTAGGGCCGTCGCTTACCCAGAAGCCACAAGCTCAAAAACCTCAGATGAAGTAACGGCCTATCATAGGACCGTCAGAAGCAAGTAACGGCCACTGGAAGGACCGCTACTTCCCATACGGCGGGAAAACAGAGGAACGGCCAAATCGGCCCGTTCCACGCCCCATTCACGCCGAAACGCAGGGGAAACACACCACAACGATAAATAACCACATCAGGGCACAAAAGACCCCACATGCAAGCTCAAAAATGCACGATCCGGGTGATTTCATCAAATCCACCCAAAGTGGGTCACCGAGGTTCCCGGGCTTCTACCGGCCTCGAATGAACACCAAACCACACGAAATCAACGTGGACGGGATCCTAACATCCCTGCGGTCAGTTAGAAACTAACTACACCGCAAACAGTCGCCATTTACTGGCCGACCCTAAAAATCACGAAAATCACGGTTTAGGCAAACCAAGCCCAAACTCGGCCGATTCCTAGCCGAACGCCGTGCAATGGCAGAGAAAACGGAGAGGACGAAGTAAGGATCAGTCACCCTACCTCCACCGAAGAAACCGAGCCCCGAAAGGACTACACCACGCCGAAAACCACTCGCGAACCGATTTTACCGGCTTTGAATCCACCGATCGGGATCGCGCCAGAATCGATCCGATCCTCGCCTCATCGCGCACCTCGACAGCTCCACCGCGTCGCCACCCAGCCCCTGCACCGCTCCGTCTGCAGCCGGAGGCCAGAGGGAGGGAGAACGAGAGAGAAAACGGGAGAGAGAGAGAGGAACGGCGCGAATGAGAAGGAAGAGAAAGGAAAAGAAATAAAAGAAAAGAAATTAGGAAATTTTCCTAATTTCTGAAAATTCCGAAAATGCGCCGAAAATGCACAATTTAGAAAAATACGCAAAAATAAGTGAAACGACCGGCTCGACGAGTACATCGTCGTTGTAGCATCCACGAGCTCGAGAATTGACAAACAAACTCACCGTAGAGTTCCGTAACTAGGACGTGAGAAAAACCCACACGGCTCGTCAAACTCGACTCGGAAGCCACAAAAGCGAACCGAAACTCAACGAAACCAATCCGAAAGAGCCAACAAAGATCCAACAGGACCTAACACGGATCCAGGGCATTACATCCTCCCCTCCTTTAAGAAATTTCGCCCTCGAAATTAAGGACTAACAAAGGAGAAGCAGGGAAGAACAACCCAACGACACAAATATCGAGAAACACAACTCAGAGGACTACCGTCAGATCACAATTATAGGTACACGCTCTAGATTCCTAGACAGCAAGTCCACAGCACGAGCATAGCACCAAAGTGAACACACCTGACACCTCCGAAGCAAAGGCAACGTCGTTTACGTCTCACCAGACAGGAGACACGACTGCCACAACAACAAAGAACCAACACCGAAAAACACAATAGCACACAGCAAGCGGCAGCTTACACCAGGAATCACATCCTCACAGCTGACAGCTTGCAACATCATCGGCTCCAGTGCCAAAGGTAACAGGAAACACCTGGCACACAGGACACCAACGGCAACAACACCACTGGACCAGAAACACAATCAAGTCAGCACTCACCCAGACATTACATCTGGTCGAGTCGCAAGCTAACTCTACCCAAGCAAAGGGAGTACTGCAAGCTAACTGACAAGACAATGGTCCAAGGCAAGGACACAAAATCATAAAAAACAGCGCCAAGACAACACAACGGCAACACCTGCAGGATTCCGGCTCCGCACAACACACAGGGCCAAGGAACACCACCGCAAGCAAGGTCACATCAAGGCATATGAACAACTGAACACACGACCACTAGAGACAGGTCACGCACCAGACTGCTCACCAAGAGAAGACCCACAACAACAAGAAACAATAATAATCTCGGGGAACGCACCTCAAGGACTACAAACACGCCTCGAGAGCACAACACCCAAGAAAGAAACGCAGAGCAAAAGGGCACTCAATCAGCAAAGAATGCCGACAAATTCCCCAACACTCGCAACATGCCGATGCCAACAACAACGGAAAACCACAAACACAGGCACGGCAACAGACAACGTCAAGGCACAAGAGCCAAGACAAAGTCACATCGAGAAAGAACAAACCTCTCGACAAGCGGGTAGCCAACCCACACAAAGCAGCTGCACTCTCAACAACGCGCACAGGCAACAGAACAACATCGGAAATCACATCTCAGCACACACCAGGCGTCATCGCAATCAACAAAAATCGCAATTAACACGCCACGAGTACCGATCTCGCGAACAACCGATTACAAGGAGCCTAAGTGCAACAGAAGAAGAGCACCGGCTTCAACACAACGCACAAGGAAAAACATCAGTCTCAGCTTACCTTCACGTCCTGAAAAAATAAATGAGCCTTCACAACACGTCGGCTAACGAACGCAGCACGACAACATGGTACACAACAGCTCTTAATACCATCATGGAGTCGAAAGCCAAGCAACCGTACCATAAGGAGCAGATCAGGCTCAAAACAAAGCTGTCCACACTTAAGCAGACACAGGACAAAGGCATCACTAAGGCAGCAATTCCAAGGCAAAATTCGAAAAGATTCCACAAGAAGGGACGAGAAGCAAGAAGCTCAACCACAAAAAGCTCACCAGGAAGGGAAAAATCCTAGGCTCGCCTGAGCAACTTTTCCAATACGGGATCTAATCGAGCACTTCAACAGAAGCGAAGCACATCAGGAGCTACACAGACTAAAGCCGGGACAACCCAAGCAACGTAAAAACGTGCATGGCCATCACACCAACGCTAAAAGTCACAAGCCACCTGAGCAAAACACAGAAAACAGCTCGAACAATGCACTGCAGGTTCATGCCAATCGACAAACACTGCCAAGCGTAATGCGATCGAGACCAACACTAAAACCGAACGAAGCACCACGTCACATCCAGACGAGAGCAAAACCCATCTCATACAGTGCCAACCAAGCACGCATAAGACCACACACAAAAAGCACCGCGATAAACATCGCAACACCTACGCCAGCAAAAGACGACACCAAGGACAAGCTTTGGACAAGCACAAATTCCAATTCCTTATACAATCTTCAACTAATGCTCTGATACCAACTGTAACGACCCAGAGTTCAGGATACCGATATACCGATAACATCGATACACCGATACCAAGAACTAGGGAAGCCACCCAAGAGGCTGATGAGGCCCCTGAAGGGTTAGTGGGGGTAAGCTGAGGGGTATGCATAATGAATTGCAATTTGGAACGTGCATTTTACAAATAAGTAAAGAAATTAACACAAGTGCGGAAGCAATTCGAGATGACCAGAGTGATATATATATATATATACTAGTCCAGATAACAAGAGCACTAGTCCAAAGAGAGTACAACTACACGGGGCATACCCCGGCAAAGGTACCACAAAAGCCTCAAAAAGGTGGCTCGACTAAAGCTGGCAGCTAGACACGGTCTCCGAAATAGCTCACGAAGCGCCGGGAGACGACGGGCGCGGCTCACCTGAAAAAGCAGGGGTGAGTCTCAACAGAAACTCAGTAGGGGTCACGCAGATCCCCACTGGAAAACGCACAGTGCAACGGAAGCAACTCAACAACAAGTGTAGCAAAGTAGGAAAAGCTACACTACAAAGCTGTAAACAGAACAAGGACAGCAGGAGTAGGGAACAAGCAAAGAGCAAGGGGAGCTCAACAACAAAGAAGAGCGAGGCCGTAAAACATGAAACACGGCCACCGAGAAGGACTCGGCACCCTAAGCTACTCCAAACGGCAACATGCGGTTGACCCTAAACTCACACAGAAGGGTACACCAGCCTGCCAGCCAGCCCAAACAAACAAGGTCTAGAAGAGACCCAGACAGACGCCACACAAACACGTACACGACCGGAAACGTCGTGCACACAGCCCCACGCATGACTAAAACGTCATGCAACCGAAAGGACACTGACCTCGAGTACAGCCACGAGCGGGCAACTCGCAAAGGTCACAACGCGCAAGAAACGTGAGAGTCACAGCACCAAGTGACAGGACCACCCTCCTCCCAGAAGAACAGCCAGAAGCGTCCACTGACGACTTACACTGCGCTACGAGTGTCATGTCTCTCAAGGACAAGACACACCAAGAACCAGGTCCAAGGAACAGCAGCTCCAAGGAAACACGGCACCACAGCACAAGACTACAGCACCACTGCGAGTAACTAGTCAGGGCCACGCCCGTCAGCGCAAGTCCCCAGTCCCTGACCACGTGTGCACACACCGACCTCTACCTAGGTCAGGCCTCTAGCTAGTATTCCCCTCGGTAGGATGCTACCGTTGGCCGCGGCCTACGGAACTAGCTTAAAAACCATACGTACCAAACGCCACAGGAAACACCCCTTCACCACTCCCGGTGGGTCGGCAAAAGCCTAGGGCTACAACCAGGGGAGGCTCACAAGGCACGAACTCTGAAACACAGGTGCTACTGCATAGACAGCTAAGAAAAGCCCTGTCTCGTGCACAATCAAGCACCAAGGCAGTCAAACAACCGCCAACAGACTCAGGACCAGGCAACTAGACCTACAACGTAACGATCCCTGAGTCGGACGACTCAAAGGCAAGATCGTCACAACAGCGGAACAAGCCGCCAATCGGTCTAATCCTAAGCCAACAAAACAACGCTCCGCATAAAGCGACACACGGAGACCTGAGGGAACAACAGAAACCCTCAGCACAGCTGCACACGCAAACCTAGGTAAGACAACAACCCGAGGCATCCAGAAACAGAGTCTCGGGCCGGACAAGGCCACCAAGACACCTACACACAAGGTCACTAGTCAACCCCTGGGTCACACCGGGTCGACCGGAACCAAAACAGCAGCTTACAAAAAAAGTAGGATGGAGAATCCTACCTCAAGTAAGAAGACTCCTGGCTACCTTACAACGTAGTCTTAACCCTCATAGGATGTCAGAAGACATCCACGGGACAACGGGCGGACCACAAGGCCATGCCAAGCCACAACAGAAATCAACAGGCGGAAATCGAAGCACAAGGCTAATAACGCACCATACCTAGACCGCTATTAACAAATGATGGTCTAGACCAGGTCATTACTCACCAACGACGGATGAAAGCTAAGCCGTCGCACCACCATCCTAACACTCTACTAAACACAGGAAGCCAAGTAACGCGCAAAGCCAGGCGCGCTACACGCAAACGACGCGGCAAGGGAGACGCGTCACAACCAAACGACGTGCAGGGGCAGGCGCGTTATTCTCAACGTGCACAGCCACCCTCAACCCAGCGCAAAATAACAAATAACGGATGGGAGCAGGCGCGTTATACAATAACAACGCACAGGGGCACGGCCGGTACTTCCAACGGACAGAGCCACCCAAGCTCGGCCAAAACAGAATGTAACAGCCAGGGGCAGGCGTGTTACACTCAAACGATGGATAGAGGCATGACCGCTGGAGGCACCGCCTCAACAGGTCAACGTCGGTCAAACAGCAAGCAACGGCCAGGGCATGGCGCGTTACTTTCATCCAACACACTAGGTCAAGCGCGTTAGACCAACCGACTCAACCCCAAAACCAAAACGACAGAGGAAGCAACGCGCCAGCCTGTGGATGTGCATAAAATGTTCCACACACAAAATAATGATAAAATATCAATCACATGCAGTAAGAATCATGATGAAAAAATAAAACTAAATAAAGGGAAAAAGCATGCACGTGGTGCAAGAGTGGAGATGTGATCGCCAGAGGGGTTACCTCAATATTAATAGGGAGAGATCGCAAATACCTGGTAAGAATGAAAACGCGGGATTGTGTGAATTCTTTCCTCCTTCTTCAATCGGCCGGCCGAAGAGAAGGGTTTTCTCTTTGATTACCTTGCAAGACAGACAGTAAAACAAACAAAAAGATAGATCAGCCAAGTGCAGTAGTACCAGCCCAAACAAGACGTGTAATAAGGAAAGGAAGAAAGGCACATGCGCACCTTGTTTTTGGTTTTTTAAAAACCCCTAGAGAGAAAGCTAGGGAAGGGAAATATATGATATGATAAAACGTGATGCTAGTGATGCGACGATATGACTAAAAACACACGGAAACAAAACAAGACCCACAAAGCACCCTGCTGTCCCTTGATGACAGTAGAGGGGCAATCAGAACAGGGAAGACGAGGAAGCAGATGGCACTAGGAAGAAGCGCTCGTCCTCGGGTAAACTTTGGGAAAGCTCTGTGGGTGTGGGTAAGCTTCGTTGGTAACCTCTCAAAGGATCGACCATGAATCCTTTAAATAAGGTTCAGATCCGAAGATAAACACGGGCAAGAGATAACCATGGCAATGGTTATCAAAAGGCAAGAGCCCGATCGAGCAATAACACCAAACAAAGCAGGACTCTGGGAGGGAAAGGCAGAAGAAAGAAGGGCTCGGAGGTGAAACACGCCTTAAAAGAGGGCGTCAATTCAAGAATTGACGACCGGCCCAAAAGGTGTTTCAAAAAACACGACCCAGACCATGGCATTTCTTCCTGAATTTAATTTTGGCAATAAAACCCTTCTTCATTTAAAAATGTTGAAAGACGCCTTAGATCAAGGCTTTTCTTAAAAACACGCCCTGAGGAAGGACGTTACTCATACAATACATCTTATTTCGCTTAATTTTTGAAAAATGATATTTCCAGGAATTGACGCCCTGACCCATGGTCGTCCTTTCTTTGAAAAATGCCCTGGATAAGGTCGTTATTTAAAACGCGCCCTACTTCAGGTCGTGAATCACAAAAAATGCAACAAATGCAACGAAAAACCCAAAAAAATAGAAAAACTTAATATTATGGAAATATTGAAATTCACTTTGGGGCGTCAACATAGTGACATGAGATTTAATCAACAAAGCGTCAATTTTGGCGTGTCTACAGCTGCCCCGCCTTGGCGTCTGCTTTGCAAGGGAGTGAGACGGAAATGGAGCGAAGTGCCACAAGCGGAAATGAAGTGGAACAAACTGATAAGTAGATGCCAAGGTGTGATGTGACACGCCTCAGACACTGAGCACTGGAAATCTTTCCAAGATTCTGAATGAAACAACTCTGAATAAGTCCAAGGAAGCATCGATTTGCTGGATAAAGGAAATTAAACTAGGAAAGTAAAAGTGTGCGCGTGGGCACGACAGGGAAAGACCGTTGGAGAGCGGTTACCAGCCAATGTGGACGTGCTACAACCAAGGTAAGTTTGCAGGAAAATAAAGAGAATTGGGATGCAGTTCCAACAAAAGGACATTTTCAAGGAATCAGCCTGAGCGGCTTCAAAGAGAATGAAGTACTTGATTTGGAATGGAATATCTCATGTCAACTCAATCAAGAGCAAGTGACCTTCATTATTGCCATAATATAAAGATTTTCATCATGAAACTCAAAGTCCTACATGATGCGTGCTGGGCTAAAAGAAAAATTAAAACAAACAAAAATAGAAAATAATCAAGGATAATATTGCTAAGCCATTTAGATTTGGTCAAGAATCCAACTCTCTGAGCTAACACTAAGCCGAAGCTCGTTTGTCCACGCATCAACTCAGAAAGAGGAACCATCGTCCCCAACCTTTTAATGACTCAACGGCCTATCCGTGCGATCAAGACTCTCTTGGAATTATCATTATTTTTGATGAAGGGGAACTCAAATTCCAAGTTCATCAGAACCATAAGGTCCCTGATATGTTATAATAATGTAAATATCATATAGTAACAATGCTTACAGGAAAATGATACAAGAACAGCATAATGGTACTCCCACATATCCAAGCACCTCGAAACCTGCAAAACTTCTGCACTTAATACTCATCAGTCCTTTCATGATCATAAATAATCTTGATTCTCCAAAAAAATGATCATAAGTGCTTAAATAAAACAATTTCAATAAAATAACAGCACTTAAGTTCATCAAAGCATATATAGAAAAACCGAACCCATAAGTTCACAAGAACACGCCTGCACCTCACGGCGTCAAAATCATGAAAAGCGCCCGACGTTAGGGCGTCCATTTTAAAACACGCCCTTCACAAAGGCGTTAACAGCAACCATAGCTCAAGAAGAAAACGTCCCATGAGAGGGCGTTACATAAAACACGACCTAAGAAAGGTCGTCAATTTAAGCAATTGACGCCCCTACCAAAGGCGTTAATTAACCACAAACTTCCGTTTCCAAATCGAGAGCAAAACACAGTTCTAATGCCAATTAAACACTACAATTCCGAACAAACTTAGGGTTCAACCTTCTATATTAAAGGCAAGCTTTCCTCAAGAATTAATCAAATCAAATCCTCTGAATTCTTCTGCTATTGCTTCCGCTTGCAGGTTCTGCCGTCGAACTTCTTCTGCAGCGGCTATGGACAGAGCCATCAAAAGGTCGAAGGCTTCTACTCCCAGACTTACTGAGATCAACGGGCACATAAGCAGCCGAATAGCATTAAACCAGGTAAGCTAACTGCTTCTGCTCTTTCTTTCATCCTTATATCATCACTGTTTTTTCTTCTCATCTCTTCTGCTCTGTTTGTTCTTGCTTTTGCTTTCCACAGGACTATCCAAATATGCCCGGAGCTAGGAGGTTCACAAAGATAAAGTGGCTGCCCCTCCTCCTCTCTAAATTCTCTTCTGACATGAGGGTCTTTGTAGCAAGGTGGCATCTTCTAGGCTTAATTACCCATGCCAAGCATTATGATCAAATCCACTTAGATTGGGCTGCCATAGGAGCTCTTATAGAAATATGGCACCCTTCCATCCATACCTTTCTCTTTTCCACTTTTGAAGCCACCATCTTATTGGAAGAAATAGAGTTGATCTTAGGCTTGAAGAGGATGAAACAAGGAGAAGAAGAAAAGATGGCCATCATGCCAAGGCCAATCTCCTCACAAAAGTTACTTATCTCATTGATACCTAGCCCAAACTTAGTGAATCAGATCAAGGTCAACAAAGGAATCAACCTCTTGAAGCTCGCCTCGTGGGTATACAAGAGAGCGGATCATGCTAAAGAGGAGGAAGAGATAGAAAGAGTCACAAAGGCCTTCGTGGTGTGCTTAGCAGGAGCACTCCTATTCCCATCCACGGAGGACTTCCTCGAAGAAACCCAAGTAAGCGCGGTAGTGAGCTTGTGGGAAGAAGAAAGAGTTGGACCGGCGATCCTAGCCTACCTCTATAGTGGGCTCACTTCGGCGGCAATGGGAAGGCCCATATACGGATGCATGCTAGCCCTTTCTAGTTGGGTAGATCTCCACTTCAAGTTCGATCCATGTGATGAGGCCCAACAACCATCTAGGATTTTCTCAAAGAGCCCACTCTCCTATATTACCGGCTCGCTAGGAATAAGCAATCGGGTGACGAACCGAATTCCTCAAATCAAGAAGAGAGTGAAATGGAGGGAACACCTAAAGGTAATGCCAAAAAAACTCTTTACTTGCACCCCGGGAATACTTAAAATGCAGGAACTTCATGCACGATTCTCCACCGGGACGGACCTTCGTCTCATAGGTGCTTCGGAATTTGTCTTGTACAACTCACATCGATGCCTTCCTCAACTCGGGCTTCCACGGCAAATCCTTGAAGACCCATCTCACCTTCCTCCAATCAAGACACGGGATCTCGGCGGCAACGAGGATGGCGAAGAATGCACAACGATCCAAGCCTTGTGAAAATCAATAAACTGCATCAACCTGTAGAGAATCTAGATGAAGACAAAGAAGAGTGGAAAATTTATGTAACAGCTTTGAGAAAGCTCAGGCCCAAGGTGGCTCATTAGACAATGTAATTCTTTCTGTCAATTCAATAATAAAGATTGTTCCTTGATTGAGCCAATTTCAGTGCTTCAGATCAAATCCTCCAAAACCTGTCGCTCTGTTGAAAATAACGCCTCCAGAAAGGGCGTAAATTCATAAAAGGACGCCCTTACTCAGGGCGCTTCCAATGTTCAGCCTGGATAAAAAAAAAACGCCTGTACTGTGGGCGTTAATTGAATAACGACTTAAAACAGGGCGTTATTTGATTTGAATTCAAAAAAGCCATATTCGTTAAACCCCAAAAGTAACGCCCATTCCTTAGCCACGTTCCATAAAAGAGACGCCTTTACTTCAGGCGTTAATCAAAAAACAGCAATAATTACTTCATCGCCTCAATCAACGCCTCTTCAATACGTCTAACAACGGTTATCATTCCTCATGCAAGAGAAATTAACGTCTTACTCGACGTCGTCCATTTTCAAAACACGCCCACATTTGTGGTCGTTTCTTTCATAAAAGACGCCCTTCCAAAAGGCGTGTCTTCTTTTCGAATCTCAAAAGGCTTCAGCGCCTTTCTTCTTCCTTCCACCGTCTCATTTCCTCTTTCTGAAACCCTAACCAAAACGAAAAACCCCATTTCTCATCCTCTCTCAATCTCTCTCATTCTCTCTCCCATTCCCCTAGCCCTAGCCATGGCCAGAGGAGCCCACAAACGGCAGCGCATCAATGCCCCGGAGGTCGTTGATCTGGAGACTGCCCACGCCGAGGAGGAACTCGCCATCGTGGCGGTGGCCGGCGACGAGGCCGAAGAAGCTCCCGCAGCGGTGGCCGGCGACGAGGCCGGAGAAGCAGTAGGTGAAGCAACAGAAGAAGGAGAAGAAGACGAAGGTGAAGAAGAAGAAGGAGGACAAGGAGGAGAACAAGGAGGAGGAGAAGAAGAAGAATACGGCCAGGAGCCACCGCCCACGGCGGCGCTCGCTCCCCGTGGCCAGCTCCGGTGACCACGGCAGCCACGGCCACGCCCTCAGATTCAGAGACACAAGAAGGTAAGCCCCGAACCCTTTTTCAATTTTTTTTATTTTTATTTCATTTTTATTTGAATTTCCATAGCCGTCGGGTTGAAACCTGCAACCCAGGAAAGAAACGCCCCCCTCCAGGGCATGATTTGAACATAAAACGCCCTGCCCCAGGGCGTAAATTCTTTTAATTTATAATTAAACCTCATGAAAACGCCCTGCAGTAGGTCGTCTATTTAAAATTCGTTATCCTTGCTCATGTTGTTTATTTTCAGTAATTCCATGCCTTTACATGTATTAAAGACAATATTCCATGAATTATTACGCATGCTGTCATTTTCTTTCATTTTCTGAAAAATCCTGTAAAACCACGCCCCTTAGCAGGGCGTAAAGTAAACAGGAGACGACCAAACCAGAGGTCGTCTCTTTATTAATTGAGTTTTTAAATTAACCAACCCAACGAAAACAACGCCCCCCACAGGGGCGTGACTCAACCAGAAAACGACCCAAGAGCGGTTTGTTAATTACAGTGATCAAGAAGCACGCCCTTCATCAGGGCGTGAATTTTAAAAGGCACGACCTGAGAATGGTCGTGAATTAAGCTCAACCCTCAATATTTTAAAGCAAGGCAATTAATGAGATTCATCATGAATAAACAACACAGTTTTAAACAAAATTTGTTATTTGTGCATGCAGGGGTTGATGAGGACCCGTATCTCATGGGTCATGGTCTGGGCAGCATATCAGGGTCTCCCCGACTTCCAGAGGGTTAGGGTAGATGCTATGGGGTTCGGGGCTTTCCTATCCATTGAGCCATTTAGACCCGACCTAGCGCTTATCCAGGTTTTACGGGAACGTTGGGATAGGGTGAGCCGGTCCTTCCTGATGCCCTGGGGGCACATGGTTCCTACCCTAGAGGATGTGACTAGGATTACAGGGTTGAGGGTGGATGGTGAGGATGTGAGTGGGTTCACCTATCCTGACTACACGGAGATGGCCCAGAGGTTACTAGGGCTGGATATGGTCTATGAGGTACCGAGCGAGTGTAGGACCATCTTCCGTACAGACCTGACTACGGTGATGGGTTTAGGAGATGCCAGGCACAGGTCAGGGGAGACCTTAGGTGAGTTTGCACAGAGGCTGACCGACGGGGTGAGAGCGGTATGCTGCCAGGACCCGATTGACCGTGAGAGAGCGGATCGAGACCTGAGGAGGTTCCTGCTATTGCTGCTTGGGAGATTATTGCTGGGGACGAAAGCCGACGTCATCAACTGCCGCTTCTTGGGCATCCTTGAGGACCTGGAGACAGTTGGCACTTACGCTTGGGGTGCAGCGCTGCTGGCACACCTGCTGGCGGACCTGTCCACGGGGACAGGACGTGAGATGACCGTCAGTGGCTTCTCACCTTTTCTTCAGGTATTTATTTTCCCCTTTTTTTCCTTTTCTTTTCATGCAAATGAATGCCTTACTAATGCAATGCATGGATGCAGGTGTGGAGCCACTTGTACATGCCGATGTGGCGCGTCAACCCACGGCCAGGAGCTGAGGGATCCTTCCCTCTGGCGCGACGCTGGCTACCAGTCATCTTCGGTGCCCCACTCGACTACGAGTTGTGGGTTCTACGGAGAGAGTTCCGCGACTTCCCTCCCTCGCTGGTATGTATGAATAAATGATATGCATTTCTTTTGAGTTGATTTGAATTGATTATGATGAAATGACAATGATATGTATGAATGCAGGTGCAGTGGAGGCCTTACGAGGATATGACGGATGAGGGCCAACCTTGGGTCGTATCGGGGCGACCTCGCTTTGGGCATGAGCTGTGGCTGCACTGCCTGAGTGAGATCGAGCCGTTACGGCTCAGGTTGGTGATGAGGACCCTGGGCCTACCCCAGGAATGGATCGAGGTCGGGGAGCCTCGAGGGATTGGTAGGAAGACCCGCGGTCGCACAAAAGCGATCGACTGGAGGGTTCGGTTCGCGGAGCAGTACGGAGATTGGCAGCGAGGCGGGACCCGAGTCACCTCCCAGGCGACAGACAGCTCCGAGTACCTCCGGCGCTACTGGGAGGTTTACGCCGGCAGACCTCAGATGAAGGACTTAGGGGTATGTATGAATGCAATTATTTCTAAATGCCGATGCTTATACATGTCTATTATGCAACTAATATGTGATGAATGCAGGATGCGCGAGATATAGCAGCTATGGATGCCCAGGCCCATCTACACGGCCTGGAGGACCAGCTAGCCGCCACACGGGCAGACCTGGAGGCCCTGGTGAGTGTTTAAATTATTCCTATATGCAAATGAATTTTTGTTGAATTAATGATTAGCCACTGACGGTCTTAATGAATGCAGCGTGCCCAGCAGGGAGCGGTGAGGAGAGACCCAGGTGAGGCCTGCAGCTCGAGGGGACCTAGCGCGGAGGTGACCGCGCTATCGGAGCAGCTAGCTGGAGCAGTTGCACGAGCCGACGTAGCAGAGCATGACCTCGCCAGACGGGTAAATTCTGAACTCAAACTCAGTTAATTCAATTATTGATTAAATATAGCATTGTGCACTGATAAAAAATGTTTTGCAGACTGAGGAGCTCCGAGCAGCTATTGCTTGCGTCTGTGAGGGACAGCAGGCGACGTCCTCGCAGGCGAGTGATTTATCTTCAACCATGTGTTGTTTATTTGCTTCATTGAATTGTTGATCTTGATGATTTGTTTGCATGTTTTCAGAGTGCACAGCTGTGAGCGGCGCGTACCGAGTTGGTGATCCGCGAGCAGCGGATCACAGAGTTGGAGCGCTCTGCGAGGCGTCGTGAGGAGCTTCCTCAGGACATGGCGGAGTTACGGGTGACCCTTGAGCTGGAGAGGCGCGAGCGTGCCCAGGAGAGTACGGAGTACCGAGTGGACCTTGTTCGGGAGCGCGAGGAGCGAACTCGCGAGCGTGAGGAGCACCGGGCGGACCTTACCCGTTACCAGGAGCTAGCTGGAGCGCGGGAGCGAGAGCTGGCAGACTTGAGGACTCAGCTAGTCCTTTCCCAGGAGCGGCAGCGAGTGTCCGAGGAGCACTTGCAGCGAGGCCGGGAGCGGGCGCGGGCTGCAGGGTTCAGCCTTGGTGGCTCTTCTTACGTGGCGGGTTCCTCCTTCCGATCGCGGAGCGAGGCGGGGGACCAGGCGCGAGGTCCAACAGCGTCACGGGGCTCCATGCCCCCTCCACCAGCACCGCCTCGGGATGTCGAGGGTGAGGCAGAGAGTAGACCAGAGGAGAGTGGAGGCGAGAGCTGAGGGCCTTTTACTTGTACTCCTCCACCTTCACACCTGTACATGATTTTGACATGACATATATATATATATGAGATTCAGATTTTTGTTACCTGAGCACTTTGTGTGGTTGTGGCCTTGTGTTCGTGTACTTTCTTCTTTCCACGTTCTTCGTGTTTGTTTTCTTTGCCCTGTATCTGCAGCTGTGGTTTTCACTTGAACAAACAGGTTAATTCATCTGTTCGACTTGGCCCCTTGCCCGGTGAGCAAGGGGTGTCAATATTCTGACCTTAATAAGGGGTCAAGGGGCCAAGCCTTTAATTAAATAAGGCAAAATGAAATAACCAAAACTGGGAGATGCCTCAGGACGTCACACATATGCAAACAATAATTAAAAGATGCCCAGGCAAGAGTGCAATTCATGCAACATGAAGAATTTATTTTTGTTCTTTTCATTATCTATATTTTTTTTTAGGATTTTCTAAAAAAAACACGCCTTAGATTAGGTCGTTACTCTAGTAAAAGACGCCCTCGGAGGCGGCGCGAATTTGAAAAGATTTTTTAATTTTGTTGAAAACACGACCTTCCCAGAGGCGTTACTATTTAAATAAACGACTGTAAGCGAGGCGTGAATTAACATGAACGCGCCTTGAACAAAGGTGTTAATTTTTATTCTTCCCAAATTGTGCTGATAAAGCCATTAAGGTGGTGGTCCTACTTGGACATCATCTAAGATCCATTAACCTTTCTTGAATAATTAAAAGGGGGATTGGCGTGCATATAAATAAACTTATACACAAGATTTCGTGCAGTGCATTCTCTTCGGTTTGTCTCGACCATTCTACCAGTTCGCGACTTTTCCAAAAATAAAAGAGAAGATATAAGGAAGCCCACAAAAGATTCAAGGGTGCCTGAGGCAAAGCTACCTCCCCTACCCTATGCCTGTTGGGGTTCGGTCTTTGGCGTAGGGAAAATTTATTACCCTTATGCCCTTGTTATATTGCATTCATACGCCCAAGGTTTTCCTTGCGGGGACTTTGCCCTCTTGACATGCTTTTCTTTTCATAACTTGACTTTCACTTTGGAATTGATTTGCATTGATGAAAATAAACCTAATTGTACTTGGGCTTTTGTGGCATTTGTTCCCTTTTGGGCCCTGACTTCCTCCTACTAGGGCGGCGGATAGGCTTGGCGTGTCTACCTCAAGACCTCCCTTCCTCCCTTGTGGGCCGAAGAAGAAAAGAATGGATATCATCTTTCGCCTTTAGTCCGGTTTTGACTTTCCATCAGATTTTGCACTGCTTGAGCTCAAGAGTAAAGTGTGTAGTGTGTGCGGGGTCAACTCCCATTTTAAATTAGCAAGACTGATGAATGGATTCTGAATTTTGACCTTTCGGACCGTGGACCCTTGTATGCCATGTCAACCCAAAAGGAAAACCATGAAAGAAAACTTTTTTTGTTTTGATTTTGAAAATATTCGATTTTTTTTTGGATTATTTGGGAAAATTTCTACTTTCTTTGGATTTTTATGAAGTTTTCAATTTTTGTTTGGATTTTGTTCAGGGGTAATATTTCTTGATATACAAACCATTCCATGGGTGAGTCAATTCCTCTCCTTCAGCATTAACCAGTTTATAAGCATTGCCAGGATAAACATTTTTTATGACGAACGGCCCTTCCCAATTTGGTTGGAGCTTTGAACGAGGGCCACCGGGTTTTACAAAAATTCTTTTGATTACCATTTCACCGACCTTAAATTTTCTCTCAATTACCTTCTTTTGATAAAAACGTGAGAGCCTGTTTTGATAAACGCGCGCATGCTCAGCGGCGACCAAACGCTTCTCGTCAAGGAGTTCCAACTGGGCAAGGAGTGAATCACGACGCTCATCAATAGAGAGCTCCTTGTCCAATTGTACTCGCAGAGAGGGAATAAGAATCTCATAAGGGACTACTGCCTCCATTCCATAAGTAAGGGCGAAAGGAGTTTGCCCAGTGGGAGTTCGAATGGAAGTGCGGTAGGCCCAAAGAGCTTCAACCAGCTTGTCTGGCCAGTCCGCAAATATATTAGCCTCACACATCTTCTTAACAATTTTGATTAAGGTTTTATTAGTGGCCTCTGCTTGGCCATTGCCCTGCGGATAATAGGGAGAAGAATGATGTAATGCAATGTTGTACCTGTTGCAGAGATCCTTGAGATCTTGAGAGATAAATTGAGGTCCATTGTCGGTGACGATGGTATTCGGGATCCCGAACCTCGTGATGATGTTCTTCAAGATAAATTTGCAGACGGTTGATGCTTTAATTTCCACGTAAGCTTCTGCTTCCGCCCACTTGGTGAAGTACTCCGTTGCCGTCAGGATGAACGACTTTTGCTTCGTGAGGAGATTCGAGTCACCAAGAGGTCCAATGATGTCAAAAGCCCACATGGAAAAAGGCCATGGGGAGGACGTATGATGGAGTGAAGAAGCAGGGGAATGAATTTTGTCGGCGTGCAGTTGGCACTTAACACACCTACGAACGTAGATAGAGCAATCCTCTTCTAGAGTGGGCCAATAGAACCCTAGTCTAAAAATCTTCTTAGCTAGCATCTGGCTGTTCACATGACCACCACACACCCCAGAATGCGCCTCTTCCACAACTTTCCAAGATTCATCATCATCGAGGCATCTTAATAAAACACCGGTGAGCCCTCTTCTGTAGAGCACACCTCCAACCAAAGTATAACGTTGAGCCACTCTTCTAATTGCTTTCTTCTCTTTTGCAGTGGCTTCCTCAGGATAGGACTGATCATTACAGTATCTGGCAATCTCATAATACCACGGCTTCTCTTCGTCAGCCAACTCTTCTTCCCAGTCCAAAAGCATGACCTCTTTGCCTTTGAGAGCTTCTTTCTGCTTAACCTTCTCAAGCACTTGATCCCTAATATCAAGGAATGCGCGATCCTTAATAGCCGGGGTGTCACGCTGATGAATCAGGGGAACATGAAAATCACGCTCAGGAGGGAAAACTAAAGCGGAAGCCAAAGAGGCGAGAGCGTCAGCCAAGATGTTCTGGCTGCGCGGGACATGAACGAAGATCAATTTAGTGAAGAGTTTGGCGTAAGCTGAAGCGAGTTCCTGGTAGGGCTTGAGCTTAGGATTAATAGTGCGGCACTTGACCAACACCTGGCGCAGGATGAGCTGACTATCACCGACAATCCTCAAATGGGTGACGCCATATCGATGAGCGATTTGAAGACCGGCCAAAAGAGCTTCATACTCAGCTATATTGTTGGTGACGGGGAAAGTGAGCCGAGCAGCAAATGGAATGGTGACCCCTTCAGGTGTTAAAAGAACCATGTCGATCCCTCTTCCTTGAGAATTTAGAGCTCCATCAAAATGTAATGTCCACATAGGATCGTGGGGTTGATTGATGGACATTAGTTCTTCATCTGGGAACTCCGAATTGACCGGATCAAAACGGGGGAGAGGGTGATGAGCAAGGTGTTCGGCGATGGCGTAGCCTTTGATAGCTTTCTGCTGGATGTAAGTGATGTCAAATTGAGAAAGGAAGCTTTGCCAGCGTGCTAATCGATCAGTGAGGATAGATTTTTCAAGGAGGAATTTAATTGGGTTCATGCGTGCAATGAGGTGAACCTCGTGAGCTAGGAAATAGTGTTTTAATTTCTGAACTACCCAAACCAAAGCTGCACAAGTCTTCTCCATGGCTGAGTACCTCTGCTCACAGGGGTTAAGGAGTTTAGACAAGTAGTATGCTGCCGTCTCCTTACCTTCCTCATCCACTTGAGCTAAGACAGCGCCTACAGAGTCATCCAGGACAGAAACATAAAGAACAAGTGGTTTGCCTGGAACTGGCGGCCTCAGGACAGGAGGATTGGCCAAATAATCCTTCAATCCGTCAAAGGCTGCCTGACACTTGTCATCCCATTCAAATTTGACTCCCGGCTTAGTGAGCTCGTAAAACGGCCTACATCTCTGTGAATGCTGGGAGACAAAGCGGCGAATAAATTGCAACCTCCCGATTAATCCTCGAACTTCCTTCAAATTCTTGGGAGGAGGCATGTCTCTAATGGCCTTTGCCTTGTTGGGATCAACTTCAATTCCCCTCTTGCTAACAATGAAACCAAGCAATTTCCCTGAAGAAACGCCAAATACGCACTTCTTGGGGTTCATTTTCAATTGATATTCTCGGGATCTCTGCAAAACCTTAGCCAGAACCCCAGGATGCTCAATCCTTGTCCTTGATTTCACTACCAGGTCATCCACATACACCTCAATATAGATGTGAATCATGTCATGAAAAATAGCCATCATAGCGCTCTGATAGGTGGCTCCAGCATTCTTAAGTCCAAAGGGCATGACCACATAACAATATGTGCCCCATGGTGTAGTGAATGACGTTTTCTCTTGATCCTCTTCAGATAGGCGAATTTGATTATAACCTGAGAAGCCATCCATAAAAGAAAGAGTCTCAAATCCTGCTGTATTATCAATTAGAACATCAATATGAGGGAGGGGGAAGTCATCTTTAGGACACGCTCGGTTGAGATCCCGGAAGTCTATGCAAATCCGAACCTTCCCATCTTTCTTCATAACCGGGACAATGTTAGCCACCCAATTGGGGTAAAGGACAACTCTAACAAATCTAGCTTTGTGGAGCTTGTCGACCTCTTCTTTCATCTTCAAAGTCATGTTAGGGTGGAAACGCCTCAATCGTTGTTTGACCGGGATAGACCCTGGCTTAAGTGTAAGGCGGTGTTCAACGAGCGCAGGGTCTAATCCAGGCATATCCTCATAACTCCAAGCAAACGTGTCCTTGTATTCTTGAAGAACTAAAATGAGCGCCTCCTCTTCGGAGGGCGGCAAATTCTTACTGATGAGGACAATCCTAGGGTCTTCCTCGGTACCCAGATTAATTTCTTTGGTAGGCTCTTCTACAGAGGCTGATGGTTCGTCAAATCTTCTTATGCCACTAGCAAAGGCGTCAGCCTCGTCCTCATAGTCTTCATAACTTTCTTCCCCCTCTTCAATAGGGTCTTCATCATTCATAATTTCATAAACGCCCAAACCCTCATAAGAAGCAATAACATCTTCACATTCTAGCTCTGGCAGGATAATTGGATCTTCTACAAACTCAGGGATTGCTAAACAAGCTTGGCATCTGATGGCCAACTCCAACAAAAATCTTCGGGGAATCTGCCTACCCTTGGCCTTCTTATGTAGAACTATCCCCTGCTTTTTATTATTAGAGGGAGAGGAGGAAGAATAGGAACAACTAGCTTGATCAGGGGAAGGAGATGAAAAAGCGGATACAGGAGGTGATACAGAGGAAGGCCCCTCACCAGAGGGGGAGAAAAGATTGATCAAGGAATCCTGAAGGAGCGGCCCCTGGGTCGGGACGCACTCGGGAGAAAAATAGGAGGTCTCCTCAATAGAAATGGAGGATTGGAATGTTGGAGATTTGGCGTTTTTTTTCATTTTTATCTTTTTCTTCATTTTTATTTTCTTTTTCAAGTAGAAAGCAATGTGAAGGGAGAATAGCAGGGTGAGTGGAAATTGCAAGATCAGAGAAAGCTTCAATTAGTGATGGCCCATGCGGGGGCGAGATGGAGAGTGTGGAAAATTGCTCGCGGAGCGAAGGAGGAATCGGGAGGGAAATCTGAATTGAATCGGGAGACAAGTTGATTATGATCGGTGGTGGTCGTGGCACGTGACCAAACCAACGGGAATATAAAGAAGCCAGCAAAGATGGATGCACAGAAGTGAGGGAAAAGAGGCCGGCCCACAGCCTATCCACGGTAAAACCTTCTTCAAAAGGGACGTCTGGCTCCCCTATATCTGTAAAGTCACTTAGCAACTGCCTTTTGTTTGCAATCACAGCTGGCATCTCAATCAGTTCTTGAATCAGTGGCGGCCATTCCGGATCTGTCGGCATGAACAGGCGGCTTAAAGAAATAGTGATGTCATTCAGGTCGAACCACCTGTACCAATCACATTCCGGATCGTCTATTTTCCTTCTTTTGTCCGGCCTTAAAGACTCAAGGGCCTTGTAGGTAGCCAGTGGTGCAATGTGACGAGCAAACTGTCTGGCGTGAACATCCTGACAATCCAGCAATGAAGTAATCATAGTCGTCTGCTCATCATTATGAATGCCACCCGTGACAAAATGTGTTTTTAATGTCCAGGTGAGTGTCTGGCGATCTGGCTTTAAAGTAGAAGTCATAAAAGCCCATGGCTCTTCTTCATTTTTACCGGGCCCTTTATAGCCCAAGCCGCCTCGTGCAAACAATTTCTGCGGCTTAATGGGCCTAATCCTGCCCTGACAATTGGCGCCCAGGCCCTTGCCGTCTTGATACCCCATTTTCAACAGAATGTTCCAACCAGGGGTGTTAATCATATTCTTTTTCTTCTTCCCTTTAGAAGGCAGGGGCGTCATAGCAACTGCGGTGACGGTCTCAGACGGCCTTGGTTGCAGACGAGGGACGTCCAGCACAGACAAAAGTGGCTTGTTGGCTGGCCAAATGGAAGGAACTGATGAAGCTGCATGAATATCTTCCTCTGGCAGGATCGGCATACTGGTCACCTTGATAATGCGGCCCTTGTGGGGGAATTTAATACACTGATGATTTGTAGATGGCACCGCATCAAGCTGCTGTATGTAGGGGCGGCCCAGAATGCCGTTAAATGTTGGATCCATGTCCAAGATGTGAAAATCTGCTGTTATGGAAACTGGACCCAAACTTACTTTTAAAGTGATCATGCCTAGAGGGGGCTTCTTGGTATTATCATAGGCAGTGACCGTTATAGTGGATGGCCGAATTTGATCTTCCGGAATGCCGCACAGCCTTAAAGTGCTTGGTGGTAAAACATTGATGGATGCCCCTGTATCCACCAAACACTGCTTGACAGCCACTTTGTTGATGTCGACTGTGATACAAAGAGCATATTTTCTTGCCTGAAGAGGTGCTAGTTCATGCTCATGGAAGGTGATTGCCGGCTGATTGCTAGCAGGTGTCAAGACTGTAATTATTTGCTCGACCGGAATGTCTTCGTTGACCATGACTTTCTGCAAATATTCTTTTAAAGCCAGCTGATGAGTGGTGGACCGTTTGATCAATTCTAGAATAGATATTCTGGCTGGAGTGCGGTCCAAGTGCTTTAATAAATCATACTGAGTCCCTGGCACTGACTCTTGTTCCTGTTCTTGTCCTTGCGGCCCCTGTACGGGCTCTAGCTCTCTCTGTGGGAAAATACGGTGGAATATCCGTCCACTGCGGAGCGGCGCTACGCCTTGACGCGCCTCTGTCGGGGCAAGAATAGGAGGAGGGTTAGAAGAAGAAGAAGGAATGTTGGTAGCAGAAACCCTGCTAGGGGATATCAAAGGGGAATTCAATGAAAGGGATGCCCCCGTAGGAGACGTGGTAGTGGCATTTAACACTGATGCCCCCGCGGGAGGCATGGGAGAAGTATTTGACGAAGACGCCCGCGCAGGAAGCGTGGGAGAAGGGAGAGATATCCGAATGCGAGGAGCATTGGCAGGTGGTGGAATAAGGAGAGATCGTGGCACAAAAGGTGGTTGAACTGATGACGGAGGAACCCTTGCCGGTGTAGGGGTGGTAGAGGGGGTAGCGGGTGCTGGAGGTGAGCGAAGTAGGAGTGGCCTGGATGGCGGAGGTATAGAGTTGGTGGTGGAAGGTGGTGCGGTAGGTTGTGGAGGTGGTAGGCGGGTAAGAAGAGAGCGAGCCGGCAAGGCCGTGGAATTGGTGGGGGTAGATGGATTGACGGGGCGTAAAAGAGAACGTCCTGATTGAAGATTGACAGAAGAAGAAGGAGGGGTGCGCAAAAGGCGCGGAGTTTGATTTTGAGTTGGATCATGGTGAAATGCCCCGACAGAGGCGTTTTCTTCGTGCCATCCCTGCCCTCTCTCCACCTCGTAGAGAGACGTGACAGGGTTCACGTGCTGATTAGGAGCGTGCTCCGGCAATGGATTACGGACGATCCCCATATCCTGCTGGGGTGCTGGAGCTTGCTGTGGCTGAACTTGCTGCGGAGCTGGCTGCTGTTGTTGCTGATTTTGCTGTTGCCGAGGAGGCCTTCTTTCCTTCATGGTGGCGATGAATTGCCTCATTTCATCCCAATTAATGCCACCCTGGTCATTCAAATCATAAATATGATCTCTGAAGTGGAAACAACGATCAAGGTTGTGACCAGGGGCGCGGTGAAAAGCACAGTAACGGGATGTGTCAACATTGGCGGGCCACACCGTTCTTTCTTTTGGTAGGACGAGCAGGTTGGCGGCCATCAAAGCATTAAAAATATCAGGGAGACTCTCTGGGAGCGGCGGATAATGGGCCCTCTTGGGGCCAAGCGGTGGTCTCCGTTGTTGTTGGCCATAGTTGGTAGGCGGAGGGACTTGATGGTATTGTGGTGGTGCTGGAGGGTCGGTGCGGGGCGCTTGGCTTGGTGATGGAGCAAAAGAAGGTTGGGGTGCGAAGTGGTGTTGTGGAGCGGAGGCAAAATGGGGGTTTTGCTGTGGAGGTGGCGGAGGTCGTGGGTTTGATTGGTGGTGGGGGTGGCCAACTACGCCAACCTGCTCATTTGTGACAGTGCCCTCAGTCGTGGGCCCGCTGTTGACATTTGTATTCTTTTTAAATAGCCGAGGCTTCGGCTCAAACATGCCCATGATGGGCGAGTCCTTCATTTGCGTTTGTATATAACGAGCTCTTTCATAGAGCTCTTCCATAGTTGTCAGCCGATTCATGGCCAAAATATGCCGGAATTGAGGAGTTGCGTTAGAAATAACCATTTTCACTTGCTCCTGTTCCGACAAAGTGTCCTTCAATTTCTCGGCCATAGACCGCCACCTATCAGCAAATACGATGAAGTCCTCCTCGGGCTTCATTTTCTCAGCGACTAGATCTGTAACAGAAAGGGAAGGTCCCACCCGGTCTCTGTACTTTTGCAAGAATTTTCTTTGAATAACATCAAAATCGCCGGCATCAGCTGGCTCCAGAGAATAAAACCATTCGAGGGCTGGCCCCTCAAGAGATCTCCTGAATAAGTAGGCCAGGGAGGCCTTATTGTCTTGCCAGAAGGAAGTCTCATATCGGAAATCCTTTAAATGAATGAATGGGTTGCCTGTCCCATTGTATCGCCGAAAATTCGGCATTTCAGAAGGTGGTAAATGGAACACCGGCAACGTAGGAAGAGAGATTTCGGAGCATTCTTAGTTGCTGTAACCTTCTTGAGCTGCTCCTCCATGCTGGCCAGCTTCTGAAGCAAGAGAGTGTTGGTATCGGGCTCGACCGGGGCCTGATTCTGAACAAAAGAATGCGGTATAGGCGTTCGTAGAATCCGAGGAGGTTGGGAAGATTGGTGCCTAACCGCTGAATAGCTCGCCTGCTGGGCCGGCATGGCCGCGGTAGGCGTTTGTGGACGAGAGGAGGGGGGATGCAAGACCGCCTGGTCATTAACAATCTGATGGCCACTCACGGCCGGAGGGGGATTAGAGGAAGACGAAGGGACGGATTTCCCTTTCAAAGCGGCCTGAATGGCTTGCCGCTGGGAGTCATCCAACTGGGAGAGAGCTTGGATCAAATCTGTGACATTAATGGATGGGGAAGGGTTCCCCGAGGTGTTGGAAGATGGAACTTGAGACGAAGGGTCCGCCTCATGAATAGTGGTATCAACCACATGAACTTGTGAGTAATGAGGATGAGGAGGGAGATAGTTTCCCTCATAATAAACCGAATCTTGGAAAGGGTCACCATATTGACCAAATACATTCTCATCCTCATCATCATAAGAGTACCCGTTGCCTGACATGTTGATGATTTTACCTGAACGGAGTTTCATACTTAAGAGAGAGGATGTTTAATGAAGGAATTTCCAAAAAAGCACTTTAATCAAAACAATTCAACCAAGTCAACCCAACCAAGTTATGCAAACAATGTTGGAAAGCACGGAAGATTTTAATGTTTGGATGTTTGAGATTAAAGTGGATTATTTGTGAATAGTTCACTCTTTTGCCAAATGAAACCTAGTTTGATCCAAGTGTGACCTCCGGGTCAACTAGGTTTTCTCTCTCTTCACCAACGAATAGGATATCTAAACTCCGGGTACTTCGAGGGTACAACCAGCCCGGCGTCCGTGAGGGAATCCACGGGTGCGGGGACTTATGGAGGTCTTGGAAAAGGGATTTCCGGTCCAAAGAGACGGAATGCTCAATGGAGGGTTGTCCCGATTCCAAGAAAGGTGTGTGGAATCCTAGGCTAGAGAGAGGAGGTCTCTCAACCAAAAAACCCACAAATATAATGAAGCCAATATAAATCACAGCAATATATCAAGACAGATCAATATGACAAGCAGTGAATCACAAATAAGGCAGTAAGCAGCTTGCTGTGAGAAGCTCAGAAAAGACACGACCTGGAACAGGCCGTTACCAACTCAGCATGAAAAACACGACCTTAGGGGTGGTCGCTACCAAAACAAGCAACGGCAGCGTAGCTGTCGTGAAATTCTGTGAGGGGCTCACAGGGAGAAGGAAATCACGCCTTGGAGTTAGGCGCTGTCCTGAAAGGACGCCTCCACAGGAGGGCGTCAAATGAATAAGACACGCCCCAACAACAGGCGTCAAAACATAATAAAACGCCCTGGATGGGGGCGTGACTTCTCAGACGGTATAAATAAGACAGGGAAAATTAATGAAACGCCCTAATCACAGGCGCTAAAAAAACAATGACACGCCCTTGGATGGGGCGTGAATTCTCAGATAAAATAATTAAGCGGCAAAGCAACAGGAGATATGCGGAAGGCGCCCACAGGAGGAGGCGTTAATCAACTAAAACACGCCCTTGAGAAGGGCGTGATATCAAAACACGCCCTCGTGGAAGGCGTTAATTATGGGAGATATGCAAATGTGCAGAGTGCACAGTGAAGGATGGAGGGTGCCCGAGGGGCACAAAGGAAAGGGTACCGAGGGTACCAAGGGGAAAGGGCACACGTGGATGCCGATGGGGAAAGGGCACGCGAGGGTGCCAAGGGGAAAGGGCACGCGAGGGTGCCAATGGAGATGGTAATCAAAAAGAAAACAGTGGAAGTCCCACCGTGATCGCCAATTTGTGGATGTGCATAAAATCTTCCACACACAAAATAATGATAAAATATCAATCACATGCAGTAAGAATCATGATGAAAAACAAAACTAAATAAAGGGAAAAAGCATGCACGTGGTGCAAGAGTGGAGATGTGATCGCCAGAGGGGTTACCTCAATATTAATAGGGAGAGATCGCAAATACCTGGTAAGAATGAAAACGCGGGATTGTGTGAATTCTTTCCTCCTTCTTCAATCGGCCGGCCGAAGAGAAGGGTTTTCTCTTTGATTACCTTGCAAGACAGACAGTAAAACAAACAAAAAGATAGATCAGCCAAGTGCAGTAGTAGCAGCCCAAATAAGACGTGTAATAAGGAAAGGAAGAAAGGCACATGCGCACCTTGTTTTTGGTTTTTTTAAAAACCCCTAGAGAGAAAGCTAGGGAAGGGAAATATATGATATGATAAAACCTGATGCTAGTGATGCGACGATATGACTAAAGACACACGGAAACAAAACAAGACCCACAAAGCACCCTGCTGTCCCTTGATGACAGTAGAGGGGCAATCAGAACAGGGAAGGCGAGGAAGCAGATGGCACTAGGAAGAAGCGCTCGTCCTCGGGTAAACTTTGGGAAAGCTCTGTGGGTGTGGGTAAGCTTCGTTGTTAACCTCTCAAAGGATCGAACATGAATCCTTTAAATAAGGTTCAGATCCGAAGATAAACACGGGCAAGAGATAACCATGGCAATGGTTATCAAAAGGCAAGAGCCCGATCGAGCAATAACACCAAACAAAGCAGGACTCTGGGAGGGAAAGGCAGAAGAAAGAAGGGCTCGGAGGTGAAACACGCCTTAAAAGAGGGCGTCCATTCAAGAATTGACGACCGGTCCAAAAGGTGTTTCAAAAAACACGACCCAGACCAGGGCGTTTCTTCCTGAATTTAATTTTGGCAATAAAACCCTTCTTCATTTAAAAATGTTGAAAGACGCCTTAGATCAAGGCTTTTCTTAAAAACACGCCCTGAGGAAGGACGTTACTCATACAATACATCTTATTTCGCTTAATTTTTGAAAAATGATATTTCCAGGAATTGACGCCCTGACCCATGGTCGTCCTTTCTTTGAAAAACGCCCTGGATAAGGTCGTTATTTAAAACGCACCCTACTTCAGGTCGTGAATCACAAAAAATGCAACAAATGCAACGGAAAACCCAAAAAAAATAGAAAAACTTAATATTATGGAAATATTGAAATTCACTTTGGGGCGTCAACATAGTGACATGAGATTTAATCAACAAAGCGTCAATTTTGGCGTGTCTACACAGCCTAGGCACGTCACTAGGAAACGATGCGCCACCCTAGGGCCGTGGCTTACCCAGAAGCCACAAGCTCAAAAACCTCAGACGAAGTAACGGCCTATCGTAGGACCGTCAGAAGCAAGTAACGGCCACTGGAAGGACCGCTACTTCCCATACGGCAGGAAAACAGAGGAACGGCCAAATCGGCCCGTTCCACGTCCCATTCATGCCGAAACGTAGGGGAAACACACCACAACGACAAATAACCACATCAGGGCACAAAAGACCACATGCAAGCTCAAAAATGCACGATCCGGGCGATTTCATCAAATCCACCCAAAGTGGGTCACCGAGGTTCCCGGGCTTCTACCGGCCTCGAATGAACACCAAACCACACGAAATCAACGTGGACGGGATCCTAACATCACTGCGGTCAGTTAGAAACTAACTACGCCGCAAACAGTCGCCATTTACCGGTCGACCCTAAAAATCACGAAAATCACAGTTTAGGCAAACCAAGCCCAAACTCGGCCGATTCCTAGCCGAATGCCGTGCAATGGCAGGGAAAACGGAGAGGACGAAGTAAGGATCAGTCACCCTACCTCCACCGAAGAAACTGAGCCCCGAAAGGACTACACCACGCCGAAAACCACTCGCGAACCGATTTCACCGGCTTTGAATCCACCGATCGAGATCGCGCCAGAATCGATCCGATCCTCGCCTCATCGCGCACCTCGACAGCTCCACCGCGTCGCCACCCAGCCCATGCACCGCTCCGTCTGCAGCCGGAGGCGAGAGGGAGGGAGAACGAGAGAGAAAACGGGAGAGAGAGAGAGGAACGGCGCGAATGAGAAGGAAGAGAGAGGAAAAGAAATAAAAGGAAAGAAATAAAGAAAAGGAATTAGGAATTTTTCCTAATTTCCGAAAATTCCGAAAATGCGCCGAAAATGCACAATTTCAGAAAAATATGCAAAAATAAGCGAAACGACCGGCTCGACGAGTACATCGTCGCTGTAGCATCCACGAGCTCGAGAATTGACAAACAAACTCACCGTAGGGTTCCGTAACTAGGACGTGAGAAAAACCCACACGGCTCGTCAAACTCGACTCGGAAGCCACAAAAGCGAACCGAAACTCAACGAAACCAATCCGAAAGATCCAACAAAGATCCAACAGGACGTAACACGGATCCAGGGTATTACAGAAAGGATCGAGTACATACTTCTTGAGCATTGAGACGTGAAATACATTATAGAATTCAGATAATTGAGGCGGTAAAGCTATTCGATATGCGACTTCACCAACCCTTTCGAGAATCTCAAAGGGGTCAATGAATCTTGGAGTAAGCTTGCCTTTAATACAAAACCTTCGAATCCTTTGACCCGAAGAAACCTTAAGGAATACATGGTCTCCTACTTTGAACTCCAAGTCGTGCCTTCGATTGTCAGCATATGATTTTTGCCTATCTTGTGCCATCTGGAGTCTTTCCCAAATAAGCTTTATCTTTTTGATAGTATCCCTAATGATGTCGGGACCAAGAAATTACCTTTCTCTTACTTCATTCTAGCAAATAGGTGAACGACAGCTTCTTTCATATAGGGCCTTGAATGGTGCCTTTGAATCATAGCTTGATAGCTATTATTGTATACAAACTCTACCAGAGGTAAATGGTCCTGCCAACTTCTTCCAAAGTCAATAGCACAAGCCCTGAGCATATCTTCCACCACTTGATTTGTCCTTTCAGTTTGACCATCAGTTTGTGGATGGAATGTAGTGCTAAAGTTCAGTCGGGTCCCTAATGAATGTTGTAGACCGTTCCAGAATTATGATGTGAACCGAGGATCTCGGTCAAATATGGTGGTGACTGGGACACCATGTAGTTTGACAATCTCTTTCATGTATAATGCTACTAGTACATCCACAGACCATCGACTTTTGATTGGTTGAAAATGTGCAGATTTAGTCAATCGGTCTATAATAACCCATATACCATCATGTCCTCCTTTTGTCCTAGGTAAACCCATGATAAAATCCATCCCTATACTTTTCCACTTTCATTCGGGAATATTTAAGGGTTGTAATTTTCCAGCGAGTTTTAAATGCTCTGCTTTGACTTGTTGACAAGTGAGACATCGTGATACAAAATCTGCCACTTCTCTTTTCATATTGGGCCACCAAAAGCTTCTTTTCAAATCTTGATACATCGTGGTAGCACCAGGGTGAATAGCATACCTTGATTTGTGAGCTTCTTCCATGATCAATTTCTTAGTTTCATCATGATTTGGCACATAAATCCGACCCTTAAATAATAGTCTTCCATCATTTGAGATAGAAAATTCCTACCTCTGATCAATATTATCCTTAATCTCCATCAATGTGGGATCATTTTCTTGCAATTGGACTAGGTCCTCGATCAATGTAGGTTAAGACCTTATATTGGCAATCATACCTCCTTCTCCTTCTCTGTCAATATCAAGATTTAAATGAGAAAAATATTCAATAAGACAAGTTACACCTTTCCGGAGGCTTGCTAGAGTTGCCATTGGTTTCCTGCTAATAACATCAGCTACAACATTTGCTTTTCCTAGATGATATTGGATAGTAAAGTCGAAGTCCTTGAGATACTCCAACCATCTGCGTTGTCGCATATTCAACTCCTTCTGGGTGAAAAGATATTTCGTACTTTTATGATCTAAAAATATAATAAATTTCTCCCCATAAAGGTAATGTCACCAAATCTTCAATGCAAATATAACCGCAGCTAGCTCCAGACCATGTACAGGGTAATTTTCTTCGTGACACTTTAACTGCCTTGATGAATAGCGAATCACCTTGCCATTTTGCATAAGAACACACCCTAACCCGATGCTAGATGCATCCGTATAGACTTCAATTCCACCACATTCAGTGGGTAATGTTAATATTGGTGTAGTGGTAAGGTGTTCTTGAAGAGTTTAAAAACTCTCCTCGTAGTCCTTCAACCATATAAAATGATTTTCCTTTCTGGTGAGTCTAGTCAAAGGGACAGCGATCTTTGAGAAATCTTTAATAAATCTTCTGTAATAACCAACTAGACCTAGAAAAATTCTGACTTTAGACACGGTCGTCGGTCGACTCCAGTTCTTGACAGCTTCTATTTTTGAAGGATCAACATCGATACCTTCTCTTGAAATAATATGGCCAAGGAAAGAGACATCCTTTAGCCAAAACTCGCACTTACTAAGCTTTGCATAGAGTTTGTGCTCTCTTAGCGTTTATAAGGATATTCTTAAGTGCTCTTCATGATCCTCCTTTATTTTGGAGTAAATAAGAATATCGTCAATGAAGATGACTATAAACTAGTCCAGATAAGGCCTGAAGATATTATTCATAAGTTGCATAAATGCCGCCGGGGCATTGGTTAACCCAAACGGCATTACCACGAATTTATAGTGGCCATATCTGCTTCGAAAAGTAGTTTTGTGTATGTCCTCATCTTTGATCTTGAGCTGATGATAATCTGACCTGAGGTTTATCTTGAAAAAATATTTCGCTCCTGAAATCTGATCAAAGAGCTTATCGATACGCGGCAATGGATATTTATTCTTAATTATGAGTTGATTCAGTCGTTGGTAGTCGATACATAGCCTGAGAGATCCATCCTTCTTCTTGACGAATAGAACTGGCGCACCCCAGGGGGATGTACTAGGTCGAATGAAACCCTTATCTAATAACTCCTGAAGCTGTTTCTTCAATTCTTTGAGTTCCATGGGGGACATCCTGTAGGGAGCTATTGAAACGGGTGCTGCTCCGGGGATTAGTTCAATAAAGAAGTTTACTTCACTTTCGGGTGGTAAACCGGGTAAATATGATGGAAATATATCTGAAAATTCATTGACAATAGGAATATCCTCTAAGACGATCTCCTTGGATTTGGTGAGGATTACGGAAGCAAGAAAAGCTACACATCCTTGCGAAATTAATTTGCAAGCGTGCAGAGATGAAATAATGGCAGGATTCTTTTTAGATTTGATACCAAGGAAGGAAAATCTTGGAAGACCAGGTTTCCGAAAAGAGATAATCCGATTGCGACAATTTATATAGGCGTCGTGGTATACAAGCCAATCTACACATAATATAGCATCGTAGCCCTCCATGTCAAGACATACGAGGTTTGCTGGTAGGTTGTGACCTTCTACCACTACTTCACTATCAGGATATATAGTAGGTTGTAAGTTTGGTTCCGAGACCTAAAGGTGTAGTGATTGCTAGGTCCGAAGGTAGAGGAACTGATGCAATAGGTAAGGTTTTTGCAAAAGTAGAAGATATAAAGGAATGAGAAGCACCAGTATAGAATAGTACGAATGCAGGATGGGAATAGATTTGGATAGTACCTTCCATTAGCCCATCATTCTTGGGCACTTCTTCCTCTTCCATGATAGCATTGAGGCGAGCCTGTCGCTTACGTCCACCACCGGAAGATTGTTCTTTAATAAGGGGGCAATCCGGCATACGGTGCTCCCGACTGCCACATCGTAGACAAGCGTCGAGACGCTTCCAGCATTCTTCGGCCGAATGATCGAACTTCTCACAAAATGTGCAAGCCGTGGCGACTTGGTTGTCTTCTTCCTTGACTTTTTTATTCTTGTGGTAGCCACTACCACTCTCATTCTGGGATCTTTTCTTGCTATCACAGGATTTGTAGGGTTCCGTGATACTAAACTTTCTTTTCTTTTCATGCCGATAAGACCTTCAGCTAGGCTCCTCTCCCTTGACTTTTAATTTCTCGACCTTTTCCAGGGTCCTCTCGCATAGATGCGCCCGCTGGACCATCTCTGCATACGTACGGATATTTTGAGTCCCAAGTTGTTGAATAAATATGGGCCTCAATCCATCCATAAATCGGTTAGCTTTTAACAACTTAGTGCTAACCAAGTGAGGAGCATAAGGCGCCAGCCTAGAAAAATGGAGTTCATACTCCGCTACGGTCATCATGCCTTGGTGTAACGAAGTGAATTCCAAATCCTTCCTCTCCTTAACATGTTTGGAGAAGTACCTAGCTCGGAAGAGTGTAAGGAAACCCTCCCAAGTATGAGGTGCATCAGCTGGCGGTGTCGGAACTGACTTCCACCATGTACGAGCATCTTCATTTAATTGGAATGTGGCTAGACGGACCTTCTCCTGATCAGCACATTGCATAACTTCAAAGATGCGGTTAATCTCATTGTGGACACCAAAAAAATGATGATGATGATCATGGCGACATTCGCGTCTACACATTAGAGCGCTAGTCGAAGACAGAAATGCCGAATAAACCTCATGCCTCGCCCGATCAGGACGAGAACCCGCTTGGTGGTCCGCTACCCGCTAAGGAAGCCCCCTAAGCAGAAGATACAGCTACAACGCTCCGACCGGCCATGCCGAGAGCTGAATCAGAGAAAAGTCGGGAACTCCGGCATAGTCTCGGCACGCACCGAAAGTCACATAAAGTCTGGGACCGAGTCTCGGAGGCTACGAACAGAATATTATGGAGGCCATACATCGCAACCAGAACATGTCAGGAATGCCGACATTCATATAAATGGCCTCAACTTTGAAAAGAATCCGTTCGGTGCTTAAATCGACGCGATATGCACTTAAAACGGCGCCACTAAGCACCGGCGCGCCCCTTTCCTCTTTATTCCTTGGTTGGCTATTAAACCGGCGCGCCCCTTGCATTTTGGGTTAAACCGGCGTGCCCCTTGCATTTTGGGTTAAACCGGTGCGCCCCTTGCATTTTGGGTTAAACCGGCGCGCCCCTTCATCTTGGGTTAAACCGGCGCGCCCTTTTTCCCATTCATCATGTGCTAAACCAGCGTGCACCCTTTCCCTTTCATCCCTTCTTAATCTGGCGCGTAAACAATCCATCCCATCTACATTCCGATGCTCTGTTTTGCATCATTATGGCGTGCAGAGAACATTCAATGCCCATGACTCTACTTCTACCTTCGTTTGACAGCACACAAGCAGTAGCAGCAAGGCAAGCTCCGGCAGATCTCTGAGCGTCCCATCCTCGGACGAGCAGTAGTGTACGGGACAAATGAACAGCGTCCAGCGCAGCCAGTCAACTCCCGACTGTAGACACGCCAAAATTGACGTTTTGTTCATCAAATCTCATGTTATTATGTAAACGCCCCAAGTGGACTTCAATATTCCTATAATATAAAGTTTTTCTATTTTTCATGAGTTTTCTGCATTTTTCTTGCATTTTCGTGAAACACGGCTTGACAAAGGGCGTTACTTTCTAAAGTAATGACCTGTCATAAGGCGTTTTAAAAGAAAGGACGACCGTAGGTGAGGGCGTCAATTCCTGGTATTATCCGTTAATTTCTGGAATTATCTATTTTCAAAATAAAAGGCATTTTGTGAGTAACGCCTTTCCTCATGGCGTGTTTTGAAGAAACGTCGTTACCTTAGGCGTGTTCCATTAATTTCCAAACAGAGCAAGTTTTCATTTCCAAAATTAAACCCAGGAAGAAATGGCCTGTCATAGGTCGTGTTTTAAGAAACGTCCCTATAGCAGGTCGTCAATTCATAAATAGACGCCCTGTCTTAAGGCGTGTTTCACTCCAGAGTCCTTCTTTTTTCCACCTTTCCCCCACAGTTCCCTGCTATCCTTGGACTCTTGCTCAATCTTAATCCTTCCTTGGATGCCTCATTACCCGTTCTTTCAATTCCCTTGTTTGATCACATCCGATTGAACATTATATAAAAGGCTCCAGGTCGAGCGTAAAGGGGGTTGGGGGGGTGATTGTTGATTATTATTATTGAGGTTGAACGCCTTGAAACCAGAAGGTCACGTCTGTACACTTTATCCTATTGCATCTTGGTGTTTTCTGCATCCGATCGGGCTTCATCCTGGTGTCCTCTGCATCCATTCAACGTCTTCACAGTTTCCCTCAACTCTCGTCAGGGAGAGCAGGGTTATATTGTGCTTATTTTATTTGAGTTCCATCATCGTCATCATACTGTCAGTTTCTTATTGCATTAAGCATTATCATATCCCTTCCCTAGTTCTCTGCTAGGGGTTTATAAAATAAAAAAGAGGTGCGCATGTTGATGTCTTTTCATCATTTTAGGTTAGCTTTGGATTGATACTATTGCACTTTGGCTGATCCCTCTCTCTTTTGCTTGTTTTTCATTGTCTTTTTTTACAAGGTAATCAATCAAGAAAACCCACTTCATCGGCCGGCCGATTGGAGTTGGAGGAGGAAATCCACATTTATCCCGCATCCCACTCTTCACCAGGTACACGCGATCTCATTTTCTTCTTATTGAGGTAAACCCTCTGGCGATCACAACTCCCCTTTAACACCTCGTGCTATATTCTTTATCACATCTTATACATGTTGTCATCATTGTTATTTATTTTTCACTCCCAAAAGTGAGGATTTTTAATCCGATCTACAAATTGGCGATCACGGTGGGACATCCACTGTTTTCTTTATTGATTACCATCTCCATTGGCACCCTCGTGTGCCCTTTCCCTTTGACACCCTCGTGTGTCCTTTCCCCTTAGGCACCCTCGCGTGCCCTTTCCCCTCGGTACCCTCGGTACCCTTTCCCTTGTGCCCCTCGGGCACCCTCCATTGTGCACCCTGCATACGCCCCGGATCAGTCAATTGCTGCTTATTAACGCCTTCAACAAGGGCATCTTTTGATTTAACGCCCCTCACAGGGACGTGTTTTGATTAATTAACGCCCCCCTCCAGGGCGTGTGTTTATTGCATCTGCTTGCCTTATCTTTGCTATTTTCTCGTCTACTATTTAGCGCCCCTTACAGGGACGTGTTTCATTGATTAACGCCTATCTCCAGGGCGTCTGTTTCTATAACTGCCGTTTGCTGCATCCTTATCATATTGCCTGTGAATTAACGCCGCTCTCTGAGGCGTTCCATTTATTATCAGCGCCTATCATCAGGGCGTTTTCTCTGCGTTTTGACGCCCTTTACCGTAGGCGTCCTTTCTTTAGAACGCCTCACCTCAAGGCGTGATTTTTCTACCGTCTGTGAGCCCCTCATAGAATTTACGACAGCCACGCTGCCGTGTTTTAATTTGGTCACGACCTACCGCAGGGCGTGTCTTTCCTCTTGCTGTGAACACGACCTTTCCAAGGGCGTGTCTTTACTGTTCTTTTTCACAGATTGGCTGTTATTCATTGCTGGGCATTTGTCTTGATATTACATTGCGGCTTGGATTGTCTTGATTTGTTGGCTTGGTTGAGAGACCTCCTCTCTCTATCCTAGGATCCACACACCCTTCTTGGAATCGGGACGACCCTGCATTGAGCATTCCGTCTCTTTGGACCGGAAATCCCTTTTCCAAGACCTCCGTAAGTCCCCGCACCCGTGGATTCCCTCACGGACGCCGGGCTGGTTGTACCTTCGAAGTACCTGGAGTTTAGAGAACCCACGCGTTGTTAGAAGAGAGAAAAACTTAGTTGACTCGGAGGTTACACTCGGATCAAACTAGGTCTCATTGGGCAAAAGAGTGAACTTTCACAAATAATCCACCCTAATTCAAACATCAAACATTAAAATCTTGCGTTTCTTGCCAACCTTGTTTGCATAAACATAGTTGGGTGATTTGATTGCTTTGTTTGGATTGAATATTTTGTGATAGTTCCTTCATTAAACATCCTTCTCTTAAGAATGAAACTCCGTTCAGGTAAAACCATCAACATGTCAGGCCACGGGTACTCTTATGATGATGAGAATGAGAACATATTTGGTCAATATGAGGACCCTCTCCAGGATTCTGTTTATTATGAGGGGAACTACCTTCCTCCTCACCCCCATTACTCACAAGTTCATATGGTTGATACCACTGTCCATGAGGCGGACCCTTCGTCTCAAGTTCTATCTTCCAACACTTCGGGGAACCCTTCCCCATCCATCAACGTCACAGATTTGATCCAAGCTCTCTCCCAGTTGGATGACTCCCAGCGGCAAGCCATTCAGGCCGCATTAAAGGGGAAATCCGCCACATCTTCCTCTAATCCCCCTCCGGCCGTGAGTGGCCATCAGATTGCTAATGACCAGGCGGTCTTGCATCCCCCTTCCTCTCGTCCACAAACGCCTATTGCGGCCATGCCGGCCCAGCAGGCGAGCTATTCAGCGGTTAGGCATCAATCCTCCCAACCTCCTCGAGTTCTACGAACGCCTATACCGCATTCTTTTATTCAGAATCAGGCCCTAGTCGAGCCCGATACCAACACTCTCTTGCTTCAGAAGCTGGCCAGCATGAAGGAGCAGCTCAAGAAGGTTACAGCGACTAAGAATGGTCCGGAAATTTCTCTCCCTACGTTGCCAGTGTTCCATGTACCACCTTCTGAGATGCCACACTTTCGGCGATATAATGGGACCGGTAACCCATTCATTCATTTAAAGGATTTCCGTTATGAAACTTCTTTCTGGCAAGACAATAAGGCCTCTTTGGCCTATTTATTCAGGAGATCTCTTGAGGGACCGGCCCTCGAATGGTTTTATTCTCTGGAGCCAGCTGATGCCGGGGATTTTGATGTTATCCAAAGGAAATTCTTGCAAAAGTACAGAGACCGGGTGGGACCTTCCCTTTCTGTTACAGATTTAGTTGCCGAGAAGATGAAGCCCGAGGAGGACTTCATTGTATTTGCTGACAGGTGGCGGTCTATGGCCGAGAAATTAAAGGACACATTGTCGGAACAAGAGCAAGTAAAAATGGTCATTTCTAATGCAACTCCTCAATTCCGGCACATTTTGGCCATGAATCGGCTGACAACTATGGAAGAGCTCTATGAAAGAGCTCGTTATATACAAACACAAATGAAGGATTCGCCCATCATGGGCATGTTTGAGCCGAAGCCTCAGCTGTTTAAAAAGAATACAAATGTCAACAGCGGGCCCACGACTGAGGGCACTATCACAAACGAGCAGGTTGGCGTAGTTGGCCACCCCCACCACCAGTCAAACCCACGACCTCCGCCACCTCCACAGCAAAACCCCCATTTTACCTCCGCTCCACAACGCCACATCACACCCCAACCTTCTTTTGCTCCATCACCAAGCCAAGCGCCTCGCACCGACCCTCCAGCACCACCACAATACCACCAGGTCCCCCCACCTTCCAACTATGGCCAACAACAGCGGAGACCACCACTTGGCCCCAACAGGGCCCATTATCCGCACTCCCAGAGAGTCTCCCTGACATTTTTAATGCTTTGATGGCCGCCAACCTGCTCGTCCTACCAAAAGAAAGAACGGTGTGGCCCGACAATGTTGACACATCCCGTTACTGTGCATTTCACCGCGCCCCTGGTCACAACCTTGATCGTTGTTTCCATTTCAGAGATCATATTCATGATTTGAATGACCAGGGTGGCATTAATTGGGATGAAATGAGGCAAGTCATCGCCACCATGAAAGAGAGAAGGCCGCATCGGCAACAGCAAAATTAGCAACAACAGCAGCCAGCTCCGCAGCAAGTTCAGCAACAGCAAGCTCCAGCACCCCAGCAGGATATGGGGATTGTCCGTATTCCATTGCCGGAGCACGCTCCTAATCAACACGTGAACCCTGTCACGTCTCTCTACGAGGTGGAGAGAGGACAGGGATGGCACGAAGAAAATGCCTCTGTCGGGGCATTCCACCATAAGCCAACCCAAAATCAAACTCCGCGTCTTTTGCGCGTTCCTCCTTCTCCTTCTAGTCTCCTATCGGGACGTTCTCTTTTACGCCCCGTCAACCCATCTACCACCACCAATTCCACGGCCTTGCCGGCTCGCTCTCTTCTTAACCGCTTACCACCACAGCAACCTACCATTCCACCTTCCACCACCAATCCTACATCCGCGCCCTCCAGGCCACTCCTACTCCGCTCACCGCCAGCACCCGCTACCCCCTCTACCACTCCTACACCGACAAGAGTTCCTCCACCATCAGTACAACCACCCTTTGTGCCACGATCTCTCCTTATTCCACCACCTGCCAATACCCCTCGCATTCGGATATCCCTCTCTTCTCCCACGCCTCCTGCGAGGGCACCTTCTTCAAATACTCCTCCCATGCCTCCCGCGGGGGCATCTTTATTAAACACCACTACTACGCCTCCTACGGGGGCGCCCCTTTCATTGAATTCCCCTTTGGTATCCCCTAGCAAGATCTCTGTTACCGACATTCCTTCTTCTTCTTCCAACCCTCCTCCTAATATTGCCCCGACAGAGGCGCGTCAAGGCGTAGCGCCACTCCGTAGTGGACGGATGTTCCACCGTATTTTCCCACAGAGAGAGCTAGAGCCCGTGCAGGGGCCACAAGAGCAAGAACAGGAACAAGATTCAGTGCCAGGAACTCAGTATGATCTATTAAAGCACTTGGATCGCACTCCAGCCAGAATCTCCATCCTTCAATTAATCAAGAGGTCCACCACTCATCAGCTGGCCCTGAAGGAATACCTGCAGAAGGTCCTGGTCAATGAGGACCTTCCGGTTGAACAGATAATTACAGTCTTGACCCCTGCCAGCAGTCAGCCGGCAATCACATTCCATGAACATGAGTTAGCACCTCTACCGGCAAGGAAATATGCCCTATGTATCACGGTTGATATCAACGAGGTGGCCGTTAAGCAGTGTTTGGTAGACACCGGTGCATCTATCAATGTGTTGCCTCCGAGCACTCTGAAGTTATGCGGTATCCTTGAGAGCCAGATTCGGCCATCCACCATTACTGTCACAGCATATGACAATACAAAGAAACCCCCTCTGGGTATGATTACTCTTAAAGTCAGCTTGGGTCCAGCCACCATTACGGCAGATTTTCATATTCTGGATATGGACCCGACCTTTAATGGCATCCTGGGTCGCCCTTATATTCAGCAGCTTGATGCAGTGCCCTCTACAAACCATCAGTGCCTAAGTTTCCGCACAAGGGCCGCATTATCAAGGTGACCAGCGTGCCGATCTTGCCAGAGGAGGACATTCATGTAGCTTCATCAGTTCCTTCTATATGGCCAGCCAACAAGCCGTTATTATCTGTGCTGGACATTCCCCACTCTCAGTCGATGCTATCTGAGACTGTTACAACAGTTGCTATGACACCCCTGCCTTCTAAGGGGAAGAAGAAAAAGAAAAATATGATGAATACCCCCGGCTGGAACATTCTGATAAGAATGGGATATCAAGATGGCAAGGGCCTGGGCGCCAAACTCCAGGGCAAGATTAGGCCCATTAAGCCTCAAAAGGTGGTTGCACGAGGCGGCTTAGGCTACAAAGCACTGGGCAAGAATGAAGGAGAGCCGTGGGCTGTTATGACGTCCACCTTCAAGCCAGATCGCCAGCCGCTCACCTGGACTTTAAAGACACATTTTGTCACCAGTGGCGTTCAGAACAATGAACAGACTATCGTCATTACTTCATTGCTTGATTGTCAGGATGTGCACGCTAGACAGTTTTCTCGTCACATTGCCCCATTGGCCACTTACAAAGCCCTGGAGTTGTTAAGGCCGAATAAAAGAAGAAAAATGGGTGATCCGGAATGTGACTGGTACAGGTGGTTTGACATGAATGACATCACTTTCTCTTTAAGCCGCCTGTTCATGCCGACAGATCCGGAATGGCCGCCGTTGATTCAAGAACTGATTGAAATGCCTGCCGCAATCACAGATAAAAGGCAGATGTTAAGTGACTACACAGATACGGGGGAGCCAGATGTCCCCTTTGAGGAAGGATTTTCCGTGGATAGGCTGTGGGCCGGCCTTTTCTCCCTCACTTCTGTGCATCTGTTGGTGTTGGCTTCTCTCTATTCCCGTTGGTTTGGTCACGTGCCGCGACCACCACCGATTACCATCAACTTGTCTCCCGATTCAATTCAGATTTCCCTCCCGATTGCTCCTTCGCTCCTCGAGCGATTTTCTAAAATCTCCATCTCGCCCCCGCGTGGGCCCTCTTTGATTAAATCTTTCTCCAAACTTGCAATCTCCACTCCACCTACTATTCTCCCTTCACATTGCTTTTTACTTGAAAAAGAAAATAAAAACAAAGGAAAACATGAAAACGAAAAAAAAAAAATGCCAAATCTCCAATATTCCAATCCTCCATTTCTTTTGAGGAGACCTCCTATTTTTCTCTAGAGTGCGACCCGATCCAGGGGCCGCTCTCCCAAAATTCCTTGGTAAGTCTTTTCTCCCCCTCTGGTGAGAGGCCCTCCTCTGTATCACCTCCTGTATCCACTTTATCACCTTCTTCTTTCCCTTATAATCAAGCTAGTTGCTCTTCCTCCCTTTCTTCCTCTTCTTCTAATAAAATTCATGGGGTAGATTCACACAAGAAGGCCAAGGGTAAGCAGATTCCTCGAAGATTTTTGTTAGAGTTGGCCATCAGGTGCCAAGCTTGTTTAGCCCTCACCGAATTTGTGGAAGATCCGATCATCCTGCCAGAGTTAGAACATGAGGATTTTGTTGCTTCTTATGAGCGTTTGGGCGTCTATGAAATCATGAATGATGAAGACCCTATTGAAGAGGGGGATGAGAGTTATGAAGAATATGAGGACGAGGCTGATGCTTTTGCTAGTGGAATAAGAAGATTCGACGAACCATCAGCCTCTGTAGAAGAACCGACCAAAGAAATCAATCTGGGTACTGAGGAAGACCCTAGGATTGTCCTCATAAGTAAAAATTTACCGCCCTCCGAAGAGGAGGCGCTCATTTTGGTTCTGCAAGAATACAAGGACACGTTTGCGTGGAGCTATGAAGATATGCCTGGATTAGACCCTGCGCTCGTTGAACATCGCCTTACACTTAAGCCAGGGTCTGTCCCGGTAAAACAATAGTTGAGGCGTTTCCACCCTAGCATGGCTTTGAAAATGAAAGAAGAGGTCGATAAACTCCACAAGGCTAGATTCGTTAGAGTCGTCCTTTATCCCAATTGGGTGGCTAACATTGTCCCGGTTATGAAGAAAGATGGAAAAGTTCGAATTTGTATAGATTTCCGGGACCTCAACCGGGCGTGTCCTAAGGATGACTTCCCCCTCCCTCATATTGATGTGTTGATTGATAACACGGCAGGATTTGAGACTCTTTCTTTCATGGATGGCTTTTCAGGCTATAATCAGATTCGCCTGGCCGAAGAAGATCAAGAGAAAACTTCATTCACTATACCATGGGGCACATATTGTTATGTGGTCATGCCCTTTGGACTTAAGAATGCTGGAGCCACTTATCAAAGGGCCATGATGGTAATTTTTCATGACATGATTCATATTTATATTGAGGTGTACGTGGATGACCTGGTTGTGAAATCAAGAACAAGGATTGAGCATCCTGGGGTTCTGGCTAAGGTTTTGCAGAGATCCCGAGAATTTCAATTAAAAATGAACCCCAAGAAGTGCGTATTTGGCGTTTCTTCAGGGAAGTTGCTTGGTTTCATTGTTAGCAAGAGGGGAATTGAAGTTGATCCCAACAAGGCAAAAGCCATTAGAGATATGCCTCCTCCCAAGAATTTGAAGGAAGCCCGAGGATTAATCGGGAGGTTGCAATTCATTCACCGCTTCGTCTCCCAGCACTCGCAGAGGTGTAGGCCGTTCTACGAGCTTACTAAGCCGGGAGTCAAGTTTAATTGGGATGACAAATGTCAGGCAGCCTTTGACGGATTGAAGGACTATTTGGTCAATCCTCCTGTCCTGAGGCCGCCAATTCCAGGTAAGCCACTTATTCTCTTTGTTTCGGTCCTGGATGACTCCGTAGGTGCTGTCTTAGCTCAAGTGGATGAGGAAGGTAAGGAGAGGGCAGCATACTACTTGTCTAAACTTCTTAACCCCTGTGAGCAGAGATACTCAGCCATGGAGAAGGCTTGTGCAGCTTTGGTTTGGGTAGTTCAGAAGCTAAAACACTATTTCCTAGCTCACAAGGTTCACCTCATTGCTCGCATGAATCCAATCAAATTCCTCCTTGAAAAATCTGTCCTCACTGATCGATTGGCACGCTGGCAAAGCTTCCTTTCTCAATTTGACATCACTTACATTCAGAAAAAAGCTATCAAAGGTTATGCCATTGCCGAGCATCTTGCTCACCACCCTCTCCCCCGCTTTGATCCTGTCAATTCAGAGTTCCCAGATGAAGAATTAATGTCCATTAATCAACCCCCTGATCCTATGTGGACATTACATTTTGATGGAGCTCTTAATTCTCAAGGAAGACGGATCGGCATGGTTCTTTTAACACCCGAAGGGGTCACCATTCCATTTGCTGCTCGGCTCACTTTTCCCGTCACCAATAACATAGCCGAGTATGAAGCTCTTTTGGCCGGTCTTAAAACCGCTTATCAATATGGTGTCACTCATTTGCGAATTATCGGTGACAGTCAGCTTATTCTACGCCAAGTGTTGGTCAAGTACCGCACCATCAATCCTAAGCTCAAGCCCTACCAGGAACTCGCTTCAGCTTACGCCAAACTCTTCACTAAATTGATTTTCGTTCATGTCCCGCGTAGCCAGAACATCTTGGCCGACGCACTTGCTTCCTTATCTTCCGCTTTAGTTTTCCCTCCTGAGCATGATTTTCATGTCCCCCTGATTCATCAGCGTGATACTCCAGCCATTAGGGATCGTGCATTCCTTGATATTAGGGATCAGGTGCTCGAGAAGGTCAGACGGAAAGAAGCTCTTGAAGGCAAAGAGGTCATGCTATTGGATTGGCAAGAAGAGTTGGCTGACGAAGAAAAGCCTTGGTATTATGAGATTGCCAGATACTCTGATGATCAGTCTTATCCCGAGGAAGCCACAACAGAAGAAAAGAAAGCAATTAGGAGAGTGGCTCAACGTTATACTTTGGTTGGAGGTGTGCTCTACAGAAGAGGGCTCACCGGTGTTTTATTGAGATGCCTCAATGATGATGAATCTTGGAAAGTTGTGGAAGAGGCGCATTCTGGTGTGTGTGGTGGTCATGTGAACAGCCAGATGCTAGCTAAGAAGATTCTTAGACTAGGTTTATATTGGCCCACTCTAGAAGAGGATTGTTCTATCTATGTTCGAAGGTGTGTTAAGTGCCAACTGCACGCCGACAAGATTCATTCTCCTGCTTCTTCACTCCATCCTACGTCCTCCCCATGGCCTTTTTCCATGTGGGCTTTTGATATCATTGGACCTCTTGGTGATCCGAACCTCCTGACCAAGCAAAAATCATTCATTCTCACGGCAACGGAGTACTTCACCAAGTGGGCGGAAGCAGAAGCTTACGTGGAAATTAAAGCATCAACAGTCTGCAAATTTATCATGAAGAACATCATCACGAGGTTCGGCATTCCGAGCACCATCGTCACCGACAATGGGCCTCAATTTATCTCTCAAGATCTCAAGGATCTCTGCAACAGGTATAACATTGCATTGCATCATTCTTCTCCCTATTATCCGCAGGGCAATGGCCAAGCAGAGGCCACTAATAAAACCTTAATCAAAATTGTTAAGAAGACGTGTGAGGCTAATAAATTCTCGGACTGGCCAGACAAGTTGGTTGAAGCTCTTTGGGCCTACCGCACTTCCATTCGAACCCCCACTGGGCAAACTCCTTTCGCCCTTACTTATGGAATGGAGGCCGTAGTCCCTTATGAGATTCTTATCCCCTCTCTGCGAGTACAATTGGATGAGGAGCTCTCTATCGATGAACGTCGTGATTCACTCCTTGCCCAATTGGAACTCCTAGATGAGAAGCGTCTAGTCGCCGCTGAGCATGCGCGCGTTTATCAAAACAGGCTCTCACGTTTTTATCAAAAGAAGGTAATTGAGAGAAAATTTAAGGTCGGCGAAATGGTAATCAAAAGAATTTTTGTAAAACCCGGTGGCCCTCGTTCAAAGCTCCAACCAAACTGGGAAGGGCCGTTCGTCATAAAAGATGTTTATCCTGGCAATGCTTATAAACTGGTTAATGCTGAAGGAGAGGAATTAACTCACCCCTGGAATGGTTTGTATCTCAAGAAATATTACCCCTGAACAAAAAATCCAAACAAAATTTGAAAACTTCACAAAAAATCCAAAGAAAATAGAAATCTCCCGAATAAGCAAAAAAAAATCGAATATTTTCAAAATCAAAAACAAAAAAAAGAGTTTTCTTTCATGGTTCTCCTTTTTGGGCCGACATGACAGGCAAAGGTCCACAGTCCGAAAGGTCAAAATTCAAAATCCATTCATCATTCTTGCTAATTTAAAATGGGAGTTGACCCCGCACACACTACACACTTTACTCTTGAGCTCAAGCAGTGCAAAATCAGATGGAAAGTCGAAACCAGACTAAAGGTGAAAGATGATATCCATTCTTTTCTTATTCGGCCCACAAGGGAGGAAGGGAGGTCTCGAGGTAGACACGCCAAGCCTATCCGCCGCCCTAGTAGGAGGAAGTCAGGGCCCAAAAGGGAACAAATGCCACAAAAAGCCCAAGTACAATTAGGTTGTTCATCAGTTCAAATCTATTCAATGCAAATCAATTCCAAAGTGAAAGTCAAATGGCGAAAAGAAAAGCATGTCAAGAGGGCAAAGTCCCCGCAAGGAAAACCTTGGGCGTATGCATGCAATACGAAAAGAGGCAAAAAAGGCAACAAAGCGTCCCTACGCCAAAGACCGAACCCCAACAGGCATAGGGTAGGGGAGGTAGTTTTGCCTCAGGCATCTCTGAATCTTTTGTGGACTTCCATATACCTTCTTTTTATTTTTGGAAAAGTCATGAACCAGCAGAATGGTCGAGACAAACTGAAGAGGATGCACTGTACGAAATCTTGTGTATAAGTTTAACCATATTCACGCCAATTCCCCTTTTAATTATTCAAGAAAGGTTAATGGATCTTAGATGATGACCGAGTAGGGCCCACCACCTTAATTTCTTTATCAGCCCGATTTGGGAGGAATAAGATTAACGCCTTTGTTCAAGGCGCTTTAATGTTAATTCACGCTTAGCTCTTAGTCGTTTCTTTAAAAATAACGCCTCTTGGAAGGTCGTGTTTTCAACAAAATTCCAAAATCTTTTCACAGTAACGCCGTCTCAGAGGGCGTCTTTTACTAGAATAACGACTTAATCTAAGCCATTTTTTTCAGAAAATCCCCAATATATATATTATATATATATATATATATATATATATATATATATATATATATATACTGAAAAGAACAAAAATAAATTCTTCATGTTGTATGAATTGCATTCTTGCCTGGACATCTTTTTATTGTTTGCATATGTGTGATTGCATGAGGCATTCCCCAGTTTTGATTATTTCATTTTGCCTTATTTGATTAAAGGCTTGGCCCCTTGACCCATTACTAAGGTCAGAATATTGACACCCCTTGCTCATCGGGCAAGGGGCAAAGTCGAACAGATGAATTAACCTGTTTGTTCAAGAGAAAACCGCAGCCGTAGATACAGGGCAAAGTAAAGCAAACACGAGGAACGTGGAAAGAAAAAAGTACACAAACACAAGTCCACAACCATACAAGTGCTCAGGTAACAAAAGCTCAAATCTCATATATATATATATCATCATGTCCATCATGTACAGGTGTGAAGGTGGAGGAGTACAAGTACAAAACTCTCAGCTCTCGCCTCCACCCTCCTCTACTCTCCTGCTCTCAACCTCCTCCTCACCGTCCCGAGCTGGCGCTGGTGGAGGAGGCATAGGCCCCCGTGAAGAAGCCGGAACCCGAACGTGTCCCCCTGCCTCGCTCCTCTCTCGGAGGGAAGAACCCGCCATGAAGGTGGAGCTGGTGAAGGAGTACCCCGCAGCCCGTGCTCGCTCACGGCCTCGCTGCAACCGCTCCTCGGACACTCGCAGCCGCTCCTGGGAAAGGATCAACTGGGTCCTCGAGTCCGCCAGCTCACGCTCCCGCGCCGTCAGCTGCTCCTGGAACCGGGCACGCTCCGCCTAGTGCTCCTCCCGCTCACGAGCCTGCTCCTCGCGCTCCCGAGCACGCTCCCTCCTCTCCAGCTCCAGGGCAACTCGCAGCTCGGCTACGTCCTGAGGAAGCTCACTGCGTCGCTGCAGGGTCCGCTGAAGCTCTACGATCCGCTGATCGCGGATCGACAACTCGATCGGCCATCAAATGCGCCAGCAGGGCCGCTCCCCAAGCATATGTGCCAACCGTCTCCAGATCCTCGAGGATGCCTAAGAAGCGGCAGTTGATGACGTCAGCTTTCGTCCCCAGCAATAATCTCCCGAGTAGAAGCAGCAGGAACCTCCTCAGGTCTCGGTCCGCTCTCTCATGGTCAGTCGGGTCCTGGCAGCATGCCGCTCTCACCCCGTCGGTCAGTCGCTGTGCAAACTCGCCTAAGGTCTCCCCCGACCTATGCCTGGCATCTCCTAGACCCATCGCTGTAGTCAGGTCCGTACGGAAAATGGTCCTACACTCGCTAGGTCCCACATAGACCATCTCAAGCCCTAGTAGCCTCTGGGCCATCTCCGTATAGTCAGAATAGGTGAACCCACTCACGGCCTCACCATCTACCCGTAAACCTGTGATCCTGGCTACATCCTCTAAACTAGGAACCATATGCCCCCAGGGCATCAGAAAAGTCCGGCTAACCCTATCCCATCTCTCCCTCAAAACCTGGATCAGTGCTAGGTCAGGTCTAAAAGGCTCAATGGATAGAAAAGCCCCAAACGCCATGGCCTCTACCCTAACCCTCTGGAAGTCGGGGAGACCCTGGTATGCTGCCCAGACCATGACCCATGAGATACGGGTCCTCATCAGCCCCTGCATGCATTAAAAGTGAATTATTTTTCTTAATTGTTTGAATATCCATGTGGAATTACATTTGATTTGGGCTAAATATTGAATTTTAGCATTTTGGAATTCACGGCCACCCTCAGGTCGTTTCTTGATAAATTCACGCCCCTGTGGGGGGCGTTTTTCTGAATGTACCTTAATGTAACGTCCTGGATAAGGGCGTTTTTTTCATCTTTATCACACCCCCGTGTTAGGCGTATTTTGGTGGCTGTTTTGCTATTTCTAAAACATATTTATAATCACGCCTCGGTGGTGGGCGTTTCTTGTTAAGTTCACGCCCTGTGGCAGGGCGCTTTCCTTAGGGTGGTTAATTTTAGACCGTTAATGAATGAAGCGACGCCCTCTGGTTTGGGCGTCTCTTGTTGAATTAACGCCCTACTGGAGGGCGTGGGTTTCTCAATTTAACAGAAAATCAAATAACTGACAGCATGCGAAATAATTCATGAAAATATTTTTGGAAATTGTTTAATGAGCATGGAAATCATGAAAAATCATAAGTTTTAAGAAACGACATGCTTCAGGGCATTTTTCATGAAGGTTAATTGATTTTCAGAAATTAAAACTAATTTACGCCCTCGGTAAGGGCGTTTCGTCTATGAGTAACGCCCCCGTGGGAGGCGTGTCTTTTCTAAGTTGCAGGTTTCGTGCCCGAGGGCTATGGAAATCAGGAAAAAAAAATATATAATAAAATGCAAATAAAATAAAAAAAATGGGTTTTGGGGAGGGGGAACTCACCTTCTTGTGTTTCTGGGGTTGTGGCCGAGGCAGTGGCCGTCTGGGCCGCCGGAGTTGGCCCTGGGGAGCGACCACCGCCGTGCGCGGCGGTCCTTCTTCTTCTTCATCATCTTCTTCTCCTTCTTCTTCTGCATCTTCTGCATCTTCTGCATCTTCTGTTGCTTCGCCCGTTGCTCCGTCGGCCTCGTCGCCGCCGGCCATCGCCGCCTCTTCTTCGAAAGCCACGACGGCGAGCTCTTCCACGGAAATTTCTTCCTCTTGGGCGTGGGCGGCGTCGAGATCAACCACATCAGGGGCGCTAACTCTTTGGCGTTTGGCCATGGCTAGGGTTTAGGGGGAGTGAGATTGAGAAAGTGAAGGAGGAGATTGAGAGAGAGGAGGGCTTCGGTTAGGGTTTGCAGAGAAAAGGGGAAATGAGAATGGAAGGAGGAAGAAGAAGGGGCCCGACGGCTTTTGGGTTTCGAAAAGAAGACACGCCCTAATAGGAGGCGTTTATAATGGAATTCACGTCCACTCCTTGGGCGTTTTATGAAAGTTAACGACGACGATTAAGGCGTTAATTTCTTTTGCATGGGGAACGATAACCGTCGTCAGACGCATTGAATGGGCGTTGATTGTTGTGAGAAAAGTCATCATTGCTGTTTGAAGTAACGCCTCTGGTAAAGGCGTGTTATTCTTGAAACGTGACTATGGAAAAGGCGTTATTTTTGATGATTCAACGATTATATTCTTTGGAGTTTGAAACTATTCACGCCTTACTGAAGGTCGTTATTTAAAGTAACGCCCACTAATGCGGGCGTCAATTGTTGATGATGGGCCGATTAAGACGCCTTTAGCTAAGGCGTGTGTTTTTGAATTCACGGCATTCTTTGAGGCGTTATTCACAACAGAAACACAGGTTTTTGGATGATTTGGTTCATAATCACAGTGGCAGTTGGCTCAATCAGAAAACAATCTTTATTATTATTTTGAAGAAGGAACTACCATGACTAATGAGCCACTTTGGGCCTTAATTTTCTCAATGAAGTTACATAATTTTTCCACTGTTCCTTGTCTTCGTCCAAGTCTTCTACAGGTTGATGAAGCTTGCTTAGCCTCCATAGAGCTTGAATGGTGATAACCTCTTCTCCATCTTCATTGCTGCCTAGATCTCTTGATTTGATTGGAGGAAGATGGGAGATGTTTTTCAGCACTTGCCTTGGGAGCCCAAGCTGAGGAAGGCACCGGTGTGCATTATATAAAACGAAGTCGAAGCAACAATAAGACGAAGGTCCGTCCCAATGGAGAAGCGTGCACGAAGCTCCTGCATTTTGAATACACCCGGGGCACAAGTAAATAGATTCTTTGGCATTACCTTTAAATGCTCCCTCCAATCCCCTCTCTTCTTGATTTGAGGAATCCGGTTGGTCACTCTATTGCTTATGCCTAATGAGCCGGTTATATATGAGAGTGGGCTCTTTGAGAAAATTCTTGAGGGTTGTTGGGCTTCGTGGCATGAGCCGAATTTGAAGTGTAGATCAACCCAGCTTGAGAGTGCTAGCATGCACCCGTAGATGGGCCTTCCCATGGCCGCCGATGTAAGCCCGCTATAGAGATATGCTAGGATTGCCGGTACAACTCTTTCTTCTTCCCATAAGCTCACCACTGCGCTCAATTGGGACTCCTCTAGAAAGTCCTCCGTGGATGGGAATAGGAGTGCTCCTGCCAAGCACACCACGAAGGCTTTGCTCACTCTTTCTATCTCCTCTTCCTCTTTAGCTTGACCCGCTCTCTTGTACACCCACGAGGCGAGCTTCAAGAGGTTAACTCCTTTAGTGACCTTGATTTGGTTCACTATATTTGGGCTAGGTATTAACGAGGTTAGCAATTCATGGGAGGAGATGGGCCTTGGCATGATGGCCATCTTTTCTTCTTCTCCGTGTTTCATCAAGCCTAGGATCATCTCTACTTCTTCTAGCAAGATGGTGGCCTCAAATGTGGAAAATAAGAAAGTATGGGTGGAAGGATGCCAGGTTTCAATCAATGCTCCTATGGCAGCCCAATCTATGTGGACTTGATCATAATGTTTAGCATGGGTGATCAACCCTAAGAGATGCCACCTAGCTACATATACCCTCATGTCTGAAGTGAACTTGGAGAGGATGAGGGGCAACCATTTGACTTGGACATATCTTCTAGCTCCTGGAAGGTTTGGATAGTCCTGTGAAGAATAGAACACATGTAGTAACAAACAGAACACATGCAGTAATATGAGATGAGAGTTTGGCAGAAGGAATAACCTAAGGCAAGTAGCAGAGAAAGCTTACCTGGTTCAAAGCAATCTGGTTGCTTACGTGCCCTTGTATTTCGGTAATCCTGGGTGTGGAAATCTTAGGCTTCTTCATCACCCGGTTCATTGCTTGATTTTGCAGAAGAAGCTCGTACGGAGGCCTGCGGTTGAAGAAGAACAGAAGAGAACAAAAGGCCTGTAGAAAAAGAAAGAAACGAAGCAGTTCGGCCGCAGAAGAATTCCGATGATTTGGTTAAGAAAGTCTGCCGTTTTATAAGGATTTGAAGAGTCCTAAAGAGCCCCGAAGTTAGAAGTTTGATTAGGTTAAGGACTGTGTTCCTAATTCAGAAACGGAGGTTCGTGCTGAATTAAGGCCTTGTCTCAGGGCGTCTCTTTTTGATTTGACGACTTAACCAGTGGTCGTGTTTTATGTCACGCCCTTGATGAGGTCGTGTTTCTTCTAAGCTTTCGCTGTTAGTTACGCCTTCTGTTAGGGCGTTATTTTTGATTTGACGACCTTATCAGTGGTCATGTTTTATGTCACGCCCTTGATGAGGGCGTGTTTCTTCTAAGCTTCCGCTTTTGATTACGCCTTTGAGTAGGGCATGTTCCAAATATTAACGACCTACGGTCAGGCGTCTTTCCTGCTGTTAACGCCCTATTCTTAGGCGTGTTTTATTGGCCTGCGTTTTTTTTTTGCCCTCTCCATGCTTTTGATGAACTTAAGTGCTATTATTTGATGAAATTGTTTATGATTAAGCACTTATGATCATGTCATGTTCTGAATTGATAAATGAAGTCTAATAAGTTTCAAAGTGGAGAAGTTTGCAAGATTCGAAGCGTTTGGATCGCTCATGGGAGTAACATCTTGTCACCTTGTATCGTTTCTTGTAAGCATTGTTATTATATGATATCTACGATATTATAGTATATCAAGGACCTTGTGGTTCTGATGAACCTGAAATTTGAGTTCCCCTTCATCAAAAATGATGATGATTTCAGGAGAATCTTGATCACACGGATATACCGTTGAGTTGTTAAAGGCTTGGGACGATGGTTCCACTTTCTGAGTTGATGCGCGGACAAATGGGCTTCGGCGTAGTGTTAGCTCAGAAACATGGATTCTTGACCAGACCTAAACAGCTTAGCAATATTATCCTTGATTATTTTCTATTTTTTAGTTTGTTTTAATCTTTTTCTTTTAACCCAGCATGCATCATGTAGGACCTTGAGTTTCATGCTGAAAATCTTCATATTATGGCGATAATGAAGTTCACTCGCTCTCGATTGAGTTGACATGAGATATTCCATTCCAAATCAAGTACTTCGTTCTATTTGAAGCCATTCAGGCTGATTCCTTGAAAGTATCCCTTTGTTGGATCTCTATCCCAATTCTCTTTACTTTTCTGTAAAATTTACCTTGGTTGCAGCATGTCCACATTGGCTGGTAATCGCTCTCCAATGGTCTTTCCCTGTCGTGCCCACGCGCACACCCTTTATTTACTTAGTTTAATCTCCTTTCATCCAACAAACTGATGTTTCCTTGGAATCACTCAGAGTTGTTTCACTCAGAATCTTGGAAAGATTTCAGATGCTTAGTGTCTGAGGCGTGTCACATCACACCTTGGCGTCTCCTTATCAGTTCATTCAACTTCATTCCTTTCATTACACTTCATTCCATTTCCGTCTCACTCCCTTGCAAAGCAGACGCCAAGGCGGGGCAGCTGTAGACACGCCAAAATTGACGTTTTGTTGATCAAATCTCATGTTATTATGTAAACGCCCCAAGTGGACTTCAATATTCCTATAATATAAAGTTTTTCTATTTTTCATGAGTTTTCTGCATTTTTCCTGCATTTTCGTGAAACACGGCTTGACAAAGGGCGTTACTTTATAAAGTAACGACCTGTCATAGGGCGTTTTAAAAGAAAGGATGACCGTAGGTGAGGGCGTCAATTCCTGGTATTATCCGTTAATTTCTGGAATTATCTATTTTCAAAATAAAAGGTATTTTGTGAGTAACGCCTTTCCTCATGGCGTGTTTTGAAGAAACGCCGTTACCTTAGGCGTGTTCCATTAATTTCCAAACAGAGCAAGTTTTCATTTCCAAAATTAAACCCAGGAAGAAACGGCCTGTCATAGGTCGTGTTTTAAGAAACGTCCCTATAGCAGGTCGTCAATTCATAAATAGACGCCATGTCTTAAGGCGTGTTTCACTCCAGAGTCCTTCTTTTTTCCACCTTTCCCCCACAGTTCCCTGCTATCCTTGGACTCTTGCTCGATCTTAATCCTTCCTTGGATGCCTCATTACCCGTTCTTATCAATTCCCTTGTTTGATCACATCCGATTGAACATTATATAAAAGGCTCCAGGTCGAGCGTAAAGGGGGTTGGGGGTGATTGTTGATTATTATTATTGAGGTTGAACGCCTTGAAACTAGAAGTTCACGTCTGTGCACTTTATCCTACTGCATCTTGGTGTTTTCTGCATCCGATCGGGCTTCATCCTGGTGTCCTCTGCATCCATTCAACGTCTTCACAGTTTCCCTCAACTCTCGTCAGGGAGAGCAGGGTTATATTGTGCTTATTTTATTTGAGTTCCATCATCATCATCATACTGTCAGTTTCTTATTGCATTAAGCATTATCATATCCCTTCCCTAGTTCTCTGCTAGGGGTTTATAAAACAAAAAAGAGGTGCGCATGTTGATGTCTTTTCATCATTTTAGGTTAGCTTTGGATTGATACTATTGCACTTTGGCTGATCCCTCTCTCTTTTGCTTGTTTTTCATTGTCTTTTTTTACAAGGTAATCAATCAAGAAAACCCACTTCATCGGCCGGCCGATTGGAGTTGGAGGAGGAAATCCACATTTATCCCGCATCCCACTCTTCACCAGGTACACGCGATCTCATTTTCTTCTTATTGAGGTAAACCCTCTGGCGATCACAACTCCCCTTTAGCACCTCATGCTATATTCTTTATCACATCTTATACATGTTGTCATCATTGTTATTTATTTTTCACTCCCAAAAGTGAGGATTTTTAATCCGATCTACACCGACCTCGTTGCGGACGAGGTGGAAGTGGCAGGGATGCTCCCAGGCTGGCTGATATATAAAGGGGGCAGCATTGTGAAGCCCAGAGAGGAAGAAGAGGAGGGACCAATAGGAGGGAACAGAAGAAGAAGAGAGAAGAGGCTAGAGGGAAGGCTGCTGGTTCGGCTAAGGTTCCCAGCGTCCGAACAAAAGAGGAAGCGACATCCATCCCCATCTGCAAGGTGAAGAAGAAAAAGAGAGAGGGTGAGAAAGAGAGAGGGGAGAGAGGGGGAAGAGCTTGTGCTATGTTCCTCCTTCTCCCCCACCGATGTATCTTCTTTCCCCCACCTCAACACTTAGCTTTTCTTTTATCTTCTCCGTTGTATTCTCCCCCGTGCTTTGGGGGTAGATCTCCTTTCCCCTTGAGGATGAATAAAAGAGTGACTCTTGTATGCATAAATGGCATTCTATTGCTCTCACCTCTTCCCCTTTTCTTCCGTTTTCTAAATAACGCCGTGGCCTTTACAGCACGGCGGGTTTCGGTCCCGACATGAACCACACAATTGTCTGACTAGTCAGATCGAGCGCACCATGGGCTTCCACAAAGCCTGAATAAATCGTCACTTTGTGACTGGCACGCCCTCGCACTAAATAGACGAATTACCCCCGATCAAAAAACGAACCGATTCCCCCTCAAATTTTAGTGCGTCCACACTCATCTATCCAATTTTTGGCTTCATCAGGATTAGAGGAACCCAAAAATTGATGAGGATTTAAGCTCCGAAAATTACGATGTAAGTCTCCTTTTCTTGCCCTTGCGCCAACTTGAGCCATAGTTTGTATTGCTTGAGTAAGACCCGTAACGGTCTCTTGCATACCATTCCAGTCTACGCAATGAGCCATTATGAGAGTGAGGTACTTGAGAAGAGCAATGAATTTGTTAATTCTAATGGAATGAGTGGGGTAGATCTTAGAATTAATTCTAATGACTATCTCATCCCAGGTTCTACCCAATTCCTCTCATAGGTTGGGAACTTTTTTCCTAGTTTCATAGGTGTGGATCCTTAAACCTTGGACTTAACCTATGACATGACTTTTCCCTAGGAATTCTAGTCCTAGAGCTCTGATACCACTTTCACTATCACGTCCTGATATTATGCAGTGGAAACAATCGGGAATGTGAACAGTCGGCTAGTACGTCTCGAGCAAGCAATATAATCAGAGCGCAAGACAATCACATAAGAGTAATTGCACAATATACTTCACTAAAACCCTTAATTTTATTCCTTCATAAAATAATTCCCAAAGTACATAAGATCTTTTCACTAGACTCAAGAAAATAAAATTACATCACGACTCGATTAGATATTTAGTAACTAAGGCTTCTCTTGAGTCGTTTATCCTTTAATCACTCTCGGATCCATCACTTGAGTAATCAAGAGCTGTCCCACTAGAATTTTTTGAAAAAGATTGGAAAGTAGGGTAATGAGCACACTTGCCCAGTAGGTATCTCTGTATCAACATGAAGGCAAATTTAAATGATTAGTATTTTAGCTCTAAAGAATAAGGTAATCATGCAAATACGATGAAACATGCGAATAAAGCTAAAATAACAAGATATGATCAAACTTGAAATACAAGAATATGATTTGATCAAGTATATAATAAGAATGTAGATCTGGCCTTTTCAAGAATGTAACAAGAATATACTTTTCATAACCATGAAGGCTATGCACTAGAAAGCCATATAACAAGCAAGAATGTACTCTTCACTTAGTAACAAGTACTTCGTGAATTTTTGTGGATTCCCGTGGACATTTCACATATTTATAAAGAAAGTACTCCCAGTGCAATACGACGCCAGTAACATCATACCCCATTGTTTACAATATGTTTCTGACAATCAGCTGAGGGGACTAGTGTAACGCCCTGAGAATCCGATTACCGAGAGAGACCCGATAACCCGAGACTCGAACCACCGCCCACGAGCCGAGAGGGCTCGGAAGGGCTAAAAAGAGTGTGGAGGCACAAAGAAATAGGAAATAAAGTAAGACAAATCAACAATTAACATAAATAAATAAACAACTACAGTTGCAACAGAGTCCAGTCTAACAGAAAGTACAGTCTAAAGCAGTAAAACGTACCACATGCCGAGTGAACACTCGGCCCGATGAGCTGGCAACTGAGAACCTCCGCACCGCGCCCTCGAACCTCAAGGAAGAAGAACCGCCACACCTAAAAAGTAGGTAATGATTCTCCAAAATAGAGACTCAGCAGGGATACCGCGGAACCCCAACCGGAAACAACGGCGGTGGCGGAAAGGAAGGCTACAAAAGCAACCGCAACAGTAGGAACAGTAAACCCGGTGGCCGGTCGAAACCCGACACTACAACTACTCCTACTGTACCGGAAACACACCCCGAACTCACGGTCGGGGGCTACCGAACTACACTAGTACCGCTTACCGAAGAAAAAAAAACTCATGGCAACCACGCCGTAGAGACTTATCTCCCAGAACACAGCCAACCTGGACACGCTTTCCAAAGTGGAACCCTGACACCTGGTCACGGGTACCGCATGACAAGACGCAACCTCGATAAAGCCACTAGCACTAGTCTCACGGTGAAACAACCAAAAACTCAACAGTCGACACGACCGAAACCTGAAGGTCAAAGTCACGGAAACTGACAGTCTGTCACTCTCTGTCCAGAACAGGAGTACCTCCCACTAGAAGCAAGGCCGAATGCGTCCATTGACGTCTTAGTCCACGCCTCAGGTGTCTCCCTCCGGCCCAACGGGAACTGAGACACCGTACAAGTAAGCATAAACAAGTGACTAGCTTGGGTCACGCCCGTCGACGTGGGTCCAACTGCCCCCAACCACGTGTGCACACACCGACCATCTACTCTAGGTCGGGTCCTCTAGCTAGTTCCCCCCCCCACCGAACTCTGGTGGCAAAGGCAAGGGGCCTTACAGAAACCAGCCTAAAAACTGTCCTCATGGTAGCCTCTCCACCACTCCTTGGTGGGTCCACTCGCGTATAGGCAGGCTACGACTAGTGGAGGGTCACTCAGAGAGTAGACTCTCAAGACAACGGAAAATAATGTCCGAACCCGACGAAGTACGGGGACCGTCCCACGTACCAGCACCGTCGCACAGTGACCACGGATGGAAAAGAAATGGGACTTACAGTCCACGGGCCACGCACCCTGCCCCACAAAAATGCAGAAGCATGATTCCCAAGGTAGCTCACAGGCCGCCAAACCAAATCCCACTCTCAGGAGAAGGCGGGAACCCTCCAGCCCCAGGCTGGGCAACTAGACTCGCAGTCCAGGGCCACACGCATGGCCCACGCAGAAAGCACAGAAGAACAATTCCCAGGACAACGCACAAGCTGCCACGCCGATAACTAGACTCGCAGTCCAAGGCCAACACATGGCCCACTCAGGAATCATCTTCTAGGAAAACTCACGGCATGCGGGGGAGACCCCACCGCACCCCCACCGACACACGGTGACTCGGTCTAGCGTAACACGAAAGCCCGACACGCGAGAAGTCACTCGGACTCTCAAACCCATGGGCACGCTAAACGAGGTAGCACGGTCCTCCTGACACCCTCAAAATATAGACACAGAATCCCACGGGTATCTGGGGCACTCACAAGACTGCAAGTCGACCACTGGGTCACGACCGGGTCAACTAGAGACCGACACAACGCGAAACGATCATGGAGAACGCGAAAACTCATCTCGGCACCACACAGAGCCTGACGGTCTAACCTTGGGCCGTCACAATCTGTAATGGTCCAAGCCTCGACCGTCACAACCATTCTGACACACCAACAAAGGGCCATCAGATGCTCGGTGCAAAGTTGGGTGTGACGCACCTAACCCTGTGCGTCACAATCTCTGACGCGCCAGCCCTGGTGCGTTACAGCCTGTAACGCGCCAGCCCTGATGCGTCACAAGACAAGATGAAACCAACTGTGACGCATCCCGCTCGGTGCGTCACAGGGTGTAACGGACCAACTCTGGTGCGTTACAAGGTGGGTACGCGTCCGCTCTAATGCACCCACAAAGGGGCGTTACAAGGCTGTGACGCGTCCCGCTCAAAAACTGTCACGCCCCGAGCGCGGAAGATACCCGGAAATGCGTGACGAGTTTATATCAATCATGTCAATCATAGTAGTAGTGTATTCGACACAAAGACAGAGTGCGCAAATATAAAGATAACCCAATCCATTAATTCCTTTGATAAGAATATGTCTATTACAAACCCTTGCAAATACTAGCTAAAATAAAGGGAAAAATACAAGGTTGACTCAAGAAAATATGAAGAAGACTAGATGACACGGAAGAAGCTCTATCTCTTTCACTCTTGATTTTCCCCATCCGTTTGAGTTCCCTCATCGTCGGACTTACCTGAAAAGTAGGGAAACACTAACTGAGCGAACGCTCAGTATGAAATTATATCTCAAGAACTAGCAATAGGTTTAAGTAATTCCATCTTTCATGAATGCACTATAGCTATGCATGCTCGCATAAAACGACAAGATAGAGAGAGTGTATAACAACAAGATAGCGACGAGAACTAGCCATGAACTTTCAAGAACTTATATCAGAAGATATCAAGATATTCAAGCAAGTGTATTCATCATGTCATGTTGGAATTTGGCTATCACGTTCAAGCACGCAAGTATGAAATTACCCTTTTTCGGGCCACGCAAGTCATGTAATATCAAGTCATGTACAAGTACAAGATTTGTGGAATGTTCAATCAAGCTAGTCATGCACTTCGGTATAATGCCAATACCGTGATCAATCAACTCCCATGGGCACAAGTACTTTCGGGTGCTCCTCCCAGGACCAGATCGGGCCCTACATGCGCAGGCATTAATCATGTATTTTAACATCCACTTTTGTGTATAGCCAATATGGAATTTCAAGAATAAAGCTTGTAGACACGTAGGATAAACTTGGATAGAGTAGAGTCCAAAAATATGACACTTGACAAAGAATGGCGATAATAACGGTACAATCACGATTATCGATAAAACTAGGTGGAATTGGTTCCCTAACTTGGGTACCATGACAAGTAAGTATGGACATTCTTTATATATAATTGAGGTTCACAAGAACATCAGGTTTAATATAGAATTGGGGTCTACAAGAACATCATAACAATGTTGATATAGAATTGGGGTTTACAAGAATATCAGAACAATGTCATGCTTTACCCCGTTCATTAAGATAATTCTCATATCATACACATGGCATGACATGAGGGCCGGTATACCATGTTTCTTTAGAGTGACCTGGCAATCAAATAATGTAATGGGTTTTTATGGTACAACCTATTCAGTCGGCCTTGAGGGAATCCAAGGCTCAAGGAGTCTTATGGAGGTCTCTATGACTAACTCGCTAGTCCAAAGGAACGGAATGTCCAATGGAGAGCTTGTATGTCACTGAGAGTTAAGGGGATAACGTTAAAACATCATGAAACGTGGGACTATATTCACGGAGTGGAAATATAGTGCCGATAATATTCTTATACATATATATCAAACTCTCGGTTAATAGAAACAAGGGAAAACAGTAATACAGAAAATAGCGACTTTAGCCAAGTCATTAATTATCCAATTAACGCCTTACTCAGGGGCGTTTATTCAAAATTTGACGACGTATACAGCAGTCGTCCATTCTTTATTTCTATTTTACCAAAATTTCCAATATTATGGAATTTAACAAAAACGCGCCCTGGTCAGGGGCGTTACCTTTAAATTTGTGCCCTGATCTGGGGCGTCGGTTCAATAAGAAACGCCTTTGTGCAAGTCGTTAATTCAATAATTTTCCAAATTTCAGATAATAAAATTTCAGGAACAATTTATATAGTCAGGATAAAAAAAAATAGCAGAATTCATTCAGGATGATCATGCATTATATTAGGTTCATGGTTTCATAGATATAGAATTTTAAACATGGGTAATCATCAATTTATATGAAATTGACGACTCCTAGGTAGGGCGTCAAAACAAGAATTAGCGCCCTAGTGTGGGTCACTTCTTTAAATTAGCGCCCTTGCCAAGGGCGTTTCTTATTAAAATTACATAGAAAACATATGAAACCACAATAAAACTATATGCATGTATGACAGAAGGTATTACTAGCAACTGGAGTTAGTTTGGGCTACGTTCTTGAGAAAACCTACTTTATGAAGATTTAACTGATGAACGGATGAAGGTTTGGAGACGGAAACGACACTCTGTTTGTAACAGAGTCTTCAGACGTTCTAAATAGCCAAGTAATATGAGCTTCTCGACAACAGATGAGCTTAGGAAGATGTCTTCTTTTGTGGACGCAGAGGACGTTGATGAAGAACCCCTCGTTCTTCAGCACACAGGGTGTTCAACCTATAGCAAAAGATGACGAAGAAACATGAGTTTTCTTCATAATACTCAACTGAAAGCAGAAGAAGAAGAACGATGTTGATGAAGAATCACGTTCTTCAACGAGTTGTTTGTATGCTACCTGCAAAGGAAGATGAGGGAGAAGAAGAAAAGAATATTAACGTTCCTTCCTCAAACAACCAGAGGCAAAAGCAAAGGAAGGAAGAAGAACATAAACCTGTTCTTCACGCACAGCAGCAGCAGAGCTTCCTTCGGCCAACAACTCGTTAGGGTTCGAGAGAGAGGGTTACTTATAGGATTTTTGGAATCCTAATAGGGTTAGAGTTCTATTGGAAGTTATATTTCCATGATAGAGTTCTTACTATATTCCACCTTCGACGTAGTTATGCAGAAACTTACTCTGGATGAGGGCTGGGTTCGAACGCAACTCGAACTGAATTAACGTCCTAAGTGAGGGCGTTAATTTAAATTGACGCCTTGTCAAGCGTCATTTCTTATGCGAAACGCGCCCATGTAGAGGGCGTCACTTATACTCGCCCTTTATTTATTTTCGGCCATTTGGGAATTGACGCCCTTTGGTGTTGGCGTCCTTTTTAGAATTAACGTCTTATGTAGGGGCGTTTCTTTTAGAAGTCGCGCCTTGACCCAAGGCGTTATTTTCCTTCTGGCTTATTCTTATGCGTTTAGGCTTTCATCATCTATTTACTTATCTTTTATTTTAATTTGATCCATTTTTAAAATCTTTATTTTTTTCCAGGGTTGCTACACCCTCCCCCAGTTAAAAGAATTTGGTCCCCAAATTCAATCGCATATACATGTGGAGAGTGTAGAGCCTATTACCTTAAAATAATTCTGGAAATTGCTTCCTCATGAATTCCTTGGTTTCCCATGTGGCTTCATGATCGGAACTCTTATTCCATTGTACTTTTAGCATGGGAATAACCTTATTCCTTAGAGTACGTACTTCACGATCTAGTATCTTTATGGGCTTCTGTTCATATGTGAGATCCTTCTGGATAACTAAGTCTCCATGTTCAATAATATGTGATGGGTCATGTACATACTTCTTCAACATAGATATGTGGAACACATTATGAACATCAGACAATTGAGGAGGCAATGCGATGCGATAAGCAACCTCGCCAACTCTTTCCAGTATCTCAAAAGGTCCAATGAATCTTGGTGTAAGCTTGCCCTTAACACCAAATCTCTGTATGCCACGTCCAGGCGATATCTTGAGAAATACATGATCTCCAACTTGGAATTCAAGATCTCTCCTTCTTGTATCGGCATAAGCCTTTTGCCTAGACTGAGCAACTTGCAGTCTTTCTCTAATCAATTGTATCTTCTCAGTGGTAACCCTTACCATGTTTGGACCTAGCAGTTGTTTCTCTCCAACTTCGTCCCAGCATAAGGGTGATCGGCAACTCCTTCCGTATAAGGCTTCGAAAGGTGCCATTTGTATACTTGCCTGATAGCTATTATTGTATGCAAATTCAACCAGAGGCAAGTGATCATGCCAGCTTCCATTGAAATCAATGATGCAAGCGCTGAGCATATCTTCAACCACCTGATTAGTTCTCTCGGTCTGACCATCCGTTTGAGGATGAAAAGCTATACTAAAGTTAAGCCTTGTTCCCAACGAATGTTGTAGTCCCTTCCAAAAATGAGAAGTAAAACGGGGATCTCTGTCAGACACGATTGAAACAGGAATACCATGTAATCTGACTATTTCCTTGATGTATAATGCAGCCAAAACATCAACTGACCATCGGCTCTTTATTGGTAAGAAATGCGCCGATTTAGTCAATCGGTCAATAATAACCCATATTCCATCATGTCCTCCTTTTGATTTAGATAAACCCATGATGATATCCATACCAATATCCTCCCACTTCTATTTAGGGATATCTAGAGGATGTAGTTTTCCAGCAGGATTTTGGTGTTCCGCCTTGACCTGTTGGCATGTGAGACAGCGCGACACGTAGTCCGCTATTTCCCTTTTCATGTTGGGCCACCAAAAATTTCTTTTCACATCTTGGTACATTTTGGTAGATCCAGGATGAATCGTGTACCTTGATCTATGAGCTTCATCTAAGATCTTCTTCTTTAACTCGGGACAATCCGGTATACAAGTTCTGTTTTGGAATAACAACCTTCTATATGATGTTAATTGGAAATCAGACTGTCCTTCTAGTTTGCCCTTGATTTCCACTAATATTGGGTCATCATCCTGAAGTGCTTGTATTTCAGTTAATAGGTCTGGATGCATGCTTATATGAGACAATGTGACACATTTGAAGTTCGTGTCCATGCTTATATTGAGCTTAGAGAATTGCTCCAGCAACTTCTATTCTTGAATCATACAATTGGCTAACAGTGCTCTCAGCTTTCGACTAAGGGCATCTGCTACATGATTACCCTTTCCGAGATGATATTGTATATTGAAGTCGAAGTCCTTGAGATATTCTAGCCAACGCCTTTGCCTCATATTTAGTTCCTTTTGAGAGAAAAGATACTTGAGACTCTTGTGATCGGAGTATACAGTAAACTCTACTCCATATAGATAATGTCTCCAGATTTTCAGTGCAAACACTACCGCGGCCAATTCTAAGTCATGGACGGGGTAGTTCTCTTCATGCTTCTTTAAATGACGAGAAGAATAAGCTATAACCTTTCCTTGATGCATTAGAACACATCCGAGGCCAATGCTAGAAGCATCAGTGTATACCTCGAATTTCTCTCCTTCCATTGGTAAAGCTAAGACAGGAGCTATAGTAAGATGATCCTTGAGAGTTTGGAAGCTTCTTTCACATTCCTCACTCCATTCGTAACGGATCTCCTTGCGAGTTAACCTCGTAAGTGGTACGGTGATCTTAGAGAAATCTTTAATGAATCGCCTGTAATAGCCAGCAAGACCTAAGAAACATCGGATCTCGCTAGCATTGGTCGGTCCTTCCCAATTTCTTACAGCTTCAACTTTTGATGGATCTACTGATAAGCCATCCTTTGATATAACATGTCCAAGAAAAGTCACTTCCTCAAGCCAGAATTCACACTTGCTGAGTTTTACATATAATTGGTTTGCCCTCAATATTTGTAATGCAATCCTTAAATGCTCCTCATGCTCTTCCTTGGTCTCGGAATAAATCAATATATCATCAATAAAGACCACCACGAATTGATCCAAATAAGGCCTGAATATACTATTCATTAACTGCATAAAGGCAGCAGGGGCATTCGTTAGTCCGAAAGGCATAACAACAAATTCATAATGGCCGTACCTGCTTCTGAATGCAGTCTTATGAATGTCCTCATCCTTGATTCTTAACTGATGATATCCCGACCTAAGATCAATTTTGGAAAAGTACTTGGATCCTGAAATTTGATCAAACAACTCATCGATTCTCGGTAGTGGATACTTGTTCTTGATAGTGAGATGATTCAACTGTCGATAGTCGATGCATAACCTCATGGATCCATCTTTCTTCTTTACAAATAATACAGGCGCTCCCCATGGGGAAGTACTTGGTCTTATGAATACTTTCTTAATGAGTTCCATCAATTGCTCCTTTAACACCTTGAGTTCAGCAGGTGACATTCTATACGGTGCCTTAGAAATTGGACCCGCACCAGGAACTAAATTGATGGTGAAGGCCACTTCTCTTTGTGGGGGTAATCCAGGCAAATCTTCCGAAAATACGTCTGGAAATTCTTGTACCACCGGAATGACTTCTATCTTAGTTTCCTTAGCCTCCTTAATCATGACGAATGCAAGGAAAGATACACATCTTTTCCTGATGAGCTTGCTAGCTCGGAGAGCCGAAATAAGAGGGGTTTTGCTTCGCCTCTTGGGGCTAGTAAAGATCAGGTCTGGAAATTCCTCGAAAGTAACCTTGCTATTGCGGCAATCGACCGTTGCCTGATATTTAGATAACCAATCCACTCCTAGTATGACATCATACTCCTTTAGATCTAAACATATAAGATCAATAGGGAGATTCTTACCATGAACCAATACTTCACAGTTCTGGTAATGGTGTGTAATATCAGTCTCGTTTCCTAGAGGAGTATACAAGACTAATTTTATCCATTCCGGTTCTAGGGATAACGGATCAGCGAACTTCTTGGAAACAATTGAATGTGAAGCAGCAGTATCAATTAAGACATATGCAGACTTGGAACAAACTTTCAATGTACCTTCTACTAGTCCGCCTTCTTCTTCTTGTTCGGTCTCCTTAATTGCGTGAAGATGAGCATTCTTAGTTACTGGGCGCTTCCCGTCCCCAGCTTGATCATTAAGTAATGGGCAATCGGGAATTCGATGATCGCGACTCCCATAGCGGAGACATGCTCCTAGTTTCCTCCAGCATTCTTCTACTCTATGGCCCACCTTGTCACAATGCTTGCACACTATATTTGATGGGGTGGTGGTGATGGAGAAGGGCTTGGTCTTCTTAAACTTCTGATCTTGTGAGGAAGTACCTCCATTACTAGGCCTCTTCTTGAAGTTGGGTTTAAAGGAACCTGAACTTGTAACTTATTCTTTCTTGTCCTTCCCACGGATTCTATCAGATAGTTCCGTGGCGTCTTCTAATAGCTGAGCTCGGCGCATAATTTCCGAGTAGACCTGGATATCCATTGGCGCCAGCTGTGTGATATATTGGGGCCTGAGCCCATTTAGGAACCTCCTAGCTTTCATCTTCTCGGTGCTAACTAAGTGCTTAGCATACCGAGATAATCTAGAAAATTGGGCCTCGTACTCGGCCACTAACAAGGACCGTTGCTTTAGTGCAGCAAATTCTGTAGCTTTCTTTTCCTGTACTCGGTCCGAAAAATATTTAGCGTTGAAATGTTCAACGAATTCTTCCCAAGTAACTTGGTCTTGATTTAAAGTAGCTTCTATTGATTCCCACCAGCATCGAGCATCCCTTTCCAACTAAAAGGTAGTTAATAAGACTTTATCTTGATCCGTGCAATGCATAACACGGAATATACGTTCCGTCACCCTGATCCAGTGCTCTGCGTCATCCGGATCAGTAGAACCCATGAATTTGGAAGGGTTCATGTTTTTAAAGACTTGGTGGAGAATCCCTGCTCTTTGTGCTCCTCCTTGTGCTACCTGTTGCAGCACCTGAGTCATGCCTTGAAGTGTACGCTGCATGTTGCGCCACTGAGTACGTTCGGCAACCATCATCCTACAATTACAATAACTAGATTAATACGTGATTTCATTTAGAAGCTAGCATTTCTATGTTAACTTTAACCCTTGGTTCTACCCAATCTCACCGGTTAAAGGTTAAACCTATCCTTGGACTTGGGTTTCCTAGGAATTGAATAACCCTAGGCTCTGATACCACAAAAACTGTCACATCCCGAGCGCGGAAGATACCCAGAAATACGTGAGGAGTTTATATAAATCATGTCAATCAGAGTAGTAGTGTATTCGACACAAAGACAGAGTGCGCAAATATAAAGATAACCCAATCCATTAATTCATTTGATAAGAATATGTCTATTACAAACCCTTGCAAATACTAACTACAATAAAGGAAAAAATACAAGGTTGACTCAAGAAAATATGAAGAAGACTAGATGACACGGAAGAAGCTCTATCTCTTTCACTCTTGATTTTCACCATCCGTTTGAGTTCCCTTATCGTCGGACTTACCTTAAAAGTAGGGAAACACTAACTGAGCGAACGCTCAGTAGGAAATTATATCTCAAGAACTAGCAATGGGTTTAAGTAATTCCATCTTTCATGAATGCACTATAGCTATGCATGCTCGCATAAAACGACAAGATAGAGAGAGTGTATAACAACAAGATAGCGACGAGAACTAGCCATGAACTTTCAAGAACTTATATCAGAAGATATCAAGATATTCAAGCAAGTGTATTCATCATGTCATGTTAGAATTTGGCTATCACGTTCAAACACGCAAGTATGAAATTACCCTTTTTCGGGCCACGCAAGTCATGTAATATCAAGTCAAGTACAAGTACAAGATTTGTGGAATGTTCAATCAAGCTAGTCATGCACTTCGGTATAATGTCAATACCGTGATCAATCAACTCCCATGGGCACAAGTACTTTCGGGTGCTCCTCCCAGGACCAGATCGGACCCTATATGCTCAGGCATTAATCATGTATTTTAACATCCACTTTTGTGTATAGCCAATATAGAATTTCAAGAATAAAGCTTGTAGACACATAGGATAAACTTGGATAGAGTAGAGTCCAAAAATATGACACTTGACATAGAATGGCGATAATAACGGTACAATCATGATTATCGATAAAACTAGGTGGAATTGGTTCCCTAACTTGGGTACCATGACAAGTAAGTATGGACATTCTTTATATATAATTGAGGTTCACAAGAACATCAGGTTTAATATAGAATTGGGGTCTACAAGAACATCATAATAATGTTGATATAGAATTGGGGTTTACAAGAACATCATAACAATGTCATGCTTTACCCCGTTCATTAAGATAATTCTCATATCATACACATGGCATGACATGAGGGCCGGTATATCATGTTTCTTTAGAGTGACCTGGCAATCAAATAATGTAATGGGTTTTTATGGTACAACTTGCTCAGTCGGCCTTGAGGGAATCCAAGGCTCGAGGAGTCTTATGGAGGTCTCTATGACTAACTCGCTAGTCTAAAGGAACGGAATGTCCAATGGAGAGCTTGTATGTCACTGAGAGTTAAGGGGGTAACGTTAAAACATCATGAAACGTGAGACTATATTCACGGAGTGGAAATGTAGTGCCGATAATATTCTTATACATATATATCAAACTCTCGGTTAACAGAAACAAGGGAAAATAGTAATACAGAAAATAGCAACTTTAGCCAAGTCATTAATTATCCAATTAACGCCTTACTCAGGGGCGTTTATTCAAAATTTGACGACGTATACAGCAGTCGTCCATTCTTTATTTCTATTTTACCAAAATTTCCAATATTATGGAATTTAACAAAAACGCGCCCTGGTCAGGGGCGTTACCTTTAAATTTGCGCCCTGATCTGGGGCGTCGGTTCAATAAGAAACGCCTTTGTGCAGGTCGTTAATTCAATAATTTTCCAAATTTCAGATAATAAAATTTCAGGAATAATTTATATAGTCAGGACCAGAAAAAATAGCAGAATTCATTCAGGATGATCATGCATTAGATTAGGTTCATGGTTTCATAGATATAGAATTTTAAACATGGGTAATCATCAATTTATATGAAATTGACGACTCCTAGGTAGGGCGTCAAAATAAGAATTAGCGCCCTAGTGTGGGTCGCTTCTTTAAATTAGCGCCCTTGCCAAGGGCGTTTCTTTTTAAAATTACATAGAAAACATCTGAAACCACAATAAAACTATATGCATGTATGACAGAAGGTATTACTAGCAACTGGAGTTAGTTTGGGCTACGTCCTTGAGAAAACCTACTTTATGAAGATTTAACTGATGAACGGATGAAGGTTTGGAGACGGAAACGACACTCTGTTTGTAACAGAGTCTTCAGACGTTCTAAATAGCCAAGTAATATGAGCTTCTCGACAACAGGTGAGCTTAGGAAGATGTCTTCTTTTGTGGACGCAGAGGACGTTGATGAAGAACCCCTCGTTCTTCAGCACACAGGGTGTTCAACCTATAGCAAAAGATGACGAAGAAACATGAGTTTTCTTCATAATACTCAACTGAAAGCAGAAGAAGAAGAAGAACGATGTTGATGAAGAGCCACGTTCTTCAACGAGTTGTTTGTATGCTACCTGCAAAGGAAGATGAGGGAGAAGAAGAAAAGAATATTAACGTTCCTTCCTCAAACAACCAGAGGCAAAAGCAAAGGAAGGAAGAAGAACAAAAACATGTTCTTCACGCACAGCAGCAGCAGAGCTTCCTTCGGCCAATAGCTCGTTAGGGTTCGAGTGAGAGGGTTACTTATAGGATTTTGGGAATCCTAATAGGGTTAGAATTCTATTGGAAGTTATATTTCCATGATAGAGTTCTTACTATATTCCACCTTCGACGTAGTTATCCAGAAACCTACCCTGGATGAGGGCTGGGTTCGAACGCAACTCGAACTGAATTAACGTCCTAAGTGAGGGCGTTAATTTAAATTGACGCCTTGTCAAGCATCATTTCTTATGCGAAACGCGCCCATGTAGAGGGCGTCACTTATACTCGCCCTTTATTTATTTTCGGCCGTTTGGGAATTGACGCCCTTTGGTGTTGGCGTCCTTTTTAGAATTAACGTCTTATGTAGGGGCGTTTCTTTTAGAAGTCACGCCTTGACCCAAGGCGTTATTTTCCTTCTGGCTTATTCTTATGCATTTAGGCTTTCATCATCTATTTACTTATCTTTTATTTTAATTTGATCCATTTTTAAAATCTTTATTTTTTTCCAGGGTTGCTACACGGTGCGTCACAGGCCTTGACCCCGAACGGTCAAAACCAACGAACGGAAGCCAACGGTCAGATCATCCCTGACGGTCCAACCCAGACGCGTCACAGCGTCGTGGCGGTCTACAGTGGGACCGTCACACCCACAGACCACTGAAAGGCTAACGGGCCCTGTGACGCACCCACCCTGGGGCGTCACAGGCTGTGACGGTCATTGGAAGGACCGTCACACCCGTCCGAGCGTGAAACGGCGAGAAACAGCCCAAAAATGTCCCACGCCCCCATACCTCTACGGGAGAGGGGGAAAACAAGGGGGAAGCCCCCAAATAGCCCCTAGCATGCATCTACGGCCTCGGATCGGCCAAAAATGCAATGAAACGGGAGATCCGATTCACTCCCCCAAAACATGGATTTTCCCCAAATCACCCCGATTAGACCGCTCGGGTCACCACGGCCTACGAAACTTGTGGGAAAGGAAGAGCACAAGCTGGGGGTCCATCTCCCTACCTCCACCGAAGATTTTGCGCCCCGAGCTCGCCGATCCACGAGGAAAACGTTGTGAAACCCTCGCCGCTTCACGAACCCGCGGCCGAGCTTCCACGCGCCACCGGCCCTCGATCCTCTACCCGTTCCCCATTCCTCACCTCCCGCCATCACCGCCTCGCCCTCCTCCGCCACCGTCAGTCCCCCGGGGAGAGGGGGAGAGAAAGAGATGAGAGAGAGTGAGAAAGAGAGAATGAGAGGGGGAGAGAGGAAAGGTTAATATATATAGAAAAACCCAAAAATTGTAGAAATTCAGAAAATTACGAAAAATTACTTCCACGATCCTCGGAAGGAACACAACGCAGTGGTACTGTCCCGGAGTCGAAGAACGCCACGGTTCGCCCTGCACAGAGTTCCGAAGGCACATCAGGGAAAAATTCGTATAAAGCACAAAATACACTCCGAGACCCACTAAAATAATCTGAAAAATATCTGAAAAATCTGGGGCAATACAGCCCTCCCCCCTTAAAGGAATTTCATCCTTGAAATTCAGAACAAAGACATGAACACAAGGGAAGAACACTGAACCAACTGACAACGCCGTTAGAGCCCCAGCACAGAAAACCTCGATTCGCACGAAAAACTCTGGATCTGAGGGACACAGCCAGACTTCCAATCACAAACAACACCTCACTCCGTGCGCCGCGCACACCGGCCATCAGAGCAGGTATACCAACAACGCAGCCCGGCGTCACCTCAGTCACAACGAAAGCCACTCATGGCACCGCTGCCACCATCTCACTCACCGAGGAGACACAGCCCCCGACATGAGTAACCGCTACCGATCCATCCAATGGTCAGTAGATAAAACACACACAGCTTCACAGCCAGCTGACAGGTCGCACACCCTTCTCAAAGGAATAACCCAGACATAGCCTCCATCGACTCACGCATCCATCTCAACAGACCGCAACCAACTCATCGGCTCAACGCCAAGGGTCACCTCACACCTGGTAAGCCGAAAGCCAGACATATCACTGTGCCAACTCTATCAGAAGACAAACTTCGACAAAGCCCAGATCCCGTTCGGAAATGCACATCACAGAAACGACCACTAAAGGTCTCACTGACACACGGCTCTCACCGCTCACGATGCACAACCAACATCATCTTCTGTCTGTGAAAAGACCATCTACTGGTCGCTAGACACACGTCAACGGGAAACCTCTACCTACCCAATGGGCATGATCCAGCCCCACAGCAGGTCATCCGTTGACTCACACACAGACCGATGCCACATCTCGAGCTACACTCCTCTCGGACTCCGCATCTGAGCTTAAACATCGCGCCAACTCGACCCTCTCGGGGAGCACGATGAAACTAGATGACAAGATCCTGGTGTCCTCAGTCATCACCTCACTCGACTTAGACTTACAGGGGAACCATCCCATGATGGTCACCAAACCAGGGATAACCATTGCGACACCAACGTCCCGTCAGGGACCACCATCCGACGCCAATCTTACAAAAGGCCTCCGTCCACCGGCGTCACTCTTTCTTCCAGTCTCATCAAATTACTCCACTAATCCAAGTGGACACCTGCCAATCCTAATTACGCCCTTACCGTAGAGCCACGGGACACCACCTGAACAATGCTCACGGGTCCCCAAGCAACATACATCTCACCGTGGTCGGCTACGAGACTAGCCTTACCAGTCACTCGCAGCCACCAACAGGAACCCACAGCCTACCAGAGATCACTTCTCCAAAAATGATCTCATCCGAGGACACGACTGGGAACACAAGTCGGGCACCAAGCCCCTGACTCTGACCAACACGTCCTCGACCTTCGTCAGGCGACATCCTCAACATCCTCATCCAGGTCCAACACCGACGCCTGACACGGCTTCCATCACAGGAACAGGGTACTCATGCGGCGCACTAGCCAGCACATTCCCCAATCACTCCATCCTCCCAGTGCCAAGAACCATAACACCTCGAGCAACGGCACGGTAACAACACGTTTCACACCGAGGAACCAATCCTCCGATGCTCAACGCAAACTCAGGAATCTGCTCGTAGCAACCAACGCTACGATCCTGAACCAGTGGGTCACAAGCCCACCACGCTTTCGCCGTGCGCTCTGATCCACGCGCGCACAACCGAGAAAGCAAACACCGCCCAACCGGCACTCGTCCTTCCGAAACAGCGCCAGCACCCTTACACGACAAGGGAATAGGCGCAACTTCTCACAGGCAACCACCTTGCCAAGACAAGGAGCACGTCTCGCACGGACTTCATGGCACATAAGGCCAACCAATCTGAACACACAATGTAAGATGACAAACCTTAGCCCAACATAATCTCTCCAACCAAAGGAGAACCCAAACGCACTTCCGACCAACGGAAGAGCTCCACGCTCGACCTGACCTCAAACCTCACGCATGCTGGGAACAACACCTTCCAGCACCAAGAAAACCATCACCACGTCAGGTCAGCGCCTCCGACACACTAAGCGAGTGTCACGTCGGACCACAATCACAGCATCTTTCGATGCACCACCACTACAATTCCTCGAACTGCAGCGCACCACACCAAGAGCCGCTACACGAGCCATGCCGATAACCGCCGATGCTCATCCTCGAGTCCCGAACTCGCCGTGGAGTCTTCACATCTCAAGCCAACTCCAGGGCGAACACAACCCATCTACTGACAGAAACGTAGGAGCTAAGACTTATCGGGACATCTCTACCAAATCCTACCTCGAAATCCACAGAACAATCGGGATCGACACGTCATTCTGATGCCACAAAGCATGACAAGAACATCAGGCTTGACGAAACAGTAGCTCACCGAGAAGATATTCCGCTCACCGGAGCACACTTCTTGATCAGAACACCCGCTCTGCCACCTTAAACTACGACCTGAACACCTCAGGGGCTGGACAAACCTCAAGCTAGAGTGGCAAAAACTGATAGCAACTCCCTCAGAGCACGCTCACGGCCACTTAACTACGAACAATCCTCTCCAGCCACCTGACCACGCTGCAGATTCCTCGAACGCAGCACCGCAGCGACACACCTGCCTGCAACCTCTGCCCAACGCAGCACAACCAGGGCCACCACTGATGAGGGAGAAGGCTCTCGACCTCGATCCTTAGACCCCATGCTGGCACGAAAGCCGCAGACAACAACCACCTTCACAGCGCGGCACAGCGCACTCAAGCTCTCAAGCGAGAAGCTAGGTGAAAAGCGAACACAAAACCCTATGCCAGCTACCAACGGTACTGGACTTTATGGACTCTGATCACTGCAATATCTCAAATTCCCATGTATGTCCACAACCACTACTCTGATACCAGCTGTAACGCCCCGAGAATCTGATTACCGGGAGAGACCCGATAACCCGAGACTCGAACCGCCGCTCACGAGCCGGGAGGGCTCGGAAGGGCTAGAAGGAGTGTGGAGGCACAAAGAAATAAGAAATAAAGTAGGACAAATCAACAATTAACAGAAATAAATAAACAACTACCGCTGCAACAGAGTCTAGTCCAACAGAAATGGTGAGGACACCTAAGCTAGAGATCGACGCGATGCAGCAGAGCGACATTTCAGATCGTGTGGCATTGTTCGGGACGCGCAGACTTCACTTTGGCTTGAAGAAGACATGGAGAGCTAGCCAGGATCTCAGACTTCTTTGTTTACTTTCACTCTGGACTTGTGTAGGCCAGTTTTGGGCCAGTTGGATTGCATTTGGGTCACATTTGTGCTAATTAGGCTAATAGGAGGTTAGTGGGCCACCTAGGGGTACACTCACCAAGCCCAAATTGGGCTGGCCGCCCCTCCCTCCTTGTGGGCCCACCTTGGGAGGTGCGCCCTCACCCCTCCTAGGGTTTGGTGCGCAACCATCCCCTCCCTCCTCTTGGAGAAGGTGGCAGCCGCCCCCCTTCTCTCCTATCTTTTAGGAGAATCATGCGCCCCTCCCCTATTTTGTAGGATTTGAATTATTTCCCCCTTTTTTGTGTATTTCTTTTAGGCAAGTAATTAGGGTTTCTTTTCCATGTACTTAAGGGGTCTTGTAATTCATTTTGGAAGAAAAATTGAAGAATTTTGAGAAAATCTTGTGTTGGCCGCGGCCTCCCTCTCTCCTTGTGGGTGCGACTCCCACTTCTCTCCCTCCCCCTTTTCCTCTTCCTAGGGTGCGACGCCCTAGACCTTTACCCCTGGAGCTGCTGCTGCTGGTTAGGGTGGAGGCGACCTCCCTTCTACATCCAGCAAGACTCGGCTTCCGTTCGTGGTGGTGTGGTGTCGACGGGGTGGACCTTCACCTCTTGCTGTCTTGGGCGTTGGATGAGCATCTGCTAGCAGGATTTGTGCTTGAAAGACAAGGTTGGAACTATTGCGTCCCGACCCCATCTCCCTTCCATCCCTTCTAGACTTTTCTTCATCTTCCAGTCCCCAGAACGCCAGAGAAAACCTCATGTCAAAATTCGTCCGGAAGCGAAAGTTGCCTTTGTAGGCCTTTTCGCTGCTCTGAACGCTCCTGGAATAGACCTGCCTGAACCAGAGCCGCAAAGATCCACCCATAACGCCACCTTCCCCGCATCAAACCGTGCGAACCTCTTCATAACATATCTTCTCCTCCCTGTCCCCGAACTAGCTGCGCAGGTCTCATCCCAAAACTCGCCCATAGTAAAAAGTTCCCTTTGGAACCACTTTCATCGCGCGATCTGCGTCTACAGTGTCACCGCAGGACAGAAACACAAACCCTCCAAAGGGGCACCCTTCAAACCTCCAAGAACTGGTCTGGGGTTTTGGAAACCCTTCCTCCATATATTAAACCTTCTCCAGAAATTTTCCTACGCCCAAAAGATCAGTTTCCCCTTGGTGACCATCTCCCCTAACTTGGGTTCCAGCTCTGACTGCACTGAAGTGCAGAGCTGAACCCCCACTTCCACTGCTGCCCACGCCCAAAGTTCCCTCTGCACGCTGCCCCGCCACTGTCATCCCTTCACCCCACGCCCTTCAGCTAAACACCAGAGAAAACCCAGCCACAAAAGACCCTCGGACGTCTTAGTTCCACCCCCACCTTTCCGCCCTTGTCCTGCTGCCAGCGCACAAACCAGACAGCACAGGTCCTGCCAATTAATTCACCTCGGCTCCGACGATGCACATCTGCTGACGCCATTTCAGAGGGGTCCTTGGGACATCCCAGTCGACATCCCCGCCAAGTTTTGTGACCAGAGGACACGCTGAAGGTGGTGCTCTAGGCTCGCCTCCCAGCTGCTTCCCTACGTGCGTGCAGACCGAGCAACAATCTGTCCACCGGGTTGGATTACTTTGGAGTTCCACACCGGTGCCGACGACGTCCCTCTTCCTCCAGGAGGTCCGGAATCCACTACATCATCCCATCAGGACGTCAGTACCTTTCACGCCACTCGTGGTTTGCCGTCCTTGCAGCAGCTCGCAGCAGTACCCGTGGGCAGCAAGCGTCACCAGACCCGTGTCCGTCACCCCTCGTCGCACGACCCCGGATGTTGGTGTAGCCTTTTACCTCCCTGCGAGGAGTGGGCATGGTTATTGTTTGTACTTGTTAGCTTTGTACTGGGGTTGTGTGACCAGGCCGGACTTCTTCCCCACGCCCCGAGCGTGGAGGTACGTTTCCGCTCCCTCCTAGGTCACTTGCTTGTTTAGTATTTTCTCTACACGCCGCTGCTTGAGTGTACGGTAGGGTCCTAGCTCGATATCACTTTATATTCACTGCTGCGGTGAGGATGAGAGAGACCGTCCCACGACTCTCCGAGTTGTGAGTGTAGAGTGACCACCCTAGTCCACGCTGGTCGCCTCAGCCGTGCGGACCGTCGAGCTTCCCACTCAAAGGGAGCATCAATGAGCGTAGTTCCTGTTACTTGGCATATTTTATCTCGTTGGGAATTCTTAGGTGTGAGTTTACGCCATTCTCCCATTGCAACTCGCTAGTCTCAAGTTTGTCCATTTAGCCTAATTCGCATCTAGAGCCCCAGCCCGCATAGCGTCCCGCATCAAATTTGGTATCAGAGCTTAGGGAACCAGTTTGTTCTAACAAATTGGGGTCTTAGGTCATTCGAGTCTTTAGGTTGTCTAGGGTGCAATTGAGGCCTTAGAGTTATCTAGGTTGCATTGAGTCTCTTAGTTCATCTAGGTAACCCACCATTGCATTGTAATGTTAGGTTTGTGTCTAGTTAGAGTTTTGTCCTTGTCTCGTTGAGTCTTGCATGTCCAGCTCCGCGCCAACCCCATGGTGGTTCCTCGAGCCCACATGTCAGGTGAGTCATCCCTATTGGTCCGATTCGATGCTCTTATGTACGACCTCTAAGTGTCGCCCCTACCACTCAGTCGTCGGGAGACCCGACCCCTATACCGATGACCGAGTCATTCCAGCGCCCTGTCATGTCCACTGCCATCCTACCTAATGGGATGCATACGGAGATCGACTTCATCAGTAGGGTGTCGTCTAACTGTGTCTCACAAGACATTGTTGAGTCACTCTCTAAGACTGGGGAGATTGTTCTCCGTGATGGTTTAGCTTTTATCGAGTTCAACGGTGGTTTGGCCCCGTTAAATATTTCGATGGCGCTTGGTGCAAGATCAGCACACTTGCTGGTCCATGCATCATTTTAGGGCGAACTTGGTTGGAGGAAAGAAGTGCGACCATCGACCTGGATAGGAGGACCTGCACCCTACACCCATCTCACCTTCCCGGTGAGTTTGTCTTCCATGACGGCGTTACGCCGACCACCTCCATGTCATCACCTGGGTTTGTTCCAGTGAGTTACGAGGCTGAACAGGAGTTGATGGAGGAGTACCTAACTGAGGTTGAGGAGTTAGGGAGTGACCCCCTCCACATCATAGAGGACTCAGTTTCCACTCCCGAGAGAGAGGCTTCACCCTTAGACCCTCATATAGAGACATTCTTACCTTCCGAGGGTGAACTGGTCATTGGAGAGTCGTTAGCTAGCTGGCTAAGGGAGGGTCCACTTCTAGATGTCTCCATTCCTTGCTATACACCCATGGGACCAGCCCTCCCAATAATACCCCTTAACTCCTTTCACACCACTTTTCGGTCCTTCTGCTTTCTTGAAAATGTGAAGGACTTCCTTAGGAGTTTAGATTATCAATGGGAGTTGACTTATATGTTGACCTTAGGGTCTGACCAACCCTATAGTCATAGCTTTACACTCCCTGCTTTGGGGTCTATTACCTCGGTCTACACCATAGGACATATCACATCCGAGGTCCTTTTATTATTTCCCATACCCGTGGAGGTTGATTTTGTCCCCGCTTATGGTTTCACGGTCCCGAGGGAGGAACCTAGCCTTCCTTGCCTTCCTCATGAGCCTCTTGCCCCATACATGAGAGTGCCTGAAGGTGATTATCTGCACCTGGGCGAATGTCGCACATGGGCAAGTATAGTGAAGGGACCTGTCGGGAGGGGTCATCATTTCTTTGACCCTTTCGATCCCCTCCCTAGTGAGGCTCTCGACCCATATTCTTTTCCCCACCTTGTCGAGGAGGTCCACTATCATACACCACCTAGGCCTTCTAGTCAACACCTCACCTTACCGGCATCCAGATGCCCGAGCTTAGGAGGCCAGGGACACATGTCTCTTCCCCATGTTTCTTCATGTCCACCATCATATAGGGGTTTGTCTCATATAGGGAATGTCATGAGTGAGTTTGGGCAATTTAGTCCCCATGAGTCTACCACATTCCGTAGGACACCCATGCATGATAGATACAACTTTGGTTGTCCTGGTCCTCCCCGTGTTGTCCAATCATGTAGGAGTCATAGGCATGCTAGGTCTGTGTTTGGATGTCCAGGACCACCACTGCATTCACATAGGTATGAGTCAACACAGCTAGTTCGGAGTCTGCATCATCATCACCATATTGAGACTAGCAACACGCGATCTAGAGAATGGGCTGATGCTCATAAACACCCCTGTGAGTTCCAGGAGGGAGATTACGTCATGATCCGGGTTAGACCGGAACGGTTTCCTTCTGGAGCCGTGAAGAAGCAACATGCTCGTGGTGCTGGCCCTTTTAGAGTCGTGAGGCGAGTCGGATCCAATGCATACGTTGTAGACTTGCTAGAGGACTATGGTATTAGCTCCACATTCAACATCTCGGACCTAGTCGCATATAGGGACCCAGCAGTGATCCCCCGTGAGTTATTTGGGCCTTCTCCACCTCTTGTGAGCGAGCCACCCCCTGAGAGTCCACTTCCAGCCTTGTCACCTCTGCAGCGTGAGCGGATAGAGTCTATACTCGATGAGCATGTGACGACCACCAGGAGTGGCGCGTACCATCGCTACTTGGTTCGTTGGAGAGGATGGCCCGCGTCTGAGGACACCTGGATCACCGGGACAGAGCTTGAGAGGATAGATCAAGACTTGCTCGAGTGGTACCTTAGTGACACCGACCCTTACTCGACGGGGTCGAGTTTCTCCCGCCCGGGGAGAATTGGTGAGGACACCTGAGCTAGAGATCGACGCGATGCAGCAGAGCGACATTTCAGATCGTGTGGCATTGTTCGGGACGCGCAGACTTCACTTTGGCTTGAAGAAGACATGGAGAGCTAGCCAGGATCTCAGACTTCTTTGTTTACTTTCACTCTGGACTTGTGTAGGCCAGTTTTGGGCCAGTTGGATTGCATTTGGGTCACATTTGTGCTAATTAGGCTAATAGGAGGTTAGTGGGCCACCTAGGGGTACACTCACCAGGCCCAAATTGGGCTGGCCGCCCCTCCCTCCTTGTGGGCCCACCTTGGGAGGTGCGCCCTCACCCCTCCTAGGGTTTGGTGCGCAACCATCCCCTCCCTCCTCTTGGAGAAGGTGGCAGCCGCCCCCCTTCTCTCCTATCTTTTAGGAGAATCATGCGCCCCTCCCCTATTTTGTAGGATTTGAATTATTTCCCCCTTTTTTGTGTATTTCTTTTAGGCAAGTAATTAGGGTTTCTTTTCCATGTACTTAAGGGGTCTTGTAATTCATTTTGGAAGAAAAATTGAAGAATTTTGAGAAAATCTTGTGTTGGCCGCGGCCTCCCTCTCTCCTTGTGGGTGCGACTCCCACTTCTCTCCCTCCCCCTTTTCCTCTTCCTAGGGTGCGACGCCCTAGACCTTTACCCCTGGAGCTGCTGCTGCTGGTTAGGGTGGAGGCGACCTCCCTTCTACATCCAGCAAGACTCGGCTTCCGTTCGTGGTGGTGTGGTGTCGACGGGGTGGACCTTCACCTCTTGCTGTCTTGGGCGTTGGATGAGCATCTGCTAGCAGGATTTGTGCTTGAAAGACAAGGTTGGAACTATTGCGTCCCGACCCCATCTCCCTTCCATCCCTTCTAGACTTTTCTTCATCTTCCAGTCCCCAGAACGCCAGAGAAAACCTCATGTCAAAATTCGTCCGGAAGCGAAAGTTGCCTTTGTAGGCCTTTTCGCTGCTCTGAACGCTCCTGGAATAGACCTGCCTGAACCAGAGCCGCAAAGATCCACCCATAACGCCACCTTCCCCGCATCAAACCGTGCGAACCTCTTCATAACATATCTTCTCCTCCCTGTCCCCGAACTAGCTGCGCAGGTCTCATCCCAAAACTCGCCCATAGTAAAAAGTTCCCTTTGGAACCACTTTCATCGCGCGATCTGCGTCTACAGTGTCACCGCAGGACAGAAACACAAACCCTCCAAAGGGGCACCCTTCAAACCTCCAAGAACTGGTCTGGGGTTTTGGAAACCCTTCCTCCATATATTAAACCTTCTCCAGAAATTTTCCTACGCCCAAAAGATCAGTTTCCCCTTGGTGACCATCTCCCCTAACTTGGGTTCCAGCTCTGACTGCACTGAAGTGCAGAGCTGAACCCCCACTTCCACTGCTGCCCACGCCCAAAGTTCCCTCTGCACGCTGCCCCGCCACTGTCATCCCTTCACCCCACGCCCTTCAGCTAAACACCAGAGAAAACCCAGCCACAAAAGACCCTCGGACGTCTTAGTTCCACCCCCACCTTTCCGCCCTTGTCCTGCTGCCAGCGCACAAACCAGACAGCACAGGTCCTGCCAATTAATTCACCTCGGCTCCGACGATGCACATCTGCTGACGCCATTTCAGAGGGGTCCTTGGGACATCCCAGTCGACATCCCCGCCAAGTTTTGTGACCAGAGGACACGCTGAAGGTGGTGCTCTAGGCTCGCCTCCCAGCTGCTTCCCTACGTGCGTGCAGACCGAGCAACAATCTGTCCACCGGGTTGGATTACTTTGGAGTTCCACACCGGTGCCGACGACGTCCCTCTTCCTCCAGGAGGTCCGGAATCCACTACATCATCCCATCAGGACGTCAGTACCTTTCACGCCACTCGTGGTTTGCCGTCCTTGCAGCAGCTCGCAGCAGTACCCGTGGGCAGCAAGCGTCACCAGACCCGTGTCCGTCACCCCTCGTCGCACGACCCCGGATGTTGGTGTAGCCTTTTACCTCCCTGCGAGGAGTGGGCATGGTTATTGTTTGTACTTGTTAGCTTTGTACTGGGGTTGTGTGACCAGGCCGGACTTCTTCCCCACGCCCCGAGCGTGGAGGTACGTTTCCGCTCCCTCCTAGGTCACTTGCTTGTTTAGTATTTTCTCTACACGCCGCTGCTTGAGTGTACGGTAGGGTCCTAGCTCGATATCACTTTATATTCACTGCTGCGGTGAGGATGAGAGAGACCGTCCCACGACTCTCCGAGTTGTGAGTGTAGAGTGACCACCCTAGTCCACGCTGGTCGCCTCAGCCGTGCGGACCGTCGAGCTTCCCACTCAAAGGGAGCATCAATGAGCGTAGTTCCTGTTACTTGGCATATTTTATCTCGTTGGGAATTCTTATGTGTGAGTTTACGCCATTCTCCCATTGCAACTCGCTAGTCTCAAGTTTGTCCATTTAGCCTAATTCGCATCTAGAGCCCCAGCCCGCATAGCGTCCCGCATCAAGAAAGTACAGTCTAAAGCAGTAAAACGTATCACATGCCGAGTGAACACTCGGCCCGGCGAGCTGGCAATTGAGAACCTCCGCACCGCGCCCTCGAACCTCGAGGAAGAAGAACCACCACACCTAAAAAGTAGGGAATGAGTCTCCAAAATAGAGACTCAGTAGGGATCCCGCAGAACCCCAACCGGAAACAACGACGTGGCGAAAAGGAAGGCTACAAGAGCAACCGCAACAGTAGGAACAGTAAACCCGGTGGGCGGTCGAAACCCGGCACTACAACTACTCCTACTGTACCGAAAATACACCCCGAACTCACGGTCGGGGGCTACCGAACTACACTAGTACCGCTTACCGAAGAAAAAAAAACCCACGGCAACCACGCCGTAGAGGCCTGTCTCCTAGAACACGGCCAACCTGGACATGCTGTCCAAAGTGCAACCTTAACACCTGGTCACGGGTACCGCACGACAAGACGCAACCTCGGTAAAGCCACTAGCACTAGTCTCACGGTGCGAAAACCAACACACGTGTCACGGTGAGACAACCGAAAACTCAACGGTCGACACGACCGAAACCCGAAGGTCAAAGTCATGAAAACTGACAGTCTGTCACTCTCTGTCCAGAATAGGAGTACCTCCCACTTGAAGCAAGGACGAATGCGTCCACTGACGTCTTAGTCCGCGCCTCAGGTGTCTCCCTCCGGCCCAGCGGGAACTGTGACACCATACAAGTAACCACAAACAAGTGACTAGTTGGGGTCACGCCCGTCGACGTGGGTCCAACCGCCCCCAACCACATGTGCACACACCGACCATCTGCTCTAGGTCGGGTCCTCTAGCTAGTTTTCCCCCCCACCGGACTCTGGTGGCAAAGGCAAGGGGCCCTACAGAAACTAGCCTAAAAACAATCCTCAGGGTAGCCTCTCCACCACTCCCTGGTGGGTCCACTCGCGTGCAGGCAGGCCACGACTAGTGGAGGGTCACTGAGAGAGTAGACTCTCAAGACAATGGAAAATAATGTCCGAGCACGATGAAGTACGGGGACCGTCCCACGTACCAGCACCGTCGCATGGTGACCACGGTCGGAAAAGAAACGAGACTCATAGTCCACGGGCCACACACCCGGCCACATAAAAACGCAGAAGCATGGTTCCCAAGGTAGCTCACAGGCCCCCAAACCAAATCCCACTCTCAGGGGAAGGCGAGAACCCTCCAACCCCAGGCTGGGCAACTGGACTAGCAATCCAAGGCCACACGCATGGCCCACGCGGAAAGCACAGAAGCATGATTCCTAGGACAACGCACAAGCTGCCACGCCGATAACTGGACTCGCAGTCCAAGGGCAACACATGGCCCACTCGGGAATCATCTTCTAGGAAAACTCACGGCATGCGGGGGAGACCCCACCGCACCCCCACCGACACACGGTGACTCGGTCTAGCGTAACACGAAAGCCCGACACGCGAGAAGTGACCTAGACTCTCAAACCCACAGGCACGCTAAACGAGGTAGCATGGTCCTCCCGACACCCTCAAAACACGGACACAGAATCCCACGGGTGTCTGGGGCACTCACAAGATAGCAAGTCTACCACTGGGTCACGACCGGGTCGACTAGGGACCGACACAACGTGAAACAAACACGAAGAACGCAAAAACTCATCTCGGCACCACATAGAGCCTGACGGTCTAACCTTGGGCCGTCACAGTCTGTAATGGTCCAAGCCTCGACCGTCACAACCATTCTGACGCACCAACAAAGGGCCGTCATACGCTCGATGCAAAGTTGGGTGTGACGTGCCTAACCCAGTTCGTCACAGTCTCTAACGCGCCAGCCCTGGTGAGTTACAGCCTGTAACGTGCCACCCTGATGCGTCACAAGATAAGATGAAACCAACTGTGACGCGTCCTGCTCGGTGTGTCACAGGGTGTAATGGACCAACTCTGGTGCGTTACAAGGTGGGTACGCGTCCGCTCTGACGCACCCACAAATGGGCGTTACAAGGTTGTGACGTGCCAGCCTTGGTGCGTCACAAGCCTTGACCCCGAATGGTCAAAACCAACGAACGGAAGCCAACGGTCAGATCGTCCCTAACGGTCCAACCCAGGTGCGTCACAGCACCGTGGCGGTCTATCGTGGGAGCGTCACACCCACAGACCACCGAAATGCTAACGGGCCCTGTGACGCACCGACCCTGGGGCGTCACAGACTGTGACGGTCACTGGAAGGACCGTCACACCCGTCCGAGCGCGAAATGGCGAGAAACAGCCCAAAAATGTCCCACGCCCCCATACCTCCACGGGAGAGGGGGAAAACAAGGGGGAAGCCCCTAAATAGCCCCTAGCATGCATCTACGGCCTCGGATCGGTCAAAAATGCAATGAAATGGGAGATCCGACTAACTCCCCCAAAATATGGATTTTTCCCAAATCGGCCCGATTAGCCCCCTCGGCTCACCACGGCCTACGAAACTCGTGGGAAAGGAAGAGCACGAGCTGGGGGTCCATCTTTCTACCTCCATTGAAGATTTCACGCCTCGAGCTCACCGATCCACGAAGAAAACGCCGTGAAACCCTCGCCGCTTCACGAACCCACGGACGAGCTTCCACGCGCCACCGGCCCTCGATCCTCGACCCGTTCCTCGCCACCCGCCATCGCCGCCTCACCCTCCTCCGCCACCGTCGGCCGCCCAGGGAGAGGGGGAGAGAAAGAGATGAGAGAGAGTGAGAAAGAGAGAATCAGAGGGGGAGAGAGGAAAGGATTAATATATATAGAAAAGCCCGAAAATTACAGAAATTTAAAAAATTACGAAAAACTACCTCCATGATCCTCGGAAGGAACACAATGTAGTTGTATTATCCCGGAGTCGAAGAACGCCACGGTTCGCCCTGCACAGAGTTCAGAAGGCACATCCTGAAAAAATACGTGTAAAGCATAAAATACACTCCGAGACCCACTAAAATAATCCAAAAAATATCTAAAAAATCTGGGACATTACAACTAGCATAGAGCCCTTGAACACAATCAGTGCTCGAACTACATCTTCAAATATAAATAGAGCTACTTCCACGTTTATAGCAATAATGTGGTGAATAATGCACAAGTTCAACAAAAGTTCCATGATAAGGTAACAAAATAAGAATGCTTCAATTAAGAACAAGAGATATCAAGGAATGAGTTTATAACTAGGTCATGCTAGAAAAAGTCGGCAGCATACCGGTACTTTCTTTAAGTTTCATAATTCTAGCTTAACTCGGTTAAGCATAATTTAGGCTCTAGATAATCAGAAGACCATCTAGGCATTCAAGAAAACCAACCCCAAAGTTCAAACCTCGGGTTAGACATAATTAGGATCCAAACGGTCTATTACTGGGCCGTTTTGAAATGCAAGCGATCATATACAGGACCATTTAGAGATCCAAGTGGTCAAGTGATGGACCGTTTGATAAGACAAAGTTCGATATACAAAAACCCATCTCTGAAGCCTTGTGGTCTAGTGGATGGCCGTTTAATGTCCTTTAGCGGTCTAGTGAATGGCCGCTAGCTAACTTAGACGGTCAACCATATGGCCGCTTAGGTCCAGAAATACAAAACATCGATAAGGGCTTTTTCTAGACAATGGGCTTTAATGGTACAACCAGCTCAGCGTCCTAGTAGGAATCTCAGGCTCGCGAAGTCTTATGGAGGCCTTGAAACAAGATTTCCTAATCTTTTGGAAGGAATATCCAAAGGAGAGGTCATCAAGTCCAAGATTATGTTCTTAATGTGCAAAAAGTGTAACTAATGACAACATACCGGGATATGTGCCATGTACTTATGAAAGTGACACTTAGAAGAGAGAGAATTATGATAAACCAGTGATCAAGTTAAATCATTATATCATCTTTGAACATATATTTATTACAAGAATATATAATTTTGGTCATAAACTAACATAAGTTAAAATAATACCAATGTGCACAAAACATGAAATCTATGATGATAAACAATGAAAATTAACTAAGTATATAAAACCAATAATCAAACCAGGAAATAAATTTAGTTAACTAGGCTTATCATATATTAACTTTGGCTAATCCGTAATATGTTTGGATTATCAATATTGCAGAAAATCAGAAAACCAAACAGTCTAGAACAGAACCATTTAACTGGCAAAACAGTCAGTGGGGCGACCGCTTATACTATCGGGCTAGCGATCTGTCGTAGGACCGTCAAGATACCAGGCGGTCTACAGGACGACTGTTTGCTCCTATATAAATTCGAGTTCAAATAATAGTAAAGCCAAATGCTAAACTAAGACACATCATGTATGGAAATCAACATATATAAACTTCCATAATCATGATAGAACAAATATAGGCCAACAATATACATAGGTTCATGTATTTAACAAGAAAAATTACTTTTTACTTTACTAGGGCTAATTCATGCATGAGGATTTAACTTAGATGCATAGTCCTACTAAAACATGAAAATTTCAATGTACAATGCATGAAAACGCACGAAATCAGAGGGCTTTTACTCCTGACTTTAAATTTGAGCCATTCATCAGATAACCTACCTTAATTAATGCTCCTAGACTTTTAATTTCAAACTAGAAGTAAGCCCTAGTTCTGCACGTTCTTATGCTAAATCAACAACTTTCTGCCCTTGTATCTCCTGATTCGCTTGACCTATTGACGTGAAATTTTGAGGGTAAATAAAAGATATGAAGGGTAATAGAGAGTTCTAAAGACACTGTTGCTAAATATCTCGTTTAGGGCTCCGAATTCCATGATCAATCTGGGTCGGACGCACTAATTCCTGGGTTACTTGTATAGAATCAACAACTTTGGAACCTTCTATCTTCCTGTAGGCTTAATCTCCTAGAACGAAATTTGGAGGGTCATTAGTTCTAACTATAATGAATAAATTCTTAGAAGAAACCTACCTCTAATTCATACTCCCTACCTTAACTCCACACGAGCCAAAAGTAACGGTCGCACAGGTAAAATCTGGGATCTATTTATAGGGTTAGCTAGGGTTTTGAGGATTAGAATGAACTTAGAGTCCCATTTAGGCTTTCAATTTGATATACTATATTTCTAGACTTATCTAATTAGTAGATAGAGTTGATGCTAGGTGATTTGGATGCTAAAAATCCATCCCTTTCACGTTTTCTCATAATCACGGAACTGACAGAGATAAGCGGTCTAGCTCTGGACCGTTTGACTCCTCCCCATGCGGTCTCACGATAGACCGTTTGACTTCGTCAGTGCCGAATTTAAAATTAGTTCAAACTCTTTGATATTATCCTTGTTATTATCCACTTATTTATTTCCCAAAGAGTAATTATCCCTTAATTCCGTGATTACACCCATTCCTATCTTCTAGAATATGGGCTAAGGTCAAAAATAATCTTTTGTGGCCTATTGGGTTTATTATATGGGCCTAATCCTCTTGGATTTATGTAGGGCTTAAATAATTGGATTTAATTAAACAAAAATTTTTATAGCCCATTAAATGCTTAATAATTATATTTTAAGATCTAAAAAATTCTTAGAAAAATTCTCAGGCGTTACAGTTTCGATGGACAAATCTGGCCACGATTTCTCCCGTCACTTCTCTTAGAGCCACAGCCTCCGCCCATCGGGAGAAGTAGTCTGTTGCTGCTAGAAAACATCTGCATCCTGATGAAGATGCGGGTAGTGGGCCCACAAAATCGGTGCCCCATTGAGCAAAAGGCCAGCTGGGCGTTGTTGGATGCAACTGTATTGGGGGTCTTCTTAGGATTGCATATTGTTGCTGGCATTTATGACATGACTTAGCATATTTGCAACAGTCGTCGAACATAGTTGGCCAGTAATATCCCAACTTCTTGATTTCATTTTTCATCTTCGGCCCGGCTTAATGGGCACCAGCTGATCCGGCATGAACTTCTTTCATGATCGTCTAGGCCTCCTCCATAGACAGGCATTGGAGGAGCACCACAATCCGGAACAGGGTTCTGTTCCTGACTACATAAGAGTCTTTCATCCTGATTAGTCTGATCTTTTCTTCCCTTTTCTTGGGCAATTGTTGGTGTTTGAACCATTGCATCGGGGGCTCTCTCCAATCGGGGGAGCTGATTGCTTATGCTACTACAGGTTCATATTCTTCTTCGTCCGGCTCCTCTATCATGCTAGGAACTTGACGCTTGTTTATCATTGTTATATTAAGCGATTCACCTAGCAGGACTACCAACGAGCTTGCTAACTTCGCCAGTGCATCTGCCTGAGCATTTTGGCTTCGGCCGACATGGCCTATCTCGATGAAGTAGAATCGCCCCATGAGCTTCTTTGCCTTGGCGCAATAAGGGAGTAGCCCAGGATTTCAAACATCGAATTCTCCCTGTATCTGCTTGACAATTAGCATTGAATCGCCGAACACTTGTAGCATTCGAATCTCCAAATGAAGAGCAATCTGAAGACTAATGATCAAGGCTTCATATTCTGCTTCATTGTTTGTGAAGGATTTGTTGATCAAGCACGATGCACGCAACACTTCTCCTTATGGGGTTTTCAGGATGATGTCTGCTCCGGCTCTTATCCTCGTATGCCCTGATTGGGATGTTTCAGTTCTGGATGCTCCGTCAAAGTATAACTGCCATATGGCTTGACGGACTTGGTCCACTTCTAGTGTTTTATCTTCGAGAAGCTCCGTGATTAGAGGGGAATCTTTAGGCATAGGGTGTGCTGCAAAGAAATCTGCTACTACCTGGCCTTTAATGGCCTTTTGTGGCACATATGTAATGCCAAATTCCATCAAAATGACGGCCTATTTACCCAGTCGTCCTTTTAGTGCTGGTTGGGACAAAAGGTACTTGACCGGATCAGCCCTTGATATAAGCTATATTTCATGCGAGATCATGTAATGCCTCATCTTCTTGACTACAAAGACCAAGGCAAGGTAAACTTTCTCGATCGGGGTATATTTTCCTTCTGCCTCGACCAATCTTCGACTGAGGTGGTAAAGCGCTTGCTCCTTCCTCTCGTCATTGTTCTGGGATAGCATTGCCCCCAGTGAATATTTGGTGGCGGCTTTGTAAAGAATCAATGGCCGCCCTCTGACCCCCCAGTACCGGCAGGGTCTTCAAATACTCCGTCAACTAGTCAAAAGCCTTTTGGCATTCTTGGTTCCAACTGAACGGCGTATCTTTCATCATCAGCTTATGGAATGGCCGACATCGCCCGGACAGGTTGGAGATGAACTGGTGGATATAGGCTAATCGACCCTGTAATGATCATAGTTCCATTAGGTTCTTCGGAGGCGACAGCTCTTGAACGGCTTTTATCTTGGAGTGGTCTATTTCAATTCCCTAATATCAGACAATGAAGCCCAGAAATTTCCCACTGGAAATGCCAAAGGCGCATTTCATCGGGTTCATCTTCAGCTCATATTTCTAGAGCCTTTCGAATATAATCCCGAGGTCACTCAGGTGATCTTCTTTCTTCCTAGTCTTGACGACCAAATGGTTGATGTAGCATTCGACTTTGTCATAGAGCAGTTCATCAAATATCTTCGTCATTGCCCTTTGAAAAGTGGCACCGATATTCTTGAGGCCGAAAGGCATCCTTTTATCATGGAATATCCCATTGGCTGATCGAAAATCCGTATGAATTCTATCATGCTCGGCTATCCATATCTGGTTGTATCCGGACGACCCGTCCATGAATGATAGAGCTTCGTGACCAGTAGTGGCGTCTATCATGACTTCAGTGATAGGCACTGCGAAATCATCCTTCGGGCATGCTTTGTTTACGTCATGAAAGTCCACGAATATTCTGATCTGGCCATTCTTTTTTTTGATAGTCACAATGTTGGCTAGCTAGGTGGTGTATTGGTTTTCTACTACAAAGTCGACATCTACGAGCTTGTTGACCTCTTTGCAATCCTGGCTTATCAGTTCTGGCCTCATCCGCCGAGGTGGTTGCTTCACCGATTCGGCTTTGGGATCAATGGCCAGTATATGTTGTGCAATTGTCGGGCTAAGGCCTAGCATTTTTTTATAGTTCCAAGCAAAACAATCTTAGAACTCTTGGAGCAGCTTTAAGTATTGCTCTCTTGATTCTGGGAGAAAGGGGGCGCTGAGGAAGGTCGTGTTAGGTCCCTTGGATGCAACATGATCTACAAGGGGAGGTTGAATAGATCCGGTGACAAATTATGCCCAATTAAAAGCTTAGCTAAATAAAACACAAACTACTTCTATGATGCAAATAAAAACCCTTAAACATAAAGCACAACGGATTTAGCATGAGTGGTTCAAGGGCTGGAGCAAATTATCGGACCCAAACTACTCAGGTCGACGTACCCGAGTGTTGAGTCGACTCAGTCTCTGGAGCTGCAGTACATTTTAGTGCTCCAGTGGCAAGCGGCGTCGACGCAGCAGATTGGTGGGGTCAACGCACCCACACAACCTGATCTGTACTACAAGTAGAACGACTGCTCAATAGATTCCCAATGTGTATGGACAGTAAACTAATGTGTGTTCATTGAAAAGCAACTAAGATAGCATGTGTTTAAGCTAACACAAGAACATGTGAATGGGGATAGATAAGATGAATCACACACACAAAGCATAACCCATTGCACAAGGATTTTTAAGGTGGTTCACTTGCAACCCACAACCTACGTCCACCCGACACCAAACTCGGTGAGGCTTTTTGCTGACAAGCAGCTTGAACTGTTGATCTACAGCTCCGAGGAACAAATCCCTACAACTGCTGAGTAACATAGCTTGCTACTGCTGAGCCTCATAGCTTGTTACTACTGAGCATCACAGCTTGCTACGGAACACAATAGATAAAAGGAAAACAAAGAAGGATGCAAACAAAAACTTTAGCTCTGAATAGAGCATGAAGACTTTGGATTTGATCCGCAAGTCTTGTCTGAACAGATTGGAAATGAAACTTCTTTGGCTGTTGATGCTTTCTCTCTTCACACTCAGGCTGACTGTAGGGATGCTTGCCTCTCCATCTCTTTACAGTGTTGACATGTTTTCCCCTTTCCCCTTTTTTGATTATCCTTCTAATCCCTTCTTTACTGTGTTAATATAAAGAACCAAACAACGTGTAAATAGCAGGGGGAAGGATGTGGAGTGTGTGTGATTGCCACCAAGGTGCCGAATGTAAGCAAGTACACCGTACCTTGGAAACAAAGGGGAGACACTCACCTACAACAGCACTGCAGCAATACGCGGTTCTGAATGAACCACCCAGTGGACGTGCGGTCACTCGACAGATCGCTCGGCAGCGCTGGGACGAACGCGGGAAGAAGAGTAGCTGGATGACGGGATGGTTCAGGATCAACCGCTGTGCAGAACTGGACGGTCAAGATGAAGCCGCCCTATTCCTCGCACGGACGGATGAAGACCGCTCTGTGCCACCAACTCCCAAACCGTGGGATCTCTACCTCCACCCTTCCCGGGCAGCCAGAAAGAGTGGGCCTCATGTTATGACGCTACTGAACTGCGAAACAAAGTGCAAAACACGCAAGGAAAATCAAATCAGAATTGTGAGGTGCAGTAAATGTGCATGCAGACAAAAACAATCATAGCAAAATGGAATGGGGAATACCTGGGGAGTTTTTAAACCCCTAAAGGGCGTCAAAAATAGTGGGAGGGGTATGCGATGATATGTAGATGAAGAAAAATGTGGAGAGAGAACAAAGATGATGATTGCATGTAATGAAGAAGGTGATGGAGAATAATTAAACTATGACCGAAAACACAAATACTCCCTGAACCGAAGGCTTATGTGGACGTAGAAAGCCTTCCTCCCTGACTGTAGGTCGCTCAAAAATTCGGTAGAGCTTCGTCTTGACCTTCAAATCTCCCCCCCTTTTCAAAGCTTGGCCTTAGGGTCCTACTTATAGAGCCTATAAGCCAGCCCCGAAATTAGGGTTTCCAATGAAAATCAGCTCGAGATATCAACACAAAATCCGTAGATAATAGAATTATCTTCCAACCTGTTCAAACGGCACCCCATTTGGTGGAGTATCTGCGGAAAAATGGGTGGGACAAGTTGGGGATAAAACCACGGATAGAGAGGGAAAAACCATTAATTTTTTAGCAATCGAACCATTTCGCGGTCGTGCGACACACCGCCTAGCCCATTGGGCGGCCCATTAACAGACCGTCCAACTTGTCGGTGGAAATTAAGTAAATAATAAATATTATCAAATATCCATCGAACTGACCGAACATTTCACCATTGGACTCTCATGGATTGGACGGTCTAATACTAGACCACTCAATTCATGGGGCAGTCCAAAACAAACTGTCCTAGGCCTGTCGGTGATAAATCAAAAAGATTAGATAAATAGATAATTATCTGGAAAACAAATGACTTGGGACTCTTGGAATCAGGGTGGTCATATGAATACTATTGCATGAATTGGACGGCTACACACGTACCGTTCAAAAGCTTGTCGGTGGAAATTCAGAAAAATCACCTTAATATCCAATAAATAGATAAACAGTTCAGAATTAACCACGCAATGACTGAACGGTCAAGCGACAGACCGCTCAATGGCTGGATGCATGAAGTTTGATAAAATGTGATAAATCAAGCAAAATCAAGGCCCATTAAGCCCCGAATTGAAGCAGACCTAGTCAGGGTAGGAGGTACCCATAAAATAGGCCCAATAAGCTGCCTGAAAATAGCCCAATGAGCAATGGACAACTCGAGGCATCAACAAATGATAGTAAGAGAAATGACTCAACTTATCGGCAAAAAACGGGTGTCAACAGATGCCCCTCCTTAACGTCCTCTTTGCAGGGGAGTGAGCGGAGGTGAAGCGAAAGCGAAGTGGAACATGAAGATGAAGCAGAAATGAAGCGGAGCGGACTGAAAAGCGGGCGTTATGGAATATGAATCTTCCAGAAAACTCTGAATCAACCACAAGGAATCATTAGACCAAAAGCGACACCAGTCTGGAAGAACTAACTAAATAAAAGAAAACACATGATCAACCTTATGGGGGACACAATCCCTCAGACCAATGAGGAGACCGAAATAAGCAACGAAAAGTAAAGAAACGAACAAAAACTCCAGACGGGGACCTCTTAATCCACCAAACCAAGTGAATAAACCAAAAGGATCCTTCCAACTCTGAATGGAATTGTTCCTCTTACTCAAACACTGAACATACAGCTATCTATCACTGGTGGGACATTGGCAGGCAAATCATGGGTCATGAAATCTCAAAAGATGCGTATGATGCATGCTGGGCTAAAATAAAAAGAAACTGTTAAAACGAATGCAAAGAATGCCACAAAATAGAAAATACTCGAGAGTAGTATTGTTAGATTGGGAGAATCAGAGTCAAGATGCCATCCGCAGCCACAGCGTATAGGATAGAACCATCCTCCCCAGACTTCCCAACCTAATGGCCTATCCGGAGGTTAAATGCGTGTACCTAGATCATCACCTATTTTTGTTAAAGGGGAACATCAGATCCTGGAACTCGTGAGTAACCAACCAGTTCTCGAGATAATATAGCATAGTACCATATAGTAATGCAATAAGGGATGTAGGGATAGAAAGCCATACCTGACTTACCTGTGCAGGTGAAACGGAGTTTGAAAGTGATGCTGCAAAAAGAACCATGAGTAGGATTTGCAATATATATCATCAAATTATATTTATCAAGGAGTCATAGAATGCAGCATAAAGAAGGGGGTCAAATCACATCATTCAAGCACATGAACGGTCAGAAATAGACTGCTCAGACCATAGCACGGCTCACCAAAGACTGTTAAATTATAGGTGAATTGAATATGAACGTGACCATACACGGCCCAACGTAGACCATTTAATGAAGCAAACGGTCGAATTCTAGCCACTCCATGCAAAGTACTGTTTATGTTTAAACGGTCATATGAGGACCGCCCAAAATTTGGGCGGTCTGGCGATAGACCGCTCAATACCTAGGGTGTTAAAAAAAAACAAGGTCTTTCATCTCCCTCCCTCCCCACCGTAACCAACGGCGGGAGGAAGGGAACACACCTGACTCTTCCCCGCCACTTCCACATTCTTCATCCCCACTCAATCTCTCATCCTCTCTATTCCACTCCCTATCCCACTCTTCTTCCTCTATGCGAACAAAACACTAAGTGCACCGTGATCGGATGGCCGACAAGGAGCAAGCCCCGTCGCCGATGAACGCCGCCACGGAGGAGACCGATGTAGCGCCACCACCCACCGCCGAGGAAGACACCATGCTGTTGACGGTTGCGGGAGGGCCACCAGAGAGCACTATGCAAGGGGAGGACGACGCCGGGGAGCTGGACGTGGTGCCCACGATGGTGGCCAAGCCACCGAGGTCCAATGAGGTAGGTTGCCTAACACTTTCCCCCGTTTCCATTTTTACTCCATGCATGCTAGTTTTAGGGGTGAAGGAGGAGTCCACGACCCCTTAGGAGCTGGTTGGGAGGCCATTGGGGACCCCACCGCCGGTGGGGAGGGAGTTTCACGCCGTTAGGGATGACGGCCATGGAACGGTCTAACAGAGACAGCAGTACTAAACCACACGGTTCATATAGAACCGTTCAAAGAACACACGGCCGAAGGGTGGCTGCTTAAAGAAGCTGAACTGACATCACAGCGCGGTCTCAGGAGAGCCGCTAAAAATTAGGGCGGTCCATATTGGACCATTCAGAATAGAGACTTTCGAGAACAAAACGGTCTTCATCAGACCGTGAAATATAGGATGACCCGTCATGGTCCGGTTTAGAAACTGAAGCTCATAAGAACATAACGGTTTAGGTCAAACCGTTGAAACGGAGGACGGCCTTCTCTGGTCCGCTTAGAAAACAAAGCACCAAGGAACAGAATAGTTGAAATCAGACCGTTAAAAACCACACGGTCGGTCGACAGATCGTGCAAAGCCAGGCGATTAATAACTTGAAAAGGGAGGGGAACGGTCAAATGGGGACTGTGTTATTATTGAACGGCCAAGAATGGCCCGTTCCAGGGCAATCATATGATAGAGGGACGGTCCAGGTGGGACCGTGGGATTTATTGAAGCGGTTGGTAACCAACCATTGTATAGAAAACGGTCCATCGTTGACTGCTTAGAGGGCAGAGAGTGAATTATTTAATTAAATGCAAAATTCAAAACTAAAATTTAATTAATCTAAATGTATGCAGGGAAAGTGTAGGACTCAGATCTCATGGCTGCAGGTTCGGGTAGTGTACCTCGCGCTGCCCGACTTCTAGCGTGAGAGGCTGAGAGTCATGGGATTCTCAAAGTTCCTGAGTGTGGAGGTCAGCCGGTTTGACACACTGCTACTCTACGCTCTGCACGACCGCTAGGACCCAATGAGTGGCACGTTTCTCTTCTTGTGGGGACACATGGTCCCCATGCTCGAGGACGTGGCCCGACTTATCGGCCTCCGCGTGCATGGGTCACCAGTCAGTGGGAGTACATACCCCGACTACCAGGAGATGGCCCAGGAGCTTCTGGGACTGGACTTGCTGCATCCCGAGTGACAATCCACCACCTTGACTCGGGCGACGCTTCAGGACAGTCTGGGGCTTCGGCGGGCGGGGATCACGACAGGAGAGCTGCTCTAGCAGCACCTTGAGAGACTCGTGGACCGAGCTAGACCACGAGTTGCAGCAGAGGTGGGATCGGAGGCAGACCGAGTATTGCGGAGGTTCTTGACGTTGCTGTTCGGTCGACTTCTGTTCGCGATGCGAGGGGACGTCATCAGCTGCCGTTTCTTGCCACTGCTCAGGGACCTTGACCATGTGGGTGATTACGCGTGGGGAGCTACTGTCCTCGCATTCTTATTCGAGACTTTGAGCTCGATGTCCCGACAGACGATGCTTGGGGGCTTCTCCCCTCTACTCCAGGTACGACTCTGACTCCTACTATGCATTTAGCTATATGACTCCCACGCTGCTATATGCTGACTCTTGGTGAAATGCGATGCAGGTATGGGCCTACGTGTACTTACGCGTGCTCGGGCGAGGCGAGGAGACCCACCCAGACCGACTGCCCATTGTCAGGAGGTGGACTGCACCTCGGGAGAGCGGAGGTCTCCAGAGGTAGGTTCAGGAGCTCCAGGATGACACGGACACTCTACCGTACACCTCGGTACGACTCTAAATTTGGACCCTTCAATTAAATGCAATTCTACATGATTATGATGTTGATGTGACTTCCTATCTTGACAGGTACGGTGGACTCCTTACACAGAGGAGGGACGCGAGGGTCAGCGCTGGGTGGCCGAGGCCCTCACCTTTTCAGGACACGACGTGTGGCTTCACTACGTGAATGTAGTGGAGCCACTACACTACAGGTTGGTGATGAGGACAACCGGCGTCCCACAGCCAGCGGTGGAGTTTCGAGCGCTAGGAGAGCACGTCAGCCGGCACCCGCGGGGAGCAGCGATAGTGGTGAACTGGAGAGACCGAGCTGCGGAGCATATCACAGATTGGATAGCACGCGGGCGGGTGGTGACCACCCGTGCAGAGAGCGACGTGGCATACTACACGGCGTACGCCCGGCACTACCGGGACTAGGTGTTCCGGGGTGCCCACCGACTGGTACGACTTCTAAACCCTAAATGCTCTTTTCTATTATGCTTTCTATATGATGATGCACTGATGTTTAAACTTCAAAATTCAGATCGACCCTGAGGGCAGGATCGTGGAGCTGCAGGGGCTCCTTCACGCCACTATCAGCGAGTGAGATGAGGCTCGGTAGACGTTAGCCCTACTGGTGAGTTTCTAAACCCTAAACCCTTTTAATTTTGCAAATGTTTATGATTATAATTATGCATGTGATTGACCTGGAACTTTGGATGTAGCGAGCCGAGGGGACACAGCGGTAGGGGGCAGACCCTCCCTCTTCCTCCTCACAGACCCCGGCGGACCGAGCAGAGCGAGATGCCTATTTTACACGTATGGTAGTGCGGGACAAGGTGGCCGAGGTGGCACTCACCGAGAGGGTACGCAATCACTCCACTTTCCATGTTGTTATGCTGATGATTATGAAATGTATGAAATGTTATTGACTAATCATGAAAATGTGCATATGCAGACGACTGAGCTGACCCGACTTAGGGCAGAGCTTGAGCAGAGCCGGGCAGCGGCTAGGGAGGAGGCAGAGCGGTCCCGTGCGGAGGTCGCAGCTTTACGCGCAGACTTAGTAGAGGCTTCACGCCTCTATGCAGAGATGGAGAGCTCCCGTGCTGGGACAGTGGAGACGGAGCTTCTTAGAGTGCGGGCGGTAGATGCATACCTTTACCGAGCTGAGGTTTCTCACCTCTGGGAGGAGATGACGCGGAGTCGACCGGAAGATATGGTCGCTACGGCGCTCCTTCATGCAGAGTTAGAGAGTCTCCGAGCCGGAGTAGTGGAGGCGGAGCGTTACCGGGTGGAGGCGTCAGAGCCGAGGGGAGAGCTGCGGGCATATAAGGAGATGAGCCGATGGTCAGCGCGCAGCGAGATGCCGAGTGGCAGCAGGCACGGCACCCACGGCTCGGTGAGGAGTTATTTCACAGGTTCCTCCGCCCATCGGAGGAATGAGGAGGACGAGCAGCGCCGGCGACGTCGCGATGAGGCAACCTCAGCGATGCCTCCACCAAAGAGGCATGAGGGTATTGATGACAGCAACCGGGGCCAGGGAGAGGGACATGCCTGACTCTTGTACTAGGGACACGACTTTTGTACATGTGGACATGATATGATAGTGATATGATATGCTTTTGTTGTGATTTTGTGGATGTATGCATGAATGTATGAATGCGACTGTTTGACACAGACTTACTAACTACAACCATTAACTTGACACGAGTGTGACGAATACGTGAGAGAGAGAGAGACAACACGAGTGAGCGAGTGAAGAGGTGAGAGACACGACAGGGTGAGAGAGAGACATCAACTTAGAGTGAGAGAGGCACGTCGACCTCGTGTGAGAGAGAGACGCCGACTTAGAGTGAGAGAGGGACGCCGACTCAGAGTGAGAGAGGGAGGCCGACTCAGAGTGAGAGAGGGAGGCCGACTCAGAGTGAGCGAGAGACGTCGAGTTAGAGTGAGAGAGAGGGACGCCGACTCAGAGTGAGACGGGTGCGCACAGGTTAAAAGAAGGCTTCAGATAACTAAACGGTCGCATGGGGACCGCTCAACATGCTACACGGTCATCTATTAGACCATTCAGAGTCCCTCGGCCAAAATTCATAGATATGAGCAAACAGTTTAATATTAGCCGCTCTAATAATAGGACAGTTCCCTTATGACCATGTGATTGACAGAACGGTCAATTCCAGACTGCTTCCAACTCCAGGATTCGAATCGTGTAGAAGCTTGTGAACGGTCTCAAGGAGACCGTCCAAGTGATATGGCGGTCTATCGATAGACCGCTCAATGGCACAACCCGAGAGTTCAAACGGGACTCTATTGGAGAGTCCCAACCTGAAGGTAGACGACCGAAACCGACCTGAGGTCTATCCCAACCCGATCTAAGCCTATCCTACCTCACTTCTAGTGGGTTTAGGCCTCTATCTAAGCCCTATAAGTAGGAGGGGGCTCTAAATTCGCAACTCACACCACACCCCTCTTTCTAGGCCTTAAACCTTTGTTATTCTTCATCAAATCATCATGAAAAGATCCTTCGAGGGGAGCTCCATGGAGGGGGCAACTTATGAAGGGCCAAAGCCGGCCCGAAAGGAGCGGGAAGTGCTCCAACGGCTGACCACGATCCCTCGTTACCTCAGCTCGAGCCCTTTGAGAGAGGTATGTTTGCATGATTTCATTCAAATAAGATTGTTCATTTACTTACACATTCTTCCTCTCTTTCTTCTTTTCTCTTTTCCATCTCAACTTCTCCCTGGCTCCAGACGCTATTCCACTTTGAAGTGGATGGCTCCCATGGTCCGTGCATTGCCCCTAGGAGTGACATCTATCCTGAAGTCCTAGTGATGCGGGACGGACTGAGGAGACGACGCTATATGAGACGGACACGACTCGACCAGCAATGACACGACTACTAGAGCGACCTCGGCTCGACACTAAGAGCTCCTATAGGCTACACATCGCTAACAGAAGTGCAAACTCACTCATCGTCCCATGCGAGGGAAAGCGTGGATCGTGCGCGGTTAAGGAACCGGCAGAGTTCAAGGTAGTCTGACTCAACTTCCGGACTCGGATCGAGTCGCGGGACGGGTCACTCTCGCTCTCACAGCGGTGACATGGACACACGGGCTAGGAACCTACACTCTCCACAGCGGCATATGACCGTATACTAGCTATGCAAGTAAATGCCAAGAAGGTGAGACCGTTACCTCCACGCACCTGGCGTGGGGAAGACGACCCCGGCCAATCACGGACTCTCGGTTAAACAATTTTACAGCGGTACAAATACTTGACCCACTCCACACAGGGAGGTAAAAGGTCACATGCGGGCCCCGGTAATCACGCGAATTGGGTTGACGGGTAGCATCTTGATGTCGCCCGACGGTGCCGAACTCCGCGTTCTCGTGCTGTCCGGACGGCGGGTTCTACGGGTCCGTGGGGCCCACGGGTGGCGCTGTCCTCTCGGCCTGCTGGGTTGGGGCCCAATGGGATGGAGACCCCTGGTGGCGCGCCTCCTCGGATGGCGGTCAGCCGGAAACGCCGATTGGTGGTCGATCGGCCCCGATCTCCAAGTCTTGAACTAGCTGCCCACGGATTTCAGGTTCTGTTTTCCGGCGCGCGCTTCGGCGAGAACGGCCGCTGCGATCAATCCCAATGTCGGATCAGGGCACAGGAGCTATCGTTGGAAAGCTCTCTTGAAATCCTTCAATATAAACCCAGAGATATAACTTGGATCTGATGTAAAACCAACCTTGGACCTATTTTGCAAGTATTCAAGTTTGAGCAGCGGACTCACACTAGCGAGCTCACCCGTATGGCGCACACTAGTACCCGATGGCGACTAGGTGATGTTGGAGAGGGTCCGAGGCGGGACCTTTAGGCTCCAATGGTTGGCTAGCTTGGGAAGACCCCCAAATGGGCCTAGGATGCCAAAATCATGGGCGGCCAACATACCAAGGGTGTGGGTTAAGTGGATTCACTCTCAACTTGCCCGCGGTGGTCACTCACGGTACTAGCAATTTGGGCCGAGCTCTCACTCTCCGTCCGATGAAGCAATAGCAATAATACTAAGCTAAGCAAGTGATTAAACCAGTCAAGAGAGGGTCCGAGGCTCACCTAGCCGGCGTGAAGACGCCGACTCCGGCCGGAGATGGGGGCGAGCGGGGAGGCGAGGGTATGCACCCGCACGCCGCGTCGATTGAAGCTTCAAACCTGTGACTTAATAATGACATGAACTACACCCCATGCAAGGGGGGGAGATATCGGGGTGGGGATTATGTGAATTACAGCCAAAACTACCTCCACGCAGGGAGGGGCCTTCAGCTGGCCAAGCGGGGTGGGGAATTATGAAGAAAACTCGACATTCGGATTGATGCCGGTTCTGCCAATCTTCAGAATGGCTGGACAGGGGTGCGGTGATGATGCCGCCACAAATTTCACAGAGCTCAGAACTTGATGAGACTTACGCCAAAAGCTTGCCAACGGACCAAGGATGATCTCTGAATTTTTTCTGAGCTTGGTACAGTCGTTGCTGGCCGGGGCAGAGTCTGGAACCGGACTGATTGGTTCTGCCTCTGTCTGGTACAGAACAATGTGGCTGGTTGCAGAGGGTGCCACGCTCACTACCAAGCTCTGATTGAGACGAGATCTGAACCGTTGGAACCGTGGTCGAGTCTTCTTTCTGTCGGCGCCAACGGCGTAGTCGGCAGATGTCGTAGAAGACCAGGACGATCAGATGAGTAGAGGGGTGTCAGTTTTGGCTCCTGAAAACTGACCTGACCACTTGGAGTATAAAATTCGTAACTTGAGATTCCAATGTCCAAATGAAGCTCTGCTTCTTGAGGATGAAAGAGGACTTGAGAGGGAAGAATGTTTCTGAAGAACACTTGATCTGAATCCCAAAAGGTTCGCCGTGGCCGAGCTTCCACTCTCGCTCTGGTTCTCTGCCTGGGGTCTTCTGCGCAGTCGAGGGAGATCGGCTCCTGCGGACAGCTCCGACCTCGGATGTCGACGAAACCATCTCGCCTAGAAAGCTCCTTGGACGAACTTTCCAACGGTGTGTGCCATGCCACTAGAAGATGTGGGGAAGTGTCAGAGATGAAGCTGCTTCCAGGACTTGATGTTGCTGCCTGCGAACTGCTAATGGAGCTGCAACTTGGTGGTGGCAAATGGTGTAGGAGAGAGGCAACTAAGCAAGAGGGTGGTTGGCTGATGGCTGGGGAATATGGTAAGAACGTGGCTAGGGCTTCAAGGGGTCTGGAGTGGCAGGGATAGATGGGGAGAGGGGGCTGGAACAGCTAGAGGTGGAGATGGGGGGGTGGGTGTGCACTAGAGAGAGGGTGAGTGAGAGAGGAGGTGGGGGGCGAACTTGGCTGTAGGGAGGAAGGGAATTTCGACCTAGGGTGATTAAGGAGGTGGGGAGATGGAAGGGCACAGCCCTAGGGAGAGGGAAATTTGAATTTGGACTTAGGGAAGAGCCCCTTCAACCGTGGGGAGAGGAAGGGCTGCTTAGGAAGTGGTGTTGGGTAGTTGGGGGTTGGGAGGTGGGGTGTGGATTGGAGGATGCCACCTTGGGTTGGGGGGGAGTTAAATGGGTGTATGGGGAAGGGGAGAGGTCTTAATGAGGGGTGAATGGGGAGGAGAGAGAAAATTCCGAAAATTGGGGTGGAGGGAGAGAGAGAGAGAGGGGGGACCCCTTAGAGAGAGAGAGAGTGAGAGAGAGAGAGAGATCTAGTGGGATTTGGAAGTGGATTTCAATTTTCATTCAATTGTTCATTACTTCAAAAAGAGGGGAATGGGGTCCTATATATAGGCAACCCACATTTCTACAAAACTCCCTGACATTTGACTCAATGACAAATAACCGAAGGGATAGGGGTGCCCTTGGGCCAAGCCCAATGAATTGGGCCCACTAGCCTAACAAACCAACCTAATGACATAATACTTAGGAAAATGACTCACTAACCTAGGTACATGACTCAAATAAAGGGAAAATTACATGATATTGACTCAAATAAAATGTGAAGATTACATGACTAGACTCAAAAATACATGACTAACATAATGGCGCTTGTCGACGAACAATCTGAGTCCAGAGAAAATGTGGAGGGGCAAGGGATACCCTCATCATACCCCCGGGGTGGGGAAAACTCGACCCCGTCGAGTATGGGTCCACCAGGGAAGTAGTACATCGAACTGCGGCTCTGGGTGATCCACGATCTCCATACTCAACCCGCGACCATAGTCGGGGAACGGCGCTTCAGCTCGACAAAGTGGCTTGGTCATACCCTCATGCTGGCGATGGGATCTTGCTTGCCTAGTATTGCCGCTGTGTGCTCACGTCAGGCTCTCAGGCTATTTGTGGTGGCACTCCGAGGGTGTCTCTCACAAGGGTAGGTGTAAGTTTGAGGCACTCACTAGGATCCACCGCGGTGCCCTTAGAGCGTGCTGGATCCGCCACATGAGAAATGGGGAGAATCCCAAAACCCTTTTGAAAGTTCAACCCATAAGCCGGGTTGCCAAAGCCACTCGAAACTTGGCAAGGTCCAAGTCCTCGTGCCCTCAATTTGGAGGTGACCCTGGGGTAGAGCCACTCCAAAGTCATCATCGTCAAGTTACCAACTTGGAATTCCAAGTGGTGCTCATGAGTTTTTGCTCGCTTGTTGTGAATATCACCGCTTGTTGCTTGATATGTGCTTGGATGCATATGCCATGCTTGATGATGCGATGTGAGTGGGCAATGTTTGGTATGCAAAGGTGGTCCGGGGCAGCCACATATAGATCGATCATGCTTTGATGCTATGAAGATTGTGACAGACTCAGGGGGGCCGGGACATCCATAGATGAACCTTTTATGCATGGATATGACAAATGTCGGGGGACCCGGACATCCATGTATGCTCCTCTTATACTTAAGACTCATGATGAATGAGGGTGGGCCAATACATCCAAATACGGTCCACTTATGCTTCCTACTTGACATGTGGGTGATGTAAATGAATGTACCCGACTTATGAATCATGCCAAGTGGTGTTGTATGCCAAGGCTTATGCACTCTTGTGACAAAGATGTCTCCTATGTGTGGGCCTTTGGACTTCCATTGGAATGGGTCGAAGGGGTCTAGAAAGGTGGATATCATGAGATGGGGCACTTCCTCGATCCCTAGGTGTATACCACCCAAAGTCATGGTTCCCATGGTGTAACCCGGGTCTGGGATGGGGTGGATTGGATCAAACATGGTGGGTTGGGGTAGGGAAAGGTAGGTGGTAGTTAAGGTGGTTGGGTTACTCGGGTTCCTTGACTCCCATTGGAATGGATCATAGGGATCATAAAGTGGGTTACCAAGGGGCTCCATGTCCTCAAGGTCCTCAAAAGGTGATGAGTCGTCTTCTTCTAGTGGAATGGTTGGGCCGGTGTATGGGGTGGGCTGGTTGGTCAAGGTTTTAGGAATCACAATGGTAGGGGAGTGGACCAGGATGGGCTCTTCCACTATGGGGAGAAGGAAAAGGATGTCACTAGTGTAGCAACCAATAGTGCAAACCGAGGAGATAGACCCAATGCATGGATGGATGAGGTTAAGGCTCTTGGGTTGGTCCGCTCCTAGGGCCAATAAAGAAGTCAAGTCTGATTGCCACTTTAGACCTTTGAGGAGATCATCCCAATCTTCTACCTCATAGTAGGATTGGATTGTGGTGTGATAGGAGTGGAGGGGAACAATTTGGGATGGATATCCCAAAGGTGAGAGAGGTGGGGGTGAGCTAGGAAGGGTGGGTCCTTGCTTGAGCCATTGGAGTATATGCTCATTCATGGTGAAGGTGGGTGACTCTTGAGGATCCGGGCTATTTGAAGTGGTAAAAGGTTGAGGCTTTTCCTTACCATTGGTGTGATCTTGGGCTTCCTTATGGGTGGGAATGGGTTCCGGACTAGCATCTACTCCCATGTGGAGGGTTGTGGAGGTTTCAATTCCTAGTGTTAATGGGTTGGGTAGGTCTAATGCGGGAGAATTGGTGATAGCTGGAGCATGGTGCACTTAGGGTGGTGGGCAAGGGTGGACTTGGATCGAAAGGGGAAGTAGAGGAGGCCTAGGTTGGGGAAATATTGGTGTAGGAAGCGGGAGGTGAGTTGGGTGAGGGGTTTTGGGTTTGGGGATGGTGGCCATTATGGGCCTTGGTGGAGGGGTGGACACGGTGTCCACATGGTTTTTAATGGTGAGGGTTGGATGAGTGGTGGTCACCATGGAGGGAATTGGGTCGGTTAGGGGTCTCTTGCCCTTGGAATCATTTGGGGTGGAAGTGGGGGCTAAAGAGGCTTGACTAGTGTAGGTTAGTGAAGGGGGTTTTGGTTGGGGTGTGGGGGCCCTCATGGGATTAGGTGGGGAGGTGGAGGCCTTGGAGACTAGGGTTCTAGTGGTAACGGTTTGGACGGGTGGGTTTGGAGGAGTGAGAGTGCTCCTCAAGTTTTGGTAACCCGGGTAGGAAGGGGACATATATTTTGCTCTAAGTTGCTCCTTCATGTCCTTCCAAGTGGTGATGGGAGTTTCCCTTCTAAGTATCTTTAGCCCGACAATTTGCATCCAATAAGTTTCCGCCCGTTTGGTAAGTTACATTTTGGCAACCAATGCCTTTTCATCCTCGGATATATGATACCAAGTGAAGTATTGGTCCATTGTAGCTTCCCAATCTAAATATTCTCTAGGAGAGGTTACATCAAAGGTGGGAAGTGGGAAAGGGTATCGTCTGTCCTTGGGGCGGGCCTATTTTCTCCAAGTTGGTTGAGTCGGTCCGATATGTTATCAAGCCGCTCATTGGCATAGGTCAAGGCTTTCATGAAGTAGTTGACATGGCCAGGGAAGTTATGGGTGTTAGTGGTAGGTATCTCTTGGTGGCTTGGACTTATGGAGTGGGCCGATTGGTAAGGTTGATATGAGGTGGCCATACTAGGGGACAAGAGTGATGCACTTGAAGACTCTAAATGCATAGACATGCCCTAGGACCAACTTGATAGAGACAAGTTATGAACTTGCTCTGATACCACTTGATGTAAAACCAACCTTGGACCTATTTTGCAAGCATTCAAGTTTGAGCAGTGGACTCACACTAGCGAGCTCACCCGTATGGCGCACACTAGTACCCGATGGCGACTAGGCGATGTTGGAGAGGGTCCGAGGCGGGACCTTTAGGCTCCAATAGGTGGCTAGCTTTGGAAGAACCCCAAATGGGCCTAGGATGCCCAAATCATGGGCGGCCAACACACCAAGGGTGTGGGTTAAGTGGATTCACTCTCAACTTGCCCGCGGTGGTCACTCACGGTACTAGCAATTTGGGCCGAGCTCTCACTCTCCGTCCGACGAAGCAATAGCAATAATACTAAGCTAAGCAAGTGATTAAACCAGTCAAGAGAGGGTCCGAGGCTCACCTAGCCAGCGTGAAGACGCCGACTCCGGCCGGAGATGGGGGCGAGCGGGGAGGCGAGGGTATGCACCCGCACGCCGCGTCGATTGAAGCTTCAAACCTGCGACTTAATAATGACATGAACTACACCCCATGCAAGGAGGGGGATCTCGGGGTGGGGATTATGTGAATTACAGCCAAAACTACCTCCACGCAGGGAGGGGCCTTCAGCCGGCCAAGCGGGGTGGGGAATTATGAAGAAAACTCGACGTTCGGATTGATGCCGGTTCTGCCAATCTTCAGAATGGCTGGATAGGGGTGCGGTGATGATGCCGCCGAAAATTTCACAGAGCTCAGAACTTGATGAGACTTGCGCCAAAAGCTTGCCAACGGACCAACGATGATCTCTGAATTTTTGATGAGCTTGGTACAGTCGTTGCTGGCCGGGGCAGAGTCTGGAACCGGACTGATTGGTTCTGCCTCTGTCTGGTGCAGAACAATGTGGCTGGTTGCAGAGGGTGCCACGCTCACTACCAAGCTCTGATTGAGACGAGACCTGCACCGTTGGAACCGTGGTCGAGTCTTATTTCTGTCGGCTCCAACGGCGTAGTCGGCAGATGTCGTAGAAGACCAGGATGATCAGATGAGTAGAGGGGTGTCGGTTCTGGCTCCTGAAAACTGACCTGACCACTTGGAGTAGAAAATTCGTAACTTGAGATTCCAATGTCCAAATGCAGCTCTGCTTCTTGAGGATGAAAGAGGACTTGAGAGGGAAGAATGTTTCTGAAGAACACTTGATCTGAATCCCAAAAGGTTCGCCGTGGCCGAGCTTCCACTCTCGCTCTTGTTCTCTGCCTAGGGTCTTCTGCGCAGTCGAGGGAGATCGGCTCCTGCGGACAGCTCCGACCTCGGATGTCGACGAAACCACCTCGCCTAGAAAGCTACTTGGACGACCTTTCCAACGGTGTATGCCATACCACCAGAAGATGAGGGGAAGTGTTGGAGATGAAGCTGCTTCCAGGAATAGATCTTGCTGCCTGCGAACTGCTAATGGAGCTGCAACTTGGTGGTGGCAAATGGTGTAGGAGAGAGGCAACTAAGCAAGAGGGTGGTTGGCTGATGGCTGGGGAATATGGTAAGAACGTGGCTAGGGCTTCAAGGGGTCTGGAGTGGCAGGGATAGATGGGGAGAGAGGGCTGGAACAGCTAGAGGTGGAGATGGGGGGGTGGGTGTGCACTAGAGAGAGGGTGAGTGAGAGAGGAGGTGGGGGGCGAACTTGGCTGTAGGGAGGAAGGGAATTTCGACCTAGGGTGATTAAGGAGGTGGGGAGATGGAAGGGCACAGCCCTAGGGAGAGGGAAATTTGAATTTGGACTTAGGGAAGAGCCCCTTCAACCTTGGGGAGAGGAAGGGGTGCTTAGGAAGTGGTGTTGGGTAGTTGGGGGTTGGGAGGTGGGGTGTGGATTGGAGGATGCCACCTTGGGTTGGGGGGGAGTTAAATGGGTGTATGGGGAAGGGGAGAGGTCTTAATGAGGGGTGAATGGGGAGGAGAGAGAAAATTCCGAAAATTGGGGTGGAGGGAGAGAGAGAGAGAGGGGGGGACCCCTTAGAGAGAGAGAGAGTGAGAGAGAGAGAGATCTAGTGGGATTTGGAAGTGGATTTCAATTTTCATTCAATTGTTCATTACTTCAAAAAGAGGGGAATGGGGTCCTATATATAGGCAACCCACATTTCTACAAAAGTCCCTGACATTTGACTCAATGACAAATAACCGAAGGGATAGGGATGCCCTTGGGCCAAGCCCAATGAATTGGGCCCACTAGCCTAACAAACCAACCAAATGACACAATACTTAGGAAAATGACTCACTAACCTAGGTACATGACTCAAATAAAGGGAAAATTACATGATATTGACTCAAATAAAATGTGAAGATTACATGACTAGACTCAAAAATACATGACTAACATAATGGCGCTTGTCGACGAACAATCCGAGTCCGGAGAAAATGTGGTGGGGCAAGGGATGCCCTCATCAGGATCTGCGTGGATCTAGACCTTTTTGAATTTTGAAGCTTCTGCTGAACAGTATCAGAACTCTCAGATCTGCAGGTGAGTTGTCTGAGAACTGCCGTTGACCGCCAGGAAGACGTCCGATTCAGCTCTTGGACTCTTCATCAAAGTTGTAGGACATTAAACTTGGAAAATGGCAATATTTTTTTTGGAAGGATTGAATGAGGATACGAATTGTTATGATTTTAACACTGGAGGGTGGTCGGATCTGGGAATTGGTTGATAGCACTATAGATGACTCCGAAAATGATTTTTGAAAAATGGATATATGGCTGATCAAAAATCAAAAAAAATCGTGGGTGGAGGGATTGATGGGCAAAACTCCCAGTAAAATTGGGAGGTCCAGAAAAAATCAAAAGGGTGGTCGAAGACTGGAAACTCAGGAAAGGTGGAAATCAGATCTGAAAACTGGCAGAACTGAAATTGAAAGTGGACGAAAATAGAAAATTGGAAAACGTGAACTAGAAGGCCAACTGATTTTTGTGTGATGTGGATGACATCCCTAGAACATCCCCTCAAAATTTAGTGCCCAGAAGAGCACGAGGGAGGGCTGAAAAATTCGGACAAGCTGCTGCTACACTGCGCGGACAGAATACCGATGAAGACCGTGGCGGTGCGATGGCGGCACGATGGCGGCGGCAGCGATCACCGGAACGATAAGGCAGGCATCACACCTCAGAAGAGCAACCGTCTCAGCTGCAAGGGGGAGAGGGAGGAGAGAGGAGGGGGGCGCCCAAGGCTGCTCCAACAATTTTCTTTGATTTCAAATGCATTAATTCTTCCAAAATGGAAAATACAAGCTTATATAGGTTACATATCAAATCCATTTGTCACCGTTGGATCTAGGGGTGGGAGATGGATGGCTTGGATTGAATGTGAATCACACAAAAAAAACAAATAAAAAATTAGGGTGGGGGGGGGCTATTGACCAAGGGAGACAAGGTAGAATTGGTAGGTAGCCTACGTTGGACTTTGAAGTCCAATTGTCTCCCATGTGTCTTTTACCATTCAACCTTCTAGATGCCTCCATTTGAAATGTTGACTGACCCCACATGTGACCCTAGGCTGAGGTGGATCAATGGGAGGGGGTATGGGGGGCCTATGGGACCCGGGGGTCCCATTTTGCAAATAAACCCCTCTTACAATCCAAATTACATACCGAATAAAATGAAATAAACACACATTACACACAATTAAAGTCTAAACAAATATGATAAATGTCGAGGCTCAGGGAGGAGTCTCCAGGCTATCTCCGAGCCAGATGGACGCTGAAGTGGCTCGAGTTGTGCTCCGCGTGCGGTACCGGTGGCTCGGCGTAACTGCTCGGGTGTCCGCACCAATTCGCCCCCGGTGGGAGAAACTCGACCCTGTCGAGTAAGGGTCTGCATCGCTCCGGTATCACTCCAGAAGGTCCAGATCAATCTGCTGTAACTCGCCATGCGTGATCCATGTGTCCTCGGTAGCGGGCCGTCCTCCATCGCACTAGGTAGCGCGGGTAGGATCCACTCCTGCTAACTGTCACCTGCTCATCCAGTATATGATCTATATGCTCACGCTGCCGTGACAATGGGGGTGGAGGTGGACACTCAGGTGTGGGCTCACTCTCAATGGGAGGAGATGGCTCGAAAGGCTCACTAGGGATCACCGCTGGGTCCCTATATGCAACTAGATCCGAAACATTAAAAGTAGAGCTTATACCGTATTCCTCAGGCAGGTCCACAACATACGCATTGGATCCAACGCGTTTCAACACTCTAAATGGACCGGCTCCGAAAGCTTGCAACTTCTTAACAGTTCCAGAGGGAAACCGTTCAGGTCTTACCCTGATCATGACATATTCACCCTCTTGGAACTCTCGGTGGTGTCGATGGGCATCGGCTAGCTCTTTATAACGTGCATTGCTGGCCTCACTCATGCAGACTCCTAACATGCCTAACAAAAAGAAAAACACACAGATGCACACACGACCCTACACAAACCTAATGATAGTCAAACCCAATCATATGCAAGGTGGTCCAGGACATCCGAATGTGTGCGATGCATGCATTTGACATAACCGGGGGTTAATGTCATGGTGGACTCCTAGACATCCTATGATGCACCAATCATGGACATTTAGTTTGGATGTGGGAAGTCCGAGAGGTTTGGGTGGTTTAGGTGGACCGGGGGAACCAAAGTCTTCATTACCCCCAAATGACGGTTCGGACCTATTGCCATGTGAAGGTTGCCAGGCCCGAGTAGGAGGAGTGTGATAGTGGACTTCCTTAAAGAGGTGGAATGGAGGTTGTGGGTCAAGGGGCCCACGAAGAAAGGGATCGAAGGGATCAAAGAATGTGTGACCCCTCGATATGGATTCCCTCATCTCAAGATCCCATGTGTGGAAGTCTAGAAGGTGTTGTTGATCTCCTTCATTCATGAAGGGAGATGAGACGGTGGGGGTATGATGGTGGACCCTCTCTAAAAGGTGGAGTAAATATGGTGGGTCACGGGGTCCACAAGAGAATGGGTCGAAGGGATCAAAGAAGGTATGACCCCTCAGACTAGGCTTCCACAAATCACTGTCCCACATTTGGAAATCTTGGAGGTGTAAATGATCACCTTCATTCATTGTGAGAGGTGGGACGGCAGTCATAGGTAGAAAGTAAGATTCCTCCCTTGGGCAAATGGGAATGAAGTCGGGCTCGGCCGGCATAGGGAGGAGTAGAAGAACCTCCATGGTAACATGACCCACGGTGTACACGGAGGTGATGGACCCTAAAGTAGGATGAGTGAAACTACGACCTGTGGGTCAGTCGAAGCCTGGGGCCAACACATGCGTAAATGTCAATTGTCGGTCTAACCCTTTAAGAAGGTCATCCAATGTATCCACATAGTGACTAGACCGGAAAGTGGTGCAAAATGAATTGATTGGCACCAGAGGTAGGATAGGGTCCATAGATGGGAAGGGAAGTGGGACCAAGCCCTTCTTGAGCCAGCTAAGAAGCGGCTCGGCTATGACAAGCATACCCGTTAGAAACACGGGTGGCTCGGGCTGAAGTGGCTTAGAATAAAGATCGGAGAGTGGGGCTTCTCCAACCCTTTTGTCCCCTAGGGCTAGAGATGTCCGAGTGGGACACTGTCTGGCAAAGTGGCCGAACCCCTGGCAGCGATAGCACTGCTGTCGTGACCCACTACGCTCCCTGATAAGTGGACCCTTACCCTTATCCTCCTGACGGATAGGGGGTGTAGGCAATGGGGCTCTCGTGGGTGGGGAAAGAGGATCCACTATGATGGGGAGAGGACCTTGGGATGGAGCCATAGATGGCACCGGGTTGGGACTACCTGCGGCTACCTCCTTAGGCTCATGCTTGGTCCTATCTCGGCTAGGAGGTAGGTAAGGGGGAAGCAGGGACTCAATATAATCACACTTCCTATCCACTTTATCCAAAATGATTTGGAAGAGTTCGGCAATGGTTGGGTTTGGAGTAGGAGTAATGTGGTGGACTTGCCCATAATCAACTGGCCTAACCTTGGGTCTAGGCTCCGCTATGGGTGGGTCTCCTTGCCTCCGACTATGACCCGCTTGGTTGGAGGTAATTGGGTGGGGTCGGTTGGAGGTGACTGGGCCGGGTAGGTAGACCTTCCTAAGCTCGCCCTTCATCTCATGCCACGACTCGATGGGCCTTTGCCTCCTAACCTCCCTCATGCGCTCAATGCTCTCCCATTTCCAGGCGGCTTTGTGGACAAGCCTCTCTTTGGCAAAACTAACTTGCATGGCATCGGACATGGTGTAACATTCAAAATATTTGTCCATGGTGGCCTCCCACTTGAGGTAGTCACCGGGATCATTAGAGCCATAAAAATCTGAGGCTTCGGGCCTACGGAAGGGGAGAGGATGGTTGCAAAGCCCATGGGTGGACCAACGGCCATATTGCCCGGGTGATGGGGAATCCATGGGAAATTGGGGAACTACATGTTAGACATGCCGACACTTGGACAAGACCGACTGACTCTTATTGGATTACACACGAACTAGGAGACACAAACTGATGCAAACACCGACTAATGTATCTAGACCTAAACCCATATCCGGTACGTGGCGGAGTTAATCGATCCGAAGATCACTCCCGCAAGTGTGCGACCTCCCGATAGGCGTAGCCTAACGTTCGGACAACACCTTTTAAGATACCGAATTATCAGGATGAAATACAATTTTAAAACACATTTTTTTTTGTTTTGAAAAGAGTGATGATCCTAGACTTGACTTAGACTATGCAAGACTTATGCAACAACTACCCTAGACTCAACCTGCTCTGATACCAAACTGATGCGGGACGGACTGAGGAGACGACGCTATATGAGACGGACACGACTCGACTAGCAACGACACGACTACTAGAGCGACCTCGGCTCAACACTAAGAGCTCCTATAGGCTACACGTCGCTAACAGAAGTGCAAACTCACTCGTCATCCCATGCGAGGGAAAGCGTGGATCGTGCGCGGTTAAGGAACCGGCAGAGTTCAAGGTAGTCTGACTCAACTTCCGGACTCAGATCGAGTCGCGGGACGGGTCACTCTCGCTCACAAAGTGGTGACATGGACACAAGGGCTAGGAACCTACACTCTCGACAGTGGCATATGACCATATACTAGCTAAGCAAGTAAATGCCAAGAAGGTGAGACCGTTACCTCCACGCACCCGGCGTGGGGAAGACGACCCCAGCCAATCACGGACTCCCGGTTAAACAATTTTACAGTGGTACAAATACTTGACCCACTCCACACAGGGAGGTAAAAGGTCACATGTGGGCCCCGAGAATCACGCGAATTGGGTTGACGGGCAGCATCATGATGTCGCCCGGCGGTGCCGAACTCCTCGTTCTCGTGCTGTCCGGACGGCGGGTTCTACGGGTCCGTGGGGCCCACGGGTGGCGCTGTCCTCTCGGCCTGCTGGGGTGGGGCCCAATGGGATGGAGACCCCTGGTGGCGCGCCTCCTCGGACAGCGGTCAGCCGAAAATGCCGATTGGTGGTCGATCGGCCCCGATCTCCAAGTCTTGAACTAGCTGCCCACGGATTTCAGGTTCTGTTTTCCGGCGCGCGCTCCGGCGAGAACGGCCGCTGCGATCAATCCCGATGTCGGATCGCGGCACAGGAGCTATCGTTGGAAAGCTCTCTTGAAATCCTTCAATATAGGTCTACAGAGAGAAAACTTGGATCTGCGTGGATCTAGACCTCTTTGAATTTTGAAGCTTCTGCTGAATAGTATCCGAACTCTCAGATCTGCAGGTGAGTTGTCTGAGAACTGCCATTGACCACCAGGACGACGTCCTATTTAGCTCCTGGACTCTTCATCAAAGTTGTAGGACATTAAACTTGGAAAATGGCAATATTTTTTTTGGAAGGATTGAATGAGGATACGAATTGTTATGATTTTAACACTGGAGGGTGGTCGGATCTGGGAACTGGTTGATAGCACTATAGATGACTCTGAAAATTATTTTTGAAAAATGGATATATGGCTGATCAAAAATCAAGAAAAATCATGGGTGGAGGGATTGATGGGCAAAACTCCCAGTAAAATTGGGAGGTCCAGAAAAAATCAAAAGGGTGGTCTAAGACTGGAAACTCAGGAAAAGTGGAAATCAGATCTGAAAACTGGCAGAACTGAAATTGAAAGTGGACGAAAATGGAAAATTGGAAAACGTGAACTAGAAGGCCAACCGATTTTTGTGTGGTGTGGATGACATCCCTAGAACATCCCCTCCAAATTTGGTGCCCAGAAGAGCACGAGGGATGGCTGCAAAAATTAGGACAAGCTGTTGCTACACTGCGCGGACAGAATACCGATGAAGACCGTGGCGGTGCGATGGCGGCACGATGGCGGCGACGGCGATCACCGGAACGATAAGGGAGACGTCACACGTCAGAAGAGCAACCGTCTCAGCTGCAAGGGGGAGAGGGAGGAGAGAGGAGGTGGGCGCCCAAGGCTGCTCCAACAATTTTCTTTGATTTCAAATGCATTAATTCTTCCAAAATGGAAAATACAAGCTTATATAGGTTACATATCAAATCCATTTGCCACCGTTGGATCTAGGGGTGGGAGATGGATGGCTTGGATTGAATGTGAATCACACAAAAAAAACAAATAAAAATTAAGGGGGGGCGCCCTATTGACCAAGGGAGACAAGGTAGAATTGGTAGGTAGCCTACCTTGGACTTTGAAGTCCAATTGTCTCCCATGTGTCTTTTACCATTCAACCTTCTAGATGCCTCCATTTGAAATGTTGACTGACCCCACATGGGGCCCTAGGCTGAGGTGGATTAATGGGAGGGGGTCTAAGGGGCCCATGGGACCTGGGGGTCCCATTTTGCAAATAAACCCCTCTTACAATCAAAATTACATACCGAATAAAATGAAATAAACACACATTACACACAATTAAAGTCTAAACAAATATGATAAATGTCGAGACTTAGGGGGGAGTCTCCAGGCTGTCTCCGAGCCAGATGGACGCTGAAGTAGCTCGAGTCGTGCTCCGCGTGCGGTACCGGTGGCTCGGCGTAACTGCTCGGGTGTCCGCACCACCTGGCACCTACACCCACTCTTGGTACTAGGCCAAAATTACCCAAAGCACTCCCTTGACTGGCACAGCATCTCAACCTTGGTAGAGATCTGGCATCCTCAGACCCATACATTCATGTTTCCATCTTTTGAGGCCACTATCCTACTAGAGGAGGTAGAGACCTATTTTTCCTTTCCTAGGTCTAAGGTGGCTGAGGAAGACTGAGTGTGTCACACTGTTGCCCCTGTAGACCCTAGGCTCTTCTTGGGAGAGTTTATACGAGACAGCAGGGACATCCATACCTTCATAGGCCCACGTCAGATCCACCTTCTTCCTCTTAGCCAGTGGGTAGTTGAACATTGTAGGAATAGCTGTGGGTGGGATGAGGCCATAGCCAAGGCCGCATCCATTTGCCTGTGTGGGGCCATCCCGTTTCCCTCTATCGACCATGTGCTAGAGACTCCGATCATAGTGCCATCAATGGCCTGTGGTAGGGTCTTTCTATTTCCCAGGCCGTCCTTGCTTACTTGTATGAGGGCCTCACCTCAGCAGCTCTTGGGGGTCCTCTCTTTGGTTCTATGGTGCTTTTAGAGTGTTGGATGGGTGTCAGGATGAAATTCATTTATAAGGAGGATGTCACTTCAGCCATTAGGATCTTCGGGAGCCACCCCCTCTTCTTCATAGGTGGCGCCTTCGGGTTCTCTCCATAGGTAGAGTGCAAGACAGCAGAATAGAAGACCAGGGACGAGTGGTGACTGTACATCAACAGACTGCCCCTAGATTGGTACGTGATGCACCCTGACTTCCTTCACGACACTATTGTCAGGGTGCCTAGGAGGCCAGGCTTGGATCTGAGGCTCGTAGCGACACTGCACTGGCGACGTACAGCCCGCACCGGTGCTACCTACAGGTTGGACTACCCATGACCGTACTTCTAGCACTACCCCACCTTCCCGCGCTACAGGCGATGAGGATTGGTACAGAGGAGGACAAGCAGGCGGTCAGGAGTGCCCTGATCATATGGGATGTTGGTGCGGACACCCGAGCAGTTGATCGGCACGATACGCCGAGCCATCGGTACCGCACACGGAGCACGACACGAGCCACCTCAGCATCCATCTGGCTCGGAGACAGCCTGGAGACTCTGCCTTGAGCCTCCCCCTTTATTATATTTAGTTAGACTTTATGTGTGTTTCATTTGTATTTATTTCATTGCATTCGGTTTTGCCATTTTGATTGTAATAGGGGCTTATGTGTAATTCGGACCCCGTGGGCCCCACGGGCCCCCCAGGACCCACCCCATTGGGCCACCTCAGCCTAGGGTCCCACGTGGGGTCAGTCAACATGCCACATGGGGGTATCTAGAAGTTTGAATTGTAATTGGACACATGGGGGACAATGGACTTGAAAAGTCCAAATGGGAGGCCACCTACCCCACCTACCAAGTCCACCCTCTCTCCTTGGTCCAAGGGCCGCCCCCCCCCCCCTTAATATTATATTATTTTGTGTGTGTGTGTGTCACACTCCATCCCAACCCTCCATTCCCATCCTCTAGATCCAATGGTTGTGGATGGATGTGAGATGTAAGGTATTTAAACTTGTATTTTCCATTTTAGTGAATTAATGCATTCATTTGGAAGAAAAAACCTTGGAGCTCCAGCTTGGTGCGCCCCTCCCTCTCCCCTTGCAGCTGTGAAGGTTGCTTCTTGGTGGTGAGACTCCACCCTATCAGTTCCGGTCGCCGCCGCCACGAGCAGCCACCGCACCGCCACCGCCATCAACGAAGTTCTGCCTACGCAGTATCACAGCAGCTTCCACGAAATGCAGCTATCAACCACGAGCTCAGATTGACTTGGGAATTTTACTGGATGTTCCAGAGGTGTCAAGAACTATTCACAAATTTTGGTTTGTCATTCAGATCCCGTTTCATAATTTTAGATTTTCGTCCACTCTTCCACTTCGGTTCTGCCAAAGTTCTATCTAGGTTCCCATCCGCCCTGAGTTTCAAGTCTTAGGTCCACTTTTTGATTTATGTTGGTTCACCCATATTTATTTGGGATTCCACCCATCCACCCCTTCATCCACAATTTTTCTAAATTTTTGGTTCGTCCATTTCATATTTTCTAAAAATCGTTCTCAGTCCCAGCTACAGTTCTGTCCCCCTGTTCCCAGATCCGACCGCCAGTCACCCCAAAAATCATAGTAAATCACCACCACCTCCAAATCAATATCCAAAAATAGTCGCAGTTCCATGGTTTGATCCCCTACAACTTTGAAGAAGAGCTCAAGAGCTGAATCGGAGGTTTACTAGGCGGTCAACGGTGGTTCTCAGACAAGTACCCTGCAAATATGAGGTTTCGGTTACTGTACAATAGGGAATTGTAAATTCATTAAAGTTCTGATCCGACCAGATCCAGCAGATCTCTCTGGGTCTAGATTGAAGCATTTGAAGAGAGCTTTCCAACGATAGCTTATGCGTTCCGATCCGACGTCAGCATTGATCGCAGCGGCCATTTTCGCCGGAGCGCGCGCCGGAAAATAGAAATCAAAATCCGTGGGCAGCTAGTTCAACAATTGGGAATCGGGGCCGATCGACCCCCGATCGGTGTTCCCGGCCAACCGCCGTCCGTGGAGGCGCGCCACCAGGGGTCCCCATCACAGTGGGTCTCACCCCCGCAGATCCGGAGGATAGCGCCGTTCGTGGGCCCCGCGGGCCCGTAGAAGCCGCCGTTCGGAAAGCACGAAAACGCGGAGTTCGGCACCGCCGAGCGACATCAAGATGCTGCCCGTCAACCCGAGTTGCGTGATTCCCGGACCCCACATGTGACCTTTTACCTCCCTGCGTGGAGTGGGTCGACTTAGTGTATTGTTGTAATCATTGTTAACCGGGAGTCCGTAATTCGGCCGGGGTTGTCTTCGCCACGCCGGGTGCGTGGAGGTAATGGTCCGAACCTCTTGGCGTTCATTTGCTTAGCTAGTATATGGTCTGTTGCCGCTGCCGAGAGTGTAGGTACTAGCCCGTGTGTCCATGTCACCGCTGTGAGAGTGAGTGTGACCCGTCCCGTGACTCGATCCGAGTTCAGAAGTTGAGTCGGACTACCCTTGACCTTCGCCGATTCCTTAACCGCGCACGGTCCGCGCTTTCCCTCGCTTGGGACGACGAGTGAGCTTCCACTTCTGTTAGCGACGTTTTGCCACTAGGAGCTCGTAGTGTCGGGCTTAGTGTCTCCCTGGTGTGTGCTGCTGGTCGCGTCTTCATCTAGAGTCCGACGGTGGCACCTAATAGTGCCGTCTCCCGTGTCCGTCCCGCATCAGATGTGAGAAGGGTGCTGACCCTTCCAGCGGAGGTTACAGAGATTCCAGCGACACGCCAGGCCTACATTAGAGAGCTGAGAGAGATACGACCCCGCGGGGATGCCCAGCGGAGGACCGAGTGATTTTTCCTTTTCTTTCATGATGTTTATGTAGAGATTTATGCTTAGAAGGTTTGATATATGAATGAATAAAATTGATGGTTCGATGGATTTGAGTTTGGGCTCTTCTTGTGTGTGATTGAGTGGGTTTGGACATGATCTCAGGACCTCTTAGAGAATAGAACGGCTCTATTTGGGTCGTGCATTTGATCAACAGTAGGCTTGAGAACAGGGATTTGAACAGCTAATCTGCAGGCCGTGAACCTGGTTAAATGGTCAAGAATCTACCGTTCACATCCTTGAATGGTCTCGTGAGAACCGTGGATCTTTAAAGAAGCTTGAGATTGGAATGGTCCGAAGGGAACCGTGTGAATGATGAGACGGTCTGACCATAGCCGTCAAATAGGATAGGACGGTTGCTAAAGGGCCATTTATTGATTGAACCTTGAACTTCGACCTGCCCCTGCACACATACACAAATAATGAAAATAGATTAAATCTGTTTTAGGCTTAAACCCTTTCCTATAGCAAGTTAGGAAATGACTAGTTCTCGACTCTTGGTCAAGGGGGTAAGCCTTATTAAATAGGAAAATAACAAACGAAAATGAATGCGATGCATGCTATGAAATGCAAATCATGATGGTGAAAATCTTTTTTGTGATTTTAAAAGTATTTATATTTTTTGGATTTTGAACTATTTGATTTTTTTTTTCATTTTGAAATATTTGAATTTTTTTTGGATTTTGAAATATTTGATTTTTATGAATTTTGAAATATTTGAGTTTTTGGATTTTGAATTATTTAATTTTTTTTTGAAATATTTGATTTTTATTTATTTTAAAATATTTGATTTTTTTTATTTTGAAACCAGCTCAAACCTGATGACAGGGAACCTCATATCTCATTAGGGGTCTCCTGGGTTCAACGTGCATTATAAATGACCGCCCGCAGCCGGGGCCCAACTTCACTCAACGGTGCCTCTACCGAGGCCATACCCGGGGTAGGATCCATTCCTTGGAAAATAAAAGAGAATTTGATAGAAAATCTGGCAATAGGTATAGAGGTTTTTAGGGCTTGAGTTCTTCTCATGACACCCCTTTTCAAAGAATTTTTGATCTGTTGCGCCGGGGCTTTTGTGTCTGCCATCGAACCTACATCCGCTCTAGGCACGCATACGACCAAGCTCACAACGTTTCGCGGGGAAACTGTACTGCCACTCTTGCCATGCCTAGTTTCATTAATTTGGGGACTTTTAGATTCTCAAGCTTCGAGCTTGTGGACGAGCCTTTAGCTTTTGATTTTGATTTTGCCCCTTTTCTCTATTTCTTTACTTTTTATTTTTTTGCTCTTGTAACTACGGAATAAAGTCATAACGGACTGTCCCTATTTGAGACCTCTATTATCGGCGGTCTAGATCGGTTCTCGCCCCCTTATTCACCACTTGCCCCTATTTTCAGTCGAGAGAGGAGAAAAATAAGGATTTTCGCTTTCCCTTAAGTATGGCCAAGGGAGAAACGGTGTTGCGCAAAAGAAGAGAGCCGAACCGTTGGGGGTCGTGTAGTGTGTGAAGGTCGAACCAAGGATCTCCCTTCGTGATCAAGTAGAGGCATACCCCGCTGCCGGGCCGTTGCTGGCTTGACTCTATGGATAAAAGCGTTTTAAATATAACCCATTGCATGGATTCGATAATTCTTCGCCCTCCGCGTTAACTAAGTGGTACGCGTTACCAAGATAAAGTTCCTTAACTACAAACGGCCCTTCTCAGTTGGGTTGCAGCTTAGACCTAGGATCTACTGATCTGATAAATTTGCGTTTCAAAACCATGTTACCCACTTGAAATTTTCTTTCAATAACCTTCTTTTGAAAATACCGTGAGACGCGTTTTTGATAAACCGAGACATGATTGGCCGCATTAAGCCTCTTCTCGTCTAAGAGTTCCAGTTGCACTAACAACGCCTCTCGACGCTCGTCGAGATTTAGTTCTTTGTCTAGCTGCACTCTTAGGGAAGGGATCAAGATCTCATACGTCGAGATTTAGTTTGCCCCTTCGGAGTACGGACAGAGGTACGATAAGTCCATAGATATTCTATCAATTTATCAGCCCAATCAGCAAATTTATGTGACTCGCATGTTTTCTTAATGATTTTTAGAAGGGTTTTGTTTGTGGCCTCAGCTTGGCCATTACCTTGAGGGTAGTATGGTGATGAATGATGTAATGTAATATTAAATTTCTTACAGAGGTCCCGAAGTTCTTGAGAAACAAATTGAGGCCCATTGTCGGTGACGATATCACTTGGCACTCCAAACCGTGAGATGAAATTCTGAGGATGAAGCGGCATACTGTGGTGGCTTTGATTTCTGCATAAGCTTCAGCTTCCGCCCACTTGGTGAAGTACTTTGTAGCTATCAGAATGAAGGATTTATGTTTAACCTGAGCATTAGGGTCACCAAGTGGTCCAATGATATCAAAGGCCCACATTGAGAATGGCCAAGGAGCAGAAAGAGGATGGAGAAAAGAAGCTGGGGCATAGATTTTGTCGGCATGGAGTTGGCATTGAAGACACCTACGGACATAGGTGGAATAGTCTTCTTCTATGGTTGGCCAGTAATAGCCCTGCCTAAGAATCTTCTTCGCCAATGTCTGTCCATTAACGTGCCCTCCACACTCACTGGAGTGAGTTGCTTCTACTACCTTCCAAGCCTCATCGTCATCTAGACACCTCATTAGCCCGCCTATACAATTCTCCTGTGATAATCATGTATCTGGCGACGACCCTTCTAATAGCCTTGCGCTGCTCAGCGTTCTCTATGTCGGGAAAGGAACCATCCCTGCAATACTGTTCTATCTCGTGATACCACGACAGTTCCTCTTCTTCCATAATCTCCTCCAGCTCAGTTAACGAAACTTCTTTCAAATCTTCCCTCTCCGCTTTCCTTTCTACAGATTTCCTAAGGTTGTCAAACCAGGGATCCTGAAGGAAAGGAGCATCCATCCGCTGGGCGACAATAGTCTCAGTGGAATGACTGAGGGAGAAGGATAGGGAAGAAGCAAGTGACGCCAATGCATCAGCAAGGACATTCTGGGAGCGAGGAGTATGAATGTAGATGAGTTTCCGGAATTGCCTTGCCAAGAGCGTGCCCAAATCTTGATAAGGTTTGAGTTTAGGGTCACGGGTGCAGTAAGTTGATAGAACTTGACGCAACACCAATTGAGAATCTTCTATGATGTTTAGGTATCATGCGCCCATGAGGTAGGCATGCTTCAGACCAGCAAGGAGAGCCTCATACTCGGCTATGTTATTTGTGGCAGGAAAAGAGAGTTGATAAGAGATGGGGATGGTTACTCCTTCCGGAGTGAGGAGAACGGCGCCGATTCCACAGTCCTGAGAATTGAGAGCACCGTCGAAATGAAGAGACCAAAAAGGAAGATGAGTGATTATAGCCAAGTGCTCATCAGGAAACTTGTCCTGGATTGAATAAGTGCGAGGGATAGGAGAATGAGCGAGATGTTCATCAATTGCATATCCCTTGATCGCTTTTTGAACAATGAAGGTGATGTCAAATTGGGAAAGAAAGCTTTGCCAGCGAGCTAATCGGCTAGAAAGGATAGGTTTTTCTAAGAGGTAATGAATGGGGTCCATTCTAGAGATCAGCTTAACCTCGTGGGCAAGGAAATAGTGTTTAAGTTTCTGAGCTACCCACACTAGCGCTGCACAAGTCTTCTCCATGGCAGTATACTTAGATTTAGCGGGATTAAACAACCTCGAAAGGTAGTATGCTACTCTCTCCCTTCCTTCATCATCCACCTGTGCCAGGACAGCTCCTAGGGAGTCCTCGATAATGGAAATGTATAATATCAGGGGTTTCCCAAGGACGGGTGATTGCAAAATCGGGGGATTAGAAAGATAAACCTTAAGATCCTCGTAGGCCTCCTGACATTGTTCGTTCCATTCAAACTTGGCTCCCGCCTTCAATAATTCATAGAATGGGCGGCATCTCTGCGAATGTTGAGATATAAATCTTCTAATGAATTGTAAGCGCCCAATCAAACCTCTGAGTTCCGTGATGTTCTTAGGCGGCAGCATCTCCATAACGGCCTTCGCTTTATTCGGATCTATCTGAATCCCCCGTTTACTAACTATAAACCCAAGCAATTTCCCTGACGTAACTCCAAATACACATTTATTTGGATTCATTTTCAGCTTGTACTCCCTAGCCCTTTGCAATACCTTGGCTAAAATGGCGGGGTGCTCTTCTTTGGACCTCGACTTTACCAGGATATCATCCACGTAAGCTTCTAAGTATACATGCATCATGTCGTGGAAAATAGCCATCATTGCTCGTTGGCACCTGCGTTTTTTAATCCGAATGGCATAACGACATAGTAGTACGTGCCCCAGGGCGTGGTGAAAGAGGTCTTCTCTTGGTCCTCAGGAGCAAGGCAGATTTGATTATAACCAGAATACCCATCCATAAATGAGAGGGCCTCATACCCAGCCGTGTTATCCACCGGTACATCAATGTGAGGAAGCGGGAAATCATCCTTCGGACATGCCTTATTCAAGTCTTTGAAATCAATACAGATCTGAATTTTTCCCTCTTTCTTCATTACCGGGACTGTTCGCCACCCATTGCGGATATAAAACAACTCTAATAAACCTGGCCTTGTGCAATTTATTAACTTCTTCTTTGATTCTCAAGGCATTTGCGGGTGGAATCTTCTTACTTTTTGCTTAACGGGTGTTGCCCCTAGTTTAAGAATTGATGTGACACAACCTCGGACCTAATGCAAGCAAGCACATTCGCATTCAAATGGGCCGAATTGGGCCACCGCTCTATCGACACTCACCCAAGCCCGGGGTAACTTGGCAATGCCAAGGTGAGGATGAGGGGTTGGGCCCTTGCTGGTAGAGGGCCAGCAAGGCCAAGATGGTATTCCCAATGGGTGTGGAGGCCCAATTCAAGGGGGCCGACAAAGTGCCAAAGGCTCCTGTTGCACTTCTCCCACGGTGATCACTCAAGACAACGGGGCTTGAGGATCGGGCTCTCACTCGCATAACCAGCGGAATTATGAACTAATATTGAAAGACAAGCACAATGAGCAAGGGTTTAGAGCACTTACTCGACCGGTTTGAAGAAACCGGTCCCGGTCGGAGACGAGGGCGAGCGGGGAGGCGGGTGGATCCCCACACGCCGCGGCGGTGTCGCTTGACCTGCCCAAAGAAGTTACAACACTACACCTCTCGCAGGAGGGGGACCTTGGGGTGGGGGTTAATGATATTACAATCAATACTATCTCCACACAGGGAGGGGCCTTCAGCCGGCCAAGCGGGGAGGGGGAAACTAGGACCAAAAGCGATAAGAAGTTGGGAAGCCGTATCTGCCTGCTGTCTGGGAGGGAGGACTGACAGTCGAAGTTGGGGATGCAGAAGTTGATACAGAATTCTGATGATGGTGACACTAGGGGGGAACTCTTCGTGACTAGTACTGGAACACCTCAGAACTTTTTAAATTTCTTCTGGTACCACTGCTGACCGGGGTGAAGCTTCGAACAGAGTGGCAAGTTCTGGGACTGGCAGCTTCAGATTTCCAACTGCAGGTTGCAGAGAATGCTCCGATAGCTCCCGAACTCCGAATCGATAACCGCTAGAGTTGTTGGAATCATGGACGAGTCTTCTTCACTGAAAAACTGACGGGGATGCTAAAAGATGCCGGAGAAGACCTGGAGACTATGAACAAGGATGACTGGTCGGGGTAGACTGTGGGGAAGCAGATCCGTGCAGCAGAGGGAGAAAATTGATCACTTCTGCTACTGGATGCCGAACGGAGTTTCACTTCTTGATTATGAAAGTGGACAGGGCGATGAAGAACTTTGTAGAAGAGCTTGGGGGCTGATTCCTCCGTGGTTCGTCGTGGCAGTGCTTCTAATCCGGTTCTGGTACTCAGCAGGGACAGCTCTGCGCCGTTGTGGAAGAACGAAGCTCCTGGGCAGCACACAGCTCGGATGAAGACGAAATCACTTCTGTTGAAAAGAAGACAGGGAGACGCTTCTGTGGATGCCTCTTGTGCCTTCAAACTCATCCGGAGGAAGTCGTGGTGGTCTCTGTAAGTGGCTGGTTCACCTGCAACTTCTGGACAGCGAGCTGCAACTTGAATAAAGCTTCCAAAGACCTCCAATAAGAAGAGGAAGCAAGAACTATAGGGTGAAGGGGAGGTAGGGGATGATGGAGGGAGTATGTGGGAGGTGTGGAGGGGTTCTAATGGTGGAGGGGAGATGGAGGAAGAGGGGGAGGTCGCAGGTTTCAGCTGAGGTTATGGGGAATGGGGGTTGCAAGGGGGATGAATAATGGAGGGAGGTGGGGGGCGACCTAGGCTAAAGAGGATAGTGGGAGGGGCGGCCAAAGCTTGAAGGGAAGGGATTTCAAATTTGAAATGGCCTTGGAAGATGGGAGATGGTGTGGGGAAGAGGGGTGATTGTGTTAGAATGGGGAAGATTTGGTTGGAATGGGGAAGATGGTGTTGTAATGGGGAAGACTCTACCTAGGAACTAGGGTGGGAAGTAAATGGGGTATGGGGAAGTGGAGGGGCCTTAATGGAGGTAGGTGGGGGTTGGAGGTGGTTGGGAGGAGGAGGAGAGAGGAATGGGGCGAACCCCTCCTTGGGGAAGAGAGAGAAAGAGAGAGAGGTGGGGTGGGGATTCACTCCCCTAGGGCTTCTCACCCAACTATAGGATTCACTCCACTAGAACTAAGTTTGAGTACTCAAATGGAATTATTTTGTATTGAATCATTCATTACCTCCAAATGAAGGAAATGTGGCCCTATATATAGGAAACTCACATTTTACAATAAGTCCCTGACAAAAGACTCAATAGCCAATAACCGAAGGGGTAGGGGGGGCTCATGGGCCAAGCCCGAAGAATTAGGCCCAATAGCACATTACACAATCTAATGACACTCAATACTTAGGAAAATAAATGCAAGACCTAGGGACATGACTCAAATAAACTGAAAATTACATCAAATGACTCAAGTAAATAGCATAAAAAGGATAAGTGGGCCTTTATAGAGAGATGCCGGAGTGTGAAGAAGACCCTAGCCAAAGGGAATTGTGGATGATGTCTCCATCAAATAAGTCGGTGTTCAACCAAAGCGGGGTCAAGACCCGGCATGTCCTCATAGGACCAGGCAAATGAATCGTTGTACTCCCTCAAAACCTTGATCAGCTCCTCTTCAACCTGAGGAAGGAGACTAGCAGAAATGATTATGGGCCTGGGGTCCTCTTCGGTTCCAAGATTAATTTCTTTAGTGGGTTTATCCACTACCGTCGACGGTTCATCAAACCACTTCAATCCTTACGCGTACAGATCGACAATGTCATCCACATCGCTTTCCTCATCATCGGCTGGGTCCTTCTCATCTATGACTTCATATACACCTAACCCGTCATTACTCCACACCCCTTCTACTTCCTCATCATCTTCTAAAACAATCGCGGTCTCTACAAACTCAGGGCATTTAAGAAGGGCATGACATCTCTGAGCTAAATCTTGGAGGAACCTATCCGGGATGGATCTAGAATGGCGCATCACAGGGTGCGCCGCGGACGTGGATGGGCTGACCAAACTAGAACTAGACTCTACCCCAACTGACTCTACCAACCTAGGAGACGATGTAGAATCTACATCTAACCTAGGAGACAAGAGATCTACTGGGAAAGGAGCAGGGGTCTCGTCCCCCTGGGGAGATGGGCAGAATATAGTGTAATCCTCCATTGAAACATCCATTTTAAAATTGGCATTTTTTTTTGAAAGTTGGAGGAGATCACACAACAGGAAGAAGAAGACGGGGGAGGAGGGAGTTGCATGGGAAACAGATCGGGGAAGATGCAATCGAAGAATGGGTCGGAAGATGAAAACCACATTTCGTGGAGTTGGGTAGTGGGGGAAGGAGGAGTAAACAGAGTTGATAAGTCAACGGGTGGGCAGTGCCCACATGCGCAAGGAACAAATAGAACTTCAAATGGTCTTTCCGTGAAGTATTGGTCGACCATGATCGGAGGGGAACGGGGAACAAACCCCACTTGCTAAAACAAGGAGGTGAGACGGGATGGGGACAAGGAGAAGGTAGTGATGGAGCTCCCCACTTCCTGCGGCCTTCGGTGAACTAGCTCAGTCGGAGAATGCTTCACCAGCTACATCTCCGTCATCTTCGGACGAGCTTCTTCTTCTTGGAACAGCTTCTCAAAGCAACTACAAAAGTCTTCCATGCCACCCACCAGCCCCTTCAGTGGCGGCGGTGGGTCAGCAACAACATGAGCGGCATCAGTCTTCATATCAGAACAGGACGACGACTTCTTCAAAGTGCCTGGCTGTAACGGGCCTTTCACAAAGTGTTGACGGTAGTCCCACGTCAGTGGCCCGGAGTCTCCCAATATGGACACTGCCGACTCCCGGTAGACAAGGCCTCTCCGACTCATTTTCCTGCCTTTAGGGACGGGCTTAGTTCGCCCCTGCAACTGTGCGCCGAGGCCGAAGCCCGGCTGATAGCCTAACTTTAAAATCATGTGTCACCCTTTTGAATTTCGAATCTTGGACTTAATTTTGACATTCACCGGTGCAGTGGCGGGCTTGCGTAACGCATTTGCCCATGAGTAGTTTAAGTCCATAACAGAAAGGACTAGCCTGTTGCTCGGCCATAAAGTAGGAAGAATCTTATTTGCAATCGCATCAATAGGTTGGACGGTGGAGATACTCTTCACCTTAACTACCCGACCTTGAAATGGGAACTTAAGGCATTGCTGGGCAGTTGAGGGCACAGCATTCAGGCTATCTATCCATGGACGACCCAGAATTGCCTTGAACATCGGGTCTATGTCCAAAACATAAAACTCCATGTCCATTACCAAAGCCCCTAGCTCGGCCTGAACTGTCACGACCCCATGGCAAGCTCGTCTGGAGTTATCATATGCCGTAATTGTGGTTGGCATCGGCCTAAGCATATCCTCTAAAATATTGCAGGCACGCAGTGTACTTAGCGGACACACATTTATTTATGCTCCTGTGTCCACAAGGGCTGATTCAACTGCCACTTTGTTCAAAGAAATAGTAATGCAAGGTGGCATCTACTGTGCCTCTGGGGGTGCCAATTCTGACTCAGAGAATGAAATGGATGGCCTCCTTTTAATTGTTGCCAACACTGACGGCAAACTGTCTACCGCCACGTCCTCGCTAGCCATAACTTTCTACAAAAAAGCCCTTGGGGCATCTTGATGTAGTATGGACCTTTTAATTAGCTTCAGAACTGATATTTTGGCCAGCATCCGGTCCAAATGCTGTAGCAAGTCATACTTCGTGCCCGGCACAGGGTCTACTTTTTCTGCTTCAACTGTTGAGGAAGGAACTTGAGGGTTGGGTGCAGATGCACCGGGGAAAGGGTAACTTCTGTGGAATGGACGCCTGCTCCGGAGGGTGCATTGTCGTGCCGGCACGGCCTCAGATGGACCCCCACTTGGCCTGGTGGGGTAGGTGGAAGGGGTAAGAACATGGGTGAGGATGGCAGAGGCTGGCCTGACGGGCCCTGGCGGAGTGGTGATTGGTGAAGGGTTAAATGGAGGAGTGATGATGGAGGGTATGGCGGGTGATGGTGGAAGGGTTGGCGGAATGGTGGGGAATGTGGCGGGTGCAATAGGTGATTAGGAGAGGACAATGGGTGGAAGGGTGGCCATGGTGGTGGGCCGGAGAATGGAAGGAACAGAAGGTGCAAGGAAGTTGGTGTGGTGGAAGGCCAAGAGGTGAGCGGGGGTCTCATCATCAAAGGACCACCCAGCGTTAGGGGCTGGGCGGTGGACTGCATTCACTTGAGCAGGTGCCGGCGGCTGTTGTTGTTGTTGCTGCTGGGGAGCGGGCGGATGTTCTGGCATGGGATTTTGATAAATCCCGAGATCTTGGTGCTGCTGTTGCTGCTGCGGAGGTTGTTGTTGTTGGAGAGGTTGCTGGAACTGCTGCTGCTGAGGCGCCGCCTGCTGTGGCCTGGCTTGTCTTCTTCTTTCTTTTATATCTTCAATTAATTTATGCATTTGGGCCCAATCATTCCTCTAGCCCTCATGCAAGTCATACACCAAATCTCTGAACTGGTAGCATCTCTCTATGGTGTGCCCGGGTTGCCAATGGCAGGTGCAATACCCTGACTGATCGGCTGTCGGATTCCAATTCTGACGCTCCAGAGAAACTGAATGTCACCAATGTACATTAAAGTTGAAAAGATGTCAGAAGGTGTTTTTGGAAGTGGCGGGTAATTGACTCTCTTGGGTCCCGGTCGAGCAGGCCCATAACCAGCGGGAGGAGGGACATTATGGTACTGGGGTGGTTGTTGAGGCTGTTGTGGTGGCGGTTGTTCTGGGTGTTGAGGAGCTGGGAAGGAAGGTCGAGGAGCTTGTGGAGCGGGGAATTGGGGGTTACCTGGTGGTTGGTGGAAACGGGGTGAAGCAAGCTGGTTAGGGAATTGAACAGCCTGGATCTGCTCATTGCTTTGTACTCCCTCAGTAACTGGGCCCTCAGACTTTATTGTAGTTTTGGATTTCTGGGCTTCAAACAAGGAATGGATAGGTGATGTGAAACCACCTAGGACTTACCAAGCAAGCACAATTTAGCATTCAAACAGACCGATAATGGCGACCGCTCACCCGATGCTCACCCAAGTCCCAGGGTAACTTGGCAATGCCAAGGTGAGGTTGAGAGGGTTGGGACCTTGCTGGTAGAGGGCCAGTAAGGCCAAGGTTGACTCCCAAGGGTAATGGCAGCCCAATTCAAGGGAGCCGACGTTGTGCCGAGGGCACGGGTTCCACACTTTTCCCACGGCGATCTCTTATAGCAAGGGAGCTTAAAACCCGGGCTCTCATTCACGACCAGCAGAGTTATGAACTAATATTGACTGAAAAAATACTAAGTAGAGCAAAGTTTGGAGCACTTACTCGACCGGTTTGAAGAAACCAGTCCCGCTCGGAGACGTGGGCGAGCGGGGAGGCGTGGGGATCCCCACACGCCGCGTCGGGACAGCTTGACATGTTTAAACAATTACAAAACTACACCTCTCGTAGGAGGTGGATCTTGGGGTGGGGACAACTTGTTATTACATCCAAAACTACCTCCATACAGGGAGGGGCCTTCAGTCGGCCAAGCGGGGAGGGGAGAAATGGGGAAAAGAACGCCGAATGGAGATCGAGATCAGTTCTGCCTGCTCTCTGTGAGTGCTGACAGACGGTCGAAGTAATGGCTACTGTGACTGCTCCCGAATTTTGTTTGGGATGAGACCACCTGGAAAATCTTCATAGGAGGACCGGGAAGTCGTCCAAATTTTTATGGAATTTTGGGAAGTCACTGTTGGCCGGGGCAGAGTCTCGAACAGGGAGGCAGACCTTCAGTTCTGACTGCTTCTGGATCACCACAGCAGGAAGAAGAGGTTGCCACCAGGGCTCCCGAGCTCAGAATGAGGCGCCGCTGAAGTTGTTGGAACCGCCTGTGAGTCCTCTTCGAAGTGATCTTGACGGAGATGCCAAATGTTGTAAGAGAAGACCGGTAGACTCTGAACACTGAGGGGGGGTCGATGTAGACTGAGTGGAGACAGAACCGCGCACCCGGGGAAGAGAATTGATAACTTTCAGATCCGGATGCCAAACTGAGTTCTGCTTCTTGGGGATGAAAGAAAACTCGGAGTAGAATATTTTTTCAGAAGAACTCTCATTCAGATTCCTAGTAGGATCGCCGCAGTCGAGCTTCCACTCAGGTTCTGATTTTCTGCCAGAGATGCTTTGCACAGTCGAGGGAGAACTGCTCTCCCGGGCAGCACGGTGCTCGGACGATGACGAAACCACCGCCGTTGTGAAGAAGACTAGCAGACGCTTCCGTGGGTACCTCTTGGGTCTTCAGATTCGCTGGGATGTGGTCGGGGTCGTCGCTGCAAGAAGGTGGTCCTCTGCAGGTCACCAGCTGCAACCAGGTTCATCGAAGAAGCTTCCAATTGACCTTGAGTTGAGATGGAGATGTGGATAAATGGTGAAGGGGAGAGGATGAGTGATAGGTGGGGAATGTGGGGGAGGTGTGGAGGGTGGTTAGGGGTAGTGTGGAGGTGGAGGGAGAGGGGAGGGCGCAGGGTTCCACTGGTTCAGCCAAGGTGGAAGGTGAGAGGAGGGTGGAGGGTGTAATGGGTGGTGGGGAGTGGAGGGAAAGAAAGGGGCGACCAGCCCTAATGGAGAGGGATGGGGGCGACCTAAGGTTGGGGAGGGAAGGGAAATTTTGAATTCAAATGGCCTAGGGAGGTGAAGGGTTGCATGGGGGAGAAGGAAAAGTCTTTGGGAAAGGGATGGGGTGGTTGGTGGTTGGAGGTTGGAGGGTGGAGTGGGGATTGGGGGGTTCTCCCTTGGAACTAGGGGGGTGGAGTAAAGAGGGTTGTGGGGAAGGGGAGAGGCCTTAATGGGGTAGGTGGGAGATAGGAGTGGTTGGGAGGGGAGGAGAGAGAGTAGGGGGCGAACCCCTCTTGGAGGGAGAGAGAGAGAGGAGAGGGGGGGTAGGTGGGATTCACTCCCTAGGGCTTCTCACCCAAATAATGGATTCACTCCACTAAGAAAATTTGAACTCTCAAATGGCAATTTTTCATTCATTCATTGATTTGAAATGGAGGGAATGGGGTCCTATATATAGGCAACCCACATTTTACAAAAAGTCCCTGACTCATGCAACAATGACAAATAACCAAGGGGTAGGGGGCGCCCTTGGGCCTAGCCCAATGAATTGGGCCCAATAACAAACTAATCAACCTAATGACACTCAAACTTAGGGAAATAAACAAAAGACCTAGGGACATGACTCAAATAAAAGGGAAAATACAATGATATGACTTGAAAAAAATTACATATGACTCAAAATAAATAACTGGACCATGTCGGATGCAACCGGGGCGAGGAGACGAGCTGTGAATGTGGGCATGGGAGGTGATGTCCCCATTAATAGGGGAGTCTTTAAATTGGGTCTCGATAAATCGGGCCCGACTGTACAACTGGTGCATATTTGAAATGTCATTCATTGCTAATATGTTCTGGAACGTCGGAGTGGCATTAGAAATTAACAACTTGACTTTTTCTTCTTTCGGGGTCTGCCCCGGCACACGTGAGGCCATCTGCCTCCATCGATCTGCATATGTAGCAAAGTCCTCGTCTGCTTTCCTCTTCTCTGCAACTAGGTCTGTAAAGGAATACTCGGGACCAACCCGATCCTGGAATCTCTGGATAAACTTCTCCTTCACGGTATTGAAGCTCTCTACCTCCTCCAGAGGCAAGGTGTAGAACCATTCAAGTGCGACCCCGTCCAAGGATCGGCGGAACAAATACACCATCAGGCGGTCGTCATGTTGGAACTGCGTCGACTCATAAAGGAACTCCCTGACATGAATAAACGGGTTGCCATTCCCGTCATATTTTCGGTACACGGGGACCTCAGACTGGGGAGGAAAGCGAATGTCCCTGAAGTTAGGAATGGGGACATCGGCTAAAGACTGCGAGCCGACCCGCTTGTGGAGGAGGTCAATCTTCTGCTGCATGGTAGCCCATTTGTCAAGAAGTTCCCGTTCCTGTGAAGGAGGAGATACGACAAGAAAGGTAGATCCAGAGTAGGGATTCGAATGATAAACTGATTGAAGGGGCAGCCCATAAGATGGATACTGGGCCAAGTAAGGGCCCATATCCGCATGAGCCAACTGGGCGGCCCCTGGTTGCAGACGAGTGAAATCAGCCGGGGCCACGAGGCCCTGCGGCGCTGGAGAGATAGTGGTGTAAGGATCAACATAAGAACTAGAGGGGATCTGGGTCTTCCCCTTATCTAGAGGCTGATAGGCCAAGGTAGAAGTCTGGCCCGCTTCCGTGGTGGAGAATCGAAGAACCTGAGGATAGATGGGAGTAAGATCGATGGGGGCCGCAGAGGTGGCCCCTAATCCAACAATCGGGGATGTGGAAGTGGCGGCAGTGGTCACGCCAGAAGAGAGTACTGAGGGCGGGGCATCTGCCCCTTGTAAGGCCTATTTCAGCAGGTGGAGTTGAGTAGGATCCAGCTGGGCCATCATATGGAGAACCTAACTGACCGAGCTTTGAGTGGATGAATCTGAGAGGGAGGGTTGAGCACCCGCAACAACAACGGTCGGGAGAGGAGGGGCGGTCCAATCTCCCCCCTGCACATGAGCGACTTTAGGTGGGTCCTCCAGAAGTCCACGAGGGAGAGAATCCTCATGGGAATGAGAGAAGTTGTAGGACGACATAGCTGGAGGTGAATCAAACAAGGGATTGAAATAAGAATGGAAATGCGAGCCACCCTTAGGAGATGATCCTGAGGGGAAGAAACAACTCCACATACACTAGAGCACCTAGGAAGAAGAAGCAAACATTCCTAACCAAAATCTAAACAATCAATGAAGTGATGCACACAAGAGAGGGAAGGGATGAGAAGAGAGACAACCAAGTAAACACCCAAATTATGGATGATGCGCGACAGATTTTATGAATTCTTCCTTTTAGGACCTTAGTGAATTATTTAAGATGTGAGTTCACTCAACCACAAAGGTGCCTAACAGGGGTAGGAAATGGGGAACTGGTTGACTCTAGGGGACTCTCTCTCTCGTGGATGCAAACCCTAGACTGGGGTGGGTACGGTACAACCTGCCCGGCGTCCGTGTGGGAATCCACGGCTCACGGAGACTTACGGAGGCCCTCGGCAAGGTCACCTAGTCGGCTCCAAGGAATATGGAGATGAGAGGAATCCCTACCTCAGTAGGAATGCAACTACTGACGAAGAGTATGTATGGTCCTATGCACACCAGAGTGCATGCAAAGTTCTAGCCTAGGTCTAGCAAGCAATGGCAAACAAGTATGATGAATAGAACTCACAATGATGCAGCAACAGGTAATAATCAAGAGAGACAAAATCAGCACCAAATATCATGAAAAAGATATGACATGGAAATCAAAATGTGGCTCGAGTGCACAGTAGCACTATAAGGACAGTCTGTAATAGACCGCTCAGGGGTGGAGGATGGTCTGGAATGGACTGTTCAGGGAGTATACACGGTCTGGGATGGACCGTACGAAAGCAGGGAGTAATGCCAAAAGCAGAGAAAAATCACAAAATGCCGAAATGACCAGAGAATGAGGCCCAGAAGTGTACCTGGATGGGCGGTCTTTCGAAACACCGCGCTGATTCTGGAACGGACCTGAAACAACCGCTGAATATCAACAGAAATCACAAATGTAAGCACAGTAATGTACCTGAGCCAGCAATAATGAACGGTCTGTATCAGATTGCGGGAGGAAGTGGACAGTTTGTATAGAACCGTTAGATGTAATGGGCTGGCACGAATGGAACACCAGTGTTGAACCCCCTCTATGTGGGTATTTGTAATGAATTTTGATGATGATTAAAACACTACATATCTTCTGTTCTAACTTGAATGCCATGATAAGTTTTGGAATTGTCTCCACTTAATGAGATAAGGAGCTTTGGAAGAACAAGAATCACTTATGTTGGTAAGAAGTTTAATTTTAATTTGCAAACGCCAAAGCTAACTCAGAATGCATGTCTTGACAGGGACAAGGAGGTAGTTAAGGACTTGAATGATACAAGAACATTTGGTGAGATCAATCCTAGCTCTTTTAATATCCATGTTGAAATTCATGCCTTGCGTTAAGTAGGTAATAGACTAATATTCATAATCTAAGGTAATTTAATTGGGTCTGTTAGAATGTAAGGCCCGGATACAGAGGGGGGGTGAATGTATCCCTCTACAAATATAGCCTAATTTAAAACTCTAAAGCTCAGTTATGCGGAATTAAAACTGTTACAGAAATAGCCTGATGAAACTTAGAAGGATCAAAGCAAGACAACAACTCAAGAAGCCCTCAAACGATCCTAAGCAAGCATCTAATGCACAGGAATTAAGTGAACATATAAGAAGATCAAACCACAAGGGACACCAGGGTTTTTAGGTGGTTCGGTCAACAGACCTACGTCCACCCCTCACTCCAAACCAGAGTGAGGCTTCCACTAGTAACACTAGCACAGCAGACTCAGTCTGCAACTAATGCTGCCAAACAGCTTGACCAGGGGAACAACCTCCCCTCTTCCTCCCAACCAGAGGGACACCCTAAGTGACTCCCAGCCACTTGGAAACCAGAGACACACGGTCTCTCTTCCTCCAGACCCGGAGGGAACCCCTGGACTTGCTACCCACAAGCCCAGAACCGGAGGACCAAACCTCCCTTCCTCCAAACCGGAGGGGAACCTAGAGACCCAAGTCTCTCTTCCTCTGAACCCCTGAGGGAAACACAAGTGACATTAAGTCACCTGCAACCCAGAGGTCTCGGACCTCTCATCCTCCCAACCGGAGGGACCCCTGGACTTGAAACCTACAAGCCCAGAACCGGAGGACGAGCCTCCCTTCCTCTAACCAGAGGGAACCCACAAGTAGCACCCAGCTACTTGCAACCGGAGATAGCAATCTCCCTTCTCCTGAACCAACAGGAGAGACCCCGACCTCTCTACAGAGAATCAGAAATACAGCAGGTGAATAGTTCAAAAGAAAAACAAAACCCAGCAACAGAAAGCTGAAAAGATAAAAACAAATGTGGCTCTCGCAGGAGCTGGCTGGCCTGGATTTGATCCACGGTCCAGCAGGAACTTCTTCTACTACTTCTCTCTTTCTCCCAGCACGAACTCTCTTTTCTTCTTCTTCTTCTTCTTCTTTCTTACTTCTTCTTCTTCTCACTCTCTCTATCTCACTGTCTCTCTTTCTTTTTCTTCTTCTGCTCTCTCGATCTAGCTCTCAGCTTTCTCTATCTCTTCTTTCTCTTCTGCACTTCTTCTCTTAGCTCTGGCTGCTTCTACTTCAGTCACTCTCTACCCTCTTCCTTCTTCAGAGGAAGAAGACACATATATATAGCAGCAGCAGATTAGGGCGGCGTGTGCTTTCCACGATTCCCGACCAAATGCTTCAGTCCACGTGGAGGCTCCTCTGCATCTCGGATCACGTGCCAGATGCCAGCCTCGTATCACGTGCCCACTCTGCATAGGCTCCACGAACAGTAGAATAGAGCAAACTGGTTCGGATTTGATCCTGAACCCAGAATCCTTCTTCTTCTTCTTTTTCTTCTTCTCCTGCAAAGAGATTAAAAATATTAATACTCAGGGTTCTATATATATATATATATACCTGAAATAAGTCGGTTGACACTCAAGCTAAAGCTGCACGAGGTGTGTAAAAACAACAAAAGGTGCACTATACTGAGAACGACACGAGGTACATAAAATGACTACAGAACGAGATAAAAAGAGAACGACACGAGGTAAAGAAGGAAATAACACAGAGTAAAAGGGTAGAAAGACACACGATCAGAGGAACCTTGGACGAAGATAGAAAGAAGCAACACGAAGACACAAATACAACACTAAGACACAAACACAGAAATAACATGAAGACTCAAACACAAGATTAACACGAAGACATAGAAACAATACGAAGACACAAAAACAAAAGATAACACGAAGATACAGGAAAACGACTCGAACACGAGGACGACACGGGCTGAAAACAACTCGAAGATGAAAACAGAAACCGACACGAAGTGTAATCACAAAGCAAGAAAGACACGGGGTCTTGGAAGAAACAACACGAATACAGAAGACTCGAAGACATAGAGGTGACACAGATGAAGCGACACGAGGTGGCACAGAAAGCAGCACGAGGTGATGCAGTGTTCAACACGCGATGGAACAAATAACGACACTAAGGCTCATAGTGTTGTCAACCTCAAAACATGTAAAGACTCAACAATTGAAAGTCTGAAGGCGATGTACAGACTTTATATGAACAGACCAATGTGCATACTTCCCTTCGATGCATCTACAGTGCAATGTATTGGCTTGACAAACATTATGCAATGTATGGACTTTGATGAATGGCCCAATGTATGGACTTCGCGAACAAGATGCAATGCTGACGATGTATACACTTGGCAAAGAGAATGATGCATGAACTGCCCTGTACAGACTTTAAGACTTAATGAGCAACAAAAAGTAGACAAAGCAGCATTGCGTCAACCCAGCTGATCCACTGCGTCAACGCAGCTAGTGAACCAGTGACTACTGCGTCAACGCAGTGTCCTTGTAGCGTCAACACAGCTAGTGAACAGACAGCCAATGCGTCAACCCAATCTCCAACTGCGTCAACGCACTCATTGCACAGAACCCATATTAATGAAAGACAGACATGCAGACATGCAGACATGGTGAGTGTATAATCTATGCCATGTATAATCTATGCCATGCTCACAGTTAAACTGTTTTGAGTACCAAGTTCTGAATGAAGTAAACACATATGACGTGAGACGGACGCTGTACATACTTGATGCATGTGAACAGTGAGACGGATGTATAGACTTGATGAACTACAACATGAACATTATCAGCAGAGAAGCAATGCACAGAACAGAAATCAAGCACAAACCAATTTATCACAGCATGACTCAAGCATACGCATGCATTCTTCACAATTCAGACATGGCACACTCATGCAATCTCCCACAGAATAGATCAGACATATTCAAGACAAAGTGGTGACTCAATTATGTTGCTATCATTAAAACACCACATCATCAACAAAGCACAAGGGGCACAACAGGGTCTTCATTATACATGCCTTAGATTCATGCATTGTATTGGTGTGAACTCTATTCCTTAACCCCACTAGGTTGGCACCTTATCTTGGTGGTTTTTACCACATTACTGGTTGTTCTGGCGCAAGGGTCGACCCCTGTAAAATTTTTGTTTAACATAATGCTCCAAGCGCGAGGATCGACCCCGAGGGTCGACCCTTGTAAAATTTCTGCTTAGCAGAATCTATTTGAACGAGGGTCGACCCCAAGGGTCGACCCATTGTTCCTGAATTGGTTTACCCTCTTCGAGGGTCGAACCCAAGGGTCGACCCTTTCAGGTCCGACCTCCAGCCATGAATTTTGACTTCCGTTTCTTTGCACTAAAAGTCTTCCTATCCTAGTCCAACCTCCACAAAACATTCCACAAAATGTGGATCTGGTTCCCTAACTTTTATTGACTGTCCTAAACAATTAAACAAGCCCAAGTGGCTTAAGATAAAGATGATGCTAGGTGAGAAAAATAGAAAACAAGTCTTTTCTAAAGTTCCAATATATTTGTGTATGCAGGGTCGCAGCTGGAGCTCCCAAGCCTTCTTCCACCTTGATCTGAAGCTTAAAGTGAAGGGAAGAGGTAAGAATCAAGTCCCCATATCATCTGCAATTGGAAGCTGCAAGGGATTTCAAGCTACAACTTCATTTCTGCGCCATTCTCCTCCAGTCTTCTTCCAAGATCAACCGTTCTTCTGCAGAAGCATTCAATTACATTCAAGGAAGTGAAAGGGGGAGCTTCAATCAGGATAAATCATTCTTCACTCCTTACTCTCAAATTTACTTTGTGTCTACTTGAGCATTTGATGTAAAACTTGATTCAATTTTGTATGTGGGTTGTTCGTGTTCGGAAACACGAACGTGTGTGTGTGTGTGTGTGTGTGTGTGTGTGTGTGTGTGTGTGTGTGCGTGTGTGTGTGTGTGTGTGTGTGTGTGTGTGTGTGTGTGTGTGTGTGTGTGTGGTAGCCCAGATCGGGTGCCGCGTATGTGTGTTTGCTGTTCTACACAGCGTGTGTGTGTGGCTTACATCATAGTGAAGTCCTGATCCTCACAAGTGAGGGGTGGACGTAGGGGACACGGCAGTGTACCCGAACCACCTAAAAATTCCATGTGTCACTTGTGGTTTGTTCTTCCGCATCCATAGTCGAGTGTGCTTCACGGTGATTTGAGCGTACACCAACTCTTCTGTCAAACACCACCATAATCCACACGCATTCACAAGTGTATCCATGTTCGGGTGAGATGTAGTGCTTATATGTTTACTTATCATTGTTTTCCTTGGAAGAAATTTTAATTGGCCAATCAATTCACCCCTCCCCTCTTGATTACCGTCTTTCGGGACTGAACAATTGGTATCAGAGCCTTGGTCTCTGTTTCACTCGACCACACGGTCGTAGAGTAGATCCCTCCTTATGGCAAACAAGGGGATGATGCCCGAAGGGCATTCGATCCAAAGACCCCCGTTATTTGATGGATCAAATTACCCTTATTGGAAGAACAGAATGTATGTTTTTCTACGAGCCCAAGACTATGACGTGTGGCGCGTCATAAGCAAGGGTCCTTATACTCTGTCTCAAAATGAGGATGAGTGGGATGATGAGGATATAAAGAAGTGTTCAGTAAATTTTAAAGCCATGAGTATAATACAATGTGCCATTCATCCTAATGAATACTCATGTATTTCCATGTGTTCTTCTACGCAGGAGATGTGGAACAAGCTGCGGTTGATCTATGAAGGAACATCAGAAGTAAAAGAAAACCAAGGCGAATCTATTAGTCCGGGATTATGAGGTATTTATGATGAAACCAGAAGAGTCCATTTCTGATATGTTTGCAAAATTGACAGAAATCACGAATGGATTAAAGGGTCTTGGTAAAGAGTATTCCGACAAGGAACTCGTCAGAAAGGTACTGAGATCCTTGTCATCACAATGGCACACAAAGGCCACTGTAATCGAGGACTCAAAGGATCTCAACACTTTGAAATTAGACGAGCTAATTGGCTCCTTGATGACATACGAAATCAACATCAAGAGGAGCGAGGAGGACCATAAAAAGAAGAAGGTAGTCACACATTTGGCTCTAAAAGTGAATCCACAAGATTCAGAGGGCAGTGACAATGATTCAACCGGCAACACTAAAGATGAAGAGCTGGTCGCCATGATTATAAGAAGGGCAAGAAGGTTCGTCAAAAGGACCAGAAATTTTGGTGGTCAATTCAGAAAGGGACCAAGAAGGCAAGGTCCGAACAGAGGAGAAAGTAGCAAGAAAGAAGAAGTGATATGCTACGAATGCAAGAAACCCGGTCACATGCGGGGTGAGTGCCCTGATCTGATGAAGAAGCTGAAGAAAGGAAAATTTAAGAAGCCCAAGGCCATGGTGGCCACTTGGAGCGATGAAGATGAGGAAGAGTCCGGGAATGAAGATGGACTAGATGAGCTAGTCCAAAACCTATGCTTCATGGCCAATGATGACGATGGAAATGAGGTACATTTTGAAAATGAAAGTCTTACTTGTGAACAATGGCAAATTGCATATGAGTCGCTATATGAAAAATGTAAAAAATTCAGATCTAAAAACAGACATTTGAAAAAGAAAATTAAACATCTAGTTCATGCTGAAAACTCATGTTAAAATTACCATGTGTTGAGATCGACAACTGAGAAATTGATAAATGAGAAAGAAATTCTTGTGTCAAAAAATGAATTGCTTAAAGAAGAGATTTCATGCATGAGAGAGGAGCAATTCACACTAAGTAAAATGCATGATGATTTGAAAAATAATCTGGAATAAAAAAAGCTTGAAAGCATGGCATGCAATCAAGCAAAAGAAAAGGCCGAAAATCAAGTCCACTCTCTAATGCATGAAAACCATCAGTTGAAGGATGCTATTGCCATTTTTAAAAAGGGGGAAACTTTACAATCTGAAACACATTCAACTCACATATCTCCCAGAAGTTCATCCCCATCCACGTCAAAAACACATGTGCATAATTCATTCTTGAATAAAGGAAGGAGAAGAAACAAGGACAGAGCCATTACATGCTTTTATTGTGGAAGGTTAGGCCATGATATGTATGATTGCAGAATTCTAAAATTTGATGATGAAAGTTTTGCTAGAATGAGAAATAGATCATGCATATCTCATATTTCTAACCATCATGGACCCAAACTTGCTTGGGTACCAAAATTTGCGTAAGTACGGTTGTTGTGACTGCAGGTCTGCTTGAGAGCTCAATGGAATAGGTGGTATTTGGATAGTGGATGCTCTTGTCACATGACGGAAAATAAAGAATTATTTGCGGACTTGCATGAAAAGGATGGTGGAACAGTGGCATTTGGTGGTAAGGACAAAGGTAAAATCATCGGAGAAGGTAAGATAGGTAAGAATCAAAATCATGCCATTGAGAATGTCTTGCTCGTGAAAGGGTTGCATCATAATCTTTTGAGTATAAGTCAACTGTGTGATAAAGGATGCAATGTGATTTTTGATTCTAACTACTGCACCGTTGTGAATAAAAATACTCATGAGATAAAGTTCATTGGTCTCAGGCATAACAATGTATATATGATTGATTTGGATGAACCCTGTCATAAAAATCTGTGTTTGGTTGCAAGGAATAATGATGATGTTTGGCTTTGGCATCGCCGACTTGGGCATGCTAGTTTTAATGTTTTGCTAAAACTGTCTTGAAATAATTTGGTTGTTGGATTGCCTAAGCTGAAGGTTATTGATGAAGGAGTCTGTGGGGCCTGCAGCATGGGTAAGCAAACATAGACATCATTCAAGTGCAAGAATGATGTAACTACATCAAGGCCCCTTGAGTTAATCCACATTGACCTATTTGGACCAAGCAGAACACATAGTTTGGGTGGTAAATTGTATGGGTTTGTCATTGTGGATGATTAGTCAAGATTTTTTTGGGTTTACTTCCTTTCACATAAAAATGATGCCCTGACAGAATTTGAAGCATTTTGCAGGGTAGTCCAAAATGAAAAGGGGTGTTGCATCAATGCCGTGCGGAGCGATCACGGTAAGGAATTTGATAACCATGAGTCAGCAATTTTTGTAGGGCTCAAGGCTATACGCATGACTTCTCCGCATCAAGAACCCCCGAACAGAATGGTGTTATTGAAAGGACGAATAGGACACTAATTGAGATGGCAAGAACCATGCTAAATGAGAATAATTTACCGAGGTACTTTTGGGCTGAAGGAGTAAACACTGCTTGCTACATTGTCAATCGCGCCATGGTAAGACCACTGTTGAAGAAAATCCCTTATGAGTTGTACCTAGGTAAGAAGCCGAACATTTCCTATCTTTGACCATTCGGCTCAGTTTGTTACATTCACAATAATGGGAAGGTGGACCTAGCTAAATTTGACCCCAAAAGTGATAAAGGTATATTTCTTGGATACTCTCTTAGCTCAAGAACTTATCGAGTGTATAACTTGAGAACTCTTGTAGTTGAGGAAAGTCCCCATGTCATCATTGATGAATCATCTTCTAAAAGCACTAATGAAAATTCTGTATTGCAGGACGATGAATTGAATGACGGTAATGTCGAGATGATGGAAAGAAAAACTGAAAAACAAGAAGTAAAAGAACCACAAGAAGATGATGCAAATCCGGAAGATCAGTTGCAACAACAGCTTCCAAGGCAATGGACTTTCGAAAAGGACCATCCGCCAGAGAATGTGATCGGCAAAGTTGAAGACGGAACAAGAACACGAGCCTCCTTCAGGGAAGTTGAAAATCAGGACTACATTGCCTTACTTTCCCAGTTTGAACCTCACTCTATTGAAGAGGCCTTGAAGGATGAGTCTTGGATCATGGCTATGCAAGAAGAACTACACCAGTTCCAAAGGAACAAAGTGTGGTTCCTCGTGCCATGTCCTAGAAACCACTCAATGATGGGAACAAAGTGGGTTTTCCGAAACAAAACAAACGATCAAGGAGTGGTAACTAGAAATAAGGCCAGGCTAGTAGCTAAAGGCTATAGCCAAGAGCTTGGAATTGATTTCGATGAGTCTTTTGCTCCAGTAGTAAGACTCGAGGCTGTGAGAGTCCTATTAGCATTTGCATGCTGTAACAACATTAGATTGTTTCAAATGGATGTTAAGAGTGCATTTTTGAATGGCTACATATAGGAGGACGTGTATGTGGAGCAACCACTGGGGTTTGAGGACACAAAGCATCCAGACCATGTGTACAAGCTAGACAAGACACTCTACAGTCTGAAACAAGCACCCCGGGCATGGTATGAACGGTTGAGTGATTTCCTCATTCAAAATGGATTCAAATGAGGTAATGTTGATCAAACCCTTTTCACGAAGTTGAACGGTGAGGAAATCTTAATTGTTCAAGTTTACGTAGATGATATTATTTTTGGCTCCACCAACGATGCTCTCAGCAAAGACTTTGCCAAATTAATGCAAAGTGAGTTTGAAATGAGTCTTATGGGAGAGCTAACATTCTTCTTGGGATTGCAGGTCACACAGACGGCTGACGGTATGTTCATACATCAGAAGAAGTATGCATTGGAGCTGTTGAAAAAGTTCAACTTGACCTCTACCAAACCACAACCAACTCCCATGTCCACCTCAATTAAAATTGATCAAGATGAATCAGGTAAATCCGTTGATCAAAAACTCTTCAGAAGTACGATAGGTTCCTTGTTTCATTTAACTGCCAGTATGCCTGACATTCAATTTGCTATGCGTTTATGTGCACGATTTCAGTCCAATCCAAAATAATCACACATGTCGACTGTTAAACAAATTTTCAGATATATTGCAGGTTCAAGTAATTTAGGATTGTGGTATCCGCGTAATTCGAGCTTTGATTTAGTTGCTTATTCTGACGCCAATTATGCGGGTTGTAAAGTGGATCGGAAAAGCACCAGCGGGTATTGCCAATTTTTTGGGGGGTGCGTGGTCTCATGGGCCTCCAAGAAATAAAACTCAGTGGCTCTATCAACTACCGAAGCCGAATATGTGGCTGTCGAAAGTTGTGTTGCCCAAGTGCTATGGATCCAAAAATAGATGATTGATTATGGCATTTCCTTCCAAAACACTTCCATCTTGTGTGACAACACTTCAGCCATAAATCTATCCAAGAACCCTATCCATCATTCTCGCACCAAGCATATTGAAATTAGACATCATTTCATTAGAGATCATGTTTGCAAGGGTGATGTAGAAATCAGCTTCATTGAGACAGATCATCAAATTGCCAACATTTTCACAAAACCCCTCTGTGAAGAGAAGTTCACAACCTTTATAAGAGAATTAGGGGTCTGTAGAATAGAAGAGTCTACATCATGATTATGTGTGTCATTGAGTGTATAGATCACTTCATTACATCCATTTGCATTAGTCATATGCTAGTTTCTATTTTCCTTGTCATACATGTGCATCAAGTTGTGTGAAAAATTAAAAAAATAAAAAAGAAACAAATTGCATGATCAATTATCTTCGTGTGTTCTTGCATTTCTTCTATCTATATTACATTCACACATATTCGTTGTCACTTCTATGGCCGATCATGACCTTGAATACACTTACATGCCATCAATGGAGCAAAACTGTCCTAATTCTGAGTTCCGGAGCAATGGATATAAGCACGCCAAAATATGATCTTAAAATTGATATGGTATTTCTCCAATTGTTTAAAACCTTAAAAATACTCTTATTTTCATTTATTCCAACATGTTTTTACATTGGGGACTCGAGCCTAACATTTATTTTGGCCCTCCAGTTCTTTTTTTATCCTTTTGCTGAAATTCAGGAAAGGGGTCGACCCCTGGGGTCGACCCTCGCAAAACTTGTTTCTGTTCGGGGTTTAAGTTACAGGGGTCGACCCAATGGGTCGACCCATTCCGGCGGCGCGGATCGATCGCGTCCGGGCCGTCCACGAATGGGGCTCTAACCGTAAGTTAACCCCTCCCATGCCTACATAAATACTTATAACCCCCTCCAAGGCCAGCCACCACCTCTTACAAGCCCTAAAAACACATTCTTGGTTCCAAAATCCTCCAACCCTAGCCGCGGATCTCTCGGTGGCTACCCGTGCGAGTTTCTTTCTTCCGGGTCCAAGGATCATTCCTTACTCTTCCAATCTCTTGAGGTAAGCTCTTGGTGTGTGTGGAGGATCATGATTCACACTTCTAGCTTCCCCCTCTAGTTGAACCGTCTAAATCTATGCCCCATCTTGTGGCCCTTTCGATTTTTGCTTAGATGGCCCCAAGGGGACGTCCGTCTCGCAAAGGAGAAGAATCAAGCAAGGCACGAGAGATTCGCTCTAAACAAGCCGCACGAGTTGCAGCTATTCGCGGACAATCTTCATCCAGTAAGGTGCTAGATCGGAAAGTTCTTTGTCCCCGCGCAGTCGATTTCAGAAATCTGAGCAACCATTTTCCCAGTCTCGTCGATGTCATTTGCAGTCAACCCAACATAGACATTTTCATGTCTGCACATCGGCGGATGAATCCCTCTTTGGTGCATCAGTTCTATAGCAATTTGTCTATGGCCAGTGACACTCCGATTACGAGAGTAAATGAGGTACAAATTATTCTTTCACCACCGCTACTAGGCGCAGCATTTCAACTAACGCATGAGGGATATGCGTTTGGTGACATTCAAGTTCTGGAAGATAAAATCTATCTTTACATGACTTCTGAGGATAGAGGCAGTCGCTCAGTTGCTGGGTTGAAGGCCAATCATTTTCCTCCCCTGCAACACATTTTACATAGAATGATCACTACCATTCTGCTTTCGAGAGGGGGAGGACATGATAAAGTTACAGAAATCCACATGTTTCTTATTTACTGTCTATTAGATGGCATTCCTATCAACGTTCCTGCCATTATTTTGGATCATATATGCTCAAGCATCAAACACAAGAATCGAACTTTGCCTTGTGCTGCTGCATTAACTACCATTTTCCAATACATAGAGATAGATCTTTCAACAGAATCTTCTCAGACTCTGCGAGATGTTGACATTTATACCATTCACTCAATTTGTCAGAACACGGGCTATGTCATGCGTGATGGTGAATTGGTTCGGCAACTGAAAAATGTCGTTCCCGCTGCAAGCTCTGAAGAAAATGATGAGGATGAAGACACAGAATCCGATGAGGAACCACTCCATGCTCCTGCTCCTGATATACCTTCCGAGACGGCCAGGATAATCATAGATCGGTTGGATCACATTGATGAACGGTTAGAAAAGTATGGGGAGACATTGGAAGTTATACAAAACGAAGTTCATGATCTGAAGCTTTCTCACGAAGAGCACACTCAATCGTTTGCCGATGCCTTGACCCATCAAGTCCAAATTTACCACGAAATTTTGGATTATATCCGGTGTCCTCCAGGTCCACACACTCCGGATGATAATTAGGCCGTTGCACTTCATTCCCCTGGCACACTCCTTATCCTGTTTCACCCCCTCTTTTTGATGTTGCCAAAGGGGGAGAAGTTTTGTCTATATTTGTGCCCGGCTATTCGGCATCTTAGTTACTTATAGATAGTCTATGTATGACGTATGCTTGCATGCATGTGTGTTGCATTCTCATATTGTCTTTAGTGTCGCTTTGTCTCTTTAATCATGGCATGGCATCTGGTGCATTTTGTTGCATTGCTCCCCTTGTTAATGAAATCAGATTGTGGACTGTAGTTGTTCATTCAATTCAAGCACTGTTGGTTGATGGAATATGCGTCTTTATCAATCTTAAAAGTCTTTGCTCCAGTGAAATGAAGTTATCTCTTGGGATGAAGTATTTTGTCATCATCATCAAAAATGAAGTTACCTCTTGATGATGATTAAAACACTACATATCTTCTGTTCTAACTTGAATGCCATGATAAGCTTTGGAATTGTCTCCACTTAATGAGATAAGGAGCTTTGGAAGAACATGAATCACTTCTGTTGGTAAGAAGTTTAATTTTAATTTGCAAATGCCAAAGATAACTCAGAATGCATGTGTTGACAGGGACAAGGAGGCAGTTAAGTGTTGAATACATGTGCACCATGATTACTGTTATGGTTTTGATGATAGCAACTACTATACGTCATACTGTGCTTGCATATGATGTCATTGTGTATTTGTTTAAGCAATCAGTCATTTCATCGAATATGTTGTGTGCATGAGCAGTGCATGGTTTTTGGTAGCAAATACTAAGTCACATTGTGTTTGCATATGACGTCATTGTGCATCTGTTTAAACAGTTAGTCATTTCATCGAACAGGTTGTGTGCATGAGTAATGCATCAGTGCATACCATTGTTCATATCTTGCATTGGTTCATTCATATAGTTGGTGCATCTCTTATGCTGCTACACATAAAGTCTATACATTGGATTGCATAGCTTGCCATGCAAAGTCTATACATTCTCCATGCATATCCATTAACAAGTCTATACATTAGATTGCATAGCTTGCCATGCAAAGTCTATACATTCTCCATGCATCTTCATTACTAAAGCTATACATCTTGCAACTCAAAGTCTATACATCATCCTGTTGAAGGCACATCAAGTCTATACATCCTTCAGCAGCAAGTCTATACATCAGTAAGTCTATACATCAGGAAGTCTATACATCCTGCAACAAACTCAAAGTCTATACATTGGACAAAGTCTATACGTTGGACAAAGTCTGTACATTGGATGAAGTCTATACGTTGGAAAAGTCTGTACGTTGCTGAACATGAAGTCTGTACGTTGGCTGCCTAGCATAACTCGAAGTCTATACGTTGCTGCATACAAAGTCTATACGTTGCTGCAGATGAAGTCTATATGTTGGCTGCATGCACAACTCAAAGTCTGTACGTTGCACAACACGAAGTCTGTACATTGTGGCAGATGAAGTCTGTACGTTGCTGCAGATGAAGTCTATATGTTGGCTGCATGCACAAAACAAAGTCTGTACGTTGCACAAGATAAAGTCTGTACGTTGGCTGCTAGCACAACTCCAAGTCTGTACGTTGGTTGATGGCTGCAACACAAGTCTATACATTACATTCTGTTGTGTTCATGCATCAAGTTACCAAGTCTGTACGTTCATGAAGCAAGTCTGTACAGGCTCATGCATGCTCAAGGTGCAAAGTCTGTATAGAGTTCATACATGCACACAAAGTCTACACGTCCAAGCCATGATGCAAAGTCTATACAACAACTACAAGCTTCATTCAAATAGCCAAGGCCACTGCACAAGATGAGAGTCAAAAGATAAAGATTCAGTTGGTACTTTCTAGACCAACAAGGATGAAGTTACCGACATGAATAGGCTACTAATGGACACAAGCGACGGAGCTGAAGCGGCTAACGGACCGACCCGGGATGGACCGGGGTCTGCCTAGCTGGCGGTCGACCGCCAGCACAGGGGCGGTCGACCGCCCCAGCCAGGGATTGCCCGTCTGCAGTTCATTCAGCTCCAGGTCGACCGCCAGCCCGTAGCGGTCGACCGAAAATCCCAGGGACCATCCGTCTACATCATGTTTCAGTAGAGGTCGACCGCTAGAAGCTGTAGGTCGATCGCCAGCCCCAAGCCAACCAATGTTGACTTTGTTTCCACTTCGAAAAGAGCCATTCAACAGGGATTTGTTTAATCCAAAAGTCACCTAATCACCCATGATTTGTGGATCTAGTCTGGGGCTTGTCTATAGACCATTCAAAATCTATAAAACCAATACAAGAGGGTTAGAAACCCCAGTTGATGTAGTTGATGAAGTGAATCAAAGAGAGCTCAAGGGAGGCCATTTCGAGGGTACTGTAGCACCTGTGTGAATAGTACTTAGGGCTGGAGTTCTTCATCCTTCCAAGGTGATTCAAGCTCAGATCTGAAGCCAAGCAAACTCCAAGCAAGCAAGAAGCATTCAAGGCTCTCAAAGGTGATCAAAGCTACATCCATACACCTCTTCATCAACTCAAGGAGATTCAAGAAAAGATCAAGCTACATCCAATTCTTCTTCATCAACTCAAGGAGATTCAAAGGAAAGATCAAGCTACATCCTATATCTGCTCCATCAACTCAAAAGGATCAAAGGAAGATCAAATCCTTAACAGATTCAAGATCCATCAATCTCAGACAAGATCTAGTTCATTCTAGCATATCTATATATCTTGTTTAAGCATTTTCATCTTATTCTTTCTTCATTTCATTCAATCTATTGAAACTGAAGATCGTCCCTACCGGTGGTTAGTAGGAAGGCGATCGGGAGTTCTCCGATCTGCGGTGTAGCCATCCCTGCCGGCTTTGTGTGTAGGAAGACAGAAAGAGGGTTTTCTTTGTTGTGTGGTTTGGGGCGTGTCCCTGATCAAGCTGTGAGTCAGCAAGGAAGCCTCACCGGGTTTTGGTGAGGGGTGGATGTAGGTTGCGGGGTTGCAACCAAACCACCTTAAAAATCCCTGTGTTGTGGGTTGTTTATTGTGTGTGATTACTCTATATCTTCTACCCCCATTCACAGGTTCGTGTGGTTCCATACTTGGTAATCTTGTTTACACACTCAAGCACTCAGATTTGTATCTTCGGTTCTATCTACGGTTTAATTGATCTTAGCACTTTGACTGCATCGCTTGGGCGGCCTGCTGCACCCTTGCACATAGGTGCCAAGGTGAAAGTATTGCAAAGTGTTTCCCCAGCTTAGACTCGCATGCACCTTAGTTGATCACCACTGCATTCACGTTCACATGAACTTTGAGTGATCAACATAGCACACACACACGTACGGTTGTTGCAAGCTATTGCATGCTCTGTGCCACTCTACTTAATTCTGCTGTGCATTGTGTCTAAGTGATTCATTCACTTTATAAGAGTGGTTTAAGCTTCCGCTAGCTAAGAGTTTTTAAATAGGCCAAAACCTTTGATAGGATCTATTCAACCCCCCCCCTTCTAGATCCGTTTACACCTCGCGGGACCCAAGAAGTGGTATCAGAGCGAGGCTCTATCATTCCCAGATCCAACGATCTGTAGGGAAAGATCCCGATGTTTTTTTATTTAGATGGCTTCATATGCTACACATGCTTCGATGGCTTCTCCGCCCATTTATGATGGTTCAGATTTTTCTACATGGGTTGGAAGAATGTTCATCTATGTTAGCTCCATAGATCCACAATTGTGGACTCTTATATACAATGGTCCTCATGAGCTGCCATCAAATTCAATTGATTGGTTAGCTGAACATGAGACCAAACACAATGATAATCATCTTGCATATAACTTAATTACAACTGCAGTTGATCTAAGACTAACTCATCTTGTGTCCTCTTGCAGCACAGCCAAGCAAGTATTGGACAAGTTGGTGAAAATCCATGAAAGGAAGTAACAAGAACAAGAATGTTTCATGACCGACTGCGCAGAATAGTCCGGCAATACATCCTCATCACAGGTAAACTCTGACTCCGAGGAATTCACTTTTGAAGAACTTATGGAAGCCTATGATGAGTTGATTACTCAATACAAAAAGGTAAAATCAGAAAACAAAAATTTGAAAAATGATCTCAAGAAAATCAACCAAAATGAAAGCTCGTTTTGTAAAAAGTGTTCTATTTTTAAAGAGTTTAACGACACTCTCTCAGTTGATCTAGATACCCATAAACAAAGCATTGCATGTCTAAGGGAAGAAAATGAAAATCTTCATGATGAAATCACTAGGTTGGAAGAAATTGTAATAAAACTTCAAAACCAACCTAAGTCAATCTCTAATGATCAAACTATGGCCGATGTGCTAATCTATCATGAGAGGTTGATTGAAGAAAATAAAAATTCTGTTTCATGCTCTGCTAACTTTGTATGTGAAAAATGTTCATTCTTGAGAAACATAAATGTTGGTCTTCATGATGATCTTGAATGGCAACAAAATCGATTGATTCTCTGAAAGAAGAGAATAGAGAGTTGTTAGAAAAGAAAATTGAACTTGAACAAGCTGAAGAAGAATTGTATAAAAAATTGGCTGCACATGAAAAAGGTAAATCTGGCATTGAAGATCACTCTGAAACTTTGCATGCTTTAGAACAAAAAAATCAAAATCTTAAAGCAGTAAACGCCATGCTCAATGAGCAATTGGCAGCATGCGAAGAGGGCCTTGTTGAATCTAAACATCACATTTCCTCACTTGAAAATGAAATTCAAAGTTTGAATGATTTCCTGTCAATGTTTGCCCAAATCTAAGATTCTGGCTCACCGGAAGCCACCACTTCTTGTGGTCACCAAAAAGGGCACACTGCTCAAAAGAAAAGTAAAATTCAGCATGCTTATCCAAACATGCACCATAACATGTCCAGTGCTAAATACCATGCCTTCCACAAAATGAATGTCAATTGTTATTATTGTGGTAAACATGGTCACACTGTGCATGATTATTTTATCTTGAGAAATGATGAGCTTAGAGCAGGAGATCAAGTGAAAGGACAAGGAAAGAAATAGGTCAACACTGGCAGAGGGCCTGGTTAGCAAAACTCTGCATAGAATCGCATGGAGAATCAAAAGTGTCGACATTCTCATTCAGACAGGTCGACACTCCCCATGGTCTTCAACAAAAATGCTTCTCTTTGCTGCCTTCATTATGGTAAGACTGGTCACACTGACCAAGAATGCTGGCATCTGAAAGAAAGACACCACCCTCATACAATAAAAGGTAAAAATCATGCTCGTCCACAAAAGCATAGTCAACATACACACACACATGAACATAAAATGAAAAATCAATCTTTTGTGTGTTGTTTCTATTGTGGGAAAAATGGGCATGAGATATATGATTGCCTCACAATGAGGGAGGATGATGTGATTGCTCTGAAAAAGATGGGCCAAGATGCTAAACATGTTGCTAAACCACAATGACCCAAGCAAGCTTGGGTACCTAAAAATTCCAAATGAGAATTTTGGGTGCAGGATGTCTTAGAGCTGAGAAATGAATGGTCAGGTAAATAAAAGCTCAAGTCACAGGTATGTAAATATTTTTTTTATGTTTAGTCTTGACATGTAGATATTGCATCATACGTCTGTCCAATGTCATTAGATTCTGCAAACTGAATTACTCTTTGAAATGCAAAACCCCCATGGTGTGAGATGAACTTTTGAGCTAGATAACTTGTTCACACCATGCTTGATTTTAGCTATTTAACTCATGAAAAACTTGTTATGCTGATGAAGTTAATGTGATGATGAGTTGCATAAGTCTTACTACCAGCCACATCAAATGCTTAGATTTTGGTTTTGATGATGCATGTCATGGCTATATTTTCAACTCGTTATTCATGTTAGCATTATTCAAAAGGAGGAGTCTAGCAATTGACATCATCATGTTGCATTCAGTTCAAAATCAATTGTGAATGATTTGTGTTTGCATCATATTGTGATCACACATACCTTAATGCACATCATGCTTAGTAGACACAAAAATGCACAATTATTTTACAGCATCTTCATTGCATTGTGTATTCACATAAGTCTTAGGCTGCATAATTCATTGCCAACCCATGCATGTATTCAGGGGAGTCAACATCAATCTAGCTTGAATCATTTTACATCATATCATTCTTGCATGGCCATGGTATATCAAATGTTGATGTATGGAAGGGCAGGTTATACTTGCCTCGAAGCACTCAATATGCGTGAGGTTTCACCTCCGCCAAGTACCATGCGTCACTGTTGCACATAGGCCATATAGCTAGGGGGAGTTGTCTTCTTGAGGCATTCGTGCATATGGTTCATATTCATTGTGTTGCATTTCATAAGTGTAAAATTATGCATTATGTTGGTTCATGCATTTCATGTTTGTTCAAGTCAACCCCTGCATGGTTCAAGTAAACCTCTCCTTGACATTCGTCATTCTATTTGACTGCCTACATAACTCCTTGAGTGCATTCATTGCATATTCTTAGGGGGAGTCGTGTTGTTTTTTCTTGATTCATCTGTCCTTTTTGCATCTGAACCTCAATGACCTCCAGTGTGATAATAAGTTCAAGAGACAGACATCACTACGGTGTAAGAGCTTTCTATTATATGCCCTAATGATTGTCCATTCACTAAAAATGGTTCAGATTTAATGATTTCCTTGTAGTTCTGATATATCTTGTTTGAAATCATCTATGTTCTGTAGTTTTAATAGACTTTAACTAAAGACTGCATGTTATGTCTTGAATGACTACCTTGAAATCTGAAAATCCAGACTTCATGACAATCTTTGTGATACTCTAGAGCTTAATATTGTTTCTAAACATCTTGATGAGCTGGAATTCTTGAAAATCAATTTGCAGAGTAATGATATTGTTGCACGGAGAAATATGTCACGTCATCAAATCAAGTGAGGAATGATATATCATGATGTGCCTCTGTTATCTCTGTCTTAATTACATTTGAACTCTAGGCAGAGCAATGGCATAATTACTGAGAAATATATTCTCTCATCAAAGAAATGAGATCGGATATGTCATGACGTGACTTTGCTATCTCTGTTTATTTTGAAGCATAACGGTCAGTCTTACCAAATACCTAGTGTTGGGTCCCGTAGTGCAGGAACACGGATCTAGAGGGGGGGGTGAATAGATCCTACTACTAAAAACTATGACCGATTAAAAACATAGACAAGCGCACAGCCGAATTAACAACCTTGACGAGATTGAAGATTTCACTCAAGCAATATGATTAAATTCTCTCAATCTCACCGTTCGCACACGATTAAGATAAACACATTAAGCTGTTAAACATAACAAGGCAAACCATAATGCAAACCATAGGACACTGAGATTTTTAAGGTGGTTCGGGACCGCGACGGGCTCCCTACGTCCACCCCTCACCAAATCCTGTGAGGCTTCACTCGGGGATAAATCCCCAACACGGAGACGACGCTCCAAACACACACGGGGATGAATCCCCACACACACACGGGGACAAGCCCCAACACACACACAAACGGAGACGATGTCTCCCACACGATCCGATGACCAGATCACAAACACATACACGATCCGACGACCGGATCACAACACACACACACGATCCGATGACCGGATCACAACACACACACACACACACACACGCTGCAACAACCGCAGCACAATAACACAAACACGATCGCACACAGGCGATCAAACACGACCGTATACACAAAGGGGTCGACCCTTTCAGGCAGATTACACAAAAAATAGCTCTGCGCGCTTCGGCTACAAGAATTAATTCTCCTAGCTCCGAACTCGATCGAAGCGAGACTGGAGGCGTTGGAAAGAGGACTCCCAGAGCTACAACATAAAATTTTTAGAGGGGAGATCCAACGGTTGGATTGAAAATGGTGAAGACTGTAAGATAGTTTGAGTTTGAAAAATAACTAAAACCTCCATCAAACTAAAGGGAAACAATTGATTAAATGTTACCATAATCCTATGAAGATCAACAATGATTTTGCATCCTGAAAAATATGATAAACCAAGAGGTTAGTTGAGAATCAAACTCATGAATCAAGCATTAACAATCTCTACAAGGGAGCTCAACATTCAAACACAAGGCGACCAAATCTTCAACAATAAAATGATTCATCACACAAGTGTTAACAAGTATGACAAATGCAAAGCATGCATAATTATCATGGAACCACATTCATTCAAATGGCATTCTTGTTGACAAAAACTAATATTCATGAAGCCTTATTTTCACGAGGAATATTGTCTTCACATGCATCTCACACATCAGTATATACCAATTATGCAAACATGTTTTCTCATGAATTCTCTTGAGTACAGGGCATGTGCATTCTTCCAAGCATGTTTCACAAATTCATGCACACATTGAAATCACAATAACTCTATGAATGATATGTCACTATCAGTCAATTAGAAGTGTGTGTTTAGTGAACACAATCTCATAGATTAAGACCCAAAAGAAGTCATCTCTAGAAAAGCCATCTTCATGCAATTCTTTCATACAGAAGTCATTAACTCAAGCTTTTAGAGCAAAGTACACATGACCAATCATTCATCCAATGCATGAGCAATATGGAACCAACTTTCATGAAGTCTTGTATGAATATTTCAAGCCCAAAAATATTATGAAGAAAATGCATGAAAATATCCAACCAAGACGTTGAAAGCTATTAGATGAAATAAATGAAATGTAGAAGAATCATTGCAATGCAATGAGAGAGGCAACCCCCTTTTTTCAATAAGATCTTCATTGACACACTCCTTTGAGTTCCAAACATGAAGCATGGATTTTGATCCTGCAAATCAAAATATTCAAGGCATGAGATCCTTAAATACAAATCATTCATATAACTTTCAAACATGAACAGAGTTAACTCCCTTTAAGAAGAAGAGCTTCATTAATGGACTCCTTAAGATTCCAAGTATGAGCCATGAAGTTGTATTCCTATAAACCAACATAAATATAACCAAGTGTTCACATGACTGTCAAGAGTGAACATTAACTCCATCAACTCATCAACTCAAGATATAACATATGTTGCTCAATGAACCACATACACACACAAACACAATCGTTTTGATATCATTGAAACCAAACACCAACTAGGGGATGCAACAATCTCTCCCTTTTTGATGATGACAAAATGATGTGTGTGATAATACAGATTTTGCAAACATGGGCAAATATTGAGCATACACCAATTCTTCCATGCTCCCCAAGATAACAACAAGTATAAGGCATTGAGCACACACATTAAACATTCTCCCCCCTTTTGTCATCTACAAAAAGATAGAGGGTATGTGACATAAAATGAACATGTGAGGCCAAAGATAAGTTTTCAATTTAAATGCCAATTGATGTTAAGTAGGGGCTCAACCATATGAAACCAAGTGTTGATCAAGGTAGAGGCACAAACATAGACAATGTCAATTCTTGAAGAGAGAGCCTCAAAGATAGCATTTGTTGATCATGATACCATTTGTTGGTTGAACTCATTTTGACATTTATCCAACATGAAGTGTTCAGAATATGCATTTTAGAATGAACTGTGCCAATTGTTGAAAAGTATGGATTTGATCAAGATGATATCATGATTGACCTATATGCATGCTAAAAATGTTAAATATGCAAATATGGAAATTAGCACTGAATATGCACTTTGTGAATGTTAATCACGCAAGATATGAAGCTATGCACATGATAACTTCTATCCTTCAAATGTAAAGTTTATGCTCAGAATTAGACTCAAGGGGAATGCATGAACATGCAAGCACACAAGCACAATCGTCATGCACACATATAGTATATATAGTAACTCCCCCTTAATGAGGCACGGGTTAAGAAAAGAGCATGTGATTCAAATTCAAGAGTATAAGACATGAAACATAACTAAGAGGTTTTGTGCATACACAACTAGGAGTACTACATAAACCATGAATGTAGGCAAATTCATAAAATACATATATCACAAAAATACCCATGTGAAATGTGAGGCAATGACTAATGAGCTACAAAACATATGGATTGTCAGATTTTCTAAAGAACACTAGAAGGTAATCTCCTCTCTATACTTTCACTTTAGATTCTCGACTTTCGGTAGCTTCGCACAACCCCGATTTTGTTTCTTTTAAAAGACTTCACCTTTCGGCGTGAGTTTCCTCATATGTCTCAATAGGGATTCCCGGCTACTTGGATTCGTCACACATATGGATTTTTGTTTCTCCTTTTGATGCGGGTTTCCTCCTTTGTTTCAGGGGGGATTCCCGGTTACTCAGATCCACATTCCACTTATTGAATTTTTGTGGGGTAGGCAGCTTTTTCCTCACGATTACTCTTTAATGTCCATGTAGAGATTTAAGTTCCCTTTAGAGTGTTGGAAAGATTTTCTTAAATCCTTATCAATGAAATACATTGAATTCATTATATGCAAGAGTGTGGGGGTAAATTTTTATTTTGCATGTATAAAATGAATTCGACAAGACATAGCTATGACTCCCCCTAAATGTATGCACGGTCGGAATCAAATCCTCCCCCTTAATATATGACATGTATCACATATGAATAAAATCACTACATTGTTATTTATCAAGGAGGTGAGGTCTTAGAAAGATCAAGAAATGGTTTCATAGGGTAAATACTTACAAGCATGCAAGGATTCATGAAACATACATACAATCATTCACGAGTCAAGATATGCGATTATCATGAAATATATGCATATGCTCTATATGCATGAATATGCAATATGCATCTTTTTGTCATTTTATATGCATACTATATGAATGATATGCAATGATGCCAATGCAATGCAGAATGTCAGATTTTTATTTAAAAGTTCTAAATGCATTGCAAAATTCAATATAGGTGTAAGATGCAAGTTTTCAGTTTTTCATATGAATGATCTAAATGCACCTTATGAAGTTTCTAATGCATGTAACTTATAAACGCATGAGAATGCAATGCAGGATGCAAATTTTTTTTTATTATTATTTTTATTTTAGAACATCATGACAGAATGCACAAGGAGACATACATATTCAACTGATGAGCAGCAACCATTTTCCAAGACTTGCCCTTTTTGAACAAGGGTACACAAATGATCAAAATCAAGTAGTGAACCCAAATTATTTTCAGAAATGTTCAAAAATAGATTTTCAATAACATTTCAAGAGTTTAGAGTGTCATCCACAAACCAAACATATTTTATAGGTTCTAGTACGAGGTGGAGGTGAAGGTTTTAAAACCCAACTCACACGTAGTGAGAGCTTCTAGGTGGACATAATCCACCTTTCCAATACACACCATTTGATATATAAGATACTCAATTTCACTCAGATGCTCATGTATTTCATATTGAAAAGTATTTAGTAGGCAAAGACATCATGCTTATTCCTCAAAATTTTCAGATTCATTCAACCAACGAGACATGTTCATCATAGCAGAATACAAGAACAACAGATCAAGTTTAGAAACAATATCTGTCAAAGGAACAATTCTGCATATCAGAAATGTTGCCTTCTAGAAGTAAAAATGAATTTCAGAATCAATTTAAACGCACATGGTATTTCATAATTTCAAGGCAAATTGGTTTCCTTCAAAAGACATGTTTCCACATTTCAATACCAATTGTTGCATATGATCAAGCAATTCCACAGTTCAAAAATTTTACCCTTTTGAAACAAGAAGGGTTTTCAAATTCAATTTGAAAGCACATGCAAATCAAAGGCATATTGATTTCATTAAAAACACAAGGTTCCTGATAAGCCGAATAATTCAATTTCTGAATTTTGGTACTAGGCGGAGAACATAGGTCCGAAGACCACCATCACGCTTAGTGGAAGTATCCAGTTGAACGTAGTCCAACCTTTTCTAACCACTATTTGATATACCAAATATTCATCCATTGAAGATATGTATGGCTTGTGAAGAATTTGAGCAAAACATGAGAACATACCAAAATCTGATTCCAAAACATCAAAACCACCAAGTTTGACAGTGAAGGAGCAAAGTTGGAGTTTTACCATATGAATGTGTCATGTTCCATTTTATTGGAACCCCTTTCATTCTTTATTTACCTCAAGGCACACTTGCATCCAAAATAATTCATTCACCAGATTTGGGCACCAAGTCTTTTTGGGTCCCTGGTGGTTGGTAGCATTGCCACCTAATGCTTTCTTCCTTTTCATTGCTACAACATCATCATTCTTCATGATCCTGCAATTCTCAATAGCATGTCCATGGTTTCCACAATAAAGGCATTGAGGAGAAGCAGTTTTACCAAAAGACTTCCTTTTTGGAGTAAAGGAAGTTTCAAATCCATTCCATCTTCTATTTTTAAAAGGTCTAGATTTAACAAAATTAGACCTAGCATGCATTCTATAAGCATGGAAATTTTTTATTTTCAAAAACCAACATTCTTTCATTACATGCCCGTACTTCCCACAATGAAAGCAACAAGGAGACGTGGGTCTACGGAATGACTTTCCATTGTTTGCATGAGTGTTTGTGAACAAGTTTTTCTTATGGGATGCAAACCTTTCAGCATGGGAAGTAAGTTCATTTCTGAATTTTCTTTGAAAGTTAAACTTAGCATTCATGACACGATAGTCATCATTTTATTTGACAAAGCAATCATTCATGACATGGCCAAGTTTGTGACAATAAAAGCATGAGACATTTTTCTTTTTGCATGCAAGTTTGTTATCCTTTTTCATGACAACACAATCATCCATCATATGTCCAAACATACCACAATAGAAACATTCAACATTAGACTTTGATTTTTGAAATCTATTTAGCATGGTTGGTTTGCCATTTTTCTTTTTCGTAAAATCTTTTTCAGAAGTTTTCTTTTGAAAAATGGGAGGAGGAGCTTTGGAGGTGCTAGGAATGTCGGATTCATGAACAAAAGAGGTCTTCATTTTTGATTCAAAAGATTTTTTGTTGACCGGGATATAACCAAGACCCTCTTTTTGAAAGTTCACTTTAATACCTAGCAATGTGTCTAAGTTCTCCTTCCCTTTGACAAATCTAGACAAGTCATTTTTCAAATCATTTATCTCTTTTTCACATGCAAGGATTTTCTCACTGAGCAAACAATTCACAGATTCCAAGTTTTCATTCTCTTTCAAGATTTCCTTATTTTCATCATTCATGGCATAGAGTTCTTCAATTAAGTTTTAAGAACTTTCTCAGTTTCAACAAACTTTGAAATCTTAACAAGCAATTTTTCATTCTCAGATTTCAACAAGAAGATTTCTTTTTCAAGTTTATCAAAGCATCTCAATCTTCCTTCTAGTAAGGAATTCTGAATTAACATGGCACCATTTTTCTTTTTAAGATCTTCATTTTCATTCATGATGCTTTTGCTATCAATTTCAGAATCAAGTAGCTTTTCAAACATTTTATCATCATCAGACAAAGAGGCTAGCTTGTTCTTAAGATATTCTTCATTTTTCTCAAGCATGGAGATTTTAGACATGAGGAATGTATTTTGCTCACGCAGCTCATCACACTCATTTTTAATTTGAAAAGATGCGTTAAGTTTTCTAGCCATTTCAACATCTTCATTCAAACAGGAAATCTCTTCTGAAAATAATTCAACTTTTGATTCAAGAGATTCATTTTGTTCTTGAAGATGTTCAATTTTTGACTCCAAGATTTTACAGTTCTCACAGGAGGAATTAGCATGCCCATTCTCATTAATCTTCCTTTTCAAGGTTTTATTTTCAGATTTGAGTTTCTTGCATTTATCATACAGCGTAGCATATGCCATTTGCCATTCCTCAATAGAGAGTTCTTCGGATTCAGAATTTACCTCATCAACATTTTCATCATGGCATTGATCAGCATCGTCGGCCATGAAATCTTTTTGCCCTTCCATCTCTTGAGCTTTGATTAACCGATCCATAAACTCCTTTGCCGTTGTACAAGAAGAAGCAAATGGAAACAAGTCAGTGTCTACGGCAGCTTGTAATAAACTCAAGACAATAATATTTTCATGATTCTTCAATTTATCATGTTTAGACCACTTGGTCTCATCTGAAGGCAAAATGTGAGGACCATTATGAATCAACTTCCAAAGATTTGGATTAACAGAGTTTGCAGTCCTACATAATCTGCCCAACCACAAGGAAAAATCAGAACCATTAAAAATATATGCAAAATTCATTGAAAACTGTTCGACAGAAAAACTCATCATTGAACAAGCACTGGGATCACTCTGTAGATCGTGAGATCTAGGGACAGCAGAGCCTCGCTCTGATACCAATTGTTGGGTCCCGTAGTGCAGGAACACGGATCTAGAGGGGGGGGGGTGAATAGATCCTACTACTAAAAACTATGACCGATTAAAAATATAGACAAGCGCACAGCGGAATTAACAACCTTGACGAGATTGAAGATTTCACTCAAGCAAGATGATTAAATTCTCTCAATCTCACCGTTCACACACAATTAAGATAAACACATTAAGCTGTTAAACATAACAAGGTAAACCACAATGCAAACCATAGGACACTGAGATTTTTAAGGTGGTTCGGGATTACGACGGGCTCCCTACGTCCACCCATCACCAAACCCGGTGAGGCTTCACTCGGGGATAAATCCCCAACACGGAGATGACGCTCCAAACACACACGGGGATGAATCCCCACACACACATGGGGACAAGCCCCAACACACACACAAACGGAGACGACCTCTGCCACACGATCCGACGACCGGATCACAAACACATACACGATCCGACGACCGGATCACAACACACACACACACACGCTGCAACAACCGCAGCACAATAACACAAACACGATCGCACGAAGGCGATTAAACACGACCGTATACACAAACGGTCACACACACGAGTATCTCTATTGTTCAGAAAATAAACACAAATACTCAAGCATGCTCAAACCCAAAATATAGATCATAGAACATATCACAAAGAACTGATAGCAGACATAGAAGAAGTCCCCCTTTGATCTTCAAGGCCGGTTGATGATGTTCCTTGAACCACGAGTTGGAGAGAAGCAGGATGAAGACGTTTCTTGCGTCCTCTTGATCCTCTCTTCGATCTGCACCTTTTCTTCTTCTTCCACGTTCTCCAGATCTTCACGGAAGTAGATGATCTCCTCCTTGCAAGAGCTCCACCATGTTCTCCACTTTTCTTCACCTATACGAATGAACAAATGTGCATTAGAGTTAATCACTCCCAAATTCCTAACTCTTATATAAGCAACTCAAGGGGTGGGGAAAAGGCTCATAAACCCTCCTAATACATGTTAAAAACACCTTAATAACAATAGAAACTAATAGGGGGTAGTATGGTAATGTTTGAAAGGGTTTTCAATGGGTTTTAGACACTTTCGTAAGTCCCGTCCGGAAGGGGTCGACCCTTGGGGTCGACCCTCGGGCAACAGGTTGCTGGAATACACAAAAAAACACCCTGTGTTACAGGGGTCGACCCTTCCATGGGTCGACCCCAGGGGTCGACCCTTTCAGGCAGATTACACAAAAAATAGCTCTGCGCGCTTCGGGGACAGGAATTAATTCTCCTAGCTCCGAACTCCGATCGAAGTGAGACTAGAGGCGTTGGAAAGAGGACTCCCAGAGCTACAACATAAAATTTTTAGAGGGGAGATCCAATAGTTGGATTGAAAATGGTGAAGACTGTAAGAAAGTTTAAGTTTGAAAAATAACTAAAACCTCCATCAAATCAAATGGAAACAATTGATTAAATGTTACCATAATCCCATGAAGATCAACAATGATTTTACATCCTGAAAAACATGATAAACCAAGAGGTTAGTTGAGAATCAAACTCATGAATCAAGCATTAACAATCTCTACAAGGGAGCTCAACATTCAAACACAAGGCGACCAAATCTTCAACAATAAAATGCTTCATCACACAAGTGTTAACAAGTATGCCAAATGCAAAGCATGCATAATTATCATGGAACCACATTCATTCAAATGGCATTCTCGTTGACAAAAACTAATATTCATGAAGCCTTATTTTCACGAGGAACATTGTCTTCACATGCATCTCACACATCAGTATATACCAATCATGCAAACATGTTTTCTCTTGAATTCTCTTGAGTACAGGGCATGTGCATTCTTCCAAGGATGTTTCACAAATTCATGCACACATTGAAATCACAATAACTCTATGAATGATATGTCACTATCAGTCAATTAGAAGTGTGTGTTCAGTGAACACAATCTCATAGATTAAGACCCAAAAGAAGTCATCTCTAGAAAAGCCATCTTCATGTAATTCTTTCATACATAAGTCATTAACTCAAGCTTTTAGAGCAAAGTACACATGACCAATCATTCATCCAATGTATGAGCAATATGGAACCAACCTTCATGAAGTCTTGTATGAATATTTCAAGCCCAAAAATATTATGAAGAAAATGCATGAAAATATCCAACCAAGACGTTGAAAGCTATTAGATGAAATGAATGAAATGTAGAAGAATCATTGCAATGCAATGAGAGAGGCAACCCCCTTTTTTCAATAAGATCTTCATTGACGCACTCCTTTGAGTTCCAAACATGAAGCATGGATTTTGATCCTGCAAATTAAAATATTCAAGGCATGAGATCCTTAAATACAAATCATTCATATAACTTTCAAACATGAACAGAGTTAACTCCCTTTAAGAAGAAGAGCTTCATTGATGGACTCCTTAAGATTCCAAGTATGAGCCATGAAGTTGTATTCCTACAAACCAACATAAATATAACCAAGTGTTCACATGACTGTCAAGAGTGAACATTAACTCCATCAACTCATCAACTCAAGATATAACACATGTTGCTCAATGAACCACATACACACACAAACACAATCGTTTTGATATCATTGAAACCAAACACCAACTAGGGGATGCAACACCTAGGAATACTGGCGTCTAAACAACGTGTATTCTTATGGTTAGGAGACATGTACTAGACTTGACTGCTCGTAAAATATGAGTCTTGTTCCTTCAAATGTAAAAGATACTGAAAATCACATTTGCTACGATCATAAAATTCCATGATCTAATCATGATTGTTTAGCCTCAATACTAGTTTTTGTGCTATTTCCTTTGCAGTTCTTGAATATGGATGTATAAGACAAGGGAAGGTTAAACACTGTCATGATATGCGCTTCTGGTTCATTTCTATTAAACCATGGATATCGATGCCTTTTGAACTCTATTGATGATCTTGGTTTTCATTAGCTTTGAACCATATATATTGCTCCCGGCATGTTTCCAATTTCCATATAATGGCTTGCTCTTCCACTACCATTCCACTCTGATCTCTAGGACTTTTGTCAACCACTGTACTATATCTCTCCTTTTTACAGTTGGCAAAGGGGGAGAATGTCTTGTTGTGAGTCCTTGCTGTGGACTTGGGAGAAAGGGGGAGATGTTGCCTAATGCTGCCTTTGAGTGTTGTCAAAGGGGGAGAGTGCAATGTGGATATGGGAGAATCCAAGGGGGAGAGAACATTCATTTATGATGAGGGTTTATGCATAGCATTCATACACTTTACTTCTCCATGCATACGTATATCCATGCATACATATCTGCATTCACATGCTTCACTATCATGGATCTTGAGCTGCACATGTTACATATGTCATAAACTTTGCTGTCTTGGCTATTTATGCCATATAATGACTCACAGTGTTGCCATCATCAAAAAGGGGGACAATGTTGAATACGTGTGCACCATGATTACTGTTATGGTTTTGATGATAGCAACTACTATACGTCATACTGTGCTTGCAAATGATGTCATTCTGTATTTGTTTAAGCAATCAGTCATTTCATCGAACATGTTGTGTGCATGAGCAGTGCATGGTTTTTGATAGCAAATACTAAGTCACATTGTGTTTGCATATGACGTCATTGTGCATCTGTTTAAACAGTTAGTCATTTCATCGAACAGGTTGTGTGATGAGCAATGCATCAGTGCATACCATTGTTCATATCTTGCATTGGTTCATTCATATAGTTGGTGCATCTCTTATGCTGCTACACATAAAGTCTATACATTAGATTGCATAGCTTGCCATGCAAAGTCTATACATTCTCCATGCATATCCATTAACAAGTCTATACATTGGATTGCATAGCTTGTCATGCAAAGTCTATACATTCTCCATGCATCTTCATTACTAAGTCTATACATCCTGCAACTCAAAGTCTATACATCATCCTGTTGCAGGCACATCAAGTCTATACATCCTTCAGCAGCAAGTCTATACATCAGCAAGTCTATACATCAGCAAGTCTATACATCCTGCAACAAACTCAAAGTCTATACGTTGGATAAAGTCTATACGTTGGACAAAGTCTGTACATTGGACGAAGTCTATACGTTGGACGAAGTCTATATGTTGGACAAAGTCTGTACGTTGCTAAACATGAAGTCTGTACGTTCGCTGCCTAGCACAACTCGAAGACTATACGTTGCTGCATACAAAGTCTATACGTTGCTGCAGATGAAGTCTGTACGTTGGCTGCATGCACAACTCAAAGTCTGTACGTTGCACAACACGAAGTCTGTACGCTGCGGCAGATGAAGTCTGTACGTTGCTGCAGATGAATTCTATACGTTGGCTGCATGCACAAAACAAAGTCTGTACGTTGCACAAGACAAAGTCTGTACGTTAGCTGCTAGCACAACTCCAAGTCTGTACGTTGGTTGATGGTTGCAACACAAGTCTATACATTGCGTTCTGTTGTGTTCATGCATCAAGTTACCAAGTCTATACGTTCATGAAGCAAGTCTGTACAGGCTCATGCATGCTCAAGGTGCAAAGTCTGTACAGAGTTCATACATGCACACAAAGTCTACACGTCCAAGCCTTGATGCAAAGTCTATACAACAACTACAAGCTTCATTCAAATAGCCAAGGCCACTGCACAAGATGAGAGTCAAAAGATAAAGATTCAGTTGGTACTTTCTAGACCAACAAGGATGAAGTTACAGACATGAACAGGCTGCTAATGGACACAAGCGACGGAGCTGAAGCGGCTAACGGACCGACCTGGGATGGACCGGGGTCTGCCTAGCTGGCAGTCGACCGCCAGCACAGGGGCGGTCGATCGCCCCAGCCAGGGATTGCCCGTTTGCAGTTCTTTCAGCTGCAGGTCGACCGCCAGCCCATAGCGGTCGACCGCCAGCCCGTAGCGGTCGACCGGAAATCCCAGGGACCATCCGTCTACATCATGTTTCAGTAGAGGTCGACCGCCAGAAGCTGTAGGTCGATCGCCAGCCCCGAGCCAACCAATGTTGACTTTGTTTCCGCTTCGAAAAGAGCCATTCAACATGGATTTGTTTAATCCAAAAGTTCCCTAATCACCCATGATTTGTGGATCTAGTCTGGGGCTTGTCTATAGACCATTCAAAGTCTATAAAACCAATACAAGAGGGTTAGAAACCCCAGTTGATGTAGTTGATGAAGTGAATCAACGAGAGCTCAAGGGAGGCCATTTCGAGGGTACTGTAGCACCTGTGTGAACAGTACTTAGGGCTGGAGTTCTTCATCCTTCCAAGGTGATTCAAGCTCAGATCTGAAGCCAAGCAACCTCCAAGCAAGTAAGAAGCATTCAAGGCTCTCAAAGGTGATCAAAGCTACATCCATACACCTCTTCATCAACTCAAGGAGATTCAAGAAAAGATCAAGCTACATCCAATATTCTTCTTCATCAACTCAAGGAGATTCAAAGGAAAGATTGAGCTACATCCTATATCTGCTCCATCAACTCAAAAGGATCAAAGGAAGATCAAATCCTCAACAGATTCAAGATCCAACAATCTCAGACAAGATCTAGTTCATTCTAGCATATCTATATATCTTATTTGAGCATTTTCATCTTGTTCTTTCTTCATTTCATTCAATCTATTGAAACTGAAGATCGTCCCTACCGGTGGTTAGTAGGAAGGCAATCGGGAGTTCTCCGATCTGCTGTGTAGCCGTCCCTACCGGCTTTGTGTATAGGAAGATAGAAAGAGGGTTTTCTCTGTTGTGTGGTTTGGGGCGTGTCCCCGATCAAGCTGTGAGTCAGCAAGGAAGCCTCACCGGGTTTTGGTGAGGGGTGGATGTAGGTTGCGGGGTTGCAACTGAACCACCTTAAAAATTCCTGTGTTGTGGGTTGTTTATTGTGCGTGATTGCTCTATATCTTCTACCCCCATTCACAGGTTCGTGTGGTTCCATACTTGTTAATCTTGTTTACACACTCAAGCACTCAGATTTGTATCTTTGGTTCAATCTATGGTTTAATTGAGCTTAGCACTTTGACTGCATCCCTTGGGCGGCATGTTCCACCCTTGCACACAGGTGCCAAGGTGAAAGTATTGCTAAGTGTTTCCCCAGCTTAGACTCGCATGCACCTTAGTTGATTACCACTGCATTCACGCACACATGAACTTTGAGTGATCAACATAGCACACACACACGTACGGTTGTTACAAGCTATTGCATGCTCTGTGCCACTCTACTTAATTCTGCTGTGCATTGTGTCTAAGTGATTCATTCACTTTATAAGAGTGGTTTAAGCTTCCGCTAGCTAAGAGTTTTTAAATATGCCAAAACCTTTGATAGGATGTATTCAACCCCCCCCCCCTTCTAGATCCGTTTACACCTCGCGGGACCCAACATTAAGGACTTGAATGATACAAGAACATTTGGTGAGATCAATCCTAGCTCTTTTAATATCCATGTTGAAATTCATGCCTTGCGTTAAGTAGGTAATAGAGTAATATTCATAATCTAAGGTAATTTAATTAGGTCTTCATTATACATGCCTTAGATTCATGCATTTTATTGGTGTGAACTCTATTCCTTAACCCCACTAGGTTGGCACCTTATCTTGGTGGTTTTTACCACATTACTGGTTGTTCTGGCGCAAGGGTCGACCCCAAGGGTCGACCCCTGTAAAATTTTTGTTTAACATAATGCTCCAAGCGCGAGGGTCGACCCCAAGGGTCGACCCCTGTAAAATTTCTGCTTAGCAGAATCTATTTGAACAAGGGTCGACCCCAAGGGTCGACCCTTTCAGGTCCGACCTCCAGCCGTGAATTTTGACTTCCGTTTCTTTGCACTAAAAGTCTTCCTATCCTAGTCCAACCTCTACAAAACATTCCACAAAATGTGGATCTGGTTCCCTAGCTTTTATTGACTGTCCTAAACAATTAAACATGCCCAAGTGGCTTAAGATAAAGATGATGCTAGGTGAGAAAAATAGAAAGCAAGTCTTTTCTGAAGTTCCAATATGTTTGTGTGTGCAGGGTCGCAGCTGGAGCTCCCAAGCCTTCTTCCACCTTGATCCGAAGCTGAAAGTGAAGGGAAGAGGTAAGAATCAAGTCCCCATATCATCTACAATTGGAAGCTGTAAGGGATTTCAAGTTACAACTTCATTTCCGCGCCATTCTCCTCCAGTCTTCTTCCAAGATCAACCGTTCTTCTGCAGAAGCATTCAATTACATTCAAGGAAGTGAAAGGGGGAGCTTCAACCAGGATAAATCATTCTTCACTCCTTACTCTCAGATTTACTTTGTGTCTACTTGAGCATTTGATGTAAAACTTGATTCAGTTTTGTGTGTGGGTTGTTCGTGTTCGGAAACACGAACGTGTGTGTGTGTGTGTGTGTGGTAGCCCAGATCGGGTGCCGCGTATGTGTGTTTGCTGTTCTACACAGTGTGTGTGTGTGGCTTACATCATAGTGAAGTCTTGATCCTCACAAGTGAGGGGTGGACGTAGGGGACACGGCAGTGTACCCGAACCACCTAAAAATTCCATGTGTCACTTGTGGTTTGTTCTTCTGCATCCATAGTCGAGTGTGCTTCACGGTGATTTGAGCGTACACCAACTCTTCTGTCAAACACCTACCATAATCCACACGCATTCACAAGTGTATCCATGTTCGGGTGAGATCTAGTGCTTATATGTTTACTTATCATTATTTTCCTTGGAAGAAATTTTAATTGGCCAATCAATTCACCCCTACCCTTTTGATTGCCGCCTTTCGGGACTCAACAACCAGGATGAGCACAAGACGGCTAACAAACGGCCGCTTAGACAGGTGGGCGGCTCCGAGAGAACCACGTAATCTCTAGAGGATAGAAACGAAGGAGGAGCTAATGACAACCTGCAACCACTCAAACAGAAACCCTAAACAAGCACAAAAATGGGTCAGCACACCACTAACACGATGGGCACTAGGTGTCTCACCGTGATCGCCAAAAAAAAGGGTGTTGACATGTTTTTCCCTTTCCCCTTTTTTGATTATCCTTCCAATCCCTTCTTTACTGTGTTAATATAAAGAACCAAACAACGTGTAAATAGCAGGGGGAAAGATGTGGAATGTGTGTGATCGCCACCAAGGTGCCGAATGTAAGCAAGTACACCGTACCTTGGAAAGAAAGGGGAGACACTCACCTAGAACAGCACTGCAGTAATATGCGGTTTTGAATGAACCACACATTGGACGCACGGTCACTCGACAGACCGCCCGACAGCGCTGGGATGAACGCGGGATGAAGAGTAGCTGGATGAGGGGACGGTTCAGGATCAACCACTGTGCAGAACTGGACGGTCAAGATGAAGCCGCTCTATTCCTCGCACGGACGGATGAAGACCGCTCTGTGCCACCAACTCCCAAACCGTGGGATCTCTACCTCCACCCTTCCCGGCCGGCCAGAAAGAGTGGGCCTCGTGTTAGGACGCTGCTGACCTGCGAAACAAAGTGCAAAACATGCAAGGAAACCCAAATCAGAACTGTGAGGTGCAGTAAATGTGCATGCGGACGAAAACAATCATAGGAGAACTATACAGGCGCGCTACGAATGGAATGCTCATGAGATGCTTGGATGATAATGAGGCTTGGAAAGTGGCTGAAGCAGCCCATTCTAGTGAGTGTGGAGGTCATGTCAATGGCCAGGCTCTAGCGAAGAAAATCCTTAGGCAGGGCTACTACTGGCCCACTCTAGAGGAAGATTGCTCCCTCTATGTCCGGAGGTGTCTTAAGTGCCAACTCCATGCTGATAAAATCCATGCTCCAGCTTCATCTCTCCACCCTCTCTCTGCTCCTTGGCCATTCTCTATGTGGGCTTTCGACGTTGTCGGCCCGCTCGGTGATCCTAATTCTCAGACCAAGCAGAAATCCTTTATCCTTATCGCCACTGAGTACTTCACCAAATGGGCCAAAGCCGAGGCGTACGCAGAGATCAAAGCTTCAACGGTGTGTCACTTTATCATGAAGAATATCATCTCGCGGTTCGGAGTGCCAAGCAGCATCATCACCGACAACGGACCCCAGTTTGTATCTCAAGAGCTCAAGGACCTATGTAAGAAGTTCAACATTGCATTGCATCATTCATCTCCAGATTATCCTCAAGGCAACGGTCAAGACGAGGCCACTAATAAAACCCTTCTTAAAATCATAAAGAAAACATGTGAATCTCATAAGTTTTCCGATTGGCTAGAAAAATTAGTGGAAGCTCTGTGGGCTTACCGCACCTCCGTCCGTACTCCCACAGGACAAACTCCCTATGCTCTTACCTACGGGATGGAGGCGGTGCTCCCATATGAGATCTTGATCCCTTCCCTTAGAGTGCAGCTCGATAAAGAACTTAATCTCGATGAACGTCGAGAGGCGTTGCTTGTCCAGTTGGAACTCTTAGATGAGAAGAGGATGAATGCGGCCGATCATGTATCCGTTTATCAAAAGAGAGTTTCGCATTATTTTCAAAAGAAGGTAATAGAACGTAAATTTCAAACAGGTGATATGGTTTTGAAACACAAATTCATTCGGTCTACAGGTCCTAGGTCTAAATTGCAACCTAACTGGGAAGGGCCGTTTGTCGTAAAAGAAGCTTATCCAGGGAATGCTTATCGCTTAGTAAATGCGGAAGGTGAGGAGCTCTCTCACCCGTGGAATGGGTTGTACCTTAAGCGGTTCTTTCCTTAGAGTCTAATCAGTGCCACCCCGGGCAACAAGATGTTCCTCCTATTTCTCTAAAAAGGGTCCCTAGTAAAGGCAATCACACACTACACGACATCCCTGGTCAGGTTTCCCGCTTTAAAAGACACCGTTTCTCCTTGGCCATGCTTTGGGGGAAAGTTGAAGTCCCTGTTCGTTCCTTCCATCGGCTGAATCCAGGGGCAGGAAGTGAATAAGGAGGCGATAACCAATCCAGGCACCCTGACGAGAGGAGGTCTCAAATAGGGGCAGTCTGTTATGACCTAACGCCACAAGCAAAAGAGCAAGAACAAGAAAGCAAAGGGTTAATCTCTACGATAAAAAATCAAAAGTATCATCCCGAAGGTCTATTGAATATGATTCCAAAGCTCCAAAAAGCAAGAAAGAAAAAGAAATCTAGGCATGACAAGAGTGGCAGTACAGTTCCCCGCGGGACGAATGAGCCCGGTCGCACGCATGCCTAGAGTGGACTAAGGTTCGATGACGGACACAAAGCCCCGGCGCAACAGACCAAATTTCTAATGGATTGTCTGGAGAGGAACTCAAGTCCTAAAAACTTCTAAGTCTGGCCTAAGCTTTACCCCGTGTTCTATTTTCCTTTTTCAGAATTGAAACTAGTACGCTGGGTATGGCCCTGGTAGAAACACCGTCATGAAAATCTGGGCCTTGGTCAGGGGTTGTCACCTCATTGCACGCCAACCTCGGGACTCTCAATACGATGCGGAGGGCTCGCGTTGCTAAGGGAAAGCCCTGGTTTTCAAAATCCAAAAACAACATATATTTCAAAATCCAAAAACATTATATATTTAAAAATCAAAAAACATAATATATTTCAAAATCCAAAAACAACATATATTTCAAAATCCAAAAACATCATATATATTTCAAAAATCCAAAAAAACCACATATTTTAAAAATCCAAAAACATCAAATATTTCCAAAACACAGAAAAAATTTGAATATAATTTCCAAAATCCAAAAATACCATCATATGCATCGCATGCATCGCATTATTTCTATTATGTTTTTCCCGCCTATTTAATAAGGCTCCACCCCTTGACCAAATATCAAGAAACGGTCATTATCTAACTCGCTTCGAGGCAAGGGGTTGAGTCTAAGAACAGATCTAACTTGCTCCATGTTTAAGTATGTGCAGAACGCAGGACCAAGAACAAAGCTGAAATCTCACAACTATGCAGGTTCAAGGCTGTGACGCGCCAGGTACAGGCTGTCACATTCGTTTAACGGTCCATGCTAGCCCGTTACATCTCTTCAGGCCTTCACTGTGACTCTCTCAGCAGCTGTCTCTCTATTGGCCTGGGGCACGACCGTTACTACTCCTAACGGTCCATCGTTGGACCGTTACTTCTTCCAGAGGATTTAGTTCTCAGAGCATACACTATAACGGCCTATCTCCCCACCGTTATCTCCTTGTAACGGCCCTGCTTAGATCCGTTACATTCTCCAGAAGCCAGGTTCTACTGGTCGTTCTAACCAAATCAAGCCATAAATTCATGTCCATTCAATTAAGGCAATCTTATCTTATTCACGTGAATTTAATGCAACATGAGATTGATAAAAATTCCAACTCTGATTGTCAAATCACATCATTCATAAAAAGAAAATCAAACTACATTCAGTCTCTTATCCGCAAAAGGGCGGATCTTCCTCAACTCTTTCAGGTAGCCATGGCGTGCTTCGTCGTTCTCTTCTACTTCTTCTTGCCACGGGCGCACCTTGCTGATCTCCCACATGGTCAGCATGTTCGGACTACTCTTTCATCTTCCTCAGTCCCCATCTTCCTAGGTAGAAGGGGAGGGTAGTGTGATAATGCAGAAACTTTGGTTCGAGGAAGCCCGATCTGAAGACGGCACCGGTGTGGGTTGTAGATCGCCATGGTAGTATTTCCCACTAGCTGGAGGTCCAGGCCGTGACGCCGCGATATTCTAAGAAGAGCGCTCCGAAGGATCCTTGGTCGCATGATGAATTTCTCCATTGGAAGGGTGTTGAAGAAGAGGCGCCATTCATCCCGAGTTTTCTTGTCCGCCATCTTACATTCAACCTGTGAAGAAAATCCAGATGCCCCTCCAATGAAGAAGAGAGGGTGGCTCTCGAAGATCCGGCTAGCAGAACTAATATCTTCCTTTGGTTGGAACTTGATTCTCACTCCCATCCAACACTCAAGGAGTATCATGGAGCCGAACAAAGGTCCTCCTAAGCAAGCCGAGCTGAGTCCTTCATAGAGGTATGAGAGGATCGCTTGAGAGATGGACATTCCCCGCCACAACCCACTAATAATGCTGAGATTTTGGGTATCTAAAAGGTGGTCGGTTGTAGTGAAAAGAAAGACTCCACATAAGCAAACCGCCACCGCCTTGGCTATTGCTTCATGTCTCTCCCACTTGTTTTTACAATGAGACACTAACCACTGTGCTAAGGGTATCAAGTGAATGTGCCGTGGGCTGATCATAGTCCTCACGTCCTTTGGATTATGGATGAAATCACTCAAGGTCAAGGACGGGTCGATAGGCTCAATCGTGTAGCAAACTCGGTCTTCATCCCCCACCTTAGTCTTAGGAAGGGCTAGATAGGTTTCTACCTCCTCCAATAGGACTGTTACTTCGAAGGAAGGGAAGATGAAGGTGTGAGTTTGTGGATGCCACAACTCTATGAGGGCTGAAATACTAGGCCAATCTAATGTCAATTTCTGGAAATTCTTGCCTAAAACCAAGAGAGGTTGGAGGTGCCATGCTTTGAGAATTGATGTAACCTCTAAAGAGAGTGCCTTTACCATGGGAGCCACCCACTTCAGATTAGAATAGCATCCTGTACCGGGGAGGGGCTAAGAAGAAGAAGAAGATCATGAGGAAGAAGATGAAGTGCAGGAATTTCTGAACTTGGTTAGGTCATGGAAGCTTACCACTCTTTGAGCATTGGAGCTTAGGTGCTTGGGAATTGAAGTCAGCCTTTGTAGCTCTCCGTACTCCTTTTTTGCAGCTTTGGGTCCGGTGTAGACTTTCTCCTCCATAACTATCACCTCGAAGCTTCTCTTCATCTTATTTCCTACCCTTAAGAGAGGTTATTCAGCCTTCTAACAGAGAATTCAGAAAGATACGATTTTGGCTAAGTTTCCAAGTTTTAAAGGTTTGGTTTCAGCTTTAAAGAGATAAGATTCGGATTGGAAGGCTTTATCTTAAGTCTGGGAGGAGTCTAGAACGGATTTGAGGCTTCCTATCTCGGGTTTTGCCCCTTGTGGCTCAATCCGTCTCGGAGTACAATTCATTATCTAACGGTCTGTCGCTAGTCCGTCACTTTCCTCTGACGCGCCAGAGCTGGGCCGTCACATTTTCTGTGGGTTTAATTTGATCAAACCTGTTCTGTCAAGCTTAACGGTCTAGCATTAGACCGTTATATTCTTGTGACGCGTTCTCTCTGAGCCGTTACATTCTCTGCTGATCAGTTTTGGCCTCTGCTTGGTCAATCATTCTCAACGGTCTTGCTCATGGACGTTATCTGCCTCCGACGCACTGCGCCTGAACCGTCACATTTCTTGCATATTTGGTTAAGTCTATACATCCCCTTCATCATCCCAGTCTGCATGCATCTATCATGTTGAAGTCTGTACATTCGTTCAAGCCCATGCATTTTTGAAGTCCATACACCGTTGATGAAGTCTGTACATTTGTTGAAGTCTGTACATCAGCTTCAAGTCCATACATCAGCTTCAAGTCTGTACATCAGCTTCAAGTTCATACATCATTTTTTAAGTCTATACATTCTACATCTTCACCCGAGTCTATACATTCCACATCTTCACCCAAGTCTATACATCCCACATTCTTTGAAGTCTATACATCCCATTCTTTGAAGTCTATACATCCCATTTGTTGAAGTCTATACGTCACATTTGTTGAAGTCTATACATCCCATTCACTTTGAAGTCCATACATCAGGTGCAAGTCTATACATTCGTTGAAGTCCATACATTTGTTGAAGTCTATACATTCCCATACCTTCCCCCAAGTCTGTACAGCCTTCGTCCAAAGTCTACACGTCGTTCAAGTCTGTGCATTCTTCATCCAAGTGTGTACATTCCCCAAGTCTGTACATTCTTCATCCAAGTGTGTACGTTCCCCAAGTCTACACATTCATGTCTCCCCAAGTCTGTACAGTCTTCATTCAAAGTCCATACATTCTCCAAGTCTGTACAGTCTTCATTCAAAGTCCATACATTCTCCAAGTCTGTACAGTCTTCATCCCAAGTCTATACATCCACACCGCTTCAAGTCTGTACATTCTTGATTCAAGTCTATACATTGCCCAACGTGAGCACAAGCCCCAAGTCTGTACATCCCTTGTCCAAGTCCATACATCCTTGCTGCTGTGTTCATGAAGTCTATACATCATCTGGACGTCTGCACTCGAAGTCTACACATCGCTTTGGCAAGGTCTATACACACTGAGTACAGTCAGTACGTTCGTAGTTCAACATTGCTCTGCGATCTCTAACGGTCTAGCATTTGGCCGTTACTTGTATATAACGCACCATCTCTGATCCGTTACTCTTCCTGCTGCTCAATTCTGCAAGTTGGGCTCTGTCCTCTTTAACGGCCTTCACTTGACGTGTTACTTGGTCCTGACGGTCTGGACATAGACCGTTACTTTGTCTGCTGCTGTGACTTGAGCTATTTCTATCTGCCTCCGTGTAGACCTGGCGATCTTACAGGCTTCCCATTCCGTTCATCCTGTGCATCCACACATTATCTCATCCCCATCGTTCACATTTCATCTCCACGCAATCATCCATTCCTTCACATGCATTCATTTTTCGTCAACTCTTTCACACATCCACAAGCATTTCCTACATTCCAACCATACTCTCACAATACATATTCTTGCATTCATTCCTATTCATTTTCACATGATCACCTGTTTGCATACACATCCATTCATTCACATAAAAGTCATAACAAAACACAAAAAAGATTTGCATTTCCTTTTTTCATCTCCCATACAAGTTATGTACAAGTAATAAGAATAAGAAAACCAAAAAAAAAATGCATCACTCGGCCGGCTTATCCGCCGGGCCGCCATCATCATCTCCTCCCTCAGGTCGCCTCGCAGGTGGTGCTATCGAGGCGCTCTCCTCCTGCTGTCCTCTCTCTGCCCTCTCATTCCTCCGCTGGCCAGAGGAGTTGGCAAGGAAAACCCCTATCGAGCCGCTTGGGGCAGCACTCCTCCATACTCCACTCTAGGAGGCACTCCGCTCTGGTCCCCGGCCCATCATTCTCACCGTCCGCTCCATCGTCCGCAGCTCGATCTTCAGCTCGAAGATCTGACGCCGCGTGTCCCGTGCCTCGGTCTGATAACGATCCAAGTCCGCCGTCCCGGCTCGGAGTCTTTCCACCTCAGCTTGTGACCGAGCTAGCTCTGTCCGGAGTTGCTCCGCCTCCGATCGTCCTCGCTCCATCTCTACCTGGAGACGCTCTGCCTCCGTTCGAGCCAGCCTTGCCTCGGCCACTGCTGTGGCTAGCTCTCTCGCCTGTAGTTTGCGTTGCATATAGTTAGTCACATGAGCATTTCACTTTTCATAAGCATAGGCATGTAAGCATAAGCATTTAATTTGCATAAGCATTTAGCATCTTACCCGCTCCGCGAGGGTGGCCTCCGCCTCCTCGGCCCGAGTAACTGCTCAAGCAAACTCGGCGTCTCGCTCAGCCCTGCCTCCGACAGGCTGTGAGGATGATGATGGGGCATCCTGTCCCGCTCTTTGGGCTCCCTCGGCCAGCTGCATTTAGAAGTCATGGTCAGTCAATTGCATTTGCATCATTAGCATCATAAAGCATAATTATTTTAAGTCCAAGGTTCTGGGAATCTTACCAAGAGCACCAAGGTAGTCCGGTACTCGTCCCGCTGCTGGACAGTGGCGTGGAGTAGCCCCTCGAGCTCGGCTATCCTTCCCTCAGGGTCTAGCTGCATTTTTTGAAGCATGTGAGTCAGTGCATATAGGATAAAATTTTTTATAAAAGGCATTCAGAGTTTTGAGTTTAGAATTGCATACCGGTCGTCGGGTACCTCGGTACACCCGATCGCCGTACAGTCGGGCGAAGGCCTTCAAATACGCCTCATCGCTTTCATCCCGCTCTTTCACTGCTCTGCCCCGCTTATTCCAATCATGAACGTACTTTGCTTTCGGGCGCACCAATCTATGTCGCCGCTGATTCCCTTCGCAGATTTCCCCGGGTGGTCGTCACTGCGGCGTGGGAAAGTCACCTTAGGCTGGTGTAGTCCCCGAGTCCTCAGAATCAGTCGATAATGAAGAGGCTCGATGATATGGATGCAGTGCAACCATATGTCTCGTCCCCGGTACGAGAGGACTGCCTCCACCCATGGTTGTCCCTCGTAGCTCTAGCCTCTGTACGGGGTCCACCTCACCTAGAAGCATGATAATCCATTCATCAGCATGTTAGTCCGGTTATCATCATTTAAGAAGCATATAAAAGTATTTAAATCATTTAGAAAGCATTTTGAGTTTGGGCTTACCGCCGTATGCGGGAAGGAATCCAAATCGTCCTAGATCACCCGGGTCAATCTGATGATTGACCCCGGGTCCCTCAGGACCACCCCTCGCCTGGCGATCGGGATGCGATCGGCGTGAAGTAGCGTGCCTCTCCCGATGCCCGGGAGGTACATGTAGCTCCAGAACTGCATTTAGTTAAGTCAGTCAACTGCATAATCAATTTTCATAAACATTTGCATAAATCATATACAAAGCTTTTAAATTGCATTTACCTGTAGAAAAGGTGAGAAGCCGCCCAGCATCATCTGTCGGTCCGTCATGCTGAGGGACTCGAACAGGAAGGCTAGCACTGCCACTCCCCAGGCGTACTTTCCAACTCTGCCCAAATCCTCGATCATCGGCAGCAGCCTGCTGCTGATCACATCTGCTCGAGTCATGAACAAGAGCTTCCCAAACAATAGCATCAGAAACCACCTCAGGGTGTGATCTCCCTCCGGTCCCGCCTCTGCCGCCACTAGTGAGCGCACTTGGTCAATCACTCTACCCAGATGTTCCTCTGGTAACTCTCCCACAGCTATCGCTGCTCCTCTCAGTCCTAGGCTCTCCTGTAGAACTGATCTCGAGAGCTGGGATGACGTCTGCCCCGGTCTGATCAAATCCAGCCCCAGCAGCTCCTGGGCCATCTCCCGGTAGTTCCTGTAAGTCCATCCTGTCACTGCAGCTCCGTGGACTCGCAGCCCGGCAATCCTCACCATGTCTTCCAGCGTGGGGATCATGTGACCCCACAGGAAGATGAACGCCCTACTGATCGGATCCCATCTCTCGTGCAAGGCGTACAGCAGAGGCGTGTCCATTCTGGTCACCTCGATGCTCAGCACCTCGGCGAATCCCATGCCGGCCAATCTCTCTCTCTGGTAATCGGGCAGTGCCTGGTACACCGCCCGGATCTGAAGCCAGGAGATCCTTGTCCATCTTTTTCCCTGCATTCATTTAAAACATAAATTAGTCAATTGCATCATAAAATCATTGCATAGCATTTATAAAATGAAAACAAAACAAAAATTGAATAATTAAAAAACCTAAAAAATAGTTCTGGCCTCTGGCGGATGTAACGGCCCTGGGATGGGGCGTCACATGGCTCTAACGCACCTATGGTGATGCGTTAGGCCTGTGACGGTCACTGGAAGGACCGTCACATTCGCTGCTAGAGGGTGTTTTTTTCTTTGCATCCCGTGGCTCTCCCACTTTGGCCAAAAGGCCTACACATGATCCTAATGGGTTCATGGACCCATTTTCTACCCCCCATTCCCACATGCATTCATACTAAAACACAAAAAAATTAAAATTTTGAAAAATTTAGGGCGGAGGCCTACCGCATGGTCTTGGCCCCTCTTCCTCTTTTTCTCATGTTCCTTGGGTTCTCCCTCATCCAGGGGAGCTTCTCCTTGGTCTTCCTCGGCAATTGGAGCCTCTTCTTCTACCCTTGGAGGTCTCCTCCTCGATTCTTCTTCCTCCGGTCGTCGTGCCACTTCGCGTTCTATATGGCGGTGGAACCGCCGGATCGCCTTCTTCTTCCCTCTCTCCTCTTCTTCATTGGCTGTGGGCCCTCGTCGCCGGCCATCCTTTTTGGGCGGAAAACGGTGGTCGCCGGTGGCTCTCGATTGGGGTTTCTTCTGGGCGTTTGATGGATTGAATGTGACGAATGAATGAGGCCGTGGGCCGTTCGGTTTGTTTTTTCTTTTGAACGCTCAGGAAATGTGACGGTCTGTCGTCTGACCGTTACACTCTCTGACGCGTAGTATTCTGACCGTCAAATGAATTTGAACTGTTTCATTGGAGAATGTGAACCGCTTAGTTTATGACGGCTCTTCCATGGCCGTTACTTTACGTGACGCCCTCTAAGTAGACCGTTACAAACTTGCAAGTTTCTTGATGAATGAAATAGTCTATTTGATGTTTAAATGATTGCATTTTCTGCCATAATGTTCATTGTTGATGGTTATCACACGTACAAATGGTTATGCCTTATTTTATACTCATATTGTTATTTGCTAACACATTTTTCATGAATGAAGCATCACGCTTTATCGTTCATCAGGCAGGTAAGTCAGGTATTGTATCTCTTTCCCTTATCCCTTAATGCATTACTATATGTTATCTATGATATATTATCTTGAGAACCGACTGGTCATTCGTGTGTTCCAGGATCTGATGTTCCCCTTAAACAGAAATGTTGATGATCTAAGTTCACATGTTTAATCGTTGGATAGGCCGTTAGGTTGGAAAAATTTGGGGACGATGGTTCTGTCTTGCACGCCGTGGTTGCAGATGGTGTCCTGACCCTGGTTTCTCCAGCTTAGCAATATTATTCTCGAGTATTTTATATTTTAATCTTTCTTTGCATTCGTTTTAAAGATTTCTTTTTCTTTAGCCCAGCATGCATCATACGCATCTTTTGAGCATTCATGTGCTTCATCTGTTCAAGGTATCTCGATGTTGGTGAATAGCTGTATTCTTGATCTCGAATGAGGAGAATTATTCCACTCTGAATTAGAAGGTTTCCTTTGATCTCGTCGCTCAATTTGGTTGGCTGAAGATTCCTGTCTGGAGTTTAGTCAGTTCTCTTTCCTTTCCGTTGCCTCCGACAGCTAGCCGTGTTTCCTTTCCTTAGTTCTTAGTTCCTCCAGACATGCGTCCTTTGGTTGGCTTTTTCCTTGTGATCAGTTCGAAGTTTTCCAGAAAGTTCCTATCGCTTGTTGGTAAAGAACATGTGTCGTTTACCTTAACGCCCACTTTTTCGCTTCACTTCGCTTCATTTCCGCTTCATCTCTATGTTCCATTTCATTTCCGCTTCACCTCCACTCGCTCCCCTGCAAAGAGGGCGTTAAGGAGGGGCATCTGTTGACACCCGTTTTATGACCAATAAGTTAGGTCATCTCCTTGTTTATCCATATGATGCTCCGAGTTGTTCACTCTTCATCGAGTCTCCTTGATCAGTTTGAAGCCTGTTTCTTGGGTCTTCTCCTTGGTTGGAGTGTGGTTTATTGTGGCCTTTTATTCGATGAGCTTAGCAAGCTTTGCACCTTTTTTTATCCTCATTGTTAATAACGGTCCTCACTGGGGGCGTTACTTCCATATAACGCGTGATCCCTGGGCCGTTACTTATTGAAGAGTCCTAAAGTTTGAGGCTTTTGTTCTAAAGCTTATCCTCTTGCTTATCCGTTGAATGTAACAGTCTGTCGTGCAGCCGTTATTTATTCCAACGCGTCCATCCTTGGCCGTTACTTTCCTTCGAGAGTCCAACTTGTTTGATCTTCTTCATGTTGATCTTATATCTTTTGAGATAAGGTTGAATGTAACGGACGTTCTATGGCGCGTTATTTTCATGTGGCGGTCTGTCGACCAGCCATTACATCCAACAGAGAGTCCTGGCAATTCAGGCCTTTTCTATGCTACTCAGTGGTCGAGATAAGAGCTTGAATTGTTGATTTCTCTTCCAAATCTGATCCTCAGAACCTTCTGTTTGTTTCTATGGACTCTTGGTGATATTATCTTCAGGGATTTGCTAAGAGTTATCCTTTTATCTTGCTGGATTATCCTCTGCTCGACCGGAGAGTTTGAGGGTCTATAAATAGCACCCTTAACTTCATGGCCCGAAGGAGGAAGATCTGGAGTTCGCGTCGAAGTGCTGCCGCATTCTGGAGTCACATCTGACCAAGGAGAATTGTCTTTCACGTTCATCTGCTTCACGGTGAAGGGAGTATTCGTTCCATTGGTTTTCAGAGTTCATCATTACATATTGTGTTCCTCCTCATCTCCCTTTCATGAAAAGCATTGTCCCTCTTCTTTTTCCACGTTCTCCCTGGTTTTTCATCATCTAAACATCCTCCTATCTTTTTAAAACGCTCAGAGGGGTTAAAAAACTAAAACCTCCCCGATACTTTCCTTTCCTTTTGCATGCTATTGAGTTTATTGAAGAATTGATGCTATATTGTTTAAAGGGCTAATCTGGGTTTGTTCTCTTGTGTTTTCATGTTCTTTGGCAGGTTTACAGGTTCACCACACGAGGCCCAAGTCTTCTGGCCGGCTGGAAGAGTTGGAGTTAAAAGAATCCACAAGCTATTACTGCGGGTTATTTGACGGTCTTGTGCAGGCGCGTCAGATTCATATAGTGGTTCATCGAGCGACCGTCACTTCCCAGTGACGGGTGGGCTTTCGGCAGTTACATTTCGTTGATCTGTAGATTTCCCTGATTTTCTCTCTCCCGTGGGTAGGTGCTTCATCCACCTATTTCCAAGGTTTACAGGTTCACCACACGAGGCCCAAATCTTCTGGCCGGCTAGAAGAGTTGGAGTTAAAAGAATCCACAAGCTATTACTGCAGGTTATTTGACGGTCTTGTGCAGGCGCGTCAGATTCTTATAGCGATTCATCGAGAGACTGTCACTTCCCAATGACGCGTGGGCTTTCGGCCGTTACATTCTGTTGATCAGCAGATTTCCCTGATTTTCTCTCTCCCGTGGGCAGGTGCTTCGTCCACCTATTTCCAAGGTATTTTCAAGTCTTTGGCTTGTTTCTACTTTGGTGGCAATCACATTCTTTCTTAGTATTGGGCATTAGTTTTCTCTCCATCTCATATCTCTTATCCTCTTTGCTTGCTCCACCCTTGCGGTGTGTTTTTATTTGCTTTTGCTCCACGCCCCGGCGTGTGTTTTTCTTTATTCCCTTAGTTTAGTTTGATGATTGAGATAGCATGCCCATGCTAGAGCTTATTCTGGTTGCCTAGGTTCATGGTTCGCATGTCCTTGGGTTGATTGAGATCTTTGATTTTTGCCTATCATCTTTATTGCACATAAAACAAAAAGAAGAAGAGAAGCAAAACAAATCAACAAATGGTGCCCCCGGCACCCGACTGCCAGCTACTCTAGTCATATCGGGGCCCGCGACACCCAATCGCTCAACAACTTTAGTCACAACGGTGCCCCCGGCACCCAACTGCAAGTTACTCCAGTCGCATCGGGGCCCGCGGCACCCGATCACTCAATAACTCTAGTCACAACGGTGCCCCCAGCACCCGACTACCAGCTACTCCAGTCACATCGGTGCTCGCGGCACCCGACCACTCAACTTCCCCAGCGCAATGGTGCCTACGGCACCCCTACTGCCCCAACCTCGACACTGTCTCATGTTAGGAATGCATTGTGGCGCCCCTCGAGCGCCATCCTGCTGAGTCACAGGTCCTCTGAAGGACACTCTGTACAGATACAGAACTACCCACGCAATAATGTAATGACGCGGGGACCATCATGAAGAATGAAATTATCCCGTGGCTTGCAAGTAGTTGTAATCGGGCTCTCATGCCCCCATATAAATGCCTTTTATGGCATATAAGTCATGTAATCTAGTCAGGGAGTGGATCCCCCTCCTCGCCGGAACCAGTCTCTCTGCCCCCAGTTACCCCTGTTGTGTTGTTGTTGCCCTGTCGCCGTTGCACAGACTAAGCCCTCCCGATGTCGTGGCTCCCAGGGTCCCTGACTCTCTCTGCGACAGTAGAAACAAAGGTATTCAGATTTAATCAGATGTAAAATAAACACTGGTTGCTTGCGACCGGTGGGGAAAGACGTCCAGTACACGAATCCCTATAATCACTTGTGCACTTGCACCCGTGGAACCCCTTCTATCCATGTGTCACCCGATCTCTGGAGCCACGTGCCGCATCCTAACGACGCTTCCCTGGTCAATCCTTGGTTCCATAGGTGATTGTCGAGAAATCGACTGGCACGCCTGCATTCCACCCAGCCATCCATGTCCTAGTCTCTGAGAATGATTAACCAAGTGCCATCCCTTCCAGCAGGTTCATATCATTCTCTCTGCCTTCTTCTCAATACCCCCGGAATCCCCGCGTGCCTAGTCAACCTATCTCGGTCTTCCGTAAAAAGGCGAGTGTGCGCCCCCGCCATGAGGAAGAAACCAGAAGTGACTCCCCGCGTGCGTATAACACCGTCTAACTAATCCTTGTTTTTATTAGGAGCTCATGGTTGCATAATGCTCATATTGGTTCCTATACCTTCATTGGTAATTAAGGTTGAATAGAGTTTTGAAAACATTCAAGTGCATGTCATTTATGTGGACAAATCATGCTTTCATATAGGGTCATATGGCCTTTGATTTGGTTTAATGGCATTGGGTGGTTTTGGGGTGAATTGGATTGCCATTAGGCAGTTTTCCACCTCTCTACTGCAAGGGTCGACCCTAGGGGTCGACTCTTGGCTCACTGGGCATGTTTTTTTTTATGTGGACAGAACTCTGCCCAGGAGGTGTCCACACCAAGTGTCGACACCTACCCACTGGGTGTTGTTTTTTTTGGGCTGGACAGAACACCCTACTCTAGGAGTCGACACTAGGTGTTGACACCTAGGTTCTGGGTGTGGTTTTCTTCAAAGGGAAAGAACTCCCTCTCTTTGGTGTCGACACCTGGTCTGGCAGATCCGGAACAGGTCTACGTATTGGGTTTCGAAACCCAATTTTTATGATCCATTTGCCTCGATCTTTTACCATTTTGTCCCTAGAGTTTCCACCCTTGACTGGGTGTGATTCTAAGAGGTTTTACCATGGGCTTTGTGGTCCTACATACATCCTATTGTACCACTATATAATGGCTGTGATTTTCATACGATGCACATCTTTTGTGGGCTAAACATTTCTATTCTTTTGTAGGAGAAGGAGAACGAGGGAGAGGGTGTCGCATCTACTTGGAGGAGGAAGAAGAAAAGGAGAAGAACACATCAACGAGGCTATCTCTGCCGATCTGATCATTGTTCTGAACGCGGTTCCTGAAGATCCATCCCTGGGCGTCTCCTACGAGCTTGGTCGACTTCCACTCCGCGAAGAAAGTTTCCAGTGCATCCTACTACTCTAATGGACGAGATATACTGCAGATTTGAGGGGGAATCTTTCTTCTCTCATTTCTTCTCTTTTTCTTTAGCATAGATTAATATTTTGGGTGGCTATTATATATCTTTTTATTTTGACAAACTTGGAATATTGTCGTGTGTGGGCGGAGCTGTGTCTCCGAGTGTGTGGATTTATTGTGGGAAAGTTTCCCCGAGTTTGGTTGTATGAAGATGGAGCTGCGTCTCCGTGTGGTTTTCGAGTCCGGGGTGTGTTCCCCGACTGTGTGTGTGTGAGTGCTGCGGTGGCAGCGTTTTGGGGCTATGTAGTGCCCCAAAATTTATATAAGTAATTCCTGGATTGTGGAATTTATTAGGAGTTATAATGGCTAAATAAATTAATAAAAGGATTGTTTAAATTAAAGGACATTATAAGGCCTAATTATGTTAAATAATTAACCTAGCCTATTTGAATAAGATCCAAAAGGTTTAAGGACCAAGCCCATTAAGTTTGGCACATATTCTAGAAGGTTATTTAGCCTATTTTATGTATTTTAAGGATAAAAACTAATTTTTATAGATAATAATATGGATAATTAACAAAAGAGTTTGATTTATGTTGAATTCTGTGCACGTTGGATGTAGCGGTCTATCGTGCGACCGCCACAGTCATGTAACGCACCAGTCTTGATGCGTTACACTCTGTCAGTTCCGTGAATGAAAAAATGAGTAAAAAGATTAGAACTTTGGGGTCCTATCTACAGGAGATCGACTTAGGAGAACTTATAACATTGCTAAGGACTCTTAGGGATTAGGTTCTAGTAAATTAAGGACTCTAGAATCGATCTAATCTTCAAACTCTAGTCAAAAACCTATAAATAGGACCTAGTTCTGAACTGAGCGACCCTTACTTTTGGCTCGTGAAGAATCAAGGTAAGGAGTCATAATTTCGGGTAAGTTCTTTAAAAGATTTTTTTTAGTATACATTAGACTAATAGTTCTCCAAATTTCATGTTAGGAGATCAAGCAACCAAGGAGATTGAAGCTTCCAAAGTTGCTGGTTCGACTATAATTACCCATGAAACTGAATGCAAGACCACTAAAGATCAAGAGATTAGGACATCTAAACGAGGTAATTAGAGCTCAATCCTTTAGAACTTTTTGATCACCTTAGTTTCATCTTCTTACCCTCAAAATTTCACATCTTTAGGACAAGAGGTTGGAGAGATAGTGCAGCATGAAGTTGCTGGAAAATCGCTGGAAAAGGAGAGCTAGGGCTCGATTTTCAGACTAAAATTAGAAGCTTAAAGCCTAGTTAAGAGGTAGGTTATCTCATGATTGGTAAAAATATCTTGTTAGGGATAAAAGCCGTTTGGTTTTGATTGATTTCATACATCATAGATCATGAATTTTATGTTTTAGTAGGTCATGCATACATGAATACCCTTAACCCTAACTAAGTTGAAAAGGAAATCTCTTGTCAAATTCACTGAAAGTTCATGCATACTAGTAGCTTAGCCTTCATTCTATCATGTGGAAGTTTATATAAGATTTCCAGACATGATGTAAGTTGAGACCTTAGATTTTTATATCTTTTCTGCCAGTAGACGATCTGATGCATCAAGGTAAGACCGTCACAATGATATAACGGCCTTACGATAAGCCATCACACCTTCTGTGGTGTTTGAAGTTCTCTATTGTCTCTGACGTACCATTGATGGAGCGTTACATTACTGTAACGGCCTCACGATAAACCGTCACAGTCACTGTGACGCACCCATTCTAGACCGTCAGCGTAAATGTAGACAGAATGGGAAACTAGTTAATTTAACTTATAAATAAGCCTAGTTATCTAAGTTTTGACTTGATTTCATGTCTTTAAGATTATTTACTGATTCATGATAGAAATTGCATAATTTAGGTATCTTAAGTTATTTTAAGTTGTGTTAATTTCATGTGCCAAAATTCTATAGTTTTGTATCTAAATCATGATTTTTCAAAGATGTATTGACGGAGTTTTATCATGATTTCCTATTGTTACACATCCTCTCTATCAATTGAGTCATTTCTTTAAGTACATGGCGCATATTCCTTTATGTTGTCCATTAGTTCACTTTGCACTATAGGAATATTATTCTTGGACATGAGGACCTCTCTATTGGATATTCCTTCTAATGGACTAGGAAATCATGTTGCTAGGCCTCCGTAATTCTCCGTGAGCCTGGGATTCCCACTAGAATGCCGAGTTAGCTGTACCATTAAAGTCCATTTAATAGATTACACTATCGATGTTTCTGGTTCTAGCAATGTAACGGATCTATACTGGACCGTCAGGAGCATATAACGGCCCAATATACGACCGTCACATTTCACTAAGTCTATTTTGCTATTTCTGGATTCAGACTAATGTAACAACTCAACACTGGAGCGTCACGTTATGTAACGGCCCAGTACAAGACCGTCACAAAGCTTAAGTATGTTAACCCAAGGTTTGACCCAAGGGTTGATTTTCCAAGGTTCTAGATGGCTTAATAATGGTCTAGGACTAATCATATTGATCAAGAAACTTAATATAAGGAATGAAAGTTATGAAATGGTTCGTTATGCTGTCGATTTATTTTCATAAGCATAACCATGTTTAAGTCATTCTTGACTCTCGCATTCTTAAAATTGAAGCGTTCATTCATCGAATAGTGTTATCGTGAACTTATTACATTCTTGGCCATACTTTATTGTTACATGCGTGGAAATAGTTTGATTTATACTTGAAGATGCGATCGAGCACTAATTGTGTTCAAGGGCTCTATGCTAGTCCCCTCGGCTGATTGTCGAAAATATACTATTATAAACCATGGGGTATGATGCTACTGGCGTCGTATTGCACTGGGAGTACTTTATTCATGATACAGCATGATTGATACTTGTACATGACTTTCTTGATATTCCACAGAAATTCATGAAGTACTTGTTCATAAGTAAAAGATACTGGAGTGATGATTATATGGCCTGCTAGTACATTCTCGATACATTCTTATTCATGAAAGGCCAATAACATGTTCTTATAACATTTTTGCAAGTTCATACTTGCTCTCATTGCATCTTAACGATCATCTTTGTTACTTTGGTTTAATCGCATGATTGATCGCATTCGCATGATTTTACCTTATTTCTCTAGAGTAAAAATCTTAATCACTTTAATCATGCCTTCATGTTGATGCGAAGATACCTACTGGGAAAGTGTGCTCATTACCTATTTCCAATCTTTTTCAGGAAATGAAAGTGATTTGAATTCGGATTCGGGTTATACAAGTAGCGGGTCCGAGAGCGAATAAAAGTCATATCAAGTTGAGAGTGAAGACGTAGGGAGTCTACATTGTTTAGATTGAGTCTATGTAATTTTTCTATTTATTGACTCTGATAGATTGAAAGAAGTTGAAAGTTATTGTATTTGAATATTGATTATCAATGGAATAAGTTGGAGTTTTGATTAAAATATTGTGCAATTGTATTTATGTGTGTGATAATCTTGCGCTCTGATCATTCTTGCTTGCCAAAGGCTTACCATGCCGGCTGTTCACGATTCTCGAGCGAGTCTTCCGCTGTCATAAAGGCTCGGGGTGTGACAGGCTAGGCCCTGTGTGTGCATTACTGCAGAAGCAGTGTGTGTGGTGTTGGGGTTCATCCCTATTCTGCTACGGTTCGTAGCGTGTAGTGAAGCCTCATCGGGTTCAGTGAGGGGTGGACGTAGGGAGCCCGTCGTGGTCCCGAACCACCTAAAAATCTCTGTGTCCATTGTGAATGCCTGTGTGATTGTCCATTTCTTCTATCTCTGTTGACAGGTCATTTTATAGGTTTTTATTCACTGCATCATCGCACATTGCTTCATTTGCTATCCGTGTTAGGATTTATTTCTACTGATGGGGACATCACCCATGGATCCCTCTGGCTCGACACCTCTCTCCCTCCCGGAGATGGGTAGGTTGCGGCTCCACGTCTAGGCGGGTCCACTTCGACATTGGGGCTTACTATTTGGGTCATCTTGATGTATTTTGCCTTTGTTTTTGAGTCATTTTGATGTATTTTGCCCTTGTTTTTAGTCAAGTCCCTAGGTTATCTTGTTATTTACCTAAGTTGTGTCATCATGTGGGCTAGTGTGTTGTATGGACCCAATTAAGTGGGCCTGGCCCAGGGGCACCCTCCCCCTTCCCCATTTCTCTTGCTTATTTACTTTTAGCACTTATCTCAGGGACTTTTTGTAAATGTTGGGATCCCTATAAATAGGACCCCAACTCCACTTGAGATGACTAATGAAGTATTGAGTTTAAAATCCACAAGAATTGTGTCTCTTGCTCTCTCTCTCTCTCTAGCTCTCTCCCTCTCACTACCTCTCTATCTAAAGGGGGCGGCCCCCTCTCTCTCTCCTCCCCCTCTCTCTTCAAATTTTGCCCCTCCCTATCTCTCTTCTCCTTGCCACATCATCCTCCACCTCATCCCCCAACCTTTCATCTCCCCAAGACCCCTTAACTCCCATTTATTTCCACCATTCTCCAAACAATTCTTCCCCTTCCCAATACAACCTTCCATATTCCCAAGGGAGAATCCCTTCTCCTAGACACCCTTTCCCCTCCCCAAAGCAACCTTTCCCATCCCCTAGGCCCCCCATTAATCCTTCCTTGATCCATCACCCACACCCAAGAGACACCCCCCCATTCCCCTAGGCCATTTGCATCCCCACCATCCACCACCTCCCAGCCCATTCCCACACCAGGTCCGCCCCCTGCCAACCTCCCCTCTCCCCTCTAACACCCCCAAACCTCCCTCCCACATCCACAAACAGCAACCTTCCACCCCTCTTTGCTACCCCCTCCACCCCCACATCAACCCTTCTCCACCAAACAGCCCCTTTGCTCTGTTCAACCCGCAGGTAACAGATTGAGGCCTGACTTGCAGAGCCTGCTCCGGAACCACCCGACGTCATCTAGAGGTTCACCATACATCGCCGGAAAGGTCTGCAAGTCTTCTTCGCAAGCGAGGTGAAATCGTCTCATTCCGACTTTGTTACAGTTCGTGGTTCCCATTCTCATCCAACTGCGCAACAAGGACCAGAACGTGGACCTGAGCTGCAGTGCAGAAGCTCCCACGGCCACATCCTTCAACTTCTGGAGGTGCCACTTGGCCGACAGATGCCACCACAAGTCATCCACCACCACCAACAAGCGGCATCCCGTTCGGTATCAGGAAGTGTCCTTTCCAATTTTTCTCCCCCGGGTGCGCAGACAGTCCATATGGGTCCTGCCCCGACACTGCCTCACTCAACGGACTCCTCCTCACCACCCCGACAGCCTCTGGTTCTGTTCTCGGTTGCTGCTCGAAGAAGACTCATCCACGGACGTCCTTGACTTGGTCTCGGCTCATTCAGACTTTGGGAGTGATCGTGGTACCTTCTAAAAGCAGCTGCAACAATCTGGGCCAGCCTGAACCTGAACTCTGAGCACCTGTTCCGGGGTCCACTCCGACAAGAGACGACACGGGAACCGCCCACCAAAATTCACAGGCGTACCTGGGTCCGTCAGCGTCATTCCAGTGCCAGTCTCGTCAAGTTCTGAGTCCGGAGGAGCGCACAGCGGCGGCTACACCGATCCCCTGTCCTGCTGCTCAAGACACGGACAGATTCGGTCGGGTGATCCGTCGGCGCGATTCGAGCGAATCTCCCCTCCCCGCCTGGCTGGCTTAACGCCCCTCCCTGCGTGGAGTTAGTGTTTGCATTGTAATACTGATATCCCCACCCCAAGTCCACCCTTCTGTGTGAGGCGTAGTGGTTGTATAATTTAAACAGGGATCAAGCTTCATCGGCGCAGTGTGCGAGGAACCCACACTTCCCCGCTCGGCCTCGTCTCCGAACGGGGTTGGTTTCTTCAAACCAACCAGGGTAAGCTCTGACCTTTGCTCCATTCTTGGTGCTTTTTCATTTAATATCCGTGGAAATTGCTATGTTGAGCAAGAGAGAGAGCGCCCAACCCCACGTGTTCCACTTACGAGCGGTCACCGTGGGCTGTGAGAGAGAGGGACCTAGTGCCCCAATTGGCACCGGCCAGCCCCTTAAGTGTGGGCCTCGTACCTTCCGGAGGGCAACCCTAGCCCTGTTGGCACCCTACCAGCAAGGGTCTTGATCCATCACCTCCCCTTAGCATCACTTAGTCACCCCGGGCTCGTGTGTGTGCGACGGCGAATCGGCCCCAATCTTGGACTTTGTTGCTATGTGATTGTGTTTGCGGAATAGGTCCTAAGGATCCGTTTGTTTGCTGCATGCCCCTTAGTTGTGTCACATGAAATGGTATCAGAGCAAGTTCACAACTTGTCTCTCTACAAGTTGGTCCTAGGGTGCATTCGCATTTAGAGTCATCATCGGGCCACCCAGTGCATCATCATGTATACTCCCCATTGGTTAAGTCCCACCAACACGACCTTCCACAAGAGTCCGATTGACCCTCTCCTCGTGGACATCATCCTAGAAGGGGACCTTAGTTTTGACGGATCTAGTCCTAATGCCTACCTAAAGTGGGAGACGACCATGGATAAACACTTTGACAGGACTAGGGTCTATGGACACACTAGAGTCCGCAGAGCCACAGGGTGGCTTCGGGGACAAGCCAAGAAGGAGTGTGAACGCATAGTGAGCTTAAGAAGGATTTGGAGGCAAGAACCCGTAGGATCATGGGAAGAGATGAAGATCGAGCTTAGGAAGATCTACGCTCCCCGACCTTTCCACTCCTACCTTGAGAATCATAACCCAAGGAGCACTCCCACTCCTCCTTTCTCTCCCAGTCAACCCAAGACCACCCGTAAGGCCCAAACTCCACAACCCCAAATGATTCCAATCCCGATCACCACCACCACTCAAACCAAATTGGCCACCACCCAACCCAAAATTCTCCATCAAACCCACACCCTACAAGCTTCCACAAATCCTCCTCCCACCCGTCCTCCGACAAGGGTCACCCCTAGTCAAAACATACCGCAGCAAGAAGGGAGTTCCAATGGGCCAAGTGTGGGTGAGACCGCTCAGGGAAATAGACAACAATGCTCTAAGTGTAGAGGCTTTGGACACTTCATCCATCAATGCCCTTCACGAGAGATGCCCAACACACTAACTGAAGAAATAGTTACCCCCATCCAAAGGTAACTTGAGGAGGTGATTGAAGTCCATGAGGCACCCCTAGAATGGGAGGAGGAATATGAAGCCCAATGTCAAGAGTTGGGTCAAGAGAACACATCCCTACCCAAAGAAAACCCATTGAGCCTAACTGGGTACACCCTCCCTCATGAGTTACATGATGACCAACCAAGTTCCCCCACCCCTTCATCCATGAGAATTGTGATTCTTGGGGAACCCCTCATTGAGTGGCTTAAGCAAGACCTCCTCCTCCACATCATGTCCCCCCCCATGGATAAACATAACCCAATCGTGCCCACCCTACCATTCCACACAACCTATCATTCGTTTTGCTTTGTAGGAGCCATCAGGGACTTGATTAAAGGCATATTAAGGCAAATAGAGGTGACAAACATGCTGGCCTTAGGAGTGAGTGATACGGGGTACCTTAGTTTCTCACACCCCTCTATCAGGTCTATCATCTCCATTTACACCAAGGGTCCTTGCATGAGTGAGCTCGTATTGTTTCTACCCGAGCCCGATGAGTTTTACACCACCCCCCTACCACAAGAAAAGGGCACTCAACCTAGGGAATCTGCTTTGGTACTTACCCTATTAGGAGACGAGTGCCTAGCCCACACTAGGGGGTGTATGCTTTGGAGTGCCCCAGGTCTAGGATGGGAAGAAGCCTCAATCCCCTGAACCCAAGTCCTCCTAGATGCACATGATCCCTTCCCACTAGCCCTTCTTTGCCCACCCACCTCCTTGCCCTCCTACATCTTTCCCTACCCCTCGTCCCTTTGCAAGGAGCATTACAATAGGTCCCACCAGGTTCATGATTCCCACTTCCCTATGTGTACTAGGGACGCTAGGGCGGTCACTTGGATTGAAACCCACCTCCACGTCACCCACCCCTTAACCCATCTTGACCTATTTGGCCACTTCCTATGGGCTTCCAACTACTCCTCACTCACCACCCACTCCCTCCTACTCTCACCCACCATGTCAGACCTAACCCACCCATTCCGAAATTCAGCCCACACTATGAGAGTCAATGCCAAGGGTGACATCAACCTTGGAAATAGGGGAGTGACCCATCCCAAGATGTCCACCCCTTGGAACCGCTTCGACCCCCATGAGTGGAAACCCCCAAATCTCACAGATGGGACCATCTTGATAGGAATACATGTGTCGCAACATTTCGCATCATATGGTCAGGGTAGTCACATCATTTGTGTCACTCACGCACTAGGACCGATGCACGATAGGTTTACATCTGGGTGTCCAGGTCCCCCTTTGGCAGTAAACATTGTTAGGAAACCCATACATGTTAGGACTCCATTTGGATGCCCCAGCCCCCCAAAGTCAGTCATCATGAAGTCTAAGCATGAAGGAAGCATTCATGGATGTCCGGGACCCCCAACATCAAACACCCCTTTGCATGATAGGTTCACCTATGGATGTCCTGGTCCTCCTAGGTCCATCAAAGTCTACATAGCACCATGGCATGCTAGGTCCACTTTTGGTTGTCCAGGACCCCCATTATCCACTAGGAGTCAACGTTCACAGAGTTGCATAAAGACAATCCGTAAACACATCAACAAAAGCAATGAGGTGTATAAGAAATTGGCTGATTCCCACCGACGCCACCAGGAATTTCGTGTAGGTGACTTTGTGATGGTGAGAACCGAGAGACTATTCCCTGGGAATGTCTCCAAACTGAGGTCCGTAGATCAGGACCCTTCCAGGTTTTGAGGCGGATCGGCACAAATGCTTATGAGTTGGACCTCCCCGAGGAGTACGGAGTAAGTCCCACATTCAATGTGGCTGACTTGGTGCCATATAGGGGTCCCACGGTGACACCTAGTAAGGAAATTGAGCTTGTTCCACCCCTTGAGAGTGCCACTACCCATGAGAGAGTTCCACCAGCCCAGAGGGGCCAACGTGAGCGAGTAGAGCGGATATTGGATGAACAGGTCACTGTCACCCGGAGCAAAGCATACGAGCCATACTTGGTCAGGTGGAAGGGCCGGCCCCCTTCAGATGATTCATGGGTGAGCAGGGAGGATCTTCAGCAGCTAGACCCCGACCTCCTGGAGCGTTATCGCAGCCGAGTGGACCCTTTCTCGACAGAGTCGAGCACTTCACAGCTCGGGGGAGTTGATGGGGACATCACCCATGGATCCCTCTGGCTCGACACCTCTCTCCCTCCCGGAGATGGGTAGGTTGCGGCTCCACATCTAGGCGGGTCCACTTCGACATTGGGGCTTACTATTTGGGTCATCTTGATGTATTTTCCCTTTTTTTCTAAGTCATTTTGATGTATTTTGCCTTTGTTTTGAGTCAAGTCCCTAGGTTATCTTGTTATTTACCTAAGTTGTGTCATCATGTGGGCTAGTGTGTTGTATGGGCCCAATTAAGTGGGCCTGGCCCAGGGGCGCCCTCCCCCTTCCCCATTTCTCTTGCTTATTTTCTTTTAGCACTTATCTCAGGGACTTTTTGTAAATGTTGGGATCCCTATAAATAGGACCCCAACTCCACTTGAGATGACTAATGAAGTATTGAGTTTAAAATCCACAAGAATTGTGTCTCTTGCTCTCTCTCTCTCTCTAGCTCTCTCCCTCTCACTACCTCTCTCTCTCTAAAGGGGGCGGCCCCCTCTCTCTCTCCTCCCCCTCTCTCTTCAAATTTTGCCCCTCCCTGTCTCTCTTCTCCTTGCCACATCATCCTCCACCTCATCCCCCAACCTTTCATCTCCCCAAGACCCCTTAACTCCTATTTATTTCCACCATTCTCCAAACAACTCTTCCCCTTCCCAATACAACCTTCCATATTCCCAAGGGAGAATCCATTCTCCTAAACACCCTTTCCCCTCCCCAAAGCAACCTTTCCCATCCCCTAGGCCCCCCATTAATCCTTCCCTTGATCTATCACCCACACCCAAGAGACACCCCCCCATTCCCATAGGCCATTTGCGCCCCCACCATCCACCACCTCCCAGCCCATTCCCACACCAGGTCCGCCCCCTGCCAACCTCCCCTCTCCCCTCTAACACCCCCAAACCTCCCTCCCACATCCACAACCAGCAACCTTCCACCCCTCTTTGCTACCCCTCCACCCCCACATCAACCCTTCTCCACCAAACAGCCCCTTTGCTCTGTTCAACCCACAGGTAACAGATTGAGGCCTGATTTTCAGAGCCTGCTCCGGAACCACCCGATGTCATCTGGAGGTACGCCATACGTCTCCGGAAAGGTATGCAAGTCTTCTTCGCAAGCGAGGTGGAATCATCTCATTCTGACTTTTTTACAGTTCGTGGTGCCCATTCTCGTCCAACTGCGCAACAAGGACCAGAACCTGGACCTGAGCTGCAGTGTAGAAGCTCCCTCGGCCACATCCTTCAACTTCTGGAGGCGCCACTTGGCCGAGAGCTGCCACCACGAGTCATCCACCACCACAAACAAGCGGCATCCCGTTCGGTATCAGGAAGTGTCCTTTCCAATTTTTCTCCCCCGGGTGCGCAGACAGTCCATTTGGGTCCTGCCCTGACACTACCTCACTCAACGGACTCCTCCTCACCACCCCGACAGCCTCTGGTGCTGTTCTCAATTGCTGCTCAAAGAAGACTTATCCACGGACGTCCTCGACTTGGTCTTGACTCATTCAGACTTCGGGAGTGATCGTGGTACCTTCTACAAGCAGCTGCAATGGTGCGGACACCCGAGCGCATGCGAGACACGAGCCGGCGAGCCACCGGTACCGCACGTGGAGCACGACTGGAGCCACCTCAGCATCCCTATGGCTCGGAGACAGTCTGGAGGTTCCCCACTGAGTCATAGCATTTATCATATTTTTGGGGATTTTTATTTGTGTGTAATGTATTTTATTTTCTTTCATCAGTGTGTAATTTAGATAGTTCGAGGGGCTTATTTGCAAAGTGGGACCCCCGGGCCCCACGGGACCCCCAGGGCCCCTCCCATTGATCCACCTCAGCCCATGGGCCCCATGCGGGGTTGGTCAATATCCTATGTGGACATCTAGAAGCCTTGGACTAGTCAATTGTTCACATGGGGGACAAGGGACCAAAATGGTCAACAAATTCCACCAACCTTCCACCTACCATGTCCCCCTTGCCATTCTAGTCAATAGGCCGCCCCCTTCCTTGTATTTTTTTATTTTAATTTGTGTGGATGGTCACATGCTATCCCAGCCCTCCATCTCACACCCCTAGATCCAACGGTTGAGGGTTGATTAGACATATGACCTATATATGCTTGTAATTTTCAATTTTGATGAATTAATGCATTTGAATTGGAAGAAAATCCCTTGAGCAAGGCTTAGGCCGCCCCTCCCTCTCCCCTTGAAGCTGTGAAGGCTTCCTTCTGGTGGTGAGACTCCACCCTATCAGTTCCGGTCGCCGCCGCCGCCGCCACGAGCCGCCACCGCACCGCCATCGTCTTCATCGGAGTTCTGCCCGTGCAGTACCACAGCAGCTTCCACGAAATTCAGCCATCAACCACGAGCTCAGATCGACCTGGGAATTTTACTGGATGTTCCAGAGGCGTCAAGAACCATCCACAAATTTTGGTTTGTCATTCCGATCCCGTTTCATAATTTTAGATTTTCGTCAACTCTTTCACTTCGGTTCTGCCAAAGTTCTATCCAGGTTCTCATCCGCCATGAGTTTCAAGTCTTAGGTCCACTTTTTGATTTTCTTTGGTTTGCCCAATTTTACTGGGTGTTCCTTGCATCCACCCCTTAATCCACAATTTTTATCAATTTTGGTTCGTCAATTTCATATTTTTTAAAAATCTTTCTCAGTCCCAGCTATAGTTCTATCCCCCTGTTCCCAGATCCGACCACCAGTCACCCAAAAACTCATAGTAAATCACCACCATCTCCAAATCAAATTCCAAAAATAGTCCCGTTCCGTGGTTTTATCTCCTACAACTTTGAAGAAGAGATCAAGAGCTGAATCGGAGGTTTACTAGGCGGTCAACGGTGGTTCTCAGACAAGTACCCTATAAATTTGAGGTTTCGGTTACAGTACAACAGGGACTTGTAAATTTATTAAAGTTCTGATCCGACCAGATCCAACAGATCTCTTTGGGTCTGGATTGAAGCATTTGAATAGAACTTTCCAACGATAGCTTATGCGTCCCGATCCGACGTCGGGATTGATCACAGCGGCCGTTTTCGCCGGAGCGCGCGCCGGAAAACAGAAATCAAAATCCGTGGGCAGCTAGTTCAAAGCTTGGAGATCGGGACCGATCGACCCCCGATCGGTGTTCCCGGCCGACCGCCGTCCGTGGAGGCGCGCCACCAAGGGTCCCGATCATAGTGGGTCCCACTCCTGCAGATCCGGAGGCCAGCGCCACCCGTGGGCCCCGTGGGCCCGTCGAAGCTGCCGTTCGGAAAGCCCGAAAACGCGGAGTTTGGCACCGCCGGGCGACATCAAGATGCTGCCCGTCAACCCAATTCACGTGATTCCCGGACCCCGCATGTGACCTTTTACCTCCCTACGTGGAGTGGGTCAAATTATTGTACTGCTGTAAAATTGTGTTAACCGGGGGTCCGTGATTGGCCGGGGTTGTCTTTGCCACGCCGGGTGCGTGGAGGTAATGGTCTGAACCTCTTGGCGTTCATTTGCTTAGCTAGTATACGGTCTGTTGCCGCTGCCGAGAGTGTAGGTACTAGCCCGTGTGTTCATGTCACCGCTGTGAGAGTGAGTGTGACCCGTCCCGTGACTCGATCCGAGTCCGGAGGTTGAGTCGGACTACCCTTGACCTCCGCCGGTTACTTAACCGCGCACGGTCCGCGCTTTCCCTCCCTTGGGACGACGAGTGAGCTTCCACTTCTGTTAGCGACGTTTTGCCACTAGGAGCTCGTAGTGTCGGGCTTAGTGTCTCCCTGGTGTGTGCTGCTGGTCGCGTCTTCATCTAGAGTCCGAGGGTGGCACCTAATAGTGTCGTCTCTCGTGTCCGTCCCGTATCATGCAACAATCTGGGCCAGCCTGAACCTAAACTCTGAGCACCGGTTCCGGGGTCCACTCCGACCAGAGGCGAAGCGAGAACCACCCACCAAAATTCACAGGCGTACCTGAGTCTGTCAGCGTCATTCCAGCGCCAGTCTTGTCAAGTTATGAGTCCGGAGGAGCGCACAGTGGCGGCGACACCGATCCCCTATCCTGCTGCTCAAGACACGGACAGATTCGGTCGGGTGATCCGTCGGCGCGATTCGAGCGAATCTCCCCTCCCCGCCTGGCTGGCTTAACGCCCCTCCCTGCGTGGAGGTAGTATTTGCATTGTAATACTGATATCCCCACCCCAAGTCCACCCTCCTGTGTGAGGCGTAGTGGTTGTATAATTTAAACAGGGATCAAGCTTCATCGGCGCAGTGTGCGGGGAACCCACACTTCCCCGCTCACCCTTGTCACCGAACGGGGTTGGTTTCTTCAAACCAACCAGGGTAAGCTCTGACCTTTGCTCCATTCTTGGTGCTTGTTCATTTAATATTCGTGGAAATTGCTCCGTTGAGCAAGAGAGAGAGCGCCCGACCCCGCGTGTTCCACTTCCGAGCGGTCACCGTGGGCTGTGAGAGAGAGGGACCTAGTGCCCCAATTGGCACCGGCCAGCCCCTTAAGTGTGGGCCTCGTACCTTCGGGAGGGCAACCCTAGCCCTGCTGGCACCCTACCAGCAAGGGTCTTGATCCATCACCTCCCCTTAGCATCACTTAGTCACCCCAGGCTCGTGTGTGTGCGATGGGGAATCGGCCCCAATCTTGGACTTTGTTGCTATGTGATTGTGTTTGCGGAATAGGTCCTAAGGATCCGTTTGTTTGCTGCATGCCCCTTAGTTGTGTCACATCATCTACCATCTATTGCATAGTTTATTCGAGTGAGATCGGAAAGCTTGACAGAATATTTTAATCTCACGTCTGTTTAGGCTAATCACTATAGTTAATTTTAATTCCACTATGTTTAGTTTAGATAGTTTTTAAAATTTGTCATCTCGACAAGGGGATAATTCAACCCCCCCTTCTTATCCGCCATCTAGTATTTGCCAACAAAAGCCAACTACCCACTTTGAACTTTGGCTAAATAAAATAAACTACTTTGACTAGGTGGTTTAATAATACAAATAACACCATAGTTAAATTACACACAATAAAAACACATACGCAATTACATACAAATACGTACTCAGGACGTCGAGTCTTCAAGTGAGTCTCCGAGCCACAAGCTCGGTGATGTCGGGGCAGTGCGGCATCGGCTAAGAGTAGTGGGCCCGGTGTCTCCACCACTATCTACGTTACAATGGTTTATAATAGCCGATACTACAAGAGCGTCATCATGTTGGGTAGATAACCCTTCCAGGTCTTGGTTAGAGAATACCAGGGCCTGCTGCTCGCTCACCGGCGGGGCTTTGGGGGTCTCGGAGGCCCTACTCGCCCGTTCAGTGTGACGCTTCCTTTCTCGGCTACTGTCTCCTCTTGATGTCGTGTTGCCAGAAATAACATTGATATGGACTCTACAGGGGCGATTGTCAATTTCTTCTGGGATGCCACGATCCTCCTTCTGGCGCTCGGACACGTATTGAGATAATTGTCCCTAGCGGACGAGAGGCTCGATCTCATCCTTGAGCTGGTGACAATCTCCAGTATGGTGCCCGTGGTCGTTGTGAAACTGATAATGCTTGCTGCGGTTGCGGTGCTTGGCCTTCATAGGCTCGGGTTGGCGGAGGAGGCCCGAGCCCTTGTTATCCTCGTATATCTCATAGATGGGGGCGGATAGAGGAGTGTACCGCTCGTATTTCCGAGGGGGCTCCTTGTGATCTCCGTGTTTATTCTGCCTTTTTTCCTAGCCAGAGCCTTGCTCGGACGGTCGATTCTTATCCCCTTCTCGACCCAAGCCCGTTGTGCCACGACAAGTGCTAAGGACTTCCTCGCACTCTGCATGATGTAGGGCACGGGTCACCAGGTAGGCAAGAGAGGTGGGGGGATGGAGGACTAACTCTCGCCGGAGGTTCTCGTCGTGGGTGCCTCCAGTCAACGCAGTAATGGGTGAGGCGACATCCAGGCAAGGGATACCCAGGGCTTCCAATTTAAACCAGTTTATATAAGCCCGAAGCTTTTCCCCTTGTGCCTACTTTAGCGCCAATAGCCCCCCTACTGACCTTGGAGGGCCGTTGCCGGCGAAGCTTTCTTAAATACTCGCCCGAATTGCCTGAAGTCATGAATCCTGTGAAGTCCCGCGATCAATGACACCTAAGAGGGGGGTGAATTGGGTATTTATCAATTTTAAGAAAACTTTTGGCCTTTTCAAAATATGTGATAGAAAGCTAATCAAGAGGTTCAAAATTGTTTATTCACAAATTGGATTTATCAAACTTAATTAGATGATGATATAGATTATGCAAGATATACGTGGATAAATCCGGAATCGCAATTACACTAACACTCATGTAGAATGGAGGTAGAAGAAAAGGACTAAACCACACAATTCAAAACACAATGCACAACGGTTTGTAAGGTGGTTCGGATGCAACGACGGTAATCCTACGTCCACCCCTCACCAAACCCGGAGAGGCTTCACTCGGGGATAAATCCCCAAACGGAGATGATGCTCCAACCACACACGTAGGACGATGCCTACACACACACACGGGAACATGCCCTAATACACACACACACACACACGGAGATGAAGTCTCGAACACGATCCAACAATCGGATCAAAAACACACACACACGCTGCGACAGATGCAGCACTCCACACACTAAATCGATCGGATCTAAAAGATCCACACACACACACACGTAGATCTAAGAATATCCACGCACACACAAAAGGAATTCCACGATCACACATGACCACGGATTCAAAATGATCCACACACACACATGAGTTTACAGTTTATAAGAAAAACAAATCTGAAACTTAAAACATAATAAGGCACAGTTGAGAAAAACTCCTGATTTGGCTCCCCCTGAATGTATGCTGATTGATCTTTGAATGATGCTTGCTTCTTCAGTTCATTGGAAGTTGATGGCCTCATATGGACCTTGAATCTTCAGCTCCTGGATGAAGAGTTGATCCACGGATCACTATTCACGGCTACAGTAACCGTTTCTTCTTCCTTGGACAACTTCCTTGATCTCCTTGATCCTTGCTTGCTTCTTCTCTTCCTTTGAGATTATTGACTTCAGATGGAGCTTGAATACCTTCAGATGGATGAAGAGGTTGCTGGACGAAGTACTGTTCACGGATGGTTGTAGCAGCCTTCTTCTTCCGTTGATAACCTTCCCCTTTGATCTCCCTTGAAGCCCTCTTGGATCCTTAGGATTTCTAACCCTCCTTTGTGTATTTTATATACTTGGAATGGTCCATAGACATCCCCCAGACCAGATCCACAATCCATGGGAGATTGGGTGACATTGGGATTATACAAATGGGAGGAAAGACCTCTTCTCGAGCTTGAAACAAAAGTCAACAAAAGGGGGCCTCGGGACTGGCGGTCGACCGGAAGGCATGGGGCGGTCGACCGAATTTTACAGTCGGTTGATTTTTCATCTCTGGCAAAATCGGTCGACGGGACGCCTAGGGGCGGTCGATCGAAACTTATAAAAATGCCATCTTTTCGGTTCTGGCAATTCTGGTCGACCGGCCAAGGTGTGTTGGTCGACCGGAAAGACTTATACCTGCAAAATTGAAGTGTTAGCTCAAAGAAACATATCCATAAGTCAAGATATTCATGTCCTTATCAATTCCATGCATTTTGGGGTTTGATTTATGCATTAGACCTTTTGAGCATTTCTAAATTTTGTTCCGGGGGCTCCGCCCCCAGAAACCCCCGCAAGGGGCGCTGTTGGTCGATCCTCGCGATCTGACCGCGCAGGTCGATCCGCGGGCGAGGGCGCACGATGGCCAGAAGGGTTTCATGTTTAATGTGCATGAATGAGGTGTATTAAGGAGAAGTATATGATATATAGATGGTGAGATCGATGCTAAGATAAGGTAAGAGTCTCACCAATGGTTCTTGACAGTAAATGACATATACCACCTATTTTGGATTGTAGAACAGCAAGGTTTTGGTTCACCAGGTGACTATCATGAGTTTGATCCAGCAAGCAAGATAGTCAGAGTTAATACCATACTTGTTCACATTAAAGAGGTTATGAAACCTCTTGCCTCTTGATAAACCAACATATGCAAACCAAGGATCAAGACCATGTAACCGTTGCCATTTGCCATCTCAACCATACATAGATAACAAGAGCATGAGCAATCAATCTCAAGTTTAGTTATCATCACTTAATCACACATTGAGTTTAGTTATCATCAAAATCATAACTTAACAATCATAACAATCATCAAAACCATAACTCAACATACTGCTGGGGGCGAGTGCTCGGAACCAAGCTTGAGCGCCCTAGACCAAGGTGGTCACAAATGCTCGGCACTTAACAACGTCGGAGGCCCCGTGTAGGGTCGTTAGGGCGTTGAAGCTGTCGTAGTGGTCGGCCGGGTCTCCCTCACCATCATATGACTTGAAGGTTGGCAGAGAGAGTCTAGGAGAGATCTCGACCTTCAAGATTTGGTCAAAGAACGGGGATTGCTCCTCGTCCTCCTTGGTATAAGTCTTCTACAAGGCGCGGAGGGCACGTTCTTGCTCCGTGAAGCATCGTTCGAAGTCTCGTAGTCAGAAAGATAGCTCCGGTTGTCGTTGGGCTGAGGGGCTGTGAGGGCGTCCTTGCGGGCTGTCTCGTCACCCTTCGAGGGAATCGACTTCCCGGAGCTGCTGGCGTGTCCCGGGCCTTTCTCTTCTGAGGGTGGAGGAGGCTTCTTGCTCAAGAGGAGGGGCGTGTGACGGTCCTCCTGACCTGTTGCGTATACACTGTCGTCCCTGGAGGGTGAAGCGGCCTCCGACTGTTTACTGGGAAGCTTCTCCACGGGGGGGGGGCTGATGGGGACATCAGCAGCAGCTCAAGTTCCCACTACTCGCCACATCACCCTGGCAGCAATCAGCTTCATTTTACGGCTTATTTCAAAAGTAGTATCTTGTATTTTTCACTTTATTTGAGTCTTATTACTATAATTTTCTTTAATTGAGTCAGTTGAATAGGTTATTGGGTCAATTAGATAGCATGTTAGGCTTAATGGGCCCAGTTGTAAGGGCTAGCCCAGGGGCGCCCCCTTTTTGATAGCTTTGGTCATTTTGTGTTAAGTCAAGGGTATTATGGTCATGTAAAGAGTTGAGCTCCTATGAATAGGACACAACTCCCTCATTTCAAGGCAATGAAAACTTGATGAAAATTTCAAAATCTAGTCTTGAGTGTCATTTGGTTAGAAGCCATTAGAGTGGAGTGAGATGCTCCCCTCTCCCTCTCTCTCTCTCTCTCTCTCTCTCTCTCCCCCCCCTCTCTCTCTCTCTCTCCCCTTCTCTCTCTCTCTAAAGGGGGCAAACCCCATTCTCTCTCTTCCCCATCCCAAAATTCAAACTTCACTCTCTCTCCTCTCTCCTCCACCTAGGATCCACCTCATCCACTCATCTCTTGCCACATCACCTTGCCCCTTCACCTCCCTAGATGTATTAATTCCCCCATTAAATCCTCCCCAACCCCAAGAGTCAATCCTCCTCTCCCAAGGGAGAATCCCCCTTCCCCAAGCACCCCTTCACTTTCCCAAGCACCTCTTCCACTCCCCAAGGTCCCCCATCAACTCCCTAGCCCACCAACTAAGAGAGAATCCAGCCACCTTACCCCCAAGGCCACAGCTCCATCTCCCACCATTTCCTCCCCCTAATCCTTCCATTCTTCCTCCCTATCTCTCCTGCTACCCAATCAACAACAGCAGAAGATCCAACCCCTGGAGTGCAGCGGCTCCCCCAGCCACTCTGAGAGGTTCCCGGTGGTATACCACACACCGGTGGAAACTTCATCCAGACAGCTTCGCAACAAAGGTGGTCCCGCCATCGTCGGACATCGGAGCTACCCGGAGGAGTAGATCTCGGCGACCTGCGCAGCCTGCCTCCGGCGGACATCCATAAGCGACCAGGTTCATTTGCAGAGGCTTCCATGAACACATCCCTCACCACCTGACCTTCCCCTCTGGAGGAGGTCAACTAGCGTCGCACAACTTTCATCCAAGCCCGGTCCCGTTCCATTCAGAGCCCCAGTTGGAGAGCACCGTCCTTGGCAATCTGAACCTGACCTGCAAGAGTCTTGAACTGGAGGCCGACCACAGGAGGTGTCACGTCCACCACCCACATCTTATGCTCAGGCCCTTTGGAGAAGATCAGCAAGGGACTCCCAGCTTTCTAAAGAAGCTGGTCTCGCCCCGATCTTAACTCCCAGCTAGGAGTTATCCCCCCGACAAGGCACCCCTGTCCGACTGGTGGCCCCGCCTACGCGACCTCAGGAGAACTGATGGTTCTAGCGGTCCCCACTTTATATTGAGGCCATTTCAGCTCGGTGACCTTCCTGGGATGTCCCTCTTCGAGTCGGACCCAGCCTCGCATCATTTCAGCCCCGGACCTGGAAGATACGCCCCTGGTGAGTCGGTCCCAATTTTCTGATCCTGCACTGGGGTCGACCCTTTCGGTGTCCAGAGGCTTCCACCGACTTGATCGGGCACAATCGAAAGAGATTCTCTGAGGAGGCACACTAGACCCTCCCCTCTTTCCAATAGAAGTGGTCCCTCTTCGATCCGACATTCTCGCTGAGAGCACCGCCCCAAACAAGTCGCCTCTGGTCAACAGAAGATAGTTCCTGCACAGTCCTACGAGAACGACCGTTCACAGCAACACCGACCTCCGACTTGGCTGATTCTTCTTTCTGGAATTCCTTGAGTCGAGCAGCTTTCCAGCGGTGCCAACCTCACCCTCATAGGAGATCTGAGTATAGAGATACAACTCCGACAAGCTGCTGGTACCAGATAGGGTGGACTGTGTGCAGAACAGCGCAGGCCGAAGTTCCTGTTCGCACCATCGCCTATTTTTTCCCTCTCTGCCTAGCCGGCTGATCACCCCTACCTACGTGGAGGTATCTTTTGGTTGTAATTGATATTTCCCCCCACCCCACGATCACCCTCCTGCGAGAGGAGTAGTTTTGTAACAGCAGGTCCCTTCGAAGCATCATCGGCGCAGCGTGCAGGTGGCGATCCCACGCTTCCCTGCTTGCCCTCGTCTCTGACTTGGGATCGGTGTCTTCACGCCGATCAGGTATAAGCTGAACCCTCCCTGGATAATTTTTGTTCAACTAGTATCACTTCTAAGTTCAGCTGGAGAGAAAGTGAGTGCCCGGCCAAGTGGCTTCCCGATCATGAGTGGCCACCGCGGATTGAGTGAGGAGAGACCCCGTGCCCTCAAGGCGCGATGTCTACCCTGCTGATGTGGGTGTTTTGATCCTAGGGAGGGAAACATATTAGGCTAAGCCATCACCCCAACCCGCTGGGTTTAGACTCTCGAACCCACCCTACCATCACTTAGTCACCACGGAAAAGGGTTGTGCTGTGATATCGGTCCGCCAACATCGAGTCCGCCAAATTGTAAGTGTGCTTGCAAGTCTAGGTCCAAGGCTCGCCCAGTCGGTCCCTTTGCATCCGTAGATTATGTCACATCAATTGGTATCAGACAAGTCATTGACTTGTCTCCACGAGTCATGTCCTAGGGCACGCTTGCATTAGCGTCTTCATCGGACCGACCCATGCATTGTCCACCCACCATTGTCTTCGTTGAGTCTTTTGTCAAATGGCCCCTCTCCCAATCATATTCCATGCATACCTGCCTAATGGAGAGCCCATGGAAATTGATTTCATTAACATGGAGTCCGATAATTGGGTATCCCCCGATATCGTTGCCTCTCTTTCAAGGACTGGATAAATTGTGCACAATGGTGAACAAGTCTTCATTGAATTCCACAAATGGTTTGGAAACACCCAATACCTCAATGGGCTTGGTGTCAAGTAGGAACATTGGCGGGCCCTTGCATAATCCTAGGTAAACCTTGGTTAGATGAGAGGAATGCGGCCATTGACCCGACACGCCAGTCTTGCCTAGTTCACCCGCCACACCTCCCAGGAGCCTTTAGATTCAACAACCTAGTGTTATCCCATTCGCCGGAGCCCCATACTTGGCCACCATGCCCTCCCGACCCACCTCCAAGAATAAATGAAGTCATGGGTGAACATGAGGAGATCACAGCCCACAAGCCCGATTCCCCGAGAATGGATGCCAACTCGAAGCCTTCCCCCACCCTTAAGGAAATCCATACTCAAGTCAATGAGGAGGAAGGGCATCAACTCATCCCCATTCAAGTTAACCCATGCCTCCCCGAGCCACTCGACCTCACCCAAAATGTGGTGACCGTAGGAGAACCCATCATCAAGTGGCTCAAACAAAATCCCATTCCTCATGTCTTGAACTCACAAACCCCACCCATGAGCCACCATTCCCCAATAGTGCCCATAACTCCTTTCACACCACATTCCAAACCCACTATGAGTTAGAGACTTTGGATGATCTTATCAAAGGCCTAGAATGGCAACTTGAGCTAACTAGCACGTGTGGACGTCAAAAAAATGATGATGATCATATAGCATGCACGTCTTAGCACTCAAGAGTGAGTCAAAGATGGGAAGGCTGAATAAACCCTATGCTTCCTCCAAGATGATGAATACCTACCCGGTGCTCCACCGCCCAACAAAGAAGCCCCTCGTGCTGAAGAGATGGCCCCCGCTCTCCAGTCGGCATTGCCGAAGGCCGAATCAAAAGAAACTCAAGAATTCGCACACATGTTCGGCACGCGCCGGAGATCACTCAAAGCTCAGAATCGGGATTTAGAGGCCCCGAACTAAACACCCCGGAGGCGGTGCATTATAGCTAAAGCAGCACGGGAGGACATGCGTCTATATGAATAGCCGTGAAGCCAAGATGAATTCTAAACCGGCGTAGCCTGCACTTAAACCGGCGCACCCTTGCTTGGCCTTAAACCGGCACGCCCACTTGCTTATGCTTAATCCGGCGCGCCCCTTGCTTATGCTTATTCTGGCGCGCCCCTTGCTGATGCTAGTCCGGCATGCCCCTTTCTATGTTGTTAATCCGACGCGCTCAACACCACGCCGGTTTAACTCAAATAACATCCCATCCGCCAGCCGATACCCTATTTTCGCATTAGCCTGGTGCCTAGAGGGCATTCAATGCTCTGAAGCTCTGTCTCCATGGGCATTCAATGCTCTGAAGCCGTGTTTCCACATCCGTTCGATAGCACAGTGGCGAAGGCATGCATCGACGGTGGCAGCAGTAGCAGCAGATCGCCCGACAAATCTATGAATATCCCATCCTTGGATGAACGACAGCGTACGGCGCGAACCAGCATCGTCCAGCGCATCGAGTCAACTCCCGACTTCATTGCGGACGAGGTGGAAGTGGCAAGAGTGCTCCCAGGCAAGCCATTATATAAAAGGGAGCTCGAAGGCAGAGAAGAGAGGAGGTTAAAAAAGAAAGAGAGGAGAGAGGCTCGAACCACCCCCCCAGATGGGCTATTGAAGAGAAGAAGGAAAAGAGAGAAGAGGCCATTCCCCAGCGCCCGTGAGGTGAAGAAGAAGAGAGTGAGGCTGAGAACGAGAGGTGAGCTGGGGGGGGAGAGCTTGTGCTCTGCTCCCCCCGTCCATGTATCTCTTCCCCCTTTTCTCCCTCTATAATGTATTTCTCCTCTATGGAGATGAAATTTCTTGGGCTTGAGCCATTTTTCCCCCCTTCGGTGGATGAATAAACAGAAAGCCCTTTTGGCGAACACGATCCTTTGTATATCTTCTTCTTTCCCTACTTCACCTTCTACTCATCTAGGGCCCTTCAAAGCATGCTTCTCCATGTCGTGGCCTTCGAAGGAGTCTGTCAGGGGATGAACATTCATGGCCTCATGGCATACATTCATCCCGCTTCATGAAATCATCACCTGTAAGCTGCTGGAACTCTTGAAGGCTGGTCCTCGAGTCTCCACAGGCACTTATGGGTTAACGGAGGCCTCACTCCGTGTTTTGAGGTTCGCCCTGGAGTAATCCGTTTGGTGCTCCTCTATTTTCTCTGGCAAGCCTCTGTCCGGGGGAGATGCTGCCCAAATGTTGCCAGAGGAAGAACACGTAAGAACAGACAACAAACTGAGCCCCTGAATCAAGCTAAATCTCTGAGTTCCTGCATAAACTCTTCAAACGCAACACTTGAATCTTCATGCTAATCCACCTTGATAAACAACTAAAACACTTAAACTCTCTTTCCACAAGCTTAATCCATCAATAAGATGAATAAATCAATCAACAGATTAATCTGCAAGTTGAATAAACAAGAACAGAGCAAAAAGAATCAAACAGAGCGAAATAAAACCTCGCAGGAGCTTAACCCGGCGCCCCCTAATCCGGCGTGGGCTAATCCGGCGCGCTACCCCCCCGCGCCGGATTAGCTCCACACTCAAATCCACTTCGGAATTCCTGAGCTCAAACCGGCGCGCCCCCCCTTTAATGCCCATAACTGGCGCGCCCCCTTGTAATGCACATAGCCGGCGCGCCCCCTTTGTGATGACCGGCGCGCCCCTCTCTTCTCCCTTATCCGACGCGCCCCCCCTTCTTGCAGCCATTAAACCGGTGCGCCCCTATTCTCTCTTGGTATCTTCTTAAACCGGCATGCCTGAAAGGGAGAAATGATTAATTAAATGAGAGAAAAGACTTAAGGCTAATGAATAAAACTAATATCCCCGCGACCTGACCACGCAGGTCGATCCGCGTGCGAGGGCGCACGTTGGCGAGTTCGGGCTTCACACTTAACAATCCGCTTCCCTCGGACTGCGTATGAAGAAAAAAATGATGATGCCCCACTAGATCGGACTTGGATCTCGGGAGCTTTCGCCCGAACATGACCACGATCCGATCTTATTTCGGGCCGATAGTTCGTTAGCTCGACCCGTCTTTTTCGGGATCCGATCCCGCACCCACATTAAACTTGCCGTACCTACGGCAGACATCCGTACGGTTTTATCGTCATCCTCGGCGCTACTAATACGGACTTCCGTCTGAATAATGAATGGTCCGTTAGGGACCAAAATATATGCCGGGATCCAATCCCGCACCCACATGAAGCTTGCCGTACCTACAGAAGATATCCGTATGTCTTTGTCGTGGTCTTCGACGCTTCGAATATGGACTTTCGTCCGAATACTGAATGGTCCGTTAGTGACCGACATATATATACTGGGATCTGATCCCGCATTTGCATTAAACTTGCCGTACTCACGGTAGGTATTTGTACGATTTGTCACCGTCTCTTATGCTACAAACACAGACCTTTGGCCGAATGTAAAATGGTCCGCGTATGACCAACAAAAACCTTCGTGAGTCGCGTTTGGACCTTGGGTTCGCCTCAACCATGGTCATCGCCTGACCCACATCGTAGGCCTATAGCCGTCTATCTCTGTACACATCTTTGTTTTGGAATATAGTCCCGGGACACTTTCCGGCTGCCCTTCGGCACCGAAAATATTAATGATGCCCACGCAAGCCTCGTTTGGACCGCTGGAGGCGCCCCCGAAATGGTCCTGACTCGATCTCGCACCGGGTCAATAAACTCACTGATTTCCGATCACTCTAACCGGGATTCAAACGAATGTCTCCTGTCCCTTTAAACAATAAACTTGCTGTACCCCCGGCATACATATGCTCCGATTTTCTCGTGACGATTACGTGATTCACAAGCCAGACACTCGTCCGAACATCAAATGGTCAACACACGATCGACATGATCTCGAATGCATTCTTCTCACCCTCGCACGGGGATTTCAATGTTTCCTAATAGACTTTTCACGAAACTAATTTTCTGGCCGTGAGGCCACTTTTCCTAGCGATTAATCAAGGGTGTTCCCCTCTCCGAGGGGATGTAAATAACGCCGTGACCTTTATGGCGCGGCGGGTTACAGTCCCGACACGAACCACACAATCGTCTGATTAGTCAGATCGAGCGCACAATAAATCGTCACTTTGTGACTGGCACGCCCACGCACTTAATAAACGCCAATAAACAAATAAACAACGATAATAAATAAAAAGTGCGTCCACAGCATGTTGGCTCTGGAAACCGACCGACCTAAGAGGCTTAACCTCATTCACCTATGCATCGGGTCCATCACCTCAGTCTGCACTGTGGTTTGCTACACTACTGACCTCCTTTTACTCCTCCCTAAACTCGAGGAGCCTGACCTCATCCACAATCTATAACTTGTTGTCTCGGGTAGGAAGCCGATCCATCGCATTGAGGCCAATGTCCCACCGCCCTTTACACTTAGGGAGGACCTAACACACATTGGGGATCTTATGACTAGGCCGACCCAATTTGAGGATTTAAGTGAGACACACATCCCCAAAGTCCCAAGGTTCCTTGATCCTTTTGACCCATTCCTATGGGAACTCCAATGCCAACATACCCCCCTTTCTTCCCCATTTTCCCTCATCATTATCTACTCCCCATCCTTTCTTAAAGACCATTACATTAGGCCCTATCCGGCCCTTACCCATTGCTTCCCCAACACCACATGCCGAGTAGGCTCCGAACCCGGTCCCTTGGAACGAGTCACACCCACACTTCACCAAAAACCTGACCTTCCTTGACCCTTTTGATCCCTCATTTTGGCAACCCCTCAACCAACAAACCACACCCCAACCCTTCAAAGAAGTCCACCGCTTTACCCCTCCCGAAGACGGCTACCAAACGAGCAATCACTTTCCATCCTTGCCTAGACATGCCCAAGGGAGATTGATTAGCCAGAAATCCATCATATGGATAGAGTTGCATGGGCATGGTGAGTCCGCATTTGGGTGTCCAGGTCCACCTTTGGCAAATAATAGGAAGCACATACATGCTAGAGCCACATTTGGATGCCCAGGTCCACCTATGGCAGTTGAAGTTGATAGGAAGCACACACATGATAGGTCCGCATTTGGATGTCCTGGCCCCCCAATCTTCAAAACCCTTCATAGAGAGTCTAGGCATGTTAGGTACACATTTAGGTGCCCGGGATGCCCAACATCCAATAGAGTGTCATCATTCACCAAGTCCTGTGTCCGACATGTCAAAGTGATGCATGCTTGCAAGCACATCAAGAAAGGCAAAAGGATTTGTAAAAGGCAAACTGATACTCGCAGAGGAAACCAAAACTTCAAAGAGGGTGACTATCTGATGGTCAAGACAAAGAGCCTCTTTCCTATAGTTGCCTCAAAACTTAGGTCTCGAGGAACTGGACCCTTTAAGGTATTGGGGCGATTGAGCATAAATGCCAATGAGTTGGCCCTTCTAAAGGAACACGGGACAACCCTCGTTGTAGTGTGACGGACCTTATTCCCTACAAGGGCCCCACGGTGGCACCTAGTAAGGATATTGAGCCCATACCCCCTCTTGAGAGTGACCCCTCCAATAAGAGCCCACTTCTAACTTGGAGAGCCCGACATGAGCACAAAGATTGGATACTGGTTGAACAGAATAACACCACCAGGAGCCGGGCAATCCAGCAGTACCTTGTGAGGTGGAAGGGCCGGCCCCGTCAGCGGACACATGGGCGAGCCAGGAAGGACCCTTACTCGACATGGTCTAGTTCTCCGCACCCCAGGGGTATGATGGGGACATCATCAGTAGCTCAAGTTCCCACTACTTGCCACATCACCCTGACAGCAATCAACTTCATTTTACGACTTATTTCTCAAGTAGTATCTTATATTTTCCACTTTATTTGAGTCTTATTACTATAATTTTCTATAATTGAGTCAGTTGAGTAGGTTATTGGGTCAATTAGATAGCATGTTAGGCTTAATGGGCCCAATTGTAAGGGCTAGCCTAGAGGCGCCCCCTTTTGGATAGCTTTGGTCATTTTGTGTTAAGTCAAGGGTATTATGGTCATGTAAAGAGTTGAGCTCCTATAAATAGGACACAACTCCCTCATTTGAAGGCAATGAAAACTTGATGAAAATTCCAAAATCTAGTCTGGAGTGTCATTTGGTTAGAAGCCATTATAGTGGAGTGAGAAGCTCTCCTCTCCCTCTCTCTCTCCCCTTCTCTCTCTCTCTAAAGGTGGCAAACCCCATTCTCTCTCTTCCCCCTCCCAAAATTCGAATTTCACTCTCTCTCCTCTCACCTCCACCTAGGATCCACCTCATTCACTCATCTCTTGCCACATCACCTTGCCCCTTCACCTCCCTAGATGCATTAATTCCCCCATTAAATCCTCCCCAACCCCAAGAGTCAATCCTCCTCTCCCAAGGGAGAATCCCCCTTCCCCAAGCACCCATTCACTTTCCCAAGCACCTCTTCCACTCCCCAATGTCCCTCATCAACTCCCTAGCCCACCAACCAAGAGAGAATCCAACCACCTCACCCCCAAGGCCACAGCTCCATCTCCCACCATTTCCTCCCCCTAATCCTTCCATTCTTCCTCCCTATCTCTCCTGCTACCCAATCTGCAGTAGCAGCAGATCCAACCCCTGGAGTGCAGCAGCTCCCCCAGCCACTCCGAGAGGTTCCAGGTGGTATACCACACACCGGTGGAAACTTCGTCCAGATAGCTTCGCAACAAAGGTGGTCTCGCCATCGTCTAACCTCGGAGCTCCCCGGAGGAGTAGATCTCGACGACCTGCGCAGCCTGCCTCTGGTAGATATCCAGAAGCGACCAGGTTCATTTGTAGAGGCTGCCACGACCACATCCCTCACCACCTGACCTTTCCCTCTTCAGGAGGTCAACTAGGGTCGCACAACTTTCATCCAACCCCGGTCCCGCTCCATTCAGAGCCCCCATTGGAGAGCACCATCCTCAGCAATCTGAACCTGATTTGCAGTCTGACTTGCAGGAGTCCTGAACTGGAGGCCGACCACAGGAGGTGTCACGTCCACCACCTACATATTATGCTTAGGCCCTTTGGAGAAGATTAAAGAGGGACTCCCAGCTTTCCAATGAAGCCAGTCTCTCCCCGATCTGAACTCCCAGCTAGGAGTTATCCCCCAGACAACGCACCCCTATCTGACTGGTGGCCCCGCCTGCACGACCTCAGGATAACAGATGGTTCTAGCGCTCCCCTCTTCAGATTGAGGCCCTTCCAGCACAGTGACCCTCCTGGGACGTCCCACTTCGAGTCGGATCCCACCCCGCATCATTTCGGCACCAGACCTGGAAGATACGTGATGAGGACATCATGAGCTTATGGGATGACTATTAGTGTGTATTAGCTTGTATAGGTGTGTAGTATAGGTTGTATTGGCATAAAAGTGTGTAATTTTTGATTTCTTTCATTTCGGCTCTCTTTGTAAAGCTTAATTAAGCCATTGGGCCACATTTCTAGGAAGAGTCCATTACTAGGTATCATGGTTTAGGTCCACTTAAGGGTGCTACTTCATATTGGGTCATTTGGTTTTAAATGGGTCATTAAGGCACTTAAGGCCCAAATTGGGTTCCACTCTCCCATGGGCCATCTAAGTGGGAATGGCCCATGACTAGCATGATATATTGGGTGGCTCTTGGCCCATGAAGGGGGGCGCCCCCTCTTTTGGCCTTATTAGGCTTGGTTGGTGTGTATTAGGTGAAGTTGGAATGGAGTTAGTCTAAGGTTGAATGGAAATGGTCAAGTTAGATTAAAAAATTGTATTTGGTGTGTTATTCACACTTCATCTCAGCCATTCAATCCCCAACCCTTCATCCAAGGGTCCACATTAGATTTGAGTGGAGTCATATATAATGTTGTATTTCAATGAGAAATTCAATGAAAAATCAGAAAATTTGTGAGTCTCTTGGAGCTTGGTGCGCCCCCTTCCTCTCTCCCCCTGGTTTCCTCTTCCCCAACCCCAGATCTAGAGTGTATCCCCCTTCTATAATCCCCTCTCAACCTCCGGTGATCGTTTGTGCCGCCGCCGCCGCCGTTCGTGCCACCTTCGAAGCGCCACGGGATCGTCTTTGGTTTTCTGTCCTGCTGGATAGAGGTGCAGTTCATGAATTCCTTAAGCCAGCCACAAGCTCAGATCGATTTGAAATTTTGAGGGTTGGTTCCTATCTTCTATCCCATTCTCCACAAAAAAATCCAGGTTCAAAAGCCACCGTTTCATATTGTATCCTCTTCGTTCAACTCTCAATTTCAGATCTATTCTGTCACTGTCTACAGTGATAGTAGCCCTGAGCTCTCCACCTTCGACCACCCTTTTGATTTTTTTTAGTCCTCCCAATTTAACTGGGCGTTCTGCCCATCGTCCCCTACCACCACAAGTTTTCTTAAATTTTTATCATCCTTCTACATATTTTTAAAAATTCATGTTCTACCGGAGCTACAGTACTTTCAGTCAGATCCCAGATCCGACCTTTGTCCAGTAAACAAATCACAGAAAATCATAGACACATCCAAAAGTGTCCAAACCATTTTTTATGTCTTCTCAACGCCATTTCCAACAACTTCTCTGAAAAACACAACCCCAGATTCGGACGTCTATCTCGCGGTCAAAGGCAATCCACAGTCAAGTTCTCTGCAGGCCTGAGTCTTCGGTTACTGTACAATAGGAGATTGAAAATTCCATAAGTCAAGATCCGAGCAGATCCAGGCCAGATATTTGGGCCTAGGTTGAAGAACTTCAAGCTAGCTTTCCAACGGCGCCAGTCTCGTGTCGATCTGACATCGGGGCTGATCGCAGCGCCCATTCTCGCCGGAGCGCACGCCGAAATACAGAACCGGTAGATTTTCGATCGGATTTTCCGACCGGTGCCGAACGGAGCCGCCGGGCCTCCGGCCGGCGAACCAGCGTGCCGCCATCCCAAGGAGCGACCCTCCGGGCATCCACCACTACAGCGATGCCACCGGGTCCCACACGGCCCCTCCGGACAGCACGTGGGCCCCACCATCACGTGTTCGGGTGTTGCCGAATCAACGCGAGAAGCCGCCCGTCAACCCGAATTCGGTCCTCCCGGACCCCATTGTGTATCCCTTTACCTCCCTGCATGGAGTGGGCAGCGAGTTGCATTTCTGTAATATCCGTGTATAATTGTTCCGGGAGTACGACTTCGGCCGGGTCCGTCGTCCCCACGCCGAGCACGTGGAGGTATCACATTCGCTCCCTTACTTAGCATTCTGCTTAATTTTCATATATACTTGCTTATGCCACTGCTAGAGAGCATGATAGGGTAATTAGCTCGCTTTCTATTTATATCACCGCTGCTGCGAGAGAGAGCGTTACCGTCCCGTGACCCGATCCGGGCACAAGTGAGAGCCGACCACCGTAGCTCACAGCCGATTTCTCAACCGCGCACATCCGACGCTTCCCTCGTTAAGGGGCAGTCACGAGCTTGTCGTGTCCGTGGTCTCGTCCCGCATCAATTTGGTATCAGAACGAGTTTGAGTCTAGGGTGTCCAAAAAAAAAAAAAATGTCATTCATTTGTCATTTACGTCTAAGTCGTGTTTAGGGTCATCATTGTTTTAAAACAAACAAAAAAAAGTGTCTTTTTTGCATTGCATCCCTTTACTCGGTATATCAAAAGGTGTTGTCCGAACGTTAGGCTACGCCTATCGGGAAGGCCACACACTTGCGCGAGTGACCTTCAGGTCGATTACCTCCGCCGTGTACCGCATTTTTGTTAAGTTTAGGCGCATCATTTAGCATTAGTGTGTTTTGCTTTAGTCGGCGTCTTCTAGTCGGTGTGTTTGCATGCCCACTCGTCGGGGTACTCAGTACTCACCCCCACCACCACCTATGGCCAACCCACGGGATACCTCGGGAGACTTCCACTCCCTACAAGAGGCGATGATGGCCATTATGACTAGGTTGGACCAATCCGATGCTAACTTTCGGACTTTCTCCGATAATATGGATGGTCGCCTTAGAGCCATGGAGGGGCGCTTGGAGACCTCCGACAGGTCGGTCCAAGACCTCGTTGGGCGGTTAGATAGGATGTCACACGGGGACCCTCCAGGGGCAGCCCAAGGCCCACCCGCACCTCCTCCCGCGGTGGCCCAAGTCCAACCCGCTCCCATGGCCCAAGTCCAGGCCGCTCCCGCGGCCCAAAACCAGCCACCACAGGCTCCTCCACCCGCCCTTCCTCGGGTTCCCCAACTACTGCACCGTGACCTTGGTCTCGAGGACTATGGTTCCGACAATGCCTATGAGGGATATGGTCAACGCCGTCGTGGTTTTCAGCTACAACGAGATGAGGATGATGACCGGGTCCTTAAGACCGTGCGAGCGGACCCTCCCGCTTTTTACGGGTCTTTGGATCCGAAAGTCTACCTAGATTGGGAGTTCGGCATGGACCGTTACTTTGAGTGGTATGATATGTCGGAGCGTCGAAGGGTCCGATTTGCCACCATGAAACTCATGGGGCAGGCACAAACCTATTGGAAGAATGTGGAGAGCCTGCTACTTCAGCGGTTAGAACCCCCGATCGACACATGAGCCGAGATGAAGAATAAGCTTCGGCAAAAGTACCTTCCTCCCACCTACCGCCAGCGACTCATCGATAGATGGCAAAGTCTTAGCCAGGGAGACCGGTCCGTCTCTGAATACATCGCAGAGTTTGATGAGTACTTTCTACGATGTGGTGTCACGGAGGAGAGTACCATGCCCGTGTCCCGCTTTCGACGTGGTTTGCGGCCACACTACCAGTATGAGCTTTTCCGCCGCAATGCCAAGACGTTGGAAGAGGCATATCAGGTTGCTCTCGAGATGGAGCAATTTGAGGGAGAGTTCGAGTCTAGCCATCGGTTGGGCCCCACCCCTCTCCGTAGTGCCGAGCCCCGTCACTCCATGGGCCCACATCAGTGGCCTCCCATGGCTCGACCTCAGGAGTCCACCCGTCAGGAGCACTTCGCTCCACGGCCTTGTCCTCCTCCACCCCGGGATCTATTTCCACCCCAACCACCGGCACCCGTTACCCGTTCCCCGGCTCCTATAGCCCGTCCTCTGGCACCGGCACCCCCTCCACTATTGTCCAAAGCACCTACATCTCCCCCATTACTGCCTACACCCCCTACCCGACGGGATGATAAGGGTAAGGCCCCTTTTATAGGAGAGAGTAGCTGGTCGAGAGTGTAGTGTTTCCACTGTCATGGGTTTGGCCACATTGCCAGCGAGTGTCCCGCTCGCACCACCCTAGCCTTAGGTGTTGGAGGATCCGTACCTCCCGAGCCTGAGTGTGTTGATTACGAGGCCGATGAGGCACTAGCTGAGGAGTACTATGCCTTGAGAGGGGAAGAGCAGGACGGCTCTCCTGCCGCCCAGGATGCAGCCACCTAGTGGGCTTGATGCTACCACCTTCGTCTAGAGTCATGCATAAGTCGGTGTGTTTTCCTTGTGTGGTTTGTTTTGAGTGGTGTGTTTTGAGTTGATTATTTGTGTGGTTTGCATACGTGTGTTAGTGCATGGTGAGTCTGCATGTGTCTTGTGCAAGCTCGTTGTCGTTCTCTTATGAGTAAGAGGTGAGTGGACTCACTCAATGAGTATGGGATCGGCTCCACATCTATACCCGGATCAGTCACTTATAGGGACTCAACGGTGATTCCTAGTGAGTCTTCAAGCTGCTTCCTTCCCTTTGAGAGTGCCCCACCCGGAGTGTCCACCTCTAGCCTATAGCAGTTCGCATATCGAGTATATATGGAATGAGCAGGTGATGATCACTTGGAGTGGAGCGTACCCGCGTTACTTGGCACGGTGACGGATCCGTCGGAGTACTCGAGCATCCATACCCCTACTCGATGGGGTCGAGTTTCTCCCACCCGGGGAGAATTGATGAGGACATCATGAGCTTATGGGATGAGTATTAGTGTGTATTAGCTTGTATAGGTGTGTAGTATAGGTTGTATTGGCTTAAAAGTGTGTAATTTTTGATTTCTTTCATTTGGGCTCTCTTTGTAAGGCTTAATTAAGCCATTGGGCCACATTTCTAGGAAGAGTCCATTACTATGTATCATGGTTTAGGTCCACTTAAGGGTGCTACTTCATATTGGGTCATTTGGTTTTAAATGGGTCATTAAGGCACTTAAGGCCCAAATTGGGTTCCACTCTCCCATGGGCCATCTAAGTGGGAATGGCCCATGACTAGCATGATATACTGGGTGGCTCTGGCCCATGAATGGCCCTTGGCCCATGAAGGGGGGCGCCCCCTCTTTTGGCCTTATTAGGCTTGGTTGGTGTGTATTAGGTGAAGTTAGAATGGAATTAGTCTAAGGTTGAATGGAAATGGTCAAGTTAGATTAAAAAATTGTATTTGGTGTGTTATTCACACTTCATCTCAGCCATTCAATCCCCAACCCTTGATCCAATGGTCCACATTAGATTTGAGTGGAGTCATATATAATGTTGTATTTTCATGAGAAATTCAATGAAAAATCAGAAAATTTGTGAGTCTCTTGGAGCTTGGTGCACCCCCTTCCTCTCTCCCCCTGGTTTCCTCTTCCCCAACCCCATATCTAGAGTGTATCCCCCTTCTATCATCCCCTCTCAACCTCCGGTGATCGTTTGTGCCGCCGCCGCCGCCGTTCGTGCCGCCTTCGAGCCGCCACGGGATCGTCTTCGGTTTTCTGTCCTGCTGGATAGAGGTGCAGTTCGTGAATTCTTGAAGCTAGCCACAAGCTCAGATCGATTTGAAATTTTGAGGGTTGGTTCCTATCTTCTATCCCATTCTCCAAAAACAAATCTAGGTTCAAAAGCCACCGTTTCATATTGTTTCCTCTTCGTTCAACTCTCAATTTCAGATCTGTTCTGTCACTGTCTACAGTGACAGTAGCCCTGAGCTCTCCACCTTCGACCACCCATTTGATTTTTTTTAGTCCTCCCAATTTGACTGGGCGTTCTGTCCATCGTCCCCTACCACCATAATTGTTCTTAAATTTTTATCATCCTTCTACATATTTTTAAAAATTCATGTTCTACAGGAGCTACAGTACTTTCAGTCAGATCCCAGATCTGACCTTTGTCCAGTAAACAAATCACAGAAAATCATAGACACATCCAAACGTGTCCAAACCAATTTTTGTGTCTTCCCAACGCCATTTACAACAACTTCTCTGAAGAACACAACCCCAGATTCGGACGTCTACCTCGCGGTCAAAGGCAATCCACAGTCAAATTCTCTGCAGGCCTGAGTCTTCGGTTACTGTACAACAGGAGATTGAAAATTCCATAAGTCTAGATCCGAGCAGATCCAGGCCAGATCTTTGGGCCTAAGTTGAAGACCTTCAAGCTAGCTTTCCAACGGTGCCAGTCTCGTGTCGATCCGACATCGGGGCTGATCGCAGCGCCCATTCTCGCCGGAGCGCGCGCCGAAATACAGAACTGACAGATTTTCGATCGGGTTTTCCGACCGGTGCCGAACGGAGCCGCCGGGCCTCCGGCCGACGAACCAGCGTGCCGCCATCCCAAGGAGCGACCCTCCGGGCATCCACCACTACAGCGGTGCCACCGAGTCTCACACGGCCCCTCCGGACAGCACGTGGGCCCCACCGTCACGTGTTCGGGTGTTGCCGAATCAACGCGAGAAGTCGCCCATCAACCCGAATTCGGTCCTCCCGGACCCCATTGTGTAGCCCTTTACCTCCCTGCGTGGAGTGGGCAGCGAGTTGCATTTCTGTAATATCCGTGTATAATTATTCGGGAGTATGACTTCGGTCGGGTCCGTTGTCCCCACGTCGAGCGCGTGGAGGTATCGTATTCGCTCCCTTACTTGGCATTTTGCTTAATTTTCATATATACTTGCTTATGCCACTGCTAGAGAGCATGATAGGGTAATTAGCTCGCTTTCTACTTATATCACCGCTGCTGCGAGAGAGAGCATTACCGTCCCGTGACCCGATCCGGGCACAAGTGAGAGCCGACCACCCTAGCTCACAGCCGGTTTCTCAACCACGCACATCCGGCGCTTCCCTCGTTAAGGGGCAGTCACGAGCTTGTCGTGTCCGTGGTCTCGTCCCGCATCAATACGCCCCTGGTCAGTCGGTCCCAGTTTTCTGATCCTGCATTGGGGTCGACCCTGCCAGCGTCCAGAGGATACCACCGACTTGATCGAACACAATCAAAGGAGATTCTCTGAGGAGGCACACTAGACCCTCCCCTCTTTCCAACAGATGTGGTCTCGCTTCGATCTGACACTCCAACTGAGAGCACTGCCCCAAACAAGTCGCCTCTGGTCAGCAGAAGATAGTTCCTGTGCAATCCTGCGAGAATGACCGTCCACAGCAACACCGACCTCTGACTGGGTTGATTCTTCTTCCTATAGTTCCTTGAGTCAAGCGGCTTTCCAGCGGTGCCAACCTCACCCTCATAAGAGATTTGAGTAGAGAGATATGACTCCGACAAGCTGCTAGTACTAGACAGGGTGGACTGAGTGCAGAACAACGTTGGCCGAAGTTCCGGTTCGCACCATCGCCTCCATTTTCCCTCTCCACCTAGCCGGCTGATCGCCCCTCCCTGCGTGGAGGTATTTTTTGGTTGTAATTGATATTTCCCCCCACCCCACGATCACCCTTCTGTGAGAGGAGTAGTTTTGTAACAGCAGGTCCCTTTGAAGCATCATCGGCGCAGCGTGCGGGTGGTGATCCCACGCTTCCCCGCTCGCCCTCATCTTCGACTCGGGATCGGTGTCTTCACGCCGATCAGGTATAAGCTGAACCCTCCCAGCATAATTTTTCTTCAACTAGTATAACTTCTACGTTCTGCCGGAGAGAAAGTGAGTGCCCGGCCAAGTGGCTTCCCGATCACGAGTGGCCACCGCGGATTGAGTGAGGAGAGACCCCGTGCCCTCAAGGCGCGATGTCTGCCCCGCTGATGTGGGTGTTCTGATCCTAGGGTGGGAAACATATTTGGCTAAGCCATCACCCCAACCCGCAGGGTTTAGACCCTCGAACCCACCCTACCATCACTTAGTCACCACAGGAAAGGGTTGTGCTACGATATTAGTTTGCCAACATCGAGTCTGCCAAATTGTAAGTGTGCTTGCAAGTCTAGGTCCAAGGCTCGCCCAGTCGGTCCCTTTGTGTCCATAGGTTGTGTCACATCAGGGGCTTTCCCGTGGGAGTCATGACTTCTCCTCCCTAGCCGCCTGGGTCCTCATTAATTTTACGAGGATATCCAATTTTGCGCTCAGGGTTTGGAGAGTGTCAAAACTCCCATTACGGGGTTGCACCTCCGTGTATGGTGGAGGTAGCTCGTCAGCTTGGTTGTTATCATCGGAGCGGAGGTTTTTCGTGAGGTGGGAAGGCACGGGTTCTCCTTCCCCTACTATCACGGTCTTTCGCTTGCCGCTGGCTATCCTCCTACCAGAATTTCTTCGCACCATGATGGCTCTTCGCTCGTTTCCCATAGATGGTGCCAAGTGAAGAGGCGTAATCTCACGCTGATCCTGAGTCGTGAGATCCTGGAGGAATCTTTGATCACGGCCACCGCACGTATGTAATCTACAAGATGGGAAATAGATCAGGGGTGCCTAGGGATGAAACCCCAGGGAGAACCCTCTGATGCCTAAGTCAACAAATATGATAGAGCACGGATGCGAAGAGAGGTGGTAGGAGAAGAAGAGGGCACGAGATTATTCTCCCCCAAGAGATGTCGTGGTTTTCTCTCAAGATGGTTACTTACCTCTCTGGGGGGTCCTCCTGGGATTTATATAGCGATCCATTTAATGCAGGAGCCCTGGGAGTCGAGGGGATTTAGGGGGGGTTACATCCTCATCATGGGCTCTTTATGGCGCAAGGACTCTTGCTCTCTGTCATGCCCCGAGCCTTTAATTACAGCGGAAGACTCGCTTGGGGAGCGTAAACAGCCGGCATGGTAAGCCTCTTGCAAGGAAGAATCAATCAGAGTGCAAGCCAATCACATAAATAAATGCAATTGTACAATAATATTCAAACTCCAACTTTATTTCATAAATGATCAATATTCAAGATACAATCACTAATTTGATTTCCATTCTACTAGACTCAAGAAATAGGAAAATTACATTGACTCAATCTAGACACTTTAACTTCCTAAGTCTTCACTCGCATCTTTATAACACTTTCACTCTCTTCCAGATCCACTACTAGTATAGCCCGAATCTGAATCTGAACTATTTCCATCTCTAGAAAAATATTGGAAAATAGGTCATGAGCACACTTGCCCAGTAGGTATCTTCGCATCAACATGAAGGCACTATTTAAGTAATTATCATTTTTGCTCTAAAGAAATAAGGTAAAATCATGCAATGCGAATCCATCATGCGATCAAATCAATAGAAACAAGATAACCATGTAAGATAGAATGATCAAGAATGAGCTAGCAAGAATATAACAAGAACATGATATTGGCCTTCCACGAACAAGAATGTAACGAGATTGTACTAGCAAGCCACATATTCCTCAATTTAGCATCTTATGCTTAAGAGCAAGTGCTTCGTGAATTTCTGTGGAATATCAAGCAAGAATGTCATGTCGTGCCGTGGATCTTCACTTATTTACAGAAATAGTACTCCCAGCGTAATGCGACGCTAGTACCATCATACCCCATGGTTTATAAAATAGTATATTTCCGACAATCAGTCGAGGGGACTAGCATAGAGCCCTTGAACACAATCAGTGCTCGATCGCATCTTCAGTTATAAATTAAGCTACTTCCACGCAGTATAACAGTAAAGTATGGCCAATAATATAGCACTTCCAATAATTCCGTGATAACAATAATCAATGAATGAATGCTTCAATTTTGAATATATGAGATCAAGAATGATATTTGAACTAAGTTATGCTTATAGAATAAATCGACAGCATAACGGTATTTTCCTTAACTTCCATTTCTTTTAGATCAATTTAAGCAATATGACAAGTTCTAGATCATCAAGGTTTGTCTAGAATCATAGGAATATCAACCCTTGGTCAAACCTTGGGTTAACATAAACAAGCTATGTAACGGTCATATGCTGGGCCGTTACATTATGTAACACGCCAGTAATGGGCCGTTAAAGTGATCCGAGTCCAGAAAGATAAAAATAGACTCAGAGGAATGTGACGGTCTGGCCCTGGGCCGTTACGTGAGCCTGACGGTCCAGTTCAAGGGCGTTACATTTCAAGAATCAAAACCACGATAGAGTGTTCTAATTAATGGGCTTTCATTGGTACAACCAACTCGGCGTCCTAGTGGGAATCCCAGGCTCGCGGAGAATTACGGAGGCCTTGAAACAATGATTTCCTAGTCCATTGGAAGGATTATCTAATAGAGCGGTCCTCATGTCCAAGATTGTGTTCCTATAGTGCAAAGTGTGAACTAGTGACAACATACCGGAATATGTGCCATGTACTTATAGAATTGACTCTATTGACAGAGAGAGATATGTATAATCAATGTGAAAATCATGATAAAAACTCCGTCAATACAATGTTAAAAAGTCATGCTTTATAGTACAATAATATAGAATTTGGTTTAACATAACTTAAGTAGAAGTGATGACAAAATATGCAATACCTATCATGAATAATCAAATATCCTTAAAATCACATGATTAGGTTTAAAACTTAGGTAACTAGGTTTTAACCATAATAAGATTGGCAGGTTGTATTCAGTCATAGGGTTGATAGAACACAGGATATAACGGTCTGGAGATGGGGCGTCACAGTAAAAGTGACGGTCAGGACCCAGCCGTTACATGATTGTAACGCATCTGTCCAAGCGCGTTAAAAACATCAGTGCAATTCAAATACTACAGAGTTTGTAACGGTCTGTCGTAGGGCCGTTACTTCAAAGTGACGGTCCTATGCTAGTGCGTTACAGTATCTGCTAACCGAAAATAATCATAGAAACTAAGAGATCAACTCACATCATGTCTTTTATCAAAACATGATGAGCTTCTAATCATGTTAACGAAGTAAGGCCATCTACATACATAGGTAATCAGGAATAGATGAATAGTCATGTTTTAATTCCTTAATTTGGCTAAGAGGTGCATGATGTGCATAGAACAAATAAAACATGAAATCAATGCTCTATAATGCATGGAATTCAATCAAACCAGAGGGCTTTTAATCCTATCATGCTATTTTTGCCGTTCATGAGATAACCTACCTCTTACTTAGACTGTAGTTTCTGAATTTGGTTGAGAACCTTGCCCTAGATCCCTTCCTTCTCTTATGACTTTTTTAGCAACTTCTTTAGGCTCTAACTCCACGCCCTCTTGACCTAAAGATGTGAAAATCGGAGGGGAGTTAGTCTAAAGTATTGTAAACAAATTATTCTAAAGAACTTACCTAAGATAATGACTCCTTACCTTGCTTCTTTACGTCCAAAAAGTAAGGGTCGCACAGTTCAGAACTATGCCCTATTTATAGAGTTTAGGCTAAGGTTTGAGGATTAGATCGAGTTTAGAGTCATTATTTCATCAAATCCTAATCTCTAAGTGTCCTTAGAGTTTTTACAATCCTTCCCAAGTCAATCCATAGTGGATAGGAACATCAAGTTTAAATCCTTTCACGAGTCCCTTCACTTACGGAACTAACAGGAATGTAACAGTCGAGTGCCCATGCGTTACATGGCTGTGGCGGTCTTACGATAGACCGTTACAGTCATCGTAGCTTAGAGTTTCAATGTATAAAAACTCTTTTGTTAATTATCTAAATCATTATCTTATATTATTAGTATTTATCCTTAAATATTCGTGGATAGGCTTAAATACCTTCTAGAATATGGGCCAAACCTAATGGTCTAGGTCCTAAACCCTTTTGGACTTCAATTAAGTCGGTTGGGCTAATTGATTAACATAATTTTGGCCTTATATTGATTATTTAGCCCAATTAATGCCAGAATATTATTTAAATAACTAGAAATTACTTTTATAAATTTTGGGGCTCTACACTCTCCCTTATCCCTTGGAGTTCTCTGCTCCTGAAGGATGCGTAACGGACACTTGGATAAGCTTTCAACATTCGATCCGAGCCGGGGGCGCTCGCTCGGAGTTTTCTCCCGAACGATGGGTGTGTAGCATAGGTAGGCTGTGCTAGATCCCCGCAGGGGCTCTCTTGACCGATCTGTCGCTCAGACTTCCGGACTCGAGGGTCGCCTAGGAAGTGCTGTTCCGAGTGAGTTTTGGGCTTGAAGTAAGTGGGCCCGAAATGGGGCTGTCACTTTGGGGAGCTGGGCCTGGTTTGGTCGAATTGGACCTAGTTGGGCTGTGCTCTCAAATGGTAGATTTTCCCCCTCTCTAGATTTGTATACTACAAAGCAGCTTTATCAATATCCATCATCTCCATGAACCATACATATCATCATTTTCGAATACTTTCACAAGATAAATTCCAGAGTTTTTGAATGACGATGGTCTGTGTTCTGAACAAACAAATCTTTCTACATACGAAAACACTACACTCAACTAGAAGCATAGATACAAATGGCAAGCTCTTTCACGTGTGGACGGCAGATGTTGCCTACAAACATTACCATTATCTACAGAGAAATGTCAGAGCCACTCATCTACCTATGCTCTGTTGTGATCCCACAAAGGTCATCGCCCGGTGCTGAGGAAATGAATGGGAACACTAGAATATGTGATCAATCAAAAAGAGATCAAAAACAACTTTAGTATGGACACCAATTGCCCAACCAAAAGGCAAAATAACACAAGCTCTCAGCATTCGCGTTCGCATCAATAATGATATGTACTTACAGAACAAATTAACTAGGCATAACTTGTCCAAACTAACATAAATTGTAACCAAAGCTCCAACAAGCCGGTAAGGAGGGCAATTGATGCAGGACGGGACGCGACTCGACGCCAATTTGAATGTGAACATTAGACTCTAGGCAAACTCATGACTCGTCACTAGCGAGGGAAGCGTGCGGACGTGAGCGGTTGAGAAACCGACAATGAGTCTGGGTGGTCAACTCTCTTTCGTGCCCAGATCAGGTCACGGGACAGTTCTCGCTCTCTCTCACAGGGGTGATTGAAATTATTTAACGAGCTAGATTAACCTATCACATGCAAGTAGCGGCATATAGAAATATACGAAGTAAGAAAAATGCCGAGTAAGGGAGCGAAAACGATACCTCCATGCTCCGGGCGTGGGGAAGGCGACCCCCGGCCAAGACTCGTACTCCCGATACAAGTCCAATTTGAATGTTAACAATGGACTCTAGGCAAACTCACGACTCGTCCCTGGCGAGGGAAGCGTGCGGACGTGCGCGTTTGAGAAATCGACAATGAGTCTGGGTGGTCAACTCTCTTTCATGCCCGGATCGGGTCACGGGACGGGTCTCGCTCTCTCTCGCAGCGGTGATTGAAATTATTTAACGAGCTAGATTAACCTATCGCATGCAAGTAGCGGCATATAGAAATATACAAAGTAAGCAAAATGCTGAGTGAGGGAGCGGAAACGATACCTCCACGCTCCGGACATGGGGAAGGCGAGCCGGCCAAGACTCGTACTCCCGGTACAAATGAATTAACAATAATTACAGAAATGTTTTTTCTTGCCCACTCCATGCAGGTAGGTAAAGGTCTACACATGGGACCCGGGAATAGCGAACTCGGATTGACGGGCAGCAAGCCGAAAGGGCTATCGGGCTGGAGACGACGGCTAGATAGCAAGCGAACTCGGCTGCTGGGACGGCGGCTTTCGGGCGTCTCCTTGCTGCGGCGGCTATCCGGGACGATGCTTGGGGGTCCCTGGTCGATCCTCGGGAGAGGCGATCGCTGGATCGGAGCCGGGGATTAATGGGAGGATTAATTCCCAACTCTATTCTGTAGTCATGTCTCGGGACAGATCTGTGCGACCCGACGAAAAGAATTGTTGTGCCCAGATCCGGACGCAGATAGAGGCGAGATCAGTGCCGTTGGAAAGAGGACTCGATGATGCGGGACGGATTGAGGAGACGATGCTATATGAGATGGACACAACTCGACTAGCAACGACACGACTACTTGAGCGACCTCGGCTCGACACTAAGAGCTCCTACGGGCTACACGTCGCTAACAGAAGTGCAAACTCACTCGTCGTCCCATGCGAGGGAAAGCGTGGATCGTGCGCGGTTAAGGAACTGGCAGAGTTCAAGGTAGTCTGACTCAACTTCCGGACTCGGATCGAGTCGCGGGACGGGTCACTCTCGCTCTCACAGCGGTGACATGGACACACGGGCTAGGAACCTACACTCTCGCAGCGGCATATGACCGTATACTAGCTAAGCAAGTAAATGCCAAGAAGGTGAGACCGTTACCTCCACGCATCCGGCGTGGCGAAGACAACCCCGGCCGATTTACGGATCCCCGGTTAAACAATTTTACAGCGGTACAAAGATTTGCCCCACTCCACGCAGGGAGGTAAAAGGTCACATGTGGGACCCGGGAATCACGCGAATCGGGTTGACGGGCAGCATCTTGATGTCGCCCGGCGGTGCCGAACTCCGCGTTTTTGTACTGTCCGGACGGCGGGTTCTACGGGTCTGTGGGGCCCACGGATGGCGCTATCCTCTCGGCCTGCTGGGGTGGGGCCCAATGTGATGGGGACCCCTGGTGGCGCCCCTCCTCGGACGGCGGTCGGCCGGAAACGCCGATCGGTGGTCGATCGGTCCCGATCTCCAACTCTTGGAGTTGCTGTCCACGGATTTTCACTTCTGTTTTCCGGCACGCGCTCCGGCGAGAACGGCCGCTGCGATCAATCCCGATATCGGATCGGGGCGCATGAGCTATCGTTGGAAAGCTCTCTTGAAATCCTTCAATCTAGGGCCAGAGGATTCTGCTGGATGTGGACGGATCTGGACTTTATTGAATTTTCAAGTTCCTATTGTATAGTACCCGAAATCTCTGATCTGCATGTGAGTTGTCTGAGAACTGCCGTTGACCGCCAGGAAGATGTCCGATTCAGCCTCTGAGCTCTTCACCAAAGTTGTGGGGAGTTGAACAAGGAAGATGGCGATAATACTTTTGAAAGGATTAGATGAGGTTGCAATTTGTTATGATTTTTAAACTGACAGGTGGTCGGATCTGGAAATTGGCTGACAGCACAGTAGATGGCTCTGAAAATGATTTTTGAAAAATGGATGGATGGCTGATGAAAAATCAAGACAAATCTTGGGAGGAGGGGTTGATGGGTAGAACACCCAGTAAAATTAGGAACTCTGGGAAAAATCACGAAAGGGGTCGAAAACTGGGAACTCAGATCTGAAACTGGCAGAACTGAAATTGAAAGTTGGACGAAAATGGAAAATTAGAAAAGGTGAACTAGAAGGCCAACTGAATTTTCTGTGGTGTGGTTGACATCCCTAGAACATCCCCTCCAAATTTGGTGCCCAGAAGATCACGAGGGAGGGCTGAAAAATTCAGACAAGTTGCTGCTGCACTGCGCGGACATAATACCGATGAAGACCGTGGCAGTGCGATGGCGGCACGATGGCGGCGGCGGCGATAACCAGAACGATAAGGGAAGCGTCACACCTCAGAAGAGCAACCGTCTCAGCTGCAAGGGGGAGAGGGAGGAGAGAGGAGGGGGGGCGCCCAAGGCTGCTCCAAGCAATTTCTTTGATTTCAAATGCATTAATTCTCTAAAAATGGAAAATACAGGCTTATATAGGTTACATATCAAATCCATCCTCCACTGTTGGATCTAGGGAAGGGGAATGGAGGGCCTGGATGGAGTGTGATCAACACACAAAATTTAAAATAAAAAATGAAGGGGAGGGGCGCACCATTGACCATGAGGGAGCAAGCTTGACAAGGTAGGTAGCCTACCTTGGACTTTGAAGTCCAATTGTCTCCCATGTGTCTTTTACCATTCAACCTTCTAGATGCCTCCATTTGAATTGTTGACTGACCCCACATGGGGCCCTAGGCTAAGGTGGATCAACGGGATGAGGTCTGAGGGGCCCGTGGGACTCGGGGGTCCCATTTTGCGAATAAGCCCCCCTTACAATCAAAATTACAAACTGAATAAAATGAAACAAACACACATTACACACAAATAAAGTCTAAACAAATATGATAAATGGGGAGACTCAAGGAGTAGTCTCCAGGCTGTCTCCGAGCCATATGGACGCTGAAGTGGCTCGAGTCGTGCTCCGCGTGCAGTACCGGTGGCTCGGCGTAACTGCTCGGGTGTCCGCACCAATTCTCCCCGAGTGGGAGAAACTCGACCCTGTCGAGTAAGGGTCTGCATCGCTCCGGTATCGCTCCAAAAGGTCTGGATCAATCCACTGCAACTCGCCATGCGTGATCCATGTGTCCTCGGTAGTGGGCCGTCCTCTCTATCGCACTAGGTAGCTCGGGTAGGATCCACTCCTGGTAACTGTCACCTGCTCATCCAGTATATGATCTATATGCTCACACTGTCGTGTCAAAGGGGCTGGAGGTGGACACTCAGGTGTGGGATCACTCTCAATTGGAGGAGATGGCTCGAAAGGCTCACTAGGGATCACCGTTGGGTCCCTATATGCAACTTGACCCGAAATATTAAAAGTAGAGCTTATACCGTATTCCTCGGGCAGGTCCACAACATACGCATTGGATCCAACGCGTTTCAACACTCTAAATGGACCGGCTCCGCGAGCTTGCAACTTCTTAACGGTTCCAGAGGGAAACCGTTCAGGTCTTACCCTGATCATGACATATTCGCCCTCTTGGAACTCTCGGTGGTGTCGGTGAGCATCGGCTAGCGCTTTGTAATGTGCATTGCTGACCTCAATGTGACGACGGACGTCGTCATGCAGACTCCTAACATGCCTAACAAAAAGAAAAACACACAGATGCACACACGACCCTACACAAACCTAATGTTAGTCAAACCCAATCATATGCAAGGTGGTCCAGGACATCCGCATGTGTGCCATGCATGCATTTGACATAACCGGAGGTTAATGTCATGGTGGACTCCTAGACATCCTACGATGCACCAATCTTGGACATTTGGTTTGGATGTGGGAAGTCTGGGAGGTTTGGGTGGTTTAGGTGGACTGGGGGAACCAAAGTCTTCATTACCCCCAAATGACGGTTCGGACCTATTGCCATGTGAAGGTTGCCAGGCCCGAGTAGGAGAGTGTGATAGTGAACTTCCTTAAAGAGGTGGAATAGAGGTTGTGGGCCAAGGGGCTCACGAAGAAAGGGATCGAAGGGATCAAAGAATGTGTGACCCCTCGATATGGATTCCCTCAACTCAAGATCCCATGTGTGGAAGTCTAGAAGGTGTTGTTGATCTCCTTCATTCATGAAGGGAGATGAGATGGTGGGGCATGATGGTGGACCCTCTCAAAAAGGTGGAGTAAATATGGTGGGTCACGGGGTCCACAAGAGAAAGGGTCGAAGGGATCAAAGAAGGTATGACCCCTCGGACTAGGCTTCCACAAATCACTGTCCCACATTTGGAAATCTTGGAGGTGTAAATGATCACCTTCATTCATTGTGAGAGGTGAGACGACAGTCATAGGTAGAAAGTAAGATTCCTCCCATGGATAAAAGGGAATGAAGTCGGGCTCGGCCGGCATAGGGACGAGTAGAAGAACCTCCGTGGTAACATGACCCACGGTGTACACGGAGGTGATAGACCCTAATGCGGGATGAGTGAAACTACGACCAGTGGGTCGGTCGAAGCCTAGAGCCAACAAGTGCGTAAATGTCAATTGCCGGTCTATCCTTTTAAGAAGGTCATCCAATGTATCCACATAGTGACTAGACCGAAAAGTGGTGTGAAATGAATTGATTGGCACCAGAGGTTGGATAGGGTCCATAGATGGGAGGGGAGATGGGGCCAGGCCATTCTTAAGCTAGCTAAGGAGTGGCTCGGCTATAAGTAGCTTTCATGTTAGAAACACGGGTAGCTGTGGCTGAGGTGGCTCCGAATAAAGATCGGAGAGTAAGGCTTCTCCAACCCTTTTGTCCCCTAGGGCTAGAGATGTCCGAGTGGGACACTGTCCGGCAAAGTGGCCGAACCCCTGGCAGTGATAACACTGCTGTCGTGATCCACTACGCGCCTTGATAAGTGTGTCCTTATCCTTATCCTCCTGATGGACAGAGGGTGTAGGCAAAGGGGATCTCGTGGGTGGGGAAAGAGGATCCACTATGATGGGGAGAGGACCTTGGGATGGAGCCATAGATGGCACCGGGTTGGGACTACCGGCGGCTACCTCCTTAGGCTCGTGCTTGGTTCCATCCCGGCTTGGAGGTAGGCAAGGGGGAAGCAGGGACTCGATATAAGCACACTTCCTATCCACTCTATCCAAAATGATTTGGAAGAGTTCGGCAATGGTGGGGTTTGGAGTAGGAGTAATGTGGTGGACTCTCCGATATGAACTCGGCTTAGTCGTGGACCTAGGCTCTTCTACATGCGCGGCGCGTTGCCTCCGATTATGGCTCACTTGGGTGGAGGTGATTGGGTGGGGTCGGTTGGAGGTGACCGGGCCGGGTAGGTAGACCTTCCTAAGTTCGCCCTTCATCTCATGCCACGACTCAATGGGCCTTTGCCTCCTAACCTCTCTCATGCGCTCAATGCTCTCCCATTTCCAGGCGGCTTTGTGGACAAGCCTCTCTTGGGAAAAACTGACTTGCATGGCATCGGACATGGTGTAACATTCAAAATATTTGTCCATGGCAGCCTCCCACTTGAGGTAGTCACCCGGATCATTAGAGCCATAAAAATCTGAGGCTTCGGGTCTACGGAAGGGGAGAGGATGGTTGCCAAGCCCATGGGTAGACCAACGGCCATATTGCCCAAGTGATTGGGAATCCATGAGAAATTGGGGGGAACTACATGTTGGACATGCCGACACTTGGACAAGATTGACTGACTCTTATTGGACTACACACGAACTAGGAGACACAAACTGATGCAAACACCGACTATTGTATCTAGACCTAAACCCATATCTGGTACGTGGCGGAGTTAATCGATCCGAAGATCACTCCCGCAAGTGTGTGACCTTCCCGATAGGCGTAGCCTACGTTCGGACAACACCTTTTAAGATACCAGATTATCGATATGAAATGTAATTTTAAAACACCCTCTTTTTTTTATTTTGAAAACTAATGATGATCTTAGACTCGACTTGGACCATGATGCATGCAAGACTTATCCAAGACTACCCTAGACTCAACTCGCTCTGATACCAAACTGATGCGGGATGGACTGAGGAGACGACGCTATATGACACGGACACGACTCGACCAGCAACGACACGACTACTAGAGCGACCTCGGCTCGACACTAAGAGCTCCTACGGGCTACACGTCGCTAACAGAAGTGCAAACTCACTCGTCGTCCCATGCGAGGGAAAGCGTGGATCGTGCGCAGTTAAGGAATCGACAGAGTTTAAGGTAGTCTGACTCAACTTCCGGACTCGGATCGAGTCGCGGGACGGGTCACTCTCGCTCTCACAGCGGTGACATGGACACACGGGATAGGAACCTACACTCTCGCAGTGGCATATGACCGTATACTAGCTAAGCAAGTAAATGCCAAGAAGGTGAGACCGTTACCTCCACGCACCCGGCGTGGCGAAGACAACCCCGACCGATTTACGGATCCCCGGTTAAACAATTTTACAGCGGTACAAAGATTTGACCCACTCCACGCAGGAGGTAAAAGGTCACATGTGGGACCTGGGAATCACGCAAATCGGGTTGACGGGCAGCATCTTGATGTCGCCCGGTGGTGCCGAACTCCGCGTTTTTGTGCTGTCCGGATGGCAGGTTCTACGGGTCCGTGGGGCCCACGGATGGCGTTGTCCTCTCGGCCTACTGGGGCGGGGCCCAATGTGTTGGGGACCCATGGTGGCGTGCCTCCTTGGATGGCGGTCGGCCGGAAATGCCGATCGGTGGTCGATCGGTCCCGATCTCCAACTCTTGGAGTTGCTGTCCACGGATTTTCACTTCTGTTTTCCGGCGCGCGCTCCGGCGAGAACGGCCGCTGCGATCAATCCCGATATCGGATCGGGGTGCATGAGCTATCGTTGGAAATCTCTCTTGAAATACTTCAATCTAGGGCCAGAGGGATCTGCTGGATCTGTCCGGATCTGGACTTTATTGAATTTTCAAGTTCCTATTATATAGTACCCAAAATCTCTAATCTGCAGGTAAGTTGTCTGAGAACGGCCGTTGACCGCCAGGAAGATGTCCGATTCAGCCTCTAAGCTCTTCACAAAAGTTGTGGGGATTTGAACAAGGAAGATGGAAATAATATTTGTGAAAGGATTGGATGAGGTTGTGATTTGTTATGATTTTGAAACTGACAGGTGGTCGGATCTAGAAATTGGCTGACAACACTGTAGATGGCTATGAAAACGATTTTTGAAAAATGGATGGAAGGCGGATCAAAAATCAAGAAAAAGCGTGGGTGGATAGGTTGATGGGTAGAACACCCAGTAAAATTGGGAGCTCTGGGAAAAATCACAAATGGGATCGAAAACAAGGAACTCAAGAAAGATGGAAATCAGATCTGAAACTGGCAGAACTGAAATTGAAAGTTGGACGAAAATGGAAAATTAGAAAAGGTGAACTAGAAGGACAACCAAATTTTCGGTGGTGTGGTTGACATCCTTAGAACATCCCCTACAAATTTGGTGCCCAGAAGATCACGAGGAAGGGCTGCAAAATTCAGACAAGTTGCTGCTACACTGTGCGGATAGAATACCGATGAAGACCGTGGCGGTGCGATGGCGGCACGATGGCGGCGGCGGCGATCACCAGAACGATAAGGGAGGCGTCACACCTCAGAAGAGCAACCGTCTCAGCTGCAAGGGGGAGAGGGAGGAGAGAGGAGGGGGGGTGCCCAAGGCTGCTCCAAGCAATTTCTTTGATTTCAAATGCATTAATTCTCCAAAAATGGAAAATACAAGCTTATATAGGTTACATATCAAATCCATCCTCCACCGTTGGATCTAGGGAAGGGGAATGGAGGGCCTGGATGGAGTGTGATCAACACATAAAATTTAAAATAAAAAATGAAGGGGAGGGGTGCACCATTGACCATGAGGGAGCAAGCTTGACAAGGTAGGTAGCCTACCTTGGACTTTGAAGTCCAATTATCTCCCATGTCTCTTTTACCATTCAACCTTCTAGATGCCTCCATTTGAATTGTTGACTGACCCCACATGGGGCCCTAGGCTGAGGTGGATCAATGGGATGGGGTCTGAGGGGCCCGTGAGACCCGGGGGTCCCATTTTGTAAATAAGCCCCCCTTACAATCAAAATTACAAACTGAATAAAAATGAAACAAACACACATTACACACAAATAAAGTCTAAACAAATATGATAAATGGGGAGACTCAAGGAGGAGTCTCCAGGCTGTCTCCGAGCCAGATGGACGCTGAAGTGGCTCGAGTCGTGCTCCGCGTGCGGTACCGGTGGCTCGGCGTAACTGCTCGAGTGTCCGCACCACTCGAAGGGCTACAACATATATTTATTTCACAACCATCCCGTAAACGGATGGTAAATGAAAAACTCTATGGTTTGTTGTTGCTTCTGGCAAAGAAATCCAAATCACACAGGACAGAATGGGACCTCTCTAAAAATAAATTTTGACCCAAAGGAAAATGGTCGATCTGGACTCTGGGAATTTTATGGGTTGAAGGGGGGAATGTGAGGACGACACACAAACATTTTGGGATTTTTTGGAGATGGATAAGGGGACGGGAAAAATATAACAACAGGCTACTATCCCGCAGATCTGCTGATTGGCTGACTATCAGGGGTGGAACTAAATAACTGGGAAAAATCGCAAACGTAGGCTGATTGACCTGAAACTTTTTGTGGGGAGGGGGAACAATGTGGGGAACTCACCCTCCAATTTTGAGCTCGATCAGATCTCCTGATTGGGAGATAAAAATTGGGCTTCATGCTTCTGTCCAGTGGTGGACAGAACTCCGATGATGTGGCGGTGGTCGTGCGACGACGGCGGTGTTGAGCTTCTCACTCAGAGAGGGGATGATAAGGAGGCCTCACACCTCAAGAAATTTACAGTAATCCAGCTGCAAGGGGTTGGGATAGAGAGGGAGGGCTGCGCCCTTGGGTTTCTCCAAGAGAAAACTCACTTTTTCTTTCATTAAACTTATGAAAATAACAAAATACATGACTTTTATATGAAATGGAAACCCTAGGAAAAAGACCACTACTACCCTCAGATCTAGGGTTAGAGAGGGGTAATTATGGAATATGAAATTATTCGCCCATGTGGTCAAAATAACACATAATAAAAAAAACTAAAAGGGTGGAAAAAGGGGGGGCACCCATGGCAAGTGGGCATGCTTGACTTCTCTTGGTCCAATTTTGAAAGGTCTTGGTCTAAGCTCACCTTGGACTTTGAACCTGCCCCACATGGACCCTAAAGCCTAGGTGGACTAATGGGAAAGAAGGTGGGGGTCCCGCCGGGCCAACATGGCCTTTTGTAAAGAAACCCACTACAACCTAAGGACTAACACTTTGGCTTATAGTTGTCATACAATTGCAAACCCATTAACACAAGGGTATAAATGAAAATAAGAAAAGTTAGTGGTCTTGCTTTGATGTCCCCATCAATTCTCCCTGGTTGGGAGAAACTCGACCCCATCGAGTAAGGGGTGCGGCTGCGCATGTATCGCTCCTGCGGAGCTGTCGGATGTGGACCTTGCTCTCCACCGAACCAGGTAGCGTGGGTACGCTCCACTCCTAGTAATCATCACATGCTCATCCCATATATGTTCTGTATATACACGCTGCTATGGGAATGAGGGCGAAGGTGTTGAGATATTTTCTTTCTATTTCAGCCCTTGATTGGAGTATGATCTGACCTTGATGTATGGACCTTGAGCAACATGCACAGACCTTGATCTACTTATGTGCTCGGACCTTAGTTCATTTTCCTTGGACTTCTTGCATCGACCTTGGTCCTTCTTTCTTATGCAGCTTAATGCCTCATCTGTGTGTCTTACTTGATTTCTTTCTATCCTTGCAGACACACTTTGTTGCCGGTGTGGGTTTGACCTGAAATGCATGAGTGTTTGTCGCTATCAACTGCAGGACAACCTATATTAATGAATCATAGTTAGACATCATCGAAATAATAGAATATTATACATAAGCCCAACATACATAGTCAGCCATCATCAAAACACTGGAGTTACACATGTTATACACTTGTCCAACATTCTCCCCCTTTTTGATGATGGCAACTATGAGCTATGAGTCATTATGAGTATATTGAAAGTCAGAGATTAAAAGAATGTAATCCTGAATAAAAGCACAAAGACCTTCAATGATTATCTCTCCAGATAATTTTCTCCCCACATATTCTTATGCAAGTATTCAAGACTCTCTCCCCTATGCATTCTATAGTTAATGACACATACAATTCTCTCATCCCTTGACATCATCAAAATATCATACTAGAAAGAATATATGGCATAATTGCGAAGGTAGGAGTGAAGGAAATTGTAGCACATCAATTGTTGGAAATTATTAGCACATGATGTACAGTGTGAAAGGAATTAGATACCTGGAGGGAGCAACTTAAAGTGCAACAACCTGAGATACCTTTCCGAAGATGCCTGAATCTCTCCTCCTATCGAATGCCAATTGATGGAAAGATATATCTTTCGTAGGCAAATTATGGGCAGGTATGATCACAAGTAGTGCAGTCAATATTCCAGAATTCTAGAAAAATGGTGTGGAAATACATGCCAATGATTGTACACTTATTAAAGTTGACAAGTTAACCGATGTGAACAGCCAAACTTGGAAAGGTAGTTTTAGGACAATCACCGAAGAGTGATATGGCCAAATGTTAGAATCAATGGTATTGTCCGTTGTCTTGCCAAAGATAGTTAAAATTTGAAGGCATGGTTGCAGCAGTATGATGCAATATTGCAGCCAAAGAACACATTTTTGATTTCAGATTTTTCAAGATTTTTAGTGGTTTTCTATTTTTCAGACTTTTGGGGTTTTCTATGCAACAATGCTAGCAATGACTGATGCAAATATGTTTCATGCAAGGTAAACACCACGGAGCATCATGATGTGATATTTCAAGAAGGAATGGCATGCTCTGACCATAATTGATAGGAATGTAATGATTTCTAATGATAGAAGTCATCGAAGAGCATTGATGCCATTTGACTAGAGAGGGCAAAGATCAGGGGATATAGAAAGACAGCTTGTCTTTATAGAAGATGAAGGTTCTTTAACCTGAGACCAAGTTCATAAATCAGAGTTATGGAATTTTTAGAATTTTTAGTTATAGAACCTGAATGAACTAGCCCTTACACTTAGATTGGTTTAATGTTAATGAATTCTGGCCTACTCAGTAGAATCACATGAAAACATTTGTATTCAAGTTTGATAGAGAAGAACCAAAAATTCATATCAACGTCAGATTAACCTCCTCTTATCTAACTCATTCAATTCCATTGGCTCATTTGAGAGAAACTCTTAAAAAGTATTGAAATTAAACAAGCATGAAGACTAAATGGTATTTTTAGACTATTGATGGATGTGCATTGAGCTTTTGCAATCTCAACCATAATATTCATTGAGAATATGAGAAGATTTTACGAGCAATTAAGTCTATTGCATGCCTCATATCCGTAAGGACACACATTATTTAGATGCAAGTATCCCTAGGTAATTGGTAAGACTGACTGTCATGCTTCAAATGGAACAGAGATAGCATTGTCACCTCATGACATATCGTTCCACATATTCTTGATGAGGGGACATGTTTCTTAGTGACTAGCCCTTGCTCTGCCTCATGATATACCTTAGAACAAAGCAGAGTTAACAAGGGCACTTCATGACATGTCTCATCTCAATTCATTTATGAGGAGACATATTTCTCTGTGAGCCAATGCCATTGCTCTGACAATTTTTGCCATTAGAAAACCCACAAAAATAGATTGTTTAAAAACAATACTTGGACAGAAGTTTCTCAATCATAATTTCCTTTGTACTTAAAATAAACTTTCAGATTTCAGAAGGCATAACTGGACAACAACATGAGAAGATGGTTTAAGTCTATTAAGCTCGATCATAAATATTTTCAAGACAGTTAGACTTCAAGACACATGAAATCATTAATGTTAAACCAAATTCATTCATGTTCGAGGCAGTCACAAATCTCTATAAAAGAAGATTCCTCTTAAAGATTTACTCTGATAAACAGCCTTGATAGTAGATAGAGTCCTCCAAGAAGTTCAAGATAATTTGAGTCCAAGTTGAACCACAACAGAGATAGGGATTATGATGTGGTGGATTGGTTCAAGAACATGAATTGAAAGGATGATGCACTGAGCTTAGACGGGAATGAAAATGATATGTTCAACATATTCAAGGAAGTGTCGACACTTGCACAAGACTATGTTGACACTTGAGCTCAGACAGAGTGCAGTTTTCAGCCAGGCTGAACTGAGGGTTCGACCTGACAAGTTGTAAGGTCGACCTTTCTGACAGTAGGGTAGAGTTTTGATAGATTTGACATGAAAGACAAACTCCCCCTGAAACGATGCAATCTATGCAAGGACGTCAGCAAAATATAGAATGAAGCATGAAGAATTATGATGTTGACTTCCCCTGGTTCCATGCATGGGTTGCAATGAAATGTGCAGCATATGACTTGAATGAATGCACAATGTAATAAAAATGCTACAAGATGATTATGCATTTGTGTTTCTTAAACATGATATGTAATGGAGTGTTTGACACCACAATATTACGCAATCATGGATTTTCTGAAATGCATTCTGAATAGACATGAGAGTTGGTAAACCATGAAATGTAAGAGCTCCCCCTGACTATGTGCATTGAGTATCTAAATTCTGAGTGCCTCACATGCAGTGGAATCAAAGTATGGAATTTGGTGAGTTATTCATATGAACATCTAGATTGTTCTAATGATTGGTTGACCTTTGGTACCTGGCGGAGAACTGAAGTCTTAAGACCACCTCACGCATGATGTGGGTTTCCAGACAGAAGTGATATGTCCTTTTTCCAGCTTACCATTTTATATACCAAGAGGTCAGGCAGGGTTGGGTCCCTTGATCATGAAATGCATGATGTGGCATGAAATTTCAAGTAGATGCTCATGAACTACAACACACCCAGATGCAATGCATTTCTTCCCTTAGGTGCAAACTCTTAAACTCCCCCTCTGTCCAGTGCTCATGGAAGTTATGATAGACAATCAGCATCTTATTTGACCACGAGTATGATGAGTTGGGTGTTGCATCCCTACAGTTTTGATGATGTCTCAAACTATAAATCAAATTTGTTTTAACTACAAATCAATCTATTTTTATACGGTGCATTTCTTTGTTTCTAAGCATGAAGAAGGTCTGTGCTTATAGCATGATATAGGTCCGTGCATTACATGTCATTCGTTCTTTTGCTTAATGCATATTAAGTCAGTGCAAATTCTGCATCTCTCACATAAAGTGCATGCCTCGGTGCAAGTCCCTGTTCATGCACAGGTTCTTCCGTCATACTTTGTCTCTGTGCTTTTCTCTAGGTCATGTCCACTAAGGTACGTGCATATCATGTCTCTGCATCTCAACTCTTGGGTCGGTGCAAACTCTTAATCAGAATGCATTGGTTAGGCTGGTCGTTCCTTCATCTTAGTGCAAATCCATCTCGGTGGAAGCCTTATCTTGTATTTCTCTTTGCCATCTCGAAGGTCTGTGCTTATAGCATGATATAGGTCCGTGCATTACATGTCATTCGTTCTTTTGCTTAATGCATATTAAGTCAGTGCAAATTCTGCATCTCTCACATAAAGTGCATGCCTCGGTGCAAGTCCCTGTTCATGCACAGGTTCTGCCGTCATACTTTGTCTCTGTGCTTTTCTCTAGGTCATGTCCACTAAGGTACGTGCATATCATGTCTCTGCATCTCAACTCTTGGGTCGGTGCAAACTCTTGATCAGAATGCATTGGTTAGGCTGGTCGTTCCTTCATCTTAGTGCAAATCCATCTCGGTGGAAGCCTTATCTTGTATTTCTCTTTGCCATCTCGGTGCAGCTCCTGTTTCGACTGCATATCCTGACTCGGTGCATACATTTACCTTGTGAATAACATGAAGTCGGTGCATCTTCTATTGCGTTACCATTCTCGGTGCAAGGTTTGATCTGTACCTAGTCGTTGCAACTCTTGGTTAGTCAAAGGCATTGGAACACAACTCGGTGCATGCTTTGCTTAAAACAGAATCATGTTCGGTGCATAGTCTACTCTATACATTCACTGTAGATGTCTGTGCACGTTTTTGCTCCATGCACACCAAGCCTATTCAACTCCCTGTAGCAACGAGGTCGGTGCAGTTCCTGTTTCAGGCTTATTAGACTCGGTGCAAGTCCTGTAGATAGCTAACGTAGATTGGTGCATTTTCTGCTTCATTCTACATCGGTGCTTTTCTTGCCCGTCTTAGTCGATGCTTATTCTTTAACTCGGTGCAAAATTCTCTCTCTAGCAAAATAAACTCAGTACAACCTTGTGTTTTGTTGTTTCTTGTCCGAGCATATCTGTTGCACGATGCCACGATTAGAGTCTATGGGGTGCTACTGACGTCACATGTTTTCTCAAGTCAGTGCACCTCTCACACCTGCTCACTTCAACTCGGTGCAACCACTTGTTCACCTTGTTGCAAGTCAATGGAACGGTTGATTTGGGAACTCCTACTCAGTGCAATTTCTGGCTTCTTACTCCTTACACTGATACGAATTGTGCTAAGTGTGTGACAAATTGTTTATTTCTTCTCTAACAGTTTGTCTGTGCGTTCACCCGGAGAATGACACGTGATCTGAGGAAGATAGAGGTCCAGAACATTCTGACACGTGCCCCAACCTTTCAGGCAGGAAATGTGGTATCCACACGCCTAAGTTTCTGTAGCAGACATATATATATATACTGCAGAGGATAAAGGGTTTGTGAGATGGGATGGAACAGTTGAGAAGAAGAGCACCGTGAGAGCAGTGGATCAAGAGAGAAAATCAGAGACTACCCACTCTTTCCATAGCTGAGAGAAAAAATTCTGAGAGCGAGAAGTGATTGTGAATGTAAAGATCTGCTTCTACGGAAGCTATATTGTTTTTACTTTTAGAGAAAATTGGCGTTCATCGATCGTTTTGTTTTCGAGTTTTCCGTTATTTTCATTCCATTCTATTTCCCTCCATTGTCTTTGGAGGAAGAGAGGTTTGATCCTCTGGTTGTGTGAGTTACTTGGGAGTAACTGCACATGGTTCCCTTTGCGACGTGCAAAGGAAGGGATATTGGTTCTCCAGTGTTTTTCTTCTATTTGATCAGAAGACTGAGGCGGATGTTCCTCAGGGCAAGCTGTTTGGCAGGGGTTGTTGTAAACTGAGTCTGCTATGTGCAATTGAATATTGCAAGGAAACCTTACTCTCGTGAGTAAGGGGGGGATGTAGATTGTGGATAGCAATCGAACCACCTAAAAAATTCCATGTCTCTCTGTGGTTTTGCTTGTTCACATTATGCCGCTCTCCATCTACTTGTCACATTGCTTCATTGTTGGTTGCTTTCACGATCTCATTCCTTATTCTAGTCTTCTTTGTTGCCTGTGTTCGAAGTCTTCTTCACTACAATTTGAGGGGTTGAGAAATCGTGTCTGAGTTTATCGTATTATGGGAGTGAGCTATTCATCCCCCCCTTCTATCTCACTTTCCGCTGTACGTATCACTTTCCCAGAGAAGGTTTTCACAATGTGGTCCAATGGCCAGGGTAACACCAAATTTAATGCTCCTCGGAGCTACATGGCTGAGGGACAATCTATCAGCCGCCCTCCGTTCTTTGATGGTAACAATTACCTTTTTTGGACAAATAGGATGGAGGTATTCATCAGGGCGCAGAGCCACAAGCTGTGGAGGGTGATCACTACAGGGCCATACAATCTTTCACTGAACGAGGACGCGTGGACAGATGATCAAGTCAAACTCTCATCACTCAACTGGACGGCCATGAACATCATCCAATGTGCAGTACATCCAGACGAATACGCCCGCATCTCAGCTTGCAAGACGGCCAAGAAAATGTGGGATGCATTGGAGTTAATCTATGAAGGTAGACCACAAGTGAAAGCAACGAAGATAAATCTCCTCACCTCTGAATATGAGATGTTTAAGATGAAACCAGAGGAGACCATAATTGAGATGTATGCCAGATTGTCATTGATTGCGAATAGTCTGAAGGGGTTTGGGAAAGAGATATCTGAGGGAGATATAGTCAGGAAGATACTTAGATCTCTAACCCCGACATGGCACACTAAGGCCATTGTGATAGAAGAGTCAAGGGATATGTCGACCATGACAGTCACCGAACTTATAGGATCCCTTATGACGTATGAGATGAATTTCAAAAGGAATGGTGAAGGAAGCGACAGGAAGGGCAAGAATATTGCCCTCAAGGTGTCCCGTAGCAAGGGAAGTAGTAGCAGTGGGAGTAGTAGTTGCGAGTCTGACGGACTGTCAGACCTCGACCAGGAGGAGCAAGCAATGCTCACTCGACAATTCAGAAAATTCTTAAGGATGAAGGGAAAGACTTTTAGAAGGAAGAAGTCATACCCATCTGGTAAGAACTTTGATTCCAGCAATGATAAGAATAGGAGTATCAAGAAAATTACATGTTTTCATTGCAGGAAATCTGGACATATGAAAGGGGACTGCCCTGATCTTCAGAAAAAGGGTCATGAATTTTAGAAGAAGAGCTGGAAGATGCAGAAGAAGAAACCACAAGCAATGGTATGCATGTGGAGCGATGAGGAAGAAGATCTGGAAGCCAATTTCTCAGAGGAGGACGAAGAAGGAATTTGCATGATGGTAGATAGTGAAGAGGAGGTAACAAATATCTTCAAAAATGTTTCTATTGATGATTGGGAAGATGCCTATGCTGAACTGTTAGATAAGTTTAATTCACTGAGTAAAGAGCATAGGGTTCTGAAGAGAAAATTTAATGCTAATATTGAAGAACAAACTCAAATCAGTGAGAAAAATCAGAAATTAAAAGAACAATTTAAAGAAATTCCTTCTCTGAAGAAGGAAAATGAAAAGCACAAATCTGAGAACCAGGAAGTTCACACACAGCTCAGCGAACTCAAGATAAAATTTGAAGAAAGTCTGAATGGAAACAGTGTGATCACAGAAAAGTATGAAGCCGTTAAGAAAGTGAACACTGAACTTCAAAAAAATTGTGAGTCTATGTAAAGAGAGCTGGAAGACAAACAAAAGATTTTAGAAAAATTTGTTCAAGGGAGAATGAATCTGGATTCTATACTAGGAACAAGGGTTAATTTCAACAAGGAGGGTTTAGGCTATAACCCAACTAACAAGAGACCCTTTCAGTTCAAAACCACTACCTTCTGCCTAGAGAAGGGAAAAGAAAAGCTGGACACACCATCTAGCTCAAACAGCAATCAAAACATTCAACATCCAAAAGAAAATTCAACAAACAATGCTGGACGACCATCTAAAATAGGAATGAACTTTGCGAAGAACTTCTCTAAGCCCATTCACCAGAACAGAAGTGGTAGCTGGACTGGGCAAATGTATCAGAATAAAAGTTGGAACTACTATAAAAGAATGTGTCCGAACAGTAGTTACTGGAGAAATAACACTCACCCTAAAAAATTTGTTAATCAACAAGCGCATGGAAGATACCCCAAGGATGAGAAGCCTAATAACTGGAATAGATTTCACTTCTCCAGACGAGCTGGACATAATTCTGGTCAAAATTTCAATAGACCCGAAATTAAGATGCAAGAGAAAAAAAAGTTGAAACAATTTTGGATTCCTAAACACCTACTTAAAGATTTGAATGATGTCTTTGGACCCAACTTATCTTGGGTTCCAAACCACTTTACTTAATTTCGTTTGTGTAGGTTTGCCTGGCAGCTGAGAACAAAAAATGGTACCTTGACAGTGGCTGCTCCAGGCACATGACAGGAGACCGATCAAAGTTCAGAAAGTTAGAAATGAAGGTAGGGGGCTGGTCAAATTCGGAGGAAAGAACAGAGTTAAGATCATTGGGGTTCGCACAATCGGTAAGTCCTCCACTAACTCAATTGAGAAAGTCTTACTTGTGGAAGGTCTTCAACACAATCTGATTAGCATTAGTCAATTATGTGACAAGGGTCACAGGGTTGTTTTTGACAATAACTCATGCAAAATCTTTGAAATAAATTCTGATCGTGTTAAATTTGTTGCAAACAGGACCAATAATGTCTACATGGTAGACTTAGATGTTGAGTCTGAATCTAATCTCTGCTTGTCTGCTAATTCTGAAAGTGATGCTTTTGATTGGCATAGACGTTTAGGCCATGCTAGTTTTTCTACTTTGAATAAATTGATCAAGCATGATATAGTTAGAGGCATGCCTAAAATAAAGTTTAGTTCAATCTCAAAAATCTGTGATGCATGTGCTCTAAGCAAACAGACCAGGAAGTCCTTCAAACTAAGATCTGAGCCATTGTCTTCTAGACCAAGGGAACTTCTTCATATGGACCTCTTCAGCCCTACTAGAACTTAGAGTCTTAATGGAAGTAGGTTTGGTTATGTGATCATTGATGACCACTCTAGATTTTCATGGATCTTTTTCTTAGCCAACAAAAATGATGCTTTTCAAAAATTCAAACAATTTTTCAATAAGGTCAAACAAGAAGGAAAACATAAGATTTGTTCAATTCAATCTGACCATGGAGGTGAATTTGAAAACTCCATGTTTTCTGACCTTTGTGAAAGTGAAGGACTAACACACAAGTTTCCTTCTCTCAGGACACCAGAGTAGAATAGAATTGTGGAGAGAAGAAATCGAACCATTGTGGAGATGGCCCGAACCATGCTGATTGAGAGTCAACTACCAAGAAAGTTCTGGGCAGAGGCGGCCAATACATCAACTTATACAATCAATAGGGCCATGGTAAGACTAATTCACAAGAAAACCCCCTATGATCTATTAGAAGGTAAGAAACCAAACTTGGCTCATTTCAGGATTTTGGGTGCTAAATGCTTTATCCATAATCATGACAAGAAAGACTTAGATAAGTTTCATGCTAAAAGTTATCCTGGGATATTTTTAGGATACTCTGAAGTATCAAGAGCATATAGGGTCTTTAACATAACTGATCAGAAAGTTGAAGAGTCTCCACATATCATTTTTGGTGAAGCAAAAGATGCAAGATGCTGACAGGGATTCCAAGCATGATGGACAATTCCTAGAAGACAAAAAAGAAGAGGAGGTTCAGCCAAATGAAACATCAGATGCTCCCAACCAGGTAGGGCCAGTTGAAACAGGTGAGTCTTCAATAAATGTTAGATACCTTAAAGATCACCGAATAGATAACATCCTAGGCATCCTTGAAGATCCTCTTAGAACTAGGTCTCACTTTAGGAGTGTTCATAATCAAGACCTAATTACTTTGGTCTCACAAATTGAACCCAAATCAGGAGAAGAGGCCTTAAGTGATCAATCATGGATTAATGCTATGTGTGAGGAGTTAGGTCAGTTTGAAAGAAATAATGTCTGGGAGCTAGTTCCAAGACCAGAAAAATCTAATGTCATAGGAACTAAGTGGATATTTAAGAATAAAATGAATGAAGATGGAATCATTTCTAGAAATAAAGCCAGACTAGTAGCCAAGGGCTACTATCAGGAATTTGGAGTTGACTTCGATGAGTCCTATGCCCCTGTTGCTAGGATGGAAGTGATAAAAATATTGTTAGCATTTACATGCTCCAAGAATATAAAACTCCAACAAATGGATGGGAAGAGTGTATTTTTAAATGGAGTTATCAAAGAAGAAGTTTTTGTTGAACAACCTCTCGGATTTCAATTCTCTCCACAACCTAACCAAGTTTTCAGGTTGAACAAAGCCCTGTACGGTCTAAAGCAGGCTCCTCGAGCATGGTATGAAAGATTGACAGAATTTCTTATCAGCAAGGGCTACCAAAGAGGTATGGGGTGTTTGGTTACAGTTTTTTACCTCTTTTTTCTCTCAATTTTAAAAAAAAGAGGAAGAGGTCTTATAATCCTATTTGGCATACCTCTTTTAGTTTTTAGGGAGACAACTTACTCCCGTGTAAATCTTCCTCAAACAAAAAACAACACTTGACCAGTTTTTTTTTAAAAACACTCACCACGTCTCACTCTCTCTCACTCGCGTCTGCCCTCCCCTCCCCTCCCTCTCCCTCCCCCTGCCTTTCACCCCGCCGGCCTCCCCCTTCCCCCTGCGGCCCTCCCCTCCCCTCCCCGGCAACCCCCTCCGCCGTCCACCCTCCCCTCCCTCTCCATCCCCCTCCCGTTTTCCCCCGCCGGCCCCCCCTTCCCCCCGCGCCCCCCTCCCCGGCAACCCACTCCTCCGTCCACCCTCCCCTCCCTCTCCCTCCCCCTCCCGTTTCGCCCCGCCGGCCTCCCCCTCCGGGTCCCCCTGTGCGTAGCCCCCCCCTCCGGTGCCGGGTCCCCCCGTGCGCAGCCCCCCCCCTCCGATTCCCCCCCATGCGCAGCCCCCCCTCCGGCGTCGGTTCCCCCCCTGCGCAGGCCCCCCCTCCGGTCCCCCCCCCCCGTGCGCAGGCCCCCCTCCCTCCGGTTCCCCCCTCCGGCGCCGGCACCCCCCGTGCGCCCTCCCCCCCCCGTGCGCAGGCCCCCCCTCCGGCGTCAGTTCCCCCCCCCTGCGCAGGCCCCCCCTCCGGTTCCCCCCCTCCGACGCCTGCTCCCCCCCCCGTACGCAGGCCCCCCTCCCTACGGTTTCCCCCTCCGGCGCCGGCTCCCCCCCCCCCTGCGCACCCCCTCCCCTTCCCCCCCTCCTGCTCCGGCTCCCCTCCCCCTTGCGGCACCCTCCCCTCCCCCCGACGGCGCCCCCTCACCTCCCCGACGGCGACCTCCTCTCTCTCTCTCTCTCTCTCTCTCTCTCTCTCTCTCTCTCTCTCTCTCTCTCTCTCTCTCTCTCTCTCTCTCTGCAACTGCCGGAGGCAACTCGGAGAGGAAGACCCCTGCCAAACACATCCATACAAATTTTAAAATTTACGACACTACTGTCAAACAGAAAGTGTTATTTTTATCAATTTTAAATTTTAGATCAAAAATTATGTTGACATAAATTTTTAGATAGAAATAGATTTTAAAAAAAAACTGCTCCCAAACACCCTGGTAAGGTGGATCAAATTTTTTTTTCTCAAGAGTTCAAATCAAGACCTCATGACAGTTCAGGTATATGTAGATGATATTGTCTTTGGGTCAACTAGCTCTGAACTATGTAATGAATTTTCTAAATTGATGTCTGCTGAATTTGAAATGAGTTTGGTAGGTGAATTAAAGTATTTTCTTGGCTTGTAGGTACAATAGTTAGAAGATGGATGCTTCATCAACTAGACCAAGTACACATTGGAGATTCTCAAGAGGTTTGGCTTGAACAATTTGAAACACATCACGACACCAATGGGTACTAATACCTCACTGGATGCAGATAAGACAGGTAAAGAAGTAGATGCCAAGCTCTATCGAGGTATGATTGGATCTCTACTTTAGTTGACAGCTTCAAGACCTGATATACAGTTCAGTGTAGGAATGTGCACAAGATATCAATCTAGACCCACTAAATTGCATTTAGCTGCAGTGAAAAGAATTTTTAGATATCTGTCTGCTGCACACACCCTTGGTTTATGGTTTCCTGCATCACACACACTTGATTTAGTTGCATACACAGATGCAGATTATACTCGGTGTAAACTAGATAGAAAAAGCACTAGTGGTCACTGTGAATTTCTAGGTAGGTGTTTAGTATCTTGGGGTTCCAAGAAATAACATTCTGTGGCCCTCTCCACTGTAGAGGCTGAGTACGTGCTGCATGGAGTTATGGTACACAAGTCATTTGGATTAAACACCAGCTTCAGGACTATCAAGTAGACCTGGGGTGCACACCCATTTACTGTGATAATACCAGTGCCATCAATCTAGCTAAAATCCTATCTTACATTCCCACACCAAACACATAGAAATAAGGCATCACTTCATAAGAGATGAGGTTTCTAAGAACACCTTTGAGCTGATTCATGTAGACACTGCTAATCAAATTGCTAATATCTTCACCAAGCCACTGGACAATGATAAATTCACCACATTAAGGAGAGAATTAGGCTTATTTAAATTATCTTAATTGCTAATCTCTTGATATTGAATTGTTTTATCTTGGCAAGAGATTATGTGAGAAGCCTATCCTAACAGTAAGGGGGAGTCCTTAGAGTCTGCTGATTAAATTTCTTTAGTGCATCGATTGAGGGGGAGCTGGGCAATTAGTGAATTTTGACTGATTCAAAAGATTGACCAGATGTGTGTCATTGCTGGTTCTCATGATTGAATGAGTGTGGTTCTCTCTCAGACAGTAGAATCTCACTCATCTCTTAAGTCTATAAGTCTGTGTTACTAAAGTCCTGCTAGAATCTTTCCTCTAGTAGTCCATCAGAGATATGGATTAAGTGTTCGAAGTATATCTTCCTACATGTAAATGTTCCGGTTCAGGCTAAAACCTGTATGTCTTGACATCTATCCAGAACAACTTGAAATCTAGACTTCAAGATTCATTTCAAAGAAACAGTCCTTCTGGTATTGTCTTCAATCACTTCATCTCCACAATATAAGGGATCAACCAAATAAACAAAGGTCTAAGGTTTGATCACTGAGAAACTGGGAGCTTCATTAATGAAGTGAAGTAATTCCCATGTCATGAGGTGTCAAATTCAAAAAAAAGGGAAAAGCAATCTCTGCAAAATAAATTTGTGCTTCTGATCATCACAAAGCAATGGTGACAAGGTGGTGAGTAACTGGGGAATATGGCCTCTAATCAAGGTGTTTCCTCGCGTAAAAAGCCACAGTTACTAACTCTGTTCTCTAAAATGGAGTGGTAATGAGGTAGTCACATTGAGTAACTGGGGATTCAGGCCGCTGATCAAGGTGTCTCCCTAATGTCAAAAGTGTGATTTACCAACTTACTCATTGGTCTTATTGAAAAACCCCATAATATCCCTTGTCTCTGTCTCTTGTCGTCTATAGAGTATTGTTGTTTGTTCAGCAATGTCTTGCCATACTTGTTCATCCCTGCTCTACATCATATACCCTATATGTGGATACACTTCCCTCTCATTCTACTTCTCTATTGATTACCAGAGTTAAAGAATCTTCTTTTATGTTTAGCACCTCACTTATTCTCTTAAGATATACTCTTGAGTCTTTCTACACTAAGAAGCCACTGTACTTCTCCCTCATGTCTCCAGCAATTTCATATATCTTTCATTTCCTTTTGATGATGTCAAAGGGGGAGGGAAGTCCTCTGTCAACGGGAAAGAGGTCATCTGAGAGGTTCAGAGCATTAGTTCAAGGCATCTATTGCATCTGAGAGTGAAACATTTTTGGAGAGAGAGGAGATTCAGAAGATGGTGTTTTTGGATATGCACTTTTTGGTTTGCTCTTGATTGTTTTTTATCCCTCTCTTAATGCCCTAACATTGTTTGATTCATAGTGTTGCCATCATCAAAAAGGGGGAGATTGTTGCATCCCTACGGTTTTGATGATGTCTCACACTATAAATCAAATTTGTTTTAACTGCAAATCAATCTATTTTTATACGGTGAATTTCTTTGTTTCGAAGCATGAAGAAGGTCTGTGCTTATAGCATGATACAGGTCCGTGCATTACATGTCATTCGTCCTTTTACTTAATGCATATTAAGTCAGTGCAAGTTCTGCATCTCTCACATAAAGTGCTTGCCTCGGTGCAAGTCCCTGTTCATGCACAGGTTCTGCTATCATACTTTGTCTCTGTGCTTTTCTCTAGGTCATGTCCACTAAGGTACGTGCATATCATGTCTCTACATCTCAACTCTTGGGTCGGTGCAAACTCCTGACAAGAATGCATTGGTTAGGCTGGTCGTTCCTTCGTCTCAGTGCAAATCCATCTCGGTGCAAGCCTTGTCTTGTATTTCTCTTTGCCATCTCGGTGCAGCTCCTATTTGGACTACATATCCTGACTCGGTGCATACCTTTACCTTGTGAATAACATGAAGTCGGTGCATCTTCTATTGTGTTACCATTCTCGGTGCAAGGTTTGATCTGCACCTAGTCGGTGCAACTATTGGTTAGTCAAAGGCATTGGAACACAACTCGGTGCATGCTTTGCTTAAAACACAATCATGTTCGGTGCATAGTCTACTCTATACATTCACTGTAGATGTCCGTGCACGTTTTTGCTCCATGCACACCAAGCCTATTCAACTCCCTGTAGGAACGAGGTCGGTTCAGTTCCTATTTCAGGCTTATTAGACTCGGTGCAAGTCCTGTAGACAGCTAACGTAGATTGGTGCATTTTCTTCTTCATTCCACATCGATGCTTTTCTTGCCCGTCTTAGTCGATGCTTATTCTTTAACTCGGTACAAACTTCTCTCTCTGGCAAAATAAACTCAGTACAACCTTGTGTTTTGTGGTTTCTTGTCCGAGCATATCTGTTGCACGATGCCACGATTAGAGTCTATGGCCTGTGCTACTGACGTCACACATTTTCTCAAGTCAGTGCACCTCTCGCACCTGCTCACTTCAACTCGATGCAACCACTTGTTCACCTTGTTGCAAGTTAGTGGAACGGTTGATTTGGGAACTCCTACTCAGTGCAGTTTCTGGCTTCTTACTCCTTACATTGATACGAATTGTGCTAAGTGCGTGACAAATTGTTTATTTCTTCTCTAACAGTTTGTCTGCGCATTCACCAGGAGAATGGCACATGATCCGAGGAAGATAGAGGTCTAGAACATTCCGACACGTGCCCCAACCTTTCAGGTGGGAAACGTGGTATCCACACGCCTATGTTTCTGGAGTAGATATATATATATGCTGTAGAGGAAAAAGGGTTTGTGAGATGGGATAAAATAGTTGAGAAGAAGAGCACCGTGAGAGCAGTGGATCAAGAGAGAAAACCAGAGACTACCCACTCCATCCAGAGCTGACAGAAAAATTTCTGAGAGAGAGAAGTGATTGTGAATGTGAAGATCTACTTCTACGGAAGCTATATTATTTTTGCTTTTAGATAAAATTGTCGTTCATCGATCGTTTTGTTTTTGAGTTTTCCTTTATTTTCATTCCATTATTTTTCCCTCTATTGTCCTTGGAGGAAGAGAGGTTTGATCCTCTGGTTGTGTGAGTTACTTGGGAGTAACTGCACAGGGTTCCCTTTGCGACATGCAAAGGAAGGGAGATTGGTTCTCCAGTGTTTTTCTTCTGTTTGATCAGAAGACTGAGGAGGGTGTTCCTTAGGGCAAGCTATTTGGCAACGGTTGTTGCAGACTGAGCCTGCTGTGTGCGATTGAATATTGCAAGGAAACCTTACTCTCGTGAGTAAGGGTTGGACGTAGATTGCAGATAGCAATCGAACCACCTAAAAAATTCCCTGTCTCTCTGTGGTTTTGCTTGTTCACATTGTGTTGCTCTCCATCTACTTGTCACATTGCTTCATTGTGGGTTGCTTTCTCGATCTCATTCCTTATTTTAGTCTTCTTTGTTGCCTGTGTTCGAAGTCTTCTTCACTGCAATTTGAGAGGTTGAGAAATCGTGTATGAGTTTATCATATTTTGGGAGTGAGCTATTCATCCCCCCCTTCTATCACACTTTCCGCTGTGCGTATCAATTGGTATCAGAGAAGGTTTTCACAATGTGGTCCAATGGCCAGGGTAACCCCAGATTTAATGCTCCTTGGAGCTACATGGCTGAGGGACAATCTATCAGCCGCCCTCCGTTCTTTGATGGTAACAATTACCTTTTCTGTAAAAATAGGATGGGGGTTTTCATCAGGGCGCAGAGCCACAAGCTGTCGAGGGTGATCACTATAGGGCCATACGATCTGCCACCGAACGAGGACGCGTGGATAGATGATCAAGTCAAGCTCTCGTCACTCAACTAGACGGCCCTGAACATCATCCAATGTGCAGTACATCCAGACAAATACGTCCACATCTCAGCTTGCAAGAGGGCCAAGAAAATGTGGGATGCGTTGGAGTTAATCTATGAAGGTACACCTCAAGTAAAAGCAACGAAGGTAAATCTCCTCACCTCTGAATATGAGATGTTTAAGATGAAACCAGAGGAGACCATAACTGAGATGTATGCCAGATTGTCATTGATTACGAATAATCTTATGGGGTTTGGGAAAGAGATATCTGAGTTAGATATAGTCAGGAAGATACTTAGATCTCTAACCCCGATATGGCACACTAAGGCCATTGTGATAGAAGAGTCAAGGGATCTGTCGACCATGATAGTCACCAAACTTATAGGATCCCTTATGACGTATGAGATGAATTTCAAAAGGAATGGTGAAGGAAGCGATAGGAAGGGCAAGAATATTGCTCACAAGGTGTCCTGCAGCAAGGGAAGTCGTAGCAGTGGGAGTAGTAGTTGCGAGTCTGACGGACTGTCAGACCTCGACCAAGAGGAGCAAGCAATGCTCACTCGACAATTCAGGAAATTGTTAAGGACTAAGGGAAAGACTTTTAGAAGGAAGAAGGCATACCCCTCTGGTAAGAACCTTGATTCCAGCAATGATAAGAATAGGAGTATCAAGAAAATTACATGCTTTCATTGCAGGAAACCTGTACATATGAAAGGGGACTGCCCTGCTCTTCAGAAAAAGGGTCCTGACTTTCTAAAGAAGAGCTCAAAGATGCAGAAGAAGAAACCACACGCAATGGTCTGCACGTGGAGCGATGAGGAAGAAGATCCGGAAGCCAATTCCTAAGAGGAGGACGAAGGAGGAATTTGCCTGATGGCAAATAGTGAAGAGGAGGTAAAAAATATCTTCAAAAAAATTTCTATTGATGATTGGGAAGATGCCTATGCTGAATTGTTAAATAAGTTCAATTCACTGAGTAAAGAGCATAGGGTTCTGAAGAAAAAATTTTAATGCTAATATTGAAGAAAAAACTCAAATCAGTGAGAAAAATCAGAAATTAAAAGAACAATTGGAAGAAATTACTTCTTTGAAGAAGGAAAATGAAAAGCACAAATCTGAGAACTAGGAAGTTCACACACAGCTCAGCGAACTCAAGATAAATTTTGAAGAAAGTCAGAATGGAAACAGTGTGATCACCGAAAAGTATGAAGCCGTTAAGAAAGTGAACACTGAACTTCAAAAAAATTGTGAGTCTATGCAAAGAGAGCTGGAAGACAAACAAAAGATTTTACAAAAAATTGTTCAAGGGAAAATGAATCTGGATTCTATACTAGGAACAAGGGTTAATTTCAACAAGGAGGGTTTAGGCTATAACCCAACTAACAAGAGACCCTTTTAGTTCACGACCACTACCTTCTGCTATAGAAGGGAAAAGAAAAGTTGGACACACCATCCAGCTCAAACAGCAATCAAAACATTCAAGTTCCAAAGGAAAATTTAACAAATAATGCTGGACGACCATCTAAAACATGAATGAACTTTGTAAAGAACTTCTCTAAGCCCATTCACCAGAACAGAAGTGGTAGCTAGACTGGGCAAGTGTATCAGAATAAAAGATGGAACTACTATAAAAGAATGGGTCCGAACAGTAGTTACTAGAGAAATAACACTCACCCTCAAAAATTTGTTAATCAACAAGCGCACAGAAGATACCCCAGGGATGAGAAGTCTAATAATTGGAATAGATTTCACTTCTCCAGCCCAGCTGGACTTAAGTCTGGTCACAATTTCAATAGACCCGAAATTAAGATGCAAGAGAAAAACAAGTTGAAACAATTTTGGATTCCTAAACACCTGCTTAAAGATTTGAATGATGTCTTTGGACCCAACTTATCTTGGGTTCCAAACCACTTTGCTTGATTTCGTTTGTGTAGGTTTGCCTGGCAGCTGAGAACAACAAATGGTACCTTGACAGTGGCTGCTCCAGGCACATGACAGGAGACCGATCCATGTTCAGCAAGTTAGAAATGAAGGTAGGGGGTCTGGTCAAATTCGGAGGAAAGAACAAAGGTAAGATCATTGGGGTTGGCACAATTGGTAAGTCCTCCGCTAACTCAATTGAGAAAGTCTTACTTGTGGAAGGTCTTAAACATAATCTGATTAGCATTAGTCAATTATGTGACAAGGGTCACAGGGTTGTGTTTGATAATCACTCATGCAAAATCTTTGAAATAAATTCTGATCATGTTAAATTTGTTGCAAACAGGACCAATAATGTCTACATGGTAGACTTAGATGTTGAGTCTGAATCTAATCTCTACTTGTCTGCTAATTCTGAAAGTGATGCTTTTGATTGGCATAGATGTTTAGGCCATGCTAGTTTTTTTACTTTGAATAAATTGATCAAGCATGATATAGTTAGAGGCATGCCTAAAATCAGGTTTAGTTCAATCTCAAAAATCTGTGATGCCTGTGCAGTAGGCAAACAGACCAGGAAGTCCTTCAAACTAAGATATGAGCCATTGTCTTCTTGACCAATGGAACTTCTTCATATGGACCTCTTCGGCCCTACTACAACTCAGAGTTTTAATGGAAGTAGGTTTGGTTATGTGATCATTGATGACCACTCTAGATTTTCATGGATCTTTTTTTTAGCCAACAAAAATGATGCTTTTCAAAAATTTAAACAATTTTTCAATAAGGTCAAACAAGAAGGAAAACATAAGATTTGTTCAATTCAATCTGACCATGGAGGTGAATTTGAAAACTCTATGTTTTCTGACCTTTGTGAAAGTGAAGGACTAACACACATGTTTTCTTCTCCTAGGACACCAGAGCAGAATGGAATTGTGGAGAGAAGAAATCGAACCATTGTGGAGATGGCCCGAACCATGCTGATTGAGAGTCAATACCAAGAAAGTTCTGGGCAGAGGCGGCCAATACAGCAACTTATACAATCAATAGGGCCATGGTAAGACCAATTCCAAAGGCTTAAATAGCAACTCAATTATCATAACAATCTCATCAACATGACAATTTTTTCATGAATTACGAAGCTGAACCAATTGAACTTCAGTACAAGGCGGAGGTGTGGATCTGAGATCGTGCTCACGCATAGTGACAGCTCCGCTCAAGTTTAACTTCCCTTTCTACTCTAGACCATTTGAAATATCAAAGGTCAAACAAGGTGCAAGAAATTTATCTAATCTCGAAACTCACCTTACACCAAGAGGATAATTCAGCAGTTCAGGGAGACAACTTCTTGCATGATTTATTGACACATAACACCCCTAATATGCAGTGACTTACAATGCAAGCCTATCATGTAGCAATTTAAACAAATGACATTATCTACATACCTGTGCCTTGAGCTTTTATTTACGTGAGCATCTAGTGTTTAGCTCCAAGGCACCCTACACCCAAAATTCTTATTTGAAATTTTTTGGTACCCAATCTTGCTTGGGTCCTTGTTGGTTAGCAGCATTTCTAGCACTTAATCTTCTTTCATTTACTACTTTCTAGTCACCCACTCTCGTCCAGGGACAATTAATGGATGTATGTCCATATTCACTACAATAGAAGCAATGCACAGGGTATTTACCATTTTTTTGTGCACATGTGCATTGTTCCATTACGTGTGAGCATATGTACTGTCATGTTGATTATGAGAATAACTCCTACCTCTCAGTCGCCAGTAGTCTTGGACTGTGTGGCCAATTTTTCCATAGTGGTAGCAGCAAGGAGGGTGATTTCTGTTAAAAGCCAAGGGGAGTGTCGACCTGTCTGAATGGAAGTGTCGACTCTTCTGATTCCCCATGCAGTTCTATGCAGAGTTCTGCTGCATACGACCACTGCCAGTGTTGAACTATTTTTTACCCTTGATTTCAGCAGCAATTCTTGAATTCTTTCCTGCTCTTAGTTCATCATTATTCAAGGTGAGACAGTCACTTATAGTGTGACCAAGCATGCCACAATGAAAGCAATAAACATTCATTTTATGAGACGAATGGTAGTCATCATGGCTTTTCCTGTTGTGCATGTCAAGACTAGCAGACTTATGGTTCTGTTGTTGCATGAGAGCCTTCCCTTTCTGCTTATCAATGTGTTTTTGGTTTTTCTGTTCAGCATGCTATATTGGGATGCGGTAAGAAGTGCTGGCTTCATTCTTACCCTTGATAGAAGTGATGTAGGCCTTGCTTCCAAAGGATCGTTGGTTTTCGGGTTTGTAATCCGAATGTCCCTCATGATGACTTACTCTTGTTTCCAAGAGTCTGTTCATGCTTTCCTTATCCTACATACACTTATACAGAGAATCATTTAAATCTTTGATTTCATTTTCCAATGAGGAGACGTGCAGCTCAGTTTCAGCGAGGTCCCCCTCACACACAACCAATTGCTCATTGAGCATAGCATTAACCCCCTTGTAATTTTCAATCTCCATTTGAAGTTCACTTAGTTTTTCAGAACTGTCATGGGCAATACCCTTGCCCTTCTCATGAATGGACAGTCTTTGAAGCAACATGTCGTTTTGTTCTTTTACCATTTTTATTTCTCCAATTAACCTTTTATCAGGGATTAGCTTGTCTGACATGGTTTGTTCATTAGAGATTGATTTAGGTTGGTTTTGAAGTTATCTTATGATTACTTCCAACCTAGTGATTTCAGCTTGAAGGATTCTATTTTCATCTATTAGGCAAGTAACAGTTTGCTTATTCACATCCAAGTCAGAGTTTAGAGTGTCATTTAGCTCTTTAAAAGCAGAACAATTGTTACAGAAGGAACTTTCATTCTGACAGATTGGTTGGATTTTAAGTTTTCGAACAGTCTCTTCCAACCTTAAGATTTCATCTTGAAGGATTTTGATTTCATCATTTAGACAAGCAATGTTTTGTTTGTGCAAATCCAAGTCAATGATAAGAGTATTGTTTAGTTCTTCAAATTTGGAACAGTTTTCACATGCATGACTCTTACCTTGACTAATCTTCTTCAAGTCCTTTTTCATTCTTTTGTTTTCAGATTTCATCTTTTTGTATTGCTCAATCAACTAATTATATGCTTCCATAGGCTCTTCAAAAGTAAATTCTTCAGAATCAGAGCTTACCTGCGATGAGGATGGATTGCTTGACTGCTCTGATCGGTCAGCCATAAGGCAATGATACTCTTGATCTTCTTTTTCATGGAAGTTCATCAACACCTCCAGAGCTTGCTTAGTTGTGCTGCAATTAGACACAAGATCAAGTAGTCTGTCAACAACCACAGCTTTGATTAAATTGAGTGCAGCAAGGTTGTTGTTATGTTTGGTCTTATGTTCAGGTGACCATTTATTTGAATCTGACGGTAGCTCATTTGGACCAATGTGTATAAGGTTCCACAATTGTGGATCTATGAATTTGACATAGTCGTACATTCCTCTCAGCCATATTCTAAAATCTGAACCATCAAACATAGGAGGAGAAGCCTTCGAGATATCTTTAGCAGATGAAGCCATTTACTCAAAATGCACTAAGATCTTTCCCTGCAGATCGTAGGATCTAGGAATAGCAGAGCTAGGCTCTGATACCAATTGCTGGGTCCCACGGAGTGCAATCGGATCTAGAAGGGGGGTTGAATAGATCCTATTAATAACTATGGCCTATTTAAATCTTAACCCCTAAACACATAAATCACTCCTATAAACCAATAAAACACTTAGGCAAACAGCGCAGCGGAATAGATAGGAGTGGAGCAAGTAATAATGTTAAAGCTCGATGCCCAGTTCAGACAGGTCGACACACAGGGCAGTGAGGTCAACACTTTTACCATGGGTCACAGCACAGGTCCACACTCCTGGCTGTAAGGTCGATACTTCTTCAGTAGGATCCAGCTATGTAGAGAGCTGGGGTCTACACTTCAGGGCAGTGAGGTCAACACCTCTGGCAAGGCACAATACACAGGTCGACACTTGTTCATGAGCAATTAAGATCCAAATGAGATGTAATACAATGAACCACAGAGATCTTAGATCAGAGTAGCTAAGTGTTAAATGACTTGCTTAGTGTGTGAGAGCTGTGGTGATCACTAAGGTGCATGAGTGTCAAACGAGGTGAATTCCCTTGGAAAAGCTTTCACCTTGGTACCTGTGTGCAAGGGTGCAGCAGGCAACCCAAGGAGCTGATGCGATTGAAGACACAGGATAGAAAGCTGCTCACACAAATTATGATATTCCCTTTGCTTGAAAAATGCTCCAAAGTGCCTATAAGCAAGAGTGCTGCAGACACTTGAGGAGATACACGTTAGCAACGATAGTGAGGGGATCAAGATGAGACAATTTGTGCAAGCAGAACGCTTGAGCGTGCAGAGAAATTAAATAGCAAAGTAGCACACGAACCTATGAAGTGGGGACAGAAGTTATAGAACAAGCTCACAATGAATACAACCCACAACACAAGGATTTTAAGGTGGTTCGGTTGTTAGCCCGCAACCTACGTCCACCCCACACCGAACTCGGTGTGGCTTTCCGGCTGACACACAACTTGATCCGCTGAGCAGCACAGCTTGCTTACACAGCTGAGCAACACAGCTTGCTTTCTGCTAACTAACAGCTGGAATCACCCAAAGGATTTGATCCTCTCTTCCTCTGAAACCACAGAGGGAATCCGGTCCCTAAATAGGGGATCAGAAAAGCAAGATTTACTGGTGATTGACGAACCGTAACAAATAGAAGCTGAATACTTTAAGTGCAGTGGAGAAGGAATAGAGATAATGTAGACACCAGCTAAAAGAATGGATCAAGACAACGGAGCTGGTGATTGCAGTTACAAGATTGGATCTAAGGATCCTTTTCTTCAAACACCGGTAGACTGCAGGGTTTGTCTTCTCTCTCAAGGATGCTCTCTCTTCTTCTTCTACTCTCACAGCACTAGACTATGTCAACCAAGTGCTGGGGAAGCTCTCACACTCTCTTAGTAGTGTTTTTAGTGGATGGTCTAGAGCGTGGCACTGTGTTGACAGCAGCAGCAGCTTCTTCAGTTCAGGAAGCTTGGTATAAATAGGTAAAAACTAGTTGTAAAGCCAGAAAAAAATGGCGCTAAGAAGTCTCTGATGGACCATTGCACTGGCTGTATTTTCCCTCTATGAATTCCCTTGAAGCATGCGCCAGGGTGAAGTGAGAGCTTGGAGTCTTCCACGCAAGTTCCATGTTCGACGGTGGCAGCACCTAGAAGAAGTGACTTAGTCTTCTCATTTAGATGCTTGGAGATCTTCTCATTAAATGCTCCTACAGGCCTGCTGTCTTCCATTGGCTGAGCCCAGCTTTCAGTACAAGGATAGGTACGATGGCAGACAATGTTAAGGAGCAGATCATATTTTTCTTTAGACAACATCAGATATTCACATTAAATCTCCCTCAGATAAGCAGTCTTCTCATTCTGCACAGGTGTACTCTTTTGCGTATGATGGCTGTTTAAACAGCCCATTGGTCGACAACAAGATAGTGGTAGACTGCGGAGTGTCCTATTCTCAGCAGCAGACAGTCTGGACAGGCAGACAGATAAGACTAACATCGCGGCAGACTGAAGTGGCTCTTCCTGCTGGATTTCTAACAGAAATCATCTCCAAAAAGTAGACAAATGAGTGATAAGATGGTAGAGCAAGGGTCAGACCTTAGGACGTGGTCTAGACCCCAAAATCCTAAATTTTAATGATTTACGATTCCTTTTTCTCTCTCTGGATGGCCCACTGATCTGACAGTTTATTTGCTTGAGGATTCTTGGAAGAACAAGGGTGTCGAACTCCTTCGAGGTAAGTGTCGAGACATCCTTTGAATATCTTGAAGGCCCATGACCGATGTGTCGAGACTTCACAAGACAGTGTCGGGACATGTATGCTTGGTTCCAAGTTGCCATCAAGACTATGTTGAGACATCATCAAGCAATGTCGAGACATGTGAGCCATGTGTAGGAATTATCACACGAGTGTGTTGACACTTTTCTGTTAGTGTGTCGAGACATCCCTTGAAAGGTTTTGAAAACAGCTTCTGCCAGTTTCATACATGTTCTGGTTGAACCTGGATGTGTCGACACATTTCTGTTAATGTGTCGAGACATCCCTTGAATGGTCTTGAGGACGGCTTCTGATTCAGTTGATTTCTTCTTTGAGGTGTCGAGACATTTGTCAGATGTGTCGACATATGCTTTATGTGTAGAGTTGTCATTCGAAGGTGTCGAGATATTTTCTTTCTATTTCAGCACTTGAATGGAGTATGCTCAGACCTTGATGTATGGACCTTGAGCAATATGCCCAGACCTGATATGTGTTGGCTAGGGGTTGCATGAACCTTGATCTACTTGTGTTCTCGGACCTTAGTTCATTTTCCTTGGCCTTCTTGCATCGACCTTCGTCCTTCTTTCTTATGCAGCCTAATGCCTCATCTGTGTGTCTTACTTGATTTCTTTCTATCCTTGCGGACACACTTTGTTACCGGTGTGGGTTTGACCTTAAATGCACGAGTGTTTATCGCTATCAACTGCAGGTCAACCTAGATTAATGAATCATAGTTAGACATCATCGAAACAAATGAATATTATATAAAAGCCCAACATACATAGTCAGCCATCATCAAAACAATGGAGTTACACATGTTATACACTTGTCCAACATTCTCCCCCTTTTTGATAATGGCAACTATGAGCTATGAGTCATTATGAGTATATTGAAAGTTAGAGATTAAAAGAATTTAATCGTGAATAAAAGCACAAGAGAAGAATGCCCTTGATAGGAGGAAGGGATGAGGAGTGAGCGTCGTTCTGGCGACCCTGCCTATGGCTCGACTCTGCATGTCCCGTCATCTATTCTTCTACCGTCCTCCGAGGAGTCCTCCCAACTTTGCCTTCCATCTTCTTCTGCTTTGGATGGGAGAGGGCGTCGTCGTTCACGCTCCCGCTCTCGAGCTCCACTTCCTGTTTCTTCTCAACCTCATGCTTGGTCGAGCCTTTACAAGACCCCTGCACCGGCTGTTGATCGGGATAAGCTCCAGTTGGAATTTCTTGAGCATTCTTCCATTGATTCAAGGAGCGTTGATGTTCGTGAAGTAGGGGATTCTGCGGAATTGGAAGAGGTATGGTCAAACTCCCTTGTTGGCTACGTGGTCGGCCTCTCTACTTCGTTCTTACCTCTCCAGGCATTTATTCTTCATAGATGGAACCCCAATGGTTTCCAGCTTTTCATGCTGGAACATGGGTTATTCATTTTCAAGTTTGATCTAGAGGATGACCTGCATCGTATTTTGGAGACGTTCTGGACTGTTAAAGGTCACCCCATGATCTTGCGTCGATGGTCTCCCGAGATCTCTTTCGAAGTTGTCAGTCTCCAATCCATTCCTCTGTGGATTTCTTTGCATGGAGTTCCATTGCACTTATGGACAAAAAAGTTCTTCAGTCGCATTTGTAGTGTCATTGGGACACCTCTTCATTTAGATCAGCTCACGGCATCAAGACAATGTCTTACTTTTGCCAGAGCTTGTGTCATGGTCTCTGCTTCTAGTGCCCTTCCTGATGAAGTTTACTTCCAAGACCTTCATGGAAGGACTCAAAAAATTCAAGTTTCTTATACATGGAAGCCTACAGCCTGTTCAGTATGCAATTCTTTCGGACATTCAGAGGGTCATTGCTCCATCAAGCCTACTTCAGTTGATAATGCTCTTACTCTCAAGCATAAGATTGTTAAGCAGAAGGGGTCCAAAAATTCAAACCAATCCTTTGTCAAAGAAGATGCTTCTGGTAACAACAATTGTCGCCATAATGCATCACAGGACACTAGGTCCAATGGTTTTCAAGTTCATGGGGTTCAACCAGGAACCTATCGGCATAAACCAATCTCTACAGAGAATAAGTATTCGGTTTTGGATTCAACTTCTGAGGAGAATAATTCAATTATTGCTACTGCCCAAGTTGATCAGAATGACGGTCTGGGGTCCAACGATTTAGATGCCAAAACTCAGATTTCTGAACAAGGACAGCTAAATGCAGGAAAGTCATCTATCAATCCTTCTTTCGTGGAAGGAGGTTTGAATTTCAAATCTTAACTAATTTGGGTGACACAAAATTAGAAAGGGGAGAATTCCCGAGTCTTCAGGAAGCTGTTGAGAAGAAATCGGGTATCGATGCTCCTTTGCATTCTGTTCCTAACCTTTTTCCCCCTATTGGAAAGAGTAAAGGAAAGTCAGAAATCCAGTCAGGATATTCCAAAACAAGGCGATCCCCACGCCTGTCATCATAATATTCCACTTTCAAATATTATTTTTCGGATTCTTCCATATGAAGTTCATCTGCTGGAACGTCAGAGCATTAAACAAATCAGAGCGACGAGCCCAACTCAAGCTCATTATCTTACGCTCAAAGTGTGACATTGCTATCCTTGTTGAAAAAAAGATTCATCAAAAAAACTCTGCTATCTTCAAGCTGCACATGTGGCCTGAAGCAGACCTAAACCATAACTATACTGACAGAGGAAGAATATGGGTTCTTAGTAACCCTTTGAAATTCACAACAAGTGTGATAAAGTTTACTGACCAATTCATCAACTTATTGGTTACTAATTCAACAAAGAATTTCAATTCTTCTTAACCGCTGTTTATGCCTCCAATCTCCTTTCCCAACGACGAATTCTTTGGAATGATATACATGATCAGTCATCCTTCAGCAATGGTCTTCCATGGATGGTGATTGGAGATTTTATTTCCATCCGGTATCCAACTGAAAAAATGGGTGGTAATCCTGTTCCTATAGCCATTCTTCAGGATTTTGATAAAATGATAGTTTCTTCTAAACTCGATGATATTAAAATGACTGGCAATTCCTTCTCTTGGAGTAATAGTTCAATGCCTCCTAAGAGGATTGTGGCTAGACTGGACAGATGTCAAACAAACGAAAAATGGCTGAACTACTTCCCTTATTATTATTCAGAATTATCTCCTGAAATATTTTCAGATCACATGATGATCACTGTTTATTCAGAGAAAGAAATGAAAACTGGAAAAAAACCATTCAAATTCATTCAAATGTGGACTCAGCACCTCGGATTTCTTGATTTAGTGAAGGATGTATGGGAAATTAATTTTACTGGCACCCCCCACTTCATTCTTTGGTCTAAGCTCAGAAGACTCAAAGAAGTGCTTCGGGAATGGAATTCGAATTGCTTTGGTAATGTCAGGACTAATATCCAGAAAACCAAAAAGGAACTTCTTGAGTTACAGTCTCAACTCTCTACGGATCCATTGAATGCCAATCTGATCCTTCAAGAGAAGACACTTAACCAACAACTATCCAAGGATGTTCAAATTGAAGAATCCTTTGCTAGACAGAAATCAAGGCAAAATTGGCTAGCTTTAGGTAATTCAAATACTAAATTTTTTAATGCAACTTTAAAAAGCAGGAAAGTGGTTAACAGCATCAAAAACTGCAGATTAGCATATGGAAGCTTCACTACTGATCCTGAAGAGATTAGTAGTCATGCTACACAATTTTTCTTAGAGCTTCTTAACCAAGGATCTCCTTCTTATGTTCAAGACTAGAATTTTACTCCCAAAGCAATGCTTTCAGAGGAGGAAGCTGAGATTCGTAGTGCACCTATATTGGATGAGGAGATTAAATAGGCTATTTTCTAAGCCCCTAAACACAAGAGCCCTAGACCAGATGGATTTCCTGTAGAATTTTTTCAGATTGCCTGGAGCATTATTGGTGAAGATGTAATATCTGCTATTCAACATTTTTTCTCCACCTGCAATCTTTTAAAGCAATTCAATTGTACCTTCATCTCTCTTATTCCTAAGACGGATGGTGAAGACTGCTTTGAGCAGTTAAGACCTATATGTCTCTGCAATTTTGTTTACAAAACAATCTCCAAAGTCATTGCTAACAGAATTAAACCTCTCCTTTCAAAACTCATCAGCAAGAACAAGTCTGCATTCCTTAAAGATAGGAGTATACACCAAAATGTTCTACTTGCCAATGATATAGTCCGTGACCTACATTCCAAAACTAAAGGCAACCTTATATGTCTGAAGGCTGATCTGAAGAAGGCCTTTGATTATGTTAATATGAAATATCTTTATTACCTGATGAGTAGAATGGGATTTCCTCAAATATGTATCAAATGGATATCTGCATGTTTGGAAGAGCTGGCCTTCTTTGTATTATTAAATGGTTCTCCCCATGGTTTTTTCAATAGCACAAATGGAATAAGAAAAGGAGACCCTTTATCTCCTTACTTATTCAATATTGTCATGGAGGGTCTTAGTTCTATGCTGGAACTCAAGGTTTCTAATGGATATATCAAGTGTCCCAGGGCTGGGAACTTGCAGATTTCCCATGTTCTATTTGCTGACGACCTGCTTCTATTCCTGAAAAATGATAATGAGACAATCAACCAGGTGAGTTGCATTCTTCACAAATTTGCAAAGGTATCGGGGCTTAATCTGAATGCAGACAAAAGCAAGGCCTTTTTAGGTGCAAATATACAGAATCCTCAATCAGTAACTGATCAGTTGGGGGTCAGCCAGGGTAAACTGCATGATCCTTACTTGGGACTGCCTTTAATATCCAAATCTATTAATAAAAGCAATTGCATTCCTACTATTGAGAAGATCAAGAGAAGAATTGACTCATGGAAGAATAGATTGCTGTCAAGAGCAGGCAGGTTGGAATTGGTGAAATCTGTTCTTTCTTTATACTCCACTTACTGGGCAGCTGCCTTCCCTTTACCTGATGGGTTAATTGAGGAGATCGACAAGCTATTAAGGAACTTCTATTGGTCGGGATGTTCTTCTAAATCTTCCTTACACATGCTTTCCTGGCAGCATGTCTGCAAGCCTAAATCAGAAGGAGGTATGGGCCTTAAAAACCTGAAAGAATGGAACCGAGCAAGCTCTAGTATGTTGCTATGGGAGATCCTCCAGGAAGAAGAACCACTTTGGTTCGAATGGGTTAAGCACAAGTATCTCAACAAGAAAAATATATGGGATTTTCAGTCGAATCCTTATCATTCTTCAGCTTGGAAGGGTATTCTGCTTGCTAGAGACCTAATCAGGAATCACATTACATTTCAAATTTCTAATGGCCGAGATACTAATTTGTGGTCAGATCCATGGATACATGGCTGCAGTATTAATCATCTATATGGGGATCATATCAGGGAAGATCTTAATTTAAACAAAGATGCTACTATGGAGAGTTTTATCTCAGAGAATCAATGGAGTTTACCTGCTGCACTTTCCAGTGAAATGCTAGAGCTCTGGGATAGAATTCGAACCATTCCAATTTATAACAATGTCCGAGATGTTATCAAATGGGCACATTCAGTGAAACCTCTCAAGACAAGGGATATATGGGAAGCTATAAGAGAAAAAGGTCCACTTATGATAACTCATGACTGGATATGGTAGAATCCCACCGCTCAGATGGCATCCCATTGTCTTTGGCAAGCTGCTCATTTAAAATTGCCCACTGCGGATCTGCTTCAGTCCAAGGGATTCTATCTTCCTACCATTTGTATTCTTTGTAGAGCAGCAAGTGAAACACAACATCATCTCTTCTTTGAATGCCCATATTCACATTGGATTTGGATGAATATTATTCATAAGTTTGATCTCCATAGAAGCCCTCAAATTGGTATCCCTCAGGAAATTTTGAAATTGCAGTAGGAATTTAAAGGTATAACCCCTTTGGTAAAGCTAGCCAGAATCCTCCTAAGGTTCACCATATGGAAGATTTGGCGACAGAGATGTTTAAGGCTATTTGAAGATGCACCATCCACATCAAGAATAAAGTTGTTCTTAGCAACAGTTGAGGATTCTAGATGTTGTTTAGAATTCTATGGTCTGAATAACCTCTCTAAGAGGCAGAAAGAAATTTTTAAGAAGTTTAATTTTTCAATTTAAACAACCTTAGAGTCCACAGTCTGTGTGGTCCAAAGGTTCTTCACATTGTACAGTTGTGAGCTACTTTAATACAAAACATTACACTTTACTTACCAAAAAAAATAAAAGCACAAAGACCTTCGATGATTATCTCTTTAGATAATTTTCTCCTCACACATTCTTATGCAAGTATTCAAGACTCTCTCCCCTATGCATTCCATAGTTAATGGCACATACAATTCGCTCCCCTTTGACATCATCAAAATATCATACTAGAAAGAATATATGGCATAATTGGGAAGGTAGGAGTGAAGGAAATTACAGCACATCAATTGTTGGAAATTATTAGCACAGGATGTACAGTGTGAAGGAGATTAGATACATGGAGGGAGCAACTTAAAGTGCAGCAACCTGAGATACCTTTCCGAAGATGCCTGAATCTCTCCTCCTATCGAATGCCAATTGATGGAAAGATATATCTTTCGTAGGCAAATTATGGGCATGTATGATCATAAGCAATGCAGTCAATATTCCAGAAATCCCAAAAAAATGGTGTGGAAATACATGCCAATGATTGTACACTTATTAAAGTTGACAAGTTAACCGATGTGAACAACCAAACTTGGAAAGGTAGTTTTAGGACAATCACCAAAGCGTGATATGGCCAAATGTTAGAATCAATGGTATTGTCCGTTGTCTTGCCAAAGATAGTTAAAATTTGAAGGTATGGTTGCAGCAGCATGATGCAATATTGCAGCTAAAGAACACATTTTTGATTTCAGATTTTTCAAGATTTTTAGTGGTTTTCTATTTTTTGAACTTTTTGGGTTTTCTATGCAACAATGCTAGCAATGACTGATGCAAATATGTTTCATGCAAGGTAAACACCACGGAGCATCATGATGTGATATTTCAAGAAGGAATGGCATGCTCTGACTATAATTGATAAGAATGTAATGATTTCTAATGATAGAAGTCATCAAAGAGCATTGAAGCCATTTGACTAGAGAGGGCAAAGATCAGGGGATATAGAAAGACAGCTTGTCTTTATAGAAGATGAAGGTTCTTTAACCTAAGACCAAGTTCATAAATTAGAGTTATGGAATTTTTAGAATTTTTAGTTATAGAACCCGAATGAACTAGCCCTTACAATTAGATTGGTTTAATGTTAATGAATTCTGGCCTACTCAGTAGAATCACATGAAAACATTTGTATTCAAGTTTGATAGAGAAGAACCAAAAATTCATATCAACGTCAGATTAACCTCCTCTTATCTAACTCATTCAATTCCATTGGCTCCAAAGAGAAACTCTTAAAAAGTATTGAAATTAAACAAGCATGAAGACTAAATGGTATTTTTAGACTATTGATGGATGTGCATTGAGCTTTTGCAATCTCAACCATAATATTCATTGAGAACAAGAGAAGATTTTACGAGCAATTAAGTCTAGTGCATGCCTCATATCCGTAAGGACACACATTGTTTAGATGCAAGTATCCCTAGGTAATTGGTAAGACTGACTATCATGCTTCAAATGGAACAGAGATAGCATTGTCACCTCACGACATATCGTTCCACATATCCTTGATGTGGGGACATGTTTCTCAGTGACTACCCATTGTTCTGCCTCATGATATACCTTAGAACATAGCAGAGTTAACAAGGGCACTTCATGACATGCCTCATCGCAATTCATTTATGAGGACACATATTTCTCAATGAGCCAATGCCATTGCTCAGACAATTTTTTCCATTAGAAAACCCACAAAAATAGATTGTTTAAAAACAATACTTGGACAGAAGTTTATCAATCATAATTGCCTTTGTACTTAAAATAAACTTTCATATTTCAGAAGGCATAACTGGGCAACAACATGAGAAGATGGTTTAAGTCTATTAAGCCCGATCACAAATATTTTCAAGATAGTTAGACTTCAAGACACATGAAATCATTAATGTTAAACCAAATTCATTCATGTTCGAGGCAGTCACAAATCTCTATAAAAAAGATTCCTCTTAAAGATTTACTTTGATAAACAGCCTTGATAGCAGATAGAGAGTCCTCCAAGAAGTTCAAGATAATTTGAGTCCAAGTTGAACCACAACAGAGATAGGCATTATGATACGGTGGATTGGTTCAAGAACATGAATTGAAAGTAGGAATTGGTGATGAACACTCCCCTTGAGGATGATGCACTGAGCTCAGACTGGAATGAAAATGATATGTTTAACATATGCAAGAAAGTGTCGAAACTTGCACAGGACTATGTCGACATTTGAGCTCAGATAGAGTGCAGTTTTCAGCTAGGCTAAACTGAGGGTCCGACCTGACAGGTTGTGAGGTCGACCTTTCTGACAATAGGGTAGAGTTTTGACAGATTTGACATGAAAGATAAACTCCCCCTGAAACGATGCAATCTATGCAAGGACATCAGTAAAACATATAATGAAGCATGCAGAATTATGATGTTGACTCCCCCTGGTTGCATGCATGGGTTGCAATGAAATGTGCAGCATATGACTTGAATGAATGCACAATGTAATAAAAATGCTACAAGATGATTATGCATTTGTGTTTCTCAAGCATGATATGTAATGGAGTGTATGACACCACAATATTATGCAATCACGGATTTTCTGAAATGCATTCTGAATAGACATGCGAGTTGGTAAATCATGAAATGCAAGAGCTCCCCCTGACTATGTGCATTGAGTATCTAAATTCTGAGTGTCTCACATGCAGTGGAATCAAAGTATGGAATTTGATGAGTTATTCATATGAACATCTAGATTGTTCTAATGATGGGTTGACCTTTGGTACCTAGAGGAGAACTGAAGTCTTAAGACCACCTCACGCATGATGTGGGTTTCCAGACAGAAGTGATATGTCCTTCTTCCAGCTTACCATTTTATATACCAAGAGGTCATGTAGAGTTGGGTCCCTTGATCATGAAATGCATGATGTGGCATGAAATTTCAAGTAGATGCTCATGGACTACAACACACCCAGATGCAATGCATTTCTTCCCTTAGGTGTAAACTCTTAAACTCCCCCTCTGTCCAGTGCTCATAGAAGTTAGGATAGACAATTAGCATCTTATTTGACCACGAGTATGATGAGTTGGGTGTTGCATCCCTACGGTTTTGATGATGTCTCACACTATTAATCAAATTTGCTTTAACTACAAATCAATCTATTTTTATACGGTGCATTTCTTTCTTTCTAAGCATGAAGAAGGTATGTGTTTATAGCATGATACAGGTTCGTGCATTACATGTCATTCATCCTTTTGCTTAATGCATATTAAGTCAGTGCATGTTCTGCATCTCTCACATAAAGTGCTTGCCTCGGTGCAAGTCCCTGTTCATGCACAAGTTCTGTTGTCATACTTTGTCTCTGTGCTTTTCTCTAGGTCATGTCCACTAAGGTACGTGCATATCATGTCTCTGCATCTCAACTCTTGGGTCGGTGCAAACTCCTGACCAGAATGCATTGGTTAGGCTGGTCGTTCCTTCGTCTCAGTGCAAATCTATCTCAGTGCAAGCCTTGTCTTGTATTTCTCTTTGCCATCTCGGTGCAACTCCAGTTTAGACTGCATATCCCGACTCGGTGCATACCTTTACCTTGTGAATAACATGAAGTCAGTGCATCTTCTATTGCGTTACCATTCTCGGTGCAAGGTTTGATCTGCACCTAGTCGGTGCAACTCTTGGTTAGTCAAAGGCATTGGAACACAACTCGGTGCATGCTTTGCTTAAAACACAATCATGTTCGGTGCATAGTCTACTCTATACATTCACTGTAGATGTCTGTGCACATTTTTGCTCCATGCACACCAAGCCTATTCAACTCCCTATAGCAACGAGGTCGGTGCAGTTCCTATTTCAGGCTTATTAGACTCGGTGCAAGTCCTGTAGACAGCTAACGTAGATTGGTGCATTTCTACTTCATTCCACATCGGTGCTTTTCTTGACCGTCTTAGTCGATGCTTATTCTTTAACTCGGTGCAAACTTCTCTCTCTGGCAAAATAAACTCAGTACAACCTTGTGATTTGTTGTTTCTTGTCTGAGCATATCTATTGCATGATGCCACAATTAGAGTCTCTGGGGTGCTACTGACGTCACACGTTTTCTCAAGTCAGTGCACCTCTCGCACCTGCTCACTTCAACTCGGTGCAACCACTTGTTCACCTTGTTGCAAGTCAGTGGAACGGTTGATTTGGGAACTCCTACTTAGTGCAGTTTCTGGCTTCTTACTCCTTACACTGATACGAATTGTTTATTTCTTCTCTAACAGTTTGTCTGTGTGTTCACCAGGAGAATGGCACGTGATCCGAGGAAGATAGAGGTCCAGAACATTCTGACACGTGCCCCAACCTTTCAGGTGGGAAACGTGGTATCCACACGCCTAAGTTTCTAGAGCAGACATATATATATATGCTACAGAGGAAAAATGGTATGTGAGATGGGATGGAACAGTTGAGAAGAAGAGCACCGTGAGGGTAGTGGATCAGGAGAGAAAACCAGAGACTATCCACTCCATCCAGAGCTGAGAGAAAAATTTTTGAGAGAGACAAGTGATTGTGAATGTGATGATCTTCTTCTACGGAAGCTATATTGTTTTGGCTTTTAGAGAAAATTGTCGTTCATCGATCGTTTTGTTTTTGAGTTTTCCTTTATTTTCATTCAATTCTGTTTCCCTCCATTGTCCTTGCAGGAAGAGAGGTTTGATCCTGTGGTTGTGTGAGTTACTTGGGAGTAACTACACAGTGTTCCCTTTGCGACGTGCAAAGGAAGGGAGATTGGTTCTCAATGTTTGTCTTCTGTTTGATCAGAAGACTGAGGAGGGTGTTCCTCAGGGCAAGCTGTTTGGCAGCGGTTGTTACAGACTGAGTCTGCTGTGTGCGATTGAATATTGCAAGGAAACCTTACTCTCGTGAGTAAGGGGTGGATGTAGATTGCCGATAGCAATCGAACCACCTAAAAAATTCCCTATCTCTCTGTGGTTTTGCTTGTTCACATTGTACTGCTCTCCATCTACTTGTCACATTGCTTCATTGTGGGTTACTTTCTCAATCTCATTCCTTATTCTAGTCTTCTTTGTTGCCTGTGTTCGAGGTCTTCTTCACTGCAATTTGAGGGGTTGAGAAATCATGTCTGAGTTTATCGTATTTTGGGAGTGAGCTATTCATCTCCCCCCCTTCTATCTCACTTTCCGCTGTGCGTATCAATTGGTATCAGTGAAGGTTTTCACAATGTGGTCCAATGGCCAAGGTAACCCCGGATTTAATGCTCCTCGGAGCTACATGGCTGAGGGACAATCTATCAGCCGGCCTCCGTTCTTTGATGGTAATAATTACCTTTTTTGGAAAAATAGGATGGAGGTATTCATCAGGGCGCAGAGCCACAAGCTGTGGAGGGTGATCACTACAGGGCCATACGATGTGCCACCGAACGAGGACGCGTGGACAGATGATCAAGTCAAGCTCTTGTCACTCAACTGGATGGCCCTGAACATCATCCAATGTGCAATACATCCAGACAAATACGCCCGCATCTCAGCTTGCAAGATGGCCAAGAAAATGTGGGATGCGTTGGAGTTAATCTATAAAGGTACACCTCAAGTGAAAGCAACGAAGGTAAATCTCCTCACCTCTGAATATGAGATGTTTAAGATGAAACCAGAGGAGACCATAACTGAGATGTATGCCAGATTGTCATTGATTACGAATAGTCTTAAGGGGTTTTGGAAAGAGATATCTAAGGGAGATATAGTCAGGAAGATACTTAGATCTCTAACCCCGACATGGCACACTAAGGCCATTGTGATAGAAGAGTCAAGGGATCTGTCGACCATGACAGTCACCAAACTTATAGGATCCCTTATGATGTATGAGATGAATTTCAAAAGGAATGGTGAAGGAAGCGACAGGAAGGGCAAGAATATTGCCCTCAAGGTGTCCCGCAGCAAGGGAAGTAGCAGCAGTTGGAGTAGTAGTTGCGAGTCTGACGGACTATCAGACCTCGACCAGGAGGAGCTAGCAATGCTCACTCGACAATTCAGGAAATTCTTAAGGACTAAGGGAAAGACTTTTAGAAGGAAAAAGTCATACCCCTCTGGTAAGAACCTTGATTCCAGCAATGATATGAATAGGAGTATCAAAGAAAATTACATGTTTTAATTGCAGGAAATCAGGACATATGAAAGGGGACTGCCCTGATCTTTAGAAAAAGGGTCCTGACTTTCAGAAGAAGAGCTCGAAGATGCAGAAGAAGAAACCACAAGCAATGGTCTGCACGTGAAGCGATGAGGAAGAAGATCCGGAAGCCAATTTCTCAGAGGAGGACGAAGAAGGAATTTGCATGATGGCAAATAGTGAAGAGGAGGTAACAAATATCTTCAAAAAAATTTCTACTGATGATTGGGAAGATGCCTATGCTGAACTGTTAGATAAGTTCATTTCACTGAGTAAAGAACATAGGGTTCTGAAGCGAAAATTTAATGCTAATATTGAAGAACAAACTCAAATCAGTGAGGAAAATCAGAAATTAAAAGAACAATTGGAAGAAATTACTTCTCTGAAGAAGGAAAATGAAAAGCACAAATCTGAGAACCAGGAAGTTCACACACAGCTCAGCGAACTCAAGATAAAATTTGAAGAAAGTCTGAATGGAAATAGTGTGATCACAGAAAAGTATGAAGCCGTTAAGAAAGTGAACACTGAACTTCAAAAAAATTGTGAGTCTATGCAAAGAGAGCTAGAAGACAAACAAAAGATTTTAGAAAAATTTGTTCAAGGGAAAATGAATCTGGATTCTATACTAGGAACAAGGGTTAATTTCAACAAGGAGGGTTTAGACTATAACCCAACAAACAAGAGACCCTTTTAGTTTACGACCACTACCTTCTGCCTAGAGAAGGGAAAAGAAAAGCTGGACACACCATCCAGCTCAAACAGCAATCAAAACATTCAACGTCCAAAGGAAAATTCAACAAATAATACTGAACGACCATCTAAAATAGGAATGAACTTTGTGAAGAACTTCTGTAAGCCCATTCACCAGAACAGAAGTGGTAGCTGGAGTGGGCAAATGTATCAGAATAAAAGCTGGAATTACTATAAAAGAATGGGTCCGAACAGTAGTTACTGGAGAAATAACACTCACCCTCAAAAATTTGTTAATCAACAAGCGCACAGAAGATATCCCAGGGACGAGAAGCCTAATAACTGGAATAGATTTCACTTCTGCAGACCAGCTGGACATAATTCTGGTCACAATTTCAATAGACCCGAAATTAAGATGCAAGAGAAAAACAAGTTGAAACAATTTTGGATTCCTAAACACCTGCTTAAAGATTTGAATGATGTCTTTGGACCTAACTTATCTTGGGTTCCAAACCACTTTACTAGATTTCGTTTGTGTAGGTTTGCATGGCAGCTAAGAACAACAAATGGTACCTTGACAGTGGCTGCTCCAGGCACATGATAGGAGATCGATCCAAGTTCAGCAAGTTAGAAATGAAGGTAGGGGGTCTAGTCAAATTTGGAGGAAAGAACAGAGGTAAGATCATTGGGGTTGGCACAGTTGGTAAGTCCTTCACTAACTCAATTGAGAAAGTCTTACTTGTGGAAGGTCTTCAACACAATCTGATTAGCATTAGTCAATTACGTGACAAGGGTCACAGGGTTGTGTTTGACAATAACTCGTGCAAAATCTTTGAAATAAATTCTGATCGTGTTAAATTTGTAGCAAATAGGACCAATAATTTCTACATGGTAGACTTAGATGTTGAGTCTGAATCTAATCTCTGCTTGTCTGCTAATTCTGAAAGTGATGCTTTTGATTGGCATAGACGTTTAGGCCATGCTAGTTTTTCTACATTGAATAAATTGATCAAGCATGATATAGTTAGAGGCATGCCTAAAATCAAGTTTAGTTCAATCTCAAAAATCTGTGATGCCTGTGCTCTAGGCAAACAGACCAGGAAGTCCTTCAAACTAAGATCTGAGCCATTGTCTTCTAGACCAATGGAACTTCTTCATATGGACCTCTTCGGCCCTACTAGAACTCAGAGTCTTAATGGAAGTAGGTTTGGTTATGTGATCATTGATGACCACTCTAGATTTTCATGGATCTTTTTCTTAGCCAACAAAAATGATGCTTTTCAAAAATTCAAACAATTTTTCAATAAGGTCAAACAAGAAGGAAAACATAAGATTTGTTCAATTCAATCTGACCATGGAGGTGAATTTAAAAACTCCATGTTTTCTGACCTTTGTGAAAGTGAAGGACAAACACACAAGTTTTCTTCTCCCAGGACACCAGAGTAGAATGGAATTATGGAGAGAAGAAATCGAACCATTGTGGAGATGGCCCGAACCAAGCTGATTGAGAGTCAACTACCAAAAAAGTTCTGGGCAGAGGTGGCCAATACAGTAACTTATACAATCAATCGGGCCATGGTAAGACTAATTCACAAGAAAACCCCCTATGAGCTATTGAAAGGTAAGAAACCAAACTTGGCTCATTTCAAGATTTTGGTGCTAAATGCATTATCCATAATAATGACAAGAAAGACTTAGATAAGTTTGATGCTAAAAGTTGTCCTAGAATATTTTTTGGATACTTTGAAGTATCAAGAGCATATAGGGTCTTTAACATAACTGATCAGAAAGTTGAAGAGTCTCCACATATCATTTTTGGTGAAGCAAAAGATGCTACTAACATTGAAGATGCTGACAGGGATTCCAAGCACGATGGACAATTCCTAGAAGACAAAGAAGAAGAGGAGGTTCAGCAGAATGAAACATCAGATGCTCCCAACCAGGTAGGGCTAGTTGAAACAGGTGAGTCTTCAATAAATGTTAGATACCTTAGAGATCACTTAATAGATAACATCCTAGGCAACCTTCAAGATCCTCTTAGAACTAGGTCTCACTTTAGGAATGTTCATAATCAAGACCTAATTGCTTTGGTCTCACAAATTGAACCCAAATCAGTAGAAGAGGCCTTAAGTGATCAATCATGGATTAATGCTATGTATGAGGAGTTAGGTCAGTTTGAAAGAAATAATATATGGGAGCTAGTTCCAAGACCAGAAAATTCTAATGTCATAGGAACTAAGTGGGTATTTAAGAATAAAATGAATGAAGATGGAATCATTTCTAGAAATAAAGCCAGACTAGTAGCCAACGGCTACTGTCAGGAATTTGGAGTTGACTTCGATGAGTCCTATGCACCTGTTGCTAGGATGAAAGCTATAAGAATATTGTTAGCATTTGCATGCTCCAAGAATATAAAACTCCAACAAATGGATGTGAAAAGTGCATTTTTAAATGGAGTTATTAAAGAAGAAGTTTTTGTTGAACAACCTCTTGGATTTCAGTTCTCTCCACAACCTAACCAAGTTTTCAGGTTGAACAAAGCCCTGTATGGTCTAAAGCAGGCTCCTCGAGCATGGTATGAAAGACTGACAGAATTTCTGATCAGCAAGGGATACCAAAGAGGTGAGGTGGATCAAACTTTATTTTCCAAGAGTTTAAATAAAGACCTCATCATAGTTCAGGTATATGTAGATGAAATTGTCTTTGGGTCAACTAGCTCTGAACTATGTAATGAATTTTCTAGATTGATGTCTGCTGAATTTGAAATGAGTTTGGTAGGTGAATTAAAGTATTTTCTTGGCTTGCAGGTACAACAGTTAGAGGATGGATGCTTCATCAACCAGACCAAGTACACCTTGGAGATTCTCAAGAGGTTTGGCTTGAACAATTTGAAACACATCACGACACCAATGGGTACTAATACCTCACTGGATGCAAATGAGACAGGTAAAGAAGTAGATGCCAAGCTCTATCGAGGTATGATTGGATCTCTACTTTATTTGACAGCTTCAAGACCTGATATACAGTTCAGTGTAGGAATGTGCGCAAGATATCAATCTAGACCCACCGAATTGCATTTAGCTATAGTGAAAAGAATTTTCAGATATCTGTCTGCTACACACACCATTGGTTTATGGTTTCCTGCATCACACACACTTGATTTAGTTGCATACACAGATGCAGATTATGTCGGGTGTAAACTAGATAGAAAAGGCACTAGTGGTCACTATGAATTTATAGGTGGGTGTTTAGTATCTTGGGGTTCCAAGAAACAACATTCTGTGGCCCTCTCCACTGTAGAGGCTGAGTACGTGGCTGCAGGGAGTTGTGGTACATATGTCATTTGGATTAAACACCAGCTTCAGGACTATCAAGTAGACCTGGGGTGCACTCCCATTTACTGTGATAATACCAGTGCCATCAATCTAGCCAAGAATCCTGTCTTGCATTCCCGCACCAAACACATAGAAATAAGGCATCATTTCATAAGAGATGAGGTTTCTAAGAACACCTTTGAGCTGATTCATGTAGGCACTGCTAATCAAATTGCTGATATCTTCACCAAGCCACTAGAAATGATAAATTCACCACATTAAGGAGGGAATTAGGCTTATTTAAATTATCTTAATTGCTAATCTCCTGATATTGAATTATTTTATCTTGGCAAGATATTATGTCAGAAGCCTGTCCTAACAGTGAGGGGGAGTCCTGAGAGTCTACTGATTAAATTCTTTTAGTGCATCAATTGAGGGGGAGCTGGGCAGTTAGTGAATTTTGACTGATTCAAAAGATTGACTAGATGTATGTCATTGCTGGTTCTCATGATTGAATGAGTGCGGTTCTCTCTCAGACAGTAGAATCTCACTCATCTCTTAAGTCTATAAGTCTGTGTTACTAAAGTCCTGCTAGAATCTTTCCTCTAGTAGTCCATCATAGATCTAGATTAAGTGTTCGAAGTATATCTTCCTACATTGAAAATGTTCCGGTTCATGCTAAAAACTGTATGTCTTGACATCTGTCCAAAACAACTTGAAATCTAGACTTCAAGATTCATTTCAAAGAAACAGTCCTTCTGGTATTGTCTTCAATCACTTCATCTCCATAATATAAGGGATCAACCAAATAAACAAAGGTCTAAGGTTTGATCACTGAGAAACTAGGAGCTTCATCAATGAAGTGAAGTAATTCCCATGTCATGAAGTGTCAAATTCAAAAAAAAAGGGAAAAGCAATCTCTGCAAAATAAATTTATGCTTCTGATCATCACAGAGCAATGGTGACAAGGTGGTGAGTAACTGGGGAATCTGGCCTCTAATCAAGGTGTTTCCTCATGTAAAATGTCACAGTTACTAACTATGTTCTCTAAAAAGGAGAGGTAATGAGGTAGTCACATTGAGTAACTGAGGATTCAGGCCTCTGATCAAGGTGTCTCCCTAATGTCAAAAGTGTGATTTACCAACTTACTCATTGGTCTGTGGACGTCGAAAAATGTCAATGATGATCATACGGCATGCACGTCTCAACACTCGAGAGCAAGCCGAAGATGGAAACGCCGAATAAACCTCATGCCTCGCCCGATCAGGACGAGAACTCGCTTAGTGGTCCGCTACCCGTTAAGGAAGCCCCCCCAGGCGAAAGATACGGCTACAACTCTCCGACCGGCCATGTCGAGAGCTGAATCAAAGAAAAGTCAGGAACTCCGGCACAGTCTCGGCATGCACCGAAAGTCACACAAAGTCTGGGACCGAGCCCCAAAGACTGCAAATGGAATATTATGGAGGCCATACATTGCAACTAGAACATTCCGAAACATAAATGGCTGCGACTTCAAAATAAATCCATTTGATGCTTAAAACGGCGCGGAAGGGCCTTAAACTGGCGGGCTCTAAATCGGCGCGCCCCTTCAACATCCTAATCCGACGCCCCTAAAACCGGCACGCCCCATTTCCCATTGTCCTTGTTGTTGCCTTAATATGGTGCACTACCTTTGCTTGGCATACCTGGCGCACCCCTTGCAAATCTCTCATCCGGCGCACACAACCCCGCGCCATTTTACCTCCGAGGCGTCCCATCCTACATCCGATCCACTGATTTCGGGTGTAAACAGAAGGAAGTTACTTGAAGTGGGTGAGCAACCTGCTCCTGGCCGACGTGCAACCGCTTGAGCCCCTCCAGCTCCCAGGAATGGAGGGCTTTGAGCTCCGCACCGAACATCGCTTCTCCGTCGGTCACCGTCGGCCAATCCCGTGGAGGCAACTCCCCTACTCTATTGCCTACCCTACCCGCAGGCCACTCAAGATCTTCGAGCAGGAGAAGGTGAATAAGAAGAGAAGGGAGTACCGCTCCCATACTTACTCTTATAATAAGAGAGGCACACTCCACCGGGGGAAGAGAGGCTGGTTCGCTCGGCTGAAGGCTGGCTGAGAGAAGAGAGGAAGGAGTCCCTATCCCCCTGCGCCGGCAAGGTGAAGAAGAAGAGAGAGTGTGTGAGAGAAGGAAGGTGAGTTTGGAGGGGGGGAAGCTTGTGCTCTTTCCCCCTCCCCCACCGATGTATCTTTATCTTTTCTCCGATGTATTTTCCCTCGCTCTGGGGTAGATCCCCTTCTGTATTTAACCTCCCTTCCTTCGTGGATGAACAAAAAGAAAGAAAGGCTTTTGCACTACATGTTATTGTTTTTGTTTTTTAGCCTCTGCCTTCCCTCTCTCATCTCCTGCTCATCCAGGGTCCTTGAAGCCTTCCCATCCATGGTATGGCCTTCTAAGGAACCCATCGAAGGGATGCACACTCATAGCCTCTTATGGCGTACATCCGTCCCGCTTACGAGATCATCACCCGTGAGCTGCTGGAGCTCTTGAAGGCTAGTCCTCGAGCCTCCTCAAGTGCTTACGGGTTGACGGAGGCCTCACTCCGAGTTTTAAGGTTCACCCCGGAGCAAACCGTTTGGTGTTCCTCCTTTTTTCTCTGGCAAGACCTTAGTCCGAGGGAGATGCTGCCCAAATTTTGCCAGACGAAGAACACAGAAGAGCAGATGAACAAGCTAAGCTCTCTGGGAGTAAGAACAGTGTATGTTTGAAGCCCCTGAATCAACCTGAATCTCTGAGTTCCTGCATAATAAACCCTTCAAGTAAAACATCCAAATACACATACTCGTTCACCTCAACAAATGATCAGAAGCACTCTATTGATTTAAAGTGTCAACCGAACAAACAATCCATCTGTTTGATCAATCTGCAGGTTGAAGAAACCATAAAAGAATCAAAGAGAATGAAAGTCTGCCTCATAGAAGTGATTCCGGCGCGGGCTAATCCGGCGCGGTACCCCCCCCCCCCCCCCCGCGCCGGTTTAACCCCACACCCAAAACCATCTTCAACTTCCTAAAATGAACAGTGCGCGCCCCTATTACTGTTTGAGCCTCAATCCGGCGCGCCCTCCTGTTCTTGGCTAATCTGACGCGCCCCCCCTCCCCCTTGCTCCCTTATCCAGCGCGCCCCTCTTCTTGCACCCATTAAACCGGCATGCCCCTCTCTCTCTTTGGCATCCCCTTTAACCGGCGCGCCCTTCTTCCCCTTGGGATCCCATTAAACCGGCGCCCCCCCCCCTTTGCACCTCCTATTCCGGCGCGCCCCCTTTGCTTCCTTAATCTGGCGTGCCTTCCATAAAAAGAAATCCAATTAACCAAACAGATAAAAAGGGATAGAAAACCAATAATCAAAAGTTACCCTTGTCATAACTAATATTTTTGTTCCGGGGGCTCCGCCCTTGGAGACCCCGACAAGGGGTGCTGCCCCCTTGACCCCCGCGACCTGACCGCGCAGGTCGATCCGCATGCGAGGGCGCATGTTGGCGAGTTCGGGCTTCACATTTAACAATTCACTTTCCCGGACTGTGCATGAAGAGAAAAGCAACGATGCCCCGTGGTATCAGACGTGGACCTCGAAATCCCCGACATGGTCATGGTCTAAAACCGTCTCGGGCCAATAGTCTATCAACTTGACCCACTTCTATCGGGATCCAATCCCGCAATCCCATTAAGCTTGCCGTACTCACGGCAGACATCCGTACGGTTTATCGTCGTCTTCGATGCTTCAAATGCGGACTCTCATCCGAACAATGAATGGTCTGTTAGTGACCGACATATATATATATATATATATCGAGATCTAATCCCGGTATTGAATTAAACTTGTCGTACTCACGGCAGACATTCGTACGGTTTTGTCGTCGTCTTCGATGCTTCAAATGCGGGCTCTCGTCTGAACAATGAATGGTCTGTTAGTGACCGACATATATATAGGGATCTAATCCCGCACACACATTAAACATGTCGTACCTACGGCAGACATCCGTATGGCTTTATCGTTGTCCTCGATGCTTCAAATGGGACTCTCGTCCGAACGATGAATGGTCTGTTAGTGACCGACAAATATACCGGGATCTAATCCCGTGCTTGCATTAAACTTGTCGTACTCACGGCAAACATGTGTACGGGTTTATTTCCGTTTACGTCGCGCCTTCAATACGGATCTTTGTCCGAACGTAAAGTGGTCCACGAATGACCGACAAAATCTGAATGGAACGAGACGGCTCTCGTCTTCCTCGAACCCTACGTGTGGGAATATCAATAAGACCTTCGTGAGTCACGTTTGGACCTCGGGTTCCCCCCAACCATGGTCATTGCCTGACCCACATCCTAGGCCTATAGCCAACCATCTCTGTACACATCTTTGTTTTGGAATCTAGCCCCGGGACACTTTCCCGTTGCCCTTCGACACCAGAAATATTAACGATACCCACGCAAGCCTCGTTTGGACTGCGGGAGGCGCCCCCGGAATGGTCCTGACTCGATCTCGCACCGGGCCAATAAACTCGCTAATTCCTGACCACTCTAACCGGGATTCAACCGAATGTCTCCTATCCCTTTGAACATTAAATTTACCGTACCCCGGCATACATATGCTCCGATTTTCCCCATGACAATCACGATTTTCTGAAGTCGGACGCTCGTCCGAATATCAAAATGGTTCCTTGAGTGACCGACATATTTCGAATGCTTGCCTCCCTAGACATCAGACTTTCCGACTGATTCGAGACCGCTATCGGCTTGTTTCTCTTGATATAGCTTCCTGGCCATGAGGCCCTGACTTTCGACGATTAATCAAGGGTGTTCCCTTCTTCGAGGGGATGTAAATGACGCCGTAACCTTTACGGCACGGTGGGTTTTGGTCCCGACACGAACTACATAATCATCTGATTAGTCAGATCGAGCGCACAATAAATCATCACCTTGGTGACTGGCACGCCCACGCACTTAATAAACCCAATGAACGAATAACCAACGATCTTAATAAAAAGTGCATCCACATGGTCTTATTGAAAAACTCTATAATATCCCTTGTCTCTGTCTCTTATCGTCTACTGAGTATTGTTGTTTGTTCAGCAATGTCTTGCCATACTTGTTCATCTCTGCTCTACATCATATACCCTGTATGTGGATACACTTCCCTCTCATTCTACTTCTCTATTGATTACCAGAGTTCAAGAATCTTCTCTTGAGTTTAGCACCTCACTTATTCTCTTAAGATATGCTCTTGAGTCTTTCTACACTAAGAAGCCACTGTACTTCTCCCTCATGTCTCCAGTAATTTCATATATCTTTCATTTTCTTTTGATGATGTCAAAGTGGGAGAGAGGTCCTCTGTCAACTGGAAAGAGGTCATCTGAGAGGTTTAGAGCATTAGTTCAGGGCATCTATTGCATCTGAGAGTGAAGCATTTTTGGAGAGAGAGGAGATTCAAAAGATGGTGTTTTTGGATATGCACTTTTTGGTTTGCTCTTGATTGTTTTTGATCTCTCTCTTAATGCCCTGACATTGTTTGATTCATAGTGTTGCCATCATCAAAAAGGGGGAGATTGTTGCATCCCTACGATTTTGATGATGTCTCACACTATAAATCAAATTTGTTTTAACTAAAAATCAATCTATTTTTATACGGTGCATTTCTTTGTTTCTAAGCATGAAGAAGGTATGTGCTTATAGCATGATACAGGTCCGTGCATTACATGTCATTCATCCTTTTACTTAATGCATATTATATCAGTGCAAGTTCTGCATCTCTAACATAAAGTGCTTGCCTCGGTGCAAGTCCCTGTTCATGCACAGGTTCTGCTGAAATACTTTGTCTATGTGCTTTTCTCTAGGTCATGTCCACTAAGGTACGTGCATATCATGTCTCTGCATCTCAACTCTTGGGTCGGTGCAAACTCCTGACTAGAATGCATTGGTTAGGCTGGTCGTTCCTTCGTCTCTATGCAAATCCATCTCGGTACAAGTCTTGCCTTGTATTTCTCTTTGCCATCTCGGTGCAGCTCCTATTTGGACTACATATCCCGACTCGGTGCATACCTTTACCTTGTGAATAACATGAAGTCGGTGCATCTTCTATTGCGTTACCATTCTCGGTGCAAGGTTTGATCTGCACCTAGTCGGTGCAACTCTTGGTTAGTCAAAGGCATTGGAACACAACTCGGTGCATGCTTTGCTTAAAACACAATCATGTTCGGTGCATAGTCTACTCTATACATTCACTATAGATGTCAGTGCACGTTTTTGCTTCATGGACACCAAGCCTATTCAACTCCCTGTAGCAACAAGGTCGGTGCAGTTCCTGTTTCAGGCATATTAGACTCAGTGCAAGTCCTGTAGACAGCTAACGTAGATTGGTGCATTTTCTACTTCATTCCACATCGATGCTTTTCTTGCCCGTCTTAGTCGATGCTTATTCTTTAACTCGGTGCAAACTTCTCTCTCTAGCAAAATAAACTCAGTACAACCTTGTGTTTTGTTGTTTCTTGTTCGAGCATATCTGTTGCACGATGTCACGATTATAGTCTATGGTCTGTGCTACTGACGTCACACATTTTCTCAAGTCAGTGCACCTCTCGCACCTGCTCACTTCAACACGGTGCAACCACTTGTTCACCTTGTTGCAAGTTAGTGGAACGGTTGATTTGGGAACTCCTACTCAGTGCAGTTTCTGGCTTCTTACTCCTTACACTGATACGAATTGTGCTAAGTGTGTGACAAATTGTTTATTTCTTCTCTAATAGTTTGTCTGTGCATTCACCAGGAGAATGGCACGTGATCCGAGGAAGATAGAGGTCCAGAACATTCTGACACGTGCCCTAACCTTTCAGGTGGGAAATGTGGTATCCACACGCCTAAGTTTCTGGAGCAGACATATATATATATGATGCAGAGGAAAAAGGGTTTGTGAGATGGGATGGAACAGTTGAGAAGAAGAGCACCGTGAGAGCAGTGGATCAAGAGAGAAAACCAGAGACTACCCACTCCATCCAGAGCTGAGAGAAAAATTTTCTGAGAGAGAGATGTGATTGTGAATGTGAAGATCTGCTTCTACGGAAGCTATATTGTTTTTGCTTTTAGAGAAAATTGTTGTTCATCGATTGTTTTCTTTTTGAGTTTTCCTTTATTATCATTCCATTCTGTTTCCCTCCATTGTCCTTGGAGGAAGAGAGGTTTGATCCTCTGGTTGTATCAGTTACTTGGGAGTAACTGCACAGGGTTCCCTTTGTGACGTGCAAAGGAAGGGAGATTGGTTCTCCAGTGTTTTTCTTCTATTTGATCAGAAGACTGAGGAAGGTGTTCCTCTGGGCAAGCGGTTTGGCAGCGGTTGTTGCAGATTGAGTCTGCTGTGTGCGATTGAATATTGCAAGGAAACCTTACTCTCGTGAGTAAGGGGTGGACATAGATTGCGGATAGTAATCAAGCCACCTAAAAAATTCTCTGTCTCTCTGTGGTTTTGCTTGTTCACATTGTGCTGCTCTCCATCTACTTGTCACATTGCTTCATTGTGGGTTGCTTTCTCGATCTCATTCCTTATTCTAGTCTTCTTTGTTGCCCGTGTTCGAAGTTTTCTTCACTGTAATTTGAGGGGTTGAGAAATCGTGTCTGAGTTTATCGTATTTTGGGAGTGAGCTATTCATCCCCCACCCTTCTATCTCATGTTTCGATGTACGTATCAATTGGTATCAAAGAAGGTTTTCACAATGTGATCCAATGGCCAGGGTAACCCCAGATTTAATGCTCCTCGGAGCTACATGGCTAAGGGACAATCTATCAGCCGCCCTCCGTTCTTTGATGGTAACAATTACCTTTTCTGGAAAAATAGGATGGAGGTATTCATCAGGGCGCAGAGCCACAAGCTGTGGAGGGTGATCACTACAGGGCCATACGATCTGCCACCGAAGGAGGACGCGTGGACAGATGATCAAGTCAAGCTCTCGTAACTCAACTGGACGGCCCTGAACATCATCCAATATGTTGTACATCCAGACGAATACACCCGCATCTCAGCTTGCAAGACGGCCAAGAAAATGTGGGATGCGTTGGAGTTAATCTATGAAGGTACTGTTATGTCAGATGGACGCAGTCTATTACCACTGAGAGTGTTTCTAGAGGGGGATGAATAGATCTAATGTCTAATTTTAAAACACAGTTGAACTCTAATGCGGAATTAAAACAAGCAACTATTGAACGATAGAAGGAACACTATGAAATCACACAAACAACATGCAATCACACAGTAGACACCGATCTTTAAGGTGGTTCGATCTCAATCCAGAGATCTACGTCCACCCCACACTCCAACTGGTATGTGGATCCTGCTGACTCACAGCTTGAACAGCTGGGCTTCACAGCTTGCCAACAGACCACTGATACACAGCTTCGCTAGGCTTTACAGCTTGTCGACCAGAGGAACAAATCCTCTGCAACCGCTGGGCGATACAGCTTAGCCGTCCGAGACCTGGTCTCGCCTGCTGAGGATTACAGCTTCACCTATCCAGTGGAAACCTCCACTGCAATTGCTGGCTCACAGCTTGATGACAAAAGAGTTTCAAAAACAGTAAAGGCAGAAACAAACGAAATGGAAAACCAAAACGAATGTCGCTCAATTACGCAGTATCAGCTCTGGTATCTGAACCAAGAGACTGATTTACAAGACTTCGAAAAGACTCTCTCAACTCAACTCTCTCAATCTTCTCTTCTCTCTTTCTCTTCTTCTCTCTGAATCTTCTTATCTCTTTTTCTTCTTCTCTGTGGATCGTGCAGGCGCTCACTCTCTGTTCTTTTCTCTTAGCTCTGGCTGCTTCTATTCGATCAGCTTCTTCTGAAGGAAGAAACTCCATATATATACCAGTAGCAGGAAGGGCGTGTGCTCTCCACATCTCCCGCCCAATGGCTTGGACCACGTGGCAGCATCCAGCATGCTTTCAGTACACGTGTCATAATCTGGTCACTCCCCTTATCCTCGGATCACGTGCCCAGTCATCAGTCTCTGTAAATAATCACTGTCAGACAGTCGAAATAGAATTGTCAGTTTAAGGTTTAAGCGATGTACAGACTGTATGAAGGCACTGCTGAAGCAATGTACAGACATTGTGAATGCGAAGCTATGCAGTGTTCAGACTCTACGTATGCAGACCCATGGCGTTGTACAGACTTAGTAAATGCAGTGTTGTAGCCTGTATAGACTTCAGATATGCATGACTATTCCATGTACAGACTTCCTATATTCAGAACTTATGCCATATATAGACTCCATATATGCAGAGCTTATGCCCTGTATATACTTCAAATATGCAGAGCTTAAGCCATGTACATATTTCAAATATGCAGAAGTAAACGTGCATCAATGTGTAGACTTAGCAAAACAAAGTATGAACAAAGCAACACAATGTGCAGACTTCGTGCAATGAGTGAAGCAGTGTATAGAGTTATGAGTGGAATACATGAAGCAATGTATAGAGTTAGAGTGCAATGAGTGTTCAAGTGATGTACAGACTCAACGTTATGCAAGCAGACAATGTATAGAGTTGATGAAGCGATGCTCAACAAAAAGATGCCTTACACTTAGGTGTTTGTTTCAGAAGTGACGCCACTTCTGGTGGGCATCAAATCTCGAGCATAGAGAATGTATAGACTTGCTACGGCACAAGGCAGCATAACGATGTACAGACTCTGCCAAGAGCAATGAAAAATGCACATATGAATGTACAAACTTTGTTTGTGCTGTGCAAGCATGCTAAGATGCAATGTATAGACTTTATGCGAGCATGCTGCAGCCAGTGTACATACTTAGACATGCGTGCATGCAATGCGATGTATAGACTTGCCCATGGCTATCTAGACTTTGCATGCGTGCTTATAGCAATGTGCAGACTTGCAGACAATGCGTTGTGCAGACTTTGCGTGTCATAATGTATACACTTGGTCGCGAGTGACTTACACAAAGACGCTAAGTGAGACGGTCCAGTGTATAGACTTATGTTGTGCTGCAAGATGGCAGTGTACAAACTTGGTTAAGACTGTCTAGACTCTGCATGCGAGCTATGACGATGTATATACTTGCTAACAAGGTGTTGTGCAGACTTTACGTGCCACAATGTGCAGACTGCACGATGTATGGACTTGCAAGTGCAACGTAGGTAAAATCACCAGTGTACAGACTTGCTAGTTACAACGTAGGTAAAATATACCAATGTATAGACTTGCGAGTTGCAACGTAGGTAAAGATACCTAATGTACAGACTTGCTAGTGTGCATGCCACAATGCAGTGCATGGACTTTGAGTGTGCGTGCAGTGCTGCAACCGATGTATGGACTTGTGTTGACGCTGCAGGACAACAACCAATGTATAGACTTTGCAAATGCAAGCAATGTAGCAATGTATAGACTTTGGGCTTTGCCATGTAATGTATAGACTTGCTAGCCTGCGAGCCATGCAATGCACAGACTTGCTATGTCTGCGACACTTGCGTTGTACAGACTATGCTAATATGCAGGGCTATGCAATGAATAGACTATGCTCATCTGGTGCGTCAACCCATCTGTATAAACTGTATAGACTATGTTGTATTCATTGTCCAGACTATGCAGAGAGTAATGATGCATGGATGTATAGACTTGTGACTCATAAGTTTGCTATCATCAAAACTACAGATCATAAAAAACTACAGGGGCACAACAATCTCCCCCTTTTTTATGATGGCAATACTATGAGTTACACTGACTCCTAATGCATGCTATGAGAATGCAAGTTCTAACAAGATCTCCCCCTTAACAATGAATACACTCCCCCTGGAATTCAACAAACAGACAATATTCTCCCCCTTTGCCATCAACAAAGAGGAGGGAAAGTGATTACAAGGGAAGGAACAAGAGAGATCATCTGACTGGCATTCTGAACAAGTAGTTCTGGAATAAGCATTCTAAAGCACAGAGTCTTCAGTCATATGAATTTAAAAACTACTTTGAGATAGAATTCTGGTTTAAAGGTTATAAATTTTAAGTTCATGCACTACAATCAATGGATAAGTTTTCTGTGCATGATAAAATAATAAACCAGAATCACATTTGCATGAGAGATTCAGTTTCAAAATATCTTACTTTCATAAACTCAATAAAAAAATGGTTAAGAGATACCAGGTCATGTATTGAAATTAAACAAATTGACATCCCTGAAATTTCTTTTGAAGGAACAGCATTTTCAATATTATTTCATTAAGGGCATTCAGGTACCATTTGTCTTTTTACGTAAGGGTATACATTTATCAGACGCCAATACCCCTAGATACTCAACACGATGGACCATTCTGCCTATGATCAAACTCAATAAAATTGATTTACACCTTTTTGTGTGAGGGTACACGTTTATCAGACGCCAGTTACCCCTAGGTACTCAGTGAAACCACCCTACTGTTATGATCAGTTTATACAGAGATAACTGATACACCTCATGACTTAAGTATTGTCCATTTCTTTGATGGATCACTTAGTTTCTCAGTATTTTACCAGTCATTGCTCTGCCAATGTTATTTTTCAATTAATTTTCAATATTTTTTAATATCTTTCTTAGATGTCCTTTATTTGTTTCAGAATGACTTGTTTAAGGATAATACACATACTTAGCCTTCTCTAACAGGATTTTAGATGAGTTTTTAGATTTCAGATATAATTGACTTTGTCTAACATGAAATAAGATAAGGGTTGAGAGCTTTATCAATTTTCAGCTTTCTTATTTACTGATTGCAATCTTTAAACTTTAAACTTTATAAAATTTAAACCATTAAGTCAGTCTTCAAACAATTAAAGTTCTTATAAATGAAGAAGTCTATTTTCTATTGCTTAGGAATCAGAACTGACTAATAGATTGCCATATTGTCAGACTAAACTCATTCAGGGTCAAAGAATTTGGATTTAACTAAAGTTTATGACCACTCTGAATTTCTAACAATACTCCCCCTGTCTATATGCATGTGGTTTTAGATGAGAGAGAGCTTAGACACAGTCATGACTAAATGATATACAATGATGATCATGAGTGTGATGCCAAAAAAAATATGAATGTCATGCATGATCATGAGTCTGTTGCAACATTCAACATTCACAAGGTTTATTCAACCCATCAGAGAGTTTATTCATTATGCTGAAATTTACACAAGCCAAGTTCTCTTCTAAGAAATTTAAACCTTTCATTCCCAAGAGGCTTAGTAAAAATATCAGCAATTTATTTTTTAATTTCAATGAAGTTCATTTCAATTTCTTTTTTATTTACAACATCTCTATGAAAATGGTGTTTTATCTCTATATGCTTAGTCCTAGAATGATGAACAGGATTTTTAGCAAGGCATATAGCACTAGTATTATCACACAAGATTGGAATACATTCCAGTTTTATCTTATAATCATCTAGTTGGTGCTTGATCCAAAGTACTTGGGCAGCACAATTACCATCTGCAACATATTCAGCCTCAGCTGTAGACAAGGCTACAGTGTGTTACTTCTTACATGCCCAAGATAATAGATAGCCACCAAGGAATTGACAATAGCCACTAGTGCTTTTTCTCTCTACTCGACACCCAGCATAATCTGCATCAGTGTAGGCTAGAAGTTCTAACTCACACTTGGTAGGATACCAAAGACCAAGCTCTTGGGTGCCTAGTAAATACCAAAAAATCCTTTTCACAGATTTAAGATGTGATTCTTTAGGACTAGCCTGAAATCTAGAGCATAAACACACTGCAAATTGAATATCATGCCTAGATGCAGTAAGATATAGAAGAGATCCGATCATACCTCTATATAGCCTTTGGTCCACTGGTTTACCTTGAGGATCTTCATCTAAACTGGTTGAGGTACCCATTGGAGCAGCTATTTCCTTGAGGTTATCCATCTTGTACTTCTTCAATAAATCCCTTATGTACTTGGACTGAGAGATGAAAGTTCCATCTTTTGACTGTGTCACCTGTGGTCCAAGAAATAATTTGAGCTCACCCATTGAGCTCATTTCAAACTCATTAGTCATTATCTGAGAGAATTCCTCACACAATTTGGGGTTAGTTGACCCAAAGACAATGTCATCCACATAAATTTGAATGATAAGAATATCTAAATGACTTACCTTAGTAAACAGGGTTTGATCAACTACACCTCTTGTGAAGTTCTTATTAGTAAGGAATTTACTCAACCTGTCATACCAAGCTCTAGGAGCTTGCTTAAGACCATAGAGAGCTTTTCAAAGTTTATACACATGATTGGGGAAGTCTAAACATTCAAAGCCAGGAGGCTGCCTCACATAGACATCCTCACTGATTTCCCCATTCAGAAAAGTAGATTTTACATCCATCTGCTGAAGATTTATTCCTAGGGAACATGCATAAGCCAATAAGATTCTGATAGCTTCTAACCTGACTACAGGGGCAAAAGACTCTTCAAAGTCAATTCCAAATTCCTGGTTATACCCCTGAGCTACAAGTCTGGCCTTATTTTTAATGACATTCCCTGATTCATCAATTTTATTTCTGAATACCCATTTAGTCCCTATGATTGTTTCATGATCAGGAGGTGGAACCAAGTGCCACACCTTATTCCTGTCAAATTGATTGAGCTCTTCATGCATGTCATTAATCCTATGCACATCCTTAAGAGCACAGTCAATGGACTTGGGTTCTACATTTGATACAAAGGCATATGCATTCAATTCATTTTGAATTCTTAAGTGGCCTCTAGTCCTAGGAGGGTCATGCAAATTGCCAATCACATTATCTACAGGATGATCTTTTAGATATCTAATGTTGAAAATTTCATTATCATGATTTTCATTTACCTCCCCCTGAACTGTAGGCTCTTCTTCATTAAGCTCTTCATTTCCTTCCTCATCTTCGGATTTGTCTGCAGGATTCCCTTCTTTCAGAATATCACCATTGTCTTCATTCCTGCATTGACCAATATTAGACTTTACCAAAGATTCATCAAAAATAATATGTGGAGATTCTTCAACAGTTTTGGAATTCAGATTATACACTCTATATGCTCAGGTGTTTTCAGAGTAACCAAGAAAAATTGCTGGTTCACCTTTAGGTTCAAATTTATCAAGGTCTCTTTTATCATTTATATGAATAAAATATTTACAACCAAAAACCTTGAAATGAGCAATAGAAGGTTTCTTACCCTTTATGTTCTCATAGGGTGTTTTCTGGGTAGAAGGTCTTACCATGGCTCTGTTAATTACATAACAGGCAGTATTTACTGCTTCAGCCCAGAACTTCCTTGGCAAACCACCTTCAACCAAGAGTGTACGACCCATCTCCACCAAGGTTCTGTTCCTCCTCTCCACAACTCCATTCTACTCGGGTGTCCTTGGTGAGGAGTACTTGTGATGAATTCCATTTGACCTGCAGAATTCATCAAACTGTGAGTTTTCAAACTCACCTCCATGATCAGTTAAAATATTTTTAATTTTCTAGTTTTTCTTAAGACAGAACTCCCGAAATTCTGAGAATGCATCACTTTTATGTGATAAGAAATATACCCAAGTATACCTAGAGAAGTCATCTACCATGACAAACCCATACTTCCTCCCTGATAAGCTGACAGACCTGGTTGGCCCAAAAAGGTCCATGTGTATCAGCTCATAGGGTTTAGAAGACAGATTTTCTGTTCTAGATTTAAATGACTTTCTAGTTAACTTTGACTGAGTGCATGCATCACAGATTTTATTTTCTTTCTTAAAGGAAACTTCAGGAAGTCCTCTAACCATGCTATGCTTATTCAGTTTATGCAATACAGTGTAACTAGCATGGCCTAACCTACGATGCCATAAAAATGCTAAGTCCTCTCTGCTAGCAGTAAGGCATAGGTTAGAATGTTGTATATCATCTAAGTCTATCATGTAAGTGTTATTTATCCTTTTACCAGAAAATTTAACTATTTCGGAATCAGGTTCAAAAACTTTGCAGCATTGAGAGTCAAAAAGAACTTTGCATCCTTTATCACATAGTTGGCTGATGGTAAGTAAATTATATGCTAAACCTTCAACCAACATGACATCTTCAATGCAACAGGTAGTACACTTACCTACCTTACCTGTCCCAACAATCTTACCCTTTGTGTTAGCATCCAGAACTTGACCTTATCTCCTGTCATATGCCTGGAGCAGCCACTATCCAAGTACCACAAATTGTTCTTGGCTGCCAGGCATACCTGCACACACAATCAGGTAGAGAAGTTTGGAACCCAAGACTGATTGGGCTCCAGAGAAGATGAAAAGTAATTAAAACAAGAAAGCAGACTTTAGGAATCCACATTTGTTTGAAACAGTTCTGTTCAGTGGATTTTCCAGATTTCTTTTTATTATGCTTTTTCTTGTTGACACTAGCATGATTATTTACAGATTGATTATTTCGGTGCCAGTGCCTTGGCCAGGGTGTATTCACAAAATTTTGGCCATAGTAATCATTGGGCTGGCTGTGGAAATGTTGGTTCCTAGGTGTCCAAGAGCCATACCCATTAACCCAATTTCTAGTGTAAGGTTTATAGGACTGTGTAGGTTGACCCCTAACCTGAGACTGAGCTTTGGGATTTTGCTTGGATGTTCTAGCTCTACTAGGCTCACTCAGCTTTTGTTTGCCCTTCTCCTCAGCACTGGGCTTTTTCAGATTTACGGCTTTGTTCACTGAAATGTTTGACTTCTTGTTGATTAGAGGTCCTTTCTCTTTTTGTCCAACAAATGAAATAGTTTTCATTCCAAAGCTTTTTGTTGCACTAGAATTAAATCCAAGGCCCTCTTTTCTGAAGTTGACTTTTGACCCTAACAAAGCATTTAGGTTATCTGCACCTTGGGTCATTTTCTCAATAGTTTTAAGCTTGTCCTCATTATCCTTTTGAATGTCTTCAATGGATTTTTTTAGTTCTGTATTCACACTTAGGACAGCTTGATATTTTTCATTCACAATTTTTATCTCACTTTCATATTTATGAATTTTCAACTTCCATTCATCAGCTTCTTTTTCTAACCTCTCATTATCTTCTTTAGAGGCTTTTGACTCATTCTTGATTTCTTCTAATTCAGAACATGTGAGTTTGAGTTTATTATTCTCAGATTCAAGACATGCAATTTTATCAGTTAGAGTTGTATCATTTTGCATGGAGTTAATCTTTCATATTAGATGCCTATTTTCCCTTCTAATGTCATCTGCTTTATCAGCTATTTCATGATAGGCATCTACCCAATCAGCAATAGTAAAATTATCGAATCGAGAAGTTACCTCATCTGAATCCTCCTCTCTGTCTTCAGAGCTTATTGCCATAAGGCAAATGGGCTTTTCAGATTCGGGTTCACTGTCAGAGGTATTGCTCAAGGAGCCTTCATCTTCATCACTCCAGGTACTCACCATAGCTTTCCCTTTCGTGTTCCTCTTCTTTGACTTATCCTTGTATTTCTGATTCTCTCGACAGTCAACTTTCAGATGGCCTGTCTTCCTGCATTGATAACAAGTAGTAGTTTCAATTTTCTTTGCAGGGTTCTGTTTATACCTTTTATCCCTTCGGCCGCCACTATACTTCTTTTGGCTGAATTATCCTCCTTCTTTCCTGAGGAACCGCCTGAACTCTCTAGTCATCATTGCCATCTCAGTACGAGTTATATCTTGTCCATTCAGGCTCTCCTCGGATGATGATCTACTAGAGCTGGATCTGCTGGACTTGCTGGATTTGCTGGCACCAGCTTTCAGAGTGATTGGCTTCTTCTTCTTTTCAGCTTTCTCTATATTTGGCAGATTAATCTCATATGCCATCAGTGAGCCAATCAGCTCATCTACCCTTGTATTTCGCAAATCCCTTGACTCCTCCATTACTGTAGCTTTAGTATGCCATGCATGAGTCAGGGAACGTAATATCTTCCTCACTACATCGTATTCTGTCTGAGCCTTCTCGAGACCTCTAAGACTATATGTGATCATAGTTAATCGAGAGTACATCTCTTTGATGGTCTCATTTGGCTTCATCTTGAAGGTTTCATATTCTAACACAAGGAAATTAGCCTTCGTCTCTCTAACCTGAGAATTCCCTTCATGAATAACTTCCAGTGCATCTCACATCCCCTTAGCTGAGCTGCAACCTGATACTCGAGAAAATTCCGTGGGGTGTAGAGAGCATTGAATAGCGTTTATGGCGCTCCAGTTTAGAGTAGACCTTCTGATCTCCACCTTGGTCTAGACTTCCTCATTAGGGGACAGCTCATAAGGTCCCTTGCTGACTACCTTCCAGATCTCATAATCCTTCGCCCTAAAAAATACTTGCATACGGTTATTCCAGTATGCATAGTTAGATCCATTGAAGAAAGGGGGCTTGGTGGTTGAGTGTCCTTCAGTGATCATCCCTCGAGCATCCATCTGTACCTTCCTCTTCGGGCTGTAAGTCCCTGTAGAAGAGTTAGGGTCTGATACCAACTGTTATGTCAGATGGATGCAGTCTATTACCACTGAGAGTGGATCTAGAGGGGGGTGAATAGATCTAATGTCTAATTTTAAATCACAGTTGAACTCTAATGCGGAATTAAAACAAGCAACTATTGAACGACAGAAGGAACACTATGAAATCACACAAACAACATGCAATCACACAGTAGACACTGATCTTTAAGGTGGTTCGATCTCATTCTAGAGATCTACGTTCACCCCACACTCCAACTGGAATGTGGATCCTGCTGACTCACAGCTTGAACAGCTGGGCTTCACAGCTTGCCAACAGACCGCTGATACACAGCTTCGCTGGGCTTTACAGCTTGCCGACCAGAGGAACAAATCCTCTGCAACCGCTGGGCGATACAGCTTACCCGTCCGAGACCTGGTCTCACCTGCTGAGGATTATAGCTTCACCTATCCAGTGGAAACCTCCACTGCAATTGCTGGCTCACAGCTTGATAACAAAAGAGTTTCAAAAATAGTAAAGACAGAAACAAACGAAATGGAAAACCAAAATGAATGTAGCTCAATTGAGCAGTATCAGCGCTGGTATCTGAACCAAGAGACTGATTTACAAGACTTCGAAAAGACTCTCTCACCTCAACTCTCTCAATCTTCTCTTCTCTCTTTCTCTTCTTCTCTCTGAATCTTCTTCTCTCTTTTTCTTCTTCTCTGTGGATCGTGTAGGCGCTCACTCTCTGTTCTTTTCTCTTAGCTCTGGCTGCTTCTATTCGATCAGCTTCTTCTAAAGGAAGAAACTCCATATATATACTAGTTGTGCTCTCCACATCTCCCGCCCAATGGCTTGGACCACGTGGTAGCATCCAGCATGCTTTCAGTACACGTGTCATAATCTGGTCACTCCCCTTATCCTCAGATCACGTGCCCAGTCATCAGTCTCTGCAAAGAATCCCTGTCAGACAGTCGAAATAGAATTGTCAGTTTAAGGTTTAAGCGATGTACAGACTGTATGAAGGCACTACTTAAGCAATGTACAGACATTGTGAATGCGAAGCTATGCAGTGTTCAGACTCTACGTATGCAGACCCATGGCGTTGTACAGACTTAGTAAATGCAGTGCTGTAGCCTGTATAGACTTCAGATATGCAAGACTATGCCATGTACAGACTTCCTATATGCAGGACTTATGCCATGTATAGACTCCATATATGCAGAGCTTATGCCATGTATAGACTTCAAATATGCAGAGCTTAAGCCATGTACATACTTCAAATATGCAGAAGTAAACGTGCATCAATGTGTAGACTTAGCAAAACAAAGTATGAACAAAGCAACACAATGTGCAAACTTCGTGCAATGAGTGAAGCAGTGTATAGAGTTATGAGTGGAATACATCAAGTAATGTATAGAGTTAGAGTGCAATGAGTGTTCAAGTGATGTACAGACTCAACGTTATGCAAGAAGACAATCTATAGAGTTGATGAAGTGATGCTCAACAAAAAGATGCCTTACACTTAGGTGTTCGTTTCAGAAGTGACGCCACTTCTGGTGGGCGTCAAATCTCGAGCATGGAGAATGTATAGACTTGCTACGGCACAAGGCAGCATAACGATGTACAGACTCTGCGAAGAGCAATGCACAATGCACATATGAATGTACAGACTTTGTTTGTGCTGTGCAAGCATGCTAAGATGCAATGTATAGACTTTATGCGAGCATGCTGCAGCCAGTGTACATACTTAGACCTGCGTGCATGCAATGCGATGTATAGACTTGCCCATAGCTGTCTAGACTTTGCATGCGTGCTTATAGCAATGTGCAGACTTGCAGACAATGCGTTGTGCAGACTTTGGGTGTCATAATGTACAGACTTGGTGGCGAGTGACTTACACAAAGATGCTAAGTGAGATGGTCCAGTGTATAGACTTAGTGTCCACTTGAGACGCTCAGTGAGACGGACCAGTGTATAGACTTATGCTGTGCTGCAAGATGGCAGTGTACAAACTTGGTTAAGACTGTCTAGACTCTACATGCGAGCTATGGCGATGTATAGACTTGCTAACAAGGCGTTGTGCAGACTTTGCGTGCCACAATGTGCATACTGCACGATGTATGGACTTGCAAGTGCAACGTAGGGAAAATCACCAGTGTGCAGACTTGCTAGTTGCAACATAGGTAAAATATATCAATGTATAGACTTGCGAGTTGCAACGTAGGTAAAGATACCTAATGTACAGACGTGCTAGTCTGCATGCCACAATGCAGTGTATGGACTTTGAGTGTGCGTGTAGTGGTGCAACCGATGTATGGACTTGTGTTGACGCTGCAGGACAACAGCCAATGTATAGACTTTGCGAATGCAAACAATGCAGCAATGTATAGACTTTGGGCTTTGCCATGCAATGTATAGACTTGCTAGCCTACGAGCCATGCGATGCACAGACTTGCTATGTCTGCGACACTTGTGTTGTACAGACTATGCTAATATGCAGGGCTATGCAATGAATAGACTATGCTCATCTGGTGCGTTGACCCATCTGTATAAACTATATAGACTATGATGTATTCATTGTCCAGACTATGCAGAGAGTAATGATGCATGGATGTATAGACTTGTGACTCATAAGTTTGCTATCATCAAAACTACAGATCTTCAAAAACTACAGGGCACAACAGGTACACCTCAAGTGAAAGCAACGAAGGTAAATCTCCTCACCTCTGAATATGAGATGTTTAAGATGAAACCAGAGGAGACCATAACTGAGATGTATGCCAGATTGTCATTAATTACGAATAGTCTTAAGGGGTTTGGGAAAGAGATATCTGAGGGAGATATAGTGAGGAAGATACATAGATCTCTAACCTCGACATGGCACACTAAGGCCATTGTGATAGAAGAGTCAAGGGATCTGTTGACCATGATAGTCACCGAACTTATAGGATCCCTTATGACGTATGAGATGAATTTCAAAAGGAATGGTGAAGGAAGCAACAAGAAGGTCAAGAATATTGCCCTCAAGGTGTCCCGCAGCAAGGGAAGTAGCAGCAGTGGGAGTAGTAGTTACGAGTCTGACGGACTGTCAGACTGCGACCAGGAGGAGCAAGCAATGCTCACTCGACAATCCAGGAAATTCTTAAGGACTAAGGGAAAGACTTTTAGAAGGAAGAAGTCATACCCCTCTGGTAAGAACCTTGATTCTAGCAATGATAAGAATAGGAGTATCAAGAAAATTACATAATTTCATTGCAGAAAACCTGGACATATGAAAGGGGACTGCCCTGATCTTCAAAAAAAGGGTCTTGACTTTCAAAAGAAGAGCTCAAAGTTGCAGAAGAAGAAACCACAAGCAATGGTCTACACGTGGAGCGATGAGGAAGAAGATCCGGAAGCCAATTCCTCAGAGGAGGACGAAGAAGGAATTTGCCTGATGGCAAATAGTGAAGAGGAGGTAACAAATATCTTCGAAAATTTTTCTATTGATGATTGGGAAGATGCCTATGCAGAACTGTTAGATAAATTCTATTCACTTAGTAAAGAGCATAGGGTTCTGAAGAGAAAATTTAATGCTAATATTGAAGGACAAACTCAAATCAGTGAGGAAAATCAGAAATTAAAAGAACAATTTAAAGAAATTACTTCTTCCAAGAAGGAAAATGAAAAGCACAAATCTGAGAACCAGGAAGTTCACACACAACTCAGGGAACTCAAGATAAAATTTGAAGAAAGTCTGAATGGAAATAGTGTGATCACAGAAAAGTATGAAGCCATTAAGAAAGTGAACATTGAACTTCAAAAAAAATGTGAGTCTATGCAAAGAGAGCTGGAAGACAAATAAAAGATTTTAGAAAAAATTGTTCAAGGGAAAACGGATCTGGATTCTATACTAGGAACAAGGGTTAATTTCAACAAGGAGGGTTTAGGATATAACCCAACTAACGAGAGACCCTTTCAGTTCAAGACCACTACCTTCTGCCTAGAGAAGGGAAAAGAAAAGCTGGACACACCATCCAGCTCAAACATCAATCAAAACATTCAATGTCCAAAGGAAAATTCAACAAATAATGCTGGACGACCATCTAAAATAGGAATGAACTTTGTGAAGAACTTCTCTAAGCCCATTCACCAGAACAGAAGTGGTAGTTGGACTGGGCAAATGTATCAGAATAAAAGCTTGAACTACTATAAAAGAATGGGTCTGAATAGTAGTTACTGGAGAAATAACACTCACCCTCAAAAATTTGTTAATCAACAAGCGCACAGAAGATACCCCAGGGTGAGAAGCCTAATAACTGGAATAGATTTCACTTCTCCAGACCAGCTGGACATAATTCTGGTCACAATTTCAATAGACCTGAAATTAAGATGCAAGAGAAAAACAAGTTGACAAAATTCTGGATTCCAAAACACCTGCTTAAAGATTTGAATGATGTCTTTGGACCCAACTTATCCTGGGTTCCAAACCACTTTGCTTGATTTCGATTGTGTATGTTTGCCTGGCAGCTGAGAACAACAAATGGTACCTTGACAGTGGCTGCTCCAGGCACACGACAGGAGATCGATCCAATTTCAGAAAGTTAGAAATGAAGGTAGGGGGTCTGGTCAAATTTGAAGGAAAGAACAGAGGTAAGATCATTGGGGTTGGCACAGTTGGTAAGTCCTCCACTAACTCAATTGAAAAGGTATTACTTGTGGAAGGTCTTCAACACAATCTGATTAGCATTAGTCAATTATGTGACAAGGGTCACAGGGTTGTGTTTGACAATAACTCATGCAAAATCTTTGAAATAAATTCTGATCGTGTTAAATTTGTAGCAAACATGACCAATAATGTCTACATGGTAGACTTAGATGTTGAGTCTGAATCTAATCTCTACTTGTCTGCTAATTCAGAAAGTGATGCTTTTGATTGGCATAGACGTTTAGGCCATGCTAGATTTTCTACTTTGAATAAATTGATCAAGCATGATATAGTTAGAGGCATGCCTAAAATCAAGTTTAGTTCAATCTCAAAAATCTGTGATGCCTGTGCTCTAGGCAAATAGACCAGGAAGTCCTTCAAACTAAGATCTGAGCCATTGTCTTCTTGACCAATGGAACTTCTTCATGTGGACCTCTTCGGCCCTACTAGAACTCAGAGTCTTAATGGAAGTAGGTTTGGTTATGTGATCATTGATGACCACTCTAGATTTTCATGGATCTTTTTCTTAGCCAACAAAAATGATGCTTTTCAAAAATTCAAACAATTTTTCAATAAGGTCAAACAAGAAGGAAAGTATAAGATTTGTTCAATTCATTCTGACTATGGAGGTGAATTTGAAAACTCCATGCTTTCCGACCTTTGTGAAAGTGAAGGACTAACACACAAGTTTTCTTCTCCCAGGACACCAGAGCAGAATGGAATTGTGGAGAGAAGAAATCGAACCATTGTGGAGATGGCCCGAACCATGTTGATTGAGAGTTAATTACCAAGAAAGTTCTGGGCAGAGGCGGTCAATACAACAACTTATACAATCAATAGGGCCATGGTAAGACCAATTCCAAAGGTTTAAACAGCAACTCAATTATCATAACAATCTCATCAACATGACAAATTTTTCATGAATTACGAAGCTGAACCAATTGAACTTCGGTACAAGGCGGAGGTGTGGATTTGAGATCCTGCTCACGCATAGTGACAGCTCTGGGCAAGTTTGACTTGCCTTTCTACTCTAGACCATTTTAAATATCAAAGGTCAAACAAGGTGCAAGTAATTTATCTAATCTCGAAACTCACATTACACCAAGAGGATAATTCCACAGTTCAGGGAGACAACTTCTTGCATGATTTATTGACACATGACACCCCTAATATGCAGTGACTTACAATGCAAGCCTATCATGCAAAAATTTAAACAAATGACATTATTTACATACCTGTGCCTTGAGCTTTTATTTACGTGAGCATCTAGTGTTTAGCTCCAAGGCACCCTACACCCAAAATTCTTATTTAAAATTTTTTGGTACGCAAGCTTGCTTGGGTCCTTGTTGGTTAGCAACAGTTCTAGCACTTGATCTTCTTTTCTTTCCTACTTTCTGGTCACCCACTCTCGTCCAGGGACAATTAATGGATGTATGTCCATATTCACCACAATAGAAGCAATGCACAGGGTATTTACCATTTTTTCTGTGCACATGTGCATTGTTCCATTGCGTGTGAGCATATGTACTGTCATGTTGATTATGAGAGTAGCTCCTACCTCTCAGTCACCAACAGTCCTAGACTGTGTGGCCAATTTTTCCACAATGGTAGTAGCAAGGAGGGTGATTTCTGTTAAAAGCCACGGGGAGTGTCGACCAGTCCGAATGGAAGTGTCAACTCTTCTGATTCCCCATGCAGTTCTATGCAGAGTTCTGCTGCATACGACCACTACCAGGGTTGAACCGTATTTTGCCCTTGATTTCAGCAGCAATTCTTTAATTCTTTCCTACTCTTAGTTCATCATTATTCAAGGTGAGACAGTCACTTACAGTGTGACCAAGCATGCCACAATGAAAGTAATAAACATTCATTTTATGAGAGGCATGGTAGTCATCATGGCTTTTCCTATTGTGCATGTCAAGACTAGCAGACTTAGGGTTCTGTTGCTGCATGAGAGCCTTCCCTTTCTACTTACCAATGTGTTTTTGGTTTTTCTGATCAGCACGCGGTATTGGGAGGCGGTAAGAAGTGCAGGCTTCATTCTTACCCTTGATAGAAGTGATGTAGGCCTTGCTTCCAAAGGATCGTTGGTTTGTTCATTAGAGATTGATTTAGGTTGGTTTTGAAGTTGTCTTATGATTACTTCCAACCTAGTGATTTCAGCTTGAAGGATTCTATTTTCATCTATTAGGCAAGTAACGGTTTGCTTATTCACATCCAAGTCAGAGTTGAGAGTGTCATTTAGCTCTTTAAAAGCAGAACAATTGTTACAGAAGGAACTTTCATTCTGACAGATTGGTTGGATTTTAAGTTTTTGAACTCCAACCTTATGATTTCATCCTGAAGGATTTTTATTTCATCATTTAGACAAGCAATGTTTTTTTTGTGCAAATCCAAGTCAATGATAAGAGTATTGTTTAGTTCTTCAAATTTGGAACAGTTTTCACATGCATGACTCTTACCTTGACTAATCTTCTTCAAGTCCTTTTTCATTTTTTTGTTTTCAGATTTCATCTTTTTATATTGCTCAATCAACTAATCATATGTATCCATAAGCTCTTCAAAAGTAAAGTCTTCAGAATCTGAGCTTACCTGGGATGAGGATGGATTGCTTGACTGCTCTGATCAGTCAGCCATAAGGCATTGATACTCTTGATCTTATTTTTCATGGAAGTTCATCAACACCTCCAGAGCTTGCTTAGGTGTGTTGCAGTTAGACACAAGATCAAGTAATCTGTCAACAGCCGTAGCTTTGATTAAATTGAGTGCAGCAAGGTTGTTGTTATGTTTGGTCTTATGTTCAACTGACCATTCATTTGAATCTGATGGTAGCTCATTCGGACTAATGTGTATAAGGTTCCACAATTGTGGATCTGTGAATTTGACATAGTCATACATTACTCTCAGCCATATTGAAAAATCTGAACCATCAAACATAGGAGGAAAAGCCTTCGAGATATCTTTAGCAGATGAAGCCATTTACTCAAAATGCATTAAGATCTTTCCCTGCAGATCCTAGGATCTAAAAATAGTAGAGCTAGGCTCTGATACCAATTGTTGGGTCCTACGGAGTGCAATCGGATCGAGAAGGGGGTTGAATAGATCCTATTAATAACTATGGCCTATTTAAATCTTGACCCCTAAACACATAAATCACTCCTATAAACCAATAAAACACTTAGGCACACAGTGCAATAGAATAGATAGGAGTGGAGCAAGTAATAATGTTAAAGTTCGATGCCCAGTTCAGACAGGTCGATACATAGGGCAGTGAGGTCAACACTTTTACCGCGGGTCACAGCACAGGTCGACACTCCTACCTGTAAGGTCGACACTTCTTCAGTAGGATCCAGCTATGTAGTGAGCTGGGGTCTGCACTTCAGGGCAGTGAGGTCAACACCTCTGGCAAGGCACAATACACAGGTCGACACTTGTTCATGAGCAATTAAGATCCAAATGAGATGTAATACAATCAACCACAGAGATCTTAGATCAGAGTAGCTAAGTGTTAAATGACTTGCTTAGTGTGTGTGAGCTGTGGTGATCACTAAAGTGCATGAGTGTCAAACGAGGTGAATTCCCTTGGAAAAGCTTTCACCTTGGTACCTGTGTGCAAGGGCTGTCACGCCCCGAGCGCGGAAGATACCCGGAGACGCGTGACGAGTTTATATCAATCATGTCAATCAGAGTGGTCGTGTATTCGACACAAAGATAGAGATGCGCAAAATAGCAAGATAACCCAATCCTTTATTTCATAATGGATAGACTATTACAAATCCAATACTCTGTTTAATAAAAAAGGAAAAGAATACATATTTGACTCAAGAAACTAAAGAAAAGACTAGATGACACTTGAGCAGCTCTATCACTTTCACTCTTGACCATTCCCATCCGATTGACTTCCATCGTCGTCGGACTTACCTAAAAAGTAAAAAGGGACAAACAGAATGAGCGAACGCTCAGTAGGAAATTATATCTCAAGTACTAGCAAGGGGTTTAAGTAATTACACCTTTCATGAATGCAATAAAGCTATGCATGCTCGCATAAAACGACAAGATAGAGAGAATGTAATTGTTGATTTGTTTTTTAATTAGATTAGCTTCCTATCCCGCCCCTTTTAAATACATACATGCATAAACATGTGAATGAAGGACAAGGGGATGAAAGGATGAAAATACTAACCGTGATCGCCACCAAGGATTAACAACGCCGCAAGGATGAAGAAAGGAGTGCAACGGCGTCGTATACCTTGGAAAGAAAACTTGATCGCGCTTGAAACGGGGTGCGGGGAACTTGTGGATTCAAACCTCCTCTCCTTCCAGCCGGCTAGAGGAAGAGGGCCTCACGTGGTGTTCATGCTCTCCTGCAAAACAAAGCCAAAACAAGGATAAAAAACCCATTAGAACATGCATGTGTAGTATCAATCCCGCAGTGATAAAATAGCATGAATAAAAGGGGGAGAACGCACCGGGGGGAGGTTTTTAACCCCTGTGGAAGGGTGGAAAAGATAGGTGGGTGTGTTGTGCATGCATGAGATTTGAAATCATAGAATTTGATTGAGAGAATAGAGAGAAAACGATGATGCAAAACGGAGAAAAACGCATGTGTAACAGAAAGTGCAGGAAACTGTGATGATTTGTGATTTTGAGGAGACTAGAACTAAGAGTGTAGACCATGAAATCAAGCCCAGAAGGATAAAATTGAAAGTTAATACTTCCCTCTTCAAGATGGGGTCGAAGGATTGAGTCAGCGGTGCAGCATGGCTTCGCCCCACGTCCGAAAAGAACCCCCCGTCGCGACTGCGAACTGGGCAGTTTTTATAGAGTTTTGCAAGAAAGCCTCATCTTCTTATCACGACTCTCGGAGATAGAGTCCAAGATAAATCGAGTTCTCTAGATCAAACTCGAGATAATACTAAGGACAAGAGATAGGAACAAACGGGGATCAATTCAGAGGAGGATTCTAGAAGATATGTCTTTTGGAAGGCAGCCCCGGAGCCTTATCTGCAGAGTTTTAGTTGAACTAGGAAACATAAATAATGATCTTGCGACCCAGATCCCAAGAGATATTGCCAATGAAACTTTGATTCCTATGAACCAAATTCAAGATAATACCAAGGGCTAGAAGTAGGAAAAAACGGCGCTCAATTCGGAGTAGAATTCAAGAAGTTATGGACTCTGCAAGAGGGCCACGGCGCACAGAAACGGAGCAGAGTCCAACACGAATTGGACTCTCTGGTGCATGTAACGGTCTATCGTAGGACCGTCACATATGATGTAACGGACTAGGGTAGGTCCGTCACACTCTGGAGGTCGAACGAGACGTTTTCGGATGAGATTGGATGTAACGCACCTAAACAGGGCCGTCACTTGGTCTAACGGTCAAGGATAGGACCGCCACACTCTAGGGGTTGAACCGGGCTGTTTTGGGCAAGTTTTGGTGTGACGGTCTATCGTAGGACCGTCACACTGAAGTAACGGTCTTAACTGGGCCGTCACTTCAATGAAGTAACGCACCTGCAAACGACCTTCACTTGGATGAAGGCAGATTCTGGGCAGACTGCGCGCGACTTTAGAAATCGAAGCGTATCTCTCAAACGGTGGAGAATTAGACAAAGTGGTAAACATAGAAGTTGTAGATAACTGAGAGAGGAACAACTTTTATGAAGAAAGAAATGTGAGAAAATGATTGGAAGATGGTGAAAATGGGGCTGGAAGAGAGAGGAAAATTCTGGAATGTAGGTGAACAGCACGGCATGCCAAAAAAATGCGAATAGCTCACAATCGGGGCAGAACCGGCCAACGGTGTAGAAGAAGAAATTGTAGATCTTTGAAAGACGCACAACTTTGATGAAGACAACTTTTTGAAAAGAGGATTGGAAGAGGGTGAAAAAGAACCACTTTCAGGACTGCGCAGTGAGAGAGAGCCGATTACTTGGGGGAAGCCGGCCTAAATGGGCCGAAAGTCGACTTGGAAGTGGGAATTTGACAAGATAAGCTCCGGGGCTATAAGAAATCATGATCTCCAAGACTCAAAGGATATGAAATGGTAAAAATGGACTTGAAATTCATCCAAGGAAGCTCCAAAACAATGGCCAATTCGGGACATCAAAAATGATGAATAAGAGAAACGACGCAACTTGTGGGCTAAAACGGGTGTCAACAGATGCCCCTCCTTGATGTCCGCTTTGCAAGGGAACGAGCGAAAGTGGATGTGGAGGTGAAATGGAAAGGAGATGGAGCAAAAGCGACAGCGACGTGAAATGGAGATGAAGCGGAGATGAAGCGGAGAGAACTGAAAAGCGGGCATCAAGGCCAAAAAAGACACCCGTTACAACCAACAAGCGACAGGAATTCTCCCAAAAACGCCAAACTAACCACCTGAAATGATTGACAAGGATGAGACATGTCTGGAGAACTAAACTAAAGGAGGAAAAGGAAACACGACCAGCCTCATCGGGGACACAATCCACGGACAATGAGTGGGTCGGAAGGAACACAGCATAAGAGCTGGAAAAGGAGAGATAAGAACTGAGATAAAATCCAGACAGGAATCACGCTGGCCAACCAGACCAAGCGGCAAGATCAGAGAAATCGTTCAAATTCGGAGTGGAATGAGGAATCTCTTATCCAAGAGAGCTGAATGCAATCAACCATTGCTGAGGAGAAATCCTTGAACGGATCACGAGACATGAATGCTCAAAATGACATGATGCATGCTGGGCTAAAATAAGGAAATCATTAAAACAAATGCAAAGAAATATAAAATAGAAAGTACTCAAGGATACTATTGCTAGACTAAGCAAAATGGGGTTAAGAGTCTTCTTGCAACCACAGCGTGCGAGACAGAGTCTATCGTCCCCCACCCGACTCAACCGAGCGGCTTATCCAATGATTAACCGTATGCTCCTAGATCATCATCGTTTTTGTTAAAGGGGAACATCAGATCCTAGAGCACACGGGCAACCAGCCGGTCCTTGAGAGGCTATAATAAGGTAGATATCATATAGTAATGCAACAATGAGAAGGGATAGAGAGCCATACCTGACTTACCTGCCAAGCGAAACGGCATTTTTTAGATTTTAGATTTTTGCTTTTTATGGATTTTCAAATAAGACACAACCACAGGACATGATATGAACATGAACGAATATGAACAAGCATGACATGAACATAACATAATAAGAGAAATATGAACGAAACATGGCACAACATAACATAACGAAGATGGATGAAACATAACAAACAAACAAATGGCAAACATACATGCGACTAAAGGCATGGCGGGACAAGACAACACGCACATGGTGGGACAGCACACGCACTGGTATAAGGACATGGTGGGACAAAGACACGTGGGATGACAATACCACGGAGGATAAAGACATGTGTGATGAATGACTCGGTGGAACAAAGGTACGACCAACACGAGAGGACATAAACACATATGACAAGGACACAGTGGGACAAAAGACATGGAGGACCATAGAAATATATGACAAGGACACATCAGGATAAAAGACATGCAGGACATAGACATGATAAAGACAATAAACACTTTCTTCAATCAAAACCCAAGATCAAATGAAGCGGAACCGCCAGGTTCAAAACCGTGAGATATTGCCCACTCATGGAAACATGATTAAGCAAATAAGCGAAAGCTGAGAAGGCCATGAGCTTCAGAACAGATCCAGAGATAGGATTGAAGAGATGAGAACATATCGAAGAATATGAGCATGAGACAGAGCGAATGATAGAGCAAGGAAAGCTTGATCCTGCAACCTGCAGCCTGCACACTTAGCAAACATATTACGTATATGTCCTCAAGATAAAAATAAAAGGAACAAAAGGGAAGTATTTTTGGATTTTTGTATTTCTGATTTTTTTTGCCATATTCAAATTTTTGGGATTTTTTTGACATATTCGATTTTTTCAGAATTTTGAAATATTTCATTTTTTTTCTTTTCAGAATTTTGACATATTTGATTTTTTTAGATTTTGAACTATATTTCATTTTTTTGGATTTTGAAAATATTTTTTGTTTTTAGATTTTGAACTATATTTCATTTTTTTGGATTTTGATATAGCAATCTGTAGCACCCAAAGACGGGCTCGAACTACTGGCCAGGGATCGCCGTCCCTCCCCTCTCATTAAAGGCTTCCCTTAAGCAAGGCGTGCATGTGAGGATGGCTTACCATAACCAACCGCCTCAAAAGAACGGTGCCCCTACTAAGGCCATACCCGGGATACAACCCAGCCTAAGAGGGAGATAGAAGAAAATTGGAGACAAGCTTTATGCAGGATGGGAGATATCAGGATTTGAATTCCTTCCAGGGCACCACCCCTCAAAGAGTAGGTCTGTTGCGCTGGGGCTTTGTGTCTTTGATTTTGAGACCCATATTTATCAGGCACGTATGCGACCGGGCTCATGACGTCCCGCGGGGAACTGTACTGCCACTCTTGCCATGCCTTTGATCCATAATCTTGCTTTTTGATTCATCATTGATTTTGAAAGCCCTTATTGGCTAAATATTACATGAAAGCTTTCTTTCGAGGGTCAAGACTGCCCCTATTTGAGACCTCTCTCGTATTAGGGAGCGCCTAGGTCGGTCATCTCATCCATCAATCTCTTTCCCCTACACTTGGCCGAGCAGAGAAGAGAAAATGACCTTTGTGCATACCCAAAGTATGGCCAAAGCAGCAACGGTGTTGCACTAGAGAGATCGGCTATGGCTTGCCGTGAAGTGTATGAAAAACCCATGCTCAAAGGTCACCCTCAACGATCGGGGAAAGAACTGGACTCCCAGCGCGGAGCTATCACCAGCCTAAGGATGCTGCAGAAGCGAACTCATTCTAAATGAACTAAGCAAATTTCTAAAAGCCACTTAACCATGTCGAGGAACCAACGTTATAAGCATGTGCAGGAGTAATAAGAGTAATAGAAATGATAATATATTCTTGCACAAAATGATGATACCTTGCAAATCCATAGAGTGGAAGTAGCGTCCTGACGCGATCTTGATCATCGAGCTTCGCGCAACATGAGCTTCATATTCCTTACTTGATAGGACGAAAGGGAGAGGATAGCAAAGGATCAAAGATTCCTCTACACGGAGGAGCGGCAGACACGACACTGGATGAAGAAGGATAAAAAGGAAGAGAGACGAGGGCTAGAACTCCCTCGTTAAGGCACAGAGACCTTGATAACAAGGAACCAATTACAGAAGAAACCAGATTAACCGAGATCAAGGCGGGCTAAAGCCTCGAAAACAGCAAGAGAAAGGGCGAAGACCCCGAAAGGGTGAAGAGGAGAGAGTAGAAAGATGATAAGAAGAATCATCCGACGTGGTCGGAGAAGAGGGACGAGAATCATCCGACAGTGCCGGAGAAGGAGGATGGGAGACACCCGCCAAGGTCGGGGAATAAGAAGAACCCGGAGATACCGGAGGGGAAGAATCAGAGGCAACACCTGGAAGTCTCGGGGAAGAATAATCAGGTGATGTCCCGAGATTAGGATGGAATGATGACATAGGCCATGGCCTAGAATCGTGAGAGGAGGGAAAATCTGGAGGATCCGGGGAAAAAAGAGAGGAATGGGGACGCATGGACCTATGGGAGGAGGAGAAAATGATGGAGATAGGATCAGATGGAGGAAGATACACCACCCAAGGGTGGGAACTGAGTAGAAGGAAGGATGAATGAAAAGAAAAGGAGGAAGAGGTGGACCCCTGAATGCACAACCGATAGCCATTGAGTTTACGTCGCCGCCTCTTCTTGGCAGAAATTTCTTGAAAATGGACCCACCTGGTGCGGGCTTGGACCTTCGGGCTTCTTAATCTGTAATACCTTCTCAAATAACGGGCCCACCTAGCAGATGACCTGGCCCGACTGTGAACATGCAACTTCATCGGTGCGATTGCCCCTAGACACCCGGTGCTAGCAATATGCGAACATTCTTGAGCGAGTAACCCTTCAGAGTGATGAATATCACAAACCCACGAGGTTTTGTCTCTCGGCACTAGAAGCATGAGATTCGGTAACTCCACTCGGAACTCAGTCTTGAAGCACAACTCCCTTGATAGAAGAGACGGGTGAAGCTGAGGGAGAGTAATACACGGCGTTGACATGGCCGGTTTGCTAATAAACTGAGGAAGATTACATAACAGGTGCAGAATATCCTTGGAACGTGTAGAAGATACGGCCAATTGCCCCTTGAACATAGAACCCATAATCTGCTTGGTGGCCATATGTGTTAGCACAACGCGGGTAGAGAACCCTTCTTGGCCTGTCATCTGAACAGCAATAGAGCGAGGAGAAATAATAGCATCAACGGTGAACTCTCCGGTGAGCAAGGAGATTGCCACCGGCCTCGCTTGTGAAGAAACTGGCATCAACTCAAGGGAACTCTTCTTAGCAACTCTCATATTTGAAAGCAGAGGCGGATCATCCCCAAAATAACCAGGGACGAGGACACGAACCGGCATCCGACAGATAAAATCTTGAATCTTGAAATGCACGGCCGGCACTGAATCATCCTGACTTGGCTCATTGTCTCCCTGGGGATTAGACCCGAGGGGCACCAAAGGAAGTGCACACCCGCTCCGTGGGGTGGAAGTGGTTGGAGGAATGGGGATAGGAATCGGTTTAGATGACATGGAGGTTTCAATGGGAGTGGTGATGTGTTTAGGGGGAGGCAAAGGGGTTGAGATGGTGGCAAGCCTAGGTGCGGACAAAGGTGAAGTCGGAGGTGAGGGTGGAGGTATAGCCTGCTCAGGCCCGAGCCACGATGGTGACGGAGATGGCAGAGGTGGAGGTGGTGATGGAAGCACTGGTGGTTGAGATGGAGATGATGGTGATGGCAATGGAGATGGTGAGGATAGTGATGAAGGTGATGGGGGTAGTGGACATGGAGGTGGAGAGGGTGAAGAGGGAGGTTGTGGTGTCCACCGTCGACGTGTCGACATAACGCATCGAGCGGTGTTAGGAATAGGAGTAGTGGTAGTGGTGGCGGGAGAAGAAGGGGAGGCACTAGCCTGAGTAGAGGCTTGGGTTTGTGGCGGCGATGGAGCCGGGGTAAGAGATGGTGGAGGTAACGGAGTAGGTGATGGAGCGAGTGCATCACTAGACGAGGAATAATAGGGGTGCCCCTGACCTTGAAGTAACAGAGACGGCTGCCCGGGTGGCACTTCTTGCTGCTGTTGTTGGTTGTGAAGATGTAAAATAACTTTATGCATGGCAGCCCAATCAATCCTTTTCTTAGCTTCCAGATCATAAACATAATCCTGGAACTCGGGGCAATCCTCAACCAAATGCCCCTGCTGACGGTGGAAATCACAGAACTGAAGCATATCCCCGACCGCGGGTCGGTAAGGCACAACCGGAGATAACGGCAACGCGTGAGTGGCCATCAAAGCCCGAAATATATCGGTGAAACACTCCGGCAAAGGAAGATGAGGAGCCTGCTTCGGGCAAGGTGGATGCCGAGGGATATGTAATGGTGGAGAAGGTTGTGGAGACGGAAGTGGAGGTTGCATAGGCAGGAGTGCGTGGCTAGTGGTGGAGGGCTTTGGTGAAGGCATGTGTGGAACAGGATGAGGTGGTATGTAGACGGCATCTACTTGCTCGGGATGTGGTGTTCCCTTGACCGGAAGTGGAGATGGAGACGGGTATGTGGATGCGGGAGGCTGACTCATGGAAGGTTGATATGCTGAGGCGTATAGGTATGTAGAGGCAGGAGGTTGGCTCGTGGAGGGATATGTGGCGGAAGACTGACTCATGGCGGGCCGACTCATGGGAGCATAGGGTTGACATGTGGAGGGTGAAGGTTGATATGTGGAGGTGGATGGTGGAGAATCGAGGTCAAGGGAATCTTGGATTTGTTGGCGAATGAAGCGGGCTCGGCTGTATAATTGTTGCCAGGAGGTGATGTTGTTGAGGGCTAAGATGAACCGGTACTCGGGCGTTGCATTGGATATCAGCATCTTGATTTGTTCTCCCTCCGGAATGTGTCCCGAGACTTGCGCGGCAAGGTGACGCCAGCGGTCGGCAAAGGTGCAGAAATCCTCTTCGGGCTTCATCATCTCTTGGGCCAGATCCGCGATAGAATACTTGGGCCCAACCTGGTCTTGATACTGCTGAATAAACTTTTCTTGAACGGCATGAAAACTCACAACTTGCTCTTGCGGAAGAGAGAAGAACCAATCCCGAGCCGGGCCTTCCAATGACAGACCAAACAGATAAGCCATCAAGTGTTGGTCATGTCGAAATTGGGCCGACTCATAAATGAACTCCTTCAAGTGCACATATGGGTCACCAACTCCACTATAACGGCGATATGCGGGAATTTGTGAAGATGGCGGAAGCCGAAGACCTTGAAATGCGAATGGGATACTCAAGGAGGATTTGGGATCGATCCGGCGTTGAAGCTCATCAAGCTGGCGTTGGGTTTGAGCAATCATCTCCTGGGTAGGGAGAGATCGAGAAGAATATGGGCCAACTTGAGCAAGAGGGTGTGAATTAGGACCAGGAGTATGGTATTGGGACGAATAAGAGGATCCAGGCTGAGAAGAAGACGGGCCCATTCCGGGAATGGAAGGATATGTGGGCCTGGAAGAGGCATGAGCATATGGGTTGAATGGGCTGGCAGCAACATGGGCAGAAGGATGAGGCCCATTAAGAGAATAATGCCCATTAGCAATTGGGCCAGCAACATATGAAGGAGAAGGAGGAGGCCCATGAATAGGAGATGGCCCATTATGAGAAGAAGGCCCATTAAGATGAGATGCAATAAGACGTTGGGCCTGGGCCGGGTCCATTTGGCAAACAAGGCTTGAAATACGGGCCATGAGATTAGCCTGTTCCTCAGATGGGTCAGGGGGACCACGAGAAGATGGACCCAAGCAGGAAGAGGATTCCACGTGGGAATAGGAAGCAGATTGGGAAAAAGAATGATACAAGGGGTTAGAATACTGCTCCATGAGGGCAAATGGAGACTTAATACATGGAGATCAAGGACAATACAAATGGGGAAGCAATGGCTTAATGGGCTTGAGACAAGGGGGGACTGACCCACTAATGCAAAGATGAATGGACAACGGACCACGGGACAATGGACTAGACAATGGACACACAAAATGGCTAAGCTAAATGGGCCTAACAATAACAAAACATGTGGATGATGAAAGAATGCAACACAAAAATCACTAATGAGCTTGGACAAGCCCAATCAACACGAACAATGCAATGTGAGAGTTTTCACCCAAGTCAAACAAGTTATATGATGGGAAATCTTTTAGAGATTTCAATAGACCTTTTAATGATTTGAATTAATAATAATTCCCTCGAGATAGGAATCCTATGGGAATAAGGTCCAAACTTTGGGTTGACTAAGGTTAACTCCCTCACACTTATGCAAATGCAAGCCTAAGGGGTGGAAAGGTACAACCGGCCCGGTGTCCGTGTGGGAATCCACGGCTCACGGGGACTTATGGAGGTCCTTGATGTGTTTTCCTGGTCGGCTCCAAGGAATATGGAGACGAGAGGTCCACGCACCAAGGTAGGAAATGCAACTATGATATGCAATGTATGGCCCTATGTGCACCGGAGTGCATGCAAATTCTAGCTTAAAATTAGAAAATCAAGACTAGTTTAAACTATGCAAACATGATCCAACAAAAACAAATAGTATATGGATGGGAAGACAATACAAAGATCTGCACAACGGCCCCAAGAACAGATCAATCTGACCCCGGGAGGTCAATCAAATCACTAAGCAAAGATGCCCCCGTGAACCTATGCGCAGACCACATGCAGATTTTATGGACAAAATGCTAAAATGATGATAATTTTTAACTAAGCAAATGAGACCCAAATGATGCAAATAAGCTATGGATGGAAAGACAATACAAAGGACTATCCAATGGATCAAAAATCAGTGTAATCAGACATCGGGAAGGCAGTCAAATCACTCATTAAAGATGTACCTGTGAACCTGTCCCTGAGCCTGCCTGCAGAACTTATGCACAAAACTCAAAAAGATGGACAAGATTAGAATATGCAAATGTTAACCAAATGATGCAACTGATATATGGATGGAAAGACAATACAAAGGGCTATCCAACGCAACAAGAATCAGCTCAATCGGAATCCGGGATCAAAAGTTATGCCTCGATGAACACGGCCCTGTGAGCATGCACGCAAGATTGCCAGAAGCCGTGTAACGGTCTACCAAAGGACCGTTACATGCATGTGACGGTCTACTGCAGGACCGTCACACAACCAAAGCCCTTAAAACACCAAAAATAGTTGGACAATGGAAGAAATATCACCTAAACATGAACATGCACCCACCCAACCTACAAAAGAGCATGAAAACAAGCGTGATGGGCATTGGTGTCCCACCGTGATCGCCAAAAAACTGTTGATTTGTTTTTTAATTAGATTAGCTTCCTATCCCGCCCCTTTTAAATACATACATGCATAAACATGTGAATGAAGGACAAGGGGATGAAAGGATGAAAATACTAACCGTGATCGCCACCAAGGATTAACAACGCCGCAAGGATGAAGAAAGGAGTGCAACGGCGTCGTATACCTTGGAAAGAAAACTTGATCGCGCTTGAAACGGGGTGCGGGGAACTTGTGGATTCAAACCTCCTCTCCTTCCAGCCGGCTAGAGGAAGAGGGCCTCACGTGGTGTTCATGCTCTCCTGCAAAACAAAGCCAAAACAAGGATAAAAAACCCATTAGAACATGCATGTGTAGTATCAATCCCGCAGTGATAAAATAGCATGAATAAAAGGGGGAGAACGCACCGGGGGGAGGTTTTTAACCCCTGTGGAAGGGTGGAAAAGATAGGTGGGTGTGTTGTGCATGCATGAGATTTGAAATCATAGAATTTGATTGAGAGAATAGAGAGAAAACGATGATGCAAAACGGAGAAAAACGCATGTGTAACAGAAAGTGCAGGAAACTGTGATGATTTGTGATTTTGAGGAGACTAGAACTAAGAGTGTAGACCATGAAATCAAGCCCAGAAGGATGAAATTGAAAGTTAATACTTCCCTCTTCAAGATGGGGTCGAAGGATTGAGTCAGCGGTGCAGCATGGCTTCGCCCCACGTCCGAAAAGAGCCCCCCGTCGCGACTGCGAACTGGGCAGTTTTTATAGAGTTTTGCAAGAAAGCCTCATCTTCTTATCACGACTCCGGAGATAGAGTCCAAGATAAATCGAGTTCTCTAGATCAAACTCGAGATAATACTAAGGACAAGAGATAGGAACAAACGGGGATCAATTCAGAGGAGGATTCTAGAAGATATGTCTTTTGGAAGGCAGCCCCGGAGCCTTATCTGCAGAGTTTGAGTTGAACTAGGAAACATAAATCCTGATCTTGCGACCCAGATCCCAAGAGATATTGCCAATGAAAATTTGATTCCTATGAACCAAATTCAAGATAATACCAAGGGCTAGAAGTAGGAAAAAACGGCGATCAATTCGGAGTAGAATTCAAGAAGTTATGGACTCTGCAAGAGGGCCACGGCGCACAGAAACGGAGCAGAGTCCAACACGAATTGGACTCTCTGGTGCATGTAACGGTCTATCGTAGGACCGTCACATATGATGTAACGGACTAGGGTAGGTCCGTCACACTCTGGAGGTCGAACGAGACGTTTTCGGATGAGATTGGATGTAACGCACCTAAACAGGGCCGTCACTTGGTCTAACGGTCAAGGATAGGACCGCCACACTCTAGGGGTTGAACCGGGCTGTTTTGGGCAAGTTTTGGTGTGACGGTCTATCGTAGGACCGTCACACTGAAGTAACGGTCTTAACTGGGCCGTCACTTCAATGAAGTAACGCACCTGCAAACGACCTTCACTTGGATGAAGGCAGATTCTGGGCAGACTGCGCGCGACTTTAGAAATCGAAGCGTATCTCTCAAACGGTGGAGAATTAGACAAAGTGGTAAACATAGAAGTTGTAGATAACTGAGAGAGGAACAACTTTTATGAAGAAAGAAATGTGAGAAAATGATTGGAAGAGGGTGAAAATGGGGCTGGAAGAGAGAGGAAAATTCTGGAATGTAGGTGAACAGCACGGCATGCCAAAAAATGCGAATAGCTCACAATCGGGGCAGAACCGGCCAACGGTGTAGAAGAAGAAATTGTAGATCTTTGAAAGACGCACAACTTTGATGAAGACAACTTTTTGAAAAGAGGATTGGAAGAGGGTGAAAAAGAACCACTTTCAGGACTGCGCAGTGAGAGAGAGCCGATTACTTGGGGGAAGCCGGCCTAAATGGGCCGAAAGTCGACTTGGAAGTGGGAATTTGACAAGATAAGCTCCGGGGCTATAAGAAATCATGATCTCCAAGACTCAAAGGATATGAAATGGTAAAAATGGACTTGAAATTCATCCAAGGAAGCTCCAAAACAATGGCCAATTCGGGACATCAAAAATGATGAATAAGAGAAACGACGCAACTTGTGGGCTAAAACGGGTGTCAACAGTAATATCAAGAATAAGATGGACAAATCATGAACTTTCAATAAGATAATCAAAACATATGAGATATTCAAGCGAGTACATTTAATAAGTCATGTCAAGAACTTTGGCTATCATGTAGCAAGCAAGTAAATTACCCTTTTTTCGGGCCACACATTTCATGTCAAGTCAAGTACGATTCAAGTACAAGATGTTGTGTGGAATGTCCAATCAAGCAAGTCAAGTACTCGGTATAATGCCAGATACCTTATCATTTTAACTCCCATGGGCACAAGTACTTTCGGGTGCTCCTCCTAGGACTAGAACGGGCCCTATATGCGCAGGCATTTATCATGTATTTTGACATCCACTCTTGTTTATAGCCAACATAGAATTTCAATAATCAAGCTTGTAGACACGTACGACAACTTTGATAGAATAGAGTCCAAAATATGACAAAGGACATAGATTAGCGATAATAACGGTATACTCACGATAGCGATAAAACTAGGTAGAATATAGTTTCCTTAACTTGGGTACCATGAAAAATCGATATGGACATTCTTTATATAGAATTGAGATCCACATGAACAGTATATCAAAGATAAGATACCCTCATTCTTGTCATAGAATTGAGGTTTACAAGAATGACATGATATGGCATGATATCATCATCCCATTAAGAATCGCTTATGATATACTCTTTGTATAATCATAAGGGCCGGTATACCATGTTTCTTTAGAGTGACATGGCATCAATGGTGTAATGGGTTTTTAGGGTACAACCAGCTCAGTCGGCCTTGAGGGAATCCAAGGCTACGAGGAGTCTTACGGAGGTCTCTATGACTAACTCGCTAGTCCAAAGGAACGGAATGTCCAATGGAGAGCTTGTATGTCAATGAGAATTGAGTGTGATCGATAAAACAATCGCGAAACGTGGGACTATACTCACGGAATGGAGAATAGTGCCGATATTTATATTATATAACATATGAAACCATCGGTTAACAGAAACAGTGGAAAATCAGTTTTACAGTAAAGTAACGACTTAAGCAGAGTCGTTTATCAAGTAATTAACGCCTAACAGACGGGCGTTTATCTATTTTCCATATTTGTAAAATTTCAATATTTCAATAATTTATCTAAAACGCGCCCTGGGCAGGGGCATTTCTTCACGATTTGACGACTATACCAGAAGGCGTCCTTTTTATTCACAATATTGGACAGGATATAATTAATTTCAGGAATTATCAAAAACGCGCCCTGGGCAGGGGCGTTATCATTAAATTCTATTTTGCAGAATATATATTTTTCAGGAATTTAACAGATACGCGCCCTAGGAGGAGGCGTTTCCTTTCAATTCACGCCCTATGATGGGGCGTTAACAGTTGAAAAATGACTTTGTACAGGTCGTGAATTCAATAAATATCAGAAAGCATGATTTGCACAATAATCAAGAATAACAATCATATAATCTTGATAATAAAATCAGTAGGGTTGAGGACAGAGGATCATGCATTAATGTAATCAGGATTTCATATATAATCAGTTCTTAACATGGTTAATTCATGATTAAGTGAAATTAACGCCTGAGTACAGGGCGTCAAATATTAAATTGACGACCTGGGCAGGGTCGTGTCTTGTAAATTAGGGCCCTTGATAGGGGCGTCTCTTTCAAAATATTTTAAAAAACGCATGGAAACTATAATAACCGTATGCATGACATGCTTATATATATATATCTTGCATTAATTTCATTTGGGCTACAGTAACTTGAGAAAACCTACCTTAATAACTGTCTGAAGCTGGACGAATGAAGGTGAAAAACTCTATTTGTTAACAGAGCCTTCTCGGAAGGAAGGAAGTTGAGTTTTGTCAACCCAATATCCACAGTAGCAAGGTCAGATGGAGTAACCAGTTGATGAAGAACAAACTCCCTACAGATAAGAGAAGATCAATACATGATCGTATAGTAGGAAACGATGAGGATTTAAGGAAGAAAGAACATCACCTGGTTCTTTCGTAGGAGCTTCTTAACCTGTAAGAAGGGATGAAGAATCGTTAATTCTTCATGTGCTACGTACATAAGAAAAGGGAACAGAACAAACAAGGAATAAGAAGAACTATTGGTTCTTCACGTACCTCTACAGTCGATTGGTCAAATAGGTTTAGGTTTGGATCGAACGTATTATTTATAGGATTTAGAATCCTAACAAAGGTAGTGGTTAATTGAGGGTAATATATCCCTATTAGAGTCCTTGCCCTAGTAGACACTTACTGGATTAGGTTAATCTTTCCCTGGATAAGCTCTGGGTCCAAACGGTTCACAAATGGAATTAACGACTTCGGTCAGGGCGTCGATTCTTGAATTGACGACCTGGTTCAGGTCGTTTCTTAAGAAGCGCCTTGAGTAAGGGCGTTTCATGTTTTAAAACACGCCCAAGCTAAGGGCGTTTCTTGGCTTACCCTTTTTGCCGTTGGAATTTGACGCCGTTTGGTGAGGGCGTCACTTCTTGAGTCACGCCTTAACTAGAGGCGTTTATAATTTAAATAGCGCCTTTATCCGAGGCGTTATTTTATATTATTTTATTTATCTATTTATTTGATTTATTTTTAAAATCTTTATTATTATTAATATTTTATCAGGGTTGCTACACCCTCCCCCACTTAAAAGAATTTGGTCCCCAAATTTAATTGCATAATATGTATATACGTGGAGAGTGTAGATCATATACCTCTTAGAATAACTCGGGAAATCGTTTCTTCATAGATTCCTCGGTCTCCCATGTTGCTTCATGTTCAGAATTCTTGTTCCATTGCACCTTGAGCATGGGAATAACCTTATTCCTTAGAGCTCGTATTTCACGATCTAAGATCTTCATAGGCTTCTGTTCATATGTGAGATCTTTCTGGATCACCAGATCTCCATGTTCAATAATATGAGATGGATCGTGTACATACTTCTTCAACATAGATATGTGAAATACATTATGTACTTCGGACAATTGAGGAGGCAATGCGATGCGATAAGCAACCTCGCTAACTCTTTCGAGTATCTCAAAAGGTCCGATGAATCTTGGCGTAAGCTTGCCCTTAACACCAAATCTTCGTATGCCACGTCCAGGCGATATTTTAAGAAATACATGATCTCCAACCTGGAATTCAAGATCTCTTCTTCTTGTATCAGCATAAGCCTTTTGTCTTGTCTGAGCAACTTGTAATCTTTCTCTGATTACTTGTATCTTCTCAGTTGTATCCCTTACCATGTCTGGACCTAACAGTTGTTTCTCTCCAACTTCGTTCCAGCATAAGGGTGATCGGCAACTCCTTCCATATAAAGCTTCGAAATGTGCCATTTGGATACTAGCTTGGTAGCTATTATTATATGTAAATTCCACTAGTGGCAAATGTTCATGCCAGCTTCCACCAAAGTCAATGATGCAAGCTCTTAGCATATCCTCAACAACTTGATTAGCTCTCTCGGTCTGACCATCCGTTTGTGGGTGAAAAGCAGTACTAAAGTTGAGCCTTGTTCCCAACGAATGTTGTAATTCCTTCCAAAAATGAGAAGTGAAACGGGGATCTCTATCAGACACGATTGAGACAGGAATTCCATGTAACCTGACTATTTCTTTGATGTATAGTGCAGCTAGCACATCAATTGACCATCGGCTTTTTATTGGCAAGAAATGTGCCGATTTAGTTAATCGGTCAATGATAACCCAGATTCCATCATGTCCTCCTTTTGATTTAGATAGACCCATGATGAAATCCATACCAATATCCTCCCACTTCCACTTAGGAATATCTAGAGGATGAAGTTTACCAGTAGGTTTTTGGTGTTCCGCCTTGACTTGTTGGCATGTGAGACAGCGTGATACATAGTCCGCTATTTCTCTTTTCATATTAGGCCACCAAAAGTTCCTCTTTACATCTTGGTACATTTTGGTTGATCCTGGATGAATAGTGTACCTTGATCGGTGTGCTTCATCTAAGATCTTCTTCTTTAATTTCGGACAGTCGGGTATACAAGTTCTACCTTTGAATAATAATCTTCCATCAGAAGTTAGTTGAAAATCAGATTGTCCTTCTACTCTACCTTTGATTTCCACTAATATAGGATCATCATCCTGAAGTGCTTGTATTTCAGATAATAAATCTGACTGTATGCTTACATGAGATAAGGTGACAAATTTGGCTTCCTTGTCCAAGCTTATATTGAGCTCGGAGAATTGTTCTAGCAACCTCCATTCTTGTATCATACAATTGGCTATCATTGCTCTCGGCTTTCGACTAAGGGCATCAGCAACATAATTACCCTTTCCAGGATGATATTGTATATTGAAGTCGAAGTCCTTGAGATATTCCAGCCAGTGTCTTTGTCTCATGTTTAGCTCCTTTTGTGAAAATAGATATTTGAGACTTTTGTGATCGGAGTATACAGTAAACTGCACTCCATATAAGTAGTGTCTCCATATCTTTAGGGTAAATACCACCGCGGCCAGTTCTAAGTCATGGACGGGGTAATTCTCCTCATGCTTCTTTAGTTGACGTGAAGAGTATGCTATGACCTTTCCTTGTTGCATTAGGACACATCCGAGGCCAATGCCAGAAGCATCAGTGTAGACCTCAAATTTCTCTCCTTCTATTGGTAGAGCTAACACCGGAGCTGTAGTGAGATGATCCTTGAGAGTTTGGAAACTTCTTTCACATTCCTCACTCCATTCATATCGGATCTCCTTACGAGTTAATCTTGTAAGTGGTACGGCGATCTTAGAGAAATCTTTGATGAATCGTCGATAATAGCCTGCAAGGCCTAAGAAACTTCTGATCTCGCTAGTATTGGTTGGTCTTTCCCAGTTCCTAACAGCCTCTACTTTTGATGGATCAACAGATAAACCGTCCTTTGATATGACATGCCCGAGAAAAGCCACTTCTTCAAGCCAGAACTCGCATTTGCTGAGCTTTACATATAATTGATTTTCCCTCAATACTTGCAATGCGATCCTTAAATGCTCCTCATGTTCTTCCTTAGTTTTGGAATATATCAATATATCATCAATGAAGACTACTATGAATTGATCCAAGTAAGGCCTGAATATGCTATTCATTAACTGCATAAAGGCAGCAGGGGCATTGGTTAGTCCAAAAGGCATAACAACAAATTCATAGTGGCCATACCTGCTTCTGAACGCAGTCTTATGAATATCTTCATCCTTGATCCTTAACTGATGGTATCCCGATCTAAGATCAATCTTCGAAAAATATTTGGATCCTGAAATTTGATCGAATAACTCATCGATTCTCGACAGGGGATACTTGTTCTTGATAGTAAGATGATTCAACTGTCGATAGTCGATACATAGCCTCATGGATCCATCTTTCTTCTTTACAAACAGCACAGGTGCTCCCCACGGGGAAGTACTTGGTCTAATGAACCCTTTTCGAATTAGTTCCATTAACTGCTCCTTCAACTCTTTGAGTTCCGCAGGGAACATTCTATAGGGTGCCTTTGAAACCGGACCAGCACCAGGGACTAAGTCGATGGTGAAGGCCACTTCTCTTAGAGGGGGTAATCCTGGCAAATCTTCTGGAAATATGTCTGGAAATTCTTGCACTACCTGAATGTCTTCTATCTTGGTTTTCTTAGCTTCTTTAACAGTGACAAAAGCAAGGAAGGATACACATCCTTTCCTGACGAGCTTGCTTACTCGAAGAGCCGAAATAAGAGGGGATTTGCTCCGACTCTTGGGGCGAGTAAAGACTAATTCTGGAAAATCTTTGAAAGCAATTTGGCTATTGCGGCAATCAACCGTTGCCTGGTATTTGGATAACCAGTCCGCTCCCAGTATAACATCATACTCCTTTAGATCGAGGCATATGAGATCTATAGGTAAATTCCTACCTTGAACCATTACCTCACAGTTTTGGTAGTGATGAGTAATATCATTTTCACTTCCAAGAGGAGTAGTTAGAACTATTTTTATCCATTCTGGTTCTAATGGTAACGGGTCGGCAAACTTCTTAGAAATAAAGGAATGCGATGCACCCGTATCAAATAAGACATAGGCACTTTTGGAACAAATTTTTAATGTACCTTCCACTAATTCGCCTTCTTCTTCTTGTTCGGTCTCCTGGATTGCATGAAGATGAGCATTCTTCGTCACCGGGCGTTTACCGTCACCGGCTTGGTCATTCATTAATGGACAATCAGGAATCTGATGTTCGCGACTCCCACAACGGAGACAAGCTCCTAATTTCCTCCAGCATTCTTCGGTCTTGTGACCAGCCTTGTCACAATGCTTGCACACTACGTTTGAAGGTGTAGTGGTGATAGATAAGGGCTTGGTCTTCTTGAATTTTTGATCTTGAGAGGAAGGACCTCCATTACTAGGCCTCTTCTTAAAGTTGGGTTTGAAAGAACCCGAACCTGTGACTTGTTCCTTCTTGTCTTTTCCACGGATCCTATCAAATAGTTCCGTGGCATCTTCATGTAATTGAGCTCGGTGCACTATTTCAGAATAAACTTGGATGTCCATAGGCGCCAGTTGAGTAATATAGTGGGGCCTAAGCCCATTAAGAAATCTACGGGCTTTCATCTTCTCCGTGCTAATAAGATGCTTAGCATATCTAGACAACCTGGAGAACTGAGCTTCATAATCTGCTAATGATAAAGATCGTTGCTTTAATGCAGCGAATTCTGCAGCCTTCTTTTCTTGGACTCGGTCCGAGAAATATTTAGCATTGAAGTATTCCACAAATTCTTCCCATGTTACTTGAGTAGGATCGATGGTTGCTTCAATAGACTCCCACCAGCATCTAGCATCCTTTTCTAACTGGAAAGTAGCTAGTAAGACTTTGTCCTGATCCGTGCATTGCATAACACGGAATATACGTTCAGTCTCCCGAACCCAATGCTCGGCATCATCCGGATCGGTCGATCCTATGAACTTCGGGGGATTCATGTTCTTAAATGTTTGGTGTAAGCTTCCAGCTCGTGGAGCACCACCTTGTGCTACCTGTTGTAGCACTTGAGTCATCCCTTGGAGGGTACGATGTATGTTGTGCCATTGAGCACGTTCGGCAGCCATTATCCTACAATTACAATAACTATATTAGTACGTGATCGTATTTAAAGACCCCTACACTATGTTAAATTTAACCCTTGGTTCTACCCAATCTCACTGGTTTAAAGGTTCAAACATATCCTTGGACTTGGGTTTTTCCTAGGAATTGAATACCTTAGGCTCTGATACCACAAAAATTGTCACGCCCCGAGCGCGGAAGATACCCGGAGACGCGTGACGAGTTTATATCAATCATGTCAATCAGAGTAGTCGTGTATTCGACACAAAGACAGAGATGCGCAAAATAGCAAGATAACCCAATCCTTTATTTCATAATGGATAGACTATTACAAATCCAATGCTCTGTTTAATAAAAAAGGAAAAGAATACATATTTGACTCAAGAAACTAAAGAAAAGACTAGATGACACTTGAGCAGCTCTATCACTTTCACTCTTGACCATTCCCATCCGATTGACTTCCATCATCGTCGGACTTACCTGAAAAGTAAAAAGGGATAAACGGAATGAGCGAATGCTCAGTAGGAAATTATATCTCAAGTACTAGCAAGGGGTTTAAGTAATTACATCTTTCATGAATGCAATAAAGCTATGCATGCTCGCATAAAATGACAAGATAGAGAGAATGTAATATCAAGAATAAGATGGACAAATCATGAACTTTCAATAAGATAATCAAAACATATGAGATATTCAAGCGAGTACATTTAACAAGTCATGTCAAGAACTTTGGCTATCATGTAGCAAGCAAGTAAATTATCCTTTTTTCGGGCCACGCATTTCATGTCAAGTCAAGTACGATTCAAGTACAAGATGTTGTGTGGAATGTCCAATCAAGCAAGTCAAGTACTCGGTACAATGCCAGATACCTTATCATTTTAACTCCCATGGGCACAAGTACTTTCGGGTGCTCCTCCCAGGACCAGATCGGGCCCTATATGCGCAGGCATTTATCATGTATTTTGACATCCACTCTTGTTTATAGCCAACATAGAATTTTAATAATCAAGTTTGTAGACACGTATGACAACTTTGATAGAATAGAGTCCAAAATATGACAAAGGACATAGATTGGCGATAATAACGGTATAATCACGATAGCGATAAAACTAGGTAGAATATAGTTCCCTTAACTTGGGTACCATGACAAATCGATATGGACATTCTTTATATAGAATTGAGGTCCACATGAACAGTATATCAAAGATAAGATACCCTCATTCTTGTCATAGAATTGAGGTTTACAAGAATGACATGATATGGCATGATATCATCATCCCATTAAGAATCGCTTATGATATACTCTTTGTATAATCATAAAGGCCGGTATACCATGTTTCTTTAGAGTGACATGGCATCAATGGTGTAATGGGTTTTTAGTGTACAACCAGCTCAGTCGGCCTTGAGGGAATCCAAGGGTACGAGGAGTCTTACGGAGGTCTCTATGACTAACTCGCTAGTCCAAAGGAACGGAATGTTCAATGGAGAGCTTGTATGTCAATGAGAATTGAGTGTGATCGATAAAACCATCGCGAAACGTGGGACTATACTCACGGAATGGAGAATAGTGCCGATATATATATTATATAACATATGAAACCATCGGTTAATAGAAACAGTGGAAAATCAATTTTACAGTAAAGTAACGACTTAAGTAGAGTCGTTTATCAAGTAATTAACGCCTAACAGACGGGCGTTTATCTATTTTCCAGATTTGCAAAATTTTAATATTTCAATAATTTATCTAAAACGCACCCTGGGCAGGGGCGTTTCTTCACGATTTGACGACTATACCAGAAGGCGTCCTTTTTATTCACAATATTGGACAGGATATAATTAATTTCAGGAATTATCAAAAACACGCCCTGGGCAGGGGCGTTATCATTAAATTCTATTTTGCAGAATATATATTTTTCAGGAATTTAACAGATACGCGCCCTAGGAGGAGGCGTTTCCTTTCAATTCACGCCCTATGATGGGGCGTTAACAGTTGAAAAATGACTTTGTACAGGTCGTGAATTCAATAAATATCAGAAAGCACGATTTGCACGATAATCAAGGATAACAATCATATAATCTTGATAATAAAATCAGTAGGGTTGAGGACAGAGGATCATGCATTAATGTAATCAGGATTTCATATATAATCAGTTCTTAACATGGTTAATTCATGATTAAGTGAAATTAACGCCTGAGTACAGGGCGTCAAATATTAAATTGACGACCTCGGCAGGGTCGTGTCTTGTAAATTAGCGCCCTTGACAGGGGCGTCTCTTTCAAAATATTTCAGAAAACGCATGGAAACTATAATAACAGTATGCATGACATGCTTATATATATATATATCTTGCATTAATTTCATTTGGGCTATAGTAACTTGAGAAAACCTACCTTAATAACTGTCTGAAGCTGGATGAATGAAGGTGAAAAACTCTATTTGTTAACATAGCCTTCTCGGAAGGAAGGAAGTTGAGTTTTGTCAACCCAATATCCACAGTAGCAAGGTCAGATGGAGTAACCGGTTGATGAAGAACAAACTCCCTACACATAAGAGAAGATCAATACATGATCGTATAGTAGGAAACGATGAGGATTTAAGGAAGAAAGAACATCACCTGGTTCTTTCGTAGGAGCTTCTTAACCTGTAAGAAGGGATGAAGAATCGTTAATTCTTCATGTGCTACGTACATAAGAAAAGGGAACAGAACAAACAAGGAATAAGAAGAACTATTGGTTCTTCACGTACCTCTGCAGTCGATTGGTCAAATAGGTTTAGGTTTGGATCGAACGTATTATTTATAGGATTTAGAATCCTAACAAAGGTAGTGGTTAATTGAGGGTAATATATCCCTATTAGAGTCCTTGCCCTAGTAGACACTTACTGGATTAGGTTAATCTTTCCCTGGATAAGCTCTGGGTCCAAACGGTTCACAAATGGAATTAACGACTTCGGTCAGGGCGTCGATTCTTGAATTGACGACCTGGTTCAGGTCGTTTCTTAAGAAGCGCCTTGAGTAAGGGCGTTTCATGTTTTAAAACACGCCCAAGCTAAGGGCGTTTCTTGGCTTACCCTTTTTGACGTTGGAATTTGACGCCGTTTGGTGAGGGCGTCACTTCTTGAGTCACGCCTTAACTAGAGGCGTTTATAATTTAAATAGCGCCTTTATCCGAGGCGTTATTTTATATTATTTTATTTATCTATTTATTTGATTTATTTTTAAAATCTTTATTATTATTAATATTTTATCAGGGTTGCTACAGTGCAGCAGGCAACACGAGGAGCTGATGCGGTTAAAGACACATGATAGAAAGCTGCTCACACAAATTATGCTATTCCCTTTGCTTGAAAAATGCTCCAAAGTGCCTACAAGAAAGAGTGCTACAGACACTTGAGGAGATACATGTTAGCAACGATAGTGAGGGGATCAAGATGAGACAATTTGTGCAAGCAGAACGCTTGAGCGTGCAAAGAAATTAAATAGCAAAGTAGCACACGAACCTGTGAAGTGGGGATAGAAGTTATAGAACAAGCTCACAATGAATACAACCCACAACACAAGGATTTTAAGGTGGTTCGGTTGTTAGCTCACAACCTAAGTCCACCCCAAATCAAACTTGGTGTGGCTTTCCGGCTGACATACAACTTGATCCGCTGAGCAGCACAGCTTGCTTACATAGCTGAGCAACACAGCTTGCTTTCTACAAACTAACAGCCGGAATCACCTAGAGGATCTGATCCTCTCTTCCTCTGAAACCACAGAGGGAACCCGGTCCCTAAACAGGGGATCAAAAATGCTAGATGTATTGGTGATAGATGAACCGTGACAAATAGAAGCTGAATACTGCAAGTGCAGTGGAGAAGGAATAGAGACAATGTAGACACCAGCTAAAAGAATGGATCAAGACAACGGAGCTGGTTATTGCAGTTACAAGATTGGATCTAAGGATCCTTTTCTTCAGGCACCGGTAGAGTGCAGGGTTTGTCTTCTCTCTCAAGGCTGCTCTCTCTTCTTCTTCTACTCTCACAGCACTGGACTATGTCAACCAAGTGCTGGGGCTATTCTCACACTCTTTTAGTAGTGTTTTTAGTGGATGGTCTAGAGCGTGGCACTGTGTGGACGGCAGCAGCAGCTTCTTCAGTTGAGGAAGCTTGGTATAAATAGGTAAAAACTAGTTGTAAAGCCAGAAAAAAATGGCGCTAAGAAGTCTCTGATGGACCATTGCACCGACTGTATTTTTCCTCCATAAATTCCCTTGAAGCATGCGCCAGGGTGAAGTGAGAGCTTGGAGTCTTCAAGGCAAGTTCCATGTTCGACGGTGGCTGCACCTAGACGAAGTGACTGAGTCTTCTCATTTAGATGCTTGGAGATCTTCTCATTAAATGCTCCTACAGGCCTGCTCTCTTCCATTGGCTGAGCCCAGCTTTCAGTACAAGGATAGGTACGATGGCATACAGTGTTAAGAAGCAGATTAGACATTCCTTTAGACAGCATCAGATATTCACATTAAATCTCCCTCAGATAAGCAGTCTTCTCATTCTGCACATGTGTACTCTTCTGCGTACTATGGCTGTTTGGACAGCCCATTGGTCGACAGCAACATAGTGGCAAACTGCGGAATGTCCCATTCCTAGCAGCAGACAGTCTGGACAGGCAGACAGATAAGACTGACATCGCGGCAGACTGAAGTGGCTCTTCTAGCTGGATTTTTGACAGAAATCATCTCCAAAAGGTAGACAAATGAGTGATAAGATGGTAGAGCAAGGGTCAGACCTTGGGACGTGGTCCAGACCCCAAAATCCTTAATTTTAATAATTTGCGGTTCCTTTTTCTCTATCAGGATGGCACACTGATCTGACAATTTATTTGCTTGAGGATTCTTGGAAGAACAAGGGTGTCGACCTCCTTCGAGGTAAGTGTCGAGACATTCTTTGAATATCTTGAAGGCCCATGACCGATGTGTCGAGACTTCACAATATAGTGTCGGGACATGTATGCTTGGTTCCAAGATGTCATCAAGACTGTGTTGAGATAGCATCAAGCAATGTCGAGACATGTGAGCCATGTGCAGGAATTATCACACGAGTGTGTCGACACTTTTCTGTTAGTGTGTCGAGACATCCCTTGAAAGGTTTTGAGAACAACGTCTGCTAGTTTCATACACGTTCTGGTTGAACCTGGATGTGTCGACACATTTCTGTTAGTGTGTCGAGACATCCCTTGAACGGTGTTGAGGACGACTTCTGCTTCAGCTGATTTCTTCTTTGAGGTCTCGAGACATTTGCCAGATGTGTCGACACATGCTTTATGTGCAGAGTTGTCATCCGAAGGTGTCGAGATGTTTTCTTTCTATTTCAGCCCTTGATTGGAGTATGCTCAGACCTTGATGTATGGACCTTGAGCAACATGCACAGACCTGATATGTGTTGGCCAGGGGTTGGATGGACCTTGATCTACTTATGTGCTCGGACCTTAGTTCATTTTCCTTGGCCTTCTTGCATCGACCTTGGTCCTTCTTTCTTATGCAGCCTAATGCATCATCTCTGTGTCTTACTTGATTACTTTCTATCCTTGCAGACACACTTTGTTGCCGGTGTGGGTTTGACCTGAAATGCATGAATGTTTGTCGCTATCAACTGTAGGTCAACCTAGATTAATGAATCATAGTTAGACATCATCGAAACAAATGAATATTATACATAAGCCCAACATACATAGTCAGCCATTATCAAAACACTGGAGTTACACATGTTATACACTTGTCGAACATTCTCCCATTTTTTGATGATGGTAACTATGAGCTATGAGTCATTATGAGTATATTGAAAGTCAGAGATTAAAAGAATGTAATCGTGAATAATAGCACAAAGACCTTCAATGATTATCTCTCCAGATAATTTTCTCCCTACATATTCTTATGCAAGTATTCAAGACTCTCTCCCCTATGCATTCCATAGTTAATGACACATACAATTCTCTCCCCCTTTGACATCATCAAAATATCATACTAGAAAGAATATATGGCATAATTGGGAAGGAAGGAGTGAAGGAAATTGCAGCACATCAATTGTTGAAAATTATTAGCACATGATGTACAGTGTGAAGGAGATTAGATACCTGGAGGGAGCAACTTAAAGTGCAGCAACCTGAGATACCTTTCCGAAGGAAATTATTGCCTGAATCTCTCCTCCTATCGAATGCCAATTGATGGAAAGATATATCTTTTGTAGGAAAATTATGGGCAGGTATGATCACAAGCAATGCAGTCAATATTCCAGAATTCCAGAAAAATGGTGTGGAAATACATGCCAATGATTGTACACTTATTAAAGTTGACAAGTTAACCGATGTGAACAACAAAACTTAGAAAGGTAGTTTTAGGACAATCACCAAAGCGTGATATGGCCAAATGTTAGAATCAATGGTATTGTCCGTTGTCTTGCCAAAGATAGTTAAAATTTGAAGGCATGGTTGCAGCAGCATGATGCAATATTGCAGCCAAAGAACACATTTTGATTTCAGATTTTTCAAGATTTTTAGTGATTTTCTATTTTTCAGACTTTTGGGGTTTTCTATGCAACAATGCTAGCAATGACTGATGCAAATATGTTTCATGCAAGGTAAACATCACGGAGCATCATGATGTGATATTTCAAGAAGGAATGGCATGCTCTGACCATAATTAATAGGAATGTAATGATTTCTAATGATAGAAGTCATCAAAAAGCATTGATGCCATTTGACTAGAGAGGGTAAAGATTAGAGGATATAGAAAGACATCTTGTCTTTATAGAAGATGAAGGTTCTTTAACCTGAGACCAAGTTCATAAATCAGAGTTATGAAATTTTTAGAATTTTCAATTATAGAACCCGAATGAACTAGCCCTCACACTTAGATTGGTTTAATGTTAATGAATTCTGGCCTACTCCGTAGAATCACATGAAAGCATTTGTATTCAAGTTTGATAGAGAAGAACCAAAAATTTATATCAACGTCAGATTAACCTCCTCTTATCTAACTCATTCAATTCCATTGGCTCCTTGAGAGAAACTCTTAAAAAGTATTGAAATTAAACAAGGATGAAGACTAAATGGTATTTTTAGACTATTGATGGATGTGCATTTAGCTTTTGCAATCTCAACCATAATATTCATTGAGAACAGGAGAAGATTTTACGAGCAATTAAGTCTAGTGCATGTCTCATATCCGTAAGGACACACATTGTTTAGATGCAAGTATCCATAGGTAATTGGTAAGACTGACTGTCATGCTTCAAATGGAACAGAGATAGCATTGTCACCTCACGACATATTGTTCCACATATCCTTGATGAGGGGACATGTTTCTCAGTTGTTGTGCCCCTTGTGCTTTGATGAGCCCCTTGTGCTTTGATGATTGTGGTGTTTTAATGATAGCAACAGGAATGAGTCACCACATTGAATGATAACTAACATTCATATTTTTAACTGATATACTCTGTGGGAAATGCATATGACTGTGACTGGTATATTATCTGGAGAATGCATGTGTTCTGTCAGCATAAGTCTATTCACTGCATGTGTTCTGTCTGCAAGTCCATACATTGCATTCACCAAGCCTGTACATCTATCTGCTTGCATTGAGTCTATACATTGGTGGCAAGTCCATACAGTGTCCTGCATTTAGGCAAAGTCTGTACCACCGTTTGCTTGTCAAAGTCCATACACTCAACTGCCTTGTCTTGATCAAGTATATACAGTCAGTATCTGCATTGCATTGCATGCATCATGGTGGAAGTCAATACACTGGATTTGTTCTGAAGTCTATACATTGCATGCCTTCCACCAAGTCTGTACATTGGCACTGTAGCTTCATAAAGTCCATACATTCACAGTGCATTGCATTGGCTAAGTGTATACACTGTCCGTCTCATTTAGAGTCTAAGGCAAGTCTGCACATTGGACTTTCATTCAAAGTCTGTACAGCGTCTCGTTCATGCATTGTTCATGAAGTCTGTACATTGGACTGTGTCTTCGTGCATCATGTTAAGTCTATACACTAGGTCAGGGTCTTCAAGTGTATACATTGGCCTTAGCTCTCATAGTCTGTACATTGGTCCTCAGATTCGAAGTCCATACATTGGTCTTCATATTCAAGTCTATACATCCACTGTTGATCGGCAAGTTTGTACAGTGTACAGTGCAGCGTCTCATGTATTAGTCTTCTTCAAGACTCCGAAGTCTATACATCCACAGTGGATCTTCAAAGTCTGAACATCCGTTCACTTCCACCAAGTCTATACATCGGACTGCCTGCAAAGTCTATACACTGCCCTTGGGTCTCCAAGTCTATACATTGGCAGCACTGGGCAAGTCTATACATTCCCAGCCTTTACCTACGTTCAGAACCCCAAGTTCATACGTTGGTTCAATCTTCCAAGTCTATACATTGGACTGTGCTCAACTGAAATCTATACATCCTTCAAGGGTCCAAAGTCTATACATCGCCAGTGCATTTCTTAGATTGAAGTCTGTACATTGCTTCAAGAGCTCAAAGTCTATACATCCACTGTTGAACCTCAAAGTCCACACATCGCCTCATTTCTTCAGAGTCTATACATCCACAGTGGAACCTTAAGTCTGTACATTGGGCTTTCATGTAAAGTCTATACATCGGTTGGGTTGTGCATGCATTGTCTCACAAAGTCCATACATTGCATATGTTCATCAAAGTCTGTACATCGAGTGAAGTCTGGTGAAGTCTATACATTGGTCTTCACACCTGAAGTCTATACATCGTCAGTTGTCTGTCAAGTCTTCATATTGCCCAAGTACGTACAGCGAGCAGGTTGAGCAAGTCCTTACATTGGTCGGTGGAAGCAAGTCTATACATTCGACTGCATCCAGTAAGTCTGTACACTGAGGACGCATGTTAGCTTTCAATGTCTATACATTGCTCATTCGTTCAATCAGCATTGTCAAGTGTGTACATTGCATCACGTTTCATCAAGTCTACACATTGGCACTGTAGCATGCATTCATGAAGTCCATACATTGGTCTTCATATCCAAAGTCTGTACAGCCATTCCTTGAGATCAAGTATATACATCGGACAGTGTTTAGGCGAAGTCTATACATCCGTCAGTACAGTGTCTTGGCCACCATCTCACGACCACCAAGTCTATACATTGGTCGGTGGCAAGTCTGTTTTGGACTCTTGATCAAGTTTGTACATCCAAAAGTGTTATTCCAAGTCTGTACATTGGAAGCTTCACCTACGTTTCCCTTCAAGTCTGTACATCGGTGGTTTTACCGTCGTTTCTCTTGAAGTCTGTACACTGTTGGCTTTACCGTCGTTCCACTTTGAAGTCTATACACCCAAACGCCTGTGCCTTGATCAAGTCTATACATTGGGTTGCTTGCATGCATCATGAACAAAGTCTGTACATCTATTTACTTAATGAATGCAAGTCTATACATTCGTCTAACTTGCATTATTCATCAAGTCTGTACAGCCTTGTCTTGCATTCAACTTCACAAGTGTGTACAACGAAGTCTATACACTGCTATGTTTACACTTAACCTGATAAAGTTCTTATCTGTCTGACAGGCACCCTTCAAAGAGGCAAATGGAAGGCACATGATCCAAGGAGGACGAGGTTCCCTGATCATTACACGTGGATGCACTATGCTGAAATGCTGACACGTGGACTGAGGTCCTTTGGCGGGAGATGTGGAAGGCACACGCTCACCCTAATTGCTGCAGTATATATTGAAGCCTTCGTCTTCAGATGAAGGCTGATCGATCGACAAAAGAAGAGCAGCAAAGTCTATACACCAGAGAGCCTTCGATCCAGACAGAAGAAGAAGAAGAAAAAGAAGAGAAGAAGAAGAAGAGAGGCAGAGAGAAAGAAAAAGAAAAAAAGTGATCATGAGCAGAAGAAGAAAGAAGTAAAAGAGAAAGAGAGAGTGAGATCGCGAGAAGAAGAGTGTGAGAGAGGTTGTTTGAAGATCAGTCTTCACTGGACCGTGGATCAAATCCAGGCCAGTCAGCTCTTTGAGAGCCATATTATGCTTTATGTTTACAGCTTTCTGATTGTTGTTCATCTTGTTTTCATTTTCCATTTTATCCTTTCTTCAAGCTGTTAGTCAGCGGTTGCAGTGGTGGATTCCACTGGACAGCAAGCTGTGTTGCTCAGCGGGCGAGGAGGATTCCTCGGACGGCAAGCTGTGTTGCCCAGCGGTTGTATGGCAAGCTGTGATGCCCAGCTGTTCAAGCTGTGAGTCAGCGGAATCCACACTCTGGGTTGAGTGTGGGGTGGATGTAGGTCTGCTGGACCGAACCACCTAAAAACCTCTGTGCAGTGGGTTGATTTCTTCATCTATTTTATTGCTTCCGCTAGATGCTTGCATAGGGGCGCTTCATGTGTTTGCTTCCAGTTCAACAGAGTTGATTAGCTGCGCACGCTATCTGTTTGACATTGGTATTGTATGTTGTTTGAATTGTCTAATTGCTGCGCTCATTAGATGTCTGCTTAGGAGTACTCTGCCTACAGGTTCACAGATGACTGAACTAGTTTTTCTTAGTTAGTCTTAGTGCTGTTATTCCGCTGTTCTGAGCATTAGAATTTCTATTTGAGCGAATATTTTTAAAGGGTATTCATTCACCCCCCCCCTCTGAATACATAGCACCGAACCCAACATCAGTGACTATCCATTGCTCTACCTCATGATATACCTTAGAACATAGCAGAGTCAACAAGGGCACTTCATGACATGCCTTATCTCAATTCATTTATGAGGAGACATATTTCTCAATGAGCCAATGCCATTGCTCAGACAATTTTTGCCATTAGAAAACCCACAAAAATAGATTGTTTAAAAACAATACTTGGACAGAAGTTTCTCAATCATAATTACCTTTGTACTTAACATAAACTTTCAGATTTCAGAAGGCATAACTGGGCAATAACATGAGAAGATGGTTTAAGTCTATTAAGCCCGATCACAAATATTTTCAAGATAGTTAGACTTCAAGACACATGAAATCATTAATGTTAAACCAAATTCATTCATGTTCGAGGCAGTCACAAATCTCTATAAAAGAAGATTCCTCTTAAAGATTTACTCTGATAAACAGCCTTGATAGCAGATAGAGAGTCCTCCAAGAAGTTCAAGATAATTTGAGTCCAAGTTAAACCACACTAGAGATAGGCATTATGATGCGGTGGATTGGTTCAAGAACATGAATTGAAAGTAGGAATTGGTGATGAACACTCCCCATGAGGATGATGCACTGAGCTCAGACTGGAATGAAAATGATATGTTCAACATATGCAAGGAAGTGTCGACACTTGCACAGGACTATGTCGACATTTGAGCTCAGACAGAGTGCAATTTTCAGCCAGGCTGAACTGAGGGTCCGACCTGACAGGTTGTGAGGTCGACCTTTCAGACAGTAGGGCAGAGTTTTGACAGATTTGACATGAAAGATAAACTCCCCCTGAAACGATGCAATCTATGCAAGGACGTAGGCGCGCAAAATATAGAATGAAGCATGCAGAATTATGATGTTGACTCCCCCTGGTTCCATGCATGGGTTGCAATGAAATGTGCAGCATATGACTTGAATGAATGCACAATGTAATATAAATGCTACATGATGATTATGCATTTGTGTTTCTCAAACATGATATGTAATGGAGTGTATGCCACCACAATATTATGCAATCATGGATTTTCTGAAATGTATTCTGAATAGACATGCGAGTTGGTAAACCATGAAATGCAAGAGCTCCCCCTGACAATCTGCATTGAGTATCTAAATTCTGAGTGCCTCACATGCAGTGGAATCAAAGTATGGAATTTGATGAGTTATTCATATGAACATCTAGATTGTTCTAATGATGGGTTGACCTTTGGTACCTGGCGGAGAACTGAAGTCGTAAGACCACCTCACGCATGCTGTGAGTTTCCAGATAGAAGTGATATGTCCTTCTTCCAGTTTACCATTTTATATACCAAGAGGTCATGCAGAGTTGGGTCCCTTGATCATGAAATGCATGATGTGGCGTGAAATTTCAAGTAGATGCTCATGGACTACAACACACCCGGATGCAATGCATTTCTTCCCTTAGGTGCAAACTCTTAAACTCCCCCTCTGTCCAGCGCTCATGGAAGTTAGGATAGACAATCAGCATCTTATTTGACCACGAGTATGATGAGTTGGGATATGTCCAGCCATGCAAGACACCATCAAAATAATGATCATCAATGCTAAGGAGGAAGCTCACATAGTTGGTAAATAAAAAATAAGGTTTAAACAGCAACTCAATTATCATAACAATCTCATCAACATGACAAATTTTTCATGAATTACGAAGCTGAACCAATTGAACTTCGGTACAAGGTGGAGGTGTGGATCTGAGATCCTGCTCACGCATAGTGACAGTTCCAGGCAAGTTTGACTTGCCTTTCTACTCTAGATCATTTGAAATATCAAAGGTCAAACAAGGTGCAAGCAATTTATCTAATCTCGAAACTCACCTTACACCAAGAGCATAATTCAACAGTTCATGGAGACAACTTCTTGCATGATTTATTGACACATAACACCCGTAATATGCAGTGACTTACAATGCAAGCCTATCATGCAGCAATTTAAACAAATGACATTATCTACATACCTGTGCCTTGAGCTTTTATTTACGTGAGCATCCAGTATTTAGCTCCAAGGCACCCTACACCTAAAATTCTTATTTGAAATTTTTTGGTACATAAGCTTGCTTGGGTCCTTGTTGGTTAGCAGCAGTTCTAGCACTTGATCTTTTTTTCTTTACTGCTTTCTGGTCACCCACTCTCGTCTAGGGACAATTAATGGATGTATGTCCATATTCACCACAATAGAAGCAACGCACAGGGTATTTACCATTTTTTCTATGCACATGTGCATTGTTCCTGTAGCAACCCTGACAAATGAGTATTTGAAATGAATTAAAACATATATATTACAGAAGTAATACAGATAATAAGAATAGGGTTAATTAGATGAAATAAAACATATTACAAATAACGCCTCTTAGTAAGGCGTTAATTTAAAAAGAAACGCCTCTATATACGGCGTAACTAAAGAAAGGACGCCCTCACCTGACGGTGTCAAATTCCAACGCCAAAGACGGTAAGCCAATAAACGCCCCAATCTTGGGCGTGTTTTAGAAACATGAAACGCCCTTCCTCAAGGCGCTTCTTAAAGACACGACCTGCACAAGGTCGTCAATTAAAGAATCGACGACCTGACCAAAGGCGTTAATTCCATTCGGGAACCGTTCGACCCAGAGCTTATCCAGGGAAAGATTAACCTAATCTAGTAAGTGTCTATTAGAGTAAGGACTCTATTAGGGATATGTTACCCTCAATCAAACACTACTTTTGTTAGGACTCCAAAATCCTATAAATAGTCTTGATCGAACAAACCCTAAACCTATTTGACCAGTCGCCTGCTACGGTAAGTTGAAGAACAGTGAGTTTTTCTGATAGTTCTCTTCCACGATGCATGAAGAATATTGATTATTCTTCTCCTCCTATTAACAGGTTAAGAGGCTCTACGTTTTGAGGAACAAGAGTTCTTCATCCGTGTGTAAGTACCCCTTCCTCTACCTACAGTCCAGGGATTTCAAGAAAACTAATATCTTCAACCTATCCTCTGTAGGGTTCATCCACCTTGCTGCTGTTATGATTATTTAGTTTGAAGTTGAGGCTTCGGAGGCTAGGCTTCTCAAGTTCTTCACGTTCCATCTTGTTCTTCTCATCAAAGCCCTTCACCGGTCATATCCAAATCAACCATTAAAGGTAGGTTTTCTCAAGTTATTGTAGCCCAAATGAAATAACGCAAGATATATGTATAAGCATGGCATGCATACAGTTTTATTTTCATTTCTGGAATATTATTGAAAGAAACACCCCTGTCAAGGGCGCTAATTTACAAGAAACGACCCTGTCCAGGTCGTCAATTTCATATTTGACGCCCTGCACGCAGGCGTTACTTTCATGAAAATCGCATGTAATTAATAATTGATCCTGTTTAAAAATTCATTAAATATGAGATATCGATTCTAATATCTTGCATGACTCTACCTATGAAATTCTGCTAATTTTCCTGTCATGACCATGTATCATGTCTCTTGAAATTTTATTACTGAATTCCTTGAATTCATGACCTAGACTAGGTCGTTTGCCATATGTTAACGCCCCCGATCAGGGCGTGAATCTGAAAGGTAACGCCCCTTCCTAGGGCGTTTATCAGTTAAAATCCTGAAATTTATCTATTCTGAAAAATAGAATTAAATAGTAACGCCCCTGCCCAGGGCGCGTTTTTGATAATTCCTGAAATTTATTTTATCCTGTCCAAAATTATAAATAGTAAGACGCCTTCTGGTATAGTCGTCAAATCATGAAGAAACGCCCCTTCCCAGGGCACTTTTTAGATAAATTACTGAATTATTGAAAATTCTGCAAAAAGGAAACATATGTAAACGCCCTTCTGTTAGGCGTTATTTACTTGAGAAATGACTTGGCATAAGTCATTATTTTACTGTAAAAATGATTTTTATCCTGATTCTGTTAACCGATGGTTTCATATTATATAATATATATATCGGCACTATTCTCCACTCCGTGAGTATAGTCCCACTTTTAACGTTGTTTCATCGATCACACTCAACTCTCATTGACATACAAGCTCTCCATTGGACATTCCGTTCCTTTGGACTAGCGAGTTAGTCATAGAGACCTCCGTAAGACTCCTCGTAGCCTTGGATTCCCTCAAGGCCGACTGAGTTGGTTGTACCCTAAAAACCTATTACACAATTAATGCCATGTCAATCTAAAGAAACATGGTATACCAGCCCTTATGATTATACAAAGAGTATATCATAAGAAATTTCTTAATGGGATGATGATATCATGCCATATCATGCCATTCTTGTGAACCTCAATTCTACGATAAGAAAGAGGGTATCTTACCTTTGATATACTGTTCTTGTGGACCTCAATTCTATATAAAGAATGTCCATATTGATTTGTCATGGTACCCAAGTTAAAGGAACCATATTCTACCTAGTTTTATCGATATCGTGATTATACCGTTATTATCGCCATTCTATGTCCTTTGTCATATTTTGGACTCTATTCTATCAAAGTTGTCATACCTGTCTACCAGCTTGACTATTGAAATTCTATGTTGGCTATAAACAAGAGTGGATGTCAAAACACATGATAAATGCCTACGCATATAGGGCCCGATCTGGTCCTGGGAGGAGCACCCGAAAGTACTTGTGCCCATGGGAGTTAAAATGATAAGGTATCTGGCATTATACCGAGTACTTGACTTGCTTGATTGGACATTCCACACACATCTTGTACTTGAATCGTACTTGGCTTGACATGAAATGCGTGGCCCGAAAAAGGGTAACTTACTTGCTTGATACATGATAGCCAAAGTTCTTGACATGGCTTGATAAACGTACTTGCTTGAATATCTTGAATAACTTGTTATCTTGTTGAAAGTTCATGATTAAGTTCATCTTATTTCTTTGATATTACATTCTCTCTATCTTGTCGTTTTATGCGAGCATGCATAGCTTTATTGCAATCATGAAAGATGTAATTACTTAAACCCCTTGCTAATGCTTGAGATATAATTTCCTACTGAGCGTTAGCTCATTCCGTTTGTCCCTTTGTACTTTTCAGGTAAATCCGACGACGGAAGTCAATCGGATGGGAATATTCAAGACTGAAAGTGATAGAGCTGCTCAAGTGTCGTCTAGTTGTTTCTATAGTTTTCTTGAGTCGACTATGTACTTTTCTTTTTATTAAACAGAGTATTGGATTTGTAATAGTCTATTATAAAGGAATAAAGGATTGGGTTATCTTGCTATTTTGCGCATCTCTGTCTTTGTGTCGAATACACGATCACTCTGATTGACATGATTGATATAGACACGTCGCGCACCTCCGGGTATCTTCCGCGCTCGGGGCGTGACAGTCTTTGTGGTATCAGAGCCGAAGGTATTCAATTCCTAGGAAAAACCCAAGTCCAAGGATAAGTTTGAACCTTTCAACCAGTGAGATTGGGTAGAACCAAGGGTTAAGAGTCAATAAGTCTTTTAATAAGATCACAGTGATATGATACTAACGTAGCTATTGTAATTATAGGATAATGGCTGCCGAACGTGCTCAATGGCACAACATGCAGCGTACCCTCCAAGGGATGATTCAAGTGCTACAACAGGTAGCACAAGGTGGTGCTCCACGAGCTGGAAGCTTACACCAAGCATTTAAGAACATGAATCCCCCGAAGTTCATGGGATCGACCGATCCGGACGATGCCGAGCATTGGGTTCGGGAAACCGAACGCATATTCCGTGTCATGCAATGCACGGATCAGGACAAAGTTCTATTAGCTACATTCCAGTTAGAGAAAGATGCTGGTGGGAGTCTATTGAAGCAACCATCGATCCTACTCCAGTAACATGGGAAGAATTTGTGGAATACTTCAATGCTAAATATTTCTCGGACCGAGTCCAAGAAAAGAAGGCTGCAGAATTCGCTGCATTGAAGCAACGATCTTTATCATTAGCAGATTATGAAGCTCAGTTCTCCAGGTTGTCTAGATATGCTAAGCATCTTATTAGCACGGAGAAGATGAAAGCCCGTAGATTTCTTAATGGGCTTAGGCCCCACTACCTTACTCAACTGGCGCCTATGGACATCCAAGTTTATTCCGAAATAGTGCGCCGAGCTCAATTACTTGAAGATGCCACGGAACTATCTGATAGGATCCGTGGGAAAGATAAGAAGGAGCAAGTCACAAGTTCGGGTTCTTTCAAACCCAACTTTAAGAAGAGGCCCAATAATGGAGGTTTATCCTCTCAAGATTTCCAGTTCAAAAAGACCAAGCCTTTATCTATCACAACTACCCCTTCTAATACAATATGCAAGCATTGTGACAAGACTGGTCACAAGACCGAAGAATGCTGGAGGAAATTAGGAGCTTGTCTCCGTTGTGGGAGTCGCGAACATCGGATTCCCGATTGTCCATTAATGAATGACCAAGCCGGTGACGGTAAACGCCCGGTGACGAAGAATGCTCATCTTCATGCAATCCAGGAGACCGAACCTGAAGAAGAAGGCAGATTAGTGGAAGGTACATTGAAAATTTGTTCCAAAAGTGCTTATGTCTTATTTGATACGGGTGCATCGCATTCCTTTATTTCTAAGAAGTTTGCCGACCCGTTACCGTTAGAACCAGAATGGATAAAAATAGTTCTAACTACTCCTCTGGGAAGTGAAAATGATATTACTCATCACTATCAAAACTGTGAGGTAATGGTTCAAGGTAGGAATTTACCTATAGATCTCATATGCCTCGATCTAAAGGAGTATGATGTTATACTGGGAGCGGACTGGTTATCCAAATACCATGCAACGGTTGATTGCCGCAATAGCCAAATTGCTTTCAAAGATTTTTCAGAATTAGTCTTTACTCGCCCCAAGAGTCGGAGCAAATCCCCTCTTATTTCGGCTCTTCGAGCAAGCAAGCTCGTCAGGAAAAGATGTGTATCCTTCCTTGCATTTGTCACAGTTAAGGAAACAAAGGACACTAAGATAGAAGACATTCAGGTAGTGCAAGAATTTCCAGACGTATTTCCGAAAGATTTGCCGGGATTACCCCCTCAAAGAGAAGTGGCCTTCACCATTGACTTAGTCCCTGGTGCTGGTCCAGTTTCAAAGGCACCCTATAGAATGTCCCCTGCGGAACTCAAAGAATTGAAGGAGCAGTTGAAGGAACTGATTCGAAAAAGGTTTATTAGACCAAGTACTTCCCCGTGGGGAGCACCAGTCTTATTTGTAAAGAAGAAGGATGGATCCATGAGATTGTGTAGTTGAATCATCTTACTATCAAAAACAAGTATCCACTGCCGAGAATCGATGAGTTATTTGATCAAATTTCCGGATTCAAATATTTTTCCAAGATTGATCTCAGGTCGGGATATCATCAGTTAAGAATCAAGGATGATGACATTCATAAGACTGCGTTCAGAAGCAGGTATGGCCACTATGAATTTGTTGTTATGCCTTTTGGACTAACCAATGCCCCTGCTGCCTTCATGCAGTTAATGAATAGCATATTCAGGCCTTACTTGGATCAATTCATAGTAGTCTTCATTGATGATATATTGATATATTCCAAGACTAAGGAAGAACATGAAGAGCATTTAAGGATCGCATTGCAAGTATTGAGGGAAAATCAATTATATGCAAAGCTCAGCAAATGTGAATTCTGGCTTGAAGAAGTGACTTTCCTCGGACATGTGATATCCAAGGATGGTCTATCTGTTGATCCATCAAAGGTAGAAGCTGTAAGAAACTGGGAAAAACCAACTAATGCAAGTGAGATCAGAAGTTTCTTAGGTCTTGCAGGCTATTATCGGCGATTCATCAAAGATTTCTCTAACATCGCCGTACCACTTACAAGATTAACTCGCAAGGAGATCCGATATGAATGGAGTGAGGAATGTGAAAGAAGTTTCCAAACTCTCAAGGATCATCTCACTACAGCTCTGGTGTTAGCTCTACCAATAGAAGGAGAGAAATTCGAGGTTTACACAGATGCTTCTGGCATTGGCCTCGGATGTGTCCTAATGCAACAAGGAAAGGTCATAGCATACTCTTCACGTCAACTGAAGAAGCATGAGGAGAATTACCCCGTCCATGACTTAGAACTGGCCGCGATGGCATTTGCCCTAAAGATATAGAGACACTACTTATATGGAGTGCAGTTTACTGTATACTCCGATCACAAGAGTCTCAAATATCTATTCTCACAAAAGGAGCTAAACATGAGACAAAGACGCTGGCTAGAATATCTCAAGGACTTCGACTTCAATATACAATACCATCCTGGAAAGGATAATTATGTTGCTGATGCCCTTAGTCGAAAGCCGAGAGCAATGATAGCCAATTATATGATACAAGAATGGAGGTTGCTAGAACAATTCTCCGAGCTCAATATAAGCTTGGACAGGGAAGCCAAATTTATCACATTATCTCATGTAAGCATACAGTCGGATTTATTATCTGAGATACAAGCACTTCAGGATGATGATCCTATATTAGTGGAAATCAAAGGCAGATTAGAAGGACAATCTGATTTTCAACTAACTTCTGATGGAAGATTACTATTCAAAGGTAGAACTTGTATACCCGACTGTCCAGAATTAAAGAAGAAGATCTTAGATGAAGCTCACCGATCAAAGTACACTATTCATCCAGGATCAACCAAAATGTATCAAGATGTAAAGAGGATCTTTTGGTGGCCCAACATGAAAAGAGAAATAGCGGACTATGTATCACGCTGTCTCACATGCCAACAGGTCAAGGCGGAACACTAAAAGCCTGCTGGAAAACTACATCCTCTAGATATTCCTAAATGGAAGTGGGAGGATATTGGTATGGATTTCATCATGGGTCTATCTAAATCCAAAGGAGGACATGATGGAATATGGGTTATCATTGACCGTTTAACTAAATCGGCGCATTTCTTGCCAATAAAGAGTCGATGGTCAATTGATGTCTTAGCTGCATTATATATCAAGGAAATAGTCAGGTTACATGGAATTCCTGTCTCAATCGTGTCTGATAGAGATCCCCGTTTCACTTCTCATCTTTGGAAGGGATTACAACATTCGTTGGGGACAAGACTAAATTTTATTACAGCTTTTCATCCTCAAACGGATGGTCAGACCGAGAGAACTAACCAAGTTGTTGAGGATATGCTAAGAGCTTGCATCATTGACTTTGGTGGAAGCTGGCATGAACATTTGCCACTAGTGGAATTTACATATAATAATAGCTACCAAGCTAGTATCCAAATGGCACCTTTCGAAGCTTTATATGGAAGGAGTTGCCGATCACCCTTATGCTGGAACGAAGTTGGAGAGAAACAACTGTTAGGTCCAGACATGGTAAGGGATACAACTGAGAAGATACAAGTAATCAGAGAAAAATTGCAAGTTGCTCAGACCAGGCAAAAGGCTTATGCAGATACAAGAAGGAGAGATCTTGAATTCCAAATCGGAGATCATGTATTTCTTAAAAAAATCGCCTGGACGTGGCATACGAAGATTTGGTGTTAAGGGCAAGCTTACGCCAAGATTCATCGGACCATTTGAGATACTCGAAAGAGTTGGCGAGGTTGCTTATCGCATCGCATTGCCTCCTCAATTGTCCGAAGTACACAATGTATTTCACATATCCATGTTGAAAAAGTATGTACACGACCCATCACACATTATTGAACATAGAGATTTGGTGATCAAGAAAGATCTCACATATGAACAGAAGCCTATGAAAATCTTAAATCGTGAAATACGAGCTCTAAGGAATAAGGTTATTCCCATGCTTAAGGTGCAATGGAATAAGAATTCTGAACATGAAGCGACATGGGAGACCGAGGAATCTATGAAGAAACGATTTCCTGACTTGTTCTAAGAGGTATATACTCTACACTCTCCGCATGTATACATAATATGCAATTGAATTTGGGGACCAAATTCTTTTTAAGTGGGGGAGGGTGTAGCAACCCTGACAAATGAATATTTGAAATGAATTAAATATATATATTATAGAAGAAATACAAATAATAAGAATAGGGTTAATTAGATGAAATAAAATATATTACAAATAACGCCTGTTAGTAAGGCGTTAATTTAAAAAGAAACGCCTCTATATACGGCGTAACTAAAGAAAGGACACCCTCACCTGACGGCGTCAAATTCCAACACCAAAGACGGTAAGCCAATAAACGCCCCAATCTTGGGCGTGTTTTAGAAACATGAAACGCCCTTCCTCAAGGCGCTTCTTAAAGACACGACCTGCACAAGGTCATCAATTAAAGAATCGACGACCTGACCAAAGGCGTTAATTCCATTCGGGAACCGTTCGACCTAGAGCTTATCCAGGGAAAGATTAACCTAATCTAGTAAGTGTCTATTAGAGTAAGGACTCTATTAGGGATATGTTACCCTCAATCAAACACTACTTTTGTTAGGACTCCAAAATCCTATAAATAGTCTTGATCGAACAAACCCTAAACCTATTTGACCAGTCGCCTGCTACGGTAAGTTGAAGAACAGTGAGTTTTTCTGATAGTTCTCTTCCACGATGCATGAAGAATATTGATTATTCTTCTCCTCCTATTAACAGGTTAAGAGGCTCTACGTTTTGAGGAACAAGAGTTCTTCATCCGTGTGTAAGTACCCCTTCCTCTACCTACAGTCCAGGGATTTCAAGAAAACTAATATCTTCAACCTATCCTCTGTAGGGTTCATCCACCTTGCTGCTGTTACGATTATTTAGTTTGAAGTTGAGGCTTCGGAGGCTAGGCTTCTCAAGTTCTTCACGTTCCATCTTGTTCTTCTCATCAAAGCCCTTCACCGGTCATATCCAAATCAACCATTAAAGGTAGGTTTTCTCAAGTTATTGTAGCCCAAATGAAAATAACGCAAGATATATGTATAAGCATGGCATGCATACAGTTTTATTTTCGTTTCTGGAATATTATTGAAAGAAACGCCCCTGTCAAGGGCGCTAATTTACAAGAAACGACCCTGTCCAGGTCGTCAATTTCATATTTGACGCCCTGCACGCAGGCGTTACTTTCATGAAAATCGCATGTAATTAATAATTGATCCTATTTAAAAATTCATTAAATATGAGATATCGATTCTAATATCTTGCATGACTCTACCTATGAAATTCTGCTAATTTTCCTGTCATGACCATGTATCATGTCTCTTGAAATTTTATTACTGAATTCCTTGAATTCACGACCTAGACTAGGTCGTTTGCCATATGTTAACGCCCCCGATCAGGGCGTGAATCTGAAAGGTAACGCCCCTTCCTAGGGCGTTTATCAGTTAAAATCCTGAAATTTATCTATTCTGAAAAATAGAATTAAATAGTAACGCCCCTGCCCAGGGCGCGTTTTTGATAATTCCTGAAATTTATTTTATCCTGTCCAAAATTATAAATAGTAAGACGCCTTCTGGTATAGTCGTCAAATCATGAAGAAACGCCCCTTCCCAGGGCGCTTTTTAGATAAATTACTGAATTATTGAAAATTCTGCAAAAAGGAAACATATGTAAACGCCCTTCTGTTAGGCGTTATTTACTTGAGAAACGACTTGGCATAAGTCGTTATTTTACTGTAAAAATGATTCTTATCCTGATTCTGTTAACCGATGGTTTCATATTATATAATATATATATCGGCACTATTCTCCACTCCGTGAGTATAGTCCCACTTTTCACGTTGTTTCATCGATCACACTCAACTCTCATTGACATACAAGCTCTCCATTGGACATTCCGTTCCTTTGGACTAGCGAGTTAGTCATAGAGACTGCCGTAAGACTCCTCGTAGCCTTGGATTCCCTCAAGGCCGACTGAGCTGGTTGTACCCTAAAAACCTATTACATAATTAATGCCATGTCAATCTAAAGAAACATGGTATACCAGCCCTTATGATTATACAAATAGTATATCATAAGAAATTCCTTAATGGGATGATGATATCATGCCATATCATGCCATTCTTGTGAACCTCAATTCTATGATAAGAAAGAGGGTATCTTACCTTTGATATACTGTTCTTGTGGACCTCAATTCTATATAAAGAATGTCCATATTGATTTGTCATGGTACCAAAGTTAAAGGAACCATATTCTACCTAGTTTTATCGATATCGTGATTATACCGTTATTATCGCCATTCTATGTCCTTTGTCATATTTTGGACTCTATTCTATCAAAGTTGTCATACGTGTCTACCAGCTTGACTATTGAAATTCTATGTTGGCTATAAACAAGAGTGGATGTCAAAACACATGATAAATGCCTGCGCATATAGGGCCCGATCTGGTCCTGGGAGGAGCACCCGAAAGTACTTGTGCCCATGGGAGTTAAAATGATAAGGTATCTGGCATTATACCGAGTACTTGACTTGCTTGATTGGACATTCCACACACATCTTGTACTTGAATCGTACTTGGCTTGACATGAAATGCGTGGCCCGAAAAAGGGTAACTTACTTGCTTGATACATGATAGCCAAAGTTCTTGACATGGCTTGATAAACGTACTTGATTGAATATCTTGAATAACTTGTTATCTTGTTGAAAGTTCATGATTAAGTTCATCTTATTTCTTTGATATTACATTCTCTCTATCTTGTCGTTTTATGCGAGCATGCATAGCTTTATTGCAATCATGAAAGATGTAATTACTTAAACCCCTTGCTAATGCTTGAGATATAATTTCCTACTGAGCGTTAGCTCATTCCGTTTGTCCCTTTGTACTTTTCAGGTAAATCCGACGACGGAAGTCAATCGGATGGGAATATTCAAGAGTGAAAGTGATAGAGCTGCTCAAGTGTCATCTAGTTGTTTCTATAGTTTTCTTGAGTCGACTATGTACTTTTCTTTTTATTAAACAGAGTATTGGATTTGTAATAGTCTATTATAAAGGAATAAAGGATTGGGTTATCTTGCTATTTTGCGCATCTCTATCTTTGTGTCGAATACACGACCACTCTGATTGACATGACTGATATAGACACGTCGCGCACCTCCGGGTATCTTCCGCGCTCGGGGCGTGACAGTTCCATTGCGTGTGAGCATATGTACTGTCATGTTGATTATGAGAGTAGCTCCTACCTCTCAGTCGCTAGCAGTCCTAGACTGTGTGGCCAATTTTTTCACAGTGGTAGCAGCAAGGAGGGTGATTTCTGTTAAAAGCCAAGGGGAGTGTCGACCTGTCCGAATGGAAGTGTCGACTCTTCTGATTCCCCATGCAGTTCTGTGCAGAGTTCTGCTGCATACGACCACTGCCAGGGTTGACCTGTCTTTTGCCCTTGATTTCAGCAGCAATTCTTTAATTCTTTCCTACTCTTAGTTCATCATTATTCAAGGTGAGACAGTCACTTACAGTGTGACCAAGCATGCCACAATGAAAGTAATAAACATTCATTTTATGAGAGGCATGGTAGTCATCATGGCTTTTCCTATTGTGCATGTCAAGACTAGCAGACTTAGGGTTCTGTTGCTGCATGAGAGCCTTCCCTTTCTGCTTACCAATGTGTTTTTGGTTTTTCTGATCAGCACGCGGTATTGGGAGGCGGTAAGAAGTGCAGGCTTCATTCTTACCCTTGATAGAAGTGATGTAGGCCTTGCTTCCAAAGGATCGTTGGTTTTCGGGTTTGTAATCTGAATCTTCCTCATGATGACTTACTCTTGTTTCCAAGAGTCTGTTCATACATTCCTTATCCTGCATACACTTATACAGAGAATCATTTAAATCTTTGATTTCATTTTCCAATGAGGAGACGTGCAGCTGGTTGCAGCGAGGTCCCCCTCACACACAGCCAATTGCTCATTGAGCATAGCATTAACCCCCTTGTAATTTTCAATCTTCATTTGAAGTTCACTTAGTTTTACAGAACTGTCATGGGCAACACCCTTTCCCTTCTCATGAATGGACAGTCTTTGAAGCAACATGTCATTTTGTTCTTTTACCATTTTTATTTCTCCAATCAACCTTTTAGCAGGGATTAGCTTGTTTGACATGGTTTGTTCATTAGAGATTGATTTAGGTTGGTTTTGAAGTTGTCTTATGATTACTTCCAACCTAGTGATTTCAGCTTGAAGGATTCTATTTTCATCTATTAGGCAAGTAACGGTTTGCTTATTCACATCCAAGTCAGAGTTGAGAGTGTCATTTAGCTCTTTCAAAGTAGAATAATTGTTACAGAAAACTTTCATTCTGACAGAATGGTTGGATTTTAAGTTTTCGAATAGTCTCTTCCAACCTTATGATTTTATCCTGAAGGATTTTGATTTCATCATTTAGATAAGCAATGTTTTGTTTGTGCAAATCCAAGTCAATTATAAGAGTATTCTTTAGTTCTTCAAATTTGGAACCGTTTTCACATGCATGACTCTTACCTTGACTAATCTTCTTCAAGTCCTTTTTCATTCTATTATTTTCAGATTTCATCTTTTTGTATTACCCAATCAACTGATCTTATGCTTCCATAAGTTCTTCAAAAGTAAAGTCTTCACAATCAGAGCTTACCTGCGATTAGGATGGATTGCTTGACTGCTCTGATCGGTCAGCCATAAGGCATTGATACTCTTGATCTTATTTTTCATGGAAGTTCATCAACACCTCCAGAGCTTGCTTAGCTGTGCTGCAGTTAGACACAAGATCAAGTAATCTATCAACAACCGCAGCATTGATTAAATTGAGTGCAGCAAGGTTGTTGTTATGTTTGGTCTTATGTTTAGCTGACCATTCATTTGAATCTGATGGTAGCTCATTTGGACCAATGTGTATAAGGTTCCACAATTGTGGATCTGTGAATTTGACATAGTCGTACATTCCTCTCAGTCATATTGAAAAATCTAAACCATCAAACATAGGAGGAGAAGCCTTCGAGATATCTTTAGCAGATGAAGCCATTTACTCAAAATGCACTAAGATCTTTCCCTACAGATCGTAGGATCTAGGAATAGCAGAGCTAGGCTCTGATACCAATTGTTGGGTCCCACGGAGTGCAATCGGATTTAGAAGGGGGGTTGAATAGATCCTATTAATAACTATGGCCTATTTAAATCTTGACCCCTAAACACATAAATCACTCCTATAAACCAATAAAACACTTAGGCACACAATGCAGCGGAATAGATAGGAGTGGAGCAAGTAATAATGTTAAAGCTCGATGCCCAGTTCAGATAGGTCGACACACAGGGCATTGAGGTCAACACTTTTACCGCAGGTCACAGCACAGGTCGACACTACTGCCTGTAAGGTCGACACTTCTTCAGTAGGATCTAGCTATGTAGTGAGCTGGGGTCTACACTTCAGGGCAGTGAGGTCAACACCTTTGGCAAGGCACAATACACAGGTTGACACTTGTTCATGAGCAATTAAGATCCAAATGAGATGTAATACAATGAACCACAGAGATCTTTGAACAGAGTAGCTAAGTGTTAAATGACTTGCTTAGTGTGTGAGAGTTGTGGTGATCACTAAAGTGCATGAGTGTCAAACGAGGTGAATTCCCTTGGCAAAGCTTTCACCTTGGTACCTGTGTGCAAGGGTGCAGTAGGCAACCCAAGCAGCTGATGCGGTTAATGAAACAGTATAGAAAGCTGCTCACACAAATTATGATATTCCCTTTGCTTGAAAAATGCTCCAAAGTGCCTATAAGCAAGAGTGCTGCAGACACTTGAGGAGATACACGTTAGCAACGATAGTGAGGGGATCAAGATTAAACAATTTGTGCAAGCAGAAGGCTTGAGTGTGCAGAGAAATTAAATAGCAAAGTAGCACATGAACCTGTGAAGTGGCGATAGAAATTTTAGAACAAGCTCACAATGAATACAACCCATAACATAAGGATTTTAAGGTGGTTCGGTTGTTAGCCCACAACCAACGTCCACCCCACACTGAACTCGGTATGGCTTTCCGACTAACACAAAGCTTGATCCACTGAGCAGCACAGCTTGCTTACACAGCTGAGCAACACAGCTTGCTTTCTGCTAACTAACAGCTGGAATCACCCAGAGGATCTGATCCTCTCTTCCTCTGAAACCACAGAGGGAACCCGGTCCCTAAACAGGGGATCGGAAAAGCTAGATGCATTGGTGATAGATGAACCGTAACAAATAGAAGCAGAATACTGCAAGTGCAGTGGAGAAGGAATAGAGACAATGTAGACACCAGCTAAAAGAATGGATCAAGACAACGGAGCTGGTGATCGCAGTTACAAGATTGGATCTAAGTATCCTTTTCTTCAAGCACCGGTAGACTGCAGGGTTTGTCTTCTCTCTCAAGGCTGCTCTCTCTTCTTAGTCTACTCTCACAGCACTGGACTATGTCAACCAAGTGCTGGGGCTGCTCTCACACTCTCTTAGCAGTGTTTTTGGTGGATGGTCTAGAGTGTGGCACTGTGTGGACTGCAGTAGCAGCTTCTTCAGTTGAGGAAGCTTGGTATAAATAGGTAAAAACTAGTTGTAAAGTCAGAAAAAAATGGCGCTAAGAAGTCTCAGATGGACCATTGCACCGGCTATATTTTCCCTCCATAAATTCCCTTGAAGCGTGCGCCAAGGTGAAGTGAGTGCTTGGAGTCTTCCAGGCAAGTTCCATGTTCGACGGTGGCAGCACCTAGAAGAAGTGACTGAGTCTTCACATTTAGATGCATGGAGAGCTTGTCATTAAATGCTCTTACAGGCCTGTTGTCTTCCATTGGCTGAGCCCAGCTTTCAGTACAAGGATAGGTACGATGGCAGACATCGTTAAGGAGCAGATCAGATTTTCCTTTAGACATCATCAGATATTCACATTAAATCTCCCTCAGATAAGCAGTCTTCTCATTCTGCACAGGTGTACTCTTCTACGTACTATGGCTGTTTGGATAGCCCATTGGTCGACAGTAAGATAGTGGCAAACTGCGGAGTGTCCTATTCCCAGCAGCAGACAGTCTGGACAGGCAGACAGATAAGACTGACATCGCGGCAGACTGAAGTGGCTCTTCCGGCTGGATTTCTAACTTAAATCATCTCCAAAAGGTAGAAAAATGAGTGATAAGATGGTAGAGCAAGGGTCAGACCTTGGGATGTGGTCCAGACCCCAAAATCCTTAATTTTAATGATTTGCGGTTCCTTTTTCTCTCTCTGGATGGCCCACTGATCTGACAGTTTATTTGCTTGAAGATTCTTGGAAGAACAACGGTGTTGACCTCCTTCGAGGTAAGTGTCGAGACATCCTTTGAATATCTTGAAGGCCCATGACCGATGTGTGGAGACTTCACAAGATAGTGTCGGGACATGTATGCTTCGTTCCAAGATGTCATCAAGACTGTGTTGAGACAACATCAAGCAATGTCGAGACATGTGAGCCATGTGCAGGAATTATCACACGAGTGTGTCGACACTTTTTTGTTAGTGTGTCGAGACATCCCTTGAAAGCTTTTGAGAACAGCTTCTGCCGGTTTCATACACGTTCTGGTTGAACCTGGATGTGTCGACACATTTCTATTAGTGTGTCGAGACATCCCTTGAACGGTCTTGAGGACGGCTTCTGCTTCCTCTGATTTCTTCTTTGAGGTGTCGAGACATTTGTCAGATGTGTCGACACATGCTTTATGTGTAGAGTTGTCATCCGAAGGTGTCGAGATATTTTCTTTCTATTTCAGCCCTTGATTGGAGTATGCTCAGACCTTGATGTATGGACCTTGAGCAACATGCACAGACCTGATATGTATTGGTCAGGGGTTGCACGGACCTTGATCTACTTATGTGCTCGGACCTTAGTTCATTTTCCTTGGCCTTCTTGCATCGACCTTGGTCCTTCTTTCTTATGCAGCCTAATGCCTCATCTGTGTATCTTACTTGATTTCTTTCTATCCTTGCGGACACACTTTGTTGCCGGTGTGGGTTTGACCTGAAATGCATGAGTGTTTTTCGCTATCAACTGCAGGTCAATCTATATTAATGAATCATAGTTAGACATCATCGAAACAAAAGAATATTATACATAAGCCCAACATACATAGTCAGCCATCATCAAAACACTGGAGTTACACATGTTATACACTTGTCCAACATGACACACGGGACTGGTCAGACTCATGGATGCTTGGAACACGGACAGACGGAGAGACAAAGCCTAACGACTTCCTAGGACCGACGACAAGCACACCAGACGCACTAAGAAAGACCAGGTAAGCATGATGGACAATGTCTGCATACACTAGGTGTAGAGATAGCTTGACCCACAACTTAATGTCATGAGTTTCAACTCTCGTCAACCATCTCCGGTTGGAGAAGACTCGTCCTCGGGTACAGAAATGTGTGAGGACAAGGTGGTGAGTGATGGGAAAGTCATCCGGACGTTTGGTGTGTGATGGCGGGAAAACACATGTCGTTAATACGTCCCGCTACCAAATTTAAATATCCGGCCCACAAATTAAATAGATAAAATAGTTAAGTGATGAGACCGAGTCGAATCCACAGAGAGGTTTAGATTTAAAAGTTGAAGACCTTATATTTTTAAGTTTGAAAATCAAGAGAATTGAATTTAAATGACCTTAGGGAGAATTGGATGCAATTTAGAAGGGGTGGAATAGATAGAAGAACACATGAACAATTATAATGAAAATAGGGTGAGTTAGGAAGAAAAATAACTTTAAAACCAGACAAAATTAGAAGAAGTGACAGAAGATAAAGCTGAAGATCGGAGGATTAGAAAAAAGTTTAGTGAAGAGTGCAGAGACAGAAAAGGAGAGGAAGATAGTGAAAAATATGAAACATTGACATCTATCGGCGCGGATGAACAGTAATCTCGCAAAAGATAGAACCGTGGGAAAATAAAAATAACTTAAAAAATAAGAAGAATTAGAGAGAGTGGTAGAAAAAGAAAATGTAGATTTATAAGAGAGGAACAACATTTATGAAGAACTCAAAAATAAAAAAAGATTGGAAGGGCATGAAAAAGGAAGAACAAAAGAAGATATCAACTCGGCTGAAAAGTAATGTGTCAGGACAGTAAGTGGAAAAATGTGTAATAACTTAAAATGAAGAGGAATTAAAGGAAACGGTAGAAAGAGACAATGTAGAGAACTTAAGTATGAATAACTTTGAAGAAGATAATAAATTTAAATGAAGATCATAAAAGCATGTAAATGGCTAAGTAATGGCTAAAATCTTATGAACTTACAAGAACAACTACTTAAACTTACAAAATCCAAAGCTTTTAATAATTTAAATGATTAACAAGAGTGAAAGAAATTGTTACATGAAGGGGCCTCCTGCCCCTCTCTCTCTCCTTGCTTCTTTAATAACACCAAATGAACTTAACAAAAACTCTCTCAAGCACTAACAACAATAAAAGAACATGAAATGCATTCTGAAGCTACTCTCTTCTCACTGCATCCCAACTCCTCCTTTTATAGACCTTAACATAGGCCCTATTACTTCATGGGAACATCTTCATTTTGTGTTGTGCTCTACTCTCTATCTTGCGTTGGATGCCGCCGTGTGAAGCCACTGGGCATATGAACCCGTTGACTTGCCGAAGTGCTGCCGAACCCGCTACCTCGTCACCCGTGTGAAGCCACTAGCGTGGAGAAGAGGCCGCATGTTGACCGCCTTAAATGCTGACCCGCCAACGTGAGAAGACTTGGCCGCATAAAGAAAGCTTCCATCCGTGAACCTTCGGCCGCGTGGACCCCATGGCCACTTCCTCATGCGCCCTGCCGACGTGACCAGCCAGCGTGAGAAGCTGGCTCTACATGCATGCTCCCTCGTTTGGCTGCCTCACGCATGAGCACGTGTTGATAAGGCCACTGCCCAGCTCGCCAAAGCCTTGGCAACATTGAAGCCTCACCACGTGAAGCCACTACCATTTGCATGGCCCCCACGTGAAGGCCAAATGTGTTTGCAACTTGGTCCATCTCATATATAGGTTGTATATGATATATATATATATAGGTTGTAACGTGAAGGCCAACTGTGTTATATATAGGTTGTAGATAAGTGTATATACTATATGTATATATGTGTTATATATATAATATATATATGTGTATATTCATATATATATATATATTATATATATTATATATATCAAATCATATATATATATATCTATCTATATATATCAAATATATATGTATATATATATATATCTAATATATATATCTTTCTATATATCAAATATATATATTTATCATATATATCTCTATCATATATAAAGAATTATTTTGCTTTTATCTTTTTTTTTCTTTTGTCTCTTTTGTTTTATTTAGACAAAGATTGGGCTAGGTCGGCATAGGCTTTGGCTCATTTTTGTGCACATTTGATGTAGATTTTCTTTATTGTCGTCTTCCTCTTCCGAGCACCTGTAAAATAAAGAATTTATTTATCAAATGTTTATTAATTTCCTGAAACTACACATTTTGATCTAAAATCGTGATTAAGTGTGATAAGTGCATATTGATTAATATTTAAGCTCATAAAAAGTGTGTAAATCATAAATTAACATGTATAAATGAACACTCATCACACCCCCTAACTTACTCATTGCTAGTCCCTTAGTAATACAAATAATTTTAAAATTTAAGACCAATAAGAGTTTAAAATATCCATGCCTCATTTCCAGATCATCTTTCATAGAGTTTGACTTAGGAGTAGGATTTCAGAATCATTAACACGTACTAGCCTTATATAGGAAATTAGGGCACATGATCAAGAATTCTAATCAAAATTTAGTAGCACTTGTGCATGTGAAATGCTAAGTCTACAGTGAAGATAATTGCATCCCCCATTTGCTATTCCGAACAAGTGCCTTTCAACCCTGCACTTCTTAATCAGAGCTTTAAGAATACTAACTTTTGTCTGCCTTATTGTTTCGTCCCTTACGGATCTTTTTCTACATACATGATGCTGCACTACCCTTCACTATTTTACGCGAACCTCAACATGTCTTAGGTGAAGCAGGCCCGGTTACACAGATCAAGGTTTCATTTTCTTTTTGACGTGAACCTCAACAAGTCTTAGGTGAAGTAGGCCCGGTTACTCAGAATCAGAGTATTTTTTATGGTGCCTTTTTCTCAATTTTTTTCTTATTTTTTTTTAATTGTGCTTTTGCACTAATTTTGATAGATAACTTGGTAGAAAGCTTAAAAAGATCTCCTCTTCAAGTAGTGCTGAATATCAGGTAACAAATTCAGAATAGCAGAAGGCTTGTCCTACTTATTTCATTAGCGTGCGCAACGTGATTTTTATTTTTCGAAAGTGCACATGTACTTTAAAGAGATTCTTATATCAGTTTTCCATGGCTAGATTAGATAAAGTTTCCATCATCCTTATCCCCATTTTTTTTCTATTCTAGAATTACTTTCAATGTAAGCATGAATTATAAAAAGCACAATTGGGATTAAAAGAAATACCCAAAATTAGGTTGTAGAAGATAACATGATTTCTGTCTCCCCAACTTAAATGACATTGTCCTCAATGGCATTAACAATATGAAATAATGAACAATGTAAACATGATAGTTTTGGGAAACAACGGGACAAGCTGATGTGAGTGAACTTCGACAGGAATCCTTGGTGGAATGAGAGGCGGCACTTGGCTTTGAAAATCTGAGAAACGGAGTAAGCAATCAGCTCTCTCCCCCCAACTTATCCTTTATTCAAACATGTAAAATAAACACAAATCCATAATAAACACTTGGGTTGTCTTCCAAAAAGTCATTTATTATCACACGAAACTATTAAATATTTGGGTTGCCTCCCAAAAAGTGCTACATTTAACGTCATCAGCCAGACACATTATAGTTCACTAACCAACGGGTGGCATTCAGAATGAGCCACCAAATGATCTTATCCTCTGATAAACTCCATGCCTTGTACCATTGGAAGAAAAGATTATATGCATGTGCATGTAGGCTAGAATCATGCCAAGGTGGGTCTAGGAATTTGGATGGACCCTCTCGGTCAGAGAATGCCAGAGGAATTATCATATCTTCAATTACAAGATATTCATCTGTATGTGTAAGGTCTTTATAAGTATTAAACACATCAATGCGGATCTTAATGTCCATTAGCTTTTCTCCTTCATCCTCAATTGGAAAATTGTCAAGCACAATGTTGAGGTGAGGAAGAGTAGGAGTGGGAGGAGTTCCGAAGGATTCCATGAAAGGGATAGTGTCGAGAAGACAAGGGGTAGTGAAAGAGACGTGCTCCTCAACACGCGGATGATCATGAAGCTCAAATGGAATCGACCGATCGGCTAGTTGCAGGATGTAGGTGATTTGTATAGAAGTGCCGAGGTCAGGAATAGGTAAAAGATCGAGATCCTCCCCAAAATCAAGAGATACCCAATCAGAGTAAATTTCAAGTGGAGCACCCGGTTCCTCAATTATCGAAGAAGAAGGGTTTATGTATACACTCAATTCTCTCTCCACACTCACATTTTCATTGACATTCACTTGGAAGGAGGACTCATCAAAGTCAGGAAGGGCAAGTAAAGAAATTCGAACATTTATTAGACAATCCTCGTCCTCTTCTTCCCCCCCTGACTCAAGATCATCATATTGATCATAATCCTCTTCACAAATGGAATGGATTTTAGGCTTCTCAGGTTGCTCTTCCTTTAAGTCCTCATCATAAGACTCTCCTGTTATCCCCTCAAGATCAAAAGTGATATGAGTGTTAGATTGGGGAATTATGGATTGATCATATGGACTTTTATTGTCATCAAATGTAGGAAGTTGGTCCTCAAGACTTGTGGAGTTACTAGGCATTGGATCAACTTCCGTTTCTATGATATTTTTAGTAACCCTGCTCAATTGGGCCTCAAAATTTTGCAGTTGTTCCTGGAAGGCTTGTTGTTGAGTTTGGAAGAGCCGTGTAAATTGATCAAACAAATAGGGTTGATCGTAAGAATCATTTGGGTATGGAGCCCAATTTGAAAATTCTTGTTCTTGAGGACTTTGGGATTGATCTTGATAAGACTCCCAAGAAGAATCATGTTGATCCCTCCAACCAGAATTAAAGGTATGTGGACATGGGTCAAAATAAGGTGTGGAGAGGTCTTGATGCATTGGGGCTTGCCTTGCTTGGTCCATCCAAGAGATTGTTGGTTGATCGTTCTAGCTAGAGTTATAAGTATCGGAACATGATTCATAATTGGGCTGAGAAAACCGTTGATCATATTGAGCTTGCTCCGGGGTGAAAGGTGGATCATGGCCTGTTGTGCCTCTGTGATTTTGATGATGGCTGTGGTTTTGATGATTGGCTTTTGATGTGTGTTAATCACTGTGAGTCATCTTGCTGTGTGAGTCATCATGTTGATACTCAGTCACTTTCTGTTCATAATGCAGTCTTTTTCAAATGTTCAGTCAAGCATTGCATATTCTGATGTTCAGTCTGATTATCAAAGCATTGTATTGCTGTTCAGTTAGTTTAACAGATTTAAAGCATTGCATATTTTATGTTAGTCATTTTATCTGCTGCATAAAGCATGTTCAGTTATGCTGTCTGTTTGTGCAAGTCTACACATCCTATTTGGTCGCTCTCCAAGTCTATACACTGCCAGCACACACGTACAAACTATCTTCATGTGAAGCCTTCACATCGACTGTTCATGCAAAGTCTAGACATTCGATCAAGTTTGTACACTGGTCTTGGGATATGGATTCATAAAGTACATACACTCTTCGGTTGACTTCAACTAAAGTATGTACATCGACATGCATTGCATCAAGTGTATACATTGGGTCATGCATTCACTGTAGAGTCTACACATTGCTGGGTCTTATTCAATGTCTTCATGCATTCATCAAGTCTATACGCTGGAAGACAAAGTCTATACAGCGTCAACTCATTGGGCTGCAGCGTCAACTCAGCAAGTCTATACATCCTCAGTTGAACGTAAAGTATATACGTTGCAGCGTCAACTCATTGGGCTGCAGCATCAACTCAGCAAGTATGCACATCGCCTCATTTCTTCAAAGTCTATACGCTGGATCGTCTTTCTTAGCGACTTCATATTCGAAGTCCATACATTGGTCTTCACCTAAAGTCTGTACATCACTGTAGCTGCATCATCTCATGCAGCGTCTCATTCAAGTCTGTACAGCCGTTTGCATTTCATGAAGTCTGTACACTACATCGTCTCTCAAGCATTCAAAGCCCATGCATTGAAGTCAAAGTCTGTACAGCCGGTCCGTCTTGTTCAGCGTCTTAGTGCATTCAAATTCTGTACACTGCTCACCGTCTCACTAAGTGTCTCACTTGCTAGTCTATACATCGCATAGCTCTTCATATAGGAAGTCTATACACTGGTCGTGCATTCAAGTCTTTCACAAGTCTGTACATCAGACGTGCATGCTCGCCTGTCCCTCCGGATGCTCTCCTGGGACCGAGTATGCTCTCCAGTGACTGTTAATGCTTCGATTGGCCAGCGTCTCTCTTGATCAAGTCTATACACTCATTCACTGTTCATGCATTCACAGTGAAGTCTATACATTGCCTTCAAGGCACCAAGTCTATACACTCTCCTGTTCACATCTCTGTGAAGTCTATACATTGCTGATCGAACGTAAGTCCATACATTCCAACCTTTTCCTACGTTCGCTGCTTTAGCTTCACTCCAAGTCTATACATTGGACTGCTAGTCTTTACCTACATTCAGAGCCTCAAGTCTATACAGTGGTAAAGTCTGCACATTGTGCTTTGAAGCTCAAAGTCTGTACATTGGCTTCACATCTTCAAGTCTGTACATTGGCTTCGCATCTACAAGTCTGTACATTGGTTCAGATTTTTCAAGTGTATACACTGGCTTATTCTTCAAGTATATACAGCATGTCTTCACGTTCTAAGTCTATACATCGTTCCTCAAAGGCTAAGTGTATACATTGTCCATATTGCATTACATGCATTATATCAAAGTCTGTACAGCATGCCTTGTTGTTCACAGCCTTCAAAGTCACATTGTATTGCGTCAACGCAGTGCATTGGCATGTAATGAAGCGTCAACGCATTGCATTGTGCATGCCCTGGCAAAGTCTATACATCGCTTGCATCGTTAAGTCTACACATTGACGCTTGTATTATGAAGTCTACACATTGGGGTAAAGTGTATACATTGTTGTTTATCTTGTAAAGTCCATACAGTAATGTCTGTTCATTGGCTTTAAACTGAAGTCTATACAATGTGTTGTATTCTTCAAAGACTGTACAGGGTTTGGACTTAACTGATAAATTTATTCTTTATCTTAAACAGGGAATCTTCGTGAAGCCTAATGAAGGCATGTGATCCAAGGAAGGACGAGGTGCCCAGATGAGGACACGAGTACTGACAGCCTGCTGGATGCTGCCACGTGGTCCGAATTCTTAGGGCGGGAAATGTGGAAACCTCACGCGCCCTGGCTGCTGCTGATGCTGTAATATATACGAGCCTTCTTCCACATATGAAGAAAGATCGAAGTTGAGAGAGTAGAAGCTGTGAAGAAAAAGTAGAGTGCAGAGAGGTCTTCGATCCAGTGAAGAAAAGAAAGAAAAGAAGAGAGCAGAGAAGAGAGTGAGAGGTTGAGCAGAAGAAGGAAAAGAGAGAGATAGTGCTCGTGAGAAGTGAGAAGAAAGAGAGAAGAAAGAGAAGCAGAAAGAAAAGGAAGAAAATAAGAGGAGGAGAGAGTCTATTGAAGATCAGTTCAGTCTGTTCGTGGATCAAATCCAGAACGACTATGCTCATTGAGAGCTACATCTCTTGTGTTTCATTTCTAGCTTTTGTTGCTGTGCTTTTTATGTTTCTTTATTTTTTCTTTTGTTTCTTTGGTTAGCCTTGTTCTTCCGATTGCCCTGCTGGGGATCGGGTTCCACCTGTGGATTCAGGAGAAGGGAGATTTGTCTCCGGTTCTGGGCTTGTGGCTTGCAAGTCCAGGGGTCCCTCCGGTTGGAGGAAGAGAGGTCTGCGACCTCTGGTTGCTGGTGACTGGGAGTCACTAGCGGGTTCCCTCCTGGTCTGGAGGAAGAGAGACTTTTGTCTCTAGTTTCCAAGTGACTGGGAGTCACTTGGGGTGTCCCTCCGGTTGGGAGGAAGAGGGGAGGCTGTTCCCCTGGTCAAGCTGTGTGGCAGCACCTTCTTCGCAGACTGAGTCTGCTTGGTTCTAGCATTTGCTAGTGAAGCCTCACTCCAGTTGGGAGTGAGGGGTGGATGTAGGTCTGGAGGACCGAACCACCTAAAAATCTATTGAGCAATGGTTTGCCTTGTGTGTTTGCTTCCGCTAGATGCTTGGATAGGCGCGCTCCTTGTGCTAGCTCATAAGTTTAATTGAATTAGTTTTATTCTGTGATTGCGTCTTGCATCTGAGTTTTTATTTGGGCATTATTCATAGAAGGATACATTCACCCCACTCTGTATCCGGGCCTAGCACCCTAACATGGCCCCCTTGAAAGAACTAAGTGGTTGGAACCTTGTCTTGGGTAAATGATGGAAACTGGGCCATCATAGGTGACGGAATCTCATTTTTGGCCGACCATGAGTATTGACTGTCATAAGAGGTCGGGTTGTTTTGGGTGAGAAATGAGAATTGGTTTGGACAATCACCTACATAATGGGCCGGGCTAGCCCACATGTGATCATTATCATGGTGACTAGGTGGTATGAAGTGGTCTTGATCCATGGCTAGAAATTGATCAAATTTATGAGCCAATTGGTCAAACTTGTCTAATTTATGTGCCCAATCCATAGATGATTATTATGCTCTCACCATTTTTTGTATATTTTATATTTTTCTTCTTTTTTATGATTTTTTATATAAATAATTTATTAAACAAAGTCCAACTTAGATTCACCGTCAAACTTATCCACCGACCAGGTAACAGGTGGGGAAGTGGGAGGCTCCCCTTGCTTTCACAAGATCCTAATTAAGTAACCACTTTCCCGCTTATAGCGTTTGCCGTTGACCTCTAGCCTTAGACACCAGTTTCAAAGATGATAATAAGCCCAAGTTATGCCTTTTTTGTGTTTTTATTTTTATATTTTTTTTTAGTTAGTGAACTAAGCTAGTCCACCACAATGTTTTCCCTTTTTTATTTTTTTATTTATTTAAGACCATTCCAAAGCATGAAAACGATTTACATATTGAAAGTAAAAATAAAGAAACGAAATCTATGGAAAGAGGGTAAGAGTACTAACCTTAATCGCATTCCCTCGTTCTTTATTTTACAAATAAAAAAATAACGAGATTAGAAGATAAAAAAACTTACCTCGGGGAGACACAACATTTGTTTTTTACATTTTCAAAATTTTCTATTTTTTTTGTGCTTTTACAGATCCTTATATTTTTCTGCAAAAATAAGAGTAAGCAGTAATATATATACAAAAGAATAGACAAAGCTATCAACTTCAAATTCAAAACCTCCCCGGCAACGGCGCCAAAATTGATGGCGGGAAAACGCACGTCGTTAATACGTCCCGCTATCAAATTTAAATATCCGGCCCATAAATTAAATAGATAAAATAGTTAAGTGATGAGACCGAGTCGAATCCACAAAGAGGTTTAGATTTAAAAGTTAAAGACCTTATATTTTTAAGTTTAAAAATCAAGAGAATTGAATTGAAACCACCTTAGGGAGATTTGGATGCAATTTAGAAGGGGTGGAATGGATAGAAGAACACATGAAAAATTATAATGAAAATAGGGTGAGTTAGGAAGAGAAATAACTTTAAACCCAAACAAAATTAGAAGAAGTGACAGAAGACAAAGTTGAAGATCGGAGGGTTAGGAAAACGTTTAGTGAAGAGTGCAGAGACAGAAAATGAGAGACAGATAGTAAAAAAATATGAAACACTGACATCCATCGGCGCGGATGAACAGTAATCTCGTAAAAGATAAAACCGTGAGAAAATATAAATAACTTAAAAAAAATAAGAATTAGAGGGAGTGGTAGAAGAAGAAAATCTAGATTTGCAAGAGAGGAACAACTTTTATGAAGAACGTAGAAATAAAAGAAGATTGGAAGGGCATGAAAATTGAGGAACAAAAGAAGATATCAACTTGAATGAACAGTAATGTGTCAGGACAGCAAGTGGAAAAACGTGTAATAACTTGAAAATGGAGAGGAATTAAAGGAAATGGTAGAAAGATAAAATGTAGTAAACTTAAGTATGAATAACTTTAAAAAAACAATAAATTTAAATGAATATCATCAAAGCATGTAAATGGCTATGCAATGGCTAAAATCTTAAGAACTTACAATAACAACCACTTAAACTTACAAAATCCAAAGCTTTTAATAATTTAAATGATTCACAAGAGTGAAAGAAATTGTTACATGAAGGGGCCTCCTGCCCGTCTCTCTCTCCTTGCTTCTTCAATAACATCAAATGAACTTAACAAAAACTCTCTCAAGCACTAACAACAATAAAAGAACTGGAAATGCATTCTAAAACTACCCTCTTCTCACCGCACCCCAACGCCTCCTTTTATAGACCTTAACATAGGCCCTGTTACTTCATGGGAACATCTTCATTTTGTGTTGTGCTCTGCTCTCTATCTTGCGTTGGATGCCGCCGTGTAAAGCCACTGCCCGTATGAACCCGCTAACTCGCCGAAGTGCTGCCGAACCCGCTACCTCGTCACCCGTGTGAAGCCACCGGCGTGGAGAAGAGGTCGCATGTTGACCGCCTTAAACGCTGACCCGCCAGCGTGAGAAGACTTGGCCGCATAAAGAAAGCTTCCATCAGCGAACCTTCGGCCGCGTGGACCCCATGGCCACTTCCTCATGCGCCCTGCCGACGTGACCAGCCAGCGTGAGAAGCTGGCTCTACATGCATGGTCCCTCGTTTGGCCGCCTCACGCATGAGCACGTGTTGATGAGGCCACTACCCAACTCGCTAAAGCCTTGGCCACATTGAAGCCTCACCACGTGAAGCCACTACCATTTGCATGGCCCCCACGTGAAGGCCAAATGTGTTTGCAACTTGGTCCATCTCATATATAGGTTGTATATGATATATATATATAGGTTGTAACGTGAAGGCCAACTGTGTTATATATAGGTTGTAGATAAGTGTATATAATATATGTATATATGTGTTATATATATAATATATATATATATGTGTATATTCATGTATGTATATATATATATATATCATATATATTATATATATCAAATCATATATATCTATATCTATATATCTATATATATCAAATATCTATATATCTATATATATCAAATATATATCTATATATATATATCTAATATATATATCTCTATATATATCAAATATATATATTTATCATATATAAAGAATTATTTTACTTTTCTCTTTTTTTTTCTTTTGTCTCTTTTGTTTTATTTAGACAAAGATTGGGCTCGGTCGGCATGGGCTTCGGCTCATTTTTGTGCACATTTGATGTAGATTTTCTTTATTGCCGTCTACCTCTTCCGAGCACATGCAAAATAAAGAATTTATTTATCAAATGTTTATTAATTTCCTAAAACTACACATTTTGATCTAAAATCATGATTAAGTTTGATAAGTGCATATTGATTAATATTTAAGCTTATAAAAAGTGTGTAAATCATAAATTAACATGTATAAATGAACACTCATCAGTGTGAAGCACGACAAGAAGGAAGTCCAGACGTTGTCTCTCGAACACGTGGAAGAAATCAGACCATACCGTGTCAACATAGGGTGTCGATAGTGGTACGATAGGGACTAGTGGTTGCGCCACTGTAGGAGAGACGGGTAAAAACGTGATGGCTGACTGTATAGGGTTGGCGGATGGCACATCCACCGTGGATAAGGTGGGTGGGACAGACAGCTCCGGGACGACTGGTGGGGTTGGGGTGACTAACAAGATGGAGTCGTTGGGTGGCGCCTCACCCTGGCCCACTAGGCACTCCATGGGATCACTCTCGAACCCCTCAACCTCAGCGAGGTACTCCTCAGCAAACTCCTGGTCAGCCTCATAACTCACTTGAATAAGTCCTGGTGGGGCATCCTCCGAATGGTTGTCCTCTAAGGTAGAGGAATGTGAAGGACACTGGTCAGCGAAATGGCTAGTCCCACTATGGGTGGCCAGGGGGGCGGGCTGGGCAGCCGGCGCTTGAGGGACCGGGACAGCTCCGGGGAGCTCCTGGCGGGGGATTCTTCCCACACTCTCACTTTCTAGCCATACCTTAGATAGATCGGTCGAAAGCCTCGGCATGGTCCTCCATGGCCTTGAAACGGCCCACCAAGCGGTCGGTATGCTCCCTACGAGTTTGGTCGGACCTATCCATACGCTCCATGAGAAGAGCGAACAAGTCATCCAGAGATCGGCCTCCCTAGGTGGCACCTCGGGGTTCACCCATAGTGTCAGGGTGATGGCATTGGGTACCAATGGGGAATTGGGGAACTTATGGGTGGGTTGGACATGCAGACAGTCGGGACAAGACAAACTGACTCCCTGATGGACTAGACACGACCCTAAAACAACAATGCAAAGTTGGAATGCAGACTCGACTATAAACCTAGACTCAACCAGTATCCGGTACGTGGAGGAGGTTTGATCCGAAGATCACACTCACGCAAGGTGTTACCTTCCCAATAGGCGTAACATATCGTTCCGAGGACACCTTTTTAATATACTAGGTATCGGAATGCAATGCGACACCTTGGACCGACTACCCTAGACTCTAACCTCACTCTGATACCAATTTGATTAGGGACGGGACATGACTCGACGCCAATTTGAATGCGAACCTTGGACTCTAGGCAAACTCCCGACTCGTCCCTGGCGAGGGAAGCATGCGGACGTGCGCGGTTGAGAAACCGGCAATGAGTCTGGGTGGTCAACTCTCTTTCGTGCCCGGATCGGGTCACGGGACGGGTCTCGCTCTCTCTCACAATGGTGATTGTAATTATTTAGCGAGCTAGATTAACCTATCACATGCAAGCAGGGGCATATAAAAATATACGAAGTAAGCAAAATGGCGAGTGAGGGAGTGGAAACGATACCTCCACGCTCCGGGCGTGGGGAAGGCGACCCCGGCAAAGACTCGTACTCTCGGTACAAATGAACTAACAATAATTACAGAAATAATTTTTATTGCCCACTCCACGTAGGGAGGTAAAGGGCTACACGTGGGACCCGGGAGTAGAGAACTCGGAATGACGGGTAGCAAGTCGGAAGGGCTATCGTGCCAGAGGCGGGCTGCTGGTCCGACTCGGTACTGTTCCAACTCCGTACAGGCCTGCTGGACAGCAAGCGAACTCGGTTGCTGGGACGACAGCTTTCGGGCGTCTCCTTGCTACGGCGGCTGGCAGGGACGATGCTGGGGGGTCCCTGGTCGATCCCCGAGAGCGGCGGTCGCTGGATCGGAGCCGAGGATTTATGGGAGGATTAACTCCCAACTCTGTTCTGCTGTCTTGTCTCGGGACATATCTGCGCGACCCGACGAACAGAATTTTTGCGCCCAGATCCGGAGGCTGATCGAGGCGAGATCAGCGCCGTTGGAAAGAGGACTTGAAGGGATACACCATATATTTATTTCACAACCATCCAATAAACGGATTGGAAATGAAAAACTCTGTGGTTTGTTGTTGCTTCTGGCTCAGAATCCAAATCACATAGGACAGAATGGAACCTGTCTGAAAATGAATTTTGACCCAAAGGAAAATGGTCGATCTGGACTCTGGGAATTTTATGGGTTGAACGGGGGAATGTGAGGATGACATGCAAATATTTTGGGATGTTTTGGAGATGGATAAGGGGATGGGAAAAATATAACAACAGGCTACTATCCCGCATATCTACTGATTGGCAGACTGTCAGGGGTGGAACTAAATGACTGGGAAAAATAGCAAACGTAGGCTGATTGGCCTGAAACTTTTTGTGGGGAGTGGGAACAACGTGGGAAACTCACCCTCCAATATTTTGAGCTCGATCAAATCTCCTGATTGGGAGATAAAAATCGGGATTCAAGCTTCTATCCAAAGGTGGACAGAACTCCGATGATGTGGCGGTGGTGGTGCAACGGCGGCTGGATGGCGGCGGCGGCGGCGGTACTGAGCTTCACACTCAGAGAGGGGATGATAAGGAGAGCTCACACCTCAAGAAATTCACGGCAATCCAGTTGCAAGGGGTTGGGAGAGAGAGGGAGGGCTGCGCCCTTGGGTTTCTCGAAGAGAAAACTCACTCTTTCTTTCATTAAACTTATGAAAATAACAAATTACGTGGCTTTTATAAGAAATGGAAACCCGAGGAAAAAGACCACTACTACCCTCAGATATAGGGTTAGGGAGGGGTAATTATGGGATAGGAAATTTTTCTCCCATGTGGTCAAAATAACACATAATAAAAAAAAACTAAAAGGGTGGAAAAAGGGGGGGTGCCCATGGCAAGTGGGCATGCTTGACTTCTCTTGGTCCAATTTTGAAAGGTCTTGGTCTAAGCCCACCTTGGACTTTGAATCAGCCCTACATGGGTCCTAGAGCCTAGGTGGACCAATGGGAAAGAAAGTGGGGGTCCCGTCGGGCCAACATGGTCTTTTGCAAAGAAACCCACTACAACCTAAGGACTCACACTTTGGCTTATAGTTGCCATACAATTGCAAACCCATTTAACACAAGGGTATAAATGTAAATAAAAAAAGTTAGTGATCTTGCTTTGATGTCCCCATCAGCAATGCTTCTAAGATGGCCTCTTGTTCAAACACCATTTAGTCACCATATAAATGTGAAAGCCAGTGCTCCAAATAATGATAATTAGGAAGAACTGGCACAACATTGCGATCGCAATGTCGAGGTACAACTGAACTAATCAACAAAGAAACTCCCTATTTTGGAAAATTTATGCTCATAAGTCCAACTCTTTGCAACATCCAAGGACACAAAAACTGAAGAGAAGAGGAACTCATTACAAACGAGACAGGAAACGCAGGGAATTCAACCATCTGATGAGAATTTGATCAACCTCAGCAACACAACCTACGAAATTGGCCAGAGGGTTCACACTTTCTATCTGGCAGATCGCCTACATGTGGAAGAACTTGACCTACAGGGAGTCCACCAAATTGAAGATAACCATGCCAAACTCAGAGAGGGGGAGAGAGAGAGAGAGAGAGAGAGAGAGAGGGAGGGAGAGAGAGCTGGCCTTCTTTTTTCTACGTGGATCTAGCACAGCCCATCGTTTCCCTTCTCCTTCCGCCGCTCTTCTTCTCCGGTGGAAGGAGACGTTAGAACATTGGACGAGAGCTGCCGCCCCGGTCAAACCGGAGACGGAGCCTGCCTCCTGTGAGGAAAATCCATCAGATTTCTATCACCACCGTAGAAAAGAGAGAGAGAGAGAGATAGATAGACAGAGAGGATACGAGATTTTTTTTACAAGAGGCAAGGAGATAAAAAGCACAAAAGAGGAGAAGAGGAAGGGAGAGCCAACCTGCAGCTAGTCAGATGCGAGCTTCGAACGCCGCCTGGACCTGTGCGGCAGATTTGCGCTCATCATCTAGAGGAACTCCTCCTCGATCTCATCCCTTGAGAGGGATACCAAGAGATCCACCTTCCTCTTCTTCCTTCTACCCTCCTTGATCTCTACCCTAGACTGCAGTGACCAGCCCAGAGTGCCTCCCCTGGGCTGGGATTCCTCATCCCTCACCTCCGCAGTTTGGCCTGGCCCTCTAGAAGATAGATCGGGCGATGACACCGGTGGCGACGCCGACGCCGACGCCGACGGGCCCTCCTTGTCCTCCGACGGGTAGGTTAGCCGGATCGGCCCCCTCGGATGACCTGACGGCTTCTTCATGTTCCTGGAGCTCAAGGGTTTCCTCCAGAAGCACCAACAGCAGCAGATGAAGAAGAACGAAGGGCATCGGGAAGAAGGTGGATGGGGTTTTTGTGGGGTTTCGTCCAGGAGATCGGAACGGGAGATCATTGAAGACGGAGAAGAGGGAGCTCAACAGTCGATGGGGTTTTTGTGGGGAAGAAGATGGTCGAGATGGGGAAGAGGCGGGCGGCTAAAAAAAGGGGGGGAATGAAAAGTATCGGGCGCCCAAATATGATGTACAATGGCGCCAACAAGGTCACATGAAATTCCTACATTTATATTTTTCTTTTTCAATCGACTTATTGTTATGTTTTAAAAAAAGTGAAACAATATCTAAGCTCTATTTTCACGTTTAAAAAAAAATGTCGTCATATATTATATTTTCCTACATTTATTTTAAAACCGTCGGAATAACATGACCATATAGCTACGCTATAATAAAACGTAGGAAATTTACCAACGTTAATTTAAAAACGTCGGAATATGTTGCTTATACCTATGTTTTTGAAAGCGTAGGTAACATTAGTGGCTATAGGCATGTTTTCTTGTAGTGAATGAAAGATCATAGATGTTAACACACCTTATAGGTCTTTTAAAACCCCTTAAAGATTAAGGGAAGGGAAAGGTGATGAATGCTAAAATAAAAATAACATCCTAGTAGTGTAGATATGATGAATGAGATGCTAGCCAATTAAGTAAAAAGCAAATTAGGAGAGAGTAGAAGAAGAGGGAGGTTGGTCCTCCAAAGCCGCAAGAGGAGGCTGCGTGGGTGACTTCCTGCAAAGATGAAGCGAAGGAGAACGTAGACGTTCTCTTCTCTTAAATTGTTGCAACGTAATGGGCTTCTAATTGCTCTTCTTGTAACCCCTAAACAGAGCCACCATGGGGGGTTTTATAGGCTCCCAATCCTTGCCCAATTGGTATTTAGAACAAGGAAGGGTTTCCACGAGATGGAACCTCCTTCCCTCGAAGGCCAAAAGCCCTTCCTCAACTGGAAAACACCATTCAGAGAAGGGTGCAGGTGAACCAAGTACTGAACGAGATGGCGTTAGGGTAGCTAACATCAATTAAAAATGGTGTCCCATGCAGCCGACGTAGATTCTCGGATAAAACAAGGAAATGAGAAAACTACTAAATTAAAAATAGAATTTGCGTCAGAGACAAAGACGTCAATTAAACCACGCCTTCCCAGAGAAGCGTTAATTCTTAAAAGGGCATCTCTTTGAAGAGGCGCTAATTCTTCAGAGGCTTTGTTTGTCAACTAAAAAAAGAATATGTGTCGACGGAGAAAATAGCGCCAGGATGGTCGATGTGAATTAAAAATAGTGTCTCTTTGAAGAGGTGCTGATTCTTCAAAGGGTGTGTCGACTCCCTCGCATATCTGTCGATTGAGAAATATGGCGTCTGCAGGATGGACGCTGATTAAAATTGGCATCTCTTTAAAGAGGCGCTAATTCTTGTAAAGGGTGTCTACACATTGGATGTTGATTCAAATTGACGTCGATGCCATTGACATAAATTTAGAAAATGTTATAAAAATAGAAATATCAACCTATTAAACCAGTAATGAAGTCCACTTTGGGGCGTTACTATGTGACATGAGATTTACTCATATTGGCGTCAATTTTAGCGTGTCTACAGCTGTCCCGCCTTGGCGTCTGCTTTACAAGGAAGTGAGACGAAAGAAAGTGTAGCGGAATAATAGCGAAGTAGAGATATACCGAAACTGGATGAAATGGAACGGACTGAAAAGTAGATGCCAAGGTGTGATGTGACACGCTCTTGACACTAAGTGTTAGAGACCCTTTCACAGTTCCAAATAAAACAACTTGAGTGATTGCAAGAATGCAACAATTGCTTGGACAAAAATCTAACTAAAAATGTGCACATGGGCACAGGAGGAGGAAAAGGAGGCCACCATTGGAGAGCGGTTACCAGCCACTATGGACGTGCTGTAACCAAGGTGATTTTTTTTTGGGAAAGAGGAGGAAACTAAGATAAGGATCCAATCAAAGGTGCTTTCAAGAAATCAACCCGATTGACTTCAAAGGGAACATAGTACTCGATGTGTAATGGAATATCTCATGTCAAGTTGAATTAAGAACCAGTGGCCCTCATTACTCATTTAACAAGAGATTTTTCACAGTTAAATCAAATTCCTACATGATGCATGCTGGGCTAAAGGAAAAAATTAAAACAAACTAAAAATTAGAAAATAATCAAGGATAATATTGTTAAGCCATCCAGACCAAGTCAGGACCCCAGTTCCCTAAGCTGACGCTAAGCTGAAGCCCGTTTATCCGCGCATCAACTAAAAAAATGGGACCATCATCCCTAGCCTTTGACGACTCAACGACCTATCCGCGTGACCAAGACTCTCACGGAATTATCACTATTTTTGTTGAAGGGGAACTCAAATTCCAAGTTCATCAAAGCCACAAGGTCCTTGATATGTTCTAATAATGTAAATACTATATAGTAAAATGCATACATGGAGAAAAAAGGAGAAGTAGATCGCAGAGAAATGCCATCGTGGAGCTCAATCCTTTCCTGGGGTGAGATGTAATTTTTGGGAGACCTCCCCAATATGCAAAGGAGATGGTTCCGGGGGAATAGTAGCTCACGATTGATGCAAGGGTCCACAAGATTTAAAATTGCCCATGGGGCGGGCAAAACCATGAGAATGAGGACGTGGTCCTTTAGAAAAATTGTGGTGAGAATCATAAAATTGAGGATTATATGATCTGCTTGGTTGGTCATCTTCATGATTATATGAATGATTTAACAAGTTGGTTTTGTTATCAAAGCAAAACATCATGAAAATCAAGAACTTATTCAATCAAAGCAATTTGCAAAGATGTCAAATAATGTGAGATGTTTACGCTTGATTTTTAAGTTAGACTTTGATGTGAATTAAGTGATTTTAACAAAGTTTGTGTAGTTCACTGTTGGCACCGGCTTATTTTCTCAAATTAATCGAGGATTAAGCATAGGGAAATACTCCCTAAATAGAGGAAAACGACGCATCGCCAAAGTTGCTCTACCAGTCGAGTTAAGCTCAAAAATCAAGACACTTCGTCGGGTCAAGCGGCGCAACATAACAAGCGGGGATCATCCCCGAATACCCTGCCTACGGTATTACACCATCGACACTTCAACAACCGGGTTAACTCAGGACTCTGAACAGCCTGCCGCATCATACGATTCTTCACCAAGGAGCGAGGGTCACCCCGACCACCAGACAAATGGCATCATCATGTCGACACCCAAGTCACCGGGCCCAAGCAAGGGCCCTAAACAGCTAGCCGTGACCCATGGCAACATCGATAATTGATCAGACCCACCCCCGATTACTCAGTTTGCAGGTTTACCCGCGTTCAACACAGCTACCCGAGCCGACCCGGGGGCGCCCTGACTACAAGCCACGCCATGTGGCACCCAGCAACGAGGTCGGGGTCTACCCTAGAGTCGCCTCCCTCCAGCCCTCTGAAGTCAAAGGAAGACCCATTCGGGCCAACCACTAGCTTCAGGAACTCACAGCACCCTTATACGGCCCACGCACGTGTGTCAGGAATTTTCCCGAGCACCTGGTGGGCGTGTATACTCCAGCAACTCTATAGTAAGTCGGAGCTGAACTCGGGACTCCCAGCAACCCATCGCGTCATGCACCACCATCGTGCGCCCTCGCACGTGGTCAGGTCGCGGGGGTCAACGGGGCAGCGCCCCTTACGGGGCTTTCCGGGGGCGGAGCCCCCAGAAGAAAATTTCTATTTTTTGAGGGCATTGCTGTCTTTTGATACTCTGTAGGCTGTCACCTGCCTCCCTACAGACCGGTGTTGAAGTGATCGAACCCCCAGTCAAACCCACGGTCAAAACCCGCGGTAAACCCCCAGTCAAACCTGTAGTCAAACCCAGGTAAACCCCCCAGTCCAGTCCACCTAAACCCCATGGGGGGGTTTAGGCGGACCAACCTCACCCCCCCAGGCTAGTACGCCTAAACCCCCACAAAATTAAAAAAAAAGAGTTTTTAACACACAAAAAAGCCCAGCCCCATGCCCAGTCATGCTAAACCCATGGTTTAGGAGGACCAGCCTGCCCCCCCAGGCTGGTCCGCCTAAACTTATCCAGAAACCAAAAAAAAAAGTTTTTTAATGAAGAAAAAACCCCTCCGTGAGGGGTTTAGGTAGACCAGACCAGCCCCTTGGGCTGGTCCGCCTAAACCCTCCCTCCCCCACTCCGTAAACAAAAAAAAAATTCTAAGGGTTTACCCGGACCAAACCCAGCCCTCAACTTGGTCCGCCTAAACCCTTCCCTGACCCTTCACCTTCCTCTATAAAAGCCCCCTTGGGAGCTCAAGGGGTGATGATGGAATGTAATGACTGCAAGAACCTACGACCTAACTACTGTACCCTCGGACATCCGTAGGCATCCAGCAACGGTTGAGGATGCGAGGAGCTAAGTGCGCGCGTGGTTGGCTTGTTGATCGGCTTGTACACACCGAGGGTATGTCACACGTACTCCCCTCACGCGGTGTCTAGCCATTGCACACATGTCCATCCCTGACGCATATAAGGCGTTATGACAATGGCGAACACACCCGCATCCTGGGTCCACCCACGTATGACAATCCACGGTGGCTACGCATAAGCCATGATGCCACACATACTTTTGACACGGAACCGCGTGCCTACTGCTCGCCCCGTGCTGGCCACCAACCGCTCTGATTGATGACTCGAGTTAGCCGGACTCTGGCCCGAGAGTAAGTTTCCCAGGGCCGGCCTCGACTCCCCAGCATGACGACATTCACCTTCTGAGGCCCAGACCCGACCGCTCATCTTGAGTCGCGTCCAACATCCGCCAGACGCCAGCCTACGACCGCCCCTACCACCTAGGCAGTCGGGCTTGTCTGGATCTCCTCATGGAGAGCCTCTGTAAAATGCGCGGATATCCGCCTTATCTAGAATTGACCCGGGGACCGACTCGCATATCAGAATTGTCCCGCGGCTTGCGCCCATTGTACTTTGGCCCCCTTGGCCCATTTATAAAGCCCACGTGGCTCTCATACAGCATGAAACCAGCTGAATACATGCACCCCTACTCAGGTCTCAGCTTCTTCCTGTACACGCCCAATTCCTTCTATCACAACGATGCACCCGGCACCCGGCACCCGACTGGCAGCTACTCCTGTCACATCGGAGCCCACGGCACCCGATCACTCAACAACTCAAGTCACAATGGTGCCCCCAGCACCCGACTACCAGCTACTCCAGTCACATCGGGGCCCGCGGCACCCGATCACTCAACAACTTCAGTTACAATGGTGCCCCCAGCACCAGACTACCAGCTACTCCAGTCACATCGGGGCCCGCAGCGCCCGATGACTCAACAACTCCAGTTACAACGGTGCCCCCGGCACCCGACTTCCAGCTACTCCAGTTATATCGGGGCCCACGACACCCGATGACTCAACATATCCAGTTACAACGGTGCCCTCGACACCTGACTGCCAGCTACTCCAGTCACATCGGGGCCCGCGACACCCGATCACTCAACAACTCCAGTCACAACGGTGCCCCCAGCACCCGACTGCTAGCTACTCCAGGCACATCAGGGCCCGCAGCACCCGATCGCTCAACAACTCTAGTCACAACAGTGCCCCCGACACCCGACTGCCAGCTACTACAGTCACATCGGGGCCCACGGCACCCGATGGCTCAACAACTCCAGTCACAACGGTGCCCTCGGCACCTGACTGCCAGCTACTCCAGTCACATCGGAGCCCGCGGCACCCGACCACTCAACTTCCCCAGCACAACAGTGCCCACGGCACCCCTACTGCCCCGACCTCGACACTGTCTCATGTCGAGAATACATTGTGACGCCCCCCCCAGGCGCCATCCTGTCGAGTCACAAGTCCTTTGGCGGACGCCACGTACGGATACGGAACTACCCACACAATAACGTAATGACCCGGGGATCGTCATAAATGACAGAATTGTCCCGTGGCTTGCAAGCATTTGTAATCGGCTCTCATGCCCTCATATAAATGCCTTTCATGGCATATAAGTCATGTAATCCAGTCGGGAAGCGGATCCCCCTCCTCGTCGGAACCCGTCTCTGCCCCAGTTATCCCTGTCATGTTGTTGTTACCCTGTCATTTTTGCATGGACTAAGCCCTCCCGACGTCGCGGCTCCCAGGGTCTCTAACTCTCCTCTTCGACTATAGAAACAAAGGTGTCCGGATTCAATCTGATGTAAAATAAACACCGGTTGCATGCGGCCGATGGGGAAAGATGTCCAGTACACGAATCCCCATAATCACCTGTGCACTTATACCAGCGGAACCTCCTCCTCTCCACGTGGCGCATGACATTTCATGCTCACGTGCCGTGCCCTGGCGGCACATCCCCTGTCAAACACTTGGTTCTACCTGTAATCGTCGAGAAATCGACTTTCACACCCGCATTCCACCCAGCCATCCATGTCCTAGTCTCCCAAAACGATTAACCATACGCCATCCCTTCCAGCACGTTCCTATCATTCCGTCTGCCTTCTTTTCAATACCCCCAGAATCCCCGTGTGCCCAATCGACCTATCTCAACCTTCTGTAAAAAGGCGAGTGTGTGCCCCCGCCACGAGGAGAAAAATAGAAGTGACTCCCCGCGCGCGTAAAGCATTCACTCTAGGGAAGAACCTAGTTTCAATATGAGGTCAACTCCAGTGCCAACTAGGTTGATCTTCTCACCATGTATTGGCCAACTAATCCCGGGGAACTTCAAGGTACAACCAGCCCGCTTACCAAAGAGGGAATCCTTTGGTATCGGGGACTTACGGAGGCCTTGGTGGAGGAATTTCCAGTCCAAGGAGAGGAGTTCTCGATTGGAGGATCCTTCCTTCACCAAGAGGGGGTAAAAGTGTGTAGGGAGAGGAGGTCTCCCAAGCCAAATGCCATATATGCAAGCGCTAATGCAAAAGAAAGGAAAAACACATATATGAATAGGAATATGTAAAAATAGTAGAAAACAGATCATAGAACAACAAAGTTTTGTGAAAACAAACAGAATTGGCAACAGGGACTGTCGGCACAAATTTTCAAATTCGCGTCCACTGCCCTGGATGTGCTTTTTTTTTTGGCAGAACGCGGTTTGTTACAAGACTGCGTTCACAAGAACGCGGTTCAGTCAACGACCGCGTTCACCCTCTGGAATGCGGCCAGAAAGCTAAAAAATGAACAAAATCGATGGAAAGAAAAGTATAAAAACACTCACAACATCACAGTGATACTCATGGCAATCAATCATGTTGGGTCTCAGAGTGTAGGGAAACAGATCTTGAAGGAGGGTTGAATAGAACCCTCTAAAACTAATGTCCAATTTAAAACTATCACCAGTTTCACACAGCGAAGACACACAATGGAGTTAGATTAATTTCTTAAAAATAGTTGAACAGAATTTTGGAGCACCAATAGTTTGATTAATATGTGTGTGAACATCCATAACATGTTGTAATGTATGTGCACAGCGAACAATCAATAAGTGTTAAGTGTGTGAAGAATGTACCTGTGAATGAGGTAGAAGACAATGAAACAATCGCACAACTCAGACCACAAGGCACAGGGATTATAAGGTGGTTCAGCACCACGACGGGCTCCCTACGTCCACCCCTCGCCAAAACTTGGTGAGGTTTCACAGCTGAAAAATGAGTACGGGGATAACTCCCCAACATGGAGCAAAGCTTCACAACATGCAGGACAAGCTTGCACACACACGGGGACATGCCCCAACACACACACGCAGGACAGATTCTGCACAAACATGGGGGTGAACCCCAGACCGCCCTGGATCTAAAATTCAGCGCCACACACACACACAAATGCTCAAACACCCTGAGCTTGTGCAGTCCTTGCACAGAAACACACACAAATATGTTGTTCAACATTTAGAGACAAGAGACAGTTAGACATGATAGCTATAAACACAATAAAATGAATTCTATAAAGACTCCTTAAGCCAAAGTTGGATGATCCGATTTTTGCAATAGCAGGCAAACTTCTCCTTCCTTCACTCTTCTTCTTTCTTCACTTGTTCTTTAAGGGATGAGCCTTCATCTTCACAGTCCCCGCTAGTTCAGTATGTTCTCCTTGTTCTTCTATCTCCTTTGCCACCTCTACTGGTTCATTGTGTTTCCAGATCTGCAGATTCTTCTTCTTGTTCTTCTTCTTCCTTCAGTGTTCTTCTCCTTTTGGTGCTGGAACGAGCTCATGGATATTCCTCTGCTTCTTCTGCTTGATCAATCCTTCATCGAAGGCCCTTGTAGTATATTTATAGAACTGGAGAAGAGTTTCATCCATTGATCTTGGATAAGGATAGTCTGGGTCCTCCATTACTTTTCAGATTCCAGGTGAGCTTTCCGTAAATCACAGAGAAAAAATAATTCAGCCCCTTTTGATTGGTACACGGTGGAAAGTAGGAATATTCTCCATAAAGGAGTCTCCTGGAATGTAACTTGGAGGGATGCCACGAGTCCTCGGATGTTGTGCCAATTATAAAAGACCGAAGGCACGAGGTCCACTTTGGTGAATAACGTGCTTGACACTTTTTCTGCACTGGCGACCTATCTATCACCCTTAATAAGGCATTTTTCACCCTTAGATGGCATTTGTCACCCTTACACGACATTTGTCACCCTTAGCGATATAAGTCGTCGCCTTTGTATTTTTTTTCTTCTCTGCTTGAGCCGTCGCCTTCAACTATTATTCACCCTTGTGAGCCATTTTACACCCTTACTGACCTATTTGTTGCCGTTAATACCAATTTTTTGGCCTTATTTTTCACTGCTAGCAAGATGCATCTGGCGGGCTTTAACTTGCCTAGCGTCGACTCCAAAACCTTATGGAGTCAACTCCACTACATCATTTTTCATGCCTTCAGCGCTGTTGAGCATTTGTTCGCCTTACCAGCCATTTGTCACCGTTGTGACTATTTTTCACCCTTACGACCCTCTTTTTCACCTATGTTCATCATTTGACTCCCTTCAGAAGTGTTTGCCACCTTTGAATATACGGGTTGGCTGACTTCACCTCCGCAAGCTATTTTTCACCGGTGTAGACCTATTTGTCAGCCTTATCCTCTATTTGTCACCCGTATAAAACTATTTGTCAACCTTATCACTTGCTTCTTTTGGAGTCGACTTCTATTCTTGAAACTTCTTCTTTTTGCCCTGTTCGACATTTGTCAGCACTATGAAACTTCATGTATGAAATCAAGTGATATAATCCATGAATGTAATATGCAAGCTCGTTAAACAAATTCACATCATAAGAACTGAAATCCAATGATATGCATTTATGAAATTGCTTAAACATATAAAAGCTAAAAAGCCTCATGAACTTCAACCTTGAACCAAGTCATCTAAACTTTGAATCATAGCAACATTCATCTTCACACATACATAAGCATTCATCATCACACATACATAAGCATAGCAACATAGCAACATTCATCATCAAAAATACATAGTCATAAGGTTTAGTTATCATCAAAATCCTTATGCACCCAGTGAGATAATGGAATCAAGGAAGTTTTACCAGTCAAAGAAGTCTGAATTCAAGATGATTAAGAATGCACAAACTAGAGGTGCCTAGTTGAGATGAGACCAAATTATGAATGTGGTGGATTATGAACCATGCAGGCATACAGATGAGTGATAACATGAACATGGTGAATACGAAGACAGTTTTGCCTAATCCAGATAGCACTTGTGAATGCAACTAATCTCTCCCTTTCTTGTTAAAGGTGGGAATCGGTGTAAGAAAGATACAGGTGAGTTAATACAACCAAAGTGTATATGTATAGCACCTGGAAGATTGTGCAATCATATAGGAGAATTAAGTAAAAATCAATGCAGTCAAGTAATTTTCTGAAGACATATTAAATCAAATTTCCAAGTGTGTAAGTGAATAACATGAAAATGGGTTTTAGCCATATGGATAACCAGATTTTCAGTTCAACACAAGAGATGTTACCCAGACTGCACTTCAATTTAGAAAGTAACATATTGGAGGCTTCACTCTGCCTCAATCAATTTTCAACAGAATTTTTCCATCTTTAAAATTGTCACAATTACCATAGAGACAATCTAAATTTTTCTTAGAGTGATTACGTTCAGTCTACTCCATTTTACGCAAGGAGACACATAGAGCTCATGCCAGACTCCCCGGTTATTTAGAGCATTAACTATTTCACTTCATTTTGAACAGGGATACTCTAGTACAACACTTTTCAGAAATGAACCACATCACATCTCAGGTGACGTGCATCCAATTTACTCAGTGAGACTAAGCATTGTTCTACCTTTCATTTTATCAAAACTTTTCATACTGAGGCAGGTAGCTTTTTCCTCAACTTCCTCTTTATCATCCATTGCAGCAAGTTTAATTTCTTTATAGTGTTGAAGAGAAACTCATATATCCTTATGTATAAAACTCATTTTCATATTTTGTGCATAAAGTGTGTGAATTTGATTTAGAATGTATATCAAAAATTTTCTTCAATACATGACACTACAGCTCTCCCTATATAGATGCACTTATTAAAAATTTACTCTCCCTGAGTGTGTGACATGATACACACCAGTGATGACTCAAATGCAACATTATTTACCAAGGGAGTGTGTGGTCTTAGAAATTCCAAGGAAGGGGTTATAGCATATATTAACATGCATGCACATAGTAAGGAAGATATGCAAAATACAATGCAAAATACTTTATGGGTGCAAAATGCAAATATTCAATTTCACTAGAATAAACTAAATACATCTAACACATGAATTCTTATTAGTGATTTTCAGAACAAACTCAATGATGGTTTTTTTTAAGAAAGGTATGCATCCTACAACCTATATCAGAATGTAATGCAAGATGCAAAAGCTTGATTTTCACTTCTAGTGACCTGAGCATTAAAACAGAATCTACAGGAAAGCATTCAAACAAGTGTAGGTCATCCAGTTGAGAACTCCCCCTTACTGGGAGCATCAAAAACATTTAAACAAGTGTCTCACCATTTTGCATTTCATGATTTTTATGAACAAGAATCCCGACATGATCAGAAATGTGCAAAGCACCCCATAGTGTTTTCAGACATTCACATTCAAGAGCGTGCAGCAAGAAAAATATGTAAACATGCAATCCATTCCAAAAAAAATTTTGCTCACTAGTGAGCAATGAATTGAATTTCAATGGCAGATCAGAAATAAATTTTTAGAGCCATTTCAGAAATTCATTTTCAGATTGATGCATGTCAGTCTAAAACACCATTCACAAGCCAGTTAGATTTATCAAGTTCGGGTACGAGACTGAGGTGAAGGTTCGAGGACCCGACTTACACATAGTGAGAGCTTCTAGGTGGACATAATCCACCCTTCCACTACACACTATTCAATTTACCAGAAATGCAGTTAAGCTCAAATGTGATACACGATATGTAGTTAACCTCAAAAATGCTCGTGCACTTCCAATTGAGAATCATTCATTTTGACAATTTTAGCACAGCAGAATAGAAGAACAATAGTTCAAGTTTTTAGAATTAATACCTGTCATACGAACAATATCATCAAGTGTCATAAGCTACTGCAGAGATTTCAGAGAATTACAACCAAGTTGTTAAGCACAATGGTTCATCCAAAGATCATAGAACAGCATCATGATCAATTCAGCTATAGCAATTGGCATGAGATGCATTTTCAAAAAAATGAGTTAGAGTCACTATTCCAAGTCATTCATTCAAAAACACCCCTTTCTACGTGGATTCAATGACTTCAATATGAAAACTAGCTTCCAAAGCTCTCCCTCAATAGGGAACAAGAAATCAGGAGTTCACAAAATCACACAGGATATGCATTTTGTCTATGTGCAAAGAGGACTATTATAAGGACTCCATTTAACATCAGAATTCTTACAGCAATTTTTAGCAGAGACATTAGCACAAGATGTACTTACTTAGAAATGAGCCGTAGACACTAGTACATATCAACCATCTCCCTTTCATAGTGTGCGAATTTCACAATTGGCATTTTGACAATAAGTCATGCATCCTATGACTTATATGAACAAGTGACTCATGTACCAGGCGGAGGCACATTCTCACGCGTGGTGATAGATTTCAGACAAGAATGACCTGCCCTTCCTCAGGTCATCATTTAATATACCATGTAGTCATGCAATGATGATCAGATACATGCAATGCAATCTCATAAAAAATAGATTTTTCATGATCCTTTTAGATGGATTTCCAGTTAAAAGAAGCTTAAGTTATTCTAAGAGGGCTCAGAGTTTTATTTTCACACATGTGCCTTGAGCAACCATTATTTTTTAAGCCTTCCATTTGGCCTCAAGACATTCCTGCAGCATAATTCTCATTTGCAATATTTAGGTACCCAAGTCTTCTTGGGTCCTAGATGGTTAGTTGCACCTCTAGTGGGTGCTCTCCACATTTTTTGGGCATGCATATCAACAAAATTCATTAAAGCACAGTCATGCATGGTATGCCCAAAATTGCCACAGTAGTGACAACTAACAGAAGACCTTGCATTTTTCTTAACAGTATAAGGATGGAATTTCTGTGGGTTGGCAAAGATGTAATTATTTTTAACATGGAAGTTCTTTCTTATATTTACTTGCCAACACTGTGACACACGGTGTCCTGGCTTTCCACAGGAATGACAGAGATCAGACGAATTTCATTGCTTGCCAAACATAGTTTCATTTCTGTATGCATGGAAACTATCCTTTTTCATGATGTTACATTCATGTATCATGTGTCCATATTCTCCACAATTGAAACAAGAAACACTTTTTCTTCTTTTGGGAACAAATTTATGTCCACATGCTTTCAAATCATCATTTTTCAATATGTAATAGTCATTCATCACATGTCCAGCCCTACCACACTAAAAACAACACATAGCAGATTTTCAGATATGGGTATGCTTCATGTGACTCTTATGAGCTTCAAATTTCTCATTTTGACTTTTAGGGCCATTTTGATAATTTGGTAAAGCATCAGTTTTCTTGGTCCTAGGTTGAGCATGAACTTTAGACTTTGGTTTCTCAACAGAAGGGTCATTTGAAGTGTTGGAGGAACGTGATGCATGCACAAAGAAAGTATGTATTTTCCAACCAAAAGCTTTCTTTTTATAGGGATCATACCCTAGATCTTCCCGTTAGAAATTCACCTTGGTCCCCAAGATTTTATCAAGATTTTTTACCCTTCGATAAATTTAGACAATGAAGCATTCAAATCATTGATTTCATTTTTAAGAGATGAAACATGTAATTCATAGCTAGCTATTTCTTCTTCACAGGAAATAATTCTTTCATTCAATGGAGCAATGATGGTTCTATAGCTTTCTATTTCCAGTTCTAGTAGATTCACATTTTTGGATTCATTAACTTCCACATTTTTTCCTTTTTCAAGAGCTAACAACCTTTCAGACATGGTTGTGTTCAACTGTTTCAATTTTTCATTTTATTCTCGCATACATGAAATGGTTTCTTTATTCTTTTTAATATAAATCAAGAAGGATTCATTTTCAGTTTTGAGTTCTGAGCATTTATCACATGAAGAGTTTTCGTGAAAGGATTTTTCAAGACTTTTCAAATTGCTTTAAAGTAAAGAAATCTGAATCAACATCGCACTGTTTCCCTTTTTGAGTTCTTTGTATTTATTTACAAGATTCTGACTCATAGTTTCCATTTCATGAAGTTTTTTAAGTTCTGAACACTTATCACAAAAGGCATTATCATGGAAGGTGTCTTCATGTTTATTTTTTAGCTTTCTATTTATAGATTTTACCTTCTTATATTTTTCAAGAATTTCATCATAGAGGTCCAATAATTCTTCGAAGGAAATTTCATCGGTTTCAGAAGTTACCTCTTGATTTCCTTCACTACTAGAATTTACCTTAGAACTTTCTTTACTTGATGTGTCCACCTTATCAACTATGAAACACATATCGTCCAGCTTTATCTCTTGAACCTTGATCAAGCCAACCATGATCTCCTTCGCCGTTTCACGTGAAGAAACAAATGGAAATATATCAGTTTTCACGGTAGATTTTAATAAACTCAAGACTGTAATATTATCATGGTGCATCTGTTTATCCTCTTTAGACCACATGGTCTCATCTAAAGGTAGTTTGTTGGGACCATAATAAATTAACTTCTAGAGGTTATGATTAATAGAATTGATCAGACACATTTTTCCTAACCATGAATCAAGATCATACCCAGTAAAGACAAGTAACCTCTTCATTGAGATTTGATCAACAGAAAAATTCATGATTGTAGAATGCACAGGGATCTCTTTGTAGCTCGTTAGATCTACCGACAGTTGAGCCTTGCTCTGATACTAATTGTTGGGTCCCGGAGTGTAGGGAAACAGATCTAGAAGGGGAGTTTGAAAAGATCCCTCTAAAAATAATGTCCAATTTAAAACTATCACAAGTTTCACACTGCGGAGACACACAATGGAGTTAGATCGATTTCTTAAAAACAGTTGAATAGAATTCTGGAGCGCCAACAGTTAGATTAATATGTGTGTGAACATCAATAACATGTTACAATGTATGTGCACAGCGAACAATCAATAAGTTTGCAGTGTGTGTAGAATGTACCTATGAATGAGGTAGAACATAATGAAACAATCGCACAACTCAGACCACAAGGCACATGGATTTTAAGGTGGTTCGGGACCACGACGGGCTCCCTCTGTCCACCCCTCACCAAAACCTGGGGAGGCTTCACTGCTGGAAAACCAGCACGGGGATAACTCCCCAACACGGAGCAAAGCTCCACAACACGCAGGACAAGTCTACAGACACATGGGGACACGCCCCAACACACACACCTAGGATAGATCCTGCACAAACACGGGGGTGAACCCCAGACCGCCTTGGATCTGAAATCCAGCGGCATACACACACACAATTGCTCAGACACCCTGAGCATGTGCAGCACTTGCACATAAACACACATAAATATGTTGTTCAACGTTTAGAGACAAGATACATTTAGACATGATAGCTATAAACACAATAAAATGAATTCTATAAAGACTCCCTAAGCCAACGTCAGATGATCTGAGTTTTGCAATAGCAGGTGAACTTCTCCTTCCTTCACTCTTCTTCTTTCATCACTTGTTCTTCAATGCATGAGGCTTCCTCTTCACAGTCCCTACTAGTTCAGCAGGCTCTCCTTCTTCTTCTATCTTCTTCGCAACCTCTACTGGTTCCTTGTGTTTCCAGATCTATAGATTCTTCTTCTTCTTCTTCTTCTTCTTCTTCTTCTTCTTCTTCTTCCTTCAGTGTTCTTCTCCTTTTGGTGCTGGAATGAGCTCAAGGATATTCCTCTGCTTTTTCTGCTCGATCAAACCTTCATCGAAGGCCCTTGCAGTATATTTATAGAACTGGAGAAGAGTTTCATCCCTTGATCTTGGATAAGGATAATCTGGGTCATCCACTACTTTTCAGATTCCAAGTGAGCTTTTCGTAAATCATAGAGAAAAAATAATTCAGCCCCTTTTGATTGGTCCACGGTGGAAAGTAGGAATATTCTCCATAAAGGAGTCTTCTCGAATATAACCTTGAGGGATGCCACGTGTCCTCGGATGCTGTACCAATTATATAAGATCGAAGGCACGAGGTCCACTTTGGTGAATCACGTGTTTGACCCTTTTTCTGCACTGGCGACCTATTTGTCACCCTTAATAAGGTATTTTTCACCCTTAGATGGCATTTGTCAGCCTTACACGGCATTTGTCACCCTTAGCGATATAAACCATCACATTTGTATTTTTTTCTTATCTACTTGAGCCGTCGCCTTCACCTATTATGAACCCTTGTGAGCCATTTTACACCCTTACTCACCTATTTGTCGCCGTTAACACCCATTTTTCGCCCTTATTCTTCAATACTAGCAAGATGCATCTGGCGGGCTTTAACTTGCCTGGTGTCGACTCCAAAACCTTATGGAGTCAACTCCACTACATCATTTTTCATGTCTTCAGTGCTGTTGAGCATTTGTTCACCATTCCAGCCATTTGTCACCGTCGTGACTTATTTTTCACCCTTATGACCCTCTTTTTCACCTATGTTCATCATTTGACTCCCTTCAAAAGTGTTTGCCACCTTTGAATATAAGGGTTGGCTGACTTCACCTCCGCAAGTTATTTTTACCCGTGTAGACCTATTTGTCAGCCTTATCCTCTATTTGTCACCCGTATAAAGCTATTTGTCAGCCTTATCACTTGCTTCTTTTGGAGTCGACTTCTCTTCTTGAAACTTCTTCTTTTTGCCCTGTTCGACATTTGTCAGCACTATGAAACTTCATATATGAAATCAAGTGATATAATCCATGAATGTAATATGCAAGCTTGTTAAACAAATTCACATCATAAGAACTGAAATCCAATGATATGCATTTATGAAATTGCTTAAACATATAAAAGCTCAAAAGCCTCATGAACTTCAACCTTGAAGCAATTCATCTAAACTTTGAATCATAGCAACATTCATCTTCACACAGACATAAACATTCATCATCACACAGACATAAGCATAGCAACATAGCAACATTCATCATAAAAGACACACAGTCATAAGGTTTAGTTATCATCAAAATCCATATGCACCCAGTGATATAATGGAATCAAGGTAGTTTTACCAGTCAAAGCAGTCTGAATTCAAGATGATTAAGATTGCACAAACTAGAGGTGCCTAGTTGAGATGAGACCAAATTATGAATGTGATGGATTATGAACACATACAGATGAGTGATAACATGAACATGCTGAATACGAAGACAGCTTTACCTAATCCAGATAGCACTTGTGAATGCAACTAATCTCCCCCTTTCTTGTTAAAGGTGGGAATGGGTGTAAGAAAGATACAGGTGAGTTAATAAAACCAAAGTGTTCATGTATAGCACTTGGAGGATTGTGCACTCATATAAGAGAATTAAGCAAAAATCAATCCAGTCAAGTAATTTTCTGAAGACATATTAAATCAAATTTCCAAGTGTGTAAGTGAATAACATGAAAATGGGTTTTAGCCATATGGATAACCAGATTTTCAGTTCAACACAAGAGATATTACCCAGACTGCACTTTAATTTAGAAAGCAGCATATTGGAGGCTTCACTCTACCTCAATCAATTTTCAAAAGAATTTTTCCATCTCAAAAATTTTCACAACTACCATAGAGACAATCTAAATTTTTCTTAGAGTGATTAAGTTCAGTCTACTCCATTTTACGTAAGGAGACACATAGAGCTCATGTCAGACTCCCCGGTTACTTAGAGCACTAACTATTTCACTTCATTTTGAACAGAGATACTCTAGTACAACAATTTTCAGAAATGAACCACATCACATCTCAGGTGACGTGCATCTAATTTACTCAGTGAGACTAAGTATTGCTCTGCCTTTCATTTTATCAAAACTTTTCATACTGAGGCGGGTAGCTTTTTCCTCAACTTCCTCTTTATCATCCATTGGAGCAAGTTTAATTTCTTTATAGTGTTGAAGAGAAACTCATATATCCTTATGTATAACACTCATTTTCATATTTTATGCATAAAGTGTGTGAATTTGATTTAGAATGTATATCAAAAATTTTCTTGAATATATGACACTACAGCTCTCCCTATATAGATGCACTTATTAAAAATTTACTCTCCCTAAGTGTGTGACATGATACACACCAGTGATGACTCAAATGCAACATTATTTACCAAGGGAGTGTGTGGTCTTAGAAATTCCAAGGAAGGGATTATAGCATATATTAATATGCAAGCACATAGTAAGGAAGATATACTGTATGCAATGCAAAATACTTCATGGGTGCAAAATGCATATATTCAATTTCACTATATTAAACTAAATGCACCTAATGCATAATTTCTTATTCATGATTTTGAGGAAAAACTCAATGATGGTTTTTTTGAAGAAAGATATGCAACCTACAACCTATATGAGAATGTAATGCAAGATGCAAAAGCTTGATTTCACTTCTAGTGACCTGAGCATTAAAACAGAATCTATAGGAAAGCATTCTCACAAATGTAGGTCATCTAGTTGAGAACTCCCCCTCACTGGGAGCATCAAAAACATTTAAACAAGTGTCTACTCATTCTCCATTTCACGATTTTTATGAACAAGAATCCAGACATGTTCAGAAATGTGCAAAGCACCCCATAGTGTTTTCAGACATTCACAATCAAGAGCATGCAGCAAGAAAAATATGTAAACATGCAATCCATTCCAAAAAAAAATTCGCTCACTAGTGAGCAATGAATTGAATTTCAAAGGCAGTTCAGAAACAGATTTTCAGAGCCATTTCAAAAATTTATTTTCAGATTGATGCATGTCAGTCTAAAACAACATTCACAAGCCAGACAGATTTATCAAGTTCAAGTACAAGATGGAGGTGAAGGTTCGAGGACCCGACTCACACATAGTGAAAGCTTTCAGGTGGACATAATCCTCCCTTCCACTACACACTATTCAATATTCTAGAAATGCGGTTAAGCTAAATGCGATACACGATATGCAGTTAACCTCAAAAGTGCTCATGCACTTCCAATTGAGAATCATTCATTTTGACAATTTCAGCACAATAGAATAGAAGAACAATAGTTCATGTTTTCAGAATTAAGAACTGTCATACGAACAATATCATCAAGTGTCATAAGCTATTGTAGAGATTTCAGAGAATTACAACCAAGTTGTTAAGCACAATGGTTCATCCAAAGATCATAGATCAGCATCATGATCAATTCAGCTATAGCAATTGGCATCAGATGCATTTCCAGAAAAATGAGTTAGAGTCACTATTCCAAGTCATTCATTCAAAAACTCCCCTTTCTAGGTGGATTCAATGACTTTTAGAGTAACAAACACACATCAAGCTTCAATATAAAAACTAGCTTTCAAAGCTCTCCCTCAATAGGGAACAAGAAATCAAGAGTTCACAAAAATCACACAAGATATGCATTTTGTCTATGTGCAAAGAGGACTATTATAAGGACTCCAGTTAACATCAGAATTCTTACAGCAGTTTTTAGCAGAGACATTAGCACAAGATGTACTTACTTAGAAATGAGCCTTAGCCACAAGTACATATCAACCATCCCTCTTTCATAGTGTACGAATTTCACAATTGACCTTTTGACAATAAGTCATGCATCCTATGACTTATATGAACAAGTGACTCATGTACCAGGCGGAGGCACATTCTCAGGCGTGATGATAGATTTCAGACAAGAATGACCTGCCCTTCCTCAGGTCATCATTTAATATACCATGTAGTCATGCAATGATGATCAGATAGACGCAACGCAATCTCATAAAAAATAGATTTTTCATGATCCTTTTAGATGGATTTCCAGTTAAAACAAGCTTCAGTTATTCTAAGAGGGCTCAGAGTTTTATTTTCACACATGTACCTTGAGCAACCATTATTTTACAAGCCTTCCATTTGGCCTCAAGGCATTCCGGCAGCATAATTCTCATTTGCAATATTTAGGTACCCAAGTCTTCTTGGGTCCTAAATGGTTAGCTGCACCTCTAGTGGGTGCTCTCGATATTTTTTGGGCATGCATATCATCAATATTCATTAAAGCACAGTCATGCATGGTATGCCCAAAATTATCACAGTAGTGACAACTAACAGAAGACCTTGCATTCTTCTTAACGGTATAAGGATGGAATTTCTGTGGGTTGGCAAAAATGTAATTATTTTTAACATGGAAGTTCTTTCTTATATTTACTTGCCAACACTGTGACACACGGTGTCCTGGCTTTTCACAGGAATGACAATGATTAGACGAATTTAATTGTTTGCCAAACACAGTTTCATTTCTGTATGCATGGAAACTATCCTTTTTCATGATGTTACATTCATGCATCAAGTGTCCATGTTCTCCACAATTGAAACAAGAAACACTTTTTCATCTTTTGGGGACAAATTTATTTCCACATGCTTTCAAATCATCATTTTTAATATGTAATAGTTATTCATCACATGTCCAGCCCTACCATAATAAAAACAACACATAGCAGATTTTCGGATATGGGTATGCTTCATGTGACTCTTATGAGCATCAAATTTGTCATTATGACTTTTAGGGCAATTTTGATAATTTGGTAAAGTATCAGATTTTCTTGGTCCTAGGTTGAGCATGAACTTTAGACTTTGGTTTCTCAACAGAAGGGTCATTTGAAGTGTTGGAGGAACATGATGCATGCACAAAGGAAGTTTGAATTTTCAAACGAAAAGTTTTCTTTTTACAGGGATCACACCCTAGATCTTCCCGTTGGAAATTCACCTTGGTCCCCATGATTTTATGAAGATTTTCTTTCCCTATGATAAATTTAGACAATGAAGCATCCAAATCACTGATTTCATTTTTAAGAGATGAAGCATGCAATTCATAGCTAGCTATTTCTTATTCACAGGAAATAATTCTTTCATTCAATGGAGCATTGATGGTTCGGAAGCTTTCTATTTCCTGTTTCAGCATATTCACATTTTCAGATTCATGAACTTCCACAGTTTTTCCTTTTTCAAGAGCTAACAACCTTTCAGACATGGTTGTGTTCAACTGTTTCAATTTTTTATTTTCTTCTCTCATACATGAAATAGTTTCTTCATGCTTTTTAATATCAATCAAGAAGGATTCATTTACAGTTTTGAGTTCTGAGCATTTATCACATGAAGTGTTTTCATGAAAGGATTTTTCAAGACTTTTCAAATTACTTTCAAGCAAAGAAATCTGAATCAACATCGCACTATTTTCCTTTTTGAGTTCTTTATTTTCATTTACAAGATTCTGACTCATAGTTTCCATTTCATGAAGTTTTTCAAGTTCAGAACACTTATCACAAAAAGCATTATCATGGAAGGTGTCTTCAGGTTTATTTTTGAGATTTCTATTTATAGATTTTACCTTCTTATATTTTTCAAGCAATTCATCATAGAGGTCCAATAATTCTTTAAAAGAAATTTCATCGGTTTTAGAAGTTACCTCTTGATTTCCTTCACTACCAGAATTTACCTTAGAACTTTCTTTACTTGATGTGTCCACCTTATCAACCATGAAACACAGATCATCCAGCTTTATCTCTTGAGCCTTGATCAAGCCAACCATGATCTCCTTCGCCGTTTCACATGAAGAAACAAATGGAAATATATCAGTGTTCACGGTAGCTTTTAATAAACTCAAGACTGTAATGTTAGCATGGTGCATCTGTTTATCCTCTTTAGACCACATGGTCTCATCTAAAGGCAGTTTGTTGGGACCATGATAAATTAACTTCCAGAGGTTATGATTAATAGAATTGATCAGCCCACTGATGGGGACATCAGCGACAACCAGCTCACTTTGTGTTTGCATTTATTTCCTTTTGTATTTGTATGTACGCCCTTGTGATATATGCGTACACAATAGTAGGTCTTAGTGGGTTTATTTGCAAAAGGCCATTGGGTTTCTTTGCAAATATGCTTGTAGGCCCTGCAGGGGCCCCCTCCCTCCTCCTTATTGGTCCACATGGACTCTTGGGTCCAAGGTGGCTGGTCCATGGTCCAAATTTGGACTTGGACCATGAATTAAATAAAGAAGATAATTCCAAATTGTCCTCTTTAAGGGGGGGGGGGGCGGACCTATTAGTTTATTTGGGTTTAATGTGGTGTTCACACCACATCTCAACCCTCCATTCTTCAACCCTTGATCCAAGGGCTCATATTAGATTAGAACCCTTTCATATAAATACTTGTATTTTCTTATGAAAGAATTAATGAAGAAGAAATTAGCATTTTGCCTCCTTGAAGCTTGTGCCCCTCTCCCCTCTCTCACTGGTGTTCTTCCACCTCCAGCCCAGTTATAGAGTGAGATCCCTCCCCTCTTGATCCCCTCCAACTTCTGAAGCAGCTCCGGTGATCGCCGCCGCCGCCGTCTCGCCGCCGACGCGTCTTCACCAACGAATTCGGTTTTCTGTCCACTCTAGACAGACCTCTCTTCTCCGAATTGTCCCTCTCTCTTCCCTCATCTTCTGAAGCTCCAATTTTCAGGGTTGGTTCCCCTCTTGAACCCTTACCTCCACAAAAAATTTCAGGCAAAAATTCGTCCTTTAGATATTTTTAGATTTTCGTCCAAGTTCAAATTTCAGTTCTGTCCAGGTTCTGTCTACTGTTCATCAGTTCTGAGTCTACCTTGTTCGACCCATGTTTTGAATTTTTTTGGGGCTCTAAAAATTACTGAGACTTCTGTCCACATATGTCTACCACCATGGATTTTCTTAATTTTTGATAAGGTCTCTAGGTATTTTTCAAAATTCGTACCAGTTCCTGTGAGCAATTTTTCCACAGTGTCCCAGATCCGACCCAGGTCCACTCAAAAAATCCCATAAAATCCGTTTCCTATCCAAATCAAAAACCAAAAATAGTCCCGGTTTTCTATCTCAGAGATCTTCAACTTTTATGAAGAACTCATCTCCATATTCCAAGGTCCTCCCACCGGTCAACGGTGATTTTCAGAGAAGTCAGAACCTGCCCCTGCAGTTCTGGCCTGTTTACAGCAAGGGTGTAAATTCCATAAGTCAGATATACGTATCTGATTATTTTTTCTGAAGGCCCCTACGTCGAAGTATTTGGAGTCCTCTTTCCAACGGCGCTGAGCTCGTTGCATTCCGACGACGGGGTTGATCACAGCAGCTGATCTCGCCGGACAGCGCGCGAGAAGACAGCAAGTGCAGACTTGTGGCCGGTTTCCCGCGAGCGTCGTCCGAGGGCCGCCCGGCGTCCGGCGGTCGTTCCAGCAACTCGCCATCCTAGGGGAGCGCTTCCCAAGTGTACCCACACCAGAGGAGGCATCAGGTCCCACACGACCCCTCCGGTCCACACGTGGGCCCCACTAGCACGAGTACGCGCGAAGCCGAAGCCGTGCCCGGAAACCGCCCGTCAACCCGGAATTGATCCTCCCGGGTCCCCTTGTGTCGCCCGTTACCTCCCTGCGTGGAGTGGGCTTACTTGTATTGCTGTAATCTTAATGTATTAAGTTCCCGGGAGTACGAGTTTCGGCCGGGTGCCATCTTCGCCACGCCGAGCGCGTGGAGGTATCGTATTCGCTCCTTGCTTGGCATTCCGCTTATTTCTATATATGCTTGTTTATGCCGCTGCTAGAGAGCATGTGTAGGATTACCTAGCTCGCTTTTAATTTATCATATCACTGCTGCGAGTGAGAGAGTGACCGTCCCGTGACCCGATCCGGGCACAATTGAGAGCCGACCACCCTAGCTCACTGCCGGTTGTTCAACCGCGCACATCCGACGCTTCCCTCGCTAAGGGACGACCGCTAGCTTATCGTGTCCGTGGTCCCGTCCCGCATCAATTTGGTATCAGAGCGAGTTTGAGTCTAGGGTGTCAAAAAGTAAAAAAAAAAAGTGTGTCATTTACGTCTAGTCATTAGTCGGTCTAAGTCGTGTTTAGGATCATCATATTTTTAAAACAACAAAAAGAGTCGTTTTTGGGTCGCATACATCCCTTTACTCGGTATATAAAAAGGTGTTGTCCGACCGTTAGGTTACGCCTATCGGGAAGGCCGCACACTTGTGCGAGTGACCTTCAGGTCAATTATCTCCGCCGCGTACCGAGTTTTGGTTAAGTCTAGGCGCATCATTTTGCATTAGTGTGTTTTGCTTTAGTCGGTGTCCTCTAGTCGGTGTGTTTGCATGCCCACTCGTCGGGGTACTCAGTACTCACCCCCACCCCCACCTATGGCCAACCCACGGGATACCTCGGGAGACTTCCACTCCCTACAAGAGGCGATGATGGCCATTATGGCTAGGTTGGACCAATCCGATGCTAACTTTCGGACCTTCTCCGAGAATATGGATGGTCGCCTTAGGGCCATGGAGGGACGCATGGAAAACTCCGATAGGTCGGTCCAAGACCTCGTTGGGCGGTTAGATAGGATGTCACACGGGGACCCTCCTGGGGCAGCCCAAGGTCCACCCGCACCTCCTCCCGCGGGGGCCCAAGTCCCACCCGCTCCCATGGCCCAAGTCCAGGCCGCTCCCTCGGCCCAAAACCAGCCACCACTGGTTCCTCCACCCGCCCCTCCTCGGGTTCCCCAACTACCACACCGTGACCTTGGTCTCGAGGACTATGGGTCCGACAATGCCTACGAGGGGTATGGTCAACGCCGTCGTGGTTTTCAGCCACAACGAGATGAGGATGATGATCGGGTCCTTAAGACCGTGCGAGCGGATCCTCCCGCTTTTTACGGGTCTTTGGATCTGAAAGTCTACCTAGATTGGGAGTTTGGCATGGACCGTTATTTTGAATGGTATGATATGTCGGAGCGTCGAAGGGTCCGATTTGCCACCATGAAACTCATGGGGCAGGCACAAACCTATTGGAAGAATGTGGAGAGCCTGCTACTTCAGCGGCTAGAACCCCCGATTGACACATGGGCCGAGATGAAGAATAAACTTCGGCAAAAGTACCTTCCTCCCACATACCGCCAGCGACTCATCGATAGATGGCAAAGTCTTAGCCAGGGAGACCGGTCCGTCTCCGAATACATCGCGGAGTTTGATGAGTACTTTCTACGATGTGGTGTCACGGAGGAGAGTACCATGCCCATGTCCCGCTTTCGATGTGGTTTGCGGCCACACTACCAGTATGAGCTTTTCTGCCGCAATGCCAAGACGTTGGAAGAGGCATATCAGGTTGCTCTCGAGATGGAGCAATTTGAGGGAGAGTTCGAGTCTAGCCATCGGTTGGGCCCCACCCCTCTCCGTAGTACCGAGCCCCGTCACTCTATAGGCCCACATCAGCGGCCTCCCATGGCTCGACCTCAGGAGCCCACCCGTCAGGAGCACTTCGCTCCACGGCCTCGCCCTCCTCCACCCCGGGATCTATTTCCATCCCAACCACCGGCACCCTTTGCCCGTCCCCCAGCTCCTATAGCCCGTCCTCTAGCACCGGCACCCCCGCCACTCTTGTCCAAGGCACCTACACCTCCCCCATTGTTGCCTACACCCCCTACCCGGCGGGATGATAAGGGTAAGGCCCCTCTTATCGGGGAGAGTAGTCGATCGTGAATACAATGTTTCCACTATCACGGGTACGGCCACATTGCTAGTGAGTGTCCCGCTCGCACCACCCTAGCCTTAGGTGTTGGAGGATCCGCACCTCCCGAGCTTGAGCATGTCGATTACGAGGCCGACGAGGCACTGGCCGATGAATACTATGCCATGGGGGAAGAGCTGGGCGACCCTTCTGCCGCCCAAGATGTCGCCACCTAGTGGGTTTGATGCTACCACCTTAGTCTAGAGTCGTGCATGAGTCAGTGTGCTTTCTTTGTGTGGTTTGTTTTTGTGGTGATTTTGAGTCAATTGTTTGCATGGTTTGCATTCATGTGTCAGTGCATGGTGAGTCTGCATGTGTCTTGTGCAAGCTCGTGTCGTTCCCAAATGAGTGTGAAGCGAGTCGATTCACTTGACGAGTATGGGATCGGTTTACTTCTATACCCGGATCAGTCACCTATAGGGACTCAGCAGTGATTCCTACTGAGTCTTTGAGCTGTTTCCTTCCGTTGACAGTGCCCCTTCGGAGTGACCACCTTTGGCCATAGCAGTGCGCATATCGAGTATATGTGGAATGAGCAGGTGCCGATCACTTGGAGTGGAGCATACCCGCGCTACTTGGCACGGTGACGGATCCGCCGGAGACCTGAGCAGCCGCACCCTTTACTCGACGGGGTCGAGTTCCTCCCACCCGGGGAGAATTGATGGGGACATCAGCGACAACCAGCTCACTTTGTGTTTGCATTTATGTCCTTTTGTATTTGTATGTACGCCCTTGTGATATATGCGTACACAATAGTAGGTCTTAGTGGGTTTATTTACAAAAGGCCATTGGGTTTCTTTGCAAATATGCTTGTAGGCCCTACAGGGGCCCCCTCCCTCCTCCTTATTGGTCCACATGGACTCTTGGGTCCAAGGTGGCTGGTCCATGGTCCAAATTTGGACTTGGACCATGAATTAAATAAAGAAGACAATTCCAAATTGTCCTCTTTAAGGGGGGGGGGGGGGGGGGCGGACCTATTAGTTTATTTGGGTTTAATGTGGTGTTCACACCACATCTCAACCCTCCATTCTTCAACCCTTGATCCAAGGGCTCATATTAGATTAGAACCCTTTCATATAAATACTTGTATTTTCTTATGGAAAGAATTAATGAAGAAGAAATTAGCATTTTGCCTCCTTGAAGCTTGTGCCCCTCTCCCCTCTCTCCCTGGTGTTCTTCCACCTCCAGCCCAGTTATAGAGTGAGATCCCTCCCCTCTTGATCCCCTCCAACTTCTGAAGCAGCTCCGGTGATCGCCGCCGCCGCCGTCTCGCCGCCGACGCGTCTTCACCAACGAATTCAGTTTTCTGTCCACTCTGGACAGACCTCTCTTCTCCGAATTGTCCCTCTCTCTTCCCTCATCTTCTGAAGCTCCAATTTTCAGGGTTGGTTCCCCTCTTGAACCCTTACCTCCACAAAAAATTGCAGGCAAAAATTCGTCCTTTAGATATTTTTAGATTTTCGTCCAAGTTCAAATTTCAGTTCTGTCCAGGTTCTGTCTACTGTTCATCAGTTCTGAGTCTACCTTGTTCGACCCATGTTTTGAATTTTTTTGGGGCTCTAAAAATTACTGTGACTTCTGTCCACATATGTATACCACCATGAATTTTATTAATTTTTGATAAGGTCTCTAGGTATTTTTCAAAATTCGTACCAGTTCCTGTGAGCAATTTTTCCACAGTGTCCCAGATCCGACCCAGGTCCACTCCAAAAATCCCATAAAATCCATTTCCTATCCAAATCAAAAACGAAAAATAGTCCCGGTTTTCTATCTCAGATATCTTCAACTTTTATGAAGAACTCATCTCCATATTCCAAGGTCCTCCCACCGGTCAACGGTGATTTTCAGAGAAGTTAGAACCTGCCCCTGCAGTTCTGGCCTGTTTACAGCAAGGGTGTAAATTCCATAAGTCAGATATACGTATCTGATTATTTTTTCTGAAGGCCCCTACGTCGAAGTATTTGGAGTCCTCTTTCCAACGGCCCCGAGCTCGTTGCATTCCGACGACGGGGTTGATCACAGCAGCTGATCTCGCCGGACAGCGCGCGAGAAGACAGCAAGTGCAGACTTGTGGCCGGTTTCCCGCGAGCGTCGTCCGAGGGCCGCCCGGCGTCCGGCGGTCGTTCCAGCAACTCGCCATCCTAGGGGAGCGCTTCCCAAGTGTACCCACACCAGAGGAGGCATCAGGTCCCACACGACCCCTCCGGTCCACACGTGGGCCCCACTAGCACGAGTACGCGCGAAGCCGAAGCCGTGCCCGGAAACCGCCCGTCAACCCGGAATTGGTCCTCCCGGGTCCCCTTGTGTCGCCCGTTACCTCCCTGCGTGGAGTGGGCTTATTTGTATTGCTGTAATCTTAATGTATTAAGTTCCCGGGAGTACGAGTTTCGGCCGGGTGCCATCTTCGCCACGCCGAGCGCGTGGAGGTATCGTATTCGCTCCTTGCTTGGCATTCCGCTTATTTCTATATATGCTTGTTTATGCCGCTGCTAGAGAGCATGTGTAGGATTACCTAGCTCGCTTTTAATTTATCATATCACTGCTGCGAGTGAGAGAGTGACCGTCCCGTGACCCGATCCGGGCACAATTGAGAGCCAACCACCCTTGCTCACTGCCGGTTGTTCAACCGCGCACATCCGACGCTTCCCTCGCTAAGGGACGACCGCTAGCTTATCGTGTCCGTGGTCCCGTCCCGCATCACCCACACAATTTTTCTAACCATGAATCAAGATCATACCCAGTAAAGACAAGTAAACTATTCAATGAGATTTGATCAATAGAAAAATTCATGAATGTAGAATGCACTGGGATCTCTTTGTAGATCGTTAGATCTAGGGACAGTTGAGCCTTGCTCTGATACCAATTATTGGGTCCCGGAGTGTAGGGAAATAGATCTAGAAGGGGGAGGTTGAATAGATCCCTCTAAAAATAATGTCCAATTTAAAACTCTCAGCAGTTTCAAACAGTGGAGACACACAATGGAGTTAGATCGATTTCTTAAAAATAGTTGAACAAAATTCTGGAGCACCAACAGTTAAAGTAATATCTACATGAACATCAATAACATGTTACAATGTATATGCGCAACGAACAATCAATAAGCTTGCAGTGTGTGTAGAATGTACCTATGAATGAGGTAGAAGATAATGAAACAATCGCACAAGTTAGACCACAAGGCACAGATATTTTAAGGTGGTTCGGGACTATGGCAGGCTCCCTCCGTCCACCCCTCACCAAAACTTGGGGAGGCTTAACTGCTGGAAAACCAGCATGGGGATAACTTCCCAACATGGAGCAAAGCTCCACAACACGTAGGACAAGCTTGCACACACACGGGGACAAGCCCCAACATACACACGCAGGACAGATCCTGTACAAACACAGCACACACACACCCACAAACACACACACACACCCATAAATGCTCAGATACCCTGAGCCTGTGCAGCCCTTGCACAGAAACACACAACAATATGTTGTTCAACGTTTAGAGACAAGATATAGTTAGACATGATAGCTATAAACACAATAAAATGAATTCTATAAAGACTCCCTAAGCAAAAGTCAGATGATCTGATTTTTGCAACAGCAGGCAAACTTCTCCTTCCTTCACTCTTCTTCTTTCATCACTTGTTCTTCAATGAATGAGGCTTCCTCTTCACAGTCCCTGCTAGTTCAATAGGTTCTCCTTCTTCTTCTATCTTCTTCACAACCTCTACTGGTTCCTTGTGTTTCCAGATCTACATATTCTTCTTCTTCTTCTTCTTCTTCTTCTTCTTCTTCTTCTTCTTCTTCCTTCAATGTTCTTCTCCTTTTGGTGCCGGAACGAGCTCACGGATATTCCTCTGCTTCTTCTGCTCAATCAATCCTTCATCAAAGGCCCTTGTAGTATATTTATAGAACTGGAGAAGAGTTTCATCCCTTGATATTGGATAAGGATAATCTGGGTCATCCATTACTTTTCAGATTCCAAGTGAGCTTTTCGTAAATCACAGAGAAAAAATAATTCAGCCCCTTTTGATTGGTCCACGGTGGAAAGTAGGAATATTCTCCATAAAGGAGTCTTCTAGAATGTAACCTGGAGGGATGCCACGTGTCCTCGGATGCTGGGCCAATTATAGAAGACCGAAGGCACAAGGTCCACTTTGGAGAATCACATGTTTGACCCTTTTTCTGCACTGGCGACCTATTTGTCACCCTTAATAAGGAATTTTTCACCCTTAGATGGCATCTGTCACCCTTACACGGCATTTGTCACCCTTAGCGATATAAGCCGTCGCCCTTGTATTTTTTTCTTCTCTGCTTGAGCCGTCGCCTTCACCTATTATTAACCCTTGTGAGCCATTTTACACCCTTACTCACCTATTTGTCGCTGTTAATGTCCATTTTTTGCCCTTATTCTTCACTACTTGCAAGATGCATCTGGCGGGCTTTAACTTGCCTGGCGTCGACTCCAAAACCTTATGGAGTCGACTCCACTACATCATTTTTCATGTCTTCAGCGTTGTTGAGCATTTGTTCACCTTACCAGCCATTTGTCACCATTGTGACTTATTTTTCACCCTTCGACCCTCTTTTTCACCTATGTTCATCATTTGACTCCCTTCAGAAGTGTTTGCCACCATTGAATATACGGGTCTGCTGACTTCACCTCCGCAAGCTATTTTTCACCCGTGTAGACCTATTTGTCAGCCTTATCTAATATTTGTCACCCGTATAAAGCTATTTGTCAGCCTTATCACTTGCCTCTTTTGGAGTCGACTTCTCGTCTTGAAACTTATTCTTTTCGCCATGTTCGACATTTGTCAGCACTATGAAACTTCATATATGAAATTAAGTGATATAATCCATGAATGTAATATGCAAGCTCGTTAAACAAATTCACATCATAAGAACTGAAATCCAATGATATGCATTTATGAAATCGCTTAAACATATAAAAGCTAAAAAGCCTCATGAACTTCAACCTTGAAGCAAATCATATAAACTTTGAATCATAGCAACATTCATCTTCACATAGACATAAGCACTCATCGTCACACAGACATAAGCATAGCAACATGGCAACATTCATCACCAAAAACACACAGTCATAAGGTTTAGTTATCATCAAAATCCATATGTAAGATGCACAACAAATTAGAATATGAAATATCGCATGGCATGCTCATTTTTTTTGAGATAGGTAAGAAAAGGAATTTCCAAAATCTAGCAAATTAAGAATCATGTAGGGGTGGGGGTTGTGCACGCGGTGCACAAGGGATGAAAAATAAGAAAAACGAGGGAAAAAGAGAGTGCCACGCGGAGCACTAGAGGAGATGCACCGTGGGTGCAATGGGAGAGGGCACGCGCGGGTGCCAAAGGGGATGGGTAATCAAGAAAAAAAATGGGGTCCCACCGTGATCGCTAATTTGTCGATAATAATAAAATTCATAAAGATTTATTAAAAACTAATTAATAATAAGGAAGAAAGGAAGAACGAATGAGAAAAGAGAGAAAAGGGAGTATGCGTGGATGCTAAAGGGAAAGTTGATCGCCAGAGACGCGTGGGCATCAAAGAAATTTAACAATGAATAAAAGGGAGGGATTGTGAAGAATACCTTTGAAAATGCGGGTGAGATTGTGAGTGCACCTTCTCTTCCAATCGGCCGGCCGATGAAGAGAGTTCTTCTTTGTTGATTACCCTTGCAAAAATAACAAACACCAATAAAGTTATGGATTAGAAACAAGGTGAGTGTAGCATCAAATTCTAAATAAGAATAAGCAATGAATCAAGTAAAAGAACACACATTGTTGGTGTTGGCCTTTAAACGCCTATACAAAAGGGTAAGGAAGAAGAATATGATGATATGCAAGAGGGAGGGTGCAAGTGTTGCACAATTGGAGATCTCAACGTGGTTGAGATGAGAATAGAAATAAAAAGGGATAGAAGATATGATTCTTGCAATGAACAATCAATAAATAAGAAAGACGAGAAAGAATATGCTTATTGGTTTATTCTCCAAAAGGGCTTCAATACATCTTCAATGTGCTCCAACATGGCTTCAAGGAGGGAGGAAGAAGAACTCCAAAGATGTAGCTTTGGGCGCATGGGAGTCTTCCCCTTGAGCCTTCAATCCAGCAACACCTCCCCTTGAGCAATAGATGCAGTCTTAACAACATGGGAGAGGGGGGTCCTATTTATAAAGTGAAAATTTAGAGTTTAATTCCATAAAAAATAGGAAAATCAATTTTATTGGGATTTGGAGAGATAAAATCAATTGCCAAGTGTCCTCCCAACTTTAGAAACCCTTAGGGACCCTTTTTCAAGTGGAAAAGGAGCTCAAAACGGGAAAAGAAGGAGATGCTGCCAAGTTCAGAATTCTGTCAAAATTGGCGTCTAGCACAGTGGTCGCCAATTAAAGTAGCGTCAACGCAAAGAGGTGCCAATTATGAGCTATTTTTAGAAATATCAAAAATTATCAAGATTAGAATAAAATTCGAGTCCACCAAGGATGACGCGAATTAAGGATTTTACAAATTTTGGTCGGATTTAAAATTTCAAAAAAAGGCAAGGAAATACACGTCCATGGTTCTAGACGTGATTCTAAATTAGTGTCAAGGTCAATAGACGTTATTTCTTGATTATTTTGGAAAGTCAAAAATTACCAAAAATCAGATCGCGTCCACCTAGATAGACACGAATTAAGAAATTATGAGATTTTGGTAATTATTTAAAAGGCCAAAAAAGGAAAGGGAATTAACGTCAAGGAGGTAGATTCCAATTACAGAATTGGCGGCTTTGTGGAGAGACATTAATTCTTCATGAATGCGAAGTTTTGGCATAAAATGGGGAAGAGAAGAATTCGCGTGGACCATGGCGGACGCGAATTAAGAACGTGTCCACCTCCCTAGATGCGACTTAAAGAATTAGCACCTTTTCAGAAATGCATTAATTCAATATTAAGTTTGGATTTGGCCAAATAATAGTTAATAAATGAATAGGCATCTACATAGGTGGACGCAAATTTTCAACGTGTGTTAACTCAGTAGAATTGGCGTCAATTTGAACAGGCGGTAATTCTTTAGAAAGAAATTAGCGTCCACTAGCCTGACGCGAATTCAGAATAGTCCCGAAAAATTGAAGAAAAATCCAGGGAAAATCAAAAAAAAATGTGAAAAAATGGGGGAAAGCTAAATAATCAAGAAAAATAAGGAAAACCACTCAAATAAGTCGAGTTGACGGTCAAATTGGGGCATCGCAATGTAATCTGAGATGTACTCAAAATGATGTCAATTTTGACGTGTCTACAGTCAGGTTTTATTTTTCGAGAATTTTTGAAGTTAATATGCATTTTCAAAAAAAATAAGAAATAATAAAAATAAAATTTAAAACCTATTAACCCCCCACCCCCTCTGCTCTCTCCCTCACTCTCATGTGTCACTCTCTCCCTCTCATTTCTCTCCCTTTCTCTCCCACAACTTCTTTGGCGGCCGACTGACGGCGGTAGTGGGCAGGACTGGGGGACAGCGCGGCGAGCGAGCGGCAGGGATGATCGTGACAGGCCAAAGGCGGTGGCGCGGTGCCGTGGCTCACATGAACGAGGTTCGTCTCGCATGAGCGAGGCGATTTTCGGCGGGTTTCTTCGCGAGAGGTAGGGGGACGGACCCACACTACTTGTCACGCCTGAGAATTTTCTAAGAATTTTCTAGATTAAATATAATTATTAAGCATTTAAAAAAGCTTTATGGGCTATCAAGAAGGAATTGGGAACTATTTTAATCCATTTAAAGGCCCTATATTCATCAAAGAGTTAACCCCAACTCAAATAGGCCCAAAGACCCAATTTCAAGGCCTTTAGACCCAAGCCCATTAATAGAAACGTAAATTGGGTAATTTACGAATTTAAAAATAGGATATATGCATCAATTAAGGGATAAATAAGAAATAATAGAAAAATCTAAAAATTTTAGAATAATGGCTAATTGGCGGTCTATCGTGAGATCGCCAAGCGATGCTAGCAGTCCCTCTATGACCGCTAAACACCTCTGATTCCGTAAATGGAAGAAACGTGAAAAGGTTAGATCTTTGGCATCCAAATCTTCATGGATCGAAGTGTGTAGACATGTAAGCATGCCTAGGACTCTTGGGGATCGATCCTACCCCTAAGTAGGACTCTTAATTCGATCAAATCCTCAGCCCAAACTCAAAATCCTATAAATAGACCCTAACTTCAACCCATGTGAACCCTAATGTTGGCTTGCATAATTCAAAGGTAAAGAGATGTCTACTCAGGTTGGTCCTTTAGAAGAATTTGTTCTTCTTAGTTTTATCTAACTTCCTTCCAATTTTCACACTAGAAGATCCAGCCTTTAAAGAATTAGGGCGTCTACAACTCGCTAGTTCGCTACAGGCTATGCAGGAACTAGTACACCGATCCAGTGAAGGTCAGAAGATTAGAAGCCCTAATTGAGGTTAGTTCACGTAGTGGCTTGAGAACTTTCTGTTCCCCTTCGTATCTTCTACATACCTTCTAATTTTCACGATTTTTGGTCAAGTGATTGAGGAGAACGAGAGACGGGAAGTTGCTGGTTTGGTACAGGACGTGCAGGAACTAGAGTCTGCTTCCAGTCAGAAATCTGAAGTCTAGGGATTAGATCAAAGGTAGGTTGTCTCATGAAAAGAGTAAATCAACATATTATAAATAAAAGTGCTATGGTTTCATTCCGTTTCATGCTTTCTACTGGTAGTATTTCATGTTCTATCATGACTGCGCATCTAGGTTCTTTCTACATGCATAATTTCTACCCTTAAAGACAAAAATGATGATCTTAGCTTAATTCATGACAACCTATGCATTTCCATGAGTTATCTTCATTGTAGAAACATTTTCTCTCTCTCCCTAGCACGATTTATAAGATTTACTATCCTAGATTAGTGTATACTTCGGGTTTTACTATTGTTTACTACAGATAGAAAGAGACGGTCTTTCTGTGACAACCAGAGGTGTATAGCAGCCTTGCGACAGACCGTTAAGCCCTGGTAGACGGTCCTCACCTGACCGCTAAATGGTTCTTATGATCTGCACATTGTTAACTCTAAACAGATTGCAGATTGACCCTATTAAACATATGTTAAGACTAGTTAATTGAGTTTTATTCCTAGTTTTGACTTCATATTCGTACTACTGGTTATATTGTGCATCGTCTTTGATAGATTGCATGTCCTACATGGTTTAAGTACTTGTTTTAGCTTATGCTACTTTGATGCCAAAACTTATATTCTTGTACTACTGATCATAGTTTTACATACTTCATCGACTTGTTTACGTTTTGATTTGATCGCTGTTTTATCATGATCTTTTTTCATCTATTGTCTTTTCTTAAGTACATGGTGCGTACCCCAGTGCATGGCCATTAGATACACTTTGCAGTTATAAGCACACAATCTTGGACTTGTGATCCTCTCCGTTGGATATTCCTTTCACCATATTAGGTGATCTTGTTTCAAGGCCTCCATAAGTCTTCGCGAGTTTGGATTCTCACTAGGATGCCGAGCTGGTTATACCCTCAAAACCCAATTGTATAGAAAGCACTTTACCGGAGTTTCCTGTGTTCTGGACCTTTGCGGCCTTCTGGAAACAACAAGAGTCTAAAAGCGGCCATTTACTTGACCACCAAAGATGCCTAGCGGCCTTGCCATGACCGCATGGTTCCAGTTCACTCATTGCGTCGACTCTGTCACTAAACGGTCCTGTATTGACCGCTGCTGTATAGAAATGGTCCAGTGAACGACCGCTATTCTCCCTAAGCATTCAAGTCATGACCGTAATTGTTTTTAGTATTCTCAACCCGAGGTTTGACCCAAGGGTTAGTTTTCGTATGTTCCTAGATAGTCTATTGATTATCTAGAACCTAAAACCTTTTTCCAAAGCTATTTAATAAATTATGGAAGTTAAAGAATATGCCGTTATGCTACTTAATTTTGCCCGTGGCATGACCTTGTTTTAAATCATCTTTGAACTCCCATGTTCTTAATTGGTGCATTCTTACCTTTATATTTTGTATTATGAAACTATAGTTTGAACTTGTACATTATTGGCCTATATTATTGATATTTCTCATGGAAGTAGCTTGATATATAACTTGAAGATGCAGTTCGGGCGCTGATTGTGTCCAAGGGCTCGACACTAGCCCCCTCGGCTGATTGCCAGAAACATGCTATAAACCATGGGGTATGATGAACACTGGCGTCGCATTGCGTCGGGAGAACTTTTTTTTATAGACGAGTGAAAATCACAAGGCTCTACAAGAAATATACATTCTTGATTACATGACATTCTAGTGCATGACCTTCATGGTTATGAAAAGTACATTCTCGATACATGCTAGTACATTCTTGTTACATGAAAGGCCACTATACATTCTGGAATGATTATCCTCTCAATATCTATATAAAATTTCATATCTTCATAGTCATGTCTCGTTACTTGCATTGTTACTATGGTTTTGTTCGCTTGTTCATTGTATGCATTTACTCTGTTTTCTAGAGCTAAGATGCTAATTACATAAACATTTCCTTCATGTTGATACGAAGATACCTACTAGGCAAGTGTTCCCATTCCCTACTTTTCCAATCTTTTCAAAAAATTCTAGCGGGGATTCAGAATACTCAAGAGTCCGAGAGTGATTAAAGATCGAGAGAAGACCTAGTAGAGTAAAGAGTCAAGTCGAGTCTATGTAATTTTCTATTTATTTGAGTCTAGTAAAAGAGTCAACTATCAATGTACTTTGAATATTATTCAATGAAGTGAAAGTTTGAGTACATTATCTTGTGCATTCCCTTTTTGTGTGAATGTGTTAGCACTCTGATTATATTGCTCGCTTATGGCGTACTAGCCGGCTGTTTACGCTCCTGATTATCTTCCATTGTACTTATGTCTCGGGACGTGACAGTTAAAGTGGTATCAGAGCCTAGGTCTAAGGACATACTCATTCCTAGGAAAATGTCATGTCATAGGCTAAGTCCAAGGATTTAGGACCCACACCAATGAACTAAGGAAAAAGAAATTCCAAACCCACGCGAGATTTGGGTAGAACCCGGGATGAGATAGTTCATTAGAAATTATCTCTAGGTAAATTTCTATCGGTCCCATCGCATTTAACTACGTATTTGCTTTCTCAGGCACTCCACTTTTTCAATGGCCACTGAACATTCCGCAAATCGTGCTAACTGGGAAGCGATGCAGCAAACAGTTGCGGGTCTTACCCAGGCCCTACAGACTGTGGCCCAAGTTGGCGCACGGGCTGGCGCAGGTAATCTGCATGGGAATTTCTGGAGCATGAACCCACCAAGATTGTCTTGATCCTCCAACCCCGACGATGCAGAAAATTGGATTGACGAAATGACCAGGATATTCGACGTTATGCAATGCACAGATCAAGAAAAGGTCCGTCTCGCCACCTTCCAATTGAACAAAGATGCGCGTACTTGGTGGAAAGCTATTTCGACACCGCCTCCAAATGCACCACATACTTGGGAGGGGTTCTCACACTCTTCCGAGCAAAGTATTTCTCTGAGCATGGGAGGGGTTCATTCCACATTTTTTGAGCCTTGTTTGGGCTCTATTTAGTCCATGTACTATTGTAATAGCTAAATGGGCTAGGTTATAATTAATGGGCTTGAATAGTATTGGGCTACAAATTGGGCTTTTTGAATGGGTCAAATGGGCCAACAGGGATGAAGTGTGAAAAGGGCATAGTGTGAAAGGGTTACTAGTGTGAATGGGTCTAAGGTGTGAATGGGCCTTGGGGTTTGAAAGGGACACATGGAGAGGGGATCCCCCTTCCATGGTCAAATGGGGAGGCTGCCCCCTTCCTTGACTTCTCTCCTCCCCTCCCATACAAACTAGGAAGCTCCCCCCCCCTTTTTCTTGGTCTAAGGTGGTGGCTGCCGCCCCTTCCTTGACCTCATCCTTGATTCAAGGAGGAGGAAGGTTCCCCCTTCCATACATGTTCGACCTCCCCTCCCCTCTAGCCTATATAATGGTATGTAATGAGAGCTTTGAATGTTAATGAAGAATTTGTGAGAAAAAAGTGTGTTAAGAGAGAGATTCTCTTCCCCCTCTTGGGTGTGATGCCCTATACCAAAATCCTATGATGGGATTTGCTTGGCGTGTGACTCTCCCCCCTTATCTTCTCCATCCTCTTCGTATTTGGTTCTGAGAAAAATTTCAGTGAAGCTTCTGCAAGTCAGGAAAAAGTTGGCGCTAGTTTTGCGTCGATTGGAGCTCTGGATCGCTAGCAACAATTCTTCTCGTGAAGTCGCGTAAGTCTACCCAAGCTTGCTGTCCAGATCTTTAAGTTCCTAATCCCAAAATTCTAAAGATCTACTCCCAAGCTCTCTGGATCTGAGATTCTAAGTGGTCATAGGATTTTCTGTCCTCTTTGCGTTGCCGCCGAGCTCGTGTCGTTCTGAGATCTGTGCTGATCGTGGCGAGGATTTTCGTGAGGCTGCGCCGACCTCCCTTTGCAGATCTGACCCAGAGGAAGAGGCAAATTTTAGAAGCTGCCATGTCTCCTCCCTTTCAGATCTGTGCAAGCCCTTTGGTCTGCATCTTTCTCTGGATGTCGCTGACGATCTCCAACTAGAAGCAACCCATTCCGACACCGGAGTAATTTTCCCCATAATTTTTAGCTTTCTTGTGCAGTTCTGTGCGAGTAGAACCTGAGGCTGAGTACGGTTGCTGCCAAGCCCAAATCTGATCAGATCTGATCGCGCCGTTCGGACCAAGCATTCTTCATCCTGTCGCCAACATTATCCAACAAACAGCACACCGATTGGACGTCGGATCTTGGTGTACCGGCCTCTGCAAGTCTGTTGCACAGGGTGACCTACGCGGGCAGAATCAAGTTGGCTTCCAATCGGCTCACCCGATTGGCCCCGACTCGCCTCCCTCGCCTCCTACGAGTGCGGCCCATCAACCTGAGTTCCAGCAACCCCAAATTTGTGTTTGGAGCCCTTTACCTCCCTGCGTGGAGTGGGCATCGTGTTCTAAATTGTATAGTTAATAATTGTGTGTATTAGGTTGTCAGATTCGACCGGGATTTCTTCCCCACGCGCTAGTCGTGGAGGTACACGCCTCATTCCACACTCACATCACTTGTTTAGTATATTTTCTATCATGCTGCGTTTGTGAGAATAGGGCTGATAGCTAGTTACACATCACCCATGGTTGTGAGTTGTGAGCGCCCATTCCTTAGCTCCAATCGAGCACCGAGCTTGGACTGCATCACCCTAGGCGACAATGGTTCCTTAACCGCCGCGATCCCACGTTTCCCTCGCAAGGGACGATCGTCAGACTAGTTAGATTTTCTATTGAGAGACGTCTCCACCTGGAGAACACCACAGTAGTCAGCCGCCTGGCTTACCTTAGTGTCCTAGTGCTGGCCGCATATCGAGTCGGTCGTACGTCTTAGCCCGGTCGCGTCACCCATCTCGCATCATATTCCGATAGAATTTCCGCTAGAAAGCGGCGTCTATCGCAAAAATCATACAGACGGAATTTCCGTCTACTAATTTTTGGTCGAAAAATGTCGACGGAATTCTGATGGATAACGATTCTATCGGAAAGTCACGATGATGAATACCCGATAGGCAGTTTCCGTCGTAATTTCGTCAGAAAAAATATTTCCGACGGAATTTCCGATGAAAACTGTCCGTCGGAAATGTCACTTTTTCTCGGACGAAATTTTCATCTAATAGTTTTTCGTCGAAAAATACCGACGAAATTTCGATGGATAACTATTATGTCGGAAAGTCACGACAATGAATACCCGACAGACGGTTTCCGTTGGTATTCCGTCGTAATTTCGTTGGAAACACTGTTTTCGACGGAATTTTCGACGAAAATTATATGTTGGAAATGCCACTTTTTCTCAGACATAATTTTCGTCTACTAATTTTCCGTCGAAAAATACTGACAGAATTCCGATGGATAGCGATTCTGTCAGAAAGTCACAACAGTGAATACCCGACGGATGGTTTCTGTTGGTATTCCGTCGTAATTTTGTCGAAAAAGTTATTTCTGACAGAATTTCTGACGAAAACTATCGGTCGGAAATGCCACTTTTTCTCAGACAAAATTTTCATCTACTAATTTTCCGTCAGAAAATGCCGACGAAATTCTGATGGATAACGATTCTGTCGAAAAGTCAGGACAATGAATACCCGACGGATGGTTTCCGTCGGCATTCCGTCGTAATTCCGTTGGAAAAACTATTTCCGACGGAATTTTCGACGACAACTGTCCGTCGGAAATGCCATTTTTTCTCAGACGGAATTTCTGTCTACTAATTTTCCGTCGGAAAATGCCGATGTAATTCCGATAGATAACGATTTTGTCGGAAAGTCACGACAATGAATACCCGATGGACGGTTTCCGTTGGTGTTTCATCGTAATTCCGTCGGAAAAATTGTTTCCGACGGAATTTCTGATGAAAACTATCCGTCGAAAATGCCGCTTTTTCTTGTGGCGAAAGAGAGAGAACGTAATGAAAGAGTAATAGATATTTGATAATAATAATAATAAATAATTATTATTCCAATTAATTTAATAATATAATTATTATTTTAAATATTTTAATAAATAAATGTGAGTGAGAGAGAGAAGGTAGAGAGAGTGAAAGTAGAGAGAGAAAGAGAAATAGATATCAAATTATAATAATAATAAATATTTTTAATAAAATGACTATCATTTTATTTATTTTAATAAATGAACCCGAGTGGGAGAGAAAATGTAAAGAAGGAGAGAGCACATAGAGATAAATAAAGTGAGAGAGAGAATGTAGAGAGGGAAATGGTAAAATAGTAATATGACTAAGTGGGTTATATTATTCCATCTATTTAGGTGAGTCAAATTATCTAGGTTAGATGAGAGATATCTTTCGTTCTAATCCGATTATTTTATTCCTCTGTTAAAATAAAAAAAAGGATAAAATGGGAGTTATTCCGAGAATAAATGGGGGGATAACTCCCTGTCAAAGGGAGCTTGTTGTTTATCACAACCTTTTGTATGGTCTCGACCTCCTTCCTAGTTTAGATAAAAATAGAATTGTATTCCCCTGTGAAATGATATATGGTCGACTAGATCATGCCCATCTGTATGGCTGTCCGAAGGCTTCACACGTCCAATGTATATGCCCGTTGCCAATGGATTTCCTACCATTACCGCTGGATGTTGATCTGGTGTTTCAAAACATTCATCACTTCTGCAAGCAAGACGCAATTGGAATGGCTTATGATGTTCTTTTCCTTCCTTAATTTGCTAATCCTTCATTAATTTGCACAGTTTCAGGAAACTATGTTCCGTTTGTGCACGCCGCAAGTTTCCTATTTCGCAATCCGTCATTTTCTGCTGTAATTGTGTTCACAAGGTGCACCGTTATATGTATCTTCCAAGTCGCTGCTGCTTACGGGGAAGCTCCCTAATAGATCGACGTTGGCCCTTATTGGGCAACACAGAGAGGAAGTACTGTAAAACGATATGCAATATGAATCTGATCCTTTCTCTGTAAGGGACGAAGACTTCAAATAAAGATCAAAATGTCCAAGATCCGAACTGATCTAGTTAGTTGTCAGATCGACAACCATTTTGGGTTTCAACCCTTTATGCAAAGAAAAAACCCGCTCCAATTAAATGTTATATATATATATATATATATATGTGAGGACATTAAGGACTTGAGATAGGTAGATGTACGTAGTAACAAACGAGACCTGACTCTTGTAAATTTAACTATGACATATATAGAATTTGGTAAACCTAAAGGGCAAGACATGATCCACATAGTTGACCTCAAACAAATTATATATATATATATATATATATATATATATATATATATATATATATAAGCCAGCTAACTAGTTAGGCTGAGATCGCGTTGCTTGCAATCTAGGCAAACTCTGGCCTAATCGCTTTCTAGATATTATTTAACGAGGTGGCGGGGGGACGGCCCTACCTAGCTAGCTATTATAATGGACCTGTCATTGTCCACCAAAATCAATCAATTAGTTTTAAAATAATATGTAGGCCAAGCACGACTATTGTCGTATTGGCCTGATCAGGTTCTTGCAATGTCCCTTTCTGAACCTTCACAATCTTTCTAAATAGGAACAAGATATTGAGTGTTCCCTCCAGTCAAGACACGGACAATCAGGTGGTAAAACGAAGAAATTATCCCCCCCCACCCCCCAAGAAACTGTTGGTTGATTTGAATTGCGCGGGTGGTAGGGCCCTCGTCACGGACGGAGCTAGTGGCACGTACTCTTTAAATTGCCAACCATTTGCAAAAGAATAGGATCGGACATGCACTGCGTATCCACCACTTTCACTGAATGAAGGACAGCTATTCGGCACCGCCACACTCGTGCACGTGGTATTCACGTGAGGGTTATCTTAAAATGATGTTGATGCACCCCATACAGCGAAGTTGTCTCTTGCTCGTGTTTGATCTTTGTGTGCCAAGTGAACGTACGCTTTCCATCGGCCTAAAAATTTTTTAAATAAAATGATCGACATTATTGGTGTAAGACTTAAGGCTCAGGTAATTATTTAAATAGTGAAAGTTGACGTGTCCTCCGAAAAGACTGATCATTGATCAGATTACATCGGAGTCAGCCCGCTTGAGTGGGATGAGAGACCTAAGAAAAGAAGGGAGAGTCGATCCGATTTTAGATGGAGACACACGACTCTACTAGTGTCCCCCTAGTTCCTCTCTGTCGAGCCGTTGAACTCTTGTGTTTTTCCTTGGGGGCAAACACACCTCAGTATTTATAGAGGGACCAGTCTAAAATTTTGACATAATTAGATTCTTATCCAAAACCTGAGCCTATGGCCACATATGGGTGTAGGTACATTAATCATATCCCATCGACTACACTTGAAGAGACGTGATCTTATGTTTAAGCCTGAGCTGTCCGATCTACCTTGATCGTTGTCACGGGTGTATAAAATCCTGTAAGATGGGAAACAGATTAGGGGGCCCAGGGAAAATATCTTGGGAAAAATCCTCTGATACCAAAGTCAGTCAGGCAGTAGAACGTTGTGCGAAGAAGAAGATGGGGAGAATAGGGTGTGGGCACGAGACCACTCTCCACCAAAGTGGGTGGCTGGTAGTGCTCAATATGGCTTACCTCTCCGGAGGGTTTCTCTTGGTTTATATAGTGGTTGATTTCCTTCTGACGTGGAGGAAGAGGGAGAATGCAGGCGGCGTTCCCCCCTAATTGTGGGCTCTCTCCTTATCGAAGGCGATTTCCCTCCACTCCCTTGTCTCCCAGGTTTCTCTCAGTCGGTTATGCTCGGTTGCCGCTTGGGCTTTTCCTCGAGCGACCATTCTGGGCCAGAATGGTGCTAGTGTTGTCTTGGACTGAGTATAAGGGGGTCTCAAGATCGGTGGGCCCAATAGTGGGGCTGTCACTCCTTGGACCCCGTGAGTCCAGATGGGCCGGATTGGGCCGTTCGTCTTTTGGGCCACGAATTTACCCCTCTCCACTTGCCCCCTACTCCCGAGCCAAGAGGTGCATGGGCTCGGAGAGTAGGGTACGTTCGGGGTGGCATCGTGGCTCAGATGGGGATTGGCCCGTGTGAGCTGTCTGTGTATTGAGGTTCAGGGGCCATTAGTTTGTGATGGGGACATCAAAGTAAGGCCACTACCTTTTTATTTGACATGTATACCCTTGAGTCAATTGGGTTTACAATTGCAAGGCATCATAAGCCAATGGGATAGTCCTTAGAATTTATTAGGTTTCTTTGCAAAAGGCCATGTTGGCCCAGTGGGACCCCCACCTTCTTTCCTATTGGTCCACCTACTCTCTAGGGCCCATGTGGGGTTGGTCCAAGGTCCAAGGTGGGCTTAGACAAAGACCTTTCAAAGTTGGACCAATAAAAGTCCAAGATGCCAACTTGCCATGGGCGCCCCCCCCCCTTCCACCTAATTTTTTGAATTTTGTATTTTCTTTGACCACATGGGAGAAGGAATTAAATATTCTTATCTCTTAATTGTCCCTCCCTAACCCTAGATCTGAGGGTAGCAATGGTCATTTAGTTAGGTCTATAAAACCCATGTATTATTATTATTTTTACAAGATTTATTGAATGAAAATTGGCATTTGCCCCAAGGAGCCCAAGGGTGCAGCCCACCCTCTCTCTTCTCCACCCTTGTAGTTGTGAAAGCTCTCTTCTTTTGAGGTGTGATACCTCCTTATCAGCCCTTCTCTGAGTGAGAAGCCCAGCATTGCCGCCGCCGCCGCCATCGAGCCACCGTCGCACCGCCACCGCCTCATCGTCGGAGTTCTGTCTACCTCTATCCAACAGGCTAAAGGTCGATTTTTATCTCCCAATCAAGAGAGTTGATCGAGCTCAAAATTGGAGGGTGAGTTCTCCACGTTATTCCCACTCTCCACGAAAATTTCTAAGTCAATTCCCCTTTGTTTGCCCCCCTTTCCATTTAAATTCCCACTGTTTACACAATCTGTCCTTGTACAGATCTGTTCTAGCAGCCCACTACTTCACCGATTTGATCCCCTTTCCAATTTCAGATCGATCTAAAATTTGGACTGGAACTTCTGTCCGCTAAAACCTCTTGGCACAATTTTTTTCATGATTTTATGAATTTGTTTACCCCTCCTAAAATTCACAGCTAAATCCAGAATCTGTTCTATCTCCTACACTCCAGATCCGACCACCCCTGTCTTTTAAAATACTTCCCACCCTTCAAACCACTTTAGAAAAATACCAAACAATTCCTGCACGTCCCCCACTACCTCTCCTACCTCCCATAAAAATTTAAAGTCCCAATTCCATCATTTGACCTTCGGTCAAACCACGTTTTCAGGCAGATCCCAGTCTGCCCAGTCAGTTCTGAGTCTGTAAGTCCGTCTGTTACAAATTCCACCAAAGAAAATATAGAGATAGGAAAATTCTTGTGACACCAGGTTGTCGAAGATCTCCAAGCTAGCTTCGCAACAGCACTAGTTTTGCTTCGATGTGACATCGGAGTTGATCGCAGTAATTATTTTCCCCGAGTCGCGCAGTGCTGAAACAGCAGAACAGGTTCGGGACAGCAAGCTGCCGCACCGAGTAGCAGCGCGTCGGCACTATCGAAGCTGCCCAAAAGCTGCCCGTCAACCCAAGTGCGATACTCCCGGGTCCTATTGTAGCCCTTACCTCCCTGTGTGGAGTGGGTAATAAAATCATTTCTGTACTTATTGTTAATTATTTGTACCGTGAGTACGGGTCTTGGCCAGAGTCGTCTTCCCCACGCCCGGAGCATGGAGGTATCGTTTCCGCTCCCCTCACGGCATTTTGCTTACTTCGTATATTTGTATATGCCGCTGCATGAGTGTTAAGGTAATTAGCTCTTATATTACTTCAATCACCGCTGCGAGAGAGAGCGAGACCTATCCCGTGACTCGATCCGAGCACGAAAGAGAGTTGACCACCCTAGCTTATTGCCGGTTTCTCAACTGCACACATCCGCACGCTTCCCTCGATAGGGACGAGTCGCGAGTTTACCTAGAGTCTCAGGTTTTAGTCAAAATTGGCATCGAGTCGCGTCCCGTCCCGCATCAAATTGGTATCAGAGTGGGTTAGAGTCCAGGGTAGTCTTGTCTTAGGATACATTTGCATTACTCGGTATATTAAAAGGTGTCCCCGGAACGATAGGTTATGCCTATTGGGAAGGTAGCACACTTGCGTGAGTGCGATCTTCGGATCAAACCTCTACCACGTATCGGATACTGGTTGAGTCTAGGTTTGTAGTCGAGTCTGCATTCCAACTTTACATTATTATATTAGGGTCATGTTTAGCCCATTAGAGAGTCAGTTTGTCTTGTCACCGAGTGTCTACATGGCCATCCTATAGCTCCCCGTGTCCCATGGATCCCCAAAAGCCCACGTCATATGAATGGTGGCGACACACCCAAGGATGGAGAATCCAACCCTTCCACATCCGTAGGCCCGAAGCCTAAGACTTCTATGGCTCCAAAGTCCCGAGCGACTACCAAAAGTGGGAAGCCGCTATGGACCAATATTTTGACTGTTACACTATGTCCGATGCCATGCAAGTCAATTTTGCCATAAAGTGACTTTTTCACGAAGCTGCCAAAAAATGGAGAGACATTGAATGCTTGAGGGAGATTATGAGGCAATGGCCCATCGAGTCATGATGCCAAATGAAAGCCAAGCTTAGAAAGGTCTACCTGCCTCACCCAGCCGCCTCCAACCAGCACCACCTTGTCACCTCCCACCGGGAAGGTCATAGTCGGAGACGAATGGACCCGCATGTAGACGTGCCTAGACCCAAGATTAGGCCGAGTGATTATGGGAGAGTCCAACCCGATACCCTGTTCGATGGGTATTTTATTGTTCGGGTCAATCAACAGTTAATTAATAAATAACCAACTGATTAGTTGACCGTACAGGCGTGCCAGTCACATGAGTGACGAGTTTATTGTGCGCTCATTCTGACCCTCGTGGGGCGAGAGTGAGATTCGGGTCGGGACCAGCAGTCCGCCATACCATAAAGGCTATGACGTTAATTACATCCCTCATGAGGGAGAAAACCTTTGATTAATTACCGAGATAGCGGGCCGTTCAATGCCAAAACAAGATGCAAAGGGATAAACGTGACGGGGTCACATGAAATGCCTTTATCTATTATGCAAGAGAGAGGCATGGTCCATTAAGTTGGAGACCCTCGATACATGGCGGAGGATGTAGATCCGAAGACCACCATCACGAATAGCAAAGACTTCCGGTCGGGCGTAACCCGGACTTCTGTCAATGCCATTTGATATACCCGAGGGTCTATGCAAGCATGCCTGCATGATATTCATGATTATGCCAAGCATGGTAATAGAGCTATAGGCATGGACAGTGATCAATCAAATTCATTAATCTCCGCCAAGGGAGATGAAAGTGATGACATAAGCATGATGCTAACGAACATGATATTAGAAGCATAATGATAAAATGGTTAGGACTTGAACATCCCTATTCTTATTTAATTTATTATTGATCAGGGTTTATTAACCTTGACCACGAGAGGCGAAGATCGCTCCGAGGACGAGTGAGTGATTAAAACCAGGCAAGAATTCAAAACTGGCGTGACCATGCGTGTGGATAGGTTTCCCTGGCGAGGCCAGACGTAGGAAAAATAGTTCTAATCCCGCGTGGCCAAACATAGGCAAAGGAGCTAAAACGGCGCGATGGCTAGTTAGAGTTAAAACGGCGTGGTGGCTAGCTTGGGCTAAAACGGCGCGATACCAACTGAAGGCTAAAACGGCGCGATGGACAATTGAAGGCTAAAACGGCGCACCCTGGGCGCGCCGGGTGGAGGCCAAGGAGGGCATGTTGGAATATGAGTGTGGGGCTAAAACGGCGCGGGGGGAGGTCACGCCGAAAATTGGCGCGTCGGATTAAGACCGCGCCGGATTAAGGTAGTTTTGGGGTATTTGAGTTCTAGTGAAATGCCAGGTCAGTTTCTTAGCACTTTGGTGTTATTTTAGAAGATTATAAGACTTATTTAGGTCCCAGATGCACTACAAATAAGACAAGTCTAGACTTATGCGAGGTTCCTACTCGAGCATAGTCTTCAATGAACTTTACCAGTGTAGATCCACTGTAATTCAGACCAAGTCATCAGTCAAAATTTGGGCAACACCTCCCCATGATTGGAGGGTTGCGGGGGTGAAGTGGAGACAGTCCTACAATGTTGGGGTACGCTCCTTAAGGTCGGGAATGCCAAATGGTGACCGGCGGACTTTGATAGAGGGAAAAGACCCCGAGGACTGGCCTACTAGGGGCATCCATCTCTACGAGTCAGACTCATTAAGGGACGGCCGGGATGAGAAGGCACCTCAAGGGCTAGCCTACGAGAGGTTTCCTTCCCGCAGCCACCACCACTCCCAAGAGAAGGTGAGTTTAATGTCGGGAAAAAGCCCTGTTGATGTTCAACTGGTGAGTCATAGGGTTCATATCATTAAGAGATACGACCCTATGATTTGACAGTGATAGAGGATGATGATGGGGAATGTTCCCCTCCCCGGGCAATGAGTTCTTTGAGAAAATGAATCATCAGATGCAATCACACGCGGAGCGCACTCGATCGATGGGTCGATAACAATCGATCATATATATATGTATGCATTGAGGAAATAGGCTAGCAGGGATGTTGACAAGCCAGACTGATGGTTTGAAGGTCAGCGAGAAGACTAAGACTCTGGAGGGGGCAAATAGTCGAACAGTGAAACAGCTTCTGCAACACAAATGACTACGACACTCACAAGTTTCAGAGATGGCCTCTTCTCCTACCCCATAATCACAAATAGGGAGATATCGAGGAGCCGTCTCTGGGGCCGAAGGAGAGTGCATTCACGTACACACCTCCGTCCTACATAGACATAGTGACTATTCAATACAATCTACGCGATAAGAGAACCCCGGGGAGGGGATTATTGATGTTGCCCTGAGAAACAGTAGGGTGTGTTTGGTGATAGAAGAACCGGAATAAATCACATACGAAATATAAAGGAGATAGATTGCAATCTGATGAGAAAGATAGCCGCAAACATACATTTACTCATTCATTTAATCCCATAGGGAAGGCATTACAGAGCGCACTCTACACCACTGCGGCTCGGCATTGTCGCACGAAGCCGGTTTCCATCTTGGAAAGAAAGGGGAAAATAGAGAGAAGATAGAGGGGAGAGGCTCAAAGAACTTCCGGGCTCATATCATCGCCCCTTTCATTACATCGCTCCGCGGAGCTATTCTAGCAAAAGGGGAAAGAAAAATAGTAGAAGAAGAACAGACGCTTTTCTCCAACCCACCACAAAGCTTCACAGTAGAGAAACAGGGTATCGGAATCGAACGGGCTCTCTGCTCCTCTTCTTCCTCTCCAAGCTTCTCTTCTCTTTCTTTTTTTGTTTCGTTCACCTCTCTCCTTCTCTTTTCCTCTTCCTTTTTTTTCTGTCTCTCTTCTTCTCGAACATAAGGCCTTTATATAGGCAATGCCTCGATCAAGCTTAATCTGGCGTGGGGTTTAGCGGGCCGGGCATAGGCTTCCTTTGCGCGCCGGATTAGAAGATTAAGGGGGCGAGCCGAGCATGGACAGATGAGCAGAGGGCGCGCCGGATTAAGGGGGCGCATCGGTTTCGGGTCACCCTATCGCGTTTGCTCGACACGAGTCTGACAGCGGGCCCCGGACTGACTCTGAGAGTCACTGTGATTCTTCATCTCTCCGTGGCCTTGCCAAACCATAGGGAGAGATATCGACGAATCTTCCGGACTGCTAAACGGCTGCTTTTGGAACTCATACGCCTTCAGCCTAAACATGTGGGTTTTCCACTGACATGGCTCTCGGCATAATAGCTCGTGCTGCTGGCTCGGCTCGGCTTGCATTGGTAGCTTTCACGGGGAGTGGTATGCTGCCCGGAGTGTTCTTGCCTTGACTGGGCGATCATCTGGCCACTGATGGGCCCAATATGATGAGAAGCCATACCTGTGTCGGGTAATCGGGGTCTTCCACTGACAGAGCCTTCGGTCCCTTCTTCTGAGGGGCCAAGGGCGTTTTCTCACCTGGGGAGGATCTTCATTCAGACGGCGTGCCGCCAAGTATACCTATGTCCTTGGTTAGACAACGGATACACGCTCATCCTTGGTCGGACGACAGGTACATCCTCATCCTTGGTCGGATGACGGATATGTTCTTGTCCTTGGTCGGACGATGAGGGCATGCTCATCCTTGATTGGATGACGGATACATCCTCATCCTTGGTCGGATGATGGATATGTTCTCATCCTTGGTCGGATGATGAGGGCATGCTCATCCTTGATCAGACGACGGATAATGCCCGCTTATGGTGCATTCTTCTCTATCCTCGTCAGGTGAAGTCCCCGGCATTCATAATGGGTGACCTGAGGCTTTGGTAGCTTGAGACGGCTTCAATGTGTTGGTCTCCTTCGGCTTCTCTGCTTCGGTAGGCCGCATCATTTGTCTTTGAGGCTTGATCGCCAATGAGTATATTTTGAGTGCCAACAAATGCCCCCCAGCCACAGGTGCTGAGAGCAAGGCACGAGCGAGGCGGGACCCGCAGATGAGCTCCGTTTGGGTAGATTTCCCGTCTGGCTTGACATGGTCTTGAAATGTCCCTCGAATATAGCGTGGTGGTTAATCCGGCGCGGCCATGGGACATGTGTTAAAATGGCGCGCCCTTGCATTTACAGGCTTAATATAGCGCGCCCTTTTCTTTTGGAAGGAGATCTAATACGGCGCGCTATTTAGCGCGCCGGATTAGCTTGAGTCTGCTTCCTTTAAATTTTAAAAAATCCATTTTGAGGAGGAAATGTTAATCCGGCACGCCCTTTAGCGCGCCGGATTAGGCCCATCGAGCCCTCCCCTATAACTTCTTCTTCCTTCTTCTTTCTCCTTCACTACAACCTTATTTGCATCCTCACTTTCTCTCTCTTCACTTCTCCTCTAGAGCGCGGCGGCGAGAGCAGAGTGGTGAGTGAGGGTTTCGGGGTTTAACCCCTTGTTTTCTTGGCCCCGGGAGGCTCCTTGTAGGCTTGTCCTCGGAGCTGCACTCTTGGGTGTCCTATTCGGCCCTGGCGTCACGCCCACAGCCTTTTTCAGGGATCATCACTTAGTGGACAAGTTCCCGCTTCACCCTGGCAATCTCCCGAGCTGGGGAGACTCTGTCGAATTTTTGTCAGAAAAGACTTTGTCTTCAAGAGGCCTTCTGACTTTATTTGCTTTCTTTGTATTTGTCTTTTATGCAGATATCATGGCATCCGATTCTTCTTCCTCCTCTCGTGCTATAGTGACGTGGAGGGATGTTTATTCTTTGGACAGGGGCCATGGCAAGCTGGCCATAGTAGCAGAGTCTTCCGATTCAGAGATCGAGACAGTGGATACAGACCACCTGCTGATCATCGGAGGTGATTCCTTCAAGTATGAACACCCTGACGGCTCCAGGGTGGATCATCCCAAGGACAAGCATCTGATGTCTTTTCTGAAGCGATTCAATCTTAAGGGGAAGTGGGATCTGTTCCTCGTCCGGAAGCCTGAGCTAGCACTGCTTGAGACGGGATAGCCTCACCGACTGTGTGGTAAGGGGAAGACCCATATATCTTCCAGGTGAACCCAGGAAGTGGGGTGCCATACTTGGGCTTCGGGAGCTGTCTCCGCAAGACGGGCTGCTGACTTGAGCCCCTGAATATGTCCTTGCCAGATGGAACGAGACTACAGGTCATGTAGATGGAGAGAAGCCGTCTTTTGGTTTGTTCTTGGCTCCGCTGAAGTGGGGATATCGAGACTAGCCGTTCTTGTTAGACTGTCTGCCGGTCCGGTTCAAGCACCGAATTTCTGTGGGATGGTTTGCCGATCTGAAGGCCACCGACGCCCACGCTTTCAGGCCGAGAGCAGTAGAATTCACAGACTTGGTCTTGCAATAGTATGCACCTATATTGATCAGAGCAGGTGTATATCACAGTGTGTATGCATCAAGGTACCGCTATCCCATCTCGAAGGGTCTTTGCTGCAGTATGATTGAGGTGTTCTATCCAGAGTACAACACCTTCTATACTTCGGAAGGAGAGACGTCATTAGACCTTTGGAGTCTCTCGCAGCTAAGCGGCCTCCCGATAGACGGTGAGTCGTATGAGGAAGTTTGTTGGCCACACTGGCTGAAGGACCTGACAGACGGTGAAGGGCGATACTTGACTGGTTTCGCCTATCGCTATTTGATGAAGGCGTACCGCAGTCTCTGCCGTTCTTCTCATGAAGCAAACGGGGCGTGGAAGCTTGGAGAGAAAAGGCATGTGCGAATGGGCACATGGCTTCAGTATTTCTTTAGAGGAGAGCAAAAATACACAGATTTCCATTCGGTAGTGCCAACTCCTGTTCAGCGGAAGAAAAGAGTTCTGCAACAGGCTGCTTTCCCCTCGACCTTGGAGGGAGGACAACCAGGAGGACCCAACCCCAGGGGTGTAGACGCAGTCACTCATTGTGCTGCATTTCTGACTTATTGGATCTGCTGCTTCGCTCTCCCGCAAGGTGACGAGAGCGTGATTAGGGCAGAGGCTATTTATCATGCCTACCTGATGGCTTGGGGCATGAATCTCTCGCTTTGCCCTGTTGCACTATGTTTGATATACAAATTGCTGGGAGACCTGCACCGCTCGTGCCTTCCCAAGAGTCTTCGGAGGGTTGGCCCGTTGCATTTCTTTAATGCCTGGGTCTGCACTCTCTTCCCAGAGGCTACTCCTCGATCGCTCTAGTCAGCACAACTGGTCCCCAGGATGATTGAGTTCGCCAGTGTCGAGCCGACCCGAGTGGTGGACTAGCTCTTTGCTATACGTGGAAAGCTTACAAAAGTTCTACTGGATTCCCCGGGGGTGCTGCACTTTTGAAGTCTGGCGGCCCACTCTACCCTCTTGGTGAACAGGATGAGGGAGTGCCGTCTGAGCAAGGTAGAGGAATATGTTCATCCCATCTCTGATGCCAAGTGTACGAGACCGATTTTGGAGCCAGAGTTGATAGATTGGGCGCTATCCATAAGGCCGAGCGTCCTGGTTTTTCGCAAGAGCGGCATCTTGTGGTTGGAGCCTTATTATCCTTTTCGATTCAGTCGGAACTTTGGCTATGACCAGCATATTCCATCCACTTTCACCCAATTTGCACTGCCGAACAGGGCCCGGGCCGGCCAAGTGTCAAATGACAAGGTCCGCATTTGGTGGGACTATTTTCACCGTCGAGAGGCGGTTTCATTCAAAGTTTCGGTCCCTGCGCGCTTTCCCCGTGTGACTCCAGAGTACATTAAATGGTGGAATGCGCGCACGGGCTTTTATAGAAGCTCGAGGAGAGAGTGCTGGGATGTTGCAGAGTGTAAATTTTTGGATTTCCAGCCAGTTCCTGCTCTGGATATCGATCCAGTTTACTTGAAGAGGTTGAAATCTCGGACGAACACTGCAGTGGCAAACTATCTGGAAGAGCGGAAAGCTGCCAAGCAATGTTCGCCCAAGGTGGAACCAAAACTACCAGAGATCAGCAAGGATGGCTTCTTGAAGACGCTTCAGGGCATGTGCCGCGTAAGTAGCGAGCGACTGGTCCTCCAGCAAATTCCGTTGCCAGTGGAGGAGCCGACACCTTCTACCGCTTCTTGGCGTCCTGAGAACGATCGGCTCTACCCCTATAGGACTTTCATCAGGGGAGAAGACCGATGGTCGGAGCTTTATGAGGGCATTCCCTGGTTGTTTGCGCTGCTATGCTCCCACGAAATTTTAGTGGGTGGCCCTAGTGAAAGTACATTGGGCCAACCCGTTCTTATATCTTTCAAGTATGCCGATGGATGGGGGCTAGACCACCTCGGCTTGTATTACCATCTATCTTCACGTGGCCATGAGGACCTTGCGTTGCTGGCCAAACAGCGTGAAGTGATAGGGGACATATGCTGGCTGGTTCGCGAAGCCGCCTCTAGCGACAAAGAGCCTTCGCTGTTCTACTGGCCACTTTCTTCCTTCTATACGGGACCAGCATGTATATATTTTTGCTTCAGCTTCGGGCTTTCCTTTCTGCTACTGTAATGTCATCTCTCCTTCTTTCACCTTCGCTTGTGTGCAGTTCAGCTTTCTTTGGAAGAGACTAAGCATTTCAGGGAGCAACTGATAAAGGCTCCGAAACCAGCATATTTTGAAGTCCCGGAAGCTGCCCCAACCATGACGCCACTTCCTCCTGTGGACGCATAAAATTGCACGTCCATACGTCCCGCCGAGCCCCGCATTAAATGTCAAAGTCAAAGGAAGAAGACTCGGAGAGACTGGCCATCCAGGGCTCAGGGAAGATACTACCACCTGGCAAAACCCTGCATTTGCATGGGCGCATTAAAAGACCGAGAAGTCACGGGATGTCCCCTTGAATTAACACACTGCTAGGGACCCTCCCTCGGGCCCTTAACGTTGAAGAAATATCCCAAAGAATGCATGGCTTCAAGCTACTTAAGCAAGAGCAAAGGCCCTCCAGCAGCACGGGCCTGAGGCCCTTCAGCGGCACGGCCATAAGCCCCCAGCGGCACGGTCCTTCAGCCTTTCAGCGGCACGGCCGTGTGGCCCGCCAGCGGCACGGCCATCTAGCCCTTCAGTGGCACGCTTCATTCAGGGTTTCGCAAAGTCTGTACATCCGCCGGTGGAGCTTCCAAGTCTATACACAGGCCCCTGCAAGTCTATACATTGCAGCTGAGTTGAAGTCTGTACAGCCTCTGCTTTGCCAAAGTCTATGCATTGGCGAAGTCTATACATCGGCCCCTACAAGTCTATACATTGCAGCTAAGCTCAAGTCTGCACATCGTCCAGTTGCCTTGCCAAAAGTCTATACACTCATGAGGCAAGTCTGTACAGAGTTCATGCACGCGAAGTCTATACACTCATCTACCAAGTCTTGGCCCTTCAGCGGCACAGGGCCTTTGGCCCTTCCAGCGGCACAAGGATTCTTGGCTCCTTTAGCGGCAAGGCCTTTGGCCCTTCAGCGGCACGGTCTGGGGAACCCCTCAACGGCACACTGCAACAAGCTGCCAGCGGCACAACGTTGAAGTCTGTACAGAGTTCGTACAAACACGAAGTCTGTACACTCACAGTGTGAAGTCTGTACAGAGTCCATGACCACGAAGTCTGTACACTCACAGTGTGAAGTCTATACAGGGTCCATGCCCACGAAGTCTATACACTCGCTCGCCAAGCCTGTCTCCCAGCAGCACGGCCTCAAGCTTCCCAGCGGCACGGGCCTCCGTGCCCTAAACGCCCTACGCCCTTTCCCCAGTGGTACAGCCTGAAAGCCTCCCGATGGCACGCACCTGCAGAAGATACAACGGTCAATAGGCAGACCCATTGGCGCGCAGTCCAGCCACTTCAAAGCCAGCTAGCGCCTGTCTCCGTGTCACCTTCTGGCTGGAGGAGAGGAGATCTTTGCCTGACGAGGAAGATACCGAAGTCAACCTCGGATGGCAGTGCCATCATGAGGGGACCTCGTCAACTGGCCGCATATAAAAGGCCCCCCACAGACAGGAGGAATAGAGATGGACTTATGCTAGAGAAAAAAAGACAGAGAAAGAAGAGAGGAGCTGCGTGCGAAGAAACTCGTTCGCAGTGAAGAAGAAGAAAAGAAGAAGGTAGAAGAAATATAGGAAAAAGAGAGAGGAGCGTGGCATGTAGCAGAGGGGGAAGGAATGGAGGAAAGGGAATGGCTGCCCTTCCTCGTTCCAACCCTCTCCTCAACTTTCTTTTCTTTCATATTCTTAATTTTCTTCCCTCTTTTTGTTTAGGGATGCATTGTACAATGTGGGGTCTTCGGGCCACGATATTTGTTACATTGAATCCTCCATGAATGAAATAATGTTCAGTTTTGCTTCTTATTGCATTTGCTGTCTTCTCCTCACCGGTCTCTTGTGGTTTTGCTTTCTCTTCCTTCAACCTCCCAACTCCCTGTTCTACCTGATTTCCCGTGGCGCTGGTTTATGCGGTCGATAGGGTTTGCCTCTGGCTTGACAGGGTATGGCCAGCCTTGTCCTCTTCAATGGCTTTCCACTGCATAACAACTCCTGATCTTGCCATACGGGTATGTGGGAGCCCTTCTTCTTTGACACATTGGAGTCACTCAACACCCAGAACATCCTCCTTTGCCCTCCTTCGGGACCAACGGTATGCCCACATACTCTCAAGCTCCAAGTCATTCTACCACTCAGGGCCCCCAGCGGTACGCCTCTCCCATTTGGCCGTTTGGCGGTACAGCCTTCCTTGAGTCTGCCTGGTGGCACACTATCCTTGGGGCCATTCAGCGGTGCACCCTTTCTCCTCTTGTCAGTGGCACACCTCCCTTCCTTGGCCGCTCAGCGGCACACCCTTGGACTGTCAGCCTGGCACTCCTTGATTGTCACTTCTCAGCGTACTCATAGTTTGCATTAGTCTATTGGTTCTTCGCTCGATGTTTTCTCCGAGTTTCCCAAAGTTTCCCTAAAGGCGGCTGCTCTGGCACCCCCCTCAGCTGTTGGTTCATGCCACCCCCGTGGGCATGTTCCTTGTTATTCCTTTACCTCCCGGGTCAAGGGGAGGTGCTACAGAATTTTCACCAGGAATAACAACAAATTTAAGAGATGAAAAGAAGCAGCAAACAGATGGACTGAGCAATGATAAAAACACTCTAGCCAACTAAAAGAACTATGCAAGATTCAAGGAGCTGAACTGAACAAGACTTTAAGCACTGCATTGCTGAACATGACTTGGGACTCAACCTCATGACAGGAGAATGAAAGCTTAACCATCTAAGATGCTTCATCCTGAGCTGAACAAGAAACCCTCTCTTGAGTCCTGGCCACCCCTTTAGCGGCACACTCTGCCTGGTTTCGTCTGCCTCTTTGGCCCTCTAGCGGCGCACTCCCCCAGTTCCTTTCCCAGTGGTACGCCCCCCTCACCGTCTGAGCGGTACGCATCCTCCCAGCGTTCCATCAAGTCTATACATCGCTGCATCATTCACGTTCGAAGTCTGTACATCATCTTCTTGTTCATGCATTGCATTATTTGAGTTGAAGTCTGTACAGCCTGTGCATGAAGTCTGCACACTATCTGGTCGCATACACTTATAAGTCTATACATTGGCAGTTCTACCAACGTTGCACTCATAAGTCTATACGTTATGAACTCTCAAGTCTGTACAGACCTCGCTTTGCTCAAGTCTGTACATTGTCTAGTTGTCTTGGCTTAGTCCATACGTTGATTATCTGCTCACGCATCACTCCTTTGGCAAGTCCATACATTATGAAAGTCTATACACTCCTCATTGGCTTGCTTCATGCACCAAGTCTGCACATTCCATTCTAAAGTCTGTACGTTGCATTGCATGAAGTCTACACGTTCCTTTCTAAAGTCTGTACGTTGCATTGCATGAAGTCTGCACATTCCTCGCTAAAGTCTGTACATTGCATTGCATGAAGTCTGCATGTTCCTTTCTGAAGTCTGTACGTTGCATTGCATGAAGTCTGCACATTCCACGCTAGTGAAGCCTGTCCAAGTCTATACACTGCACTGCCTCATTCATCATCTTGCAAAGTCCATACATCGCCGCTATGTGTGTGCATCATTGAACAAGTCCATACATTCATTGTACCGCTGGCCAAGTCTATACATTGTCCGTTGCATAACACACAAGTCTACACATCGTGAGCATCCTGCTGCCAAGTCTATACATTGCATCGCAGGGCAAGTCTATACATTGTCTGTTGCATACAGCAAGTCTGTACAGTCCTCGTGGCTCGTTCACGCATCAGCTCCTCCAGCCCTTCCAGCGGTACGCTTCCAGTCCCCCAGCAGTATGCTCCACATTCTCCCAGCGGTGTGCTCCCCTGGTGCCTCAGCGGTACGCTACACCCTCTACCCTTCAGCAGTACGCCCATCTCCATTCTTCCAGCGGTACGCTCCCCAGCGGTACACCCTCCTTTACACTTTGAACCGCACACACCATTCATCTCTCAGTGGTACACCCTAGTCTCCATCATCTCCCCAACGAATACACACATGCATACAATAAAAAGGGAGGGGGGCTGTATGATAAAAGGAACGATGAATAGTAATAATAATAATGAGATAAAAGGGGTGGTCCCAACCAAGATAACAACAAGGGAAGATAATATCAAAGAAAAGGTAATGTCAATAAACAAACGATAATAACAAGCGTCGATGACCATCGTGAATACAACAATATGGCAGCAATCTCTCCTTCCTGGATTCCGAACCCGGGGATATTAATGATGCCCCTGTAAGCTGGAAGTCACTCTCGGGAGTTCTCTCGCTTGTCATGGTGACCGCCCGGCCTTACTTCGGGCCGATAATTCATCAGGGTCCCCTCCCTCGTCGGGATTTGATTTGCCTCCCTGCATTAAAATTGCCGTCCCTCGGCAAACATTTGTACGGATTCGTCTCCCGGGTTATCGTATCGTTTTCCGTGTGAACTTGTGTCCAAACATGAAATGGTCCATCAGTGACCGACATGACCCGAGTATTCAGGCCCCCACCTCGGGCTCACCGCATAACCCGACGGGTGTTTCCTTCCTGCATTAATCAGTATTTCTTTCGACCGTGGAGCCCTTATTTCTGGCAATTAATCAAGGGTATTCCCCTCTCCGAGGGGATGTAAATGACGTTGTGACCTTTATGGCACAACGGGTCTCAGTCCCGATCGGAACCACACAATCGCCTGACTGAGTCAGATCGAGCGCACCATGGGCTCTCTGGAGCCCGAACAAATCGTCACTTCGTGACTGGCACGCCCACGCACTTAATAAAACCAACAAACGGATGAACGAATAGAATGAAGATCTCTCTCGAAATTAAGTGCGTCCACAAGTCTGGCACGCCCGATGGGACGGGATCACCCTTCATCTTTTGCCGGAACCAAGGGATCCACGGCCCCCTTCTTGTAATATTGCTTCCCTAATTTGCAAATGCAGGTTGCGTCACGGACGCCCCGATGGCACCCACTTTCGGCCACCAACCCGTCGAGAGTCACGTGCGGAACGGCTACATGGCCGTCCCTCTCACCTTCGGGAGCTTCCCTCCCTCGGTTGGCTTCCCCAACTTTTTGGGGTGGCCTTCACTCACCTGTTGGACGTGGAAGCGTCTGATGGGATCAAGAACGGCGCCTCCACCCAGGGGGCCACCGAAGCTGCTGCCAACCGACCAATGGCCAAATCCCCCAAGACTGCCCCTATGAAGATATTGGGCTGCAACGTGCACCATATGCACGAAACCGCCGTCCCATCTCGCCCAGGCTCGGCTTCCCATCAGAGAAGGCTCCGGAGGAGTCGTGCAACCACATCATCCCGAGGCCAGGTCTCCGGCACCGGCAAGTCTGCTATCGTCGGAATGCTCCGGGTGCATCTTTCCGGGCGGCGCTCCGAAGTGATCCCGGATCGCATCATACCCGCCGTTCCAGTGCATAACTCCTTTCAGCCACTAGAGAAGATGAAGGGCAGGATGATGCCCGTAGCTCTGGCCATAGTCCCACAGCACCGACCGGCCCCTAGGCCGACGAAGGGCAAGCATGCGTGGATTCCCAAGGCAGCCCGAGCTATTTCACCAGCCTTGATGGGACCCAGCACCTCTCACCGGGCAAGGGCTCAACAAGCAGACCGGGTCAAGACATCGGCCCCCGTCTATCAGCCGGCATCGGCCACACTGACCCCACCAGAGAACACCCGCCGTCGACACCACCGATGTCACTACCAGGCTGCCCATGTGGAGCCTGCAGCCTACATGCCTGTTACTGTCAACAGGGCCACACCACCGGCTTCTCCTCCAGATCAAGACTGGGAAGGAGTGGAGCAGGCCATGAGAAACTATCTGCGGGGCCCGGGGAGCACTCCCCTGGGTCGTCAGAGATTGCTGGGGGCGGTGGCCTCGGCATTTGAAGAAGAAGAAACCCGACCCGTGCCTAGTGTCGAGTCGAGGAACTGCTCCGAGGAGCGTTATCAGTCCCCGCCGAAGGAAGAGGTGAGGCCGCGGGGGTCGGTCTTTGACAGATTGGTCTTCCCAGGCAGGCCGTCAAGAAGAGCAACAAGAAAAGGCAGAGACCTAAGGGTCTACACTTGCAATATGGCAGGAGTGTCCGGCCGGTACGGGGCCTTACCGACCGAGCCCGGAAAAATGGCCAGACTTGTGGCAAGGCCGGGACCTCTCACCAGAAGAGGGAAGGCAGCAACCAAAAAGACACAAGCTCACACTGGAGGAACTGACTACGGGGAGTCGTCGACGGCCCTGGCCGCCAATGTCATTACTGAAGGCACCATGGGAGGACCATCCACTTCGTCCGAAGAGGCGCCAGCCGAAGAGAGAGGGGGCACCCCTAGCCTCTCAGTGAGTGAGCCTGCTGTATTACTCATGATGCAGTAATATCAAAGAGAGATCGAGTTGCTAAAAAAGTAGTTGACCGACAGAGCTGCTCAACCCTCAACGTCCGGGCAGACCGAAGCACTACCAGAGACCCCTGGGGTAACGGTCAGGCCTCGGAAGCTTCTCCACAGGCGACGGTGTCTCCGCCGATCCCCGACTACACCGGGGGCATACCCCTGCACCAGCCACAGCACACAACTCCGGCCCCACCGCCAAACCTACCGTTCCAGGGATCCACCATTGCGCCCCAGGCGACAGTGTTAACAACGCCACAAGCGCAACCGGCTCATTTCTACCCGAACCCGGTGGACCCGGCGACGGTGAACAGACTTATGTTGGAACAGATGATAGACATGAAGCTGGCAGAGAGGGGTGATAGTGATTGCACGCCCTTTGATATGTATCGGGTACCTTATCCGGCACACTATGCTGCAAGGAGGCTCCCGGCCGACATCACCAAACCGCCGAAATTTGAAAATTTTAATAGGCAAGGGTCTCCCAGGGAGCACATCGCCTACTATGTGAATATTATGGTGAATTTAGCTGCAGATGAAGCCTATCTCCTCAAATTCTTTGGCTCAACACTTACCGGGCTTGCTTTCGAATGGTATTCAAGCCTGCCCGCCGGGTCCATTGCAGACTGGCCCGACATGCAGAAGAAATTTAAAGAAAGGTTCTATATAGCTGAACGGGAGGTCACCGTGGCAGAACTCTACGCCACGAGGCAAAGAAGCGATGAGTCGACACTCGACTATATAAAGAGGTGGAGGAACCTCAGTATGAGGTGTAGGAGTCCCCCGCATCAGGAGGACGCGGTGCAAATTTATAAAAAGAACATGAAGAAGGAAATCCTTGAAAGAATGATCGGTGCCGAGGTAAAGTCGTTTGACCGCCTGAACAACATAGTGGCGGAGATCGAGGCATTCCTTGCTCGATACTCTTCCACTCCAACTACATCAAGTCAAAGGGCCGGACAAGCCGAGAAGAAGCCGATGCCACCAGAAGTCCACACATTGGACTTTCAAGCTTTTGAGAAACAGACAGAGAAGGCCAAGGAGACGACCAACCCACCTCCAGCCAGGGCTACTGAACGGCGGGAAGGTCCTTCCCTGCGGGAGAAAATGAGGAATAAGCTGTATTCTTTTCCTCTAGATAAGTCTCGGATCTTGTTTGAATGGGCCACCAGATACAATAAAATTACATTGCCAGAACCAAAGAGGCCTGGCGACATAAAAAGAAAGGATGATCCTCGTTTCTGCCCGTACCACCAGATGCTAGGGCATACTATCGAGGAGTGTTATATCTTCAAGGATGCCATTGAATCCTTGGTTAAGAAGGGAGAGCTGGACATGGGGGAGCACAAGGTGGATCCTCCGCAGCCGCATGAGATGCCAAACCTCGGCACTTCCGTTAACATGATCTCTCTTTACCAGCAGCTACCTGAGGAATGGGCAGAGGCCAGTACAGCTGCAACATATGAAGCCTTTGTCATGGCACCAGCTCAAGACCAAGGAGGTTGGCAGGCTGCGCCGATGAGGAATAGAAGAAGAAGGCAAGTCCCCCGGCCCACGCCGAAGGTTCATATAAGGGTGTCACACCTCGACCAGTCCCACCACCAGTGACGCCTGCTTGGCATGATACAGCCCCCCGGCTAGTCGTGCAGCACTTCACTAACAACAGGAAGAAGCATACCCCGATGTGGGTGCACAAAGAGACCAGTCCCGCAGTGGAAAGACTCTAGGCCATTATTGATGGGCTTGAAAATTATGAGCAGCCCGAAATCCGGCCTATGGAGCTGAAGGAATATGTCCCCTGGAGGGAGTTCGAATCACTCGAACTGGCTCCAGAAGTAGAAGCCGAAGCAAAGGAAGAGCCCCTCTTGTGGGGTGAGGCCCCCCAAGGCCAGTTGCCAGCCACTAAAGAAAAGGAGAAAAAGAAGAAGAAAAGGCCCAGAAATAAGAAGAAGAGCGGGGTTGTTCTCTCCTGTAACACCCTGTCGGCGTTGTTTGACACTGCCCTCTCTCTGGGGGAGGAAGAGCAAGAGACGCCCATTGAGCCATCGGAAGTGAACCAGGCCGAGGCATCCACCTCCCAGCATGCCACCAGGTGAGGAAGGAAATGGGGACGCCCTCCTCAGGCCAACCATAACATCTTGCTCAGGGGAGAACAGCCATATCATATCCCTGAACCTAGGATTCAAGGCAGAGAGATTCCCCCTCCCTCGGGTCTCTACCCCGGAGAGCCGATCGGCCAGAATACCCCTTCATTCATTGAGTTTCTAACGACTCAAGGGGAAAGGCAGTCATGCCCCCGAGAGTCTCGACAGGTCAAAGAAGCAAGTAGCCTCTCGGCCCCACTCTTGGCAAGTCCTCCTCTGTCAAGGGAAGAGATTGGCAACATCTCGAACCTTACCGAGTTCATGCAAGAGAAGGCAGAAACCCAACAGGCCCTGCAAGCCCAAGTAATACCTGACCCAGCAGAGGAGACGCCCCCTGAGCCGGCTCCCTAGGCCCAGACTGGGGGCAGGCGTAGCAGAGCCGAAGAGATGAAGTTGCTCGAGGTCCGAGCCGGCAACAGAATAGTCAAGCACTTGAAGAAGATCCCAGCCAGGTTTACCGTCTGGGAGATTCTATCTCTGGATGAAGAGACACGGCGGGCCGTCATCGCAGCACTCCAGATGCCAGCTTATGTGGAGGCTTGCCTTGCAGAAATGTCACCCGAGGTAGCGGTGGCTTTCACGGAAAAAGATATGCTCCTGCCAACTTGCAGTCACAACAGGCCACTCTACATGAAAGGGCAGCTGAAGGGGCACCCCATCAATAGGGTACTGATTGACCCTGGGGCGGCAGTGAACATACTCCCTTACCGAGTATACCAAAAACATTACTTTGACGTGCACTTGATCGAGGTCAAGAATGTTAAGATCGCCAGCTTCAACCAGAAGTGTGAGGTCCCCATGGGGATTGCAGAGTTTAACCTCTCTCTAGGTGATTTCACGACTAAGGTCCAATTTCATGTTATTAACTCTGGTACCTCCAACAAAGCATTACTCGGCCGGCCTTGGCTGCACCAGAACAGGGTCGTGCCGTCTACTCTGCATCAATGCATCAAGTACCCTGGCGACGGGAAGGAGGAGAGAATCTTTGCCGACCTCCACCCTTTTGAGGTGTTCGAGTGCCATCTCTCAGACGCTAACCTGTATCTAGAAAAGCCGAAGCAAACTCCCCAAGTCACCTTAGACAAGGGAAAGATGAAGGCGGAGCCGGACAGTTGGTTCCCTCCACCGCCGCAAGGATATGTGGCTCCCCATCAAGTAGCATTTGTTTCTGGGGCAGAAGGAGTATTCAAAGCAACTCCCCTTTCCATCTACCCCGCACTGGGGTTGCCGCACCTCAAAGACTTGTTAGAGGACATCAGGGTCCCGTTCGGGATCATCAAGCCTCTCGTAGAAGTTGACTGTCAAGCGGCTGAACCATTGAGGACCTTTGAGGTGCCTAACCCCGGAGGACGGTCCACTATTTTCTATGTGGCTAATGAACACCCAATCAGAGGGGATGATGATTGTAAACTCCCCGACGAATTGCCTGACCCACTCGTCCCGATCACGGGACTGCCTGACATGACTGGTCGTGTAGCCAGAATGACCAGGAAACAAGGGCTCCCCTTTCGCCAGCTCTCCAGTCAGAAGGACATGTTCGAGAAGATGTGGAACCCACCAAACCTGGACCGGAGGTTGTTGCAAATCACCTGGCACCCGGGATTAGGTTTCTCATTAGAGGATTCCTACGAAGCCGACGTTATATCGATCTCGGCTCCTAGCGGCAGCAGCCTCACGGGCGCCCAAGGCCCACAGGAAGTGCAAGGTCGGCAGTACCTTAATCCTTCAGTCGGTGAAGATCAGGACGAGGAGGTATTCTTATGGAAGCCGCCTCCCTGCAAGAACAAGGGGAAGGCCCCGTCCTCCTCTGAGGGAGCGGCCCCGAACGACTCCAGCGACGGGCCGTCATTGCCTTCGTCGGACACTGATGTAAAAGGCAAAGAGGCAAGTCGAACTCCGGGCCTCCCTTGGTGCGACTCCGCCCTATTTGCCATGTGCTATCAACAGCAGTGGGAAATCGAGATGCTGAAGGCTCGGTCGGCCGAAGTAACCGCACTCATATCTGACTTGATTGGGGGCATCTTCCGCCAGCAGAATATCGGCATGCACCTGCCCCGAGGGGCCATCCCGAACATCCCTACGCACTGGAGAAAGGAGACCAGAGGCGCAACTATTTCCCCAGTCAGACGACCGTCCGACCGAAATCCCACATTACAAGAGAGAATGCGGAGGCCCTACTCCTTCCCGAGGAATAAAACCCGAGGGATCATTGAATGGGCTTGCTACTATGGCAAAGTTACCCTCCCAAGGCCCAAGAGGCCGCAAGATGCTCGCAGAAGTGGTGATCCTTTGTTCTATCCGTACCACCAAATACTGGATCACTCCATAGAAGACTGCTACGTCTTCAAGGACATTGCTCAAGACTTGATTGAGAAAGATGAGCTCAGAATGGGAGATTACGTGGTAGCTCCACCACGCCCTCATGCGATAGGCAACCCCGAAAGAAATATCTACATGGTGTCAGTCCAGCACCAGATCTTTGAAGAGGTGGTGGAGAATGGGCAACCCCGGCCGCTGGCGGAGAACCAGCCCCTGGTGCGACAATCCATCACTTCGCCCCCAGTTGGAGCCGTCTATGATGACTACCAAGAAGACCTCGGAGAAACTCTTCACTTCTCCGCACAGGAGGACCCCTCGGAGCCGCAGCCCGCCAGTCAGGAACAGGGAGATACCAACAGAGCCTCACCACCCAACAAGGCGAAGCAGGATGACATCTATGGCATCCTTGAAGAAGAAGACGGCGAAGATCAAGATTTCGTCGACTTATTGCCAGCACCGCCAGAAATTAAAGATGGCGGTCAGGCCACAGTAGATGAACTTATCGAAATTAACCTGGGCACGGAGGGAGACCCCAGGCCGACCTTTCTATGTGCCCTTCTTCCTCTACAGGAGAGGGGACGGTATATCAAGTTGCTACAAGAGTTCCGGGACTGTTTTGCCTGGAATTATAAGGAGATGCCCGGCCTAAGTCTTGGCGTGACTCAACATGTTCTTGCCATCGACCCCAAGGTCGAGCCAGTGAAACAGTCTCCCCGGCGCATGAGACAGGAACTGATACACCAAATTTGTAAAGAAGTCGACAAGCTCATAGATGTCAATTTCGTAGCTGAGAACCAGTATACTACCTGATTAGCCAACATTGTGCCAGTAAAGAAGAAGAATGGACAGATCAAGATTTACGTGGATTTTTGTGACCTGAATAAAGCCTACCCAAAAGATGACTTCCCGGTGCCTATCACTGAAGTGATGATTGACGCAACCACTGGCTACGAGGCCCTGTCCTTCATAGACGGATCGTCCGGCTATAACAAAATCTGGATAGCTGAGCATGACCGAATTCATACGGCCTTCCGGTCTCCCAAAGGAATATTCCACTACAAAAGAATACCCTTCGGCCTCAAAAACGCCGGCGCCACCTACCAGCGGGCGATGACCAAAATATTCGACGAGCTATTGTACAACAAAGTTGAATGCTACATTGATGACTTGGTCGTCAAGACAAAGAAAAAGGAAGATCACCTGAAGGACCTTAGAGTCATCTTCGAAAGGCTCCGGCAGTATGAGCTGAAGATGAACCCGATGAAGTGTGCCTTCGGCGTCTCCAGCGGGAAGTTCCTCGGCTTCATTGTCCGATACAGAGGGATCGAGATCGACCCTTTCAAAATAAAAGCCATCTAGGAGCTGCCTCCTCCGAAGGATCTAGGAGAGCTAAGATCCCTGCAGGGCCGGCTGGCCTACATCCAAAGATTTATTTCCAATTTGTCGGGGTGCTGTCAGCCATTACACAGATTGATGATGAAGAATGCACCTTTTAACTGGAACCAGGAATGCCAAAAGGCCTTCGATCAGCTGAAGGACGACTTAAGGACCCCGCCTGTGCTGGGGGCACCTGTTAAGGGGAGGCCGCTTATTCTATACATAGCCGCCACCGAATGCTCCCTGGGGGCAATGCTCGCTCAGAACAATGATGAGGGGAAGGAGCATGCCCTCTATTATCTCAGCCGGAGGCTAGTGGGGGCAGAAGCAAAATACACCCCGATCGAGAAGATCTATCTTGCCCTGGTCTTCGCAGTCAAGAAGCTGAGGCATTACATGCTCTCCCATGAAGTGAGCCTGATCTCCAAGGCCGACCCAGTTAAACACATTCTCTCTCAGCCAGTCCTGAAGGGAAGTCTCGGCAAGTGGGCTGTGCTGCTAATGGAATTTGATATCACCTACGTGTCGCAGAAGGCCGTTAAGGGTCAAGCCATGGCCGAATTCTTTGCAGCACATCCTGTGCCCGAAGATTCCCCATTGGCTATAGAGCTGCCCGAAGATGAAACAATGGAGGTGGACCAAGTCCAACAGGTCGCTTGGCAGCTGCACTTCGATGGAGCTTCGAGAACAGAAACGGCCCCGTCCGGACGTACAAAAGTACGGGCAGGGGCCGGCATTGTCCTTAAATTCCACGAGGGAGAAGTATTGAATACATCTTGCTCCATCAATAAACCTTGCACAAATAATGAGGCGGAGTATGAGGCTCTGATTATTGGTCTCCAAGTTGCGTTGCAGATGGAGATTAGAATGCTGCAAGTATTTGGCGATTCGTTACTAGTCATCAAGCAAGTCCAAGGGCAGTTTGATGTCCGAAAGCCTGAGCTGCTGCCTTACCATGCTAAAGCAAAGCGGCTCATGGAACAATTCTACCTTATTGAGATAGGCCATGTTGCCCGGGGAGAAAATGCACAAGCTGACGCACTGGCAAAACTGGCAAGCTCATTAGCAGTCCCGCCTGATGGATCTCTTAGCATCCGGGTGGTGAATCAGCACCAGGTGCCTAGCATGATAGAAGAGCCAGAAGAAGAAGAACTGGAGGTCGCTGCAGCAGAAGTTGTCGGCCTACCGGACTGGAGGGATTCCCTCATGCAATGGTTTAAATACCAGCAACTGCCCAAGCAGAGAGAAGAAAAGATCACGTTGATCAGAACAAAGGACTCTTATGAGGTCCGAAACGGGATCCTATTCTAAATTATGGCCTACCAAACGGAAAGTACTCCTGTGGTGCCTATCCACGGAAGAAGCTTGGAGGGTCATGAAAGAAGTCCACGCCGGAATAGCAGGTGCACACCAGGCGGGACCAAAGATGAAAATTGAAATAAAGAAGCTTGGCTACTACTGGCCAACCATGTTTGATGACTGCTGCAAGTACGCCAAGTCTTGTCAGAAATGCCAGGAGCATGCCACAGTACCCAGGAGGCCGCCCGTGCCGCTACATCCGACATTGCCCAGCTGGCCGTTCGCCCAGTGGGGAACAGACGTCATGGGCCCACTACCCGCGTCATCCGCCGGGTGCAAATACATTTTGGCGGCAACTGATTACTTCTCCCGTTGGGCAGAAGCCGTTGCTTTGAGAGAAGTGACTGGTGAGATCGTCACCAGATTCGTCCGACGCAACATCATATTCTGATTTGGTACGCCAAACCGAATCATCTCAGACAATGGAAGTCACTTCTGCAACCATAAAGTCTACCGGCTGGCCGAGAAGTACAAGATCGACTGGAGAATGTCATCCCCCTACAACCCACAAGCCAATGGTTTGGCTGAAGGTTTCAACAAGACTCTTTGTACTCTCCTGTCTAAAATTGTTAGTTCTAACAAGAGGGACTGGGAATAGAAAATGTATGAGGCCCTGTGGGCGTATCGAACTGTATACAAAACTCCGACGGGTTGTTCACCCTTCTCTTTAGTGTACGGCTCAGAGGCACTCGTCCCCATTGAGCTGGAAATACCCTCCCTTCGGGTCGCAATCCAACACGGGTTGGTCCAGGAAGAGCAAACAAATGTCGAGCGAAGGACTGGGAAGCGGCTTCAAGCCCAACAGAACATCCAGATCTATCAAGCCCGAATAGCTCGCGCTTTCGACAAGCTCGTCAAAGAGCGTGAATTCAAGAAGGGTGACCTCGTTATGGTCAAAAGGAGGGAAGTCATGGCTTCCAACCCCAAGGGAAAGCTGAATGAAAATTGGCTTGGACCCTATGTAATCCAAAAGGTCTATGAAGGCAGGGCATATGTGATAGTCGATCATCGGGGGGAGGTCCAGTTTCCACCCCTTAATGGTAGGCATCTAAGATTGTATCACACTCCAATTCCTCCATTCAATGAATAATACATTTACCTGCCCCACGGCGGGCGGATTTGCTTTCAATTGCTTGAATGGTTTGCTTTCCGCCTGTTACGGACCACAAGAGAAGCGACCAAAGGGAACGCGCGCATACCAAACAAAGGGGAAGAAAAAAAAAGAGAAGAAAAAAAAGGAAAAGGAAAAGAAAGAGAAGGAAAAGAAAGACAAAAAAAAGGAAAAGAAAGAGAGAAAAAAAAGAGAAAAAATAGGGAAGAAAAGAAAGAAAAAAAATAAAGAAAAGAACAGGAGGATTCAGTCCCTCCAACAAACGAATCAACCCTGTCAGCCCTTGACATTTTGTCGGCACTGAAGAAAAATACCCCACCCGGACCTTTCGTCTGAGATTGGGGAATCAACCCGTCTACTTGCGTTGGCACTCACCCGTACTGATGAATATTCCAATAAACAAATCAACCCTGTCAGCCCTTGACATTTTTGTCGGCACTGACGAAAAATACCCCACCCGGACCTTTCGTTCGAGATTGGGGTATCAACCTATCTCCTTGCGTTGGCACTCACCCGTACCGATGAATATTCCAATAAACGAATCAACCCTATCAGCCCTTGACGTTCTGTCGGCACTGACGAAAAATACCCCACCCGGACCTTTCGTCCGAGATTGGGGCATCAACCCATCTCCTTGCGTTGGCACTCACCCGTACCGACGAATATTCCAATAAATGAATCAACCCTGTCAGCCCTTGACATTCTGTCGACATTGACGAAGAATACCCCAACCTAACCTTTCACCCAGGATCGGGGAATCAACCCTCCTCCTTGCGTTGGCACTCACCCGTACCAACGAACACACCCAGAGACAAATAAACCACACCTATCATCGGCACTTTGTCGGCGCAGATGAACAACCCTCTTTTGACCAAGACCTCCCGTCGGGGTCATTGAACGAACAAACTCTTCTCTTCGTCCCTTCGGGCGACGAACAACCCCTTCTGACCAATACCTCCCGTCTGGGTCGCCGGATGAACAAACTCTTCTCTCCGCCTCTCCAAGGTCGGATCAACCTACTTTTTTTTTAACTAAAGTAGATACTTGCAAGGGGGGAGACGGGAGAGGGGGTTCATCTCTTCATTACGGAAGAAGATGAAAACACTATCCCGGCCACCAGGCAAGCGATTTTCATATATGAAAGCAGAAAAAGAGAGGGGTACAGGGGGTGGATGGGAAACGCCCAAAGAGGGGAGGGCAAGAAGCGTACAAGGCCAAAGGCCCAATAAAGCAGAAACTGCCAAGAGGACCCAAGCGAGGGCAGAAACAAAAGCCCAAGAACCCACAGATGAAACATGGCCCCTACAAATAGGAATCTTCATCGAAGACCCCTTCTGAATCGGAAGATAACACAAAACGGACACCGCGCTGACGACCCGGAGAGAAAGGCCAATCAAGAGGGTCAACCTCCGAACCATCTGTCTCGAGCACCTCCGTGAAGGAAGAGTCGGCTGGCGGCGGGGGCGCCATCGAAGAAGACTGGAGCCGGAGAGAGCGACGGGTAGGAAGAGCAGCGTCCTCGAACATGCACTGACGATCACGCGAGGAGGAGGTGGAGTTGGACCGCCGGAAGGAACGCCGAGGTGCTCCACCATCCATCCTCGAGGGTGGCCGAGAGCGGTCCAGGCCAGAGGTGCCCACAAAAGCCGTATGAGCCGCCGTAAGGTCACGGAACCCTGAAGCGGGCTCAAGCCCGGGGACATGGAGCGCCTGGACGAGCTGAGAGAACCTGAGAGGCATGCCAAGATCCGGGGGGGGCACAACACCCATGGGAAGCACCGGAGCAGGAGGCGGGGCGGAGTCGACGATCGGCCGGGGCGGGGCCCGATTGATTTTCTTCTTCAAAGCTTGGGCGAAGGAGAGGCGAGGGGCAGCCGTCGGAGAAGAGGAGGAAGCCAAGGACCCTTCAATGGCTGCCGCCTGGGAGGAAGGCAGCGCTCCAGGGGACCAAGCTGCCGCATTGGCATTAAGCCCAGCATGCGGCAAGGAGGGTCCGCCGTGGGGGTGAGCATCCGGTGCCGGGAGGCCGGGGACCAAAGAGGAGGATGCCCGGGTCGCAGGAGGGACACCCGCGGGCACAACTGAGCACGGAAGGGGAACACCCTTCTCGGAAGGGTGAGCTGCCCGGGGGATGGACGCGAAGGCCACTGTCGATGGAGACGGAGGGCAACCACCACAGACACCTGTGACCGAAGGAGGGGCGAGGCCAACAAAACTCGCATGTGCTGCCGGCAAGTCCGGAAAGTGAGACATGGGCTCCAATCCAGGCACAGAGAGCACTTGAATAGAGGGGCGCATAGCTAAAGGGTGCTCCACAGTAGGGGCGGGAGGCCCCTCATCTCCACAGGTCGGTGTGTGGATAGTAGCAGGATCAGCCACCGAGCGAGGAGCAGGTGGGGCTAAGCTGGTACCCGCAGGTGCAACGCCAACAGCAAGCTCGGGGGCAGAGCACAAGGAGGCAGAGGGCGGTGAAGCAGACGAGGGTGCCCCACTGCGGGCAGAGGCAGGAGCAAGCTCGGTAGGCCCCTGTGCAGCAGCTGGGCCCGATCTAGAAAGAGCAACGCCGCCCAGACCAGCGCCAAGGCAAGCCTCGGCAGGAACTGAGCAGCGGATAGCAAGATCTCCCTCCGAGGCAGAGGGGGGAGCAAGGCACGGAGCCGGGACGGTGGTTGAAGGTGCGGCTGGCGTGGGCAGGATGTTAGAGGTGCAGACCCCAGGAAGTCCAGATGCAAGTTGGCAGAGAACAGAGGCGCAGGTGCCTCCCCCCAAGCGAGGGGTGTCGACACCCAGTAGAATGGACCCGTCGATGGCACAAGAGGAATTAAGGGAGGGCAGGGCCACCACAAGGGGAGAGGAATTCAGAGCCACAACATCTGTCGGTGCAACAGACTGTGGGAGTCTCCGTCTCATGAGCAGGGGCTCGGGGGATGTTGCAAGGTGTATCCGCTAAGGTGTAGCCGGGGGCCTCACGAGTTCCCCGCTCAGGCAGCACCAGGTGATGGGCAGGCATCGCAGATACAGGGTTGGAACCCAGAAGACCGCTGGGCACTTCCTGCTGCGAGGAGGGAGTAACCGGGTGAGCAGAAGGAGTCATTGCCGGAGCCGAGGGCTCACAGCCGCTGCGAGCAGGCGGGTGACGAGCGCAGGTTGCAAGGGCTGTTGTGGCAAGGTCACCCTTCCCAATGCCCTGAGAAGAGGAGGGCAGGGAGGCAATAGGAGGGGTGCAGGAGGTCGCCTGAGCTGGGGTGGACTGGCGTGGAGGGAGCACGCCTTCCTGGGACGCTGATGATGCAGGGGCTTGAGTAGTAGGCCGAGGGGCTGCAGCGATCGGTGACTGTTTACACTTGGAGACAGTATGGCCTAGGCGCTTGCAGTGGTGGCAGTAGAGAGGTGGGTCTTTGTATGCAATCGGTTGCCAAAACCCAGAGGGGTTGTTGCCAATGTACACCCGCATCGGCAGGGCTTTGGATACGTCAGCAGCACACAGACTCGCGCAGCTAGAGCTGTAGTGAGGCTAGAGGTGTTCCTATCAATCTTCAGAGTAGGGCCAATGCTGCCTGAGATGCTGAGGATCATGGCCTCGTGGTAGTAATTGATAGGAAGCTCTGGCAGCTCCAACCAAACAGGGACGAGGGGGGAGTCAGCTTACTTGGAGAATCCCGGTGTTCATGTGAAGAAGATGAAAGGCCGTCCTTGGATGTAGAACGTGTCCTTGAGAAGGACTTGCAGGTAGTCCTCCTTGTTCTGGAAGCGGAGAAGGAGGTGGCGGGGATCCAAGGGGTAGATGACAAAGTCTTGGAGCAGCTTGAACCTCTATTCCAAGTGGTAGCGGATATCTTGAAAGGGCGGACGCCCTCTTGGCGTTCTTGCGATGATGGCGAACCGGAGGGAGTCACAGGACAGTTTTATCTCCTCCGGTGTGAAGAATTCCGCGGGCTCCCCTGAATCTGTAGACGTAGGGGGGTGCACGTCGAAGGGAAGGGGGGGAAGAGCAACGGACTGCAATACCGCCTGGGCAAAAGACGGTGCCGCCGCAACGGAGGAGGATCCTGCCAGGGTGAACCCAGGAACACGAGCCCAGAGGGAGGGAGTAGGGGCCGCCTTGGAGGTGGGGGCAACCGTCGAGGAGGCTACAGGAAGCTTGAGGGGCGCCGTGGCTGCAACAGGGGCGCGTGAGCCTAGCCCTGGGGGCAGGAGCTGGAGTGGCCTTGCCGAGGCATGGCCTTGCTCCGTGGCTGACAGGGGCTCGGTCGGCAGAACACGTGAAGGAGAAGCCCCGGAGGAGGGGACGGTAAGAGGAGCTCCGGAGGGCTGGGCCCGGCCAACGGAGCCAGGTAAACACAGGGCAGACTCCTCAGCATGGGAGGAGCTCCGGCGAGCAGCAACTGATGGCGGTTGGGGTCCAAGACCAAGGGAAGGAGAGGGGGAAGACACCGCAGCCAAAGGAGGGGCCACAGGCGGACCACCTGCCGGCGACAGAACACCTGCAACCGGCAGGGAAATGGCCGTGGAGAAAAACAGGGGATCGATTTTCGCAGCTGTCCCGTCCAAGGAGTCAACGGTCAGCGAAGGGAGGGGAGATAGGGAAGACACGTGTACAGCGGGAGGAGCAAGCGTGGATGGATGGAGAGGGATGGACGATATGTATTGGGTAGCGGCAGGGGTCGTGTCCGAAGGGGACAGAGGGAGGCCTGGCGATTGAGAAGGCGTAGGGAGAAGATGGGCGATCAACGGATAGGATGAGGCCACAAGAGGTGGCGTGCTGGCAAGGGTAAAAATGTGGCAACCTGGAGATGGTTGCGGGGCAGAGAGAGGGCCGCAATTAACTCTGGCGGGAGGGGAAGAGATGGCCGGAGGGGGGTCCAAAGCGCCGGCGACGAGGGGGAGAGCGTGGACGCCCTCAGGAAGTGAGGGGAAGCAGGCATGGGAGGCAAACACCGTGGCCGAAGACGCTGATGGAAGAGCTGGTGCTAGGGCAGGGGCAAGTCCAGGTGAAGACGATGAAGGAGTTGAAACCGGCTGTAGGACGCTACCAGACGAATAGGCGAGGACGCTACCAGACAAAGAGGAAGGCTCCTCGTCCACACGACAGCAGCCAAGCCCAAGTGGAAACGAGGAGGGGGCAGGAGGGAGACAGCCTGTAGGAGAAGCACGATAACCATCTGAGACGGGAGCAGCCGCACCCGGGCGGAGAAAGCAAGCAATAGGATCCGCCGTGGCTAGGCCACTGGCGGCAAGGGCAGCCGGCGGTGGGACTAGAACAGGGAGGGAGGGGGGAGGCACAGGGCCTCCCCCCCCACCGCCGGCCATCACCGGAGGGTAGCAGCCACTGTGAGATCAACACGCAAGAGGGAGGGGAAGCACGCGGGGAGGGAGCGGGAGGGGGAAACCGAGAGGAGAGAGAAATGCATAGAGAGAATACTCTATACGATCAACCTACTTGGGTTATACATACCGGTGACATCATTCGACTGAGTCGCTTTATGGACATGGTGGAGTGGTCCCCTCGTCCCTCCTCTGGAAGGGGCGAGCATTCTCCTATGCTCATATGCGGATCTCATCAGGCTCTCCCCGAACAAACTGTTAACGTGAACTTGCGTTCCATCACATAGCAAGAAAAAAGAAAGGGAGGGAAGAAACCGTTCGGCACCACACACATACCATAGACACATGAAATAATTGCATTGTATTCTTTTCAGAAAAAAAATTACATTGGCCACGGGGCATACCCCGGTGTTACATGCAAAGAAGGGAGTGGAAGGGGAATCGGCGGCTATTCTAGCCCTCGAAAGATGTCCTCAAAAGGGAGGATCCCGACGCAAGGGAAGCTTATCATCTCACGCAGGCGGCCCTCCTGCGCCACGAGGCGTTCCAATTCTGTAGTCACAGAGGCCACGCCTGCCTCGGCAACGACCAACTCTTCAGCCTCCTGGGCCTTACCCTTCTCTGCCTTGACCAGGTCAGACTCCGCCTGGGTAAGCCAGCCCCAGAGTTTCTCTATCTGGCTCCCCAAGGCGTCGATGTCGGCATTGTATCTATCTAAGGCTCCTTGATGTTGCTCCCGGCTGTCTCTCCGAACAGCCAGCGCCTCTAGATACTCGTCCCTCTGGGCACCGATAGCTGTGAGCTCGGTCGGGGCTAGCGTCTCGAGGAACGCATGACGGTTTACGTATTTCAACAATAAGAGACACGTCGCGACCATTCTTCCAGTGGGTAGCCCATCATTTGCAATGCCTTGGTCAGCTGCTCCACAATAGCTTTCGCACCCTGGTATGTGAGCATCGGGTCGGCGACGACCATCGAGCGCAATACCAATAGGGTCTGGCGGACGGGCAGATCCGAGCTCACATGGCCGACAGAAGGGACGACTGGTGGGTCGAAGCTGACTTCACTGTCCATAGCCACCCACAGCTCTCTGTCGACCATGACCGAGCTACCCGGAAGGGCCACGGACCAAAGGAGGGGTCTCCCGGCCTCCAAAGATGACCCTTGACCAGCCACCACCACAGGTGAGGGAGAAACCATAACGAAGACGTTCGGCACCGCCATGATGAGCGGCTGCTCCAGCTCCATAGACCGGGCAGGTCCCGAACCCAACGATGCCGCCCCCTCTATCATAACTAGAGCCCCGGCAGACAAAGTTGCTTCGGCCTCTGCCGCCTCAGCTGACAAAGTCTCTATGGCAGGCGGGTCCAATGTCGCTCCAGGAAGTCTTCATCTCCCCCTGCCCGTAATTCCTCCGAGTGCTCGTGGAGGATCGCCAATATCTTCCCTAGAAGTCGGGCTTCCTCGGTATCACTGGCCTCGGGATCGGTGGCAGTGGGATCACCAAATGTGGGATGGCCCCCATCTGTAGAAGAGACGTCAAGGACCCCGAGTCCGGCCCCAGAAGCATCTTCAGCCTTTTAGCCGCATGCACGTGAAAAGATGAGCTCCACCTGCGGATGACTTTACGAGCTCGAGGCGTACGCGCTCCGTGGAGCGTTGTTGTTACCTGACCATGCAGAGAAAGGTCAGCAGCTTGCCAAGTGAAATAAATCATTGAATCCTCAAGAAGGCCGAGCGTATTCCCCTGCTTACCTCGCCCACCGGCACTATGCTGCTCTCCGGCGTTACCTCCCCCCAGGCATCAACGTCAAAAATTGTCTCCTCTCGAGTCTCGGCTTCGGGTACCACCGGCACTGGCACCTCGACCTCCGGTGCTATCTCTCCCTCTTCTAGGGCTTCGGCGGCCGGGGTAGAGGTCTCCATGGCTCCTTCAGAGGCATAAGCCTGTATTGCCTCGAATAAGTCAATAACTCTGAGGGAGAGCTCAGAAAGAAAGAAGAGGAAACTAGGCACTCACAGCCACTGTGATGGGGACATCACCTCCAATGCCCATGTTCACACCTCGTCTCCTCGCCCCGGTTGCATCCGACATGGTCTAGTCATTTAATTTTGAGTCTTATGTAATTTTTATTTGAGTCATTTGATGTATTTTCCCTTTTATTTGAGTCACGTTCCTAGGTCTTGTGCTTATTTCCCTAAGTTTGAGAGTCATTATGTTGTTTAGTTAGTTATTGGGCCCAATTCGTTGGGTTTGGCCCAAGTGCACCCCCCTACCCCCTCGGTTATTTGTCATTGAGTCTTTTGTCAAGGACTTATTGTAAAATGTGGGTTGCCTATATATAGGACCCCATTCCCCCCCATTTCAACTTAATGAATCAATGAATGAAAAACTTGTCATTTTGAGAGTTTACAATTCTTATCTAGTGGAGAGATTCTATTTTTTGGGTGAGAGACCCTAGGGGAGAGATTCCCCACCCTTCCCTCTCTTAATCTCTCTTTTTCACTCCACTTTCTCTCTCCTCCACACCCAATTTCGAAAATTTTCTCTCTCCTCCCTTCCCAACCACCACTCTCCCACCTACCCCCATTAAAGGCCACTCCCCTTCCCCACACATCCCATTACTCCACCCCCTAGTCCCAAGGGAGCATCCCCAATCACTAAGCCACCCTCCAACCACCTCATCCCTTTCCCAAGCACCCTTCCCTCTCCCCCATGCAACCCTCCACTTCCCTAGGCCATTTGAATTCAAAAATCCCCTTCCGTCCACAGCCCTAGGGCGCCCAAGACCCCTCCCCTTTGGTTAGGGGCGGCCCCCTCTCATCCTCTCCATCTTCCCTTGTTCCCCTCCATCACCCCACCTTCTACCATCTAGAGTAAGAGGACCTGCAGAAGACCTGAAGCTTGCAGCAGCGACCCTGACCTTCTCCGGACGTTCCTAGAAGCCCAAGAGCCATCGTTGGAAGCGTCTACCTGTCTTCTTTGCAACGGCAGTGGTCTTGTCCCCATCGGAGCTTGGTGCTGCCCAGGAAGCCCATTCTTCCACGACTACGCAGAGCTGCCCCGGCAGAGGTTCTGAGCCGGAGAAAGAGCTTCACCACGATGAACCCAGGAGGAATCAGGCCACGAGCTCTTCTAAAAAGTTCTTCCCCTTCCTGTCTACTTTCAGAATCAAGAAGCGGAACTCCATTCGACATTCTGTAGCAGGCGTTATCAATTTTCTCCCTCAGCTTTGCAGTCTTGTTACCCACAGTCTGCACCGACCTGTCAATAGTGTTCAGAGTTCCCTGGTTCTCTCTGACATCATTTGGCCTCCCCATTAGTTTTTCTACAAAGAGGACTTGTCCACGGTTCCAAAAACTCTGACAGTGCTCGATTCCGAGTTCGGGAGCTGTCGAGGCATCCTCTGTAACCTGCTGTTGGAAACCAGGAGCTAGCTCTGCAGAGATCCTGATCCGGAGAGAAAGCTTCACCACGACAAACCCCGGAGGAATCAGGCCACGAGCTCTTCTGCAAAGTTCTTCCTCTCCCTATCTAATTTCATAACCAAGAAGCGGAACTCCGTTCGGCATCTTGCAGCAGAAGTTACCAATTTTCTTCCTTAGGCGTTCGACTCTGCTTCCCACTATCTGCATCGATCACTCCTCACTTTTATGAGTCCTCTGATCTTCACCGGCATCTTTTGGCATCTCCGTTTGTTCTGATGTAAATAGGACTCACCCACGGTTCCAACGGTTCCAACGGCGACTAATTCGGAGTTCGGGAACGGTCGGGGCAGCCACGTCTTCCTGCTGTTGATAATATGTTGCAGACAATCCGAGAATCAGCAACCCTGTTCGTGCTCCCGCCCAGGCCGACAGAAACCCCTGAAGAAATTGGAAAAATTCAGAGGCACTCCTGTTCCAGAGACGAAGAGATCCCCACTGGTCTCGCCATCATCAAAATTCCTGAGCAAGTTCTATAGCTGCAACACCGGCTATCTATCCTTATCCGCAGACAGCAGGCAGATTCGGTGTCATCACTTATTCCTCACTCTTTGCTTTGATTTCCCCTCCCCGCTTGGCCGGCTGAAGGCCCCTCCCTGCGTGGAGGTAGTATTGATTGTAATATCATTAACCCCCACCCCAAGGTCCCCCCTCCTGCGAGAGGTGTAGTGTTGTAATAGCTTAAACAGGTCAAGCTACCCCGGTGCGGCGTGTAGGGAACCCACGCTTCCCCGCTCGCCCTCGTCTCCGAGCGGGACCGATTTCTTCAAACCGGTCGAGTGAGTGCTCCAAAACTTTACTCTAAGTCATGCTTGTTCTTTCAATATTAGTTCATAAACTCCGCTGGCCGTGACGAGAGCCCGATCCTTAAGCTTATTGCTATAAGTGATCATCGTGGGAAGAGAGTGGAACCCGTGCCCTTTGGCACTTCATCGGACCCTTGATTTGGGCAGCCATACCCTTGGGGAATCAAACCTTGGCCTTGCTGGCCCTCTACCAGCAAGGGCCCAGCCCACACAACCTCCCCTTGGCATTGCCAAGTTACCCCCGGGTCATAGTGAGCATCAGGTGAGCGGTTGCCATTATCGGTCCGTTTTGAATGCTTAATTGTGCTTGCTTGTTGAGTCCTAGGTTGTGTCACATCACACTGCCGCTTCATCCCGAAATGAGACCTTGGCGGTCGAAACAGCAACACCGGAGCTCGACACGACCTCCTCTTGCCGCACAGCCTCGGCCAGGGACGCCAATTCGTCCAAACCCGTAGTAGCTGTCTCCCACCTGATAGCTCCAGCCCCCGGAACGTGGATCTCTGCGTCTTCTGACAGGGCCTGTCCCTTTGAAAGCCAGGAACAATAAGATCAAGAAGATTAGCCGAGGGCCTAGAGAAAGAAAACCTGAATTAACAGGTTCGCACTTACAGGTGCCTGCTTTACCAGGCTAAGAGAAACAGATAGTACCGGGGCTTTCCAGGCAGGAACTTGAGATTTGGGCTCCCCGGGGACACCCTCAGTTGGAAGTACTTCATCGGAAGAGTAGCCATAGTCTACCTTCTCGCTCGACAAAAATCTAGGGCTGGTGGGCACCTCCTTTGCTGGCAAGGCAGCCCCCGCCTCAACATCCAGGGTCGGCAGTCGCACCTTCCTTGACTGCCGCCCCTTCTTCCGATATATCTACCCGAATTGGGATGCCTCCGGGGCCACCTCCAGTTCTGAGACCGCCACATCAGCTCCTGTATAAGCAAGGCAAAATCCAGATTCGGTCATGCCCGCCAAGTTTCAAGGAACGAAGAAAATTAATCAAACGACCGCTTAAGAAAGTGCTATACTTCCTTCGACTTCGGCAGCGGGAGCTGGGGCGAAGAAGGTCTCTCCGACGGATTCTACGGCGTCGTGGGTCACATGCGCGGGCCTCTTAACGACAGCTAAAAAAAAGGGGGGGCACGGGCGTCACAAGGAGCATCCCTCTTAATATCTCAATAAGCCGACTCAGCTCGGCCCGAGTAGCTTCGAACTCCTCGAATGAGGAGATTACGGGTGCCGAGGGAGCAGTCGGTGTGGCTTTGGCGGCCTCTGTCTTTCTGCGTTTGGCCTCCCGCCGCCCAGCCGCCTTAGCAGCATCCACAGCCTTCTTCATGGGCGACTTCGCCTGGGGCCTCTTCGCAGGCGGAGGCAGGGGGGTCGTGGTCGGAGGCGCTGGCACCTCCTCAAAGTAGGCCGGCTTGCCTACCTGCCGCAGGAGATTGCGATACGTCGCCAGTTGAGTGCTATTGGGGTGATATGTCAAAAAAAAGGGAAATCAAAGGACCCGGTCAACGTCCAGCATTCAAAAAAAGGGGGGGTCAGCATTGGAGAACACAAGGGAAGGAAGAGAACACTAAGTACCACGTGGGCCAGTGTACAGCCGCAGCGTTATTGGCCAATAATTGAGGGACGGCTCCTTGTCCCAACGAGCCGCCTCCCGGACAAGCCAACATACGTCTTCAATTTTCTGGCAGCGATCTGAGAAGGCAGTCAGGTCTGCATGCTTCTTGGCAGCCAGGTGATAGAAGAGGTTGAAATGGTCCATCCCCCATCCCTCGGCGTAGTAATAGGCAATGTGGAGGCGCTTGCCCAAGATGACCACTGCTGAATCTTCTATCTTCAACCCGTGCACTCGGAGGAGAACGTAGAGCCACGTGGTGTCCTTGTAACTTTCTGGGTTCCGTTCCTCCCTCCTCACAAATGTGCGATAGGGACAAAGTGCGTCCCTCTCCGATCGCCAGCTCCTCGCTGGGGTGCCTTCTTCCTCCATCGGGAATGGGTAGTTGATCAGTTCCAGGTGGTCACTCCCGATGTGGCAGAGGTCTCGCAAGGTCTTCTTGAAATCATCCTTTGCCACAGGAGGCAGTTTGGCCTGCGGCGCTGGCTTTGTCTCGCGAGCTGCCTTGCGCGTAACTATGTAGGTAGTAACTTCCTGTTCCTTGCTGCGCCTCAATCATGGTAGGTGCTCCGGGTCAATATCCAGCACCGGCACTAGCTGTCGGCTCAGAAACTTTCTCTCTGCCCCGTCCCAGCAGTCGGTCTAGCATAGCTGGTAAAAAGCTGTCCGGGCGTTCCACCATTTCACATATTCGGGGGTCACCCGTGGAACCCGACCCGGGGCTGGCACCCAGAAGCTGGCAGTGTCTGCCCGATGAAAGAAATCCCACCAGGTTCGGGCAGCTTCGGCGGTAGGACTCCCCCGGAGACTTCGCACTGGTAATTCAAAGTGAGCACTGTGTGCCGGGATTTGCTGGTCATATCCAAAATTCTTGCCGAAGCGAAAATGATAATATGGCTCCAACAGCAAATTGTCCCCTTTGCGGAAGGCCAGCACACTAGGACGGATGGATAGCGCCCAGGCCTTGAGTTCCGGCTCCAATAGCGGGCGAACCACGTTCCCCTGACTGATCGGGTGCACATACTTCTCCACTTGGTCGTCTCGGCACTCCCGGTTACTGTTTACTAATGGACTTGAGTGAGCGGCCAGGGTCCAAAAGTGGATGGTGCCCGCGGCATCAAGGGGCACCGTCGTCAACTTGCTTCGAATGTCGTACAGTCGCATGGACATCGAGCTTGACGCCACACTCACAAACTCCAACATCCGTGGAACCAATCCCCAGCCTTGAATGGTGCGCGGGGCGAATTCTGGGAATAAAGAACAGACCCACACATTGAAAAAATGCAGTGGGCACACATACCGCGCTTGACGCAGGAGCTGTTGGCGGCTGATGTCCCTGAGCGCTTTGTATATCAGACACAGCGTGGTCGGGCACAAAGACAGCTTGATACCCCAGGCCATCTGACAGGCAGGGTAAATGGCGTCTGGGCGAATGACGGTCTCGTCCCCGTGGGGCATGGCGAACGAGCACATCCAGTACGTCAGATACGCCGCACAATATGTCAATGGGTCGACTCCCATCGGGTTCGGCCCGTCGCGGCACCCTCGAGAAGGGATCTTCACGTCAACCTTTGACTTGGCACCTTTCTTCCGGCCGACAGCAGTCCCAATGTGTGGGAACTCCTCATACTGCTTCAGCCCGTCGTAGAAATACCGCACCCAGAGGACCATGCGGACCCTTTTCCGTTCCCCTCTGGGGGGTTGCCTCCCGCCCTGCGACAACTGATACAATTCCTGGTACGCCTTCATAAGGTACCGGTATGAATAGCCCTGGGAATAGTAGCCATCCCCATTGGTTTCATCCTTGATCACATCCGGCGGACAGACTTCTTCGTAAGGCTCCCCGTCAATGGGCAAGCCACTGAGCTGACTGAGACTCCACAGGTCTAACGAAGTCTCGCCCTCTGCGGTGTAAAAGGTGTTGGTCTCCGCATTAAACACCTCGATCATCCCGCATCAAAGACCCCTTGAAATAGGGTAACTGTACCGGGAGGCGTACACACTGTGGTAGACGCCAGCCCGGATGGGGATCGGGGCATAGTTGAATAGCACATACTCTGTGAATTCCACGGCCCCTTCCCGGAAGTTGTGCGCATCTTTGAGCTTCAACTCTCCGAACCAGCCCAGAGCCAGCTCATGCTTGAACGGATGGCCAAGCAGTCCAGCAGAAAAGGTTCCTCTATGTATCCCCACTTCAACGGAGCCAGGAACAGACCGAACCGGGGATGCTCAGTTTGAACCCGCCCGGCAGATGTGTCCCACCGAGCAGGGATGAACTGAGGTGCCCGCATTAGTTTATCCTCTGCCGGCAGCACGGCTTCGAGCCCCAAGATGGGCTTCCACTCCCGAGCTTCCCCCACTAAGTACATCGGGATGCTCCTTGAAACACTGTAAAATAGGCTATCCCAGGACTGCAGAATCGTCCGCTCAGCCTCTTTGACAACCCGAAAGTTTCGCCTCTCCTGGTGACTGAGGTGCTTCAGGAAGCGAACGAGATGCTTGTCCTTCGGGAAGTCCTTCCGGTACTCCCCCATAGCCCAGTCAAAAGTCATGACACCGTCAACCTGAGTAAGCCTGCGATAATCCATTGTCTCGGTGTCTGAGCCCGACGATCCGGCAAGTGCCGCTATCTCGGTGTGCTCCCTGTCCAAGTCTTCTACGTTGAACCAAGTGACTGCTGGCACCGGAGGTGGGGGAACGTGCTCGGCACAGGAAGCAGCAGAATCTCTCGGGGCAGCCATTTCTCTGTAAAGGGCAAGATACCACAAGTCAGAACAAGGCATAAGTAAAGGAAAAGGAAAGGGAATTATAAAGGGGGCTACACTATAGTTGAATTAAAAGAAAGCCAATAATTTCTGACGAAATTTCGGCAGAGTTTCCCCTAGGTCGGAGGCGTAATGGAAAACACGGGTGCACGCCCACAAGGAGTGACGGCCCCAACAAAGTCACGGTGTGCCCAAGGGCGACACCGGAGGTCCTCAGGTTGAAGAAGTCTTCTTTCCTCAGCGGTACGCCCAGGCCACATCCCCTGGCGGCACACCCTGTGCCTCTTCCCAGCGGCACGCCCCCTGGCGGCACGCCCTCAGTGGCCCCAGTGGCACACACCCTGTGCCTCTTCCCAGCGGCACGCCCACTGGCGGCACGCCCTCGGTGGCCCCAGCGGCACACCCCAGTGGCCGTCCTAGCGGCACACTCCCTGGCCGCCCCAGCGGTACGCCCTTTTGGTCACCCCAGTGGCACACTCATGCCCCCTGCTCAGCGGCACACCCGTGCCCACTCTCAGCGGCACACACACGCCAACCCCCCAGCGGCACGGTCTATGCCCTCGCCAGCGGCACAGTCCGACGCCATGGCCGCCCCCATGCCAAGAAGAGGAACAAAAAGGGAGAAGGAAAAGAGGAGAAGAAGAAGGAAGAGAAGAAGAAGAAGAAAGGGAAAGAGGAAGAAGAAGACGACGGGAGCCTAAGGCTCCGTCGCCCCTGAGCAAAGGAGGAAGATGAGAACGAGAAGGAAGAGAAAAGAGAAAGGAAGAGGAAAATTGAAGGGGAAAAAGGAGAAGAGGAAGAGAGAGCAGGAGAAAGGAGAAGGGGGGGGAAGACCCCTCCGTCATGACCCCTCACCCCGGTGAAGACGACGCCGACGACGGCGGCGGTGGCGACGTTCGGTGAAGAGGAAGAAGAAGGGAGGGGGGGTTCGTCCGCCGAAGAGAGAGAAAGAGAAAGAGGGGAGGGAGAATTCGAAAGGGGGTGACCGTTCGAACCCCCCCCCCCCTTTTATATGGCAAGCGAAAATAAAAGAAAAAAGGAGGGAATAAAAAAAGAGAGAGAAAAAAAAAGAAAAGAGAAAAAAAAGGAAAAAGGGGAAAAAAAGAGAGAAAATAATAATAATAATAAACATATATATCTACACACACATATATATATATGCATAAGATTATATATATATATATATATATATATAGCGCACCATGATATATGTCTCCGTTGGAACAGTCCATCCTCACGTTCTTCCGAGCCGACGGACGTCCATACGGGTGAGGACGACTCTACCCTTTGCGTCAACATCAATTCCTCACCGATGAATAAGTTCTCCTTTGGCGCAAGGCCTCGTGCCCTAGCCACCTTCTCTCGTACAAAGTCGCCATCACGGGCCTTACGCCTGGCTCGACAGAACCTCTACCCTTGCGTTGGCATTCGTCCCTTGCCAGCGAATACACTCCTTTCCGGCGCAAGGCTCCGTGCCCTAGCCACCCACTCCATACAATATTGCCATTACGGACCCTACGTCCGAATCGGCACAAATTCTCCCGTTGCGCTGGCATCTTCTTCTTGCCAACGAATGAGCCTTACCTTCCGGCGCAAGGCTTCGTGCCCTAGCCGACACTTGCGTATCACTCACTCGTCAAAAAGAAAGAGAAAAATGGGGTTAAAAATAGAGATACCCCGCCGAACTTGCCCCTACTCAGGGACAAGGGCAAAAAGGGCAACAACCAAGCCGTGGCAAAAACCTGAAAGGGCGCTACAGGCAAAATCGGGTACCCCGCCGCGTGAAAACCCAAGAGGGCGCGTGGGCAAAAGCAACAGGGGGCCGGTACAGGCGAAAACCCGAACAGGGGGCCGGTATCGGTAATGTGGTTCAAAAAAAGAGAGAGAGAATGAAAAGAACAGAAGAGACCGACATATCATGTCAGCTCCCGGCACCCTGTCGGCGCTGACGAAGAGACCAAGAGACAACAAGCCAGGTCGGCTCCCAGCACCGTGTCGGCACCGACAAAGAGAAAAAAGAGACCAGTACACCCGCGGGCACCGCCCGACTCATCCTTCACCGGTGCTACCCGTGGGTGGGGGGCATTTGTGGAAGCATAAAATTGCACGTCCATACATCCCGCCGAGTCCCGCATTAAATGTCAAAGTCAAAGGAAGAAGACCTAGAGAGACTGGCCATCCAGGGCTCAGGGAAGATACTATCGCCTGGCAAATCCCCGCATTTGCACGGGCGCATTAAAAGACCGAGAAGTCACGGGATGTCTCCCTGAATTAACACACTGCTAGGGACCCTCCCTCGGGCCCTTAACGTTGAAGAAATATCCCAAAGAATGCATGGCTTCAAGCTACTTAAGCAAGAGCAAAGGCCCTCCAGCGGCACGGGCCTGAGGCCCTTCAGCGGCACGGCCATAAGCCCCCAGCGGCACGGTCCTTCAGCCTTTCAGCGGCACGGCCGTGTGGCCCTCCAGCGGCACGGCCATCTAGCCCTTCAGCGGCACGCTTCATTCAGGGTTTCGCCAAGTCTGTACATACGCCGGTGGAGCTTCCAAGTCTATACACAGGCCCCTGCAAGTCTATACATTGCAACTGAGTTGAAGTCTGTACAGCCTCTGCTTTGCCAAAGTCTATGCATTGACGAAGTCTATACATCGGCCCCTACAAGTCTATACATTGCAGCTAAGCTCAAGTCTGCACATCGTCCAGTTGCCTTGCCAAAAGTCTATACACTCTTGAGGCAAGTCTGTAGAGAGTTCATGCACGCGAAGTCTATACACTCATCTACCAAGTCTTGGCCCTTCAGCGGCAGAGGGCCTTTGGCCCTTCCAGCGGCACAGGGCTTCTTGGCTCCTTCAGCAGCAAGGCCTTTGGCCCTTCAGCGGCACGGTCTAGGGAACCCCTCAACGGCACACTGCAACAAGCTGCCAGCGGCACAACGTTGAAGTCTGTACAGAGTTCGTACAAACACGAAGTCTGTACACACACAGTGCGAAGATTGTATAGAGTCCATGACCACGAAGTCTGTACACTCACAGTGCGAAGTCTGTACAGGGTCCATGCCCACGAAGTCTATACACTCGCTCGCCAAGCCTGTCTCCCAGCGGCACGGCCTCAAGCTTCCCAGCGGCACGGGCCTCCTTGCCCTCAATGCCCTGCGCCCTTTCCCCAGCGGTACAGCGCTGAAAGCCTCCCAACGGCACGCACCGGTAGAAGATACAACGGTCAATAGGCAGACCATTGGAGCGCAGTCCAGCCACTTCAAAGCCAGCTAGTGCCTATCTCCGTGTCACCTTCTGGCTGGAAGAGGGGAGATCTTCACCTGACGAGGAAGATACCGAAGTCAACCTCGGATGGCAGTGCCATCATGAGGCGACCTCATCAACCGGCCGCATATAAAAGGCCCCCCACAGATAGGAGGAATATAGATGGACTTATGCTAGAGAAAGAAGAGAGGAGCTACGTGCGAAGAAACTCGTTCGAAGTGAAGAAGAAGAAAAGAAGAAGGTAGAAGAAATATAGGAAAAAGAGAGAGGAGCGTGGCATGTAGCAGAGGGGGAAGGAATGGAGGAAAGGGAATGGCTTCCCTTCCTCATTCCAACCCTCTCCTCAACTTTCTTTTCTTTCCTATTCTTAGTTTTCTTCCCTCCTTTTGTTTAGGGATACATTGTACGATGTGGGGTCTTCGGGCCATGATCTTTGTTACATTGAATCCTCCATGAATGAAATAATGTTCAGTTTTGCTTCTTACTACATTTGCCGTCTTCTCCTCACCGGTCTCTTGTGGTTTTGCTTTCTCTTCCTTCAACCTCCCAACTCCCTGTTCTACCTGATTTCCCGTGGCGCTAGTTTATGCGGTTGATAAGGTTTGCCTCTGGCTTGACAGGGTATGGCCAGCCTCGTCCCTCTTCAATGGTTTTCCACAGCATAACAACTCCTGATCTTGCCATACGGGTCTGTGGGAGCCCTTCCTCTTTGACACATTGGAGTCACTCAACACCTAGAACATCCTCCTTTGCCCTTCTTCGGGACCAACGGTATGCCCACACACCCTCAAGCTCCCAGTCATTCTACCACTCAGGGCCCCCAACGGTACGCCTCTCCCATTTGGCCGTTTGGCGGTACAGCCTTCCTTGAGTCTGCCTGGCGGCACACTATACTTAGGGCCATTTAGCGGTCCACCCTTTCTCCTCTTGTCAGCGGCACACCTCCCTTCCTTGGCCGCTCAGCAACACACCCTTGGACTGTCAGCCTGGCACTCCTTGATTGTCACTTCCCGGCGTACTCATAGTTTGCGTCAGTCTATTGGTTCCTCGCTCGATGTTTTCTCCGAGTTTCCTAAAGTTTCCCTAAAGGCGGCTGCTCCGGCACCCCCCTCAGCTGTTGGTTCATGCCACCCCCGTGGGCATGTTCCTTGTTATTCCTTTACCTCCCGGGTCAAGGGGAGGTGCTGCCGAATTTTCACCAGGAATAACAACAAATTTAAGAGATGAAAAGAAGCAGCAAACAGATGGACTGAGCAATGATAAAAACACTCTAGCCAACTAAAAGAACTATGCAAGATTCAAGGAGCTGAACTGAACAAGACTTTAAGCACTGCATTGCTGAACATGACTTGGGACTCAACCTCACGACAGGAGAATGAAAGCTTACCTATCTAAGATGCTTCACCCTGAGCTGAACAAGAAACCCTCTCTTGAGTCCTGGCCACCCCTTTAGCGGCACACTCTGCCTGGTTTCGTCTGCCTCTTTGGCCCTCTAGCGACGCACTCCCCCAGTTCCTTTCCCAGCAGTACGCCCCCCTCACCGTCTGAGCGGTACGCATCCTCCCAGCATTCCATCAAGTCTATACATCGCTGCATCATTCACGTTCGAAGTCTGTACATCGTCTTCTTGTTCATGCATTGCATTATTTGAGTTGAAGTCTGTACAGCCTGTGCATGAAGTCTGCACACTGTCTGGTCGCATACACTTATATGTCTATACATTGGCAGTTCTACCTACGTTGCACTCATAAGTCTATACGTTATGAACTCTCAAGTCTGTACAGACCTCGCTTTGCTCAAGTCTGTACATCGTCTAGTTGTCTTGGCTAAGTCCATACGTTGATTATCTGCTCACGCATCACTCCTTTGGCAAGTCTATACATTATGAAAGTCTATACGTTGATTATCTGCTCACGCATCACTCCTTTGGCAAGTGATGCGGGACAAGACCACGGACACGACAAGCTCGTGACTGCCCCTTAACGAGGGAAGCGTCGGACGTGCGCGGTTGAGAAACCGGCTGTGAGCTAGGGTGATCGGCTCTCTCGTGTGCCCGGATCGGGTCACGGGACGGTCTCGCACTCTCTCGCAGCAGCGGTGAATGATAATATAGCGAGCTAATGGACCTAAAGCATGCTCTCTAGCAGCGGCATAAACACGTATATATGAAAATAAGCAAATGCCAAGTAAGGGAGCGAAGGCGATACCTCCACGCGCTCGGCGTGGGGAAGACGGACCCGGCCGAAAACTCGTACTCCCGAGAAATTGCGCGTATACGTTCCCGTGGATATAAAAATAAACTAAAGGATATAAATGCAATATGAAAAGGTACTGGCTTGGTGTCGATTCCCATAAGCAAGTCCATACATTGTGAAAGTCTATACACTCCTCATTGGCTTGCTTCATGCACCAAGTCTGCACATTCCTTTCTAAAGTTTGTACGTTGCATTGCATGAAGTCTGCACGTTCCTTTCTAAAGTCTGTACGTTGCATTGCATGAAGTCTGCACATTCCTTTCTAAAGTCTGTACGTTGCATTGCATGAAGTCAGCACGTTCCTTTCTAAAGTCTGTACGTTGCATTGCATGAAGTCTGCACATTCCACGCTAGTGAAGTCGGTCCAAGTCTATACACTGCACCGCCTCATTCATCGTATTGTAAAGTCCATACATCGCCACTATGTGTGTGCATCGTTGAACAAGTCCATACATTCATTGTACCGCTGGCCAAGTCTATACATTGTCCATTGCATAACACGCAATTCTACACATCGTGAGCATCCCACTGCCAAGTCTATACATTGCATCGCTGGGCAAGTCTATACATTGTCTGTTGCATACAGCAAGTCTGTACAGTCCTCGTGGCTCGTTCACGCATCAGCTCCTCCAGCCGTTCCAGCGGTACGCTGCCAGTCCCCCAGCGGTACGCTCCACATTCTCCCAGCGGTGTGCTCCCCTGGTGCCTCAGCGGTATGCTACACCCTCTACCCTTCAGCAGTACGCCCATCTCCATTGTTCTAGCGGTACGCTCCCCAGCAGTACACCCTTCTTTACACTTTGAACCGCACACACCATTCATCTCTCAGTCGTACACCCTAGTCTCCATCATCTCCCCAACGAATACACACATGCATACAATAAAAAGGGAGGGGGGCTATATGATAAAAGGAACGATGAATAGTAATAACAATAATGAGATAAAAGGGGTGGTCCCAACCAAGATAACAATAAGGGAAGATAATATCAAAGAAAGGGTAATGTCAATAAACAAACGATAATAACAAGCGTCGACGACCATTGTGAATACAACAATATGGCAGCAGTCTCTCCTTCCTGGATTCTGAACCCGGGGATATTAATGATGCCCCTGTAAGCTGGAAGTCACTCTCGGGAGTTCTCTCTCTTGTCATGGTGACCGCCCGGCCTTACTTCAGGCAGATAATTCATCAGGGTCCCCTCCCTTGTCGGGATTTGATTTGCCTCCCTACATTAAAATTGCCATCCCTCGGCAAACATTTGTACGGATTCGTCTCCCGGGTTATCGTCTCATTTTCCGTGTGAACTTGTGTCCAAACATGAAATGGTCCATCAGTGACCGACATGACCCGAGTATTCAAGCCCCCACCTCGGGCTCACCGCATAACCCGACGGGTGTTTCCTTCCTGCATTAATCAGTATTTCTTTTGACCGTGGAGCCCTTATTTCTGGCAATTAATCAAGGGTATTCCCCTCTCCGAGGGTATGTAAATGACGTTGTGACCTTTATGGCACAACGGGTCTCAGTCCCGACCCGAACCACACAATCGCCTGACTGACTCAGATCGAGCACACCATGGGCTCTCCGGAGCCCGAACAAATCGTCACTTCGTGACTGGCACGCCCACGCACTTAATAAAACCAACAAACAGATGAACGAATAGAACGAAGATCTCTCGAGATTAAGTGCGTCCACACCTCCAGGTGATTCCCGAAAATGATCGACATCCCAAGTCTGGGAGGCCGTCACTCGAGCAAAGCGGACCTGTCGGAAGAAGACTGTGAACCCAGCACCTGCGGTCATCCTTCCGAGAGTGGTCTCATTTGAATAGTTCGAGACCTCTCGTCCCTCAGCTCGTGTGACCCGAGGTATGCTTCTATCTTGTGCTCTGTCGTCACCTTGGTAACCAAGATCAATTCTTATTCTTGCAAACGCAGCTGCTTCATCTGCAATGGCCGCGCAAGTGGCTGCCACCTCTACGGGAGCCGGAGATAGAGAGGATGTGGTGCAGACAGATCTGCCCTCTCCCACGCCCAGCCATGAAATAGAGGGTAATTGATGGCCCATCTAGTCACAGACTTCTATAATTTATTGTCCCCCTGTGCTCACATGGGTGCTTTCTTTTCATCAGCTTCCGTCAAGATTCGACCGCCTTCTCCCCCTGTCGTGGAATCAACTTAGGAAATCTCTGTGGAGCTAGGGGTAATTCCAGGAAGTCGATCCATCCCCGAAGCTTGCTCGCCTGTTATCCCTGTTACAGAGTCAGCCGAGTAGGCTCCTATCGAGCAAGAAGCCCCGGCAGGAGGCCTTTCGGGTGAAGAGCCGCAAGTTTTGAGGGAGAAAGAACCATTGTTGGTTCAAAGTTCGTCCTCATCAGAGCAGGTGGATTATGGCAGCGGCTCGAGCGACGAGGATTTTCTTTTGACGGGAACCGAGGCTGAGGACACTGCGGTGTCTTCCACCTATGAGAGTGACTTTACGAACTTCAGTCCTCCACGGCTAACGCTCAGTAGCTTTGGACCACCAAGTCCTTCAGTGGGAGAAGGGTCAGAAGGGATGGAGATAGTGGCTCCTGTTGCTGCAGATTTAAGCTTAGGGCCGACTGAGGTAAGAGCTAAACTTCTCAGTCTTGTGCTTATTCTCGTCTGGCCATTATGCTGGTCTTTCGAGATTCTTATGCTCTATTTCTCTTGCAGGCTTCTGCTAGTCAGGCCGAGGTCACCTTGTCGGCGATAACGGTGAAGATACCCCTGTCGCCTCTCAGCGCAGACCCGCCCTTGTTCCTGCCGATCCTGAGGCCCATAGCCCTGAGGTATCCGAAGGATTACATGATAGTAGCGGGCTCGGAGGCACTAGAGATGGTCACCGAGTCTGAGTCATCAGCTGTGGCTTTGGAGCAGCAGCAGCTTGTCATTGTCGACGAGCCACTTCAGAGTGAAGAGGGCCTCCCTGGGGCAGAGGAAGGAGAAATTATGGAAGAGGTGATCGGGAGCTCGCCGACCCCAACCCCTGCCATCGAATCATCACTGGTGGTAGCCGGAGAGGCCGGAAGTGGCGACCAACCGCTCCCCGCCATCCAAGGTCTAGACGTGGCGCTCTCGCCCGAGGGTGGGAGAGAAGTAGCTGTCATTGACAGTCCTGCTATTGCATTATCTGCGAGGGCCAGTCCTGGTGCAGACGCCTTGCAAGGTATCCCATCCTCGTCTTCTGCGTCGAGTGATGATATTTGGGCTGCAGTTGACAGTCGGGTTGAATTTCAACTCCCGGATACGCCGTCACTTGGTTTGCAATCCTCAAGTGACCTAGTTTGGCAGTATCTGGAGACATTACGGGAGACCGTGACAGCTCACCCAGAGTTAACTTACGCACAGTTAAGGGGTCTTGCAGAGCACCTCTCCCGTACTTTGCTGGCTTTTGGCTGCCCCATGGAGGACTGGGTGCAGCGAGTAGTCCTGCTCCTAAAGCACGTGAACAAGAGGGAGTTCATAGGCCGCAGCTTGCTAGATCAAATGACGGCCACAAAACTTGAAAGGACAGAGTGTCAGGCTGCCCTTCAATTATTGAGAGGGACCGCCCAGCAGATGCCGGATGCTATCGATGATTCTGGCCAACGTCGGACTTCTCTGAAGACTCGGAGAGCTGAGCTCCATGCCGAACTTGACCAGGCTGAAGTAGAATTAGCATTGTCCGATCAACTGTGGGTCCAGCATACAGAGGCGGCTGAGCTGGCAGGCAAGCCGCATCACTTGAGGAGAAATTGGTGCGACTGCAGGGCGAGGAAGACTGTCTACAGGAGCTGGCCCGCTACCCATCCCTGGGGCTGCTGGAATTCGAGGAGATCTTCCGCCGTTCGCTGCAATAGCTTCATCATTTTCTCTTTTCTCCCTTTTTTTGTGAACTTCCACATATTCCGCGGGGTGTATGCCCCGGGTAACATGTATTTCCCTTTTGTGTTTGAATGGAAACTTTCGTTCCCTTACTTTGCATATCAGCTTGCTGAATGGATTCATTTAGTCCGGAGTATGTTAGTCGCTAGGGTAGAGAGCGCTTTCACCTTCAGGGAAGGGGCGAGTGTTCGCTCCACCACGACGCAACTTCTCCTCGGGAGCACTGATCCGTCAGGGCCGAGTACCAGGGAATAAGGAGAGAGGTTTACTGGCCACCAAGGGTCGAAGGGTAGAAATAGGGATTTATTTGTGGACTTTGCCGAAGGTGGCAAAGGTTCATGGTAAAGGGAGGTTTGCCCATAAACACAGATGTAAGGTCCGGGCTGAGGGAAACACCAACTGATCTTGTCGATGATGACAAGGGTCAGCAGTAACTCATTCATCGGCATTAGGCAAACGCCGAAGCAGAGGTAGGTAGGTCCCGGGTTAAGGGAATATTGACCGGTCTTGCCGATGGTGACAAGGGCCAATAGTAGCTAGCTCATCAGCATGGGACAAATGCCGAAGCAAAGGTAGGCTCACAGGTGCAAGGCTCACGCGGGAACCCTCGTAGGAATTAAGCAACAAATGAGAGTATGACATTGTTATTTCATCATCATCATTCGCTCCTTCTTTTTTTATTCGTCATTTTTGTCACATTACTGACGTAAGCGCCCTTACGGGTTTTCGCCGAAGCCAACCCCCTCTTGCTTTTACCCATACGCCCTTGCGGGTTTTCACATGGCGGGGTACCCGATTTTGCCTGTAGTGCCCTTTCTGGTTTTCATCGCAGCTGGTTAAAGCCATTTTTACCCTTACTCAGAATATCCGAGTAAGTCTGGCGAGGCACCTCTATTTTAAGACTCATTTTTATTCATCATTTTATTGTACTTAATTTATGGAACAAATTCCGGGATGGCTGAGGGCCAATGGGATGTTGACCGGTCTTGCCGATGGTGGCAAGGGCCAACAGTGACTTGTTCATCGACATTGGTTGAATGTTGAGGCAAAGGAGGGCTTAGTCATTAACGAGGATGAAAGGTCCAAGTTAAGGGAAATGTCGATCGGTCTTGCCGATGATGACAAGGGTAGAACAGAGGCTTGCTCATCGACATTGGTTAAATGTCGAAGCAAAGGAGGGTTTATTCATTAACGAGGACGAAAGGTCCAAGTTAAGGGGAGCGTCGACCGGTCTTGCCGATGATGACAAGGGTCAGATAGAGGCTTGCTCATCGACATTGGTTAAATGTCGAAGCAAAGGAGGGTTTATTCGTTAAGTAGGATGAAAGGTCCAAGTTAAGTGGAGCGCCGATCGGTCTTGCCCATGATGACAAGGGTCGGACAGAGGCTTGCTTATCGACATTGGTTAAATGTCGAAGCAAAGGAGGGTTTATTCGTTAACGAAGACGAAAGGTCCAAGTTAAGGGGAGCGTCGACCGGCCTTGGCGATGATGTCAGGGGCCGAATGATGTTTGTTCATCGGTGGGACTTTTGGAGGAAGACTCCGTTCTGACCCTGCAAAGGGTCCTGTAGGTGGAGGATGTATCATCATTATTCATCATTCATCAGATTACTGACTTAAGCGCCCTTTCGGGTTTTCACCGAAGCCAACCCCCTCTTGCTTTTGCCCACGCGCCCTCTCGGATTTTCACGTGGCGGGGTACCCGATTTTACCTGTGGTGCCCTTTCGGGATTTCACCCCAGCTAGGTTAGAGCCATTTTTCCCTTGTCCTGGCATAGGATCAAGACTGGCGAGGCACCTCTATTTTAAGCCTCATTTTTTTATCATCATTTTATTCTCATTTTTTTGAACTCAATTCTCGGGGCAAAGTCAGGCTTGAGGAGATGCTGGCCGACCTTGCCGATGATGACAAGGGTCACGAGGAAGTTGACCGTTCTTGCCGATGATGACAGGGGTCAAAAGGGAGTCGACCGATCTTGCCGATGGTGACAAGGGTCGCAAAGAAGTCGACCGATCGTGCCGATGATGACAAGGGTCACAAGGAAGTTGACCGATCTTGCCGATGATGACAAGGGTCGAATAGGGAGGTTGACCGATCTTGCCAATGATGACAAGGGTCACAAGGATGTTGACCGATCTTACCGATGATGACAAGGGTCGCAAGGAGGTTGACCGATCTTACCGATGATGGCAAGGGTCATAAGGAAGTTGACCGATCTTGTCGATGATGGCAAGGGTCACAAGGAAGTTGACCGATCTTGCCGATGATGGCAAGGGTCACAAGGAAGTTGACCGATCTTGCCGATGATGGCAAGGGTCACAAGGAAGTTGACCGATCTTGCTGATGATGACAAGGGTCACAAGGAAGTCGACCGATCTTGCCGGTGATGACAAGGGTCGCAAGGTGGTTGACTGATCTGTTGAGTGGTGATAGGCAGATCTAGAGGGGAGGGGTGAATAGATCAGCCGCTTTTTGCCCTTCTTTGCGGAAATAAAAACTAAGACTAACACAGTAGATAAAAAGGCATATATTAGTTAGTATCTGAGAAGCTAGATGCACACAGGATGCCGGGAAAATGTTCTATCAAGCTTCGACCGTTGGAACAAGAGAGAAGACCAACCATAAGACAAGATCTTTAAGGTGGTTGAATCTCAATCTAGAGACCTACGTCCACCCCTCACACAACACAGTGAGGCTTCACTAGTGCCAATGCACAACAGTTGATTCACAGCTTCTAATTGAGAGATACACTCTCACACTCCGCTGTCACACAGCTTGTGGGATCACAACCCAAACCACACAGATAGGCGACCACACCTTCTGTCTTCCTACACGTAGGCAGGGATCTAATGATATGAAGTTTGTTTAGAAGAAAAGCAAACTAAAGATGAAATGGCCAGACATAGTATCATAATGAAATCGCTATGACTAAGAAGTCTCCTGTCTTGGAATGAGCTTGAGAGAGCCTTGGCTTTCTTCTTCTCGTTGAATCTTCATAGCAGCCATGGAAGATTTCTTTTTTTCGTGAGGAAGAGAAAATGTCTTCTTCTAGTTTCACTCATGCCAGCAGCATCTGGACGAAGAGTAGCTTGGACAGCCAGCTTTCTTCTTCTTCGTTTTCTCCTCAGCACTCTTCTCAGCTCACTTGCTGCTCTCTACCACATTCGAACTGGAGCTCATGCTTCTTATGTGTATTGGTGTCCTTGGGCGACACCAACGTTGTCCACTTTTCAAGCAACACCCAGAATGTCACATCCACATTATTTGATCTACTTCCACTTGCACAGTTGACTCCATTCACGTCAAGTCTATAGGAATGTGGGTAGGTAGGAGACCATAGCAATGAAGGTATGATTTTCTTCAGACAATATCTCTGCTAAATCACAACCTTCTGACACCGAAGCAATCTGATGGCTATTTCAAGAGCAAACGGATCCTATGGATTAAGCTCCGGATCTTGAAATCAGCTTTATTCTGATTCAGATTCGTTCTGGTCGAACCGAGTGTGTCGACACTTCCATGACAGTGTGTCGAGACATTCCTTTGAAAATCTTGGAGAATCATTCGGGTTGAACGTGGATGTGTCGACACTCTTCTGTCAGTGTGTCGAGACATCCCTTTTAAAATCCTTGTAGATAGCTTCTGTCGGTTTCAAGCATGTACTGGTTGAACTTTGATGTGTCGACACTTTACCCTCAATGTGTCGAGACATCCCTTTGAAGTTCTTGAAGAACTATGACTGAGTCGAGACAACACCAAATGGTGTCGAGACATGTGAGTCATGTGCAGAGTTGTTGTAAGAAGGTGTTGGGACAAGAGCACCTTGTGCAGAGATTATCACACGAATGTGTCGACACTTTTCACTCGGCGTGTCGAGACATCGGTGAATCCAGATACTTAGTCAGAATGGCTTCAGCTTGAATTCTTCTGGATGTGTCGAGACATGAGTTGGATGTGTCGACACATTTTGGTATGTCGGAGCCCAAATATTGGAATTTCAACATAATCTCTTCTGGATGTGTCGAGACATGATTGGGCCGTGTCGAGACATCACTTAGTGAGATTCTTCTGCACTTGTTTAATCAATTTATCAAACCAAATTAAGTTAGATATTTCTCAAACATCTACTAGTGATTTGTGATTTGTTATCATCAAAACCAGGGGACACAACATTCTCCCCCTTTTTGATGATGACAACCATGAATCATTATATCCAAGCATTCATATAGCAATACAATCACATTGGTTTGAAGAGCCATCAACCAAGCAAAATTCATTCATTCACACAACCACTGAATGTTAGCATTTTTCAACAAAGAGCATTTTCAACAGCAACAAAAGGCTTGATTCATTAATCAAGCATAGTTTTGTACAGATCAAGCAAGGATGTGTGTTCAAGTAGTTACACTGCAAATCTACATTCAACAAGCTAGATGAAAAAGCTAACTATATGCCAGATGCATGATGATGATGTCTTCAGTACTTCTCCCGCTTTGTCATCAGTAAGGAGGTGGTGAAGGAGGAGGCTGCTAGGGTGGAGGTATGGTGCTAGCCAGGTGCAAGACCTGTGCCTCTTGGAACTCATGTTGCAGGTGGGAGATGGCTGTCTCTAGAGAGTCAATCCTGTGATTTAACTGCTCATCCCTTTGACTGATAAAACGGTGTAAGTTCTGGACGTTTTCTTTGATGTCCTTAAGCCAGGTATACATCATCTCACAAATGTATTCTGTTTCAGCCCTCTGTTGGGAGCCTTGTGGTGGAAAATGAGAAGAGGTGACTTCTGTTTGAGGAGGAGGACACCGCTCATCACTTGCATCCTGCAGAGCTGGTTGGAGTTGAGCTTTATGCAGGCGTATGAGCTCCAAGATTTCACTACCAACCACATCCAATTTCTTGTAAACAACGTCTATCTTTGCCTCAGCTTTGGTGGTGCTATTGACTGCTCTAGCTGTGTCAGTATGAACTGTGTCGGCAAGCCTGGAGGAGGGATCAAGTAGCTTGTTGGTGTCAGAATACAGTTTCCCTTTCAACCTTTGGGAAGCATCCAGTAAGCGAGAAGTAGTGGCATTGATGGTTCTTTCTAGATTGGAGGTAGCATCAAGAGATCTGTTGATCTCTGCGGTCACATGTGCCATGATGAATGTGGTTGAGCCAGCCGCTTGTGATCTGATGGATGTAGTGGCGCCAGCCACTTGTTCAGCTAGCTGATTGGAGGACTCCATCAGTTTGGCACACTTAATGTTGAGATTACCTTGATCCTCTCGGATGTCATAGGCCTACATGACCATTTCAGCAGTTTTCTCCTGGGTTTCAGTGTGGATCTCTCGTAGTCTTTTCATGATTCTTCCTGCTCGTTCACACACATTTATCAAGGAGTTCATGATGCTTTTCATCCTTTCATATGACTTATGTTTATCGTGCACAAATTTTTCCCATCAACTGTTCTGAACTTACTCATAATGGAGTTGTCTAGTTTCCAGTCTATCCACTTGTAGATTGATCTGATGACAGGAGGAATTCAAACTCGCAAATTGGGCAGTGAGAAATTGAATGAGGGCAGGATGAATATCCATTAAACTGCCAGTGGCACCAAATGAAGGACCTTGTGAGGTGGAGGCCTCGGCATGAAATTCAGGAGGGGCATCCCTTGCAGTGAACACTCTGGGCTCATTTTCTGGAGACAAAGGAGGTTGGATACCAAAAGCCATCATCATCCCAGGCTGGTCCATGGGATCTGCAAACTGCTGCTGCTGAGGGGCCTGCTCAAAGTGGATATCTGCATGAAACATTTCCTCATGCTGATCTAACTGTGCTTCTGAATCTGGTTGGTCCTGTGCTGGCTGACCTTGTGGAGGATGGTCTTGTGGAAGCTATTCCTGTGGAGCTGGCTGAACAGGAGGGTCATGTACATGACCAGGTAGATTCCTCACCATTTTGTCACCTTCCTTTTTGAAGTGCATAAAGTTTTGGATGAACCTCAGGGTGTAGACATTACTCTGGGGAATGGATATGGACTTCTCTTTATCAAGAGGAATGCCAACCTTCTGAATGATGGCAGTAAGATGTGCAGCATAAGGCAGGCTACGCCTGTTGTAAGTGCAACTATCCATAACCTGAAGCATAATCTCTGGAAGACAAACATGGTATTTGTTGAACAGACAATAAAAAAGGAATCTCCGTGTCTCAGTAAGTCTGCTTCTACCACCCCCTTGTGGGGTAATCATGGTAGTGAAGATATGATGCAGTAGACGCTGCAGTGGGGGAAACCGATTGGTGTCAAAGGATTTCACCAAAAGTTGGGTGTCATCCTGAGGATTTCTAGGCTTGCCAGTCAGGAGGGTGTAAGCTGCAGAGAAATCGATCTCAACCTCAGATTCTATTTCCCCATCCCGGGGTATGTGTAAACCTTTGTGAAGAAGCTTAGTTGTGAGCTTGATGGAAACCCCTTTTACTACAGTCCGAAGGACTTTCTTTTTCACATCAAAAAGCAAGTTCTTGTAGAGCTGCTGAACTAGAAATGGGTAGTATACCCTATGATCAGACATAAACTGTCTCCAACCTTGGAACTCAAATAACGGTAGTATCTTAGGAAAATACTCAAGCATCTCTTGGTCACTAAAATCTACGTACATAGGGAAGAGAATTCTGGTGGGATCACTTTATTCTTTCCTGGGAGAGGCAGCAGTGATGGGCTTCTAAGGGATTGACTGAGCTTTGGCCTTCCCTTTTTCTTTGGCTGACAGCCGTGGCCGCTTGGCTGGAGTTTGCGGCGGTGAACCCTTGTCAGTGTTAGACCCCTGGGCTTCGGTAGCCCTCTTCCTGGCTAGTTCTGCAGCTGGGCGGTCCTCAATAAGCTTGGCTCGCCCTTCAGACGGAGCTTTTGAGGCAGTGGCCTTCTTAGATGAAGCAGCCTCTTTCTTCTTGCCGCGGGTGACCGGTGGAGCCATGGAGAGTGGACGGAAAGGAAGGAGAGTAGTGCGAAGGCTAGCTGGGGCTATCGGCACAAGAGAACGGAGAAGGGGGCGAGGGCGTCGACCTCCACTGTGAGAGTGTGCAGGATCGCCAGAGTGCGGGTGTAAGAGAGAGAAGTAGGGTTTGAAAATAAAGAGGGGGTGAGAAATTGATTTTCACCGTCGAGTTAAATGGGAAAAGTTAAGATTTTTACTTTTGAAAAAGACAACCCTGAAATTTGAAATGGTGTATATGCCCCTATGTTATGTTCCAGCGATTTAAAGCTTATAAGCTCATTTTTGAGTAACAAACGTTTGAGAAAAACCATTTTTACAAAAGATAATATGATTTAAACATTTGATAAATTAAGAGAATAGAACCAAGCCCATTTGACTTACTCATCACATACATACGGCATGATTGGAAAAGAAGATAAGCAAGTATTGAAGATAAACAATAACCCTTTTTGTTTTGAAGCATGTTGTAGAGTCAGCCCCAACCCATTTTTTTGTTTTTAATTAAATAACCAGTTCGATATAGCATTCACTTTTTGACTCAAGGAAACACGTTGTTTAGACGCCAGAGTCCCTAGTTACTCAGTGTAGCTTATCTTTCTGAATTCATTTGAACAGAGTTGACTTCCCTCATCATGACTAGATTATCCTTCATTTCATTGATGGAGGATCTAGTTTCTCTGAAGAAAGGTCATTGTTCTGAATTTATAGCAGCATGGTTTTTAGAGGCGTATTCTCTAATAGACTTCAAGATGGGAACATGTTTAAAGATAATACATGCCAACCATTTTAAAAGCCAAGGAGCCAAGTTGCAGTGAAGTTTCAGATGCAGGGGCAAGGGTTATTTTCAAGGACTTAAGAAATGTTTCAATCCTATTATGAATGCAAGTTTGGTAAAACTCAAAGCAATGATTCACGAAAATGAGGATTATAAACAAGAAACCATTTCTTTAACAGGAGTAATACAACAAGACTCACCCAGGGTTGTATAGATGAATGAAAATTTTCTCAACTCCCCCTCACTTGATACTCGGTGAAAAGTGAAGGTTCAGAGGCAAGAGATTTGAGGTGGAAATGAAAGAAGCAGTGGAAAGAGGGAGTCAAGGAAACTCTCCATTTGTTCTTCAAAACCTTAGCGGCAGTGAGACAGTCTCAACACATGACTTGAAGGTGTCGATCTGAACACCAGTTTCTAAGCTGTATGTCTCGACACATATCAATGAGGTGTCGACTTGTTCAACAGGCATTGTTCAGCATGTCTCGACACATATCAGTACATCAAACTATTCTCTGCTAGCTTCTGTGATTCTTCATTTCTGACAGACACTTGCCATCTCTTACTGCCAATGCCTCCTACTTTCTTCTTTCAGACTGCCATTCAAGAAGGGTTTTACCTTTTGCTGCCACTAAGAAATGCTAGATTGGATGCTAAATCTTTAAACATGCTTATGCACTAGAGATCAACTATGCAGATAGCAATGTACAATTCTGACTCATGGTACTTGGCGGAGGCCTATCCTCACGCATGAGGAGAGTTTCCTGACAGGCGTAACCTGTCATTTCACTTCTCAACATTTGATATACCATGCAGTCACAAGATGATATTCAATTAAAGACATTCATAAGTACAAGCAAGCTCCTCCTGAATGTGACCATCATTCCAGGCAAGGTTCATACACCAAATGGACCAGATCTAAATCAATTCAGACATGCTTGTTTCAATCATGGTAAAGACAAGTAAGCAGATAATTAAGGAGGAATTGATAGCTCAAACCTGAGTGGACTAAGGTCTGCACATGCCAAGCTCTCTCCTTAGAGTTGTAAACCTGTCATTACTTAAGGGTTTTGTGAAGAAGTCTGCAATCTGATTTTCTGAGTCTACAAAATCGAGCTCAAAGTGATTTTTGAGGACTTCATCCCTTATAAAGTGATGCCTAATTTCAATGTGTTTAGTCCTAGAGTGCATGACTGGATTTTTTACAAGATTTATGGCACTTGTATTATCACACAGAATGGGTACACAGCCAAGATCTATTAAATAGTCTTGGAGTTGGTGTTTGATCCATAGTACTTGGGTGCCATAACTCCCTGCAGTAACATATTCTGCTTCTGCAGTAGAGAGTGCAACCGAGTGCTGTTTCTTGGAAGCCCAAGAAACCAAACACCCACTGAGAAATTGGCAATAGCCACTAGTGCTCTTGCGGTCCAGTTTGCATCATGCAGAATCTGCATCTGAATATGAAATACGTGAATGTTCACAAGATGCAGGATACCATAGTCCCAATTCTTGAGTGCCAGCAAGGTATCTCAAGATACGCTTGACAGTAGTCAAGTGGGACTCTCTAGGACTAGACTGAAATCTAGCACAAAGGTAAACACTAAATTGAATGTCTGGTCTAGATGTAGTTAGATAGAGTAATGATCCAATCATACCTCTATATCTCTTTGGATCTATAAGAATACCTTGTTCATCTGCATCCAGTGAAGTGGCAATCCCCATTGGAGTTCCTAAAGGCTTACAGTTGGTCAGATCTAACTTTTTCAGCAACTCCTTCACATACTTGGCTTGATTGATAAAGCAGCCTTCATTGCTTTGACTAATCTGCAGGCCAAGAAAGAATTGAAGCTCACCCATTAGACTCATTTCAAATTGATTGGTCATGAGTTTAGCAAACTCCTTACACATTTGAAGTTTAGTGGACCCGAACACTATGTCATCCACATAAATCTGAACTATCAAGATATCTTTACCTTGTTTCTTGGTGAATAGTGTATGATCTACATTACCTCTTGAATACCCTTGTTCAGTGAGATGTGAGCTTAGTCTATCGTACCAAGCTCTAGGTGCCTGCTTCAAGCCATACAAAGCCCTGTCCAACTTATAAACATGATCTTTGAAGTATGTGCATTCAAAACTGGGGGGTTGCTCTACATAAACTTCTTCTTTAATAAGACCATTTAGGAAAGCACTCTTAACATCCATTTGCTGCAGTTTGATTTTATGAGAACATGCAAAAGCTAGTAAAATTCTAATGGCCTCAAGTCTAGCAACAGGAGCAAAAGATTCTTCATAATCTATGCCAAATTCTTGATTATACCCTTAAGCCACCAATATAGATTTGTTTCTTACTATCTTTCCATCCATTATACCCTTGGCTTCACTTAGCTTATTTCTAAACACCCATTTTGTTCCTATGACTGATGTTTATTTAGGCCTTGGAACAAGATGCCATACTTTATTTCTTTCAAACTGGTTTAACTCATCATGCATAGAATTAATCCAGTTTTCTCTACAACATTTTTAGGTTCAATTTGAGACATAAGAGCAAGTTGTTCAATTTCATCCATAATTTTAAAATGAGACCTAGTTTTGGTTCGGTCATGCAGATTACCTAAGATGTTTTCCAACGGATGATCTTTCAACACTCTTAGATCAGGTTGAGCATTACCTTCATCTGCCTCAGTGACCGGAGCATTATTTAGTTCTCCTTGGTCCTCATTTGCCTGTGTCTCTTCTTGTAGAAGCTCCTATTTTCCTCTTACGTTCATGAATTCCCCATCATCATCTTCCCTTTCAGCAGCTCATATGGAGTCATTTTGGTGAGGGGCCTTACCATTGAGCGGTTGATGATATAGCATGCAGTGTTTACCACTTCAGCCCAAAATCTCCTTGGTAGATGTCTTTCAGCAAGCATTGTGCGTGCCATTTCTATGAGAGTTCTGTTCTTCCTCTCAACTACCCCATTTTGCTCAAGAGTCCGTGGTGATGAAAATTTGTGAATGATTCCTTCAGTCCTACACAAATGTTTAAAGTCAGCATTGTCGAATTAACCACCATGATATGAAATAATTTTGAAAAATTTAAACTTATCATCTTGCTTCACTTGCATATACAGTGCATGAAACTCATCAAAGGCATTATTTTTATGTGCAAGATAGAATACCCAAGTGAATCTAGTAAAATCATCCACCAAGACATAACCATATCTTTTACCACTTAAGCTAGCTATTTTGGTTGGACCAAACAAGTCCATATGGATTAGTTCAAGTGGTTTAGATGATGAGTTTTCACTTCTACTTTTGAATGACTTTCTAGTCTATTTTCCTTGAGCACATGCATCACAAATCTTATTGTTCAGTTTGAATTTAATTTCAGGCAGACCTTTGACAATGGAATGTTTTACCAATTTATGAAGAGTGTTGTAACTAACATGTCCTAGTCTGCGATGCCACAAACATGCTAGTTCAGATTTGGGTGCAGCAAGATAAAGATTTATGTGAGCAGGGTCATCTAAGTCAATCATGTACACATTATTGACTCTTTTACCAGAAAACTTGGTTTCTTTAGAATTAGGTTGCAAGATCCTACATTCATTTGAGTCAAAAATAACAGTATGACCTTTATCACATAGTTGGCTAATGCTTAGCAAATTGTACTCCAGACCATCAACAAGTAATACATTGTCAATTGAGTTGGAGGGGTTCTTACCAACTTTACCTGAACCAATGATTTTTCCTTTGTTGTTTCCTCCAAACGTGACATGTCCAGCTTCCTTTTCAACCAGGAGACATAATTTGGTTTTGTCTCCAATCATGTGTCTTGAGCAGCCACTATCAAGATACCAACGGTTGTGCACGGCTGCAAGACACACCTGCACAAGGAAATTAAGTGACAATGTTTGGAACCCAAGGACAGTTCGGTCCCAATAGTTTCTTCATTTCTGCAAAGTAGGATAAGAGACTTTGAGATCCAAACTTTCTTAGCATCTTTACTTTGTTGGGAGTTCTGATTTTTCTTCTCTTTAGTCTTTTGGACTTTGTGAGTTTTAGAAGTGGTGGAGAAGGATTGCTGATTAGACCATCTATTCCAATTTGTTGGTCTAGATGAGTATGAGGTTTCATATTGCCTAGGTCGTTGGGGTTGAGTGAACCTATGACCATAGGGAGCATTATTGTTTCTTACCCATGGAGGTGTCGATCTGTAGAAGGCAAAGTCTCGACCTATCCACTGTTTAGTCCATCTATAACTGTTTCTGGATAATGGATGTGTCGACCTCCTGTATGGAAACTGTCGACTTGTTGGTGCAAATCTGGGGTTTTGTTGGGCGTTTGACCTGGTGGGTGTCGACCTATTCCATGGAGTGTCCCGACCTGTTCTAACGTTGTAACTGTCTCTTCCTTTGTGATGGGTAGGCTGAGGCTTGAACGGTTGTCGACCTGTTTGGGATTGTTTGTGAATCTTTTTGGGTTGTTGGAAAGTTTTGTTGATTGGTTCTTCTATGTTTTCTTTTCCCTTGTTTTCAACTTTTTCTTGGTGTGTTGATTTGGAGGTTGATGCTTCAGAAGATGATACAAAAGTGGTGGTCTTTAGCCCAAATGATTTCTTTTTGGTAGGCTTATATCCTAGCCCTTCTCTGTTAAAGTTTATTTTGGTTCTTAGCAGGGTATTAAAGTTTTCACTCCCATTAACAAATTTTTCAAGAGAAGTTTGTTTATCTGCTAGGTCCTTTTGAAGTTTTTCATTTTCTTTCAACAGTTGTGAATTGACTTGTTCAAAGGCTTCTGACTTTTCATTGCACAAGTTATTATCCTTTACATAGCTTTGCATTTTCAGTTTCAATTCATCGATTTCATCTCTTAGCCTCTCATTTTCATCTTCCAAATCTCTCATTTCTTTTCTTCCTTCTTCAAGATTTTCATTCATTTTTCTTAAATCTGCAATTTCATTTTATAGGGAGGTTATCTTTTCATTGAGAGTTTTATCATGCCCACAGGATTCAACCTTCTTTTTTAAGGTTTTATTTTCTTTTATGTATACTTCATATTTATTCATCAGTTCAAAGTAAGCTTCTTCCCAACCATCTATGGAGAAATGCTCAAAGGGAGAGCTCACCTCGCTGTCATTTTCTCCTTTGGCCATTAGGCAGAGATCATATGTTTCCTCTTCAGAGGAGTTGTCTTCATTTTCTTCTTCATCATCATCATTCCAGGTACACACCATGGCATGCTTCTTATTGCTCTTCCACCTGGGCACAATTTTCTTAGCTTCTTCAGGACATTCAGACTTGATGTGTCCTGGTTTCCTTTAAGAGTAGCATACAAGCTTTTCAGACTTTTTGGCATTTTCAGGTCTTGGCCTGAACCCTCGTTTTACCTGGGACTTCTTTTTAATGAAGCCAATACCTTCCTTTCTTAGAAATCTTTTAAAATTTCTTGTCAATAGAGCAACTTCATCTTCTTCAGTGTTGTTGCTTGAAGGCTCTTCATCTTCAGATAACTCCTTGGAGCTTGGTCCAGCTTTAAGAGCTAGAGGCTTCTTTTTACTTAGCTCAGCCTCTTTGTTCTTCAGATTCATCTCATAGGTCATCACGGACCCTATGAGTTCCTCTACCTTGATGGTAGTTAGGTCTTTTGATTCTTCAACCACTGTGGCCTTTGTATGCCAAATGGGAGTCAGTGATCTCAAAATATTCCTTACTATCTCCTGTTCAGAGTAGGTCTTACCTAGCTCAGTCAAGCCATTTGTGAGCATGGTTAGTCTAGCATACATGTCTGAAATGGACTCATCAGATTTCATTCTAAACTTTTCATATTCAGACACTAACATGTTTGCTTTGGTTGCACGTACCTGCTATGTCTCTTCATATATTACCTCAAAGCGGTCCCACATCTCTTTTATAGTTTTGCAAGTTGACACCCTTGAGTACTCAGTTGGATGAAGGGAGCATTGCATGATGTGCTTGGCACCCCAGTTCAGAGTTGATTGCCTGATCTATTCTTTAGTCCATGTATCTTCTTCCGGAGGCAGCTCAAATGGTCCCTTGCTGATCACTCGCCAGACTTCATGATCTTGGGCTCTAATGAAGACATGCATGCGGTTTTTCCAGTAAGGATAATTTGTCCCAGTGAAAAAGGGAGGCCTATTTACAGAATGTCCTTTAGCCATAGGCCCTTTAGTTGCCATATCACTAGTTCTCTCATGGTCGTTAGACCACATACAGAGAGACTATCTCTGATACCATGTGTTGAGTGGTGATAGGCAGATCTAGAGGGGAGGGGTGAATAGATCATCCCCTTTTTGCCCTTCTTTGTGGAAATAAAAACTAAGACTAACACAATAGATAAAGAGGCAGATATTAGTAAGTATCTGAGAAGCTAGATGCACACAGGATGCCTGGAAACAGTCCTATCAAGCTTCTACCGTTGGAACAAGAGAGAAGACCAAACACAAGATCAGATATTTAAGGTCGTTCAGTCTCAATCTAGAGACCTACGTCCACCCCTCACACAACATAGTGAGGCTTCACTAGTGCCAACGTACAATAGCTGATTCACAACTTCTAACTGAGAGATACACTCTCACACTCCGCTGTCACACAGCTTGTGGGATCACAACCCAAACCACACAGACATGCGACCACACCTTCTGTCTTCCTACACGCAGGTAGGGATCTAATGATATGAAGTTTGATTAGAAGAAAAGTAAACTAAAGTTGAAATGACCAGACAGAGTATTGTAATGAAAGCGCTATGACTAAGAAGTCTCTAGTCTGGGAATGAGCTTGAGAGAGCCATGGCTTTCTTCTTCTCGTTGAAATTTCATCGCAGCCACGGAAGATTTCTTTTTGTCGTGAGGAAGAGAAAATGTCTTCTTCTAGTTTCACTCACATCGGCAGCATTAGGACGAAGAGTAGCTTGGACATCAAGCTTTCTTCTTCTTCGTTTTCTCCTCAGCTCTCTTCTCAGCTCACTTGCTGCTCTCTACCACATTCGAACTGGAGCTCATGCTTCTTATGTATATTGGTGTCCTTGGGTGACACCAACATTGTCCACTTTTTAAGCAACACCCAGAATGCCACATCCACATTATTTGATCTGCTTCCACTTGCACAGTTGACTCCATTCACGTCAAGCTTGCAGGAATGTGGGTAGGTAGGAGACCATAGCAGCAAAGGTATGATTTTGTTCAGATAATATCTCTGCTAAATCATAGTCTTCTGACACCGAAGCAATCTGACTACTATTTCCAGAGCAAACAGATCCTCTGGATCAAGTTTCAGATCTGGAAATCAGCTTCCGTCAGATTCAGATCCTTTCTAGTCGAACCGAGTGTGTCGACACTTCCCTGATAGTGTGTCGAGACATTCCTTTGAAAATCTTGGAGAATCATTCGGGTTGAACGTGGATGTGTCGACACTCTTCTGTCAGTGCGTCGAGACATCCCTTTGAAAAACCTTGTAGACAGCTTCTATCGGTTTCAAGCATGTACTGGTTGAACTTTCATCTGTCGACACTTTACCCTCAATGTGTCGAGACATCCCTTTGAAGTTCTTGAAAAATTATGGCTGAGTCGAGACAACACCAAACGGTGTCGAGACATGTGAGCCATGTGCAGAGTTGTTGTAAGAAGGTGTCGGGACAAGAGCGCCTTGTGCAGAGATTATCACACGAATGTGTCGACACTTTTCACTCAGTGTGTCGAGACATCGGTGAATCCAGATACTTAGTCAAAACGACTTCGGATTGAATTCTTCTGGATGTGTCGAGACATGAGTTGGATGTGTCGACACATTTTGGTAGGCCGGAGCTCAAATGTTGGAATTTCAATATAATCTCTTCTAGATGTGTCGAGACATGATTGGGCCGTGTCGAGACATCACTTAGTGAGATTCTTCTGCACTTGTTTAATCAATTTATCAAACCAAATTAAGTTTGATATTTCTCAAACATCTACTAGTGATTTATGATTTGCTATCATCAAAACCAGGGGACACAACACGATCTTGCCGATGATGGCAAGGGTCACAAGGAAGTCGACCGATCTTACCGATGATGACAAGGGTCGCAAGGAGGTCGACCGATCTTGCCGATGATGGCAAGGGTCGCAAGGAGGTTTACCGATCTTTCCGATGATGACAAGGGTCGCAAGGAGGTTGACTGATCTTGTCGATGATGACAAGGGTCGCAAGGAGGTCGATCGATCTTACCGATGATGACAAGGGTCACAAGGAGGTCGACCGATCTTGCCGATGATGACAAGGGTCACAAGGAAGTCGACCGATCTTACCGATGATGACAAGGGTCGCAAGGAGGTTGAACGATCTTGCCGATGTTGGCAAGGGTCACAAGGAAGTTGATCGATCTTGCCGATGATGGCAAGGGTCACAAGAAAGTTGACCAATCTTGCCGATGATGACAACGGTCGCAAGGAGGTTGACCGATGTTGCCGATGATGACAAGAGTCACAAGGAGGTCGACCGATCTTGCCGATGATGACAAGGGTCACGAGGAAGTTGACCGATCTTGTCGATGATGACAAGGGTCACAAGGAAGTCGACGGATCTTGCCGATGATGACAAGGGTCACGAGGAAGTCGACCGATCTTGCCGATGATGAGAAGGGTCACAAGGAAGTCGACCGATCTTACCGATGATGACATGGATCGCAAGGAGGTTGACCGATCCTGCCGATGATGGCAAGGGTCATAAGGAAGTTGATCGATCATGTCGATGATGACAAGGGTCACAAGGAGGTCGACCGATCTTGCCGATGATGACAAGGGTCGCAAGGAAGTCGACCGATCTTGCCGATGATGACAAGGGTCGCAAGGAGGTTAGAGAAAGATCCCCGATGGGGATCATGGTGGTCTGCCCTTTTGGAGTTTCACTAAGATGAGGGTGAGGCGGAACTCAAATTACAACATTACTGACTTAAGCGCCCTTTCGGGTTTTCGCCGAAGCCAGCCCCCTCTTGCTTTTGCCCACGCGCCCTTTCTGGTTTTCACGTGGCGGAGTACCTGATTTTACCTGCGGCGCCCTTCCGGGTTTTCGCCACAGCCGGGTTATAGCCATTTTTACCCTTGTCCTAATGTAGGAACAAGGTCGGTGACACATCTCTATTTTAAGCCTCATTTTTGTTTCCCTTTTTTTTTCTTCCTTAGAGTGAGACAACGAAGAAGGGTCAATCGTGCGGTGTTTGACCCTATGTAGCAGCATATGGCAGTTGGCTAGGGCACGCAGCCTTGCGCCGAGAGAAGAGGGTTTATTCGTTAGCAAGAAGGTAATACTAACGCAAGGGATAGATTTGTGCCGATTCGGGCGTAAGGCCCGTAATGGTGATATTGTAGAAGAGTCGGCTAGGACACGAAGTCTTGTGTCGAGAAAAAGGGTTTATTCGTCCGCAAGGAGACGATGCTAACATAAGGGGTAGATTTGTGCCGATTCGGGCATAATGCCCGCAATGGCAATGTTGTAGAAGAGTCGGCTAGGACACGAAGTCTTGCGCTGAGAAAAAGGGTTTATTTGTCAGCAAGGAGACAATGCTAACGCAAAGGGTAGATTTGTGCCGATTCGGGTGTAGGGCCCGCAATGACAATGTTGTAGAAGAGTCGGCTAGGACACGAAGTCTTGCGCCGAGAAAAAGGGTTTATTCATCAGCAAGGAGACAATGCTAACGCAAGGGGTAGATTTGTGCCGATTCGGGCGTAGGGCCTGCAATGGCAATGTTGTTTTATTTATCATTATTTATGTATTTTTTTTGAGAGCTTGGCTAGGGCGGAATGCCACTAGACCAAGGTAGGGAGAGCTCAGCTAGGGCGGAGTGCCACTAGACTAAGGTAGGTGGAATTTAGCTAGGGCGGAGTGCCAATAGACTAAGGTAGGTAGGACTCGGCCAGGGCGGAATGCCACTAGACCAAGGTAGGTAGAACTTAACTAGGGCGGAGTGCCAATATACTAAGATAGGTAGGACTTGGCTAGGGTGGAGTGCCACTAGGCCAAGGTAGGTGGAACTTAACTAGGGCGGAGCGCCACTAGACTAAGGTAGGTGGAACTTAGCTAGGGAAGAGTGCCACTAGACTAAGATAGGTGGAACTTAGCTAGGGCAGAGTGCCACTAGACTATGGTGGGTAGAACCTAGCTAGGGTAGAGTGCCACTAGACTAAGGTAGGTAGAACTTAGCTAGGGCAGAGCGCTACTAGACTAAGATAGGTGGAACTCGGCCAGGGTGGAATGCCACTAGACTAAGGTAGGAAGAGCTCGGCCAGGGCGGAATGCCACTAGACTAAGATAGGAAGAGCTCGGCGAGGGTGGAATGCCACTAGACCAAGATAGGTAGAGCTTAGCTTGGGCGGAGTGCCACTAGACTAAGGTAGGAAGAGATCGACCAGGGTGGAATGCCACTAGACCAAGGTAGGTCTTGGTCATTCTGAAAATGCCGGCTGAGCTGCGCGATACAGCTTCATGTGTTTTCCATTAAGGAGAGAGAACTGGATGACTCCTTTGTGATCTACAAGGGCGTACGCATCCTCTTCACATACTCGGCGGACGACATATGGTCCGACCCAATTTTCAACCAACTTCCCTTTGGGGTTGGAGGCCATCACTTCTCTTCTTTTGACCATTACTAGGTCACCCCTCTTGAATTCTCAACCTTTGACTAGCATGTTGAAAGCACAGGCCATGCGAGCTTGGTAGAGTTGAATATTTTGTTGCGCGCGGAGACACTTTTCTTCGAGCTCGGCAAGCTCTTCCAGTCTTCTTTCTATATTGGTCTGTTCATCAGTAGCCAAACCACGCTGGATGGCAATCCACAGTGAGGGAACTTCTAACTCAATCGGCACCATAGCCTCTGACCCATATACGAGGGAGAATGGAGAACAACCGGTTGGGGTTTTATAGACCGTACGATAGGCCCAAAGCGCTTCGTACATCCTTTCTTCCCAGTCCTTTTTATTAGACTTGACAGTCTTTGCCAATAGCATGCATAGTGTCTTATTGAAGGCTTCTGCAAGCCCATTGGCCTGAGGGTTGTAGGGGGACGAGGTCCTCCAGTCAATCTTATATTTATCAGCCAGTCGATAAACCTTCTGATTTCTAAAGTGGCTGCCATTGTCAGAGATAATTCGGCTGGGAACCCCAAACCGGAATATTATATTCTGTCGAAAGAATCTTGCGACTAGTTCTCCCGTTACATCTCTTAGTGCAACTGCTTCTGCCCATCTAGAGAAGTAATCTGTGGCTGCTAAGATATATCTGCACCCTGACGAAGATGCAGGTAGCGGCCCCACCACGTCCGTGCCCCATTGCGTGAATGACCAACTTGGTAGGGTGGGATGTAGCGGCACTGGGGGTCTCCTGGACACGTTGGCGTGCTCCTGGCATTTTTGGCAAGCTTTAGCGAACTTGCTGATAACACTCTATAGACGATCTAGAGGGGGGTGAATAGATCAGTCATCCAATAAAACCAACTACAACAGCTTCAAATGCAGAATTAAAACAAACTGCTACTGGACGGCAGAAGGATATACGAACACGATCACCGAATACCAACTCTAGCAGATCTGAACTTAAACGATCCTAAACCTACATCTACTGCGGATGGAAGAGATGAACAAGATGGACACAAGTCACATGACAATCTCACAGTAGACAAGGATTTTTAAGGTGGTTCGATCTTAAACACGTGATCTACGTCCACCCGACACTCCAAACCGGAATATGGCTTCTACCGCTGATACACAGCTTTGCTGATTCACAGCTTTGGGGTCAAAACCCTACAGACCGCTGAGCGTTACAGCTTATGCCGCCCAGAGGAATCCTCCTCTGCAAACCGATGGCGACGTACAGCTTAACCCATCCAGAGGAATCCTCCTCTGCACACCGCTGAGCTTCATAGCTTGCTCCGCTGACACACAGCTTGAAAATAAGGTTTCAGAAAACAAGAAAGAAAATAAACGAAAAACACGAAACCCCCAAAGAGAATGTAGCTCACAATGAGCAATCTCAGCTCTGGTATCTGAACCGAGAGACTATAGAACAAACTCTCAAAGTAATTCTCTCAGACTTCTCTCTCTCAACTCCCTCCTTCTCTTCTTCTCTCTTTCTTCTTTGTCTCTTCTCTCTGGATCGTGTAGGCTCTTTCTGCTTCTGCTCTTCTGAAGTATTTTCACGATCATCACACTTCACGATCAGTCTTCTCCAGATGGAGAAGTCTTCCTTTTATAGAAATAGCGGATAGGTGGGCGTGTGTCCTCCACGAATTCCCGCCCTAGCGCCTAGACCACGTGGCAACATTTCAGCTCACTGCTTACCATGTGTCACGATCCTGGCACATCCTCCATTCTTGGATCACATGCCCTTCTTAAACTCCTCGAGTAGATATCCTGCCAAGGTTAGACTTAATATCAGTTAGAAGAAATATGAGGATAGTAGAAATATGCACAGACATGCCACCAAAGAATGTACAGACTTTGTGTGCATTGTACAAAAGATGCACAGACATGCCACCGAAAAATGTACATACTTTGTTGTGTAAGATGCACACATGCAAGGACTTAATCACGTGCAACAACAAAAGTTGCATCGACTTGAGTTATGCATGCACAAACTTAACTGAAAAAGTGCACCGACTTTCTATATATGAGAGGCAGAACACGCACCGACTTGACATGAGCAAAAGGAAAACATGCACTGACTTGGAGATATGCTGCAAGACAAAACTTGCACAGACTCTAAGTGTGATAAGACGTATATGCTCAAAGCAAGGTTTGCACCGACGTGATCTTCCCAATGCAAAGCATGCATTAACCTGAGCTATAGCAAAATGCATCAACTTGTGCTTGCAACAAAAGCTGCACCGACTTAGACCAACACCATATATGCACAGACCCTTACACGCACAAAAGTTGCACCGAGTTAGCGCGGGCCAGAACCTGCACCGAGTTGCTCATATGCTCTATATGCGCAGACTATATGAAATGCATAAAGCAACTAGCACAGAGTGTCTATGCCTTAGACACACACAATGCGCTAAGTGAGACACAAACATGCACTGACCTAACACTTGCCAAGGCTGTGTGCAGAGAATGGAATGCACGGACCTTAATGCCCATGAGCGATGATATGCACGGACTTTATGCATGACATGAACTTTACTCATATGCACTATATAATAGATGAAGCTAATGGTGTTTGCTATCATCAAAACCAAGGGGCATAACAATCTCCCCTTTTTGATGATGACAACACCACACCAATGGACAATGCATATGCAGACTAATGCATTTATAAAATGCGCCCCCTGAATGTATTACTCTCTATCCCCCTTTTGACATAATCTCTCCCCCTAATTCTCGCCCTTTGGCGTTAGCAAAAAGCAGGAAGGTGAGAGATAAGGAAACCAGGGAGGAGGAATGAGTTAACACTCCATGCAATGGTTCAGAAAATGAGCAAGTTATAAATCAACCCTTGGGATATAAGAGTCAACAATGTGTTTGCTTGATTAACTATAGGTTTAACAGTTATAGAAAGTGGAGTAAAGCAACTGACTTCCGGAAATAGGGCTATAGACTCCGTTTATAGCAATGAACCTAAAACACATAGTCATAATAAACTGAGTAAGGACAGTAGCCTAGTGATTTCAGAAACAGTGAATATCAAGGAAAGTCACTTGAATTTGTATTGAAGTTCAACAATTGACACTCAATGACTTTTGTTATCTAAGGGTTACACCAGTTCCTTTTTCACCGTTGATTTTTCTGAATCTGAACTTAGTGAACAGATTAGTGGCATTTATACCGTTGACATTAGGTGTACACCTTGATCAGAGGCAGGTACCCCTAGGTACTAGGTATAAACTACTAGATCCATTTCATGTCAAAATTTACAAAGACAGTTTGCACCTTTGACGTTAAGAGTACACCTTGATTAGAGGCCAATACCCCTAGTTACTTAGTGAAACTACCCATGTAGATTTGATCAAGGATATAGAGTTAATCGGAATCACTTCATGACTTAAGATATTCTCTATTTCTTTGATGGAGGCCTCAGTTTCTAGTGTAATTCAGTCATTGCTCAGCCACTTTGTTCATTTCTTTTCCTTTATGATCTTATTTCTGCTGCCCTTATGATTTTTTTTAGAGTGACTGTTTAAAGACAATACACACTCTAGTCTTCTGCATCTTGACTTCACTAAGTCTGTTATGTTCAGGTACAGTGAAGACCTTTCTATTCTAACCATGCGAAAATAAAGTTAAGAGCTATAAACAATTTTGAACACCTTATTTTCTGATGGACAGTCTCTGAACTCTCCAGTCCATTAAGGTTAAACCTTCAATTCAGTCAAGAAGCAACCACGATTCTTATAAAGGAAGAGTTGCAATAACTACCGCTTACTGAATGAACCGATAGCAAGATTGTTATCCAATCAGAGTGATACCAAGTGATAATGATACCAATTGATAAAAGGTGATAATGACGCATAGGAGCAGCTCAAAAAGGTTTGCAAGATATATGTACTGATATCAATGGATAACTGTATCTGAAAAAGGAGGAAAGGATAGGAGAGGTTGAACAGAGATCAGACTCAACAGCACTCCCCCAGACATCATGATGCATCAACACCAGTTGCATCAACTCTGTATGCAGATGGTATAAAGATGCACCGACTCTGACATATGTGATATGCAAGATGCACCGACCTACATGCAACTTGAACATAGGATGCACCGACCTTCATTCTGTTAAAATACTAGATGCATCGACTTCATGCTGAAAGCTTATACACCCCGGTGAAAATGTGCATTGACTATGTGTAAAGCATGCATCGACATAAAGTCTATACAGGGCAATTGATAGACTATTTTCACAACAATGCATCGACTATTTGCACAACAATGCATCGACTATATGCCCAACTATGCATCGACTTCAGAGATAATACGTGCAAGACGTGCATCAACTTATATACTCAGTGCACAAGTGATTATTCTACCATCAAACAACTTTATTCACAAGTTCAAAAATAGGTAGACACAATTATTTCAAGCACTCCAAAATACAATTCAAGAGAGAAATTAGTCATTTTCCTACTGAAATTAAAAAAGCCCCAGTTCTCTTCTTAGATATCTAAATCTTTCATTTTCGAGGGGTTTATTAAAAATATCAGCAACTTGTTTTTCAGTTTCAACAAAGACTTACTCAATTTCACTCTTGCTCAATGCATCTCTAAGAAAATGGTGTTTAATTTCAATATGCTTAGTCCTAGAGTGGTGAACAGGATTTTTAGTAAGGCAGATGGCACTAGTGTTATCAGATAGAAGTGGAATGCATCCCAGATTTATCTGATAATCTAAGAGCTGATGTTTAATCCATAGTACCTGGGTAGCACAGTTCCCTGCAGCAACATATTCTGCCTCTTAAGTGGAGAGTGCCACTGTGTGTTACTTTTTAGAAGCCCAAGATACTAGGCAACCACCTAGGAATTGGCAATAGCCACTAGTGCTCTTCCTATCTATCCGACACCCAGTATAGTCTGCATCAGTGTAGGCTAGAAGGTCTAACTCACACCTAGCAGGGTACCAAAGACCAAGTTCTTGGGTGCCTGACAGATACCTAAAGATCCTTTTCACTGCACTAAAATGAGACTCCTTAGGACTAGCCTGAAATCTAGCACATAAACACACTGCAAATTGTATATCAGGCCTAGATGCAGTGAGGTACAAAAGGGATCCGATCATACCTCTATACAGCTTTTGATCCACTAGGTTACCTTTAGTATCTTCATCAAGACTTGTGGAGGTACCCATTGGAGCTGCAATGTCCTTGAGTTTTTTCGAGCTTGTATTTCTTCAGGAGGTCCCTAATGTATTTGGACTGGGTGATGAGGGTTCCATCCTTGGTTTGAGTCACCTGCAATCCAAGAAAGAGTTTCAGCTCACCCATTGAGCTCATTTCAAACTCGTGTCATTAAATCAGAAAATTCCTTACACATCTTTGGGTTAGTTGAACCAAAAAAATGTCATCTACATAAATCTGAACAATAAGTATGTCAGGTTGACTTACCTTTGTAAATAACGTTCGGTCAATCTCACCTCTCGAGAACTTCTTCTCGGTAAGAAATTTGCTGAGCCTGTCATACCAAGCTCTAGGAGCTTGCTTCAAGCCATAATAAAGAGCCTTATTCAGTTTATAAACATGAGAGGGGAAATCTATGCATTCAAATCCAGGAGGTTGTCTGACATAGACATCCTCTTTTATTTTCCCATTGAGGAAAGCGGATTTAACATCCATCTGCTGGAGAGTTTTTCCTAATGAGCATGCATAAGCCAAAAGTATTCTAATTACCTCTAACCTGGCTACAGGGGCAAAAGACTGCTCAAAGTCAATTCTGAATTCCTGGTTATACCCCTGAGCAACAAGTCTGGCCTTATTCTTCACTACATTGCCTAGCTCATCAGTTTTATTTCTAAAAACCCATTTAGTTCCAATGACAGTCCTATGATCAGGAGGTGGGACTAGGTGCCACAGCTTGTTCCTGTCAAACTAATTAAGCTCCTCGTGCATGGCATTGATCCAATGCACATCCTTTAGGGCACTGTCAATGGACTTGGGTTCTACATGAGAAACCAATGCATATGTATTTAATTCATGCTGAGCTCTAAAGTAGCCTCTAGTCCTAGGGGGTTCATTTAAGTTACCAATGACATTACTTACTATATGATCTCTTAAAAATATGATATTGATAACTTGGTTACCTTGATCTTCATTTACCTCCCCCTGAACATCAGGCTCTTCTGCATTGTTTTCTTCTGGTTCTTCTTCTTGATCTGATTGGTCTGCAGACTGTCCTTCATTCAATATTTCTCCATCATCTTCTTTCCTGCACTGACCATTGTCACATTTAGTCAAGGACTCATCAAAGACTACATGTGCAGATTCTTCAACAGTTTTGGAATTTGAATTGTACACCCTATATGCTCTAGTGGTTTCAGAATATCCTAGGAACATACCCGGATCACTTTTAGGTTCAAACTTATCAAGGTCTTTTTTATCATTGACATGGATAAACCATTTACATCTAAAGACCTTAAAGTGTGCAATTGAAGGTTTCTTACCCTTGAGGATTTCATAGGGTGTTTTCTGAGTGAATGGCCTTACCATGGCTCTATTTATTACATGGCATGAAGTATTGACTACTTCTGCCCAAAATTTCTTTGGTAGGACACCTTCAACTAGGATTGTATGGGCCATCTCCACAAGAGTCCGGTTCCTCCTCTCCACCACTCCATTTTGCTCTGGTGTCCTTGGTGAGGAGAACCGATGAGTAATCCCATTGACCCTGCAAAATTCATCAAATTGTGAGTTTTCAAACTTACCTCCATGATCAGATAAAATATTTTCAATTGAATTTTCATTTTTATATTTTATTTTCAAATAGAACTCCTGAAATTCTGTAATGCATCATTTTTATGTGTAAGGAAAAAGACCCAAGTATACCTAGAGAAGTCATCAACTAAGACATATCTATATCTCCTACCTGATAAGCTGACATTTCATGTGGGTCCAAAAAGATCCATACGTATCAGCTCATAAGGTTTGGAGGACATGTTTTCAGTTCTGGACTTAAATGACTTCCTAGTTTGCTTGGATTGTGTGCATGCATCACAAACTTTGTTTTCCTTCTTGAATGAGATTTCAGGGAGTCCTCTAACCATGCTATGTTTATTCAATTTGTGCAAAATAGTATAGCTGGCATGGCCTAATCTACGATGCCACAAAAATGCTAAATCATCTTTATTTGCAGTGAGGCAAATATTAGAATGAGCTAAATCATCTAAATCTACCAAATAAATGTTATTCACTCTTTTTCCTAAAAATTTAACTACATTGAAATCAGGTTCAAAGATTTTGCAATAATTAGAATCAAAGACTACCTTATGTCCTTTATCACAGAGCTGGCTGATACTAAGTAAGTTATATGCAAGACCATCAACCAGCATGACTTCTTCAATGCAACAAGTAGTACACTTACCTATCTTACCTGACCCGATGATTTTACCCTTTGTATTTCCTCCGAAGGTGACAAGAGCTCCATTCTTCTTAGTCAACACGTAAAATTTGGCCTTGCCTCCTGTCATATGCCTGGAGCAGCCACTATCTAGGTACCACATATTGCTCCTAGCTACCAGGCATACCTGCAATCACAATCAGGTAGAGAATTTTGGAACCCAAAACTATTTGGGCTCCGAGGCAGAAACAGAACAATTTAAGCAAGACATCAATTGTTTAGGAATCCACATTTGTCTAAACATGGTTGGCTTAGTGGAATTCCTAACATCCTTTTCATCGTTTTTCTTTTTCTCAGCACCAATTGATTGAACCTTCTTCTTCTGGTGCTGTGGTTTTTGTTGAGTTCTGGCACCATCTTTATTAGCAGCATGATCATTTTTGTGCGAGTGCCCAGACCAATAGGTACTCAGATAATTGCGGCCCGCAGTGGTCCTAGGCTGACCAAAGAGGACCTGTCTATTAGGACCCCATGTCCTAGATTGACCAACCCAGCTAGCAAACTGGGGTCTATGCCAGTGAGTGGGAAAAGATTGATATCTAGACCTCCCCTAGACTAGATTCCATCCAGACCTATAGAATGGTTGTGGATGTTTCTGAGGATAAGTGTAATAGGTATGGACCTTGGGCTGGTGAGTATGGCTGGTCTGGCCCCAAGCAGCATTAAGTCTCCCTTGCATATTTGACCCACTAGTTTTCTGTACATGTTTATGTTGGGTCTTCTTCTGGATAGATGATGGTGGTGGAGACTTGGTAGCCTTGCCCTGGGGTTTAGATTTGCTTGGAGGCTAACCCTGAACCTGAGGCTTACTTTTGGGTGAAGGGCAGGATCTACTAGGCTCACCAACCTTCTGTTTACCCTTGTCCTTTGCACTGGACATTTTTGAATTAACATTTTTAGAAACAGAATTTTCACTAACCATTTTTATGAGAGGTCCCTTCCTTTTCTCTGCCACAAATGATATGGTTTTCACGGCAAAGCTCTCCGTGGCAGTTGAGTTGAATCTGAGACCTTCTTTTCTAAAATTCACCTTTGACCCTAATAGAGCATTGAGATTATCTGAACCCTGGGTCATATTTTCTATTATTTTCCTTTTATCAACATCTTCTTTCTCTAAATTTTCAACAGTTTTCTTTAATTCAGAATTCACACACAAAACAACTTCATATTTCTCATTTGAAATTTTTGCTTCATTTTCAAACGTTTGAATTCTCAGCTTCAAATCATCAATAACATTCTTCAACCATTCATTTTCCTTTCTAGAATTTATTAAAGCATGCTTCAAATCATCAGATTCAGCACATGAAAATTTTAAACTATCATTTTTAGATTGCAGACAGGCAATTTTATCAGACATGGTTTTATCATTCATAAGAAAGTTTACATTCATCTTCAAATGCATGTTCTCCTTTCTAATATGATCCACTTTATCTAGCAAGTCTCCGTAGGCATCCTCCCAATCAGAAATGGTATAGTGCTCAAAGGGAGAGGATACCTCATCGGAATCTTCTTCTTCTTCTTTGTCACTTTTGGCCCTCAGGAAGACATGCTTTTCTTCATCCTTGCTCTCTGAGGTGGTGCTCAGTGTGCCCTCGTCCTCATCGCTCCAAGTACTAATCATGGCTTTTCCTTTTCCAGCTTTCTTCCTTAGTTTCTACTTTTGCTTCTGGAGCTCTGGACAATCTGCCTTCATATGACCGACCTTCCTGCAGTGATAGCAAACATTAGTATCAGGTTTCTTCGCAGGGTTAGACCTATACCTGTTATGTCGTCGGCCACTGAATTGTCTTCGGCCGAAATTTCTGCCTTCCTTTCTCAAGAATCGCCTGAACTCTCTGGTCAGCATAGCAAGTTGGTCTGCGTCGATTTCTGACCCAGAGAGGCTGCTCTACTCGCTTGATGATCCACTATGGCTGGATCTGCTTGTTCTGCTAGAGCTAGCCTTCAGCGCGATTGGTTTCTTCTTGTTCTCGAGCTCCTCAACTTTGGGAAGGTTCATCTCATATGCCATTAGAGAACCTATCAGCTCGTCAACTTTCATCCTCTGAAGATCTCTTGACTCCTCGATCACTGTCGCCTTTGTGTGCCAGACAAGAGTCAGAGATCGCAGGATCTTTCTTACAATCTCATAGTCGGAATAGCTCTTTCCCAAATTCCTCAGACCGTTAGTTATGATCGTCAGACGAGCACACATCTTAGTCATGGTCTCATCGGGCTTCATCCGGAATGCTTCATATTCAGAGACCAGCATATTCGCCTTGGTCTCTCTCACCTGTGAGGTCCCTTCGTAGATAACCTCCAGTGTGTCACACATCTCTTTGGCGATTTTGTAAGATGAAACTCTAGAGAATTCAGTGGGATGAAGTGCGCACTGAATAGAATTGACGGCACTCCAGTTCAAAGTAGACTTTCTAATTTCCTCTCTCATCCAAACCTCTTCATTTTCGTGCAGTTCGAACGGTCCCTTGCTCACTGGCCTCTAGATCTCGTAGTCTTTCACCCTCAGAAAGACATGCATTCTGTTCTTCCAGTAGGCATAGTTGGAGCCGTCGAAGTACGGAGGCTTGGAGGTTTAATGTCCCTCTGCTGTCATTCCCTTAGCGTTCATGGCTGTTCCTCTTTAGGATGATAGTCCCTGAAAAAGAGTTAGGCTCTGATACCAATTGATAACACTCTATAGACGATCTAGAGGGCTGCTGAATAGATCAGTCACCCAATAAAACCAACTACAAGAGCTTCAAGTGCGGAATTAAAACAAACTGCTGCTGGACGGCAAAAGGATATACGAACACGATCATAGAATACCAACTATAGCAGATCTGAACTTAAACGATCCTAAACATGCATCTACTGTGGATGGAAGAGATGAACAAGATGGACACAAGTCACACGATAATCTCACAGTAGACAGGGATTTTTGAGGTGGTTTGATCTCAAACCCGAGATCTACGTCCACCCCACACTCCAAATCGAAATGTGGCTTCTACCGCTGATACACAGCTTCGCTGATCCACAGCTTTGGGGTCAAAACCCTACAGACCGCTGGGCGTTATAGCTTATGACGTCCAGAGGAATCCTCCTCTGCAGACCGCTGAGTTTCACAGCTTGCCCTGCTGACACACAGCCTGAAAATAAGGTTTCAAAAAATAATAAAGAAAACAAACGAAAAACACGAAACCCCCAAAGGGAATGTAGCTCACAATGAGCAATCTCAGTTCCAGTATCTGAACCGAGAGATTGAGGAACAAACTCTGAAAGTAATTCTCTCAGACTCCTCTCTCTCAACTCTTTGCTTCTCTTCTTCTCTCTTTCTTTTCTGTCTCTTCTCTCTGGATCGTGCAGGCTCTTTCTGCTTCTGCTCTTCTGAAGTATTTTCACGATCATCACACTTCACGATCAGTCTTCTCCAGATGGAGAAGTCTTCCTTTTATAGCAACAGCAGATAGGTGGGCGTGTGTCCTCCACGAATTCCCGCCCTAGCGCCTAGACCACGTGGCAGCATTTCAGCTCACTGGTTTACACGTGTCACGATCCTGGCACATCCTCCACTCTTGGATCACGTGCCCTTCTTAACCTCCTCGAGCAGATATCCTGCCAAGGTCAGACTTAATATCAGTTAGAAGCAATATGAGGATAGTATAAAGATGCACAGACATGCCACCAAAGAATGTACAGACTTTGTGTGCATTGTACAAAAGATGCACAGACATGCCACCGAAGAATGTACAGACTTTGTTGTGTAAGATGCACACATGCACGGAATTAATTGCGTACAGCAACAAAAGTTGCATCGACTTGAGTTATGCATGCACAGACTTAACTGAAAAGGTGCACTGACTTTATATATATGAGAGGCAGAACACGCACCGACTTGACATGAGTGAAAGGAAAACATGCACTGACTTGGAGATATGCTGCAAGACAAAACTTGCACAGACTCTAAGTTTGCTAAGACGTATATGTTGGATTGTGTGTCTTCCCTAAGTATTTTGATGATGAGCAACACTATGTTAATTGTTCTTGTTATTTTTGATCAGATATCTTGCACTTGAGTTATCCATGGTTTTATATGAAATAACTGCTAAGAGGTAACACTTCGTGTGTTCGTTCATGTTCTGTCTTCGTGCTGTTTTTCCTCAAACATCATGTAGTTCTTGCTTCGCGTTTTCACCTCGTGTCGAGTTAGCCATGTTGTCGTCTGTTTGAGTGTTGTCTTTCACCTCGTGCAGTCTTTGATTACTGTGTTGTTTTCATGTCATCTTTTGTATTCCTGTCTTCGAGTCCTTTCGCTGAGTCTCTAAGTCAGTCTAAGTTCAAGTGTTCGTTTCACTTCGTGATTGTTTTTCTCTTCTCATGACTTCGTGTCGTGTTCCTGAAGCTGCTCTAAAAAGTTCTGATGAACTTCGAGTAGTTTTTCTGTAGACCTCGTGTCGATTCCTGCTTAGTAATCACACTTCGTGACGGTTACTATAGTCCACGTCTTCGTGTTGGTTTTATGCACTCCGTGTCGTCTTCTTTGGTTCATTCTGTTCTCATCTCACTTCGAGTCGTTTCTTTGCATACTGTCTTCGTGATTGATTGGCACTTCGTCTTGGTTACAACACCTCGTGTTGTACTGTTTGACTTCGTGTCGGTTTCGGTTGCAGTCCATGTTGTTTTCATGTCGTTCTCCTTTATTGCCACCTCGTGTCATTTTTATTATTGAGTCTTCGTGTCGTTTTACCTCGTGCAGTGTTATCCCGTGTCATTTATTGTTTTCGACTTTGTGTCGTTATCAGCCTGTGTTGCTTTCATCTCGTGCTGTTCTCACTATCCTCGTGTTGTTCTCACCGCGTGTCGATTACTGTTTTCACTTAGCATTATTTTTATTTCGTGTCGTTTTTCTGTGTAGTGTGTGTTTGTCACCACTATACTTCGTGTCGTTGCTTTTTACTTCGTGTCTAACTTCACTTCGTGTTGTTTTCACCTCGAGTCGTTTCCTTATACTCTGTCCTCGTGTTGGTCTCTCGCTTTAGTCTTCATGTCGGTTTCTGTCGTTAGCCCGTATTGTCCTCGTGTTGTTTTTGCATTCGTAACCTCGTGTCTCTCTTGCTTATAACCTCACCTCGTGTCATTATCTTCTGTATATCTGATCTGTTACAGAGTATCTCGTGTCGTTCTTATGTCATCTCGAGAAATAGTCACGTCGTGTTGTTGTTACTATACCTCATGCAATTTTTGGTTTTAATGGCCATGCAGCGTATTAATGGACTTAATCTCATTACAGGTCCGAGGAAGAACATTCCACACTCCAGGGCTGCACGTGATCCGAGACAAGAGGAACCAATTTGATAAAGGCACGTGACAGGAAACTTGTGGATCGAGCGTGGGAGGCACACGCGTTTCATGCCCTATCCATCTGCTGTTGATGCTATAAATAGAATCCTTTGTCCTCAGATGAAGGTGATCGAAGAAGAGAGGCATAGAAGAAAACAGGGAAACAGAGAGCCCTTCGATCCAGGAAAAAGAAAAGAAAGAAGAAAGAATAGCAGAGAGAAATAGAAAGAGAGCAGAAGAGTGATCAGAAGAATTGTTCTGACTTGCGGATCAAATCCGAAGTCCATTGCTCTATATTGAGCTACATTGTTTCCATTGTCTGGCATTTGATTTCCTTCGTTCGTATTTTTCATTTCTTATTCTTATCTTTCTTCAACTGTTATTGTTTGTGTTTCCGATCCTCTGGACTGAGGTCGGGGTCCTCCTGTGAGATCAGGAGTAGGGAGAGTCAATCTCCGGTTTGCAAGCAGCAGGTGAGCTGCTTGTAGGTACCCTCCGGGTTGGGAGGAAGAGGGGTCTTCGACCTCTGGTTCACTAGTAGCAGGGCTGCTACTAGTGGGGTTTCCCTCTTGGTAAAGAGGAAGAGAGACGTGAGTCTCTGGGTTCTAGTGGCTGCTGATCGCTAGAGGTTCCCTCCGGGTAGGAGGAAGAGGAGAGGTTGTTCTCCTGGGAAGCTGTGTATCAGCAGTTGTTTGGCAAGCTGTGTTGCCCAGCCTTTAGTGAAGCCACACCCAGGTTGAGTGTGGGGTGGATGTAGGTCTGAAGGACCGAACCACCTTAAAATCCTCTGAGCCCTTGTGTGATTGATCGTGATAATATTGTGGTATGCCTTCTATTTGCTTGAGCTATTAACTGCACTGCATCTTTTACGATAGTCAGAGCTCGAGGTTAGTTCCGTTTAGCAATATACTATGCAATAACTTTTTAAATCTACGAGAAAAGTGATCTATTCATCCCCTCCCCTTCTAGATCACTTCATATTGTACTTATCAGTTGGTATCAGAGCAGGTTTTTCCCAGAATGTGGTCCAACGGCCAGGGAAACGGATCCAATGGTCCTCGCAGTTTCATAGCTGATGGGCAGTCTATCACCCGCCCCCCTTTCTTTGATGGTAATAATTACTTCTTCTGGAAGAACAGGATGGAAGTCTTTATCAGGGCCCAAAGCAACAAGCTATGGAAAGTCATTACAGATGGTCCATACACCCTTCCACCGAATGAAGATATGTGGACAGAAGATCAGGTCAAACTCTCCGCACTGAATTGGACAGCTCTTAACATCATACAGTGCGCCGTCCATCCGGAAGAATATTCAAGGATCTCAGCGTGCAAGACTGCAAAGAACATGTGGGATGATTTGCAGTTAATTCATGAGGGCACATCTCAGGTGAAGGCTACCAAGATCAACATACTTACAACTCAATATGAGTTATTTAAGATGAAGCCAGAGGAGCCGATCACAGAAATGTATGCCAGATTATCTGTGATCATCAACAGTCTGAAAGGCCTTGGAAAGGATATTCAACAAGAAGACATAGTCAGGAAGATCCTTAGGTCTCTAACTCCCGTCTGGGATACCAAGGTGACTGTAATAGAGGAATCAAGAGATTTATCCATCATGACAGTAACCCAGCTGATTGGTTCTCTCATGACCCATGAAATGAATTTCAAACGAGGAAACGATGGGCATGACAGAAAGGGAAAGAATGTTGCTCTGAAGGTTTCACGACATACTAAGAAGAGCAACAACAACAACAGCAGCAGCAGTGATGATAGCAGCGAAGGGTCTGATGGACTCTCAGACCTGGACAAGGACGAGCGAGCTATGCTCACCAGGCAGTTCAGAAAGTTCCTAAGAACAAAAGGAAAATTCTACAGGAGGAAGAAATTTAATGCTGCAATGAAGTCTCCTGAACGAAGATTTGAGAAGAACCGGTCTGCTAAGAAGATCACTTGCTATCATTGTCAGAAATCCGGTCACATGAAAAGTGAATGTCCAGAGCTACAAGCTAAGGCTCCAGGACACCAGAAGAATGTGGTGCACAAGAAGAAGAAGGCCATGCTGTGCACATGGAGCGATGAGGAGGAGGACCCAGAAGCCACTTCGTCCAGTGAAAATGAAGAGAAGACCTGCCTCATGGCCGACCATGAGAAAGAGGTAACAAATTTATTTGAGAATTTTACTTTGGATGATTGGGAGGACGCCTATGGCGACCTATTAAGTAAATATAATTGTTTAAACAAGGAGCACAGAATGCTTAGACGTAAGTTTCATTCTCTGTCTGAAGAACACTCTTCTATTGTCACTGATAGCATGAAAACCAAGGAGATGGCCATTGAGCTAGACCAGGTTAAAGGTGAGATTGAGAGGTTGAGAATGGAAAGAGAGGAGAGTCTAGCTAGAATAGATGAGCTGAAGTGTAAAGCTGAGGAGTCTAAAGGAGAGATTAGACTGATGGCTGAAAAATATGAGGCAGTTAGAACAGTTAATCAGGAACTCCAGGACCGATGCAATGAATTTCAGAAGGAGATTGAGGACAAAGAAAAAGTGCTTGAAAAGTTTACAGAGGGGAGAAACAACCTGAATGTCCTTCTGGGGTCGAGGGTAAACTTCAATAGGGAGGGATTAGGATACAATCCTACTAGTAAAAAACCCTTTGAATTTAAGACTATCACGTTCTGCCCCGCCAAAGGCAAAGAGAAACTGGAAACACCATCCAGTTCCAAATCTGTCTCTACAATGAAGTCATCGACCAGTAAATTCATTCACTCCACTGGTCAGCAGTCTAAGTCAGGAAATCCTGAGACAAGCACTGCTCATGTACAGCAGGCGTGGAACAAAGGTCCTCACAGGACCAGTCCTATAGAGGCCACAAAAAGAGCGAAAAGTTTTGTTAAGAAAACTCATCATGCTAATTATCAAGTAGAGCATGGCAACGATCACCAGTTTCAGCACAAATTTTATTGGAGTAAAAATGCTTACATGAATTATGCTCAACACACACGCACATCTTCTAAGAGGCCAACCAACAATGTCTTTGTTCATAAACAGCATAGTTCAAATAGGAATAAGCTTATTCAACACCCACCAAGAAATAACAAAAGGGAAGAATCAACCCACATAAATCCACTGAAGAGAACTATAAAATAAATGTGGATTCCCAAGTGCTTTCTGCATAATCTGAAAACTGGTTTTGGACCCAATTTGAATTGGGTCCCACATTACTCTGTCTGAATTTTTGCAGGTCAGCCTGGCAGCTGAGCATAACAAGTGGTATCTTGACAGTGGCTGTAGCAGGCACATGACAGGAGACCGGTCCAAATTCAGCAAACTAAAAATGAAGTCTGGGGGCTTGGTCAAATTCGGAGGAAATAACAGAGGAAGAATAATTGGAATTGGCACGGTTGGTAAGTCCTCCACTAACTCCATTGAAGATGTGTATCTTGTAGAAGGACTTCAGCACAACTTGGTAAGTATAAGTCAACTTTGTGACAAAGGACACAAGGTACTCTTTGACCACAACTCGTGCACTGTTTTTGAGCTGAATTCTGATAACATCATGTTCAAAGGTCATAGAGTAAATAATGTGTACATCGTTGATCTTGATGATAATTCTGAAACAAACTTGTGTCTATCTGCTAATTCTGAACAGGTTGCTTTTGACTGGCATAGGCGTCTAGGCCACGCTAGTGTGTCTACTTTGAATAAACTGTCTAATTATAACCTAGTCAGAGGTTTGCCCAAAATAAAATTCCAGTTAGGGTCCAAGCTCTGTGATGCTTGTGCTCAAGGTAAACAGACTCGTGCAGTTTTTAAGTTGAGAACTGAGGGTCTCTCATCTAAACCACTACAGCACTTGCACATGGATCTCTTTGGTCCTACTCGAATACAAAGCCTGTCAGGTAAGAGATATGGTCTAGTCATAGTTGATGACTTCACTAGATTTTCTTGGTTGTTCTGTTTAGCAAATAAAAATGATGCTTTTGTTCACTTTGAAGAACTTTTTAATAAAATCAAACTGCAAGGTGAACATAATATCATTACAATTCAGTCTGACCATGGAGGAGAGTTTGAAAACTCTTCGTTCTCTGAATTTTGCTCAAGAGAGGGAGTGACTCACAGATTTTCTTCTCCCAGGACACCGGAGCAGAATGGAATTGTTGAGAGAAGAAACAGGTCAATAATTGAAATGGCCAGGACTATGCTAATTGAGAGTGGACTTCCAAGGAGATTTTGGGCAGAAGCTGCAAATACAGCATGCTACATTTTAAATCGAGCCTTGGTAAGACCTACTCATAAGAAAACTCCTTATGAACTCCTCAAGGGTAAGCTGCCAAACATTTCTTACTTTAAAATCTTTGGTTCCAAATGCTTCATCCACAATAATGGTAAGAATGGTTTGGATAAGTTTGAAGCAAGAAGCTCTCCTGGAATTTTTCTCGGATATTCAGAAACCTCTAGGGCTTACAGAGTCTTCAATAAAGATGAGCAAACTGTTGAAGAAACACCTCATGTGGTGTTTGATGAGAATGTTCTATCTGACAAAAGGACAAATGATGACAGGGAGTCACCTGATGAGGGAGATTTCTTGGAGAAAATTGAAGTAGGAGAGATGCAGTAAACTGCTCAACCAGAAAACTTACAACAAGAAGGAGCAACTGAGGTAGGTGAACCCTCAGGTGAGGTAATATTTCACAAAGATCATCCTAGTGAAAATGTCATAGGTAATTTGCATGATCCCACTAGGACAAGGTCTCACTTTAGAACTGTCCAAGAACAGGACTTAGCTGCTTTGACATCTCAGGTAGAACCCAAGACTGTGGAAGAGGCTTTAAAGCATGATTCTTGGGTATCCTCCATGGGTGAGGAATTAAATCAATTTGAGAAAAATAATGTATGGAAACTAGTTCCTAGACCTGAAAACACTCATGTCATTGGCACTAAATGGGTTTTCAAAAATAAGATTGATGAAAATGGTGCTATCTCTAGAAACAAAGCAAGACTTGTAGCTCAAGGCTACAGTCAGGAATTTGGTGTGGATTTTGATGAATCCTATGCACCAGTAGCTAGGATGGAAGCTATAAGAATTCTGTTTGCATTTGCATGCTCTAGAAAAATTCGGCTACAGCAAATGGATGTCAAAAGCGCATTCTTAAATGGGTTATTGAAGGAAGAGGTATATGTTGAACAACCTCCTGGGTTTAATTTCTCTGTTCAGCCTAACATGGTTTTTAGGTTGAATAAAGCCCTCTATGGATTGAAGCAGGCTCCTCGAGCCTGGTATGAGAGACTTTCTGAGTTCCTTGTGAGCAAGGGCTACACTCGAGGTAAGGTTGACCAAACCCTCTTCACCAAAAGTCTCGGAAAGGAGTTAATTGTGGTCCAGGTATATGTTGATGATATCATTTTCGGATCTAACAACTCAAAATTATGTAAAGACTTTTCTGAGTCTATGTCCCAAGAATTTGAAATGAGTCTAGTTGGCGAACTAAAATATTTTCTTGGGCTGCAGGTCAAACAAATGGAGGATGGTTGTTTCATAAATCAAACCAAGTATACTCTGGAGATGCTGAAAAGGTTTGGAATGACCAACCTCAAGACAATCTCAACACCCATGAGTACCAGCTCCTCACTGGATTCAGACGAAAAAGGTAAAGAGGTGGATGCTAAACTATATAGAGGTATGATCGGTTCACTCCTCTACTTAACTGCATCCAGGCCCGACATTCAATTTAGTGTAGGGATGTGTGCCAGATACCAGGCTAGACCTACTGAATTGCATCTGGCAGCTGTAAAGAGAATCTTTAGATACTTATCTGCCACTCATGATCTAGGTCTCTGGTATCCTGCATCATGTAACTTAGATCTCATTGCATACACTGATGCAGATTATGCAGGATGTAAATTGGACAGGAAGAGCACTAGTGGTCACTGCGAATTTCTAGGAGGGTGCTTAGTCTCTTGGGGATCCAAGAAGCAACACTCTGTGACTCTCTCTACTGCTGAAGCTGAATATGTGGCAGCAGGGAGCTGTGGCACACAGGTTATATGGATAAAACACCAGCTTCTGGATTACTCGGTTGAGCTAGGTTGTACTTCTATCTTTTGTGACAATACTAGTGCAATAAACATTGCAAAGAATCCTGTACTTCATTCTCGAACTAAACACATTGAAATCAGGCATCATTTTATTCGAGATGAAGTAGCAAGGAAGACTTTTGAGTTGATCCATGTTGGCACTAACTCACAAATTGCAGATATCTTTACTAAGCCACTGGATACTGAAAAATTTAGCACTATGCGCAGAGAACTAGGTATTTACAGAATTTCATGATTGAAAATTTGATTTCTGAATACCATGTCCTGTGTTATTATGCTTATCATATTCATCATGGTGTTCTTTTTGAAGTGCATTGAGGGTTGTCTTGGCTAAGTCTGTGTTGGGGTCAAGGTCTCAGGGGGAGATGATTTATAATAGGTGTCTTGATCTTTGACCTAATTTGAACATACTCCGAACGACATTTTGCTGACATCATAAGAGAATCAGGTTGATTAGGTGTATAAAAGAAAATGTTGGATGCTTTACTCTTTAAGGCTGTTCATCTAATTTCTTGTTGGAATTTCAGCTGTTAGTCCCACTGAGATCAAAATCTGAATTCAAGATTAATCTTCATACACTGTAACTGTCTTCTGATCTAGTCAGTACAGCATACCTACTTAGTCAATGGTGAGTCTAAAATGAGGTATTTTGTGCTTTAGTCTGAATCACCTTAGATCTGGTGTATTGTTCTCAAACGGACTCAAGCTTCATTAACAAGGTTTTAAGAGCTGGTAAATAAAAACAAAATTCATAAAAGGGTTATCAACTTTGTTAACTGCTCATTGAGAAACTGGGATTTTCATCAATGAAGTGAAAGCTTCCCATGTCATGAGATGGCAGTAATCATCTGGTCTTAATAGTTGTCTTGATCATACAAAGCTATGGTACATATCTGGTTAGTAACTGGGGTGTCTGGCCTCAGATAAAGGTGTCACCTTAATGTCAACACCAGCTAGAATACTATCTCTGTCCTCTTATCAGAAGGGGTAATGTGGTCCTGCCACCGAGTAACTGGGGATTCTTGCCTCTAAACAAGGTGTCTCCCTAATGTCAAAGGTGTACTTGACAGACTTACCTCTGATCTTGACCATTTTTAAAGATCCTGCTCACTTGAAGTATAGCTTTTGATTTGTTTGTTCTCAATACCACAGGTCTTTGTCTTCTGGCTGTCTTACATAATACTCTCTCAGTAAAGACTTATTTTGATCAAACTGGTATCTTGTACCTCACGTGCTTAGAATCTGGTTCTGTGTATGGAGCAAATCCTTATTCACAGTTTTTGCACAGTCTGACTAACTGTTCCTCAAAAATCCTCACATAAAATTAATGGCTTTCTTAATTGACTAAACATCTCAATAGTCTCCATTTATCTGCCTTACTCTGTCCTGTTTTCTCTCTATAGTCAGCAATTTTCCCTTCTCTGTATCTTCAGATTTGACCCTAGTTTTGATGATGTCAAAGGGGGAGAGAATTGAGTTGAGGGGGAGTTAGTTATCAAGTCTGAGGTAAACTGTTGCTGTGTTCAGGGGGAGTGAGGGGGAGTGTTGAGGTTTCATCAAGGGAAGTAAGGAAGCAAGTATGCTTTAAGTTGTCTGCATTAAATATCCTGAATTGATCTCTTTTGAACTTATCTCTCATACTTAATATAGTGTTGCCATCATCAAAAAGGGGGAGATTGTTGGATTGTGTGTCTTCCCTAAGTATTTTGATGATGAGCAACACTATGTTAATTGTTCTTGTTATTTTTGATCAGATATCTTGCACTTGAGTTATCCATGGTTTTATATGAAATAACTGCTAAGAGGTAACACTTCGTGTGTTCGTTCATGTTCTGTCTTCGTGCTGTTTTTCCTCAAACATCATGTAGTTCTTGCTTCGCGTTTTCACCTCGTGTCGAGTTAGCCATGTTGTCGTCTGTTTGAGTGTTGTCTTTCACCTCGTGCAGTCTTTGATTACTGTGTTGTTTTCATGTCATCCTTTGTATTCCTGTCTTCGAGTCCTTTCGCTGAGTCTCTAAGTCAGTCTAAGTTCAAGTGTTCGTTTCACTTCGTGATTGTTTTTCTCTTCTCATGACTTCGTGTCGTGTTCCTGAAGCTGCTCTAAAAAGTTCTGATGAACTTCGAGTAGTTTTTCTGTAGACCTCGTGTCGATTCCTGCTTAGTAACCACACTTCGTGACGGTTACTATAGTCCACGTCTTCGTGTTGGTTTTATGCACTCCGTGTCATCTTCTTTGGTTCATTCTGTTCTCATCTCACTTCGAGTCATTTCTTTGCATACTATCTTCGTGATTGATTGGCACTTCGTCTTGGTTACAACACCTCGTGTTGTACTGTTTGACTTCGTGTCGGTTTCGGTTGCAGTCCATGTTGTTTTCATGTCGTTCTCCTTTATTGCCACCTCGTGTCGCTTTTATTATTGAGTCTTCGTGTCGTTTTACCTCGTGCAGTGTTATCCCGTGTCATTTATTGTTTTCGACTTTGTGTCGTTATCAGCCTGTGTTGCTTTCATCTCGTGCTGTTCTCACTATCCTCGTGTTGTTCTCACCGCGTGTCGATTACTGTTTTCACTTAGCATTATTTTTATTTCGTGTCGTTTTTCTGTGTAGTGTGTGTTTGTCACCACTATACTTCGTGTCGTTGCTTTTTACTTCGTGTCTAACTTCACTTCGTGTTGTTTTCACCTCGAGTCGTTTCCTTATACTCTGTCCTCGTGTTGGTCTCTCGCTTTAGTCTTCATGTCGGTTTCTGTCGTTAGCCCGTATTGTCCTCGTGTTGTTTTTGCATTCGTAACCTCGTGTCTCTCTTGCTTATAACCTCACCTCGTGTCATTATCTTCTGTATATCTGATCTGTTACAGAGTATCTCGTGTCGTTCTTATGTCATCTCGAGAAATAGTCACGTCGTGTTGTTGTTACTATACCTCATGCAGTTTTTGGTTTTAATGGCCATGCAGCGTATTAATGGACTTAATCTCATTACAGGTCCGAGGAAGAACATTCCACACTCCAGGGCTGCACGTGATCCGAGACAAGAGGAACCAATTTGATAAAGGCACGTGACAGGAAACTTGTGGATCGAGCGTGGGAGGCACACGCGTTTCATGCCCTATCCATCTGCTGTTGATGCTATAAATAGAATCCTTTGTCCTCAGATGAAGGTGATCGAAGAAGAGAGGCATAGAAGAAAACAGGGAAACAGAGAGCCCTTCGATCCAGGAAAAAGAAAAGAAAGAATAAAGAATAGCAGAGAGAAATAGAAAGAGAGCAGAAGAGTGATCAGAAGAATTGTTCTGACTTGCGGATCAAATCCGAAGTCCATTGCTCTATATTGAGCTACATTGTTTCCATTGTCTGGCATTTGATTTCCTTCGTTCGTATTTTTCATTTCTTGTTCTTATCTTTCTTCAACTGTTATTGTTTGTGTTTCCGATCCTCTGGACTGAGGTCGGGGTCCTCCTGTGAGATCAGGAGTAGGGAGAGTCAATCTCCGGTTTGCAAGCAGCAGGTGAGCTGCTTGTAGGTACCCTCCGGGTTGGGAGGAAGAGGGGTCTTCGACCTCTGGTTCACTAGTAGCAGGGCTGCTACTAGTGGGGTTTCCCTCTTGGTAAAGAGGAAGAGAGACGTGAGTCTCTGGGTTCTAGTGGCTGCTGATCGCTAGAGGTTCCCTCCGGGTAGGAGGAAGAGGAGAGGTTGTTCTCCTGGGAAGCTGTGTATCAGCAGTTGTTTGGCAAGCTGTGTTGCCCAGCCTTTAGTGAAGCCACACTCAGGTTGAGTGTGGGGTGGATGTAGGTCTGAAGGACCGAACCACCTTAAAATCCTCTGAGCCCTTGTGTGATTGATCGTGATAATATTGTGGTATGCCTTCTATTTGCTTGAGCTATTAACTGCACTGCATCTTTTACGATAGTCAGAGCTCGAGGTTAGTTCCGTTTAGCAATATACTCTGCAATAACTTTTTAAATCTACGAGAAAAGTGATCTATTCATCCCCTCCCCTTCTAGATCACTTCATATTGTACTTATCAGTATATGCTCAAAGCAAGGTTTGCACCGACGTGATCTGCCAAATGCAAAGCATGCATCAACCTGAGCTACAGCAAAATGCATCAACTTGTGCTTGCAACAAAAGCTGCACCGACTTAAACCAACACCATATATGCACTGACCCTTATACGCACAAAAGTTGCACCGACTTAGCACGGGCCAGAACCTGCACCGAGTTGCTCATATGCTCTATATGCCCAGACTATATGAAATGCATAAAGGAACTAGCGCCGAGTGTCTATGCCTTAGACACACACAATGCGCTAAGTGAGACGCAAACATGCACTGACCTAACACTTGCCAAGGCTGCGTGCAGAGAATGGAATGCACGGATCTTAATGCCCATGAGCGATGATATGCACGGACTTTTTGCACGACATGAACTTTACTCATATGCACTATATAGTCGATGAAGCTAATGGTGTTTGCTATCATCAACACCAAGGGGCACAACACTTGCAGCAATCATCAAACATGGAGGGCCAATAATAACCCAATTTCTTTATTTCAATTTTCATCTTCGGCCCGGCCTGTTGTGCTCCAGCTGACCCGGCATGGACTTCTTGCATTGCCTGCCCGGCTTCTGCTAGAGACAAGCACCGGAGTAGGACTTTCCTTCAGGCATCGGCCATTATTCGGAACAAGGTCCCGCTTCTCATCTCGTAAGAGTCCTTGATCCTTAAGAGCTTCATTCTTTGTTCTTTTTCCTTCGGAAGCTGTTGCTGCTGGAACCAACGCAGAAGATGCTACCGCCAATTGGGCTGCTGAACTTCTTCTACAGTTGTCGCTTCATTCTCTTGTTCATCGGCCAGGAGCTCTGTCATATTGGGGACCTGGCGACGGTTGATCACGGCTATATTTTGGCTTGTGTCCGGCAGGATTGCCAACGAACTAGCCAGCTTCGCGAGGGCATTTGCTTGAGCATTCTATCCTCGGTTAATATGCCTGATTTTGACGAAGTAGAATCTCGCCATTAATCGGAGGGCCAGTTGATAATAAGGGTGGAGCTCTTGCTTTCGCACATCGAACTCTCCTCCCAACTATTTTATGACCAGCATGGAATCTCCGAATGCCTCCAACATCTAGATCTCCATAGATAGAGCAATCTACAACCCAATTATGAGGGCTTCATATTCTACTTCATTGTTTGTGCATGGCTTGTTTATTGAGCAGGATGTATATATGACCTTTACTTCTGGAGATTTCAGGACTATGCCTGCCCCCGCCCTGATTCTGGCTGATCCAGTAGCTGAGGTGTTGATTCTGGAAGCGCCGTCAAAATACAACTGCCATAGATAGGGATGTGTAGACACGCCATTCCTGACGTCTCCCGAGAAAGTCTCATATTACTATACAACGCCCCGCAACGGCTTACGCATTTAGAATCGCTCGAGTGCTTCCTTTTCTTGAGTCTTCTTCCGCCCTTTTCGGCATCCGGAATCGTCTCGTCACGGCATTCGGACGGCATCAACACCAGTCAGACGCATCAGGAGGTTCCGGAACCAAGAAGGGTGTCTGTCGAGCGGCCACCAACGCTTGTCCGAGGACCCGGGTGGGTCTTAATGGGGGCGTCCAGGCCCCTGGACGCCCCCATTCTTTTAATTTATTTTAATTTTATTTTTCAAAACCCAAAACACAAATAAAAAATAATATATTAATGGAGGCGTCTAGGCCCCTGGACGCCTCCATAAAAACAAATATAAAAATATATATATATGCCAGTTGGCATAAAAAGACAAAACAAAATAAAAAAATGATATATTAATGGAGGTGTCCAGGCCCCTGGACGCCTCCATAAAAACAAAAACAAAAAATATATAATGCCAGCTTTGGCATAAAAAGACAAAACAAAAATAAAAACAATATATTTATGGAGGCGTCCAGGCCCCTCGACGCCTCCATCAACCCTGTTAGGGGCGTCCGGAGCCCTGGACGCCTCCACAAAAATATTCCGAAAAAATTAATAAAAATAGAATAAAATATTAGTTCGGCCCTGATGGAGGTGTCCAGGGTCCTGGACGCCTCCACCCTCCGGAGCCCTATAAATAGAGGCCCACCCCCTCAGTTCTGGGAGCTTCGAAGAGATCCGATAGGCTGCCGGAGCCCAGAGGCTACCGGAGTCATTTTCTAACCTATGGGGTCTTTTGTAGGTGGAGGTTCTGCCGGCTTCTCAGGTGCCCACGCTCGCGAGAGGAAGGTCGTCTTCATCCACCGCGCTTCCACGCCATCCCTACGCTGCCGGAGCTCCGCCGGATTTCACCATCGGCACATCCAATAAGCCAATCCTTTCCTTTTCTTCTTAGTTCTTTTGCATTCATCATCTCGCATCATCTATCCCCCTTCATAAGGGCGCCTCTTCTTATATACTTCTTGCATCCATCATCTCATTTTCCTCCTACTCGAGTCCGAGAGGGGTTTAAAAGACAACACCAACCAGGTGTGTGTCTTGCCATCATTTCGTTATTTTTATCGCAAGGATTTGAATACTACACCTTCATCTTTCTAATCCACTCGTTACTTGTTTGTCGTTGTTTTGCAAAGGTACCCAAGGAAAGCCCTCTCCGTCGGCCGGCCGAAGGGGGAGGAAGAAGCAACCCGCCATCTCCCGCTCTTGAGGTAGGCGCGATCACTTTCTTTATTTTGGGGTCTTTCGGCCCCTGGCAATCACATCTTATTCTCGAGGCCGCGGCGAGTCACTTCCCCAATGGCCGTTTAAATTTCCGTTCTTATACTTTCTTTATATTCCGTTGTATTCTGCTCATATTCTCGAGGCCGCGACGAGTCACTTCCCCAATGGCCGTTTAAGTTCCCGTTCTTGTATGTTATATTCTTATCTATTCATATTCTTAAGGCCGTGGTGAGTCACTTCCCCAATGGCCGTTTAAATTCCCGTTCTTATATATTATATTCTTATCTATTCATGTTCTCGAGGCCGCGGCGAGTCACTTCCCCAATGGCCGTTTAAATTCCCACTCTTTATATTCTCCTTATATTCTGTTATATTCTTATCTGCTCATATTCTCGAGGCCGCGGCGAGTCACTTCCCCAATGGTCGTTTCAATTCTTGTTATTTAATTTCTGCACCATTCCCGCCCCCCCGAGGTCGCGGCGAGTCACTTTCCGCTATGGCCGTTTAACCCCCATATCTTGCTATATTACATTTGTCCCGCTCGCCCCACCGGAGCAATCTCCCGTGGTGGCCCCTTCTCTTTTCTCTTATTTCTGTGTTGCAGCAAACAAAAAGAAGGAGCCTGTGAGCTCCGCGTCCTCTTCGCACCCCGAACCGCGTGACGTCGCTCACAGGATGCACCTGGCCAACCTCTAGGGTTTCATCTTCATGAAGCTCCGGTTCCAGCGGGCAGTCTTCAGGCACTGGATGCTCAACAAAGAAGTCTGCGATGGCTTGACCCTTGACGGCCTTTTGCGGTATGTAGGAGATATCAAACTCCATAAGGATCGCCACCCATTTGCGCAAATGACCTTTGAGCGCTGGTTGGGACATGATATACTTTAGCGGATCTGGCTTGGAGATCAACTTAATCTCATGTGACAGCATCTAGTGTCAGAGTTTCTTGACGGCGAAGACCAGTGCCAAGCAGATCTTCTCAATGTGGGTATATTTCTCCTCAGTTCTGACTAATCTTCGACTGAGGTAGTAGAGGGCTTGTTCTTTCCCTTCTTCATTGTTTTGGGCTAGCATTGCCCCCAGAGAGTTATATGTGGCTGCGATGTACAAAACCAGCGACCGCCCTTTCACCGGCGCACCCAGCACTAGAGGAGTCTTCAGATAGTCTTTGAGCTTGTCGAAGGCTGTCTGGCAATCTTCGTCCCAATAAAAGGGAACATCTTTCATCACCAGCTTGTGAAAGGGCTGGCATCGTCCCGATAAATTGGATATGAACCGCCGGATGTAAGCCAGGCGGCCTTGAAGAGATCTCAGCTCGGAGAGGTTCCTTGGCGAAGGTAATTCCTGATTTGCTTTGATCTTTGTGGGGTCTATTTCAATTCCCCAGTATCTGACAATGAAGCCCAAGAACTTTTCACTCGATACTCCGAACGCACACTTCATAGGGTTCATTTTCAATTCATACTATCTTAGCCTTTGAAAGACTACTCGGAGGTCCTGCAGATGGTCTTCTTTCTTTCTGGTTTTGACTACCAGGTCATATATGTAGCACTCGACCTTATGGTAGAGCAGCTCATCAAATATTCTAGTCATTGCCCGCTGATAGGTGGCGTCGGCATTCTTCAATCCAAACGGCATCCTCTTGTAGTGGTAAATGCCCTTGGGAGTTCGGAAGGCAGTGTGGATCCAGTCATGTTCCGCGATCCATATCTGGATATAGCCGGATGACCCATCCATGAATGATAGGGCCTCGTGGCCGGTTGTTGCATCTATCATGACCTCCGTTATTGGCACTGGAAAGTCATCTTTAGGGCAGGCTTTATTCAGATCTCGAAAGTTAACACATATCCGGATTTGCCCATTCTTCTTCTTCATGGGCACAATATTAGCTAGCCACGTGGTATATTGATTCTCTTCGACGAAGCCCACATCAATGAGCTTGTCCACCTCTTTGCATATTTGAGTGATGAGCTCTGGCCTCATACGCCGCGGCGGTTGCTTCACCGGTTCGACTTCAGGGCTTATTGCTAGCTCATGTTGTGAGACTGCAGGGCTCAGTCTTGGCATTTCCTTGTAGGTCCAGGCAAAATAATCCCGGTATTCTTGCAGTAGCTAGATGTACAACTTCTGTTCTTTAGCGGATAGCTGGGCACTGAGGAAGGTCAGCCTATGGTCATCCTCATCTCCCAGGTTTATTTCTATCAGCTCATCGACCATGGCTTGGCCTCCATCTTCTATTTCTGGGGGTGCCGGTTGAAGGACGATGAAGTCTGGAATATCATCTTCAAGGTCAAGGACCTCGATCTGTTCACTTGGTTCTATTCGAACTTCATCAAGGATCTCCGCCTCGGTAAGAAGAGGTTGGGTAGATTGTTCCATCAGCGAATTCATTGCCGTTGCAGCTTCGAGGGGTGAATTAACAGCTTCATCCCCCCTTTGGGTCGATGTGCCCTCAGCAGGGGTGACACTTTTCTTTTCAACAACATGCATCTCTTGTTCGACTTCGACAGAAGTCTCTCCGACCAGCACGAGAGGTGTTGGAATCATCATTAGCGGAGATCCGCCAGAGGGAGATGCCCCTATTTCTTCAACATCTTCGGCTTCGCTGCTGCTGGACGTATCAAATTTGACTTGAAGAACTGCCTCTTCAGGATAGACTTGCTCCCAACATCGGCAAAGAGTCATAGTCTCTATTTTTGAGTCTCTTGGTCGAGCCGGTTCAGCATATTCTGCTTCTGCTGGGTATTCATCAAAAGTTGCCCCCAGCGGATTGCCTTCAGCAGGATAGAAGGCGGAGATGGTATCCACCTCATAGCACCCACTGTAGTAATATTCTTCAAGGGTAAAACCCAACCCTGGATGCTGAGAAACACGTCTCATTTCTTTGTCCAGATTTACTGGATACCATATTTTCTGGAATGCTTCCTTGTCTTTGCGCGAGTGGTTGGAGGGGATGTACTGTTTCTGGAACATCCTGGCCTTCCGACTCGTCGTGAATGCCAGACCCAGAGCGGATTCTCTATGCCTTCAGGCAGACGACAATCCGTGTCTTCCCGGGTAGGATGCTTCTCAATAGTATAGAACAAACTGCTGGGACCATCTATCTGCGTCACTTCCCAAGCTTTGAAAGGCTCAATAGTTGCATTATCGAGGCCAGGGATTGGCTTGGTGAGGCCTTCTGGGACCCTTATATGGTCGTGCTGCTGACCAACCTTGGCTTCATTGGCTTCAGGGTATATAGCGGGAGGTACTAGCCTGCCCACGTCTCCAGTGATAGTAATATGAGAGACCGCCTTGGGCTTGACATATCCGCGCGGCGGTGGTGGAAACCACTTGTCGCTGGAGGTGCTTTTTGGTGTCCCTGCAGGGGTCTTGGCTTCAGGGGTCCCTTGGGACCATTTTGCATACATATGAGCGTCTGCCAGGTGACACTCGAACACTTCGAATGGGTGGAGATCAGCAAATATCCTCTCCTCCTTCCCTTTTAGGCTGTATTTGATGCACTTGTAGAGCATGGATGGCACCACCATATTTTCATGCAGCCAGGGGCGGCCAAGCAGTGCCTTGTACGAGGTGCGGGAGTCGATGACATGAAACTGCACCTTTGTGGTAAAATCTGCCAGGGTGAGTGTGAATTATGCTACTCCCAGCAACACTTCACCCTTCTGGTTGAAGCTGGCGATATGCATATCTCCGACTTTATCGAGGCGTACATTAAAGTGGTGCCTCTGGTATATTCTGTATGGCAGAATGTTGACAGTTGCGCCTGGGTCAACCAGGATCCTGTTCAGCTCCTGTACATTTAAGTGCCCCCTCATATAGAGCGGCCTATTGTGGCTGATAGTAGGGAGAAACATGTCTTCGTGAGTGAAGGTCATGCTGGCCTCTGGCAGTGCTTCAGCCAAGCAGGTTTCATATTGAGTAGGCGTCTGCAAAGCAGTGATAATCACCGATCGGGTCTCTTCACTGAGAGAGAGAATTTTCCAAAGAGTGAATCTTGCCGGAAGGTTTTTCAACAAGTTAGACTACACGACTTCCTGCTCGGACATTTGACAACTTCATCTCATCTACCCACCTGGGCTTGGGGGAGTCTTGGATTGCGGTCCCTGACGGCCCTGCCTCATTGGGTTCAGATTCTACATCCCTCTGCTTGGTGCAATCTTATTGTTGCCCTTAATCGGCCACCACCGGGCGGGCTTCGTCTGCATTTGAAGCTTCGGAAGACTACTGGGGCTGCGAGTAGGTATCCCCGGTTGCAAGATTGGCATCTTGACATGGCTACTTTCCCTTGGACATTTTCAGAAATTCCAGAAAGGAAGGGGTAGCAGTACTTCCCCCACTCTAGTTCTAAAGGCCTGACGGAGGAGGGATCTGGACCCCTTTGACCTCCGGGGGAGATATCTTGTAGAGTTACTCTCCCCTGAATATGATGTTATGGTTAGCAGGTGGCTGGCGCCCCCATTTCCGGCCTGACCGGGTTGCATGTGCTGTGGAGGCTGCTTCAGCCTGGCCTTCCCCGGTGGCGGGTGCAAAGCATATTTCTTCCTCATCCTCTTCACCAGGCAAGTTGAAGAGAGCCGAGAGAGTATTGCAAGATACAATCTACTTTTTGTTGACCTTGGCAATCTTTCTTTTCTTCCATTGTTTCTTTTTTCTTTATTTCTTCAAGTGGTGCCTGCCCCCAGAACAGGCTGCCATCCTTATCAGACGTTGCATCAGCTTGCTGCTCATGCTTGAGTGAAAGCTGTTCCAGCTCTTGCCACGGGACATGATCCCATACCAGTAGGGGTTCTAATTTGGGCTGTACATATTCATCTAGCCCATTAATGTATTCTTACAGCCGTCGGGCTTTCGGACTAATCTCCTTTAGCGTTGGCAGTGGAGTCTATCTTCTGCGATTGTGCGTAGGTATCCTGACGACTGCAAGTGGGTTGGTCCACACAGGTGCTACCGCCGGAGGGATAGGTCGTGGTGTGATGCCACAAATCTGTGCCCCCACTTGTGGGCGAGGAGCCGTCTTCTTTTTATTCTTCGTAGGGACTTGTAGCCATCCCTATTGTTCTTCTATGGGCACCAGGAAATAGAGTTCATAAGTGCGCCGAGTGCTGGCTTCAGAGATCTCCTCAGGCAGTGCCTGGCACACGGACCATATTGGCTGCGACCCTCCTCAGAGGGGCCTCATGAGGTTGTGGGGGATTGACCCTGTATTCTCCCAGGTCCATTTCATCTTTCTTTACCATACCTTCAATAATATCTTTGAAGACATAGCAGTCTTCAATTGGGTGCCCCAGCATCTGGTGATAGGGGCAGAATCTTGGACTGTCCTTTCTCTTTAGGTCTCCTGGCCTCTTTGGCTCAGGTAAGGTGACCTTATCATATTGGGTTACCCAATCAAATAGAATTCTGGTCTTATCCTTTGGAAAAGAACTTCATTTTATCCCTTAGTGAGGGACCTTCTTTGCCATCTCTGACTTTAACAGGCTGTGGGGCGTCTGCCTTCTTGCCTTTATCCTTCTGTTGTTCAAATGCTTTAATATCAAGGGCATTTGCTTCTTTAGGTGCCTGGCGCCGCTCTACTACCTTGACTTTTTGTGTAGCAGCAGCAGCTGATGCAGGGGCAGGTCTGGCCGGGAAAGCTTCGACCTCAGCCACGATGTTGTTCAATCGGTCGAACGATCGGATCTCCATTCCTATCATCTTCTGTAGGACCTCTCTCCTGAGATTTTGTTTGCATATTTGTACAACGTCCTCCTGATGCGGGGGCCGCTTGAATCTCATTCTGAGGTTCCTCCACCTCTTGATATAATCAAGGGCTATTTCATCTGCCCTCTGCCTTGTTGAATAGAGTTCGGCCACTGTGACCTCCCTCTCTGTAACATGGAATCTTTCTCTGAACTTCCTCTGCATGTCCGACCAGTCGTTGATCGACCCGGCCGGGAGGCTGGAGTACCATTCAAAAGCGAGCCCCGTCAGCGAGGACCCAAAAAATTTCAACAGATATGACTCGTCGGTGGCCAGATCACCCATGACGGTCATGTAGTAGGCGACATGTTCCTTCGGGGATCCCTTCCCGTTGAATTTGTCAAATTTGGGCGACTTGCTAATCCCGGGAGGGAGCCACTTGGTAGCATGATGCGACGGTTATGGAACCCCATATGCATCAAATGCGACGTAGTCGCCTTCACTTCTTTCTACGAGCTTCTGCTCGATCATTCTCTCCACCATCATTTTGCTCATGACGGTTGGAACAACCGGTTCTGGATAGAAATGCACCGGCTGCAGGTAGGGGGTGTCCAGATTGGTCACCTGTGGAGGAGGACGCAGCAATGGAGGTGTCTGGTGCAGCTATGGTAGCACCGGCGGCATCAACAGCTGTGGTGGGCGTTGCTGAGTTTTCGCCTAGCTCGGTTCTACCGGCTGAGGCGGGGCATAGAGTGGTGGGAAGTCATTTTGGTTGACGGCTCCCCGTGATGAGTCGGCCTGCATATCAGGTTGCTTGGAGGCTGAGGACTGCTCTATCTTCTCCATCAGTTGCTTCTTCAGCAGCTCTATCTCCTGGCGGTACCTCTTAAGTATCATTAGTACTGTCGGGTCCATAGCCGTAGTGCTGGGAATAGCTTCCGTTGTCTCACCGGATGCACCCTCAGGCAGAATGTCGAGCATGACATCTTCTTCTTCTATCACCACATTGACGGTCAGGACAGCAGATCCATCGCTTTATTGGACATGGGCTAGGGTTTGCTCCCCTCTAGCTGCTGCCAACAGTTCTCTTGCAGCTTCTACCCTTTGAGTGTTCGGCTCTGACCTATCGGCCAATCGAGCCAGCTCGCGGGGATCTTTTGGAAGCCTTCCATATCGGCCGGATATGCCAGCCATGTTATAGGTGAAGATCTGCATTCTTCTTCTTTGTCTACGAACCTTCCTTCTTACATGCTCGGAAAAGGTTAATCTTTCAAATACAGAGATTCTCTTTCCTTCTTCTCACTGAGGGGCGATCTCATCGGCTTCAGCATCGAAGCCATCTTCGTAACCATTGTCGCGACTGACGACGTCATTCCTCTTTCTTCTTCTCCTTCAACTACCGTTGGTGGGCAGTTGTCTTCTTCAGCCACGGCTGCTTGCAGTAGCCGTTGTTGGCCCAGCGAGGGGTTGCCTAGCCCCCTGAAGTAATTCCTGACCATGCTAGTAATTTCTTTTTATCTCAGTCCCTGATGTAGGACTGGGGGTAATTATCGACCTCCCACGAGAGGTGTATAAGCAAGTCGGGCTCATCCGACAAGTTGCTGGAATCTTCTTCCCACTATAGGGACGTTGGTTTGCCGGGCACATGCCCTGATGCCTTCACGGCGTGGAAAGTCCACAACCATCTCTTCATTCCTTGGGGCCGGGCCCCTTTCCTTCTTCATTCTCATTCCATCACCTGCAGGGCGGTGACGGGTTGGTGTGACCTCGTAGGCGGGCTGGGTCTTTTTAGGGACCCAAACCTGCTTGAATTTTTTCAGCCTGGGGGCCAGCTTCTCATGGCCATGGTGGCCGGCTTCTTCTTTCTCACCTCTCCTTCCAGTGAGGGCTTGATAGGAGTTGTGAACTGGTATGGTGGGGACGACCCGATCCGGGACCACCTGGGCATCGCGTCCATCTAAGAATACGCGAACTCCACCAATTAGCATGGACTTGCCAGATATAGAGAGACATCCGGTGACAGGAGCAGTGTTCCGCCGGAAGCCTCTGCACTGGCGTTCTCCGGCATTCTTGGCTGGGATGGGGCAGGCCCCATGGGTGACGTAGTGCACTAGGTAGCTGGCGACCGGAACCGGACTCTTGGTCGAGCCCGCAGAGCATCGAGCCTTCAAGGCCTTGACCTTCTTTGCAGTCTCCTCGGTAGGCTCCGAGGATTCCACTTGCAACATGTCAACAAAGGCCAGCCCCAAGAAGTTGGGGAAGCCTACAGCAGTAGAGAACGATCCCAGGACAGTGGGCACCGCCAGGTACCCGTGCTCAGCGTGGCCGAAGATGATCGCGGGGCCGAAGCTAACGCCAGTTAGTCCAGTTGATGCCATTGTTTGCATGCAAACACAAGACAAGCAATGATCAACAGTCTTTGGGAGGGCCTCGGGGCCCGCATATCTCGGTAAAGAGATGAAAGGTGTCAGAGGTCCCACCGGGCATGCCAGACTTGTTTGATGGGTATTTTGTTGTTCGGGTCAATCAACCAGTTAATTAATAAATAACCAACTGATTAGTTGACCGAACATGCGTGCCAGTCACATGAGTGACGAGTTTATTGTGCACTCATTTTGACCCTCATGAGGGCGAGAGTGAGATTCGGGTTGGGACCAGCAGTCCGCTATACCATAAAGGCTATGACGTTAATTACATCTCCCGTGAGGGAGAAAATCTTTGATTAATTGTCGAGATAGTGGGCCGTTCGAGGCCGAAACAAGATGCAAAGGGATAAACATGACGGGGTCACATGAAATGCCTTTATCTATCATGCAAGAGAGAGGCATGGTCCATTAAGTTGGAGACCCTCGATACATGGCAGAGGACGTAGATCCAAAGACCACCATCGCGCATAGCAAAGACTTTCGGTCGGGCGTAACCCGGACTTCCGTCAATGCCATTTGATATACCTGAGGGTATATGCAAGCATGCATGCATGATGCTCATGATTATGCCAAGCATGGTAATAGAGCTATAGGGATGGGCAGTGATCAATCAAATTCATTAATCTCCACCAAGGGAGATGAAAGTGATGACATAAGCATGATAACGACATCATGATGCTAACGAACATGATAGTAGAAGCATAATGATAAAATAGTTAGGACTTGAACAGCCCTATTCTTATTTAATTTATTATTGATCAGGGTTTATTAACCTCGACCGCGAGAGGTGAAGATCGCTCCGAGGACGAGTGAGTGATTAAAACTAGGCAAGAATTCAAAACTGGTGCGACCATGCGTGGGGATAGGTTTCCCTGGCGCGGCCAGATGTAGGCAAAATAGTTCTAATCCGGCGCGGCCAAACATAGGCAAAGGAGCTAAAACGGCGCGATGGCTAGTTAGAGTTAAAACGACGCGGTGGCTAGCTTGGGCTAAAACCGTGCGATACCAACTGAAGGCTAAAATGGCGCGATGGCCAATTGAAGGCTAAAACGGCGCGCCCTGGGCACGCCGGGTGGAGGCCAAGGAGGGCAAGTTGGAATATGAATGTGGGGGTAAAACGGTGAGGGGGGAGGTCGCGTCGGAAATTGCCGCGCCAGATTAAGACCGTGCCGGATTAAGGTAGTTTTGGGGTATTTGAGTTCTAGTGAAATGCCAGGCCAATTTCTTAGAACCTTGGTGTTATTTTAGAAGATTAGAAGACTTGTTTAGGTCTAGATGTAATGCAAATAAGACAAGTCTAGACTTATGCGAGGTTCCTACTCGAGCATAGTCTTCAATCAACTTTACCAATGCAGATCCACTGTAATTCAGACCAAGTCATCAGTCAAAATTTGGGCAGCACCTCCCCATGATTGGAGGGTTGCGTGGGCGAAGTGGAGACAATCCCACAATGTTGGTGTACGCTCCTTAAGGTTAAGAATGCCAAACGGTGACCGGCGGACTTTGATAGACAGAAAAGACCCCGAGGATTGGCCTACTAGGGGCATCCATCTTTACGAGTCAGAATCATTAAAGGATGGCCGGGATGAGAAGGCACCTCGAGGGCTAGCCTACAAGAGGTTTTCTTCCCACAGCCACCACCACTCCCAAGAGAAGGTGGGTTTAATGTCGGGCTAAGGCCATGCTGACGTTCAACTGGTGAGTCATAGGGTTAATATCATTAAGAGATATGACCCTATGATTCGACAGTGATAGAGGATGATGATGGGGAATGTTCCCCTCCCCGGGCAATGATTTCTTCAAGAAAACGAATCATCATATGCAATCACATGCGGAATGCACTCGATCGATGGGTCGATAACAATCGATCATAGAGGAAATAGGCTAGTAGGGAGGTTGACAAGCCAGACTGATGGTTTGAAGGTCAGCGAGAAGATGGAGACTCTGGAGGGGGCAAATAGTCGAACAGTTAAACAACTTCTACAACACAAACGACTACGACACTCACAGGTTTCAGAGATGGCCTCTTCTCCTAGCCCATAATCGCAAACAGGGAGATATCGAGGAGCCGTCTCTGTGGCCGAAGGAGAGTGCATTCATATACACACCTCTGTCCCACATAGACATAGTGACTATTCAATACAATCTACGTGATAAGAGAACCCCGGGGAGGGGATTATTGATGTTTCCCCGAGAAACAGTAGGGCGTGTTCAACGATAGAAGAACAGGAATAAATTACATACGGAATATAGAGGAGATAGATTGCAATCTGATGAGAAAGATAGCCACAAACATACATTTACTCATTCATTCAATCCCACAGGGAAGGCATTACGGAGTGCACTCTACACCACTGCGGCTCGGCGTTGTCGCCCGAAGCCGGTTCCCATCTTGAAAAGAAAGGGAAAAATAGAGAGAAGATAGAGGGGAGAGGCTCGAAGAACTTTTGGGCTCATATCATCGCCCCTTTCATTACATCGCTCCGCGGAGCTATTCTAGCAGAAGGGGAAAGAAAAATAGCAGAAGAAGAACAGACGCCTTTCGCCAACCCACCTCAGTGCTTTGCAGCAGAGAAATAGGGTATCGGAATCGAACGGGCTCTCCGATCCTCTTCTTCCTCTTTAAGCTTCTCTTCTCTTTCTTTTTTTGTTTTATTCACCTCTCTCCTTCTCTTTTCCTCTTCCTTTTTTTTCTGTCCCTCTTCTTCTCAAACATAAGGCCTTTATATAGGCAATCCCTCGATCAAGCTTAATCCGGCGTGGGGTTTAGCGCGTCGGGCATAGGCTTCCTTCGCGCGTCAGATTAGAAGATTAAGGGGGCGCTCCGGGCATGGACAGATGAGTAGAGGGCGCGCCGGATTAAGGGGGCGGGCTGGTTTCGGGTCACCCTATCGTGTTTGCTCGACACGAGTCCGACAGCGGGCCCCGGATTGACTCCGAGAGTCACTGTGATTCTTCATCTCTCTGTGGCCTTGCCAAACCATAGAGAGAGATATCGACGAAGCTTTCGGACCGCTAAACGGCTACTTTTAGAACTCGTGTGCCTTCAGCCCGGACATGCGAGTTTTCCGCTGACACGGCTCTCGGCACAATAGCTCGTGCTGCTGGCTCGGCTCGGTTTGCATTGGTAGCTTTCACGGGGAGTGGTATGCTGCCCGGGGTGTTCTTGCCTTGACTGGGCAATCATCTGGCCACTGATGGGCCCAATATGCTGAGAAGTCGTACCTGTGCCGGATAATTAGGGTCTTCCACTGACATAGCCTTTGGTCACTTGTTCTGAGGGGCCAAGGGCATTTTCTCACCTGGAGAGGATCTTTCATTCAGGCGGCGTGCCGCCAAGTATACCTATGTCCTTGGTCGGACAACGGATACACGCTCATCCTTGGTTGGACGATAGGTACATCCTCATCCTTGGTCAGACGACAGATATGTTCTCATCCTTCGTCGGACGACGAGGGCATGCTAATCCTTGATCGAACGACGGATACATCCTCATCCTTGGTCGGATGACGGATATGTTCTCATCCTTGGTCGACGACGGGGGCATGCTCATCCTTGATCGGATGATGGATAATGCCCGCTTATGGTGCATTCTTCTCGATCCTCGTCAGGTGAAGTCCCCAGCATTCATAATGGATGACCTGAGGCTTTGGCAGCTTGAGACGAGTTCAATGTGTTGGTCTCCTTCGGCTTCTCTGCTTCGGTAGGCCGCATCATTTATTTTTGAGGCTTGATCGCCATTAAGTATATTTTGAGTGCCAACATACCCCTACTCCAAACCCCACCATTGCCAAACTCTCCAACATCATTTAAGATCGATTGGATAGGTGTGGACGCACTTTTTATTAATATCATTGTTTATTTATTTATTTGGTTTATTAAGTGCGTGGGCGTGCCAGTCACAAAGTGGCGATTTATTGTGCGCTCGATCTGACTAATCAGACGATTGTGTGGTTCACGTCGGGACCAAAACCTGCCGTGCTGTAAAGGTCCCGGCGTCATTTACATCCCCTCGGAGAGGGGAACACCCTTGATTAATCACCGGGAATCAAGGCCTCATGGCCGGGAAACTATATCGAGAGAAACAAGCCGATAGCGGTCTCGAATCTGTCGGAAAGCCCGATGTCTAGGGAAGCAAGCATTCAAAATATGTCGGTCACTCAAAGGACCATTTTGATATTCGGACGAGCATCCGACTTCATAAAATCATGATCGTCACGGGAAAAACCGGAGCATATGTATGCCGGGGTATGGCAGATTTATTGTTCAAAGGGATAGGAGACATTCGGTTGAATCACGGTTAGAATGGTCGGGATTCAGCGAGTTTATTGGCCCGGTGCGAGATCGAGTCAAGACCATTCAGGGGGCGCCTCCTGCGGTCCAAACGAGGCTTGCGTGGGCATCGTTAATATTTCCGGTGCCGAATGGCAGCGGAAAAGTTTCCCAGAACTAGATTCCAAAACAAAGAGATGTACAGAGATAGCTGGCTATAGGCCTAGGATATGGGTCAGGCAATGACCATGGTTGGGGCGAACCCGAGGTTCAAACATGACTCACGAAGGTCTTATTGATATTCCCACACGTAGGGTTCGGGGAAGAAGAGAGCCGTCTCGTTCCATTCAGATTTTTTTGGTCATTCATGGACCACTTTATGTTTGGACAAAGATCAGTATTGAAGGCACGACGTAAACGGAAATAACCCGTACAAATGTCTACCGTGAGTACCGTAAGTTTAATGCAAGTGCGGGATTGGATCCCGGTATATATGTCGGTCACTAACGGACCATTCACTATTCGGACATAATTACGGGGGTTTTCAGGGGCGGAGCCCCCGGAACAAAATTTGATTATAACAGGGGCTATAGGGTGCGCGAAGGTGAAAGAAATGGCTACAACGGCAAGCCCCAGGGAAGGCTAATCCGGCGCGCATATAGAAGGTTAATCCAGCACGCCCAGGGCGCGCCGGTTTAGGACCCATGAGGATAGAAAGTTTTTTGAGTGTAGGCCTAAAATGGCGCGGGGGGGTACCGCGCCGGATTAGGGGGGGCGCCGGAATAGCTCTCGGGACGTTTTCTTTTATTCTTTTTGCTTCTTTTTCTTCTTTCTTTCACCTGCAAGTTGATTAGTTTGTTCACCCAATCGGGAAGTTTAGATACTTTAACCGTTTGTTAGGGTGACTTAGCATAAAGATCCAAGTGTTTTGTTCAAAGGAGTTCGTTGTGCAGGAGCTTGGAGGTTCAGCTTGATTCAGAGGCTTTAAACACATGCTGCTTCCGTCCCCAGAGAGTGGTTCATTTGTTTGCTCTGTGTGCTCTTGTTCCTGATACAAGTTAGGCAGCACCTCCCCCAGACTGAGGTTTGCTGGGGCGAAATAAGGGATTGTCAAACGGAATACTCCGGGACGATCCCAAAAACTCGGAGTGGCCTAACGGCAGTCCGGTGTCCTATAGTTGAACGCAGAAGCCCCGAGGACCAGTCTTCAAGGGGTTCTAACAGTTCATGGGTTGTAGCTGTGTGAGAGCTCCGACGGGGCAGATGTTCGCCATGGGATGGCCATGAATGTTCACCCTCATACGGTTACTTCAAAGGCCATGCTATGGAGTAGCAGGCTTTGAATCACCTTAGGTGAGTAGAAGACAGGGATAATAGGGGAGCGAAGGCTAACAAAAGTAAATCACTGTGCTTTTCAACTACTCTCTGTTTATTCATCCACCAAAAGGGGGAGATTAAAATACAAGGAAGCTCATCCCGAAGGGAAGGAAGAATACATTGAAGGGGAAGAAGGGAAATACATCGAAAGGGGAAGAAAGAGATACACGGGTGGGGGAGAGGGAACGGAGCACAGGCTCCTCCCCCTCCGAACTCACCTTTCCTCTCTTACCCACTCTCTCTTTTCTTCACCTTGCAGGCGCAGAGGGATCGAGCTTCTTCTTCTATTCTGATGCCGGAGATATCCCCCTCCTCTCTTTTTTCAGCTCTTCGTCTCGTTATATATATCAATGGGAGGTGGGGGAGGAAGAGAGCACAAGCTCCATCCCCTCCTGCTCACCTCTGTCGCCTCTTTCCTCGTGTCTAAAGTCGTTGAGTGGCCTACCGAGATAGCCGTTGATAGAGTAGGGATGGTGCAGTCCCAGGATTGGCCGATGGCGATCGGTGGAGATGTGAGGGCTGGTGCGGAGCTTGAAGCCTTCCATTCCGGGGAGTAAGAAGAGCTCAGGCAGTTGCATGTTGGTCAGGAGCAGGCTGCTTACCCACTTCAGGTAAGTTCCTTCTGTTTACACCTGAAAACAGGGGATCAGATGTAGGATGGGATGGCTCGGAGGTAAAACGGCGCGGTGTTATGCGCGCCGGAATAGCACAAATGGGGGGGGGCACACCGGAATAGCACAAATGGGTTTAAACCCATAAGAAATGCACGCCGATTTTGGTGGTATATGGGGGCGCGCTGGTTTAAGATCCATTGGAGGGGGGGCGCGCCGATTTAAGGCCATATAGGCACAACCACGCTGGTTTAAGCATCATAGGGTATCCTCCTAGCTTAGTGGTGATTCAGATGGGCGCCTACCCTCTTGTGTTGCTTTAGTTGTAATGCACCGCCTCCGGGATGTTTTACTTTAGAGCCTCCGGATCCTGATTCGGGATTTTGAATGATTTCCAGCGCGTGCCGCACATGTGTTCGCATTCCCGCGTTTCTTCTGATTCGGCCTTCGGCAATGCCGACTAGAGAGCCGGGGCCATCTCTTCTGCCCGAAGGGCTTCTCATTGAGTGGCGGAGCACCAAGTACATATATTCATCTTGCTTGGAGGAGGTATGGGGTTTGTTCAGCCTTTCCATCTTTGACTTGCTCTTGGGGTGTCGAGACGTCCGTGCCATAGGAATACTCTTTTCCTTCTCTCTTTTTTTTGGTGTCCACAATAGGATGTGTACTCAAATTGACAGACTCCTGCCCGAGCCTATGGAGGTCATGGCTGACATTCCCAACCCGATGCTACCCCAAGGACTTCTCCCCCTCAGGGAGGACATTCCTTCCCCACCCGTAAGAGCTCCATTGTCACCACCTTCACCCTCCGATCTTTTTTCGGAGCCACCTCAGCCCGAGCCACCCGTGCTTCTAACGGGGAAGCTAGTCGTCAACGAGCCACTACTTAGCTAGCTTAAGAAGGGCTTGGTCCCAAAAGCCTCTTTCTACCTGTCCATGGACCCCGCACTACAAATAGTGCCCGTCAACTCATTTCACACCATTTTCTGATCTTGTCACCATGTTGATACATTGGAAGACCTTATTATGGGATTAGACTCGTAAATGAAGTTGACGTATATGTTGGCCCGAGGCTTTGACCAACCCACAAGTCATAGCTTCACCCATCCCGCCTTAGGGTCCATTACCTCCGTGTGCACCGTGGGTCGTGTCACCATGGAGGTTCTCTTATTCTTCCCCATGTTGACCGAGCCAAACTTCATTCCATTTATCTCGAGGGAGGAACCATACCTTCTACATATGACCACCGTCCCACCTACCACAATAAGTGAAGGTGATCATTTACACCTTCAAGAATTTCAAACTTGGGACCGTGCCATGAGGGAACCCTTATCGAGGGGTCACACATTCTTTGATCCCTTCGATCCCTTCCCTAGTGAACCCCTTGACCCACCATATCTACTCCACTTCTTCAGGGAAGTTCACTATCACACCCCTTCCCCACGGGCTAGTCCACCTACACTCCGCAAGGAACCCATTCATTGGGGTACGGAAGAAAGTGACTTTGGCTCTCCTGGCCCACCCAAACCTCCCAAATCCAAAGGGCTGTCAGTGTATGAATGATGCATATTAGGATGTCTAGGATTCCATTCCACCAATATTAGGTTGTGTCGTGTGTATGTAAGGCACACATTCGGATGTCCTGGTCTACCATTGCATATGTATGGGTCGGTCTAACAGTAGATTTGTTTAGGGTCTTGTGTGAGTCTGTGTGTTTCTTTATTTGTTCAGAGTCTGTACATGCATGTGTCGAGCATATTAGGAGTTGCATAGTCAGTCTAATGCAAGATCGCAATGTCAGTCCCTTTCGAGTGTGGGGCAAGTCTGGTCTAATGCATGTGTTGTAGAACTTGCCAGAATTTGGGATAAGCTATACATCAATGCCTCAGATCTAGTCACATAAAGGGACCCAGCGATGATTCCTAGTCAGTCTTTGAGCCGTCTCCTCCCTTTGAGAGTGACCCCACCCCGGAGTGTCTACCACTAGCCTCATTCCAATAGCAGCGTGAGTATATAGAACATATACGGGATGAGTAGGTGATGATTACTAGGAGTGGAGCGTACCTGCGCTACCTTGTACGGTGACGAATCCGTAGGAGCCACGTGAGCAGTCGCACCCCTTACTCGACTGGGTCGAGTTTCTCCCACCCGAGGAGAATTGATGGGGACATCAAAGCAAGGCCACTAACTTTTTGTTTTGCATGTATACCCTTGAGTCAATTGGGTTTACAATTGTAAGGCATCATAAGCCAATGGGATAGTCCTAAGAATTTATTGGGTTTCTTTGCAAAAGGCCATGTTGGCCCGGCGGGACCCTCACCTTCTTTCCCATTGGTCCACCTAGGCTCTAGGGCCCATGTGGTGCTAGTACAAGGTCCAAGGTTGGCTTTGACCAAGACCTTTCAAAGTTGGACCAAGAAAAGTTCAAGATGCCCACATGCCATGGGCGCCCCCCCCCCCTTTCCACCTATTTTTTTGAATTTTGTATTTACTTTGACCACATGGGAGAAGGAATTAAATATTCTTATCCCTTAATTGTGAAGTCCCGCGATCAATGACACCCAAGAGGGGGGTGAATTGGGTGATAACAGATTTTAAGAACTTTTACCTGATTTTAAGTATAAAGAGCAAGCAACAAACAAGAATAGATCTGATGGATTACAAAATTAATCTTGCTAAATCAACCCCTACAGCAGTTCTTTGGTACCAGGCAGAGTCCGAAAATTTGAAGATTCTCTCACACAAGGTATTTTCCTCCCAATAAGATTGACCGTATCGATCAGAAGTTACCTTTTGATATACCAAAGATCTCTCGTAAGGAGGTTAATAAAGCTAGATCTAAACAAAGGAACTATATGATAACGCAATATGCAAACAAGCTAGAATAGAATTGGAGGTAGGAGATAAGGATCAAACCACACAGAACACCACGATTTTTAGGTGGTTCGGATGCAACAACTGCAACCTACGTCCACCCCTCACCGACTGTGAGGATTCGTACACTATCTTGTAGAATGTTACAAGATCAAAGCACACGCACACACACTCGTGTGAATTCAGAATTCCCACGAAGGTGCACAAGCACCGAAACACAGAGAAGAGTGAAAGACAAGGAGATCACTCACACACACACACACGGATCTACGTAGATCAACACACACACACATGTGTTTGAATATTACAAGAACACCAAATTAAAGCCCAGCAAGATTGGAATGAGAAAATAGAAAATGAAGACACAAATTCAAGCTCCCCCTTAGTGGATGAAGATGGTATTTGATGAAGCTAGCTCCCCGCTCGATCTACACTTCAATGGCCGTCAAATCAACTTGAGAAGCTTGCACTTAGATGAAGAACTTCTTGCTCGAAGCACTGTTCACGGAGCTACAGTGCACCCCTTCTTCTCCTTTGATGGCCTCCCTTGATCTTGCTTTAATCACATAGGTTTTTGACCCCCATTGAGATTATTTATAGATCTTGGGTGGTCAAGGGACATGCCCCAGACCAGATCCATAAATCATGGTGAAATTGGTGGCTTTGGGATTAAAAACTCCAAGGGAATAGGCTTCCCACGTTGAGAATACAAAGTCAACAATAGGGGCTTTTCGATGCTGGCAGTCGACTAGTATAAGCTGGCGGTCGACCGGAATTTTACAGGAAATGCCCATTTCGTTGCTGGGAAAATCGGTCGACCGCTCCTGGCTAGCGGTCGATCGTTGGCTAGAATTTCTGCAAAAAATAAAAGGTTAGCCAATGCAATATAATACATGAATGAATCAGTTTATGGCTACCTTGTTCCAATCAAGGAGAGTGGGTTTAAGCTTAGCCTGGGTGGTTTAGAGACCAAAGCAAGGATTTATGCATTTGGAAGGGTTTAAACAATTAAGCATAATACATGGTGAAGTAGGCTTTGAATGCGTGTTGAATTCGAACTTGATTATTGAAATATAGCACGTGAGAAAACACATAACCTGGGTTTTGTTATCATCAAAATCACCTGGATATATTCAACAAATTGCCCCTCCCTAACCCTAGATCTGAGGGTAGCAATGGTCATTTAGTTAGGTCTATAAAACCCATGTATTTTGTTATTTTCACAAGATTTATTGAATGAAAATTGGCATTTGCCCCAAGGAGCCCAAGGGTGCAGCCCTCCCTCTCTCCTCTCCACCCTTGCAACTGTGAAAGCTCTCTTCTTCTGAGATGCGATACCTCCTTATCATCCCCTCTTAGAGTGAGAAGCTCAGCACTGCCGCCGCCGTCGCCATCGAGCCGCCGTCGCATCGCCACCGCCTCATTGTCAGAGTTCTGTCTACCACCATCCAGTAGGCTAAAGGTTGATTTTTATCTCCCAATCAGGATATCTGATCGAGCTTAAAATTGGAGGGTGAGTTTTCCACGTTGTTCCCACTCTCCATAAAAATTTCTAAGTTGATTCCCCTTTGTTTGCCCCCCTTTCCATTTAAACTCCCACTGTCTACATAATCTATCCCTGTACAGATCTGTGTTCCCGTAGCCCACTATTTCACCGATTTGATCCCCTTTCCAATTTCTGATCGATATGACATTTGGACTAAAACTTCTGTTCACTAAAACCCCTTGGCACAAACTTTTTCATGATTTTATAAATTTGTTTACCCCTCCTAAAATTCACTACTAAATCCGAAATCTATTCTATCTCCTGCAGTCCAGATCCGACCACCCATGTCTTAAAATACTTCTCGCCCTTCAAACCACTTCAGAAAAATACCAAACAATTCCTACACGTCCCTCACTACCCCCTCTACCTCCCATAAAAATTTCAAGTCCAAATTCTACCATTTGACCTTCGGTCAAACCACGTTTTCAGGCAGATCCTAGTCTACCCAGTCAGTTCTAAGTCTGTAAGTCCGTCTGTTACAAATTCCACCAAAGAAAATACTGAGATAGAAAAATTTCTGTAACACCAGGTGGTTGAAGATATCCAAGCTAGCTTCGCAACGGCATTAGTTTCGCGTCGATCTGACATCGGAGCTGATCGTAATAATTATTTCCTCCGAGTCGTGCAGTGCTAAAACAACAGAATAGGTTCGGGACAGCAAGCTACCGCACCGAGTAGCAGCACGTCGGAACCGTCGAAGCTGCCCAAAAGCCGCCCGTCAACCCAAGTGCGATACTCCCAGGTCCCACTGTGGCCCTTTACCTCCATGCGTGGAGTGGGTAATAAAATCATTTCTATACTTATTGTTAATTATTTGTACCGGGAGTACGAGTCTTGGCCGGGGTTGTCTTCCCCACGCCTGGAGCGTGGAGGTATCATTTCCACTCCCCTCTCTTGGCATTTTGCTTACTTCGTATGTTTCTATATGTCGCTGCATGAGTGTTAGGGTAATTAGCTCTTATATTACTTCAATCACTGCTGCGAGAGAGCAAGACCCGTCCCGTGACTCGATCTGAGCACGAAAGAGAGTTGACCACCCTAGCTCATTGTCGATTTCTCAACTGCGCACATCCGCATGCTTCCCTTGTTAGGGATGAGTCGCGAGTATGCCTAGAGTCTCAGGTTTGAGTCAAAATTTGCATCGAGTCGCATCCTGTCCCGCATCTATTTGTCTATCCTAGCTCATGGGGGCTCGAGCGCGGTCACGCCGTGTTACGCCTCGTCTCGGATAGAGATTGGATGTTGTGGGTTGCTTCAGCTTCAAGGTTCAGGGGCATCAATACGGCTGTCCTGACATATAGGGGCTCGAGCGTAATGATAATGTGCTCAGCTCAGGGCGCCCTTTTTGGAGAAAGAAACGTCGTGGCGGTGATTTCGGTGATTTTTCTAAGGGCCGCCTGGGGCCTATAGATAGCCCGTATGCTTGCTCCTTCCTTTTCCTCCGTTTAGGGATTTTTCCTCTCTTCGTTGCTTCCGTGGCTTCTCTACGAGATTCATGCATCGAGTGGATGATCAAATGGAGCGAGGGAGATCTGAAACTTTTGCGGAGTTATCGGAGATCACTGCGGAGGCTATCCGTCAGCTTCCACCTCCCACCAGTTCGTTGGATTCCGGCACAGTTTCATCTCCTGCTCCCTCCTGTTCCGAAATGACGGAGCTTAATGAGGAGTCCGAGGTCCAGGAAGTCGATCAGGGGGTGAGAGGTTCAGAGCCTGTGCCAAGTCATCATCTTCATAGTGAATTGGCTGAACCGGAGGTGAAGGAGCTGAAGATTCACTTTTAGCTTCCGTGGCGGTATTTCTTTTCTATTGCGAAACCCTACGAGTCTAGTCTCGACCATCATTCGGGCTTCTTCCATACCTATCTTTTGGCTTGGAAGTGTGGCTTTCATCTTCCTCTCCCCTTCTTTGTACTTGAACTGTTGAGGTTTTATCAACTGGCTCCGATTCAGCTAGTCTCCAACTCTTGTACTTTCATCTTCTCCTTCATCATCCTCTGCCGCTTATGCGACATCGCCACGTCCCTTGATCTTTTTCATGCCTTCTTTGAACTGAAGGAGCACGCTCATGCCGGGAAGGGTTTTTATTACCTCCAGGCCAAGAGGAGGATGAACCGTGTCACCCTCTCGCCTTGAGACTCCTCACACAAAGGGTGGAAAACCCAATATTTCTGGGTGAGGGCCAACAAGGGTGCCTGTTGGAATTTTCCTAAGTTGCCGAATTACCACCCAGTATTCCATGCGAACCATCCGATGATTTCTATGGAGACTGAAAAGGGAATTAATATTCTCCATAATTGACGACGATCAACTGTAGAGCTTATGTCCCCAGCAAATTTTCAATGTTACAGCCACTCTGAGTCGCTTCCCGAGGGTAAGAGTTCTGGAAGCTTGATTTTGTACATTATCTTGCTGGCTTCTTGTTAATAGCTTTCTTTGATCGGCAGAGCCTGTCTGTGGCGTTGGTGAGGGCTACCAAACGTCGATGGGGGTCGATGGCCAGGCATAGGAGACTGCTCAAGACACCCCCCCGGATCCTGAGGGCCCCCCTTCTGCCCGAGATAAAGGCAAGAGGATCATTCTCGAGGGGGAACCGGAGCGGCGAGGGTCCAAGCGCAAAGCCCCTGAGGACCGACTGCTGCTGTCCTCGATGAACGCCCTGACCGCTGAGTGGAGTAGGAAGAAGAAGATGAAGGATCCATGCCCTACTGAGGATCCTCCGACCGATGGCACCCGTCGCTCTATGTCTTAAGTTCCCGCGCCTAGGGCACCGGCCTCGGCTAAAGGGATCCCACCCAAGCCCGCCAGAGCATGAAAGGAGGAGGAGGTCGGATAAGGGATCCCGACCGAGCCGAGCACCACAATGCCCAGCCTGGGGGCCATTGAGGGGGGTGTCCCTGTGCTAACCCCTCAACGGAGGAGTCCCGTCTTGCAACAGGGGCACATTTCTGTTCAGGCCTCTCTATACCAGCGTTGTTGAGCGTTGGCTTATTTGTCTATCCAAGATGAGTTCCGACGCTATTCCCCTCCAATGCTCCTCAAGAGGGTCATGGAGGGAGTATTGTTCATGGCTCAGCTTAGGGCCGAGATTGCTGATTACTTGGCGCAGACGGAGAGTAGTGAGTCGGCCCAGGCCAAGGCTCGCGCTGAGGCTGACCTGAAGGTTGGGTGACTGACTTCCGAGCTCGAGGCTTTGAGGCGGGAAGTGGCCTTGCATCGGTCGCAGGATCGGGCGAGTCAGGAGAAAGTTCGGTTTCTATCCGGGCAGTTGTCCCAGTCTCAATACACTGCCGAGCTAAAGGGTCGTCTCCTGGAGTAAGAGCGCCAGGCCTATGCGGCAAGCTCGAGGCTGTGGGGAATCGAGTAGGAGGAGCTTGAGGGTCATCTCCTAGAGGCAGAGCGAGCGAGGAGGGAGGCTGAGGTAAAGCAGGCTAAGGCCGCGGCACGGTTGGTAGGGGCCGAGGGAAAATTAGCCGATCTCGGGGAAAAAGAAGCAGAAACTGAGGCGAAGGCGATCGAGCGATATCTGGGCTCAGAGGATTATCTCGAAGCTTTAAAGCCGTGGATATGGCACATGCTCAAGGCCTCGATATACTTGCCTTTGAACCGGGGCAGCGCTACGACTCAGGCAAAGAAGGCTCAACTTCTACTTCTTCTACGGCATCGAGTGGCGAAAGGGACAGCGAGGACACTTCTACTTCTATGGGGAGAGGCTCGCCAACTCTGGCTACTCCGGGAGGGCACACGGTCGAGACAGTTCCCACACAGGTGGGGTCAGTGCCTGAGCCGACTATCACCGAGGAAGTCGGGGGCGTGTTGCCTCGCATTGCTAAGACGGTTCTGAGCGTTGAGGGCCTTCAAACCACCGAGCCTCAAGGGGGGTCGCAGACCTCCCATCCTTCTCCCATCTCTATAGATTAGGCTTGGCTTGTACTTTCTTTACTGGCCTTTCCCTCTTTTGTTTTTTAGGGGGGCCATCTGGAGACTTTCCCTATACTTTCTTTCGTTGATTATAATGACAGTGGTGCTCAGAGTGTACTTAAATGCTCCTTACTGTGTTTGACCGAGTATGATTTACCGTATCTGCAGACGTTAGCAAATCAGAGATCTCGTACGATTCTCCTACCGAAAAGTCTGGTCACGCGTTGATCAGTTGAATCATTGGTGCTAATCTGTCACCTTTTCATCTTTCGATCTTTTAAATAACTTGTCTATTTGTGTATTTCCATCAAAGGATTCTAAGAGATTCTGTGGGGAGGGCGGTGTACTTGCTCCTGGGGGAGATGCCCACCTTTTCTTTGAAGTCCATTCGCGTATTTTCAAGGAGAGGGTGAATTAAGGCAAGGTTCTCCCCCTTCGGCCTATAAAAGGTCTCGAAGGGTGCCTCCTCCTCTTCATGCTACATAAGGGTTTTCACTGTGCTTCCCACCTCTTCTTCCTTCTCTGGTGAAGCTACCGTCATCTTCTCTATTGTCGTCCTCTGGTGAAGCAAGGAGGGCGCCGATGAAGACGTAGGCTTTTACAGTCGCTGGGGCGTTCATGCTACTTCGGTGTAGAAGAATGGAAGATAGTTGGGTGGACATTGTGGAAGAATAGAAGACGCGTGGTGAAGCATTCTTCTATGACTTCCGGGCTATCGCCCACACATGGAGGGGGATGGCTCGAGAGCGGAAGGCATTCAACACCATTCACTTATCACTCTCCCTCTCCTCTCCTCCCCTCCTACTCCTTATACCCTAAGGGAGTGTCCAAATCTTTTTTGTTCTTCTTTCCCTTTTTCTTTTCCTGCTCCTTCTTACCCGCGCCATCAATTCTTGAGGGAGCTTTTTCTTGTCGGCACCACCTCCTCTTGAGGGGGCCATCTCTTGTTTTTCTTTACTGATACCATCTATTCCTGACTACCCGAGCGGACTAGGTTAGTTTCCTTACTACTCGAGCCAGTTTCCACACTTGGTGGAGTCAGTGGCTTAGTTTGAGACTGCTAACCCTGTCTGCACCAGCTATCAGTCTCTGATGTATCTTCGTTTGTCTCATACTGTACTGGCTGTGGCCTATCTGATGTACACAAAATGTTGGTGTAATAAAAATGAGAATTGCTATTTTACTCGATTTCTTACATGTATGGAAAGGCTCAGAAATTGAATTTTCGTAACGCCGTGGCATTCCAAGTCCAAGGAATTGGTTTCCCTTCCATGGTAGATAGTCAGTAAGCTCCTTTCCCGAGCGTCTCGACCACTCGATAGGGGCCTTCCCAATTAGGGGCCTGCTTTCCTGTAGCCTCCAGTGGTCGAGAGGCTTCGACCTTTCTCAGAATGAAATCTCCCAGTTGGAACTGCCTATCTTGGACCCGGGCATTGTAATAGTGAGTCATGCGACGGTGGTACTACGTAGCTCGGATTCTCGCAATCTTGCGAATTTCGTTGGCCAGGTGCAAGTTTTCTAGTAACTTTTGCTCGTTCGACTTGGGCGAGAAGTTGATTACTCTAAGAGAAGGGCTACCGATCTCTAGTGGAATTACTGCCTCTGTACCATATACTAGTGGAAATGGAGTTTCACCAGTGGCTGCTCTGGGAGTTGTTCGGTGCGACCATAGTACGCTAGGCAATTCCTCAAGCTAGCTACCCTTCGATTTTCTGAGCCTCGTTTTGATGCCTTTGATGATAGTTCTGTTGGCATTCTCAACCAGTCTGTTGGCTTGAGAGTGGGCTACCGAGGTGAAGTGATTACGAATATGTAGGTCAGCACACTTGTTCTTAAAATAAGCACAGTTGAATTGCCGACCGTTATCGCTCACAATCACTCGGGAGATGCCAAAGCGATAGATGATCGATCTCCAAATGAAACTCCAGATTACTACTTCGATGATCTTGGCGGTGGGTTCAGCTTCGATCCACTTGGATAAATAGTCGATGGTGACGATAAGGAATTTTTATGAGCCTGGGCCAAAGGAAATGGACCCAGGATATCAATCCCCCATCGAGCGAAGGGGTATGGCTCGATCAGGGTCACGAGTTCCGAGGCTGGTTGGTGGATTAAATGCTCAAACTGTTGGCACCGATCACATTTCTACATGTATGCCGAGTAGTTGCGCTGGAGAGTGGGCCACCAATAGCTTCATCTTAACAGAATCCTTGCGATCGATCTCCCTCCTTGGTGTGGGCCGCAGATTCCTTCGTGCACCTCTTCGATGGCTTGGCGGGCTGTTGGAATGTCGACGCACTTGAGGAGGGGTCTAGCAAAGGATCACCTATAAAGCGTTCCGTCGATCAGGACAAAGCGTCGAGCTTGATATTTGACTCTCCTTGCTCCCCGTGGGTCAGTAGGTTCCTGGGAGTCGATCAGCCAAGCCACGTACGGAGTTCTCCAGTCGTCGGATGATGCCTGTACAATGGCCATGAGCTCAATTTCCACGTTGGGTCATTCTAACTCCTCAAGGAGGATCGACCAGGTTCCTTCTAGACTGATAGAAGAAGCCAGGCAAGAGAGGTCATCTGCTCGGGAATTATCTTCCCGAGCTATCTGGATCACCAGAAAACTCTCGAAAAGTTGTGCTATCTCTTTTACCGTCTGAAGGTATTTGACCATTTGTGGTTCCCAAGCTTCATAGTCTCCATTGATCGGGTTGGCGACTAGCTGGGAATCATTGTGAATCCTGACTCGTTCGGCTCCCAGGCGTCGTGCCATCCTGGCCCCAGAGATTAGGGCTTCGTACTGGGAGATGTTGTTTGATGCCAGGAATTTGAACTTCAGAGCATACTGCAACTCTATTGCTTCTGGGGATGTGAGGAAGATACCAGCCCCACAGCTAGTTGAGTTTGAAGAACCGTCCACGAATAGGTCCGAGGCAGGGTCGGATGTCGACCCGGACGATTCCTCGGGCGGGGTAGCGCTCTTCGTAATGAAATCTGCGAGAGTCTGCCCCTTGATGGTTGTGCGGGGTCGATAAGAGATGTCGTAGGCCCCGAGTAATACTGTCCATTTCACAAGATGTCCAGAGGCTTCAGGGTGGGCCAAAATCTTCTTTAAGGGCTCACTAGTCAGCACCACTACGGGGTGCCCTTGGAAGTAGGGCCGAAGGCACTTAGATGAGGTCACCAATGCTAACACAAGCTTCTCGATTGCGGGGTACCTTCTTTTGGCCTCAAGGAGCACCTTGTTGACGTAATATACATGCCTCTGAACTCCTTTGTCGTCTCGAACTAATACCGAGCTTACTGTAGAAGAAGTTGCCAGGAGATAGAGGTACAGTGTTTCTCCAGGCACAGGCTTTGACAATACCGGATGTGAGGTCAGGAATTCATTTAGCTCAGTAAATGCCTTCTCGCATTCACTATCCCAATTATAGGTAGCAGACACCAATTTGGGTCCTTTCAACAATTTGAAAAAAAGGCAGGCATCATTCTGCCGCTCAAGACAAGAAGCAGTTGAGTGCAGCAATCCTCCCCGTCAGTCGTTGAACATCCTTGACACAAGCGGGTGGCCGCATATCCAGGATGGCCTGGATCTTTTCGGGGTTGGCCTAGATCCCTCGCTGAGTCACCAGAAAACCGAGGAACTTCCCAGATCTAACTCCAAAGGCACATTTGGCTGGATTAAGCTTCATATCGTACCTCTGGAGGGTGTTGAAGGTCTCGGCCAAGTCGACGAAATGGTCCTCTACCTTGGGAGATTTGACAAGCATGTCATCGATGTGGGCTTCGACATTCCGCATGATCTGGTCTTCGAAGATCTGGTTAACTAGCCTTTGATAAGTTGCTCTGGCGTTCTTTAGCCCGAGAAACATTTGGGTGTAGCAATATACGCCGAAGTCGGTAATGAAGGCGATTTTCTCAGAATCTTCAGGGTTCATCCGGATCTGATGGTACCCATAATTTGCGTCCATAAAATTGAGGAGTTCGTTACCCGAGGTTGAATTGACCAGTTGATCGATGCTCAGTAACGGGTAGCAGCCTTTTGGAGTGGCTTTATTGAGGTCGGTGAAATCAACACACATCTGCCACTTGCCTGAAGCTTTAGGTACCAAGATGACATTAGCGAGCCAGGTTGGGTAAAGGACCAGGCAGAATTGCCCAGTTTTCTTCCCCTTACTGATCTGCTCTTTAATGATCACCTGTCTTTCAGGGGCATGCTTTCTTTTTTGTTGTTGAACTGGTTTCACCATTGTGTCGAGGTTGAAGTGATGCATCACCGGCGCAGCGGGAATTCCTGGAAGATCCTCATCAGACCATGCGAAAGCTTTGACATACTCCGAAAAGAATTCTTTGTATTGCTTTTGTACTTCGGGCGGTAAATCGGCCCCAATCTTTACTTCGAGTGCCGGGTCATCTCTGAGGAAAATGGATAGTAGTTCCCCACTGGGTTTGCCTACTGTCGACTTGTCCTCGATTATCCCAAGCTCTATGTTTTGGTCTTCTGGCCTTATGGCTTCTACCGAGATTACATAGCACCTTCTTGCTATTGCTGGTTCCCTCGGGCTTCCCCTACGCCATACCTAGTGGGAAACTTCATTGTTTGGTGATAAGTGGAGGGCACGGCCCTAATTCGACCGATGGTACCTCGACCAAAGATGGCATTATAGGCCGACATCCCTTTGATCACCACGAAGTTTACCATGAAGGTGACGATTTTAGGAGGGGTATCGAGGGTAACAGGCAGGCTTAGCTCTCCCTTGGGATAAGTTGCCTGTCCGTTGAACCCGCAGAGGGGGGTTCGAATCGGGCGAAGCTTTGATGGGTTCTCAGCCATCTTCAAAAAACATTCGTACGTTAGAACATTAGGGGCATTGCCATTATCTACTAAGATCCTATCTATGTCACAATGGTTGATAGTGGCCGAGATTACAAGAGCGTCATCATGCGGGGTAACCACCCCTTCCAGGTCTTGGTCGGAGAAAGTCAAGGCCTGCTTATTATTTGCCAGAGGCGGAGCTTTGGGGGGCTTGGAGGCTCGATTGGCTCGCTCGGCATGACGCTTCCTTCCTCGGCTGCTATCCCCACCTGAGGCCGATCCCCCTGAGATGACGTTGATGTGCGTTCCTCGGGGGTGGTTATCAATTTTTTCCGGGGGGACCCCGCGATCTTCTCGATTGGCTCGCTCGGCATGACGTTGTTGCTCGACCACATATTGGGAGAGGTGTCCTTGTCGGAAGAGGCTCTCGATCTGTAGCAACCCTGATACAAATAAGATTTTTAAATGAATCAAATTAAAATAAAAGATAAGTAAATAGATGACAAAGAGCCTAAATGAGTAAAATCATTAATCAAGAGGCAAATAACGCCTTTTATCAAGGCGCTAATTCAAAAGGAAACGCCTCTGTCTAAGGCGTTAATTTAAAAAGGACGCCTACACCCTAGGGCGTCAAATTTCAAACGACGGGAAATAAAATTAAGGAAAGCAAAGGAAACACCCTCACCTTGGGCGCATTTTTAATAAGTAACGACTAGGACAACGTCGTCAATTAAAACACATGACCTAGTCTAAGGCGTGAATTCAGTTCGAGTTTCGTTCGACCCAGGAGACTATCCAGAGTAAGTTTCTGGATAAATACGAGAAAGATGGAATATGGTAAGGACTCTATCATGGAAGTATTACTTCCAATACAACTCTAACCCTATTAGGATCCCCAAAATCCTATAAATATCCTGCTACTCGACCCAGACCGCTGTTTGGAGTTCTGTGTTGCTGTTGTCGTCAGTGAAGAACCGGTAATGTTCTTCCTCTTTTTCTTTTACCTTAGGTTATATGATTGATGATCTTCATTATTTCTTCTATAGGAAGTCTGCAGTAACTCTCTGTCGAAGTGAAGAACGTGAGGTTCTTCATCCTTTTCTTCTTCCTCTTCTGGTGATCAGAGGACTCTGTTACAAACAGAGTATCGTTTGTCTTCACGAATCTTCACGAGTCCTTCATCCACATCTTAATCAAGTAGGTTTTCTCAAGATCGTAGCCCCAAACTAGCTTAAGATCTTAATAATATCATCGGTCGTGCATGCATATAGTTTTATTGTGGTTTCAGATGTTTCCTATGTAATTTCAAAAAGAAACGCCCTTGACAAGGGCGCTAATTCTTGTTTTGACGCCCTACCCGGTAGTCGTCAATTTCATATAAATTAATAATTACCCATGTTTAAAATTCTATATCTGTGAAACCATGAACCTGATCTAATTCATGATCATCCTGAATGAATTCTGCTATTTTTCTGGTCCTGACTATATAAATTGTTCCTGAAATTTTATTATCAGAAATTTGGAAAATTGTTGAATTAACGACCTGCACAAGGTCGTCTCTTATTGAACTGACGCCCCAGACCAGGGCGCTAATTTAAAAGTAACGCCCCTGTCCAGGGCGCGTTTTTGTTAAAATTCCAGAATATTGATTTTCCGCAGAATAGAAATATTGAAGGGACGACTAATGTATAAGTCGTCAAATTTGTAAATAAACGCCCCTCTGTAAGGCGTTAATTGGATAATTAATGACTTAGCTTAAGTCGCTATTTTCTGTATTACTGTTTTACACTGATTACTGTCAACCGAAGGGTTTTATATATATATATATATATATATATATATATATATATATATACATCTATATCGGCACTATATTTCCACTCTGTGAATATAGTCCCATGTTTCATGATATTTTTATCGCACTACCCTCAATTCTCATTGACATACAAGCTCTCCATTGGACATTCCGTTCCTTTGGACTAGCGAGTTAGTCATAGAGACCTCCGTAAGTCTCCTCGCAGCCTTGGATTCCCTCAAGGCCGACTGAGCCGGTTGTACCATAAAAACCCATCACACTATTTTGCCATGTCACTCTAAAGAAACATGGTATACCGGCCCTCATGTTATGCAAAGTGTGTATCATGAGAATTCTCTTAATGGGATGAGGTTATCATGCCATTTGATGCTGTTCTTGTAAACCCCAATTCTATATTCAACATGATGTTCTTGTGGACCTCAATTCTATATTAAGAATGAGGACGTCTTGCCATTGATGTGCTGTTCATGTGGACCTCAATTCTATATAGAGAATGTCCATACTTGCTTGTCATGGTACCCAAGTTAGGGAACCAATTCCACCTAGTTTTATGGATAATCGTGATTGTACCGTTATTATCACCATTCTATGTCAAGTGTCATATTTTTGGACTCTACTCTATCCAAGTTTATCTTACATGACTACAAGCTTTATTCTTGAAATTCCATATTGGCTATACACAAAAGTGGATGTTAAAATACATGATTAATGCCTACGCATATAGGGCCCGATCTGGTCCTGGGAGGAGCACCCGAAAGTACTTGTGCCCATGGGAGTTGATTGATCACGGTATTGGCATTATACCGAAGTGCATGACTAGCTTGATTGAACATTCCACAAATCTTGTACTTGGACTTGACTTGATATTACATGACTTGCGTGGCCCGAAAAAGGGTAATTTCATACTTGCGTGCTTGAACGTGATAGCCAAATTCCAACATGACATGATGAATACACTTGCTTGAATATCTTGATATCTTTTGATATAAGTTCTTGAAAGTTCATGACTAGTTCTCGTCGCTATCTTATTGCTATACACTCTCTCTATCTTGTCGTTTTATGCGAGCATGCATAGCTATAGTGCATTCATGAAAGATGTAATTACTTAAACCCCTTGCTAGTTCTTGAGATATAATTTCCTACTGAGCGTTCACTCACTTAGTGTTTCCCTACTTTTCAGGTAAGTCCGACGATGAGGGAACTCAAACGGATGGGGAAAATCAAGAGTGAAAGAGATAGAGCTTCTTCCGTGTTATCTAGTCATTTTCATATTTTCTTGAGTCAACCTTGTATTTTTCCTTTATTTTAGTTAGTACTTCAAAGGTTTGTAATAGACATATTCTTATGAAGGAATAAAGGATTGGGTTATCTTTACTTTTGCGCATCTCTGATTTTGGTGTCAAATACACTAATACTCTGATTGACATGATTGATATGAACTCGTCACGCGTCTCCGGGTATCTTCCCCTCTCGGGGCATGACACGATCTCATCCTTGAGCTGTTGACAATCACCAGTATGATAGCCATGGTCGTCTTGGAACTGACAATGCTTCCGTCGACTACGGCGTCTTGGGTCGGCTTTCATTGGCTCGGGTCGGTGGAGAAGGTCTGAGTCTTTGATTTCTTGATATATCTCGTAGACAGGGGTGGATAAAGGAGTGTATCGGTCCAACTTGCTCGGGGGATCCCTACGCTCACTTTCTCGATTCCTCTTCTTCCCCTGCCCAGAGGCTTGCTCGGATGATCGCTTCTTCTCTCCTTCTCACCCCGAGGTTGGGGGCTATCGACAGGCATTGAGGACTTCTTCATAGTCTGCCTGACGCAGAGCCAGGGTCACTAGGTCAGTGAGAGTGGAGGGAGGGTGGAGCACCAACTCCCTCCGAAGGCTTTCGTCACGGGTCTCCCTAGTTAATGCGGTGATGGCAGAGGCTACGTCCATGTGGGGGATGCGCAGGGCCTCCGCCTTAAAGCGATTGACGTAGGCCTGCAGCTTCTCCCCTTGGGCCTGCTTGAGCACCAATAGCCCCGCGATCGACCTTGGGGGCCCGCTACCAGCGATGCTCTCCTTGAATAAACGCCCGAACTGCTAGAAACTAATGATGCTTCCGGGGGCAAGTGCTCGGAAACAAGCCTGTGCACCTTGGACTAGTGTGGTCACGAACGCTCGGCACTTGACTATGTCAGATGCCCTATGCAGAGTCATCAGGGCGTCGAAGCTGTCATAGTGGTCGGCCGGGTCGCCCTGTGTGACGACCCAAAGTTCAGGATACCGATATACCGATAACATCGGTATACCGACACCAAGAACTGGGGAGGCCACCCAAGAGGCTGATGAGGCCCCTGAAGGGTTAGTGGGGGGGTTAGCTGAGGAATATGCATAATTAATTGCAATTAAAGCATGCATTCAAATAAACACACAGGCAATGGCATGAATATCTAATCACAAGAAAGCTGTAAACTCTATCTAAGCAAGTATAACAGCTAACACATGCCGCTACTAATTAAATGCAAGCGATTAAAGCTAAAACTACCAATTAGAATGAGCTGCAACTAGTCCAAGCAACAAGGAAGGACAACCACTGGAGCAGAAACCAGAAGCGTCCACTGACGGCTTACACTGCGTCTCAAGCACTCGCAGTCGACAAGCGACAAGCTAAGCGCGCAAACAGTACCAAACCAAGTGACCAGTCGGAGTGACACCCGTCGGCGTCAGTCCACAGTCTCCGACCACGTGTGCACACACTGACTCTAGCCTGAGCCAGGCCCTCTAACTAGTTTTCTCCCTTGGCAGGACGCTACCATTGGCTGGGAGCCCACGGAACTAGCTTACAAACCGTGAATGGGAAATATACCCCTCCGCCATCCTCAAGCGGGTCGGTACTCAACAGACCTTAGGGAAACAACAGTGGCTCCATTGCCTGGAAAGAAAAGCTACTCTATTGGCACATAAAACACGCCACGATATAGTAAAACAATACAACTATGGCATGAATATAGAACGGAACGCATAAGCAATGGGCTGGGAATATATTGCAGCCATCAGGGAAGTGGCGGTCAAGGACCCACGCGCCACATGCAAACGACGGTCGGGGGTCGGCGCGTTACTTCAAGAATGACGCTCCAGTCCCCATCCGTCACTCCCTTCAGGATTCCAGCTCAAGAGGCACCAAGGGCATGTAACGGTGGGGGCCCTGCGCGTTACTTCGAAGCGACGCGTGGGGTCACCGCCGTCACATCCACCCGAGGCTCAAACCACCTATCAGCGTTCTAAATGGTAGCAGGCGAAGTAACGCCCCGGTCTAGGCGCGTCGGACCGAAACGACGGTCGGCCGACAGGCCGCCGGGCGCACCGCCTGACCAAAATCACGGAAAACAGTTGATGAGTAACGGATGGGAGCCCCACCGTTACTCTCCAAGTAACGCACCCCCATTGGGCCGCTATTTGGTAGTGACGCGTCCACCTTGGACCGTCGGGCAAGTGACGGTTCCTGGCAGGACCGTCACTGCACCTGGGTTACGGGCGGGTGCGGTTTGTAAACCGAAGCCCTCCCGGACGGCTGAAAACGCCGGGTATCGACGAAAAACCTGATAACCTGTCAAACCACGCATGCTAGACAACAATTTAACATCTAAATCTAGCACATGCAAGGCCTAAAACGCATTAAACTCAAGATTTAGGCTAAAACCCCAAAAATGGAAATATGAACATCATGCATGCTACGGGGTGCTAATCAACAAGCGGGCTAAAGGAAACGATCCTAGCAAGATCGAGGTTCCATCCCCCTACCTTTCGCAAGCCGAAACCGTCGAACGGGCCGCATGCAAGGAGGAATAGCCACGGAGCTTCCACGCTCCACCTCGCTCCCACGATCACCGATCCACGTCGAAGTGGACACCCACGCGCTCTACTCGACGCGAGGAATCCAACGGTGCCAACCTCGTCTCAATCCGACGCCGTCTCGACCCCGATCCCTAAGAGAGGAGAGGAGGTGGCCGCACGGAGGAGAGAGAGAGGGAGAGGGTGAAATGAGAGATCGACGGGGGAGAGAGAGAGGGTGAGAGATATAAAAAAATAAAAATAAAATTAATATATATATAATATAATCATTATATATATAAAAATCTTATTAATATTCATTAACCCTCAAACAGCTCTGATACCACCTGTGACGACCCAGAGTTCAGGATACCGATATACCGATAACATCGGTATACCGACACCAAGAACTGGGGAGGCCACCCAAGAGGCTGATGAGGCCCCTGAAGGGTTAGTGGGGGGGTTAGCTGAGGAATATGCATAATTAATTGCAATTAAAGCATGCATTCAAATAAACACACAGGCAATGGCATGAATATCTAATCACAAGAAAGCTGTAAACTCTATCTAAGCAAGTATAACAGCTAACACATGCCGCTACTAATTAAATGCAAGCGATTAAAGCTAAAACTACCAATTAGAATGAGCTGCAACTAGTCCAAGCAACAAGGAAGGACAACCACTGGAGCAGAAACCAGAAGCGTCCACTGACGGCTTACACTGCGTCTCAAGCACTCGCAGTCGACAAGCGACAAGCTAAGCGCGCAAACAGTACCAAACCAAGTGACCAGTCGGAGTGACACCCGTCGGCGTCAGTCCACAGTCTCCGACCACGTGTGCACACACTGACTCTAGCCTGAGCCAGGCCCTCTAACTAGTTTTCTCCCTTGGCAGGACGCTACCATTGGCTGGGAGCCCACGGAACTAGCTTACAAACCGTGAATGGGAAATATACCCCTCCGCCATCCTCAAGCGGGTCGGTACTCAACAGACCTTAGGGAAACAACAGTGGCTCCATTGCCTGGAAAGAAAAGCTACTCTATTGGCACATAAAACACGCCACGATATAGTAAAACAATACAACTATGGCATGAATATAGAACGGAACGCATAAGCAATGGGCTGGGAATATATTGCAGCCATCAGGGAAGTGGCGGTCAAGGACCCACGCGCCACATGCAAACGACGGTCGGGGGTCGGCGCGTTACTTCAAGAATGACGCTCCAGTCCCCATCCGTCACTCCCTTCAGGATTCCAGCTCAAGAGGCACCAAGGGCATGTAACGGTGGGGGCCCTGCGCGTTACTTCGAAGCGACGCGTGGGGTCACCGCCGTCACATCCACCCGAGGCTCTGATACCACCAATTAAAGCATGTTCGCTTGTTCAGTGCGAGGTAGGGATCCGCGTGACCCCTACTGAGTCTGGCTGTGACTCACCCTTCTCCTTTCAGGTGAGCCGCGCCCGACATCTCCCGGAGTTTAGCATGCTGTTTCGGGACCGTTCCTTAGCTGCCAGCTGAGCACGAGCTGCCTTTTTGAGGCTTGTGTTGTACTTTTGCCGGGGTATGCCCCGCGTAGTTGTGCCCTGTGGACTAGTGTTTGTGACTCTGGACTAGTTATATATATCACTCTGGTTATTTTAAAATTGCTTCCGCACTTGTGTTTAAATCTTAAATACTTATTTGTATTGCGCGCCCCAATTCGCAATTAATTATGCATATTCCTCAGCTAACCCCCCCACTAACCCTTCAGGGGCCTCATCAGCCTCTTGGGTGGCCTCCCCAGTTCTTGGTGTCGGTATACCGATGTTATCGGTATATCGGTATCCTGAACTCTGGGTCGTCACACCCTGGCCGTCATAAGATTTGAAGGTCGGTAGGGAAACTCTTGGTGAGATCTCTGCTTCCAAAATGTTGGCGAAGAATGGGGATTGCTCCTCATCCTCCTTCATGGAGCTTTGTTGTAGGGCACGGAGGGTGCGCTCCTGCTCGACGAAGCGTCGCTCAAAGAGCTCGCAGTCGAAGGGAAAGCTCTGGCTGGTGTCAGGATGGCGCTGGGGGGCTCTGTGTGTTCCTTTGGCTTTTACCTTGTTGCTCCATAGTGGGGGCATCGTGCTGTTGAGGTGGCCCGGATTTCCTCCCTCGCGGGTTGGAGGAAGCTTCTTGCTCTCGGGGTGGGGGTTGCGAGGGCCAGCCAGGCCCGCTTCGAATGATGCATCCTCCTTGGAGGATAAATTGGCCTCCAGCCGTCAGCCTGGAGGCTTCCACGCGGGGAGGACATGCTCGGGAATGCTAGGTTCGCTCCTCCCAAGCCACTTGGTTCCTCATTAAATCAACAAGGATATCCAGTTTGGCATTATGGGATCGGAGGGCGTCCGGGTCCGCGGAGATGGGTTGTCCCTCCGCGGCCGGTGGAGGTAGGACATTAGCTGGGTGGTTGGAGAGGGGGCCAGTCGAGGGATGTGACAGCGTGGGATCCCTATCCATGACCGCTGGTGCCTTCCCTTTTTCACCGGTGTTTCTTCTACTGCTACTTCTCCAAACCATACTGGCTCTTTGCTCGTTTCCCACAGACGGCGCCAGATGAAGAGGCGTGATCTCGTGCTTAAGCCTGAGCTGTCTGATCTACCTTGATCATTGCCACGGGTGTATAGAATCCTACAAGATGGGAAGCAGATAAGGAGGGGCCAAGGAAGATACCCTGGGGAAAACCCTCCGATGCCTAACTCAGTCAAGCAGTAGAGCGTTGTGCGGAGAAGAAGAGGGGGAGAATAAGGTGTGGGCACGAGACCGCTCTCCACCAAAGTGGGTGGCTGGTAGTGCTTAGTATGGCTTACCTCTCTGGAGAGTTTCACTTGGTTTATATAGTGGTTGATTTCCTTTCGACGTGGGGAAAGAGGGAGAGTACAGGTGGCGTTACCCCCTAAATGTGGGCTCTCTCCCTATCGGAGGTGTTTTCCCACCTCTGCCCTTGTCCCCCAGGTTTCCCTCGGTCGGTTATGCTCAGTTGCCGCTTGGGCTTTTCCTCGAGCGACCATTTCCCTGGCTTCTGGGCCAGAATGGTGCCAAGGTTGTCTTGGACTGAGTATAAGGGGGTTTCAAGATCGGTGGCCCAATAGTGGGGCTGTCACTCCTTGGACCCCGTGAGTCCAGATGGGCCAGATTGGGCCGTTCATCTTTTGGGCCGTGAATTTACCCCTCTCCAACACTTAAGTGTGTTATGTGGCTCAATAAGAGTGATAATTAAGTGGACCACTAATATTAGGTAAAACAAAACATTCTCTTACTTAGTCTATCTTATCACAATCATATCAAAAATTTTCTTTGAAATCATACATACGTATAATGTATTATAATTTATAAAAGTCATTTGAAAATTTTGATTTCATTGGGCTGTACTTGAAATGAAAACTTGGTATGTGCTTGCACAATATAAAATAGAAAATCACATGTTGCTTTAGTCAATATATATGACCTATAAGTCCAACTTGTGAAAAATCAAATGACACCAATCATGTCGGCAAATGCATTCAGTAACACACCACCTTCTATGTACCACGATGTCATCAACTCATCACAATTGAACACTGAATCTGACATTGCAAAACTGATGTGGGACGGACACGGAGACCGACTCTAAGTGATACGGACCAGGGACTCTAAATGCGGATGCGACCAGCAACACACAAATTGGAGAGACTTCGGCCCGACACTAGGAGTTCCTATGGGCTATACGTCGCTAACAGAAATGCAAGCTCACTCGTCGTCCCAAGCGAGGGAAACGCAGATCGTGCGCGGTTGAGAAACCAACAGAGTTAAGGGTAGTCCGACTCACTTCCGTGCTCAGATCGAGGCACGGGACGGGTCACTCTCACACTCATAGCGGTGACATGGACTCACGGGCTAGTTCCTATCACTCTCAGCAGCGGCCTAAGATCATATACTAAACTAGCAAATGAATGCCAAGAAGTTACGATCGTTACCTCCACGCTCCCGGCGTGGGGAAGACAACCCCGGCCAATCACGGACTCCCGGTTAAACACTTTTACAGCAGTACAATAATTTTGACCCACTCCACGCAGGGAGGTAACAGGTCACATGTGGGGCCCGGGAGTAACGACAATTGGGTTGACGGGCAGCATCTTGATGTCACTCCGGCGGTGCCGAACCCGCGTCTTGGTGTTGTCCGGACGGCACGATCTACGGGTCCGTGGGGCCCAGGGACCGCTCTGTCCTCCGGGTCTGAAGCGGTGGGTCCTGTTATGATGGAGACCCCTGGTGGCGCGTCCCACGAGATGGCGATCGGCTGGAAACACCGATCGAAGGCCGGTCGGCTCCGATCTCTAAGCTTTGGAGTTGCTGCCCACAGACTGGTTGCTACTATTTTCAGGCGCACGATCTGGCGAGATCGGCTGCTGCAATCACTCCCGACGTCGGATCGACGCACAAGAGGTATCGTTGGAAAGCTCTTTCGAAGTCCTTCGACCTTGTGGGACTCAGAAAAATTCACCAGAGCTGTGATTCTGATGGGCGATTTTAGAACCGGCCTGCTCTCAGTTTCAGATCTGAATGGGCAGAAACTAAGTTTCCTGAGAGTTGGCGTTGACCGTAGGACAAACCTCCGAATCATATATTGAGCTATTCATGAAGATTGTAGAGGGGAAAGAGAGGAAAACTGTAATATTTTTTGTGAAGGTTTTTGTTGAGGTTTGGATGGGGAAATGTATTTTAGACTGGTGGGTGGTTGGCTCTGGACAGAGGTAGACAGAACTGTAGAGGGATCTGAAAGTCAATTTTAGAAAATGGGTGGAGGCCTTTAGAAATTCCATGAAATTCGTGGGTGGAGGGAATGGTGGGTAGAACCTTCAGTAATTTTGGGGGTTCCAGAAAAAATCAAAAAGTGGTCAGGAGATGGGAAAATCAGGGTGGCTGTGGATCTGGACTGAAAACAGGCAGATCTGGATAGAAAAGATGGACGAAAATAAAAAAATATGAAATGGAAGCTAGAAGGCCAATCAATTTTTTTGGAGCATGGGCAACACCTCTGAAACACACTCTGAAGATTTAAGCTCAAGAAGATCTCGGGGTGGAGAGCAGAAATTCATGGATGGAGGCTCTGTCCTAGATGGATAGAATACCGACGACGATGGTGGCGGTGTGATGGCGGCACGATGGCGGCGACGGCGATCACCGGAACTGATATGTGAGGCTTCCCACCTCAGAAGGCAACCTTCCTATCTGCAAGAAGAAGAGAGAGAAGAGGGAGAGGGGGGCGCACCAGCCTTGCTCCAAGAAATTCACCAAATTGTATGCATTAATTTCACTAAAAATGTTAATACAAGGTACTTATATGAAATGACAAAAGACATAAAATAACCCTAGATCTAAGTTTTGGGGGAATAAAAAAAGGAATAGAACTAATTAGTTCTAATACACATTTTAGAAAAATTAAAAGGATGATAATGAGAGGGGGGTGCCCCCTTGACTATGTGGTTAAGGTTGGTGGCCAACCTTGACATTTAAGTCCACTTGTCCCCCACTTGGCCCACTCTTCTAGAAGCTCACAATTGGAATGTTGACTGACCCCACATGGGCCATAGGGGTGAGGTGGATCAATGGGAGGAGGGGTGGGGGGCCCGTGGGACCCAGGTGGTCCCATTTTACACATAAACCCTTATTACAATACGAATTACAATCCCAATAAAACAAAATAAACACACATTGCACATAAATGAAATCCCCCAAAACATGATAAATACTAAGACTCAAGGGGGAGTCTCCAAGCTGTCTCCGAGCCAGATAGAAGTCGCTGAAGCCCGCGTGGTGCTCCGCGTACGGTACCGGTGACTCGGCGGCTCGTGCTTCTCGATCGCTCTGGTGTCCGCACCAATTCTCCCCGGGTGGGAGAAACTCGACCCTGTCGAGTAAGGGTCGGCATCATTGTGGTACCGCTCTAGTAGGTCCGGATCAATCCGCTGCAACTCTTCATGGGTGATCCATGTATCCTCGGTGGCGGGCCGCCCTCTCCATCGCACTAGGTAGTGTGGGTAGGATCCACTCCTGGTAACTGTCACCTGCTCATCCGGTATATGATCTATATGCTCTCGCTACCGTGGAAAAGGGGCTGGAGGTGGACACTCTGATGTGGGCTCACTCTCAATGGGAGGGGATGGCTCGAAAGGCTCACTAGGGATCACCGTTGGGCCCCTATATGCAACTAGATCCGATACATTGAAAAAGTAGAGCTTATACCATATTCCTCTGACAGGTCCACAACATACGCATTGGATCCGACACGTTTCAACACTCTAAATGGACCGGCTCTGCGAACTTGCAGTTTCTTGACGGTTCCAGAGGGAAACCGTTCAAGTCTTACCCTGATCATGACATATTCACCCTCTTGGAACTCTCGGTGGTGTTGATGGGCATCGGCTAACTCCTTATACCGTGCATTGCTGGCCTCAATGTGACGACGGATGTCATCATGCAGACTCCTAACATGCCTAGCAAACGACTCGGCAGACTCCAACACTCGTGCATGGATAGGCATGGGGACAAGATCCACTGGCTTCCTAGGCCTACGACATGTGACAATCTTCGAATGGACGCATACTAGTAGACCTATTTACTGAATCATTATATGCAAACTCTGCCAGTGGTAACATGAGATCCCAGTCCCCTATGCGGTCCCTGACAAGACACCTCAAAAGGTCTCCCAGACTCCTATTGACCACCTCGGTCTGACCATCTGTCTGAGGATGATATACAGTGGAAAACTTGAGGTGAGTACCCAACATATGCCACAGTGTCTTCCAAACATAACTAGTGAATCTAACATCACGGTCAGACACTATGGTATGAGGCAACCCAAACTTGCACACCACATGAGTAAGAAAAAGACGGGCTACCCTCGAAGCATCCAAAGTCTTCGAGCAAGGAATGAAAAGGGCCATCTTCGAGAATCGGTCAACAACCACATAGACCGAATCATGCTTCCTGGAGGTACGTGGCAATCCCAAGACAAAATCCATGCTAACATCCTGCCACGGTGCATCAGGCACGGGAAGAGGCATATAGAGGCCCGAGCTTTGCTTCTTCATCTTGACCGTAGCACATGTACGGCACTGAGCCACAATGTGAGCAACATTGTGCTTCAAGCTCGGCCAATAAAATCTATGCTCAACTGCCTCAATAGTCTTGTTCCGACCAAAGTGGCCGGCTAGACCTCCCGCATGTAGCTCCCAGACTAAGAAGTCTCGAACCGAAGTTCGAGGAACACAAAGCCTACCTCCTCGAAAGAGGTATCCCTCTTGAAGCACATAGTCATCATGGTCTCTCGAGGGTCCGGCCTGGAGAGTGGCATAAATCTGACCAAAGTCAGGACAGTCAACATAGGCCTCTCTCATCTTTTCTAGCCCTATGACCTCGGCACTCATGGTGGTTAGCAAACATGCTCACCGACTCAAGGCATCTGCCACCTTGTTCTCCACTCCAGCCTTATGTTTTAGCACAAAGGTGAACTGCTGGAGATACTTAACCCAACGACTGTGACGCGAATTAAGCTTCTTTTGGGAATGGAGTTACCTCAAAGCCTCACGATCGGAGTATAAGACAAACTCCTAATGTAAAAGATAGTGCCTCCAATGCCTAAGAGCCTGAACAAGTGCGTAAAATTCCTTATCATAAGTGGAGTATCGCAGTTTCGCGTCATTCAGCTTCTCGCTGAAATATGCAACCGGGTGGGACTCCTGACTCAACACTCCTCCTATCTCAACACCCAACGGATCACAAGAGACCTCAAACACCTTCGAGAAATCAGGCAATCGAAGGATAGGTGTCTGGGTCATGCGCTCCTTGATGTCCTTGAAGGCAGTAGCTGCGGCCTTCGTCCATACAAATGTGCCCTTCCGGATACAATCCGTGATCGGGGCGGTGACGGAGCAAAATCCGAGGATGAAACGACGATAGAACGTCGCAAGGCCATGGAAGCTGCGGACATCATGGACCGTACGGGGTTCCGGCCACTCAACAATGGCCCGGACCTTCTCCGGATCGACGGAGACCCTAGTACTAGACACAATAAAACCCAAGAAGGTAAGATGAGGTGTCATGAAGGCACACTTCTGTGGGTTCTCAAACAACTGCTCTCGCCTAAGAAGTAGACAGACCTGCCGAAGGTGGTCTAAGTTGTCCCCTGTGGTGCGACTATAGATAAGAATATCATCAAAGTACACTACCACAAAGACTCCAATGAAAGGTCGAAGGACCTGAGTCATGAGTCGCATGAAAGTGATAGGGGCGTTGGTCAACCCAAAGGGCATAACCAACCACTCATATAGACCATCCTTGGTCTTAAATGCAGTCTTCCACTCATCACCTGGCCTAATCCTCACCTGATGGTAGCCACTCTTAAGATCAATCTTCGAGAAGATAGTGGCACCAACCATCATATCTAGCATGTCATCCAGGTGGGGAATAGGGAATCTGTACTTCATGGTGATTTTGTTGATGGCACGGCTATCAATGCACATTCTCCACGTGCCATCCTTCTTCGGGGCGAGTAATGCAGGAATAGCACAGGGACTCATGCTATCCCAAACAGACCCTCTCTGCATCAACTCATCGACCTGCCATTTTAGCTCGGCATGTTCTGTGGGACTCATGCGATAATGTGGAAGGTTGGGCAATGAAGAGCCTGGAATAAGGTCGATGGCATGCTGAATATCCTGCATAGGTGGGAGTCCCTCGGGAAGCTCATCGGGAAAGATATCAGCAAACTCCTGCAGAATGGGGACAACCTCGGGTGGGAGCTCACCCTCGGAGTCTCGCTCTACCTCTCGGACCGCAATAGCAAACACGGGGCAGCCCCAACTAGCCTCCCGCCCCATTTCCTGGGAGCTAATCAACATCAATCTCCTAGTCGAGGGCTCACCTGGGCCAGATGTAACGGTCATAGCCCGAGCTGGGGACGGGGTACTGGGCCCGGGGACGGAAGGCTCCAGAGTACTAGGACCAGTAGGACCCCTAACGGATGGGCTCTTGGGCTGATGGGGTTGGAGAGTAATCCGTTTGCCATCATGGTCGAAGGTACAGGTGTTCGACCGACCATGGAGTGTGGCATCCTGATCAAATAACCACGGCATACCCAAAATAATATTGCCCACCTCCGTGGGTAGGACATCACACCATACCTCGTCACGGTAGGCATAGAACTGCAGTGGGACCAAGCACCGCAGCCTGATCGGGATGGAAGTGGAATCCACCAATGATACACGATAGGGGCTAGGGTGATCCACAGGTGTAAGACCAAGATGGGAGACAGCACCCGTGGAGATTGCATTGATGCAACTCCCGCTATCGATGATCACTTTGCACACATGCTTGCCCAGCCTACAGAAGGTATGAAAAATAGTGGTCTGACGCCAATCATCACTGGCCTGTGGCTGGGTGAGAATACACCTGACGACCCCCACGTGGGTATCATCGGTATGCGGGGCATCCTAGCCGTCACCTTCAATCTCATAGTATTCGTCAGCTAGCTCTTGACCTGCTTCATAGGTGACTAACTCGAGGCCCGCAGGGGTGGTATCCTCAGCCTTTGTGTCCCCAATGATAAGAGATGGGCGGGTGGGACACTGGTTGGCGAAATGGCCAAACCCACTGTAGCGATAACACTGCTGCCGTGATCCACTAGGCTCCCCAATCATGGGTCCTTTCCCCTTATCCTCCCGGCGGATAGGAGATGAAGGCAATAAAGGATGAGCAGGAGGTGCGGGTGCCGGTGGACGGGCTGTGAGTGCCGTAAGATGCTAGGGACGAGGAAGGTCCCTCGGGGGTGGAGGGTGAGGCCTAGGAGCAAAGGGCTCGGGGTGAGTGAGCTCCTGAGGTCAAGCCATGGGGGCGCTCGGATACGTGCCAGATGAGCCACGGGGCTCGACACTACATAGGGGTAAGGAGCCCAACCGATGGGGAGACTCGAACTCGGCCTCGAATTGCTCCAATTCGAGAGCAATCTGATATGCCTGCTCCAAAGTGGTCGCATTACGGTGAAAGAGTTCATACTGATAGTTGGGCCGCAGACCTCTTCGAAAGCGGGACATAGTTATGGTGCACTCTTCTGTGACTCCACACTGTAAGTAATACTCGTCAAACTCAGCGGTGTACTCAGTCACGGATCGGTTCCCTTGGGAGATGCTTTGCCATTTATCTATGAGACGTTGGCGATATGAGGTAGGAAGGTATTTCTCCCTCAGCTTGGTTTTTATGTCATCCCAAGTACCGATCTAGGGTTGATGTCGCTGATTGAGCAGGCTCTCCACATTGGTCCAATAAGTTTGGGCCTGCCCTTGCAGCTTCATCTTCGCGTATCGGACTCTTCGGTGGTCTGTCATCTCAAACCACTCGAAGTACCGGTCCATGCCGGCCTCCCAATCTAAATACACCCTAGGGTCCAAGGACTCGCTAAAAGTGGGAGGGTCCGCACGCACGCCCCTAAGAATGCGATCGTCATCATCGTCATCACGATTCCGTCGTTGATTCCGACGACCGTAACCCCCTTGCTCATTGTCAGATGCATAGTCATCCACCACATGCACCTATTGCCTCCCAACATCCACTGCCTGAGCCCTTGGTGTAGCAGGTTGCTGAGTCGGCTCTTGTTGACCATTGGTCAGCACGGGTTGCGCCGCCGCTGGGGCCCTCACGAGGACGGCAATCCTCCCTACAAGTCCCTGGATGGACTGGTCCGAAGATTCGGCCCGATCCTCGAGGGCTTTCATTCTCCCTTCTAGACGCGTTCCTACGCCATCTAGATGCGTACTAAGGCCATCCATATGCGTATCGAGACGATCCATAATGGCTCGGAACATCTCGGCCGTCGAGGACTCATCAGAGCTACGGGCTCGGGAATCCGCAAGAGGTGGTGGTGGCGAGTATTGGGTACCTCGACGGGTGGGCATGCAAAGACACGAACTAGGAGACACAAACTGATGCAAACACGGACTAATGCACCTGGACCTAAACCAATATCCGGTACGTGGCGGAGTTAATCGATTCAGAGATCACTTCCGTAAGTGTGAGGCCTTCCCGATAGGCGTAGCCTAATGTTCGGACGACACCTTTTATTATACCGAATTATCGAGATGAAATGCCATTTTAAAACACTTTTTTTGTTTTGAAAATAATGATGATCCTAGACTCGACCTAGACCATGATGCATGCAAGACTTATGCAAAGACTACCCTAGATTCGACTGCTCTGATACCGCCCAATGCAACAACATGCATGTTGGGTCTTTGAAACAGTTCGAATCATTTCGATAATAAAAAGTTTGATCTGTTTTACCGAGAATGTTGCGGGATGGACACGGGGACCCACTCTAAGTGATACGAACCAGGGACTCTAAATGCGGATGCGACCAGCAACACACAAATTGGAGAGACTTCGGCCCGACACTAGGAGTTCCTATGGGATATACGTCACTAACAGAAACGCAAGCTCACTCGTCGTCCCAAGCGAGGGAAACGCAGATCGTGCGCGGTTGAGAAACTGGCAGAGTTAAGTGTAGTCCGACTCATTTCCGTGCTCGGATCGAGCCACGGGACGGGTCACTCTCACAGTCACAGCGGTGACATGGACTCATGGGCTAGTTCCTATCGCTCTCAGCAGTGGCCTAAGATCATATACTAAACTAGCAAATGAATGCCAAGAAGTTACGATCGTTACCTCTACGCCCCCGGCGTGGGGAAGACAACCCCGGCCAATCACGGACTCCTGGTGAAACACTTTTACAGCAGTACAATAATTTTGACCCACCCCACGCAGGGAGGTAACAGGTCACATGTGGGGCCCGGGAGTCACGACAATTGGGTTGACGGGTAGCATCTTGATGTCGCTCCGGTGTGCCGAACCCACGTCTTGGTGTTGTCCGGACGGCGCGATCTACGGGTCCGTGGGGCCCACGGACCGCTCTGTCCTCCGGGTCTGAAGGGGTGGGTCCCGCTGTGATGGAGACCCCTTGTGGCGCGTCCCCCGGGATGGCGATCGGCCGGAAACACCGGTCAGAGGCCGGTCGGCTCCGATCTCCAAGCTTTGGAGTTGCTGCCCACGGACTGGTTGATACTGTTGTCAGGCGCGCGATCCGTCGAGATCGGCTACTGCGATCACTCCTGATGTCGGATCGACGTACAAGAGGTGTCGTTAGAAATTTATTTCAAAGTCCTTCGACCCTATGGGACTCAGAAAAATTCACCAGAGATGTGCTTCTGATGGGCGATTTTAGAACCGGCCTGCTCTCAGTTTCAGATCTGACTAGGCAGAAACTGAGTTTCTTGAGAGTTGGCGTTGACTATAGGGTAAACCTCCGAATCAGATCTTGAGCTCTTCATGAAGATTGTATAGAGGAAAGATAGGAAAACGGAAATATTTTTTGTGAAGGGTTTTGTTGAGGTTTGGATGGGGAAAGGTATTTTAGACTGGTGGCTGGTCGGCTCTGGACAGAGGTAGATAGAACTGTAGATGGATCTGAAAGTGAATTTTAGAAAATAGGTGGAGGCCTTTCGAAATTCTAAGAAATTCTTGGGTGGAGGGGAGGGTGGGTAGAACCTCTAGTAATTGTGGGGGTTCCAGAAAAAATCAAAAAGTGGTCCGGAGATGGGAAACTCAGGGTGTCAGTGGATCTGGACTGAAAACAGGCAGATCTGGATGGAAAAGATGGACGAAAATAAAAAAATATGAAATGGAAGCTAGAAGGCCAACCAATTTTTTTGGAGCGTGGGAGACACCTCTGGAACACACTCTGAAGATTTGAGCTCAAGAAGATCACGGGGTGGAGAGCAGAAATTCGTGGATGGAGGCTCTATCCTGGATGGACAGAATACCGGCGATGATGGTGGCGGTGCGATGGCGACACGATGGCGGCGGCGGCGATCACCGGAACTGATATGTGAGGCTTCCCACCTCAGAAGGCAACCTTCCCAGCTACAAGAAGAAGAGAGAGGAGAGGGAGAGGGGGGAGCACCAGCCTTGCTCAAAGAAATTCACCAAATTGTATCCATTAATTTCACTAAAAATGTTAATACAAGGTACTTATATGAAATGACAAAAGACATAAAATAACCCTAGATCTAGGTTTTGGGGGAATAAAAAAAGGAATAGAACTAATTAGTTCTAATACACATTTTAGAAAAAGTAAAAGGATGATAATGAGAGGGGGGCGCCCCCTTGACTATGTGGTTAAGGTTGGTGGCCAACCTTGACATTTAAGTCCACTTGTCCCCCACTTGGCCCACTCTTCTAGAAGCCCACAATTGGAATGTTGACTGACCCCACATGGGCCCTAGGGGTGAGGTGGATCAATGGGAGGAGGGGTGGGGGGTCCGTGGGACCCGGGTGGTCCCATTTTACACATAAACCCTTATTACAATACGAATTACAACCCCAATAAAATAAAATAAACACACATTGCACATAAATGAAATCCCCCAAAACATGATAAATACTAAGACTCAAGGGGGAGTCTCCAGGCTGTCTCCGAGCCAGATAGAAGTCGCTGAAGCCCGTGTGGTGCTCCGTGTACGGTACCGGTGACTCGGCGGCTCGTGCTTCTCGATCGCTCGGGTGTCCGCACCAAAAACCCTATGTTCATTTATTAGTCACCACATTTTATCAACTCTAATTCATCATCATGGGGTAGGTAAAAATGAAGAATCATCCTCACTAAATGTGATCACATCTAAGCACAATTGAATGTGTCATTGTATATTGAAAGATCTAATAGAATCTTTCATTAGGTTGCACGGAACCTATAGTTGACCGCTTAGAGCATTCTTTACCTAATGTTCTTTCACAACATGTACCATAGAAACTAGATGATTCTTCGCTCTCTCTAAGACAGCCCTCATATGTAAAACTCTAATATGTTTAGATGTTATTATTTAAGAGGAGAAACTATATCAGAATGATCCTGAAAGTAAAGTCCATAAATAATATAATAATGATCAATTCCATATCTAAATGACCTGCTTATTAGTCTTACATAACTATAAAATCAGCTTCCATGGTGAAAGCCTCCATAATGCTTCTATTGCACCAATAATTAATACTCTTGGTCAATAACATAGGTGGACTTCCTTACTTATAGACAATCACTATAATTCATGTTTGTATAGTTGATAATCACTAAATGACCATAAATGTTAGCATACAAGTAACAATGACTTTCAAATATTGAGAGCCTCTTACTCAACATATGAGTAATAATGTCTTTCAAATTATAGGTAGACAACTGGCCCTGCTTGCGTGCTAGCGTCATTGTTGCTCACGTGTCATCACTATCCCTTCCTTCTACCAGTGTTCCCCGTGGCTTGCTCGTGCACATGGTGTTCGCTGCCTTGCCATCCACCGTCATGATCGTGGAAAACCACTATTGAATCAGGAAGAAACCCTTGCAAATCCACGATTACGGTGATAGAGAAGCAACCCACGGTGTGATTTGTTGCCCATTGCAATGGCAACACCTCATGCTTGTATGGTGTGAGATCGTTCTAAGAACGATGACGGAAGCCTAACAAAATAGAACTCAGGTTTTGATACCACATGTTGGGGTGTGTATCTGAAGTGGAAGTTGTATCCACACATATACAAGGAAGATGACGCAGAGAAGATCAGTTACGGAGTCTAGCCGATTTTGGAAGGAGACGCACGTAACCCTACTAGCGCCTCCCTAGTTTCTTCACTCTAAAGCGCCGCCGAATGCTTGTGTCCTTTATGGGACAAACACATGCTACCTTTTATAGAGAGTAGAGACAAGTCTAAGGTTTTGACCTAATTAGATTTCTACCTATAATCGAAATCCATAGGTCATGTAACAGTTTGGATCATTAATTATATCCCGTCGATTAGACTTAAACATACTGTGTGGTCCAATAATAGTGACAAGGTGACCACTTATATTTCGAAAAATAGAACAGATGAAACTTAATTACTAGTTTAGTGTTGCCGCCGGCCAGGGTAAGAGAAAAAAGAATGGTTGGTCGACACAGGTCGAATGATTTTTCTTTTTCAGAACTGTCAAGTCAACTGATATGATATGAATGCACTTAGTATATCATTGATACTTTGAATTGTTAAGAAGAAGTTAATGTCATAATTAAACTACCAAAGCTGGACTGGCATGTCTCGATTTTGTAGGTTTCTGACGCTTGATGCCCAGTTGGCCAACCTCGGAGTGGAGCATCTCGTGGACATTAGCTGATAGCTGGATCATGCGATGGGCATTCATCAAAATATCTGTGTCAGGGAGGTTATCAAATATCGTCATGCATGGGTGCCGGCTCAGTGAAAATGCTTGCCCCTAATGTTAATAAACATGAATAAAATTGTTAACTTCTGCGAAAGCAGGAAGTCCTAATAGTGATCCATCTCATGCGATCCCCACTGAGGGAGGAGGGGGAGGGGAGGGTGGAATGCTTTAATATTGCTTCCCTCCCATGGGGGGGGGGGTCAATTCCCCAACTCCAACTTTGAGACAGCACCCAGATCATGCATGGATGACAAAGAAGCAGTAGTGTTTGCACTCCCGAAAGGAACGTACGTGGAGAGGGATGGACGGCCAAAGATCGCCTGCCTGGGTCCATATATATATGGCTACCCTAGAAAGACAAAGGGCCAGGCCTAGATGTTGCTTGAGTGGTGAATCTTATCATATCAGCACACAAGATCAGACTACTCGAGGCAAAGCCAGGGGGGCCATGGTTTGTGGCCAAGATTGGTAGGCATCACGCGGAGAAGCATCTCGCCTACCTCATTTTAAACCATGCTTTACAGGTCAGGCTTGGGAAGAGACCCTCCTCCCACCAAGCACAGATGCCATTACAACTTTAGCACCTCGATCACATGAGATGGTTTGTGTGATTTGGACAGCTAGAACGCATCGATCTTTTGCTTCCTGTTGCAAGGAGAGCAGTAAATCATACATGTTGATGTAAAACAAAGCCTGTGCATGAACTTGCAGCAGAGAATAATTAAGGGACAGAACTGAGCATCATAGCTTAGGAATCTTTGCATGCACTCCTAGAATCTTCCATATTTGGTTGATAGCCCTACAACCATGCAGTTATAAAAACGGCACTAGTTTCTGTTGGAAACTATTACTAAAAATTAAAACACATGCACCAATTAAATAAAAACAAACAAGTTAGGAACATAACCTATTGAGTCAAGGCATTTAATCACTAGAACTAAGAGTTCTATTGTCTCCCGATGTGCCCTTCACTTGACGTGTCACGTCTTGAATTAGTAGTAGCAGAAATTACTCGGAACAAGACATTGAACAGTCATGTCAATCAGAACGCTAAGAGACAATTAAGACCAATATTAGACGTAAATATAATTGTATTATTAACAAAAGTCTTTATTACAATTTCTAAACTCAAAAGGAGAGAACAAGACACAAATTACAAGACTCCGTAATTCTAATCTAGACTCAAGAAAATATAAAAGATACGAGTCTTCTAAAATCCAGGAGCAATCGTTCACACTTCGCCCTTCCTATTTAAATGAATTCCATCTTCGTTATTATTTGAAAAACATTAATAAACACTAGGTGAGTGAAAAGCTCAATATAAATTACATCTCTTTGACCAAGCTAAATATAAGCAATTAACATTTTACAATATGCAGAAGTACTGTATGATGAAACGGTGCAAAACACGAATTAAATTCACGGAAAATAATCAGACCGGAATAAGATAGAGAATCAAGGGAATATGAGATATAAAGCAATTATAGGAATTGAATATCCAAGAGATAGCTCGATGAAGATAATAGATTAATAATGGATCAATAACTAGATTGTAATGTATGATAAGAAGTGAATAGGTACAAATGAACATTACTATAGAAATTGGACAGCAAGTATTCGAGTTCCAATAATAATAATACTATGCTTGGGCCATGCAAGTCAAGTATCATGTAATTCAGAATAACATTCATATCATGCAAAAGTGAATTGTTTAGATTTTTAACATGTAATATAGAATTTGGTGCAATGTCACATGTGGAATTTTTCCAATGGTATAGAATTGGACATTCCGTCCGAACTAGCACTGATTGATAAACGAACCTAAAGTCATTTAATAATTACTAAACAATTTCATAAAAATAAATGGCCAAATGAACTCAAAGGAAGTTATGCTCCAAAATAGCAAAAGGCACAATTAAAGTTCATAGATCATACAAAGAGAAGTACCAAGTAAATGGAGATCAAGTATAAAATACTTTAGGGTGAGCTCGTGAAAGAATAAGGTGTACAGACGTATAAGGATGATAATCACGTCAAATCACATCAAAATAGTCAACCTCAGACTTCCAAAACTTGATAAAACACAATCGTTGTACCCAAAATTTTCTCCCCCCAAAAAAGCAAAATATAAAGGTCTAAAAATTTTCTTGAACACCTTCTACACAGTATTTCTTTTGAATCTCTATGGCATTCTGGGTCCAACCAAGGGCCCTGACTGGCTTGCCGTGACTTATGACAACACCTACAACTAATTGGGACCAGCCCCGACCACTCAGCATGCGGCATTAACTCGCATTCACTTAGCCACCCGGGCCACCTCGAAAGCTCCCAGCAATACGCCGTGTCATGTGGCACCCAGTAATGAGGTCGAGAATTACCCTCAGAATGCCTCCTTCCAATAAGTTAACACTAAAGGATTTCGTCCCTTAGCTAGTACATATGGCACCTAGTTGCGTGTCGGGAATTATTCCAAACACCTTATGGGCCCTCTTTTGTCCAGAAATTTTACAATGAGCCAGGGCCAACCCACGGCATGGGCACACTTGCCGCATCATGTGGTGACTCTATAAGAAGTTGGGGCCATCCCCGACCCTCAGACACGCTGCAATGGACTGCTTACTTTTAACCCCCAGGCTAACCCGGGACTACACGCTGACTAGCCACACGGCGCGGCATATCACATCAAGGCCAGGTTTTTACACCCAAAACACCTTTACATAACGTCTACAAGTTACCAGCCCAGGTTGCTAGGTCATACGCGAGCCACGAAACCTGCTAGCCACGCCGTTCAACAGCTCACTGCGTGTGGGGACCATCCCCGAATACCTTGCAGGCGGCAACGACACCACCTCATAATTGGCCCCCACGGGTCAATCTCAATGTCCCAAAAGACTTGAGTTTGTAATAGGATAGTGCAAAACGATGAGGAGCATCCCCTAGGATGCCCCCCTTAGTGGCAGCCCACCCTAGCGGGGCAGTTCACCCTAGGGGCGATCATGTCGAGGAGGACACGCTCCCCCGACCTCTTTCCCCCAGCCATGTCCATCCCAGTCCCAGCCTAGTCTAGCCCCAATCTTGCCTCGGTTCCAGTCTACATACCAGTCCAAGAAATGTTCGTGAAGTGGAAGCTTGAAGCTCGGAGCAAGCAAGCACCATGGGAAGACATCCTAGTCAGCGTCGTTCAGAGCGCTCTAGCCAAACCAGTCCATATCCTCCACATTTCGCATTCACAGCGGGTCAAAGTGGAACCTAAAATAGTAAAAATGGAGAATTTATAGAATTCCCCTCTCCACTCTCTTGGACCCCCATGTGGGTCCACATAAACCCCCATGGGGGGGTACGCAAGGAGGGTTTACTTGGACTAGGCTGGCACTCCCCAGCCAGGTCCGCATAAACCCCCAATTTCGTAAATGAAAATAAGACAAAAATCTTTTTACCCCCATCAAACCATTCCATGTGAATCCACCCTAGGGGTGGTTTACGTGGACCAGGCAGGCCCCCCCAGCTTGGTCCGTGTAAACCCCCTAGGGGGGGGGGGGGGTTACGCAGACCAAGCTGGCCCCCCCAACCTAGTTTGCGTAAACCCTTTCTCTCTTTCCAAAACATAAAAAAAAAATAAAATGAAGGGATTTTTGGCCCGCGTAAAGGGGGGCTTTACGCAGACTAGGCTGGCCCCCCCAGCCTGGTCCGTGTAAACCCGCCCCCCTCTCTCAAAAAATAAAAAATCTTTTTTTTTTCATTTTCTCAGCCAACCAAGTCCACGTAAAGGGGTCTTTACGCATACCAGGTTTTCCATTGTGAACGTGTCACATAGACATTAAAAAGAAAGAGATTTGATTTCTTAGAAAAGATGATAAGACGATGAGATGAAAAATGAGGAAAAGGAATAACAAAGAGAGCATCTGATGCTCTAAAGAAGGGTGATCGCCAGAGGGGTTACCTCAAAAAAAATAAAATGATGATCGCATGTACCTTGTGAAGAAGCGGGTGAGATTGTGAATCTTTTCTTCCTCCTTCTACCGACCGGCCGATGAAGGGGGTTATTATCTTGATTACCCTTGTAAGACAAACAAAAACAAACAAATAATATGGATTAGCCAAAGTGTGTAGTATCAATGCTCCAAAGAAATAAAGTTATGCAACATAAACATGAACACACCTTGTGTTTTGTTTTAAACCCCTAAGAAGAGAAAAAGGTGGAAGATATATGCTATGGATGCAAACAAATAGGATGTGATATGCAGAGAAGTTATATGATGACTGTTCTAGCAAAATAGCTAGAGTGCTATGCGTGCGAGATGAATGATAAGAAAAACTAAAAAGAGGAACGGGTGCCCTTCTGCTGTTGTTGCAGCAGTAAAGGGAGAGAACAGAAAGAGAGTAGCAGCCGCCGTGGAAGGAACACCGGAGGAAGACCCCTACTGTGAAGAAGAACCTGCAGGAGACTTGTTAATGAAACACAAGACTAAAAGGAACTCTCTCTTGCGGAAGTCTATACCGTAGGGATCTCTATCCTCTAACAAAAGTCTCTCTCTCTCTCTCTGTGTTAGAACTCTTCTCCTCGCGGGTGGCCTTCAAGGGAGGGTATTTATAGAGCTTAAGATCTAGTTCTAATGGGATTAAAACTAGAGATAAACTTCTAGAATATGGATTGACTTCCAAGGAAGGGATCGAGATCAAAAGATAGAAGGATTTCCCCTGCAAGGAAGCAGTAGTAGAAATGGACACGGAAGCTTAAATGACGACCTCAGGGTGGTCGCTAATTGAAATGACGATTGCGCGCACAGCCGCTAATTCCTGGATTAATTTATAGAAATAAATAATTTTCCATATTTAAAAATAGGAAATGACGCCTTCATGGAATGGCGTCAATGAATGAGCACTTTTGAGATAGACGTTAATTCCTTGAATTTTATGTTAAATGGAATTTGTAAAATCAGGAAATGACGCCTACGCGTGCGGTCGTTAACTGTTAAAATAACGACACCCATAGAGTCGTCAATTAAATGACGCCCTGCTGACGGTCGCTAATTACAGAAATGATAGAAAAATTCTAAATAAATTAGGAAAACTTCATATTAAGCCAATATTGAAGTCCACTTTGGGGCATCGCGTAGTGACATGAGATTTAATCATCATAGTATCGATTTTAGCGTGTCTACAGCTGCCCTACCTTGGCATCTTCTTTGCAGGGGAGTGAGACGGAATGAGGTGAAGGTGTAACAAGCGGAATAAAGTAGGAGCGGACTGAAAAGTAGATGCCAAGGTATGATGTGACACGCTTCCGACACTAAGCGTTGGAAATCTTTCCACGATTTTGAATGAAACAACCTCGGATGATCATGAGAAAGCAACAATCGACTGAATGAAAGAACTAAGCTAATGAACGAAATGTGCACGCGGGCACGGAAGGAAAGACACCATTGGAGAGCGGTTACCAGCCAACGTGGACATGCTACAACCAAGGTGAGTTTACAGAAAAATAAAGTGAAGTGAGGTAAGAATCCAGTGAATGAATGCTTTCAAGGAACCAACCTGAGCGGCTTCAAGGAAAACACAGTACTCGATTTTGAATGGAATATCTCATGTTAGCTAAGATCAAGAGCAAGCGGCCCTCATTATAGGCTTAATATGAAGATTTTCTAACATTGAGCTCAAGGTCCTACATGATGCATGCTAGGCTAACAGAAAAAAAAATTAAAACAAACTAAAAGATAGAAGATAATCAAGGATAATATTGCTAAATCATCCAGACTTGGTCAGGAATCAAGATCTCTAAGCTAACACTAAGCCGAACCCCGTTTGTACACGCATCAACTCAGAAAGTGGAACCGTCCTCCCAAACCTTAGATGACCCAACGGCCTATCCGTGTGATCAAGACTCCCCTGGAATTATCACTATTTTTGATGAAGGGGAACTCAAATTCCAGGTTCATCAGAACCACAAGGTCCTTGATATGCTATATAAAGTAGATATCCTATAATAGAAATGCATACATGGAGTATACAAAAGAGAGAGTGATGTCACCAAAGAAGATATCTGAGCACCTCGAGACATGCATAACCTGTTCTTTTCTATGATCAAAGATCATTAGCTCAACAAACTCATAATGGATCAAGATATACATACATAAGTTCATCAAATATCCTTAATAATTCAAAATATAAATCTTAGGAAATGACGACTTCACACAGGGGCGCTAGAAAGACAAATGACGACAGCCACAGTGTCGCTAATTACTTTCAATGTTTAATTTGGAATCGAACTGAAAATAATGCCATCATGAGAGGGCGTTAAATAAATGACGACATTGAATGTGTCGCGATTCAAGAAAATGACGACAATATATCTGAAGAGGCGTGATCTTGCGCTGGTCTTGAGCTGAGGAGATGATCACCAGATAGTGAAATGAAAAGAAGGGAAACAGATCAGAGGGCCCAGGGATGGTTCCCTGGTGCAAACCCTCCGATGCTTAAGTCAGTAGAGCAATGGTGGAAGCTATGTAGGGAGGAGGAAAGAGATGCACAAGATCCCTCTACACCAATGTGGTGAAGTGGTTCCTACTCAGGAGTTTAGGCGTATGTTTGCCCTTACCTTTTGTTGGAGAGAGTCCCAGGTTTAAATAGTACACTGGCCTCATGAGTCCCGTAAGCTGAGGGGTTTCAGGCGGGAGTTACGTCCGTAACGACGTCCTCATCGTGGGACCTTTATAGCCTTGAGGGATCATGGGTCCCTGTGGGGATGTTTTTTGTTTAGGTTTATTTTACTAGGTTTATTAGACGTGCCAGCCACCGGAGTGACAATTCATTGTGTGCTCGACTTGACTCAGTCAGTCGATTGTGATATTCGTGTCAAGACCCTGAGTCCGTCATACCATAAAGGCTATGACGTTAATTACGTCCTTCCAAAGAAGGACAACCCTTGATTAATTGCCAAGAAAGGATGCCTCGGGGGCAAAATGAGATACGACTGTTACGCTAACTCCGCTAACGGGATGTGAAACATGCGTAGAGAACCATGCTACGTGGGACATGATAGCGATGTTATAACGCAAATCCGGCAGCACGTCCCCTTATTTGGGGCTATGCCAAAGGGAAATATAGGTCATTCACCCACAAAATGTCGGGATGAAAGCCAAAAGAGAGACGGGCGTAGCCCTGGATCCAAAAAGATTTGAATGTGACGGGATAGTGTCCGCTACCATATCGTTTGTTGATGTTCCCCTCAAAGGACCATTGGAGGACATGCAGTGGCAGAACTCCGAGGGTCCGTGGGGTGACAGAAGAAATATCGTATTCGGTATAATGTAGGGGTAAAACCCCTATTAATGTATCTCCGTGGACCTGGGTGAAAAACCATAATTCCCTCGTAAGGTGACGAAGGTTAGCACGGAGGTTGACAAGAAGGGGACATTTGAGTTTAGACTGCATTTGGGTTTAATGGGATTGTTGAGACGTTAGGCTTTGGATGGCACCTGTTAGTGAGACGAAACGGCGTGGATAGGAGTCGGCGCGAGGGGATTCCGGCGCGACGGGAGGCCAAAGGGCAGACGGCGCGGCATGGTCCCCGCGCACCCTTCACCCGTCGCGAGTTTGGCGCCGGGAGGAGGTGGCGCCGGGAGGAGACGGCGCCGGGAGGAGGTGGCGCCGGTAGCCATTTTGTTGGTTTTCTTCAGATGTTATGAGGGGTCTGATGAATTCAAAAGGGGATCCTCTATATTCAACGGGGATTTTATGGCAATAGTTGGGTGAGATAGAAGATGAGGGTGGACTCATTCACAAAGGGGTTCAAGGAGATCATGTAACTGTAAGGTATGTTCCCTGTGGTGGCCAAGATACCATGAGATGATATAGCTCAGCTTCTTGCCACGTAGTTAGGGGTTAAATGCAAAATTCTGATGAAAACATCATACTATGCGATCGAGTAAAAGTCTGAACAGATTTTGACAGCACCTCCCCTTATTTTGGGAGCGTGCCAAAAGGATATTATAGGCCATCCACTCACGAACTGTCGGAGTGGAAACCAAAATGAGAGCCGGGCGTAGCCCGAGATCCAAGGGATATAAATCATGTGGGACTTTATCCCCCCCTTTTGTGATATCCCAGGTACAGTCAACGGAGAACCTGCAATGGCAGGGCTCCATGACTTGTGGGGTTGTAGAATGTAGGGGAATAAACCCCTTTAATATGGCTCCCGTGAGGACGGAGGGAAAGGTAGTATGTCTCCATAGGGCAGGGTACGATGAGCAAGGTTGGCATAGCCTGGCGGCATTGGCACAAACGCATTGACGTGGCCAGAAGATGTAAAGGTATCGGCGCAAAGAAGGAGTTAGGCCTCGGCGCGAAATAGGAAACTAAACCGGCACGGCAAGCCCTCGGCGCGAGACTTGCGCCGAGAGGCTTAGGTGAGGTTTTTAGAAGGTTTTTAAGGCAGGGGCTTTGGGCGTTTGAAGAAAAAGGGTTTGTTCAAAAATCTGAAGACCGTTTTGGATGATCATAGAGAGGATGATTCGGGGTGGAGACAACCTTCCTTCTGGGGCCTCACTAGGAGCAGAACCATTCACGGAAATCTCACGATCCGGATTCGTCCCTTCTCATTTCACAGACGAGAAGCCATGAGATAGGCTGTCTTAGGCTCTCGTTGTAAGTGTAAAGTTGAAAGAATCATACGATGGAAGAACGTTCAACATAATTGGAAAATAGAGACGGTAAAGCATACGTAGAGGTGCAGCCATCAATATCCATAGCATATAGTGCAGAAGTAGAAACAAAAGAATAATGACGGGGGAGAACCCAACCCATCTTTCGTTAACTATTTCATCAGGAAAAAAAAAAGGCCGTACACAAGTTCAACTCGGGAGAAGAAGAAGCATACACCTACTCTATCCCTGAGCACAGGGTTACATTGGCATTCAGTGCTACATGAGCAGAGATGCTAGAAAACAGAGATACAAAGGAAAAGGGGACGATATTTAGACAGAGGAGAAAGGGGGAAGAGGAGCTGCAGCTGCTCAGGACGTCGAACGGCACACCCCACCTGACTTCTCCCTTCGAGCCTCTGCCCCTTTCTTTTCTTCAGCTTCTATGGAGGGCTCTCGAGCTTCCCCTTTCTTTCTTTTTCTTCTCTCTTTTCTCTGTTGCCTCCCTTGCCTCTCTCTTGTTTCTTCTCCCTTGTTGCCCTTTTTTTGTTTCTTCGAAGGGCACCCTTCTTATAGAGGGATGACCCTCATTCTCTCGGCCTGAGCTTCTCGGCGCGCCAGCATCCATCTTCCCGGCGTGGGAAGCCCTCGGCGCGTCTCAGTTCACATTTGGGCTTGGCCCATTTTCCTGTCATTCGGCACAGGATCCACCTAATGGACTCCTTCTGACAGTGGGCTTCTTGGCATATATATTAAGACTTCATGGAGCTTGTTTAACACCTTGCATTCACAAACACGTGTGAGGCACTGTGCATCCCACCTTCGGAGAATCAGAATTATCTGAGCATCCTTTTTTTAGCAGACAGATGATTGTCTAAATGTTGGTATGGTTTTATCAGCCCGACTACCTGAATGATAGCCGTACTAGGCAGCGGCCTAGCCAGAGATGGCTTTAGCCGAACAAAGTGTTAGGAATAGCGGGTCTCTTCTATTTTGATTCTCGGAACTTCCAGGGATGGAACAGGAGCCGCACCCTCGACTGGTCTTCAAAGCTATGAGTTTAATTTGGTCTCTTCTGGTATATTTTGGGTGTCAACAAATTCCCCCCACCCGTAGGTGGCGTGAGCGAAGAATGAGTGACACGGGACATGCGGGTGCACACTGCATCACACCTCGTAATTTCTTCAGGTCTGCTCATGTTCATTGTTCATTCTTATGACTCTGGGTCTTCATTCTGCTTGGACAATCCCAGTACTTTGTCAGTATACTCGGACATGTATCAGCATTCTTGATTTGATCTTCTGATTGCAGCACCCAGGATGAATCGAACGGCACACTGACGATCCTGGCACGGTCATCTCAACACGGCCGTCATCTCGGCGCGCTAGGTCTCGACGTAGCTGCTCTCGGCGCAATGGCCATCTCGGCGCGCCGCTTGGCGTTTTTGAATTTCGGCGCGAAGGCCGTCTTGGCGCGCCTTTTGGCGTGTTCGACAGTCGGCACGCAGGCCATCTCGACGCGCCTTTTGGCTGGGCCTATATAGGCGCCGAGAGGGGGGAGAGAGGCTCATTTCTCACCGAGCTCTCTCTCTCTCTTCGACCTCTTCTTCTTCCACTGCTTCTGCGATTGGCGTGGGGAGCATCCCCTTGACCGTTTTCTCCTTCGGGACTACGTCCCTCTTTATTGCGGAGTCACCCCCTCTTGGTGGGTGCTCTCCTATTTGACTTCTGGGCATACCCCGGATAAGGGGAGATGCTGTCAAAATTTTCCTTGAGATCTTCTTTTCTATTTTCTTCTTCATATCATCTTATTTTCCCTTGATTTTTGTCTGTAGCTACTACAATGGCCTCTTCTTCCAGCCGTGTTGCTTCCGGCGCTGCTGACGTTGACGCTTCCTCCCAAGGTAGGGTGTCTGGCCCTATTGTGACCTGGAGGAACGTCGGACAACTGGACCGGGGTCTCGGGAGGATCGCTATAGTTGATGAATCCTCTGACTCCGAAACAGACACGGTATCCTAGTCTCGCGTAGTGACCGTCGAGGGAGGGCTTGACTTCAATCGCAACGACGAGTATCGCCCGGACTTCTCGAAGGATCGGCACCTTACACTGTTCATCTGCACCTTCAGTGTCTCGGGGAAGAGAGATGTCATGCTGGCTCGGATGGTGGAGCGGGCCATGTTGTTGGACTAGGACAGCCTGAAAGGTTCTGTGTACCGCGGAGACACCATCTATCTCCCGGGAGAGCGACGCAAATGGAATGTCGTCTTGGGGGTGACAGAGCTGGAGGCAGAGCAGAAAATGCTGACACGGGCTCCAGAATTCACACCAGCTAGGTGGGATACCACTGCAGGTCGGGTCAACAGAGAAAAGCCCGGCTATGGTTTATTCTTGGCGCCCATCAATGGGGCTATAGGGACGAGCCATTCGTCCTGAACTGCTTGGCTATCTAGTTCAAATTCCAGTTGGCTGCTGGGTGGTTTGCAGACACGAAAGTGACCGATGCCCATCTCTTCCGTGTAGGAGCGGTAGATTTCATAGAATATGTTCTGAAGGAGTATGCGCCGTTGCTGGTTAGGGCCGGGGTGTATCACAGTGTATATGCATCCCGTTTTAGGTATCCCATCTCGAAAGGGTTGTGCTACAGTATGTTCGAAGTGTTCTGCCCGCAGTTCAATACTTTCTATACAGCAGAGGGCGAAACTTCTCTGGACCTCTGGAGCCTGTTACAGCTGTCGGGTCTGCCGATCAACGGAGAGCCCTATGAGGAGGTCTGCCTTCATGACTTCATCAAGGACGAGATAGATGGTGAAGGTGAATATTATTTCGGCTACTCATATCGGTACTTAATGAAAGCGTACCGCTCCCTCTGCTTGGCGCTGAATAGGGGGTCCTCAAAGGGGTATCGGCCTCGAGAGAAAAGCAGCAAATTGAGAGTCCGAGTAGGACATTGGATTCAGTATTTCTTCGGCGGCCCTATGAAGTACAGTGAGTTCCCCCATGTAGCTCCTGTCGCGGGTAAGCCCAGCAGACCGCCCAAGTTCAAGTCAGCGCTGCCCTCTTCCCTTCGACGGATTAGTCGCGGAGGACCGAATCCCACTGGGGCGGATCCCCTTACGCATTGCGCGGCTTACCTCACCTTCTGGTTGTGCACTATTGCTCTCCCACAGGGAGATGAGACAGTCATTAGGCCGGAGACAATATACCCAGCTTGTCAGATGGCTTGGGGCATGCGACTTGCACTATGCCCAGTAGCACTCTGCCTGATCTACAAATCTCTTGGAGATATTCATAGGCATCGGGTCCCACACTCTTTCAGAACAGTGGGGCCATTTCATTTCTTTAATGCCTGGGTGTACAATTTGTTCCCAGAGCTGGCTCCCAGGACTTTGCACACAGTGACACTGTATCCCAGGATGCTGTAGTTTGCTAATGTTGAACCCGGTCCGGTGTCTCAGCAACTTTTCTCTATCCGAGGCCGGTTGATAAGGGTCCCGATGGATTCAGCGGGGACCATCCATTTTTGGAATTTGGCCGCACATTCTTCTCCATTGGTGAACCGCCAGCGTGAATGTAAGCTCGAGGCAGTTGAGACTTTCACACATTTTATTTCAGGCAACACAGTGACCGGGCCAATTTTGGAGCCTGAGCTCATTGACTGGGCCTTGTCAATTCGCCCCAGTGTCTTAGTGTTCAGGAAGGGGGGCGCGGTTCATTTAGAACCTTACTATCCTTTTAGGTTTGGCCAAAGTTTTGGCTATGATCAGCATATCTCGCCTTCGGCGGCCCTGTTTCCCCTGGACAGCAGGTCGAAGCACGGCTCGACTATTGTAGCTGAGGGTCGCTCCTGGTGGTACTACTTTCACCGTCGGGACGCCAATGTTTTCAGAGTGCAGATGCCGAACCGAGTTCCCCGGGTCACTCCAGAGTATGTGAAGTGGTGGAATGCTCGAACGGGCTTTTATCGCAATGCCAGGGTGGCATGCTGGGATGTAGCTGAGCGCACCTTCCTGAGCCAGTAGCCTAGGCCAGTTTTCGACATTGAAGAAGCCCATTTGAAGAGGCTGTTCTCCCAACATCCGAAGGAGGTAGAGGTATATATAGCAGGCAGAAAAGCCGAAAAGAGGATGCAACTGAGCCGCTGGTGCCTTTACTTGCTGACATAGACGAAGATACTTTCACACAGAATCTAGAACATCTGTGTCAGATTGGTGGTTCCCGCCTGGAGCTTCAGCAGTACCCGTTCCCCATTGAGGAGCCGCTCTCCAAAGCAGTTTCATGGAAGTGCGAGGTGGACCGCTTTTGCTTGTACCGGGCATTTGTCAACAGAGAAGACAGGACCCCGACATATTATCAACATACATCTTGGCTGTTTGTCTTGATGAACATCCACTGACTGACCCTTGACAGTACCATAGCGACTGTCCTGGACAAGCCTTTGTTTGTATCTTTTCATTATGCCGACGTCTGGGGCTTCGACCACCTTGGCTTATATCATTGCATAGCTTCTCATGGTCATGCAAATCTGGCCGACCTAGCCGAGAAGTGCAAGAAGATTGGCGACATCTGCTGGCTCATTCGGGAGGCTACATCCCGATGCAAGGAAGTGGCTTATCAGTATTGGCCACTTTCATCTTTTTACAGTGGCCGGGCAGGTAAGCTCTCTTAGTTGACATGTAGAGTGGTTCATTGCTCAGCTCTTTTTATAACGGCATGCACTTCATTTGACAGACCGTCCAGATATAAAGCAGCAAGGGCTTTATAGAAAAATCATCTCTCAAGCCCAGAAGCCGGAATATTTTGAGGTTCCAGCACCGGCGCCGACCACCACTCCATTGCCACCTGGCAAAAAGAGAGAGGCCTCTGTGATGAAAGTTGCAATAGGCCGAGCAAAGAAAGCTAGGAAAACCTCTTCCAAGCAGCCTTGGATTGGTGCGGCTAAGACTCCTCTGCCTGAAGTGCCATCGTTCGAGCAATTTGCCGCTCAGAAAGAGGCCGCTCAGCAAGCGGCTGAAGGTGACATCACTTTCTCTCGCGGTCTAAAGGAGTGTTCCTTTCATGACGTCTTCATTTTTGACGCCCTTTTGTTTGACCTTAGCTCAAGGAGCGGTCGACACCACCACACATGCTGAAGAAGGTGTCTTGGAGGCGGGAGAGATAGGGTCTTCTGCCATAGCCGCGGCGGGGGTGACCAAAATAGCTACAGCCACCGGGGAGAGTCTCCTGCTGTTGATGAGGATGTCGGACTCCCTTCTCCTACCCCTGCCAGTGAGGTCGAGGGTGAGCCACGTGACTGTCATCCTTCTGACTCTTCTCTTTTATTGATCCTTTTGTTCCACCTTATGTATATGTTTATTGCAATGGCAGGAGTGGTTAGCACAGTGGTTGAGGCGCCTGCCGTGGATGCTCCTCCACAGCCTGAAGGGCATAAGACTGTGCTGAAGAAAGGTGTTATCCCATTGCGGCATGTAGTCACCCGCTCGGCGTCCTGCCAGGCGATAGAGGAGGCGGGCCAACCTAAGATCAGCATAGATATTTCCTCTAGTAGCTCCGCCACCCATTCTGACGAAGAAATCGACTATCATTCTTCAGAAAGTGACGAACAAGCCCCCGCGGTAGCCAGCAAAGGGGCCACGGCATCCTTCGTGCCGTTGAGTGATCCTGTGATTTTTAGTCCTCCGAGGTTGCCAATGACCTCATCGGAGGGAATGCTGCAGGAGGAATTTGACAGACTGGATATGGAGGTGGAGATAACCCCTCCTTTTGTTGCTTCATCTGTAGAGTTGGAATCTTCCATGCGGGCGCTTGAAGAGATGGATGCTGTAGCCATAGTAAGTTCTGCCGCCCCTCTACAGAGCCGCATATTTTTTCATTCTTTCCTGCCATCTTGGTGCTTACTGGGATCTTGTTCCAGGAGCCTGACACCGCCATTCACCCTCCGGTACCACCTTCTGGTGCTATCGTGGCTTCATCGGAGGCTTCGGACGTGCTACCACTGGCCACCGTGTCTTCTTCGAGGGTAGTTACCATACTTCGCCCTATGCCAGTAAGAGTACACGTAGCTGCCGAAGTATCATCAATGGAGCCGAGCCCGTTGGGAGAGAGCCTCGCCCTGGTGCCGGCAATAGAGTTGAGAGCCGAAGCCGACATGTCAAGGGGTTCTACCTTTGTCCCGGCAGCCATAATGACCATTGCGCCTGACTCTGCGACTCCATCCGTGCCAGAAATAGAGTCGGAACCTCTGCCTCTTCCAGCATCTGTGGAAGAAAGTTCTTCAAGGATCTCGACGGAGCAAGAGCATGCTGCCGTGGTACCTGCTATTTCAGCCCTGGTGGCCGTTCCATCTTCTTCTTTCGTGGCAGATATTGGCTCGTGGGCCTCCATAGACAGGGAGGTGACCTTTGAGGTGGCTCCGGTAGCCTCCCTGGGCTTTACTTCATCGGAGGAGTTGGTCTGGCAGTATTTGGAGATGTTGCGCCAGGTCGTGGAATCTCAACCGACACTATCTTACCCCCAGCTGAAGGAAGTGACCGAGCGACTGACGATCGGGCTACAGGCATTAGGCTGTCCTTTGGACACCTGGACCTAGTGGGTGCTGTTCCTGTTAAAATTCGTAAACCGCCGGGACTTTCTTGGTAGAGTGATGAATGACCGTCTAGCGGCCCTAAAATTGTAGAAAACTGACTGTCAGGCAGAGCTGACATCTCTGATTTCCGATCTTCAGAAGAGCAAAGCTCATGTTGAAGCATCTGCTGCTCGGGCACATATTCTGCGTAGCCGACGAGAAGAACTCCGGGCTGAATTGGCCACCATTGAAGCTGAGATACCACAGTTGGAGGCTGCAGAAGTCCAAGGCATCGAGGAAACTTCTTTATTAGAGGGTCGGGTCGCGTCCCTGGAGACTGAGGTGACTCACGTTCAGGAGGAAGAAATGTAGCTCCATGAACTGGGAGCGGCTCCACATGTTGGGCTCATTGACTTCGTAGATATTTTCAGGCGGTCATAGCCGATCTGCCTTTGTAATTCACTCCCTTCGAAGGGCCCTTTTTGTATCCATCCCTTCCCTTTTGTAATGAAATACGAGCTTCCTTCACTGTTTTCGGTGTCCATCTTTGCACCTATATTCTGTTACATCTTGTGGCAATTTTGGCGACCCGTTTGGAAGTGCACCCATGTCTGTGCCGCAGGAGAGCATCCACCCTTTCAAGGAAATGATGGGGGCCTCGCTCCACCGCGTGACGGGGTTCCAGAGGTTGCCAGGTTGGTGCAGACGTAAGTCTTGCCGATAAGAAACATCGGAAATACGACTGCTGGCTAATGAAAGGTCCATCCAGGATAGGCTTCATCATTGGTAGGGAAACTGATGGGAGTGTGACTTAGAGGCATAGCATATACCTTATAGTAATCCCATTATTGACCCTGGTTCGGGGGAATGTTGACCGACCTTGTCGATGGTGACAAGGGTCGAAAAGGTAGCAACCGATCTTGCCGATGGTGACAAGGGTCGAAAGGGGTAGACGGTCTTTCCGAAGGTGACAAGGACCGGAAAGGGTAGCGACCGATCTTGCCGATGGTGACAAGGGTTGAAAGGGTAGACGGTCTTGCCGATGGTGACAAGGACCAGAAAGGGTAGCGACCGATCTTGCCGATGGTGGCAAGGGTCGAAAGGGTAGACGGTCTTGCCGATGGTGACAAGGACCGGAAAGGGTAGCGATCGATCTTGCCGATGGTGACAAGGGTCGAAAGGGTAGACGGTCTTGCCGATGATGACACGGATCGGAAAGGGTAGCGACCGATCTTGCCGATGGTGACAAGGGTCGAAAGGGTAGGCGGCCTTGCTGATGGTGACAAGGACCGGAAAGGGTAGAGACCGATCTTGCCGATGGTGACAAGGGTCGAAAGGGTAGACGATCTTGCCGATGGTGACAAGGACCGGAAAGGGTAGCGACCGATCTTGCCGATGGTGACAAGGGTCGAAAGGGTAGACGGTCTTGCCGATGGTGACAAGGACCGAAAGGGTAGCGACCGATCTTGCCGATGGTGACAAGGGTCGAAAGGGTAGACGGTCTTGTCGATGGTGACAAGGACCGGAAAGGGTAGCGACCGATCTTGCCGATGGTGGCAAGGGTCGAAAGGGTAGACGGTCTTACCGATGGTGACAAGGACCGGAAAGGGTAGCGACCGATCTTGCCGATGGTGGCAAGGGTCGCAAGGGTAGACGGTATTGTCGATGGTGACAAGGACCAGAAAGGGTAGCAACCGATCTTGCCGATGGTGACAAGGGTCGAAAGGGTAGACGGTCTTGCTGATGGTGACAAGGACCGAAAAGGGTAGCGACCGATCTTGCCGATGGTGACAAGGGTCGAAAGGGTAGACGGTCTTACCGATGGTGACAAGGACCAGAAAGGGTAGCGACCGATCTTGTCGATGGTGGCAAGGGTCGAAAGGGTAGACGGTCTTGCCGATGGTGACAAGGACTAGAAAGGGTAGCGACCGATCTTGCCGATGGTGACAAGGGTCGAAAGGGTAGACGGTCTTGTCGATGGTGACAAGGACCGGAAAGGGTAGCGACCGATCTTGCCTATGGTGACAAGGGTCGAAAGGGTAGACGGTCTTGCTGATGGTGACAAGGACCGAAGAGGGTAGCGACCGATCTTGCCGATGGTGACAAGGGTCGAAAGGGTAGATGGTCTTGCCGATGGTGACAAGGATCGGAAATGGTAGCGACCGATCTTGCCGATGGTGACAAGGGTCGAAAGGGTAGATGGTCTTGCCGATGGTGACAAGGACCGGAAAGGGTAGACGATCTTGTCGATGGTGACACTTGTCCACGATCTCCATTATTGCTATTGCTTTGTCGGATGGAGAGTGAGAGCTCGGCCCAAATTGCTAGTACCGTGAGTGACCACCGCGGGCAAGTTGAGAGTGAATACACTTAACCCACACCCTTGGTGTGTTGGCCGCCCATGATTTGGGCATCCTAGGCCCATTTGGGGTTCTCCCCAAGTTAGCCAATCTTTAGAGCCTCAAGGTCCCGCCTCGGACCCTCTCCAACATTCCCTAGTCGCCATCGGGCACTAGTGTGCACCATACGGGTGAGCTCGCTAGTGTGAGTCCGCTGCTCAAACTTGAATGCTTGCAAAATAGGTCCATAGGTGGTGTTACATCAACTAGTATCTGATGGGGGCATCCCTTGCCCCTCCACTTTTTTGAGGCTCTGATCGTCGTCGGCTTATGCCATTATGTTCGTCATGTGTTTGTGAGTCTAGTCATGTAATTTTTATATTTTATTTGAGTCTTAAACCATGTAATTTTCTTATTATTTGAGTCATGTACCTAGGTTAGTAGGTTATCTACCAAAGTCTTGTGTCATTATGTTGGTTTGTTAAGCTATTGGGCCCAACTAGTGGGCTAGGCCCAGGGGCACCCCTCCCTTGGACTGCTTTGGTCATTAGTTAGCTTGTCAGGGTCATTATGGTCATTTGAAAGTATGGAGCCTATAAATAGGCCTCCCCTCCCTCTCATTGTAATAACTTTTGATGAATCAATTTGAATAGAAATATTTCCCAAGTCTCACTCCCCTCCACTAAATTTCTCTTCTCTCTCTCTCTCTCTTATTATCTCTCTCTCCTTCTCTCTCTTCAAGAAGGGGGCGCACCATTCTCTCTCTCCTCCCTCCTCCCAACCACTCCCAACCCCCACCTACCTCCATTAACTCCACACAACTTCCCATAGCCCCTCTTTACTCCACATCTAGTTCCAAGAACCCTCCACCAATCTAAGCCCTACTTCCCAACCACCACCTACCCCCCTCCACTTCCCTAAGCACCCTACCACCTTCCCAAGGCTGAATTAACATCTCCCAAAGCCCAAATTCGAAATTCCCTCCCCTCTCCCATCCCTCCCACACCCTAGGTCAACCCAAACCAGACCCCCCTTGGTCTGGTCGCCCTCCCCATCCTCTCACACTCACTGTAACACCCCGTATAAAAAAATGAAAAAAAAACAATTATTATTAATAATATTTTCCAAATAAAAAAAATTTATATTAGATAAACCCTATGGGAAGCTTAAGTAAGAAGTTGGAACACAGATCTATCATATATAAATGTTATTTACTTAACAAGTGGTTTCCTAGTGTAGTTCGTTAAGTGACTTACCTTTAAACCCAATGACCAGGGTTCAAATCCTAGCATCCACCATTTTATACGTTTTGTGCCAAATAATTATATGCTATAGGCTACTTGCACCGACACAGGGCCACAAGGCCCTATAATTTAGCTTACATGTTATAGGCTACTTGAGCCACAAGGCCCCATAATTTAGCTTACATGCTATAGGCTACTTGCACCGACACAGGGCCACAAGGCCCTATAATTTAGCTTACATGACCACAAACAAACCTGCGTTGGCATATGTCCTCTTCTCAGACATGAACAGCCCATTTGAGCTGGCATCGCACTGAGATGCGAATTATGTAGCATCTTATCCCCTCGTGACTATCCCAAAACACTATAATACTCCCTATATCGAGACTCCCTTCATTCTTCCAAAGGGTTGCTGCTGCTATAGAGAAGGGGAGTCTCCGACATTGGAGAAGAAAGCTGCCCTTATACCTGAGGTAGGTGTTCTCAATTTTTAACTAAACTAGTAGCTAATCTAGGATGATTAGTCTAGGCAGTTAGTCTTAGGCTCATCTCCCATGCGATATTTCGTGTTTATACAGCATGTGTTAGCCTCGTAGATAGCATGCAATAGCTTCAATCTGGAACAATTAGCAAGTATTAATTTCATGTCCTAGATAATTAATATGTATTAGCTTTATTAACTAATCTATTAACAGCATATTGCATGTTAAATGTCAACACCTCGCGTAAGTGTCAACACCAGTGCTGACACCTCATGTAGATGTCGACACACACCTCGCGTAAGTGTCAACACCAGTGTTGACACCTCGCGTAGGTGTCAACACCAGTGTTGACACCTCATGTAGATGTCGACACACACCTCGCGTAAGTGTCAACACCAGTGTTGACACCTCGCGTAAGTGTCAACACCAGTGTTGACACCTCATGTAGATATCGACACAGGTGTCGACACACAGTACACTTCATCAACACCTCATTGCTAAGCAACTCATGTGTCGACACAGGTGTCGACACCGGTTTGACACAGGTGTCAGACACATAATACATAAGCAACTCATGTGTCGACACAGGTGTCGACACCGGTGTTGACACAGGTGTCGACACACAATATATACATGAACATATAAGCGCCTCATGTGTCGACACAGGTGTCGACACCGGTGTTGACACCGGTGTTGACACAGGTGTCGACACATAATACATACGTGAACTTATTACCCGCAGAGAACCTCATGTGTCGACACAGGTGTCGACACCGGTGTCGACACACAAAATATTGTAATACGAACTGTACAACAGAGACCAAAAATGAATAGTAAGTGTCGACACTAGTGTCAACACATGCTGTGAACTTAATGAAAAACAACTAAAACCCCTCAAAACAAGTGAAGGAAATTGTGAACAATTTATGAACCTCCATTAATAGTATATATGTAACACCTCCATTATACTTCCATTAATTGTATATATAAAACACATTCATTATATAATGTTAGACAAGAATATATATATATATATAACTAATGTCTACACCTCCAGTATATGCTGTTAGAACTAATGTCTACACCTCCATTCTCACCTAATATATATAGAGAACAGAATATAATAATAAAATGGACTCCTTCATTCTTTGTAGAATGAAATTATAGTTTTTTTTGAAAAATCTAATTTTCACTACATTAGTTTATACATACTAAAAATTAAACTATTTCCAGCATGTTAAAAGTGACTTCCAATATGATAGAATTATTTTATACATACAGAGATATAAAAATCATTTTCAGCATGTTAAAATCTATTTAAAGCTATTTTGTGCATATAAAACTTACTTTCCTATTAAATAAAGTAGTAAGTTATGAAAATTACTTCCAGCATGATAACACTTCTTCCAGTATGGTAAAAATTATTCCAGCATGTTATAATTATTTTTGGCATGTTATAGTTATTTTCAGTGTATTAAAACTATTTTTCAGCATGATAATTCTATTTTTCTATCAAATAATTAGCAAATAAATGTAGAAAAATAATTTTTAGCATGATAAAAATTATGTTGGTATCAGCAAATTTCTGTAATCATCATGGTAACCTTATCTTATCATCCTATCAGTAAGTTAATTAATTTTAGCATGTTAATAATTAATTTTCAACATGTAAAAAAATTAAATCCAGCATGAAAAATTTATTTTTATCATCTCACCAGTAAAGTAACATATGAAACTCATTCTCAACGTGTTATTATCATTTTTAGCAAGTTAGAATTATATTCAACATAAAAACTTATTTTCATAATTAAATTCTAATTATTTTAATAATTCACCATTTTGGCTAACTCATATATGTATATCAGACAGAAGATATACATACCTATAACCTCCATTATATTGACAGAATTATATAAGCTGATATATATATACATATACATATTGGATAAATATATATATATTTATAACTAATATCGACATTTGTGTCAACACCAGCAAGTTAGTCTCGAACTCCTATTGCCATTAGCATGTATCGAACATTACGGGTTTTACTCCTAGTTCGTCCCTATATAACGATACGTCTTGGATTCTATTCTACAATCCACCTTATAAACATCCTACCGGGTCAATCCTTGAAATTCCATATTGGTTATAAATGAGAGTGGATGTCGACAAACATGACTAATGCTGTGCATATAGGGCCCGGTCTGGTCCTGGGAGGAGCACCCGAAGGTACTTGTGCCCATGGGAGTTTATTGACCACGGTGTTTGACATTACACCGGAGTATTTGCTTGCTAGACTTTAGGCATTCCACTCATTCTCGTGATATTAGTTGATTGATTGACTTGAGACCCGCGGAAGGGTAAAAGTGTTTATTTGACTGCATTGATAAATAGCCAATTCCAGTTATACATGTTTGAAACTACTTTGCTTACTATTGCTAACTTGATTAACATGTTGCTATTCCAGTTATTACTTCTCAGTTATCACTGGCTTGATATCATTTGCTATCACTTGCTACTGCTGCTTGAAATTGTACAATCTATATACTCTCACTCTCTACTCCTGTCGATTTTACGATTCTTTGATATCTATCTGTCTGCATGCATACTTTACCTACATTAAATAAATGGATAATTCACTTAAAGCATGTTAGAACTTGAGATGTAAATCCTACTGAGCGATTCGCTCATCTAGTTATTTTCTAACCTTTTCAGGTAGTGCGAATATCAGCCAGAACTCGGAAGGGAATGAGTCTGAGTGATGAGTGTAGAAATGGAGTTATCATGTTGTCTTGTTAATTGTGGAGTAGTAATTATGTCATTTGTATCCAGTTATGTCAGATGTGAGTTGTATTAGTCTAATTTATTAGAACTGTAATAAGGGCTTGAAGCCTAGTAGTCGGACTCGAGAAATGTGTGTAATTGTCTTTTGGTCAGTGGTAACAACTGTCATCTCAGATTATTTGTATTAATTTCAAGTTAAATCTTAGTTATCTGCGCACTCTATTAACTATCAAAATGAAGAATTCCATTGAATAGCTAGCTCGCTTTGGTTCTATATAAAACTGTCGCGCCACGGGTAAGCTTCCGCGCTCGGGACGTTTCACTCACCCTCTCTCTAGTGCACACCCACCCTCATCTCCACCTCCAGCTGCTCCAGCCCCCCCTCTCCATCTATCCCTGCCACTCCAGACCCCCTGAAGCCCTAGCCACGTCCTTCCCATCTTCTCCAGCCATCAGCCAACGTCCCTCTTGCTGAGTTGCCCCACTCCTACATCATTTGCCACCATCAAGTTGCAGCTCCATCAGCAGTTCGCAGGCAGCAAGATCGGGTCCTGGAAGCAGCTTCATCTTCGACACTTCCCCTCATCTTCTGGTGGCATGGCATACACCGTTGGAAAGGTCGTCCAAGGAGCTTTCTAGGAGAGGTGGTTTCATCTTCGTCCACACACCGAGTTGCCGGTAGGAGCGATTCTCCCTCGACTGCGCAAGATCTCTTAGGCAGGGAACCAGAGCAAGAGTGTAAGCTCGACCATGAAGACTCTTTTGGTATTCAGATCAAGTGTTCTTCAGAAAAAATCTTCCCTCTCAAGTCCTCTTTCATCCTCAAGAAGCAGAGCTGAATTTGGACATCGGCATTTAAAGTTACGAATTTTCTACTCCAAGTGTGTCAGGTCAGTTTACAGGAGCCAGAACCGACACCCCTCTACTCATCTAATTGTCTCGATCTTCTCCGACATCTGCCGACCACACCGTTGGTGCCGACAGAAAGAAGACTCGACCACAGTTCCAACAGTTCAGGTCTCGTCTCAATCAAAGCTTGGTAGAGATCGTGGCACCCTCTGCAACCAGCCACATTGTTCTGCACCAGACAGAGGCAGAACCAATCAGTCCGGTTCCAGACTCTGCCCCGGCCAGCAACGACTTTACCAAGCTCATAAAAAATTTAGAGATCATCCTTGGTCCGTTGTCAAGCTTTTGGCGCAAGTCTCATCAAGTTCTGAGCTCTATGGAATTTTTGGTAGCATCATCACCGCCCCACTGTCCGGCAACTCTGAGATTGGCAGAACCGGCAACGCTCCGAACGTCGGGTTTTCTTCATAACTCCCCCACCCCGCTTGGCCGGCTGATGGCCCCTCCCTTCGTGGAGGTAGTTTTGTATGTAATTAGCTTAATCCCCACCCGAAGATCACTCCTCCTACGAGAGGCATAGTGTTGTACTCTTTGCCCTTTCAGGTCAACCTACATCGCCGCGGCGATCGGGTGTATACCCTCGCCTCCCGGCGTGCCCTCGTCTCCGAGCGGGATCGGTGTCTTCACACCGATCAGGTGAGCCTCTGATACTAACCTTGATAGCCTTACTTCTGCGAGTTTAGTATTACTTTGATTGCTCGTCAGACGGTGAGAAGAGGGCCCGTACTTGTATGCTCTTTTGTTGGTGCCCACCGCGGTCCGGGAGAGAGTGCCACCCAAAACCCCGCCCTGCGAGCCAGCCACCCACTAAGTTGGGAATCCTAGACTCTTTGGGGTCAGTCTAAGTCAACTAAGTCCATTAGAATCATTGGGTCCCGCCTCGGACCCTTGCCATCATCCCCCGGCCCCGCCGGGTGATCGCGTGTGCCGTGAGAGTAAGACGCTATTGTGAGAATCATTGGAGTGCTTGTATGCTTGCGGGTCTAGGTCCTAGGTTGCTCATTTCATGCTTAGTCATCCTTGGGCTGTTTCACATCAAGTGGTATCAGAGCAAGTTCACAACTTGTCTCTATCAAGTTGGTCCTAGGGCATGTTTATGCATTTAGAGTCATCGGTTGCATCTTTTGGTCCCTAGCATGGCCACCTCTTACCAACCTCACCAATCGGTCCTCTCCATAAGTCCAAACCACCAAAGGATGCCTACCACTAACACACATAACCTCCAGGGCCATGTCAATTACCTTATGAAGGCCTTGACCCATGCCATTGGGCGGCTTGATAACATATCGGGTCGACTCAACCAACTTGGAGAAAATGGGCCCGCCCCAAAGACGGACGATAGGGGGGCATGTCCCCCACCTCCCATATTTGATGGAACTCAACCTAGTGACTATTTAGATTGGGAAGTCTCGATAGACCATTACTTCACTTGGTATCCCATGTCCGAGGATGAGAAAGTCTGATTTGCCAAATTACAACTTATCAAACGGGCCCACACTCATTGGTTGAAAATTGAAGGCTGAAGGATAATTAGAAGGGAAGCTCCCCTCACAACATGGGGGGACATGAAGGAACAACTTAGGGCTACATATATTTTCCCCTCCCATTCCAAACACCAAAGCCCAAAGAGCATTTCAACTCCTTCATTTCCCCTTGGCCAACCCAAGACCCTAATCACGCATTCCCCACCATTTCCCACCTTCCCTACTCCAACCGCAACATCTACATCCTACACCACAACCATATGTCCACATACCCAATTGGACCCCATGTCCACCCCTCCACCTAGGCCCATAATGGCCACCACCCCCAAACCAAACTCCCCTCACCCAACCCACTTTCCACCTCCCACCCCAATCCTACCCCAATTTAGGCCTCCACTACTTCCACTCCTAAGTACAACCCACGTCCAACCTTGCTCACCTCCTCGGGTGCCCCATGCATCGACTAACACCAACCCATCCACCATAGACCTTCCTACCCCATTGTCCTTAGGAGTTTCCACCCACACACCCACCCAAGTGGAGAGGGATACCAATCCGGATCCACCTCCCAAAATCGAGGAAATCCAAGGGCCACACAACTCACCCACCACTCCTAGCCTAGCTCCTCAAGAGCTACACACCCTTCCCTATGACACCATCACCATAGATAAGTCCGTACTCCAATGGCTCAAGCGAGGCCTCACCATTCCTAGTTCACAACCAAGCCACCTACCCATGGGACATCAATCCCAAATCATTCCCACTCAGCCTCATGTCACTTATCAAACCTCCTATTGTGTAGAAGATTTGGGAGACTTAGTGGCCTACTTACATTGGCAAGTCCACTTGACCGATATGCTAGCCATGAGGCCGTCGGAGTCTAGCACCATTAGCCTAGCTTACCCCACCGTTGGCTCCATCACTTCATCTACACCAATGGCCAATTTACAAGTGAGATCATACTCCTTCTTCCCATGGAGGAGGAACCCATCCTAGTCTACTCCCCAACCATTAAGATCCCAAGTGCTTTGATTGGCCAACCCATTAGCAACCTTGGCCCAATTATCTTGGAGGAGGATGACTCACCATTGGAGGACCTTGAGAACATGGAGTACCCCTACCTAGGTGACCCTTACCATGATCCCTTTAACCCCTTCCTAAGGGAGCCTAGATCTCCATGTAACCCACTCCCCCTATTCACCACCCACCACCCTACCCATATTGCCCATGTTGACCCAAACTCCTCCCTTCCTAGAATCGGGTTACACCATGAGAGCATTGACCTTAGGCAACAAACACCTTGGGATTGATGAAATGCCCCACCCCATAACCACCTTCCTAGATCCCTTCGACCCATTCACATGGAAGTTCAAAAGTCATCCCACATCTATGCACATGGAAGTCACCCTTGGGATAAACATGCATGTGTCTAGGCTTACCACACCATTTGACATGATTTATAAGTCGGGTACATTCATTCACATCACCCACATGTCAAGTATAAAGCATAAGTGGACCGTATTTGGATGTATTGGCCCACCTTCATTCATCATGAGTCTTAAGCATGAGAGGAGCATACATGGATGTCCAGGACCCCCGACATTTGTCACACCCATGCATAAAAGGTTAATCTATGGATGTCCCGGCCCTCCTAAGTCTGTCACAGTCTTCATGGAATCAAAGTGTGATCGGTCTACATTTGGCTGCCCAAGTCCACCTTTGCACACCATACTTTTCACACCAACATCACATCATAGTGCATGGCATACGCATTCTCGCAAGCATATAGGAAAGAGCAATGAGACTTACAAAAGGCGGACAGATGCTCATCGACGCCACTGCGAGTTCTAAGTGGGAGACTTGGTGATGGTGAGGACGGAGCGGCTCCTTCCGGGACCTGCCTCCAAGTTGAGGGTACGAGGTTCTGGACCCTTTCGAGTTCTGAGACGACTTGGCAGTAGTGCTTATGAGCTAGGCCTACCTAAGGGTTTTGGGGTACACCCTACTTTCAATGTGGGGACCTGGTACCCTACAAGGGCCCCGCGGTGGAACCCAGTGAGGAGCTCGAGCCTTTACCCCCCCTTGAGAGAGACACTCCCGGTGGGACTCCACTTCATAGCTTGAGAGACCGACGAGAGCAGGTAGAGGCAATACTGGATGAGCAGAGTATCATTACTAGACACAAGGTGTATCAGCGCTACCTGGTTAGGTGGAAGAACCGTCGCCCGATTGATGATACTTGGGCGAGTCGGGAGGACCTGTTGCGACTTGACCTCGACATTCTGGAGCTGGTACTATCGCCAGGCGGACCCATACTCGACGGGGTCGAGTTCTCCCCACCCCGGGGGTATGATGGGGGCATCCCTTGCCCCTCCACTTTTTTGAGGCTCGGATCGTCGTCGGCTTATGCCATTATGTTCGTCATGTGTTTGTGAGTCTAGTCATGTAATTTTTATATTTTATTTGAGTCTTAAACCATGTAATTTTCCTATTATTTGAGTCATGTACCTAGGTTAGTAGGTTATCTACCAAAGTCTTGTGTCATTATGTTGGTTTGTTAAGCTATTGGGCCCAACTAGTGGGCTAGGCCCAGGGGCACCCCTCCCTTGGACTGCTTTGGTCATTAGTTAGCTTGTCAGGGTCATTATGGTCATATGAAAGTATGGATCCTATAAATAGGCCTCCCCTCCCTCTCATTGTAACAACTTTTGATGAATCAATTTGAATAGAAATATTTCCCAAGTCTCACTCCCCTCCACTAAATTTCTCTTCTCTCTCTCTCTCTCTCTCATTATCTCTCTCTCCCTCTCTCTCTTCAAGAAGGGGGCGCACCATTCTCTCTCTCCTCCATCCTCCCAACCACTCCCAACCCCCACCTACCTCCATTAACTCCACACAACTTCCCATAGCCCCTCTTTACTCCACATCTAGTTCCAAGAACCCTCCACCAATCTAAGCCCAACTTCCCAACCACCACCTACCCCCCTCCACTTCCCTAAGCACCCTACCACCTTCCCAAGGCTGAATTAACCTCTCCCAAAGCCCAAATTCGAAATTCCCTCCCCTCTCCCATCCCTCCCACACCCTAGGTCGACCCAAACCAGACCCCCCTTGGTCTGGTCGCCCTCCCCATCCTCCTCTCACACTCACCCTCTCTCTAGTGCACACCCACCCCTCATCTCCACCTCCAGCTGCTCCAGCCCCCCCTCTCCATCTATCCCTGCCACTCTAGACCCCCTGAAGCCCTAGCCACGTCCTTCCCATCTTCTCCAGCCATCAGCCAACCTCCCTCTTGCTGAATTGCCTCACTCCTACATCATTTGCCACCATCAAGTTGCAGCTCCATCAGCAGTTCGCAGGCAGCAAGATCGGGTCCTGGAAGTAGCTTCATCTCCGACACTTCCCCTCATCTTCTGGTGGCATGGCATACACTGTTGGAAAGGTCGTCCAAGGAGCTTTCTAGGAGAGGTGGTTTCATCTTCGTCCAAGCCCCGAGCTGCCGGTAGGAGTGATTCTCCCTCGACTGTGCAAGATCTCTCAGGCAGGGAACCAGAGCGAGAGTGGAAGCTCGACCACGAAAAATATTTTGGGATTCAGATCAAGTGTTCTTCCGTAAAAATCTTCCCTCTCAAGTCCTCTTTCATCCCCAAGAAGCAGAGCTGCATTTGGACATTGGCATCTAATGTTACGAATTTTCTACTCCAAGTGTGTCAGGTCAGTTTACTGGAGCCAGAACCGAAACCCCTCTACTCATCTAATCGTCTCGGTCTTCTCCGACATCTGCCGACCACGCCGTTGGTGCCGACAGAAAGAAGACTCGACCACGGTTCCAACGGTTTAGGTCTCGTCTCAATCAGAGCTTGGTAGAGATCGTGCCACCCTCTGTAACCAGCCACATTGTTCTGCACTAGATAGAGGCAGAACCAATCAGTCCGGTTCCAGACTCTGCCCCGGCCAGCAACGACTTTACCAAGCTCAGCAAAAATTCAGAGATCATCCTTGGTCTGTTGGAAAGCTTTTGGCGCAAGTCTCATCAAGTTCTGAGCTCTGTTGAATTTTTGGCAGCATCATCACCGCCCCACTGTCCGGCAACTCTGAGATTGGCAGAACCGGCAACGCTCCGAACGTCGGGTTTTCTTCATAACTCCCCCACCCCACTTGGCCGGCTGAAGGCCCCTCCCTGCGTGGAGGTAGTTTTGGATGTAATTAGCTTAATCCCCACCCCAAGATCACCCCTCCTGCGAGAGGCGTAGTGTTGTACTCTTTGCACTTTCAGGTCAAGCTACATCGCCGCGGCGATCGGGTGTATACCCTCGCCTCCCGGCGCGCCCTCGTCTCCGAGCGGGATCGGTGTCTTCACACCGATCAGGTGAGCCTCTGATACTAACCTTGATAGCCTTACTTCTGTGAGTTTAGTATTGCTTTGATTGCTCGTCGGACGGTGAGAAGAGGGCTCGTACTTGTATGCTCTTTTGTTGGTGCCCACCGCGGTCCGGGAGAGAGTGCCACCCAAAACCCCGCCCTGGGAGCCAGGCGCCCACTAAGTTAGGAATCCTAGACTCTTTGGGGTCAGCCTAAGCGAACTAAGTCCATTAGAATCATTGGGTCCCGCCTCGGACCCTTGCCATCATCCCCCGGCCCCGCCGGGTGATCGCGTGTGCTGTGAGAGTAAGACGCTATTGTGAGAATCATTGGAGTGCTTGTATGCTTGCGGGTCTAGGTCCTAGGTTGCTCATTTCATGCTTAGTCATCCTTGGGCTGTTTCACCTCAGTATCAGAGCAAGTTCACAACTTGTCTCTATCATGTTGGTCCTAAGATGCTCATATGCATTTAGAGTCTTCGGTTGCATCTCTTTTGTCCACTAGCATGGCTACTTCATGTAAGTCACATCTATCTCACTCGGCCCTCCGCAAAGGTCCGATTGACACCCCTTTGGACAAAGTCCTATTTGAGGACCTTATCTTTAACGGATACCACCCTAGTGCATATTTAGAGTGGGAGGAAAACATGGACAAATACTTTAAAAGGAATCCAATGACTGAACCTATAAAAATCGACCTTGCCAAGAGTCGACTTGTGTACTATGCCGAGGATAGGTGGAAGTTCATTGAACAATTTAGGAGGGTTATGAGGCTAGAGCCTATTAACACATGGGAGAACATGAGAGCCGAACTTAGGAAAGTCTACACTCCCCGACCTCCTCCCTCCTACCCGGGTTACCAAAACTCGAGGAGCACTCCCACTCCTCCAACCCCACCCGTCCAAACCCTTACCACTAGAACCCAAGTGTCCAAAGCCTCCACCTCCCCACCTAATCCCATGAGGGCCCCCACACCCCAACCAAACCCCCCTTCCCTAACCTACACTAGTCAAGCCCCTTTAACCCCCACTTCCACCCCAAACGATCCCAAGGGCAAGAGACCCTTAACCGGTCCGATTCCCTCCATAAGGACCACCACTCATCCAACATTCACCACTCAAACCCAAGTGGACCCCATGACCATCCCTCCATCTAGGCCCATAATGGCCATCACCCCCCAACCCAAAACCCCTCACGCAACCCACCTCCCCCTTCCTACACCAATCTTTCCCCAACCTAGGCCTCCTCTACTTCCCCTTCCTATCCAAATTCAAGTCCACCCTTGCCCACCACCCCAAGTGCACCATGCTCCAGCTATCACCAATTCTCCCGCCTTAGCCCTACCCAACCCATTAACACTAGGAATTGAAACCCACTCACCCATCCACATGGAAATAGATGCTAGTCCCGAACAAAAACCTACCCTAGAGGAAATCCAAGAACCTCCACTTCCACCCACCTCTCCTAGTCCGGATCCTCAAAAGCCACACACCTTCACCATGAATGAAGTCATACTCCAATGGCTCAAACAAGGACCCACCCTTCCTAGCTCACCCCCACCCCTCTCACCATTGGGATATCCATCCCAAATTGCCCCCCTCTACTCCTATCACACCACAATCCAATCCTACTATAAGGTAGAAGGTTGGGATGATCTCCTCAAGGGTTTAGAATGGCAACTAGGGTTGACTTGCTTATTGACCTTAGGAAAGGCCCACCCAAAAGGCCTTAGTCTCATCCACCCATGTGATGGTTCTATCACCTCGATCTTCACCATTGGTTGCTACACTAGTGACCTCCTTCTCATTCTCCCTATGGATGAAAAACCCATCATGATCCACTCCACTTCCATTGAGATCCCAAGTACCTTGATCAACTGGCCCACTAACGACCTTGGTCCAATTACCTTGAGGGAGGAGGACCCACCGTGTGAAGACCATGTGGGCATAGAGTCTCTTCTTCTAGGAAACCCAGTCCATGACCCCTTTGATCCCTTCCTTTGGGAGTATGGGTACCCACTTGACCCACCCACATCACCCACCACCCACCCTTTCCTACCCCCACCCACCATGTTGGGCCAAGCCCACCTCATCCATGACCTAGGTTATACCATAGAAATCATGACCATAGGCAACACCCGCCTAGAGATCAAGAAAGTGCCCCACCCCATATCCACCTACCTAAATCCCTTCGACCCTTTTGAGTGGAAGCTCAAAGGCCACCCCACCATCCCACATGAGGAAGTCATCTTTGGGAAAGGAATTCATATGTCTTGGCACATCACACCGCTTGGCATGATTAGTCCGTCGAGTACATTCATCCACATCACCCACATGTCAAGTAGGAAGCATAAGTGGACCATATTTGTATGTAATGGTCCACCCTCTTTCATCATGAGTCATAAGCATGAAAGGAGCATACATGGATGTCCGGGTCCCCCAGCATTTGTCACCACCATGCATACCTATGGATGCCCCGGTCCTCCCAAATCATTCAACGTCCTCATAACATCAATGCATGATAGGTCTATATGTTGTTGTCCTGGACCACCTTTGCATACCATACATTGTCAACTCACATCGCATCATAGTGCATGGCATATGCATTCAAGCAAGTATCAAGCAATAAGCGGTGGTATTCACAAGAAGCGAGCACAAACTCCTAAGCACCACTTTGAGTTCCAAGTTGACAACTTGGTGATGATGGCTTTGGAGTGGCTCTACTTTAGGGTCACCTCCAATCTGAGGGCACGAGGACTTGGATCTTGCCAAGATCTGAGTGGCTTTGGCAACCCAGCTTATGGGTTGGACCTTCAAATGGGTTTTGGGATTCACCCCACTTCCCATGTGGCGGATCCGACACCCTCTAAGGGAACCGCGGTGGATCCTAGTGAGTGCCTCGAGCTTACACCTACCCTTGTGAGAGACACCCTCGGAGTGCCACCACAAATAGCCTGAGAGCCCGACGTGAGCACACGGCGGCAATACTAGGCAAGCAAGATCCCATTGCCAGCATGAGGGTATGACCGAGTCACTTTGTCGAGCTGAAGCACCGTTCCCCGACTATGGTCGCAGGTTGAGTATGGAGATCGTGGATCGCCCAGAGCCACAGTTCGATGTACTACTTCCCTGGTGGACCCATACTCGACGGGGTCGAGTTTTCCCCACCCCGGGGGTATGATGAGGGCATCCCTTGCCCCTCCACATTTTCTCCGGACTCGGATTGTTCGTCGGCAAGCGCCATTATGTTAGTAATGTATTTTTGAGTCTAGTCATGTAATCTTCACATTTTCTTTGAGTCAATATCATGTAATTTTCCCTTTATTTGAGTCATGTACCTAGGTTAGTGAGTCATTTTCCTAAGTATTGTGTCATTAGGTTGGTTTGTTAGGCTAGTGGGCCCAATTCATTGGGCTTGGCCCAAGGGCACCCCTATCCCTTCGGTTATTTGTCATTGAGTCAAATGTCAGGGACTTTTGTAGAAATGTGGGTTACCTATATATAGGACCTCATTCCCCTCAATTTGAAGTAATGAACAATTGAATGAAAATTGAAATCCACTTCCAAATCCCACTAGATCTCCCTCTCTCTCACTCTCTCTCTCTAAGGGGTCCCCCCCTGTCTCTCTCTCTCTTGACTGGTTTAATCACTTGCTTAGCTTAGTATTATTGCTATTGCTTCATCGGATGGAGAGTGAGAGCTCGGCCCAAATTGCTAGTACCGTGAGTGACCACCACGGGCAAGTTGAGAGTGAATCCACTTAACCCACACCCTTGGTGTGTTGGCCGCCCATGATTTGGGCATCCTAGGCCCATTTGGGGTTGTCCCCAAGCTAGCCAACCTTTAGAGCCTCAAGGTCCCGCCTCGGACCCTCTCCAACATCGCCTAGTCACCATCGGGCACTAGTGTGCGCCATACGGGTGAGCTCGCTAGTGTGAGTCCGCCGCTCAAACTTGAATGCTTGTAAAATAGGTCCATAGGTGGTGTTACATCAGTAGCGACCGATCTTGCCGATGGTGACAAGGGTCGAAAGGGTAGAAAATAGATACATGTAGGTGGGACATTGGATGAAGACTCCACTTCGACCCTGTAAAGGGTCTTCAGGACGGAGGGTGGATCATCACTATTCATCATTCATTTTTTTTATTCACATTACTGACCTAAGCGCCCTTTCGGGTTTTCACCAAAGCCAGCCCCCTCTTGCTTTTGCCCACGCGCCCTCTCGGGTTTTCACGTGGCGGGGTACCCGATTTTGCCTGCGACGCCCTTTCGGGTTTTCGCCATAGCTGGGTTATAGCCATTTTTGCACTTGTCCTAATACAGGAGCAAGTTTGGCGGGGTATCTATATTTTTAAGCCCGTTTTTCTTTTCTTTCTTTTCTCTTTTTTTTTGATCTCGAATTCGGAGTACAAAGAACTGGGCTACTAGAATGCCGACCGGCCTTGCCGATGATGACAAGGATCGGTCCCGGGTTTAGTTCGTCGACACTGGTTAAATGCCGAAGCAAAGGTCATGGTTTGTTAACAAGGACGTATGGTCTGAGTTAAGGGTAGAGGTCGACCGATCTCGCCGATGATGACGAGGGTCGAACATGGGTTTGTTCATCAGCATGGGCCACATGCCGAAGCAAAGGTAGGATTATTAACAGGGACGGAAGGTCCAAGTTAAGGGTAGAGATCGACCGATCTCGCCGATGATGACGAGGGTCGAGCATGGGTTTGTTCATCAGCATGGGTCACATGCCGAAGCAAAGATAGGATTATTAACAGGGACGGAAGGTCCAAGTTAAGGGTAGAGATCGACCGATCTCGCCGATGATGACGAGGGTCGAACATGGGTTTGTTCATCAGCATGGGTCACATGCCGAAGCAAAGATAGGATTATTAACAGGGACGGAAGGTCCATGTTAAGGGTAGAGATCGACCGATCTCGTCGATGATGATGAGGGTCGAACACGAGTTTGTGAAAGGATTTCCGGTGGGACTTTTGATGATCGTCCCTTTTGGAGTTTCATCGGTGAAGGACAAGGAGAAATTCTTTTTAAATTACCACTTTACTAACTTAAGCGCCCTTTCGGGTTTTCGCCGAAGCCAGCCCCCTCTTGCTTTTGCCCACGCGCCCTCTCGGGTTTTCACGTGGCGGGGTACCCGATTTTGCCTGCAGCGCCCTTTCGGGTTTTCGCCACAGCTGGGTTATAGCCATTTTTGCACTTGTCCTAATATAGGAGCAAGTCTGGCAGGGTATCTCTATTTTTAACCCCATTTTTCTTTTCCTTTATATATATATATATATATATATATATATATATATATATATTTGAAGATATAAAAGGCGGTAGGTCACGGTGTGATGTCCGACCGTTGGTTGATAGTAGACGGCTGCTGGCCGGGGTACCAGGCCTTGTGCCAAGCAGAATGGTTCATTCGTTAGCAAGGGCTGAATGCTAACGCAAAGGAATGATCTTTCGCCGATTCGAGCGTAAGGCCCGTAATGGCAACAATGTGAGAAGGCCGGCTAGGACATGAAGTCTTGAGCCGAAAAGGTTTATTCGTTAGCATGAAGATAATCCTTAACGCAAGGGAGGGATTTCATGCCAGTTCGGACGTAAGGTTTGTTATGGCAGCATGGCGTATTCTTTTTAGAGCTTGGCCAGAGCAGAGTGCCATTAAACCAAGGGAAGGTAGCTCGGTTAGGGCGGAGTGCCACTAGACCAAGGAGTGGTAGCTCGATCAGGGAGGAGTGCCACTAGACCAAGGAAAGGTAGTTCGATCAGGGCGGAGTGCCACTAGACCAAGGAAAGGTAGTTCGATCAGGGCGGAATGCCACTAGACCAAGGAAGGGTAGCTTGATTAGGACAGAATGCCACTAGACCAAGATAAGGATAGCTCGGCCGGGGTGGAATGCCACTAGACCAAGGATTGGGGTGGTTCGATCAGGGCGGAATGCCACTAGACCAAGATAGGGGTAGCTCGATCAGGGCGGAATGCCACTAGACCAAGGAATGATAGCTCGATCAGGGCGGAATGCCACTAAACCAAGATAAGGGTAGCTCGGCTAGGGCGGAGTGCCACTAAACCAAAGAAGGATAGCTCGATCAGGGCGTAATGCCACTAGACCAAGGAAGGATAGCTCGATCAGGGCGGAATGCCACTAGACCAAGATAAGGGTAGCTCGGTTAGGGCGGAGTGCCACTAAACCAAGGAAGGGGTGGCTCGATCAGGGCGAAATGCCACTAGACCAAGATAGGGGTAGCTCGATCAGGGCGGAGTGCCACTAGACCAAGATAGGGGTAGCTCGATCAGGGTGGAATGTCACTAGACCAAGGAAGGATAGCTCGATCAGGGTGGAATGCTACTAAACCAAGATAAGGGTAGCTCGGCTAGGGTGGAGTGCCACTGGACCAAGGAAGGGGTGGTTCGATCAGGGCGGAATGCCACTAGACCACGATAGGGGTAGCTCGATCAGGGCGGAGTGCCACTAAACCAAGATAGGGGTAGCTCGATCAGGGCGGAATGCCACTAGACCAAGGAAGGGTAGCTTGGTTAGGGCGGAATGCCACTAAACAAAAGAAAGGTAGCTCGATCAGGGCAGAATGCCACTAGACCAAGGAAGGGTAGCTCGATCAGGGTGGAATGCCACCAGACCAAGGAAAGATAGCTCGATCAGGGCGGAATGCCACTAAACCAAGATAAGGGTAGCTCGAACAGGGCAGAATGCCACTAGACCAAGGAAGGATAGCTCATTCAGGGAGCGCCGGTTGATAAATGATATATTCAGGCTCGTATCAGGCGGGACCGCCAAGGAACTTGCCAACTTTGCGAGGGCATCGGCTTGAGCATTCTACCCCCGGTTGATGTGCTTGATGCTAATGAGGTAGAATTTTGTCATTAGGCGCAGGGACAGAAGGTAGTAAGGGACGAGCTCCTGCTTTCATACCTCAAACTCCCCTTCTAATTATTTTATAACCAGCATAGAGTCCCCGAATGCCTCTAGCATCTGAATCCCCATGAATAGAGCAACCTGTAGCCCGATTATGAGGGCTTCATATTCAGCTTCATTATTTGTGCAAGGCTTATTTATTGAGCAAGATGTGTGTATGACTTCCCCTTCCGGGGACTTCAAGACTATGCCTGCTCCTGCGCGGACTCTGGTTGACCCCGTTGCTGTGGTGTCAATTCTAGAGGCACCATCAAAATACAGCTGCCATAGGGAGGGCCGCACCTGGCTGACCTCCAAAGTCTCATCTTTAGGAAGCTCTGGTTCCAGAGGGCAGTCTTCGGGTACTGGATGTTGGTGAGGACACCAGAGCAAGAATACGGCTCGACTCAGAGAGCCGTCGATAACGGACATGCAGCACGACTCGGTCGACACCGACCTCTTTGTGGCTGGGGGACAGTCTGGAGTCTCCCCCGGAACTTTGACACTTTAGTACGTATTTTTATACATATTTGCATTTTGTACGTATTTGGGTCGTATTTGTATTTTGTACGTATTTGGGTCGTATTTGTATTTTGTACGTACTTGGTCATATTTGTACGTACTTGGTCGTATTTTGTATTGTGTACGTCTTAGGTGTGTCTTTGGCATTTATTTGGGTTTGCATCATTTTGAGATTTCAAATTTTAAATGGGGTCGAATTCAAACTCTAAGGAGGGAGAATGAGCCCATAGAATTTAAATTTCAAATGGGTCAAACACAAACTCCAAGAAGCAATGATGGAGCCCATAGAATTTAAATTTCAAAGGGATTCAAATTCAAACTCTAAGGAGGGAAGGTGGAGTCCTAACTCTATATATTATCATGTACTCCCCCTCTTGAGGGATTTGATGAATGAATGAATGATAATTGAGTTTTGGCCAAGAGCATTTCCTTCTTCTTCCTCCCCCTCCCCTCTAGGGTGTGACACCCTCTATCTCGTCTTCTTCCTCATCCTCTTGGGTGTGACGCCCTAGCCCCCTCTTCTTGCAGGTTCTTTGCTGCCCCAACAGCAGGAGGCGACCTCCACCATCTTCATTCTAAGCCAGGAGATCAAGCTTCCCCGAGTTGCAGCAAAACGTGGAGGGTTCATCTTGCAGACCTACGCTCAGATCTGGCCGTCTGGTTGCAGAACTAGGGCCGCATAGAATAGGTTGGCACCCTTTCCTCCCGTCCTCAAACTCTAATGGCCTCTTCTGAAATTTTGTTCCTCTCCCTGTCCCCAAAACTCCCTCAAAATCCCGCATCTAAACTCATCCAGGAGCGAAAGTTGCCTTTGTAGGCATTTTTGCTGCGCTGGCTGCCCCTGTGCAGGCCCGCCAGAACCCAGAGCCACAAAGATCCAACCGGTACGCCCCCTTCCCGACCTCAGGCCGCCATAGTCCCTTCACAACATTTCTTCCCCTACCTGTTCCCAAATCAGTCGCTCAAACCTCACCCAACAATTCGCTCAGGCCGAAAAGTTTCCTTTGGAGCCACTTTTTCTGCGCAGACTGCACCTAAACTGCCCTAGCGGGATAGAGTCACAAACCCTACAAAGGGACGACCCCCAACCCACCTCAGTTCGACCTGGGATTTTGAGCATTTCTCATACACATACCATGGCATCCCACATAATTTCCATGCACCCTCGGGAGCCCATTTTCCCGGCTTGACACATCCACCTTCTCAACCCTCAGTTCTGACTGCACTGGATTGCTGAACTGATCCCAAACTGTTTGCACTGCCCACGCCCAAAATCACCACTGTACGCCACCCCGCCACTACTACCACTTCACCACACGTCCCCTACCAGTCCACCACAGAATGTCTGGTCCTATTTGCCCCCAGGAAGCCTGGGTTCTAACCCCTTCATTGGCCCTTGGTCCTGCTGCCCATAGACAGGCCAGATTGCGCAAGGTCTGCTTCAAAATTCGCCACGGTCGCCACGGTACTTTTTCGCATCTCTACTTCCTCGGGCGCCCTTAGGACCTAACCATCAGAGACCACATCAAATTTCGTGGCCAACGGATGAGTGGAAGGTTGCCGTCCAGATCCGCCTTCCTGCTGCTCGCCAGGACCTACGCAGACCAAGCAGCAGCCTGCCCGCCGGTTCGAGCCACTTCGGAGGTCCGCGCCAGTGTTGTCGTCGTCCGCCTTCCTCCAGGAGGTCCAGAACCTACTGCTACCCTCCATGGTCGGTCAAACACATGCACATTCGACCATAATGGCCAACGGATTACCCTTCACCCGTCCCAACCGAGGAGTCCATCAATCTGGGGTCCCGCTGGGCCTAGTACCCCGACTCCTGCTATTCCAAGGCCCAGTATCCCATTGCCAGCTCAAGATACGACCTTGCCTCCCAATGACCCCGCCCCGAGTGTTCCTCCGACTAGGAGGTTGATGCTAGTCAGCTCCCGGGAGTTGGAGCGTGACTTTGTTAGAGGGGACCCTATTTTTACCATTGTAGTCCGAGAGGTTGTTGGAGAGACGGAGAGTGATCTCCCATCTGATGTTGCTGATGTCCTTCGGGAGTTTACTGATGTATTTCTCGATGATTTACCCGAGGGTCTTCCACCCATGCGGGACATTCAGCATGCCATTGACCTAATTTCGGGGTCCTCATTGCCCAACTTGTCACATTATAGGATGAGCCCCGCTGATCACACTGAGCTTCAGCGTCAGGTTGAGGAGTTGATGACGAGGGGATCTCTTCGTGAGAGCATGAGTCCATGTGCCATCCCTACATTACTTGCTCCTAAGAAGGATGGTACTTGGAGAATGTGTGTTGACAGCCGTGCAATCAATAAGATCACGGTGAAGTATAGGTTTTTCATTCCCCGCTTAGATGACATGCTTGATATGATGGCAGGAGCCACTATGTTTTCCAAGATTGATTTGAAGAGTGGCTATCACCAGGTGAGGATCAGGCCCGGTGATGAGTGGAAGACGGCCTTTAAGACCAAAGATGGTCTTTCTGAGTGGTTGGTCATGCCCTTTGGGCTGACCAATGCTCCCAGCACTTTTATGCGGTTAATGACCCAGGTCCTTCGACCTTTGATTGGGGTCTTTGTAGTGGTATATTTCGATGATATCCTTATCTATAGCTGCACTAGGGAGGCCCACTTAGACCATCTACGACAGGTCTGTCTTATTCTGAGGAGAGAGAGTCTTTATGCCAACCCTACGAAATGTGCTTTCATGACTAGTCAGATCACTTTCTTAGGGTTTATTATGTCTAGCGAAGGAGTCTCTGCCAACCTCGAGAAGGTCAAGGCCATAGTGGAGTGGCCCGAGCCTCGTACTCTTCATGATGTCCTTAGCTTTCACGGACTGGCGACCTTCTATCGCCGTTTTATTCGAGGCTTCAGTTCCATCACGGCCCCTATTACTGATTGCATCTGAAAGGGGACGTTTGAGTGGACGAAGGCCGCCTCGGCTGCATTTGGGCTCTTCAAAGAGAGCATGACCCAGGCGCCTATCCTTAGACTTCCTGATTTCACAAAGGTGTTTGAAGTCTCTTGCGATGCCTCCGGGGTTGGTATTGGTGGTCTTCTGAGTTAGGAGACCCACCCCATTGCATACTTCAGTGAGAAATTGAGCGATGCTAAACTACGTTGTTCTACGTATGATAAAGAGTTTTACGCAGTTGTGCAGCCCTTCGGCATTGGAGACATTACTTTTTGCACCAGGAGTTTGTCTTGTTTTCTGATCATGAGGCGCTCAAGTATCTCCATGCCCAGAAGAAGCTCAATTCTCGTCATAGTCGCTGGGTAGAGTTCCTTCAGGATTATACCTTTGTGCTGAAGCACAAGGCCGGTGCAGAGAATCGGGTGGCCGATGCTCTTAGTCATCGCGCTTATCTTTTGTCCACCATGAGTATAGAGGTGGTTGGGATGGATAGGATGAAGGAGGCCTATGCGGATTATCCGGATTTTGGTCCGATTTATACTACCCTCCAAGGTGGACCATCCCGAGAGTATCCAGATTATGCCATGCAGGATGGTTAGCTTTTTCGAGGGAGTCGGTTGTGTATTCCGCGGACTTCAGTTCACGACTTCCTCACTTGGGAGATACATGCAGGAGGTCTAGCCGGCCACTTTGGTCGGAACAAGACCATCAAGGCTGTTGAGCATGGGTTTTATTGGTCCAGTTTAAAACACGATGTTGCTCGTATTGTGGCCCAATGTCACACTTGCACTGTTGCCAAGATGACGAAGCAAGTTTCTGGCCCATACACTCCACTCCCTGTGCCCGATAGGCCATGGTAGGATATTAGTATGGATTTTGTTTTGGGTTTGCCACAGACCACTCGTAGGCATGATTCCATCTTTGTGGTGGTTGATAGGTTTTCCAAGATGGCCCTCTTCATTCCTTGCTCTAAGACTTCAGATGCCTCACGGGTTGCTCATATATTCTTCTCTAGTGTAGTGAGCCGATTCGGACTTCCTAAGTCCATTGTGTCAGATCGAGATGTGCGGTTCACTAGCTACTTTTGGAAGACCCTTTGGCATTTGTTGGGCACTTAGCTCAAATTATCCACAGCTTACCATCCCCAGACTGATGGGCAGACTGACGTAGTTAATAGAAGTTTGGGGAACCTCTTGAGGTGCTTGATTAGGGAACGCAAGAGGGACTGGGATCTCATTTTGCCACTTGTCGAATTTGCATATAATGACTCAGTCAATAGGTCTACAGGCATGAGTCCATTTGAGGTTGTCACCGGATATAGACCTAGGAAGCCAGTAGATCTAGTTCCCTTGCCCATGCATGCTAGAGTGTCGCAGTCTACAGAGTCATTTGTCGAGCAAGTTAGGGGTTTGTATGATGGTATTCATCGTCATATAGAGACCAGCAACGCGCGATATAAAGAGTTGGCTGACGCTCATAGACACCCCCGCGAGTTCCAGGAGGGAGATTATGTCATGATCCGGGTCAGACCGGAACGGTTTCCTTCTTGAGCCATAAAGAAACTACAAGCTCGTGGTGCTGGCCCCTTTAGAGTTTTGAAGCGAGTTGGATCCAACGCATATGTTGTAGACCTGCCGGACGACTATGGTATCAGTTCCACATTCAATGTCTCAGACTTAGTCCCATATAGGGACCCGACAGTGATCCCTAGTAAGTTGTTTGGGCCTTCTCCACCCTTTGTGAGTGAGCCCTACCCTGAGAGTCCACTTCCAACCCTGTCACCTCAACAGCTTGAGCGGATAGAGTCTATATTGGATGAGCAGGTGACCACCACCAGGAGTGGCGCATATCACCGCTACTTGGTGCGGTGGAGGGGGCGGCCTGCGTCCGATGATGCATGGATCTCCTGGGCAGAGCTGGAGAGGTTAGATCCAGACTTGCTAGAGCGGTACCCGAGCGACAGAGACCCTTACTCGACAGGGTCGAGTTCTTCCCACCCGGGGAGAATTGGTGAGGACACCAGAGCAAGAATACGGCTCGACTCAGAGAGCCGTCGGTACCGGACACGCAGCACGACTCGGACGACACCGACCTCTCTGTGGCTGGGGGACAGTCTGGAGTCTCCCCCAGAACTTTGACACTTTAGTACGTATTTTTATACGTATTTGTATTTTGTACATATTTGGGTCGTATTTGTATTTTATACGTACTTGGTCGTATTTGTACGTACTTGGTCGTATTTTGTATTGTGTACGTCTTAGGTGTGTCTTTGGCATGTATTTGGGTTTGCATCATTTTGGGATTTCAAATTTCAAATGAGTTCGAATTCAAACTCCAAGGAGGGAGAATGGAGCCCATAGAATTTAAATTTCAAATGGGTCAAACACAAACTCCAAGAAGCAATGATGGAGCCCATCGAATTTAAATTTCAAAGGGATTCAAATTCAAACTCTAAGGAGGGAAGGTGGAGTCCAAACTCTATATACTATCATGTACTCCCCCTCTTGAGGGATTTGATGAATGAATGAATGAAAATTGAGTTTTGGCCAAGAGCATTTCCTTCTTCTTCCTCTCCCTCCCCTCTAGGGTGTGACACCCTCTATCTCTTCCTCTTCCTCATCCTCTTGGGTGCGACGCCCTAGCCCCCTCTTCTTGCAGGTTCTTGGCTGCCCCAACAGCAGGAGGCGACCTCCACCATCTTCATTCCAAGCTAGGAGATCAAGCTTCCCCGAGTTGCAGCATAACGTGGAGGGTTCATCTTGCAGACCTGCGCTCAGATCTGGCCGTCTGGTTGCAGAACTAGGGCCGCATAGAACAAGTTGGCACCCTTTCCTCCCGTCCTCAAACCCTAACGGCCTCTTATGAAATTTTGTTCCTCTCCCTGTCCCGAAAACGCCCTCAAAATCCCGCACCAAACTTGTCCAAGAGCAAAAGTTGCCTTTGTAGGCATTTTTGCTACGCTGGCTACCCCTGTGCAGGCCCGCCAGAACCCAGAGCCGCAAAGATCCAACCGGTACGCCCCCTTCCCGACCTCAGGCCGCCATAGCCCCTTCACAACATTTCTTCCCCTACCTGTTCCCAAACTAGTCGCGTAAAATTCACCCAACATTTGTTCAGGGTGAAAAGTTTCCTTTGGAGCCACTTTTTCTGCGCAGACTGCACCTAAACTGCCCTAGCGGGACAGAGTCACAAACCCTACAAACGGACGACCCCAAACCCACCTCAGTTCGACCTGGGATTTTGACAATTGCTCGTACACATCCCATGGCATCCCACATAATTTCCATGCACCTTCGGTGATGCGGGACGGGACCACGGACACGACAAGCTCGCGATCGTCCCTTAAAGAGGGAAGCGTCGGACGTGCGCGGTTGAGAAACCGGCAAGAGCTAGGGTGGTCGGCTCGCACTTTCGTGCCCGGATCGGGTCACGGGACGGTCACGCTCTCTCTCGCAGCAGCGGTGAATGATAATATAGTGAGCTAACAGACCTAAAGCATGCTCTCTAGCAGCGGCATAAACAAGTATATATGAAAATAAGCAAATGCCGAGTGTAGGGAGCGAGAACGATACCTCCACACGCTCGGCGTGGGGAAGACGGACCCGGCCGAAAACTCGTACCCCCGGGAAACTTAACACATAATAATTACAGTAATAGGAAGATGCCCACTCCACGCAGGGAGGTAAAGGGCTATACAAATAGGCCCGGGAGGACCGAATTCGGGTTGACGGGCAGCTTCGGGTGTTGATTCGGCTACACGCGTGTTCACGACCGTGGGGGCCACATGCTGTCCGGAGGGGCCGTGTGGGACCCGGTGGTACCGCTGTAGTGGAGACACTTGGAGAAGTGCTCCCCGGGCTGGCGGCACGCTGGTTCACCGGCCTGAGGCCGGGCGGCTCCGTTCGGCACCGGTCGGAAAAACCGATTGGAAATCTGCCGGTTCTGTATTTCAGCGCGCGCTCCGGGGAGAACGGACGCTGCAATCAGCACCGGTGTCGGAATGCGACGAGATTAGAGCCGTTGGAAAGCTGCTTCGAAGTACTACAATCTAGTGGCCTTCAGAAAAATTCACCAGATTTTTACTTTATGTTGGCGAATTTTATATGCTGCTGTTGTACAGTAATCGAAGACTCAGATCTGCAGAGAACTTTCCTGTTGATTGCCTTTGACCGTAAAGTAGATGTCCGAATTTGAAGATGTGTTCTTCAGCAAGGTTGTAGGAGATCGAACAAGGAAATCAGGGATATTTTTGGATTTGAATTTGGAGGTGGTAGTGATTTTTGATGATTTTTGAAGTGGAGGGTGGTCAGATCTGGGATCTGACTAAAAATACTGTATCATAGGAAGAACATGAATTTCTAAAAATATATAAATGCAGATAAAAAATTAAGAAAATTTATGGAGGTAGGGGGTAATAGACAGAACTCTCAGTAAAATTGGAAGGGTTTGAAAAAATCAAAAAGATGGTCGGAGGGGGAGAACTCAGAGGTTCTGTCACTATAGACAAAAACCTGGCAGATCTGGGATGACAGGTTGGACGAAAATGTAAAAATACTAAACGATGGAATGTTGGCGTGAAACTTTAGGTGGATCTTGGAATACAAGGTCTGCACACACCATAATAAATTTAGATCAATCCAAGCTCGTGGCTGAGACAGGAAATTCGTGGAAGCTACTATGGTCGGATGAAGATAGAACTACAGAGGCGGCTCGATGGCGGCACGAACGGCGGCGGCGGCGGCACAGACGATCACCGGAGGTTGAGAGGAGATGATAGAAGGTAGAATCACTCTAGAACTGGAGGTTGGAGGATGAAGAACACCAGGGGAGAGAGGGAGAGAGGGCGCACCCTTCTTGCTTCAAGCAATTTTCACATAATTTCTTCATTTTTTCATTGAATTTCTCATGAAAATACAAGCTTATATATGGTTTACATCAAATGCAATGTGGACCCTTGGATCTAGGGAAGGGGAATCAAGGGCTAGGATGTGGTTTGAACAACTTTGAACAACACAATAAAAGCCTAATAAACTATATGGTTCGCCACCCCCCCCTTTAAGAAGACAAATTTGAATTGTCTTCTTTATTTAAATCTAGGTCCAAGTCCAAGGTTGGACCATGGACCAGCCACCTTGGGCCCGGGAGTCCAAGTGGACCAATAAGGAGGAGGGAGGGGGCCCCTACAGGGCCTACAGGCACTTTTGCAAAGAAACACAATGGCCTTTTGCAAATAAACCCACTAAGACCTACAATTGTGTACCCATATATCATAAGGGTATACATAAAAATATAAAAGGACGTAAATGCGAACACAATGTGAGCGGGCTGACGTTGATGTCCCCCATCAATTCTCCCCGGGTGGGAGGAACTCGACCCCGTCGAGTAAGGGTATGGCTGCTCCGGTACTCTGACGGATCCGTCACCGTGCCAAGTAGCACGGGTATGCTCCACTCCAAGCGATCGTCACCTGCTCATTCCACATATACTCGATATGCGAACTGCTATGGGCTAAAGGTGGTCGCTCCGAAGGGGCACGCTCAAAAAGGAAGGAAGTAGCTCGAAGACTCACTAGGAATCACCGCTGAGTCCCTATAGGTGACTGATCCGGGTATAGAAGTAGAACCGATCCCATACTCATCAAGTGAGTCCAATCACCTCTTACTCATAAGAGAACGACAACGAGCTTGCACAAGACACATGCAGACTCACCATGCACTAACACACGTATGCAAACCACACAAACAATCGACTCAAAACACACCACTCAAAACAAACCACACAAGGAAAACACACCGACTTATGCATGACTCTAGACGAAGGTGGTAGCATCAAGCCCACTAGGTGGCTGCATCCTGGGCGGCAGGAGAGCCGTCCTGCTCTTCCCCTCCCAAGGCATAGTACTCCTCGACTAGTGCCTCATCGGCCTCGTAATCAACACACTCAGGCTCGGGAGGTACGGATCCTCCAACACCTAAGGCTAGGGTGGTGCGAGCGGGACACTCGCTGGCAATGTGGCCAAACCCATGACAGTGGAAACACTGGACTCTCGACCGACTACTCTCTCCTATAAAAGGGGCCTTACCCTTATCATCCCGTCGGGTAGGGGGTGTAGGCAGTAATGGGGGAGATGTAGGTGCTTTGGACAATAGTGGAGGGGGTGCCGGTGCCAGAGGACGGGCTATAGGAGCCGGGGAACGGGCAACGGGTGCCGGTGGTTGGGGTGGAAATAGATCCCGGGGTGGAGGAGGATGAGGCCGTGGAGCGAAGTGCTCCTGACGGGTGGACTCCTGAGGTCGAGCCATGGGAGGCCACTGATGTGGGCCTATGGAGTGACGGGGCTCGGCACTACGGAGAGGGGTGGGCCCCAACCGATGGCTAGACTCGAACTCTCCCTCAAATTGCTCCATCTCGAGAGCAACCTGGTATGCCTCTTCCAACGTCTTGGCATTGCGGCGGAAAAGCTCATACTGGTAGTGTGGCCGCAAACCACGTCAAAAGCGGGACACGGGCATGGTACTCTCCTCCGTGACACCACATCGTAGAAAGTACTCATCAAACTCTGCGATGTATTCGGAGACGGACCGGTCTCCCTGGCTAAGACTTTGCCATCTATCGATGAGTCGCTGGCGGTATGTGGGAGGAAGGTTCTTTTGCCGAAGTTTATTCTTCATCTCGGCCCATGTGTCGATCGGGGGTTCTAACCGCTGAAGTAGCAGGCTCTCCACATTCTTCCAATAGGTTTGTGCCTGCCCCATGAGTTTCATGGTGGCGAATCGGACCCTTCGACGCTCCGACATATCATACCACTCAAAGTAATGGTCCATGCCGAACTCCCATTCTAGGTAGACTTTCGGATCCAAAGACACGTAAAAAGCGGGAGGGTCCACTCGCACGGTCTTAAGGACCCTATCATCATCCTCATCTCGTTGTGGATGAAAACCACGACAGTGTTGACCATATCCCTTCAGGAGTAGAGAACTCCAAGGGATAAGGGAGAGTGTAGAGCCCCAAAATTTATAAAAGTAATTTCTAGTTATTTAAATAATATTCTGGCATTAATTGGGCTAAATAATCAATATAAGGCCAAAATTATGTTAATCAATTAGCCCAACCGACTTAATTGAAGTCCAAAAGGGTTTAGGACCTAGACCATTAGGTTTGGCCCATATTCTAGAAGGTATTTAAGCCTATCCACGAATATTTAAGGATAAATACTAGTAATATAAGATAATGATTTAGATAATTAACAAAAGAGTTTTTATACATTGAAACTCTAAGCTACGATGACTGTAACGGTCTATCGTAAGACCGCCACAGCCATGTAACGCATGGGCACTCGACCGTTACATTCCTGTTAGTTCCGTAAGTGAAGGGACTCGTGAAAGGATTTAAACTTGATGTTCCTATCCACTATGGATCGACTTGGGAAGGATTGTAAAAACTCTAAGGACACTTAGAGATTAGGATTTGATGAAATAATGACTCTAAACTCGATCTAATCCTCAAACCTTAGCCTAAACTCTATAAATAGGGCATAGTTCTGAACTGTGCGACCCTTACTTTTTGGACGTAAAGAAGCAAGGTAAGGAGTCATTATCTTAGGTAAGTTCTTTAGAATAATTTGTTTACAATACTTTAGACTAACTCCCCTCCGATTTTCACATCTTTAGGTCAAGAGGGCGTGGAGTTAGAGCCTAAAGAAGTTGCTAAAAAAGTCATAAGAGAAGGAAGGGATCTAGGGCAAGGTTCTCAACCAAATTCAGAAACTACAGTCTAAGTAAGAGGTAGGTTATCTCATGAACGGCAAAAACAGCATGATAGGATTAAAAGCCCTCTGGTTTGATTGAATTCCATGCATTATAGAGCATTGATTTCATGTTTTATTTGTTCTATGCACATCATGCACCTCTTAGCCAAATTAAGGAATTAAAACATGACTATTCATCTATTCCTGATTACCTATGTATGTAGATGGCCTTACTTCGTTAACATGATTAGAAGCTCATCATGTTTTGATAAAAGACATGATGTGAGTTGATCTCTTAGTTTCTATGATTGTTTTCGGTTAGCAGATACTGTAACGCACTAGCATAGGACCGTCACTTTGAAGTAACGGCCCTACGACAGACCGTTACAAACTCTGTAGTATTTGAATTGCACTGATGTTTTTAACGCGCTTGGACAGATGCGTTACAATCATGTAACGGCTGGGTCCTGACCGTCACTTTTACTGTGACGCCCCATCTCCAGAGCGTTATATCCTGTGTTCTATCAACCCTATGACTGAATACAACCTGCCAATCTTATTATGGTTAAAACCTAGTTACCTAAGTTTTAAACCTAATCATGTGATTTTAAGGATATTTGATTATTCATGATAGGTATTGCATATTTTGTCATCACTTCTACTTAAGTTATGTTAAACCAAATTCTATATTCTTGTACTATAAAGCATGACTTTTTAACATTGTATTGACGGAGTTTTTATCATGATTTTCACATTGATTATACATATCTCTCTCTGTCAATAGAGTCAATTCTATAAGTACATGGCACATATTCCGGTATGTTGTCATTAGTTCACACTTTGCACTATAGGAACACAATCTTGGACATGAGGACCGCTCTATTAGATAATCCTTCCAATGGACTAGGAAATCATTGTTTCAAGGCCTCCGTAATTCTCCGCGAGCCTGGGATTCCCACTAGGACGCCGAGTTGGTTGTACCAATGAAAGCCCATTAATTAGAACACTCTATCGTGGTTTTGATTCTTGAAATGTAACGCCCTTGAACTGGACCGTCAGGCTTACGTAACGGCCCAGGGCCAGACCGTCACATTCCTCTGAGTCTATTTTTATCTTTCTGGACTCGGATCACTTTAACGGCCCATTACTGGCGTGTTACATAATGTAACGGCCCAGCATATGACCGTTACATAGCTTGTTTATGTTAACCCAAGGTTTGACCAAGGGTTGATATTCCTATGATTCTAGACAAACCTTGATGATCTAGAACTTGTCATATTGCTTAAATTGATCTAAAAGAAATGGAAGTTAAGGAAAATACTGTTATGCTGTCGATTTATTCTATAAGCATAACTTAGTTCAAATATCATTCTTGATCTCATATATTCAAAATTGAAGCATTCATTCATTGATTATTGTTATCACGGAATTATTGGAAGTGCTATGTTATTGGCCATACTTTACTGTTATACTGCGTGGAAGTAGCTTAATTTATAACTGAACATGCGATCGAGCACTGATTGTGTTCAAGGGCTCTATGCTAGTCCCCTCGACTGATTGTCGGAAATATACTATTTTATAAACCATGGGGTATGATGGTACTAGCGTCGCATTACGCTGGGAGTACTATTTCTGTAAATAAGTGAAGATCCACGGCACGACATGACATTCTTGCTTGATATTCCACAGAAATTCACGAAGCACTTGCTCTTAAGCATAAGATGCTAAAGTGAGGAATATGTGGCTTGCTAGTACAATCTCGTTACATTCTTGTTCGTGGAAGGCCAATATCATGTTCTTGTTATATTCTTGCTAGCTCATTCTTGATCATTCTATCTTACATGGTTATCTTATTTCTATTGATTTGATCGCATGATGGATTCGCATTGCATGATTTTACCTTATTTCTTTAGAGCAAAAATGATAATTACTTAAATAGTGCCTTCATGTTGATGCGAAGATACCTACTGGGCAAGTGTGCTCATGACCTATTTTCCAATATTTTTCTGGAGATGGAAATAGTTCAGATTCGGATTCGGGCTATACTAGTATTGGATCTGGAAGAGAGTGAAAGTGTTATAAAGATGCGAGTGAAGACTTAGGAAGTTAAAGTGTCTAGATTGAGTCAATGTAATTTTCCTATTTCTTGAGTCTAGTAGAATGGAAATCAAATTAGTGATTGTATCTTGAATATTGATCATTTATGAAATAAAGTTGGAGTTTGAATATTATTGTACAATTGCATTTATTTATGTGATTGGCTTGCACTCTGATTGATTCTTCCTTGCAAGAGGCTTACCATGCCGGCTGTTTACGCTCCCCAAGCGAGTCTTCCGCTGTAATTAAAGGCTCGGGGCATGACAGAGAGCAAGAGTCCTTGCGCCATAAAGAGCCCATGATGAGGATGTAACCCCCCCTAAATCCCCTCGACTCCCAGGGCTCCTGCATTAAATGGATCGCTATATAAATCCCAGGAGGACCCCCCAGAGAGGTAAGTAACCATCTTGAGAGAAAACCACGACATCTCTTGGTGGAGAATAATCTCGTGCCCTCTTCTTCTCCTACCACCTCTCTTCGCATCCGTGCTCTATCATATTTGTTGACTTAGGCATCAGAGGGTTCTCCCTGGGGTTTCATCCCTAGGCACCCCTGATCTATTTCCCATCTTGTAGATTACATACGTGCGGTGGCCGCGATCAAAGATTCCTCCAGGATCTCACGACTCAGGATCAGCGTGAGATTACGCCTCTTCACTTGGCACCATCTATGGGAAACGAGCGAAGAGCCATCATGGTGCGAAGAAATTCTGGTAGGAGGATAGCCAGCGGCAAGCGAAAGACCGTGATAGTAGGGGAAGGAGAACCCGTGCCTTCCCACCTCACGAAAAACCTCCGCTCCGATGATAACAACCAAGCTGACGAGCTACCTCCACCATACACGGAGGTGCAACCCCCTAATGGGAGTTTTGACACTCTCCAAACCCTGAGCGCAAAATTGGATATCCTCGTAAAATTAATGAGGACCCAGGCGGCTAGGGAGGAGAAGTCATGACTCCCACGGGAAAGCCCCTGATGTGACACAACCTATGGACACAAAGGGACCGACTGGGCGAGCCTTGGACCTAGACTTGCAAGCACACTTACAATTTGGCAGACTCGATGTTGGCGAACTAATATCGTAGCACAACCCTTTCCTGTGGTGACTAAGTGATGGTAGGGTGGGTTCGAGGGTCTAAACCCTGCGGGTTGGGGTGATGGCTTAGCCAAATATGTTTCCCACCCTAGGATCAGAACACCCACATCAGCGGGGCAGACATCGCGCCTTGAGGGCACGGGGTCTCTCCTCACTCAATCCGCGGTGGCCACTCGTGATCGGGAAGCCACTTGGCCGGGCACTCACTTTCTCTCCGGCAGAACGTAGAAGTTATACTAGTTGAAGAAAAATTATCCTGGGAGGGTTCAGCTTATACCTGATCGGCGTGAAGACACCGATCCCGAGTCGAAGATGAGGGCGAGCGGGGAAGCGTGGGATCACCACCCGCACGCTGCGCCGATGATGCTTCAAAGGGACCTGCTGTTACAAAACTACTCCTCTCACAGGAGGGTGATCGTGGGGTGGGGGGAAATATCAATTACAACCAAAAAATACCTCCATGCAGGGAGGGGCGATCAGCCGGCTAGGCGGAGAGGGAAAATGGAGGCGATGGTGCGAACCGGAACTTCGGCCAACGTTGTTCTGCACTCAGTCCACCCTGTCTAGTACTAGCAACTTGTCGGAGTCATATCTCTCTACTCAAATCTCTTATGAGGGTAAGGTTGGCACCGCTGGAAAGCCGCTTGACTCAAGGAACTATAGGAAGAAGAATCAACCCAGTCAGAGGTCGGTGTTGCTGTGGACGGTCATTCTCGCAGGATTGCACAGGAACTATCTTCTACTGACCAGAGGCGACTTGTTTGGGGCAGTGCTCTCAGTTGGAGTGTCAGATCGAAGCGAGACCACATCTGTTGGAAAGAGGGGAGGGTCTAGTGTGCCTCCTCAGAGAATCTCCTTTGATTGTGTTCGATCAAGTCGGTGGTATCCTCTGGACGCTGGCAGGGTCGACCCCAATGCAGGATCAGAAAACTGGGACCGACTGACCAGGGGCGTATTGATGCGGGACGAGACCACGGACACGACAAGCTCGTGACTGCCCCTTAACGAGGGAAGCGTCGGATGTGCGTGGTTGAGAAACCGGCTGTGAGCTAGGGTGGTCGGCTCTCACTTGTGCCAGGATCGGGTCACGGGACGGTAACGCTCTCTCTCGCAGCAGCGGTGATATAAATAGAAAGCGAGCTAATTACCCTATCATGCTCTCTAGCAGTGGCATAAGCAAGTATATATGAAAATTAAGCAAAATGCCAAGTAAGGGAGCGAATACGATACCTCCACGCGCTCGACGTGGGGACAACGGACCCGGCCGAAGTCATACTCCAGGAATAATTATACACGGATATTACAGAAATGCAACTCGCTGCCCACTCCACGCAGGGAGGTAAAGGGCTACACAATGGGGTCCGGGAGGACCGAATTCGGGTTGACGGGCGACTTCTCGCGTTGATTCGGCAACACCCGAACACGTGACGGTGGGGCCCACGTGCTGTCCGGAGGGGCCGTGTGAGACCCGGTGGCACCGCTGTAGTGGTGGATGCCCGGAGGGTCGCTCCTTGGGATGGCGGCACGCTGGTTCGCCGGCCGGAGGCCCGGCGGCTCCGTTCGGCACCGGTCGGAAAACCCGATCGAAAATCTGTCGGTTCTGTATTTCGGCGCGCGCTCCGGCGAGAATGGGCGCTGCGATCAGCCCCGATGTCGGATCGACACGAGACTGGCGCCGTTGGAAAGCTAGCTTGAAGGTCTTCAACTTAGGCCCAAAGATCTGGCCTGGATCTGCTCGGATCTGGACTTATGGAATTTTCAATCTCCTGTTGTACAATAACCGAAGACTCAGGCCTGCAGAGAATTTGACTGTGGATTGCCTTTGACCGCGAGGTAGACGTCCGAATCTGGGGTTGTGTTCTTCAGAGAAGTTGTTGGAAATGGCGTTGGGAAGACACAAAAATTGGTTTGGACACGTTTGGATGTGTCTATGATTTTCTGTGATTTGTTTACTGGACAAAGGTCGGATCTGGGATCTGACTGAAAGTACTGTAGCTCCGGTAGAACATGAATTTTTAAAAATATGTAGAAGGATGATAAAAATTTAAGAATAATTGTGGTGGTAGGGGACGATGGACAGAACGCCCAGTCAAATTGGGAGGACTAAAAAAAATCAAATGGGTGGTCGAAGGTGGAGAGCTCAGGGCTACTGTCACTGTAGACAGTGACAGAACAGATCTGAAATTGAGAGTTGAACGAAGAGGAAACAATATGAAACAGTGGCTTTTGAACCTGGATTTGTTTTTGGAGAATGGGATAGAAGATAGGAACCAACCCTCAAAATTTTAAATCGATCTGAGCTTGTGGCTAGCTTTAAGAATTCACGAACTGCACCTCTATCCAGCAGGACAGAAAACCGAAGACGATCCCGTGGCGGCTCGAAGGCAGCACGAACGGCGGCGGCGGCGGCACAAACGATCACCGGAGGTTGAGAGGGGATGATAGAAGGGGGATACACTCTAGATATGGGGTTGGGGAAGAGGAAACCATGGGGAGAGAGGAAGGGGGTGCACCAAGCTCCAAGAGACTCACAAATTTTCTGATTTTTCATTGAATTTCTCATGAAAATACAACATTATATATGACTCCACTCAAATCTAATGTGGACCATTGGATCAAGGGTTGGGGATTGAATGGCTGAGATGAAGTGTGAATAACACACCAAATACAATTTTTTAATCTAACTTGACCATTTCCATTCAACCTTAGACTAATTCCATTCTAACTTCACCTAATACACACCAACCAAGCCTAATAAGGCCAAAAGAGGGGGCGCCCCCCTTCATGGGCCAAGGGCCATTCATGGGCCAGAGCCACCCAGTATATCATGCTAGTCATGGGCCATTCCCACTTAGATGGCCCATGGGAGAGTGGAACCCAATTTGGGCCTTAAGTGCCTTAATGACCCATTTAAAACCAAATGACCCAATATGAAGTAGCACCCTTAAGTGGACCTAAACCATGATACATAGTAATGGACTCTTCCTAGAAATGTGGCCCAATGGCTTAATTAAGCCTTACAAAGAGAGCCCAAATGAAAGAAATCAAAAATTACACACTTTTAAGCCAATACAACCTATACTACACACCTATACAAGCTAATACACACTAATACTCATCCCATAAGCTCATGATGTCCTCATCAATTCTCCCCGGGTGGGAGAAACTCGACCCCATCGAGTAGGGGTATGGATGCTCGAGTACTCCGACGGATCCGTCACCGTGCCAAGTAACGCGGGTACGCTCCACTCCAAGTGATCATCACCTGCTCATTCCATATATACTCGATATGCGAACTGCTATAGGCTAGAGGTGGACACTCCGGGTGGGGCACTCTCAAAGGGAAGGAAGCAGCTTGAAGACTCACTAGGAATCACCGTTGAGTCCCTATAAGTGACTGATCCGGGTATAGATGTGGAGCCGATCCCATACTCATTGAGTGAGTCCACTCACCTCTTACTCATAAGAGAACGACAACGAGCTTGCACAAGACACATGCAGACTCACCATGCACTAACACACGTATGCAAACCACACAAATAATCAACTCAAAACACACCACTCAAAACAAACCACACAAGGAAAACACACCGACTTATGCATGACTCTAGACGAAGGTGGTAGCATCAAGCCCACTAGGTGGCTGCATCCTGGGCGGCAGGAGAGCCGTCCTGCTCTTCCCCTCTCAAGGCATAGTACTCCTCGGCTAGTGCCTCATCGGCCTCGTAATCAACACACTCAGGCTCGGGAGGTACGGATCCTCCAACACCTAAGGCTAGGGTGGTGCGAGCGGGACACTCGCTGGCAATGTGGCCAAACCCATGACAGTGGAAACACTGCACTCTCGACCAACTACTCTCTCCTATAAAAGGGGCCTTACCCTTATCATCCCGTCGGGTAGGGGGTGTAGGCAGTAATGGGGGAGATGTAGGTGCTTTGGACAATAGTGGAGGGGGTGCCGGTGCCAGAGGACGGGCTATAGGAGCCGGGGAACGGGTAACGGGTGCCGGTGGTTGGGGTGGAAATAGATCCCGGGGTGGAGGAGGACGAGGCCGTGGAGCGAAGTGCTCCTGACGGGTGGACTCCTGAGGTCGAGCCATGGGAGGCCACTGATGTGGGCCCATGGAGTGACGGGGCTCGGCACTACGGAGAGGGGTGGGGCCCAACCGATGGCTAGACTCGAACTCTCCCTCAAATTGCTCCATCTCGAGAGCAACCTGATATGCCTCTTCCAACGTCTTGGCATTGCGGCGGAAAAGCTCATACTGGTAGTGTGGCCGCAAACCACGTCGAAAGCGGGACACGGGCATGGTACTCTCCTCCGTGACACCACATCGTAGAAAGTACTCATCAAACTCTGCGATGTATTCAGAGACGGACCGGTCTCCCTGGCTAAGACTTTGCCATCTATCGATGAGTCGCTGGCGGTAGGTGGGAGGAAGGTACTTTTGCCGAAGCTTATTCTTCATCTCGGCCCATGTGTCGATCGGGGGTTCTAACCGCTGAAGTAGCAGGCTCTCCACATTCTTCCAATAGGTTTGTGCCTGCCCCATGAGTTTCATGGTGGCGAATCGGACCCTTCGACGCTCCGACATATCATACCACTCAAAGTAACGGTCCATGCCGAACTCCCAATCTAGGTAGACTTTCGGATCCAAAGACCCGTAAAAAGCGGGAGGGTCCGCTCGCACGGTCTTAAGGACCCGGTCATCAACCTCATCTCGTTGTAGCTGAAAACCACGACGGCGTTGACCATATCCCTCATAGGCATTGTCGGAACCATAGTCCTCGAGACCAAGGTCACGGTGCGGTAGTTGGGGAACCCAAGGAAGGGCGGGTGGAGGAGCCTGTGGTGGCTGGTTTTAGGCCGCGGGAGCGGCCTGGACTTGGGCCATGGGAGCGGGTTGGACTTGGGCCACCGCGGGAGGAGGTGCGGGTGGGCCTTGGGCTGCCCCTGGAGGGTCCCCGTGTGACATCCTATCTAACCGCCCAACGAGGTCTTGGACCGACCTGTCGGAGGTCTCCAAGCGCCCCTCCATGGCTCTAAGGCGACCATCCATATTATCGGAGAAAGTCCGAAAGTTAGCATCGGATTGGTCCAACCTAGTCATAATGGCCATCATCGCCTCTTGTAGGGAGTGGAAGTCTCCCGAGGTATCCCGTGGGTTGGCCATAGGTGGTGGTGGGGGTCAGTACTGAGTACCCCGAAGAGTGGGCATGCAAACACACCGACTAGAAGACGCCGACTAAAGCAAAACACACTAATGCAAAATGATGCGCTTAGACTTAACCAAAACGCGGTACGTGGCGGAGATAATCGACCCGAAGGTCACTCGCACAAGTGTGCGGCCTTCCCGATAGGCGTAGCCTAACGTTCGGACAACACCTTTTGATATACCGGGTTATTGGGATGAGATGCAAAAGACACTTTTTTTTTGTTTTAAAACAATGATGATCCTAGACTCGACTTAAACCGACTAATGACTCGATGTAAATGACACTCTTTTTTTTTTTGATTTGGACACCCTAGACTCAACTGGCTCCGATACCAAATTGATGCGGGACAGGACCACGGACATGACAAGCTCGCGATCGTCCCTTAACGAGGGAAGCGTCGGACGTGCGCGGTTGAGAAACCGGCAAGAGCTAGGGTGGTCGGCTCGCACTTTCGTGCCCGGATCGGGTCACGGGACGGTCACGCTCTCTCTCGCAGCAGCGGTGAATGATAATATAGCGAGCTAACGGACCTAAAGCATGCTCTCTAGCAGTGGCATAAACAAGTATATATGAAAATAAGCAAATGCCGAGTGTAGGGAGCGAGAACGATACCTCCACGCGCTCGGCGTGGGGAAGACGGACCCGGCCGAAAACTTGTACCCCCGGGAAACTTAACACACAATAATTACAGCAATGGGAACATGCTCACTCCACGCAGGGAGGTAAAGGGCTATACAAATAGGCCCGGGAGGACCGAATTCGGGTTGACGGGCAGCTTCGGGTGTTGATTCGGCTACACGCGTGTTCACGACCGTGGGGCTCACGTGCTGTCCGGAGGGGCCGTGTGGGACCCGATGGTACCGCTGTAGTGGAGACACTTGGAGAAGTGCTCCCCGGGCTGGCGGCACGCTGGTTCACCGGCCTGAGGCCGGGCGGCTCCGTTCGGCACCGGTCGGAAAAATCGATCGGAAATCTGCCGGTTCTGTATTTCAGCGCGCGCTCCGGCGAGAACGGATGCTGCGATCAGCACCGGTGTCGGAATACGACGAGATCAGAGCCATTGGAAATTTTCTTCGAAGTACTACAATCTAGTGGCCTTCAGAAAAATTCACCAGATTTGTACTTTGTGTTGGCAAATTTTATATGCTGCTATTGTACAGTAACTGAAGACTCAAGTCTGCAGAGAACTTTCCTGTTGATCACCTTTGACCGTAAAGTAGATGTCCGAATTTGAAGATGTGTTCTTCAGCAAGGTTGTAGGAGATCGAACAAGGAAAACATGGCTGTTTTTGGATTTGGATTTGGAGGTGGTAGTGATGTTTGATGATTTTTTAAGTGGAGGGTGGTAGGATCTGGGATCTGACTAAAAACACTGTATCAGAGGAAGAACACGAATTTATAAAAATAGATAGAAGACTGATAAAAAATTAAGAAAATTCGTTGAGGTAGGGGGTGATGGACAGAACTCCCCGTAAAATTGGGAGGATTTGGAAAAATCAAAAAGATGGTCGGAGGGGGAGAACGCAGAGGTTCTGTCACTATAGATAGAAACCTGGCAGATCTGGGATGACAGGTTGGACAAAAATGTAAAAATACTAAACGATGGAATGTTGGCGTGAAAATTTAGGTGGATCTTGGAATACAAGGTTTGAACACACCATAAAAAATTCAGATCAATCCAAGCTCGTGGCTGAGACAGGAAATTCGTGGAAGCTACTGTGGTCGGATGAAGACAGAACTACAGAGGCGGCTCGATGGCGGCACGAACGGCGGCGGCACAGACGATCACCGGAGGTTGAGAGGAGATGATAGAAGTTAGAATCACTCTAGAACTGGAGGTTGGAGGAGGAAGAACACCAGGGGAGAGAGGGAGAGAGGGCACACCCTTCTTGCTTCAAGCAATTTTCACATAATTTCTTCATTTTTTTTCATTGAATTTCTCATGAAAATACAAGCTTATATATGGTTTACATCAAATGCAATGTGGACCCTTGGATCTAGGGAAGGGGAATCAAGGGTTAGGATGTGGTTTGAACAACTTTGAACAACACATTAAAAGCCTAATAAACTATATGGTTCGCCCCCCCCCCCCCCCTTTAAGAAGACAAATTTGAATTGTCTTCTTTATTTAAATATAGGTCCAAGTCCAAGGTTGGACCATGGACCAGCCCCCTTGGGCCCGGGAGTCCAAGTGGACCAATAAGGAGGAGGGAGGGGGCCCCTGCAGGGCCTACAGGCACTTTTGCAAAGAAACCCAATGGCCTTTTGCAAATAAACCCACTAAGACCTACAATTGTGTACCCATATATCACAAGGGTATACATACAAATATAAAAGGACGTAAATGCGAACACAATGTGAGCGGGCTGACGTTGATGTCCCCATCACTCAGGAGCCCATTTTCCCGGCTTGACACATCCACCTTCTCAACCCTCAGTTCTGACTGCATTGGATTACAGAACTGATCCCAAACTGTTTGCACCGCCCACGCCCAAAACCACCACTGCACGCCACCCCGCCACTGCTACCACTTCACCCCACGTCCCCTACCAGTCCACCACAGAAAGTCCGGTCCTATTTGCCCCCAGGAAGCCCGGGTTCCAACCCCTTCATTGGCCCTTGGTCCTGCTGCCCATAGACAGGCCAGATTGCGCAAGGTCCGCTTCAAAATTCGCCATAGTCGCCATGGTGCTTGTTCGCAGCTCTACTTCCTCGGGCGCCCTTGAGACCTACCACCAGAGACCACATCAAATTTCATGGCCAACGGACGAGAGGAAGGTTTCCATCCAGATCCGCCATCCTGCTGCTCGCCAGGACCTGCGCAGACCGAGCGGCAGCCTGCCCGCTGATTCGAGCCACTTCGGAGGTCCGCGCCGGTGTTGTCGTCGTCCGCCTTCCTCCAGGATGTCCGGCACCTACTGCCACCCTCCTTCAAGGGAACCAGCACCATCCACGACATCCGGGACTCTCCGTCCTTGCTGTTGGTTCCTGGCCGATCCACGGAGGCACCGCTGTCCGACCGGTTCGCAGCGACACCGTGGGCGACGAGCGCCACCGACCCCGTGCCCGTCACCCCACTTCGCACGATCCCCAGAGATCACTGTGTAGCCCTTTACCTCCCTGTGAGGAGTGGGCGTTTTTTTGAGTTGTACTTGCTTAGCTTTGTACCGGGATCGTGTGACTTGGCCGGGCCTCTTCCCCACGCCCCGAGCGTGGAGGTATGCGTCTACTCCTCCCCCAGTATTGCTTGCTTATTTAGTATACTCTCTTGAAGCCGCTTCTTGTGCGTAGTAGGGTCCTAGCTAGTTCTTTATTCACTGCTGCGGTGAGTGAGTGAGACCGTCCCGTGACTCATCCGAGTTGCGAGTGTGGATTTGCCTACCCTAGACTCGCCGGTTTCTCAACCGTATGGATCGGCGTGCTTCCCCCTCTTGGGCGCTTGCGAGCTTGTGTTCCTTGTTATATAGCATAATTCCTCTCTTGGGAACTTTAGGCATTGAGTTACGCTACTCGGATTATTGTGCCGTGGCTGGTCATAGGAGTCCGTTTAGTCATATCGTTGCATAGGGTCCTAGTTCGCATAGCATCCTGCATCAGATGTTCAGCAAAGAAGTCTGTGATAGCTTGGCCCTTGACGGCCCTTCGCGGTACATAGGAGATGTCATACTCCATAAGAATCACCGCCCATTTGCCCAAGCGGCCTTTGAGGGCCGGCTGAGACATGATGTATCTAAGCGGATCCTCCCTGGAAATCAGCTTAACTTCGTGCGACAGCATGTAGTGCCGCAACTTCTTGACCGTGAAGACCAATGCGAGACAGATCTTCTCGATGTAGGTGTACCTTTCCTCAGTTCTGACCATTCTTCAGCTTAGATAGTAGAGGACTTGTTCTTTTCCTTCTTCATTATTCTGGGCCAGCATTGCCCCCAGAGAATTGTGTGTGGCTGCTATGTATAGGATCGGCGACTGTCCTTTCACTGGCGCACCCAGCACTGGAGGAGTTTTCAAGTAATCTTTCAGTCTATCGAAGGCTAGCTGACATTCCTCGTCCCAATAGAAGGGAACGTCTTTCATCATCAGCTTGTGAAAGGGGTGGCACCGCCCTGACAAGTTGGATATAAACCGCCGGAGGTATGCCAGGTGGCCCTGAAGAGATCTTAGCTCAGAGAGATTCCTTGGCGAGGGTAACTCCTGAATCGCTTTGATCTTTGCGGGGTCTATTTCAATTCCCCGATACCTGACAATGAAACCCAGGAATTTTCCACTCGAGACTCCGAACGCACATTTCATAGGTTCATTTTTAATCCATACTGCTTCAGCCTCTGGAAAATGACTCGGAGGTCTTGCAGATGGTCTTCTTTCTTTTTGGTCTTGACTACCAGGTCATCTATGTAGCACTCGACCTTATGGTAAAGCAGCTCATCAAATATTCTAGTCATCACCCGCTGATAAGTTGCACCGATGTTCTTTAATCCGAACGGCATTCTTTTGTAGTGGTAAATGCCATTGGGTGTTCGGAAGGTAATGTGGACCCGATCACATTCCGCGATCCATATCTGGTTGTAGCCAGACGACCCATCCATGAATGATAAGGCCTCATGACCAGTGGTTGCATCTATCATGGCCTCCATTATCGGCACTGGAAAGTCATCTTTAGGGCAGGCTTTATTCAGATCCCGGAAGTCAACACATATCCGGATGTGTCCATTCTTCTTCTTCACGGGCACGATGTTAGCCAGCCACGCGGTATATTAATTTTCCTCAATGAAACCCACATCAATGAGCTTGTCGACCTCTTTGCATATCTGAGTGATGAGCTTTGGCCTCATACGCCTAGGGGGCTGTTTCACCGGCTCTACCCCAGGGTTTATGGTCAGTTCATGCTGTGAGACCGAGGGGCTTAGTCCCGACATTTCTCTGTAGGTCCAGGCAAAGCAATCCTGGTATTCTTGTAGCAGCTAGATGTACATCCTCTGCTCTTCGGCAGACAGTTGGGCACTGAGGAACGTTGGTCTCGGGTCATCTTCGTCTCCCAGGTTGACCTCTAGCAGTTCATCGACTGTTGCCTGACCTCCGTCTTCTATCTCAGGGGGTGCAGGTTGGAGGTCGACAAAGTCTGGTATATCATCTTCGAGGTCGAGGACCTCGATGCCTTCATCTTGACTTATTTGAGTCCTGCCAAAAATATCTTGTTCGGCCGACAATGGGTGCATGCACTGTTCTGCCAGCAAGTTTACCCTACCAATAGCTTCAAGGGGCGAGCTGGTTGCCTCACTCCCTGCTGAGGAGATTGTAGTCACCATGGGCTGGCGATCATTTGTCATTGGGTCAGAGTGGCCTTGTAGCTCTTTGGCAAAGGATGAAGATACCTCGGTCCCCTGAGTTACCATGCCCTCAGTGAAGGCAACCATTTATCTTCTAGTAGCATCTGTCTCTCGATCAGGCTTGGGGGAAATCTCCCTAACTGGTCCGAGGAGTGCCGGCATCATGAGTAAAGAAGGTCCACCGGCGGGAGGACACTCTGCTTCTTCCACCTCTTCAGCCTCACTGCTGCTTGCTGTGTCAAATTTGGCCTGAAGAGTTGTATCTTCTGGGTAGACCTGTTCCCAGCAACGGCAGGGGAACACAGCCTCAGATTCTGGGTTTCTTGACTGAGCTGGCTGAAAGCACTCAACTTCTATCGGCTGTTCATCAATAGCTGCCCCTAGTGGGTTATCCTCCATCGGATAAAAAGCAGAGATGGTGTCTACTTCATAGCGCCCGCTGTAATAGTATTCTTCGAGGGTGAAGCCCAACCCTAGATGCCGAGTGACACGCCTCATTTCTTTGTCCAGTCTCAGAGGGTACCATAGCTTCTGGAATGCTTCTTTCCTCTTGCGAGGCTGGCCGGAAGGGATGTGTTGCTTCTGGAACATCTTGGCCATTTGATTTGTCATGAATGTCAGCCCCTGTACGGGCACTAAGGGGTTCTCTATGTCTTCAGGCAGATGACAATCAGTGTCTTCTTGTGTAGAGTGCTCTTCAGCTGTGTAGAACAGGCTGCTGGGACCTTCTATCTGTGGCACCTCCCATGCTTTGAAAGGCTCGACAGTAGCATTGTCGAGGCTGAGAATTGGCTTGGTAAGACCTTCAGAGACTCCGATGTGGTCGTGCTATTGATCAACCCTGACTTCATTAGTTTCGGGGTAGATGGCGGGAGGTGCTATCTGGCCTACATCCCTGGTGACAGTGATGTGTGAAACCACCTTGGGCTCGATATATCCATGCGGCGGGGGAGGGAACCATTCTGCCTTGGAAGTGTCTTTTATTGTGCTGGAAGGGGTCTTGGCTGCAGGGGCCTTCCGCGACCATTCTGCATATAAAGGGGCGTCTTCCAAGTGGCATTCGAATACTTCGAATGGGTGGAGATCAGCAAATACTCTTTCCTCTCTCCCATCCGTGTTGTATTTGATGCATTTGTGAAGTGTGGAAGATACCACCATATTCTCATGTAGCCAGGGGTGACCAAGCAGCGCCTTATATGAGGTGCGGGAATCAATGACATGAAACTGCACCTTCGTGATGAAGTCCCCTAGGGTGAGCGTAAACTCTGCTACCCCTAGCGACACTTCGCACTTCTGATTGAAGCTGGCAATACGCATATCCCCGACCTTTTGTAGGTGCACACTGAAATAGTACCTCTCATAAATCCTGTAGGGTAGAATGTTGACAGCTGCCCCTTGGTCCACCAGGATTCTGTTCAGCTCTCGTCCATTCAGGTGTCCCGTCATATACAGAGGTCTATTGTGACTGGTGGTGGGGAGCAACATGTCCTCCTGGGTGAAGGTCATGCTGGCCTCCGGCAGTGCCTCAGCTAGGCAGGCTTCATATTGGGCAGGCGTCTAGAGAGCAGTAATGATCGCCTGTCGGGTCTCGTCACTGAGAGAGAGGATTTCCCAGACAGTGAACCTTGCTGGGAGCTTCTTCAAGAGCTTGACCACCCGACTTCCAGCTCGGACATTGGACAACTTCATTTCATCCGCCCACTTGGGCTTGGAAGATTCTTGGACTGTGGCCCCTGATGGACCTGCTTCATCAGACTCAGAGGCTGCACCCTTTTGCTCGGGATTACCTCCTGGCTGCTCCTCACAGGCTTCTGCCGGGTGAGTTTCTACCCCTTCTGACAATTCGGGAGATTGCTGGAGTTGTGGGTGATTGCCCCCGGTCGCCGGTTCAACCTCCCAGCATGGCTGCTTTCCTTTTGACATTTTTATGAACTCCAAAAATGAAGGAGCGGGAGTGCCACCCCCGCTTTGGTTGTATAAGCCTGACGGAGGGGGGATTTGAATTCCTCTGACCTCTGGATGGGGTATTTTGTAGGGTTGCTCCCCTCTGAAGATAATATTATGATTGGCGGGCGGCTGACGCCCCCATCTTTGACCCGACTGGGTTGCATGTGCGGCCGTTGCGGCTTCGGCCTGGCTTTCCTTAGCGGCGGGCGTGAAGCAAATCTCTTCTTCATCCTCCTCACCAGGTAAATTGAATAAGGAAGAGAGGGTATTGCAAGAAAGGGTCACTCCCGTTGTAGCCTTGCCGACCCCTTTCTTCCTTATTTGTCTCCTTTTATTTTCTTTGACTCGCGCCTACCCCCAGAACAGGCTGCCATCTTTGTCTGATGCCTTGTCAGCTTCCGCTTCCTGCTTCAGTGAAAGCTATTCTAGCTCCCGCCATGAGAGATGATCTCGTACCAGCAAAGGTTCTAGCTCGGGCTGCACATACTCATCTAGCCCATTTATATAGTCCTGCAGTCGCTGAGCTTCTGGGCTGATCTTCTTGACCACCGGCAATGGAGTCTGCCTCCTCCGATTGCGGGTAGGTATCCAGATAACTGCTGGTGGATTGGTCCACACAGGTGTTGTTACCGGTGGAGGGGGTCTTGGTGTGACGCCATGAACATGTGCTCCCGGTGTCGGGCAAGGTAGGCCCTTTTTCTTGGTTCTTGCGGGGACTTGCTGCCATCCCTCCTGTTCTTTTATTGGGACCAGAAAGCAGGCTTCATATGTATGCTGAGTACTGGCTTCTGCGGTCTCCTCAGGCAAGGCTTGATACAAAGAGACCATATTGACGGCGGCTCTTCTTATGGGCGCCGCATGTGGTTATGGAGGGTCGACCTTGTACTCCCCCAATTCTATTTCTTCCTTTTTTATCATGCCTTCGATGATATCCTTGAAAACATAACAGTCTTCAATTGGATGCCCCAACATCTGGTGGTAAGGACAAAATCTTGGGCTGTCTCTTCTCTTCAGGTCCTCCGGCCTCCTTGACTCAGGTAGGGTGACCTTATCATACTGGGTAACCCAGTCAAATAGGATCCTGGTCTTCTCCTTTGGGAAAGAGTAGGGCTTCTTCATTTTATCCCGGAGAGATGGGCCTTCTTCGTCATCTCCGGTCTTGGCAGGCTGAGGAGCAGCTGTCTTCTTGCCTTTATCTTTTTGCTATTCAAATGTCTTGATATCAAGGGCATTTGCTTCTTTCGGTGCCTGGCGCCGTTCTGTTGCCTGGCGCCGTTCTGTTGCCTTGCCCTTTTGTGCAGTAGGGGTGTTTGGTGTGGGGGCTGGTTTTGCTAGGAAACCCTCCACTTCGGCAACAATATTGTTCAGACGGTCGAACGACCGGATTTCCATGCCAATCATCTTCTCCAGCACCTCTCTCCTGAGGTTCTGTTTGCAGATCTGCACAGTGTCCTCCTGGTGCGGGGGCCGCTTGCATCTCATTCCGAGGTTCCTCCATCTCTTGATGTAGTCGAGAGCGGTCTCATCTGCCCTTTGTCTTGTTGAATAAAGTTCAGCCACTGTGACCTCCCTCTCTATAACATGAAATCTTTCTCTGAACTTCCTCTGCATGTCCGACCAGTCGCTGATCGACCCGGCCGGGAGGCTGGAGTACCATTCAAAGGCGAGTCCTGTGAGTGAGGACCCGAAGAACTTCAGTAAATATGACTCGTCGGTGGCTAAGTCTCCCATGACGGTCATGTAGTAGGTGACATGTTCCTTCGGGGATCCCTTCCCGTTGAACTTGTCGAACTTCGGCGGCTTGCTAATCCCGGGAGGGAGCCGCTTAGCAGCATGATGCGGTGGATATGGCACCCTATATGCATCGAACATAACATAGTCACCTTCAGCTCTTTCAGTGAGCTTCATCTCGATCATCCTTTCTACCATCATCTTGCTCATGGTGGTTGGGTCGACCGGTTCCGAGTAGAAATGCGCCAGGTGCAAATAGGGGGTGACCAGGGTGGTCGCCTATGGAGGAGGACACAACAATGAAGGTGTCTGGTGCACCTGAGGCAACACTGGGGGAGCCAGTGATTGTGATGGGCGTTGTTGAGTTGTCGCCAAATTTGACTCCGCCTGCAGAGGCGGGGTATAGAATGGCGGGAAGTCGTTCTTGCTAATGGCTCCCCTTGATGATTCGGCCTGCACATCATGCCGCATGGAGGCGGAGGACTGCTCTGCCTTTTCCGTCAACTGCTTCTTCAGCTGTTCTATCTCCTGGCGGTACCTCTGGAGCATCATTAGTACGGCTGGATCCATAGCTGATGTGTTGGGGATGGCCTCTGTCGTCTCGCCAGATGCACCCTCAGGCAGGATGTGAAGCAAGACATCTTCATCTTCATCTGCCGTTATCACATTTCTTGTGAGAATAATGGCCTTGTCATGCTGTTGGACCCTCAGGCAGTATGTTTTCCATAATGGCCATCTATCCCGGCCATATTGCATGCGAAGATCTGCCTCCTACGCCTCTGTCTGCGAACCTTCCTCTTGGCATTCTCCGGGAAGGTAAGCCTTTTGAACACAGAGATCCTTTTCTTCTCCCCTTGACGGGGGATAGTGTCATCGGCTTGAGTATCAGAGCCGTCTCCATATCCATTGTTGATGGGGACATCACCTCCCATGCCCACGTTTACCGTTCGTCTCCTCACCCCGGTTGCATCCGACATGGTTTAGTCATTTAATTTTGAGTCCTATGTAATTTTATTTGAGTCATTTGATGTATTTTCTCTTTTATTTGAGTCATGTTCCTAGGTCTTGCATTTATTTTCCTAAGTTTGAGTGTCATTAGATTGTGTAATGTGCTATTGGGCCCAATTCTTCGGGCTTGGCCCATGAGCCCCCCCTACCCCTTTGGTTATTTGTTATTGAGTCTTTTGTAAGGGACTTTTGTAGAAATGTGGGTTTCCTATATATAGGACCACATTCCCCCCATTTCAACTTAATGAATCAATCAGTGAAAAAATGTCATTTGAGAGTCCAAAGCTTAGTTTAGTGGAGTGATTCCAACAATTTTTGGGTGAGAAACCCTAGGGGAGAGATTCCCCACCCTTCCCTCTCTTAATCCCTCTTTTTCACTCCACTTTCTCTCTCCTCAACACCCAATTTCGAATTTTCTTATCTCTCCTCCCTTCCCAACCACCTCAACCCCCACCTACCATCATTAAAGCCCTCCACTTCCCCATGGCCTCCATTACTCCACCCCCCTAGTCCCAAGAAGATCTCTCACCATTCCAACACCATCTTCCACATTCCAACACCACTTTCCCCATTCCAACACAATCAACCCCTTCCCCACACAACCCCACAACTTCCAAGGCCATTTCAAATTTGAAATCCACCCTTCCCTCCACTCACTTGTGCCCCCCCCTCACTTTCTCCTCTCACCCACCTTCCCAAATTCGTAGCTCCTCCTCCCACCACCTGTTAGACCCCCTTCTAGACCCCATTCTTCCCTTCCCCCACCTTAGAACACCCCCTCCTAGACCCCCTCACAGCCCGGGCTTTCCCCACACTCATCCACCCCCATTTCCCCTCCCATATACCCCATTCCCCCCCATCATCATCAACCTACAGCTCTCAACTGAAGATCTACAGCAGACTAGTAACTTGCAGCGGCCACCACGACCTCCTCCAAACGAGTTTGAAGACCCAAGAGCCATCTTCGGAAGCGTCTGCTAGTCGCCTTCGCAACCGAAGTGGTTTCGTCTTCTTTCGATCTCCGAGTCGTCCAAGAGGTCCATTCTCCCACAGCTGCGCGGTTCTGCCTCGGCTGAGGACCTGAGCCGGCTTAGAAGCTCTGCCACGACCAGCCCCGAAGGAATCAGTCTTCAAGTCCTTCTTCAAAGTTCTTCATCGGCCTGTCTACTTTCAGAATCAAGAAGCGGAAGCCCATTCAGCATCCGGGAACAGAAGTTACCAATTTTCTTCCACGGTCGCGTGGCTCTACCTTCCCCAGCCTGCATCGACACCTCCTCACTCTTCTGGCTCCACAGATCGTCTCCGTTCTTTTCTAGTGTCCCCGTTTCTTTTGCTGCAAAGGGGACTCACCCACGGTTCTAACGGCACTGACGGCATCAAATTTGGAGTTTGGGAGCAGTCAGGACAGCCTCTGCATCCTACTGTTGGTGACCTGCCCCTGCTATTCTGAGAAATAGAGGCCCTGTTCAAGCTCCTGCCCCGTCCAGCAACGACTCTAGAAGAAATTACAAAAATTCTGAGGCATTCCCCTTCCTGTTACGAAGATTTTTTCGCCAGTCTCGCCATCAGCACAATTCCTGAGCAAGATCTACAACAGCAACACCAACCCTCTGTCCTGGTTTGCTGATAGCAGGCAGATTCGGCATCCACCCTTGTTCCTCGTTCTTTGCTTTGGTTTTCCCACCCCGCTTGGCCGGCTGAAGGCCCCTCCCTGCGTGGAGGTAGTATTGATGTAATATCATTAACCCCCACCCCAAGTTCCCCCTCCTGCGAGAGGTGTAGTGGTGTAATTTGTTTGGGACAGGTCAAGCGACACCGCCGCGGCGTGTGGGGATCCACTCGCCTCCCCGCTCGCCCTCGTCTCCGACCGGGACCGGTTTCTTCAAACCGGTCGAGTAAGTGCTCAAACCTTCACTCCAATTAGTGCTTGTCTTTCAATATTAGTTCTTAATTCCGCTGGTTATGCGAGTGAGAGCCCGATCCTCAAGCCCCATAAACTTGAGTGATCACCGTGGGAATATTGTAACCGGTGCCGTTGGCACTTTGTCGGCCCCCTTGACTTGGGCATCTCCACCCATTGGAAATCAATTCTTGGCCTTGCTGGCCCTCTACCAGCAAGGGCCCAACCCCACATCCTCCCCTTGGCATTGCCAAGTCACCCCGGGCTTGGGTGAGTGACGATAGAGCGGTGGCCCAACTTGGCCCGTTTTGAATGCAATTGTGCTTGCTTGCATTAGGTCCGAGGTCGTGTCACATCAAGTGGTATCAGAGCAAGTCTTTGACTTATCTCTACAAGTCAAGTCCTAGGGCATGCTTGCATTCTTGTCCGAACCGTGCATTGTCAACCCATCATTGTTAACATTGAGTCTTGGGTCACATGGCTCCTCTCCCAATCATATCCCATGCATGCTTACCTAATGGAAAGCCCGTAGAAATTGATTTCATTGACCTAGAATCTGAAAATTGGGTGTCCCCCGATATCGTTACCTCTCTTAGTAGGACCGGACAAATTGTGCACAATGGAGACCAAGTCTTTATTGAATTCCATAAATGGTTCGGGAAGATTAAGTATTTGGATGGGGCTTGGTGTCAAAAGGGAACATTGGCAGGTCCATGTATAATCCTAGGTAAGAAATGGTTAGATGAAAGGAATGCCAACATCGACCCAACACGTCGGACTTGCCTTGTGCGTCCGCCACACCTTTCGGGAACCTTTAAATTCAACAACCTTTTATTCTCCCACCCGCGGGAATCCCACCCTCGTTTACCACCCCGGGTGTACCATACTCCGGCCATCATCACCCCACCATCAAAGAACCTCCCCACTCCATTAGTTTTGGAAGAAGTAGTCCACCCGCTTTGCCACATGAAGACAAATATCCCTCGGGAACATATCCCCTCCATAGAGAGCACCCATGTCCCAATTGAAGAGAAAGCCTCACACAAGGATCTTCACCCTACACCACCCCCTCTAGATAAGGCCGAATTCATCTTAGAAGAGTCCCTTGTTAGGTGGCTAAGGAAGAGCCTAATTAGAGAGACCTCGACCCATGTTTGCCCTCCCATAGAACAAAATTATCCCCTAGTGCCCATCTTCTCCTATCACACCACAATCCAAGCATCCTATCAAGTGGAGACCTTAGAGGATTTTCTTAGGGGCTTAGCATGGCAAATTGAGTTCACTAGCATGTTGACTCCTATGGCCAAACAACCTAGGAGCCTTAGCCTCCTACACCTATGCATTGGGTCTATCACCTCGGTTTGCACCAATGGTTGCTACACTAGCGACCTCCTTCTATTCCTCCCTACACCGGATGAGCCCAACCTTCTCCTCGATTTAGAGCTTCTTATCTCGGGTAGAAAGCCAAGCCCTCCACTCATGGCCGACCCACTTGTCAAGAACATTGGCCCAACTATCATAGGGAAGGATGACTTAACACCTTTTAAGGATCTTGAGGACATGGAGTTCCTCCCCCTAAGTGACCTATTTTACGATCCATATGATCCCTTCCAATGGGAGTCAAAGGACTCATATGACCCAACCATCTTACCAACCACCCACCCTGTCCAACCCTCACTCACCATATTGGGCCAAACCCACCTCATCCATGACCCGGGCTGCACCTTGGGAGCCATAACCTTGGACCATATATCCCTAGGGAATAAGGTGGTGTCCTACCCCATGATGACCACCTTCTTAGATCCATTCGATTCTTTCCAATGGGAGTTCAAAGGTTGTCCCACACCTATACACATGGAAGTCACTTTTGGGAAAAGCATACATGTGTCTAGGCTTTCCACACCCCTTGGCATGAACACTATGTTGGGTCCATTCATTCATATCACTCACATGTCAAGTAGAAAGCATGAGTGGGCCACATTCGGATGTCATGGTCCTCCTTCATTCATCATGGATCTTAAGCATGTCAAAAGCATCTACGGATGTCCGGGCCCCCCCACATTCATCACCACTTTACATGATAGGTTCACCTACGGTTGCCCCGGCCCACCTAGGTCCACCAAAGTCTACATGACAACATTGCATGATAAGTCCACAAATGGTTGCACCGGCCCACCAAAGTTCATCATGGTCCATCTGGCATCATGGCAGGATAGGTCCATCTATGGTTGTCCAGGTCCACCCATAACCACTAAAAGGATAGCATTCACAAAATTGCATGAAAACCTTTGCAAGCACATCAGCAAAAAGAATGAGGCTTATAAAAGGCTGGCCGACTCTCATCGGCATCACCAAGAATTCCAAGTGGGTGACCTTGTGATGGTAAGGATGGAGAGGCTCTCCCCGGGAGCCAACTCTAAACTGAGGCCACGTGGGGCTGGTCCCTTCCAGGTCTTGAGACGCATAGGTGCAAATGCCAACGAGTTAGATCTCTATGAGGAGTATGGAATAAGTCCCACATTCAATGTTGCCGACCTAGTGCCATATAAGGGACCCACGGTGGTACCTAGTGAGGAGATTGAGCCTACTTCTTCCCTTGAGAGAGCACCCACCCATGATGATAAACCACCTGCCAAGAGAGCCCAGCGTGAACAAATTGAACAAATATTGGATGAACAAGTCACTACCACTCGGAGCAAGGTATATGAGCGCTATCTAGGTAGGTGGATGGATCGGTATCGTTCGAGAGACTTGAGGGCGGTACCACTTCTACACCCTCCAAGGAGGGAAGGACACTTACTCGACAGAGTCGAGTTCTCTGCACCCCGGGAGTATGATGGGGACATCACCTCCCATGCCCACGTTTACCGTTCGTCTCCTCACCCCGGTTGCATCCGGCATGGTTTAGTCATTTAATTTTGAGTCCTATGTAATTTTATTTGAGTCATTTGATGTATTTTCTCTTTTATTTGAGTCATGTTCCTAGGTCTTGCATTTATTTTCCTAAGTTTGAGTGTCATTAGATTGTGTAATGTGCTATTGGGCCCAATTCTTCGGGCTTGGCCCATGAGCCCCCCCTACCCCTTTGGTTATTTGTTATTGAGTCTTTTGTAAGGGACTTTTGTAGAAATGTGGGTTTCCTATATATAGGACCACATTCCCCCCATTTCAACTTAATGAATCAATCAATGAAAAAATGTCATTTGAGAGTCCAAAGCTTAGTTTAGTGGAGTGATTCCAACAATTTTTGGGTGAGAAACCCTAGGGGAGAGATTCCCCACCCTTCCCTCTCTTAATCCCTCTTTTTCACTCCACTTTCTCTCTCCTCAACACCCAATTTCGAATTTTCTTATCTCTCCTCCCTTCCCAACCACCTCAACCCCCACCTACCATCATTAAAGCCCTCCACTTCCCCATGGCCTCCATTACTCCACCCCCCTAGTCCCAAGAAGATCCCTCACCATTCCAACACCATCTTCCACATTCCAACACCACTTTCCCCATTCCAACACAATCAACCCCTTCCCCACACAACCCCACAACTTCCAAGGCCATTTCAAATTTGAAATCCACCCTTCCCTCCACTCACTTGTGCCCCCCCCCCTCACTTTCTCCTCTCACCCACCTTCCCAAATTCGTAGCTCCTCCTCCCACCACCTGTTAGACCCCCTTCCAGACCCCATTCTTCCCTTCCCCCACCTTAGAACACCCCCTCCTAGACCCCCTCACAGCCCGGGCTTTCCCCACACTCATCCACCCCCATTTCCCCTCCATATACCCCATTCCCCCCCATCATCATCAACCTACAGCTCTCAACTGAAGATCTACAGCAGACTAGTAACTTGCAGCGGCCACCACGACCTCCTCCAAACGAGTTTGAAGACCCAAGAGCCATCGTCGGAAGCGTCTGCCAGTCTCCTTCGCAACCGAAGTGGTTTCGTCTTCTTTCGATCTCCGAGTCGTCCAAGAGGTCCATTCTCCCACAGCTGCGTGGTTCTGCCTCGGCTGAGGACCTGAGCCGGCTTAGAAGCTCTGCCACGACCAGTCCCGAAGGAATCAGTCTTCAAGTCCTTCTTCAAAGTTCTTCATCGGCCTGTCTACTTTCAGAATCAAGAAGCGGAAGCCCATTCAGCATCCGGGAACAGAAGTTACCAATTTTCTTCCACGGTCGCGCGGCTCTACCTTCCCCAGCCTGCATCGACACCTCCTCACTCTTCTGGCTCCACAGATCGTCTCCGTTCTTTTCTGGTGTCCCCGTTTCTTTTTCTGCAAAGGGGACTCACCCACGGTTCTAACGGCACTGACGGCATCAAAGTTGGAGTTCGGGAGCAGTCAGGACAGCCTCTGCATCCTACTGTTGGTGACCTGCCCCTGCTATTCCGAGAAATAGAGGCCCTGTTCAAGCTCCTGCCCCGTCCAGCAGTAACTCCAAAAGAAATTACAAAAATTCTGAGGCATTCCCCTTCCTGTTACGAAGATTTTTTCGCCAGTCTCGCCATCAGCACAATTCCTGAGCAAGATCTACAACAGCAACACCAACCCTCTGTCCTGGTTCTGCTGATAGCAGGCAGATTCGGCATCCACCCTTGTTCCTCGTTCTTTGCTTTGGTTTTCCCACCCCGCTTGGCCGGCTGAAGGCCCCTCCCTGCGTGGAGGTAGTATTGATGTAATATCATTAACCCCCACCCCAAGTTCCCCCTCCTGCGAGAGGTGTAGTGGTGTAATTTGTTTGGGACAGGTCAAGCGACACCGCCGCGGCGTGTGGGGATCCACTCGCCTCCCCGCTCGCCCTCGTCTCCGACCGGGACCGGTTTCTTCAAACCGGTCGAGTAAGTGCTCAAACCTTCACTCCAATTAGTGCTTGTCTTTCAATATTAGTTCTTAATTCCGCTGGTTATGCGAGTGAGAGCCCGATCCTCAAGCCCCATAAACTTGAGTGATCACCGTGGGAATATTGTAACCGGTGCCGTTGGCACTTTGTCGGCCCCCTTGACTTGGGCATCTCCACCCATTGGAAATCAATTCTTGGCCTTGCTGGCCCTCTACCAGCAAGGGCCCAACCCCACATCCTCCCCTTGGCATTGCCAAGTCACCCCGGGCTTGGGTGAGTGACGATAAAGCGGTGGCCCAACTTGGCCCGTTTTGAATGCAATTGTGCTTGCTTGCATTAGGTCCGAGGTCGTGTCACATCAATTGTCATCGACCGATGACGTCATCCTCTTATCTTCTTCTTCTCCCGCTGCCATTAATGGACAGTGGTCTTCTTCAGCTGCGGCTGCCTGCAACAGCCGTTGTTGGCCCAAAGAGGGGTTGCCCAACCCCTTAAAATAGCTTCTGACCATATTGGTCATTTCATCTTGCCCGCGGCCCGAGTGCGGGGTCGGGGACAGTTGTTGACCTCTCATTGGAGGAATGTGAGTAAACCAATCCCTCTCGATAGTCTGTTGTCATCTTCTTCCCACAATGGGGATATTGGCTTGTCGGGCGCAAGCCCTAAAGCTTTCTCGACGTGGCGGATCCACGATTGTCTCTTCCTTCCTTGTGATAAGGTTCCTCTTGTTGTTTTCTTCTGCTCTGGTGGATCTGGGGTGATACTGCACTGGAGCTTCTTCCTGGACAGGCTGGACCTTTTTGGGGACCCAAACCTGCTTGAATCTTCTTGGATTAGGAGCCAACATCCTCTAGCCATGACGGTCGGCTTCTTCTTCTTCGGCCCTTCTTCCAGCGAGAGCCTGGTAGGAGTTACGGACTGGCACAGTAGGGATTACCCGGTCCGGGCTCACTCGAGCCTTGCGCCCATCCAGAAAGACACGGAGGCCACCGACCAGCATAGACTTGCCGGATGTGGAGGGTCGTCCGGTCAAAGCAGCATCAGCCTTCCTTCGGGGGTTCCAGTGTCGGCGTCTTCCGAAGCTATTGGCAGGGACGGGGCAGGCCCAGGGATCAATGTGATGCACCATGTAGCTGGTGACTTGGGATGGACTTGCGGACGAGTTGTCACAGTGTCGAGCCTCCGGGACCTCCACCTTTTCAGCAACCTTTTCTTCGACGGTCTCCAAGGAATCCGTCTGCAACATGCCAACGAAGGCTAACCCCAAGTAGTTGGGGAAGCCTACAGCTGGTGGGAAATATCCGAAGACCATGGGTACTGCCAAGTACCCGTGCTCCACATGGTCGGCTACGATTGCGTGGCCAAAGCCAACACCAGTGAGTCCGGATGACGTCACCGTTTGCCTAAGACAAACAGACAAACAATCAGCATTCTTGGGGTAAGCCCCCGAAGGTATCCTCTCTTGGCAAAGAGATGAAGGGAGACTAAAGTCCCACCGGGCGTGCCAGACTTGTGGGGATGTTTTTTGTTTAGGTTTATTTTACTGGGTTTATTAGGCGTGCCAGCCACCGGAGGGACAATTCATTGTGCGCTCGACTTGACTCAGTCAGTCGATTGTGATATTCGTGTCAGGACCCTGAGTCCGTCATACCATAAATGCTATGACGTTAATTACATCCTTCCAAAGAAGGACAACCCTTGATTAATTGCCAAGAAAGGATGCCTCGGGGGCAAAATGAGATACGACTGTTACGCTAACTCCGCTAACGGGATGCGAAACATGCGTAGAGAACCGTGCTACGCGGGACATGATAGCGATGTTATAACGCAAATCCGGCAGCACGTCCTCTTATTTGGGGCTATGCCAAAGGGAAATATAGGTCATTCACCCACGAAATGTCGGGCTGAAGCCAAAAGAGAGACGGGCGTAGCCCTGGATCCAAAAGGATTTGAATGTGACGGGACAGTGTCTGCTACCATATCGTTTGTTGATGTTCCCCTCAAAGGACCATTGGAGGACATGCAGTGGCAGAACTCCGAGGGTCCGTGGGGTGACAGAAGAAACATCGTATTCGGTATAATGTAGGGGTAAAACCCCCATTAATGTATCTCCGTGGACCTGGGTGAAAAGCCATAATTCCCTCGTAAGGTGACGAAGGTTAGCACAGAGGTTGACAAGAAGGGGACATTTGAGTTTAGACTGCATTTGGGTTTAATGGGATTGTTGAGACGTCAGGCTTTGGATGGCACCTATTAGTGAGACGAAACGGCGTGGATAGGAGTCAGCGCGAGGGGATCCCGGCGCGACGGTAGGCCAAAGGGCAGACGGCACGGGTGGCAGACGGCGCGACATGGTCCCGGTGCGCCCTTCACCCGGCGCGAGTTTGGCGCCGGGAGGAGGTGGCGCCGGGAGGAGACGGCACCGAGAGGAGGTGGCACCGGTAGCCATTTTGTTAGTTTTCTTCAGATGTTATGAGGGGCTCTGATGAATTCAAAAGGGGATCCTCTATATTCAATGGGGATTTTATGGCAATAGTTGGGTGAGATAGAAGATGAGGGTGGACTCATTCACAAAGGGGTTCAAGGAGATCATGTAACTGTAAGATATGTTCCCTGTGGTGGCCAAGATACCATGAGATGATATAGCTCAGCTTCTTGCCACGCAGTTAGGGGTTAAATGCACAATTCCGATGAAAACATCATACTATGCGATCGAGTAAAAGTCTGAACATATTTTGACAGCACCTCCCCTTATTTTGGGAGCGTGCCAAGAGGGTATTATAGGCCATCCACTCACGAACTGTCGGAGTGGAAACAAAAATGAGAGCCGGGCGTAGCCCGAGATCCAAGGGATCTAAATCATGTGGGACTTTATCCCCCCTGTTGTGATATCCCCGGTACAGTCAACGGAGAACCTGCAATGGCAGGGCTCCATGACTTGATGGGGTTGTAGAATGTAGGGGAATGAACCCCTTTAATATGGATCCCGTGAGGACGGAGGGAAAGGTAGTACGTCTCCATAGGGCAGGGTATGATGAGCAAGGTTGGCATAGCCTGGCAGCATTGGCACAAACGCATTGACGTGGCCAGAAGATGTAAAGGTATCGGCACGAAGAAGGAGTTAGGCCTCGGCGCTAAATAGGAAACCCAACCGGTGCGGCAAGCCCTCGGCGCGAGACTTGCGCCGAGAGGTGCTCGCGCCGGGAGGCTTAGGTGAGGTTTTTAGAAGGGTTTTAAGGCAGGGGCTTTGGGCGTTTGAAGAAAGAGGGTTTGTTCAACAATCTGAAGACCATTTGGGATGATCGTAGAGAGGATGATTCGGGGTGGAGACAACCTTCCTTCTGGGGCCTCACTAGGAGCAGAACCATTCACGGAAACCTCACGATCCGGATTCGTCCCTTCTCGTTTCACAGACGAGAAGCCATGAGATAGGTTGTCTCAGGCTCTCGTTGTAAGTGTAAAGTTGAAAGAATCATACGATGGAAGAACATTCAACATAATTGGAAAATAGAGACGGTAAAGCATACGTAGAGGTGCAGCCATCAATATCCATAGCATATAGTGCAGAAGCAGAAACAAAAGAATAATGACGGGGGAGAACCCAACCCATCTTTCGTTAACTATTTCATCGAAGAAAAAAAAAGGGCGTACACAAGTTCAACTCGGGAGAAGAAGAAGCATACACCTACTCTATCCCTGAGGACAGGGTTACATTGGCATTCCGTGCTACAGGAGTAGAGATGCTCGAAAATAGAGATACAAAGGAAAAGGGGAATGATATTCAGACAGAGGAGAAAGGGGGAAGAGGAGCTGCAGCTACTCAGGACGTCCAACGGCACACCCCACCTGACTTCTCCCTTCGAGCCTCTGCCCCTCTCTTTTCTTTAGCTTCTATGGAGGGCTCTCGAGCTTCCCCTTTCTTTCTTTTTCTTATCTCTTTTCTCTGTTGCCTCCCTTGCCTCTCTCTTGTTTCTTCTCCCTTGTTGCCCTTTTTTTGTTTCTTCGAAGGGCAGCCTTCTTATAGAGGGATGACCCTCATTCTCTCGGCCTGAGCATCCCGGCGCGCCAGCATCCATCTTCCCGGCGTGGGCAGCCCTCGACGCGTCTCAGTTCACATTTGGGCTTGGCCCATTTTCCTGTCATTCGGCACAGGATCCACCTAATGGACTCCTTCCGATAGTGGGCTTCTTGGCATATATATTAAGACTTCATGGGGCTTGTTTAACACCTTGCATTCACAAACACGTGTGAGGCACTGTGCATCCCACCTTCAGAGAATCAGAATTATCTGAGCATCCTTTTTTTAGCAGACAGATGATTGTCTGAATGTTGGTATGGTTTTATCAGCCCGACTACCTGAATGATAGCCGTACTGGACAGTGGCCTAGCCAGAGATGGCTTTATCCGAACAAAGTGTTAGGAATAGTGGGTCTCTTCTATTCTGATTCTCGGAACTTTCAGGGATGGAAGAGGAGTCGCACCCTCGACTGGTCTTCAAAGCTATGAATTTACTTTGGTCTCTTCTGGTATATTTTGGGTGTCAACAGTCCCTTATCCTCATAAATTCCTGCTTATAAAGGGTTCTCAACGACAGCATGGATAAGTATTCGTCGGTCGACTCGAGCATGAAAGGTGCCAACCCTGTCCGGGTGATAGGCATAGCTCGGATGGAGATAGGTCGGAGTGGGCATTGTGCGCCTGCCTTTATCCAGCGAAGGGATAGACCGGGCTTGGGTCTTTCTCTGACCTGACCGATGTTCGGGCCTTCCAAGCCTAAGGGCCGCCCAGGAAGGTTGTGATCCCGAGTGATGTTATTGGGCTTTTCAGCCTAAGTGGGCCCTGCGGGGCTGTCACTTGGATGAGCTGGGCCTCATTTGGTCCTGATAGACCTAGTTTGGCTGCTCTTCAGATGGGCTACAGAAATCCCCCTCTCCACTTGTCCCCCTCCTACTCCTGAGCCTTGTTAGGCTCGGAAGAGTAGCTGTTAGGGTTTCGGACCAGCGTGGCTCGGGTGGGTGGAGATCTGGCGGTGTTAAGATGCCACGTGTCATGGTCACCTAGGCCCGTAATTATGATAATCCTGACGGATTTGAAATGAAGGGGGCCCCTTTTTCTCGGAGGTCGGAACGGCGCGCCACCCCCTGCGTGGGGATAAAGGCGTTGGGCGCTTGTTGTCATTCCAGACTCCCTCTATCTTAAGGGTTTGGTTCGCCTTCATGCTTGCTTCAGGCTCTTTGATGCGTTGTGAGGACACAACGGAAGAGCAGAGGCTTGCAGCGGTGTTTGCGGAGCTGGCGGAGATAACCTCAGAGGTAGTCCGGCGGCTTCCTCTTCCTCCGGAGTCTTCGGGGTCCCGAGAGCGTCTTTCTTCAAGCTCTTCTCCAGATTCCATGGCGGATCAGCGTCCGGATGCTGAAGAGTGGGTGGATGAGCCGGTGGTGAAGGCGGCGATTCCAAACTGCACTGAATTGGGGGAGGCGGAGGTGAAAAGGCCAGAGCACCAGTTTCGTCTTCCCCACAAGTTTTGCTTTGCCGTGGCTGCTCCGCACGAGACGAGCTTGGACTCTCGTACAGGCCATATCTGTACCTTCCTTCTATCGTGGAAGTGGGGGTTCCGCCTTCCCTTCGAACCTTTTGTTCTTAAGCTTCTCAATTTTTTCCAGTTGGTGCCCATTCAGTTGGTAGCCAATTTCTATCTTCTTCTTTCCGCCTTTCGCATCCTCTGCCGCCAATGCGGAGTTCCTCCTTCTTTGGATCTCTTTCACTACTTTTTTGAGTTGAAGGCGCATCCCTCGGCCGGGAAGGGTTTCTATTTTATCCAGGCGAGGCAGAATAGGAGTTGCATCTCCTTGACTGTGAAGGATTCTTCGCATAAGGGGTGGAAAACTCAATTCTTCTGGGTGGGGATCATATCGGAGGAGGAGACTTGGAGATGCCAAGTAATCCCCAATTTCCATCCGAATATCTCTCCCAAGCAGGACGAGTTCCCCCCACAGGTGGAGGAGTACGCGACTATCTTGCTGAAGCACCGCCAGTCTACAGAAGAGCTGGTTACTCCAGAGAACGTCGAGAAGTGTCTTCTTTCGCGGCTGCATCCGTCGGGCTCAGGCGCCTAAAATTAGACTCTTCTTCGGATGTTGAGACCATTTTTATTTTTCTGACTATATCTTTCTTCTATGCAGACACCAAGCGACCGGCTTTGGAGGAGACCACAGAGGTGATCGATCTCGGTAATGATTCGGCCACCGACGAGCCGCGATCCCGAGGTAAGGGCAAGAGGGTGGCCCAGGAGGGGTCTTCCAAGCTGCGGGGGTCCAAGCGCAAGGATCCCTTGGAGGGCATGATACGGGATGCCGTGAAGGCCAAGAAGTGGGCCAGGAAGGCCGGATCCATCTCCATCGTCGAGGGCGGCCATAGCTTGGTGGCTCTCCCCTCTTCTGAGTGAGACAGGGCCGACCTTGTTAGGCTGGCTCTCCCATCTGTCGAGCAGGAGAGGGCCGAGTAGATTGGAGCTGCTTTTGCGCCTGGTGATGATGCTGGTTCGGCTCTCCCCTCAGTCAGAGCCGAGGGGGTTGAGGCTGCTTCTGTGATTGGCAACGGTGCTAGCCCGGCTCTCCCCTCGGCCAAAGCCAAGGGGGCCGTGGACGAGGCAGGTGACGCCGGGGCCGTGGCCGAGATTGGGGTGGGCGACGCTCCAGGTGGCGGTGTAGGTGCCGAACCGGTCCAGGTCGGAGGGTCGTAAGAAAATCCGCTCGAGGCACGAGAGGCGACCGAGGCCGCGGCTCGGTCTGGGCCGACCGGTGGGATACCGACCAAAGGGGGGATCTCCACTCCGGCGGCCTTGGAGAGGCTTGGCATCCAGGGCCCTTTGTATCAGATGTGTCACGGCATAGCTGTGAAGGTGAGGGGGGGAAGCAGGGAGCACTCCCCGTCCATAGCCCTCGAGGTAGTTATGGAGGGCGACTTGGTCCTGGCCAAGATGGGGGCCACTCTGACGGAAGCATACGCTAGGTTGTAGTCAGAGCGGGCGACCCTGGCCTGGACCCTCGGTGGGTCTGACAGGAAGTTGGCTCGGCTTGCCGAGGAGCGTGATGGGCTTCGGCGGGAGCTTTCCATAGTTAGGGAGCTAGTACGGTTGAGCCAGGTGGAGGCCTGGGCGCTAACTGAGCAGCTAGCTAAGGCCCATGAATTGCTCGAGAGGAAGAGCAGGCTTCTTGAAGAGGAGCACCTTGTTCGCGTCGAGCTGGATGGCTAGTGGGAGGCCGAGTGCTCCGAGCTGGTGGACCGGGCGGAGGAAGTTAAGCGCCTTCGGGGGGAGGCCGAGGCCGATCGAGCCGAGGCGGAGAAGCGGGCGGAGGAGGCTGAGGAGCGGACGGCTGAGGCCGAGCAAAAAATAGCCGAGGCGGAGTGGGAGAATGCCGAGCTCGTTGGTAGGGTGGGATTGGCCGGGGCGGAGGCACTTGAGCAGTACAAATGCTTGGAGGCCTACCGGGTCGACCTTAAGGAGGCTGCCCTCCCCTACTATGAGACAGCACTTTGTCGAGGCATCCGCAAGGGGTTCAAGCAGGGCTACGATCGGGCCATATCTTATGCCGAGGAGCAGGCGTCCGAGATAATTGAATTCCCGTCCGGATAATGCTACGACTCGGATCTGTCATCCTCCGGCTCCTCTCTTCACTGTCAGAGGAAGAAGATTAGGAGGGCTCCTCACCCGAAGGGTCGCCAGCTCCAGATGTCTCGGGAGGGCACGCAACCGAGACAGTTCCCACGCTGGTGGGGTCAGTGCCAGGTGTAGATCTCTAATTTAGACTAATCCACTTAAGAAAAATATCAAAGAAAAGACATGCAATAATCATCAATATGGAGGAAAATATATGCACGAGGTGCACAAGGGGAGTGTGTGATCGCCAGAGACGCTAGGCCTCAAAAATATAACAAATAATGAATAGGAGGAATGATCGCGAAAAGTACCTCAAAAGATGCGGGGATGTGAGTGCTTCCTTTCTCTTCAAATCGGCCGGCCGATGAAGAGAGTTCTTGCTTTTATTACCCTTGCAAAAAAAAGACAAATACCAATAAAAAATATGGATTAGAATATGGTGTGTAGCATCAAATTCTATATGTAAAGATGAGCATGAAAATTGTGCAAGAACACACCTTGTGGCTGTTGGCCCTTAAACCCCTATGCAAAGAGGGTATGGGAGATGAATGATGCATGAAAATATGAATAAAAATTAAGGGGAAAGAGTGCATGAGTTGCACTATGGGGAGATCTCAATATGATGGTTGAGAAAAATCAATATAACAATGAAACATGATGCATGTATCATGAACTAATGAAAAATACAAATAAGGGGAGATAAGATAGAAAAATCTTGTTTGGTGGCTCCTTTGGCTTGAATGCTCGATGGGAGGAAGCCTCCCAAGGGATGAAGATGTTGAACGTTGGAAATCCTCCTTAGTCAAAGCCCCTTCTACCTTCGGTTCCTGTAAAAAGAAAAGAAGAAGAAGAAAGACAGAAGAAGAAAGGACAGAAGGAGAAAAAGAAGGAGACAGAAGAAGAAGAAGAAGAAGAAGAAGGAGACAGAAGAAGAAAACGGGGAAGAAGAATAAGAAGAGGAAGAAGACGGCAGAAGAAGAAAAGAAGAAGAAGAAGAAAAAAGAAAAAAAGAAGAATCAGCGGGGGGAGGAAAAAGAGGAAATCCAACCCAATTAACAGAGCCGCCGGCTCTATTAAATAGAATAGATTAAATATAAGAGAAGATAAGAATGGCAAGAGCCCTACGGAGGCAAGACTCCAGTCCCCAATCAAAGAAGGTGTCTAACGAAGCAAGGACTCTCTGGGGAAAGGGCTGCGAAGACAGAAGATGAAACACGCCTTTGGTCAGGGCGTCAATTCAAGAATTGACGACCTGTCATAGGGCGTTAATTCAAAACACGCCCTGGGTCAGGGCGTTTCTTCCTGGATTAATTTTAGAAATAAACATTTCTTTTATTTGGAAATTGTGAAAGACGACTCAGAGAGAGGCGTGAATTGAAAAATGCCCCATGGTAGGGCGTGATTCAACATTTTTCAAACATTTATTCTTTTTTCAAAAATTGGATAATTCCAGGAATTGACGCCCTCATCTCAGGGCATCATTTGATCAAGAAACGCCCTAGGTCAAGTCGTGTTTTAAAAAACGCCCTTCACCAGGTCACGAATTTATAAAATAGGTAAAATGGGGAGAAATAGATAAAATGGGGAGACACGCCCTAGATCAGGCCGCGTTTTAAAAACACGCCCCTCTCCAGGGCATTAATTTTAAAAAAGAGGGAAAGGGGAGAAAATTCATGAAAAATGGATTAAACACTCAAATAAGCTAATTTGAGGGTCAAATGGGGCATTACAAGGCAATATGAAATATACTCAAAATAATATCAATTTTGGCGTGTCTACAGCTGCCCCGTCTTGGCGTCTGCTTTGCAAGGGAGTGTAGCAAACTGAAAAGTAGATGCCAAGGTGTGATGAGACACGTAATCAACATCACTTGATGAGAATCAAATCAAAAGCACGAGATGAAGCAAATCTCAGGAAATTCAATGAAATCAATAATGTTTGGATAAAAGGGGAGCTGTGCACGCGGTGCACGAGGGAGATAAAATAAATGATCAACTTCCAGCACGGTGGAAGTATCCCAGGTCACAAACCTGTAGGTTTCACCATTGGGGAGCGATTACCAGCCAGTGGACGTGCTGCAGCCAAGGTGGAAAAAAAAAGATGATAACAATCCAAACAAGGAGCTTTCGAGAAAATGACCCAAAACAACGACAAAACGAACTGAGGACTCAATTCGGCATGGAATATCTCATATTGAAGATTAAGATCAATTCAACCCTCAAAATCAACTTATCAGAATGATTTTTCAACAATTGTTTCAAATTCCTACATGAATGCATGCTGGGTTTAAAAGGAAAAATTAAATCAAACAAAAATATAAGATAATCAAGGATAATATTGCTAAGCTGCCCAGACTGAGTCAAGAAACCGACTTCTGCGAGCTGATACTAAGCCGAAGCCCGTTTATCCGTGCACCAACTCGTAAAAGGGAACCATCGTCCCCATTCTTGGACGGCTCAACGGCCTATCCGTGTGACTAAGACTTCTCTGGAATCATCATTATTTTTGATGAAGGGGAACTCAAATCCCAGATTTACCAAAGCCACAAGGTCCTTGATATAATCTAGTAGCGTATGTAACATATAGTAGAATGCATACAGGAGATGGTGATAACAATAAGCATGGGAACTGAGAAATGAGCTGCAAGCACCGTGGGGCTTTGAGTGATGATGCCCTGCCAGCGGGACCAAGAGCCTCTTCCTGCGCTCAAAAATTCATTAGCCAAGATATAACAAGCAAAGAATAAATCATAGCATGCATAGCATGAATCAAAGCAACCAATCATAGCATATATCATGAACAGCATAAGTCAAATCATGGCATAGCAAAGCATCATTATTTGTTGTTTGTCATGAGGATGACAATCTGGCTAATCAAGTTTTGGAGTTAAATAATCAGGATCTGATAATGCCCATCGGCGGAGTAATCAGATGAAACGAGCAGGAGTTGATTGAAAGATTTAGAGATGAATAATCATGAGATATGATAATCAGAATGATATAGGGAGATGATGCCCCTGGGTGGCATGTCATGAGAATATTGGGAAGAATCAATGGATTGATAGCAATAAGTAGAGAGAGGACCCATCCCGTGCTTTTGGTCTCTGCAAAGCTGTTCCTGCAAAACACCATCAGAAAATACAATGCAAATTTTTGGATTTTGGAAATATGCAAATTTTTATGAGTTTTTTATGAGTTTTGGAATATGCAAATTTTTATGAGTTTTGAAAATATTTGAATTTTTATGGAGATTTTTGGAAAATATTTTGAATTTTTGTTGGGATTTTGATCGGGAAATATTCAATTTTTTTTTTGGATTTTGGCTTAGACATTGTTAATGCAGCATCAAAGGGTTGTTTTGAACCACTGGCTAGGGGTCCTTGTTCCTTCTCTTTTTCGCTAAAAACTGCCCAAAGCTGGGCGTGCATTGAAAGTGGCATCCTATAACCGACCGTCTTTGATCAACGGTGCCCCTACCAAGGCCATACCCGAGAAACATTCGGTCTTAGAGGGAAAAGAGAAGAACAATTGTGACAAGCTTTATGCAGGATGGGAGATGTCGGGACTTGAATTCTTTCCAAGGTGTTACCCTCAAAGAGGTAGTCTGTTGCGCCGGGGCTTTGTGCCTTTGATTTTTAGACCCTTGACATGCATACGACCAGGGTTTTCCCTGCGGGGACTTTACCACTCTTGTCATGCCATAATTCACAATCTTGCGTTTATCGAAATTCTGACTTGATTTTCATAATAGCCCTTTTGGCGAGATGTATATCATGAAATTCATATCTAGTTTGGGTCAAGACTGCTCCTATTTGAGACTCCTCTCGTATTGGGGATTACCTAGGTTGGTCATCTCATCCGTCAACCTCTTGCCCCTGCATGTGACCGAATAAAGAAGAGAAAGACTTTCAGATATACACATGGCATGGCCAAGGTAGCAACGGTGTTTACCCAAAGGAGCCGTCTAAGGACGCCGTGAAGTGTGTGGAATGCCCAGCTGAGGGTTGATCTTAACAAGCAGGGAGAGAATGTTGAATTCCCAGCGCGGGGTTCTTATTAACCAAGGTGCTGCATAAGCAAGCCTAAAGACTCTTTTTAACAATGATTTAATTTAACAAAAGCCTAAGATAAAGATCTAAAACACCACTCTTAAATCTTGTTAGGAAGCACTTCATTTTGAAAATCATGCGTGAAGTAATGAGGTAATGATATCATGAAATGAGTACTTACGCCAATATGTTACCTTGCAATCTTTGTTAAAGCAGCTTCCGCGAGAGGTTGATCATCGTGGGATAGTCCTCTTAGGCAGATAAAGGATTGGAAGCAAAGGATTGAAAGTGGCTTAACAAGAAGGAGTGGTGCCAAGACCAGACTCAGACGAATAAGGAAAAAAAAAGAAAAAGAGGCGAGGGCTAGAACTCCCTCACTAAGGCGCGGAGACGCTGATCACATGGAACAGTCTACAGAAGGAGAGGAGAATTAGAAGGAGGAATGAGGACTAGAGCCTCGAAAGCAATGGGAGAATGGGCAGATGCCCAAGGCAGTGGATGTGGAAGAAGTTGGGTCGGACCCAGAATTAGGAGGAATCAGAAGAAGAAATTGGTAGATGGAAAGAGGCGGATCCGGAGGGTCCGGAGGCAGAGGAGAATCATGAGAGGAAAAATCCGAAGGCTCCAGAGGGATGACAAAAGAAGGGACGCGATGCCCTGAGAAGAAATCTGGAAAAGAGTGATAAAAAAGGAAGAAGAGAACGAAAGAGGTGATGTCTTGGAAGAACAGAAAGATGAACTGGAAGAAAGATGGATAGTCCGGAGGTTCTGGGGGAATGAAATCAAGAGGGTCACGATGCCCTGGAAGATGATAGAGAGAATAAGACGGAGAATTCGGAGGTTCCAGAGGAAGCAAATGGAAAGGGGCACGATGCCCGGGGAAAAGATGGAGACAACCAGGTGGAGAATCTGGAGGTTCCGGAGGAAGAATATAGAAAGGGGCGCGATACCCAAGAGAGAGGAATGAAGGAGGATCAGGAGGAAAATCCGGAGGTTCCGGAGGTAGCAAATGAGAAGGGGCGCGATGCCCAAGGGGAAAATTCGGAGGTTCCGGAGGAGGAAGGTGGAAAGGGGCGCGATGCTCGAGAGAAAGGTCCGGAGGTTCCGGAGGAAGAGAATGGAAAGGGGCGCGATGCCCGAGGGGAAAGTCCGGAGGTTCCGGAGGTAGCAAATGAGAAGGGGTGCGATGCCCAAGGAGGAGGGATAAAATTCCTGGAGGTTCCAGGGAGATAGCAGGAATAGGGACGCGATGCCCCAGGGATAGTGAATAAAAAGATGAAGATGAATAAGATGGGAAGTGCGGAATATCCGGAGGTGCCGGAAGGCGGGGAAGATACGGGTTTGGAAACCCGGGAAGCAGGAGGTGCAAATGCATGCAATGGGATGGATGCGATGAATGCATGAAATGCAAAGAATTTGAAGAATGTGAAGGGCGAGAGGATGAGATCCTCCTCCTAACCCTGGGAATGGCCCATGAAGAAAAAGTGATAGAGATGGATGAATAGAAAGTGGAACAAATAAGGGATGGCCCCTTAGCATTAAGATAACTGCCCCTCCACAGCAGTGAAAGTGTATGAGAAATAGCCCCTGCCGAAGCTTCAATGGTGAATGTCAACTCCCTTGGAGAGTGCAAAGTAATGGTGTGAGGGAGTTAGAAAGTTGGGCTCGGAAGCATTATGTTGCCCAAAGATTCAAAATTTGGAAATTGGAACAAAGGGTGCCCTGCCCGGCCCTTACACAACATCAATGCTTGGCATGTCGGTGACTTGGCTTTTTCGACCGTGCTTGGCACAATAACCCGGATTGGCATCCGGCAAATGAATTCTTGAATCTTGAATGGCGCGGCCAAATCCTTGCTGCCCGGCTCTTGATCGTCCTCGGCACCTGTGCTTGTAGAAGGCCCCCCATTCCGAGTAGTAAGGGGAGGTGAAGCGGAGGCGGAAGGCTTTGTGAGTGGTGGAGGTATAATGGAAAGAGTTGGCAAATGGGTGAGCGTAAGCGGGGGTTCAAACACGCCGAGTTTCTCCCTTTGCTCGGAAGCAGTTGGGATTGGCTCGGGTGCAAAAAGGGGGGGATCCTGCCCAGGATTAGCCATGGGTAAGGGTAAAGGGTTAAATGGTGGAATAGGCAAAGTGGGTTTTAAAGGGATAATGGAAGGCCGAGGTGACGGTAATGGGAGGTTAATTGGGGAAGGTTCAATGATGGGTTCGATGGAGGCTAATGGTGTGGAGGTAGATGGCTTAACGGGTGGAGGTTTAATAGTGGAAGGCTTGGGGGAGGCCAGTGTTGCGGAGGTTAATGGTGTAACTGGAAGAGGGGTAATGTATGCGGTGTCAAGGATAGGAGGAGACTTACAATGTGCCGGTGTGGGTGATTGAAGTATCGACCCATTATCGTAACACCAATTAGTCTCATAAATAGGGGTTGGATCAGGGATGGTTTCATCCTGAGCAGGGGGTTCATCGAATGAAAATGGGGAAAGCGGAAAGTTAAGGAAACTCGGAAGGGGTGCCTGCGGAGCTTCATCATCATCGTATACTGCCTCGGATTCTTCGAATGCCGGCTCTTGCTCACTTGAACCGCCGACGCCGTAATCATCCCTCCTGTCTTTCCATTCTCTCTCCATCTTTGTAATCTCGTCCAAAGCGGCATGGAGAGGATTGACTGGAGTAGGAGGAGCCGTGACCCTCTTTATTTGTTCCTCCATTAAAGTAATCTTATCAAGCAGAGACTGTTGGAGGGGTGTGACCTGAGCAACAGAAGGTTGGCAGGGCCTTGAAGGAGGAAGGGCCGTATAAAAAGGCCGTGGAGGGGAATTAATGGGATGACCCGTAAAAGAACCCGGACGGGCCGGATTGCAAGGAGTGAATGGGCCTCGGGGCCGTGATGGAGGAGGAATAGAAGGAGGCGGGTGATGGACCACCCGAGTAGAATGAACAAGAGGAGATGGGTAATGGGCTACCCGATCAGAATTGGAAGGAGGAGGTGGGTGATGGGCCACCCATGTAGAATTGGAGGGAGATGCATGAGATGTACCCTCAACGGCGGCCTTAAGGGCTTGGATCTGTTGAGGGGTAAGATGATCTAATGCATGTAAAATCTGGGAGACCTTCTCATCATTGGGACGAGAGGGCTTAATGGGAATAGTGGCTCGAAATTGAGTTGAAGGACCATTGCATTGGAGATTGCCCAAGGGTCGGGCAACACCATAAGAGTGAGGACGTGGTCCTTTGAAAGTATGGTGAGAATTTTGAACATGTTGAAAGTGAGGATTATAAGAAGTGCTAGGTTGTGCATCCTCATGAACATTAATTGAATTGAACATGTTGTTTTGTCTATCAAAGTAAGCCATGCAAGCAATTTAATGTGCAAACAATTGGCAAAGAAACACACCCAAGTTGAAATGGTTACCTTGATTTCTTATGTTTGAATCTTGGTGAATTAATGATTTTATGCAAATTGATATGATTCACACAAGGGGAGGAACCTAGTTTCAAATATGATTTAACTCCAATGCCAACTAGGAACACTCTCTCACCACGTTTAGGCCAACTAATTCGGGACTTCAAAAGGGTACAACCTGCCCGGCGTCCGTGAGGGAATCCATGGGTGCGGGGACTTACGGAGGCTTGGAAAAGGGATTTCCAGTCCAAAGAGACGGAATGCTCAATGGAGGGTCGTCCCGATTCCAAAAGGGTGTGTGGATCCTAATGAAGAGGAGGTCTCCCAAACCAATGCAAATGAATGAAAGAAATGCAATATGTGCAAGGGAATATGCAAATCACCAATAGAGCCAGATAATCAATATAAATCAAAGAAGCACGAAGAAGTGGAGGCTCTGTGAAATCACAGGAAAGAGACGACCTGGGGAAGGTCGTTAGTAATAAAAATGCGCCCTGGTCTGAGGCGCTACCTGAGGAAAGGATGCCTCACAGAGAGGGCGTCAAATCTAAAACACGCCCTGGGGCAGGGCGTTAACTCTCAGAGGTGCGCACGGCCGAGAGAAAGAAACGCCTTGATGTGAGGCGTTATCAAATAACAAGACGCCCTGGAGAGGGGCGCTATCCAGAAAATAAACGACAGGGTCACTGTCGTGAATCACTGTGAGAGCCCACACAGGCAAGGTAAAAACACGCCCTGGTATGGGGCGCTACAAATCAAATGGACGCCTCTGCTAGAGGGCGTCAACTCTCAGGGGTACGCACGGCCGAATCAATAAAACGCCTTAGTGTGAGGCGTTAGAATATAAAAAGGCGCCCTGGAGAAGGGCGTGAATTCACAAATAAGCAGGGTATGATAGAAGACGTCCTATCAGAAGGCGTTAGACATGCATAAAACGCCCTGGGTGAGGGCATGAAATTAAAAAGCGCCTCTGACAGAGGCGTTAATTCCCAGAAAGACCCCACGGCCAGCAATATTAATAGGAACACTCACAACCCCAAGGCAATCAATATAAACAATAACATGCTCATCAAGAATTTTAAATAAGTGAAGATTCTAAGGAAAAGACAACAAAATGGCAAATCACTTTAGGGAAGAAAGCAAAGCCAATGGAGGGTGCCCGAGGGGCACAAAAGGAGACGCACCGAGGGTGCAATAGGGGAGACGGCACACGCGGGTGCCTAAGGGGAAAAGGGGTAATAAAGAGAACGCAAAGGGTCCCACCATGATCACCAATTTGTAGATCTCTAATTTAGACTAATCCACTTAAGAAAAATATCAAAGAAAAGACATGCAATAATCATCAATATGGAGGAAAATATATGCACGAGGTGCACAAGGGGAGTGTGTGATCGCCAGAGACGCTAGGCCTCAAAAATATAACAAATAATGAATAGGAGGAATGATCGCGAAAAGTACCTCAAAAGATGCGGGGATGTGAGTGCTTCCTTTCTCTTCAAATCGGCCGGCCGATGAAGAGAGTTCTTGCTTTTATTACCCTTGCAAAAAAAAGACAAATACCAATAAAAAATATGGATTAGAATATGGTGTGTAGCATCAAATTATATATGTAAAGATGAGCATGAAAATTATGCAAGAACACACCTTGTGGGTGTTGGCCCTTAAACCCCTATGCAAAGAGGGTATGGGAGATAAATGATGCATGAAAATATGAATAAAAATTAAGGGGAAAGAGTGCATGAGTTGCACTATGGGGAGATCTCAATATGATGGTTGAGAAAAATCAATATAACAATGAAACATGATGCATGTATCATGAACTAATGAAAAATACAAATAAGGGGAGATAAGATAGAAAAATCTTGTTTGGTGGCTCCTTTGGCTTGAATGCTCGATGGGAGGAAGCCTCCCAAGGGATGAAGATGTTGAACGTTAGAAATCCTCCTTAGTCAAAGCCCCTTCTACCTACTGTTCCTGTAAAAAGAAAAGAAGAAGAAGAAAGACAGAAGAAGAAAGGACAGAAGGAGAAAAAGAAGAAGGAGACAGAAGAAGAAGAAGAAGAAGGAGACAGAAGAAGAAAACGGGGAAGAAGAATAAGAAGAGGAAGAAGACGGCAGAAGAAGAAAAGAAGAAGAAGAAGAAGAAAAAAGAAAAAAAGAAGAATCAGCGGGGGGAGGAAAAAGAGGAAATCCAACCCAATTAACAGAGCCGCCGGCTCTATTAAATAGAACAGATTAAATATAAGAGAAGATAAGAATGGCAAGAGCCCTACGGAGGCAAGACTCCAGTCCCCAATCAAAGAAGGTGTCTAACGAAGCAAGGACTCTCTGGGGAAAGGGCTGGGAAGGCAGAAGATGAAACACGCCTTTGGTCAGGGCGTCAATTCAAGAATTGACGACCTGTCATAGGGCGTTAATTCAAAACACGCCCTGGGTCAGGGCGTTTCTTCCTAGATTAATTTTAGAAATAAACATTTCTTTTATTTGGAAATTGTGAAAGACGACTCAGAGAGAGGCGTGAATTGAAAAACGCCCCATGGTAGGGCGTGATTCAACATTTTTCAAACATTTATTCTTTTTTTTGAAAATTGGATAATTCCAGGAATTGACGCCCTCATCTCAGGGCGTCCTTTCATCAAGAAACGCCCTAGGTCAGGTCGTGTTTTAAAAAACGCCCTTCACCAGGTCACGAATTTATAAAATAGGTAAAATGGGGAGAAATAGATAAAATTGGGAGACACGCCCTGGATCAGGCCGCGTTTTAAAAACATGCCCCTCTCGAGGGCGTTAATTTTAAAAAAGAGGGAAAAGGGAGAAAATCCATGAAAAATGGATTAAACACTCAAATAAGCTAATTTCAGGGTCAAATGGGGCATTACAAGGTAATATGAAATATACTCAAAATAATGTCAATTTTGGCGTGTCTACACCAGGGTCGACCGTCGCCGAGGGTGCCGGGGGCAAACCGCCTGAGCCTTCCACTTCCGAGCTTCAAGGTGGGCCAGAGGCCTAATGTATCTGCTTTGCTTCCTCTTTTTGTATGTCTTTTTCCTTTTGAAGAAAAACTTTCTCTGTTGTGTAGGAAAATAGATAAGGCAATAGTATTATGACGAAGACTTAACTGTTCCATATAGCCATTACCGTATTTTGTTCAGCATATCCGCAGTAGTTGGAAAGTGCCGATACTTTCTGCGTGGTTTTCGCGCGATGGTTGGGCGAGCCTCTGACATGGTGTCTTTCCATTTTCTTATGCTTTGATTGCTTGGCCGCTTCGTGTGTCCCACTGGGGCGGAAATGAGAAGTTTGAGGTGACCGTTCATAGGGAGAAATCCCCTTGGCGTGTTTTCATGGAGAGAATCATTTAAGGCAAATAGCCTCCCTTCGCCTATAAAAGGTCTGCTGGGCGTCCCTTCCTCTCCACCGCTTAGGGTTTTCTCTGACAGTCTTTCCTCATTCTTTGTTCACGTAGCGTTGTGCCGCTATATTCGAAACATGGAAGATACTCTGGAAGATGAGGCTGCCGATGATGGAGGGCAGAGAGTCCTTGCTGCTTCGGGTTTAAAGAGGGCTCAACGGCCGGCGGGCAAGGTTAAAGAGGGCTCAACGTGCGAAGGCACGTCGTCCTCTTTTATCAGTTCCGACGGCGCTTGCAGGGGTGGGGCGTGATGGCGGATGGCTGGGGGCATCACGCGTCCCTACCGCCCGTCCCTTCTCGCTCGCTCCCTAGAGGGGATCTCTCTTAAGATTCCTCTCCACTTCCAGCTTCTCCTCTCTTCTTCTGTCGCCTCTTTCTCCCTCTTCTGCCCTCCTCGTCATTTCTTTCACTCTTCGGAGGGTGCCTGCACTCTCTGCCTTCCAAAGAGTTGGCAGATTGGTAGAGAGGAGGCCTTCATATGCGTTCCCTCTTCCCCTTCCTCCATCTCTGTCAACTTGGAAGGTAGCCTTCCTCTTCCTAATCCCTCTGTCACCTTTGTCCCGAGCTACCCAAGCCAACGGGGTCGACTACCCTTTATCCGAGCCAATTTTTGCACAAGGCAGAGTCAGTGGCTGGACGCAGGAAGCTCAACTGAGTCAGCCGAGCGATGGGCTCATATGGCGGTGCTAGATGGATTTTTTGTTTTTTTGACATGTATTTTCTTGGCTTCAGCCTTCCTGATGTACAAGCGAGTTGTTTGAATAAAGGAAAGGGAAACCTTTTGTTTTATTCCATGTTGCTTACACAATGTTCAGTATTCAAAAGTAGAACATGCGTAGTGTAGTCGCGTTCCACGTCCGAGGGATGGGCTCTCCTTTCATCGTAGATAACCGGTATGCTTCTTTCCCGAGCGTCTCGACCACTCGGTAGGGACCTTCCCAATTAGGGGATAGCTTGCCCGCCACCTCAAGTGGTCGAGAGACTTCGGCTTTCCTGAGAACGAAATCTCCCGGTTGAAAGTGTCTATCTAGAACTTTGGCGTTGTAGTATCGAGTGAGGCGGCGTTGGTATTCCGTTGCTCGGATGCCGGTAATCTCTCGGAGTTCATCTGTTAGGTCAAGGTTTTCGAGTAGTTTCTGATCGTTTGCCTCAGAAGAGAAACAGATGACTCGGAGGGAGGGATTGGCAATCTCCAACGGGATGACGGCCTCTGCGCCGTACACCAACTGAAAAGGACTTTCACCGGTTGCCACTCTGGGAGTCGTTCTGTGTGACCAAAGTACGTTCGACAATTCCTTAAGCCAGCTGCCCTTGGCTTTGCTGAGCCTAGTCTTGATGCCTTTTAAGATAGTCTTATTGGCATTTTCGACCAGCCCGTTAGGTTGAGGGTGGGCGACCAAGGTGAAGTGATTGCGAATGCCCAGGTTGGCACATCTATCTCAGAAATAACGAGAATCAAATTGTCGACCATTATCGCTTACTATCACCCGGGGGATGCCGTAACGACATATGATCGACTTCCAGATGAAATTCCAAACGATTGTCTCGGTGATCCTTGCTGTGGCTTCGGCCTCGATCCATTTGGTGAAGTAGTCGATGGCGACGATGATGAACTTCTTTTGGGCCTGGGCCGTGGGGAATGGCCCGACGATGTCGATTCCCCAGCAAGCGAAAGGATATGGCTCGGCTAAGGTGATGAGCTCCGTTGTTGGCTGATGGACCAAGTGGTCAAATCGCTGGCATCGGTCACAGTGTTGTGTGTAAGTCGAGCAGTCGCGCTGCAGAGTGGGCCACCAGTAACCTTGCCGTAGCAAGATCCTGGCGAGCGACCTTCCTCCTAAATGCACTCCGCATAGACCTTCGTGAACTTCTTGAATCGCTCGGTTGGCTTCATTAGTGCTGAGGCACTTCACGGGGGGACCGAAGAAGGATCTCCGGTAAAGAGTGCCGTCCAGAGTGACGAATCGTCGAGCTTAGTACTTCAATTTGTGGGCTTCCCGAGGGTCGAGAGGCTCTTGAGAATCTTGGAGCCACGACATGTACGGGGTACGCCGGTCGCTTGGGGAGGCCAAGTCAACAGCAAGGAGCTCTGAGTCGATGCTCGGTCACTCCAACTCTTCGAGGAGGACCGATCGAGTATCCTCGGGGTCAAGAGAGGAGGCCAGCCGAGAGAGGGCGTCCGCTCGGGAGTTTTCCTCCCGAGCTATTCGGACTACCTCAAAACTCTCAAACTGTTATGCCACGGCTCTGACCAGCTGGAGGTATTTGACCATCAGTGCCTCTCGAGCTTCGTAATCGCCGTTGACCTGGCTAGCGACTAGCTGGGAGTCAGTGTGAATTTTGACTCGCTCAGCCCCCAGCCGCCGGGCCATGCGGGCTCCCGCGATGAGAACCTCATGCTCGGAAGCGTTGTTGGATGCCTGGAAGATGAACTTCAAGGTGCATTATAGCTCTGCTCCTTCGGGGGACTTCAGGAGGATTCCAGCGCCGCTTTCAGCTGAGTTGGAGGATCAGTCGACGAACAGTTCCCAGGTTGGCCCGGGCGAGGACGAAGATCTTTCTTCAGTCGGGATGGTGCTCTCGACGATGAAGTCAGCGAGCGCCTGGCCTTTGATTGCTGAGCGAGGCCGGTACGATATATCGTAGGCCCCAAGCATGATGGCCCACTTGACGAGGCGTCCTGAGGCTTCAGGGTGAGCGAGGACCCTCTTGAATGGTTCACCGGTTAGCACGGTGATGGAGTGCCCTTGGAAATAGGGTCGGAGGCGCTTGGCCGAGGTAACCAATGCTAGCACGAGTCTCTCGGTTGCGGGGTACCTCCTTTTAGCCTCGTTGAGCACCTTGCTGGTGTAGTAGACCGGTCTCTCGACTCTCGAGTCATTTCTAACTAGGACCGAGCTAACTGTCGATGGGGTTGCCGAGAAATAAAGATGCAGGGCTTCGCCTGGGACAGGCTTGGACAGCACTGAAGGTGAAGCCAGGAACTCTTTAAGCTCGGCGAACGCTCTTTGGCATTCCTCATCCCATGTGAACGTAGCAGATGCCAATTTGGGCCCCCTCAATAGCTTGAGGAAGAGTAGGCATCGTTCGGCTACACGGGACAGGAATCTGCTGAGCGCGACAATGCGTCCAGTAAGGCGTTGAACGTCTTTGATGCAGGTGGGTGGGCGCATGTCCAGGATGGCCTGGACCTTGTCGGGGTTGGCCTCGATCCCATGATGGGTGACTAAGAAACCCAGGAATTTCCCAGATCTTACTCTGAAGGCACACTTGGTAGGATTGAGCTTCATATTGTACCTCAGGAGGGTGTCGAAGGTCTCAGCTAGGTCGGCGAAGTGGTCCTCGGCCTTGGGGGTCTTGATGAGCATGTCGTCAATATAGGCCTCGACGTTCCGGCCGAGCTGTCCCTTGAACATATGGTTCACCAACCTCTGGTACGTGGCTCCAGCGTTCTTCAACCCGAAAGGCATCCGGGTGTAGCAGTATACGCTGAAGTCAGTGATAAAGGTGGTCTTCCCGATGTCTTCTGGATTCATTCTGATCTGATGGTAACCTGAATAGGCGTCCAGAAAACTAAGTATCTCGTTGCCCGAGGTTGAGTCAACCAGTTGGTCGATGCTCGATAACGGGTAGCAGTCTTTGTGGCCTTATTCAAGTCGGTGAAGTCCACGCACATCCGCCACTTTCCCGAAGCTTTCGGCACCAGGACGACGTTGGCCAGCCACGTTGGGTACATGACTGGTTTAAAAATACCAGTCTTTTACCCCTTGGTGACTTGCTCCTTGATGATCGCCTGCTTCTCTTGCGCGTGCTTCCTTCTCCATTGTTGTACGGGTTTGATGGTCGGGTCGAGGTTGAGCTTATGCATCGCCGTCTCCTCTGGTATCCCGGGGAGCTGATCATCAGACCACGCAAAAATTTGGATGTACGTGGAAAGAAACTCTTTGTATTGCTGTTGGACCTCAGATGGTAGGTCGGCTTCAATCTTTACTCCTAGGGTCGGGTTGTCGTTTAGGAAAACCGCTAGCAATTCGCCTCCAGGCCCGGCGGTTGCGGATTTTTCCTCGACTTCCTAGGGGCCCTTGTTCTTCTCGTCTGGCCTTGTGGCTTCAACTGAGATATTATAGCACCTTCTGGCCATGGCCTGGTTACCTCGTATTTCCCCCAACCCATTTTTGGTGGGGAACTTCATCTTTTGGTGATAGGTAGAAGGCATCGCTTTCGTTCGGCTGAGGATTCCTCAGCCGAAGATTGCGTTGTATGCTATCATACCTTTGTTCACTATGAAGTCCACCATGACCGTAACGGTTTTGGGTGGGTGCCGAGAGTAACCGGCAGGCTTAGGGCTCCCTCGGGATAACTGGCCTAGCCATTGAACCCGCAAAGGGGGGTTCGGATCGGGCGGAGTTTAGACAGATTCTCCCCCATCTTAAGGAAACATTCATAGGATAATACATCAGGGGCACTTCTATTGTCAACTAGAATCCTGTCTACGTTACAATGGTTTATTGCGGCCGATATGACTAGGGAGTCGTCATGCGGGGTGCTTAGCCCTTCCAGGTCTTGGTCGGAGAAGACTATGACCTGGGGCTCACTTGGCGGGGCCTTGGGAGGCTCGATGGCTCGGCTCGCCCTCTCAGCATGACGCTTCCTTCCTCGGCCACTGTCTCCTCCTGATGCAGCTCCTCCAGCGATGACGTTGATGTGGACCCCTCGGGGGGCGTTGTCGATTTCCTCTGTGGTGCCTCGGTCTTCCTTGTGCCCGGCCACGAACTGAGATAGGTGTCCTTAACGGACGAGGCACTTGATCTCATCCTGGAGCTGATGGCAGTCGCCGGTGTGGTGCCCGTCATCACTATGGAAAAGGTAATGCTTGCTGCGATTGCGGTTCTTCGACCTCATTGGCTCGGGTTGGCGGAGGAGGCCCGAGCCTTTGATGTCCTTGTAAATCTCATAAACCGTAGTGGTTAAAGGAGTGTACCGCTCGTACTTTCATGACGGTTCCTTGTGTTCCCTGTCTCGGTTCTGCCTTTTTCCTGAACTCGAACTTGACTCGGGTGCCCGCTTCTTGTCCCCCTCCTGATCCCAGCCGGTTGCATCTCGGCATGCGCTGAGCACTTCTTCGCACTCGGCATGGCGCAAAGCCAGAGTCACTAGCTCGGCAACGGTCGAGGGAGGGTGGAGGACAAGTTCACGGCGGTGGTTCTCATCGCGGTTGCCCCCGGTCAACGCGGTTATGGCCGAGGCGACGTCCAGGCGGGGGATCCTCAGGGCTTCCGATTTAAATCGGGTAATGTAAGCCCGAAGTTTCTCCCCTTGCGCCTGTTTGAGGGCCAAAAGCCCCGCTACCGACTTTGGGGGACCGCTGCCGGTGAAACTCTCCTTGAATACTCACCCGAATTGCTTGAAGTCCCTGATGGCTCCGGGGGCGAGGGCCCGGAACCATGCTTGGGTGCCTTGGACCAGGGTGGTCATAAAGGCTCGGTATTTGATGCCGTCGGACGCTCCATGAAGGCTCATCAGGGCGTCGAAACTGTCGAAGTGATCGGCCGGGTCGCCCTAGCCGTCATAAAGCTTGAAGGTCGGGATGGAGGTTCTGGGAGATACCTGTCACGCCCCGAACCGATAGCAGCGGGAAGCGATGCTCGGAACGTGGCAGTTAACAGTCATGATAACAAGAGTGAAAATAAATAACCACAATTAAACACATGGAGGCCATACACACATATTGAAAATATGATCTCTTATTAATTTTTAAAAGTATAATTTTGACCCACTCTTACAATATTAGATTCAAATTAAAGGAGGAAATAACAAAAAGAAATAACCAGACTCACGACACTAGCTAGACTCAAGGTAAAAAGATAGGCTCCGATCTCTATGTTCCAGGTTCACTCGATCACACTGATCCGATTCCCATTTGTAACGTACCATTTACCGTGTTACCTGAAAAGGATTGGAAGTAGGGGTGAGCAAAAAGCTCAGTAGGAATTATACTCTATCGTCAGGTATAGTTTAAGTGATTAACCAATTAATGAATATGCATGAATAACGCGATAAAATAAGCAGAACTAAATAATCACTAAGATAGAAAGAGTAACGATAATTAAATGGAAGAAATAATTGCATGTCGAGATATCAAGCAAGATGAACAAGATTTTCTAGTAAATGGCCATTTGCAAGTCAATTCGAGTCATGTCAAGCAAGCAAGCAAGTACTTCATACTTTAAGCATGAATAACAAGTTTCACGAGAATGTGGAATGTCATAGACCCAGCACGCTAGATAGTACCGGTGCCAAATACCATACCTAATCATTCACCTCCCCGGGGATCAAGTACTTTTCGGATCCTCCTTCCAAGACCAGACTGGGCCCTTCATTTGTTTGCCTTGGCATTGATTTATTTTTGGATCGTAGATCCCACGAGACTAGACATCCACAATATTTAATGGCCAAGAGTTCCAAGGTCAAGTTCAAGTAGACAAGGTAAAGGACGTAAAAATAATGATTCTTAAAAGTCCAAACAATAAGTTCTTTAATCGAGAAGAATAGTTGTCCCTAAGGACTATAATTAATGATCAATGGACCTAACAATAGGTCAAATCACGAAATACCATAGCCTACATAGGCTTGGTTAGCTCACACAATTCAAAATTCATGAAATAATCACTTTTCGAAAAACTGTCATATAAATGGTCAGACAAGGGCCGCTCAATATATATACGGTTAATACTGGGCCGCGCATGTCCAGAAGATATTAAGACCCAGGAATAAGATATACGGTCCATACTGGGCCGTATTACGGATATGCGGTCGTTATAGGGCCGCCTATAAGGATATGCGGTCCACTACTGGCTGCACATGCCTGTTTAGCCCTATTCGATCCAAGACTTAAAACCAGCGGTTTAGTCACGTAAAACAAAGTTACTGGAGGTCCAATAGGTTCTTAGTAGAGAGATACAATGATCCCACGATAAGGATAAGTCTGCCGGATGGAGTGTCCGGGGGTAAGTTCAAGACTAGCACACTAATAGGGCTATCGACTTACTGGAAGTCAGCAAATAAGTCACACCAATCTACTGGGATAGAATGGCTATCCCGCAACCTAAAGTTCATTATAAACCTAATTTCATGTCAAATTACCATGGATTATAATTTACATTAAGTCAAATTGCCGAAAGATGAATCAAGATGATAAGGAGAATGAACAAGATCGCGTAGGAATGAACAACATGCATTTAACAGAAATTTACTTGCATAATTAACCACTTATCATGTGGGTTTCTAATTTACTAATTACCATTTATGATACTAAAATGGATCAATTAGAACTCATACTAAGTCATTAACTGCATAGATAAACGGTTCTTGGAAGACCTTATATCTATTGGGCTAACCGGGGCTTGCAGGGAGTTGTGTGCATTGCTGGGGGTTGGGCAGCCATGTCAGAACCGCCCAAGGGGTTGGGCGGTTCTCTAGGAGCCGCCCAAGGGGTTGGGCGGTCAGGTAAGGGCCGCCCATCCTCTGGGTTATGTGGTTACCAGAGGACCTTCCAAGTTATGTGGTCACTTCAGGACCGTTCAACTAGTTATGTGGTTAGATGAGAACTATTCATCCGGGGATGTGTGGTTCCTGATAAACCGTTTAACTAAGGCTATACCAGGGTCAAAGTCTGGGCTTGTGTTGTGCGGTCTATTGTAAGACCGTCCAACTCTAGGTGTATTCCGGTCACCCCTTCCACGTCCGATCAACGCCGGAAGGTTGGAGGTTAAAGGGGATTGATCTAAAACACTAATTACTCATGCAAACGGACTTGAAATAAGGGACTTTTGGTACCGTTGGAAAGGTTATGAAAAATACTACCTAACAGCAAGGTCAATTTCATAATTACTTCCTGAAATCACTATTTATAATGGCAGGAACACTAAAAACCATAATCTGGACATGCTAACTACTAAATCACGAAATTCTCACAATATCACGATGAAAATTGGGGCTTTATATATCAAAATAAAGCTTACTTGATGCTGATTCCAACCATATATGACATGCTATATGGGGATCAAGATTAACAACTCGAAATCACACGAAATCACAATTTAACTCAAAGGAATGCTTCAAAAAACCAAGTCTAGACATATCCTTACTCAGATCGGAAATTCTCTAAACATGATCCATAAAATTTAGGGCTTTTATAATCAATGGAAAGAGCACGAAAAACTCTACAAGATGCATGGATCAATTTAATATTTACAGCCTGAAATCGCTACTGAAATTAAAGAGGAACATGTTCTGCCCTAATTCTGACATGCCTCTAATAAACCATTAAATTCGTACAGAATACCTAATAGAATTTAGGGCTTCATATACCAAAGGAAATAGGACTAGATGCTGAACATTTTGATATATTACTTGCGGTTTGAGCCCGAGAGAACCTACCTCAATCAGGGAAGAAAAGAAGAAGAAAGGAGGAAGAACGGACGCCGACACGTCACCACTAAACACAAAAGATCTCCCTTGATCGATCTCCACTGTGACTGCCGCTGCTACCAAAGGATTCTAGGGTTGCATAGTTTCATTTTTATAGCTCATACACCTTCTCGAGCCTTCGATGCTAGGAGAATTCGTCGAAGCAAGTTGGGTGTTTAAAAACGGCGCCGTAATGGTTGACCTCACCAAAGTTGGCCGACACCACATTTTAGGGTTAGGGTTTCGATCAATTAATAGGGGGAAAATGATCCTTAGATCGTGGCCTTTCATTTACCATCGATTTGGGCTCATTTGGTGGAGTATTAAGCTCTAATTTCGTGGTTTAAGTAAAGGTTAGGTAAGAGTTAGGTAAGTGTGCACTTTTAGGCTCAATCCACTAATTAGACCTAATTACATATTTTTTTGGGTCGACCACAGAAGACAAAGTTGTTAAATAAATGGTCCTTTATCCAATTACCATTTTTCTAGATTTTTATAAGGTAGTCAAAAATTCACTAGTTCTATTTACTAAGGAATTAATTATTAAATTCCGAAATTCATTCATTTCAATTAAATTTCAGATTTTTGAAATCGGGGTATTACATCCTCTCCCACTTTAAGGAATTTGGTCCCCAAATTCGTCGGGTATTACTAATTATTTGAATATTTGAACTAAGATGATCTTATCTATCGAAATAACATGTTAATCATACAACTAATGACGAAAGAATTTAGCTATAGCTAGGGATAAAAGAGAAAAATACCACATATAATTCTTCATTCGATACAAGTCGGTTACGATTCTTCTTGTAGTTTTGCTTGTGGAAGTAACTTAGGACAGTTAGCCATTTTATGATCCTGATTCCCGCAACGTAGACACGCTCCGCTCCTTCGCCAGCACTCCTTTGCGAGATGAGCAAGTTTGTGACAGTATAAACATTTCATTTGCGTAATATTACTCTTCTTCTTCTTATTACGTCGGGTTTCCTTACGACGGACTCGCCAGCCTCTAAGGGAACCGAATCTTAGCTTACCCATGGACCCACTCGCTTTCATTTTAATAATGACTTAGAGACCTGCAAAATAGTTATATGGTTAAAGTTTTCTTTACCCTTACGCGTAGCACAACGCAATCTTGCTTATATTTTATTACTTAACCCAAGATATTACCCAATCTCACCAAGTGACAAGGGATGACACGGGTCTTAAGACTTAGGGTAACCTATACTGTTGGACAAAATCTAAGGACTCAGGCAACGGAGGCTCTGATACCACCTCTCTCATGCACCGAACCGATAGCAGCGGGAAGCGATGCTCGGAACGTGGCAGTTAACAGTCATGATAACAAGAGTGAAAATAAATAACCACAATTAAACACATAGAGGCCATACACACATATTGAAAATACGAGCTCTTATTAATTTTTAAAAGTATAATTTTGACCCACTCTTACAATATTAGATTCAAATTAAAGGAGGAAATAACAAAAAGAAATAACCAGACTCACGACACTAGCTAGACTCAAGGTAAAAAGATAGACTCCGATCTCTATGTTCCAGGTTCACTCGATCACACTGATCCGATTCCCATTTGCAACGTACCATTTACCGTGTTACCTGAAAAGGATTGGAAGTAGGGGTGAGCAAAAAGCTCAGTAGGAATTGTACTCTATCGTCAGGTATAGTTTAAGTGATTAACCAATTAATGAATATGCATGATTAACGTGATAAAATAAGCAGAACTAAATAATCACTAAGATAGAAAGAGTAACGATAATTAAATGGAAGAAATAATTGCATGTCGAGATATCAAGCAAGATGAACAAGATTTTCTAGTAAATGGCCATTTGCAAGTCAATTCGAGTCATGTCAAGCAAGCAAGCAAGTACTTCATACTTTAAGCATGAATAACAAGTTTCACGAGAATGTGGAATGTCATAGACCCAGCACGCTAGATAGTACCGGTGCCAAATACCACACCTAATCATTCACCTCCCCGGGGATCAAGTACTTTTCGGGTGCTCCTTCCAGGACCAGACTGGGCCCTTCATTTGTTTGCCTTGGCATTGATTTATTTTTGGATCGTAGATCCCACGAGACTAGACATCCACAATATTTAATGGCCAAGAGTTCCAAGGTCAAGTTCAAGTAGACAAGGTAAAGGACGTAAAAATAATGATTCTTAAGAGTCCAAACAATAAGTTCTTTAATCGAGAAGAATAGTTGTCCCTAAGGACTATAATTAATTATCAATGGACCTAAGAATAGGTCAAATCACAAAATAATAGAGCCTACATAGGCTTGGTTAGCTCACACAATTCGAAATTCATGAAATAATCACTTTTCAAAAAACTATCATATAAACGATCAGACAAGGGCCGCTCAATATATATACGGTTAATACTGGGCCGCGCATGTCCAGAAGACATTAAGACCAAGGAATAAGATATACGGTCCATACTGGGCCGTATTACGGATATGCGGTCGTTATAGGGCCGCCTATAAGGATATGATGTCCACTACTGGCCGCACATGCCTGTATAGCCCTATTCGATCCAAGACATAAACCAGCGATTTAGTCACGTAAAACAAAGTTACTGGAGGTCCAACAGGTTCTTAGTAGGGAGATACAGCGATCCCACGATAAGGGTAAGTCCGCCGGATGGAGTGTCCGGGGGTAAGTTCAAGACTAGCACACTAATAGGGCTATCGACTTAATGGAAGTCAGCAAATAAGTCACACCATTCTACTGGGATAGAATGGCTATCCAGCAACCTAAAGTTCATTATAAACCTAATTTCATGTCAAATTACCATGGAGTATAATTTACATTAAGTCAAATTGCCAAAAGATGAATCAAGATGATAAGGAGAATGAACAAGATCGCGTAGGAATGAACATCATGCATTTAACAGAAATTTACTTGCATAATTAACCACTTATCATGTGGGTTTCTAATTTACTAATTACCATTTATGATATTAAAATGGATCAATTAGAACCCATACTAAGTCATTAACTGCATAGATAAACGGTTCTTGGAAGACCTTATATCTATTGGGCTAACCGGGGGCTTGTAGGGAGTTGTGTGCATTGCTGGGGGTTGGGCGGCCATGTCAGAACCGTCCAAGGGGTTGGGCGGTTCTCTAGGAGCCGCCCAAGGGGTTGGGCGGTCAGGTAAGGGCCGCCCATCCTCTGGGTTATGTGGTTACCAGAGGACCTTCCAAGTTATGTGGTCACTTCAGGACCGTTCAACTAGTTATGTGGTTAGATGAGAACCGTTCATCCGGGGATGTGTGGTTCCTGATAAACCGTTTAACTAAGGCTATACCAGGGTCAAAGTATGGGCTTGAGTTGTGCGGTCTATCGTAAGACCGTCCAACTCTAGGTGTATTCCGGTCACCCCTTCCACGTCCGATCAACGCCGAAAGGTTGGGGGTTAAAGGGGATTGATCTAAAACACTAATTACTCATGCAAACGGACTTGAAACAAGGGGCTTTTGGTACCGTTGGAAATGTTATGAAAAATACTACCTAACAGCAAGGTCAATTTCATAATTACTTCCTGAAATCACGATTTATAATGGCAGGAACACTAAAAACCCTAATCTGGACATGCTGTTACTAAATCGTGAAATTCTCACAATATACACAATGAAAATTGGGACTTTATATATCAAAAGAAAGCTTACTTGATGCTGATTCCAACCATATATGACATGCTATATGGGGATCAAGATTAACAACTCGAAATCACACGAAATCACAATTTAACTCAAAGGAATGCTTCAAAAAACCAAGTCTAGACATATCCTAACTCAGATCGGAAATTCTCTAAACATGATCCATAAAATTTAGGGCTTTTATAATAAATGGAAAGAGTACGAAAAACTCTACAAGATGCATGGATCAATTTAAGATTTACAGCCTAAAATCGCTACTGAAATTAAAGAGGAACAGGTTCTGCCCTAATTCTGACATGCCTCTACTAAACCATTAAATTCGTACAGAATACCTAATAGAATGTAGGGCTTCATATACCAAAGGAAAGAGGACTGGATGCTGAACATTTTGATATATTACTTGCGGTTTGAGCCTGAGAAAACCTACCTCAATCAGGGAAGAAAAGAAGAAGAAAGGAGGAAGAACGGACGCCGACACATCACCACTAAACACCAGAGATATCCCTTGATCGATCTCCACTGCGACCGCCGCTGCTACCAAAGGATTCTAGGGTTGCATAGTTTCATTTTTATAGCTCATACACCTTCTGGAGCCTTCGGTGCTAGGAGAATTCGTCGAAGCAAGTTGGGTGTTTGAAAACGGCGCCGCAATGGTTGACCTCACCAAAGCTGGCCGACACCACGTTTTAGGGTTAGGGTTTCGATCAATTAATAGGGGGAAAATGATCCTTAGATCGTGGCCTTTCATTTGCCATCGATTTGGGCTCATTTGGTGGAGTATTAAGCTCTAATTTCGTGGTTTAAGTCAATGATAGATAAGAGTTAGGTAAGTGTGCACTTTTAGGCTCAATCCACTAATTAGACCTAATTACATATTTTTTTGGGTCGATCACAGAAGACAAAGTTGTTAAATAAATGGTCCTTTATCCAATTACCATTTTTCTAGATTTTTATAAGGTAGTCAAAAATTCACTAGTTCTATTTACTAAGGAATTAAATATTAAATTCTGAAATTCATTCATTTCAATTAAATTTCAGATTTTTAAAACCGGGGTATTACAATACCTCTGCCTTCAAGATATTGTGAGAGAACGGGGATTTCTCCTCGTCCTCCGTGGAAGAGACTTTCTGCAGGGCGCGTAGGGTGCGCTCCTGTTCTGTGAAATGCCTCTCAAATTCTCACAGTCGAAGGGATAGCTCCGGCTGTCGCTGCGCCGTGGGGCTGGGGGGGCTATCTTGGCATTCCCCAGGGACTTCGGTCTCTGGGTTCAGATGGCTTGCCCCAGGTTTTCCCCTTTTCGATGTGGAGGAGGCCTCCTGCTCCGGAGGAGGGGCTTGTGAAGGTCTTCCTGACCTGTTACGGATGATCTGTCGGCCTCGGAGGGTGAAGCGGCCTCCGGCGGTGTGCTGGGACACGTTCTCGCGGGGAGGGCTATCCGGAGGGGCGCGTGACCTTCCATCCCTGGCCGCCTGGGTCCTCATGAGTTCTACGAGGACATCCAATTTTGCGTTGAGGGCTTGGAAGGCGTCAGTGCCGCCGTTGAGTGGTAGCCCTACTGCCGCGGGGGGAGGGGGCGGTCCGTCGGTGGGGGTGCTGGAATTGGAGGGGGAATTTTGTGAGGCTTGAGATGGGCCTTCTCCCGCCGCCACCATGGCCTTTCCCCTGTCGCCGGCAGACCTCCTCCCTGAACTTCTTCGCACCATGCTGGCTCTTTTATCGTTTCCCACAGACGGCGCCAGATGAAGAGGCGTGATCTCGCGCGGGTCCTGAGCTGAGGAGATGATCACCGGATAGTGAACTGCAAAGAAGGGAAATAGATCAGGGGGCCCAGGGATGGTTCCCTGGGGGCTAACCCTCCGATGCTTAAGTCAGTAGAGTAATGGTGGAAGCTATGTAGGGAGGAGAAAAGAGATGCACGAGATCCCTTTACACCAATGTGGTGAAGTGGTTCCTACTTAGGGAGTTTAGGCGTATGTTTTCACTTACCTTTTGTTGGAGGGAGTCCCAGGTTTAAATAGTGCACTGGCCTCATGAGTCCTGTAAGCTGAGGGGTTTCAGGCGGGAGTTACGTCCTCAACATGGGCTATTTACGTCCTCATCGTGGGATCTTTATAGCCTTGAGGGATAATGGGTCCCTTATCCTCATAAATTCCTACTTATAAAGGGTTCTCAACGGCAGCATGGATAAGCATTCGTCGGTCGACTCGAGCATGAAAGGTGCCAACCCTGTCCGGGTGATAGGCATAGCTCGGGTGGAGATAGGTCGGAGTGGGCGTTGTGTGCCTGCCTTTATCCCGGCGAAGGGATAGATCGGGCGTAGGTCTTTCTCTGACCTGACCGATGTTCGGGCCTTCCGAGCCTAAGGGCCGTCAAGGAAGGTTGTGATCCTGAGTGATCTTATTGGGCTTTTCAGCCTAAGTGGGCCTTGCGGGGCTGTCACTTGGATGAGCTGGGTCTCGTTTGGTCCTGATGGACCTAGTTTGGCTGCTCTTTAGATGGGCTACAGAAATCCCCCTCTCCAATATCCGTCATTAATTAACTGCCACCTCCAGCACCCCGTTTCCTGCTCGGAAACAAAACCCCAGAGACCTACTTCCACTCAAACCTGGCTTACTCTCCATGACCGCCTGCTAGGGCTTCAACAGTTATAAAAGGGGCAGCTTCTCTGCTAAATACTTATCAAGCTAAAAATTGAGCGCAAAGACATCTAACAGAGAACAGCAACTTGTTCTTAACAGAAAAAGGAAGATGGACAAGATGATGCAACGCCCTTTAAAAAAATCAAAAATTGGATTTCCCAGAATATCGAAAGTTACAGGCCATATCAATGGAAGAATTGCTATGAACCAAGTAAGTATCAAGATTTTGAAATTGACTTCTATTCTACCCTCTCCTCTTCCTAAATTCTGATCATGATCTTCTTTCTTCCTCTCTTTTCTATCTTTCTTCAGGATTACCCAAACATTCCGGGGGCAAGAGGATTCACGAAAAATAAATGGCTACCCCTCCTCCTTTCCAAACTCTCTCTAGATATGAGGACTTACCTCTCTAGATGGCACCTTCTAGGCTTAGTGACCCATGCCAAACACTATGACAATGTACACCTAGATTGGGCCGCTATGGGAGCCCTCATAGAAATATGGCATCCTTCCACACACACCTTCCTATTTTCTACCTTTGAAGCCACTATACTCCTGGAAGAAACGGAGATGCTTCTAGGTTTGAAGAGGATGAAGCAAGGAGATGAAGAGAAGATAGCACACATGACAAGGAGCATGAGTGCACATGAAGTTGTATCAAGTCTAATTCCAAGCTCCAACATGGTGAACCAAATCAAGGCTACCAAGGGAATCAATCTAATGAAGCTTGCAGCATGGGTTTACAAGAGGATGGACCAAGTCAAGGAAGATGAACTAGGAAAGGTAATGAAGCCTTTTGTGATATGCTTAGCGGGAGCACTACTCTTCCCTTCATTGGAGGATTTTTTAAAAGAAGAACAATTAAGTGATATTGTTAGCATATGGGAAGGGGAGAGAATAGGACCGGCGGTGCTAGCCTATCTCTATAGTGGGCTTACCTCGGCTGCTATGGGGAGGCCTCTATATGGATCTATGCTCTTGTTTTCTAGTTGGGCAGATCTCCATTTGAAGTTTGACCCATGTGAAGAAACTCAACAAGCATCTAGGATTTTCTCAAGAAGTTCACTTCACTACATGACGGGCTCACTAGGATTATGTGAGAAAGTGGTGAACTGGGTACCAAAAGTGAAGAAGAGAGTGGAATGGAGAGAGCACCTAAAGGTTATGCCTAAAAACCTCTTCACATGGGCACCGAGAATCCTAAAAACCCAAGACATCCGCACACGGCTCTCATCCGGAGTAGAGCTTCGTCTAGTGGGCGCCACCGAGCTAATCCTCTACAACGCTCACCGGTGTCTACCACAAATTGGTCTTCCATGTCATCACTTTGAAGATTCATTTTACCTCCCACCTATCAAGAGGCGGGACGTTGGCTCCAATGAAGAAGAGGAGGAGATCAAGACCATCCAAGCTCTATGGAGGACCAACAAGCTACACCTGCCTATGGGGAGGATTGAAGAAGACAAAGAGCAATGGAAGATCTATGTAATAGCCCTTAAGAGATTGAGACCCAAAGTGGCTCATTAACAATGTAATGATGCTTTTCTTTTAATGAAATAAAGGATTATTCCTTAATTGAGCCAAAGAAAGCACTTAGAATGATCAATTCTTCCAAATTCTGTTCAACTCTGTCTTTCTGTACTGAGCCGCGACTGCCATTGAGTCGCTAATTCCTCAAATAACGCCCTTAACCTCGTCGTCAATTACTTTAGTAAATTTCCTTAAAATAAATAAAAAAATGGATTAGTGCCCTCTCCTACAAGCGTTAATTATTTGACGCTCCAACAAATGGGCGTTGATTCTCTTAAATTTTTTTTCAGATATTCCCTAATTTCCTGAAATGACGCCTTGACAGAAGTCATTCCTTAATCAAATGACGCCTTTGTACCTTGTCGTCAATCACAAATAATAATTACACTCATCCCATCAATCATATTCTTCCCATCATTGCTCTGACAACAATTCAATTTCTCATGCAATGTGAAATGACGACTATATGCGCTGTCGTTGAATCTTTAAATAGCGCCTTGGATACAGTCATCAATTACAATTTATTTCAAAAAATTCAAAAATTCCACAAATTATTGCCTTTACGCATGGTCGTCAATTATATAGATGACGACATGTCTCACGGCGCCAATTCTTTTCGAATGTAACTGCCTGACTTTCCATTTTTCTTCTCCTTTCCGTTATTCATCTTCTTCTTCCTTCTTCGTTCCATCTCGTTTCTCTGCTCTACTCTCCACACCGTGACCTTTCTTCTTTTCCATCTCCCTCTTCCAATCCCATTCCCAACCATACTCCCATGGCTTTCGTGGGAGGCTCTAGCTCCGGCAAACAACAGCGGGTCATGGCCCCAGCTGTCGTCGACTTGGATGAAGAACAGCCCGCCGGCGGGGAGCTCCCCCCCGTGGCGGCCGAGGACGCTCCACTGGCGGAGCACGGCGGAGAAGAAGAAAACGTTGAAGAAGGAGGAGGAGAAGCAGATTGTGGAAACAGGGATGATGAAGAAGAAGATGAAGAGGGGGAAGATGATGAAGATGAGGACGACGAGGACGACAGGGACGACGAAGACGACGACTGGGATGACGAAGAAGAAGAAGCAGAAGCAGCTCCCCCTCCTCGCCGGCCATTGCGCGGAGGACTAATGGCACCGGAGCCCAGAAAGGTAGGTCTCCTACCCTATCTGATGCGGGACGGACACGGGAGACGACACTATTAGGTGCCACCCTCGGACTCTAGATGAAGACGCGACCAGCAGCACACACCAGGGAGACACTAAGCCCGACACTACGAGCTCCTAGTGGCAAAACGTCGCTAACAGAAGTGGAAGCTCACTCGTCGTCCCAAGCGAGGGAAAGCGCGGACCGTGCGCGGTTAAGGAACCGGCGGAGGTCAAGGGTAGTCCGACTCAACTTCCGGACTCGGATCGAGTCACGGGACGGGTCACACTCACTCTCACAGCAGTGACATGGACACACGGGCTAGTACCTACACTCTCGGCAGCGGCAAAAGACCGTATACTAGCTAAACAAATGAACACCAAGAGGTTCGGACCATTACCTCCACGCACCCGGCGTGGCGAAGACAACCCCGGCCGAATCACGGACTCCCGGTTAAACAATATCACAGCAATACAAAGATTTGACCCACTCCACGCAGGGAGGTAAAAGGTCACATGTGGAGCCCGGGAATCACGCAACTCGGGTTGACGGGCAACATCTTGATGTCACCCGGTGGTGCCGAACTCCGCGTTTTCGGGCTTTCCGAACGGCGGGTTCTGCGGGCCCGCGGGGCCCACGGATGGCGCTGTCCTCCGGATCTGCGGGGGTGGGACCCACTATGATGGGGACCCCTGGTGGCGCGCCTCCACGGACGGCGGTCGGCCGGGAACACCGATCGGGGGTGGATCGGTCCCGATTCCCAAGCTTTAAAGTTGCTGCCCACGGATTTTTAGTTGCTGTTTTCAGGCGCGCGCTCCGGTGAAAACGGCCGCTGCGATCAATCCCGATGTCGGATCGGGACGCATGAGCTATCGTTGGAAAGCTCTCTTCAAATGCTTCAATTTAGACCCAGAGAGATCTACTGGATCTGGTCGGATCAGAACTTTAATGAATTTACAAGCCCCTATTGTACAGTAACTGAAACCTCAGATTTACAGGGTACTTGTCTGAGAACCACCGTTGACCGCCTAGTAAACCTCCGATTCAGCTCTTGAGCCCTTCTTAAAAGTTGTAGGGGATCAAACCACGGAACTGAGACTAGTTTTGGAATTTGATTTGGAGGTGGTGGTGATGTACTATGATTTTTGGGGTGACTGGTGGTCGGATCTGAGAACAGGGGGACAGAACTACAGCTGGGACTGAGAACGCTTTTTAGAAAATATGAAATGGACGAACCAAAAATGGAGAAAAATTATGGATGAAGGGGTGAATGGGTGGAACCTCCAGTAAAATTAGGCGAACCAAAATAAATCAAAACTGGACCTAAGACATGAAACTCAGGGCGGGGATGAATCTGGACAGAACTCTGGCAGAACCGAAATGGAAGAGTGGACGAAAATCAAAAAATATGAAACGAGATCTGAATGGCAAACCAAAATTTGTGGGATGTCCTTGACACCTCTGGAACACCCAATAAAATCCCCAGATCTATCTGAGCTCGGGGCTGAGACAGGAAATTCGTGGAAACTTCTGTGGTACTGCGCGGGCAGAACTCCGTTGATGGCGAAGGCGGTGCGGTGGCGGCTCGTGGCGGCGGCGACCGGAACTGATAGGGTGGAGTCTCACCACCAGAAGGAAGCCTTCACAGCTTCAAGGGGGAGAGGGAGAGGAGAAGGGGGCGCACCAAGTCTGGAGCTTCAAGCTTTTTTCCAATTCAAATGGCATTAATTCTCATCAAATGAAAATACAAGGTATATGTATGAATTGGCAAAAGACATAAACTACCCTTGGACCTAGGATTTGTGGGAATATAAAAATGGAGTAGAACTAATTAGTTCTACTCACATTTTTCAAAAATTAAAACCTTGATGGTGAGAGGGGGGCGCCCCCTTGACTACGGGTGGGGGTAGGTGGAAGGTTGGTGGCCAACCTTGACAAATTAGTCTAATTGTCCCCCCCACTTGGCCCACCCTTCTAGAAGCCCACATTAGAATGTTGACTGACCCCACATGGGGCCCTATGCTGAGGTGGATCAATGGGAGGGGTCTGGGGGGCCCGTGGGACCCGGGGGTCCCATTTTGCAAATAAACCTCTCTTACAATCAAAATTACAAACCGAATAAAATGAAACACACACACATTACACACAAATAAAAATCCCCAAAAAATATGATAAATGCTATGACTCACTGGGGAACCTCCAGACTGTCTCCGAGCCATGGGGAAGCTGAGGTGGCTCGAGTCGTGCTCCTCGTGCGGTACTGGTGGCTCCCCGGCTCGTGTCTCGCATGCGCTCGGGTGTCCGCACCAATTCTCCCCGGGTGGGAGAAACTCGACCCTGTCGAGTAAGGGTTTGCATCGCTCCGGTATCGCTCCAGAAGATCCAGATCAATCCCCTGAAACTCTCCATGTGTGATCCATGTGTCCTCAGTAGCGGGCCGTCCTCTCCATCGCACTAGGTAGCGCGGGTAAGATCCACTCCTGGTAACTGTCACTTGCTCGTCCAGTATACGATCTATATGCTCACGCTGCCGTAAAAAAGGGGCTGGAGGTGGAAGTGGACACTCAGGTGTGGGATCACTCTCAAGGGGAGGAGATGGCTCAAAAGGCTCACAAGGGATCACCGCTGGGTCGCTATATGCAACAAGATCCGATACATTGAAGGTAGAGCTTATACCATATTCCTCGGGCAGGTCCACAACATACGCATTGGATCCAACGCGTTTCAACACTCTAAATGGACCGGCTCCGTGAGCTTGCAACTTCTTAACGGTTCCAGAGGGAAACCGTTCAGGTCTTACCCTGATCATGACATATTCACCCTCTTGGAACTCTCGGTGGTGTCAATGGGCACCGGCTAACTCCTTGTACCGTGCATTGCTGGCCTTACTGTGACGACGGACGTCGTCATGCAGACTCCTAACATGCCTAACAAAAAGAAAAACACACAGATGCACACACGACCCTATACAAACCTAATGCTAGTCCGACACAATCATATGCAAGGTGGTCCAGGACATCCGAATGTGTGCCATGCATGCATTTGACATAACCGGAGGTTAATGGCATGGTGGATTCCTAGACATCCTACGATGCACCAATCATGAACATTGGGTTTGGATGTGGGAAGTCCAGGAGGTTTGGGTGGTTTAGGTGCGCCGGGGAAACCAAAGTCTTCATTACCCCCAAATGACGGTTCGGACCTATTGCCATGTAAAGGTTGCCAGGCCCGAGTAGGAGGGGTGTGATAGTGGACTTCCTTAAAGAGGTGGAATGGAGGTTGTGGGCCAAAGGGCCCATGAAGAAAGGGATCGAAAGGATCAAAGAATGTGTGACCCCTCGATATGGATTCCCTCATTTCAAGGTCCCATGTGTGGAAGTCTAGAAGGTGTTGTTGATCTCCTTCATCCATGAAGGGAGATGAGACGGTGGGGGTATGATGGTTGACTCTCTCGAAAAGGTGGAGTAAATATGGTGGGTCACGGGGTCCACAAGAGAATGGGTCGAAGGGATCAAAGAAGGTATGACCCCTCGGACTAGGCTTCCACAAATCACTGTCCCACATTTAAAAATCTTGGAGGTGTAAATGATCACCTTCATTCATTGTGAGAGATGGGACGACAGTCATAGGTAGAAAGTAAGATTCCTCCCTTGGGCAAAGGGGAATGAAGTCGGACTCGGCCGGCATAGGGAGGAGTAGAAGAACCTCCGTGGTAACATGACCCACGGTGTACACGGAGGTGATGGACCCTAAAGCGGGATGAGTGAAACTACGACCTGTGGGTCGGTCGAAGCCTGGAGCCAACAAGTGCGTAAATGTCCACTACCGGTCTAACCCTTTAAGAAGGTCATCCAATGTATCCACATAGTGACTAGACTGAAAAGTGGTATGAAATGAATTGATTGGCACCAGAGGTAGGATAGGGTCCATAGATGGGAGGGGAGATGGGGCCAGGCCATTCTTAAGCCAGCTAAGAAGTGGCTCGGCTATAAGTAGCTTTCCCGTTAGAAACACGGGTAGCTGTGGCTGAGGTGGCTCCGAATAAAGATCGGAGAGTGAGGTTTCTCCAACCCCTTTATCCCCTAGGGCTAGAGATGTCCGAGTGGGACACTGTCCGGCAAAGTGGCCAAACCCCTGGCAGCGATAACACTGTTGTTGTGATCCTCTACGCTCCTTGATAAGTGGACCCTTACCCTTATCCTCTTGACGGACAGGGGGTGTAGGCAATGGAGCTGTCATGGGGGGGGAAGAGGATCCACCAAGATGGGGAGAGGACCTCGGGATGGCACTCTAGATGACACTGGATTGGGACTACCGGTTGCTACCTCCTTAGGGTCATGCTTGGTTCTATCTCAGCTAGGAGGTAGGCAAGGGGGAAGCAGGGACTCAATATAATCACACTTCCTATCCACCTTATCCAAAACGATTTGGAAGAGTTCGGCAATGGTGGGGTTTGGAGTAGGAGTGATGTGATGGACTCCCCCATATGAAGTCGGCTTAGTCGTGGACCTAGGCTCTTCTACATGCGCAGCGCGTTGCCTCCGATTATGGCCCACTTGGGTGGAAGTGATTGGGTGGGGCCGGTTGGAGGTGACCGGTTGGGGCACGCAGACCTTCCTAAGCTCTCTCTTCATGTCCCACCATGACTCGATGGGCCATTGCCCCCTAACCTCTCTCATTCTTTCGATGTAATCCCACTTTTCGGCAGCCTCATGAAGAAGCCGCTCTTTGGAGAAAGAGAATTGCATTGCCCCGGACATAGTATAACAATCAAAGTAGGTGTCCATGGTGGCCTCCCACTTGAGGTAGGTGCCCGGGTCATTGGAGCCAAAAAAATCCGAGGCTTCGGGCCTACGGAAGTGGAGTGGGTGGTTGCCAAGCCCATGGGTGGACCAACGGCCATATTGCCCGGGTGATTGGGAATCCATGGGAAATTGGGGGGGGACTATATGTTGGACATGCCGACACTTGGACACTACACTAGACCGGCTATGCAAGGTTGGAATGCACTAACTAATGCAAACACCGACTAATGCCCCTAGACCTAAACCAATATCCGGTACATGGCGGAGTTAATCGATCCGAAGATCACTCGCGCAAGTGTGCGGTCTTCCCGATAGGCGTAGCCTAACGTTCGGACAACACCTTTTAAGATACCGAATTATCGGGATGAAATGCAATTTTAAAACACTCTTTTTTTTGTTTGGAAAATGATGATGATCCTAGACTCGACTTAGACCATGATGCATGCAAGACTTACGCAATGACTACCCTAGACTCGACTCGCTCTGATACCAAACTGATGCGGGACGGACACAGGAGACGACACTATTAGGTGCCACCCTCGGACTCTAGATGAAGACGCGACCAGCAGCACACACCAGGGAGACACTAAGCCCGACACTACGAGCTCCTAGTGGCAAAACGTCGCTAACAGAAGTGGAAGCTCACTCGTCGTCCCAAGCGAGGGAAAGCGCGGACCGTGCGCGGTTAAGGAACCGACGGAGGTCAAGGGTAGTCCGACTCAACTTCCGGACTCGGATCGAGTCACGGGACGGGTCACAGTCACTCTCACAGCGGTGACATGGACACACGGGCTAGTACCTACACTCTCGGCAGCGGCAAAAGACCGTATACTAGCTAGGCAAATGAACGCCAAGAGGTTCAGACCATTACCTCCACGCACCCGGCGTGGCGAAGACAACCCCGGCCGAATCACGGACTCCCGGTTAAACAATATCACAGCAATACAAAGATTTGACCCACTCCACGCAGGGAGGTAAAAGGTCACATGTGGAGCCCGGGAATCACGCAACTCGGGTTGACGGGCTGCGTCTTGATGTCACCCGGTGGTGCCGAACTCCGCGTTTTCGGGCTTTCCGAACGGCGGGTTCTGCGGGCCCGCGGGGCCCACAGATGGCGCTGTCCTCCGGATCTGCGGGGGTGGGACCCACTATGATGGGGACCCCTGGTGGCGTGCCTCCACGGACGGCGGTCGGCCGAGAACACCGATCGGGGGTCGATCGGTCCCGATTCCCAAGCTTTGAAGTTGCTGCCCACGGATTTTTAGTTGCTGTTTTCAGGCGCGCGCTCCGGCGAAAACGGCCGCTGCGATCAATCCCGATGTCGGATCGGGATGCATGAGCTATCGTTGGAAAGCTCTCTTCAAATGCTTCAATTTAGACCCAGAGAGATCTGCTGGATCTGGTCGGATCAGAACTTTAATGAATTTACAAGCCCCTGTTGTACAGTAACTGAAACCTCAGATTTGTAGGGTACTTGTCTGAGAACCACCGTTGACCGCCTAGTAAACCTCCGATTCAGCTTTTGAGCCCTTCTTAAAAGTTGTAGGGGATCAAACCACAGAACTGAGACTAGTTTTGGAATTTGATTTGGAGGTCGTGGTGATTTACTATGATTTTTGGGGTGACTGGTGGTCGGATCTGAGAACAGGGGGACAGAACTGTAGCTGGGACTGAGAAGGCTTTTTAGAAAATATGTAATGGATGAAAAAAAATTGAGAAAAATTGTGGATGAAGGGGTGGATGGGTGGAACCTCCAGTAAAACTTGGCGAACCAAAATAAATCAAAAAGTGGACCTAAGGCATGAAACTCAGGGCGGGGATGAATCTGGACAGAACTCTAGCAGAACCAAAATGGAAGAGTGGATGAAAATCAAAAAAAATGAAACGAGATCTGAATGGCAAACCAAAATTTGTGGGATGTCCTTGACACCTCTGGAACACCCAATAAAATCCCCAGATCTATCTGAGCTCGGGGCTGAGACAGGAAATTCGTGGAAGCTTCTGTGGTACTGCGCGGGTAGAACTCCGTTGATGGCGAAGGCAGTGCGGTGGCGGCTCGTGACGGCGGCGGCGGCGACCGGAACTGATAGAGTGGAGTCTCACCACCAGAAGGAAGCCTTCACAACTTCAAGGGGGAGAGGGAGAGGAGAAGGGGGCGCACCAAGGCTGGAGCTTCAAGCTTTTTTCCAATTCAAATGGCATTGATTCTCATCAAATGAAAATACAAGGTATATGTATGAATTGGCAAAAGACATAAACTACCCTTGGACCTAGGATTTGTGGGAATATAAAAATGGAGTAGAACTAATTAGTTCTACTCACATTTTTCAAAAATTAAAACCTTGATGGTGAGAGGGGGGCGCCCCCTTGACTAGGGGTGGGGGTAGGTGGAAGGTTGGTGGCCAACCTTGACAAATTAGTCTAATTGTCCCCCCCACTTGGCCCACCCTTCTAGAAGCCCACATTAGAATGTTGACTGACCCCACATGGGGCCCTAGGCTGAGGTGGATCAATGGGAGGGGTCTGGGGGGCCCGTGGGACCCGGGGGTCCCATTTTGCAAATAAACCCCTCTAACAATCAAAATTACAAACCGAATAAAATGAAACACACACACATTACACACAAATAAAAATCCCCAAAAAATATGATAAATGCTATGACTCAGTGAGGAACCTCCAGACTGTCTCCGAGCCATGGGGATGCTGAGGTGGCTCGAGTCGTGCACCTCGTGCGGTACCGGTGGCTCGCCGGCTCGTGTCTCGCATGCGCTCGGGTGTCCGCACCAATTCTCCCCGGGTGGGAGAAACTCGACCCTGTCGAGTAAGGGTCTGCATCGCTCCGGTATCGCTCCAGAAGATCCAGATCAATCCCCTGAAACTCTCCATGTGTGATCCATGTGTCCTCAGTAGCGGGCCGTCCTCTCCATCGCACTAGGTAGCGCGGGTAAGATCCACTCCTGGTAACTGTCACTTGCTCGTCCAGTATACGATCTATATGCTCACGCTGCCGTAAAAAAGGGGCTGGAGGTGGAAGTGGACACTCAGGTGTGGGATCACTCTCAAGGGGAGGAGATGGCTCAAAAGGCTCACTAGGGATCACCGCTGGGTCGCTATATGCAACAAGATCCGATACATTGAAGGTAGAGCTTATACCATATTCCTCGGGCAGGTCCACAACATACGCATTGGATCCAACGCGTTTCAACACTCTAAATGGACCGGCTCCGTGAGCTTGCAACTTCTTAATGGTTCCAGAGGGAAACCGTTCAGGTCTTACCCTGATCATGACATATTCGCCATCTTGGAACTCTCGGTGGTGTCTATGGGCACTGGCTAACTCCTTGTACCGTGCATTGCTGGCCTTACTGTGACGACGGACGTCGTCATGCAGACTCCTAACATGCCTAACAAAAAGAAAAACACACAGATGCACACACGACCCTACACAAACCTAATGTTAGTCCGACACAATCATATGCAAGGTGGTCCAGGACATCCGAATGTGTGCCATGCATGCATTTGACATAACCGGAGGTTAATGGCAAGGTGGATTCCTAGACATCCTACGATGCACCAATCATGAACATTGGGTTTGGATGTGGGAAGTCCGGGAGGTTTGGGTGATTTAGGTGGGCCGGGGAAACCAAAGTCTTCATTACCCCCAAATGACGGTTCGGACCTATTGCCATGTAAAGGTTGCCAGGCCCGAGTAGGAGGGGTGTGATAGTGGACTTCCTTAAAGAGGTGGAATGGAGGTTGTGGGCCAAAGGGCCCATGAAGAAAGGGATCGAAGGGATCAAATAATGTGTGACCCCTCGATATGGATTCCCTCATTTCAAGGTCCCATGTGTGGAAGTCTAGAAGGTGTTGTTGATCTCCTTCATCCATGAAGGGAGATGAGACGGTGGGGGTATGATGGTGGACTCTCTCGAAAAGGTGGAGTAAATATGGTGGGTCACGGGGTCCACAAGAGAATGGGTCGAAGGGATCAAAGAAGGTATGACCCCTCGGACTAGGCTTTCACAAATTACTGTCCCACATTTGGAAATATTGGAGGTGTAAATGATCACCTTCATTCATTGTGAGAGATGGGACGACAGTCATAGGTAGAAAGTAAGATTCCTCCCTTGGGCAAAGGGGAATGAAGTCAGACTCGGCCGGCATAGGGAGGAGTAGAAGAACCTCCGTGGTAACATGACCCACGGTGTACACGGAGGTGATGGACCCTAAAGCGGGATGAGTGAAACTACGACCTATGGGTCGGTCGAAGCCTGGAGCCAACAAGTGCGTAAATGTCCACTACCGGTCTAACCCTTTAAGAAGGTCATCCAATGTATCCACATAGTGACTAGACCGAAAAGTGGTGTGAAATGAATTGATTGGCACCAGAGGTAGGATAGGGTCCATAGATGGGAGGGGAGATGGGGCCAGGCCATTCTTAAGCCAGCTAAGGAGTGGCTCGGCTATAAGTAGCTTTCCCGTTAGAAACACGGGTAGCTGTGGCTGAGGTGGCTCCGAATAAAGATCGGAGAGTGAGGTTTCTCCAACCCCTTTATCCCCTAGGGCTAGAGATGTCCGAGTGGGACACTGTCCGGCAAAGTGGCCAAACCCCTGGTAGCGATAACACTGTTGTCGTGATCCTCTACGCTCCTTGATAAGTGGACCCTTACCCTTATCCTCTTGACGGACAGGGGGTGTAGGCAATGGAGCTCTCATGGGTGGGGGAAGAGGATCCACCAAGATGGGGAGAGGACCTCGGGATGGCACTCTAGATGACACTGGATTGGGACTACCGGTTGCTACCTCCTTAGGGTCATGCTTGGTTCTATCTCGGCTAGGAGGTAGGCAAGGGGGAAGCAGGGACTCAATATAATCACACTTCCTATCCACCTTATCCAAAATGATTTGGAAGAGTTCGGCAATGGTGGGGTTTGGAGTAGGAGCAATGTGATGGACTCCCCCATATGAAGTCGGCTTAGTCGTGGACCTAGGCTCTTCTACATGCGCAGCGCGTTGCCTCCAATTATGGCCCACTTGGGTGGAAGTGATTGGGTGGGGCCGGTTGGAGGTGACCGGTTGGGGCACGCAGACCTTCCTAAGCTCTCTCTTCATGTCCCACCATGACTCGATGGGCCATTGCCCCCTAACCTCTCTCATTCTTTCGATGTAATCCCACTTTTCGGCAGCCTCATGAAGAAGCCGCTCTTTGGAGAAAGAGAATTGCATTGTCCCGGACATAGTATAACAATCAAAGTAGGTGTCCATGGTGGCCTCCCACTTGAGGTAGGTGCCCGGGTCATTGGAGCCAAAAAAATCCGACGCTTCGGGCCTACGAAAGTGGAGTGGGTGGTTGCCAAGCCCATGGGTGGACCAACGGCCATATTGCCCGGGTGATTGGGAATCCATGGGAAATTGGGGGGGGACTATATGTTGGACATGCCAACACTTGGACACCACACTAGACCGGCTATGCAAGGTTGGAATGCACTAACTAATGCAAACACCGACTAATGCTCCTAGACCTAAACCAATATCCGGTACATGGCGGAGTTAATCGATCCGAAGATCACTCGCGCAAGTGTGCGGTCTTCCCGATAGGCGTAGCCTAACGTTCGGACAACACCTTTTAAGATACCGAATTATCGGGATGAAATGCAATTTTAAAACACTCTTTTTTTTGTTTGGAAAATGATGATGATCCTAGACTCGACTTAGACCATGATGCATGCAAGACTTACGCAATGACTACCCTAGACTCGACTCGCTCTGATACCAAACTGATGCGGGACGGACACGGGAGACGACACTATTAGGTGCCACCCTCGGACTCTAGACGAAGACGCGACCAGCAGCACATGCCAGGGAGACACTAAGCCCGACACTACGAGCTCCTAGTGGCAAAACATCGCTAACAGAAGTGGAAGCTCACTCATCGTCCCAAGCGAGGGAAAGCGCGGACCGTGCGCGGTTAAGGAACCGGCGGAGGTCAAGCGTAGTCCGACTCAACTTCTGGACTCGGATCGAGTCACGGGACGGGTCACACTCACTCTCACAGCGGTGACATGGACACACGGGCTAGTACCTACACTCTCGGCATCGGCAAAAGACCGTATACTAGCTAAGCAAATGAACGCCAAGAGGTTCGGACCATTACCTCCACGCACCCGGCGTGGTGAAGACAACCCCGGCCGAATCACGGACTCCCGGTTAAACAATATCATAGCAATACAAAGATTTGACCCACTCCACGCAGGGAGGTAAAAGGTCACATGTGGAGCCCGGGAATCACGCAACTCGGGTTGACGGGCAGCATCTTGATGTCACCCGGTGGTGCCGAACTCCGCGTTTTCGGGCTTTCCGAACGGCGGGTTCTGCGGGCCCGCGGGGCCCACGGATGGCGCTGTCCTCCGGATCTGCGGGGGTGGGACCCACTATGATGGGGACCCCTGGTGGCGCACCTCCACGGACGGCGGTCGGCCGGGAACACCGATCGGGGGTCGATCGGTCCCGATTCCCAAGCTTTGAAGTTGCTGCCCACGGATTTTTAGTTGCTGTTTTCAGGCGCGCGCTCCGGCTAAAACAGCCGCTGCGATCAATCCCGATGTCGGATCGGGACGCATGAGCTATCGTTGGAAAGCTCTCTTCAAATGCTTCAATTTAGACCCAGAGAGATCTGCTGGATCTGGTCGGATCTGAACTTTAATGAATTTACAAGCCCCTGTTGTACAGTAACTGAAACCTCAGATTTGCAGGGTACTTGTCTGAGAACCACCGTTGACCGCCTAGTAAACCTCCGATTCAGCTCTTGAGCCCTTCTTAAAAGTTGTAGGGGATCAAACCACGGAACTAGGACTAGTTTTGGAATTTGATTTGGAGGTGGTGGTGATTTACAATGATTTTTGGGGTGACTGGTGGTCTGATCTGAGAATAGGGGGACAGAACTATAGCTGGGACTGAGAACGCTTTTTAGAAAATATGAAATGGATGAAACAAAAATTGAGAAAAATTGTGGATGAAGGGGTGGATGGGTGGAACCTCCAGTAAAATTAGGCGAACCAAAATAAATCAAAAAGTGGACCTAAGACATGAAATTCAGGGCGGGGATGAATCTGGACAGAACTCTGGCAGAACCGAAATGGAAGAGTGGACGAAAATCAAAAAATATGAAACGAGATATGAATGGCAAACCAAAATTTATGGGATGTCCTTGACACCTCTGAAACACCCAATAAAATCCCCAGATCTATCTGAGCTCGGGGCTGAGACAGGAAATTCGTGGAAACTTCTGGGGTACTGCGCGGGCAGAACTCCGTTGATGGCGAAGGCGGTGCGGTGGCGGCTCGTGGCGGCGGCGACCGGAACTGATAGGGTGGAGTCTCACCACCAGAAGGAAGCCTTCACAGCTTCAAGGGGGAGAGGGAGAGGAGAAGGGGGCGCACCAAGTCTGGAGCTTCAAGCTTTTTTCCAATTCAAATGGCATTAATTCTCATCAAATGAAAATACAAGGTATATGTATGAATTGGCAAAAGACATAAACTACCCTTGGACCTAGGATTTGTGGGAATATAAAAATGGAGTAGAACTAATTAGTTCTACTCACATTTTTCAAAAATTAAAACCTTGATGGTGAGAGGGGGGCGCCCCCTTGACTACGGGTGGGGGTAGGTGGAAGGTTGGTGGCCAACCTTGACAAATTAGTCTAATTGTCCCCCCCACTTGGCCCACCCTTCTAGAAGCCCACATTAGAATGTTGACTGACCCCACATGGGGCCCTAGGCTGAGGTGGATCAATGGGAGGGGTCTGGGGGGCCCGTGGGACCCGGGGGTCCCATTTTTCAAATAAACCCCTCTTACAATCAAAATTACAAACCGAATAAAATGAAACACACACACATTACACACAAATAAAAATCCCCAAAAAATATGATAAATGCTATGACTCAGTGGGGAACCTCCAGACTGTCTCCGAGCCATAGGGATGTTGAGGTGGCTCGAGTCGTGCTCCTCGTGCGGTACCGGTGGCTCGCCGGCTCGTGTCTCGCATGCGCTCGGGTGTCCGCACCAATTCTCCCCGGGTGGGAGAAACTCGACCCTGTCGAGTAAGGGTCTGCATCGCTCCGGTATCGCTCCTGAAGATTCGATCAATCCGCTGCAACTCTCCATGTGTGATCCATGTGTCCTCAGGTAGCGGGCCGTCCTCTCCATCGCACTAGGTAGCGCGGGTAAGATCCACTCCTGGTAACTGTCACTTGCTCGTCCAGTATACGATCTATATGCTCACGCTGCCGTAAAAAAGGGGCTGGAGGTGGAAGTGGACACTCAGGTGTGGGATCACTCTCAAGGGGAGGAGATGGCTCAAAAGGCTCACTAGGGATCACCGCTGGGTCGCTATATGCAACAAGATCCGATACATTGAAGGTAGAGCTTATACCATATTCCTCGGACAGGTCCACAACATACGCATTGGATCCAACGCGTTTCAACACTCTAAATGGACCGGCTCCGCGAGCTTGCAACTTCTTAACGGTTCCAGAGGGAAACCGTTCAGGTCTTACCCTGATCATGACATATTCGCCCTCTTGGAACTCTCGGTGGTGTCTATGGGCACTGGCTAACTCCTTGTACCATGCATTGCTGGCCTTATTGTGACGACGGACGTCGTCATGCAGACTCCTAACATGCCTAACAAAAAGAAAAACACACAGATGCACACACGACCCTACACAAACCTAATGCTAGTCCGACACAATCATATGCAAGGTGGTCCAGGACATCCGAATGTGTGCCATGCATGCATTTGACATAACCGGAGGTTAATGGCATGGTGGATTCCTAGACATCCTACGATGCACCAATCATGAACATTGGGTTTGGATGTGGGAAGTCCAGGAGGTTTGGGTGGTTTAGGTGGGCCGGGGAAACCAAAGTCTTCATTACCCCCAAATGACGGTTCGGACCTATTGCCATGTAAAGGTTGCCAGGCCCGAGTAGGAGGGGTGTGATAGTGGACTTTCTTAAAGAGGTGGAATGGAGGTTGTGGGCCAAAGGGCCCATGAAGAAAGGGATCGAAAGGATCAAAGAATGTGTGACCCCTCGATATGGATTCCATCATTTCAAGGTCCCATGTGTGGAAGTCTAGAAGGTGTTGTTGATCTCCTTCATCCATGAAGGGAGATGAGACGGTGGGGGTATGATGGTTGACTCTCTCGAAAAGGTGGAGTAAATATGGTGGGTCACGGGGTCCACAAGAGAATGGGTCGAAGGGATCAAAGAAGGTATGACCCCTCGGACTAGGCTTCCACAAATCACTGTCCCACATTTGAAAATCTTGGAGGTGTAAATGATCACCTTCATTCATTGTGAGAGATGGGACGACAGTCATAGGTAGAAAGTAAGATTCCTCCCTTGGGCAAAGGGGAATGAAGTCGGACTCGGCCGGCATAGGGAGGAGTAGAAGAACCTCCGTGGTAACATGACCCCTTGGGCGTGAGCTTTGGGTTCACTGCCTGAATGAGATCGAGTCGCTATGACTCAGGCTGGCGATGAGGACCCTCGGCCTACACCAGGAGTGGGTCAAGGTTGGAGAGCCTCGCAGGATCGGGCGAAAGTCCCGAGGGCGCACGAAAGTGACCGACTGGCGGATCCAGTTCCCAGACCAGTATGCTGACTGGCAGCGTGGCGGGACCCGTGTTACCTCCCAGGTGGCAAACAGTTCGGAGTACTTGCGGCGCTACTGGGAGGTTTACGCCGGCCGACCCCAGATAAGGGTCACGGGGGTATGTATGAATGCATTTTTTTTCAAATGATATATGTCTATTATGCAACTAATATGCGATAAATGCAGGATGCGCGGGATGCAGCGGTGATGGACATGCAAGTCCATCTTCACAGCTTGGAGGCCCAGCTCGCAGTTACACAAGCAGACTTGGAGACCTTGGTGAGTGTAACTACCTATATGCAAAATCATTCCTGATTTATTAATGTTTAGCCATTGACAATTTCAATGAATGTAGCGTGCCTAGCAGGGGGCAGTGGCAGGAGGTGCAGGAGGGGCCTCCAGCTCGAGGGGGCCGAGTGCGGAGGTCACCGCCCTAGAGGAGCGACTCGCGGGAGTAGTTGCGCGGGCCGAGATGGCAGAGTGCGACCTTGCAGCACGGGTAAGTCAACAAAATTATTTCAAATGTTATGGAACTGAATATGAAACTGATAATTGAATGAATGATACAGGTTGCAGAGCTACAGAATGCGCTTACTCGGGCTGCTCTAGCCGGCACCAAGCTTGCCATTCCCAATCAGCGGGTCGCAGAGCTTGAGGAGGCGTTGGGGCGACGAGAGGAGCTGCCTAGAGATGTGATCGAGTTGAGGATCCTCCTCGAGGTGGAGCGGAGGGAGTGCACCCGAGAGAGGGAGGAGCGGACCCACGAGAGAGAGGAGCGGGTGGCGCGTGAGCGTGAGCTCGCGGACCTGAGGACGCAGTTGGGCATCGTACAAGAGCGACTGCGAGTGACAGAGGAGCACCTCCAGCGAGGCCGAGCGCCTTCGCCAGCACGACTTACTTGGCAGGTTCCTCGACGAGGCAGAGAGTAGGAGGGAGGAGGGTGGAGGTAAGAGTTACAGAGAGAGACTTGTACTCCTCCACTTGCATATTTTTTGTACTCAGATATATATATATATATATATATATATATATATATGAGATTTTAATGTTACCTGAGTTGTCGTTGTGAGCACTTGTGTACTTGTCTTGTTTCTTTCTTTTCTTTTTCCCCTGTTCCTGTATTTCACACTTAAACAAACAGGTTAATTCATCTGTTCGGCTTGGCCCCTTGCTCAATAAGCAAGGGGTTGTAACTATTTTGACCTTGATGACGGGTCAAGGGGCCAAGCCTTCAATTAATTAAGGCAAATAACAAAGATATGGGAAAAATGCAACACGCAAGCAAGCAAATGTAAAACTTGAATATAAGGATTGCCCACACAAGAATGCAACCAAGCATATGATATGGCAAAAGGAAAAGCAGTGGGCTCAATTCAAGAAATTTCACTTTTTTTTCTTTTCTTTTAAATGACGACTCCACGCAAAGTCGTTAATTATAGAATTAACGCCCTAACGCGCTGGCGTTAATTTGAAAACTATTTTTTAATTTTATTTTATTTTTAAAATGACGACATGTAGACCAACGTTATTTAAAGAAATGACGCCCCCGCATGAAGGCGTTAATTGAAAAATCATTTTTTCATTCATTTATCTTTTTTTTTATTTTCAATTGACGACATGCAGACTGACGCTAATTATTGAAATGACGCCCCCGCATGAAGGCGTTAATTGAAAAAAAAGCATTTTTTTGTTTATTATGAGGCTTAGCATGGTACAAAAGGTCTTGAAACCTTACACAATCACCATCTTAAATTCATTAATCATTCTTAAATGATTTAACAAAGGGTCAACATGCTTAATAACTTGTGCTTTTGCTGATATCCTCTTGCGGCCCATCCTCCTTAGTCTGTCTTCGCCATCCCTTGAGCTTATAACATACCATAGAGGGGGAAATGAAGAATAAGTTGAGGAAGTTCACAAGAAGTTTCAGAGAACTGAGAAGCTTCCCTCCCCTACCCTAGTGCCTGTTGGGGTTCGGTCTTTGGCTTAGGGAAATTTTTGTTCCCTTTTGCCGTTATTCATGCATGCTTACGACCAGGGTTTTCCCTGTGGGGACTTTGCCCTCTTGACATACTTTTCTTTGGTAACTTTGCACCTCTTTTCCCTTTCTTTTACTTTTATTTTAAAATAAAGACCTAATTGTACTTTGGATTTGCAGCGTTGTTCCCTTTTGTGCCCTGACTTCCACCTACTAGGGCAGCGGGTAGGTTTGGTGGCATTCCCTGACTCCTACTCTCTCTCGTGAACTGAAGAGAAGAGAATATGTAAAGTTTTTACACTCTTAGTTAGGCTCTGACTTTCCTCGAATTTTGAACCGCTTGAGTTTAAGAGCAAAACGTGTAGTGTGTGCAGGTATTAATCCCATGTTAAACCGTCAAGACTGAAGAATGAATTAGGGATTTTGATTTTTCAAGTTCCGTGACCTATGCACCATGCCAGCCTGTAACTTTCCATTTTCCTCTTTTTCCTTTTCCTTTTCTTCTTTTTTTTTCTTTTTTATTTTTTTTCAAGGACTTAAGGGTAGTATTTCTTAAGATACAATCTGTTCCAAGGGTGAGCGAGTTCTTCCCCTTTGGCGTTAACCAGTTTGTAAGCATTGCCAAGATAAACTTCTTTTATTACATAGGGCCCTTCCCAATTTGGTTGGAGTTTTGAACGAGGTCCTCCTGGTTTTACAAAAATTCTTTTGATTACCATTTCATCGACTTTAAATTTTCTCTCAATTACTTTCTTTTGATAAAAACGTGAAAGCCAATTTTGATAAATGCGTGCATGCTCGGCGGCGGCCAGACGTTTCTCATCCAAGAGTTCCAACTGAGTGAGGAGAGATTCACGGCGTTCATCAATAGAGAACTGCTTGTCTAATTGTACTCTAAGAGAAGGAATAAGAATCTCATAAAGAACTACTACCTCTATTCCATAAGTGAGGGCGAAAGGGGTTTGCCCAGTAGGAGTATGAATGGAAGTGCGATAGGCCCAAAGAGCTTCAACTAGCTTTTCTGGCCAATCCGTAAATCTATTGGCCTCACACATTTTCTTGATGATCCTAATCCAAGTTTTATTCGTTGCCTCTGCTTGTCCATTGCCCTGCGGATAATAAGGAGATGAATGATGTAATGTAATGTTATATCTGTTGTAGAGGTCCTGAAGCTCTTGAGAGATGAACTGTGGTCCATTGTCGGTGACGATGGTACTTGGGATGCCAAATCTTGCAATGATATTTTTCATTATGAATTTACAGACGGTTGACGCTTTAATCTCCACGTAAGCTTCCGCTTCTGCCCACTTGGTGAAGTACTCCGTGGCCGTGAGTATAAATGATTTCAGTTTTGTGAGGAGGTTTGAATCACCAAGAAGTCCGATGATATCGAAAGCCCACATGGAGAAAGGCCATGGGGAGGACTTTGGATGGAGTGAAGAAGCAAGCGAATGAATTTTATCGGCGTGCAGTTGGCACTTGACACACCTTCGGACATAGATAGAACAGTCCTCTTCTAGAGTGGGCCAATAGAAGTCTAATCTAAGGATTTTCTTAGCTAGCATCTGGCTATTGACATGACCCCCACATACTCCTAAATGTGCCTCTTCCACGACCTTCCAATACTCATCACCATCGAGGCATCTAAGTAAGACTATAGTGAGACCTCTTCTATAGAGCATTCCTCCAACCAGAGTGTATCTCTGAGCAACTGTTCTAATGGCTTTCTTCTCTACAGCCGTAGCCTCTTCAGGATAAGATTGATCTTGACAATACTTGGCAATCTCATAATACCACGGCTTTTCTTCATCATCCAACTCTTCCTCTAGATCTAATAACATGATCTCCTTGTTCTCAATGATTCCACCTTACTTAACCTTCTTGAGCACCTCTTCCTTAATACTAAGGAATGCTGGATCTTTAATAGCAGGAGTGAGACACCTTTGAACAATGATTGAATGGAAGTCCCTTTCGGGAAGGAAAACCAAAGAGGAAGCAAGAGAGGCGAGAGCATCAGCTAGAATGTTCTGATCCCGAGGAACATGGACGAAGATTAGTTTAGTAAAAAGCTTAGCATAAGCGGAAGCCAGTTCTTGATAGGGTTTAAGTTTAGGATTGAGCGTGCGGCATTTGGTTAGCACTTGGCGAAGAATAAGCTGACTATCACCTACAATTCGTAATTGGGTAACACCGAATTGATGAGAGGCATGCAGTCTAGCTACAAAAGCCTCATATTCAGCTATGTTGTTCGTAACTGGAAATGCAAGCTGAGAGGCAAGTGCGATAGTGATACTCTCAAGTGATAGGAGAACAATACCGATCCCCTTTCCATGTGAATTTCGAGCTCCATCAAAATGTAATGTCCACATCGAATCGGGCTGATTGACGGACATTAGTTCCTCATCTGGAAACTCCGAGCGAACAGGGTCGAATCTAGGGAGAGGGTGATGAGTAAGATGTTCTGCTATGGCATAGCCTTTAATTACCTTTTGCTGAATGTAGATGATATCAAACTGGGAATGAAAGCTTTGCCATCGTGCCAATCGGTCAGTGAGAACAGATTTTTCAAGGAGAAACTTAATAGGATTCATGCGAGCAATAAGATGAACCTCGTGAGCTAAGAAGTAATGCTTCAACTTTCGCACTACCTAGACTAAAACATTACAAGTCTTCTCCGTGGCTGAGTACTTCTGCTCACAGGGGTTGAGATGCTTAGATAAGTAGTAGGCTGCCCTCTCCTTTTCTTCTTCATCAATTTACCCAAGGACATCACCTATAGAGTCATCCAGGACAGAAACATAAAGAATGAGTGGTTTGCCTAGAACTGGTGGCCTCAGGACAGGAGGATTGGCCAAATAATCCTTTAGTCCATCAAAGGCTGCCTGACACTTGTCATCCCAACTAAATTTGACTCCCGGTTTAGTAAGCTTGTAAAACGGCCTACACCTTTGTGAATGCTGGGAGATAAACCAACGAATAAATTACAACCACCCGATCAATCCTCGAACTTCTTTCAAATTCCTGGGAGGAGGCATATCCCTTATTTCCCTTGCCTTATAGGGATCAATCTCAATACCCCTCTTGCTGACTATGAATCCAAGTAATTTTCTAGATGAAACACCAAACATGCACTTGGGGTTCATCTTTAACTGAATTCCCGTGCTCTTTGCAAGACCTTGGCCAGAACCCCAAGATGCTCAATCCTTGTTCTTGACTTCACTACTAGGTCATCAACATACACCTCTATTAAAATATGGATCATGTCATGAAAAATAGCCATCATGGCCCTTTGGTAAGTGGCTCCGGCATTGTTGAGCCCGAACGGCATGACCACATAGCAATAAGTGCCCAAGGTGTAGTGAACAAGGTCTTATCCTGATCCTCTTCAGCCAAGCGGATCTGATTGTAACCAGAGAAGCCATTCATAAAAGAGAGGGTCTCGTACCCTACCGTATTATCGATTAGCACATCTATGTGAGGGAGGGGGTAATCATCTTTAGGACACGCGCGATTAAGGTCCCGGAAGTCTATGTAAATTCTGACTCTCCCGTCCTTTTTCATAACCGGGACAATGTTAGCCACCCAATTGGGATAGAGGATGACTCTAATAAATCTGGCCTTATGAAGCTTATCGACCTCCTCTTTCATCTTTAATACCATGTGAGGTGGAAACGTCTTAACCGATGTTTGATCGGGACGGATCCTTGCTTAAGTGTGAGACGGTGTTCAACAAGCGTAGGGTCCAGCCCTGGCATATCCTCATAACTCCATGTAAACATGTCCTTATATTCTCGAAGAACTTGAATAACCGCCTCTTCTTTAGAGGGCTGCAAATTTTTACTGATGAGGATAATCATAGGGTTTTCCTCGGTACGCAGATTGATCTCTTTAGTGGGTTCCTCTACTTAGGCTGATGGTTCATCAAACCTCCTTATGGCACTAGCAAAAGCATCAGTCTTGTCCTCATATTCTTCGTATTCTTCATCCCCCTCTTCAATAAGGTCTTCATCATTCATAACCTCGTAAACACCAAACCCTTCATCTATAGAGCCTACATCCTCACATTCTATTTCTGGCAGGAAGATTGGATCCTCTAAGAAACCAGGAAGGGCTAAACATGCATGGCTTCTTCTAGTTAGATCTAGCAAGAACCTATGGGGAATCTTTCTACCATTTGCCTTATTTTGAGTAGCTACCCCAAGACCCTTATTAGAAGAGGAGGGAGAGGAACAAGACGACAAGCTAGACGAACTACCTTGACCTAGAGGTGGAAGAGAAGAAGAGAAAGACGCAGTGGATACAAGGGAAGGTACAGGATAAGCCTCATCATCAGAGGAGAAAAGGAGGTCCGTTAACGAACCTTGAAAGAGCGGCCTTTGGATCGGGGCACACTCACGAGCAAGATAGGAGGTCTCTTCAATACAGATGGAAGATTGGAAAGTTTGAAATTTGGCATTTTTTTTTCATTTTCAAGAATAAAGCAATGGGAGGGTGGAATAGGAGATGGTGTTGAAATTGAAAGATTAGAAAAAGGATGGATAAAAGATTGCCCACGCTGGGGTACAATGGAGGGTTGAGAAAATTGCTCAAGGAGTAAGGGAAGAATTGGGGAAGCTTGGAACAGATCTGGAGAGAGGGTAATCAAGACCGCAGGTGATCTAGGAATATTAGGGATAAGGAATTTGGACACCAGAAGGTAATGAGTGATGGGTTTATGGAATTGAGAGGGAAAAGGTCGGCCCACAGCCTGTCCACAGTGAAGCCTTCCTCGAACGGCACATCTGGCTCCCCGATATCAATATAGTTACTCAGCATCTGCCTCTTATCTGTAATTATTGTCAGCTTTTCTATCAGCTCATGAATAAGTGGTGGCCATTCTGCATAAGTCGGCATAAATAGACGGCTTAAAGCAATGGTAATGTCATTCATATCAAACCATCTATACCAGTCACATTCCGGGTCATCCATCTTTCTTCTCTTATCCGGCCTCAAGGACTCTAGAGCTTTATATGTGACCAGCGGGGCTACGTGGCGAGCAAACTGACGCGCATGTACATATTGATGATCTAATATAGAAGTAACCACTGTGGTCCACTCGTCATATTAAGTAGCCCCTTTCACAAAATGAGTATTTAAGGTCCATGTGAGCGACTGTCGGTCTGTTTTGAGGGTGGAAGTCATAACAGCTCATGCCTCTCCTTCATTATTTTTGTCATACTTGTCTTTGCTCGACCCTTTGTATCCTAGGCCGCCTCGAGGAATAAGCTTATGATTCTTAATGGGCTTTACCCTACCCTGGAGGTTAACACCTAGGCCTTTATCGGATCGGTACCCCATTTTCATCAAAATATTCCATCCCGAGGTATTTATCGGATTCTTCTTTTTCTTCCCCTTGGAGGGTAGGGGTGATATCAAAACTGATGCAGGTGTTGTAGTTGGAGGCCTTAACAAATCCTGCCGCGGATCGGAAAGATCTAATACTGATAATAAGGGCCAATTAGCCGGCCATATAGAAGGTACTGACGTTGCCAAGTGTATATCATCTGATGGCAAAATAGGCATGCTTGTAACTTTGATGATGCGCCCTTTATGTGGAAACTTTATGCATTGATGATTCGTGGAAGGTATGACATCAAGTTCTTGAATGTAAGGGCGACCCAAAATACCGTTAAAGGTTGGATCCATGTCCAGAATGTGGAAGTATGATGTAATCAAGACCGGACCCAGCCCAACTTTTAGAGTAATCATGCCCAGAGAAGGTTTCTTTGTATTATCATAAGCCGTCACTGTAATAGTAGATGGCCGAATCTGACTGTTCGGAATGCCACACATCTTTAGAGTACTTGGCGGCAGCACATTGATGAATGCTCTTGTATCTACCAAGCATTGTTTAACTGCCACTTTGTTAATGTCAACCGTAATGCACAAGGCATATTTCCTGGCTGGCTTTGGAGCTAATTCATGCTCATGAAAAACAATGGCCGGCTAATTACTTGCTGGTGTTAAAACTGATGTGATTTGTTCTGCTGGAATGTCTTCATTAATCATCACCTTCTGTAAGTACTCTTTCAAAGCCTGCTGGTGAATGGTAGATCTCTTTATTAACTCTAAAATAGAAATCTTGGCCGGGGTCTTGTCTAGGTGTTTTAGCAAGTCATATTGAGTGCCTGGTATGTATTCTTGTTCTTGCTCATGTTCATCTCGCCCCTGTGTGGGCTCCGGCTCCCTTTGTGGAAATACACAATGGAATATCCATCCACTACGGAGCACCATGGTTTGGGATGATTGCACCTCTGTCGGGTTATGGTTTGGTGGAGGATTGATAGATGAAGAAGATGGGACGTTGGGGTTAATGGATGTTGGTGGAGTGATCAAAGAAGGAACCCTTATGAGGGGCCTTGTTGGCTGAGGGGTAGCGGTAGCTGGAGGGATAATAGTAGGAGGGGTAGAGGGCGCCTGAACGGCTGAAGGGGGAGTAGACCGAATGAGGAGGGGTCTAGGTAAAAATGAGGGATTTGCGGGTTGTGGTGTAGGAATTTTTACTGGCGGAGGGTTGGTGGTAGCAGTGGAGGGATTAAGTGTTGGTGGGGGGCGAATGAGGAGTGGCCTAGATGGCAAAGACAAGGAATTGGTGACTGAAGGGTGAGTTTGTTGTGGTGTGGAAGATGGTGGAGGACGGATGAGGAGAGGGCTAGTTGGTAAGGGGTTAGTGATGGTGGAGAGAATTTGGTTAGTGGTGTGCAAAAGGGACGGGCTGGTTGGGGAAAAGGTGTCAGATGGAGAGGTGTTCTTAACAGACAGGGTGCTTGAGTTGGAGTTTGGTTTATAGCCCCAATAGAGGCGTTCTCTTTGTGCCACCCTTGTCCTCTTTCCACTTCGTGGAAATAAGTAACAGGGTTTACTTGCTGGTTCGGAGGGTGCTCCGGTAATAGATTATGGACAATCCCCATGTCCGGTTAAGGTGCAGGAGCTTACTGCTGTTGAGGAGGAGGTGGAACTTGCTGTTGAGGCAGCTCCTAAGCATGTTGCTGCTGAGGAGGTCTTCGTGCCTTTAAGGTTGCAATAAACTGCCTCATGTCATCCCAATTGATACCACCCTGATCATTCAAATCATAGATATAATCCTTGAAATGAAAGCAATGATGTATATTGTGACCGGGCTGTTGGTGGAAGACACAATACCGAGAAGTATCCACATTTGAGGGCTAGGCCGTTCTTTCCTTTAGCAAGGTGAGCAGGTTGGCGGCCATGAGTGCGTTAAAGATAATAGGAAGACTCTCAGGTAATGGCGGGTATTGGGCCCTTTTGGGGCCTAGTGGTCTTCTTTGCGGCTGGGGGCCATAATTGGTGGGTGGCGGAACCTGGTGGTATTGTTGAGGGGCTGGTGGATTTGGGTGGACGGCTTGATTTTATAGAGGAGTATGGAAACGTCGAAGGGGAATATTTACTTGGGGAGCATGATTAAAGAAGGGGAGTTGTTGTGGAGGTCTTGGGTTAGGGTGACGAAAGGTGCGGGGTTGCCAATCACGCCCACCTACTCATTAGTCACGGTGCCCTCGTTGGTGCCACCACTATTGCTAACATTGGTGTTCTTCCTGACCAGCCTTGGTTTCTGTTCAAACATGCCCATAATGGGCGAATCTTTCATTTGAGTCTGTATGTAGCTAGCTCTCTCATAGAGCTCTTACATGGTGCTTAGCCTATTCATGGCCAGAATGTGACGGAATTGTGGAGTAGAATTTGATATAATCATCTTAACTTGTTCCGTCTCTGAAAGGGTGTCTTTCAATTTTTCGGCCATAACTCTCCAACTATCGGCAAACAGAATGAAGTCCTCCTCGGGCTTCATTTTCTCAGCAACAAGATCTGTGATTGATAGGGATGGACCAACATGGTCCTTATATTTCTGTAAGAACTTCCGCTGAACAACATCAAAATCACTGGCTTCGGCCGGCTCTAAAGAATAGAACCATTCAAGTGCCAGACCATCTAGAGACCTTCTAAAAAGGTAGGCCAGGGAGATCTTATTATCCTGCCAGAAGGATGTCTCGTACATAAAATCTTTCAAATGAATGAACGGGTTGCCCGTTCCATTGTAGTGCCGGAATTTTGGCATCTCGGAAGGAGGCAAATGGAAAACCGGCAAAGTGGGGAGAGCAATCTCTGGAGCATTCTTTGGTGTCGTGACCTTCTTAAGCTGCTCCTCCATACTAGCTATCTTCTGGAGGAGTATGGTATTGGTGTCGGACTCGACTGCGGCCGGATTGGAAGGGAACGGAGTAGGCATAGGCCTCCTTAAGAATTGGGGAGGTGGAGGATATTGGGGCCTAACCACCGAGTGGCTTGCCGGTTGAGCTTGCGTAACCATAATAGGAGTTGGGGGACGTGAAGTATTCTTATGTGAGACCGCCTGGTCATTAGGAGATGAATGGCCACCCGCGGCCTGAGGAGGGTTTGAAGATGAAGGGACAGATTTCCCTTTTAGAGCGGCCTGGACCGCCTGACGTTGGGAAGCGTCCAGTTGAGCCAAAGCGTGAATCAAGTCATTGAGATTGAAAGATGGGGAAGCGTCCCTAGATGTATTTTGCGTGGTAGGTTGAACTTGGGAAGAAGGCTCCACCTCTTGAGTAGTGGTGTCTACCACATGGACTTGGGAATAATAAGCAATGGAGGGAGTAGAGTTTCCATCGTAATGGGTGGAATCTTGAGGGGAACCTCATAGGATGGGTCAAATTGACCCTCCTCATAACCGTCATAAGAGTACCCGTAGTTGGCCATGTTAATGATTTTTCCTGAATGAAGTTACATGTTTAAGGCAAGGGAAATATCTCAAGCCAACAAATATAAGTAAGAAGCAATCACCCAATCAAGCAAGTTGTTCACACAATTTGTAATGAACCCGAGATTTTAAGGTTTTCTTTGAGATTAAGATGGATTTTTAAATGTGTAATTAATTCTCTCTCTTCAATGTGGGTCCTAGTTTCAAGTTTGGGTGTAATCTCCGGGTCAACTAAGTTCTTTCTCTCTCCTAACCAACGGATGGGTTAACTAAACTCCGGGTACTTCAAATGGTACAACCGGCCCGGTGTCTGTGAGGGAATCCACGGGTGCGGGGACTTACGGAGGTCTTGGAAAAGGAATTTCCAGTCCAAAGAGACGGAATGCTCAATGGAGGGTCCTTCCAATTCCAAGAAAAGCGTGTGGAATCCTAGGAGTGTAGAGAGAGGAGGTCTCTCAACCAAATGCCCTAGAATGCAAGCTAATACAGGCAGATCAATCAACAATAAGTATATAGTCAATAAGTGCAGCCAACAGGTGAAGGTAACAGTAAAACTCATAGTTCTGTGAAAACAGAACAAAATGACGACCTGACAGCAGTCGCTACCTCAATAAACAGCGGCTGTGTGATAGTCGCTAACCACTGTAAACCGTGGCAAACAGTGAATAATAAAGTGAAATAGCACCTTGGCGTGAGGCGCTAAAAATGTGAATAACGCCTCTGTGGAGGGGCATTAATTAGCAGTGAACAGTGACCGCCAGAAAGAAGAATCAATAGTAACTGACAAAATGACGCCTTAGAGTTAGGCGTTAAACGCGTGAATGATGCCTCTTCAGAGGGGCGTTGATTATAAAAATAATAAAAATATCAGAAATAATGCAAATAACGCCTCTGTGAGTGGTCGCTAATTATGAAAATAGCGGCTGAAGAGCAGTCGCTAATCAGTTCCAGAGAACAGATAATAAGCTGAAAGCTAACAGAAATCAAATTTTCTTCTTAAAAATGCTATGAACAGTATAAAAATTGGCTAATCCAGTGGGCGGTGTGCACGTGGTGCACAAAGGGAGTGTGCTACGTGGAGCACTAAGGAGGGGCACACGTGGGTGCCAAAGGAGGGGTAATCAAAATAAAAATAGCAAGAGTCCCACCATGATCGCCAATTTGTGAATGTGTCACATAGACATTCAAAAGAAAGAGATTTGATTTCTTAGAAAAGATGATAAGACGATGAGATGAAAAATGAGGAAAAGTAATAACAAAGAGAGCATGTGATGCTCTAAAGGAGGGTGATCGCCAGAGGGGTTACTTTAAAAAAAATAAAAGGATGATCGCATGTACCTTGTGAAGAAGCGGGTGAGATTGTGAATCCTTTCTTCCTCCTTCTATCGACCGGCCGATGAAGGGGGTTCTTATCTTGATTACCCTTATAAGACAAATAAAAATAAGCAAATAATATGGATTAGCCAAAGTGTGTAGTATCAATGGTCCAAAGAAGTAAAGCTATGCAACATAAACATGAACACACCTTGTGTTTTGTTTTAAACCCCCTAAGAGGAGTAAAAGGTATAAGATATATGCTATAGATGCAAACAAATAGGATGTGATATGCAGAGAAGTTATATGATGACTATTCTAGAGAAATATCTAGAGTGCTATGCATGCGAGATGAATGATAAGAAAAACAAAAAAGAGGAATGGGTGCCCTTCTGATGTTGCTATAGTAGTAAAGGGAGAGAACAGAAAGAGAGTAGCAGCCGTCGTGGAAGGAATGCCGGAGAAAGACCCCTGCCGTGAAGAAGAACCTGCAGGAGACTTGTTAATGAAACACAAGACTAAAAGGAACTCTCTCTTGCGAAAGTCTATACCGCAGGGATCTCTCTCCTCTAACAAAAGTCTATCTCTCTCTGTTAGAACTCTTCTCCACACGGGTGGCCTTCAAGGGAGGGTATTTATAGATCTTAAGATCTAGTTCTAATGGGATTAAAACTAGAGATAAACTTCCAGAATATGGATTGACTTCCAAGGAAGGGATCGAGATCAAAAGATGGAAGGATTTCCCCTGCAAGGAAGCAGCAGTAGAAACGGACATGGAAACTTAAATGATGACCTCAGGGTGGTCGCTAATTGAAAAGATGACCGCACGCACAGTCGCTAATTCGTGGATTAATTTATATAAATAAACAACTTTCCATATTTAAAAATAGGAAATGACGCCTTCATGGAATGGCGTCAATTAATGAGCGCCTTTGAGATAGACGTTAATTCCTTGAATTTTATGTTAAATGGAATTTTTAAAACCAGGAAATGACACCTACGCGTGCGATTGTTAACTGTTAAAATAACGACACCCATAGAGTCATCAATTAAATGACGCCCTGCTGACGGTCGCTAATTACAGAAATGATAGAAAAATTCTAAATAAATTAGGAAAAGTTCATATTAAGCCAATTTTTAAGTCCACTTTGGGGCATCACGTGGTGACATGAGAATTACTCATCATAGTATCGATTTTAGCCTGTCTACAACCATGCCACCCCAGTCCGGGTAAACCCCCCTGACCCTTCACCTTCCTCTATAAAATCTCCCTTAGGAATTCCAAGGGGCAAGAGGCAATGCATGTAGACATACATACACAGACAACGCAGCAAACGAATCACTAAGGGGCGGTGAAGGCTTTGGTTGGCTTGTTCGGCTTAACACACGCCGAGGGTATGTCGAACGAACACCCTACATATGGCGTCTAGTCGACTCTCACAAGCCTATTTTCTCACTATGTATGGGGTATTGTGGTAATGGTGATCACACTCGCACATTGGGTCCGCCTACGTATAGTCTGTCATGGTAACGACATCGATATCATCATTCCAAGACCACCAGTCACATGGGACCACTTGTCGACCGCTTTGTCTGAGCCGACAACCGACTATCCCACCCGCTGACTCGAGCTAGCCGACCCGTAAGTAGAACTTCTAAGGTCCGGACCTAACTCCTGGACATGCCAATGGTCGACCCAAAAGTCGATGCTCAATTTCTCACCTAGAGCCACACCCAGTCTCCCTTGCACCGGTTAATTCCAGTACATAGCACACAGTCTAGTCCCAATCACTCCACTATACTTGTAGTTCTCTTCAAGAACCCTCTGTAAAAACACAGACATCTGCTTTACCCTGTAATGACCTTGGGCCCGATACTTGCATCGGGTTTGTCCGATGGCTTGCACCAGTTGTACACCGGCCGTAAGTGCCCTCCTATAAAGCCTTTATGGCGTCTGTAAAGAAATGTAACCAGAAATTAAGGACATTTCTTTTGTCCGAGATTTTCCTGATGTCTTTCCAGAGAAACTACCAGGACTTCTGCCTGAGCGGGAAGTTATCTTCTCTATTGATCTCATTCCTGGCACATCTCCTATTTCTAAAGCTCCTTACCGTATGTCTCCTGCGGAACTGAGAGAATTGAAGCAACAGTTGATGGAATTGCTCGAGAAGTGCTTCATTCGTCCTAGTACTTCTCCGTGGGGAGCCCCTGTATTATTCGTTAGGAAGAAAGATGGTTCGATGAGGTTGTGCATCGATTATCAGCAATTGAACTAGCATACTGTCAAGAACAAATATCCATTGTCGAGGATCGACGAATTATTTGACCAGATAGCGGGAGCTCAGTATTTTTCTAAGATCGATCTTCGATCTGGATATCATCAGTTGCGGATTAAGGAAGAGGATATCTATAAAATGGCTTTCCACAGTAGGTATGGTCATTTCGAATTTATCGTTATGCCTTTTGGTCTAACGAATGCTCTAGCAGCTTTCATGTAGTTGATGAACAATGTATTTCGGCCCTATCTTGATCAATGGGTCGTGGTATTTATTGATGACATCCTGATTTATTCCAAGAATGAAGAGGAGCATGCTGAACATCTGAGGATGGCATTGTAATTATTGAGAGATCATCAACTATATGCCAAGTTCAGTAAGTGTGAATTTTGGCTGCAAGAGGTGTCCTTTCTCGGACATATCATCACCAAAGAAGGTATTTCTGTTGATCCTTCGAAGGTAGAGGCAGTGAAGAATTGGGATCAGCCTACTAGTGTGACTGAAGTGAGAAGTTTCCTACGCCTAGCAGGCTACTACAAAAGATTTATCCAATATTTCTCTAAGATTGCGGTACCTATGACAAGATTAACCCGCAAGGAGAACAAATTTGATTGGTCAGATGATTGTCAGTGAAGCTTTCAGACTTTGAAGGAATGTTTGACTACTGCACCTGTATTGGCTTTACCTTCTAGTGAAGGAGGTTTTGTGGTATACACTGATGCTTCATGTATTGGTTTAGGCTGTGTACTCATGCAGCATGGGAAGGTGATTGCCTATTCTTCTAAGTAGTTGAGGAAGCATGAAGAGAATTATCCTGTTCACGATTTGGAACTAGCAGTAGTCGTGTTCGCATTGAAGATATGGAGGCACTACTTGTATGGAGAAACATTCACAGTGTTTTCAGATCATAAGAGTCTGAAATATTTGTTTTCTCATAAGGAACTTAATATGAGGCAGCGAAGATGGTTGGAGTACTTGAAAGACTTCGACTTCTCGATTGAGTATCATCCTGGCAAAGGTAATGTTGTGGAAGATGCATTAAGCAGGAAGTCTGTGGCTAGATTGTCTAGTCTCATGTTACAAGAGTGGAAGCTATTAGAACAATTAGCCAGCCTGGATCTGAATGTCGATAATGATCGGGTTATGATTGCACAAATTCAACTTAAGCCCGAATTATTGATGGAAATCAAGTCCTTGCAAGATAATGATCCCGAGTTGGTAGAGATCAAGGGAAGCTTGAGCAGCAGACCTGACTTCTTGATGGCTGACGATGGAAGATTGTTATTCCAGGGTAGAACTTGTGTACCTGATGAAGCTGGAATAAAGAATAAGATTCTGGAGGAAGCACATAGATCCAGATATACCATTCATCCTGGAGGCACTAAGATGTTCAAGGATTTGAAAAGATCCTTTTGGTGGCCGAATATGAAAAGGGAAGTTGCAGACTTCGTGAGTAGATGCTTGGTTTGTCAGCAAGTCAAGGCCGAATATTTTAGACCGGCAGGAAAGTTGAAACCACTTGACATACCCCAATGGAAGTGGGAAAGCATTGGCATGGATTTCATTATGGGTCTACCTAGGACTCGTGGTGGATTTGATGCAATATGAGTGATTGTTGACCGATTGACAAAGTCAGCTCATTTCTTACCCATTAAGTCCAAGTGGACAGTTGATGTATTGGCTGCTTTGTATTTGAAGGAAGTGGTAAGGCTCCATGGCATACCAGTCAGCATTGTGTCTGATCGAGACCCCAGATTTACTTCACATTTCTGGAAGGGACTGCAAGAGTCTCTTGGTACTCGCCCGAATTTCAGTACTGCTTTTCATCCACAGACCGATGGAGAGACTGAAAGAACCAATCAGATAGTGGAAGATATGCTTAGAGCATGCATGATTGATTTCGGAGGCAGTTGGAGTGATCATTTAGCTTTGATTGAATTTGCCTACAACAACAGTTATCAATCCAGCATCCAGATGGCTCCTTTTGAAGCATTGTACGGGCGAAGTTGTCGTTCCCCGTTATGTTGGGATGAGATAGGTGAGAAGCAATGGCTTGGACCGGATCTTATTTCAGAATCGTCACAGAACATCCGTGTTATCCAAGACCGGTTACAAGTAGCCCAATCAAGACAGAAGAGTTATGCTGACACAGGGAGAAGAGCATTAGAATTTCAAGTTGGTGAGCATGTATTCTTGAAGGTCTCTCCTTCGAGAGGGATTCGAAGATTTGGCATTCATGGCATGCTTAGTCCAAGGTATATTGGTCCATTCGAGATCCTAGATAGAGTGGGAGAAGTTGCTTACAGACTGGCTTTACCGCCGCAGTTGTCTGGCGTACACAATATTTTCCATGTGTCTATGTTACGGAAATATGTGTGACCCCACTCATATCATTCAGCATGTAGATTTTGAATTGAAGGAAGATTTGACCTATGAAGAAAGACCTTTCAAGATTCTGGACCGGAAACAGCAGCAACTCCGAAATCGTTCTATACCAATGGTCAAGATTCAGTGGAGTCGACGTGGAACCGAAGAAGCTACTTGGGAGTCCGAAGATACTATGCGGAAGCGGTATCCCGACTTATTCTAGGTGAGCGATCTCTTTCCCTATCTTCTGTATTTAGTGCAGTGAATTTGGAGGACCAAATTCCTTAAGTAGGGGAGGGTGTAATACCCCGATAATTTTTATTGAGCCCAATGTATTTATTAAGCTTTTATTAACTTAAAATTGAATTTTTAGTGATTTAATGCTTGAATTTCGGATTTTTAATATTTAATTTCTTAGAAAATAGAATAGTGAAAATTCGACTACCTTATAAAAATCTGAAAAAATGCTAATTGGGTCAAGGACCATGTAGTTAACAAATTTGTCTTCTGTGTTCGACCCAGCAAAAATCCGTAATTAGGGCAAATTAGTGGATTGAGCCTAAAAGTGCACACTTAGTTAACCTTTACCTAACCTCATCTTAAAACATCAAATTAGAGCTTAATACTCAACCAAATGAGCTCAAATCGGTGGCAAATGAAAGGCCACGATCTAAGGATCAATAGCTCTCTATCAATCGAACCAAAACCTAACCCTAGCACATGGTGGCGGCCGAGTTTTGTTAAAGTCAACTTTGGTGGCGCCGTTTTCAAACACCACCTTGCGTGGTCGATTTCTCCCGACTCTGAAGTCTCCAGAAGCTCTATGAGCTATCAAAATGAAGCTCTACGGGTCTATTTTCTTTTGGTGGCTGTGGTGTTCGTATTGGAGTTCGATCCAGGAAGTTCTTGGTCGTTTAGTGGAGGTGGGTCGACAGCCATCCTCCTCCTTCCTCTCCTCTTTGTTCCATCGATTGAGGTAGGTTTCCTTAACCAAAACCTGCACATGAATACATCAAATTGTTCCTCTCGATGAGATCTTTCCAATGATATAAGAAGCCCTAAATTTCATTAGGTATACGAGGAGATATCGAGGTTTTTCTAAGGTACTGTCCAGTTCGTTCTTCATTCTAGGGATTTAAGTTCTCTCTTCGATTGATATAGGTTATAACAGCCAAACTCTAATTAATATACATGGATGTAAGCATCAGTATGTTAGTTTTCATTTGGTGTAGAAATCCCTAATTTTACTGAGCATGTTTAGAGAATTTATGATTTGAGTAAGAGCATGTCTAGGCTTGATTTATGGTATGTTCTTTTGAGTCAAAGCATGATTTTGGGCTGATTTTGAGTTGTATATCTTGATCGCCATATAGCATATCATACATGGCTGGAATCAGCATCGAAGTAGCTTTCTTTTGATATAAGAAGCCCCAAATTCTGTTGTATATATTGAGAGAATTTTATGATTTAGTAACTACATGTCAAAATTAGGGTTTCCCGTATTCTTGCTTTGATAAATCATGATTTCAGAAAAATATTATGAAATTGATCTTACTGTTAGGTAGAGTTTTTCATTATCTTTCCAACAGTACCAAAAGCCCCTTATTTGGAGTCCGTTTCCATTAGTTATTAGCGTTTTAGTCCAACTCCCTGGCTTGCCCTTTGACCCCGTTCAGCCCTGTTTAGTCCAGAGGTTATAAAGTTCATTCCGAACCGTTTATCCATGCAGTAAGTGACTTAGTTATGATTCTAAATGCTTCATATTAGTATCCTAATGGTAATTAATAAATTAGAAACTAACATGATTAGTGGTTAATTATGTAACTAAATTTCTGTTAATTGCATGTTGTCCATCCTACACGAGCTTGTCCATTATCCTTATCAACTTGAATCATTCTTTTGGCAAATTGACTTAATGTAAAACTTAATCCTTGATAACTTGACATGGAATTAGTATTAATGTGATTATTAGCTTGCTGGTTAGCTGCTGTACTACAGTAAACAGCGTGACCAACTTACCGACTTTTAATAAGTCGTTAGCCGATTAGTGTGCTAGTCTTGGTTTTACCCCCGGAAACTCTATCCGGCGGTTTTACCATCACCTTGGAACCTTGTTATATCCCTGTTATGAACCTAATGAACTACCAAAAACATCGTTTTATGTGTTTAAACCACTGGTTTAAGGCTTGGATCGTATCGGACGACGAGAGGCATGTACGGCTAGTAGTTGACCTGACCGCATATCCTCTTCGACGGCCCGATAATGACCGCATATCTGTAATATGGCCCAGTATGGTCCGTATATCTTATCATGGGTCTTAATGTCTTCTGGACATGAGCGGCCCATAATGCACCGTTCATACCTTAGAGCGGCCCACTGTCAGTCGTTCTTTCTTGACCTCGCTGGCTGAGTTTCAGCCCAATTTCTATATGCACGGCCCTGTGTTAGCCGTACATACCTTGCGCGGCTTCTGTATGACCGCACATCTCTCGGAGATGAGTTTCATCGTGTTTATGTGCTCTTGAATCCAAGGGCAAGGTTAGTCCCTTAAATCTTGAACTTCTGGCAGTAATTCCCTCGATTAAATTGGCCATAAAACGTGACTGAATGTCTAGACAATCGTGGGATCTTGGATCCAATAAATCAATGCCAACGCATCATAGGGGCCCGGTCTGGTCCTGGGGAGATCGCCCGAAAAATTATTGAGCCTATGGGATGTTATAATGACATGGTGAGGCATTGCACCGAGTGCATGACTTGTGTAACGTCTATGACATAAAATCTCTTGTTACTTGTTACTTGATCGTGCTTGAATTAATGTTTAAAATACTTGCTTGTTGGCCAATTCTTTATTACTATCTCTTGTTGTTAATCCATGTACTTGTTATCTTGTTAATTCTTGACATCATATATTTCTTGACCTTGCAAGATCTTTTTACTACGTCGTTTCATTATATCGTTATCGTCATTTATTTCTTTTATTAGCATGGCATATGAAAATGTAATTAACTTGTTAATCACGTAAACTTGCCTGTTATTTCCTACTGAGCATCAGCTCATAGTTGTTGTTTCCCCCCTTTCCAGGCTACTCAGGTGACGATGTGCAAACCGATGGGGAAGGGCAGGAGTGATATCTTGAGTGTATCAGTTCTAGTGTTTTGGCAGTCTTATCCTCCTATTAGTTGTGCTTTGGAGAGTATTTAGTTTCAGTTATGTTATTGTTGTTAAGTGGTTGTTGTCTCAGTTGTATTAAGTTGGTTTGAGGTTATTGTATCAGTTATGGTTTGTTTTATGATCATTAAGTTATTTCCTTTTCTTAGCACTTGTGTAAATATTTAGATTAGTTCTCTCTCTTTCCTTCTGGCTAGTTTCTAACTGTACGTACCGATATTTCGCGTCGGGGTGTGACACTATCTCTCTCTGTTAGAACTCTTCTCCTCACGGGTGGCCTTCAAGGGAGGGTATTTATAGAGCTTAAGATCTAGTTCTAATGGGATTAAAACTAGAGATAAACTTCCAGAATATGGATTGACTTCCAAGGAAGGGATCGAGATCAAAAGATGGAAGGATTTTCCCTGCAAGGAAGCAGTAGTAGAAACGGACATGGAAACTTAAATGATGACCTCAGGGTGGTCGCTAATTGAAAAGATGACCGCACGCACAGTCGCTAATTCGTGGATTAATTTATATAAATAAACAACTTTCCATATTTAAAAATAGGAAATGACGCCTTCATGGAATGGCGTCAATTAATGAGCGCCTTTGAGATAGACGTTAATTCCTTGAATTTTATGTTAAATGGAATTTTTAAAACCAGGAAATGACGCCTACGCGTGCGATTGTTAACGGTTAAAATAACGACACCCATAGAGTCATCAATTAAATGACGCCCTGCTGACGGTCGCTAATTACAGAAATGATAGAAAAATTCTAAATAAATTAGGAAAACTTCATATTAAGCCAATTTTTAAGTCCGCTTTGGGGCATCACGTGGTGACATGAGAATTACTCATCATAGTATCGATTTTAGCGTGTCTACAACCATGCCACCCCAGTCCGGGTAAACCCCCCTGACCCTTCACCTTCCTCTATAAAATCTCCCTTAGGAATTCCAAGGGGCAAGAGGCAATGCATGTAGACATACATACACAGACAACGCAGCAAACGAATCACTAAGGGGCGGTGAAGGCTTTGGTTGGCTTGTTCGGCTTAACACACGCCGAGGGTATGTCGAACGAACATCCTACATATGGCGTCTAGTCGACTCTCACAAGCCTATTTTCTCACTATGTATGGGGTATTGTGGTAATGGTGATCACACTCGCACATTGGGTCCGCCTACGTATAGTCTGTCATGGTAACGACATCGATATCATCATTCCAAGACCACCAATCACATGGGACCACTTGTCGACCGCTTTGTCTGAGCCCACAACCGACTATCCCACCCGCTGACTCAAGCTAGCCGACCCGTAAGTAGAACTTCTAAGGTCCGGACCTAACTCCCGGACGTGCCAATGGTCGACCCAAAAGTCGATGCTCAATTGCTCACCTAGAGCCACACCCAGTCTCGCTTGCACCGGTTAATTCTAGTACATAGCACACAGTCTAGTCCCAATCACTCCACTATACTTGTAGTTCTTTTTAAGAACCCTCTATAAAAACACAGACATCTGCTTTACCCTGTAATGACCTTGGGCCCGATACTTGCATCGGGTTTGTCCGATGGCTTGCACCAGTTGTACACCGGCCGTAAGTGCCCTCCTATAAAGCCTTTATGGCGTCTATAAAGAAATGTAACCAGAAATCCAGTCTTTTTCGCATACCTTGCTAGTATGTAACACCTAGGCTTTTTCATATCAAAATTCGTAGGTTTCGGAGCGCTTTCGCGAATCCCATATCGAGTTTTGTGATTAAATCAGATTTTTTGCTAGCGGGACTTAGGATCCTCGTGTGGGATGAACCGTTATGTTTTCTGGCTCTGGGACGTTGCTGGTGCATTGTGCATTTTTTGAGGATCGTGGTGGAGATTTTTCCCATTTTTCTTATTTTTTGAATTTTTAAATCCCAAAACTTTTTCTATATAGACCAACCCCCACCCCCCACCCTCATTCTCACACTCTCTCCTGCCCTCTCTCCTCTCGTTTCTCTCTTTCTGTCCCTCTCTTCTCCGGGTGGTCAACTGAGTTGGAGGCAGGCGAGGCGGAGGCAACGAGGGGGTGGCGAGCGGCGAGGATGGAGCGAGGAATGATGTGGTGGCGCGGTGATGCCCATTTGTGAGTTCACGAGCCCGACGATGGTTTGAGGCTCATTTTTGCGTGGAATCGGCATGCTCGGTGCGGGATCTCGTCGTGAGAGATAAGGGGGATGGATCCCTGGCCCCTGTATTCCATTTCCCCACATTAGGTCGAGGTGAGGCCGAGTGTGGGTTTTGCTCACGTCAAGGTTAAAAAGCATGATTATAGGGTGAGTGGTGGATTCATTGTTTTGATCGTATTTTCGGTGTTTGTTTGGGCCTTCTCGATAATTTAGAGGGTGGGACATGTTTCCCCCATGTTTTCTCCATAACCTGGGGTGATTGGAGCATGGATTTGAGCCCCTCGGGTGGGGTTTTAAGGTTGCGTTGTCAGAATCGATTGACTGGCCCAGTGGGTTCTTTTGAGTGTGTGATGTTGATGATTACAAAATATTTTTTTACTATTTGTCAAAAGATTTTTTTAGTGGTGCATTATTGTGGCTTCCAAGTTCATGTGCTTGAACGTCCTTATTTTCTTGCTATGGTGTATGGAATTGCCCTATGCTTGTGGAGTTTTAGATTTTTAACAGCTTTGGAATGACAAGTTGAATATGAGCCTCATCATGATATCAATATACTTCGTTGAGCTTCATTTAATATGAGTGAAAGAATTTCTAGAAGATGGATTGTGTGAAAATAGCTTGATGGGGTTTTCATGGAAGCATGATAACTTCATATCTTTGGTTTTGTCAATACAAGTTGGTATGTAGGGCTTGGTTGAAATGTTAATATGATAGACTTGTAATTATGAAAGCCTTTCATATCTTGAACTCAAATACCACTCTTGACATCATGACATTGGGTAGATTATGTTCCTGTATGAGCTACATGTTGAATTGTGAATTTTCATTTAAGAAATGGTAGTTACAATGGATAAACTTATTTTAATTTCAAATCTATACTAATTTGGTTTTTCTATGGTTTTGCAGGTTCAAACCATCAAAATAATTCTTCTAGAATCAAGGGACTTTGGTCTAATTTATACCATTGGGCTTCTATGGCTTAAAAGGGCTGAAACCCCACTTTTTATATCCCTCAGCAGAGGGGTCGACCCCCCTATAGCCTGGGCTATCTGCACTGTAGACAGAACTGGCAGCTGAAGGGGTCAACCCCCCTCAGCCAAACTTCTATCTGGGATGTTTTTCTTGCAGAAAATGTAGGGGTCGACCCTAAGGGTCGACCCTTTTCGAAACAGGAATTTCGAAAGTCTTCTAAACCCATTCTTTTGACCTTGAAACTTTACCAAATAACCCCCAAAAGGTTCCTAGACATATGAGGGTGTTTTTAACACACTTTAGAAGGGGTTTATGGGTTTTTTGCCCACTCTTTGTAGTATATATATGTTAACTCCGAATTTGAGAAAAATAGAACCCTAATGTGCTTATTTTCTATCTTGTAGGAGAAGAAGGCCAAGGAGGACTTGGGAAGGGGATATAATCTACACTCATGCATCTTTGAGGCTCGTGGTAGAAGGAAAAGATGAGCGGATCGAGGAGAGGAACAAGATGATGTTGACTTCGTGATCATTCGTGTACAAACAAAGAAGAGCAGGATCATTTTGAGAAGGCGGAGCTTTACATTTCATATATGTTCTTTGGTTCAGTCGTCAGAAGTTGTTTTGGGCTTATTGTATCCATTTATGAACACTTCATCCATTTCTGAAAGAATATTTTGTGTGGGTGTTCGGAGATTTGATCTCCGAGTGTTTGTGTTGACGCGTGTGCGTCGTTCTGTGCGGAGGAACTCCGCGTGTATGATTTGGGGCTTGTTCCCCGTGTGTGGTTGGGATTTTTCTCCCATGTGGTTGCGGAGCTACTCCGCGTGTGGTTTGGGGATTGTTCCCCGTGTGTGTTTGGGAGTTATCTCTTGTGTGTGTGTTCAGGCATCATCCTGCATGTGTGTTGAAGCGTCACTTCGTGTGTGCTATCTTGTAAGGGTCTTTGCAAGATAGTTGAATCCTCACCGGTTTGGTGAGGGGTGGACGTAGGCGTACAAAGGTGTGTGGCTGAACCACCTAAAAATCACTGTGCATCGTGGTTTGCTTGTGGTTTGCAATTTCTCTATTATTGTTCTTCGCTATTTGTGGTTTTGGCACAGCGTTCCATACACACACACATCATTAACAATCACACGCTAGTGTGCTTTCAGAGCGTAATTCAAATTGCTATATCTTGTTCCTTGTTCATCTAGGCGCATTGGAATTAATTGTTTATCTATCTATCTTTCATTAGTTGATTTTAATTACGTGGATATTATTTTTTCGAGGGCCAATCAATTCACCCCCCCTCTTGATTGTCGTTACCCCGGACCCAACAATTGGTATCAGAGCCTCGACTCTATTTGTCTTGAGATCTCACGATCTATAGAGTTATCCTTGGCAGCGGCAACCTTGAGCAAAATGGCTGAAATCTGTTCAACCTCTTGCCCTCCATGCTTTACTGGTTGTAATTTTATTTCTTGGAGAAAGAGGATGTGTGTTTATCTTGGTTTGGATGAACCGAATGTTTGGAAGGTGATAAGTGAAGGTCCATACAAACTTCCTACTAAACATAACAAATGGGATGATATGTATGTCAAGAAAAATGTAATGAATCTTAGAGTATTAAATTTCCTCATGAATGCCATTGAGTCTAATATACTTTCACAAATTCCAATGTGCAGGTCGGTAAGAGACCTTTGGGACGAGTTGGCGCGAAAGTATGAAGAAGAAGTAATGGATCCATGCTTAATGGCTCATGGTGACGAAAATTTAGTTGAGGTAAATTCTGACTCCGAAGATCTTTCTATTGAGGAATGGTAGCTGGCATATGCTGAAATGTATGACAAATGCAAGAAACTCTGGTCTGAAAATAAAGCATTGAAAAATAAAATTAATGAGAATGTGCATGATAATATTCCTTGTGAAAATTGCTAATTGCTTGAATCAAAAATTGAAGACGTTGTGCATGGTAATTCTTCTTGTCAAAAATGCAAAACTTTAGAGTCATAATTTGAAAATCTAGAAAACCAAAATGAACTTCTTCAATCCGAAGTTGAATTGTTTTCAGATGAGATTTCTTGTATGAATGAAGAGCTTGAAATGGCTAAAAAAACTAATACATCCCTTGGATCTGAAAATGATTCTCATGATTTGCTTGAACAGAACAAACTCTTGTTGTCTAAAATTTTCATGCTTGAGAAAACAGAAGAATGCTTAAGAAGTAAGCTAGCTGCCCTGTCGGATGATGAAAAAATATTTGGAAAGCTCCTTGATACTGAAATTGACACCAAGAGCATCATGATTGAAAATGAAGATCTTAAAAAGAAAAATGGTGCCATGTTAATTCAAATTTCTTTACTTGAAAGTTGGTTGAAGAATATTGAAAATGTTGAAAAAGAAAACTTGTCATTGAAGTCTGAAAATGAACAGTTGCATGCAAAGATCATAAAGTTTTTTGAAACAGAAAAAGTTCTTGAAAGTCTAACAGAAAAATTGCACTCCAAAAATGTTGAAAATAAGGAAGTTAAGGAGGAGAATGAAAAACTCAAAACCATGAATTACATGCAAAATGATAAAATTCTTGCCTTAGAAGAAGAGATAAATAATTTGAAGAATGATTTGTCAAAATTTGTTAAGGGCAAGGAAACCTTGGACAAAATACTTTGTGTGAAAATGAATTTTCAAAAAGAAGGCGTCAGATATTCCCCCATGAATAAAAAATCATTTGAAAACAAGTTGAAAACATCTTTTGTTCATGCTTCTGATATTCCCAGCACTTCTAAAGGTCCTCCTCCTACTGTGCAAATGAAAAGTTCTGAAAATAGGTTTGAGAAAAAGAAAAATGTCAATCCAAAGTCCACCATGGCAAAAAGATTTCAAAAAGTTCAAGGTGGATGGAAAATGAAATCGAATGTTGAATGCTTTTATTATGGTATGCATGGCCATGTCATGGATAATTGTAAAATCATTAAAAAAGATGACCAGCATGTATGTGAAGATAAATCTATTTTCAAAGAACAAAGAAATGTTTCTTGTTTCTATTGTGGTTTGCATGGTCACATCATGAAAAAATATTTTTCAAAGCACAATGATGATCTCAATGCCATGTATGCTAGATCTGATTATCAAAGAAAATTCATTGGCAAACATGCTTTTCACAAAAAAATGTCTTCACCTTATAAGAGAAGGTTCATTGGAAAAACTCATGCGTATAATGAGAAATCATTCCGTAGACCCACATCTCCATGTTATTTTCATTGTGGGAAGTACAGTCATATTATGAAAGGTTGTTGGTCAATGAAAAATAATGATTTTCATGCTTTCAATCTGAATGCCAAGTATAATGTTGGTAAAACCAAAGCTCATGTCAGTCACGGAAACTATTTTGTGAAATCTCATGGATATTCAAAGAAGCCTTTTTCAAAAGTTGCTCCACCTCATTGTTTCTATTGTGGAAACTATGGTCATATGATTGAGGATTGCAGGATCATGAGAGATGATGATATGGAAGCAATAAAAATATGGAAGAAATTTTCTGGTGGTAATGTTACTAACCTCTAGGGACCCAAGAAGACTTAGGTGCCTAAATCTGTCACGTGAGTTGGTTTCAATGTAGGTGTGTCTTGAGGTAAATAAAGAATGAAAGTGGTTCCAATAAAAAGGAACAAGACACACTCATTTGGTAAAACCCCGACCTTACTTATCCTTATTGTTAAACTTGGTGATTTTGATGCTTTTACTTCTGCTACTCTGTTATGTTTTATTTGGATCTCATCACAAGCCATACAAGCTTTCAATGAATGAATATTTGGTATATCAAATGGTGATATCTGAAATGACAGATTAAGTCTGTCAGGAAGCTATCACTTTGTGTGAGGTGATAAAAACTCTATTTGCTTATGAGGAAGCTTTTATGCTCAATGAACTCTATTTGCCTTTGATTTGTAATATCCTTTAATTGAATCTAAAAAATTTCTTGTTTTAAGAAGGCAACAATTTTTAAATGCAGAATTATTCCCTCCTTACTGCAACAATGTTTTGATTGATGATGGATTACTTTCAGCCCAATGAATCTGTGTGTTTGCTTTCAGTATATCATTCGTATATCATGCATAACGATGCATGTTGCATCTAATGCATATAGGGCATGTCATGCACTTCAGACATAATAAGGGCTTGAGTCTTGCAGGTTGATCAGTTAGAGAGTTCATGTTAATTCATTGATATTTTTGTATATCATTCAAACTATTGCATATACTGGTAATCTGCATGTTGTATACCTTGATTTATGTGTGCTTGCATATCATTTTGCATGATATATTGCTAATCCTTGCATGCTTGTTTGTACTTAACTTACAAAGCAATTTCTTGAATAATTCTATGGCTTTGTATTCCTTGATAAACAAATGTTGCGATGATTCAAACTAGGTGTGTTACATGGCATACACTAAGGGGGAGAAGCATGATATGGCGAGTGCATATACTCAGGGGGAGAATATCGCATGTCTCTTGCATGATTCACAGTATATACTTGAACCAAAACCCCTACACTTTGAAAAACTTATGTATAATGTCTTTTAACCATAAAGATTTTGGAAATTCTTTCTAGCACTTACATGATACTAGAAGCTCTACATGATCATTAGGAGTAATCGTGAGGAAAAGTTACATGTCCCTACAAATTGTGAATAAGTGGATTGTGGATCCTAGAAACCAGGAATCCCCACTGAAACAAATGAGGAAACTTGTGTGAAATGGTGAAATAAAATTTCACAAGAAAAATATAATGTGTGACGGATCCTAGTAACCGAGAATCTCCATTGAGACATATGAGGAGACTCGCGTCAAACGGTGAAGTCCTTTTTTTTAAAAAAAGAAAGGGGCTGTGTGAAGCTACCGATAGTCGAGAATCCAAAATGAAATTGTAGAGGGAAAAGACACCGGCTAGTGTTATTTAGAAATTCTATGTATCTTTATGTTTGAGATTCATTGCACACTTTTGAGCACATGCACTTCACGGTGTTTATGTTTTGGGCATATATTGTGAATTTTCCTATAAACATGATTATACGAACTCTTTGTACATGCATGTTGTGCGGGTTTTTATGCCGAATGACCGGGGTGAAGGAAGGGATACAGCGGGGAAGAAAGACACAGGAGTTTGATATATCTCGGGTATACTCCTTGCGGTTGCATACCTCTCACGGCGGTATCGGGCACTATCCTTTTACAGAAAGTCGAAAAGGGTCGAATGGCACAGAAATGTCAGGGTAAGGGTTGACCAGACAGGGTGCGAGCGTGCCAGTCAATTTCTCGACAATCACCTATGGAACCAAGGGTTGACCGGGGAAGCGCCACCAGGGCGTGGCACGTGGGCTAGGGCGATCATGCGACACGTGGAGAGAAGGGGTTCCACGGGTGCGAGTGCGTAGGCGATTGCGGGAATCGTGTACTGGACGTCTTTCCCCACCGGCCGCAAGCAACCAGTGTTTATTTACATCAGATTGAATCCGAACACCTTCATTCTATGCTGAAGAAAAGTCTGTATATATGCCTGAAGCCGTGGGTAGAGGGTCGAGAGCATTCTGCAGCTGTGAGTGCACTTTCGACTGAGTGGTGTTTACTGGGGTTAGGATGTTGGCACATATGCCGATCGGTGTAGGTAGGAAGCTGGGGGGCCGAATGCGGTCGCTTGTATTTCACTGGCTTTATGATGGGCCACATGGGCTTTACAAATGGGCCTAGGCGGCCAAAGTACAACTAACGCAAGCCACGGGACAACTCTGACATGTGGGTCGGTCCCAGGGTCATTGCGTAATAAAGAAGATATCCGCGTGTCTTACAGGAACTCTTTACAGAGGGATTGGTGTGGGCCCGACTGCCTTGGTGGCCAGAGTGGACATAGACTGGTGCCCGATGGAGGTCAGACATGGCACGAGGTGAGCGATCAGGTTCGGGTCTCGGACGGTGAGTGTCGTCATGCTGGGGAGTCGAGGTCGTCCCCCGGACTATGATTCCCGGGCCAGAGGTCCGACTAGACTCGAGTTGTTGATCTGAGTGGCCAACGGCCGAGTGGGGGGTGAGCGGTAGGCACTTGAGTCTGTGTTGTGGTACGGAATCATGGAGTGCACTTCGTCACCGTTGTAACTTGGCGTACACAGGCAGACCCGGGATGCGGGTGTTTTTGCCGTTGGCATAGTCACCTTACATGCGACGGGGATGGACTTGGTGTGAGATGGCTAAACACCGCGTGAGGGGAGTACATGTGACATACCCTCGACGTGTGTGAGCCGACTAGCAAGCCAACCGTGCGCGCACTTGTCTTCTAGCGTTCCCGACCCTTGCCGAAAGCCTCGGAAGTCCGAGGGTGCGGCAATTAGGTCTGGGGTGTCCATCCGGGAGTCCGCTTGTGTAAGCCTTAGTGCGCTGCTCTTGTCGTTGTTGTTGCTTCCTTCATTCATGCATCATGCCCCTTGAGCTTCTAAAGAGAGAATTTATAGGAATTTGAAGGGGTGGGGGTGGGATTTAGGCGGACCAAGTTGAGGGTTCAACTTTGTCCGGGTAAACCTCCTAAATAGTATTATTTTTATTTTATTTTTTTGTATTTTTTGTTTGTGTAACGGAGTGGGGAGATGGGGTTTAGGTGGACCAGCCCAAGGGGATGGTCTGGTCCGCCTAAACCCCTCCCCCAGGGGGGGGTTTAGGTGGACCAGCCCCATGGGCTGGTCTGGTCCGCCTAAACCCCTCTTCGGAGGGGTTTTTTTGTTTTAAAAAATCTTTTTTTTATTATTGGATGGGGTTTAGGCAGACCAGCCCGGGGGTCTAGGCTGGTCCGCCTAAACCCCTCCCAGGGGGGGTTTGGGAGGACCAAAGTGCCCCATTTTTTGATTTAAAAAATCTTTTTTTTATTACCCAGGGGTTTAGGTGGACCAGCCTGGGGGTCCAGGCTGGTCTGCCTAAACCCCTCCCCAGGGGGGTTTAGGCGGGCTAGAGTGTAGAAGTGGGGGGGGGCACCTCTATAAAATCTGATTTTTTTGTTATTTTTCTTCCAAAATTGACTAAGAAGAAAAGGACAAGAGGATGCTAGCAGGATACTGGTTGGCCGGCCACGTGCGTGCGAGGAACGCGGGTGTTGTGTCTGACATAATCCCAGGGCTTCGTCTTCGTGAGTTCTTCCTCGCACGGGTATGATGAACGAATCCTCGCACGAACCTCAGGCCGTGAGATTGGGAATTTGCACGAACTGGGACTGGGGAAGACCGTCGGGCCTCCTGGCTGGGGAGAGGGCACGGCCCCCCGGGGAGTTTGCCCTCCCCGGCGGCGCGGCCACTCCCTGGGGTGAACTGGCCCCGAGCGAGCCGCAACCCCGAGGGATGGCCGTCGGGGGTCTTCTTTCATCATCTGGGGATGTCCTTTGAAGGACACGACGTTTCGGGATATTGGGATGGCCCACGGGGGCCGCTGTTCTTCGAGTCGTAGTAGCCGCTCGCAAGGTGTTCGGGCAAATGGCCGAGACACCCCGGGTTGTCGAACGGGCCAAGTAGGTGACTGGTGGGCCTTGGATTTGGCCTTGGGCTGAGAACGGGGGCTTGTGAGAGCTAAGGGGGGCACTTTATGCTCATGGGCAGTGCCTTGGGCTGCGTGCCACATTGTACGGCGGGTTGGCAGGGTAGCCTTGGGTTGGCCCGAGAGCTAAAGTTAAGTGGCTCATTGCCACATGTTTGAGGGTCGGGGGTGGCCCTGGCTTGCTGGGGGGTCATTGTAGGACCCAATTAGTGTGCTGGAACCACGGGGTGGCCCGTGGGTTGGTGTTGAAACATACGTGCGCACAAGGTGTTCAAAAAAATGCCGAACACACGTGTGTGAGCCGTATACACGTGCTGCGGGCCTCCCAAGCCTGTGGTTAACCTATTTGGGTCTCCCCTTGACCTTGGAGGGTTGAAAGAAGGCATCTCGGGGTAAGCCTTTGGCCATTTCACTGGGTGCCACGTGGCGTGCCTTGTAGTCGGGGTCCCCCCGGGTTGGCCCAGGTGGTCGTGTAGAATGCGAGCAAAGTCCGCACCTTACGGGTCGGGAGTGGTCCCGATTGATTGTTGATGCCGCTGTATACCTCGGCTGGCGGGTTGGGGTCGTTGGTCGGGCCCACTGGGTTGTTGGAGGGGCCGGGTAGCCCATGCCTTGAAGGTGTTCGAGGAAATTCTCAAACTCTTATTCCCGGGTATTTTGCGTGGGAAATTGTCCAGGTACAACAAATGCCCCCCACGGGTCGTGCGTTGGAGGCGGAGACATGGGCGTACGGCCCGTGAACCTCTCCTTCTGAGTTGTTATAGTTGTTTTTTGATGCTTCATGTACTTGTGCTTTATTATATTGGATGTGTTGAATTTCTGGCACGTTGACCATTTTTGGTGTTCTGTCTTGCAGTTATGGCACGATTTGGTAGGGACGAGAGGGTCCCGAGGCGTGTGGTCCGAGAGAAAAGCCACTGGGTGAGGAGGACCGAGCGGCCCATGCCCCCTTTGGGCCCGCTAGTCATCACTGCGGCTAATGTGGAGCAGCTCGACTGGGGGCACTCGGCTGTGGCAGAGGACCCCGTTGGCGAGCGCGGCAGCAGAGTTGGGGTTGTGGAGTTGGCCCGCGCGTCGGAGGCGGGCTGGCTTTGCACTTATGATCACATCGGTGGCTACGCAGTGGAGTTCCCTCTGGACCGTCACTTGTTCGAGTTCATCAGACGCTTTGTCCCACCAGGCATAGAGGAGAGTGACTCTCGGGTTACTGGAGCCCATCGTCGACTGGAGTAGGCGATCTTAGCGGGCCGAGACAGTTTGCATGGAATTGTCCTCTGTGGCTTTTCGAGTTTCTCTGGGGACTACTGGAGATAATGTCAGTTCCCTAGTGCTGAGTGCCTGGGCTTCTTCAGTAGAGTAGACCAGTTCGGAGTTCGCGCTGGAGTGATGGGCCCCGCTTCCTGGGATTTGCAAGGACACCATCAGGCAGAGACAGAGGGCAGTCCAGGGTTAGCATTGGAGCCATCAGGGTTGGAGTACGCCGGGGAGGGCTATGATGACCACAACCTTCTATCCGGGATTCTGTGACAGAGTACTGTTAGTTGGTATGGCCGTTGGGCTATGATTTCGTTACACAGATACCGCCAGGGAGCTACCAAGTGGTTGATGGGCATAGTACACCACTACTGGGTGCTGCTGGATCGGGCTGATATCCGATATGCTGTGATCGCGGCTTTGTATGGGTACCCCTGCTATATGGGGCTTCTATAGGCGTTGGCAGAGCGCTTCAACCGCAGGTGGAAAACTGTGGCAACAGCCGAGGGAGAGACCTCGTTAGACTTGTGGTCTCTATACAGGATCTCCGGGTTGCCAATCAGCGGCGAGTGGTACGAGGAGGTAGTGCTGGATGACCTCCATCACAGCCACACCGACGGGCATGGAAGATACCGGGTTTCTTATAGCTACCAGTATTTACTGAAGATCTGGAGGGACTTAGCCCTGGCCGGGAGAGAGAGAGCAGCGTAGACTCCCAGGGTGCCACTGAACACGTGGGTCGGCCACTTCTACAACGGACCCTTCTGCTTTTTCCAGGAGTTTGCGAGAGACTTGACTCCATGGGAGGAGTACACAGAGGTGGAGCTACGTTTCCGGACATACACAAGGTATATCTACGCGCCATAGGAGGGGTGGAACCCCCATAGACTGTCGGACGTGACCCACCTGGCCGCGTACTTGGCATACTGTTTGGCGATGTTCGTGGTCCCACAGGGGGAGAATGGCCAGCTGAGGGTGGAGCTGTTGTGGCCTGCGTGCCAACTGGTGGAGGGATGAAGGCTGGCCTTAGCCCCGGCGGCTCTGGCTAATGTTTACTAGGGACTGGGGGTACTGGCGGCGCACTTGGGACCACACGAGTGGAGTCTGCTTCTGCCAACCCACTACCTCAGTGTGTGGGCTGGTCTGCTGTTTCCAGGGTTGGTGTCTCGCGGGTCCGTGGTGAACCAGGCAACACCATTGTTATTCATCTTCACCGTGCAGCCGGACGGGGACGCAGTCGTACAGTTGGAGGAAGCCGTGAGAGTCTTGTGCTACTTGCTCGGTTGGTGCGAGGATGGGATTCCCTTTGACGGCGCCACCAGGGACTCCCACCTGATTCTGGTGCCTTCGAATGGCGGGGAGGCCTTCTCCCTTCCTTATCAACAGGAGCCAGATGCGGCATTGTACATAGAGTGGGTGATGAGAACCCGGCCAGTGGTGTTGCCTCTACGCCAGTCCGTGATGAGCTTCCTGGAGCCGTACTACCCGCATAGGTTCGCTCAGAAATTTAGGTACGATGAGGGAATCCCGCCGAACCAGGAGTTCCCTTTGGCGGGTCGACAGTACAGAGGCCGGGACACACATTTGCTAGTTATGGCGTGGTGGGGCTTCTACTGTCTCCGAGAGCCGGAGCGACTGCCGACGCCTGTGCCGGGATGCAGGGGACGGTTCGACGTACACTATGCCAGTTGGTGGTTCGAGCACAGTCACCAGTATCGACAGAAGGCCTCGGCGATCCGAAAAGCCGAGGAGGCACATCTCTTGAGGGAGGATCTGCCCCTCATCGTACTAAATGACGGGTACTTACGGACTCGCTTCTCTCGGATCCATCGGGAAGTGGAGCGGCTGGCACAGCAGGCACCTCGGGGCAGCCAGGGCTCACTGTCTGTAGGGCGGAGCAGTAACGGGGCACTGAAGCCCCTTAGGCAGGCGGGGGCCGCCCCTGGAGGTACTGGAGCCAGAGCGCCTCTACCCGGGGCGCCGAAGACTTAGTGGACCCAGTTCCTGGTTGACTGTGGGCTCGAGCCGAGGGGCTCACTGGACCAAGTACTCCCTAAGGGGAGTTTTACAGACATGGTGATCGATGACTAGAGGCGTCATATCGTCCATGCGATCGGGTCGACTGGGCCCGTAGAGTTCATGTCCCTCATCGAGTGCGCCTACCCCCTGAGTGACGTGAAGGAGGCGGTCGTGAAGGCTGCATGTGTCGTGGGCTTGAAGTCGGAACAGTTGGTTCTTAGGCCCTGACCCCCTTTGTGGCTTCAGGTAAGTCATGTTCGTTAGTCTGTTACCCCCGCTTTGTTGTTTTCTAGGGTACGCGACTGAGGTATCTTATGTGGTTGTGTTTATTGGTAAGCCTTACGGCGGACAGGGATCACCCCTCCACGGGGACGTCTTTCGGGGACGGTGATGGGGCCCTCTAGCCCCGTTGGAAACGCCCCCTGGTAGAGACCGGAGTCAGGGAGGCCGGAGAGTCCTCTCAGGGACCCGTTGCCAGGGAACACATTGAGGCGGAACCGGTTCTGAGTAAGTGCTATATCCGCTTGCTCGTTTTATATTGATTCAGCCTTTATGATCAGCTAACCTTGTGTAATTGGATTTGCTTTTCACAGCGCCACTGGAGGCCGGGGCTGACGCGGCCTTCTCGCCACCTCAGGAGATCGACCCACCACCTGATGACGGGATCGATTGCGAGATAGATATGGAGGGGTTCTTTCGTCTAATGGACGAAACTGCCCCCAATGTTGAGACCTTTCCCGATTTTGAGTCATGGAAGGTTTCAAAGGATGCCCAACCATGTAAATAATTCTAAGACCAAGCATGTTGTGTTTATGGTTGTACTTGATTCTGGGAGCTGACATAGTTGCTGGTGTCATGTAGAGGTGGCCAGGGCATCGAAGACTGCAGCTCCCTCCGAGATGCAGGGCGAGGTGCCCCAATCTGTTGACGGGCAAGAGTCCGCAGCGACCCAGGATGGCTTGGGTAAGTATTGAACCGCTACAGAGGGGATTGCCCTCGCGTTGTATAATTATTGGGCCGCGACGCTGACTGGCTTTATGTTGCTACTTGCCAAGTGAGGATCCAGTCTGTTGGGTTCGGTGCAAGTATTCAGAGGGGGGGTGAATGAATATAACCCTTTTAAAAAAACTTTCACCCAATATAAAATTTCGCTCAAAATAGAACTATGAAGCTAACTAGACAGATTTACCAAATCTGAAAGCTAATCAACATTTTGTTTGACCAGTTAGCAAACACATGGAGCGCCCCTATGCATTTATCTAGCGGAAGCACAAATGAACAAAACAAAACACAATGCACACGGGGTTTTTAGGTGGTTCGGTCCTCCAGACCTACATCCACCCCACACTCAACCCGAGTGTGGCTTCACTAACCGCTGGGCAACACAGCTTGCCAACAATCCGCTGAGCAACACAGCTTGCTGTCCAGTGGAATCCACCACTGCAACCGCTGGGGATTACAGCTTACCCGTCCAGTGGAAACCTCCACTGCCCGCTGAGCAACACAGCTTGTTGTCCAGAGGATACACCTCTGCAAACCGCTGGGGAAGTACAGCTTAACCCGTCCGAGACCAAGTCTCGCCAGCTGAGGATTACAGCTTTACCTGTCCAGTGGAAACCTCCACTGCATCTGCTGACTAACAGCTTGAAAGGAAATGTAAAATGGAAAACAAAAATAGAATGAAACAGCAATCGGAAAGCTGTAAATGAAGAACACAATATAGCTCTCAACAGAGCAGACTGGCCTAGATTTGATCCACGGTCCAGTGAACAAATCTTCAGACTTCACTCTTCTTTTCTCAATCTCACTGCCTCTCTTTCTTTCTCTTCTTCTTCTCTTCGCACTCTTCTCGAGCTCTCTGCCTCTCTTCTTCTCCTTCTGCTCTTCTTCTTTCTCTTTTCTTTTTCTATCTGGATCGTGGCTCTCTGTATGAGCTTTTCTTCTCGCCAACTCGATCTGTCTTCATCTGTGGACGAAGACCTCCTTTTATAACAGCAGCTAGTAGGAGGGCAGCACTAGGCGCGTGTGGCTTCCACATTTCCCGCCCAGAACTTTTGGCCACGTGTCAGCTTTCTGTCAGTCCTTCAACCTCGGATCACGTGCCCTCCTTAAGCTTCACGATCAAAGCACCTGTTAAACAGAGTATCGGATAAGTCATTAGTTTAAAGAACAACTCTGTATAGACTTATCAGAAGAACATCATTTTAGAAGAAACCTGGACGAGGTTAGAACGAAACAACACGAAGATAGAAATAACAAAGAAGACTCAGACGCAGAGACAACACGAAGTGAAACGAGAACGACACGAGGTGCAGAGGTGACAGAAACACACACTACACAGAGAACAACACGCAGATAAAACAGAAACCAACACGAAGTGTGGTTTCAACATACGAAAGACACGAGGTCTAGGAAGAACAACACGAAGACATAATACGGAAACGACACGAAGTGAAATAACAGAAACCGTCACGAGTTGAAAACAACACGAAGACGAAAACAGAAGTTGACACGGGTTGAAAACAACACGAAGACGAAAACAGAAGTTGACACGGGTTGAAAACAACACGAAGACGAAAACAGAAGTTGACACGGGTTGAAAACAACACGAAGACGAAAGACAAGGAAAATGACACGAAGTCAAAGAAACAACAGTAACCGACACGAAGTGTGGTTACTAAACAGGAACGACACGAGGTCTACAGGGAAATGACTCGAAGTTCATCAGAACTATTCAAGCTGCCTCAGAAACACGACACGAAGTTAAGTGAGAACAACACGAGGTGAAACGACACGGGCTGACCACAACAAGGATACAACACGAAGTCATAAAAATAGAAACGACACGAAGTATAACCTAATACAAGTTTTTCCTGTCAAGCATGGAAATCAACACGAAGTGTCGTAAGCTCAGACGACACGAAATCTTTTCGTGTTAGTGAGGGGAAACAACACACAAGTGTGACTCAAGTGGCACTGAAAGCAACACGAGGTGAGACTTCACGCTGTACAGACTTGGACTTTGTATATGAAGTGCGCTGTACAGACTTTGACGAAGCAGAAGGCTGTATAGACTTGGAGACCCAAAGCCATTGTATAGACTTTGATGCCCAAAGGCGATGAACAGTGAAACAGTGTATATACTTCAAGTAAAGACCAATGTGTAGACTTGAAGATTGAAGGCGATGTACAGACTTTGATGCCCAACACCAATGTATAGACTTAGGAGCATATGACACGGCTGTACAGACTTCGCCTAAGACGTTGTACACACTTAGCCTAAGACAATGCATAAACTGACGTTGTATATACTTAGCCAATGCAATGTAATGCTCAAGAATAAGAATGCATAGAAATGCATTTTGTTTATTGCAATCATCAATGCACAATAACATTGATATCATCAAAATACAATATCAAATGCATTCAAATGCACTCACTGTCTTGCTATCATCAAAACCAAATAGCATTGCTATCATCAAGGCGACATAGCATATGCTTGTGCCTAAGAGGCACAACATTCTCCCCCTTTTTGATGATGGCAACACAATGTGACAGTGAGTCACACACAAGATTTTCTCCCCCTTTGACATGATCAAAAAGAGAAAAACAGTAAAAATATGAGTGCAAAGTGCAATATGCATGCAAATTCCTCTAGAACATTCTCCCCCTGAATGTAAGACTCCCCTGAATTATTTCTCCCCCTAAATCAAAGCTCCCTCTTTGAGAAAGAATATGAACAGATAAACAAGGTAAAGAAGGTAGGAGGGTCACTTGACAACAGCTGAATCATAGGTTCAGAAAGGAAGCATGATTATAAACAACTGTTAAAGTATAAGAATCATCAACCTACAATTTTCAAAAATTCAGGTTTAATAGTGATAAATCTAGAGTAAAACACCTGACCCCTGAAAAAGAGTTTTAGATTCCATTTATAGCAATGAATCTAGGGCACATGGTATTAATAGATAAGTCAGACATAATACCCTTTTGTGATTAAATAAGGAAATTCAAGAGAGGCAACTTGATTTTCAATGGGTTACAGCAGTTTGATTTTCATTTTTCAATTTCTGAACCTGAACTGAGTAAATAGATCAGTGGCATTTATGCTGTTGACATTAGGTGTACACCTTGATCAGAGGCAAGTACCCCCAGTTACTAGGCATAAACTACTAGACCTATTTCAGATCAAAACCCACAAAGAATAGTCTTCACTTTTGACATTAAGGGTACACCTTGATTAGAGGCCAGTACCCTCAGTTACTTAGTGAGAACTCCCTCTATAGATTTGACCTTTTGAACAGAGATATTCTGAAGCACTTCATGACTATGAGTTCTCCTACTTCATTGGAGGAGATCATAATTTCTCAGTGTAATTCAGCCATTACTCTGTCACTATGTTCAGTTCATAGCATTTATGATCTTATTTACTGCTGCCCTTACTTCTTTTAGAGTGATTGTTTAAAAAATCAGTACACACTCTTATTAGCCTTTTCTAGAAATTTCCAGATCAACACATTTGGCATTACAAAAACTTTTTCTAATCTTACCATGAGATAAAGATTAAGAGCTATAAAAGTTTTCTTTTATCTCAAGTTCTGAAGTGCAGACACTTAACACTCTAATTTATAAAGGTTAAACCTTTAGTTCCTTTCAATTTGTAAGTGTGATTCTTATAGAAAAATAATTGCAATAATCACCATTCAATGTACTAAACCAGATGCAAAGCTGTTGTTTAGTGATAATGATGGGGAAAGGATAGCAATTGGCAAAATGGTCCAATGGCATCTGATGTCAAAAGATATGAATCAAATGAATGGGGACAATGAGGAGTACATAGGATTCAATGAATTGAATAGAACCTCTCAGCTCCCCCTGACACCATGATGCAAAAATATGCTATGCAGTAGACTTTTCTACATGCAGACTAGACCCATGGTACTAGGCGGAGGACCTGGTCTCAAAGACCATCTCACACATGGTAGGAACCTCTGGGCAGATTTCCCTGCCTTTTAGTAATATACCATTTGATATACCAGGGTTATGCAAGACAATGCAACTTAAAGCAGTCCTACATGCATTGAACAGCATCAATGACAGTCATGCAAATAATGTATGCAGACATAAGACACATGCAATGACAATCAGTCTATACACAATCAGTCTAAGTATGCATTCAACAACAAGCATGCAATGCATCAACACAAAACACATGCATTGACACAAAGTCTATATAGTGCATCAACTGTATACACTAAAGAAGCATTCAAATTCAGTTCAACATATAGCAAGAGAAGAGCATCAGATATGCAGAATTGAATTCAATAGCTGAGTCTGGAATGCAGACTGATCAGCTAGACATGAAGAGTTCATTAAAAAAATCAACCAAGCAAATCAACATGAAACTCATAATTTTCATGCTCACAATTTCAGATAATGGAATTTAAAACAGATTTCAGAACTGACCTGAATTGAATTATGGGGTTTTCTTTTTGAGTCCCTTGGTTGACCCCTTTTATTTCTCCTTCCAAGGCACACCTGCAGTAAGTCAATCAAGTTGATCCTGCAGAGACCCAAGCAGTCTTGGGTCCTGCACTACCCCTATCAGGTGTTCTAAACAGTTTCTTAGCAACATGGTCATCAAATTTCATCAGAAAACAATTGTCCATAGAGTGACCAAGTTTACCACAATATCTACATGAAACAGCAGATTTTCTGGTCCTATGATGCATATCAACAGCAGCATGAGACCTATGATAATGAGCATGAATTGTTCTGTTGTAAGCATGAATTTTTGATTTACCATTACCTGCCCACCAGCATTCAGAAGCTCGGTGGCCAGGTTTTTCACATTCATAACAAACAAGAGTCTTTTCTTTAAGACCAGCTTTATTTCTGCCCAAGAAATTTTTGTTTGGAGGGAATCTTACAAATTTGGAATTAAAATGATTTCCCTGAACAAACCAGCAGTCCTTGACTGCATGCCCATACTTGCCACATTCAATGCACCTAGGGTGCTTACCTCTTGAGCCAGTAAATCCCTATGAAGGCCTAAACCAACACTCAACAGCTTTATGACCACGTCTGTTACAATTGTAACAAATGATATGTTGGTTTGAGGAAGACATGTTTCTTTTGGGGTGGTGATGATTATTTGGAAATGTTTTATCATGCATCATATCATCACTTATCATCACTCTGCAGTCATCCATATAATGACCATGCCTACCACAGTAGTAACAAGAGGCATCAGATTTCCTAGGAACATGGTTTCTATCATATGAGTTCCTAGATGTATGTGAATGAGTATAGGAAGCATGAACAGTGTGTACACCATCAGGCTCAACCGAGCTAGCAGCTTTCTGTTCATGAGCAGGAATAGTCTTTACCTTCTTTATTTGACTCTTTCTTTTCAATTTCTGATTATCCTTAACAGGTTCTGTTTGTTTTTCTTTTTTCTGGGCTCTGAACTGGAAAATGGGTTTTGAAGGTGATTTCTGATTTTCATTTTGTTTTGGGGATTGCCTTGAAGTACTAGCTACATCTGAACCTTGCACAAAGGTGTTGTATAGCTGGCTTTTAGTGATGTTCTTGACATCAGAATTACAGCTTATCCTCCTTTTAGAGTTCTTATTCTCACTTTTCATAACATCTTTCATTTTTCCTTCACTCTTAGCAGACTCAATTGCTAAAGTTTCCAGATTATGAATTTTATCTTCCAAGCTAGCAATGTGAAGTTCATAACTGACTATTTCCTGTTCACTGCAATTAACACATTCGCTTAGAACTTGGTTTGCAGTTTTATACTTCTTAATTTCTTGTTTTAGGCTGTTCAAAATTTCTGAATTTTCATCATAGATAGCCTTTCCTTTTTCTGTAGTGAGAAGTCTTTCAGACAAGCCAATATTCAACAACTTCAATTTTTCAACTTCAACTTTTAATTCAGTGTTTTCTTCCTCAAAATTTTTATCCTGAATTTCATTGTTAGTGCATCTCTCTCTTCCAGACATGTGCTTCAATTTTTTAATCAGTTCATCTTCTCTTTCTTCTGCTTTAATTTTCTCAGCGTGCAGATTTTTGTGATCATCTTTAAGTGAGGCAATTTGTTTATTTAGCCGTTCATTCTCACTAAAGAGATCTTCATTTCGTTCTCTTAAAGCAGAGTATATTTTACAATCTGATTTAGCAGAAGAGGACTGTGAAACCTCATTGATTTCATTCATTCTGATAATAAGAGTTTTATTCTTCTTTTGAAGATCCTCATTCTCCAATTTCATTTTGTCCAATTCAGAATTAACTTCAGTTAGTTCTTACATGCCTTTTAGATGCTCATTTTTCTTATCATTCAGTTGATTCTCAAGTTCTGACATTTTATCTAAGCATGTTTGTTTTTCAATTTTTAGAGAATCATTTTGTTTCTTAAGATTCTGAACATCTAGCATGCATGCATCATAAGACTTTTTCATATTTGGACAGTTTTCACAGGAATCTTTCAGATTTATTCTATCACATTTCTTTTTCAACTTTTTGTTCTCAGATTTCAATTTCTTGGATACTTCTAACAAATTTTCATACATCTCTATTAATTCATCGAAAGAGTATCCTTCTGATTCAGAACTTACCTGAGATGAGATCTCATCTTCATTATCCCGGTTGGCCATCAAGCAGCTATCACCTTGCTGATTATGTGCAGAGACGACTCTGTCATATATCTCCTTTCCAGATGTGCACCTGAGAGCAAAAGGGTACATATCAATATTGATTGCAGCTCTTAAGATGTTAAGAATTGTGACATTGTCACGGTTCTTTATACTGTCCTCTTTAGACCACTTGGTCTCATCATGAGGCCATTTGTGTGGGCCTTTAGATAGTAGGCTCCATAGTTTGGGATCTATGGAATCTACGTACACACATAGGCCTCCTAGCCAACTATCAAAGTTAGAACCGTCATAAACTGGAGGTCGACCCATTTAAGTAAGAGGCAACCAGATACAGCGCAGTAGACCAGATGACAGGGAATGCAGCAGAACCAGATGAGCAAAGCAATGCACAAGTCGATAAAACAAAATATCGAGCACTGAAAGCACACTCTGAAAAGCACCAAACAAATCAGCAGGATCCTCTGCAGATTGTCAGATCTGATAGATCAGAGACCCGCTCTGATACCAATTGTTGGGTTCGGTGCAAGTATTCAGAGGGGGGGTGAATGAATATAACCCTTTTAAAAAAACTTTCACCCAATATAAAATTTTGCTTAAAATAGAACTATGAAGCTAACTAGACAGATTTACCAAATCTGAAAGCTAATCAACATTTTGTTTAACCAGTTAGCAAACACATGGAGCGCCCCTATGCATTTATCTAGCGGAAGCATAAATGAACAAAACAAATCACAATGCACATGGGGTTTTTAGGTGGTTCGGTCCTCCAGACCTACATCCACCCCACACTCAACCCGAGTGTGGCTTCACTAACCGCTGGGCAACACAGCTTGCCAACAATCCGTTGAGCAACACAGCTTGCTGTCCAGTGGAATCCACCACTGCAACCGCTGGGGATTACAGCTTACCCGTCCAGTGGAAACCTCCACTGCCCGCTGAGCAACACAGCTTGCTGTCCAGAGGATACACCTCTGCAAACCGCTGGGGAAGTACTGCTTAACCCGTCCGAGACCAAGTCTCGCCAGCTGAGGATTACAGCTTTACCTGTCCAGTGGAAACCTCCACTGCATCCGCTGACTAACAGCTTGAAAGGAAATGTAAAATGGAAAACAAAAATAGAATGAAACAACAATCGGAAAGCTGTAAATGAAGAACACAATATAGCTCTCAACAGAGCAGACTGGCCTGGATTTGATCCACGGTCCAGTGAACAAATCTTCAGACTTCACTCTTCTTCTCTCAATCTCAATGCCTCTCTTTCTTTCTCTTCTTCTTCTCTTCACACTCTTCTCGAGCTCTCTGCCTCTCTTCTTCTCCTTCTGCTCTTCTTCTTTCTCTTTTCTTTTTCTATCTGGATCGTGGCTCTCTGTATGAGCTTTTCTTCTCGCCAACTCGATCTGTCTTCATCTGTGGACGAAGACCTCCTTTTATAACAGCAGCTAGTAGGAGGGCAGCACTGGGCGCGTGTAGCTTCCACATTTCCCGCCCAGAACTTTTGGCCACGTGTCAGCTTTCTGTCAGTCCTTCAACCTCGGATCACGTGCCCTCCTTAAGCTTCACGATCAAAGCACCTGTTAAACAGAGTATCGGATAAGTCATCAGTTTAAAGAACAACTCTGTATAGACTTATCAGAAGAATAGCATTTTAGAAGAAACCTGGACGAGGTTAGAATGAAACAACACGAAGACAGAAATAACAAAGAAGACTCAGACGCAGAGACAGCACGAAGTGAAACGAGAACGACACGAGGTGCAGAGGTGACAGAAACACACACTACACAGAGAACAACACGCAGATAAAACAGAAACCAACACGAAGTGTGGTTTCAACATACGAAAGACACGAGGTCTAGGAAGAACAACACGAAGACATAATACGGAAACGCCACGAAGTGAAATAACAAAAATCGTCACGAGTTGAAAACAACACGAAGATGAAAACAGAAGTTGACACGGGTTGAAAACAACACGAAGATGAAAACAGAAGTTGACACGGGTTGAAAACAACACGAAGACGAAAACAGAAGTTGACACGGGTTGAAAACAACACGAAGATGAAAGACAAGGAAAACGACACGAAGTTAAAGAAACAACAGTAACGGACACGAAGTGAGGTTACTAAATAGGAACGACACGAGGTGTATAGGGAAACGACTCGAAGTTCATCAGAACTATTCGAGCTGCCTCAGAAACACGACACGAAGTTAAGTGAGAACAGCACGAGGTGAAATGACACGGGCTGACCACAACAAGGATACAACACGAAGTCATAAAAACAAAAATGACACGAAGTATAACCTCATACAAGTTTTTCCTGTCAAGCATGGAAATCAACATGAAGTGTCGTAAGCTCAGACGACACGAAATCTTTTCGTGTTAGTGAGGGGAAACAACACACAAGTGTGACTCAAGTGGCACTGAAAGCAACACGAGGTGAGACTTCACGCTGTACAGACTTGGACTTTGTATATGAAGTGCGATGTACAGACTTTGATGAAGCAGAAGGCTGTATAGACTTGGAGACCGAAAGCCATTGTATAGACTTTGATGCCCAAAGGCGATGAACAGTGAAACAGTGTATATACTTCAAGTAAAGACCAATGTGTAGACTTGAAGATTGAAGGTGATGTACAGATGGTGAGGACACGCGTCACCCTTTACGACGGAGTACACGGATCTCGCCGGCATCCCTTTGGCTCGGCGACCAGTTGACAGATTAGCGGAGCTATCATCACTTATTTTATGCTTTGGGCCATGTTGGGCCTTGGTTTAGTCCGTGTGTGGACAATTTTCTTTCAGTCATGGACCTTTTTTAGGCCAAGTAGGCTTTATTTGTGTTTTGTAGGCTTGCTAGAGGCTAGGGGGGGTTATTGGGCCACTTCTTGGTTCACTTCTCTGGCCCACTAGGGCTGTCCACTTCCCCCCCCCCCCTGGGCCCACCTTGGGAGGTGCGCCCCACCTAGGGTTAGGGTTGGGGGGCGGACCATTTCCTCCCCTCTTGGAGGGAATGGCAGCCGCCCTTCCCCCCCTTGCCCTCTCCCTCTTTTGGCCGCCCCCCCCCCCCACCTTTCACTCCTAGAATCTAGGAGATTTGAATACCCTTCCCCGGTTGTGGCCGCCCCCCCCATATCCTTTCCCCTTGGCTAGGGTTTAGACCTAGCATTTCCCCATCCCATATAAAAGACCTTGTATTTTCTTTTCAAAATGATAATGAAGAAATTGATGCTTGAGTGTTCATTGTGGAGTGCCACATTGTGAAAAGGGGCGACCCCTTCTTCTTCCTCCTCCTTGAGGGTGCGACGCCCTCACCTCCTCTCCAGTCCTTGGGTGCGACGCCCAGGGGTAGGAGACCTCCCCCAAGGGATTCCAACGCCAGCAGCCTTCAACCATCGTCCACGGCGACGAGTTCGGTGGAGCGACGGTGCACGCAGGATCGTCTTCCTCTTCCCCGGGCGTCCCTGTGCTGACAGCAGATTTGGTGTCCAGAGATCGGTCCGGTGCGTCCGTTTCCCGGCAGCGTCTCATCCGAGTTTCTTGACGACTTTCGTACCCCTTCCAGTCATCTTTCCAACCCCACCGGCCTTGTCCCAAAACTCGAATCACAGAGGAAGTTGTCTTTGTAGACACTTTCGTCGCGCAGGCTGCTCCCTGACAGTCTCGCCTGTGACCCGAGACGATTTGGGTTCCCGTTTGCATGCCTCTCCTACCACCAAACACCGCCAGTCCCTTCATAACATTTGTTCCCCTCCCAGTCACGAATCCAACCCCTCTGGCCTCGCCTTCAAATTCCATCGGGGTAAACTTTTGTCTTCAAGCACACTTTTAGTGCGCCATCCTGCGCTACAGTACCCGAGCGGGACTGTCAGCAGAGGGCCTCCAAAGGGGGTACCACTTCCCGTCCTCGGATCGATCTGCAACTTGGTAGGTCGACTCCTCACATCCCACCACACCTCCAGTAATCATCTCGGGCCGGAACTCCTTCTGTATCCTTGCGCCATCACCACCCCACCCACGGTCACAGATCAGACTGCCCTGAAGTGCTGTCTGTGCACCCCTGTTGTCACCCCCTTCGCACCCAATCCCTCCACAGGACCCCATCGGCCACCACTGCCCCTGGATAGCCGTCCCTGTCAGCCTTCCACCAGAGAAGACGCCGCCACAAACGCTGTCCGGACGGCCGTGTACCAGCGCCATCTCTGCCCGCTGTCACAGGGACCAGCCAGCAACCTCTCGTCGGACCGACATCCTCCCCCGAGGCCGTAGCAGCAGCGTGGCCCCTCCATCCGGCTCGGCATCCCAGCAGTGCCCACGGCGACGTGGGCCTCCTCCTCAAAGGCTACTACAGGAGCGATCGGCATTGCGAGGGTCGGCATCCGGCTTCATCCCCGACCTCGGCTGCTGCCCGTCAGCCCGTGCGCCAGCCGCCCCGTGTGTAGCTGTGGTTGTAGCCTATTACCTCCCTGCGAGGAGTGGGCCCTTTTGATGTTTGTATTAGTTCTCTCACGTGTGTATCGGGGTGGTTGGACTCGGCCGGGGTTCCTTCCCCACGCTTAGGCGTGGAGGTACGTGTCTCGCTCCCGCCCGTAGTACTTGCTTATCACGTATATGATTGATTGTGCCGCGTGAGTGAGTGTAGGGCCTAGCTAGTTTCATTTGTTACTGCTGGTTGAGAGAGAGAGAGCGGCCTTTTCCCTTGGCCCTAGTCGAGCACCGAGCTCGGACTAGATTCCCGTGTCGTCCAGCGGCTTCTCGCCCGTTGTGACCCCGTCGCGCCTCCCTCCGTGGGACGGCCGTGGTTCGGAGTTCTGTTGAGAGACGCCTCCGCCCGGAGGGATTTCACGTTAGTCGGTCATACCGGCTTGCCTTGTCTCGTGCGCGTGCTGGTCGCGTTCTTTAGCGTCCTAGGTTAGCTAGCGAGTCAGTTGTCCTGCATCAAATTTTGGTATCAGAGCATATTGTCCCGCATCAAATTTTGGTATCAGAGCATAGGGAACCAGTTTGTTCTTACAAATTGGGGTCTTAGGCCATTTGAGTCATTAGATTTGTCTTAGGTTCTTTGCATCCTTAGTAGTCCTAGGCCAATTGAGTCTCATCTTGCATTTGAGTCTGTGTCCCATTTTGTGGTCGTGTCTATTTCACCCTTGTTCCCTAGGGTCTTGCATGCCCACCCGGCGTGGTACTTCCTACCACCGCCCGCCCCCTATGGCTGATCCTAGGAACCCCGTACCCAGCGATCTCTCCATGCAGGAGATGATGCAGACCATCATGGAGTCCATGAGACATGAGATTAGGGGTCAGACCGACCGGATAGAGGGCCAGTTGAAGGTCATGGAGGACCGAATGGGAGATATGGAGGACCGGATTGAGGCCTCTAACCGGACCATTCAGGGTCTAGTTGATCGCCCCCAGGGTAGAGTCCCACCCATAGATGTTCCCGAGCAGGCCCATGGCCAACGTGACCCTGCTCCTCGACCCAACCAGCCTAGGGGAGGCGACGGTCATAACCGTGGTCGACAGGTCCACGCACGTGAGGTAGAGGACTTTGGGTCCGACAATGAGAGTGAGGGTTATGGCCGTGGACGACAGGGCCGACGGTACCATCGGGATGAGGATGAGGAGCGTATCCTCCGATCTGTGCGAGTAGATCCACCCTCTTTTGATGGGTCCTTGGACCCTGACCTGTTTAGTGACTGGGCCACTAGCATGGACCGCTATTTCGAGTGGGTAGACATGGCCGAGCATAGGAAAGTCAGGTTTGCCAAGATGAAGCTGGTTGGCAGGGCCCAGACTTACTGGGCTACAGTTGAGAGTTTGATTGGGCAACGGCATGAGCCCCCGATTGAGACCTGGGAGGAGATGAGGGCGAAACTAGAGCAGAAGTATGTCCCCCGATCCCACCGCCACCGGCTCATTGATCGGTGGCAGAGTCTTACCCAGGGGAATCGGCCTGTCATGGAGTACATTGCCGAATTTGATGAGTGCCTGCTGAGATGTGGGGTCAGGGAAGAGACTATCATGACGGTAGCTCGATTCCGTCGGGGTTTGAAACGGCACCTTCATATGGAGTTACTCCGCCGTCATGTGCAGACATTGGAGGAGGCCTACCAAGTGGCCCGCGAGATGGAGCAGTTCGAGTTAGATTTTGCTCCCGCCCAGCGCCCCACACCCACCTATTCTCGAGGAGCGGATCCTCGCGCCACTACGGGGCAGTTTTCTAGGGGACCCTTGACCCGACCTCAGGATATTGCTAGGGAGACCCCTCGCCAGGACCTTGCCCCTAGGCCTCGACCTCCCGCCCCGAGGGACTTCCTCCCTCGACCCCAGGCCCCTGCCACCGAGGTTCCTCGCCCTCAGCAGCCTGCCATTCCTACTAGGTCCCAGTTTCCACCACCCCCGGCTCGTCGTGATGACAAGGGGAAAGGGCCGATTACTGGTGGAGCACCGCAAGGCCCTAGGCCTCGTGGTGATTGCTATCGTTGTGGAGGAGCCGGTCATTACGCTGTTCAGTGCCCTACCCGACAGCAGACCGTGGCTCTAGGAGAGACATCCACAGGGGAGGCCGTACCTGAGGTTGAACCTGTTAGCTATGAGGCCGACCTTGAGCTCGCGGAGGAGTTTTTCGATGAGTTGTTAGAAAGCGAGCAGGTCGACACCCAGGGTACGCAGCACCAGGATGATGTTCAGCTGGGAGTTGTTAGGTGTATTTTGGCCCAGCCTTTGGTGAGTGATGACTGGCGTCGCACCACCATCTTTCATACTTTCTGCAGACTAGGAGGGAAAGTCTGCAAGGTGATTATAGACAGTGGGAGTTGCATCAATGCCATCTCCACGGGCACAGTGAAACGCCTAGGATTGACCCCCGTGGACCACCCCTCCCCTTACCGTGTGTCTTGGGTAGACACTACCTCCATTCCGGTCAGACAGCGTTGCCTAGTGCCCTTACAGTTCCACGCCTACCAGGATGAGATCTGGTGTGACGTCTTGCCTATGGAGGTAGGGAGTATCATTCTAGGGAGACCTTGGTTGTTTGATAGGGATGCCACCCTCCATGGTCGTTTGAACACATGCACTTTTGATCACAGCGGCCAGAGGATCACCCTTCACCCTTCCCAGCCCACACGTCCTCCCGTTCGGGGACCCACCGGTCCTAGCACTCCGAGCACTGATGTCCAGGGGCCCAGTGCCCCTTCCCCAGCCCAGGACCCAGCCCCACCCATTGCTACCACTGGTCCTCCGGCTAGGAGGTTGATGTTAGTCAGCTCCCGGGAGATGGAGCGCGACTTTGCGAGAGGAGATCCCATCTTTGCTGTAGTAGTCCGCGAGAGGCCTAGAGAGGCAGAGGGGGAGTCCCCACCCGATGTGGCTGCTATTATTCAGGAGTTCTCCGATGTTTTCCCCGATGACCTTCCCGAAGGTCTTCCTCCCATGAGAGACATCCAGCATGCTATAGATTTGATCCCGGGGTCCTCATTGCCCAACCTGCCACACTATAGGATGAGCCCCACTGACCACGCTGAGCTCCAGCGCCAGGTGAATGAGTTGATGTCTAGGGGATCTCTCCGAGAGAGTATGAGTCCTTGTGCCGTCCCCGCCCTACTTGCCCCCAAGAAAGACGGTACTTGGAGGATGTGCATAGACAGCCGTGCTATCAACAAGATCACGGTGAAATATAGGTTTCCCATTCCCCGTCTGGATGATATGATGGATATGATGGCGGGAGCCACTGTGTTCTCCAAGATTGATCTAAAAAGTGGCTATCACCAGGTAAGGATCAGACCTGGAGATGAATGGAAGACGGCCTTCAAGACCAAGGATGGTCTTTATGAGTGGCTGGTCATGCCCTTTGGGCTGACCAATGCTCCCAGCACCTTCATGAGGCTGATGACTCAGGTCTTGCGACCCTTGATAGGAATCTTCGTGGTAGTTTACTTCGATGACATCCTCATTTACAGCCGTACCCGGGAGATCCATTTAGACCACCTTCGGCAGGTCTGTTTGATTCTGAGGAGAGAGAGCTTATTTGCCAACCCTAAGAAATGCGCGTTCATGACCTCTCAGGTCACCTTCCTAGGGTTCATTGTTTCTAGTGAGGGAGTGTCTGCCGACCCTGAGAAGGTCAGGGCAATTGTTGAGTGGCCCGAGCCTCGTACCCTACATGATGTCCGTAGCTTTCACGGACTGGCGACCTTCTATCGCCGTTTTATCCGAGGCTTTAGCTCCATCACCGCCCCTATCACGGACTGCATTAGGAAAGGGGCCTTTGAGTGGACCAAGGCTGCTTCAGCCGCTTTCGCGCTCCTCAAAGAGCGCATGACCCAGGCACCCGTCCTTCGTCTTCCAGACTTCACGAAGGTGTTTGAGGTCTCTTGTGATGCCTCAGGGGTAGGCATAGGAGGAGTTCTTAGTCAGGAGACCCATCCCGTTGCATTCTTTAGCGAGAAGCTGAGCGATGCGAAACTGCGTTACTCTACATACGATAAGGAATTCTACGCAGTTGTGCAAGCTTTGAGGCATTGGAGACACTATTTGTTACATCAGGAGTTTGTGTTGTATTCTGATCATGAGGCACTCCGATATCTCCATGCCCAAAAGAAGCTCAACTCTCGCCATAGCCGATGGGTCGAGTTCCTCCAGGAGTACACATTTGTGCTGAAGCACAAGGCCGGTGTGGAGAACCGGGTTGCTGATGCCTTGAGCCGCCGTACTCACCTATTGACCACCATGAGTGTGGAGGTGGTTGGGATGGATAGGATGAGGGAGCTGTATGCCGATTGCCCGGATTTCGGTCCGATGTTCACCACCCTCCAGTCAGGTCCGTCCCATGAGTACCCCGACTATACGTTGCAGGATGGCTACCTTTTCTATGGGAGCAGGCTTTGTGTCCCACGGACCTCGGTCCGTGATTTTCTTACTTGGGAGTTGCATGCTGGGGGTCTAGCCGGCCACTTTGGCCGGAATAAGACCATTGAGGCCGTTGAGTACCGCTTCTTTTGGCCTAGCCTGAAGCGGGATGTTGCTAGGATTGTGGCCCAGTGCCGCATTTGTGCCTTGGCCAAACAGAGGAAACAGAATACCGGCCTTTACACTCCCCTCCCAGTGCCAGATAGTCCATGGCAGGACATTAGCATGGACTTTGTCTTAGGCTTGCCCCGTACCCTCCGCCGACACGACTCCATTTTCGTGGTGGTGGACAGATTCTCTAAGATGGCCTTGTTTATCCCATGTTCTAAAACATCAGATGCCTCTAGGGTTGCCCGTCTATTCTTCACCCATTGTGTCTCTAGGTTTGGGTTGCCGCGTACTATTGTGTCAGATAGGGATGTTCGCTTTACTAGTTATTTCTGGAAGACCCTATGGCACATGATGGGCACACAGCTGAAGTTTTCTACTGCTTACCACCCCCAGACCGATGGTCAAACAGAGGTTGTGAATAGGAGTTTGGGGGATCTTTTGAGGTGTCTAGTGCGTGAGCGTGACCGGGATTGGGATTTAGTTCTCCCTCTAGCGGAGTTTGCTTACAATGATTCGGTCAATAGGTCTACTGGTTTGAGTCCTTTTGAGATAGTCACTGGTCGTAGGCCTAGAAAACCGATAGACTTGGTCCCATCCCCTGTCCAGGCCCGTGTCTCAGAGTCAGCTGAGTCCTTTGCTGAGCATGTTAGGCAGTTGCATGAGCATGTACGTCGTCACATTGAGGCCAGCAACGCACGATATAAGGAGTTAGCTGATGTGCATCGACGCACGCGTGAGTTCCGCGAGGGAGAGTATGTCATGATCAGGGTCAGACCTGAACGGTTCCCTTCGGGGGCCGTAAAGAAACTCCAGGACCGCGGTGCCGGACCCTTCCGAGTTCTGAGGCGGATTGGGTCTAACGCGTATGAGATTGAGCTGCCAGATGATTATGGGATCAGTTCGACGTTCAACGTCTCTGATCTGGTGGCCTATCGGGATCCAGCAGTGATTCCCAGTGAGCTTCTTGGGCCTCCCCTTCCTGTTGTGAGCGATACACCTTCTGAGAGTCCACCTCCTCCAGCCCCATTACAGAGACGCGAGCACATCGATTGTATACTGGATGAGCAGGTGACCACCACCAGGAGCGGGGCCTACCAGCGCTTCCTAGTGCGTTGGAGAGGGCGCCCTGAGACAGACGACACCTGGATCACGCGGGGAGAGCTGGAGCGGATTGACCCGGACTTGCTGGAACGCTACCTGAGCGACCGTGACCCTGACTCGACGGGGTCGAGTTCTTCCCACCCGGGGAGAATTGGTGAGGACACGCGTCACCCTTTACGACGGAGTACACGGATCTCGCCGGCATCCCTTTGGCTCGGCGACCAGTTGACAGATTAGCGGAGCTATCATCACTTATTTTATGCTTTGGGCCATGTTGGGCCTTGGTTTAGTCCGTGTGTGGACAATTTTCTTTCAGTCATGGACCTTTTTTAGGCCAAGTAGGCTTTATTTGTGTTTTGTAGGCTTGCTAGAGGCTAGGGGGGGTTATTGGGCCACTTCTTGGTTCACTTCTCTGGCCCACTAGGGCTGTCCACTTTCCCCCCCCCCCTGGGCCCACCTTGGGAGGCGCGCCCCACCTAGGGTTAGGGTTGGGGGGCGGACCATTTCCTCCCCTCTTGGAGGGAATGGCAGCCGCCCTTCCCCCCCTTGCCCTCTCCCTCTTTTGGCCGCCCCCCCCCACCTTTCACTCCTAGAATCTAGGAGATTTGAATACCCTTCCCCGGTTGTGGCCGCCCCCCCCATATCCTTTCCCCTTGGCTAGGGTTTAGACCTAGCATTTCCCCATCCCATATAAAAGACCTTGTATTTTCTTTTCAAAATGATAATGAAGAAATTGATGCTTGAGTGTTCATTGTGGAGTGCCACATTGTGAAAAGGGGCGACCCCTTCTTCTTCCTCCTCCTTGAGGGTGCGACGCCCTCACCTCCTCTCCAGTCCTTGGGTGCGACGCCCAGGGGTAGGAGACCTCCCCCAAGGGATTCCAACGCCAGCAGCCTTCAACCATCGTCCACGGCGACGAGTTCGGTGGAGCGACGGTGCACGCAGGATCGTCTTCCTCTTCCCCGGGCGTCCCTGTGCTGACAGCAGATTTGGTGTCCAGAGATCGGTCCGGTGCGTCCGTTTCCCGGCAGCGTCTCATCCGAGTTTCTTGACGACTTTCGTACCCCTTCCAGTCATCTTTCCAACCCCACCGGCCTTGTCCCAAAACTCGAATCACAGAGGAAGTTGTCTTTGTAGACACTTTCGTCGCGCAGGCTGCTCCCTGACAGTCTCGCCTGTGACCCGAGACGATTTGGGTTCCCGTTTGCATGCCTCTCCTACCACCAAACACCGCCAGTCCCTTCATAACATTTGTTCCCCTCCCAGTCACGAATCCAACCCCTCTGGCCTCGCCTTCAAATTCCATCGGGGTAAACTTTTGTCTTCAAGCACACTTTTAGTGCGCCATCCTGCGCTACAGTACCCGAGCGGGACTGTCAGCAGAGGGCCTCCAAAGGGGGTACCACTTCCCGTCCTCGGATCGATCTGCAACTTGGTAGGTCGACTCCTCACATCCCACCACACCTCCAGTAATCATCTCGGGCCGGAACTCCTTCTGTATCCTTGCGCCATCACCACCCCACCCACGGTCACAGATCAGACTGCCCTGAAGTGCTGTCTGTGCACCCCTGTTGTCACCCCCTTCGCACCCAATCCCTCCACAGGACCCCATCGGCCACCACTGCCCCTGGATAGCCGTCCCTGTCAGCCTTCCACCAGAGAAGACGCCGCCACAAACGCTGTCCGGACGGCCGTGTACCAGCGCCATCTCTGCCCGCTGTCACAGGGACCAGCCAGCAACCTCTCGTCGGACCGACATCCTCCCCCGAGGCCGTAGCAGCAGCGTGGCCCCTCCATCCGGCTCGGCATCCCAGCAGTGCCCACGGCGACGTGGGCCTCCTCCTCAAAGGCTACTACAGGAGCGATCGGCATTGCGAGGGTCGGCATCCGGCTTCATCCCCGACCTCGGCTGCTGCCCGTCAGCCCGTGCGCCAGCCGCCCCGTGTGTAGCTGTGGTTGTAGCCTATTACCTCCCTGCGAGGAGTGGGCCCTTTTGATGTTTGTATTAGTTCTCTCACGTGTGTATCGGGGTGGTTGGACTCGGCCGGGGTTCCTTCCCCACGCTTAGGCGTGGAGGTACGTGTCTCGCTCCCGCCCGTAGTACTTGCTTATCACGTATATGATTGATTGTGCCGCGTGAGTGAGTGTAGGGCCTAGCTAGTTTCATTTGTTACTGCTGGTTGAGAGAGAGAGAGCGGCCTTTTCCCTTGGCCCTAGTCGAGCACCGAGCTCGGACTAGATTCCCGTGTCGTCCAGCGGCTTCTCGCCCGTTGTGACCCCGTCGCGCCTCCCTCCGTGGGACGGCCGTGGTTCGGAGTTCTGTTGAGAGACGCCTCCGCCCGGAGGGATTTCACGTTAGTCGGTCATACCGGCTTGCCTTGTCTCGTGCGCGTGCTGGTCGCGTTCTTTAGCGTCCTAGGTTAGCTAGCGAGTCAGTTGTCCCGCATCAAATTTTGGTATCAGAGCATATTGTCCCGCATCAACAGACTTTGATGCCCAACACCAATGTATAGGCTTAGGAGCATATGACACGGCTGTACAGACTTTGCCTAAGACGTTGTACACACTTAGCCTAAGACAATGCATAAACTGACGTTGTATATACTTAGCCAATGCAATGTAATGCTCAAGAATAAGAATGCATAGAAATGCACTTTGTTTATTGCAATCATCAATGCACAATAACATTGCTATCATCAAAATACAATATCAAATACATTCAAATGCACTCACTGTCTTGCTATCATCAAAACCAAATAGCATTGCTATCATCAAGGCGACATAGCACATGCTTGTGCCTAAGAGGCACAACACAGTCGCCACTCTGGAGATGATTCAGGAGCTAGTCCGTACTGGCCCATCAGTGTCCCTTCCCTCCTTTGAAGGGGAGCCTGAAGGGAGGAGTGCTTCAATGCCGTCCGCGGTTGAAGAAGCCTCTAGCCTGTTACCATAGCTGTTGGCAGGGGTGGAGCATGTTTCCCTGCCAGCCGTAGTGTCGGCCTGTACTGTGGGACTGGTCGGGTCTTCGAGCATGGGACCCTTAGGTATGTAGCTGGGGACTTAGTCATCTCTGTTAAGCTCTTTATGTTGATTGTCTTCTAGTGCTGAGATCCTGTTGGCATTGTTTATAGGTGCTCCTTCACCTCTAGAAGAGGGTGAGCTACTGTGGACGCACTTTTCGCTCGACGGATCCTCGTCGGGACGTTGGTTGGTTTATTAAGTGCGTGGGCATGCCAGTCACCGAAGTGACAATTTATTCGGACTCCGAAGAGCCCGTGGTGCGCTCAATCTGCATAAAATCATTAATTCACCAAGATTCAAACATAAGAAATCGAGGTAACCATTTCAACTTGGGTGTGTTTCTTTGCCAATTGTTTACACATTAAATTGCTTGCATGGCTTACTTTGATAGACAAAACAACATGTTCAATTCAATTAATGTTCATGAGGATGCACAACCTAGCACTTCTTATAATCCTCACTTTCAACATGTTCAAAATTCTCACCATACTTTCAAAGGACCACGTCCTCACTCTTATGGTGTTGCCCGACCCTTGGGCAATGTCCAATCCAATGGTCCTTCAACTCAATTTCGAGCCACTATTCCCATTAAGCCCTCTCGTCCCAATGATGAGAAGGTCTCCCAGATTTTGCATGCATTAGATCATCTTACCCCTCAACAGATCCAAGCCCTTAAGGCCGCCGTTGAGGGTACATCTCATGCATCTCCCTCCAATTCTACACGGGTGGCCCATCACCCACCTCCTCCTTCCAATCTTGATCGGGTAGCCCATTACCCATCTCCTCTTGTTCATTCTACTCGGGTGGCCCATCACCCGCCTCCTTCTATTCCTCCTCCATCACGGCCCCGAGGCCCATTCTGATGTGAAACGCCTAGGGGTGATCATCACATGATCAAATGACCCTTGGACCTAGCAAGCAACCAATGCACGAACCGGTGACTTTACTCGGGCGGACTCACCCGCTAAGCGCACTCTTGTACCCGTAGGCAAACCGGTGATAGTGGTGAGGGTCCGGGATGGGCCCTTGCTGCTCCGGGGGTTGGCTAGCTTTGGATTGGACCTCTCAAGGGTCCTAGGATGCCCATTCTCATAGGCGGCTAGCACGCCGAGGGCGTGGGTGTTAATGGCTCTCTCGCAACTCACCCGCGGTAGTCACTCAATCACAAGCAAATTTGGGTTCGGGCGCTCCACTTACCACCGACGGCACTAAGATGCGATACTACTTAAGCAAGGGAATTTCAGCAAAGAGGAGTATGCAGTGGCTCACCTAGTCGGTGTGAAGACACCGATCCCGATCGGAGACGAGGGCGAGCGAGGAAGCGTGGGCTTACCCGCACGCCGCGCCGGAGAAGCTTCGATCTGAAATTTTAAATTACATGCACTACACCCCATGCAAGGGGGGGGGATCTTGGGGTGGGGGTTAATGAAATTACAATCAATACTACCTCCACGCAGGGTGGGGCCTTCAGCCGGCCAAGCGGGGTGGGGAAAGAAGAGCAAAGAACGAAGACTAAGTGTTGGTACCAAATCTGCTAGCCATCTGCGAGCAGGGACAGGGGGATGATGTTACTGCTGTAGATCTTGCTCAAGAATTTTTCTGATGGTGAGACGGGCGGCGAAATCTTCGTAGTAGGAAGGGGAATGCCTCAGAATTTTTGTGATTTCTTCTGGAGAAGCTACTGGTCGGGGCAGAAGATGGAACAGGACCTCTGTTTCGCGGACTAGCAGGGACTGACTTCCAACAGCGTGTTGCAGAGGGTACCCCAGCCGCTCCCGTTGTCGGAATTGGCCGCCGTCGGAGTCGTTGGAATCGTAGTCAAGTTATCTTCGTATAAAAACAGACGGGGAAGCTTTCTGATGTCGGGGGAGGTCTGAGGATGCTGAACACTGCTGACAGATCGAAGCAGGCTGTGTTGTAGCAGGGTGATGCAGCAGAGGGAGAAAAATGGTATGTCCGGCCAACGGTGTCCGAATGGAACTCCGCTTCCTGATTCTGAAAATAGACAGAGAGAAGTAGAACTTTGTAGAAGAAATGGTGGACTGATTCCTTCGAGGTTTGTCGTGGCAGGGCTCTCAATCCGGTTCTGGTGCTCAGCAGGATCGATTCCGCGCAGTCGGGGGAGAACGGGGTTTGTGAACAGCCCCGAGCTCCGATGAATACGAAACCACTTCTGTTGTGAAGAAGACCCGGAGAAGCTTCTAACGATGGCTCTTGTATCTTCAAACTCGTCCAGATGGCGTCGTGGTGGCCGCTGCAAGAGACTAGTTCTTCTGCAATTTCTGGACTGCAAGCAGCAACCAAGGGGCAGCTTCCAATGCCTAGATAGAAGAAGGAGAAAGGGGGTAGATGAGTGTGGGAGTGACCCCTGGTTGTAAGGGGGTCTTGGAGGGGTGTTCTAAGATGTGGGAGGTGGAGAATAAGGTCTGGAAGAGGGTCCAATAGATGGTGGTAGGAGGAGCTACGAATTTGGGAAGGTGGGTGAGAGGAGAAGGTGAAGGGGGGCACAAGTGAGTGGAGGGAAGGTGAGTTTGATTTTTGCTTAATGAAGGGTATTCAATGGTGGTCTTGGGGATGGGAGGGGTTGTGTTGGGGAAGGGAAAGGGTGCTTGGGGTAGTGGGAAGGGTGCTTGGGAAAGTGGGTGGGGTAGTTGGGGGTTGGGAGGTGGAGCTAGGATTGGTGGAAGCTCTCTTGGGACTAGGGGGTGGAGTAATGGGATGTGTGGGGAAGGGGAGTGGCCTTTAATGGGGTAGGTGGGAGAGTGGAGGTGGTTGGGAGGGAGGAGAGAGAAGGAAATTCGGAATTGGGTGTTGAGGAGAGAGAAAGTGGGGTGAAAAAGAGAGATTAAGAGAGGGAAGGGTGGGGAATCTCTCCCCTAGGGCATCTCACCCAAGAAATGTTGGAATCACTCCACTAAACTAAGCTTTGGACTCTCAAATGGCATTTTTCATTCAATGATTCATTCATTTGTTGATTAAGTTCAAATGGAGGAAATGGAGTCCTATATATAGGAAACCCACATTTCTACAAAAGACCCTGACAAAAGACTCATTGACAAATAACCGAAGGGGTAGGGGAGCTCATTGGGCCAAGCCCGAAGAAATGGGCCCAATTAGCACATTACACAATCTAATGACACTCAAACATAGGAAAATAAATGCTAGACCTAGGGAAATGACTCAAATAAAATGAAAATTACATCAATGACTCAAATAAAAATTACATAGGACTCAAAATTAAATGACTAGACCAGGCCTGATGAAATAGGAGGTGATGTTCTCATCACATTCACTCCTTGCAATCCGGCCCGTCCGGGTTCTTTTACGGGTCATCCCATTAATTCCCCTCCACGGCCTTTTTATACGGCCCTTCCTCCTTCAAGGCCCTGCCAACCTTCTGTTGCTCAGGTCACACCCCTCCAACAGTCTCTGCTTGATAAGATTACTTTGATGGAGGAACAAATAAAGAGGGTCACGGCTCCTCCTACTCCAGTCAATCCTCTCCATGCCGCTTTGGACGAGATTACAAAGATGGAGAGAGAATGGAAAGACAGGAGGGATGATTACGGCGTCGGCGGTTCAAGTGAGCAAGAGCCGGCATTCGAAGAATCCGAGGCAGTATACGATGATGATGAAGCTCCGCAGGCACCCCTTCCGAGTTTCCTTAACTTTCTGCTTTCCCCATTTTCATTCGATGAACCCCCTGCTCAGGATGAAACCATCCCTGATCCAACCCCTATTTATGAGACTAATTGGTGTTACGATGATGGGTCGATACTTTAATCACCCACACCGGCACATTGTAAGTCTCCTCCTATCCTTGACACCGCATACATTACACCTCTTCCAGTTACACCATTAACCTCCGCAACACTGGCATTCCCCAAGCCTTCCACTATTAAACCTCCACCCGTTAAGCCATCTACCTCCACACCATTAGCCTCCATCGAACCCATCATTGAACCTTCCCCAATTAACCTCCCATTACCGCCACCTCGGCCTTCCATTATCCCTTTAAAACTCACTTTGCCTATTCCACCATTTAACCCTTTACCCTTACCCATGGCTAATCCTGGGTAGGATCCCCCCCTTTTTGCACCCGAGCCAGTCCCAACTGCTTCCGAGCAAAGGGAGAAACTCGGCGTGTTTGAACCCCCGCTTACGCTCACCCATTTGCCAACTCTTTCCATTATACCTCCACCACTCACAAAGCCTTCCGCCTCCGCTTCACCTCCCCTTACTACTCGGAATGGGGGGCCTTCTACAAGCACAGGTGCCGAGGATGATCAAGAGCCGGGCAGCAAGGATTTGGCCGCGCCATTCAAGATTCAAGAATTCATTTTCCGGATGCCAATCCGGGTTATTGTGCCAAGCACGGTCGAAGAAGCCAAGTTGCCGACATGCCAAGCATTGATGCTGTGTAAGGGCCGGGCAGGGCACCCTTTGTTCCAATTTCCAAATTTTGAATCTTTGGGCAACATAATGCTTCTGAGCCCAACTTTCCAACTCCCTCACACCATTACTTTGCACTCTCCAAGGGAGTTGACATTTACCATTGAAGCTTCGGTAGGGGCTATTTCTCATACACTTTCACTACCGTGGAGGGGCAGTTATCTTAATGCTAAGGGGCCATCCCTTATTTGTTCCACTTTCTATTCATCCATCTCTATCACTTTTTCTTCATGGGCCATTCCCAGGGTTAGGAGGAGGATCTCATCCTCTCGCCCTTCACATTCTTCATATTCTTTGCATTTCATGCATTCATCGCATCCATCCCATTGCATGCATTTGCACCTCCTGCTTCCCGGATTTCCAAACCCGTATCTTCCCCGCCTTCCGGCACCTCCGGATATTCCGCACTTCCCATCTTATTCATCTTCATCTTTTTATCCACTATCCCTGGGGCATCGCGTCCCTATTCCTGCTATCTCCTTGGAACCTCCAGGAATTTTATCCCTCCTCCTTGGGCATCGCGCCCCTTCTCATTTGCTACCTCCGGAACCTCCGGACTTTCCCCTCGGGCATCGCGCCCCTTCTCATTTGCTACCTCCGGAACCTCCGGACCTTTCTCTCGGGCATCGCGCCCCTTTCCACATTCCTCCTCCGGAACCTCCGTATTTTCCCCTTGGGCATCGCGCCCCTTCTCATTTGCTACCTCCGGAACCTCCAGATTTTCCTCCTGATCCTCCTTCATTCCTCTCTCTTGGGTATCACGCCCCTTTCTATATTCTTCCTCCGGAACCTCTAGATTCTCCACCTGGTTGTCTCCATCTTTTCCCCGGGCATCATGCCCCTTTCCATTTGCTTCCTCCGGAACCTCTGAATTCTCCGTCTTATTCTCTCTATCATCTTCCAGGGCATCGTGACCCTCCTGATTTCATTCCCCCAGAACCTCCGGACCATCCATCTTTCTTCCAGTTCATCTTTCTGTTCTTCCAAGACATCACCTCTTTCGTTCTCTTCTTCCTTTTTTATCACTCTTTTCCAGATTTCTTCTCAGGGCATCGCGTCCCTTCTTTTGTCATCCCTCCGGAGCCTTTGGATTTTTCCTCTCATGATTCTCCTCTGCCTCCGGACCCTCCAGATCTGCCTCTTTCCATCTACCAATTTCTTCTTCTGATTCCTTCTAATTCTGGGTCCGACCCAACTTCTTCCACATCCACTGCCTTGGGCATCTGCCCATTCTCCCATTGCTTTCGAGACTTTAGTCCTCATTCCTCCTTCTAATTCTCCTCTCCTTCTGTATACTGTTCCATGTGATCAGGGTCTCCGCGCCTTAGTGAGGGAGTTCTAGCCCTCGCCTCTTTTTCTTTTTTTTTCCTTATTCGTCTGAGTCTGGTCTTGGCATCACTCCTTCTTGTTAAGCCACTTTCAATCCTTTGCTTCCAATCCTTTATCTGCCTAAGAGGACTATCCCACGATGATCAACCTCTCGCGGCAGCTGCTTTAACAAAGATTGCAAGGTAACATATTGGCGTAAGTACTCATTTCATGATATCATTACCTCATTACTTCACGCATGATTTTCAAAATGAAGTGCTTCCTAACAAGATTTAAGAGTGGTGTTTTAGATCTTTATCTTAGGCTTTTGTTAAATTAAATCATTGTTAAAAAGAGTCTTTAGGCTTGCTTATGTAGCACCTTGGTTAATAAGAACCCCGCGCTGGGAATTCAACATTCTCTCCCTGCTTGTTAAGATCAACCCTCAGCTGGGCATTCCACACACTTCACGGCGTCCTTAGCCGGCTCCTTTGGGTAAACACCGTTGCTACCTTGGCCATGCCATGTGTATATCTGAAAGTCTTTTCTCTTCTTTATTCGGCCACATGCAGGGGCAAGAGGTTGACGGATGAGATGACCAACCTAGGTAATCCCCAATACGAGAGGAGTCTCAAATAGGGGCAGTCTTGACCCAAACTAGATATGAATTTCATGATATACATCTCGCCAAAAGGGCTATTATGAAAATCAAGTCAGAATTTCGGTAAATGCAAGATTGTGAATTATGGCATGACAAGAGTGGCAAAGTCCCCGCAGGGAAAACCCTGGTCGTATGCATGTCAAGGGTCTAAAAATCAAAGGCACAAAGCCCCGGCGCAACAGACTACCTCTTTGAGGGTAACACCTTGGAAAGAATTCAAGTCCCGACATCTCCCATCCTGCATAAAACTTGTCACAATTGTTCTTCTCTTTTCCCTCTAAGACCGAATGTTTCTCGGGTATGGCCTTGGTAGGGGCACCGTTGATCAAAGACGGACGGTTATAGGATGCCACTTTCAATGTACGCCCAGCTTTGGGCAGTTTTTAGCAAAAAAGGGAAGGAACAAGGACCCCTAGCCAGTGGTTCAAAACAACCCTTTGATGCTGCATTAACAATGTCTAAGCCAAAATCTAAAAAAAAATTGAATATTTCCCGATCAAAATCCCAACAAAAATTCAAAATACTTTTCAAAAATCTTCATAAAAATTCAAATATTTTCAAAACTCATAAAAATTTACATATTCCAAAACTCATAAAAAACTCATAAAAATTTGCATATTTCCAAAATCCAAAAATTTGCATTGTATTTTCTGATGGTGTTTTGCAGGAACAGCTTTACAGAGACCAAAAGCACGGGATGGGTCCTCTCTCTACTTATTGCTATCAATCCATTGATTCTTCCCAATATTCTCATGACATGCCACCCAGGGGCATCATCTCCCTATATCATTCTGATTATCATATCTCATGATTATTCATCTCCAAATCTTTCAATCAACTCCTGCTCGTTTCATCTTATTACTCCGCCGATGGGCATTATCAGATCCTGATTATTTAACTCCAAAACTTGATTAGCCAGATTATCATCCTCATGACAAACAACAAATAATGATGCTTTGCTATGCCATGATTTGACTTATGCTGTTCATGATATATGCTATGATTGGTTGCTTTGATTCATACTATGCATGCTATGATTTATTCCTTACTTGTTATATCTTGGCTAATGAATTTTTGAGCGCAGGAAGAAGCTCTTGGTCCCGCCGGCAGGGCATCATCACTCAAAGCCCCACGGTGCTTGCAGCTCATTTCTCAGTTCCCATGCTTATTGTTATCACCATCTCCTGTATGCATTCTACTATATGTTACATACGCTACTAGATTATATCAAGGACCTTGTGACTTTGGTAAATCTGGGATTTGAGTTCCCCTTCATCAAAAATAATGATGATTCCAGAGAATTCTTAGTCACACGGATAGGCCGTTGAGCCGTCCAAGACTGGGGACGATGGTTCCCTTTTACGAGTTGGTGCGCGGATAAACGGGCTTCGGCTTAGTATCAGCTCGCAGAAGTCGATTTCTTGACTCAGTCTGGGCAGCTTAGCAATATTATCCTTGATTATCTTATATTTTCGTTTGATTTAATTTTTCCTTTTAAACCCAGCATGCATTCATGTAGGAATTTGAAACAATTGTTGAAAAATCATTCTGATAAGTTGATTTTGAGGGTTGAATTGATCTTAATCTTCAATATGAGATATTTCATGCCGAATTGAGTCCTCAGTTCGTTTTGTCGTTGTTTTGGGTCATTTTCTCGAAAGCTCCTTGTTTGGATTTTTATCATCTTTTTTTTCCACCTTGGCTGCAGCACGTCCACTGGCTGGTAATCGCTCCCCAATGGTGAAACCTACAGGTTTGTGACCTGGGGTACTTCCACCGTGCTGGAAGTTGATCATTTATTTTATCTCCCTCGTGCACCGCGTGCACAGCTCCCCTTTTATCCAAACATTGTTGATTTCATTGAATTTCCCGAGATTTGCTTCATCTCGTGCTTTTGATTTGATTCTCATCAAGTGATGTTGATTGCGTGTCTCATCACACCTTGGCATCTACTTTTCAGTTTGCTACGCTCCCTTGCAAAGCAGACGCCAAGGTGGGGCAGCTGTAGACACGCCAAAATTGACATTATTTTGAGTATATTTCATATTACCTTGTAATGCCCCATTTGACCCTCAAAATAGCTTATTTGAGTGTTTAATCCATTTTTCATGGATTTTCTCCCATTTCCCTCTTTTTTAAAATTAACGCCCTGGAGAGGGGCGTGTTTTTAAAACGCGGCCTGATCCAGGGCGTGTCTCCCCATTTTATCTATTTCTCCCCATTTTACCTATTTTATAAATTCGTGACCTGGTGAAGGGCGTTTTTTAAAACACGACCTGACCTAGGGCGTTTCTTGATGAAAGGACGCCCTGAGATGAGGGCGTCAATTCCTGGAATTATCTAATTTTTAAAAAAAGAATAAATGTTTGAAAAATGTTGAATCACGCCCTACCATGGGGCATTTTTCAATTCACGCCTCTCTCTGAGTCGTCTTTCACAATTTCCAAATAAAAGAAATGTTTATTTCTAAAATTAATCCAGGAAGAAACGCCCTGACCCAGGGCGTGTTTTGAATTAACGCCCTATGACAGGTCGTCAATTCTTGAATTGACGCCCTGACCAAAGGCGTGTTTCATCTTCTGTCTTCGCAGCCCTTTCCCCAGAGAGTCCTTGCTTCGTTAGACACCTTCTTTGATTGGGGACTGGAGTCTTGCCTCCGTAGGGCTCTTGCCATTCTTATCTTCTCTTATATTTAATCTGTTCTATTTAATAGAGCCGGTGGCTCTGTTAATTGGGTTGGATTTCCTCTTTTTCCTCCCCCCGCTGATTCTTCTTTTTTTCTTTTTTCTTCTTCTTCTTCTTTTCTTCTTCTGCCGTCTTCTTCCTCTTCTTATTCTTCTTCCCCGTTTTCTTGTTCTGTCTCCTTCTTCTTCTTCTTCTCCTTCTTCTGTCTCCTTCTTCTTTTTCTCCTTCTGTCCTTTCTTCTTCTTCTTTTCTTTTTATAGGAACCGAAGGTAGAAGGGGCTTTGACTAAGGAGGATTTCCAACGTTCAACATCTTCATCCCTTGGGAGGCTTCCTCCCATCGAGCATTCAAGCCAAAGAAGCCACCAAACAAGATTTTTCTATCTTATCTCCCCTTATTTGTATTTTTCATTAGTTCATGATACATGCATCATGTTTCATTGTTATATTGATTTTTCTCAACCATCATATTGAGATCTCCCCATAGTGCAACTCATGCACTCTTTCCCCTTAATTTTTATTCATATTTTCATGCATCATTCATCTCCCATACCCTCTTTGCATAGGGGTTTAAGGGCCAACACCCACAAGGTGTGTTCTTGCATAATTTTCATGCTCATCTTTACATATAGAATTTGATGCTACACACCATATTCTAATCCATATTTTTTATTGGTATTTATCTTTTTTTTACAAGGGTAATAAAAGCAAGAACTCTCTTCATCGGTCGGCCGATTTGAAGAGAAAGGAAGCACTCACATCCCCGCATCTTTTGAGGTACTTTTCGCGATCATTCCTCCTATTCATTATTTGTTATATTTTTGAGGCCTAGCATCTCTGGTGATCACACACTCCCCTTGTGCACCTCGTGCATATATTTTCCTCCATATTGATGATTATTGCATGTCTTTTCTTTGATATTTTTCTTAAGTGGATTAGTCTAAATTAGAGATCTACAGCAGCAACACCTTTGTGAAACCTCGGAAAACCCGGAGAAAACCATGAACGGAAGACCTCTAATACTAGATAGAATGGGCTGGGGGTTGGCGGCTAAGGGTGTACCGCTGAAGCACCAAGGGGAGGTGTACCGCTGGGGGCCAGAAAGTGTGCCGCTGAGGGCCTAAAAGGTATGCAGCTGAGGGCCAAAAGGGTGTACCGGCCAAGGGCCAACGGGGTGTGCCGCTGAGGGCCAAGAGGTGCGTACTAGTAGAGGAAAGCCCAGGGATAGACTTTGGCTAGGTGTTATAGGAGAGAAGGAGGGTTTTCCTCCCCTCAGGCAGGTTGGCAAAGCTGCTGGCCATAGGGGAGGGCAAAGAACCCGAAAGGCCAAGGATCATACTGGAGCGATCGTGTTGACATGGAGACCCCAAAAGCACTGGAGAAATAGAGAGATGGAGGGAAAACGGACAACATGTCACACACCGTGAAAACTGGCGTAAACCAACAAAGATAACATAGAAACCCAAGGAGGGTGATTTTCATTCATGGGGAGCAAGGGGTCGTGGCCATATATACACATTACAAAGGGTGCCAAAGCCGAGGCTATAGGCGGGGAGGAAACCCAAAGAAAGACAGAACGGGAAGGGGAAGAACATAGCACACAAGAGGAGGAGGCCTTGGGGATCGGAGCAGGGACAATCCCCCTACTCTTTCCCCCACCTTCTCCTACTACATCAAACTCTCTCCCTCTTACTCTCGCTTCTGCCCGGTGGTCGTCGGAGGGGACTCACGTCAGAGCTTTTCTTCTTCTCTTCTCTCTTCTCTTCCTCTCTTGCGTGTATGTCCTTCCTCTGTTTCTGTCGCCCTCTCTTCTTTCTTTTTCCTCTCCTTCTCCGTTCTTCTTCTTTTTTGTCTTTCTGGAATGAGAGTGCCTTTATACTCACAGCAGCGGGAGCCTTCGAGCACGACCGTCGGAGGCGGGAAGTGGGTCGTGATGATGGGGTTTGACTCCCCCCTGTCCTGGCTGCCACGGGAGTAGCCCACGTGGCCCAACCGTTGGCTGACACCTCAGGGAGCTCACTACGCTCCAAGGACACGTAGGGCATGGGCACCACGTCGTTTAGCCGTTGAAAAGGCTTGACGCTGTGCCGCTGGTGGGCTGAATAAGTGTGCCGCCGGGGGTCTAAAAGGGCGTACCGTTGAACGCTGCTAAAGCGTGCCGTGGGGAGCCTAAAGCAGCGTCCCGCTGAACACCACTGGGGCGTGCCGCTGAAGACCCCAGGGGGGTGTACCGCTGAAGACCCCTGGGGGTGTGCCGCTGAACACCCCTGGGGGTGTGCCGCTGAAGACCCCAGGGGGGGTGTGCCGCTGAACACCCCTGGGGGGGGGTGCGGCTGAAGACCCCAGGGGGGGTGTACCGCTGAACACCCCTGGGGGTGTACCGCTGAAGACCCCAGGGGGGGTGTGCCGCTGAACACCCCTGGGGGTGTGCCGCTGAACACCCCTAGGGGGTGTGCCGCTGAGGCTAACATGGACAATTTTTGATGCGGGACGGACACGGGAGACGACACTATTAGGTGCCACACTCAGACTCTAGATGAAGACGCGACCAGCACCACACACCAGGGAGACACTAAGCCCGACACTACGAGCTCCTAGTGGCAAAACATCGCTAACAGAAGTGGAAGCTCACTCGTCGTCCCAAGCGAGGGAAAGCGCGGACCGTGCGCGGTTAATGAACCGGCGGAGGTCAAGGGTAGTCCGACTCAATTTTCGGACTCGGATCGACTCACGGGACGGGTCACACTCACTCTCACAGCGGTGACATGGACACACGGGCTAGTACCTACGCTCTTGGCAGCGGCAAAAGACCGTATACTAGCTAAGCAAATGAACGCCAAGAGGTTCGGACCATTACCTCCACGCACCCGGCGTGGCGAAGACAACCCCGGCCGAATCACGGACTCCCGGTTAAACAATATCACAGCAATACAAAGATTTGACCCACTCCACGTAGGGAGGTAAAAGGTCACATGTGGAGCCCGGGAATCACGCAACTCGGGTTGACGGGCAGCATCTTGATGTCGCCCGGCGGTGCCGAACTCCGCGTTTTCGTGCTTTCCGAACGGCGGGTTCTGCGGGCCCGCGGGACCCACGGATGACGCTGTCCTCCGGATCTGCGGGGGTGGGACCCACTATGATGGGGACCCCTGGTGGCGCGCCTCCACGGACGGCGGTCAGCCGGGAACACCGATCGGGGGTCGATCGGTCCCGATTCCCAAGCTTTGAAGTTGCTGCCCACGGATTTTTAGTTGCTATTTTCAGGCGCGCGCTCCGGCGAAAACGGCCGCTGCGATCAATCCCGACGTCGGATCGGGACGCATGAGCTATCGTTGGAAATATCTTTTCAAATGCTTCAATCTAGACCTAGAAAGATCTGCTGGATCTGGTCGGATCCGAACTTTAATGAATTTACAAGCCCCTGTTGTACAGTAACCGCAATCTCAGATGTGCAGGGTACTTGTCTGAGAACCACCGTGGACCGCCTAGTGAACCTCCGATTCAGCTCTTGAGCTCTTCTTAGGAGTTGTAGGGCATCCAACCACGGATCTGGGAATATTTTTAGAATTTGATTTCGAGGTGGTGGCGATTTGTTATGATTTTTGGGGTGACTGGTGGTCGGATCTGGGAACAGGGGGACAGAACTGTAGCTGGGACTGAGAACGATTTTTAAAAACTATGAAATGGACGAACCAAAAATTGAGAAACATTGTGGATGAAGGGGTGGATGGGTGGAACCTCCAGTAAAATTGGGCGAACCAAAATAAATCAAAAAGTGGACCTAAGACATGAAACTCAGGGCGGGGATGAATCTGGACAGAACTCTGGCTGAACTGAAATGGAAGAGTAGACGAAAATCAAAAAATATGAAACGAGATCTGAATGGCAAACCAAAATTTGTGGGATGTCCTTGACACTTCTGGAACACCCAATAAAATCTTCAGATCTATCTGAGCTCGGGGCTGAGACAGGAAATTCGTGGAAGCTCCTGTGGTACTGCGCGGGAAGAACTCCGTTGACGGCGATGGTGGTGCGGTGGCGGCTCGTGGCGGCGGCGGCAATCATCGGAACCGATACACGAGGCGTCACACCTCAGAATAGAAGCCTTCACAGCTTCAAGGGGGAGAGGGAGGAGAGAGGAGGGGGGCACACCAGCCCTTGCTCTTGAATTTCTTTGAATCAAATGGCATTAATTCATGAAAATAGGAAAATACAAGCATATATAGGTCACCCATCTAATCCATCCTCCACCGTTGGATCTAGGGGTTAGGGATGGATGGCTAGGATGAAGTTTGATCATAACACAACAAAATAATAAACAAATGGGGAGGGGGGCGCACCTTGACCAAGGGGGGGACATGGTAGGTGGGTTTGGTTGGAATTGTTTACCATTTTGGTCCCTTGTCCCCCATGTGGACAATTGACTAGTCAAGGCTTCTAGATGTCCACCTTGGATGTTGACCAACCCCACAAGGCTGATATGGACCAATGGGAGGGGGCCTGGGGGTCCCATGGGGCCCAGGGGTCCCATTTTACAAATAAGCCCCTCGTACACTCATAATTGCAAACCGTATAAAATGAAATAAACACACCTTACACACAAATAAAGTCTAATTAAATATGAAAAATGGGGAGGCTCAAGGCGGAGTCTCCAGGCTGTCTCCGAGCCAGATGGACGCAGAGGTGGTTCGAGTCGTGCTCCGTGTGCGGTACCGGTGGCTCGGCGTGTCGCGCCGCTCAACTGCTCGGGTGTCCGCACCAATTCTCCCCGGGTGGGAGAAACTCGACCCTGTCGAGTAAGGGTCGGCATCGCTCCTACATCTCTCCAGAAGGTCCGGATCGATCTGCTGCAACTCGCCATGTGTGATCCATGTGTCCTCAGTAGCGGGCCGTCCTCTCCATCGCACTAGGTAGCGCGGGTAAGATCCACTCCTGGTAACTGTCACTTGCTCGTCCAGTATACGATCTATATGCTCACGCTGCCGTGAAAAAGGGCTGGAAGTGGAAGTGGACACTCAGGTGTGGGATCACTCTCAAGGGGAGGAGATGGCTCAAAAGGCTCACTAGGGATCACCGCTGGGTCCCTATATGCAACAAGATCCGATACATTGAAGGTAGAGCTTATACCATATTCCTCGGGCAAGTCCACAACTTACGCATTGGATCCAACGCGTTTCAACACTCTGAATGGACCGGCTCCGCGAGCTTGCAACTTCTTAACGATTCCAGAGGGAAACCGTTTATGTCTTACCCTGATCATGACGTATTCACCCTCGTGGAACTCTCGGTGGTGTCGGTGGGCATCGGCTAACTCCTTGTACCGTGCATTGCTAGCCTCAATGTGACGACGGATGTCGTCATGCAAACTCCTAACGTGCCTAGCAAACGACTCGGCCGACTCCGACACTCTAGCATGGATAGGCATGGGGACAAGGTCAACGGGTTTCCTAGGCCTACGACCTGTGACAATCTCAAATGGACTCATGCCGGTAGACCTATTCACCGAATCATTGTATGCAAACTCAGCCATAGGTAAAATGAAATCCCAATCCCCAATGCGGTCCTTAACTAGACACCTCAAAAGATCTCCCAGACTCCTATTGACCACCTCGGTCTGACCGTCTATCTGGTGATGATATGCAGTGGAAAACTTGAGGTGAGTACCCATCATATGCCATAGTGTCTTTCAAAAGTAGGAAGTGAATCTAACATCACGGTCAGACACTATAGTGCGAGGCAACCCGAACTTGCACACCACATGCGTAAGAAAAAGGTGGGCTACCCTCGAAGCATCTGAAGTCTTCGAGCAAGGAATAAAGAGGGCCATCTTCGAGAAACGGTCAACCACCACATAGACAGAATCATGCTTCCTGGAGGTACGTGGCAATCCCAAAACAAAGTCCATACTAACATCCTGCCATGGGGTATCAGGCACGGGGAGAGGCGTATAAAGGCCCGAGCTTTGCTTCTTCATCTTGGCCGTAGCACATGTACGGCACTGAGCCACGATGTTAGCAACATCGCGCTTCAAGCTCGGCCAACAAAATCGATGCTCCACTGCCTCAATAGTCTTGTTCCGACCAAAGTGGCCGGCTAGACCTCCCGCATGTAGTTCCCACACTAAGAAATCTCGAACCGAAGTTCGGGGAACACATAGCCTGCTACCTTGAAAGAGGTAACCCTCCTGAAGCACATACTCATCAAGGTCTCTCGAGGGTCCGGCCTGGAGGGTGGTAAAAATCTGACCGAAGTCAGGACAATCAACATAGGCCTCCTTCATCTTCTCTAACCCTATGACCTCGGCACTCATGGTGGTAAGCAAACATGCTCTCCGACTCAAGGCATCAGCCACCTTGTTCTCCACTCCAGTTGTATGTTTCAGCACAAAGGTGAACTGCTGGAGATACTCGACCCAACGACTATGACGCGAGTTAAGCTTCTTCTGCGAATGGAGGTACCTCAATGCTTCGTGGTCGGAGTATAGAACAAACTCCTGATGTAAAAGATAGTGCCTCCAATGCCTAAGAGCCTGAACAACTGCGTAGAATTCTTTATCATATGTGGAATATCGTAGCTTCGCGTCATTCAGCTTCTCGCTGAAATATGCGATCGGGTGGGACTCCTGACTCAAAACTCCTCCAATCCCAACACCTGACGCATCACAAGAGACCTCGAACACCTTCGAGAAATTAGGCAGTCGAAGGATAGGTGTCTGGGTCATGCGCTCCTTGATGTCCTTGAAGGCGGCAGATGCGGCCTTCGTCCATACAAATGTGCCCTTACGAATGCAATCCGTGATCGGGGCGGTGACGGAGCTAAATCCGCGGATGAAGCGACGGTAGAACGTCGCAAGGCCATGAAAGCTGCGGACATCATGAACGGTACGGGGTTTCGGCCACTCAACAATGGCCCGGACCTTCTCCGGATAGGCGGAGACCCCAGTACTAGACACGATAAAACCCAAGAAGGTAAGCTAAGATGTCATGAAGGCACACTTCTGTGGGTTCGCAAACAACTGCTCTCGCCGAAGAAGTAGACAGACCTGTCGAAGGTGGTCTAAGTGGTCCCCCGTGGTGCGGCTATAGATAAGGATATCATCAAAATACACCACTACAAAGACTCCAATGAAAGGTCGAAGGACCTGAGTCATGAGTCGCATGAAAGTGCTAGGGGCATTGGTCAACCCAAAAGGCATGACCAACCACTCATATAGACCGTCCTTGGTCTTAAATGCGGTCTTCCACTCATCACCTGGCCTAATCCTCACCTGATGGTAGCCACTCTTAAGATCGATCTTCGAAAAGATAGTGGCACCTGCCATCATGTCTAGCATGTCATCCAGGCAGGGAATAGGGAACCTGTACTTCACGGTGATCTTGTTGATGGCACGACTATCAATACACATTCTCCATGTGCCATCCTTCATCGGGGCGAGTAATGCAGGTACAACACATGGACTCATGCTGTCCCGGACAGATCCTCTTTGCACAAGCTCATCGACCTGTCGTTTAAGCTCGGCATGCTCCGTGGGGCTCATTCGATAATGAGGAAGGTTGGGCAAAGAAGAGCCCGGAACAAGGTCGATGGCATGCTGAATATCCCGCATGGGTGGAAGTCCCTCGGGAAGCTCATCGGGAAAGACATCAGCATACTCCTGCAGAATGGGAACAACCTTGGGTGGGAGCTCACCCTCGGCGTCCCGCTCCACCTCTCGGACCGTAATGGCAAACACTGGACAGCCCTGACTAAGCTCCTGCTCCATTTCCCGGGAGCTAATCATCATCAATCTTCTCGTCGAGGGCTCTCCTGGGCCAGAGGCAACGGTCATAGTCCGAGCTGGGGATGGGGTACTGGGTCCGGGTACGGAAGGCTTTGGAGTACTAGGGCCAGTAGGACCCCTGACTGATGGGCTCCTGGGCCGAACGGGGTGGAGGGTGACCCGCTGGCCATCGTGGTCGAAGGTACAGGTGTTCGACCGACCATGGAGTGTGGCATCTCGGTCGAATAACCACGGCCTACCAAGAATGATACTTCCCACTTCCATGGGGAGAACATCACACCAGATCTCGTCACGGTAGGAGTGGAGCTGCAGCGGGACCAAGCACCGCAGCCTGATCGAGATGGAAGTGGTATCCACCCATGATACCTGATCGGGACAAGGATGGTCTACGGGTGTGAGACCAAGACGAGCGACAGCGTTCGTGGGGATTGCATTGATACAACTCCCGCTATCGATGACCACCTTGCAAATTTGCTTACCCAGCGTACAGAATACCTGAAGGATAGTGGTCCGACGCCAGTCATCACTGGCCTGTGGCTGGGTGAGGATACATCTGACGACCCCCACGTGGGTATCGTCCGACTGCTGGACATCCTGGGCCTCACCTCCCATCTCATAGTACTCGTCAGCTAACTCTTCATCTGCCTCATAGCTGACTAACTCGAGGCCCGTAGGGGTGGTATCCTCGGCCTGTGTGTCCCCAATGTGAAGAGATGGGCGGGTGGGACACTGGTTGGCAAAATGGCCAAACCCATTGCAACGATAACACTGCTGCCGTGAACCACTAGGCTCCCCAATCATAGGTCCTTTAGCTTTATCCTCCCGACGGATAGGAGGCGTAGGCAACAAAGGACGTGCAGGAGGTGCGGGTGCCGGTGGACGGGCTATGGGTGGGGCCGTAAGATGCTGGGGACGAGGAAGGTCCCTCGGGGGTGGAGGATGAGGCCTAGGAGCAAAGGGCTCAGGGCGAGCGGGCTCCTGAGGTCGTGCCATGGGGGCCCTCGGATACGTGCCAGATGAGCCACGGGACTCGACACTACGAAGGGGAAAGGAGCCCAACTGATGGGGTGACTCAAACTCGGCCTCGAACTGCTCCAATTCGAGAGCAATCTGATATGCCTGCTCCAAAGTGGTGGCATTGCGGCGAAAGAGTTCATATTGATAATTAGGCCGCAAACCTCTCCGAAAGCGGGATATCGTCATGGTGCTCTCTTCCGTGACCCCGCACCGCAAATAATACTCATCGAACTCGGCGGTGTACTCGGTCACGGATCGGTTCCCTTGAGAGATGCTTTGCCACTTCTCTATGAGACGTTGGTGATATGAGGCGGGAAGGTACTTCTCCCTCAACTTGGTTTTCATATCATCCCAAGTACCGATCTGGGGTTGACGTCGCTGGTTGAGCAGGCTCTCCACATTGATCCAATAAGTTTGAGCCTGCCCTTGCAGCTTCATCTAAGCGTATCGGACTCTCCGGTGGTCCGTCATCTCAAACCACTCGAAGTATCGATCCATGCCGGCCTCCCAATCTAAATACACCATAGGGTCCAAGGACCCGCTAAAAGTGGGAGGGTCCGCACGCACACCCCTAAGAATGCGGTCGTCATCCTCGTCATCACGATTCCGTCGTTGATGACGACGACCGTTACCCCCATGATCATTATCAGATGCATAATCATCCACCACATGAACCTGTTGAACCCCAACATTCTCCGCCTGAGCCCTTGGCACAGCAGGCTACTGAACCGGCTCCTGTTGGCCGTTCGTCGGCACGGGTTGCGCCGCTACTGGGCCCCTCTCTAGGACGGCAATCCTCCCAACAAGGCCTTGAATGGACTGCTCCGAAACCCCGGCCCGATCCTCGAGGACCTTCATCCGCCCTTCTAGACGCGTCCCTATGCCATCCATACGCGTACTAAGACCATCCATACACGTGTCTAAACGATCCATGATGGCCCGGAACATCTCGACCGTGGAAGACTCATCGGAACTATGGGCTCGGGACTCCGCCATAGGTGGTGGTGGCGAGTACTGGGTACCTCGACGGGTGGGCATGCAACTGACACACGACCTAGAAGACACCAACTAATGCAAACACACACTAAATGATGCACTTAGACCTAAACCAATATCCGGTACGGGGCGGAGTTAATCGATCCGAAGATCACTCCCGCAAGTGTGCGACCTCCCGGTAGGCGTAGCCTAACGTTCGGACAACACCTTTTAAGATACCGAATAAAGGGTGCAAATGCAATTTAAAACACACTTTTTTTTTGTTTTGAGAATAATGATGGTCCTAGACTCGACTTAGACCATGATGCATGTACGACATATGCAATGACTACCCTAGACTCGACTCGCTCTGATACCAAACTGATGCGGGACGGACACGGGAGACGACACTATTAGGTGCCACCCTCGGACTCTAGATGAAGATGCGACCAGCAGCACACACCAGGGAGACACTAAGCCCGACACTACGGGCTCCTAGTGGCAAAACGTCGCTAACAGAAGTGGAAGCTCACTCGTCGTCCCAAGCGAGGGAAAGCGCGGACCGTGCGCGGTTAAGTAACCGGCGGAGGTCAAGGGTAGTACGACTCAACTTCCGGACTCGGATCGAGTCACGGGACGGGTCACACTCACTCTCACAGCGGTGACATGGACACACGGGCTAGTACCTACGCTCTCGACAGCGGCAAAAGACCGTATACTAGCTAAGCAAATGAACGCCAAGAGGTTCGGACCATTACCCCCACACACCCGGCGTGGCGAAGACAACCCCGGCCGAATCACGGACTCCCGATTAAACAATATCATAGCAATACAAAGATTTGACCCACTCCACGCAGGGAGGTAAAAGGTCACATGTGGAGCCCGGGAATCACGCAACTCGGGTTGACGGGCAGCATCTTGATGTCGCCCGGCGGTGCCAAACTCCGCGTTTTCGTGCTTTCCGAACGGCGGGTTCTGCGGGCCCGCGGGACCCACGGATGGCGCTGTCCTCCGGATCTGCGGGGGTGGGACCCACTATGATGGGGACCCCTGGTGGCGCGCCTCCAAGGACGGCGGTCGGCCGGGAACACCGATCGGGGGTCGATCGGTCCCGATTCCCAAGCTTTGAAGTTGCTGCCCACAGATTTTTAGTTGCTGTTTTCAGGCGCGCGCTCCGGCGATAACGGCCGCTGCGATCAATCCCGACGTCGGATCGGGACGCATGAGCTATAGTTGTAAAGCTATCTTCAAATGCTTCAATCTAGACCCAGAGAGATCTGCTGGATCTGGTTGGATCAGAACTTTAATGAATTTACAATCCCCTGTTGTACAGTAACCGCAATCTCAGATCTGCAGGGTAAGTGTCTGAGAACCACCGTTGACCGCCTAGTGAACCTCCGATTCAGCTCTTGAGCTCTTCTTAGGAGTTGTAGGGCATCAAACCACGGATCTGGGACTAGTTTTAGAATTTTATTTGGAGGTGGTGCCGATTTGTTATGATTTTTGGGGTGACTGGTGGTCGGATCTGGGAACAGGGGGATAGAACTATAGCTGGGACTGAGAACAATTTTTAAAAAATATGAAATGGACGAACCAAAAATTGAGAAACATTGTGGAAGAAGGGGTGGATGGGTGGAACCTCCAGTAACATTGGGCAAACCAAAAAAAATCAAAAAGTGAACCTAAGACATGAAACTCAGGGCGGGGATGAATCTGGACAGAACTCTGGCTGAACCGAAATGGAAGAGTAGACGAAAATCAAAAAATATGAAACGAGATCTAAATGGGAAACCAAAATTTGTGGGATGTCCTTGACAACTCTGGAACACCCAATAAAATCCCCAAATCTATCTGAGCTCGGGGTTGAGACAGGAAATTCGTGGAATCTCCTGTGGTACTGCGCGGGCAGAACTCCGTTGACGGCGATGGTGGTGCGGTAGCGGCTCGTGGCGGCGGCGGCGATCGTCGGAACCGATACACGAGGCGTCACACCTTAGAATAGAAGCCTTCACAGCTTCAAGGGGGAGAGGGAGGAGAGAGGAGGGGGGCGCACCAGCCCTTGCTCTTGAATTTCTTTGAATCAAATGGCATTAATACATGAAAATAGGAAAATACAAGCATATATAGGTCACCCATCTAATCCATCCTCCACCGTTGGATCTAGGGGTTAGGGATGGATGGCTAGGATGAAGTTTGATCAAAACACAACAAAAATAATAAACAAATGGGGAGGGGGGCGCACCTTGACCAAGGGGGGGACATGGTAGGTGGGTTTGGTTGGAATTGTTGACCATTTTGGTCCCTTGTCCCCCATGTGAACAATTGACTAGTCAAGGCTTCTAGATGTCCACCTTGGATGTTGACCAACCCCACAAGGCTGATATGGACCAATGGGAGGGGGCCTGGGGGTCCCATGGGGCCCAGGGGTCCCATTTTACAAATAAGCCCCTCGTACACTCATAATTGTAAACCGTATAAAATGAAATAAACACACCTTACACACAAATAAAGTCTAATTAAATATGAAAAATGGGGAGGCTCAAGGCGGAGTCTCCAGGCTGTCTCCGAGCTAGATGGACGCAGAGGTGGCTCGAGTCGTTCTCCGTTTGCGGTACCGGTGGCTCGGCGTGTCGCGCCGCTCAACTGCTCGGGTGTCCGCACCAGTTTTGGGCCGCGGGTTGCGGCCCGTTTGATCTCTTCGAGGGCCGTGACTCGTGGGTCTCTCGGTGGTTGATTCCTCTACACTGTCGTGACTCCTGGAGATGGCTTCACGGCAGTGTTCATCTTCGGGGAATCTAAATGATCAGTCTCTCCCGGGCTGCTTCACTCGATGCTGTTGTTGATGCCGGGTCGAGTGGGATATCGTGGGTGTGCGATTTTCGGTGTCCACAAATGCCCCCCACCCACGGGTAGCACAGGCGAAGGATGATCTGGGCGGTGCCCGCGGGTGTACTGGTCGCTTTTCTCCGTCGGTGCCGACGAGGTGTCGGGAGCCGACCTGGTTTATGGTTTGTTGGTTTCTTCGTCAATGCCGACGGGGTGCCGGGAGCTGACCTGGTTTGTTGTCTCTTAGTCTCTTCGTCAGTGCCGATAGGATATCGGGAGCTGACCTGGTTTGTTGTCTCTTGGTCTCTTCGTCAGTGCCGACAGGATATCGGGAGCTGACCTGGTTTGTTGTCTCTTGGTCTCTTCGCCAGTGCCGACAGGGTGCCGGGAGCTGACCTGGTTTGTTGTCTCTTAGTCTCTTCGTCAGTGCCGACAGGATATCGGGAGCTGACCTGGTTTGTTGTCTCTTGGTCTCTTCGTCAGTGCCGACAGGATATCGGGAGCTGACCTGGTTTGTTGTCTCTTGGTCTCTTCGTCAGTGCCGATAGGGTGTCGGGAACTGACCTGGTTTGTTATCTTTTGGTCTCTTCCTCAGTGCCGACAGGGTGTCGGGGGCTGACCTGGTTTGTTGATCTCTTGGTCTCTTCGTCAGTGCCGACAGGATATCGGGAGCTGACCTGGTTTGTTGTCTCTTGGTCTCTTCGCCAGTGTCGACAGGGTGCCGGGAGCTGACCTGGTTTGTTGTCTCTTAGTCTCTTCGTCAGTGCTGACAGGATATCAGGAGCTGACCTGGTTTGTTGTCTCTTGGTCTCTTTGTCAGTGCCGACAGGATATCGGGAGCTGACCTGGTTTGTTGTCTCTTGGTCTCTTCGTCAGTGCCGACAGGGTGTCGGGAACTGACCTGGTTTGTTATTTTTTTGGTCTCTTCGTCAGTGCCGACAGGATGTCGGGAGCTGACCTGGTTTGTTGATCTCTTGGTCTCTCTTCTTTTCTCCTTTTTTTTTGAACCACATTACCGATACAAGCGCCCTTTCGGGTTTTCGCTGTTAGTATGCTTGGCCCGGATACAGAGGGGGGTGAATGTATCCTGCTACAGTATATGGCCAACTTAAAAACTAGGATGCTAGAGAAAGACATAGGATAGAACTAATTCATTTCAACTCAAATACAAACTCATGGGCGAGCCTATCCAAGCATCTAGCAGAAGCAATCAATCAATGAAGCCACTACACAAGAGATTTTAGGTGGTACGGTCCACAGACCTACATCCACCCCTCACTCCCAACCGGAGTGAGGCTTCCACTAGCTCAAGCTAGAACGTAGACTTAGTCTGCAAACAGTTGCTGCCACACAGCTTGACCAAGGGAACAGCCTCCCCTCTTCCTCCCAACCGGAGGGTAACCCACAAGTGACAACCTGTCACTTGCAACCTGGAGATCAGATCTCCCTTCTCCTGAACCAACAGGAGGAACCCGATCCCCAACAGGGCAATCGGAAGAACAAAGATGATCATAAAACAAAGGAAAAACAATAAAGAAAAATAACACAGCAATCAGAAAGCTGTAAAAGATGAAATGCACAATGTGGCTCTCAATGGAGCTGACTGGCCTGGATCTGATCCACGGTCCAGTGAAGACAGATCTTCAAGCAGCTTCTTCCTTCTTCTCCACGAGCTCTCTCGCTCACTCTCTTTCTCTCTTTCTCTCTTTCTTTCTCTTCTGCTCTCTTAATCTCTCACTCTCTATCTCTCTTTCTTTCTCTTCTACTCTCCTAATCTCTCACTCACTGCTCTCTCTTCACGGCTTCTCTCTTCTATCTCTTCTTCCTCTCTTTTCCTTCTTTTTCTCTTCTTCTCGATCGAAGGGCTTTCTGCTCTTCAGGCTTCTGCTTCAATCTGTCTTCATCTGAAGATGAAGGATACTTTATATACCAGCAGCAGCAGCGCGTGTGGCTTCCACAGTTCTCACCCTAAGAATTCGGACCACGTGGCAGCATCCAGCAGGCTGTCAGAACACGTGTCCTCATCTGGGCACTCTCCTTATCCTCGGATCACATGCCCAGCACCAGTACGCTCAGCAACTGGAGTTAGATGGCGTCAACTCACTTGCTCCAAAGGGTTGACGTAGCCATCACTTATCTTCGACCTTTTTATCCGCTGCGTCGACTCCATCAGCCTGCTGCGTTGACGCAACGGTATCGGCAGTCCAGTGATCAAGTCTTCAACAAATGGGCGTGCTGCGTCGACGTTATCAGCATGTTGCGTTGACGCATTGAACATGTACAATTGTATAGTGGCGTCTCTTAAGCCGCTGCGTCGACGCTGCTTGTTGATGGCGTTGACGCAGTGGAAGATATCATGAAAGCTTCGTCGCTTGTAAGAGTCTCTGCTTTTTCTAACTACTGCGTCGACGCTGCTTGCTTGTGGCGTTAACGCAATAGAAGACATCGTGAAAGCTTCGTCTACTGATGCGTGGACGCTTTAAGCTTCAGGCGTCGACCCTGTTCCCTTCAGCAACAATAATGAAGTGTATAGACTTAGTGTTAACGTGAAGCATTGTATAGACTTAACCAATGTATATAGTTGAAGATCTAACAATCGAGTGTATAGAGTTAGTTATGTGAGCATGCGTTGTATAGACTTCACACAAGAAGACAAACAGGCTGTACAGACTTGGAGAGTTGAATCCAGTGTATAGACTTGTTGATATCAAACGAAGAGCTTCCAGTGTATGGACTTTGCAATGCAAACAACAATGTATATACTTAGAGAACTGAAGTCTAGTGTATAGACTTTGGAGAACTGAAGTCTAGTGTATAGACTTGGAGAACTGGAGTCTAGTGTATAGACTTGGAGAACTAGAGTCTAGTGTATAGACTTGGAGAATTGAAGTCTAGTGTATAGACTTCATCAAATGAAGACCTTCAAGTGTATGGACTTTGCAATGCAAACAGCAATGTATAGACTTTGTTAAGAAGGTGCCCGATGTACAGACTTGAAGAAGATATGCCAATGTACAGACTAAATGGATCCAGCTGATGTATAGACTTTGTGCCCAAGCTATCAATGCTCTGATGCGTCCACTCCACCTGAACGTTGCGTTGACGCACAAATTCACCCAGGGGCTTCTTTCTTGAGTTTGCACTGCTGCGTCGACGCTTCCATTTGATGGCGTTGACGCAATGAGCACCCTGCAACCCCTTTGAACTATTAAACAGTTATTAGGAGGTTAAGTGTCTATATCCAAAATCTTACTGTTGTCATCATCAAAACCAGGAGTACAACAATCTCCCCCTTTTTGATGATGACAACCCCCAAACTATTTTAATGACATCTGCGATCACACAAGGTTAGCATCAACCAAACGCATGGTTACTTGTCAGTTGAACAAAAAATTATGAGTCACAAAAATGAAAGTATATGCTATCATTCATTAACAAAACTCAGCATTCATTAGCAAAATTCAGCAGTCATTAACAAAATTTAGCAGCTCATTAAGCTCTCCCCCTTTGTCATCATCATGAAAGGGGGTGCATGTAGAAAACATAGGTTAAGATGGGAAGAAGCGATTGTAACGCCTGGCAGAAGATGGTTGTTGTTGCTGACGAGAAGATTGTCCTTGAGTGCCTAGAGGTGTCTAGCGAGATGGCTGTCCTGAAGTAGAATGGTCCCTGGTTAGAAGGTCTCTGATCTCTTGAGAAAGTTCGCTTAGCTGATGACTTAGAGTGTTGCGAACATTGCCAATTTCAGTGACAGAATCTTTATCGTGGAGTTTGTTCTCAAGTGACTAGATGTTGGCTATTACTTTGTCAATCTTCTCTAGCACAACTTTGAGGAATGGAGGGATTGCACTGACAGGACCTTTGATTGTTTCTAGCCCTATCTTCAGATCATAGCACAGATCAATAATTTTGGCAAAAGAGGAAAGGGTTGAACCTTGTTGATTGTGCATCTCTTGTACCAGAGTGGCAAGTTTGTCAAGGAGGGATGATATCTGTTTCAAGACTGACCTTGTTGCTTGGTCAGACACCATCTTGGTGAGTAAGAAATTTCGCCACTCACATAAAACTGAAGTTTCAAAATTCACAATCCGAGCAGTCAGCTTGTTAAAATGAAGGGTTGTGAACTCCACCAACTTGTCCATCTTGGCCTCCTGACGCTGCATCATCATAGTCATGTTCACCAACATCTCTTCAATAGTTGCTGGGGGTGGAACTGCATCAGAATTTGGAGAGGTTCTTCTATAAACATTAATGGCTCCTGACGTAGATGGTTCTACTGTAGGTACAAAGCCACTCGGTTCCTCAGAAGCCTCAAAAGATTGCTCTCCCCTAAAGGAGTTGTCCTCTGGCATGTCTTCACTCACCATAGGTGGAATCGGTATTTCTGCTCTGTGTGCTTGACCATCATCCTTAGCGGCTATTTTTGATGCCTGACCGATCTCTGATGGAGCTGATTTCTGACTAGGAAGGGTTCTGACTGCCTTACCATCAATGACCTCAAAACCCATAAACTTTTGGATATAAGAAAGTGTGTACACATTCCCTCGAGGGATGATAAGTTTCTTCTCAGAGCCAAAGTCTACACCAACTTTCCAAAAAATAGCAGTTAATGGGGCGGCATAAGGAAGGGTTCTGGACTGAGATAGACATGACCCCATTGTTTGAATAGCTACATCCGGCAGGGAAATCTGTATTCTCTTCAGCATACAGTAGAGAAGAAATCTTTGCATCTCTGTCACCCTTTCTCTTCCACTACTCTGTGGTGTGATCATGGAGGTGCAAATGTGGTGGAGCAGTCTATTTAGCGAAGGGAAATGATTGGCTTTGAGACTGCCTAGGTAGGTCTCCCTGACATCGGAGAGATTACTGGGTTTCTCAATCAAGAGTTCATACGCTTCATGCGCATCATACTCAAAATCATGCAGCTGAACTCCTACTTTAGGAACCTTCTATGCTCTGGCAAGCAGCTTATCTGTTATTTCGAACCTTACACCTCTAACACTGGATGTGAGTTTTGGAACAGAAGGTTCATATTTTAAGTTCTGGTAGAACTCTCTGACCAAGGTGGGGTAGTAAGTCTTGTGTGTTGAGACAAACGACCACCAGCCCTGATGGTCCAGTATAGGAAACAGCTGAGGAAAAACTTCGAGCATATGATGATCAGTAGCATCAACGTACCGGGAAATAAGAACCTTCAGAGGTTCTTCCATGGTGACTGTACGCGAGCTACCAGCAACTTTCTGACCGGTTGCAGAACCTGAAGATAAGCCCTTCCGCTTCTCTTTTCTGACTGCGAATGTCTTTAACCTTTTGGTTGGCGGACTTGGATCCCGTGGACCCGTCTCCTTCCTTCTTCCCCTTTCGCGAGCTACTAGAGAGTGGGACTCCATAGTGACTCTTGCTGGTTCTGAGCCTCTTGGTTGTTCCTCTGCCCTCTGCTTCCCTTTTTGAGTGGATGCTGGAGAATCCATGGCACGGAGATGAATCGAGCAGGAGAGAGAGCTGAGAGGATTCTTGGGGGACACGAGAGGTCGAATGACAAAAGAGGGTTTTGGAAAAAAGTGAAGAAGAGCAGCGGTCTCATTTCGCTTTTAAAGAGACACCGAGGACCCTTTAAGTGAACATTTCAGCCGGTTCAAGTGGGTGAACCGGGTAAAGAAGATATGAATAAGAAGCAATGCGTGGACGCAGAGAGGGGCATTGCGTCTATGCAGTGAGGCAAGTGAACCGAAAAACACAAGATAAAAAGCCAGTGAGGCATAACGCGTTGATGCCAATGTAACATTGCGTCTACGCAGTGATGCAGTTAGGAATGAGATACTCCTCCTTATGCAGCATGATGCATCTAATAATGAAACTCCCCCTTACTAAATGGAGCCTATGAAAAGAATAAGAAGGAAAATTCAATTGGATTTTCAAAGGGATATTATTCGCATAAACCCAAAACATGTTTTCAAAGTCTTCCATTATAAGAGCTTATGAATGAACTTTATTAACAGCGTGGTTTAATTATGATGTATGTAGAGTTCATCAGTAAAATTCTGTATTGATATCTAAAACCATGGTTTAATAAAGATGAACCAAGCCCTCATAATTATCTTGATTAATCTCTCTTTCTCTTACACAATCAAATCTGTTGACTTCTTTCAGAGTTACATGCACTAGTATTGAAGTCAAGTAATTATGAAGTCATATGATTTTGTCTAGGGTTGAAGCAATTTGATTTGTGTATCAATATTCAGATATTTCACTTTATTCAACAATTTTCTTGCTCCAAATTTTACGAGCACTCTAGTTCAGTGCACACATTGTAACTAGAGGATATACCTTGATCAGAGGCCAATATCCCTAAGCCCTTAGTGTGACTAACTGTCATGCTTTATGTGAACAGAGTTAGCATTTACACATCATGACACACTACAAATTATTTTCTAATGAGTGAGTTGTATTTCTCAGTGTGCATGCCATTGCTCTGCCTGAGTTTCAATGAATTTTATCAGAGTTAACGAAGGCACCTCATGACACAGTCCTTTGGACTTGTGTTTCTCAGTGGCCAATGTCATTGCTCTGACAGAATTAACCCTTTAGACATTTCAGAGGCATTCTTTTGCTTCAAATCAATAATAGTTTCATGTACTTAACCAATTAAAGTCATGTATTCAAAAGTGCAGATTTCAGAAATTTTTCACAAGACACAGCATGAAACAAATGGTTAAGGTTTATTAAACATGCTTCAGATATTTTAAAGAGATTTTAAAGCCAAACTCATTGAGTACATTAAACTTAAACCACATGAGTTATTTCAGTCATTCATAAAAATGTATAATAGAAGATTTCTAGTTCAAGAATTTTCAGATTTCTGATCGAGATAGTCCCATTGAAATCTTCATGACAGACTTATAGAATTCTGAAGCCAAATGATACCAATTGATAGGAGAAATACCAATTGTTAAGAGAGATTGTGAAGCTCAAAGTTTTCAAAATATGATTAAGGTTTGTCAACAGAATCAATAGGAAAGGATATGCAATGAGTTCTGACACAAGTAAGCATTTGGCAACCTACATGCAATGCATTGACTCCCCCTTACAATATGCATTCAAACTCTCTTTTTGACATTTTCAATATAAGGGGATACAATGCACTATATGTATGCAGGGACATGCAAAGACTCGACATTGAATTGCTATGCAAGGATATGCAACTAACTCCCCCTGAAAACATACAATGTTTACACTGAGAACTGAACATATGTTACCAAATGATTCATGCACATTCAGACTGTCCTAAGCAGCAAGATGACCCATGGTACTAGGCGGAGCACTTGGTCTAAAGGACCACCTCACACATAGTAAGAACCTCCAGACAGACCTCCCTGCCCTTTGGTACCTTACCATTTATATACCATTGAGGTCATGCATGATTATTCAACATGCAGTCCTATATGCAATTCAGAATTTCAGTGAGCTATTGCAACACACATGATTCAAGTCACACTCATAAGCAGTTCAGATTTTTCAGACAATTCAAAAGGCAATTTGTTTTCAGAGTCTATGCATAACACAATTATCAAGCAATTGTAATTAGCCTATGTATGCATCAGATACAGACAACCCTTCTTAATCTGATGTTTGCACAGAACTCTCGGCAAATGTATGATCAGAAAATAATGCACATGGCAACTGATGAATGAAAAATGCAAAAACAGATTTAACTTGCCATGCAATAAAACTAAAAACAAGGACAGCAGGAAGTTTACCTGAAAGAAAAATCAGTATGGGGTTTTTCTTCTTGAGTGCCTTGGATCATTACCCCTTTTTATTCCAGTCCCAAGGCACACCTGCATAGCAATGTTATTTTGCACAAACAGGTACCCAAGAAGTCTTGGGTCCTGATAAAATAGTATTACTCCTAGCAGGTTTTCTTGGCACTTTTCTAGGAGCAGTTTTCAGATCTGATTTATGCACATTTTTGTTAGCATGAATTCTATGTGCATAAGCATGAGGTTTCTTGTCAACAGAATAAAAATTATGTTTGCCAAAACCAGTTTGGTTTTGATATCCTGCCAGCCAACAGGTTGCAGCCCTGTGACCTGGCTTCCCACAGTTATAGCATGAAAGTTTTGGAAATTGTCTTACAGGGAATTTAGCATGTTTGAGATTCACATTTCTACCCTGAATATGCCAACAGTCCTTGACTGTATGGCCAAACTTCTCACATTTGAAGCACTCATTATGCTTGCTTCTAAAAACATTATTTCCAAACATATTTCCATTAGCAGGGAGTTTAAGAGTTTTAGAATTGAGTTGTCTACCCTGAGCATGTCTACAGTGGGCTGCAATGTGGCCCATCTTGCCATAGTGAAAGCATGAATTAGAACTTTTCTTACCAGCATTCAGCCAGCATTCAAATCCCTTATGACCAAATTTTCCACAATTAAAGCATGTCATATGCTGGTTTATTGGAACAGACTTGTTCTTGTTAAGAGCATGATCGTTTGCATGAAATTTATTCTTATCACTAACAAACCAGCATTGTGAAATTTTGTGTCCTAGTTTACCACAATGAAAGCACTCAATTCTCCTTTTCTGAAATGAAGGATTTTTATCATGATATCTCCTAACATTCTTATTATCCTTCTCCATCAACTTACACTCATGCATCAGATGTCCAACTTTATGACAGTAATGACAGATAGTCTTCCTTTTAGATGCATGTGAGTGTGTGTGAGGACTGTGATCAGCATGCACTGATGAAGCCTTTTCATTTTTTTTCTGATTTACAGTCCTTTTCTGGTTTTTATCCTCTTTTCCTATTTTCTTAGCCTTGTACTGAGTTGGAGATGAAACAGAAGGCTTCTCCTGTTCAGAGGATTTAACAAAGATAGTTTTCAGGTTGGCTCCATCGGCCTTCCTCATGACTGGACTATAGCCCAGTCCGTCTTTCTTCAAATTATTCTTTGTTCCCAGTATTTTCTGAACAATGGCTGTTTATCTTTAGAGGTGGTGGCTACGTCTGAACCACTTACAAAAGATGTCATAACTTTGTTCTGAAGTTCCTTCTTGTTTATCTTATTGTAGCCCAGCCCTTCCTTCCTAGAGTTGATTTTTATACCTAGTAGCTTGTCTAAGTTTTTCTGCCCATCAACAAATTTAGACAAGGAGACTGTCAAATCCTGAATTTCATCTTCCAAAGAGGAAATATGTAGCTCATAACTGGCAATCTCTTGTTCACTGCAATTCACACATTCAGTTAACACCTTGTTAGCAGTTTTATATTTGTCAATTTCCTGTTCCAGATTGCTCAGTTTATTAGAATCTTCAACACAAATACTTTTTCCTCTTTCCAAAGCTAGAAGTCTCTCTGACATAGTGGAATTCAACATTTTTAATTTTTCATTTTCTTCCTTAAGCTTGTCATTCTGAATTAACTCATTTATTAGAGTCTGATCTTCTGAGTTAGTTTCAAGTTTTCTTCCAGCCTTGAATTCCTTCAAATCTTTTTCCTTCTTTTCAATATTTTTCTGTAATTCCACATTCACAGATTTGATGGCTTCAAGTTTTTCAGCAAGCAGGTTTTTCTCCTGCTTAAGTTTCTCTGATTCTTCTTCATCTTCTTTGGAGATTTTTCTAAGAGATTCATCTTCAGATTTTAGCTTATTTAGTTCAGAGTAAACACATTCGAGTTCCTTCTTCAGTTTTGCATTCTGATTTTTATACATATGATTATCAGACAGACATGCATCATGAAATTGCTTCATACTCGTACAATTTTCACATGAAGAGCTAGAACCATCTACCCGAGTACCCTTCTTCAACTTTTTATACTGTTTTCTTAAGCTCTCATGTGACTCTAACAATTCAGCATATGCATTATCCCAATCATCAAGAGAAAAGTTCTCGAAGAGATTTACCTCATCATCATCATCTTCATTTTGGCTGCTGCTTTGATTGCTTCTGTCAGCCATCATGAAGCTTGTTTGATTTCCTTTCCCGGCTCTCTTCATCATTTCCAACATATCCCTTGCAGATCTGCAATCAACGAAACATGAGTGAAAGGCTTTGTCAGTGGCTGCTTTCATCAGATTTATAGCTGTCTGATTCTCCTCATACATTGCTTCGTGACTGTCAGTCCATTTGGACTTTTTCTTTGGTAATTTATGAGGGCCATGTGAAATCACTTTCCACAGGTCTGGATCAACAGATTTAACATAAGCACGTAAGGCACTGTGCCACTGGTTGAAATCAAAACCATTGAAGACGGGTGGACAAGCCATTGAAGCAAATAGCAGATAAATTCAACGCAACAGGAATATTGATGCACTAAAAGCAAATTAGCACCTAAGACCGCAAGATCGAATCTGCAGGTCGCTGGACCTTGTATGCAGAAACCTGCTCTGATACCAACTGTTAGTATGCTTGGCCCGGATACAGAGGGGGGTGAATGTATCCTGCTACAATATATAGCCAAATTAAAAACTAGGATGCTAGAGAAAGACACAGGATAGAACTAATTCATTTCAACTCAAATACAAACTCATGGGCGAGCCTATCCAAGCATCTAGCGGAAGCAATCAATCAATCAAGCCACTACACAAGAGATTTTAGGTGGTTCGGTCCACAGACCTACATCCACCCCTCACTCCCAACCGGAGTGAGGCTTCCACTAGCTCAAGCTAGAACGCAGACTTAGTCTGCAAATAGTTGCTGCCACACAGCTTGACCAGGGGAATAGCCTCCCCTCTTCCTCCCAACCGGAGGGTAACCCACAAGTGACAACCTGTCACTTGCAACCTGGAGATCAGATCTCCCTTCTCCTGAACCAACAGGAGGAACCCGATCCCCAACAGGGCAATCGGAAGAACAAAGATGATCAGAAAACAAAGGAAAAATAATAAAGAAAAATAACACAGCAATCAGAAAGCTGTAAAAGATGAAATGCACAATGTGGCTCTCAATGGAGCTGACTAGCCTGGATCTGATCCACGGTCCAGTGAAGATAGATCTTCAAGCAACTTCTTCCTTCTTCTCCACGAGCTCTCTCGCTCACTCTCTTTCTCTCTTTCTTTCTCTTCTGCTCTCTTAATCTCTCACTCTTAATCTCTCTTTCTTTCTCTTCTACTCTCCTAATCTCTCACTCACTACTCTCTCTTCACGGCTTCTCTCTTCTATCTCTTCTTCCTCTCTTTTCCTTCTTTTTCTCTTCTTCTGGATCGAAGGGCTTTCTGCTCTTCAGGCTTCTGCTTCAATCTATCTTCATCTGAAGACGAAGGATACTTTATATACCAGTAGCAGCAGCAGCAGCAACGTGTGTGGCTTCCACAGTTCTCACCCTAAGAATTCGGACCACGTGGCAGCATCCAGCAGGCTGTCAGAACACGTGTCCTCATCTGGGCACTCTCCTTATCCTCGGATCACGTGCCCAGCACCAGTACGCTCAGCAACTGGAGTTAGATGGCATCAACTCACTTGCTCCAAAGGGTTGACGCAACCATCAATTATCTTCGACCTTTTTAACCGCTGCGTCGACTCCATCAGCCTGTTGCGTTGACGCAACGGTATCGGCAGTACAGTGATCAAGTCTTCAACAAATGGGCGTGCTGCGTCGACGTTATCAGCATGTTGCGTTGACGCATTGAACATGTACATTTGTATACTGGCGTCTCTTAAGCCGCTGCGTCGACGCTGCTTGTTGATGGCGTTGACGCAGTGGAAGATATCATGAAAGTTTCGTTGCTTGTAAGAGTCTCTGCTTTTTCTAATTGCTGCGTCGACGCTGCTTGCTTGTGGCGTTAACGCAATAGAAGACATCGTGAAAGCTTTGTCTACTGATGCGTGGACGCTTTAAGCTTCAGGCGTCGACCCTGTTCCCTTCAGCAACAATAATGAAGTGTATAGACTTAGTGTTAACGTGAAGCATTGTATAGACTTAACCAATGTATATAGTTGAAGATCTAACAATCGAGTGTATAGAGTTAGTTATGTGAGCATGCATTGTATAGACTTCACACAAGAAGACAAACAGGCTGTACAGACTTGGAGAGTTGAATCCAGTGTACAGACTTGTTGATATCAAACGAAGAGCTTCCAGTGTATGGACTTTGCAATGCAAACAACAATGTATAGACTTGGAGAACTGAAGTCTAGTGTATAGACTTTGGAGAACTGAAGTCTAGTGTATAGACTTGGAGAACTGGAGTCTAGTGTATAGACTTGGAGAACTAGAGTCTAGTGTATAGACTTGGAGAATTGAAGTCTAGTGTATAGACTTCATCAAATGAAGAGCTTCAAGTGTATGCACTTTGCAATGCAAACAGCAATGTATAGACTTTGTTAAGAAGGTGCCCGATGTACAGACTTGAAGAAGATATGCCAATGTACAGACTAAATGGATCCAGCTGATGTATAGACTTTGTGCCCAAGCTATCAATGCTCTGATGCGTCCACTCCACTTGAACGTTGCGTTGACGCACAAATTCACCAAGGGGCTTCTTTCTTGAGTTTGCACTGCTGCGTCGACGCTTCCATTTGATGGCGTTGACGCAATGAGCACCCTGCAACCCCTTTGAACTATTAAACAGTTATTAGGAGGTTAAGTGTCTATATCCAAAATCTTACTGTTGTCATCATCAAAACCAGGAGTACAACATTCGCCGGTACCAGCCCCCTCTTGCTTTTGCCCGCACCCCCTCTCGGGTTTTCACGCAGCGGGATACCCAATTTTGCCTGTAGCGCACTTTCGGGTTTTCGCCACAGCCGGGTTGTTGCCATTTTTGCCCTTGTCCCCGTGTAGAGGCAAGTCCGGCGAGGTATCTCTATTTTTAACCACATTTTTCTTTTTTTTCTTTTTTTTTGACTAGCGGGTGATACGCGAGTGTCGGCTAGGGCCCAGAGCCTTGCACCAGAATGTAAGGCGTATTCGTTGGCAAGGAGAAAATGCCAGCGCAACGGGAGAATTCGTGCCGGTTCGGACGTAATGTCCATAATGGCAATATTGCATGGAGTGGGTGGCTAGGGGACGGGGCCTTGCACCAGAAAGGGTTTTATTCACTACCAAGGGGCGAATGGCAGTGCAAGGATAGGGGTCATGCCGATCCAGGCGTAAGGCCCGTGGTGGCAATTCTGTGTGACGAGAGGTGGTTGAGGCACGAGGCTACGTGCGTGGGAAGGCCTTGGCAGGGTAGTGGTGCCCTTGCCGGGGTAACGTCGCAGGGGTAGAGTTGTCTTTGCTTGTGCGGACGCCCGTATATGCATAGGGGCGTGCGGATGGAAGGAATACATCTATATTTATGTATATATCTATGTGTATGTTCACATGCATATAGATGCGTATATATATATATATATATTACTATTGTTGTCGTTCTCCCCTTTTTCTTTTCCCTTTTTTTTATTTTCTTCCTCTCTTCTCCTTTTTGTTTTCTCCTCTTTTATTTGTCTTCCCTCTTTTCTCCTTTTTGTTCCTCTCGTTTCCCCTTTTTGTTCCTCTTTTTCTCTTTTTTTTTCTTTTTTTTCTTTTCTCTTCCCTTTTTTATTCTCCCCTTTTTTCCTCTTTTTTTTCTTTTGTTTTCTTTTGTTTTCTTTCTTCTCTCTTCTTTTTTGAACCTATAAAAGGGTGGGGGTGGCACGAACGGGCCACCCCCCTCTCATTCGAACCTCCCCTCTTCCCTCTCTCTTTCTCTCTTCAACGGGCGAACCCCCCCTTTTTTCCTTCTTCCCTCTCCTTCTTCTCCGTCATCGAGCGGCACCGCCGTGGCCGTCGCCCTCGTCGTTGTCATCGTCGTGGTGAGGGCATCACCATGGAAGCCCCCCCCCCGCCTTCTTTCTCCGTTCTCCCCCCTTCCCCTTTTTTTTCCTTTTCTCCCCCCTCTTTTGTACGGGGCGCGGTGAGGCCCTAGGCCTCCTCCCCCTCTTCTTTCATCATTTTTGTTTCCCCTTCTTCTTCTTCCCTGTCTCCGGTGTCACGGGCGGCCGTCGGTGAGTGTGCATGAGGGCGCACCGGGGAGAGGGCGTTGGAGCACGTCGGGGGAGAGGTCCTAGAGCGTGCCGGGGAGGGCCCTCTTGGGTGTGCCGGGGAAGCCCATTCAGGGCGTGCCGGGGAGCGGGCACCGAGCGTGTCAGGGAGGGATGCTGGCAACTGTGCCGGTGAAGGCACGGAGGAGTGTGCCGGGGAAGCACTGTTGGGGTGTACCGGCGAAGGTGCCTGTGGAGTGTGCCGGCGAGGGACCACCCCAAGGTGTGCCGGGGAAGGGCATTTAGGGCGTACCGGTGAAAACCCCCAGGAGGGAGTGTACCGGCCAAGAGACCAGGGGACTTTTAGCTGGGGAAGAAGACTTCTTCGATAGGCGTACTTCTGGTGTTGCCTTTCGGGGCCCACCATGACTTTGTTGGGGCCGTCACTCCTTGTGGGCGCGCACCCGTGTTTTCCCTTACGCCTTTGGCCTAGGGGAAACTCTGCCGAAATTTCGTCAGAAATTGGCAATGTTTTATTTATTTTACTTGTAGTAGAGTCCCCTTACAGTCTTTCATTCCCTTTTGTCTGTGGCTTATTCTGATCTTCTATGTGTTGTTTTTCTTTGCAGATAAATGGCTGCCCCAAGTGGTTCCTCTGCTCCTGCTGCTGCTATCGGTGCCGACCTCATTCCGCGTGGTCCAGTGCCAGCGGTCACATGGCTCAACGTGGAGGACCTAGACCGAGAGCATGCGGAGATAGCCGCCTTAGCAGAGTCGTCCGGGTCTGCCCGGGAGACCATGGACTTCGGCAGGCTGGCCAGGGTCGAGGGCGGCTTCACGTTCGACCGGGCCACGGGGGAGTACAGGAAGGACTTCCCGAAGGATAGACACCTGGTTCGGTTTTTGAAGCATTTTTGCTCGCGGGAAGGGCGAGACTTCCGGGCTGTGAGGAGTGCCGAGCGGGGCATCCTGCAAGCCCGAGATAGCTTATTATACAGTGTCCCCCGGAGCATCCCAATGTACCTGGTGGGAGAGGCCAGAGAGTGGAAGCCCGTTCTGGGGATTGAGGGGGTGCTGCTAGCCGAAGACAAACTGGTGCAAGCACCTTAATTCACTCCGGTAAAATGGGACATGTCCGCCGGAAAGGTGCACGGCGAGTCGCCCCGATTCGGCTTATTCTTGGCTCCCCTAAAATGGGGCTACAGGGAGGAGCCATTTATCTTGGACTGCTTAGCCATCAGGTTCATGTATGAACTATCACTTGGCTGGTTCGGGGAGCTGAAGCTACAAGATGCACACAGCTTCCGCGAAGGAGCGGTGGAGTTTACGGAGTAGGTGTTGTTCAATTATGCTCCGTTGCTGGTCCGAGTTGGTATCTACCATAGTGTGTACGCCTCCCGGTATGGCTACCCCATCTCCAAGGGTCTTTGTTGTGGCATGATAGAGGTGTTCAGTGCGGAGACCAATACTTTCTACATGGCAGAGGGTGAGACTTCACTTGATTTGTGGAGCCTTAGTCAGCTGAGCGGCTTGCCCCTCGACGGGGAGCCTTATGAAGAAGTATGCCTCCCCGATCTGATCAAGGATAAAACCAACGGGGATGGCTATTATTCTCTCGGGTATTCGTACCGGTACCTTATGAAGGCGTACCAGGAGTTATACCAGCTGTCACATGGTGGGAGGCAGACCGCCCGTGGAGACAAGAAGAGGGTGCGTCTGACCCTGTGGTTGCAATACTTCTACGATGGGCTGAAGCAATATGACGAATTTCCTTGCGTCGGGACCGCCGTCGCTCGCAAGAAGCGTGCGAAGCCCAAGCTTGATGTGAAGATCCCCCCCAAAGGGCGTCGGAGCAGGCCTAATCCGATGGGTGTCGACCCGCAGACTCACTGCGTCACCTATCTCGTCTATTGGCTATGTTCATTTGCCATGCCATATGGGGATGAGACGGTGATTCGACCGGACGCTATCTTTCCGGCGTGTCAGATGGCGTGGGGAATCACACTCTCCCTGTGCCCGACAACCCTTTGTTTGATCTACAAGGCGTTGGGGGACGTCAGTACTCATCAGTTCCCGAGACAGGCCCGCTACATATGTCCGCTGCATTTCTTCAATGCGTGGGTCTGCTCGCTGTTCCCCGAGTTCGCCCCGCGAGCCCTTCACGACTGGGGGCTGGTGCCGAGAATGCTGGAGTTCGCCAGCGCAGAGTCGGCTTCTACTTCCATGCGGATGTACGACATTCGGGGCCGGTTGACAACGGTTCCCCGGGACGCGACTGGCACTATTCACTTCTTGACGCTGGCCACGCACTCAAGCCCTCTGGTGAATAACAAGAGGGAATGCAAAGATGACCAGGTGGAGATGTACGTCCACCCTATCAGCCAGGAGAATGTGGTCCGCCCGTTGCTGGAGCCCGAGCTGAGGGACTGGTCGTTGTCTATTCGCCCAAGCTTGTTGGCATTTAGGAAGGGGGACAATGTATTACTAGAGCCGTACTACCCCTTCCGATTTGGCCGGAACTTCGGATATGATCAGCATATCCCTAGCTATCATGCACAGTTCGGCCTGCCCTCTCGGAACATCTGGGGAAGTTCAGTTGCCGAGCACGCCAGGAGCTGGTGGGACTTCTTCCACCGGGCGGACTCTGCCTTCTTCAGGGTGCCAGCCCCGGGTCGCATCCCCAGAGTGACCCAGGATTACATCAAGTGGTGGAACACCCGGACGGCCTTCTATCGATTGCATAAGACCGACTGCTGGGATGGGGCTGAGAGGAGGTTCCTCAGCAGGCAGGCGGTACCGGTGCTTGACATCGAGCCAGATCATCTTCTTCGGCTCAAGAACAAGCAGGAGAAGGAGGTGGCGGCATATATGGCCGCCCGTCGGGAAGCCCGGGACGCGAGGCCGACGCCGAAAGTAGAGTTGCCTCCGGTAGCGAAGGACGACTATAAGAAGACATTGAGGGATCTTTGCCGGATAGGGAGTGACCGTCTGGAGCTCATTAATTACCCGCTCCCCATGGAGGAGGAGGGCACCCCCGCAAAGAGCTGGCGTCCAGAGAGGGACCTGATATGCCCATACCGCACGTTTATGAGGCGGGAGGAGAGGAAGCCCGAGAATTATAAGGACACCACATGGCTGTATGTTCTGCTACGGGTGAATGGGCTGAAGATCGAAGATCAGACGGCCGCCATCCTGGGCAAGCGCATGCACATCCCGTATTATTATGCCGACGGGTGGGGCATAGACCACTTCAATCTTTTCTGCCACCTCTCTTCGAAGAAGCATGCGGATCTGGCTAGCCTCACAGACCGGTGCCAGAAGGTCGAGGACGTATGCTGGCTGGTCCGAGAGGCGGCGCGTCGAAATAAGGAGCCGTCCCTGAGCTACTGACCGATAACACTTCGGTTGTACACCGGTCCTCACGGTATTTAACCTTTCCATCTCCTTTATCCTCATTGCTGCGACCTTAGCAAGTTATCGGATGCTAATCATATGCGTGTGTCTATTTTGACAGACCATCCTGACAGCGTGCAAATGGCGACGTACCGGAACTTCCTTCGACTCGTCCAGAAGCCCGCCTATTTTGAGGCGGCACTACCAGCTCTGACTACGGCTCCCCTGCCCAAGGCTGCGAAGAGGTCCCGGGCCAAATCGCCTGTGAAGAAGGCGGTAGATGCTGCTAAAGCGGCCAAGCAGCGGGACGCGAAGCGGTGAAAAACCGAGGCGGCTAAGGCTTCGACGACCGCTCCCCCAGCACCACAAGTCCCATCTTTTGAGGAGTTTGAGGGTGCCCGGACCGGGCCGAGCCAACCTACTGGTTAACCTCTCCTACCATCAGAGTATCTTAAGGGTTCTCTCTCTTCTTTTTTTTATTTTGAGGCAAGATTTTGACACCTGAATGTCTCTTTTGTCCCAGTCTCTGTGGAAGGGCTCGCGCCCACGCCCATTCCCGACGTGGAGGAGCCGGTTCCTGCGCCCGTCCCTGATGTGGGTAAAGCTGCAGCCGTGGTAGGGGCGACCTCGACGCCAACTCTCACTCCCCCACCACAAGCCAAGGGGAAGTCCCGGGCAAAGTCGCCTGTTAAGAAAGCATTGGCCACCGCCAAAGTGGCTGGGCGGCAGGAGGCAAAGCAAAGGAGGGCAGAGGTCTCCCCGGCCTCGGCGACCATCTCCCCGGTGGTTCCCATTCCGTCTTTTGAGGAATTTGACGTCACTCGGACCGGGCCGAGCCACCCTGCGGGTGAGGCTTATCGACCGCTGACATCTTTCCGTATTTATTTATTTTCCCGGGTGAGCCCTTTATATGCATGTGACCATTGCCTCTCTTCCTTTCAGACGGTGCGAAGAAGCCGTCACTTGTGCTGATCCCAGGCGAGGGGGCGGCTACGGCTCCTGAGAAGGCCTTGCTTGCCGAGGAGACCCGTGGGTCATCCCGCGCTGTAGGAGCTGAAGAGGGTATTTGTCTTTGTCGGCCCACTTGATTCCTTTCATTCTTTGGGAGCCAACTGGGTTTGATATGACCCATCTTTCCCTCTCCCTTTTTATACGACAGGCGTAGCTGGGGCAGTTACTAGGCTATTTGGGCCTCGCCTACATCTCCCGGCGACGCAGCTGTACATGAGGAAAAGGCTGAAGTCAGTCGTACCCGCCTGATCCAGCCCGCGGGGGGATGCGCCAGTCATTGACCTCGAAGAGGAGGTCCCTTTGTCGGTAAGGGAGGAACCCGTGGTGGCTGAATCTTCATCAGGTGAAGAGGTAGATTACAACTATTCCTCCGATGAAGTGGCTTATGACAAGGGCGTGTTTGAAGCATTGGGGCTGCCCGAACTGGTCTTCAAGGCCCCCTTACTTGCTGGCTCCTCAAGCTTTATGGGGAGGGCTGCTGTAAGTGTGAGCTTGCTTGGGCCGGACCCCCCCTTTTTCCATAGTGGGCTAATGATCTCGTTCTTGTTGTCCTCGGATTTTCAGGAGCTTACCCAGCCGGAGGTTGTGGAGAAGGCCGCTCCAGTTACGCCGGTCGACTGCCGGGTGGAGACTGATGTGGGCTTGGGCAGGCTAGCCCTTTTATTCGACGCCCTTCAACAGGAGGCATCCCCAGAGCCTCCGAGTACTACCGAGACGGCAGACGAGCCTCTGGACGAGGGGGAAATTGCGCCCGAAGGTAGCCTCGTCCCGGTGGACGAGGTAAGAGCGTGGGTCTTCTGATTCCTCCTGCCTTTTGACTTTGCGAGATCTGCTCCAGGCAGTGGGTGGCTAACCATACTCTATATGGTCAGGTGGTGACAACGGCAGGGAAGACGCCCGGTCGTGCCCAGAAGGCTGTCGCGAAATGGAGATCGAATATTGGCCCCATAGCGGTGGAGGGATTGGCTTTAGTCACGGACTTGGGGGCGGAGAGCCTTGCAGTGCACGTGGAGGCGGGACGCCTACCCCGGCTGATGGTTCCACTTCCGCCCTTCCCGAAGCTCCCGGCCCAAATGGAGGTGATGCGACACGCCTAAGGATGATGATGCTCTGATAGCAATTTGATGAGACACGACCCCTCGGACCTAGAATTGCAAGCAACCGAACCGAACGGTGGGCCCAGTCAAGCGGGTTCACTCGCGTCGCGCACACCCGGGTCCGTAGGCGGACCGGCGATGATGGGGAGGGTCCGAGGTTGGACCTCAAGGTTCCAAGGGTATGGACAGCTAGGGATGGTCCCCAATGGGCCAGGGATGCCCAATTTCAAGGGAGGCCGGCACGCCGAGGGCGTGGGTTGTAGTGTCACACTCTCAACTCACTCCGCAGTGTTCACACAATTCAATGGCGTTTGAGACCGGGCGCTCACCTCACCACCGACGGTCAACTAGAAACAATACTAAGACAAGCAAAAGTAAAACCAGCAAAGGAAGTGGCCAGAAGCTCACCTGATCGGCGTGAGGACGCCGATCCCGGCCGGAGACGAGGGCGAGAGGGGAAGCGTGGGCTACCCGCACGCCGCGCCGATGACGCTTCGGCCGCTTACCTGCTAGTACAATCACTATGCCCTCACAGAGGGGGTGGACTAGGGGTGGGGAAATGAGGTTACAAACCAAACACTACCTCCACGTAGGGAGGGGCGCTAAGCCGGCCAGGCGGGGAAAGGAGTTATGCTTGATTAGCGCCGATGAAGCACCCCGCCGAATCTACCCAGGTCTGGGACAGCAGGACAGGGGGTCAATGTAGTCGTCGCTGTGCACTCCTCCGAACTCAGAATTTTGATGAGACTGGCACTGAAACGACGCTGGCGGATCCAGACACGTCTGTGAATTTTTGTGGGCAGTCCTGAAGTCATCACCGGCTGGGGTAGGCTCTGGAACAGGGCCCGTGCACTCAGATTCGTACTGTTCCAAGGGTGCAGCAGCAGATGGATGTAGTCACCACGATCGCTCCTGAAGTCCAATTGATGCGAGACCAAGTCAAGGACGACCTTGGACGAGTGTTGTTCGAACAGCAACCAAGAAGAGCACCAGACAATGTCGGGGTGGTGAGGAGGAGTCCGTTGAGTGAGGGGGGGTCATGGCAGGACATGAACGATCTGTTCTGTGCGCCCGGGAGAGAAAAATTGGAAAGGCTCTCCCTGATGCCGAAAGGGATGCCGCTTGTTGGTGATGGTAGATGCCTTGTGGTAGCAGCACTCGGCCAAGTGGAGCCTTCAGAAGTTGAGGGGTGTGGACATGGTAGCTTCTACACTGCAGCTCTGGTCCAGGTTCTGGTCCCGGTTGCACAGTCGGACGAGAATGGGCACCACGATCTGTAGTGAAGTTGGAACGAGACGATTCCACCTCTCCTACGAATAAGACTGGAAGACCTTTCCGACGATGTATGGTGCACCTCCAGATGACATCGGACAGCATCGGGGCAGTCTCGGCAAGTCGGGCTCCAACTACTGCCTGCGAACTGAGATGGATAGGGTGATGAAAGGTGATGGGAGACGGAGTAGATGGGGTGGGAAATGGGGTGGATGGGTGTGGGGGTGACACCTGACTATGTGGGGGTCTGTTAGGGGGTGATTCAAGGTGTGGGAAGGGTAGAAAGGGGGCTGGGAGGTGGTCTAGCAAGTGGAGGGAGGGGGAGATGCGAATTTGGGTTGGGAAGGAGAGAGGGAGGAGAGATCTCTCCTTTGTTTTGAATGGTTGGTTAATGGAGGGGTTAATGGGGGCCTAGGGAATGGGAAGGGTTGCCTTGGGGAGGGGAAGGGGTGCTTGGGAGAAGGGATTCTCCCTTGGGAAAATGAAAGGTTGTATGGGGAAGGGGAAAGGTTGCTTGGGAGGAGGGAGAGGTGCCTAGGAGAAGGGGATTCCACCTAGGGGTTGGAGGAGACTTAAATGGGAGGTATGGGGAAGGGGGAGGGGTCTTAATTAGAGGTGAATAGGGAGGAGAGAGAGTGAATTTCAAATTTGGGGGTGGGGAGGAGAGAGAATGGGGTTTGCCCCCTTTAGAGAGAGAGAGAGAGAGAAATAGAGAGAGAGAGGTAGAGAGAGAGGCACAAATTCTTGTGGCAATTTTATCAATACTTCATTAGCCTCCAAATGAGGGATTGGGGTCCTATTTATAGGAATCCCACATTTTCACATAAGTCCCTGACTTTTGGACTACTAACACTTAACCAAGGGGAAGGGGGCGCCCCTGGGCCTAGCCCATATAATTGGGCCCATTAACCAACATAATGACTCTAGACTTAGGTAAATAGCTACCTAACCTAGGTATTGGACTCAAATAAAAGGAAAAGTACATGATAAGAAAATGAAAATTACATCATATGACTCGAAATATAGTGGCGGACAAGATGTAGCATAGCTGGCGAGCATTTGGATCCTCGAACAAAGGGGAAAGCTGGTGATGTCCTCATCATACCCCCGGGGTGCGGAGAACTCGACTCCGTCGAGTATGGGCCCACCGGGGGAGCGGTCCTCCAAAGCAGCTCAGGGCGACCCTCAACCTCCAAACTCAACCCGCATCTGCGACCAGGGGACGGTCCTTCATCCTCTCAAGGTGGCTGGGGCACACCCTCTTGCTGGCGATGGAACCCTACTTGCATAGTATTGCCCCTATGTGCACACGTCGGGCTCTCAAGGCTATTTTGTGGTGGCTCTCCGGGGTGTCCCTCTTAAAGGAAGGTATAGGCTCAAAGCACTCACTAGGATCCACCGCGGTGCCCATATAGGGTGTCGGGTCTGCCACGTGAGAAGTGGGGTATATCCCATAACCCATTGGTAAATTCAATCCACAAGCTGTGTTGCCAAAGCCATTAGGAACAGGGAAAGGTCCAAGTCCTCGTGCCCTCGAATAGGAGGTGACCCTAAGGTAGAGCCGCTCCAATGCCATCATCACCAAATCACCTACTTGAAATTCCAAGTGGCGCTCACGAGCTCTTATCCGCTCTTTGTGAACCTCACCGCTTATTGCGAATTGCTTGCATGTATTCGTATGCCATGCACTATGATGCGGTGTGGGTGTGAAGAGCTTGGTGTGTAAAGGTGGACCGGGGCAACCGTAAATTGACCTATCATGCTGTGATGCCATGTGGACCTTGATGAACTTAGGTGGACCGGGGCAACCACTAGTGGCCCTATCATGCATGGGCTTCATAACAATGGTGGGAGGGCCATGGTATCTGTAGGAGAACCTATCACACAAAGTGGTGATGAATGCCGGGGGACCTGGACACCCGTAGATGCTCCTAACATGCATATGATCAATGATGAATGAGGGAGGACCAACACATCCAAATGTGAGCCAGTCGTGTATTGGGCCTAAAGTGTGCGTGACATGTATGAGATGACTAGGCTTACTAGCCCTACCAAATGATGCAAAATGTAGTGGCACATGCATTCCCATCCAAATGGTTTCTCTTATGTATATGGCTTGGTGTGAGAGTTTCCACTCATAGGGGTCAAAGGGGTCTAGGAAAATGGAGTGGGCTTGGTCCAATAAGGTCGGTTGGGGTAGGAAAAGGTTGGTGGTGAGTAAGGTGGAGGGTATAGGAGGGGATTGAAGGGGTCATGGTAAGGGTCACCTAAGGAGAGGAAATCTAGGTCCTCATGGTCCTCACAACCATTTGATGGCAGACTCTCCTCCTCTAGTAAAGTGATTAGACCAAAGTTTTTGGTGGGATGGTCGGCCATGAATGGAGGACTAGATGTTCTACCCGAGACAAGCAACTCTAGTTTGTGGATAGCAACGGGCTCGTCGGGTGTAGGGAGTAGTAAAAGAAGGTCGCTAGTGTAGCAACCCACAGTGTAAATTGAGGAGATGGATCCGACACATAGGTGTAGGAGGTCAAGGCTCCTAGGTCGGTCGGCTACTATAGTCAACATGCCAGTTAGTTCCATTTGCCAAGCTATACCCTTAAGTAGATCCCACAATGTTTCCACTTGATAGGATGATTGGATTGTGGTGTGATAGGTGGATAAGGGTACTATGGGGAGGTGTTGTTCCATGGAAGGGTAAGCAAGGGGCAGGATAGGGTGAGCCCGATTTTCCACAAGCCATCTAACCAAGGGCCCACTTATGATCAGTTCACTCCAAATTGGGGGTGGCATGAAAGGTGACGTTTCTTCCTCTTTTTGGCCATGACTTTCCTCCAAGATGGGGAGTGGTTCTGGGGTGTTCCCTACTAGGGGGTCGGGTGTGGGGATCATGGTTTCCTCTACCAAAGAGGTGAGTAGGTCCTTTGTGGGTGGGGTGATGATGACTGGCATGTGGTGCTCTTTGGGTGGTGGGTAATGGGGGACTTGGGATAGAATGGGGAGGGGTAGTAGTGGAGGCCTAGGTTGGGCATCTTATAACTCATAGGGGAGGGTGCACCCAATTTGGCTCAATGGGTTTTCTTTGGGAAGGAATGAGTCCTCTTGACCCAATTGGGCTTCATATTCTTCTTCCCAATCTAGGGGAGCCTCATAGACTTCGGTCACCTCCTTAAGTTCCTTTTGGAAAGGGGTGGGAGGAGGATTTGTGGGTTGGGTGGTGGCCAATTTGGTTTGAATGGTGGTGGTGATCGGGATTAGAATCATTTGGGGTGGTGGAGTTTGGGTCTTACGGGTGGTCTTGGGTTGACTGGGAGAGAAAGGAGGAGTGGGAGTGCTCCTCGGGTTATGATTCTCAAGGTAGGAGTGGGAAGGTCGGGGAGCGTAGATCTTCCTAAGCTCGATCTTCATCTCTTCCCATGATCCTACAGGTTCTTACCTCCAAATCCTTCTTAAGCTCACTATGCGTTCCCACTCCTTCTTGGCTTGTCCCCGAAGCCACCCTGTGGCTCTGCGGACTCTAACGTGTCCATAGACCCTAGTCCTGTCAAAGTATTCATCCATGGTTGCCTCCCACTTTAGGTAGGCATTAGGACTAGATCCGTCAAAACTAAGGTCCCCTTGTATGATGATGTCCAGGAGGAGAGGGTCAATCGGACTCTTGTGGAAGGTCGTGTTGGTGGGACTTAACCAATGGGGAGTATACATGATGATGCACTGGGTGGCCCGATGATGACTCTAAATGCGAATGCACCCTAGGACCAACTTGTATAGAGACAAGTTGTGAACTTACTCTGATACCAATTGATGCGACACGCCTAAGGATGATGATGCTCTGATACCAATTTGATGAGACACGACCCCTCGGACCTAGAATTGCAAGCAACCGAACCGAACGGTCGCGCACACCCGGGTCCGTAGGCGGACCGACGATGATGGGGAGGGTCCGAGGTTGGACCTCAAGGTTCCAAGGGTATGGCCAGCTAGGGATGGTCCCCAATGGGCCAGGGATGCCCAATTTCAAGGGCGGCCGGCACGCCGAGGGCGTGGGTTGTAGTGTCACACTCTCAACTCACTCCGCTGTGTTCACACAATTCAATGGCGTTTGAGATCGGGTGCTCACCTCACCGCTGACGGTCAACTAGAAACAATACTAAAACAAGAAAAAGTAAAACCAACAAATGAAGTAGCCAGAAGCTCACCTGATCGGCGTGAGGATGCCGATCCCGGCCGGAGATGAGGGCGAGCGGGGAAGCGTGGGCTACCCGCACGCCGCGCCGATGACGCTTCGGCCGCTTACCTGCTAGTACAATCACTACGCCCTCACAGAGGGGGTGGACTAGGGGTGGGGAAATGAGGTTACAAACCAAACACTACCACCATGCAGGGAGGGGCGCTAAGCCGGCTAGGCGGGGAAAGGAGTTATGCTTGATTAGCGCCGATGAAGCACCCCGCCGAATCTGCCCAGGTCTGGGACAGCAGGACAGGGGGTCGGTGTAGTCGTCGCTGTGCACTCCTCCGAACTCAAAATTCGACGAGAATGGCACTAAAACGACGCTGACGGATCCAGACACGTCTGTGAATTTTTGTGGGCAGTCCTGAAGTCGTCACCAGCTGGGGTAGGCTCTGGAACAGGGCCCCTGCGCTCAGATTCAAACTGTTCCCAGGGTACAGCAGCAGATGGATGTAGTCACCATGACCACTCCTGAAGTCTGATTGATGCCAGACCAAGTCGAGGACAACCGTGGATGAGTCTTATTCGATCAGAAACCAAGCAGAGCACCAGAAGATGTCGGGGTGGTGAGGAGGAGTCCGTTGAGTGAGGGGGGGTCAGGGCAGGACCTGAACGATCTGTTCTGCGCGCCCGGGAGAGAAAAATTGGAAAATGCTCTCCCTGATGCCGAAAGGGACGTCGCTTGTTGGTGATGGTAGATGCCTTGTGGTAGCAGCTCTCGGCCAAGTGGCGCCTTCATAAGTTGAGAGGTGTGGCCGTGGTAGCTTCTGCACTGCAGCTCTGGTCCAGGTTCTGGTCCCGGTTGCGCAGTCGGATGAGAATGGGCACCACGATCTGTAGTGAAGTCGGAACGAGACGATTCTACCTCTCCTGTGAACAATACTGGAAGACCTTTCCGGCAATATATGGTGCACCTCTAGATGACATCGGACAGCACCGGGGCAGTCTCTGCAAGTCGGGCTCCAACTACTACCTATGAACTGAGATGGATAGGGTGATGAAAGGTGATGGGAGACGGAGTAGATGAGGTGGGAAATGGGGTGGATGGGTGTGGGGGTGACACCTGACTGTGTGGGGGTCTGTTAGGGGGTGATTCAAGGTGTGGGAAGGGCAGAAAGGGGGCTGGGAGGTGGTCTAGCAAGTAGAGGGAGGGGGAGATGCGAATTTGGGTTGGGAAGGAGAGAGGGAGGAGAGATCTCTCCTTTGTTTTGAATGGTAGGTTAATGGAGGGGTTTGTTGAAGTTAGATGGAGGGCTCTATCACCACAGGATGTGGATCTAGAGGGGGGGTGAATAAATCAACTGGCTATTTCATTAAATTAGGCCTAGAATCAAATGCGGAATTAGAAGAACACTAAACGAACACAGCCAATGCACCAAATGAAACACACAAGATCTGCTAAACAAGCAATCAAACACACGAGAGGCACAAGGCTTTTAGGTGGTTCGGTCAATCCGACCTACGTCCACCCCACATTCAACTCGAATGTGGATTACTGCTGATACACAGCTTCAATCTGCTGGGCTCTACAGCTTGCCAACAACGGCTGGGGCTTACAGCTTATCCCGACCAGAGGAGCACCCTCTGCAATAGCTGAGCATCACCGCTTACTCTACTGGGCACTACAGCTTAGCCAACCAGAGGAACACCTTCTGCAACAGCTGAGCATCACAGCTTGCTCTGCTGGGCACTATAGCTTAGTCGACCAGAGGAACACCTCTACAACCCGCTGCCTCACAGCTTGAAACCGCTGACTAACAGCTTGATAGAACAAGAGTTTTCAAAGAGAAAATAGCAAGACTGAAAACAAACAAAACACACAATCGAATGGAAGAAAACCAAAATGACTGTAGCTCAAAGTTGAGCAATATCAGCTCTGGTAACTGGACCAAGAGACTGATTCACAAGCTCTCACAATAACTCTCTCAACTCATCTCCTCTCTCCTTCTTCTTCTCTCCTTTTCTTCTTCTCTGCTTTTCTTCTCTCACAGTGGATCTCGGTGGCTGCTGCTTCAGACTGGATGTATATACTTCGCCAACTTCGATCAGCCCTTGCAGAAGATGAAGACTGATATATATATGACAACAGCAGGTGAATAAGGGCGCGTGGCTTCCACGTTTTCCCGCTCAAGGAATTCTCCAGATTCGAGACAATTCCATCCACGTGTCAGCATCTGCACACCTCGTCCTCCTGGGATCACGAGCCATGTCAGCAATCTCAGTAGAGAATCCCTGTCAGACAGAGTATCGGATGATCAGATTAAATAACACTCTGTATAGACTTATCAGAAGAACTGCGTTGTATAGACTAAGTGAACATCAATGCAATGTACAGACTTCGCAAATGAAGGTGCAATGTGTAGACTTCATGAATGAAGATGCAATGTGTAGACTTCAGTAAGAAGATGCAATGTGTAGATTTCGGTGAGACTCAAATGAATACAAGCGATGTATAGACTTTGCCAGGGCATGCATAATGCAATGCGTTGACGCTTCACTACATGCCAATGCATTGCGTTGACGCAATACAATGTGACTTTGAAGGCTGTGAACAACAAGGCATGATGTACAGACTTTGATATAAAGCATGTAATGCAATATGGACAATGTATACACTTAGCCTTTGAGGAATGATGTATAGACTTAGAACGTGAAGACATGCTGTATATACTTGAAGAATAAGCTAGTGTATAGACTTGAAACATCTGAACCAATGTACAGACTTGTAGATGCAAAGCCAATGTACAGACTTGTAGATGCAAAGCCAATGTACAGACTTGTAGATGTGAAGCCAATGTACAGGCTTTGAGCTTCAAAGCACAATGTGCAGACTTTACCACTGTATAGACTTGAGGCTCTGAACGTAGGTAAAGACTGGCAGTCCAATGTATAGACTTTCTGAAAGAACGTCTGTATAGACTTGAAAGATCAAGACGCTAAGGAAGACGGACAAAGTACAGACTTGCTGTAACAGTCTGATGTACAGACTTCATGAAACTCTAGACACTGAATGCTGTACATACTTAGCCCATGCAATGAGATGCTAAATGAGACGGTGAATGAGACGTTGAACTCTGTACAGACTTTGCCCAATGCTTGAGACGCTAACAAAGACGGACGATGTTCAGACTTGCTGAAAGACCGATGTACAGACTTTGCCCAAATGCATGAGACGCTAACTAAGACGCTAGACTCTGTACAGACTTGAGCGATGTATGGGCTTAGCTTCGTGCAAGCTACAGTCCAATGTATGGACTTTGAAGTTCAACTGGTGAGTGTACAGACTTCACCAATGAGACGCTCACTGTACAAACTTGCCTTAGACTCTAAATGAGACGGACAATGTATATACTTATCCAATGCAATGTGGATGTATGGACTTGTCGTGCCTACACATGGCGTTGTACACACTTGCTGCCTGATGCTCATGTGCAGACTTTGATGCCCAACAGCGATGTTCCTGATGCTAATGTGCAGACTTTGATGCCCAACAATGATGTATAGACTTTGAGACTTTGATTGTGTGTTCAGTGTGAAAACAAGATAAAATGCATATAACACACAGACAATATGATAAAGTAATTTCATCAAAACATAAACAGTGTTGCCAATCAATCAAAACAATGTGTTTCCATATGAAGTAAAGTTACATGTCAACACCATCAACACATAGGAGTCACAACAATCTCCCCCTTTTTGATGATGGCAACCCCCTATCATGTAGAGTAGCAACATCCTGTCATACAGATGCAATTTTTGATGAACGACATGATTTGTTATTCAGATTGTTATGCAGATGCATGTGGATGCTATGAATGACATGCTGCATGCTACAAAATGTAAGCAACTCCCTGCTAACAAAATTTCCCCCTTTTGCCATACCATGATGCAGATGCATACACTCCCCCTGAATGTAAAATTCTCAATTCTGAATTCTCCCTCTGAATTGAAAGAATGAATTCAGACAATATTCTCCCCCTTTGCCATCAACAAATAGGAGGGAAAGTGAGTCCAAGTGAACAAAGTTCAGCTGACTGGCATTCTTAGTAAGTAGTTCAGAAATTAAGCAACTAAAGCACATAACCTTCAGTCATATGAACAAAGAAATGGCTTAGAAATTGAAGTTCTGGTTTAAAGGTTATAAACATGAGAGTTCATGCACTACATTCAATGGATAAGGTAGATGTGCATGATAAAACAATAAACCAGAGTCATATCTACATGAGGGATTCAGTTTTAGAATACCTTACTTTCATAGACTCAGTAAAATGTGTTAAGAGAAACCAGGTCATGTATTGAAATTAAACAATTGACATCCATGAAATTTCATTGAAGGGAACAGCATTTTTCAGTATTGTTTCATTTAGGGCATTCAGGTACCAAAAGTCTTTTTGCATAAGGGTATACGTTTATCAGACGCCAATACCCCTAGATACTCAACATGATGGACCATCTTGCCTATGATCAACCTCAATAGAATTGATTGACACCTTTTTGTGTGAGGGTACACGTTTATTGGACGCCAGTTATTCCCAGGTACTCAGTGAAAACAACCTACTGTTTTGATCATTTTATACAGAGATAGCTGATACACCTCATGACATGAGTGGTGTCCACTTCTTTGATGGATCACTCAGTTTCTCAGTGATTTACCAGTCATTGCTCTGTCAATGCTATTTTTCAAATAATTTTCAATGTTTTTCAATATCTTTCTTAGCTGCCCTTTATTTGTTTCAGAATGACTTGTTTAAGGACAATACACATACTTAGCTTCTCTAACATGATTTCAGATGAGTTTTCAGATTTCAGATATAATTAGCTTTGTCTGACATGAAATAAGATAAGGTTGAGAGCTTTATCAATTTTGAGCATCCTTATTTACTGATTGTAGTCTTTCAACTCTAAAGATTATAAATTTTAAACCATTAAGTCAGTCTTTAAGCAATTAAAGTTCTTATGAAAGAAGAAATCTATTTTCTATAGCTTAAGATTAGAACTAACTAAAAGATTGCCATACTGCCAGACTCAATCATTCAGAGTCAAGAATTGAATAGACAACGTCGACGCTGGGAGTTCAAGGCGTCTACGCATCAGTTGAAGAGGCAACAGTATAAGACACTGAGATAGTGTCAGTGCGTTGACTCCATGCTATTGCAGCGTCAACTCATCAGAATAAAGAGACAGAGATATTCACAGATCTAGTTCACTGCGTCAACGCCACATTATAGCAGCGTCAACGTAGCAGTTCACCTTGAAATTACTGACAAGACTCCCGCTGTCTATATGCATGCAATTTTTACAAAAGATGACAGATCAGATGATTTTTTGAAGTTCATGCTTACTCAGACTGTCTTATTGTGCAGTATGACCCATGCAGAAATATAGACATATCATGCATCTATACATATATATGCGATGATGATCATGAGTGTAATAAAAAATATGAGAGTCATGCATTATCATAAGTCTATTGCACAATGTTTATTCAATCTATCAACAACAAGTCCAAATCAGACGTTTATTCAAAGCAGCTCAAAAATTTTATTCAAGTCAACAAAAAGTTCATTCATTATGCTGAAATTTACACAAGCCAAGTTCTCTTCTAAAAAATTTAAAATTTTCATTTCCAAGTGGCTTAGTAAAGATATCAGCAACTTGTTTGTCTGTTTCAATGAAGTCCAGTTCAATTTCCTTTTTGTTCACAGCATCTCTTAGAAAATGATGTTTTATTTCTATGTGCTTAGTCCTAGAATGATGAACAGGATTTTTAGCAAGGCATATGGCACTAGTATTATCACATAGAATTGGAATACATTCCAGTTTTATCTGATAATCATCTAGTTGGTGCTTAATCCAAAGTACTTGGGCAGCACAATTACCTGCTGCAACATATTCAGCCTCAGCTGTAGACAGGGCTACAGTGTGTTACTTCTTAGATGCCCAAGATACTAGACAGCCACCAAGGAATTGACAGTAGCCACTAGTGTTTTTTCTATCTACTCGACACCCAGCATAATCAGCATCAGTGTAAGCTAGAAGCTCTAACTCACACCTAGCAGGATACCATAATCCTAGCTCTTGGGTGCCTAGCAGATATCTAAAAATCCTTTTCACTGCTTTAAAATGATTTTCTTTAGGACTGGCCTGAAACCTAGCACATAATCCTACAGCGAATTGAATATCAGGCCTAGATGCTGTTAGGTAGAGAAGGGATCCGATCATACCTCTGTATAACTTCTGGTCAAATGGGTTACCTTTAGTGTCTTCATCCAAGCTTGTAGAGGTACCCATTGGAGAAGCTATCTCTTTAAGGTTATCCATCTTGTATTTCTTGAGTAGATCCCTTGTGTACTTGGACTGAGTGATAAACATTCCATCCTTTGTTTGTGTAATCTGCAGTCCAAGAAACAATTTGAGCTCACCCATTGAGCTCATTTCAAACTCATTAGTCATTGTTTTAGAAAATTTCTCACATAATTTGGGGTTAGTTGACCCAAAAATGATATCATCCTCATAAATCTGTACAATAAGAATTTCAGAATGACTCACCTTTGTAAAAAAGGTATGATCAACTACTCCTCTAGTGAAATTTTGATCATTGAGAAACTTGCTCAACCTGTCGTACCAAGCTCTGGGAGCTTGCTTAAGACCATAGAGAGCTTTATTTAATTTGTAAACATGATTAGGAAAATCTAGACATTCAAATCCAGGGGGCTATCTAACATAGACATCCTCATTAATTTTCCCATTCAAGAATGCAGATTTTACATCCATCTGCTGGAGGATTATACCTTGGGAACATGCATAAGCTAATAAAATTCTAACAACTTCTAATCTGGCTACAGGGCAAATGACTCTTCAAAGTCAATATCAAACTCCTGGTTGTACCCCTGAGCAACAAGTCTGGCTTTATTTTTAACAATATTCCCTAATTCATCAGATTTATTCCTGAAAACCCACCTAGTCCCTATGACTGTTCCATGATCAAGAGGTGGGACCAAGTGCCACACCTTGTTCCTGTCGAACTGATTAAGCTTCTCATGCATGGCATTAATCCAATGCATATCCTTGAGGGCACAGTCAATGGACTTGGGTTCAATTTGAGAGACAAGAGCATATGCATTTAATTCATCCTGAATTCTAAAATGACCTCTAGTTCTAGGGGGATCATTCAGACTGCCAATGACATTATTCACAGGGTGATCTTTAAGATATCTAATATTAACAATCTGAGTTTCAGGAATTTCACTTACCTCCCCCTGAACTTCAGGTTCTTCGTCATTTTGCTCTTCTTTATCTTCCTCACCATCAGACTGGTCTGCAGAGTTTTCATCTTTCAAAATGTTTCCATCTTTGTTCCTGCAATAACCATTGTTGGTTTCCATCAAGGTTTCATCAAAGATAATGTGTGGAGATTCTTCAACAATTTTTGAGTTTAAGTTGAACACTCTATAAGCCCGGGTGTTTTCAGAATAACCAAGGAAGATTCCTGGTTCACCTTTTGGCTCAAATTTATCAAGGTCCCTCTTGTCATTTATATATATAAAACATTTACAGCCAAAGACCTTGAAGTAGGCGATTGAAGGTTTCTTACCTCTCAAAATCTCATAGGGGGTTTTCTGGGTGGAAGGTCTTACCATTGCCCTGTTAATTACATAACAGGCTGTGTTGACTGCTTCAGCCCAGAATTTTCTTGGCAGTTGACCTTCAACTAAGAGAGTTCGGCCCATTTCTACTAGAGTTCGGTTCCTCCTTTCGACAACACCATTCTGCTCAGGTGTCCTGGGTGAGGAGAACTTATGATGAATCCCACTTGACCTGCAAAATTCTTCAAAGTGTAAGTTTTCAAACTCACCTCCATGATTAGTCAAAATATTTTCAATTTTCTGATTTATTCTTATACAGAACTCCTGAAATTCTGAGAACGCATCACTCTTATTAGATAAGAAATAAACCCAAGTATACCTTGAAAAGTAATCTACCATAACAAACCCATACCTCCTCCCTGATAAGCTGACAGATCTGGTTGACCCAAAAAGGTCCATGTGTATCAGCTCATAGGGTTTGGAAGACAGATTTTCAGTTCTAGACTTAAATGACTTTCTAGTTATCTTTGATTGGGTGCATGCATCACAGATTTTATTCTCTTTCTTGAAGGAAACTTCAGTAAGTCCTCTAACCATGCTATACTTGTTTAGTTTATGCAAAATGGTATAACTAGCATGGCCTAACCTACGATGCCATAAAAATACTAAATCTTCTCTATTGGCAGTAAGACATAAGTTATAATGCTGAATATCATCTAGATCTATCATGTATGTGTTATTTATCCTTTTTCCAGAGAATTTTACAATTTCTGAATCAGGTTCAAAAACCTTGCAGCATTGAGAATCAAATAAAACCTTATGACCCTTATCACACAACTGGCTGATACTAAGTAAATTGTAAGCTAACCCTTCAACCAGCATAACATCATCAATGCAGTAGGTAGAACACTTACCTACCTTACCTGATCCAATGATCCTACCCTTTGTGTTGCTTCCAAAGGTGACAAGGCCTCCTAGCTTTTCAGTTAGCATGCAAAACTTGGCCTTATCTCCTGTCATATGCCTGGAGCAGCCACTGTCCAAGTACCACAAGTTGCTCTTGGCTGCCAGGCATACCTGCACACACAATTAGGGCAAAGAGTTTGGAACCCAAGTCTGATTGGGCTCCAATGAAGATGAAAAGCAGTTAAAAAAAGAAAGTAAATTTTTAGGAATCCACATTTGTTTGAAGCAGTTCTGTTCAGTGGATTTTCCAGATTTCTTTTTATTTTGCCTTTTCTTGTTTTTCTTGATTTTCTTTTTATTTGCACCAACAGAGTTATTCACAGAATTATTGTTATTGTGCCAATGCTTCGGTCAGGTTGCATTCATAAAGTTTTGGCCATAGTAGTTCCTGGGTTGGCTGTGGAAATGTTGGTAATTCCTAGGCATCCGACTACCATACCCATTTTCCCAATTTCTGACATAGGTTCTGTAAAAGTGTGTAGGTTGATGAACATACCCTGTATACATCCCTTGAGTTCTAGTCCCCCCACGCCCATTAGGATAGATTGGCTATGTGGGGTAGTAGGACTGAACTCTAGGTGGATTGAATTTGTTGGGCTGACTTCTGAAAATATTTTGTCTTCCCTGCACCCTTGACCCTGCTGACCTATTCATAGGTTTTGGTTGGGTCCTTTTCTGTGATGATGGTGGTGAAGACTTTTTGGCATTGACATGGGTTTTGTTTACCTGAGCAGGCTGACCCCTAACCTTGGGTTGAGCACTAGAGCTAGGTTTGGAAGTCCCAATTCTACTAGGCTCACCTACTTTCAGTTTGCCCTTCTCCTCTGCATTTAGCCTTTTCAGATTCAAATTTATCTTTACAGCATTATTAGAATTCATGTTGATCAGAGGTCCTTTCTCCTTTTGTGCAACAAAGGAAATAGTTTTCATTCCAAAGCTTTTAGTTGCACTAGAGTTGAATCCTAGTCCCTCTCTTCTGAAATTTACCTTTGACCCCAATAATGCATCTAAATTTTCAGATCTTTGGGTCATTTTCTCAATTGTTTTTAGCTTATCCTCATTATCTTTCTGAACTTCATCAATAGATTTTTTCAACTCATTATTCACATTGAGGAAAGCTTCATATTTTTCAGAAACAATTTTTATCTCATTTTCATAATTCTAAATTTTCAGTTTCCATGCATCAATTTCATTGTCTAATCTCACATTTTCTTCCTTAGACATTTTCAGTTCTTTATTGATTTCTTCAAATTCAGAACATGTGAGTTTCAGCTTACTGTTTTCAGTTTCTAAGCAAGTAATTTTATCAGACAATGAAGTATCATTTTGCATGATTTTAATTTTTCTTCGTAGATGCCTGTTTTCTTTTCTGACCTCATCTACTCTATCAGTAAGTTCATCATAAGCAGCCATCCAATCAGTAATAGTAAAATTTTCATAGCGAGAGGATACCTCATCAGATTCTTTCTCTCTATCTTCTGAGCTGGTTGCCATGAGACAGATTGGCTTCTCAGCTTCAACTTCACTGTCCGAAGTGACGCTCAAAGATCCCTCGTCCTCATCACTCCAGGTAGTCACCATAGCTTTCCCTTTTATGTTCTTCTTCTTGGACTTATCCTTGAGGTTCTGATTTGTCGGACATTCAGCTTTAAAGTGACCCGCCTTCCTGCATTGATAGCAAACATTAGTTTCAGCTTTCTTTATAGGGTTTGATTTATACCTTGTGTCTCGGCGGCCACTGTTGGGATTTCTTCGGCTGAATCGTCTTCCTTCCTTCTTGAGAAATCTCCGGAATTCCCTAGTAATCATGGCAATATCAGCATTTGCCACTTCTTCTTCAGACAAGCTCTCTTCAGTTGATGATCCGTTGGGGCTGGATCGACTGGATCTGCTAGCACCAGCCTTCAGAGCTATAGGCTTCCTCTTTCTGTCAGCCTCCTCTATCTTCGGCATATTCATCTCATAAGCCATTAGAGATCCGATCAGCTCATCTGCCTTAGTATTGTGCAGATCTATTGACTCTTCCATAACTGTGGCCTTGGTGTGCCAAATTGGAGTCAAGGATCGCAAGATCTTCCTGACTACATCATACTCAGAATATTTTTTCCCGAAGCCTTTGAGACCATTTGTGATAATAGTCAGCCGAGCATACATTTCCTTGATCGTCTCATTAGGCTTCATCTTGAAAGCTTCGTATTCTGAAACCAGTAGATTAGTCTTAGTCTCTCTGACTTGTGAAGTTCCCTCATAGATGACTTCAAGTGCATCCCACATTTCCTTCGCTGAGGAGCAGGCAGATATTCGTGAGAACTCGGTGGGATGCAGAGAGCACTAGATTGCATTGATTGCACTCCAGTTGAGCATGGACCTTCTAATGTCCTCCTTGGTCCATACATCTTCATTTGGGGACAGCTCGAAAGGTCCCTTGCTAACCACCTTCCAAATTTCATAATCTTTAGCCCTCAAGAATACCTGCATACGGTGCTTCCAGTATGCGTAGTTGGTTCCATCGAAGTACGGGGGCTTGGATGTGGAGTGTCCTTCAGCTATCATCCCTCTTCCGTCCATCTATGCTTATCCTCTTCGGGCGGTAAGTCCCTGTAGAAGAGTCAGGCTCTGATACCAAATGTTGAAGTTAGATGGAGAGCTCTATCACCACATGATGTGGATCTAGAGGGGGGGGTGAATAGATCAACTGGCTATTTTATTAAATTAGGCCTAGAATCAAATGCGGAATTAGAAGAACACTAAACGAACACAGCCAATGCACCGAATGAAACACACAAGATCTGCTGAACAAGCAATCAAACACACGAGAGGCACAAGGCTTTTAGGTGGTTCGGTCAATCCGACCTACGTCCACCCCACATTCAACTCGAATGTGGATTACTGCTGATACACAGCTTCAATCTGCTGGGCTCTACAGCTTGCCAACAACGGCTGGGGCTTACAGCTTATCCCGACCAGAGGAGCACCCTCTGTAACAGCTGAGCATCACAGCTTGCTCTGCTGGGCACTACAGCTTAGCCGACCAGAGGAACACCTTCTGCAACAGCTGAGCATCACAGCTTGCTCTGCTGGGCACTACAGCTTAGCCGACCAGAGGAACACCTCTGCAACCCGCTGCCTCACAGCTTGAAACCGCTGACTAACAGCTTGATAGAACAAGAGTTTTCAAAGAGAAAATAGCAAGACTGAAAACAAACAAAACACACAATCGAATGGAAGAAAACCAAAACGACTGTAGCTCAATGTTGAGCAATATCAGCTCTGGTAACTGGACCAAGAGACTGATTCACAAGCTCTCACAATAACTCTCTCAACTCATCTCCTCTCTCCTTCTTCTTCTCTGCTTTTCTTCTCTCACAGTGGATCTCGGTGGCTGCTGCTTCAGACTGGATGTATATACTTCGCCAACTTCGATCAGCCCTTGCAGAAGATGAAGACTGATATATATATGATATCAGCAGGTGAATAAGGGCTCGTGGCTTCCACGTTTTCCTGCCCAAGGAATTCTCTAGATTCGAGACAATTCCATCCACGTGTCAGCATCTGCACACCTCGTTCTCCTGGGATCACGAGCCATGTCAGCAATCTCAGTAGAGAATCCCTATCAGATAGAGTATCGGATGATCAGATTAAATAACACTCTGTATAGACTTATCAGAAGAACTGCGTTGTATAGACTAAGTGAACATCAATGCAATGTACAGACTTCGCAAATGAAGGTGCAATGTGTAGACTTCATGAATGAAGATGCAATGTGTAGACTTCAGTAAGAAGATGCAATGTGTAGATTTCAGTGAGACTCAAATGAATACAAGCGATGTATAGACTTTGCCAGGGCATGCATAATGCAATGCGTTGACGCTTAACTACATGCCAATGCACTGCGTTGACGCAATACAATGTGACTTTGAAGGCTGTGAACAACAAGGCATGCTGTACAGACTTTGATATAAAGCATGTAATGCAATATGGACAATGTATACACTTAGCCTTTGAGGAATGATGTATAGACTTAGAACGTGAAGACAGGCTGTATATACTTGAAGAATAAGCTAGTGTATAGACTTGAAACATCTGAACCAATGTACAGACTTGTAGATGCAAAGCCAATGTATAGACTTGTAGATGCAAAGCCAATGTACAGACTTGTAGATGTGAAGCCAATGTACAGGCTTTGAGCTTCAAAGCACAATGTGCAGACTTTACCACTGTATAGACTTGAGGCTCTGAACGTAGGTAAAGACTGGCAGTCCAATGTATAGACTTTCTGAAAGAACGTCTGTATAGACTTGAAAGATCAAGACGCTAAGGAAGACGGACAAAGTACAGACTTGCTGTAACAGTCTGATGTACAGACTTCATGAAACTCTAGACACTGAATGTTGTACATACTTAGCCCATGCAATGAGACGCTAAATGAGACGGTGAATGAGACGATGAACTCTGTACAAACTTTGCCCAATGCCTGAGACGCTAACAAAGACGGACGATGTTCAGACTTGCTGAAAGACCGATGTACAGACTTTGCCCAAATGCATGAGACGCTAACTAAGACGCTGGACTCTGTACAGACTTGAGTGATGTATAGGCTTAGCTTCGTGATGGGGACATCCCTTGCCCCTCCACATTTTCTGAAGCTCGGATTGATCGTCGGTGTACGCCATTATGTTCCTCATGTGTTTGTGAGTCGAGTCATGTAATTTTCTTATTTTTATTTGAGTCTTAAACATGTAATTTTCCCTTTATTGAGTCATGTACCTAGGTTAGAAAGTCATTTTCCTAAGTCTTGAAGTCATTATGTTGGTTTGATAGGTTAATGGGCCCAATTCATTGGGCTAGGCCCAGGGGCGCCCCTCCCTTGGACTGTTTGGTCATTAGTTAGTTTGTCAGGGTCAGTTTGGTCTTAGGAAAAGTGTGGGGTCTATAAATAGCCCCACCCCTCCTCTCATTTGTAACAACTAATGCTTGAATATTGAATCCAGAAAATTTCCACACCTTCTAGTTCCCTCTCAATATCTCCCTCTCTCTCTCTCTCTCTCTCTCTCTCTCTCTCTTACTATCACTCTCTCTAAGTGGGTTGTGCCCCCTCTCTCTCTCCTCCCCACCCCAATTTCGAAATTCATTCTCTCTCCTCCCCATTCACCCTTCATTAAGGCCCCTTCCCCTTCCCCATGCACTCATTCAATTCCCCCTCCAACCCCTAGGTGGAAACCCCTTCTCCTAGGCACCTTTCCACTCTCCCAAGCAACCCTCCCTCTCCCCAAGACTGAAAGAGCCCTTCCCTAGGCCAAATTTTGAATTTCCCTCTCCCTTGGGCTGTGCCCTTTCATCTCCCCACCTCCCTAACCACCCAAGGTCGCACCCCCCCTTCCCCATTCACCCAATAAGCCCATTTTCATCCCCATCCCATCCCCATACCCTCTCCTCCACCTATTCTGTCCCTGTTGCAGGTTTCAAAAAAGTAGTGACTTTCAGAAGCAACAACGACCGTCTCTCAAAGATTCAGGTGGTAAGGCCTACATTGCTGAAATCATATGCGAGTTAGCTTTCCAACGGAAGTGGTTTCGTCGGCATCCGAGTTCGGAGCTGTCCTGAGGAACGTCATCTTCAACGACTGCGCAATCTGTCCCAGACTGAAGGCCAGAGTGATCTTGGAAGCTGTTCAGCGGTCAACCTTGGAGGAATTCAAGCACACTTCCTTCTACAAAATTCTTCTTCGGCCAGTCCTCCATCAGTAACAGAAGGAACGACACCGATCGCCTGCCCGAGCTATTTTTTATGAATTTTCTCGCCGGAGTGCGCAGTCTGCCACCTGTGGGTCCAGGTTTGACCTGTCCCTACTTATCCGGCTACCTTGCTCTCCTCCGACCTCGGATTGTGGCCCTGTCAACTTCTGCTCGAAGCTACTCCATCCTCGATCGTGTCTCCTCTAGTTTCATCCCAATCGGAGTTCGGGAGCATCCGTAGTACCTTCTGCAACCGACCGCACCAACCCTACACCCGCCAGAGACAGAAAGTTGCAGCCAGGTTCCAGTCACCGGCCCGATCAGCCCCGAGTTTCAGAGCCTTCCCAAAAAATCAGACATCACCCTCAGTCAGTTGGGAAGCTTTTGGCGCAAGTCTCATCAAGATCTGAGCTCTGTGGAATATTTGGCAGCATCATCACCGCCCCACTGTCCAGCAACCTGCAGATTGGCAGAACCGACGGAATTCGGCAAGTCGGATTTCCTTTGCGTAATTCCCCACCCCGCTTGGCTGGCTGAAGACCCCTCCCTGTGTGGACGTAGTTTTGGATGTAATAAGCTTAATCCCCACCCCAAGATCACCCCTCCTGCGAGAGGTGTAGTTCATGTGATAATCTTTTCGCAGATTTTGAAGCAACACCGACGCGGCTTGCGGGCGCAAACCCTTGCCTCCCCGCTCGCCCCCGTCTTCGGCCGGAGTCGGCGTCTTCACACCGGCTAGGTGAGCCTCGGTTCCCCTTTCCTTGCTGGTTAATATCACTTGCTTAGCTTAGTATTCTTGCTTTGCTGCGTCGGACGGAGAGCGAGAGCCCGGCCCAAATTACCGTTCACGTGAGTGTCCATCGCGGGCGAGTTGTGAGCGAGCCAGTTCAACCCACACCCTTGGTGTGATGGCCGCTCGTGAGTGGGCATCCCTGGACCAATTGAGGTTCTCCCCAAGCTTGTCAAGCACCGGAGCATCATTGTCCCACCCCGGACCCTCTCCATTATCGCTTAGTTACCCACGGGCACAAGTGTGCACTAAGCGAGTGAGCCACTCGAGTAGTATCATCACCAATTTGCTTGCTTGCAATCTTAGGTCCAAGGGTCATATTGTCTTGTGGTCATCACCCCCCAGGTGGTATTACATCAAGTGGTATCAGAGCAAGTTCACAACTTGTCTCTATCAAGTTGGTCCTAGGGCATGTCTATGCATTTAGAGTCTTCAAGTGCATCACTCTTGTCCCCTAGTATGGCCACCTCATATCGACCTTACCAATCGGCCCACTCCATAAGTCCAAGCCACCAAGAGATGCCTACCACTAACACCCATAACTTCCCTGGCCATGTCAACTACTTCATGAAAGCCTTGACCTACGCCAATGAGCGGCTTGATAACATATCGGGCCGACTCAACCAACTTGGAGAAGATAGGCCCGCCCCAAGGACGGATGATGGGATGGTCCCTTTCCCACTTCCCACCTTTGATGGAACCTCTCCTAGAGAATATTTTGATTGGGAAGCTACAATGGACCAATACTTCACTTGGTATCATATGTCCGAGGATGAAAAGGCATGGGTTGCCAAAATGCAACTTACCAAACGGGCAGAAACTTATTGGATGCAAATTGTCGGGCTAAAGGTACTTAGAAGGGAAACTCCCATCACCACTTGGAAGGACATGAAGGAGCAACTTAGGGCTAGATATGTTTCCCCCTCATACTCAAATCACCAAGAACTAAGGAGCACTTCAACTCCTTCATCCCCACCTAGCCAACCCATGACCCTAATTCCCCATTCCACATCATTTCCCACCTATCCTACCCCAACCACCACACCAGCACCCTACCTACAAACTCCCACCACAACCATATGTCCACAAACCCAATTGGACCCTGTGTCCACCCATCCACCGAGGCCCATAATGGCCACCACCCCCAAACCCAAAACCCCTCACCAAACCCGTACCCCACAAGCCCCCTTGACCACCACCACAAACCCACCATCATCCCCAAAAAGGGACACATCTCCCAAAACAAATCAACCCAAAATCTCTCACCCAACCCACCTCCCGCTTCCTACACCAATCTTTCCCCAACCTAGGCCTCCTCTACTTCCCCTTCCTATCCCAACCCAAGCCCATGCTTGTTCACCACCCCGGGTGTGTCATACGCTAGCTATCACCAAACCACCCACCATAGATCCCCCTACTCCATTAGCAATAGAAGTTGCAACCCACACACCCACCCAAGTGGAGAAGGATGCCCATCCGAATCCACCTTCCAACATAGAGGAAATCCAAAGGCCAAACAACTCACACACCTCTAGCCTAGCTCCTCTAGAGACACCCAACCTCACCATAGATAAGTCCATACTCTAATGGCTCAAGAAAGGTCTCACCATTCCTAGTTCACAACCATGCCACCTACCCATGGGATATCAATCCCAAATCATTCCCATTCAGCCACATGTCACTTATCAAACTTCCTATTGTATGGAAGATTTGGGAGACTTAGTGAACTACCTACATGGGCAAATTCACTTGACCAATATGCTAGCCATGAGGCCGTCCGAAGCTAACACCATTAGCCTAGCATATCCCACCATTGGCTCCATCACTTCCATCTACACTAATGGCCAAGTTACTAGTGAGATCATCCTCCTTCCCATGGAGGAAGAACCTATCCTAGTCTACTCCCCAACCATTGAGATCCCAAGTGCTTTGATTGGCCAACCCATTAGCAACCTTGGCCCAATTATCTTGGAGGAGGATGACTCACCATTTGAGGACCTTGAGAACATGGAGTACCCCTACCTAGGTGACCCTTACCATGATCCCTTTGACCATTTTCTATGGGAGCCTAAATCTCCATGTAACCCACTCCCCCTATTCACCACCCACCTCACCCTACCCATACCGCCCATGTTGACCCAAACTCCTCCCTTCCTAGAATCGGGTTACACCATGAGATCATTGACCTTAGGCAACAAACACCTCGGGATTGAGGAAATGCCCCACCCCATAACCACCTTCCTAGATCCCTTCGACCCATTCACATGGAAGTTCAAAAGTCATCACACATCTATGCACATGGAAGTCACCTTTGGGATAAACATGCATGAGTCTAGGCTTACCACACCATTTGACATGATTCATAAGTCGGGTACATTCATTCACATCACCCACATGTCAAGTAGAAAACATGAGTGGTCAATATATGGTTGTAATGGTCCACCATCATTCATCATAAATCTCAAGCATGCTAGGAGCATTCATGGATGTCCGGGTCCTCCAACATTCATCACACTCACTCACAAGAGGGACATCTATGGATGCCCCGGTCCTCCCAAATCCTTCAAAGTCTTCATAACATCAATGCATGATAGGTCTACATATGGTTGCCCTGGACCACCTTTGCATGCCATGCACTACTCACTCACACCACATCTTAGTACATGGCATATGCATCAAAACATGCATCAAGCAAAAGGCGGTGAGAATTATAAAAAGCGGGCAAAAACTCGTGAGCGCCACTTGAAATTCCACGTTGGTGACTTGATGATGATGATTTTGGAGTGGCTCTACTCTAGGGTCACCTCCAATTTGAGGGCACGAGGACTTGGACCTTGCAAAGTTCTGGGTAGCCTTGGCACCCGGCTTGCGAGTTGAACTTACCAATGGGTTTTGGGATTCATCTCACTTCCCACGTGGCGGATCCGGCACCCTCTAAGGGTACCGCGGTGGATCCTAGTGAGTGTCTTGAGCCTACACCCATCCTTGTGAGAGACACCCTCGGAGTGCCACCACAAACTAGCCCGAGAGCCCGACGTCAGCACATGGCGGAAATACTAGGCAAAGCAAGATCTCTTTGCCAGCTTAAGGGTGTGACCGAGCCACTTTGTCGAGTGGAAGCACCGTTCCCCGGCTATGGACATGGGTCGAGTTTGGAGAACAAGGTTCGCCCGGAACTACGTTTCGGATGCTACTTCCCCGGTGGACCCATACTCGACAGGGTCGAGTTTTCCCCACCCCAGGGGTATGATGGGGACAGCCCTTGCCCATCCACATTTTCTGAAGCTCGGATTGATCGTCGGTGTACGCCGTTATGTTCCTCATGTGTTTGTGAGTTGAGTCACGTAATTTTCTTATTTTTATTTGAGTCTTAAACATGTAATTTTCCCTTTATTGAGTCATGTACCTAGGTTAGAAAGTCATTTTCCTAAGTCTTGAAGTCATTATGTTAGTTTGATAGGTTAATGGGCCCAATTCATTGGGCTAGGCCTAGGGGCGCCCCTCCCTTGGACTGTTTGGTCATTAGTTAGTTTGTCAGGTCAGTTTGGTCTTAGGAAAAGTGTGGGGTCTATAAATAGCCTCACCCCTCTCTCATTTGTAACAACTAATGCTTGAATATTGAATCCAGAAAATTTCCACACCTTCTAGTTCCCTCTCAATATCTCACTCTCTCTCTCTCTCTCTCTCTTACTATCACTCTCTCTAAGTGGCTTGTGCCCCCTCTCTCTCTCCGCCCCACCCCAATTTCAAAATTCATTCTCTCTCCTCCCCATTCACCCCTCTTTAAGGCCCCTTCCCCATGCACTCATTCAATTCTCCCTCCAACCCCTAGGTGGAAACCCCTTCTCCTAGGCACCTTTCCACTCTCCCAAGCAACCCTCCCTCTCCCCAAGACTGAAAGAGCCCTTCCCTAGGCCAAATTTTGAATTTCCCTCTCCCTAGAGCTGTGCCCTTTTATCTCCCCACCTCCCTAACCACCCAAGGTCGCACCCCCCCTTCCCCATCCACCCAATAAGCCCATTTTCATCCCCATCCCCATACCCTCTCCTCCATCTATTCTGTCCCTGTTGCAGGTTTCAGAAAAGAAGTGACTATCAGAAGCAACTACGACCGTCTCTCAAAGATTCAGGTGGCAAGGCTTACATTTCTGGAATCATATGCGAGTTAGCTTTCCAACGGAAGTGGTTTCGTCAGCATCCGAGTTCGGAGCTGTCCCGAGGAACGTCATCTTCAACGACTGCGCAATCTGTCCCAGACTGAAGGCCAGAGCGATCTTGGAAGCTGTTCAGCAGTCAACCTTGGAGGAATTCGAGCACACTTCCTTCTACAAAATTCTTCTTCGGCCAGTCCTCCATCAGTAGCAGAAGGAACGATGCCAATCGCCTGACCGAGCTATTTGTTCTGAATTTTCTCACAGGAGTGCGCAGTCTGCCACCTGTGGGTCCAGGTTTGACCTGTCCCTACTTATCCGGATACCTCGCTCTCCTCCAACCTCGGATTGTGGCCCCGTCAACTTTTGCTCGAAGATACTCCGTCCACGATCGCGTCTCCTCCAGTTTTGTCCCAATCGGAGTTCGGGAGCATCCGTAGTACCTTCTGCAACCGACTGCACCAACCTTGCACCCGCCAGAGACAGAAAGTTGCAGCCAGGTTCCAGTCACCGGCCCAATCAGCCCCAAGCTTCAGAGCCTTCCCAAAAAATCAGACATCACCCTCAGTCAGTTGGGAAGCTTTTGGCGCAAGTCTCATCAAGATCTGAGCTCTGTGGAATTTTTGGCAGCATCATCACCGCCCCACTGTCCAGCAACCTGCAGATTGGCAGAACCGGCGGAATTCGGCAAGTCGGATTTCCTTTGCATAATTCCCCACCCCGCTTGGCCGGCTGAAGGCCCCTCCCTGCGTGGAGGTAGTTTTGATGTAATAAGCTTAATCCCCACCCCAAGATCACCCCTCCTGCGAGAGATGTAGTTCATGTGATAATCTTTTCACAGATTTTGAAGCGACACCGACGCGGCTTGCGGGCGCAAACCCTTGCCTCCCCGCTCGCCCCCGTCTTCGGCCGGAGTCGGCGTCTTCACGCCGGCTAGGTGAGCCTCGGTTCCCCTTTCCTTGCTGGTTAATATCACTTGCTTAGCTTAGTATTCTTACTTTGCTGCGTCGGACGGAGAGTGAGAGCCCGGCCCAAATGACCGTTCACGTGAGTGTCCATCACGGGCGAGTTGTGAGCGAGCCAGTTCAACCCACACCCTTGGTGTGACGGCTGCCCATGAGTGGGCATCCCTGGACCAATTGAGGTTCTCCCCAAGCTTGCCAAGCACCGGAGCATCATTGTCCCACCCCGGACCCTCTCCATTATCGCTTAGTTACCCACAGGCACAAGTGTGCACCAAGCGAGTGAGCCGCTCGAATAGTATCATCGCCAATTTGCTTGCTTGCAATCTTAGGTCCAAGGGTCATATTGTCTTGTGGTCATCACCCCCAAGGTGGTGTCACATCACTTCGTGCAAGCTACAGTCCAATGTATGGACTTTGAAGTTCAACTGGTGAGTGTACAGACTTCACCAATGAGACGCTCACTGTACAGACTTGCCTTAGACTCTAAATGAGACGGACAGTGTATATACTTATCCAATGCAATGTGGATGTATGGACTTTTCGTGCCTACACATGGCGTTGTACACACTTGCTGCCTGATGCTCATGTGCAGACTTTGATGCCCAACAACAATGTTCCTGATGCTAATGTGCAGACTTTGATGCCCAACAACGATGTATAGACTTTGAGACTTTGAGTGTGTGTTCAGTGTGAAAACAAGATAAAATGCATATAACACACAGACAATCTGATAAAGTAATTTCATCAAAACATAAACAGTGTTGCCAATCAATCAAAACAATGTGTTGCCATATGAAGTAAAGGTACATGTCAACACCATCAACACATAGGAGTCACAACAGGGTTAATGGGGGCCTATGGAATGGTAAGGGTTGCCTTGGGGAGGGGAAGGGGTGCTTGGGAGAAGGGATTCTCCCTTGGGAAAATGAAAGGTTGTATGGGGGAAGGGAAATGTTGCTTGGGAGGAGGGAGAGGTGCCTAGGAGAAGGGGATTCCACCTAGGGGTTGGAGGGGACTTAAATGGGTGGTATGGGGAAGGGGGAGGGGTCTTAATTAGAGGTGAATAGGGAGGAGAGAGAGTGAATTTGGAATTTGGGGGTGGGGAGGAGAGAGAATGGGGTTTGCCCCCTTTAGAGAGAGAGAGAGAGAAATAGAGAGAGAGAGCTAGAGAGAGAGGCACAAATTCTTGTGGCAATTTTATCAATACTTCATTAGCCTCCCAATGAGGGATTGGGGTCCTATTTATAGGAATCCCACATTTTCACATAAGTCCCTGACTTTTGGACTACTAACACTTAACCAAGGGGAAGGGGGCGCCCCTGGGCGTAGCCCATATGATTGGGCCCATTAACCAACATAATGACTCTAGACTTAGGTAAATAGCTACCTAACCTAGGTATTGGACTCAAATAAAAGGAAAAGTACATGATCAGAAAATGAAAATTACATCATATGACTCAAAATATAGTGGCGGATAAGATGTAGCATAGCTGGCGAGCATCTGGATCCTCGAACAAAGGGGAAAGCTGGTGATGTCCTCATCAGGAGGACCCGCTCCTGAAGCGAATATTTGCGGGGCTCCGCGCACATCTAGAGGGATCCCAAACGTGAGAGAAAAGTCCGTAGGTGATGGCGTCGGGTCCGGCTTTACTCGAAGCCCCTCCTTCGGCCGGAGTAGCGGCACCTGCACCCCCGCCGGTTGAACTAGTGGCAGAGGCGGGCCGGGCAGGGGAAGAGGGGGCAAGAGAGCAGCGGATGATGGCGGCGCCAGATGCTTCGGCAATGATCTTACCCATTCCCCCAGCGGTGGTTGGCCAGAGGTCCTCTGTCGAGCCAGGCCGGCCAGGGGACTTGACTCTTGCTCTTCCGTCCTCTTCAGCCGCCGTGGACGCCGATTTGTGGGCGAAGGTGGACAGCACCATGGAATTCACTCCCCCAGTCGTGCCTTCGGTCAGTCACACCTTGTCGGAGCCGCCAGTCCATCAAATGCTGGTAACGCTGCGGACGATGCTCTTTGCCAACCTTTCCTTATCATACCAGGAGGTACATACCATAGTGACGTAGCTGACCGGGGCGTTACAAGTGTTGGGCTGTCCACTGGGGGAATGGTCGCGACGAATCTTACTATTACTGAAGTATGTTAAGCGTCGCGAGTTCCTTGAAACCCAAGCTCCTGACGAATGTGCCGCCCTTGATGCCCAGGCAGACGAGTATTTACAGACCTTGGAGGCACGACGCCACGATGAGGGGTGCCATGAGAGGGCTCTCGGGGAAGGCCAGAGCAATGTTCGCTCCCTTAAGAGCCGCATTGCGAAACTGGAGGGCTACCTTGCCGCGGCTAGGTCCGACCTTGCCGAAGCTGAAAGAGCGGTCGAGGTGGAAGGCGAGGCTCTAGCCGTTGCACAGGTCGAGGCGGCGTCCGTGGATGTGGAACTTGCTCGACTCGAAGAACGGAGGGGCCGCTTGCGCGATATGACGAATTTCCCTTGCATCGGAATCCCCCCCCTCGAGGACATCTTCAGGGGCACCGACTGAGCGTTGGACCCCTTAATTCCTTTCTCTTTTTTTTTGAATGTAATGTAGGGGTATGCCCTGAAGCTCATGTAGGTCATTTTTTTTTTATCTGAATTGAACAATAGATTTATGGTTTTGCATGCTCTTCTAGCACACATTCCCCTAGAGGGCCTCTTTTCTCCTTCCTCCTCTTTCGCGTATATCGTTCCTTCTCTCTCTCTTTTTTGTGTGCCGGGACGCATCGGGAGGGCGTGAGTCTTTGCGATGGTTCACTCTAGGAGGACCAGGCAGGAACCCATGTCAGGGCACGGGAGAGTGCTCGCCTTCCCAGGGGGAGGACGAGGGGACCACTCCACCGTATCGAACGGGCGACTCACTGGCCTCGCCACAACGTTGGAAATGCGTACCAGCCTTAAGCGGGGGGGGGGGGGGCCTCAATCAGAGACCGGGTTTCCCGCCGTCCAGAGGGGACGGAGAGAAGAGTTTGTCTAGTCAATGACCTGGACAGAAGATCCGAGCCAAAGGGGTACCCACTGCCCGGGGAGGACGGAGAGAAGAGTTTGTTTAGTCAATGACCCGGACGAGGAGTCCGAGCCAAAGGGGTACTCATCGCCCGGGGAGGACGGAGAGAAGAGTTTTTTTAGTCAATGACCCGGACGGGAGGTCCGAGCCAAAGGGGTACTCACCGCCTGGGGAGGACGGAGAGAAGAGTTTGTTTAGTCAATGACCCGGACCGGAGGTCCAAACCAAGAGGGTACTCACCGCTCGGGAAGGACGGAGAGAAGAGTTTGTTTAGTCAATGACCCGGACTGGAGGTCGAGCCAAAGGGAGTTTGTTTAGTCAATGACCCAGATCGGAGGTCCAAACCAAGGGGGTACTCACCGCCCGGGAAGGACGAAGAGAAGTGTTTGTTTAGTCAATGACCCGGAGTGGAGGTCCGAGCCAAAGGGAGTTTGTTCAGTCAATGACCCGGACCGGAGGTCCAAACCAAGGGGGTACTCACCGCCCGGGAAGGACGGAGAGAAGAGTTTGTTTAGTCAATGACCCGGACTGGAGGTCCGAGCCAAAGGGAGTTTGTTCAGTCAATGACCCGGGCTGGAGGTCCAAGCCAAAGGGGTACTCACCGCCCGGGAAGGACGGAGTGAAGAGTTTGTTTAGAAATTTCTTTTAGTACTTCCGTTGCTGCGGGGCGACGGTTGGAAACGGGGGGAGTTCCCCCTTTCTCGGCTTCCACTCTTCCCCTGCTCTTGCATCTTTCCCTTCTCTTTTTTTTGCTTCCCCCTTTTTTTTCCTTCTTTTCTTTCTTTATCTCTTCTCTTCTTTTTCCTTTTCTCCTCTTTTCTTCTTTTTTTCTTTCTCTCTTCTCTTTTTTTCTCTTCCTCTTCTTCTCTTCTTTTTTTCTTTCTCTCTTTTCTTCTTCTCTCATTTTTTTTCTCATTTTCTTTTCTCTCTTTTTTTCTCTCTCTTTTTTTTTACCTTCCTCTTCCCCTTTTTTCTCGCTTTTTGAAAACATGGATAGTGGTCAAGTTGTTTAGACATTAATCACGTAAATCCGCCCAAAATAGGGCGGAGGGTTATATTATTGATTGAACGGGGGCGCCGGAGCGTGGTACAGTCTCAAGTGCCTTCCATTAAGAGGCGGGAACTGAACTTCCCCGCGATGGTTGACAATTACATAGGCCCCACCTTCGTAGACTTTTTGGACTACGTAGGGTCCGAGCCAGTTCTCATTCAGCTTACCCTTAGGGTTGGCAGCCATGAGGTCTCTTCTCTTGACCATGACGAGGTCGCCCTTCTTGAATTCGCGTTCCTTGACAAGCTTGTCAAAGGCGCGTGCAATCCGGGCCTGGTAGATCTGAATGTTCTGTTGGGCCTGGAGCCGCTTTCCTTCTAGACTGGAGAGTTCCTCAAGTCTTCGTTCAACGTTGGTCTGCCCTTCAAGGACAAGGCCATGCTGAATGGCAACCCTGAGGGATGGTATCTCCAGTTCAACGGGGACGATTGCCTCCGAGCCATATACGAGAGAAAAGGGCGAGCAACATGTTGGAGTCTTGTATACGGTTCAGTACGCCCAAAGCGCCTCGTACATCCTTTCCACCCAGTCCCTTTTGTTAGAGCTGACCGTCTTGGCCAGGAGAGTACAGAGTGTCTTATTAAAAGCTTCGGCCATCCCATTAGCCTGTGGGTTGTAAGGAGTCGATGTCCTCCAATCAATTTTATATTTTTCTGCCAGCCGGTAGACCTTCTGGTTGTGGAAGTGGCTGCCATTGTCTGACACAACTCGGTCGGGCGCGCCAAACCGGAATATGATATTACGGCGGACAAACTTGACCACGATCTCTCCGGTGACCTCCCGTAAGGCGACAGCCTCTGCCCAGCGGGAGAAGTAGTCGGTTGCCGCCAAAATGTATTTGTAGCCTGTGGAAGATGCAGGTAAAGGACCCACGACGTCCGTTCCCCACTGGGCGAATGACCAACTGGGAGCGGTTGGGTGTAACTGCACGGGGGGCCTTCTTGGTATGGTGGCATGCTCCTGACATTTCTGACACGACTTAGCATATTTGCAACAGTCGTCGAACATCGTAGGCCAATAATAGCCAAGCTTCTTTATTTCAATCTTCATTTTCGGCCCCGCCTGGTGTGCGCCAGCTGTCCCGGCATGGACCTCCTTCATGACCCTCCAGGCTTCTTCAATGGACAAGCATCGGAGGAGTAATTTCTGCTTGGCGTCGGCCACCATTCGGAATAATATTCCATTTCGGAGCTCATAAGAGTCCTTAATTCTGATTAGCCTGATCTTCTCTTCTCTCTTCTTGGGCAGCTGCTGGTACTTGAACCACTGCATCAGGGGGTCTCTCCAGTCAGGTAGGCCGACGGCTTCTGCTGTGGTGACTTCTAGCTCTTCTTCTTCTGGTTCCTCTTCTATCATACTGGGCATCTGGCGCTGATTTATTACTTGGATACTGAGAGATCCATCTGGAGGCAATGCCAGTGAGCTTGCCAGCTTTGCCAGGGCGTCGGCTTGTGCATTCTCCCCCCTGGCGACATGGCTTATATCAAGGAGGTAGAACCGCTCCATGAGTCTCTTCGCCTTAGTGTGATAAGGGAGTAGCTCAGGTTTTCGGACATCAAACTGTCCCTGGACCTGCTTGACAACCAACAGCGAGTCGCCGAATACTTGGAGCATTTTGATCTCCATTTGGAGGGCCACCTGGAGACCGATGATCAGAGCTTCATACTCTGCTTCATTATTTGTGCAGGGCTTGCTAATGAAGCAGGAAGTGTGCATCACTTCTCCGTCTGGCGACTTGAGGATGATGCCGGCTCCGGCTCGTACCTTGGTGTGCCCGGACGAGGTCGCCTCTGTTCTCGAGGCCCCGTCGAAGTATAGCTGCCAGATAGCTTGTTGGACATGGTCCACTTCCAGTGTTTCATCCTCGGGCAGCTCTGTGGCCAACGGGGAGTCTTCGGGCACGGGGTGTGCTGCAAAGAAATCCGCGACGGCTTGTCCCTTAACGGCCTTTTGCGGCACGTAGGTGATGTCAAACTCCATGAGCAGCATGGCCCATTTGCCAAGGCGCCCCTTCGGGACAGGCTGGGAGAGATTGTGCTTGATGGGGTCAGCCCTGGATATCAAGCTCACTCCATGGGACATCATGTAATGCCTCATTTTCTTGACTACGAAGACCAAAGCAAGGCAGACTTTCTCTATCGGAGTGTACTTGGCCTCTGCTCCCACCAATCTCCGACTGAGGTAGTAGAGCACTTGCTCCTTTCCCTCGTCATTATTCTGGGTGAGCATTGCCCCCAGTGAATATTCGGTAGCCGCTATGTAGAGAATAAGCGGTCTGTCTTTGACAGGTGCCCCCAAGACAGGTGGGGTCTTCAGGTACTCTTTTAGCTGGTCAAACGCGTGCTGGCATTCGTGACCCTAGCTGAAGGGTGCATTCTTCATCATCAGTCTGTGGAAGGGTTGGCAACGCCCCGACAGGTTGGAGATGAACCAGCGGATGTAGGCTAGATGGCCCTGTAGGGACCTCAACTCTCCTAGACTCTTCGGAGGGGGCAACTCCTGAATGGCTTTTATCTTGAAGGGGTCAATCTCGATCCCTCTGTGCCGGACAATAAAGCCGAGGAACTTACCACTGGACACGCCAAAGGCGCACTTCATAGGGTTCATCTTCAGCCCATACAGCCGGAGCCTTTGGAAGACGACCCTGAGGTCGCTCAGATGTTCAGCTCTCTTCTTAGTCTTGACAACTAGATCATCAATGTAGCATTCGACCTTGCTGTACAGCAGCTCGTCGAAGATCTTGGTCATCGCCCGCTGATATGTAGCACCGGCATTCTTGAGGCCGAAGGGCATCCTCTTGTAGTGGAATATCCCCTTGGGCAACCTGAAAGCCGTGTGAATTCGGTCGTGGTCGGCTATCCAAATTTGGTTATAGCCGGACGATCCATCCATAAAGGACCAGGCCTCGTGGCCAGTGGTTGCATCAATCATCACTTCGGTGATAGGCACCAGAAAATCATCTTTTGGGCAGGCTTTATTCAGGTCGCGGAAATCCACGCAAATCCTGATCTGTCCATTCTTCTTCTTCACCGGCACAATGTTGGCCAGCCAGGTGGTGTACTGGTTCTCCGCCACGAAGCCGACATCTATGAGCTTGTCGACTTCCTTGCATATCTGGCTGATCAATTCCGGCCTCATACACCGGGGAGACTGCTTCACTGGTTCCACCGTGGGATCAATGGCCAAGATGTGCTGAGTCACCTCAGGGCTGAGCCCAGGCATTTCTTTATAGTTCCAGGCAAAGCAATCCCGGAATTCTTGCAGCAACTTTGTGTATTGCTCTCTCTCCTGTGGGGGCATAAGAGCACTCAGAAAGGTCGGCCTGGGGTCACCTTCTGTGCCAAGGTTGATCTCAATCAATTCGTCGACTATGGCCTGGCCGGCATTTTCAATTTCCGGCAGGGCTGGCGACAAATCGACGAAGTCTTTATCTTCATTGTCTTCGGGTTCGAGGACGCCATCCCCCTCTTCTTGTTCCTCATGAAGGGGCGCGGAGGCTACATTTGTCGCGTATTCCTCCTGGACCGTAGCTGCCGGGTTCGTGGTGTTCGCTGGTGCAGAAAGGCGCAGGGCCACCTCGGGGTCTTCTGTGTACTCATCATAGACAGCTCCGGCAGGGGCCGGGGCAGCCGCATCTTCAGGCGCCTGGTACTGGATGGATAGTGTATAGGCTCCTCTTCTGGGGCTGTCCACCACGTGGGGGCGTGGTGGGGCTACCACATAGTCTCCCATTCTAAGCTCGTCCCTGTCAATGAGGTTTTGAGCAATGTCTTTGAAGACATAGCAGTCTTCGATGGCGTGGCCCAGTATCTGGTGGTAGGGACAAAACAGTGGGTCCCCACTTCTTCGGGTGTCCTGCGGCCTCTTGGACCGTGGGAGGGAGACCTTGCCGTAATGGCAGGCCCAGTCAAAAATACCCCGAGTCTTCTCTCTTGGGAAAGAGTAGGGCTTTTGCAGCTTCTCTTGGAGTGTCAGGCCTTGCCTGGTTGGCCGCCCGGTTAATGGGCTTGCCGCGTCTCTTGTCTCCCTTCTTGACCAGACGGGGACATCGGGACTGGTGTCTCGGGGTCGAGACATGTAGCCACCCCACGGGCAAAGAGAACCCTGGATGAGGTCGGCAACTAGCGAGGCCAACTCAGCCAGCCGTGCTTTTAACATCTCGATTTCCCGTTGCTGCCTATGGTACAAGGCGTACATGACAAGGTCATATTGAGGGGAATTTGGGGCATGACCCATGCTTCTGCTTCTTGCTTCGCCAGCAGGCCGAAGTGAGGGCGCCTCGGCGGTGTGTGCTTGCGAGGCTAGCCTGTCGGAGAGAGAGGGGGTTTTCCCCGTGCAGCGGCGGCGGACAGGGTTCCAAAGGAACACTTCTTCGTCTTGTGCCTCCTCAGCCGGAGGCCTGAGATATACTTCTTGGTGGGCTTCCCGCAAATCTACAGCTTCCGCGGGGTCGTCGCCGGACAAGGCCGAAACCGATATCACATCAGTTTTGTAATAATCTTCTGGTAAAAAGCCCAGACCGGGGTGCTTGGTGATTTGCAGCAACCGCCGATCCAGGTTTGGCGGGTTCCACATTCTTTCGAACATTTCCTTCCGGCTGGAGGGTTGATAGGGGGGAATCTTTTGCTTTCTGACCATTCTGGCTGCCTGGTCGGTCATATGGGGGAGTCCCGCAATGGGGACGTGCGGGTCATGCAACTCATCAGGAAATCGGTAATCATCGTCTTCCATGACTGGCTTTTCCCCGGCAACATAAAAGATAGTGGATGGCCCCTCCGGGTTAGGCACTTCAAAGGTCCTCAGCCGCTCGGCCGCTTGACAGTCAATCTCTGTAATGGGCTTGATGATCCCTGGCGGGACTCTGACATCCTCCAGCAGGTCTTCAAGGCAAGGCGTCCCCGGTGGAGTAGATGGGGAGAGGGGCTGCCTTAAATACCCCCCCTCTTGTGCAATGAATGGTACATGTGGGGGAGCCACATAACCTGGGGGCGGTGGAGGAAACCAACTGCCCGACTCCACTTTCTTCTTTCCCTTGTCTTGGGCGGCTTGGGGAATTTGCCTCGCCTTTTCTAAGTACAGATTGGCGTCCGACAGATGACACTCGAACACCTCGAACGGGTGGAGGTCGGCGAAGATTCTGACTTCCTTCCCCTCGCAAGGGTATTTAATGCATTGGTGCAGGGTGGAGGGCACCACTCTATTCTGGTGTAGCCAGGGCCGGCCAAGCAACGCCTTATAGGAGGTGTTGGAGTTGATGACGTGAAACTGGACCTTGGTGGTGAAGTCATCAAAGGTCAAGCTGAACTCTGCGACCCCCATGGGGACCTCACATTTCTGGTTAAAACCAGCAATCTTGACATTTTTGACCTCAACCAGGTGTACGTCAAAGTAGTGCTTTTGGTACACCCGGTAGGGGAGTATATTCACTGCTGCCCCTGGGTCGATCAGGACCCTGTTGATAGGCTGGCCGTTCAACTGCCCTTTCATGTAGAGGGGTCTGTTATGGCTGCAGGTGGGCAGGAGCATGTCATCTTCTGTGAAAGCCATGGCCACCTCAGGCGTTATCTCTGCTAGGCAGGCTTCAAGATTTGCTGGCGTCTGGAGCGCGGCAATGATGGCTTGCCGTGTTTCTTCGTCCAAAGATAGCATCTCCCACACGGTAAATCGGGTCGGGATCTTCTTGAGGTGTCTGACTATTCGGTCGGCAGCCCGCACCTTGAGTAATTTCATCTCTTCGAGCTTGCCGCGCCTGCCCCCACCCTGGAGCTGGGGTGTCAGGTCAGGGGATGCTAGCTTTGTAGGCTCTGTTGCAGCCTGCTGAGCCGGCGGGGCCTGCTGGGCTTCCTCCGTCCCCCGCATGAATTCGGCGAGGTTTGGGATGCCACTGTTGTCCGCTTCTGGCTGAGGAAGAGTTGCCATCAATAGAGCTTGAGAGCTACTTACTTTTTCGGTCGAAGGAGACCCCTGGGAGCGCGCCTTCCCGCCTGCTTGGGCTAACAGAAATTCGACGAACGAAGGGGTGCCTCGGCTCCTAGCCCCCACGGGATAGAGACCCGCCGGAGGAGGGATCTCGGTGCCTCGGACCTCAGGGTCGGGAACCTGGTATGGTTGTTCCCTCCTAAGCATGATGTTGAGGTTGTCCTGAGGAGGGCACCCCCACTTCCTTCCCGACCTGGTGGCATGTTGGTGTAGACACGCCAAAATTGACGTTATGTTGATCAAATCTCATGTCGTTACGATAACGCCCCAAGTGGACTTCAATATTCCTATAACATGAAGTTTTTCTATTTTTGTGAATTTTATGCATTTTTTTGCATTTTTCGTGATTCACGACCTGAAGCAGGGCATTACTTTAAAAAGTAACGGCCTGTCATGGGGCGTTTCAAAAGAAGGGACGACCATAGGTGAGGGCGTCAATTAATGGTATTATCTGTTAATTTCTGGAATTATCTATTTTCAAAATAAAAGCATTTTCTAAGTAACGTCCTTCCTCAGGGCGTGTTTTTAAGAAACGCCATTATCTCAGGTGTGTTCCCTTGATGCTAAAACAAAGAAGGTTTTATTTCCAAAAATTAAATCCAGGAAGAAACGGCCTTTCCTAGGTCGTGTTTCAAGAAACGTCTCTATGCAGGTCGTCAATTCATAAATATACGCCATGTCTTAAGACGTGTTTCACTCCAGAGTCCTTCCTTTTTCCATCTTTCCCTCACAGTTCCCTACCATCCATGGACTCTTGCTCGATCTTGATCCTTCCCAGGATGCCTCATTACCCGTTCTTATCACTTCCTTGTTTGATCATATCCGATTGAAGCTATAAAAGAAAATCTCGTTTGATCGTGTAAAAGTTTAACAACTCAAAGGGTTAAGAGGTTGATCATTCAACAGGCACGTTCTGCATCCTTCTCTGCATCCAATCAAGCGCCTGTTGCCTTCATCCTTTCTGCATCCGTTTAAGCATCTCCACGGTTTTCCCTTTACTCTCGTCAGGGAGAGCAGGGTTCTATCTGTTGTTTCGTTGTTCATCTCCTCTTAACATCTCCTCATCATCACCCGGTCGTTAGTTATTCTATTGCATTAAGCATCATTTTTCATATCCTTTCCCTAGCTCCCTGCTAGGGGTTTTAAAAAAAACAAAAAAAAGAGGTGCGATGTTGATGCCTTTTTCATCATTTTGTGTTAGTTTGGATTGATACTATCTACACCTTGGCTGATCCCCTCTCTTTTGTCTGTCTTTTATTGTCTTTTTTTTACAAGGTAATCAACTGAAGAGAACCCACTTCATCGGCCGGCCGATTGAAGTCGGAGGAGGAAATCCACATCCATCCCGCATCTCAATTTCCACCAGGTATACACGATCTCTTGTTCTTCTTATTGAGGTAATCCCTCTGGCGATCACAACACTCCCCTTGTGCACCTCGTGCATGTTTCATCTCCATTATTGATTATTGCATATTAATTAATTTTCATTAAGTGGATTTTTAATCCGATCTACAAATTGGCGATCACGGTGGGACTTCCACTATTTTCTTTATTGATTACCATCTCCATTGGCACCCTCGTGTGCCCTTTCCCCTTTGACACCCTCGTGTGTCCTCTCCCCTTAGGCACCCTCGTGTGCCCTTTCCCCTCGGTACCCTCGGTACCCTCTCCCTTACTGTGCACCCTGCACACTCCCCGGATCTGTCAATTGCTGTTTAGTAACGCCTTCCACTACGGCATTTTTTTGATTTAACGCCCCCCACAGGGACGTGTGTTACTGATTAACGCCCCCTTTCAGGGCGTGGGTTTATTGCATCTGCTGGTGTTCTGCTTACTCATCATATCGTCTGCTATTTAACGCCCCTCCTAGGGACGTGTTTTATTGATTAACGCCCAATTCCAGGGCGTCTTTTACCATAACTGCTGTCTGCCGCTTGCTCATAATATTGCCTGTGGATTAACGCCCTTCCCTGAGGCGTTTCATTTCTTAACAGCACCTTGCATTAGGGCGTTTCTTTTCATCATAACTGCCGGTAATTGCTGCTTCACATAGTGTCTGTGGATTAACGCCTCCCTCAGAGGCGTTTCAGGTTTTTAGTAACGCCTATCATCAGGGCGTTTCTCTGAGTTTTGACGCCTTCCACTGGAGGTGTCCTTTCTTTATAACGCCTCAGCTTAAGGCGTGTTTTCTTACCGTCTGTGAGCCCCTCACAGAGTTTAACGATAGCCACGCTGCCGTGTTTGCCTTTTGTCACGACCTACCGCAGGCCGTGTCTTTTTCTCCTCATGTGAAAACGCCCTTCCCCAGGGCGTTTCTTTACAGTTCTTTTTCACATATTAGCTCTGATTCATTGCTTGGCATCTATCTTGATATTATATTGCTGGATTGTCTTGATTTGTTGGCTTGGTTGAGAGACCTCCTCTCTCTATCCTAGGATCCACACACCCTTCTTGGAATCGGGACTACCCTCCATTGAGCATTCCGTCTCTTTGGACCGGAAATCCCTTTTCCAAGACCTCCATAAGTCCCCGCACCCGTGGATTCCCTCACGGACGCAGGGCTGGTTGTACCCTTGAAGTACCTGGAGATTAGAGAACCTATGCGTTGTTAAAGAGAGAGAAGAAAAACTTAGTTGACCCGGAGGTTACACTTGGATCAAACTAGGTCTCATTTGGCAAAAGAGTGAACTTTCACAAATAATACACCCTAATTCAAACATCAAACATTAAAATCTTGCGTTTCTTGCCAAACTTGTTTGCATAAACATAGTTGGGTGATTTGATTGCTTTGTTTGGATTAAATATTTTGTGTTAGTTCCTTTATTAAACACTCTCTCTCTTAAGAATGAAACTACGTTCAGGTAAAACCATCAACATGTTAGGCAACGGGTACTCTTATGATGATGAGAATGAGAACATATTTGGTCAATATGAGGACCCTCTCCAGGATTCTGTTTATTATGAGGGGAACTACCTTCCTCCTCACCCCCATTACTCACAAGTTCATGTGGTTGATACCACTACTCATGAGGCGGACCCTTCATCTCAAGTTCCATCCCCCAATACTTCGGGGAACCCTTCCCTATCCATTAATGTCACAGATTTGATCCAGGCTCTCTCCCAGTTGGATGACTCCCAGCGGCAAGCCATTCAGGCCGCTTTAAAAGGGAAGTCGGTTCTTTCTTCTTCTTCTTCTAATCCCCCTCCGGCCGTGAGTGGCCATCAGATTGTTAATGACCAGGCGGTCTTGCATCCCTCCTCCTCTCGTCCAAAAACGCCTACTGCGGCCATGCCGGCCCAGCAGGCGAGCTATTCAGCGGTTAGGCATCAATCCTCCCAACCTCCTCGGATTCTACGAACACCTATACCGCATTCTTTTGCTCAGAATCAGGCCCCGGTCGAGCCCGATACCAACACCCTCTTGCTTCAGAAGCTAGCCAGCATGGAGGAGCAGCTCAAGAAGGTTACAGCGACTAAGAGTGCTCCGGAAATTTCTCTTCCTACATTGCCAGTGTTCCATTTACCACCTTCTGAAATGCCGAATTTCCGGCAATATAATGGGACAGGCAACCCATTCATTCATTTAAAGGATTTCCGATATGAGACTTCCTTTTGGCAAGACAATAAGGCCTCCCTGGCCTACTTATTCAGGAGATCTCTTAAGGGGCCAGCCCTCGAATGGTTTTATTCTTTGGAGCCAGCTGATGCCGGCGATTTTGATGTTATTCAAAGAAAATTCTTGCAAAAGTACAGAGACCGGGTGGGACCTTCCCTTTCTGTTACAGATTTAGTTGCCGAGAAAATGAAGCCCGAGGAGGACTTCATTGTATTTGCTGATAGGTGGCGGTCTATGGCCGACAAATTAAAGGACACATTGTCGGAACAGGAGCAAGTGAAAATGGTCATTTCTAATGCAACCCCCCAATTCCGGCACATTTTGGCCATGAATCGGTTGACAACTATGGAAGAGCTCTATGAAAGAGCTCGTTATATACAAACGCAAATGAAGGATTCGCCCATCATGGGCATGTTTGAGCCGAAGCCTCGACTATTTAAAAAGAATACAAATGTCAACAGCGGGCCCACGACGGAAGGTACTGTCACAAATGAGCAAGTTGGCGTAGTTGGCAACCCCCATAATCAAGCTAACCCATGTCCACCACCACCTCCACGACAGAACCCTCATTTTAACCCTACTCCACCACCTCAATTCGTGCCTCAACGCTCCTTCGCTCCATCACAAAACCAAGCCCCCCGCATAGATCCCCCAGCTCCACCACAATACCATCAAGTACCCCCACCAGCCAACTACGGCCAACAACAACAACGGAGACCGCCACTTGGCCCCAAAAGGGACCACTATCCTCCACTCCCTGAAAGTCTCCCCGATATTTTTAATGCCCTGATGGCCACCAACTTGCTCGCCCTGCCAAGGGAAAGAACCGTGTGGCCCGCTAATGTTGACACATCCGCTATTGTGCCTTTCATCGTGGCCCTGGTCACAACCTAGATCGTTGCTTCCACTTCAGAGATTACATCTACGATCTAAATGACCAGGGTGACATTAATTGGGATGAGATGAGACAATACATAGCCGCTATGAAAGAAAGAAGGGCTTCTCGACAACAGCAAAATCAGCAACAACAGCAGCCAGCTCCGCAGCAAGTTCAGCTGCAGCAAGCTCCACCACCCCAGCAGGATATAGGGATCGTCCGTAATCCATTGCTGGAGCACGCTCCTAATCAACACGTGAACCCTGTCACGTCTCTCTACGAGGTGGAGAGAGGGCAGGGATGGCATGAAGAAAACGCCTCTGTCGGGGCATTTCACCATGATCCAACTCAAAATCAAACTCCGCGCCTTTTGCGCACACCTCCTTCTTCTTCTATTCTCCTATCGGGACGTCCCCTTTTACGCCCCGTCAATCCTTCTACCTCCACCAATTCCACGGCTTTGCCGGCTCGCTCTCTTCTTACCCGCCTATCACCTCCACAACCTACCATTCCACCTTCCACCACCAATCCCACACACGCGCCATCCAGGCCACTCCTACTCCGCTCACCGCCAGCACCCGCTACCCCCTCTACCACTCCTACACCAGCAAGAGTTCCTCCGTCATCGGTTCAACCACCTTTTGTGCCACGATCTCTCCTTATTCCACCACCTGCCAATGCTCCTCGCATTCGGATATCCCTCTCTTCTCCCACGCCTCCTGCAAGGGCACCTTCATCAAATACTCCTCCCATGCCTCCCGCAGGGGCATCTTTGTTAAACACCACTACCACGTCTCCTATGTTGTGCATCCCTTTAGTTTTGATGATGACAAAGGATATGTTTAATTGCTCATTCAATATAAAGTAATGGACTCATGATAATTTGATGATGACAAAAGATGTGGTTAACTAATTCAATGCAAATCTGATAGTTCAAGTAATTTCAGGTATACTGAAGTTCTAATGAAGTCAACAAATCAGAGGAAGTTGTCAAGGTTTCTTGTCGACCAGAGTAGTAGTCATTGTCGACCAACGAATCCAACCAAACACAATTCAAGCTATGTTTTTCTCTGTACGCGCTCTGGTTGTCGACCAGAGCCCTGCCCGTTGTCGACCACGAAGCAATACAAGCGAATCCAACTCTGTACAGACTTTTCCTCTGTACAGACTTTCCTCTGTACAGACTTCGGTGGTCAACCAGTTACTCTTCCTTTGTACAGACTTCGGTGGTCGACCAGTTAATTCTCCTCTGTACAGACTTCGGTGGTCAACCAAAGGCCTGCCCGTTGTCGACCACGGAACAGACAGAGCATCAGACAGAACTGCCATACATCTGGACATTGCCCCTTGTCGACCAGCGACATGGCTATTGTCAACAATGAGCGATACGAGCGTCAGCCTGAAGAACCAGCCGTCTGGACAATGCTCATTGTCGACCAGAGACAGGGTCGTTGTCGACCACAAGCGGAACCGCGTCCAGAACCGAAATCCAACCGAATTCAGTTTCTGTTGAGAAAAACCTGCAGGTTGTTGCTGCAGGTTGTTGGGCTGTTCAGATGATAAGATTACGCACGGGATTCAAGGAGAGAATCTTGCTAAGAACCGGTCAAATCTTGTTTAAGATTCTATTTAATCTTCTCCCTGTTTTTTAGCAAGTAATCTAACAGGTTTGTACTTGCGCGGGAAACAGCTTCGTGCTTAATAAAAACTGGTGCAAAAAGGAGAAGAGATAGAGAGCGGGGTGTGGAACATAGAGCAGAAGAAAAGGACACCCACGAAGATACTCTGAAAGAGAAAAGGAAGAGTGGCTCTCCGGCAATCAAGAAACAGCAGAAGACAGAAGTGTTCTTCGGTGCTGCAGAAAGAAGACCTGGCTCAAGGCGTTGCAAGTTCCAGCAGCAAGGCAGCTAAAGGCATCCTGCTGGAAGTCCTACAGGGAGTCTTGCCTTGTTACCTATGTGATTGAGTCCCAAGCTGAACTCTTTAATTACTCTGCTTCAAAAGTCTATGTTCAGCCTTGTTACACCTTTTTCTATTTATCTTTTCATTACATCAAGAGTCAAGCTGTGAGGCAGCGGAGTCAAGCTGTGAGGCAGCGGAGTCAAGCTGTGAGGCAGCGGAGTCAAGCTGTGTGTCAGCAGGAACAAGCTGTGTGACAGCGGTGTTTGTGTGAGATCAGAAGTTCTCATTTAGTGAAGCCTTGCTCAAGTTGAGCAACGGGTGGACGTAAGTCTCGGGAAGAGACTGAACCACCTAAAAATCCTGTCTTGTGGTTTTGCTTGTGGTGTGTGCTCTTATTACTGTTTGCTATCGCTATAGTTATTAGTTTTATCTTTGCAATCCATCGTTTGCTTAAGGTCTAGTTGATCCTTGGTTTATTAATTGAAAAAAGGGGCTAGATCTATTCACCCCCCCCTCTAGATCTATTCAGTCCGTACTCAACAAGTGGTATCAGAGCCAGACTCTCCAAAAATGTGGTCTAACAACCAGGAGAGGCCTGCCGGACTGAACTCTAGAAGTCTAATGGCTGAGGGACACTCAGTAACTAGACCACCATATTTCGATGGAAATGATTACTCATACTGGAAAAATCGTATGCAGGTGTTCTTGAGAGCACAAGATCATGAGATGTGGAGAGTAGTGAGCCACGGACCCTATGATCTGCCCGAAGACGAGGATACCTGGACCAGAGAATAGGTCAGAAAATCAACCATCAACTGGGGAGCTATGAATGTAATGCAATGCGCACTTCATCCCACGGAGTTCTCAAGAGTCTCACAATGTGCAACAGCCAAGGAGATGTGGGATCGACTCAAGGTCATCTATGAAGGTACGTCAGAGGTAAAGGAGACAAAAGAAAATATGTTAGTCTCAGAATATGAAATGTTTAGAATGAAAACTGATGAAAACATTTCTGATATGTATGCTAGACTAGTGCAACTAACAAATAGCTTAAAGAGTCTAGGGAAAACCTACAAGGAGCAAGAGCTAGTGAGAAAAATTTTAAGGTCCCTCACTCCTATGTGGCATACCAAGGCCACCGTCATTGAGGACTCAAAGAACCTCACTACTATGACTGTGGATGAACTAGTAGGTTCCCTAATGGCCTATGAGGTCAATCTAAAAGGAAAGGAAGAAGAGGGCAAGAAAAAGAAACAGCTAGCTCTGAAAACTAAAATAGGCACCTCTGAATCATCTGACACTGATGACTCATCTAGCACAGGTGAGGAAACTGGTGAGCTTGCCACGCTAACAAGAAAGTTCAGAAAGTTTCTGCGGGAGGAAGGTAAGGGATTTAAAAATCCGAAGGGCATGGTAAGAAGGTCACCCCAGTTTCAGTCTGACAAAACTAAAGCCTCATCTAACAAACTTGCCTGCTACAACTGCAGAAAATCAGGACACATGAAGGCTGAATGTCCAGAGGCTCCTAAGAAATCAAGCTTCAAGTGGAAAGGCAAGAGACCAAAGGCAATGATAAGCACATGGAGCGAGGAGGAGGAAAGCAGCGAAGAGGAAACAACCTCCGAAGAAGAAGAAGGAAACACATGTCTAATGGCCAAAGGAGACAGCAACGATCTTGAGGTAACCTCCCCTTTTCAAGATTTTTCTAGTTCAGATTGGGAAGAAGCCTATTCAGACTTACTTGATACATATGAAATAACAAGAAAGGAAAATAAAAGGTTGAAGAAGAAAGTTAATCAGCTCAATGATGACAGCAACCTAATTGCTAACAGAACTAAACTAGAATTGGAAATCACCACCTTGCAAAATAAGCTGAATCAACACAAGACAGATGAAGAAAATGTCAAAGAACTATTGGAAGAAAATGAGATACTAAAAAACACAATTGATGAGTTAAAACTAAAAACTCAAGAATATGAACAGCAAACTAAGTTAACTCAAGAAAGAAACAACTCACTCAAGGAAGAAAACAGTCAACTTCTGAAAGAAATAGAAAGAATCCAAAGTGAACTAAAAAATAAACAGGAAACATTGGAAAAAATGACTAAGGGTGAAGAAAACTTGAACGCGGTGTTAGGAATAAAAGTAAATTTTCAGAAAGAGGGGTTAGGATACAACCCAACAGCTAAAAAGGAATTTCAACTAAAAACGTTAAATGAAAAAGCTGACACAAAAGGAAAAGGCCCCCTGATAAACCTATATCAAAACAAACAAAAGGACATAGCTGAAAGTTCCTCTAAACAGACTAATGTCACCTGGGAAGAGAGGAATTCTAAAGGAAAAATGGTCAATCTACATCAGCTTAAAAACAACAGCCATATCAGATGAGAAGTTCAAATTCACAGAAGTAACCAGACAAACAGAGCATTAAATCATGTTAATAAACCCAGACCTGTAAAACAAGGTGTCTGGAAACAGGCTGGTCGACAACAGACTCCTCCTATGTCGACCAGAGGGTCTGCCAGAACAGGTACTGGCTTCGGGAGAAACCCTGGTCGACCACAGACATACCAGATGTCGACCAGACATACAAATAGAACCCACAACTTCTCTCAGCTGAAACAGAATGGAAATTAGAATTTAAGAAAATGGACTCAACATAGAGGAACATTAAATCAAAAGGAACACAACCTGAACAAGTTAAGAATCGAAAAGACAAACTGTTCTAACAAAGTTTGGGTTCCCAAGATGTTGTTACAGCAGTTTCATGATTTCACAAGCTATCTTGGACCCGGGTACCATTGGGGTCCAAAAGTTTCTGTGTAATTTGTGATGCAGGAATGTCAGGCAGTCATGCACAACAAGTGGTAAGACCGTTTAGTGCAAAAACTCCATGTAAAATATTCAAAGGTAAGAAACCATCCCTAGCTCATTTTAGAATCTTTGGTGCAAGGTGTTACATTCATAACAATGATAAGAAAGTCTTGGACAAATCTGAACCTAAGAGCAACTCAGGAATATTCTTGGGCTATTCTGATCGATCAAGAGCCTATAGGGTATTTAACACCAGAGATCAAGTGGTTGAAGAACCCCCTCATATTTCATTTGATGAAATTAATGATTTTGGCAAAAATGAACAGGTCAGCAAGGAAGAAGAAGATGGGGAATTTCAGGATGGCAAAGAAAAACCGATGGAGAATGAAGAAAAACTAAATCTGTTTGAAAGAAATCAGGTGAAAGAAAATCAGTCGTTGTTTATGACTCTCTATCATTTCTGCAAATAGATATGTCAGCTAAGTATCTGCTACTGGTAAGGTTGGGAGTTCAACTGATTACTGAAGCAAGCCTGCAAGCTCCTGGTACTGCTACTGGTTAGCTCTGGTGGTCGACCAACGACCAGGCAGTGGTCGACAACGCCATCAGGACAGGATACTGGATGGGTTCTGTGGCTGCGCAGATGTCGACAACAGATAGTCCCATGGTCGACAATGGATCTGTACGGAAGCAAATGTCCACTTTAGACAGGTTCCTGGTTGACACTAGTTCTGGTAGGGAATCTTCTGGACTGGTTAAACTGTTTGGACTCAGATTCATATTCACTCATTCATCATCATTCATACTTTCCATTCCCTGTGTCTATCTATCTTATCCTGGCCAACATTTTTTTGATTCAGCATGGATTCACAAATTGAGGGGGAGTAAAAGTGTAAACTCATTCCTTGATGAAACATTGAATAACCTAACCATATCTTCCAATAAAATCACCAAGGTGATCAATAAGAGTAGAGGTTGAGTGTAGTAATGAGGATTTGGACTGTACTACTTCAATAAAGTCAAGCCATAACTATGATTCTGTCACATGATTTTGAAGACTTATGACTTTTAGTAGTGAGTCGGTTTCTCTACCTGTGCTAATTCTGAACAGTTAATATAAATCCAATAATATAGCATGAATGCACGTGGAATACGCCATAATTCTATCTTCATGGTAGAGCAATGGATTGGATTCTGAGAAACTACTGCCTCCCATGTTAAAGAAAAAATTGGATGAAAAATAAGTGAGAGGCATGTGTGTCATGAAGAATCAATCTATCTCTGCTGCTCTCAAAAATTATTGAGATTGGGCATACTGAGTAACTGGGGATATTGGCATCTGATAAACGTATATCTTCACGGATAAAAGGTGTGTCCCAGTTAAAAGTGGAATGGTTAGGCATGCTAAGTAGCCGAGGTTTCTGGCGTGTAAAAAGCGTGTCTCCTCGTGTAGAAAAGCATGTGATAAACCTGACCACAGCCTTCAAAATGATTCCAAAAAGAAAATTTCAAAATTACTCAAACGACAGAAGAAAATGGTTGACCGAAGGCATGGCATGCAAAGAAAAGCTAAAAACACTGTTCAGCTCGCACTGTTAGTCAAACAGCCTCATGAAATCTATTATAAGTTTGAGAAGTCATATGGAGGAAAATTAGATATGGGGCGCAAGTTTATTGGTGCAATACCTTCAAATTCAATGAACCACAAGGCCCACTCTACTTGTTTACAAGGTGATCTCTGCTAAGAATGGATAGGTTAAATAAATGCTTCATTAAGGAAAGGGCGTACACTTCAATCAATTCCCCCAAAATTCAATTCGGCTGATTAAATCCTGACCCTTCGTTCATCAAGCTGTTTCTCTACCCTAGGATAAACACCCAGGAGTCTTCGTATTTCATTCTGCTCCACCACCTCCTTTCACATCCTGTTCGGAGTGATTATTTTTTTGATTTCCCCTCTTTTTGCTGTTGACAAAGGGGGAGAAAGAGTTGTTGTCCTTGTGCCAAATAATGTCAAGTCCACTTATGGTTATGTTATTTTCATCTTACCTTCTCTATGGATGTCTTTGAATAACATATCTTTGAATAACATATCAAATGAATTGTCTGGCTTAAATAATTGCATGGTTTGTCACAATGACTCATGGTTGTCATCATCAAAAAGGGGGAGAATGTTGTGCATCCCTTTAGTTTTGATGATGACAAAGGATATGTTTAATTGCTCCTTCAATATAAAGTAATGGACTCATGATAATTTGATGATGACAAAAGATGTGGTTAACTAATTCAATGCAAATCTGATAGTTCAAGTAATTTCAGGTATACTAAAGTTCTAATGAAGTCAACAAATCAGAGGAAGTTGTCAAGGTTTCTTGTCGACCAGAGTAGTAGTCATTGTCGACCAACGAATCCAACCAAACACAGTTCAAGCTATGTTTTTCTCTGTACGCGCTCTGGTTGTCGACCAGAGCCCTGCCCGTTGTCGACCACGAAGCAATACAAGCGAATCCAACTCTGTACAGACTTTTCCTCTGTACAGACTTTCCTCTGTACAGACTTCGGTGGTCAACCAGTTACTCTTCCTTTGTACAGACTTCGGTGGTCGACCAGTTAATTCTCCTCTGTACAGACTTCGGTGGTCAACCAAAGGCCTGCCCGTTGTCGACCACGGAACAGACAGAGCATCAGACAGAACTGCCATACATCTGGACATTGCCCCTTGTCGACCAGCGACAGGGCTATTGTCAACAATGAGCGATACGAGCGTCAGCCTGAAGAACCAGCCGTCTGGACAATGCTCATTGTCGACCAGAGACAGGGTCGTTGTCGACCACAAGCGGAACCGCGTCCAGAACCGAAATCCAACCGAATTCAGTTTCTGTTGAGAAAAACCTGCAGGTTGTTGCTGCAGGTTGTTGGGCTGTTCAGATGATAAGATTACGCACGGGATTCAAGGAGAGAATCTTGCTAAGAACCGGTCAAATCTTGTTTAAGATTCTATTTAATCTTCTCCCTATTTTTTAGCGAGTAATCTAACAGGTTTGTACTTGCGCGGGAAACAGCTTCGGGCTTAATAAAAACTGGTGCAAAAAGGAGAAGAGATAGAGAGCGGGGTGTGGAACATAGAGCATAAGAAAAGGACACCCACGAAGATACTCTGAAAGAGAAAAGGAAGAGTGGCTCTCCGGCAATCAAGAAACAGCAGAAGACAGAAGTGTTCTTCGGTGCTGCAGAAAGAAGACCTGGCTCAAGGCGTTGCAAGTTCCAGCAGCAAGGCAGCTGAAGGCATCCTGCTGGAAGTCCTACAGGGAGTCTTGCCTTGTTACCTATGTGATTGAGTCCCAAGCTGAACTCTTTAATTACTCTGCTTCAAAAGTCTATGTTCAGCCTTGTTACACCTTTTTCTATTTATCTTTTCATTACATCAAGCTGTGAGCAGAGTCAAGCTGTGAGGCAGCGGAGTCAAGCTGTGAGGCAGCGGAGTCAAGCTGTGTGTCAGCAGGAACAAGCTGTGTGACAGCGGTGTTTGTGTGAGATCAGAAGTTCTCATTTAGTGAAGCCTTGCTCAAGTTGAGCAAGGGGTGGACGTAAGTCTCGGGAAGAGACTGAACCACCTAAAAATCCTGTCTTGTGGTTTTGCTTGTGGTGTGTGCTCTTATTACTGTTTGCTATCGCTATAGTTATTAGTTTTATCTTTGCAATCCATCGTTTGCTTAAGGTCTAGTTGATCCTTGGTTTATTAATTGAAAAAAGGGGCTAGATCTATTCACCCCCCCCTCTAGATCTATTCAGTCCGTACTCAACAAGTGGTATCAGAGCCAGACTCTCCAAAAATGTGGTCTAACAACCAGGAGAGGCCTGCCAGACTGAACTCTAGAAGTCTAATGGCTGAGGGACACTCAGTAACTAGACCACCATATTTCGATGGAAATGATTACTCATACTGGAAAAATCGTATGCAGGTGTTCTTGAGAGCACAAGATCATGAGATGTGGAGAGTAGTGAGCCACAGACCCTATGATCTGCCCGAAGACGAGGATACCTGGACCAGAGAACAGGTCAGAAAATCAACCATCAACTGGGGAGCTTTGAATGTAATGCAATGCGCACTTCATCCCACGGAGTTCTCAAGAGTCTCACAATGTGCAACAGCCAAGGAGATGTGGGATCGACTCAAGGTCATCTATGAAGGTACGTCAGAGGTAAGGGAGACAAAAGCAAATATGTTAGTCTCAGAATATGAAATGTTTAGAATGAAAACTGATGAAAACATTTCTAATATGTATGCTAGACTAGTGCAACTAACAAATAGCTTAAAGAGTCTAGGGAAAACCTACAAGGAGCAAGAGCTAGTGAGAAAAATTTTAAGGTCCCTCACTCCTATGTGGCATACCAAGGCCACCGTCATTGAGGACTCAAAGAACCTCACTACTATGACTGTGGATGAACTAGTAGGTTCCCTAATGGCCTATGAGGTCAATCTAAAAGGAAAGGAAGAAGAGGGCAAGAAAAAGAAACAGCTAGCTCTGAAAACTAAAATAGGCACCTCTGAATCATCTGACACTGATGACTCATCTAGCACAGGTGAGGAAACTGGTGAGCTTGCCACGCTAACAAGAAAGTTCAGAAAGTTTCTGCGGGAGGAAGGTAAGGGATTTAAAAATCCGAAGGGCATGGTAAGAAGGTCACCCCAGTTTCAGTCTGACAAAACTAAAGCCTCATCTAACAAACTTGCCTGCTACAACTGCAGAAAATCAGGACACATGAAGGCTGAATGTCCAGAGGCTCCTAAGAAATCAAGCTTCAAGTGGAAAGGCAAGAGACCAAAGGCAATGATAAGCACATGGAGCGAGGAGGAGGAAAGCAGCGAAGAGGAAACAACCTCCGAAGAAGAAGAAGGAAACACATGTCTAATGGCCAAAGGAGACAGCAACGATCTTGAGGTAACCTCCCCTTTTCAAGATTTTTCTAGTTCAGATTGGGAAGAAGCCTATTCAGACTTACTTGATACATATGAAATAACAAGAAAGGAAAATAAAAGGTTGAAGAAGAAAGTTAATCAGCTCAATGATGACAGCAACCTAATTGCTAACAGAACTAAACTAGAATTGGAAATCACCACCTTGCAAAATAAGCTGAATCAACACAAGACAGATGAAGAAAATGTCAAAGAACTATTGGAAGAAAATGAGATACTAAAAAACACAATTGATGAGTTAAAACTAAAAACTCAAGAATATGAACAGCAAACTAAGTTAACTCAAGAAAGAAACAACTCACTCAAGGAAGAAAACAGTCAACTTCTGAAAGAAATAGAAAGAATCCAAAGTGAACTAAAAAACAAACAGGAAACATTGGAAAAAATGACTAAGGGTGAAGAAAACTTGAACGCGGTATTAGGAATAAAAGTAAATTTTCAGAAAGAGGGGTTAGGATACAACCCAACAGCTAAAAAGGAATTTCAACTAAAAACGTTAAATGAAAAAGCTGACACAAAAGGAAAAGGCCCCCTGATAAACCTATATCAAAACAAACAAAAGGACATAGCTGAAAGTTCCTCTAAACAGACTAATGTCACCTGGGAAGAGAGGAATTCTAAAGGAAAAATGGTCAATCTACATCAGCTTAAAAACAACAGCCATATCAGATGAGAAGTTCAAATTCACAGAAGTAACCAGACAAACAGAGCATTAAATCATGTTAATAAACCCAGACCTGTAAAACAAGGTGTCTGGAAACAGGCTGGTCGACAACAGACTCCTCCTATGTCGACCAGAGGGTCTGCCAGAACAGGTACTGGCTTCGGGAGAAACCCTGGTCGACCACAGACATACCAGATGTCGACCAGACATACAAATAGAACCCACAACTTCTCTCAGCTGAAACAGAATGGAAATTGGAATTTAAGAAAATGGACTCAACATAGAGGAACATTAAATCAAAAGGAACACAACCTGAACAAGTTAAGAATCGAAAAGACAAACTGTTCTAACAAAGTTTGGGTTCCCAAGATGTTGTTACAGCAGTTTCATGATTTCACAAGCTATCTTGGACCCGGGTACCATTGGGGTCCAAAAGTTTCTGTGTAATTTGTGATGCAGGAATGTCAGGCAGTCATGCACAACAAGTGGTAAGACCGTTTAGTGCAAAAACTCCATGTAAAATATTCAAAGGTAAGAAACCATCCCTAGCTCATTTTAGAATCTTTGGTGCAAGGTGTTACATTCATAACAATGATAAGAAAGTCTTGGACAAATCTGAACCTAAGAGCAACTCAGGAATATTCTTGGGCTATTCTGATCGATCAAGAGCCTATAGGGTATTTAACACCAGAGATCAAGTGGTTGAAGAACCCCCTCATATTTCATTTGATGAAATTAATGATTTTGGCAAAAATGAACAGGTCAGCAAGGAAGAAGAAGATGGGGAATTTCAGGATGGCAAAGAAAAACCGATGGAGAATGAAGAAAAACTAAATCTGTTTGAAAGAAATCAGGTGAAAGAAAATCAGTCGTTGTTTATGACTCTCTATCATTTCTGCAAATAGATATGTCAGCTAAGTATCTGCTACTGGTAAGGTTGGGAGTTCAACTGATTACTGAAGCAAGCCTGCAAGCTCCTGGTACTGCTACTGGTTAGCTCTGGTGGTCGACCAACGATCGGGCAGTGGTCGACAACGCCATCAGGACAGGATACTGGATGGGTTCTGTGGCTGCGCAGATGTCGACAACAGATAGTCCCATGGTCGACAATGGATCTGTACGGAAGCAAATGTCCACTTTAGACAGGTTCCTGGTTGACACTAGTTCTGGTAGGGAATCTTCTGGACTGGTTAAACTGTTTGGACTCAGATTCATATTCACTCATTCATCATCATTCATACTTTCCATTCCCTGTGTCTATCTATCTTATCCTGGCCAACATTTTTTTGATTCAGCATGGATTCACAAATTGAGGGGGAGTAAAAGTGTAAACTCATTCCTTGATGAAACATTGAATAACCTAACCATATCTTCCAATAAAATCACCAAGGTGATCAATAAGAGTAGAGGTTGAGTGTAGTAATGAGGATTTGGACTGTACTACTTCAATAAAGTCAAGCCATAACTATGATTCTGTCACATGATTTTGAAGACTTATGATTTTTAGTAGTGAGTCGATTTCTCTACCTGTGCTAATTCTGAACAGTTAATATAAATCCAATAATATAGCATGAATGCACGTGGAATACGCCATAATTCTGTCTTCATGGTAGAGCAATGGATTGGATTCTGAGAAACTACTGCCTCCCATGTTAAAGAAAAAATTGGATGAAAAATAAGTGAGAGGCATGTGTGTCATGAAGAATCAATCTATCTCTGCTGCTCTCAAAAATTATTGAGATTGGGCATACTGAGTAACTGGGGATATTGGCATCTGATAAACGTATATCTTCACGGATAAAAGGTGTGTCCCAGTTAAAAGTGGAATGGTTAGGCATGCTAAGTAGCCGAGGTTTCTGGCGTGTAAAAAGCGTGTCTCCTCGTGTAGAAAAGCATGTGATAAACCTGACCACAGCCTTCAAAATGATTCCAAAAAGAAAATTTCAAAATTACTCAAACGACAGAAGAAAATGGTTGACCGAAGGCATGGCATGCAAAGAAAAGCTAAAAACACTGTTCAGCTCGCACTGTTAGTCAAACAGCCTCATGAAATCTATTATAAGTTTGAGAAGTCATATGGAGGAAAATTAGATATGGGGCGCAAGTTTATTGGTGCAATACCTTCAAATTCAATGAACCACAAGGCCCACTCTACTTGTTTACAAGGTGATCTCTGCTAAGAATGGATAGGTTAAATAAATGCTTCATTAAGGAAAGGGCGTACACTTCAATCAATTCCCCCAAAATTCAATTCGGCTGATTAAATCCTGACCCTTCGTTCATCAAGCTGTTTCTCTACCCTAGGATAAACACCCAGGAGTCTTCGTATTTCATTCTGCTCCACCACCTCCTTTCACATCCTGTTCGGAGTGATTATTTTTTTGATTTCCCCTCTTTTTGCTGTTGACAAAGGGGGAGAAAGAGTTGTTGTCCTTGTGCCAAATAATGTCAAGTCCACTTATGGTTATGTTATTTTCATCTTACCTTCTCTATGGATGTCTTTGAATAACATATCTTTGAATAACATATCAAATGAATTGTCTGGCTTAAATAATTGCATGGTTTGTCACAATGACTCATGGTTGTCATCATCAAAAAGGGGGAGAATGTTGTGCATCCCTTTAGTTTTGATGATGACAAAGGATATGTTTAATTGCTCCTTCAATATAAAGTAATGGACTCATGATAATTTGATGATGACAAAAGATGTGGTTAACTAATTCAATGCAAATCTGATAGTTCAAGTAATTTCAGGTATACTAAAGTTCTAATGAAGTCAACAAATCAGAGGAAGTTGTCAAGGTTTCTTGTCGACCAGAGTAGTAGTCATTGTCGACCAACGAATCCAACCAAACATAGTTCAAGCTATGTTTTTCTCTGTACGCGCTCTGGTTGTCGACCAGAGCCCTGCCCGTTGTCGACCACGAAGCAATACAAGCGAATCCAAGTCTGTACAGACTTTTCCTCTGTACAGACTTTCCTCTGTACAGACTTCGGTGGTCAACCAGTTACTCTTCCTTTGTACAGACTTCGGTGGTCGACCAGTTAATTCTCCTCTGTACAGACTTCGGTGGTCAACCAAAGGCCTGCCCGTTGTCGACCACGGAACAGACAGAGCATCAGACAGAACTGCCATACATCTGGACATTGCCCCTTGTCGACCAGCGACAGGGCTATTGTCAACAATGAGCGATACGAGCGTCAGCCTGAAGAACCAGCCGTCTGGACAATGCTCATTGTCGACCAGAGACAGGGTCGTTGTCGACCACAAGCGGAACCGCGTCCAGAACCGAAATCCAACCGAATTCAGTTTCTGTTGAGAAAAACCTGCAGGTTGTTGCTGCAGGTTGTTGGGCTGTTCAGATGATAAGATTACGCACGGGATTCAAGGAGAGAATCTTGCTAAGAACCGGTCAAATCTTGTTTAAGATTCTATTTAATCTTCTCCCTTTTTTTAGCGAGTAATCTAACAGGTTTGTACTTGCGCGGGAAACAGCTTCGTGCTTAATAAAAACTGGTGCAAAAAGGAGAAGAGATAGAGAGCCGGGTGTGGAACATAGAGCATAAGAAAAGGACACCCACGAAGATACTCTGAAAGAGAAAAGGAAGAGTGGCTCTCCGGCAATCAAGAAACAGCAGAAGACAGAAGTGTTCTTCGGTGCTGCAGAAAGAAGACCTGGCTCAAGGCGTTGCAAGTTCCAGCAGCAAGGCAGCTGAAGGCATCCTGCTGGAAGTCCTACAGGGAGTCTTGCCTTGTTACCTATGTGATTGAGTCCCAAGCTGAACTCTTTAATTACTCTGCTTCAAAAGTCTATGTTCAGCCTTGTTACACCTTTTTCTATTTATCTTTTCATTACATCAAGAGTCAAGCTGTGAGGCAGCGGAGTCAAGCTGTGAGGCAGCGGAGTCAAGCTGTGAGGCAGCGGAGTCAAGCTGTGTGTCAGCAGGAACAAGCTGTGTGACAGCGGTGTTTGTGTGAGATCAGAAGTTCTCATTTAGTGAAGCCTTGCTCAAGTTGAGCAAGGGGTGGACGTAAGTCTCGGGAAGAGACTGAACCACCTAAAAATCCTGTCTTGTGGTTTTGCTTGTGGTGTGTGCTCTTATTACTGTTTGCTATCGCTATAGTTATTAGTTTTATCTTTGCAATCCATCGTTTGCTTAAGGTCTAGTTGATCCTTGGTTTATTAATTGAAAAAAGGGGCTAGATCTATTCACCCCCCCCTCTAGATCTATTCAGTCCGTACTCAACATCCTACGGAGGCGCCCCTTTCATTGAATTCCCCTTTGATATCCCCTAGCAGGGTTTCTGCTACCAACATTCCTTCTTCTTCTTCCAACCCTCCTCCTAATATTGCCCCGACCGAGGCGCGTGAAGGCGTAGCGCCACTCCGCAGTGGACGGATATTCCACCGTATTTTCCCACAGAGAGAGCTAGAGCCTGTGCAGGGGCCACAAGAGCAAGAGCAGGAACAAGATTCAGTGCCGGGAACTCAGTATGATTTATTAAAGCACTTAGATCGCACTCCAGCCAGAATCTCCATTCTTGAATTGATCAAGAGGTCCACCACTCATCAGCTGGCCCTGAAGGAGTACCTGCAGAAGGTCATGGTCAATGAAGACCTTCCGGTTGAACAGATAATTACAGTCTTGACTCCTGCCAGCAGTCAGCCGGCAATCACATTCCATGAACATGAGTTAGCACCTCTACCGGCAAGAAAATATGCCCTATGTATTACGGTCGATATCAACAAAGTGGCTGTCAAGCAGTGTTTGGTAGACACCGGTGCATCTATCAATGTGTTGCCGCCAAGTACTCTGAAGCTATGCGGTATCCCTGAATGCCAGATTCGGCCATCTACTATTATTGTCACGGCATACGACAATACAAAGAAACCCCCTCTGGGTATGATTACTCTCAAAGTCAGTTTGGGTCCAGCCACCATTACAGCAGATTTTCATATTCTGGATATGGATCCGACTTTTAACGGCATTCTGGGTCGCCCTTATATTCAGCAGCTTGACGCAGTGCCCTCTACAAACCATCAGTGCCTCAAGTTTCCACACAAGGGCCGCATTATCAAGGTGACCAGTGTGCCGATCTTGCCAGAGGAAGACATTCATGTAGCTTCATCAGTTCCTTCCATATGGCCTGCCAACAAGCCGTTATTATCTGTGCTGGACGTTCCCTGTTCACGGCCGATGCTATCTGAGACTGTTACCACAGTTGCTATGACACCCCTGCCTTCTAAGGGGAAGAAGAAAAAGAACATGATTAAAACCCCTGGCTGGAACATTCTATTGAAAATGGGATATCAAGATGGCAAGGGCCTGGGCGCCAAGCTCCAGGGCAGGATTAGGCCTTTTAAGCCTCAAAAGATGATTGCACGAGGCGGCTTAGGCTACAAAGCACCGGGCAAGAATGAAGGAGAGCCGTGGGCTGTTATGACGTCCACCTTCAAGCCAGATCGCCAGCCGCTCACCTGGACTTTAAAGACACATTTTGTCACCGGTGGCATTCAGAACAATGAGCAGACTACCGTCATTACTTCATTGCTTGATTGTCAAGATGTGCATGCTAGACAGTTTGCTCGTCACATTGCCCCACTAGCTACCTACAAAGCCCTGGAGTCTTTGAGGCCAGATAAAAGAAGAAAAATGGGCAATCCGGAATGTGACTGGTACAGGTGGTTTGACATGAATGACATCACAATCTCTCTGAGCCGCCTATTCATGCCAACAGATCCAGAGTGGCCGCCGCTGATTCAAGAACTGATTGAAATGCCAGTAGCAATCACAGATAAAAGGCAGATGTTAAGTGATTACACAGATACTGGGGAGCCAGATGTCCCTTTTGAAGAAGGTTTTTCCGTGGATAGGCTGTGGGCCGGCCTTTTCTCCCTCACTTCTGTGCACCCATCTGTGTTGGCGTCTCTCTATTCCCGTTGGCTTGGTCACGTGCCGCGACCACCATTAATTACCATCAACTTGTCTCCCGGTTCAATTCAGATTTCCCTCCCGATTGCTCCTTCGCTCCTCGAGCGATTTTCTAAAAACTCCATCTCGCCCCCGCGTGGGCCATCTTTGAGTGAATCTTTCTCCAAACTTGCAATCTCCACTCACCCTGCTATTCTCCCTTCACATTGCTTTTTACTTGAAAAAGAAAATAAAAACGAAGGAAAAGCTAAAAACGAAAAAAAAATGCCGATTTCCCAATTTTCCAATCCTCCATTTCTATTGAGGAGACCTCCTATTTTTCTCCCGAGTGCGTCCCAACCCAGGGGCCGCTCTTCCAAGATTCCTTGGTAAGACTCTTCTCCCCCTCTGGTGAGGGGTCCTCCTCTGTATCACCTCCTGTATCCGCTTTTTCATCTCCTTCCCCTGGTCAAGCTAGTTGTTCCTATTCTTCCTCCTTTCATTCTAATAATAAAAATCAGGGGTTAGTTCCACATAAGAGGGCCAAGGGTAAGCAGATTCCCCGAAGATTTTTGTTGGAGTTGGCTGTCAGATGCCAAGCTTGTTTAGCAATCCCTGAGTTTGTGGAAGAACCGATCATCCTGCCGGAATTAGAATATGAGGATTCTGTTGCTGCTTATGAGGGTTTGGGCGTTTATGAAATCATGAATGATGAAGACCCTATTGAAGAGGGGGAAGAAAGTTATGAAGACTATGAGGACGAGGCTGATGCCTTTGCTAGTGGCATGAGACGATTCGACGAACCATCAGCCTCTGTAGAAGAGCCAACCAAAGAAATCAATCTGGGTACTGAGGAAGACCCTAGGATTGTCCTCATCAGTAAGAATCTACCGCCCTCCGAGGAGGAGGCGCTCATTTTGGTTCTGCAAGAATACAAGGACACGTTCGCATGGAGCTATGAAGATATGCCTGGATTAGACCCTGCGCTCGTTGAACACCGCCTTACACTTAAGCCAGGGTCTGTCCCGGTCAAACAACGGTTGAGGCGTTTCCACCCTAACATGGCTTTGAAAATGAAAGAAGAGGTCGATAAACTCCATAAAGCTAGATTTGTTAGAGTCGTCCTCTATCCCAACTGGGTGGCTAACATTGTCCCGGTTATGAAGAAAGATGGAAAAGTTCGAATTTGTATAGATTTTCGGGATCTCAACCGGGCGTGTCCTAAAGATGACTTCCCCCTCCCTCATATTGATGTTCTGATCGACAACACGGCAGGATTTGAAACTCTTTCATTCATGGATGGTTTCTCAGGCTACAATCAAATTCGTCTGTCTGAAGAGGATCAAGAGAAAGCCTCATTCACTACACCATGAGGTACATATTGCTATGTGGTTATGCCTTTTGGACTTAAGAATGCTGGAGCCACCTACCAGAGGGCTATGATAGCGATTTTTCATGACATGATTCATATTTATATCGAGGTGTATGTGGATGACCTGGTAGTGAAATCAAGGACAAGGATTGAGCACCCTGGGGTTCTGGCCAAGGTTCTACAGAGGTCACGAGAATATCAATTAAAAATGAACCCCAAGAAGTGCGTATTTGGCGTTTCTTCAGGAAAGTTGCTTGGATTCATTGTCAGTAAGAGGGGAATTGAAGTCGATCCTAACAAGGCGAGAGCCATTAGAGATATGCCTCCTCCCAAGAATTTGAAGGAAGTTCGAGGATTAATCGGGAGGTTGCAGTTCATTCGCCGCTTCGTCTCCCAGCATTCACAAAGATGTAGGCCGTTTTATGAGCTTACCAAGCCGGGAGTCAAGTTTAATTGGGATGACAAGTGTCAGGCAGCCTTTGACGGATTGAAGGATTATTTGGCCAATCCACCTGTCCTGAGGTCGCCAATTCCAGGCAAACCACTTATTCTGTATGTTTCAGTCCTGGATGACTCTGTAGGTGCTGTCTTAGCTCAAGTGGACGAAGAAAGTAAGGAAAGGGCAGCATACTACTTATCTAAACTTCTTAACCCCTGTGAGCAGAGGTACTCAGCCATGGAGAAGACTTGTGCAGCTTTGGTTTGGGTAGTTCAGAAATTAAAACATTATTTTCTAGCTCACGAGGTTCACCTCATTGCACGCATGAATCCAATCAAATTCCTCCTTGAAAAATCTGTCCTCACTGATCGATTAGCACGCTGGCAAAGCTTCCTCTCCCAGTTTGATATCACTTACATTCAACAAAAAGCTATCAAAGGTTATGCCATCGCCGAACATCTTGCTCATCACCCTCTACCTCATTTTGATCTTGTTAATTCTGAGTTCCCAGATGAAGAATTAATGTCCATTAATCAACCCCTTGATCCTATGTGGACGTTACACTTTGATGGAGCTCTTAATTCTCAAGGAAGAGGGATCGGCATGGTTCTTTTAACACCTAAAGGGGTCACCATTCCATTTGCTGCTCGGCTCACTTTCCCCGTCACCAATAATATAGCCGAGTATGAAGCTCTTTTGGCCGGTCTACAAACCGCTCATCGATATGGTGTCACTCACTTGCGGATTGTCGGTGATAGTTAACTCATTTTGCGCCAGGTGTTGGTCAAGTGCCGCACTATCAATCCTAAGCTTAAACCCTACCAGGAACTCGCTTCAGCTTATGCCAAACTCTTTACCAAGTTAATTTTCGTTCACGTACCTCGCAGTCAGAACATTCTAGCTGATGCTCTTGCTTCTTTAGCTTCTGCTTTAGTCTTCCCCCCTGAGCGTGATTTCCATGTCCCTCTGATTCATCAGCGTGACACTCCAGCTATTAAGGACCGTGCTTTCCTTGATATTAGGGATCAAGTGCTTGAGAAGGTTAAGCAGAAAGAAACTCTTAAAGGCAAAGAGGTCATGTTACTCGATTGGCAAGAAGAATTGGCTGACGAAGAAAAGCCTTGGTATTATGAGATTGCCAGATACTGTAATGATCAGTCTTATCCCGAGGAAGCCACCGCAGAAGAAAAGAAAGCAATTAGAAGAGTGGCTCAACGTTATACTTTGGTTGGAGGTGTGCTCTACAGAAGAGGGCTCACCGGTGTTTTATTGAGATGCCTCGACGATGATGAATCTTGGAAAGTCGTGGAAGAGGCGCATTCTGGTGTGTGTGGTGGTCATGTGAACAACCAGATGTTAGCTAAGAAAATCCTTAGGCTAGGTTTCTATTGGCCCACTCTAGAAGAGGATTGCTCTATCTACGTTCGTAGGTGTGTTAAGTGCCAGCTGCACGCCGACAAGATTCATTCTCCTGCTTCTTCACTCCATCCTACGTCCTCCCCATGGCCTTTTTCCATGTGGGATTTTGATATCATTGGACCTCTTGGTGATTCGAACCTCCTGACCAAGCAAAAATCATTCATTCTCACGGCAACGGAGTACTTCACCAAGTGGGCGGAAGCGAAAGCTTACGTGGAAATTAAAGCATCAACCATTTGCAAATTTATCATGAAGAACATCATCACGAGGTTCGGCATCCCGAGCACCATCGTCACCGACAATGGACCTCAATTTATCTCTCAAGATCTCAAGGATCTCTGCAACAGGTATAACATTGCATTGCATCATTCTTCTCCCTATTATCCGCAGGGCAATGGCCAAGCAGAGGCAACTAACAAAACTTTGATCAAGATCGTTAAAAAGACGTGTGAGGCTAATAAATTTTCGGACTGGCCAGACAAGCTGGTTGAAGCTCTTTGGGCCTACCGCACTTCCATTCGCACTCCCACTGGGCAAACCCCTTTCGCCCTCACTTATGGGATGGAGGCAGTGGTCCCTTATGAGATTCTTATTCCCTCTCTGCGAGTACAATTGGATGAGGAACTTTCTATTGATGAACGTCGTGATTCACTCCTTGCCCAATTGGAACTCCTAGATGAGAAGCGTCTGGTCGCCGCTGCGCATGCGCGCGTTTATCAAAATAGGCTCTCACGTTTTTACCAAAAAGAAAGTAATTGAGAGAAAATTTAAAGTCGGTGAAATGGTAATCAAGAGAATTTTTGTTAAGCCGGGTGGCCCCCGTTCAAAACTCCAACCAAATTGGGAGGGACCGTTCGTTATAAAAGAAGTTTTTCCTAGCAATGCTTATAAATTAACTAATGCTGAAGGTGAAGAGTTAACTCACCCTTGGAACGGTTTATATCTTAAGAAATATTACCCCTGATTTTCCAAAATCAAACAAAAAATTGAATATTTTCCAAAATCCACAAAAAAATGAATATTTTACAAAATCCAACAAAAAAATGAATATTTTCCAAAACAAAAAAATCCCACAAAACAAAAAAATGAATATTTTACAAATCCAAAAAAATTTTAGAATATTCGCCAAAACGAAACAAAACAAAAAAAAACACAGAAACTAAAAACAAACAAAAAAGGCTTTCAAAATTTTTGTCATGGCACACAATAGATCAAGGCCTGAAAGGTCAAAATTCAGAATTCATTTATCAGTCTTGGTAACTTAAAAACGGGGTTGACACACGCACACACTACATGCTTTATTCTTGAACTCAAGCAGTGCAAAATCTGATAGAAAGTCAAAACCTGACTAATAGTGAAAGACCATACCCGTTCTTTTCTTATTCGGCCCATAAGGGGGGAAGGGAGACCTCGAGGCAGATGCGCCAAACCTGCTCGCCGCCCTAGTAGGTGGAAGTCAAGGTCCAAAAGGGAGCAAATGTCACAAAAGCCCAAGTACAATTAGGTTTATTTTTCATCAATGCAAATCAATTCCAAAGTGAAAGTCAAGCTTTGAAAAGAAAAGCATGTCAAGAGGGCAAAGTCCCCGCAAGGAAAACCTTGGGCGTATGCATGCATTATAAATGGGCAAAAAAGGCAACAAACATCCCTACGCCAAAGACCGAACCCCAACAGGCATAGGGCAGGGGAGGTAACTTTACTTTGAGCATCCCAGAACCCCTTATGGGCTTCCCTTATATTTTCTTCCATCCTTTCTATGTGGTAAAGTCGCGAACTGGCAGGATGGCCAAAGATGAACTTAAGAAATTGCACTGTGTGAAATCTCGAATATAAGTCAACTTTGAGCACGTCGACTCCCTTTTAATTATTCAAGAAAGATTAATGAATCCCAGATGGTGACCGTGTAGGGCCCGCGATCTGGATAGCCTTGACAATATTGTTTGAAGTTTCATATAATTCACGCCTTTCCTTAAGGCGTTTTTAATTTAATTCACGCCCTTGTGAGGGTCATCTTTATAAAATTAACGCCCTTGTTCAGGTCGTCTTTTCGTCAAATTCTAAAATCCTTTCAAAAGTGCACGCCGTCTGCGAGGGCGTCTTTCACTTGAGTCACGACCTAATCTAAGGCGCGTTTTTCAGGAAAATAACAAAAAAAATATAAATGATGCATTCTTCATTCACATGCTTGCATTTTGCATGTGCATATTTTGATTTATTGTTTGCATATGTGTGTTTGCATGATGCATCTCCCCTTTATTGGTTATTTCACTTTACCCTATTTGATTAAAGGCTTGGCCCCTTGACCCGTCATTAAGGTCAGAATATTGCCACCCCTTGCTCATTGGGCAAGGGGCCAAGTCGAGCAGATGAATTAACCTGTTTTATTCAAGTGAAAACCGCAGCTGCAGATACAGGGCAAAAGTAAAGTAAACTCGAAGGACGTGAAAAGAAAAGTACACAAACACAAGTCCACAACCACACAAGTGCTCAGGTAATAAAAGCTCAAATCTCATATATATATATCATCATGTCTATCATGTACAGGTGTGAAGGTGGAGGAGTACAAGTAAGTCTCTCAGCTCTCGCCTCCACTCTCCTCTACTCTCCTACTCTCAACCTCCTCCTCACCGTCCCGAGCTGGTGCAGGTGGAGGAGGCATGGGCCCCCGTGAAAAAGCTGGAACTCGAGCCTGGCCCCCTGCCTCACTCCTCTCTCGAAGAGAAGAACCCGCAACAAAAGTGGAGCTAGTAAAGGAGTACCCCGCGGCCCGTGCTCGCTCACACCCTCGCTGAAGACGCTCCTCGGATACTCGTAGCCGCTCCTGAGAAAGGATCAACTGAGTCCTCGAGTCGGCTAGCTCTCACTCCCGTACTGCCACCTGCTCAAGGAACCAGGCACGCTCCGCCTGCTGAAGCTCCTGGAACTGGGCACGCTCCGCCTGCTGAAGCTCAAGGAACAGGGCACGCTCCGTCTGGTGCTCCTCTCGCTCTCGGGCACACTCTCGCCTCTCCATCTCAAGAGCCACCCGTAGCTCGGCCACGTCCTGAGAAAGCTCCTCTTGTCGCCTCTGGGACCTCTCAAGCTCTGCGATCCGCTGGTCACGGATCGCCAACTCGGTACGTACCGCCCGAAGCTGAGCCACCTGCAAAAGGGTAAGCAAATCATCAATTCCACAATAAATGCAATAATTCAATAATTTAACAATGCATGATTGAATTACTCACCTGTGAGCTCGACGCTCGGAAGCCCTCGTCTACGCAAACAAGAGCAGCTCGAAGCTCTTCGGTCTGTAAGAATGAATTTTTATCAGTACACAATGCCATATTTAATCAATAATTGAACTGACTGAGTTTGAGTTCAGAATTTACCCGTGAAGCAAGGTCGCGCTCCGCTGCCTCGGCTCGTGCAACCGCTCCAGCTAGCTGCTCTGATAGCGCGGTCACCTCTGCGCTAGGTCCCCTCGAGCTGGAGGCCTCCCCTGGATCTCTCCTCACTATTCCCTGCTGGGCACGCTGCATTCATTAAGATCGTCAGTGGCTAATCATCAATAATTCAACAAAAAGTTTCATTTGCATATAGAAGTAATTTAAACACTCACCAGGGTCTCTAGGTCTGCCCGCGTGGCAGCTAGCTGGTCCTCCAGGCTGTGTAGGTGGGCCTGGGCGTCTATCGCCGCTATGTCCCTCGCATCCTGCATCCACTACATGTTAGTCGCATGATAGAAACATAAGCATTTGCATTCAATTTAGAAATAAGTGCATTCATACATACCCCTAAGACCCTCATCTGGGGTCGACCGGCGTGTACCTCCCAGTAGCGCCGGAGGTACTCGGAGCTGTCAGTCACGTGAGAGGTGACTCTGGTCCCGCCACGCTGCCAGTCGGCGTACTGCTCCTCGAACCGTACCCGCCAGTCGGTCGTCTTGGTGCGACCACGGGTCTTCTTTCCTATGCCTCGAGGCTCTCCGACTTCGATCCACTCCTGGGGCAGGCCCAGGGTCCTCATCACCAACCGAAGCCGTAACGGCTCGATCTCGCTCAGGCAATGCAGCCATAGCTCGTGCCCAAAGCGAGGTCGTCCCGATACGACCCAAGCTTGGCCCTCATCTGTCATATCATCGTAGGGCCTCCACCGCACCTGCATTCATACATATCATTATCATTTCATCACAATCAATTCAAATCAATTCAAAAGAAATGCATACCATTCGTTCATACATACCAGCGAGGGAGGGAAGTCGCGGAACTCTCTCCGTAGAACCCACAACTCGTAGTCGAGCGGGGCACCGAAGATGACCGGTAACCAGCGTCGCGCCAGGGGGAAGGATCCCTCAGCTCCAGGCCGTGGGTCAACGCGCCCCATCGGCATGTATAGGTGGCTCCACACCTGCATCCATGCATTGCATTAGTAAGGCATTCACATGCATCATAATAAGAAGAGAAAAGAAAAAGAAAAAAGATATGAAAATGAGAAAATGGCATACCTGAAGAAAAGGTGAGAAGCCACTGACGGTCGTCTCTCGCCCCGTCCCCGTGGACAAATCAGCCATCAAATGTGCTAGCAGCGCTGCACCCCAAGCGTAAGTGCCAACGGTCTCAAGGTCCTCCAGGATGCCCAAGAAGCGGCAGTTGATGACGTCGGCTTTCGTCCCCAGCAATAATCTCCCGAGCAACAGCAGCAGGAACCTCCTCAGGTCTCGATCCGCTCTCTCACGGTCAGTCGGGTCCTGGCAGCATGCCGCTCTCACCCCGTCGGTCAGCCTCTGTGCGAACTCACCTAGGGTCTCCCCTGACCTGTGCCTGGCATCCCCCAAACCCATCACCGTGGTCAGGTCCGTACGGAAGATGGTCTTACACTCACTCGGCACCATGTAAACCATATCTAGCCCCAGTAACCTCTGGGCCATCTCCGTGTAGTCAGGGTAGGTGAACCCACTCACAGCCTCACCATCCACCCTCAACCCCGTAATCCTAGACACATCCTCTAGGGTAGGAACCATATGCCCCCAGGGCATCAGGAAAGTCCGGCTCACCCTATCCCAACGCTCACGCAGAACCTGGATAAGTGCTAGGTCGGGTCTAAATGGCTCGATGGATAGGAAGGCCCCAAACCCCATAGTGTCTACCCTAACCCTCTGGAAGTCGGGGAGACCCTGGTATGCTGCCCAGACCATGACCCATGAGATGCGGGTCCTCATCAGCCCCTGCATGCATTAAAAGAAAGAATTTTGCTTAATGGTTTGATTAATCATGTATAATTGCATTTGGTTTTGCTTGAGCATGTTTTGGAAGTCACGCCCTTCCTAAGGCCGTTTCTTAATGATTTCACGCCCTTAAAGGGGGCGTTTTATATTAAAGTAACGCCCTGGCTGAGGGCGTTTTTCATTTTTGCAACGCCGCTGTACAGGGCGTGAGCATGTGGTTAATTTCTAAAAATCCTAAAAATGTTTTCAAATCACGCCGTCGGCTGGGGCGTTTTATTTTGAGGACCGTTCTGTTCAATTGGAGAGTTTTGAAGAGACGCCCTCTGGTTTGGGCGTTTCTTGGTGAATCACGCCCTGGTGAGGGGCGTGGCTATCATGATTTTCAAAAAAAATGACAGCATGCAAATTAATTAATAATGATTAATGAAAAATAGTTAATGGTCATGGCATTAATGAAAAATCTCTTTTTTAAAAAACAACATGCTGCAGGGCGTTTTTCATGGGGGTTAATTGATTTTCAGAAAATAAAAGAAATTTACGCCCTTGGTCAGGGCGTTTCGTTTGTGAATAACGCCCCCGTGAGAGGCGTGTCTTTTCTGAGTTGCAGATTTTGCCCCCGAGGGCTATGGAAAATCAGGAAAAATTTAAATAAAATAAAAAAAATTGGAATTGGGGAGGGGAACTTACCTTCTTTGTGCTTCTGGGGTTGTGGCCGAGGCAATGGCCGCCTGGGCCGCCGGAGTTGACCCCGGGGAGCGACCGCCGCCGCGGGCGGTGGTCCTTCACCTTCCTCTTCATCTTCCTCTTCATCTCCCTCTTCTTCTCCATCTTCTTCTTCTTCCTCTCCTTCTTCTCCTCTTTCTTCTGCTCCTTCTTCACTGGCTCCGTCGCCGCCGGCGGCCACCGCCGATTCTTCAACCGCGACGATGGCGAGCTCTTCCGCGGCGGCTTCTTCTTCTTGGGCGTGGGCGGCGTCGAGGTCGACGACCTCCAGGGCGCTCACCCTCTGGCGTTTGGCCATGGTCAGGGCTGGGGGGAATGAGAGATTGAGAGAGTGAGAGAAGAGAACGAGAGAGGGAGATCGGAGGAGGGGTGGTCTCGGTTAGGGTTTGCAGAAGGGGGAAGAAGAAAACGGAAGGAAGAAGAAAGGGGCCGATGACCTTTGGGTTTCGAAAAGAAGATACGCCCTTAAGCAAGGCGTTTTTAACGGAATTCACGCCCAGAAGTTGGGCGTTTCATAAAATCAGACGACGTATATTAGGGCGTTAATTTGTTTTGCATGGGGAACGATAACCGTCGTCAGACGCATTGAATGGGCGTTGATTGATGTGATGAGAGTCATCATGGCTGGTTTAGAGTCACGCCTCTGTTGAGGGCGTGTTATTTTTAAGAAGTGACTAAGGAAAAGGCGTTACTTTTGATGATTCAACGATTATATTCTTTGGGGTTTGAATATTCACGCCTTGTCTGAAGTCGTTATTTAAGTCACGCCCACTGTACAGACGTTAACTGTGGAGGATGGGCCGATTGAAGCGCCTTGAGGAAAGGCGTTCCTTCTTGAATTCACGCCCTGTGTTGAGGCGTTATTTGCAACAGAAACACAGGTTTTGGATGATTTTGATCATAATCACAGTAATATTGGCTCAATCAGAAAATAATCTTTATTGCTTTAATAAGAAGGAATTACAATGACTAATGAGCCACTTTGGGCCTTAATTTTCTCAAAGAGATTACATAATTTTTCCACTGTTCTTTGTCTTCATCCAAGTCTTCTACAGGTTGATGAAGTTTGCTTAGCTTCCATAGAGCTTGAATGGTGATAGCCTCCTCCCCATCTCCATTGCTGCCTAGGTCCCTTGATTTGATTGGAGGGAGATGGGAGATGTCTTCTAAGTATTGCCTTGAAAGCCCAATTTGAGGAAGGCACCTGTGAGAGTTGTACAAGACGAAGTCTGAAGCGCCAATAAGATGAAGGTCCGTCCCGATGGAGAAGCGTGCACGAAGTTCCTGCATTTTGAATACACCCGGGGCGCAAGTAAAGAGATTCTTTGGCATTACCTTTAAGTGCTCCCTCCAATCCCCTCTCTTCTTGATTTGAGGAACCCGGTTAGTCACTCTATTGCTTATTCCTAATGAGCCGGTTATATAGGAGAGTGGGCTCTTTGAGAAAATTCTTGAGGGTTGTTGGGCTTTGTGGCATAGATCGAATTTGAAGTGTAGATCAATCCAACTAGAGAGTGCTAGCATGCACCCGTAGATGGGCCTTCCCATGGCCGCCGAGGTGAGCCCGCTATAAAGATATGCTAGGATCGCCGGTCCAACTCTTTCTTCCTCCCATAAGCTCACCACTGCGCTCAATTGGGACTCCTCTAGAAAGTCCTCCGTGGATGGGAATATGAGTGCTCCTGCTAAGCACACCACGAAGGCTTTGGTCACTCTTTCTATCTCCTCTTCCTCTTTAGCTTGATCCGCTCTCTTGTACACCCACGAGGCGAGCTTCAAGAGGTTAATTCCTTTAGTGACCTTGATTTGGTTCACTATATTTGGGCTAGGTATCAATGAGGTTAGCAACTCATGGGAGGAGATTGGCCTTGGCATGATGGCCATCTTTTCTTCTTCTCCTTGTTTCATCCTTTTCAAGCCTAGGATCATCTCTACTTCTTCCAGCAAGATAGTGGCTTCGAATGTGGAAAATAAGAAGGTATGGGTGGAAGGATGCCATGTTTCAATCAATGCACCTATGGCAGCCCAATCAAGATGGATTTGGTCATAATGTTTAGCATGGGTTATCAACCCCAAGAGATGCCATCTAGCTACATATACCCTCATATCTGAAGTAAACTTGGAGAGGATGAGAGGCAACCATTTGATTCGGATGTACCTTCTAGCTCCCGGAAGAATTGGGTAATCCTGTAAAGAAGAAACATGAAGCATGCAGTGATAAGAATAAGCATAGATAAATATAAGATGAGGGTTCAGCAGAAGGAGCGCAGTAAAGCAACTAACAGAAGGATAGCTTACCTGGCTCAAAGCAATTCGATTGCTTATGTGCCCTTGTATTTCAGTAATCCTGGGAGTAGATATCCTAGGTTTCTTCATCACTCTGTCCATCTCTTTCTTTTGCAGAAGAAGCTCGCGCAGAGGCTTGAAGAAGAACAGAAGCAGAAGAACGAAAGCTTGCAGAAGAAGAGGCAATTCGGTTGCAGAAGAGCTTCGATGGGTTTGTGAAGGAAAGCCTGCCTTTTTATAAGGATTTGAAGAGTCCTAAAGAGTTCCGAAGATAGAAGTTTGATTGGGTTAAGGACTGTGTTCTTGATTTAGAAACGGGTGTTCGTACTGAATTAACGCCTTTGGTAAGGGCGTCTCTTTTCGATTTGACGACCTAACCCGAGGTCGTGTTTTATGTAACGCCCTTGATGAGGTCGTTTTACTTCTACGCTTCGTTACTGTTTACGCCTTTGAGTAGGGCGTGTTTTAAATAATTAACGACCTACGGTAAGGCGTCTTTCATGATGTTAACGCCCTGTTCTTAGGCGTGTTTTTCCTGGATTACGGATCTTTGACCTCTCCATGCTTTTGATGAACTTAAGTGCTATTATTTGGTGAAATTGTTTATGATTAAGCACTTATGATCATGTCATGTTCTGAATTAATGAATGAAAGCTAATAAATTTCAAAGTGCAGAAGTTTTGCAGGATCCAAGGTGCTTGGACCGTTCATGGGAGTAACATCTTGTCACCTTGTATCTGTTTCTTGTAAGCATTGTTATTATATGATATCTACACTATTATAGTATGTCAAGGACCTTGTGGTTCTGATAAACCTGAAATTTGAGTTCCCCTTCATCAAAAACGATGACGATTTCAGGAGAATCTTGATCGCACGGATAGGCCGTTGAGTTGTTAAAAGGTTTGGGACGATGGTTCCACTTTCTGAGTTGATGCGCGGACAAACGGGCCTCGGCTTAGTGTTAACTCAGAAATATGGATTCTTGACCAGATCTAAATAGCTTAGCAATATTATCCTTGATTATTTTCTATTTTAGTTTGGTTTAATCTTTTCTTTTAGCCCAGCATGCATCATGTAGGACTTTGAGTTTCATGCTGAAAATCTTCATATTATGGCAATAATGAAATTCACTCGCTCTTGATTGAGTTGACATGAGATATTCCACTTCAAATCAAGTACTTCATTCTGTTTGAAGCCGTTCAGGCTGATTCCTTGAAAGTGTCCCTTTTGTTGGATTTCTATCCCAATTCTCTTTACTTTTCTGCAAAATTTACCTTGGTTGTAGCACGTCCACGTTGGCTGGTAATCGCTCTCCAATGGTCTTTCCCTGTCGTGCCCACGCGCACACCCTTTATTTACTTAGTTTAATCTCCTTTTATCCAACAAATCGATGTTTCCTTGGAGCCACCCAGAGTTGTTTCATTCAGAATCTTGGAAAGATTTCAAAAGCTTAATGTTCTGAGGCGTGTCACATCACACCTTGGCGTCTCCTTATCAGCTCATTCCACTTCATTCCTTTCATTACAATTCATTCCATTTCCGTCTCACTCCCTTGCAAAGCGGACGCCAAGGCGGGGCAGCTGTAGACACGTCAAAATTGACGTTATGTTGATCAAATCTCATGTCGTTACGATAACGCCCCAAGTGGACTTCAATATTCCTATAACATGAAGTTTTTCTATTTTTGTGAATTTTATGCATTTTTTTGCATTTTTCGTGATTCACGACCTGAAGCAGGGCGTTACTTTAAAAAGTAACGGCCTGTCATGGGGCGTTTCAAAAGAAGGGACGACCATAGGTGAGGGCGTCAATTCCTGGTATTATCCGTTAATTTCTGGAATTATCTATTTTCAAAATAAAAGCATTTTCTAAGTAACGTCCTTCCTCAGGGCGTGTTTTTAAGAAACGCCGTTATCTCAGGCGTGTTCCCTTGATGCTAAAACAAAGAAGGTTTTATTTCCAAAAATTAAATCCAGGAAGAAACGGCCTTTCCTAGGTCGTGTTTCAAGAAACGTCTCTGTACAGGTCGTCAATTCATAAATATACGCCCTGTCTTAAGGCGTGTTTCACTCCAGAGTCCTTCCTTTTTCCATCTTTCCCTCACAGTTCCCTACCATCCATGGACTCTTGCTCGATCTTGATCCTTCCCAGGATGCCTCATTACCCGTTCTTATCACTTCCTTGTTTGATCATATCCGATTGAAGCTATAAAAGAAAATCTCGTTTGATCGTGTAAAAGGTTAACAACTCAAAGGGTTAAGAGGTTGATCATTCAACAGGCACGTTCTGCATCCTTCTCTGCATCCAATCAAGCGCCTGTTGCCTTCATCCTTTCTGCATCCGTTTAAGCATCTCCACGGTTTTCCCTTTACTCTCGTCGGGGAGAGCAGGGTTCTATCTGTTGTTTCGTTGTTCATCTCCTCTTAACATCTCCTCATCATCACTCGGTCGTTAGTTATTCTATTGCATTAAGCATCATTTTTCATATCCTTTCCCTAGTTCCCTGCTAGGGGTTTAAAAAAAAACAAAAAAAGAGGTGCGCTGTTGATGCCTTTTTCATCATTTTGTGTTAGTTTGGATTGATACTATCTGCACCTTGGCTGATCCCCTCTCTTTTGTCTGTCTTTTATTGTCTTTTTTTTACAAGGTAATCAACTGAAGAGAACCCACTTCATCGGCCGGCCGATTGAAGTCGGAGGAGGAAATCCACATCCATCCCGCATCTCAATTTCCACCAGGTATACGCGATCTCTTGTTCTTCTTATTGAGGTAATCCCTCTGGCGATCACAACACTCCCCTTGTGCACCTCGTGCATGTTTCATCTCCATTATTGATTATTGCATATTAATTAATTTTCATTAAGTGGATTTTTAATCCGATCTACAGTTGGGAAGTGGAGACTTCAGCTTGATTCACCTCTGGCGGCTCATGGGGTGGCTCTTCTTCTATTTCCTCCAGGGAAAGGGCAGTGTCGAATAAAGCCGAGAGGGTGTTGCAGGCGACGACGACCTCCCTCTTCTTCTTCTCCCTGGGTCTTCTCTTCTTCTTCTTCTTTCCTGCTGCGGCGAATGGCTGCTCTTGGGGAAGTTCAGCCCATAGGGGAGGCTCTTTCTCTTCTACAGCTTCTGTCCCTGGAGCCAGTTCGAGTGATTTGAACTCCCCCCATGGGACATACTCCTTTAGCTCCACGGGCTGGATTTCGGGCTGCTCATAATCTTCGAGCCCATTAATAATAGCCTGGAGTCTTTGGACCGCCGGACTGGTCTTCTGACGCATCCGCAGCTGGACAGAGCTCTTTTTGTTATGAGTGGGCCACCTCATGACCAGTCGAGGGGCCGTGTCGTGGCGAACTGGGCTTGCCGGGGGCGGTGCAGGTAGGGGTGTCGCATCCCTCAAACGAACTCTGGGGTTGGGTCGAGGGACGTGTGCACTTCTATTCTTTCCAGTTGCAGTCTGCCAACCTCCTTGATCCTGAGCCGGGGTCGTGATGAAGGTCTCATAAGTGGCGCGGGCGCAGGCCTTCGCCCATTCCTCAGGCAACTCCTGGTATAGCGAGACCATGTTGACAGTGGAGGTTATGCTGGGCAACTCATGCGGTTGCGGGGGGTCTACTCTATGCTCCTCCATGTCCAGCTCCCCATTCTTTATTAAGGACTCAATAACATCCTTGAAGACATAGCAGTCTTCAATGGTATGCCCGAGCACTCGGTGGTAAGGGCAGAAGCGCGGGTCGTCCTTTTTCTTTAGGTCGCCGGGCCTTTTCGGCTCTGGCAGTGTAATTTTGTTGTAGCTGGTTGCCCATTCGAACAGGAGCTTGGACTTGTCCCGGGCGAAGGAATACAGCTTATTTCTCATCTTCTCCCTTAGTGAGGGGCCCTCCCGCCGTTCTGTGGTTCTGGGCGGAGGAAGGTCGGTAGCCCCCTTGGCTTTCTCTTTCTGCTTTTCAAAGGCCTGGAAATCTAATGTGTGCACCTCAGGGGGAGCTGGCTTCTTCTCGGCCTGCCTGGCTCTTTGGCTTGACATGGCCGGGGTGGAGGAGTATCGGGCCAAAAATGCCTCGATCTCTGCTACCACATTGTTCAGGCGGTCAAATGTCTTGACCTCGGTGCCAATCATCCTTTCCAGGATCTCCTTTTTCAAGTTCTGTTTGCAGATCTGTACAGCATCATCCTGGTGTGGGGGACGCCTGCACCTCATGCTGAGATTCCTCCATCTCTTGATATAGTCGAGGGCCGACTCGTCATTCTTCTGTCTTGTGGCGTAAAGTTCTGCCACAGTGACCTCCCGTTCTGCAACATAAAATATTTCTTTGAACTTCTTTTGCATGTCGGGCCAGTCGGCGACAGACCCGGGTGGCAGGCCGGAGTACCACTCAAAGGGAAGCCCGGTGAGTGTCGAGCTGAAGAACTTCAGGAGGTAGGCCTCATCAGCAGCTAAGTCCCCCATGACGTTCATATAATAAGCAATGTGCTCCCTTGGGGACCCTTGCCCGTTGAACTTTTCAAACTTGGGTGGCTTGGTGACGCCGACCGGTAACTTCTTCGTAGCATGGTGAGCCGGGTAGGGCACCCGGTAGATGTCGAACGGCGTCTAATCCCCGTCAGCTCTCTCGGCCAGTTTCATGTCTATCATCTGTTCTAGCATCAACCGGCTAACTGTTGCGGGGTCGACGGGACTCGGATAAAAATGGGCGGGCTGCACGCTCGGGGTGGCCAGCACGGTCGCCTGGGGGGCCATGAGGGACCCTTGGGAAAGTGAGGCCTGTGGCGGGGCTGGTGCGGTGCAGTGTGCCTGCTGCAGGGGCGCGTCCCCGGGAGGGTTGAGGGCTGCTGGAAGGGCTGCTTCTGAAAATTGCCCCCTGTCCCTGGGCGCTTTGGGTAAAACCTCGGTCTGCCAGGACATCGGGGCCGGTGTGTTCCGTTCATTCAATTGCTTTTTAAGTGACTCAATTTCTTGCTGGAACCGCTGCATCATGAGCAGCATTGCAGGATCAGCTGTGGGGAGACTGGGCATGCCCCCTGTCTCTTCGGCCGGGGCATCCTCGGATGATGTAGAGGGACCGCCGCTCGTGTCACCGGTGGTGACCACGTTGGCCGTGCGGGCCGCAAGGGGCTCTTCAGGTAAAGTCCCTTCGGCGCCTATGGGTGTCGCGTTGCCTGCCGCTCTCCCCCTTCTAGTAAGGGGTCCCGGCCTGGCGGCTGTAGACACGCTATTCCCGACGTCTCCTGAGAAAGTCTCATATCACTATACAACGCCCCGCGACGGCTTACGCGTTTTGAATCACTTGAGTGCTTCCTTTTCTTGAGTCTTCTTCCGCCCTTTTCGGCATCCGGAATCGTCTCGTCACGGCATTCGGACGACATCAACACCAGTCAGACGCATCAGGAGGTTCCGAAACCAGGAAGGGTGTCTACCGGGCGGCCGTCAAACTGAGGACCCGGGTGGGTCTTTATGGGGGCGTCCAAGCCCCTGGACGCCCCCATTCTTTTAATTTATTTTCCACAGCCCAAAACCTAATAAAAAATAATATATTAATGGATGCGTCCAGGCCCCTGGATGCCTCCATAAAAACAAAAATAAAAAAGGTAAAATGCCAACTTTGGCATAAAAAACAAAACAAAAATAATAAAAAATATTTTCTTGGAGGCGTCCAGGCCCCTGGACGCCTCCATCAACTCCCTCACGGGCGCCGCCCACCGAACGACGGTTTGTCGTGTGTGAAAAAATCCAAATTGTGGAGACGTCCAGGCAGCTGGACGCGTCCATTTCAAAATCACGAGGTGCCACTCACAAAACCACGCGTTGTGTCAAACCGCGTGAGACCGTTGGTGGGGTTCGGTGGACCTGTTTGAGGCGTCCGGGGCCCTGGACGCCTCCACAAAAATATTCCGAAAAAATAAATAAAAATAGAATAAAATATTAGTTCGGCCCTGATGGAGGTGTCCAGGGTCCTGGACGCCTCCACCCTCCAGAGCCCTATAAATAGAGGCCCACCCCCCTCAGTTCTGAGGGAGCTTCTAAGAGATCTGATAGGCTGCCGGAGCCCAGAGGCTACCGGAGTCATTTCTAACCCGTGGGGTCTTTTGTAGGTGGATGTTCTGCCGGCTTCTCGGGTGTCCAGGCTCGCGAGAGGAAGGCTATCTTCGTCCACCGCGCTTCCACATCGTCCCTACGCTGCCGGAGCTCCACCGGATCTCACCTTCGGCTCATCCAATAAGCCTTTTCTTCCCCTTTTTCTCCATAGTTCTTTACATTCATCATACTACATCCTCTATCTCCCTACATAAGGGTGCCGTCTCTTGCATACTTCTTGCATTCATCATCGCATTTTCCTCCTACTCGAGTCCGAGAGGGGTTTAAAACCACACCAACAAGGTGTGTGTTAGGTCACGATCTCGTTACTTTTATTGCAAGGAATTGTTACTACACTGCCATTTTCTAATTCCGTTCGTTTATTATCTACTATTTTGCAAGGGTACCCAAGGAAAGCCCTCTCCGTCGGCCAGCCGAAGGGGGAGGAAGAAGCAACCCGCCATCTCCCGCTCTTGAGGTAGGCGCGATCACTTTCTTTATTTTGGGATCTTTTGGCCCATGGCGATCACATCTTATTCTCGAGGCCGCGGCGAGTCACTTCCCCAATGGCGTTTAAATTCCTGTTCTTATATTCTCTTTATATTCTGTTGTATTCTGCTCATATTCTCGAGGCCACGGCGAGTCACTTCCCCAATGACCGTTTAAATTTCCGTTCTTATATGTTATATTCTTATCTATTCATATTCTCGAGGCCGCGGCGAGTCACTTCCCTAATGGCTGTTTAAATTTCCGTTCTTATATATTATATTCTTATCTATTCATGTCCTCGAGGCCGCGGCGAGTCACTTCCCCAATGGCCGTTTAAATTCCCGCTCTTTATATTCTCCTTATATTCTTATCTGCTCATATTCTCGAGGCCGCGGCGAGTCACTTCCCCAATGGCCGTTTCAATTCTTGCTATTTAATTTCTGCACCATTCCCGTCCCCCCGACGTCGCGGCGAGTCACTTCCCGCTATGGCCGTTTAACCCCCATATCTTGATATATTACATTTATCCCGCTCGCCATGTCGGAGCAATCTCCCGTGGTGGCCCCTTCTCTCTTCTCTTATTTCTGTGTTGCAGTAAACAAAAGAAGAGCCCGCGCGCTCCGCGTCTTCTTCGCTCTTCGAACCGCGTGACGTCGCTCACAGATTGACAATCACGGTGGGACTTCTACTACTTCCTTTTGGCTACCCTTGCAAGTTCGGCACCGTCCGTGCCTCTCCACCTTGGCGCCCTCGCGCGCCCCCGTTGTGCTCACGGCAGCACTGTCAGTTGTGATTGGTTGGGTGTTCATTATGTGTTTGTTATTTTTATTATTTTCTTACTCTATATCTCTGTCAGCATTCCATTGCATACATCCATCCCTCTTTTTATATCATTTTTCATTTTTTCTAAGGATCACCCTTTCCCGGTGAAGGAAGGACTCTCCGTTTGAGAATTCCTCTCAACGGACTAGAATCTCCTCCACTGGGACCTCCGTAAGTCCCCGACATCGAAGAATCTCCTCTTCATTCACTGGGCTGGTTGTACCATTGAAGTTCCCCGGAGTTAGTCATCCCATTCGTGGTGAGACGAGAGACCCTTGCTGACACGGCGGTGAAACAAAAATAAACTAGGGTCCCTATTTTGTGTGAACTTCGGATCTCGCTAAAAACACACAAAAATCATCAAAATCAAAACACAAAAAAGGCGTAAAGGCATCCACTTGTTTGATAATCTCTGCTACCTACTTGCTAGTGTATGTTTTTGCGTTCTGGGAAAACTGTGAGCATGGCTCACGAGTCTTTTGAGAAGAACCACCCTAGTCGTGGTTTGTCAGCCGACCCGCGAGTCTATGCTATGGACTCGGGTCCTTCTCATGAGCCCTCGCATGAGGTGCAGGTTATTGCTGGGGACACGTCCCCACCACAGGATATCTCTTCCTTACTGGGCGTCCTCGCCAACACGGAGCTTACCTCTGAATAGCTCCGAGCCTTCCAGGCCATTCTGAAGGGGAAATCTGTTTCCCCCACGCTCCAGGAATCAATTCCGGCCATCGCACCTCTCCAAGAGTCCGTGCAGGCCATTCCATCTCCTTCATTGGCGCAAGCCATCCAGTCTCCCTCGCTTCAAGGACAAGCGAGCCAACAACCACCCTCATTCCAGTTCCCGTCACAATCTCAAACTCCCGTTGTTCCCCACACACCGCTTCAGCCAGGGCCAACTGTCGGCGGTCCGACAGCTCCCTCTCATTCCGGGTTCCCCCCTCAAGTCTCCGGGAGATAGTTTCTCCCCCAGTGGCAAGTGCCACCTTCACCTCCAGAGGAGCTCGCCCAATCGCTCCTCAATAGGTTCAATCGCATGGACGAGCAGTTTCAAAATCTGAGAAGGATGGTGGACGTGAAAGCCACCCCGGAGGTTGCTTTGCCAATCCTTCCCGTCATTCATCTTCCTCCCTCCGAAATGCCCACGTACCGTAGATACAATGGTACCGGAAACCCCTTCATTCACCTCAAGGATTTCATGTATGAATCCTCCTATTGGCAAAACGATCAAAGGTCCCTGGCATACCTCTTTCGGAGATCATTGGATGGTCCCGCGCTAGAGTGGTTCTATTCTTTGGAGCCCCGCGAGGCCGATAATTTTGAAATAGTCCAGAGAAGGTTCTTGCAGAAATATAGGGATAGGGTCGGTCCCTCACTCTCCATTACCGACCTAGTGGCCGAAAAGATGAAGCCCGACGAAGATTTTGTCCGCTATGCTGATAGATGGAGGTCTCTGGCGGAAAGAATAAGGGATACCCTCTCCGAGCCTGAACAAGTGAAGATAATTGTGTCTAATGCAACCCCACAGTTCAGACACGTCCTGGCCATGAATAAACTTACTACAATGGAGGAACTCTATGAAAGGGCCCGGTACATCCAAACCCAGTTAAAAGACTCCCCCATTATGAACATGTTTGAGTCGTCGAAGTCCAAAGTGGTCAGAAAAATAGGCGCTGGTGTCCCTGGCGGAGCCACAGAAGGGGTCGTGACAAATGAGCAAGTGGGTGCGGTCAACAATCCCAACTATGCAATCAACCCAAGGCCTCCACAAATGCACCGACTTCCCCTCCAACCAGGTCATTTCCCTCTTCGTCCTCCACCCCAAAATAATCCACCCCAGGATAATATGCCTCCATAACGTCAACCCCAGCAACAACAACCACAACCTCAGCAACAATAACCACCGCTTCAGTACAACCAAGTTCCACCCCCGGGGAACTATGGTCCCCAACAGCAACAAAGGAGGCCGCTCGGTCCCAAGAGAGCCTACTATCCACTATTGCCAGAAACCTTAGCAGACATTTTTAATGCCCTCATGGCATCAAACCAACTCGCCCTACCCAGAGAAAGGCCCGTGTAGCCCCCAAATGTTGATACCTCCAAATACTGCGTCTACCACAGGCAGCTAGGACACACAGTAGATTACTGCTTCCATTTCAAAGATTACATCCACGATATGAATGATGAACATCAAATAGATTGGGATGAAATGAGACGATACGTCGCCGCTCTTAAGGCTAGGAGACGTCCTCATAGGCCACAGCAGCAGTTACAACAGCAGCAGCAGTAGCAACCACAACAACAACAACAGCCTTAGCAGGCCCCACAACAACAGCCCGACATGGGCATAATCCAGAATCCATTACCGGAGCACCAACAGCCCAATCATCAGGTTAACCCCATCTCCTCCTTCCCGGAAGTCGGGAGAGAGTAGGTGTGGCACAAGGAAAGTACCTCCATTCTTTCTACCGCCAATCCTATCATCACGCAACACCCTTGCCTTGCCCGGGTAGCACCTCTCTCTCATCAACCCGCGTCAATATCACCTTCACCATTTCCACTACCATTACGCCCTCTCATCCGTACCCCGATCCCCTATCAACCGACACTCTCCACTACGCCTTCACACCCTCTCATCTTCTCCCACTCCCCCACTTTACCATCCACCTCTACCACATTTACCCCTACGTCTTCTAAACCCCTTATCATCCGTCAACCATACATAACCCCGTCTTTCTCCACCGTATCACCACTAAAGCCTTCAAAACCACTCATTACCCATCACCCACCTCAAAATCATTGCCCGATTCAAGCCCTACCCACTTCTACTTCGTCTCCACCTCCACCTTCCAGACCCCTTATCCTTCATAATCCGCACGATATCCCCTCTACCTCCACCATGCCTCCACCTAACAAACCCCTCATCAGAATCCCTACTCCCGTCATCACTCCTGCTTCATCAACCATTCCTCCACCACTCCCCCTCAAATCCTTGTTAAAACCCACTGCTACCCCTACAAAGGTACAAAAGCCGCAGGCGATGGTGCTCCGGAGTGGAAGGATTTTTCACAGGGTTTTCCCCCACAACAGTCAGAATCCTGAGCAATCTCAGCCAGAGAAGGATGATGGAGAACAACCAGAAAGGGCTATCCCTGGAACACAGTATGATCTATTGAAACACTTGGACAAGACGCCTGCTCGAATCTCCATCCTGGAGCTACTTCAAAGATTCACATCCCACCAGGTGGCCTTGATGGAATATCTTCAAAAATTCATGGTTAATGAGGACCTCCCCGTGGAGAAGATTTCGACCGTCCTGACCCCAACAGACACACAACCGGCCATCATGTTCCACAACTACGAGCTCGCTCCCAAGGAAGCTCGAAAATATGCATTGTGCATTTCAATAAAAATTAATGGGGTATCCATAAACCCGTGTCTTGTGGACACGGGTGCGTCCATAAATGTGATCTCCATGGACACCCTTCAGTTGTGTGGGGTCAACGAGGAACAAATAAGACCTTCCTCGATCACGGTCACGGCTTATGACAATAGCAAAAGGCCGCCGCAGGGGATGATTATTCTGAAGGCAGAACTAGGCCCCATGTCAATTCCCACGGAATTCCATGTCCTCGACATGGACCCCGCATTCAAGGCTATATTGGGTCACCCTTACATCGAAGCCATGGACGCTGTGCCTTCCACCAACCATCAGTGCCTGAAGTTTCCTTACAATGGGAGGATTATTAAAGTGGTCAGTACACCTGTCCTTCACACAGTGGATGCTATCAACACCTCTCTACCCTCTGTTTGGCCATCTCATCGGCCCATATTGTCATTGCGGGACGTGTGTGATCTATCTCATGTTCCACTAGCACCAAAGGAGCCGGTCAGGACAACCGCAACATCATATCTCTCTTTTCACTCCAAAGGTTGGGAGATTATGAGGAACATCGGCTACCAACAGGGTAAAGGTCTGGGCGCACAGTTACAGGGTAGGCTCAAACCGCCAAAGGAAATTAGGCCGAACCGCAGGTTTGGCCTAGACTTCAAAGAACCGTTCAAGGCGGATTGGAAGCCCCTCACATGGACTCTATCAAACCACTTCAACAGAGGGCCCGTTCTTCAGATGGGAGATTACCCACGAGAAGCATATGGGGGATCACATGCTGTATATTTGGCTGAAAAATGTCCGAGGATCACCAAAAGAGGCAAGATCAAAGATCCGGAATGCGAGTGGAACAAATGGTTCGACATACGGGACATTTCCGTTGCACTGGAAAGGATGTTCTCGTCTCCGCAGCTTGAAGGACCACCATTGATCTCCGAAATACCAGAGAATATTATCACTCTTTCCAAGGTTCCAAACTATCCTCGTCCTCGCCAGAATGACCCAGTCATCGGTGGATCTTCATCCGTCCTCAACATTACCATCGACGGCTCATTAGCCGCCATCTTCTCCATCCACTTGTCTCAGCCTTTGCTGATATTTTCTTCCTGGGCCAGACAGTTGTCTGATGATCTTCCCAGGTCCCCTTCTTTGCTTACATACCTACGCGGGCTTTTCAACCCGCGCCAGGTCTTCAACCATGATCTTCTCTATGAGCCTCACAATCCTCTAGCCATAACCACTTTTCTCTCTCCTCCAATCTCTTTTCACTATTTTGTCATCAAAAATGAAAACGAAAAAAAATGTCAATTTTCAAACTCCTCAACAACACATCTTCGTTGAGGAAACCTCCTACATCTCCCACGGGTGCGTCCCGCCCTGCGGACCACCCGCCCAAGGTCCAATGAGTGACCTTTTCTACCCCTCCTCTGAGGGGTCTTCTCCTGTACATTCTACACCATCCTCTTCGTCTTCCTCTTCTTCTGTAAATAATGTCAGTCAATCTAGGAATGATAGGTCAAGGGTAGTACCTAGGAAGAAATCCAAGGGTAGGCAGATCCCTCGTCGATTCCTTCTGGATTTAGCCGCCAGATGTCAGGCCCTTCTTGCCATCCCCCAGTTGCTAGAAAATCTCATCCAGCTACCGGAAAAAAAATGTGAGGGCGACTGTGCATTTGATGAAGGGTATGGAGTCTACAAGATCACGGATGAAGAATGCCCCACTGAAGATGAGGGTGAAGAATATGAGGATGCGGCAGACGCATATGCTAGTGGAATGAGGAGATTCGACGAGCCGTCAACCGCCGTAGAAGAATCCACCAAAGAAGTCAACTTGGGAACTAAGGAAGACCCTAGGATCATCCTCATAAGTGACAATCTACCACCCTCTGAAGAAAAGGTATTAATTGAAGTTCTCAAGGAATATAAGGACACGTTTGCATGGAGCTACGAGGATATGCCGGGTCTAGATTCAACCTTGGTCGAACACCGTTTAACCCTAAAACCAGGGTCCGTCTCGGTAAAACACAGGTTAAGGCGTTTCCACCCTCAGATGGCTTTAAAAATTAAAGAAGAGGTCGATAAGCTCCACAAAGCCAGGTTCATTAGAGTCGTCCTTTATCCTCAATGGGTGGCGAACATTGTCCCGGTCATGAAGAAAGATGGGAAAGTCAGGATTTGCATCGATTTCTGGGACCTTAACCGCGCGTGTCCAAAGGATGATTTTCCCTTGCCCCACATTGATGTGTTGATCGATAACACGGCAGGCTACGAAACCCTCTCATTCATGGATGGATTTTAGGATACAATCAAATTCGTTTGGCAGAAGAGGATCAGGAAAAGACGTCATTCACTACCCCTTGGGGAACATATTGTTACGTGGTCATGCCATTCGGATTAAAGAATGCTGGAGCTACTTACCAAAGAGCGATGATGGCCATATTTCATGACATGATGCATATATATCTGGAAGTGTATGTTGATGACTTATTGGTGAAATCAAGGACCAGGATGGAACATCCAGAAGTTTTGGCTAAGGTCTTGCAGAGGTCAAGGGAGTTCCAATTGAAAATAAACCCGAAAAAGTGTGTGTTTGGTGTGTCATCGGGTAAATTGCTGGGGTTCATTATGAGTAAAAGAGGGATCGAGATAGATCCCGACAAAGCTAAGGCCATCAGGGATATGCCGCCTCCCAAGAATTTGAGGGAAGTCCGAGGTTTAATCGGGAGGTTGCAGTTTATTCGTTGGTTTGTGTCCCAACATTCACAAAGGTGTAGACCTCTCTACGAGTTGACCAAGCCAGGAGTAGAATTCCACTGGAATTCTAAATGTCAGAAAGCTTTTGAAGGGTTGAAGGAATATCTGGCTAGTCCACCCGTTCTCATTCCACCTAAACCAGAAAAACCTCTGATCCTTTACGTCTCAGTCTTGGATGACTCCGTGGGAGCCATCCTCGCACAAGCTGATGAAGAAGGCAAGGAACGGGCAACCTATTACTTGTCCAAACTTCGCAATCCCTGTGAGCAGAAGTACACCGTCATGGAGAAAACCTGTGCTGCCCTCGTTTGGTTAGTGCAAAAATTGAAGCACTACTTCTTGGCTCATGAGGTCCACTTGATTGCTCGAATGAATCCTATCAAATTCCTTCTAGAGAAATCCGTCCTTACGGATAGGCTAGCACGTTGGCAAAGTTTTCCCTCTCAGTTCGACATCACCTATATCCAGCAAAAGGTGATTAAAGGCTATGCCATAGTCGAGCATCTCGCTCACCATCCTCTTCCCAAGTTCGATCCCATCCAATCAGAGTTTCCAGATGAGGAACTAATATCCGTCAACCAATCAGAGGAGCCAATGTGGACGCTATATTTTGATGGAGCTCTGAATTCTCAAGGGAGAGGAATCGACATCGCCCTCCTGTCGCCTGAAGGCCTCATATTCCCATTGGCATACCAGCTCAAATTTCCAGTCACCAACAATATAGCCGAATATGAAGCCCTTCTAGCTGGCCTAGAACTCGCCCATTCTTTTCGTATCACTGAGTTGCGAGTCGTAGGTGATAGTCAACTCATCCTTCGCCAGGTGCTCACTAAATATCGCACTCGCGATCCCAAACTCAAGCCATACCAAGAACTCACTGCTGCCTTTGCCAAACTGTTCACAAAACTGATCTTTGTTCATGTCCCTCGTCATCAGAATATTCTCGCCGATGCCCTCGCCTCGTTGGCATCATCCATAAGGTTCCCTCTAGGAAGATGGTTTAAGTCCATTTCCATCTACAAACTTTACGCCCCTGCAATCGATGATGCTTCCTACGTAAATATCAAAGACAGGATAGCAAGAAAGATCCTACAGGAAGATATCCTTGAGAAGAAGAAAATCATGTTGGCAGAGGCTGAAGAAGAACTGCCTGATGAAGAGAAACCATGGTTCTATGAAATCGTCAAATACTGCCAAGATCAGTCTTATCCTGAAGGGGCCACCACAGAGGACAAGAAAGCCATAAGAAGGGTGGCTCATAAATATACTTTGGTTGGAGGTCTATTCTATGGGAGGAGTCTTACTGGTATTCTGTTAAGATGTCTTGGTGATGATGAAGTTTGAAAATGTTTAGAGGAGACGTACTCGGGTGTGTGCGGTGGCCACGTGAATAGTCAGATGCTCGCCAAGAAGATCATTCACCAAGGCTTTTATTGGCCCACTATGGAAGAGGATTGTGCTGTCTATGTCCGTAGGTGTGTCAAGTGTCAACTTCACGCCGATAAAATCCATTCACCATCTTCCTCACTTCATCCAATATCCTCCCCGTGGCCTTTCTCCATGTGGGAATTCGACATCATTGGTCTCCTAGGTGATCCCAATTCCCTCACCAAGCAGAAATCTTTCATCCTTACTGCGACGGAATACTTCACCAAATGGGCCGAAGCTGAAGCTTACGCGGAAATCAAGGCATCAACAGTCTGCAAGTTCATCATGAAGAACATCCTCGCCTGATTCGGCGTCCCAAGCACGATCGTCACCGACAATGGGCCACAGTTCATTTCTCAGGACCTACAGGACCTCTGCAAAAGGTACGCAATTGCATTGCATCATTCATCACCTTATTACCCACAAGGTAACGGCCAAGCGGAGGCCACCAATAAAACATTGCTCAAAATCATCAAAAAAACCTGCGAGTCTAGTAAGTTTTCAGACTGGCCACAAAAACTTATCGAAGCCCTATGGGCTTATCGCACTTCAATCCGTACCCCCACCGGGCAGACTCCATTTGCCCTTACTTATGGTATGGAAGCGGTAGTCCCGTACGAGACTCTGATCCCTTCTCTCAGGGTACAATTGGACGAGAAATTTCCCCTCGACGATCGTTGTAATTCACTCCTCGCCCAGTTGGAACTCTTGGATGAGAAGCGGCTGGCCGCTGCCGAACATGCGTGTGTGTATCAAAATAGACTCGCTCACTTTTACCAAAAGAAAGTCGTTGAGAGAAAATTCAAAGTCGGTGAGATGGTCGTAAAAAGAATTTTTGTCAAACCTGGAGGGCCGCGTTCTAAGCTCCAACCCAATTGGGAAGGACCATTTGTAATTCAAGCCGTATACCCTGGCAACGCCTACAAGCTAATCAACGCCGAAGGGACCGAGTTATCCCACCCTTGGAATGGGCTTTATCTTAAGAAATACTACCCTTAGCACAAAACAAAAAAAATGATGAAAAGATAAAAACATCAAAAATAAAGAAATATTGAAAACCACTAAAAATATGGAAAATTCAAAATGCCGATGCCTGGCAGTCACCATGTAGTTAAGTCTCTGCATCTAACCTTCATTTTAGGATAGGGCCCATTAAGACTTGGTAGGCACCGGGTCTTGATTTGCCAGAACCGTGGAGATCCCTGTCCGGCCACGTCGGCCTATGCTCGCTCGAAGGAAGCTAACATGTGCTCACTTATGTATTTTATTCAAAAAAGTCGGTAGCATCACCTACGGTGGGGCCCCACCCAGAAGATCTCCGGAAGCTGTAATCTTTATTCTTTTCTCTTCGACCAAATGAGACAGTCAGCGCCCTTAAAACGCTGAGCATGAGAAATCAAAACTCAAACCCCAAAGGCAAGAGTAGGATCCATTTCCTCGAGCATCGATCAGAGCACGAGAAGAGGGCAGTGTCCCCGCAGGCATACAAAAAGGGAGCCCACAAACATCAAACGACTATATCTCCCTCACAAAAAGAAATACAAAATCAAAATCAAGAGAAAAGCCTGGTCGTGACCGTGCCTGTTGCGATAAACGGAACCCCTCAAAGCAAAAGTTTGAATCCACAAAAGGGGCCGTGGAATGTAAATGCTCGAGATTTGGTCCGAAGTTGTCCTAAAGGAAAGAGTTAATGGGCCCTTATTCGCTCGCCGGGTTAACGATTTTGCCGATCCTCTCAGGAGGTTTATCCCCCACGCTCTTCCTTCTTCCTCTAAAGATGAAGGTTCGATGGAGTTTCTGAAGGGTGAAAACTGCCCAGGGTCTGCGACCTTATTTTAATATACACATATAGTTTCCTACTTTGAAAAGCAAAAGCTATCGCTGCGAAGGAGTCTCCGTGTTTCTGGCTGGTCAAGACCCCTGTTTATCGCCTTGATGTCTTCTTGTTTAACCTCGGGCTTAGGCCAATGCAAGCGCGTCACCTATGGGTGCGACGGTGTCTGATTCCGGGTCAACGTCGTGTGGTTGGTCGTTAGGGTTCCAGGGTGTTCCATCATATACCATCTAGAGTTGTGAGGAAACAGACCCGGGTCGGGCAAATCATTTACCTCGAACACCTTTTGGGTGAATCCCTGTGGTCGGAAGCGACTGGGAGCCTAAGCATGGCATGACGGTATTGTCATCAGAGTAAGTCTTAGCCGGCAGGATCATCATTCGAGGGGTCTAGAGGTCCAAATCAACCTAGATGTGCACTTAGGATACCTGGGAGGTTAGTAAGAAACTCCTGTCTCACGTAGGTTAGGTGCCATTTGGGTGCTTGCCAGGCGTTAGCAAGAAAAAAATTGAAATGATAAAAACAACAAATAGAAAAGAGAAAATGTACATATTTACAAATAAAAAATCTTTTTTATGATAAAACAAAAAAATGCCAAATATAAAAAAAGAAAATAAATCAATTTTGCATGATTGCATTTGCGTGCAGCATCTCACTTTTAATACCGCTTGCATTCCTGTGCTTGCATGTCGCATTTATCATCACCGCATCTTTCCCTTGCCTTCGTTAAATAAAGGCTTGCCCCCTTGACCAGTTATCAAGAACAGTCGCAGTGACCATTTGCTTATTGAGCAAGGGGCCAAGTCAGAATAGAAATTCTGATTTGTTTGTTTCAGTGATGTGTGCAGGGAATCAGGCAACAGAAGCAAAGGTGAAAATCAAACAAACCGAACCTTGTATTTTATTCCAAAAATAAAAAAAAATTTACATCAAGGTCCGCCCTCTCTCTCTGCATTACTCGTCCCACTACTCTCCGGGCAAAACGCTCTCAAAGGCGCTACCCAACTACGAAAAGTGGTACTCCTACCGCTCTGTACTCCCCTTCCTATTCCCACACCCTGGCATTGATCCACGGAAGCAGCAGAGAAGCTACCAACACGAAAGCCACGCTCTCGTGCTCTTCGGTAGCGCTCCTCACCATCTCTCAGCCACTGTTCAGCAAGACCAAGGTTGATTCAGAGTTCGAATAGTTGGGCCTCCATGGCCCTTCGTTCCTCCCTTTCAGTCAATTTGTTGGCCCTTTCTCTCTCTGCGTCTCTTTCTTTCTCTGCACGTTCTCTCTCGCGGTCTTCCCTCTCCAACTGGAGAGTGATCCTCAGTTCCACGGCATCCCTAGAAGAGTCGTCATCAGGATGACGCCGCAGTTCCCTCTCCAGTTCTGCTATCCTAGCCTCCTTCTGCGCAGCTTGGGCAAGCGCTTCTTCCGTCTCCTTTTCCTGCCAGATGTACCATCTTAAGATACGCGGCAAGGCATAAACAAAGAGAACTCAACACTAAAACTTTTACCTGTATACAGAGCATCCCTTCTGCCTCCGCTGCACGCTGCATGGCGTGAGCAAGTTGCTCATGAAGCAAGTTAAGTTCTGAGGTAGGAATCCACAAGCTGGAAGAGGCACCACCTACTCCCATCGCTGGGGAAGCCGCGCCAATCTGGGCATGCTACGACCACGTGAATTAGCAGCCAACATCTGGAATCTGGGGTTTTAATTAGGAACGCACTGTACACCTACCAAGGCGCTCGTAGCTCCGCGGGCATCACCCAACCGTTGCTCCATCTCTGCCAAGCGAGTTCGTAAAGTCGCTATCATCGTATCACGGATATCCTGCAGCCATACAAGTCGGCCTTTCCACCAGAAAACCAAAAAAAAAGGGAGAAAGAAGAAAAGAGAAAAAGGGGAAACCTACCTCCACAAGTCCCCGGGGTTGGAGCCGCTCTGCGTACTTTGTCCTATATAGACGCAAGTAGTCCTCGCTATCCCGCGCATGTGATTCTACAATCGTGCCACCCCGTTGTCAGTCCTCATACTGTTCAGGGAACCGCACGTGCCAGTCAATGCAGGTCGCCGGTCCACACGTCTTTCACCCGACACGAGGTGGCGCAGCCGTATCCACCCATTCCTGAGCCAGTCCTAAAGTCCTCATAACCAATCGTAGCCGAAGCGGCTCGATTTCATTCAAGCAGTGCATCCACAGTTCCCGTCCAAATCGGGCACGACTTGCTAGAACCCACGGCTGGTCGGCATCGACCTTGTCTGAGTAGGGTCTCCAGTTTACCATCGCTGCAGGGAGCTCCTGTAGTTCCCGCCTTAGCACCATAAGTTGATAGGTTAGGGGTGCCGCACTCATGATGGGTTCCCACCGCCTGGCTAGCGGCACCATCGCGGGTCGCCAATGCCGAGCTCTCCCCATGGGGAGGTAATAATAGCTCCACAGCTGCTCAGCGCAGGTCATCAGTACCTTGCAAAAACACAAAAAAAAATATACAAAACAAGCAAAACCAAAAATACCTGGATAAATGGTGTAAAACCACTCACAGCCATCTCACGATCGCTTCTTGGAACAGGCCTGCAAACAAGTGCGCCAGCATGGCAGCTCCCCAGGCGTAGTATCCTACTCTTTCAAGGTCTGACAGCAGCTCCAGGAAGCGACATTGGATACCGTCCCCTTTCGAGCTCAGTACCAATCTCCCCAAAAGGAAGAGGAGAAATCTTCTCAAATCTATGTTGCATCTTTCCCAGTTGCCGAAATCTGTGCAGTACACGGCACGGCATCCTATTTCCATCCTTTCAAAGAACTCTTCTGAGGATTCATCGTCCCGCCGATGAGTGTCGGTGAGCCCTAACGCATCCATGAGGGACGCCCTAGCTACCGACCTATTTTTCCGACCATCTAGGTCCAAACCCAGTAGCTTCCGAGCACCTTCTCGGTAATCCGCATAAGTGACCCCGGTCACTGCCTCGCCCTCCACCTTCAGGCTTGTGATCCGGACCACGTCCTCCATGCTGGGCACCATGTGCCCCCAGGGCATCAGGAATGCCCGACTCACTGGGTCCCATATCTCACACAAGGCTTGGATCAGGACCAGGTCGAGCTGGATCGGCTCGATCCGAAGAAAGGTGCCAAAACCCATCACGTCTAGCCTGGCCTTCTAAAAATCTGGGAGACCTCGGTATGCTGCCACTACCAACTCCCATGAGATCTGTGATTTCATCACACTCTACGCATACAGGGAATGGAGAGGAGGTTTGGTCAGAAAGAAAGGAAGAAAAAAGAATGGAAAAAAGGGCAAGAAAGCTCAGCTTACGAGTTATGATTGGGCCCTTTCGCTGAAGTGCCCTTCGAGGTCCGAAAGCCTCCTGGAACTACTACCACTGGATCTGCTTCTCTTCGAGGAGTGGGAAGATTCGCCCTCCATCCAACTCTCGGAATTTTGAACTCCTCCTCTCCCGTGAGAACTTGTGCTCCTCGAGTTAGCTCTCGATATACCTGGGAGGATAAAAGGGACAAGAATTTATAGAAATGGAAGGAGTGTGGGCCAAGATTACCTCCATCACCTTTTAATGATAGCCCTCGCAATGAGGCACCTACCATCGGTCCCGTGTGTCACTTCACTGCTCGCACTGGGTGATTGATTGGACGAAGAATATGACGACTAGCACACTATGTGGTCTAGGGATACCCTATCATGTTTTGAAGGATGTCCGCAAAATTTGACGCAACATCCGGGAGAAGGAATTAGGGCCGTCATTATTGACTTCGACGGCAGATTCCCGTGGAAAATGGTCACAACAAGATGCGGTTCTCTGCTTGGGGTGGAGTCTCGACAGACCCATCACATGAGAACAGTGCAAAGGAGAGGAAGTGTAGGGAAGAAGGAATGCACAAGAGAACAAACGAGCAGCAGAAAATCAAATCACTCCATTCATAATTCTACATAAGCTATCATAAACACTACAAATCATAGAGATGAGGCGGGTCCACTGGCTCGCCAACTCGTGCCATTATCTTCATGCTCGTCCCTCTAGGCATCCCTCTCCTCTCCGCTGAGGTGAGGGTCCCTCAGAAGCCTCCGGGATCCCGTGCAGTAGCACCCGCCTCGCCTCGTGGCGCCGGCTCCACAGCAATGACTCGCTGCTCCTCCCCTGGCGTGGCAAAGAAGCCACTAGCGGTAAAGCGACCAGACTGGCACAGTCGCTCCCCGAACTCTCGCGCTCTCTCGTAGTGCGTCTCCATCCCTCCTAGTCTCTGCACGACGGCCTGAAGGCCCAGCTGGAGCTCCCTCACTTGGGCCTCCAAGGCCCTCCTCTCGGTCTGATCCCGCTGTCGCTCGGACCTTCTCTCGACTTTCTCTCTCTCTGCCTCTCTCCTCATCATCTGCAGAAGAACCCTTAACTCCAGGATGTCTGGAGAAGGTCTCTCCTCACCGTGATGTCACAGCTCTGCTATAGTCGCCACCCAGGCATCACGCTCCTCTTCCGCCCGGGCAACCCGAGCCACCGCACCAGCAAGTTGCTCCCGGAGGGAGGCAATCTCAAGAAAAGGGGCCGAGGAACTGGAAGATGCGCCGCCAGCCACTCCCCCCATCGCTGTCTGCTGGGCATGCTGGAACGAACAAACAACAACCGTCAGCTAAGCTCCACATTTAAAAATAGAAAATGCAGCACTTAGCTTACCAAGAGCGACAGTTCCTGTTGAGTGGCGGTTAGCTGCCGCCTGACCTCGGCTAATTGGGCACGCGACCCATCGACATCACGCATATCCCCGGCTTGGGGAAGCCCTGCATAACTCTCTCTCTGCCGCCGCAGGAAGTCGGCACTATCCTGCACCAGTACGCTCCCTTGCTGCCCAGGGAGACGTATGCGCCAACCTTCAAGCTTTGCCTTGCCGCGACTCTCGTTCCTGACGCGGCTCGGCTCGTCTGCACTCGCCCACTCATCGGCCAGGCCCAGGGTCCTCGCCATGTCCTACACCAAGAAAAAAGGGCCTCGCATCATAACAAAGAACACGTCCCCTGTCTAGGACGCGTCCATCATTTGAGTGCAACACTCGCCGAACCCTTTCCCCCCTCGCACGGCTCGCTTCAAAACTCAAAATGGATCAAAAGAGGAAGAGATCAGAGGACCTACCAGACCGTGTTCACCTCCCTCCGCGACATCGGGCCCCTCGGGTCCCTCGGGGGCCCGAAGCGGCCCTTCCTCCTCCATGGACGCCGTTCCGTGTTCTTGCGTGTCCCACCTCTGGCGAGGAGTTCCTCGTCCCTCTCCACCTTCACCATGGTCGGACCCACTGAACTTTATCGATCAAAAGAGGAGGAAGATGAAAAAGGGGGCAAGCGAGTTTTGGCGGAAGGCGGGCTCGTTTGCGGGTAAGGCACGGGAGAAGAAAGGCCACCCGACGGTTTAAATTTGAATTCAAGGATTAAGACGCATCCTCGCGCCTGGACGCGCCCAAAAAGGGAGAGAGGAACATAATCCCCCCGTGTAAAGTAGTTCCCTTCTGTCTAGGGCAAAAGTCTCGTGAAGCGTAAACAACGTGGTGCAAAAGAAAGTATGGGAAGGAAAAGGGCACGCCACACGAAATCCATTTCATATAATAGTGAAAGTACATCATACAGTGAGAAGGGTGACGTGTACAAGCAACTCTCTAACTCTCGCTGCCACCCTCCTGGTCATCTCTCTCCTCCCTCCTCTGCCGGGGATCCCTAGGGGGCCTCTGCGAAACCCTGAGAAGCCGTGCTCGCCTAGCCCTGCGGTGGCACTCCAGCCTCGAAGGCGCGACGACGCTCCTCGGCCGAAGAAACCAGATAGCTGCCCATGGAAAAAGAACCAGACTGATGAAGTCGCGCCCCATGTTCCTTCACCCTCTGGTACCGCTCCTCGCTCTCCCGAAGCCTCCCCTCCGTCGTGCCGAGACTCAATCGGAGCTCCAGCAGCTGGGCCTCCAGAGCCCTCCTCTCGGTCTGATCCCACTGTCGCTCCACCCTCCTGTCCTCCCTCTCTCTCCCCCTCTCCTCTCTCTCTCTCACCGCCTCCCTCCTCGACAGCTCGAGGGTGATCCGCAGATCCAGCACGTCACGAGGGAGCTCCTCAGCCTCCCGTCGACGCTCCTCCTCCAGCTCCACAATCCGGGCGTCACGCTCTGCCACCCGAGCGTCGCGCTCCTGCTCGGCACGAACAGCACGCTCCAGGGCCTCTCGGATCTCGACCACCTGTCAAAGTACGCGTGCATCGTAAGAGAGAGGTGAAGGATGAAAGAGTGACTAGAAGAGGGTCAGGGCCAAGTAGGCACTCACTCGAGCCTCGCAGTCACGCTTGGCCTCCTCAGCTCGAGCCACCGCATACGCCAGCTGCTCCTGAAGGGCAGAGATCTCCGGGGGAGGGCCCCGCGAACTGGAACCCGCTCCACCGGCCATCCCGACTGCCGCTGTCTGGTGGGCCCTCTGAAACACAGAGAAAACGACAGTTAGAGGCCAAGTATCAAAAATCCAGGTCACAAAAAATGCATCCCATAAACTCACGAGGATCTCCAACTCCTGTCGGATGGCCGCCAACTGCCGCCTGGTGTCCGCCAACTGGGTCCGCAGGTCGGCGATCATGTTGTCACGAGCATCCTGCATTTCACATAAGTTAGTGCCACATGCATATACATATAGAAGGGTGAAGCATTTTCATTTCACTTACCCCTGCCATACCACCAAGGAAGAGGCGGTCCCCGTACGTAGCCCGGTACCGTCTCAGGTAGTCAGTACTGTCCTGTACATGGGACACCACTGGGGCCCCGCCCTGCTGCCAGTCCTGGTACTGTGCTGCGAAGCGCGTACGCCAGTCCATAATCTTCGCCTTCCCCTTGGCCTTCCGCCCGATGCGGGCCGGCTCATCTACATCAACCCACTCCTGGGCTAGCCCCAATGTCCTCATAACCAGCCTCAGCCGAAGCGGCTCGATCTCGTTCAGGCAATGGACCCACACGTCCCGCCTGAAACGAGGAAGACCCGCTACAACCCAAGGCTGGCCAGCGTCGCCCATGCCCAGGTAAGGTCTCCACACCACCTGCATCACCATACATACATCATGATAGTTACCATTCAGTCACATGCATAAAAAACACAAAAAATCATGCGCATCATACCATGGCCTCGGGATACTCGCTCAGCTCCCGACAAAGTGACGCCAGCTGGTAGCTGTGTGGTGCCACTACCACAATCGGCCTCCACTGTCGCGCTAGAGGAACGACTCTCCTGTTCCCCTGTCTGGCTCTTCCCATCGGGAAGTAGTAGTAGCTCTACACCTGCATCCATCATACATCATTAGCACGAGTAATTGCATATTTAACTACGGTAAAATGCATAAATAAATTGTGTACCTGGAGAAAAGGTGTGAAGCCGCTGACTGTCGTCTCCCTCTCTGAAGTCTGGGAGAGATCGGCAATCAAATGGGCAAGCAGAGCCGCTCCCCACGCGTAGTGCCCCACTCTGTCAAGGTCCGCCAGGATCCCGAGGAAACGGCAGTGGATGCCATCCCCCTTCGTCCCCAGTAGAAGGCGGCCCAAGAAGAAGAAAAGAAACCTCCGGAGGTCTAGGTCCACCAGCTCCCGCTCGCTCGGGTCCTGGGTGAAAGCTGCATGGGCATCTCCCTCCAGTCGTGCCAGAAACTCCGCTCCAGTCTCGCTAACCCGCTGGCACGGGTCGACGAATCCGAGCGCCTCCATAATCTCCACTCGGCCAACTACCCTACTGTCTCTATCAGTCACGCTCGTCTCTAACCACAGCAGGTCCAGGGCACTCTCTCGGTAGTCGGGGTAGGTGACCCCACTCACCGCCTCTCCGTCCACCCGTAGCCCGGTGATCCGAGCCACGTCCTCTAGGGACGGCACCATGTGCCCCCAGGGCATCAGAAACGCCCGGCTCGACGCGTGCCACCGCTCCCTCAATGCCTGGATAAGAGGAAGGTCGAGCCGAAAGGGCTCGATCCTAAAGAAAGCACCAAAGCCCATGGCGTCCACACGCGCCCTCTGAAAGTCTGGCAGCCCACGGTATGCTGCCACCACTAGGGACCAGCTGATCCGGCCCTTCATCACGCCCTGCACACCACAAAACCAACAAAAGAACACATCAGCATCATGAATAGTAATAAACAATAACACTGTATATACTACTCATTTATTTTATTTTATTTTTATTTTTTAAAAAAATATTTATGGAGGCGTCCAAATGCTTGGACGCCTCCTTTACATTCTCTTTAAGTTATTTTTAGAAAAACCCAAAAATCAAAATAAAAATAAATAAAATATATATATATATTATCATGGAGGCGTCCCAAGCGGTGGACGCCTCCTTATTGTTAATTCTATTTTTATTATTTACATAAATAAATAAATAAAAAAAGAAAAAAAGAAAATGTGGAGGCGTCCAGACCCCTGGACGCCTCCTTCCCTCACTCACCGATACGGCCTCTCGTCCGCCTATCCAGCCTATTAAACCAACAGATTGATGTTCCGAGGGGCTTACCGGGTCGTGATCGTCCTCTCCCGCATCGCCAGCATCTACTGCAGCCTCTACGGCCAAAGGAGGAGCCTCCTCCTCCACGGCAATCTCCTCCGCCGCAGCAGCCTCCTCGGCATCGTCCCTCAGCCTCCTCGGACGACGAGCCCATCGTTTCCGCTTCTCTCCACCCTGGCTCGGGCCTCCTTGCTCCATTGGGACGAAGAATGGGTCGTCTGGATTGACTGGGTCGTTTGAATGAACAGTAAATGAGCAAAGGGGGGGTGGCCCCCCCCATATATATAAAATCCACCTTTTTTGGGACGTCCAGGCGCCTGGACGCCCCCACCTTTTTTATTTTTTTTCAAAAATTCAAAAAAACTTAGTGGCGTCCAGGCGCCTGGACGCCCCCAAAACAAAAAACTAAAAAAATAAAAAATTAGGGGCGGTAAGGATCCTGGACGCCCCCAAAACAAAAAACTAAAAAAATAAAAAAAATAAAAACTTAGGGGCGGCCAGGATCCTAGACGTCCCCAAAACAAAAAACCAAAAAAATAAAAAATAAAAAATTAGGGGCGTCCAGGACCCTAGACGCCCCCAAAACAAAAAAAAATAAAAAATAAAAAAATAAAAAATTAGGGGCGTCCAAGCCCCTGGACGCCCCCATAATAAAAATTTCAAAAAATATATTATAAAAGAAAAAAAAAGATAAGAGTATGTATATAATCCAAACAAAAGAAAAAACACAAAGAAAAAGAAAAACCACAAAAAGATAATAATAATTAAGGGGACAAGGGTCCAAAACATCCAAATGCCAGATTTTATTCCATCACAAAAGCAGAATGAGCTACATCAGGGGTTTAGGCGCCTTAGGCCTTAACTTCCCCAGTTCGGTCACATAAGCTCTCCACAGCTCGCATTCTTCCCCCACATGCGCTAAGGCCTTTCCCGCAACACTTGTCTTCCAGGGTGCTTTGACGGCCTTCGCTTCCTTCGCATCCGCTTCAGTGCCCAACTCTCTCTTCTTCAAAGGAACGATGCCAGTCGATAGTGGGAACGAATGGCGTGGAATGCCGACCTAGAGGCAGCATCGATGCGCGTTATAAAGGACAAACGCGGTCGCACCAATCAGTTGGAGATCAACTTCAGAGGAAGGCCTCATGAGGAGATCAAGCGAAAGCAAACATGCCGGTGCGCAAGTAAAGAAGCCTTGTGTCACGGTGCGGAAGTGAGACCGCCAGTCTTCACGTTTCTTCAGCCACGGAACGCGGTTCACTACAGTACCACCGAAGCCTAACACGTAGGCTATGTGATGAAGAGGGCTTTGTTGAAAGAGCTTCGAAGCAGTTGGCATTCCCTCGCGGTGGTCGAATTTGAAGTGCAAATCAAGCCAGCAACTCAGGACAAGTGCGCAACCAAAAGGAGGCTTACCCATGCTCGAGGTAGTAAGGCCACTATACAGGTAGGCAAGAACAGCGGGTCCCACCCTCTTTCCACGCGAGATCCCGCAGATAGCACTAAGTTGGTCTTCCTCCACCATGTTGTCGGTATAAGGAAACAAGAGAGCACCCGCCAGATAAATGGTGAACCCTTTCATGATTCCCTCCAAATAGTCATCATCTGGTGACCCTCTCAGGGCGTCAATGACCCACTCCGCGAGCTTTTGAAGATCGATCCCCTTTTGAGTACGGACCTTTCGGGCTGCGTCGGGCGGCATGAAGCTTCCAAGGACGCTTTCGGAAGTCCCCCGTGTCAGCATCCGCATAGCCTTCACCTTCCCGTCACTCTTGAATTTCTTCAATCCGAGCAGAAGTTTCACCTCCTCGAGGAGGATGGTCACTTCGAAGGTTGGGAAGATAAAAGTGTGGGTCTGGGGATGCTAGAACTCCACTAGTGCGCCCATAGCCGCCCAGTCCATACAAATCTTCTCATAGTGTTTGGCGTGAATAAGGAGCCCCTGCAGATGCCACTTCGAGAGTATGGCCCTCATGCCGATGGAGATGTTGGAAGTTAGCTTTGAAAGCCATGGCAGTTTAGAAAACTTCCTCGGGCCTGGGAAGAGTGGATATGGCTGGAAGAGAAAAGAAAGAAGAAGAAATGAAGGAAGTAAGAAGAAGGTTTACGTGGAGAAATTTGAAAAGAATCAGCTTACCATATGCGACATGATCATCCCACTCAAATGACCCTCGAGGTCGGAGAGTCGCCTGATCTCGCTGTTAGGCCTGCGCCTCTTCATAACGTGGGAAGACTCTCCTTCCATCCTGAAATCTCTAGATTCTCCCATCTTTCCTCTCCTGAGCTTCCAAAACCCACCTTGATGCTTTTGAATGAACTAGCCTAAGGGGAGTTCTTATAGGAAGGATAGGGCGCTACAGGACGGAACATGTCACATCAGCGGTCAATGTCAGGATTTTGGCTAGATCTCCTTTCCATTGTGGTGCGATTCTGTTGCGATTCTGTTACTTTCTGGTGTTATTAATCCATGCTGGCCTGTGCAGGCTTTTACTAACGGACGTCTTTGTCCTATTTCCTATCCCACCTTTCACTGGTTGGTCCCACCATGTCATGCATCGTAGTATATGATACCTACGCTACTAGAACATGTCAAGGACCTTGCGGCCCGAACAAATCTGGGATTTGAGTTCCCCTTCAACAAAAACAGTGATGATCCTGGAAGAATTTGGGTTGTACGGATAGGCTGTTAACTTGTGGTAGCATGGGGACGACGGTTCCATTCAGTGAGTTGTTGCGCGCATAAACAGGCCCCAGCCCAGTGTCAGCTCACCGGATCGGTATCCTGACCCGTTCTTAACAAGTTGACAATATTATCCTTGGCTATTTTTTATTTTAGTTTGTTTTAAATTTTTCTTTAAGCCCAGCATGCATTCATATAGGACTTTGATTTATTGCGGAAGATCATTCAAGTGATTCGATTGCGAAAGCCGCTGTGCTTCAATTCTTAAAAATATGAGATATTCCACTCCGAATAAAATACTGAATTTCCTTGAAACAGCCTTACGCTGCTCTTCCAAAGGAGACCCTTGTTTGAACAGACCCTCAGATATTCCTTTACTTTTTACCTTGTTTGACCCACCTTGGCCGCAACACTTCCACATTGGCTGGTAACCGCTCCCCAAAGGTGAAACCTCCGGTTTATGACCCAGGTACTTCCACACCGAGAAGTTGGTCTCTTTTTTGTGCCTGAGCGCACAACTCACCCTCCCTTATTTGATCTCCGTCCAAGCAATCGTCAAGATTTCAAAGACCTTCTTCAAAGGTTGCCTCATTGAAACTCCAGGAAAAATTCCAGACGGTAACGTCAAAAGCGTGTCTCATCACACCTTGGCATCAACTTATCAGTCCGCTCCCACTTCATTTCACTCCACTTCGATACCATTCCACTACGTGTCTTACCCTTGCAAAGCAGATGCCAAGGCGGGGCAGCTGTAGACACGCTATTCCTGACGTCTCCTGAGAAAGTCTCATATCACTATACAACGCCCCGCGACGGCTTACGCATTTTGAATCACTTGAGTGCTTCCTTTTCTTGAGTCTTCTTCCGCCCTTTTCGGCATCCGGAATCGTCTCGTCACCGCATTCAGACGGCATCAACACTAGTCAGACGCATCAGGAGGTTCCGGAACCAGGAAGGGTGTCTGCCGGGCGGCCGTCAAACTGAGGACCCGAGTAGGTCTTTATGGCGGTGTCCAGGCCCCTGGACGCCCCCATTCTTTTAATTTATTTTCCACAGCCCAAAATGATGTGACACGGCCTATGGGTGTAATGGTATCAACCAAATGAACCTCGGACCTAGACTTGCAAGCCCACTTACAAATTAGCGGACTCGATGTTGGCGGACCGATATCGCAACACAACCCTTTCCCCGTGGTGACTAAGTGATGGTAGGGTGGATTCGAGAGCCTAAACCACGCTGCTTAGGGTAATGACTTGGCCAATGAGTTCCCCTCCCTTGGATTGGAGCACCCACATCAGTGGGGCGGACGCCGTGCCTTGAGGGTACGGGGATCTCTCCTCACTCAAACCGCGGTGGCCACTCGTGATCGGGAATCACGGGACCGGGCACTCTCTTCCTCGCCGGCTGAACTTAGAAATGATACTAAGAAAACACAAATATCCAGGGAGGGTTCAACATATACCTGACCGGTGTGAGGACACCGGCCCCGAGTCGGAGACGTGGGCGAGCGGGGAAGCGTGTGTTCCCCATACGCCGCGCCGGGGAAGCTTGACCTGCCCAAGAGAAGTTACAACACTACACCTCTCGCAGGAGGGGGATCTTGGGGTGGGGGTTAATGGATATTACAACCAAAATTACCTCCACGCAGGGAGGGGCCTTCAGCCGGCCAAGCGGGGAGGGGAAAATGAGCAAGGAACACCGAAGATGGAGATTGCCGATTCTGCCCGCGTTCTGTGGGTGCTGACAGCCGAGTGGAGAATCGACTGCTGCGACTGCTACCGATTTTTGTTGGGGACGAAACCACCTGTAAAAGCTTCGTAGGAGGCCAGGGAAGTCGTCCAATTTTTGCTGAATTCTTCTGGTGTCGAGGCTGATCTGGATGGAGGCCCGAACAGGGAGGCAGACCCTCGGACTGGCAGCTTCTGATTTCTAGCAGTAGGTTGCAGAGGGTGCCCCGACAGCTCCCGGACTCGGAATCAAGCACCGTCAGAGTCGCTGGAATCATGGATGATCTTCTGTGCAGCAAAACTGACGGGGAAGCCAACGATGTTGGAGAAGATCAGGGATGCAGAAAAATAGCGACTGGTCGATGCAGACTGTGGGCAGCAGGACCGTGTAACTGAGGGATAAAAAGGATAACTCCTTCCACGGGATGCCGAACGGAGTTCCGCTTCTTGATTCTGAAAGTAGATAGGAAGAAGAAGAACTTTGTAGAAGAGCTCGTGGCCTGATTCCTCGGGGGTTTGCCATGGTGAAACTTTCTCTCCGGATTAGGATCTCTGCAGAGCTAGCTCCTGATTTCAACAGCTGGTTGCAGAGGATGCCCCGACAGCTCCCGAACTCGGAATCGAGCACCGTTGGTGTCGTTGGAATCGTGGACAAGTCCTCTTCGCATAAAAACTAATGGGGAGGCCAGACGATGCCGGAGAAGACCAGGGATCTCTGAATACTGATGACTGGTCGATGCAGACTGTGAGTAGCAGGATGACAGAGTTGAGGGAGAAAAATGATAACTCCTGCCACAGGATGCCGAACGGAATTCTGCTTCTTGATTCTGAAAGTAGACAGGAAGAAGAAGAACTTTGTAGAAGAGCTTGTGGGCTGATTCCTCCGAGGTTCGTCGTGGCAGAGCTTCTAATCCGGTTCTGGTACTCAGTAGGGGCAACTCTGCGCAGTTGTGGGAGAACGGATCTCCCGGTCAGCTCGGAGCTCGAAAAGGGACGAGACCACTGCCGTTGCGAAGAGGACAGATAGACGCTTCTATGGACTACTCTTGGGCTTCCAGGAACGTCCGGGAGAGGTCGGGGTCGCTGCTTCAAGCTTCAGGTCTTCTGCAGGTCCTCTTACTCTAGATGGTAGAAGGTGGGGTGATGGAGGTGAACAAGGGAAGATGGAGAGGATGAGAGGGGGGCGACCCTAACCAAAGGGGAGGGGTCTTAGGCGCCCTAGGGCTATGGAGGGAAGGGGATTTTTGAATTCAAATGGTCTATGGAAGTGCATGGGGAGAGGGAAGGGTGCTTGGGAAAGGGATGAGGTGGTTGGAGGGTGGCTTAGTGATTGGGGATGCTCCCTTGGGACTAGGGGGTGGAGTAATGGGATGTGTGGGGAAGGGGAGTGGCCTTTAATGGGGGTAGGTGGGAGAGTGGTGGTTGGGAAGGGAGGAGAGAGAAAATTTTCGAAATTGGGTGTGGAGGAGAGAGAAAGGGGAGTGAAAGAGAGAGATTAAGAGAGGGATGGGTGGGATTCTCTCCCTAAGGTTTCTCACCTCACTAATGGATTCACTCCACCATAAAAATGAAGATAGAACTCACAAAATGGCACATTTTTCATTCATTGATTCATTCCCCTCAAATGAAGGAAATGGGGCCCTATATATAGGAAACCCACATGTTACAATAAGACCCTGACAAAAGACTTAATAACAAATAACCGAAGGGGTAGGGGGGCTCATGGGCCAAGCCCAATGAATTGGGCCCAATATCACACTAAACAATCTAATGACACTCAAACTTAGGAAAATAAATGCAAGACCTAGGGACATGACTCAAATAAAATGAAAATTACATAATTATGACTCAAAGAAAATATGAAAATTACATGAACTGAATCAGAAAAATGTGACGGACATAATGGAACAATGCTGGTGAACAACCGGTAAATATGAAGGGTGAGAGATGCCCCCATCATACTCCCGGGGTGCGAAGAGCTCGACTCCGTCGAGTAAGAGTCTTTCCTAGCTCGCCCATGTGTCCACCATCGTGGCCGGCCCTTCCACCTCACAAGATACTGCTGGATTGCCCTGCTCCTGATGGTGTCATTATGTTTAACTAGTATCAAATCTTTGTGCTCATACCGGGCTCTCAAGGTTAGAAGGGGATTCTTATTGGTGGGGTCACTCTTAAAAGGGGGTATGGGCTCAATATCCTCGCTAGGTGCCACCGCGGGGCCCTTGCAGGGCACAAGGTCCGCCACACTACAATGAGGGTTGACCCCATATTCCTTCAGAAGGACCAACTCATTGGCATTTATGCTCAATCGCCCCAAGACCTTAAAGGGTCCAGTCTCTCGATCCCTGAGCGTAGAGGCGACTCTAGGGAAGAGCCTCTTCATCCTGACCATCAGATAGTCACCCTCTTGGAAGTCTTGGTTTCTTTTGCGGGTATCAATTCACCTTTGACAAATCCTTTTACCTTTGATGATGGGCCTGCAAGTATGCAATCCTGAGACATAGTTGGTGAATGCTAGCACTCTATTGGATGTTGGGGGTCCCGAGCACCCAAATGTGGACCTAGCATGTCTAGACTCCCTATGAAGATTAGTGAGGATAGGAGGGCCTGGACCTCCAAATGTAGCTCTATCATGCAAAGGGGTGGCAAATGCCGGGGGACCCGGACATCCAAGAATGCACCTATCATGCTTAAGACTTATGATGAATGGAGGTGGACCATTACATCCGAAAATGGTCCATTCATGCTTCCTACTTGACATGTGGGTGATGTGAATGAATGGACCCGTCTTATGAATCATGCCAAGTGATGTGTTGTGCCAAGACTTATGCATTCCTACCCAAAGATGACTTCCATGTGTATGGGTGTTGGATGGCCTTTGAACTTCCATGTGAAAGAGTCAAAAGGATCTAGGAAGGTGGGCATTATGGAGAGGGGCTCTTCCTTGCTTCCTAGGCATATGGTATCACATGGGTAACTAGGCTCCCATTGGAAGGGATCAAAGGGGTAATGGACTGGGCTTCCTAGAGGAAGGAACTCTATGTCCACATGGTCTACGCATAGTGGGTCATCCTTCCCCAAGGTAACTGGACCAAGGTCTTTAGTGGGCCAGTCGATCAAGGTACTTGGGATCTTAATGGTAGTGGAGTGGACCATGATGGGTTCTTCATCCATGGGGAGAATGAGAAGGAGGTCACTAGTGTAGCAACCAATGGTGAAGACTGAGGTGATAGAACCATCACATGGGTGGATGAGACTAAGTCTTCTTGGGTGGGTCGCTCCTATGGTCAATAAGCAAGTCAACTTTAGTTGCCATTCTAAACCCTTGAGGAGATCATCCCAACCATTTACCTCATAGTAGGATTGGAATGTGGTGTGATAGGAGTTAATGGGTGCTAATTGGAAAGGGTGCTCCATGGTTGGGGTTTGAAAGTACAAGGCATGAGGGATGGGATTTTGCTTGAGCCATTTGATGATGAGTTCTCCTACGGTCACCACCTTTTGCGTGAGATTGAGTGGTTTGGGGAGGTATGTGTTTGTTTGGACGGGGATGAGTTGATGTCCTTCTTCCTTATTGATAGGAGTATGAATTTCCTTGAATGTGGAGAAGGGATTTGGGTTGGTGTCCAATCCCGGGGATTTGGTCTTGTGGGCCGGGTTCTCCTCATGTTCACTCATGACCTCATTCATTCTTTGAAGTGGGTTGAGAGGGCATGGTGGCCGGGTATGGGGCTCCGGTGGGTGAGGGAACAAAAGGTTGTTGAAACCATAGGCTCCCGGGAGATGTGGGGGATGAACTAGGCAAGACCAACGCAATGGGTGGAAGGTGGTATTCCGTTCATCAAGCCATTATTTCCCTAGGATTATGCAAGGGCCTTCCAAAGTACCAATTTGACACCATGCTCCATCAAAGTATTTGATCTCTCCAAACCATTTATGGAATTCAACGAAGACTAGGTCTCCGTTGTGCACAATTTGTCCGGTCGTAGAGAGGGTGGCTACAATTTCGGGGGATACCCAATTATCTTCTACCATGTAGATGAAGTCAATTTCTGTGGGGCTCCCATTAGGTAGGTATGCTTGGGATATGATGGAAATTTGGGCCTTTTGGTCTGTAGACTCAATGACAATGGGAGGTGGATAATGCATGGAACGATCCGATGAGAACTCTAATGCAAGCGTGCCCATGGACTTGACTTGTGAGAACAAGTCAAAGACTTGCTCTGATATCACTTGATGTGACATGACCTATGGGTGCAATGGTATCAACCAAATGAACCTCGGACCTAGACTTGCAAGCCCACTTACAAATTAGCGGACTCGATGTTGGCGGACCGATATCGCAACACAACCCTTTCCCCGTGGTGACTAAGTGATGGTAGGGTGGATTCGAGAGCCTAAACCACGCTGCTTAGGGTGATGACTTGGCCAATGAGTTCCCCTCCCTTGGATTGGAGCACCCACATCAGTGGGGCGGATGCCGTGCCTTGAGGGTACGGGGATCTCTCCTCACTCAAACCGGGGTGGCCACTCGTGATCGGGAATCACGGGACCAGGCAGTCTCTTCCTCGCCGGCTGAACTTAGGAATGATACTAAGAAAACATAAATATCCAGGGAGGGTTCAGCATATACCTGACCGGTGTGAGGACACCGGCCCCGAGTCGGAGACGTGGGCGAGCGGGGAAGCGTGTGTTCCCCACACGCCGCGCCGGGGAAGCTTGACCTGCCCAAGAGAAGTTACAACACTACACCTCTCGCAGGAGGGGGATCTTGGGGTGGGGGTTAATGGATATTACAACCAAAATTACCTCCACGCAGGGAGGGGCCTTCAGCCGGCCAAGCAGGGAGGGGAAAATGAGCAAGGAACACCGAAGATGGAGATTGCCGATTCTGCCCGCGTTCTGTGGGTGCTGACAGCCGAGTGGAGAATCGACTGCTGCGACTGCTACCGATTTTTTTTGGGGACGAAACCACCTGGAAAAGCTTCATAGGAGGCCAGGGAAGTCGTCCAATTTTTACTGAATTCTTCTGGTGTCGAGGCTGATCTGGATGGAGGCCCGAACAGGGAGGTAGACCCTCAGACTGGCAGCTTCTGATTTCTAGCAGTAGGTTGCAGAGGGTGCCCCGACAGCTCCCGGACTCGGAATCAAGCACCGTTAGAGTCGCTGGAACCGTGGATGAGTCTTCTGTGCAGCGAAACTGACGGGGAAGCCAACCGATGTCGGAGAAGATCAGGGGATGCAGAAAAATAGCGACTGGTTGATGCAGACTGTGGGCAGCAGGACCGTGTAACTGAGGGATAAAAAGGATAACTCCTTTCACAGGATGCCGAACGGAGTTCCGCTTCTTGATTATGAAAGTAGACAGGAAGAAGAAGAACTTTGTAGAAGAGCTCGTGGCCTGATTGCACGGGGGTTTGCCGTGGTGAAACTTTCTCTCCGGATCAGGATCTCTGCAGAGCTAGCTCCTGATTTCCAACAGCTGGTTGTAGAGGATGCCCCGACAGCTCCCGAACTCGGAATCGAGCACCGTTGGTGTCGTTGGAATCGTGGACAAGTCCTCTTCGCAGAAACACTAACAGGGAGGCCAGCCGATGCCGGAGAAGACCAGGGATCTCTGAATACTGATGACTAGTCGATGCAGATTGTGGGTAGCAGGACGACGGAGTTGAGGGATAAAAATGATAACTCCTGCCACAGGATGCCGAACGGAATTCCACTTCTTGATTCTGAAAGTAGACAGGAAGAAGAAGAACTTTGTAGAAGAGCTTGTGGGCTGATTCCTCCGAGGTTCATCGTGGCAGAGCTTTTAATCCGGTTATGGTACTCAGCAGGGGCAGCTCTGTGCAGTTGTGGGAGAACGGATCTCTCGGTCAGCTCGGAGCTCGGAAAGGGACGAGACCACCGCCGTTGCGAAGAGGACAGGCAGACGCTTCTATGGACTACTCTTGGGCTTCCAGGAACGTCCGGGAGAGGTCGGGGTCGCTGCTTCAAGCTTCAGGTCTTCTGCAGGTCCTCTTACTCTAGATGGTAGAAGGTGGGGTGATGGAGGTGAACAAGGGAAGATGGAGAGGATGAGAGGGGGGCGACCCTAACCAAAGGGGAGAGGTCTTGGGCGCCCTAGGGCTATGGAGGGAAGGGGATTTTTGAATTCAAATGGTCTAGGGAAGTGGAGGGTTGCATGGGGGAGAGGGAAGGGTGCTTGGGAAAGGGATGAGGTGGTTGGAGGGTGACTTAGTGATTGGAGATGCTCCCTTGGGACTAGGGGGTGGAGTAATGGGATGTGTGGGGAAGGGGAGTGGCCTTTAATGGGGGTAGGTGGGAGAGTGGTGGTTGGGAAGGGAGGAGAGAGAAAATTTTCGAAATTGGGTGTGGAGGAGAGAGAAACGGGAGTGAAAGAGAGAGATTAAGAGAGGGATGGGTGGGATTCTCTCCCTAAGGTTTCTCACCTCACTAATGGATTCACTCCACCATAAAACTGAAGATAGAACTCACAAAATGACACATTTTTCATTCATTGATTCATTCCCCTCAAATGAAGGAAATGGGGCCCTATATATAGGAAACCCACATTTTACAATAAGACCCTGACAAAAGACTTAATAACAAATAACCGAAGGGGTAGGGGGGCTCATGGGCCAAGCCCAATGAATTGGGCCCAATAGCACACTAAACAATCTAATGACACTCAAACTTAGAAAATAAATGCAAGACCTAGGGACAAGACTCAAATAAAATAAAAATTACATAATTATGACTCAAAGAAAATATGAAAATTACATGAACTGAATCAGAAAAATGTGACGGACATAATGGAACAATGCTGGCGAACAACCGGTAAATATGAAGGGTGAGATATGCCCCGATCACAAAACCTAATAAAAAATAATATATTAATGGAGGCGTCCAGGCCCCTAGACGCCTCCATAAAAACAAAAATAAAAAACGTAAAATGCCAACTTTGGCATAAAAAATAAAACAAAAATAATAAAAAATATTTTCTTGGAGGCGTCCAGGCCCCTGGACGCCTCCATCAACTCCCTCACGGGCACCGCCCACCGAACGACGGTTTGTCGTGTGTGAAAAAATCCAAATTGTGGAGACGTCTAGGTAGCTGGACGCGCCCATTTCAAAATCACGAGGCGCCGCCCACAAAACCACGCGTTGTGTCAAACCGCGTGCGGCCGTCGGTGGGGTTCGGTGGACCTGTTTGAGGCGTCCGGGGCCCTGGACGCCTCCACAAAAATATTCAGAAAAAATAAATAAAAATAGAATAAAATATTAGTTCGACCCTGATGGAGGTGTCCAGGGTCCTGGACGCCTCCACCCTCCGGAGCCCTATAAATAGAGGCCCACCCCCCTTAGTTCTGAGGGACCTTCTAAGAGATCCGATAGGCTGCCGGAGCCCAGAGGCTATCGGAGTCATTTCTAACCCGTGGGGTCTTTTGTAGGTGGAGGTTCTGCCGGCTTCTCGGGTGTCCAGGCTCGCGAGAGGAAGGCTATCTTCGTCCACCGTGCTTCCACGTCATCCCTACACTGCCGGAGCTCTGCCGGATCTCACCTTCGGCTCATCCAATAAGCCTTTTCTTCCCCTTTTTTTCCATAGTTCTTTACATTCATCATACTGCATCCTCTATCTCCCTACATAAGGGCGCCGTCTCTTGCATACTTCTTGCATTCATCATCGCATTTTCCTCCTACTCGAGTCCGAGAGGGGTTTAAAATCACACCAACCAGGTGTGTGTCAGGTCACGATCTTGTTACTTTTATTGTAAGGAATTGTTACTACACTGCCATTTTCTAATTCCGTTCGTTTATTGTCTACTGTTTTGCAAGGGTACCCAAGGAAAGCCCTCTCCGTCGGCCGGCCGAAGGGGGAGGAAGAAGCAACCCGCCATCTCCCGCTCTTGAGGTAGGCGCGATCACTTTCTTTATTTTGGGGGCTTTTGGCTCCTGGCGATCACATCTTGTTCTCGAGGCCGCGGCGAGTCACTTCCCCAATGGCCGTTTAAATTCCTGTTCTTATATTCTCTTTATATTCTGTTGTATTCTGCTCATATTCTCGAGGCCGCGGTGAGTCACTTCCCCAATGGCCGTTTAAATTCCCGTTCTTATATGTTATATTCTTATCTATTCATATTCTCGAGGCCGCGGCGAGTCACTTCCCCAATGGCCGTTTAAATTTCCGTTCTTATATATTATATTCTTATCTATTCATGTCCTCGAGGCCGCGGTGAGTCACTTCCCCAATGGCCGTTTAAATTCCCGCTCTTTATATTCTCCTTATATTCTTATCTGCTCATATTCTCGAGGCCGCGGCGAGTCACTTCCCCAATGGCCGTTTCAATTCTTGCTATTTAATTTCTGCACCATTCCCGTCCTCCCGAGGTCGCGGTGAGTCACTTCCCGCTATGGCCGTTTAACCCCCATATCTTGCTATATTACATTTGTCCCGCTCGCCCCGCCGGAGCAATCTCCTGTGGTGGCCCCTTCTCTCTTCTCTTATTTCTGTGTTGCAGCAAAGAAAAGAGGAGCCTGCGCGCTCTGCGTCTTCTTCGCTCCCCGAACCGCGTGACGTCGCTCACAGTGGCAAGTCTGGCCATTTCTTCCGGATCGGCAGGCAAGGCCCCATACTGACCGTGAACTCCTGCCATATGGTAGGCGAAGGTGTGCCATCTTTTGTTTCTCTTCGTCGCCTTCCTGGACGATTTCCCCGGGAACACCAGCCTGTCGAAGACCGATCGTTGGGGCGGCGCTTCCTCCCGAACAGGGGACTGGCGCGGCTCCTCCGAGCGGTTCCTCCATTCTACGCTGGACGCGGGCCATTGCCCCCAGCAGTCTCTGGCGGCCGACGGGGGTGCTACCCGGGCCTCGGAGGTAATTCCTCATGGCCTGCTCGATCCCTTCCCACTCCTGGTCGGGGAGAGCAGCCCGTGGTTGCATGTCAATGACAGCGGTAGACGGAGAGTAGGCCCTGGGTGCCGGACGGGCGGCATTATGTCGGCGCCCGCGGTGACGGTGATGAGCTTTCTCGGGCAGCACCGGAGTGACAGGTGCTGGTCGGCAAGCCGGGGTCGTGAGCTCGACCCTTTCATTTCTTCTAGCCCTCCTCGGGCGGGAAGTGCTAGGCCCCGCCTGGGGGGGTGCAATGGGTCGGGCCCCCTTGGGGACCCAGACCTGCTTCAGTTTGGCCTGCCTGTGAACCGGCGCAGCCTTTGGCGATGCGGCCACAACAGTGGGCGTCACCTTCTCCTTCAACTTCACCAGTCCTTGAAAGGAGTTGTGGACTGGGACAGTTTGGACAACATGGTCCGATGTCACCTGGGACCTCTGCCCGTCCAGGCGGACTCGGAGGGCCCCGACAGTCATAGTCTTTCCAGAGTTGGAGGTGCGGCGTCCAGAGCTGGCGCCGGCGTTGCTCCTCCGGAGCCTTCTTCGGTACGCTGCCGACCCTTGGTGGGATGGGCCGGTGGTTTGGTGCACGTGGTGCACGTTGCAGCTTAGGGTCGTTGCTGGGACGCCATTGTTGTTCTTGGCCACAGCTCGGCCGGTGACAGCTTCAGTGGCCCTCGGAGCAAGAGCGTTGATCTGAGACTCCTCGGGCGCCTTCACCTCGAGGATGTTGGCAAAAGCCACCCCCAAGAAGTTGGGGAAGCCCACAGTGGAAGGGAAGCTCCCGAAGTTGAGGGGGACCGCCAGGTAACCACCTCGGACATGGTTCTCCACGACTTGAGGGTTGCAGGTGACAGCCATCGTCGGCACCATGCTGCACTTTCCTTTCTCCTGCATTTGAGAAGGTAACGCAATTAGTATTACAAGAAGGGGGTCGCAGGGCCCCTAATTCTGGCAAAGAGATGAAGGGTGGATCGGTCCCACCGGGCGTGCCAGACTTGTGGACGCACTTTTCACTCGACGGATCCTCGTCGGGACGTTGGTTGGTTTATTAAGTGCGTGGGCGTGCCAGTCACCGAAGTGACAATTTATTCGGGCTCCGAAGAGCCCGTGGTGCACTCGATCTGACGTCATTAGACGATTGTGTGGTTCATGTCAGGACCAAATCCCGTCGCGCCGTAAAGGTCACGACGTCATTTACATCCCCCATACGAGGGAACACCCTTGATTAATTGACGAAATTAGGGGCCCTGCGGCCAAAAAGAATAATACTAATTGCGCGATAAAGAGACAGGAGAAAATCACACCAAAGTACGCATTAGGATGCGAGCCACTGGCCATATCGGTCACTCGTGGACCTTTTCATATTCGGCCACGGGTCCGTGATGGAAACGCGACGGAAAACCGGGGTGAATCCGTCCAAATGTTTGCCGCATGCACGGCAATTTTAATAACGACCTGGAAGGGCCCGATGTCGAGAAACAGATCCGGTCTAGTTGGAGTGTTGGCCCAAGGTCAGGTCGGGGCTTGGCCATGTCGGGTGGATTCCCGAGACTCGGGCCCGGCCTGAGAGGGCGGCATTATTGTTCCTTTCGCGTCGGGTCACGGGGAGAGATGGGACTGCGATGTGGACCCTAGCATTTTTTATCTAGGGTTTTAATTAAGTGCTCCTCCCTTTCCTTTCGCTGCCTATTACCTCTTTGTGCATTTATTCCGAATGATTTCTCTTCTTTTTATTTATTGCTATTATTATTATTTTCTTATCCTCTCCCCCCTTTTTTTATTGTCATTACAACTGCTACACATTTGGGGCCCTTCAATCAACATAACTTTTATTAATTCATCTATTGTTGTTGTTATCATTGCAATGCTGTGCATATATATATACATATAGCGTACCGGCAAAAGGAGATGGAGTGTGCCGGCGAAAGAAGAATAGGGGCGTACCGGTGAAGGAAGTGTACCGGCGAAGGGCCGGCCAAGTGTACCGGCGAAGGGTAGATAAGGTGGAGGGGAAGTGGGCCGCTGGGTGCTAAAGGGTGTGTGCCATTGGGGAATGGGTGCCGCTGAAGGGCCAAAGGTGGTGTACCGGCGAAGGAGGGCGGAGGTGTGCCGGCGAAGGGTTGGAGCTGTGTGCCGCTGGGGGGCTTAAGGAGGGTGTACCGGTGGAGACCCCAAGGCAGTGTACCGCTGGGGGGGGCCTGAAGAGTGCATCGGCGAAGAAAAGGAGATAACATAAAGTCTGTACATCCATCAGCCCCAAAGTTTGTACATTGTCTGTTCAACCAGCATATCAAGTCCATACATCCTTCAGCTCAAATTATGTACGTTGCCCATCGACTGCAGCTCACAGTCTGTACAATGGCTGCTCAAAGTCTGTACATTGGCCAATTCGAAGTCTATACATTGCCCTTTTGGCTGCAGTTCAAAGCCTGCACATTGGGCAACTCAAAGTCTATACATCGTTCATCAGCTGTGGCTTAGAGTCTATACATTGCAGCTCAGAGTCCGTACATCGGCCAGCCCAAAGTCTGTACATCGGCCGGGCCAAAGTCTGTACATCCTTCAGCTCAAAGTCTGTACATGGCAGCATGAGGTCTGTACGTTGCAACATGAAGTATGTACATTGGCCACAAGGTCTATACACTGCGGCACAAAGTCTGTACATTGCAGCATGAAGTCTGCACACCCTAACATGAAGTCTGTACATCACCCATCCCAAAGTCTGTACGCTGTAGCACAAAGTCCGTACGTCGCAGCATGAAGTCTATACATTGGCTGGCCCAAAGTCTGTACGCTGCAGCACAAAGTCTGTACGTTGCAGCGTGAAGTCTGTACATTGATCAACCCAAAGTCTGCACATTGCAGCACAAAGTCTGTACGTTGTCCCTTGGCTTCAGCTCGAAGTCTATGCATTGTCTGTTGCTGTGTTTGTGCGTCAATCTGCCAAGTCTATACATTGGGTTCCACTGAGACAGTGGATGAGGGTGTACCGGCGAAGAGGGAGAGGCAATGGGAAGGAGTGCGCCGCTGAAAGGGCCAGGAGGTTGTGTCGTTGAAGGGCCGTTAGAGTGTGCCGCTGAAGATGGGCAGGGTGTACCGCTGAAGTGATATGATACGATCTTCCGAGTCCGAGATTTTTCTTTTCTTTTCATTTTCTCTGATATTTCTCATCACTTTTTCCTTTGGTCACTTTGTTTTCTTTTGTTTTCATAAAACAACTTCTCTCCTTTTCTTTTTTTGGGCACTTCCCATTTTCACCACTTTTAAAAGAGCTTTACGAGAGAAAGGGAATAAAGATAAGAGAGGGAGAGATTACGTGAGAGGGAATTTAAGGGAGTGGGGAGAGAGAGGGAGAATGATAGAGTGGGAAAGAGAGAGATCACGGGGGAGGGGTTGTTTGTTTTTATTTCCCTGTTACACAAGCTTCACGATAGAATGAAGAGAGAGAATGGATTAGAGAGGGAGAGAAGAGAGAGGGGGGAGAGAGAGAGCCGCGATGGGATGGTCGTGGGAGCCAGGTTCTGCAGCAGCAGTCCTCCCACCATGATGGAATAGAATGAACGCACCAAACGGTGCTCTGTTATGAGCTTTCTCCCGCCGTGATCATCCAAGGTGAAACCGCGGCTGCCCACGGTGTTGCAGGTGGAGGAGAGCTTGGACTTGGAGGGGGACGGGCGACACGGCACCGATGGGGGTGGCCGGCGAGTAGTGGAGTCGTGCCCCGGTGGCAGGAACCGTTCCACGAGGACGCGGCACCGTGTCCAGGAGGTGATCGTCCGAGCTGAGCCGCAACTATCGCTTGTGGCAGGTGTTCAACGAGGAGTGGGAGGGGTGGTGCTCAGAGCTCGCTCGGTGCCGTTGGGAGGGGTGTGGGAGCTGGGCAGGGTGGTGTTGTGTCTGGTTGGCATTTGTGCCGTGGTAGGGTTTTCATGGCAGTGGTGGCTGGGTCCTCTCATCTGGCATGGTGCATGACGACGGGATGAAGGAGGCGAACGGCAAGAAGGAAGGTGGGAGATGGCTATAGGGCCGGCGGTGGCTGGAGAGATGGCAACGATAGTACCGGGGTGGGAGGACGTGGGTGGGGCTTCTCACCCGTCTCTGTCGCGGAGACAATGCAACCACGCTTCTCACCCGAGACCATTGTAGGGGTGGCTGTGGGAAAGAGAAAGGGGAAGGGACGGGCAATGGTGGGGAAGGGGAGAGTGGTGAGAGGGAAGATGGTGGAAAGGAGGTGGGCAGTGGATGGCCGGGAATCTCACCCGGGGGGGCTTCTCACCGCATCTCCTTCTCGGAGAAGAGCACGCAAGATACAAGGCTTCACACCTCACGATGGTTTCCAAAAATTCTAATCACTTCATTGTCTTAAACAAAGATTACATGACCTTTTATAGGCTCCACAAAGAAGACCAAAAGATAACTCACCTAACACCTACTTCCTACCACTCATAAGTTTTTTGGGAAGACACTCTCTTGGGAAGACTAAAAGACACAAAATAAAAAAAAAGACTCTTACATAACTTTTTGTGGACATAATTACTACAAACACAAAACATGACCCATTAAGCCCATACATGTGGCCCAATTAAAAAAAACATCTATTTGATCGTTTTGTTGAAGCCGCTTGTCAATCCCTTCAAATTCAACCGCGAACTTTGAATCTTGAATCGACGATTCCATCAAACTCCTCCGGTAGGAAGAGGTTCGACCTCGAACCTTGTAGCTCAGGATCTCGGTCTGATGAAACATCCCGATTCCCTAAGCTCTGATACCACTTGATGTGATACGATCTTCCGAGTCCGAGATTTTTCTTTTCTTATCATTTTCTCTGATATTTCTCATCACTTTTTCCTTTGGTCACTTTGTTTTCTTTTGTTTTCATAAAACAACTTCTCTCCTTTTCTTTTTCTGGGCACTTCCCATTTTCACCACTTTTAAAAGAGCTTTACGAGAGAAAGGGAATAAAGATAAGAGAGGGAGAGATTACGTGAGAGGGAATTTAAGAGAGTTGGGAGAGAGAGGGAGAATGATAGAGTGGGAAAGAGAGAGATCACGGGGGAGGGGTTGTTTGTTTTTATTTCCTCTGTTACACAAGCTTCACGATAGAATGAAGAGAGAGAATGGATTAGAGAGGGAGAGAAGAGAGAGGGGGGGAGAGAGAGAGCCGCGATGGGATGGTCGTGGGAGCCAGGTTCTGCAGTAGCAGTCCTCCCACCATGATGGAATACAATGGACGCACCAAACAGTGCTCTATTCTGAGCTTTCTCCCGCCTTGATCGTCCAAGGTGAAACCGCGGCTGCCCACGGTGTTGCAGGTGGAGGAGAGCTTGGACTTGGAGGGGGACGGGCGACACGGCACCGATGGGGGTGGCCGGCGAGCAGTGGAGTCGTGCCCCGGTGGCAGGAACCGTTCCACGAGGACGCGGCACCGTGTCCAGGAGGTGATCGTCCGAGCTGAGCCGCAACTGTCGCTTGTGGCAAGTGTTCAACGAGGACTGGGAGGGGTGGTGCTCGGAGCTCGCTCGGTGCGGTTGGAGGGGGTGTGGGAGCTGGGCAGGGTGGTGTTGTGTCTGGTTGGCATTTGTGCCGTGGTAGGGTTTTCATGGCAGTGGTGGATGGGTCCTCTCATCTGGCATGGTGCATGACGATGGGATGAAGGAGGCGGACGGCAAGAAGGAAGTTGGGAGATGGCTATAGGGCCGGCGGTGGCTGGAGAGATGGAAACGATAGTACCGGGGTGGGAGGACGTGGGTGGGGCTTCTCACCCGTCTCTGTCGCGGAGACAATGCAACCACACTTCTCACCCGAGACCATTGTGGGGGTGGCTGTGGGAAAGAGAAAGGGGAAGGGACGGGCAATGGTGGGGAAGGGGAGAGTGGTGAGAGGGAAGATGGTGGAAAGGAGGTGGGCAGTGGATGGCCGGGAATCTCACCCGGGGGGGCTTCTCACCGCATCTCCTTCTCGGAGAAGAGCACGCAAGATACAAGGCTTCACACCTCACGATGGTTTCCAAAAATTCTAATCACTTCATTGTCTTAAACAAAGATTACATGACCTTTTATAGGCTCCACAAAGAAGACCAAAAGATAACTCACCTAACACCTACTTCCTACCACTCATAACTTTTTTGGGAAGACACTCTCTTGGGAAGACTAAAAGACACAAAATAAAAAAAAAGACACTTACATAATTTTTTGTGGACATAATTACTACAAACATAAAACATGACCCATTAAGCCCATACATGTGGCCCAATTAAAAAAAACATCTATTTGATCGTTTTGTTGAAGCCGCTTGTCAATCCCTTCAAATTCAACCACGAACTTTGAATCTTGAATCGACGATTCCATCATGAAGGCTCTCTGGAGTGCGCCGTTGGAGGTTGGGAAGGGCGAACCGCTGAAGGCGGTTTAGGGTTGGAAATGTTAAGGGGGATGATGAGGGTGTACCGCTGGGGGGGGGATGAGGATGTGCCGCTGGAGGCCAAAAGGGGCATACCGCTGGGGGTTAAAAGGGGTGTACCGGTGAAGGATAAAACGGAGGGTGGTGGGAGTGTAACGGTGAAGGTTGGAACAAGGGCGGAGGTGAAAGCCCACTCTTCTATTATTTGTTTTAAGGCTTTTCTTTTCTTCTTATCTTAATTTCTATATAGTTTTTACATAAGCTTCTCCTTTTCCTTGCTTTATTCCATTCGGCCTCTTCTCGCAGATCGGATGTTCGGGCTGCCAGGTTGTTAATTAGTCCGGTTCTCGTCATGGTGCCGACAGCGGCTTAATTGATTGGAAGGCTCCACCATTAATCGTTCCATGAGTTTGTCGCTTCCTTTTGCCTTATTTAACATGTTGTTATATCTTGACAAAAATTCGGCAGCATCTCCCCTTGACCCGAGCGTAAGGGAGATACAGGGAACGCGCCCACATGGAGTGGCGAAACCGGACAACTGGAGGTGGGCGTCCGGAGGCAGCAACACCTTTGTGAAACCTCGGAAAACCCGGAGAAAACCGTGAACAGAAGACCTCTAATACTAGACAGAATGGGCTGGGGGTTGGCGGCTAAGGGTGTACCGCTGAAGCACCAAGGGGACGTGTACCGCTGGGGGCCAGAAAGTGTGCCGCTGAGGGCCTAAAAGGTATGCAGCTGAGGGCCAAAAGGGTGTACCGGCCAAGGGCCAACGGGGTGTGCCGCTGAGGGCCAAGAGGTGCGTACAGGTAGAGGAAAGCCCAGGGATAGACTTTGGCTAGGTGTTCTAGGAGAGAAGGAGGGTTTTCCTCCCCTCAGGCAGGTTGGCATAGCTGCTGGCCATAGGGGAGGGCAAAGAACTCGAAAGGCCAAGGATCATACTGGAGCGATCGTGTTGACATGGGGACCCCAAAAGCACCGGAGAAATAGAGAGATGGAGGGAAAACGGACAACACGTCACACACCGTGAAAACTGGCGTAAACCAACAAAGATAACAGAGAAACCCAAGGAGGGTGATTTTCATTCATGGGCAGCAAGGGGCCGTGGCCATATATACACATTACAAAGGGTGCCCAAGCCGAGGCTATAGGCGGGGAGGAAACCCAAAGAAAGACAGAACGGGAAGGGGAAGAACATAGCACACAAGAGGAGGAGGCCTTGGGGATCGGAGCAGAACAATCCCCCCTACTCTTTCCCCCACCTTCTCCTACTACATCAAACTATCTCCCTCTTACTCTCGCTTCTGCCCGGTGGTCGTCGGAGGGGACTCACGTCGGAGCTTTTCTTCTTCTCTTCTCTCTTCTCTTCCTCTCTTGCGTGTGTGTCCTTCCTCTGTTTCTGTCGCCCTCTCTTCTTTCTTTTTCCTCTCCTTCTCCGTTCTTCTTCTTTTTTGAATTTCTGGAATGGGAGTGCCTTTATACTCCCAGCAGCGGGAGCCTTCGAGCACGGCCGTCGGAGGCGGGAAGTGGCTCGTGATGATGGGGTTTGACTCCCCCATGTCCTGGCTGCCAGGGGAGTAGCCCGCGTGGCCCAACCGTTGGCTGACACCTTAGGGAGCTCACTGCGCGCCAAGGACACGTAGGGCATGGGCACCACGTCGTTTAGCCGTTGAAAAGGCTTGACGCTGTGCCGCTGGTGGGCTGAATAAGTGTGCCGCCGGGGGTCTAAAAGGGCGTACCATTGAACGCTGCTAAAGCGTGCCATGGGGAGCCTAAAGCAGCGTGCCGCTGAACACCACTGGGGCGTGCCACTGAAGACCCCAGGGGGGTGTACCGCTGAAGACCCCTGGGGGTGTGCCGCTGAACACCCCTGGGGGTGTGCCGCTACAGACCCCAGGGGGGGGTGTGCCGCTGAACACCCCTGGGGGGGTGTGCCGCTGAAGACCCCAGGGGGGGTGTACCGCTGAACACCCCTGGGGGTGTGCCGCTGAACACCCCTGGGGGGTGTGCCGTTGAGGCTAACATGGACAGTTTTGGGCCGCGGGTTGCGGCCCGTTTGATTTCTTCGAGGCCCGTGACTCGTGGGTCTCTCGGTGGTTGATTCCTCTTCACTATCGTGACTCCTGGAGACGGCTTCACGACAGTGTTCATCTTCGGGGAATCTAAATGATCAGTCTCTCCCGGGCTGCTTCACTCGATGCCGTTGTTGATGCCGGGCCGAGTGGGATATCGTGGGTGTGTGATTTTCGGAGTCCACAGCTGCCCCGTGACAAGGCTGAGGTGGTAGAAGAGGCACCCACGGGAGCTGCTCCAACTAAGGGCGACGAGGAAATCATCGACATTGAAAAGGTTTCGGAGGGGAGTGCTCCGGTCGGTGAGTTTCTTGTTCGCAACTCTTAGCTGGAGAGCCGCCCTTGTATAAAGCTGGGCCTTGTAGTGACCTTGTTTGCTTTGTTGGCCTGCAGGAGCTTCTTGTTCGGCCACCTCTGGGAGTTCGTTGGGGGATTCGTCGAGATCTCCAGATGACGGCAGCTTGGAGATGGAGACAGAGGAGAGTTCGAGCTCGAGCTCCTCATCCTCCGGGGTCTCTACTAGTAGGGAGGTTCCGACGGGGACCACTTCTGGAGGTGTATGGTGGTTCTTCCCGTCTCCATTTGTTATTTGTCTTCTCTTTATGGCAGAGTGCTGACGTTATTGGGTTGCCCGCAGCATCAGAGTCTGGAGAGGGGCACGCGTCAGCTCCTGACGAGGGCGAACAAGAGGAGCCCCCTATCCCATCCATGCTTGCTGGGAATGATCGGACGGTGGAGGAGTCACTACCCTCTCCGACCCCGGCAGGTGATGCTGTCAAGGCGGAGGAGCGGTTGCCCTCCCCAACCCTGACAGATGAAGCCACAAGGATTGCTGGAATTGCTTCAGGTAAGGAGTCAAGGCTTGCCTTTCCTTTTTCTCAGGTTTTTCACCTTATCTATCGAAGAAAGTCTTACGTGTATTTCTCACCCCCTTTCGTGTTTGTCGGAACTATGCAGGTTCCACTCGAGTGATGGCCACGTCCGGTGACCTCTCCTTGGGTTTGGGGGTCAAGTGGCCTACATCTGCTTCTCCGCCAGAGCCATTGCTGGAAGCGAGTGCAGGTGCCACCCTGCTCCAGCGGGTGCGAGGCTACTCGCAGAGCGAGCCTCTTCCTTCTCCAGAGGATCTGAGGCAGCGTCTGTGGTAGTGTACCCAGGGCTACCACGCGCTTGGCTTCTCACGCGAGCTCTAGATGTCCGGGTTAGCTGGGATCTGGGCTGAGTACCTGCGACACCGCGAGGCTCAAGAGTAGAGGGCTCAAAGGCTAGCGGCGATCCGAGAGGCGCAGGAGCAGTGGGCTCAGCTTGTGTCAGCCATAGCTGAGTAGAGAGGTAACGCCGAGGCGACTACGTTGGCATCTCAGGAGCATGCCGCACAGTTGAGGGAGGTGGAGAACCGGGCTGAGGCCTTGAGGAATGCCTGGGAGGAGCAGCAGGCAGTCGTCGAGCGCACTCGAGCTGAGTGGCCGGCGGCTGAGACAACAGCCGGAGCTAGTGCTCAGCTTTTGTCTATCTTGGAGGCGGAGCTTGCGGCTGTAGACTCACACCTTGCGGCACTCGAGGAGATCGAGCCTGAGATTTGATTGTATCTTTCCCTTTTTGTTTATGATATCTGGAGTGTATGGATTTTGTCACCCCAAGGACATGTCTTAGGCTCCTTTTATAGAGTATTAATGACAAACTCCAGATCTTTTGTTCACTGGGTTGTTCCCTTCCTTTTTCGATGGAACAGAGTGATGTTCATGAACTGGCGACCACTTATCGTTAGTCGTGCTTGTTTGTTCTACGATGCACTGACATGAGTGATAGGGGACAACCGGGACCGGGTGCAAGGAACCCAGTGTGAGAAACTGGAGGCTAAGCACTAGATAGTAAGGGAAAGAAAAGGCTATATGTGGGGGCCAATCCTCTTGGAGGATAAAAGCCTGCATATCAGGGAACCAACGTAGGCCCATAAGAACAGGGCAGCTTACGTAGCTTAGGGTTGTAGAGGTGATTCTGGAGGGTGTATTGACCCAGAATCGGGTGGAGGAGTGTTGGCTAGCATTATGCCGTTAGCCAAAAAATGTGATTCGCAAGTGTCTGGGAACTGAGATTGAGTTGGCTGGGTGGCATGGGAAGACCTGAAAACCAAGACCAAGACTGGGAGAAAGACTGAAAATTGGAATTGGGACTATGACTGGAAATGGGGACTGAGGCTAGAGCCAGCTGGGTGACCTGGAAAGGTGCGATAGCTGGGAGCTGGAGCTGGGTCGGATGGTTGGCCTGTAGAGGCATTGTAGCCGAGACTGGAATTGGAAGCTGCGCGGCTACTCTGTGAGGGCATCGTAGTCGAAACTGGGGCTGGAGACTAGGCGGCTGGCCTGTGAAGGCATTGTAGCCTGAATTGGGACTAGAGGATGGGCGGCTGGCTTGTAAAGGCGTTGTAGCCGAAGTTAGGACTGGGCTGGCGGCTGGCCTGTGAAGGCGTTGTAGCTGAAGTTAGGACTGGGCTGGTGGCTGGCCTGTGAAGGCGTTGTAGCCGAAACTGGGACTGGAGACTGGGCGGCTGGCCTGTGAAGGCGTTGTAGCCGGAACTGGGACTAGAAGCTGGGCGGCCGGCCTGTGAAGGCGCTGTAGCAGAAACTGGGATTGGATACTGGCGGCTGGCCTGTGAAGGCGTTGTAGCCGAAACTGGGACTGGAGACTGGGCGGCTGGCCTATGAAGGCGTTGTAGCCAAAATTGGGATTGGGCTGGTTGCTGGCCTGTGAAGGCGTTGTAGTCGGAACTGGGACGGGATGCTGGAACTGGAATCAACACTCGAGATGACCGATCCTCAGGGGTGTAGTGGCCATCGTTGTCGAGGAGTGATGTTAAGCTTGCCATCGGGGGATATCATAGCCGACGACTTTTGTAAGTGATGAGGAAAGAGGGAGAGATAGTTTTTTTTATTTCTTTTTACCACCCCTACCACCCTTGCGGGTTTTCGCCAGGGCTGGCCCCCTTTTGCTTTTTTCGGTGTGCCCTTGCGGGTTATCACACCGAGGGGTTACTCGATTTTGCATGAGGCGCCCTCTCGGGTTTTCACCTCAGTTGGGTTGGTGGCAATTTTTGCACCCAATCGCCTCCTTGTAATGGATTCGACCAGGCCCGCTAGAGTATCCCTATTTTTAACCCGATTATATATATATATATATATATATATATATATATATATATATATATATATATATATATATATATATATATATGAGACTGATGTTCTTAGCGTGTCGCCGTCAGGGGACGTGACCTGGAACTAGAAGTTGTGGGTTGTCGGATATTATTTCACCATTAATAAAGAGTTTTGCAAACCCTCATGCCATGGTGGAGACGGGCCACTTTGTTATGGCAAGATATGACTGGAGTTATGGCTGGTGGATCTGGGACTGTAGGAGAAAACTGGGATCATAATGAAACTTGAAAGCCCTGGATTTGTAGGGGATGTAGGATGTAGGGGCGTAGAATGATAAGTGTCTGGGAATGTGCTGGGATATAAGTCTACTGGGATGGTTACTGGGAGCTTGACTGTCATAGGGACTGGTTGACCTGCGGTGTCGAAGCAAGGGCCGAAGGTTGGCCGAGCTGAGTGGGGGTAGTGCAAGGCTAACTGGGAATTATAAGGTTCGTGCTCTAGCCGTGTAAGTTGATTGAAGACTGGTTCTGGGTGAGGCTAACGGCCCACCAAGGAATAGGTGGAAGGCCGTTCTGTCTGGTGGGGAGGAAGTTTTTCTAGTTATTGGATCTACTGCCCTTTCGGATTTTCGCTAGAGTCGACCCCCTTTTACTTTTTTCGACGCACCCTTGCGGGTTTTCATGTCGGGAGGTTTCCCAATTTTGCCTGAGGTGCCCTTTCGGGTTTCCACCTCAGTCGGGCTGTTGGCCTTTTTGCCCCCAGTCGCCCCCCGTGGTGAGGGTGATTGGGTCCGCCGGGGCATCTCTATTTTTAACCCCATAATTTTTTTATATTTTTTTCATTTTTTTACTTACCTGGGAGCCTGACGGCTAGACTGGTGCCAGTGCAGAAGTGCTCGTGCTCTCATGTTGACGGGACTGAGGGCAGGTGATTAGTCCCCGAGAATGCCTAGTGGCGGTTCTGGGGAGTTGGGCTGGCATTGGAAGGACTGGCCAGTTAGATCCTTCACGGGGAAGCACTGGCCTTACTAGTGGTAGCTGGGACGTACGCCTTAGCCTGGATGACGCGTGAACTCGTGTTTCGGTGCATAATATAGCTTCATATGTTTGCCGTTGCGAGGCGGGAACGGTCTATGACCTTTGTGATCGACAACCGTGTAGGCCCCACCCTCATAGACATTCTGGATAATATACGGACCTCGCCAATTTGGCTGTAGTTTCCTGCTGAGCACCATACCAGGACTTTCTTTTCCTTGATCATGACAAGGTTGCTTGCTTGAAAGCTCGTTGCTTGACGAGCTTATCATAGGCCCGAACCATGCGAGCCTGGTATACTTGCAAGTGTTTGTAGGCTTCGAGCCGCTTGCCTTCTAGAACGGCGAGCTCTTCTATCCTTCTCTGGTACTCACTTTCGTCAGGTCTGGTAAGGCCAGTGTGGACCACCACACATTAAGAAGCTAACTGGACTTCGATGGGAATAACTGCTTCTGTCCCGTAAGCAAGGGAGAACGGTGAGCACCCCATGGGGGTTTTATAGACCGTCTGATAGGCCCATAATGCTTCAAACACCTTCTCACCCCAATCGCATTTCCGGTGGCTAACAATCTTAGCTAGGAGCTTGTAGAGAGTCTTGTTGAAGGCTTCCGCCAAACCGTTAGCCTGGGGGTTGTAGACCAAAGAAGTTCTCCCGTCGATGTGGAATTTGGCCGCTAGTTGGTATATGGCCTTATTATTGAATGGTGTCCCGTTGTCGGACACTATGCGATTGGGAGTATCGAATTGTTATATGATGTTGTGCCAGACGAATCTTGCAACAATTTCCTCGGTGACCTCTCGCAAGGGTAGGGCCTCCACCCATCGGGAGAAGTCATCGGTGGCGGCCAGAATGTATTTGTGGCGCTTACAAGAAGGCGGGAAAGGCCCCGCGATGTCCATGCCCCACTCGGCAAATGTCAAGGTGGGGGCTGTAGGGCGCAATGGATTAGGAGGCGCAATGGATTAGGAGGTCTTCTAGGTACTAGGCCAAAGGCTTGGCATTGATGGCACGTACGGGTGTACTGGACGCAATCCACGTACATGGTTGGCTAGTAGAAGCCTTTGAGCTTGATGTTGTGCTTCATTCGGTCTCTGACCTGGTGCGCATCGCACAACCTGGAGTGGACCTCCTGCATGACGGCTCGAGCCTCTGCGAGTGAGACACATCTCAGGAGAATTGACTTGTCCTTCTCGTGGATGAGTCGATACAGGGAGTCGCCAATCAACTCGTAAGAGGTTGCTCGGCGGAGTAGCTGGACCCTTTAAGCTCGGTCAGGAGGGAGCCACCCCGTCTTGATTTTGATGATGGGCTCACACCAATCCTCCTCTTCTGGAGGCGTTCTCTGGTCAAGGTCGTGGACCTCGTAAATGGTGAGACCGGTGTTGCCTTCGAGTGGGCTCGGCATCAGCCTTCTATGTTTGATGACGATGTCGACCTCGCCCTCGGGTAGGAGCTTGATGGCCGCGGCCAATTTTGCTAAGACATCCGCCTGAGCGTTGCTGCTTCTGGGGATATGATCTATTTTGAAGAAATAGAACTTCTGGGTTAATCTGGTGATGGTGGTATGGTATGAAACCAACTCTGGCTTCCGTATGTCATAGATGCCGAGGACCTGCCAGGACTATAAGCTGGGAGTCCCCGTAGGCTTTGAGACATTTAATGCCCATATGGAGAGCCATTTGGAGCCCAATGAGTAGAGCTTCATACTCAGCTTCGTTGTTGGTCAGGGATTTCATGAGGGCACAGGAGTTGTACAAAACTCCACCCTGAGGAGTCAGGAAAACTATGCCGGCACCTGCAGTAGTGGCTGGATCCTCATTGCTCCGGGTAATCCCTCGGGAAGCTCCATCGAAGTAGAGCTCCCAGCAAGATACACTGGTTGTGAGAGCGCTTTGCTGCCAGTAATGCAAGACATCTCCTCTCTGTTAAACCGGTTGTTGTAATTGAGCAGTATGGGACTCCTCGTCCGGGAGCTCCGAGCTGAAAGGTGAGTCGTCTGGTACGGGATGGGCTGCCAAGAATTCACCCATACCCTGTCCCTTGATTACTTTTCTGGGGACATAAGTAATGTCGTACTCCATCAATAGGAGAGCCCACCTCCCCAGTCTGCCTGAGAGGACAGGTCACCGAAGGAGATACTTCAGAGGGTCGTGCTTGGACATAAGCTCTACCTGATGGGACAGGAGGTAATGTCGCAACTTCTTAACTGTGAACACCAATGCCAAGCAAACCTTCTCCATAGGAGAGTAGCGGTACTCGGCACCGATTAGCTTCCGGCTGAGGTAATAGAGGGGTTGCTCTTTACCTTCATCATTGATTTGTGCCAACAGAGCTCCTAGCGAAGCGTCCATGGCAGCATGTACAGGATGAAGGGTTTACCCTTAATTGGTGCCCCCAGGACTGGGGGAGTAACTAGGTACTCCTTGATTTGCTCGAAAGCCACCTGTCATTCTAAGTCCCATGTGAACGGGGCATCTTTCTTCATCAGCTTGCTGAAAGGCGTGCATCGACCGGAGAGGTTAGAGATAAACCTCCAAATGTAGGTCAGCCTCCCTTGGAAGGACCTAAGTTCGGTGATGTTGCTGGCTGGTGGAAGCTCCCGGATTGCTTTGATCTTGCTGGGATCCAACTTGATTCCTCGGTACCTGACGACGAAGCTGAGAAATTTGCCACTGGATACGCCGATGGCGTACTTCATGGGGTTCATCTTGAGCCCATATTGCCGAAGACGCTCGAAAACTTGGCGGAGGTCGAGCAAATGGTCTTCATACCTCTTGGTCTTGACGATGAGGTCGTCGACATAACATTCGACGGTATTGTGTAGCATTTCATCGAATATTTTGGTCATGGCCCTTTGGTAAGTAGCACCAGCATTCTTCAAACCGAAGGGCATGCGCCTGTAGTTGAAAATCCACTTGCGAGATCTAAAAGTTGTATGGTTCTTATCTTTAAGGGACATCCGGATTTAATTATAACCGGGCGACCCGTCCATGAAAGACAAGGCTTCATGATCGGTTGATTTATCGACCATCATTTATGTGATTGGGACTGGGAAGTTGTCCTTCGGACAGGCTTTGTTGAGGACCCGAAAGTCGACGCAGATGTGGACTTGAACACTCTTCTTCTTGACTGGGACTACGTTGGCGAGCCAAATCAGGAAGATACACGGTTCGATGAAGTCGACCTCCACCATTTTATGGACTTCGGCCGAAACCTGGAGCTCCAGCTCATGGCGCATGCGCCGCTATGGTTGCTTGACCGGAGTGACTGAGGGAGAAATTGCTAGCTCATGCTCCGCTATGGAGGGGTCTAGCACTGGCATCTCCTCGTATGTCCAGGTGAAGCAGTCTTTGTATTCGAGCAGGAGTTGCTTGTAGTCCTGCTTCTCTCCCTCGGTAAGGAGAGCGCTGGTGAATGTTGGCTGGGAAGCTTCATCTTCGCCCAGGTTGATTTCAACGAGCTCATCCACGGTCGCCTGGCCGCCATCCTCTAGCTCGGGAGGAGCGGGCTGGAAGTCGATGAAATCCTCATCGTTGGTGTCGGCTTCATGTATTTATTGATTCTTGAAGTCGCTGGTTGATGTTGAAGGGACTGGATAGTGGTTGTCGTTGGGATTCACCAGGGATTGACCTGGGCGGCCGGCTCCTGGCCAGTAATTGTCAACCGGGGCTGTCGAGGTCTCCCCGGGGTTGCCTGGCGAAGCTGACAATCCTTCGCAGCTAGGACCAGAGATACCCCCCCCCCCCTCAGGAGGGTTTGTTGAACTGGGTCCTTCGACTGGCTGAAAGATCGGAGGAGCTTCTTCTCCCCCTTTGTCTTGGCAGGGAGGCGAGGAAAGTTCCTTGACGGCTTGAGCTGAAGTTCCAACTTTGACGGGGATTGGGATCATAATTTCCTCTTCCTTATCCCCGGAGCTGTCGAATTTGGCTTTGACTCTAGCTCGGTCGTTTGCTGGTTGTGCCAAGCCTATGACGTTGACTGCGTGGTAGACATGGAAGTCTAGATCCTGGTCGTAGCCAAGTCCCCTGGTATCCTTATGGAAGGACGGGGGTTGCCTCCGGACCTGGGAAGGGGTCCACAGCTGACGGAAGTATCTTTGTTGTGCAAAAGTTTGCCACAGGGGAATGTGTTGCTTTAGACACATTTCTTGAATATGCGGCGACAGATCGCCCTATGTTGAGTCTTTACATGTTTTGAGGATGACAACACTATGAGCCTTAGTGGAGAACAAAAAAAAATTTTCTGTGGAAAATAAACTTTCGAGTCACTTCAGTTATTTTCAGGGGTTGTCTTCGTGTCGTTACTTGTTCCATCGCGTGCTGAACACTGCAGCACCTCGTGCTACTTTCTGTGCCACCTCGTGTCGCTCCATCTGTGTCACCCCTATGTCCTCAAGTCTTATGTTCTGGCCAAGTCTATACAGCCTCATCTTTACCTTCGTTCCAAGCCAAAGTCTACACATTCGTTTCCTTGGGCAAAGTCAATACATCGTGGCCTTGAACTCTCAGTCTGTACACTCTTTATTTCAAAGTCTGTACATTGTTGCCTTGAAGACCGTTCCAAGTCTATACATCCAGTTGAATGCAAAGTTTACACATCGCCTCACATCATATGAAGGCTGTACGTTGCAAGTGTCTTTCTTACTTTGTGACCACACTTCGTGTCGGTTTCTGTTTTCATCTTCGAGTTGCTTTCAGTCCGTGTCGTTTCGTGTCGTCCTCGTCTTCGAGTCGTTCGTAAGTTCGAAGCAATCTTGTATTTGAGTAGTTTTTTATGTCTTCGTGTTGTTTCTATGTTTGTGTCTTTGTGTTATCTTTTGTGCTTGTGTCTTCGTGTTAGTTTTATGTTTATATTTTCATGTTATCTTTTGTGTTTTTGTCTTCGTGTTATCTTTTGTGCTTGTGTCTTCATGTTATCTTTTGTGCTTGTGTCTTCGTGTTTGTTTTGTGTTTGAGTCTTCGTGTTGTTTCTGTGTTTGTGTCTTCGTGTTGTTTTTGTGTCTTCAAGTTGTCTTTGTATTTGTGTCTTCGTGTTGCTTCTTTCTATCTTCGTCCAGGTTTCCTCTGATCGCGTGTTTTACTACCGTTTTTTACTCCGTGTTATTTCCTTCTCACCTCGTGCTGTTCTCATCTGACTTCGTGTCGTTCTCTTTGTAGTGTTTGTTTTGTTACAGTGGTACTTCGTGTCGTTCTCTTTGTAGTGTTTGTTTTGTTACAGTGGTACTTCGTGTCGTTCTCTTTGTAGTGTTAGCTTTATTATTGTGTATCTCGTGTTGTTCTCTTTTTACCTCGTGCTATTTTCATCTGACCTCATGTCATTCTCTCTTTATTTCGTACTGTAGTAATCTTGTGTATCTCGTGTCGTTCTCAGTATAGTGCATCTCGTATTGCTATCACATACCTCATGCAGTTTTAGTTTGTGTGGCCCTGAGTTTTAATGGTTTTAATTTCTTTGCAGGAGAAGAAGAAAAACAAAAAGAAGAAGGTGGTCCGAGGAAGAATATTCCCAGTGACTGGGCTGCACATGATCCAATGCTAAAGGAACCAATGCTATAAAGGCACGTGGCAAGAAGGTTCTGGATCAAGTGTGGGAGGCACACGCATTCTGCACCTTATCCACCTGCTGCTGCTATATATTGAAGCCTTGGTCCACAGATGAAGGTCGATCGAAAGGGAAAAAGAAAAAGCATAAGTGCAGAGAGTTCGATCCAGAAAAAGTAGAGAAGAAAATAGAGGGCAGAAACTGAAGAAGAGGAAGAAGAGAGAATAGCAGAGAGAGTGAGAGAGAGAGACCTCGAAGCTGAGAGTTCAGAAAGAAGAAGAAGAAGAAGGATTCTGGTTTCAGGATCAAATCCGAACCAGTTTGCTCTATTGTGAGCTATATTCCGTGTTTTATCCGTCTAGCATTCAGTCTGCTGTATCTTTTAGTTTCTTGTTTTTGATCTTTCTTTACTGTTCTAGTTTTGTCATCGATTCTCAGGTTGAGATCGGTGGTCCTCCTGGTCTATTGGTTCAGGAGAAGGGAGACGCTGTCTCCAGTTGCAAGTGGCCGTGTGCTGCTTGTGGGTTCCCTCTAGGCTTCAGAGGAAGAGAGACCTTGGTCTCTGGTTCTAGTGACTGCAGATCACTAGTGTTCCCTCCGGTTGGAGGAAGAGGAACTTGCTTCCTAGTTTCTAGGGACTTGGCGTCCTTAGGGTTCCCTCCGGGTGTGGAGGAAGAGGGGAGGGTGTTCCCCTAGTGAAGCTGTGAAGCAGCCATTGTCGCAGACTGAGTCTGCTTGGCTAGCTGGTGCTAGTGGAAGCCACACTTCGGTTTGAAGTGAGGGGTGGACGTAGGCAGACTGGAGGTCTGACCGAACCACCTTAAAAATCCATGGCGCAGTGTGTTTGGTTTCTATTCTGGCTTTGGATCTATTCGGTAGATGCTTGTCTAGGCAGTTCCAACTCTATCTTCCTAGCTGATCGTTCTGCGCTGTTAGTGTTTGATCGTTAAGACCTTATTCGGAAACTCCTAATTGAGAAATTATCTTAATTTTTTAGTCCTCAATGCTTTACTGGTAAAGGACCATTCACCCCCCTCTGGACCTAACAATTGGTATCAGAGCGGTCTCTGGTTCAGAATCCAATGATTCTCAGAGGATCCTCTACGTGTTTCCTGTATGCATTATTTTGCTTGTGAGTTAGTGTTTGATATCTGTTCGTTTGAACTAATGGCAATGGCTAATCCACCGATTTTTAAGGGATCTGATTTTGACATTTGGTTCAGTGTTTTTCGCATGTTTGTTAAACAAGCTGATAAGGACTTGTGGAAGTTGATTTCACAAGGCCCGTATGAACTGCCCAAGAAAAGGTCCAAGTGGACGGACAGTGAGAATCAGATGTTCCGAGAGAATCAAAAAGCCTTAAACCTAATGTTAACAGCGACTGATAAAGCCTTGCGTTCTTGTTTCCATGATTGCAGATCCGCCAAGGATATTATGGACCAGCTGAAGCTAGCCCACAGGAGAAATGAAAGCACATGCATGATGGTTAGCAGAAGTGACCACAGTACCAGCCAAGAGGTGGAGGAGAATGAAGAAGAGGTAAACCTCTTCGAGAACTTTTCTATAGAAGATTGGGAAAATGCTTACAGCGATTTATCTGAGTCATATGAAAAATTGCAAAAATGATATAAAAAACTGAAAAGGAATAAGGGATTAGATAATTCAAGGTCTGACTATAAAAATTGTGCTGAATTGAAGAGTTCTCATGATGCCTGTGTGTCTAATCTACAAATGTTGAAAAAACAAAATGATGTGCTAATCAATGGAAATAAGAATCATGTGAGTGAGATTGATTCCCTGAGAAAATTCTCAGCTGAAAGCAAGGAAAGTTTAGAGAAGCTCAGGATTGAAAATAAAGTACTTGCTGAAAAATCTGAAGCCATTAAGTCTGTCAACTTTGAATTACAGAAAAACATTGAGAAACTACAAAAAGACTTGAAAACTTTTAAGGATGGAAGAAAATCTAAAACTGACTCTGATGATCAGATTTTGATAAACGAATTAATTCAGAATGACAGACTAAAGGAAGAAATTGAGAAACTAAAACAGTTGAACACCATCATGTCAAAGAGATTGCTGACATTTGAAAAGGGTAAACATGTGGTGTCCAATAATTCAGAAGAAATTGATGAGTTAAGAAAGGAAGTTGAGAAATACATAATTGCCAACAAAGTCTTGAATGAGGCTGTCAATTGCAGTGAACAAGAGACTGCAAGTTATGAGTTACACATTACCTCTTTAGAAGAAGAAATCCAAGACTTAAGAAAATCTTTGTCTAAATTTGTTGATGGGCAAGAAAATCTGAACAAACTGCTGGGAGTAAAAGTCAATTTTCAGAAGGAGGGGTTAGGTTAGAACCCTGTGAATAAAAAGACCTTTGAAAATAAAATTCAGACATATTCTGTTTCTAGCTCTACTTTTAAGAAAAAGGGACTGGGCTACAGTCCAGTCATGAGTAAGGTCTATGGATCAAATTTGGAAACTGTTTTTGTTAAATCATCTGAACAGGAAAAACCTTCTACTTCCTCTCTACCTCACTATAAGGCTAAGAAAACACAAGAACATGATAAAAAATAGAAAATGAATAAAAAGGGCTCATTTGTGCATGTTGATCACAGTCCGCACACACACTCATCTAAAAGGAAAATGTCATGCCACTACTGTCATAGACTTGGACATTTAATGCATGAGTGTAAATTGATGGAGAAAGATGATATGAGGGCCGGGATAATGAATGCTAAGAAACCTCATGATAAAAACTCTTCATTCCAGAAAAAGAAAATTGAATGTCTGCACTGTGGCAAACTAGGACACAGCATCGCACAATGCTGGTTTGCAAATGATAAGAAAATATATTCTTCACATCATGCTAAATTTCCTACAAACCATAATGATGTTGATAGGAATAAAGTTGCTGCAAATAGAAAATACTCTGCATGTGTCAACTGTGGAAAGACTGGCCACAGGGCCATTGAATGCTGGCATGGTCAGGATAGAAAAGAGAATTTTAAGAGAATGAACTCTTCTCATTGTTTTGACTGTGGAAAGCCAGGTCACAGGGCTGCAACCTGTTGGCTGGCAGAATACCAAATCAATGCTGGTTTTGGTAAACAGAATTTCAATTCTGTTAACAAAAATTTTCATACATATGTGCATAAAAATCATGTTTATAAGAATGTGCATAAATCCAATCTGAAACCTGCTGCTAGGAGATTGGTTAGAAAACCTGCTAAGAATGTCACTGCTAACTCAGGACCCAAGACTTCTTGGGTGCCTATTCGTGCAAAATAGTTTGCTAACCTGCAGGTGTGCCTTGGAAGCTGAAGAATAAAGAGGAGAAATAAGCCAAGGCACTTGAAAAGAAAAGAAAAAAAAAGAACTAGGATCTTAATATTCAGGTCAGTTCCCAATACCTGCTTTAATTCTGTTTTGGTGTGATTTAAATTTGGTTATGTGATGTAGTCTGTGTGCATCTAAGTATTCCATGATCATGAGTGTCCTCCTCTGACTGCATTGCTAAAATCTCTCTTGGATGGTTACTTGGTATCACGCTGTAATTCATGCTCATAGTCAGGGGGAGATAGAATTATTGTGTCAACTTACTGATTCGTGCTCATTGCATCACATTCCATTTATTTGAAAAACCATAAGTTTGCTTCAACGTATTGCATTTCAGCTGATAGCATGTATGTTATTCAATAAATAATTAATATTTTCAAGAGTTGTGTGTGAGATGTCCTAGCGTGGGCTGAAAAGGAGCTTGTCAGGTCATCTAGAATCTGAAGAATCTTTGTCTACCGATGTGGTTAGTTGGTGTTGAGTTCAGTCATCTCATGAGGTTGCAGATTTTTGCCCAAGAGCATTCTCTGGTTACGAGATTGATTTTCCTCAGGAAGATTTCATTTGTGAGCTCCTTGGTCTTTAATTTCTAGAGTAATCTCTCACTTGCTGCTTTGCTGAAAGGAGTGCTTCTCATCTCATCTCATCTCTCTCCATTCTGTTTGTCACCTTTTTATCCTTTCCTTATCCCCTTTGGTTCAGGAATATTCTTGAAGAAAAATTCCTTCTTCTAGCTTTGTTACTCTTATCAGATTTGATCAGAATACCTTAAACCACCCAAAATTTATTGTAACAAGTTACACCTGTTAATAAAGAAATTTAATGTATGGGGGTTATATCTTGTCCTTTAATCCTTCTAAGTTATCCTCTCTATTGTTGGTCAACATATTGTAAAACTTTCTGTTAAATGGAAAAACCTTGCGGAGGATTTCGTTTTAACTGAAACTTATGTGAAGAGGGCTATAAAAAAAATATATTTTGTGTTAAGTAAGGGCTCTGTCTTTAGTCCAAGATCATGAGAGGTGTTACCAGGGAATACGCCATTCTTTGTGGCAGAGCAATGGTAATTGTGGAGAAATAGATATTCTAGATCAAAGAAGTCTAGAGTTTCTGTCATGATACAATTAGCTATCTCTGTTTCTTATAGAAAAGTTAAAATAAAAAAAAAGGAAAGAAAAGTCAACAAAAATTCATTGGTTTTCATTGGCATAAAGGTAACATGTCCTGAGTAACCAGGGATTCTGGTGTCTTATAAACATGTCTCCTTGTGTAAAAAGGGACAATTCTACCTAAGTGCTCAACAAATTGGTTGACTCTATTTGCCCTCTCTTGTCCTTTAAATGAAGTAATGAACCCTGCTTGACTATCTTTTTGTTATTTCTTGCCTGACAAACATAAGGAGTATCTTAATCCTGACCTTCTGTAGGATAAGTACCTTTAACAGCTAGTTTTGTGATCGTGTTGATTTAATGTCTTGAGGTAACTGACCAAGGTATTCGGAAGAATATAATAATTCCATATATTGAAGAGCGAACTTTAACGGGCAATGGCTGTGTTACATATTGAATAAGGGTAGTTTGGGTATTTCCTGAAAAGTTCGATAAGAGTAAAATGTGATTCCCCAAAACCCTTCGTGTTCCTCAAGGTTACATCCATAAACCCTCGTGTGCCCTTGCCGCTCCCTATTCCTCCTCGTGCCGATACGTCTCGTATGCTCCTTCAAACCCTTCTCTCCCGCTCATTTTTCTTCCATTCTTGGTTCTAGCTTCATCTCCAGCAGCAACCAGCAAGAAAGGGTTGATACTCTGGGAGTTACGGCAAATGGATCAGCTAGAATCCGTCGCTCCTGTTGAAAGGAAGAGGAAGGGAAAAGAAACAGTTGAGGAGCCTTCGTCCAAGCAGCAAAGATGTGTTGAACCAGAAATAGCGGTGGATATTTCTTCTGCACAAGGTACCAGGCCTTCTCAGTCTATCGTGTTTTTAGAGAGTGGGAAAATTATTCCTCCAAGGATAATAGATTTCAGCGATGAATCCATGGTTTTGAAGTTTCCAGAACTTTTGGAGATTTTTGAGTTTCAGGATTGGAGGAAATTCCTAGAAAATCACCGTGTCTACTACCCTAGCCTGGTAATGGAATTTTATAATAACTTGTCTTTGAGCCGAGATAAGTCTGCTCTGATCTCGTCTGTTAAGGGGATTGAGATAGCAGTAACGTGTGACTCTCTCCATAAAGCTCTCAGTATTCCAGAAAAAGGAGAGGTGGAAAGAGGGTTTAGATATAGTCTGCATGAAGCCTTTTCGGTCATTACTGGTAAACCCAGTAATATTCATGACAAGGGGCAATTGAAGCTGAAAGCTTACCAAACCTTATCATTTCCCCCTCTTCACAAGCTTCTTCAGAACGTCATTGCCTCTATAGTCACCCCACAGACTGGAGCTAGAGGAAGAATCACACACACTCAGAGATTTCTTTTGTTCTGTCTGATTCAGCATGTAAAGATCTGTCTGCCTGAAATTATTTTTTCTATCATGAAGGGGTGTATTGGGTCCAAAAGACACCTGCCCTACGCCGCCCATCTGACAGACATCTTCAAGTATTCAAAGATTTCCTTGGATGGAGAGGCCATGTCTGAAGTTAGGGGTCGAAACATATTTAACATGAATTTTGTTTCAGTATTTTTGGGCTTGGAGGGTTCTTCACTCACGGGGCAGGTTAAGGCCCAGAAAGTCAAAGAATCACAAGCTCAGAGAGAGCTTATGGAACACCCTCAAGAATCTGCCCAAACTGTTTTAGAATTAGCTTCTGAGGTTGCTTTACAGGAGACACCATCTGAACAACCACTGTCTGCTACTTCTGCTGTACCTACTGAAGCATCTATATCTTTTCAGAGGCTTGTTGAGATTGCATCTAAAGAAGTTAGGATGTCTGAAGACAGCATTCAAACTGAACTAGATACAAATATTGGTGGTTTGTTTGATTCCTTTGGGAAGACATCAGAAGAAGTGAGGCTGCCCGTGGAACAGCCTGCCCAAGAGCAAGAAAGTAATGAGCAAGACCTTGCTGAGTTTGTTAATTCCATTCTTAGAGAGACTGTGGAGAAAAGCTTGGAAGAGGCTGACAACGTGGTTACAGCTGAAATTATAGAACAGGCACCTGTTGAAAGCTCTACAGATGATGATCTCATGGAAGAAAGAGTGGATGAGTGTCAGGAGAAAGTTACTGACATAGAACAAGAAGCAGAATCATCAAGTGAAGAAGAAGCTCCTGAAAATGTGTTTCCTGAAAAAGAAATCCAAGCTGAAGATGAAGATAGGGTTCCAGCAGGAGACAGCCAAACGCCAGTACAAGAAGAAGCAGATGAGAGAACAGCACCTGGCTGTGAATCTTATGGTACACCCCTAGGTCAACCTCGACTTCTATCTGCTCGGGCGCCCAACATTGAAGAACTCCTTATAAATTTGACTCAGCAGATGCAGAGACAGGATAAGAAAATGGATGATCTGCTCAAGTATGTCACTCTAAATATTAATCAAGTTCATTCCAGGCTACTGAAGCTTGAAATTTCTCTCCTGATTGAATGGAAAAAGTTCCTGCTAAACAAGAAAGCTTCAGATGATGCCACCAGGTCCTCGATGGAAAGCTTGCAGATGGTATGTTCAAAGATAGCAACAGCACTTCGTGAATTACAAGATGCTCATATTTCTTCTTTTAAGTCATCGGCCAGCATTATAGATCATTGTTTTGAGATCAGGACATCCTTAGAAGTTTTGAAGGGGTCATTTAGTGCGCTAGGACCAGATGTCCAGAAGATCTATGACAAATTGATCGCTTTCTTAGTAGAAGTGAGAACTCTGACTGACAGATATGAATCTGTTAATATTCGCCAAGAAGACATCATTTCAGAAGTTGCACATATCAGAAGCTCTGTGGTGTATTGGCTAGCTAAATTGTCCAATGACTTGAAGGATCTTCACTCTGCCTTGGGTTCAGCCCCTGGTCAGGCATCCTCCAGCAGAGGTCCAACTCAAGAATTCTCCTCTGTTGCTCCTAGGGGTAGACCACCACAAGACAGGCAGCGTGGCCCTTCCAGCAGACATGCCAGATTCTTTTCTCCTTAAAAAACAGTGTTCTGTAGTTTTTGCCCATTTTGAGGCTCTCTCACACTCTTGGACTTGTTAATTACACCTCATATCATTTGCATTTTGCCTCCTTTTGGTTCTTTCTTTTTGATGTTGACAAAGGGGGAGAACTCAAGTCTTTGCTACTACTACGATTGTGAATGAATGATTTTTTGTTGTTAATGATTCTTTAATATTCTTTAATGATGGTGCTGATGATGTTTAGCGGTGAACAGGTTGAAAATTATTCCTACAAAGACTCAAGACTCATAGTGTTGCCTTCCATCAAAAAGGGGGAGATTGTTGAGTCTTTACATGTTTTGAGGATGACAACACTATGAGCCTTAGTGGAGAACAAAAAAAAAATTTCTGTGGAAAACGAACTTTCGAGTCACTTCAGTTATTTTCAGGGGTTGTCTTCGTGTCGTTACCTGTTCCATCGCGTGCTGAACACTGCAGCACCTCGTGCTGCTTTCTGTGCCACCTCGTGTCGCTCCATCTGTGTCACCCCTATGTCCTCGAGTCTTATGTTCTGGCCAAGTCTATACAGCCTCATCTTTACCTTCGTTCCAAGCCAAAGTCTACACATTCGTTTCCTTGGGCAAAGTCTATACATCGTGGCCTTGAACTCTCAGTCTGTACACTCTTTATTTCAAAGTCTGTACATTGTTGCCTTGAAGACCGTTCCAAGTCTATACATCCAGTTGAATGCAAAGTTTACACATCGCCTCACATCATATGAAGGCTGTACGTTGCAAGTGTCTTTCTTGCTTTGTGACCACACTTCGTGTCGGTTTCTGTTTTCATCTTTGAGTTGGTTTCAGTCCGTGTCGTTTCGTGTCGTCCTCATCTTTGAGTCGTTCGTAAGTTCGAAGCAATCTTGTATTCGAGTAGTTTTTTATGTCTTCGTGTTGTTTCTATGTTTGTGTCTTCGTGTTATCTTTTGTGCTTGTGTCTTCATGTTAGTTTTATGTTTGTATTTTCGTGTTATCTTTTGTGTTTGTGTCTTCGTGTTATCTTTTGTGCTTGTGTCTTCGTGTTATCTTTTGTGCTTGTGTCTTCGTGTTAGTTTTGTGTTTGAGTCTTCGTGTTTCTGTGTTTGTGTCTTCGTGTTGTTTTTGTGTCTTCATGTTGTCTTTGTATTTGTGTCTTCGTGTTGCTTCTTTCTATCTTCGTCCAGGTTTCCTCTGATCACGTGTTTTACTACCGTTTTTTACTCCGTGTTATTTCCTTCTCACCTCGTGTTGTTCTCATCTGACTTCGTGTCGTTCTCTTTGTAGTGTTTGTTTTGTTACAGTGGTACTTCGTGTCGTTCTCTTTGTAGTGTTTGTTTTGTTACAGTGGTACTTCGTGTCGTTCTCTTTGTAGTGTTAGCTTTATTATTGTGTATCTCGTGTCGTTCTCTTTTTACCTCGTGCTGTTTTCATCTGACCTTGTGTCATTCTCTCTTTATTTCGTACTGTAGTAATCTTGTCTATCTCGTGTCGTTCTCAAGTATAGTGCATCTCGTATTGCTATCACATACCTCATGCAGTTTTAGTTTGTGTGGCCCTGAGTTTTAATGGTTTTAATTTCTTTGCAGGAGAAGAAGAAAAACAAAAAGAAGAAGGTGGTCCGAGGAAGAATAGTCCCAGTGACTGAGCTGCACGTGATCCAATGATAAAGGAACCAATGCTATAAAGGCACGTGGCAAGAAGGTTCTGGATCAAGTGTGGGAGGCACACGCATTCTGCACCTTATCCACCTGCTGCTGCTATATATTGAAGCCTTGCTCCACAAATGAAGGTCGATCGAAAGGGAAAAAGAAAAAGCATAAGTGTAGAGAGTTCGATCCAGAAAAAGTAGAGAAGAAAATAGAGGGCAGAAACTGAAGAAGAGGAAGAAGAGAGAATAGCAGAGAGAGTGAGAGAGAGAGACCTCGAAGCTGAGAGTTCAGAAAGAAGAAGAAGAAGAAGAAGAAGGATTCTGGTTTCAGGATCAAATCCGAACCAGTTTGCTCTATTGTGAGCTATATTCCGTGTTTTATCCGTCCAGCATTCAGTCTGTTGTATCTTTTAGTTTCTTGTTTTTGATCTTTCTTTATTGTTCTAGTTTTGTCATCGATTCTCAGGTTGAGATCGGTGGTCCTTCTGGTCTGTTGGTTCAGGAGAAGGGAGACGCTGTCTCCAGTTGCAAGTGGCCGTGTGCTGCTTGTGGGTTCCCTCTGGGCTTCAGAGGAAGAGAGACCTTGGTCTCTGGTTCTAGTGACTGCAGATCACTAGTGTTCCCTCCGGTTGGAGGAAGAGGAACTTGCTTCCTAGTTTCTAGGGACTTGGCATCCTTAGGGTTCCCTCCGGGTGTGGAGGAAGAGGGGAGGGTGTTCCCCTAGTGAAGCTGTAAAGCAGCCATTGTCGCAGACTGAGTTTGCTTGGCTAGCTGGTGCTAGTGGAAGCCTCACTTCGGTTTAAAGTGAGGGGTGGACGTAGGCAGACTGGAGGTCTGACCGAACCACCTTAAAAATCCCTGGAGCAGTGTGTTTGGTTTCTATTCTGGCTTTGGATCTATTCGGTAGATGCTTGTCTAGGCCGATCCAACTCTATCTTCCTAGCTGATCATTCTGCGCTGTTAGTGTTTGATCGTTAAGACCTTATTCGGAAACTCCTAATTGAGAAATTATGTTAATTTTTTAATCCTCAATGCTTCACTGGTGAAGGTCCATTCACCCCCCTCTGGACCTAACACCCTACACCTGAACTGCTTCAGGGGTATCATCGGCTTGCCTGGACCAGCCGAAGTCATCATCTGGCGGGGCTTGAGGGACCATGTCTCCCTAATAGAAGACAATAGGTTTCTCCCTATTAGCCTTCTTCTTGTTTCGACGTTGTAGCTTGAAGGTGACAATGAATGTCGTCAGCGACTTAACGATGTGCTTCTCGGATGCACATGGGAGCTGGATGCAGTCCGGTGGCAAGCATATACTCTTGCCGATAGCTCGGCTAATAAGATTAGCCTCGAAGTCGATCTGGCGCCTCTCAGGGCAATCTCGGGTTGACTTGGAGCCGAGGCACAACCGATGAAGCTTGGCCTTTTCCTCGTCAACAGAGAAGAGTTCATCATCATCTTCCTCTGAGAGCCAACCGTTGCTCTTGCTTTTAATCACGGGGTACGGACTAATCCCCTTGAAGTAGAGCGCAGCGTCAGCCAGGTTACATTCTACTGGTGTAAATGGCGACAGGTCTGCAAAGACCGTATGTTGCTCCCCGTCCTTGGCATACTTGATGCATTGGTGGAGAGTTGACGGGACGACCCAGTTTTCATGGAGCCAGAGTCTGTCCAGTAGCATCTTATAAGATGTGTTGGAGTCGATGATATAGAATGTCACCTTAGAGGTGAAATCATCGAGCACCAGGTCGACATCCACCCAGCCAAGGACGTCCTCGGTGTTTTGGTTAAAGCCGAATATCTTGACTGCCTGAACCTTCTGGAGGTATGGGGTCAGATATAGAGTCTTGCATGTCTTGAGCGGAATATTGTTAATAGCAGCACCAGCGTCTACCAGAATCCGATTTTCATCATGCCCGTTGACCTTCCTCTTCATGTAGAGAGGACGGTTATGGCACGGAGTGGAGAGAAGCATGTCTTTCTCCGTGAAAGAGATGGTGGCTGTGAAGGCTTCATAGGCAGCTGCCTTCATCTCCGCGGCATGTGCTTCATAGACTTCCAAGATCTATTTTGAAAAGAGTTTCTCTTAAATCCTTACTCCACGCAATGGCTCCCGAAATTGAAATACTGGAAGGGAAGCGTTTCATCTGGTGGAGGACCTTCCGGTCAGCTCGAGCTCGAGCATCCTCCAAAAAGGGTAGTATGTCGAGCTGAGCCTTCTGTGAGCTGCCGTGTTGTTCCCCGTCGGGAAGTTGCACTACGTTGCCCTTACCACCAGCATCAGACTGACTTTGATCACCAGCGGGCTCCTGGAATAGGGATGCCAATGATGGCTCCTCTGGGAGTGATTGGTGGGCTGGCTCGTCCTTGCCGGACGGTCCCGCTTGCTCTGCTACAAAAGCCGTTACTGGTGCAGGGGCTGGGAGGCTAGTAGTAGCCTCGTCAATGCCGGAAGGTTCAAAGATACCGGGTCCCCTCCGAATTTCTACTTCCGAAATGGGAGCCGCTTCCTGTCCTTGAAAGAGGATGATTCATTCCGGATCAAAGGTGGACGGAGAGAGGGGTAACTCAGGAGTTCTCCCACGGCCTCTGCCACGTCCCTGGCCACGACCTCGGCCATGGCCTGTGTGTTCTGGAGCTGGCTGTAGCCTAAGAGGGGCAACAGTTTTTTGTCTTGTTCGGGAGGCTACTAGCTCGCCTCGCCGAGAAGCGTTGATATTGTCAAGAGGTGGGATGGCCACCATGTTGCAGGTGCAGCACCAAAGCATTTCTTCTAGCTGCTCTGTGGTGATCTCCTTGTCTTTATAGCACAAGGAGAGCTCGTCCGGGATCACTAGTCTTTTGCCATTCTTAAGCTTTTGGATCATCTCTTGACCCAATTCCTGAGGCGGGCGCGTTTCTGCATTTCTTCCCATGGGATATAGCTGTCGAGTGGGAGAGCTCCGGTAGGACGAGGAGGAACGTATTCCTCCAGGTCATCAATGAGCCACTGGAGCCTTTGGAGAGGCTTTGGCTCAGCTGGTGACTGTAGAGCAGCCGCTTGTTCGGCCTATTGCGTGAGCTGTCTTCTGAGGTTCTTCCTCCTATTTTTCTCATGTATCTTGGCGATAGCGGTCTCCAAGGGAGTAGGAGGGAGCAGTTCTAGAGTCGGAGTTAATAAATCCTCATGAGGATATCTCCGAGCTGGTGCCTTTGCAGGGCAAGGTCGGTGGCTCTTCTTTGCCCGAATTTTGATCCAGGCGCCTTCCGCTTGTTGTATCTGGAAGGTGGCATTGATCGCCTACTCGATTACCTCGAGCGGCAATTCCTGGTATGCCGGGATACTGGGACTGGCATCCGAAGACGTGTGCATGGTTTGGTGCCTTACCTAGGGTGGCAACAGCTTCCGAGGAGTCGGTTGACTGATGCTGGCGTCCGAAGACGTATGCGCGGTTTGATGCCTTAGCCACGGTGGCGACTGCTTTTGTTGAGGAGCTGTTTGCGATCGTTTATTTTACAAGGGGTATTTTGTTAAGTAGGTCCCTGACTGTTTGGGACGGGATTTCTATTCTGTTTCTTGGTTAATTTCACGTGTCGATCAATCAATTAACTGACTGGCAATTAACTGACTGATTGACTGTGCGAGCGTGCCAGTCACGTACGTGACAAGTTTATTGTGCGCTCGTTCTGACCCGTGTCGGGCGAGAGTGAGGTTCGGTCGGGACCAGCAGTCCGTCATACCATAAAGGTCATGACGTTAATTAAATCCCCCACGAGGAGGGAAAACCTTTGATTAATTGCCAAGATAGTGGGCTGTCGAGGTCGGAATAAGAGATGCAGAGCATGCGAGTGGTCATGCAAGATGCTACGATCGACTACACGCAATTTATTAAGGCGGACCCTCGGTACATGGCGGAGGACTTAGGCCCGAAGACCACCATCACGCGTGACAAACTTCCGATCGGGCCTAACCCGACTTTCCGTTAATGCCATTTGATATACCAAGGGTGCGCACACTCAGGCATGCATTGACGTGACATGAATATTCAGACTAAAGGCATGACGGCAATGATACGAAGCAGATCAATTCAAGCTTAGACAAGCTAATTTATTCAATTTATTGATCAAAAGGTTTACTTCATTCTGTTATTAACATTGGGAATCACCCCAGAGACGGGGAGGGGACCGGAACGGCACAACGGTACGATTCGGAATGAAATCGGCGTGGTACACGCAGAGAAAAGGCTAAAAATACTTGAAATGGAGCCGGAAAACGTAGGTAAAGGGCTTAAAACGGCGTGGGAACCGTAGGTGTAGAAGGGGGGTTAAAACGGCGTGCCCCCTTTTGGGGCGCGTCGGGATGGGGCGCGCCGTTTTAAGGCGCGCCGGACGCAAACGGCGCCGGTTTAGCCCAATTTCATGGAAACCGAGGTTTTATTTGTTATTTCTTGGGTTTGTTAAAACACTTTGGGAAACTTTGAAAGTTTATTTAAGTCATTTATTCAAAGGATCACCCCGGGACATCCAGAAGCCGAGTCACAGGCACGCGCGAGGTTCACACTCGAGCGCAGGGATTGTTCCGAGTCAGACTCGTTCGAGCCAGAATTTTGACAGCAACTCCCCATCCCGGAGGATTGTCGGGAAGAAGCGGGAAATACTCACATAGCAGAGCCACCCCTGAGGGCCGGGTGGCATAACGGCGGCCGGCAAAACCCTAACGGAAAGGAAAAACCCGAGGTCCAGCCTGCTAGGGGAACCAAGTCCGTGGGCGGTAGTGAGCGGGTGTGTCAACTCATGACGGGAGCAAAAACCCCGAGGGCTATCCTACGAGGGGCACGCGACCCGAGTTGACTCAAGGCTCGAATCGGGACGACCGGTAGAGAGGGAAAACCCTGAGGACTAGCCTACGAGGGGCACCCGTCCCACGGCCACCACAAGGTCCGTGAAGGACTGTGGATTTTAAATGTCTGGATAACCCAATTTTGATATTCACCCGATAGCCAGTAAGGACACTCATCATTAATGGATGAATTCCCATGACCAAGTGGTGGCTTGATGAAACAGTGGGGGTATATTCCCCTCCCCGGATTAGTGAGATGGGCTAATGGATTTAACCCTCTCGAATGAGCATGAACCGTATACAAACGATGAGAATGTAGATGCAGCTTACTCAGCCAGATTCAGCATATTCAATGACAGGGAATGTTGTCAGCATGTGAATCCATGGACAGAGGAATAAATGGATTAACCATTCGGCCACGAGGACTATCTCTTCACCTCTGGACAACTGAGGGATGCGGAGAGGCTCGATCGAAGCCTCCTGGTGCCATGATGGGTTGAGGGGCATATACAGATATGCCTTCAGCCACAAGACCATCGAGAAAGAAAGGAAAGAAAAGCAGAGCCAAACACGGCCATGGCGTTAACGCGAAGACCCCGGGGAGGGGGGATATCGTTGTAGCCCGGGGAGTCCGAGGGCGTATGCATCAGAGGAAAACCACGGCGGCGATCATTCGAACACATTTCGTTCTGACGCCATGGGCATCGGGGTGATGCGTAAACACACTTCGCCCATTCCCGACACCGGCACTGTTGCACGGCGCCGCTTTAGCGGCCGAGAGAAAAAATGCGAAGGGGGAAGCAGAAGAGGCGATGCGATGGAACAGAACCATTCACGCAAATAACGCATTCATTCATCCCACAGTCAAGAAAATATTACAAGTTCATATGTCGGCGCCGGCGTTGTAGCACAACAACACAACTATCAATTGCAGGGAAGCCTACAGAAGGAGAAAGAGAGAGAGATGGTGAAGGGGGAGACGGGCTCATATCATCGCCCCTCCCCCTTTCACTTACATTACGACAGAAGAAGAAAACAGACGAAAGAAGATCGACGGAAAACACCGTGACCCACCTACGAAAACAACAGAGGAACTCTTCTTCTCCGACGCCGATGAACTCGTGCGCAGCAGAGGGCGACGGCGGCACGGTGGGGGACTCTCTGGGAAAAACCTTCCTCCCCACGAAACCTAACCCTCTTATCTTGCGATTGGTCGTGGCTCTCCAGCGATCAGGACCTCTCTTCTCTTCTCTCTCTGACTATCTGTTCCTTCTTTTTTGTTTCGAGGCCATGGCATATATATAGAGCCACCGTTAATCCGGAGCCATGGAAAGGGGCGCGCCGGATTTAGTGGCATCGGGAGGCATGTCCCCACTTGATTCTGGCGCGCCGGATTTGGCGGCGCCGGATTAAGGGGCGCCGAAGTCCTTTTGTGCGCCGATTTAGCTTATTCGCTCGAGGCGGGCTGGCCGATGGGTCCAGGGATGGTTCCGGAGGCTCCCGTTGACTGTTCCTCTCGCCTTGGTCCTTACAAAACCTTGGCGGATGTTCACGAAGCTCTTCGCGCTGTGAATGGCCTTAATCAGAACTTCGCGTGTATCTGGCTCGAGCATACGGGTCTTCTGCCGGTACGGCCTTCGGCACTATGCTTTGTGCTTCCAGCTCAGACGGACTCGTGCTCGAAGCTTCCTTGCGGGATGGTACAACATCCGGGATAGTTCCGCCTTGGCTGGCGACCAATCGGCCACTAACGGGCCCACTATGGCGAGAAGCCGAACCCGTGTCGGGTGATCGGGACCTTCTGCTGACAGAAACTTTGGCTCCTTGTTGTGAATGGCCGAGGATGTTCTTCCTCAGGAGAGTCTTCATTCAGGTGGCGAGCCACCAGGTAGACCGTCGTCCTTGGTCGGGCAACGGGTGTAGGGTTGCGGCATGACGAGGTCGATGCTGGATCATTGGGCAGGCTTGGTCGCACTGCCGGTTAGTTGTGGATTTATCTCGACTTTCTTGAGGTGAAGTCCCCGGTGTTCACTTCCAGGTGACTCGAGGCTCTGGCAGCTCGAGAAGTCTTCAATATGTTGATCTTTATCAGCTTCCGTGCTTCAGTGGGCTGCATCATTCGTCTTTATGGCTTGATCACCGACGATCACATTTTGGGTGCCAACAAATGCCCCCCAGGCGTGGGTGTTGTAAGCGAGGCACGAGTGTCGCAAGGCCGACGGATGAGCTTCGCCTGGAATGACCTCCTCTTCAGTTGACAGGAGCTTGGGATGGCCCCTGATCCGGCAGGGATGTTAATCCGGTGCCATTTGAATGTTAATACGGCGCGGGTTAATCCAGCGCGCCCTTAGCTAGATGGTCTTGCCGATGATGACAAGAACCGGAAACAGTAGCGACCGATCTTGCCGATGATGACAAGGGTCGAAAAGGGTAGACGGTCTTGTCGATGATGACAAGAACCGAAAAGGGAAGCGACCGATCTTGCCGATGGTGACAAGGGTCGAAAAGGGTAGACGGTCTTGCTAATGATGACAAGAACCAGAAGGGGTAGCGACCGATCTTGCTGATGGTGACAAGGGTTGAAAAGGGTAGACGGTCTTGCCGATGATGACAGGAATCAGAAAAGGTAGCGACCGATCTTGCCGATGGTGACAAGGGTTGAAAAGGGTAGACGGTCTTGCCGATGATGATAGAAACCGGAAAGGGTGGCGACCGATCTTGCCGATGGTGACAAGGGTCGAAAAGGGTAGACGGTCTTACCGATGATGACAGGAACCGGAGAAGGTAGCGACCGATCTTGCCGATGCTGACAAGGGTCAAAAAGGGTAGACGGTCTTACCGATGATGACAAGAACTGGAAAGGGTAGCGACCGATCTTGCCGATGGTGACAAGGGTCGAGAAGGGTAGACGGTCTTGCCGATGATGACAAGAACCGGAAAGGGTAGCGACCGATCTTGCCGATGGTGACAAGGGTTGAAAAGGGTAGGAAATATATACATATATAGGTGGGACATTGGATGAAGACTCCGCTTCGACCCTGTAAAGGGTCTTCAGGACGGAGGATGGATCATCACTATTCATCTTTCATTTATATAATTTTTTTTATTAACATTACTGACCTAAGCGCCCTTTCGGGTTTTCACCGAAGCCAGCCCCCTCTTGCTTTTGCCCACGCGCCCTTTCGGGTTTTCACGTGGCGGGGTACCCGATTTTGCCCGTAACGCCCTTTCGGGTTTTCGCTACAGCCGGGTTATAGCCATTTTTACCCTTGCCCTAATATAGGAACAAGGCCGGCGGGGTATCTCTATTTTTAACCCCATCTTTTTCTCTTCTTTTTTTTTGTGTAGGAAGAAGCCGGGACACAAGAGAGCCTGCCCGCTAGCATGCCAATCGGCCTTGTCGATGATGACAGGGGTCGGATCCTGGTTTAATTCGTCGACATTGGTTAAATGCCGAAGCAAAGGGTACAGTTCTTAACGGGGACGGAAGGTCCAGGTTAAGGGTAGAGATCGACTGATCTCACCGATGATGATGAGGGTCGGACACAGATTTACTCATCAGCATGGGTTACATGCCGAAGCAAAGGTAGGATTATTAACAAGGACGGGAGGTCCAAGTTAGGGGCAGAGATCGACCGATCTCGCCGATGATGACGAGGGTCGAACATGGGTTTGTTCATCAGCATGGGTCACACGCCGAAGCAAAGGTAGGATTATTAACAAGGATGGAAGGTCCAAGTTAGGGGTAGAGATCGACCGATCTCGCTGATGATGATGAGGGTCGAACATGGGTTTGTTCATCAGCATGGGTCACATGCCGAAGCAAAGGTAGGATTATTAACAAGGACGGAAGGTCCAACTTAGGGGTAAAGACCGATCGATCTTGCCGATGATGACGAGGGTTGAACATGGGTTTGTTCATCAGCATGGGTCACATGCCGAAGCAAAGGTAGGATTATTAACAAGGACGGAAGGTCCAAGTTAGGGATAGAGATTGACCGATCTCGCCGATGATGACAAGGGTCGAACATGGGTTTGTTAGAGGATGTCCGGTGGGACTTTTGAGGATTGTCCTTTTTTGGAGTTTCAACGGGGGCAGAAAAAAAGAGGAATTTTTAAATTACCACTTTACTGACTTAGGCGCCCTTTCGGGTTTTCACCGAAACCAGCCCCCTCTTACTTTTGCCCACGCGCCCTTTCGGGTTTTCACGTGGCGGGGTACCCGATTTTGCCTGTAGCGCCCTTTCGGGTTTTCGCCACAGCTGGGTTATAGCCATTTTTGCACTTATCCTAATATAGGAGCAAGTCTGGCGGGGTATCTCTATTTTTAACCCCATTTTTTTCTTTTCTTCTTCTTTTTTTTTTATAAAGAGTGGTAGGTCGAAGTATGATGTCCGACCCTTGGTTGATAGTAGACGGCTGTTGGCCGGAGCACCGGGCCTTGTGCCGAGCAGAGCGGTTCATTCGTTAGCAAGGGCTGGATGCTAATGCAAACGAATGATCTCTTCACCGATTCAGGCGTAAGGCCAGTCATGGCAATATGGTGTATTCTTTTGAGAGCTCGGCCAGGGCGGAGTACCACTAGACCAAGGGGAGGTAGCTCGATCTGGGCGGAATGCCGCTAGACCAAGATAAGGGTAGCTTGGCTAGGGTGGAATTCCACTAGACCAAGGAACGATAGCTCGATCAGGGCGGAGTGCCACTAGACCAAGGAAGGGTAGCTCGACTAAGGCGGAATGCCACTAGACCAAGATAAGGGCAGTTCGGCTAGGGAGGAATGCCACTAGACCAAGATAAGGGAAGCTCGGCTAGGGCGGAATGCTACTAGACCAAGATAAGGATAACTCGATCAGGGCGGAGTGCCACTGGACCAAGATAGGGTTGCTCGGCTAGGGCGGAATGCCACTAGACTAAGGAAAGATGGCTCGATCAGGGCGGAGTGCCAATAGACCAAGATAAAGGTAGCTCGGCTAGGGCGGGATGCCACTAGACCAAGATAAGGGTAGCTCGGCTAGGGTAGAATGCCACTAGACCAAGATAAGGGCAGCTCGGCTAGGAAGGAATGCCACTAGAACAAGATAAGGGTAGCTCGGCTAGGGCGGAATGCCACTAAACCAAGGAAGAGTAGCTCGATCAGGGCGGAGTGCCACTAAACCAGAATAAGGGTAGCTCGGCTAGGGCGGAATGCCACTATACTAAGATAAGGGTAGCTCGATCAGGGCGGAGTGCCACTAGACCAAGATAAGGTTGCTCGGCTAGGGTGGAATGCCACTAGACGAAGGAAAGATGGCTCGATAAGGGCGGAGTGCCACTAGACCAAGATAAGGGTAGCTCGGCTACGGCGGAATGCCACTAGACCAAGATAAGGGTAGCTCGGCTAGGGCGGAATGCCACTAAACCAAGGAAGAGTAGCTCGATCAGGGTGGAGTGCCACTAGACCAAGATAAGGGTAGCTCGGCTAGGGAGGAATGCCATTCAACCAAGATAAGGTTGCTCGGCTTGGGCGGAATGCCACTAGACCAAGGAAAGATGGCTCGATCAGGGCGGAGTGCCACTAGACCAAGATAAGGGTAGCTCGGCTAGGGCGGAATGCCACTAGACCAAGATAAGGGTAGCTCGGCTAGGGCGGAATGCCACTAGAGCAAGATAAGGGTAGCTTGGCTAGGGCGGAATGCCACTAAACCAAGGAAGAGTAGCTCGATCAGGGTGGAGTGCCACTAGACCAAGATAAGGGTAGCTTGACTAGGGCGGAATGCCACTAGACTAAGATAAGGGTAGCTCGATCAGGGCGGAGTGCCACTAGACCAAGACAAGCGTAGCTCGGCTAGGGCGGAATGCCACTAAATCAAGGAAGAGTAGCTCGATCAGGGTGGAGTGCCACTAGACCAAGATAAGGGTAGCTCAGCTAGGGCGGAATGCCACTAGACCAAGAGAAGGGTAGCTCGATCAGGGCGGAGTGCCACTGGACCAAGATAAGGTAGCTCGGCTAGGGCGGAATGCCACTAGACCAAGGAAAGATGGCTCGATCAGGGCGGAGTGCCACTAGACCAAGATAAGGGTAGCTCGGCTAGGGCGGAATGCCACTAGACCAAGATAAGGGTAGCTCGGCTAGGGCGAAATGCCACTAGACCAAGATAAGGGCAGCTCGGCTAGGGCAGAATGCCACTAGACCAGGATATGGGTAGCTCGGCTAGGGCGGAATGCCACTAAACCAAGGAAGAGTAGCTTGATCAGGGCGGAGTGCCACTAGACCAAGATAAGGGTAGCTCGGCTAGGGTGGAATGCCACTAGACCAAGATAAGGTTGCTCGGCTAGGGCGGAATGCCACTAGACCAAGGAAAGATGGCTCGATCAGGACTAGACCAAGATAAGGGTAGCTCGGCTAGGGCGGAATGCCACTAGACCAAGATAAGGGCAGCTCGGCTAGGGCGGAATGCCACTAGACCAAGATAAGGGTAGCTCGGCTAGGGCGGAATGCCACTAAACCAAGGAAGAGTAGCTCGATCAGGGGGGAGTGCCACTAGACCAAGATAAGGGTAGCTCGGCTAGGGCGGAATGCCACTAGACCAAGATAAGGGTAGCTCGATCAGGGCAGAGTGCCACTAGACCAAGACAAGGGTAGCTCGGCTAGGGTAGAATGCCACTAAACCAAGGAATAGTAGCTCGAACAGGGCGGAGTGCCACTAGACCAAGATAACGGTAGCTCGGCTAGGGCGGAATGCTACTAGACCAAGATAAGGGTAGCTCGATCAGGGCGGAGTGCCACTGGACCAAGATAAGGTTGTTCGGCTATGGCGGAATGCCATTAAACCAAGATAAGGTTGCTCAGCTAGGGCGGAATGTCACTAGGCCAAGGAAAGATGACTCGATCAGGGCGGAGTGCCACTAGACCAAGATAAGGGTAGCTCGGCTAGGGCGGAATGCCACTAGACCAAGATAAGGGTAGCTCGGCTAGGGCTGAATGCCACTAGACCACGATAAGGGTATCTCGATCAGGGTGGAGTGCCACTAGACCAAGATAAGGGCAGCTCGGCTAGGGCGGAATGCCACTAGACCAAGATAAGGGTAGCTCGGTTAGGGCGGAATGCCACTAAATCGAGGAAAGATGGCTCGATCAGGGCGGAGTGCCACTAGACCAAGATAAGGGTAGCTCGGCTAGGGCAGAATGCCACTAGACCAAGATAAGGGTGACGGTCATTCTGGGAATGCCGGTTGAGCTGTGTGGTACAGCTTTATATGCTTTCCGTTGAGGGGAGAGAACTGGACGACTCCTTTGTGGTCCACCAGGACGTAGGCACCCCCTTCATATACTCGACGGATGATATATGGTCCAATCCAGTTTTTGACCAACTTCCCCTTGGGGTTGGAGGCCATCACTTCTCTTCTTTTAACCATCACCAGTACTCCTTTCTTGAATTCTCGGCCTTTGACCAGCTTATCGATAGCACGGGTCATGCGAGCTTGGTAGAGTTGGATGTTTTGTTGTGCCCGGAGGCATTTTCCTTCGAGCTCGGCGAGCTCTTCCAATCTTCTTTCTGCAATTGTCTGTTCACCGCTGGCTAGTCCATGTTGGACGGCGACTCGCAGCGAAGGAACTTCTAATTCGATTGGCACCACAGCCTCCGACACGTAGACGAGGGAGAAAGGTGAACAGTCGGTTGGGGTTTTGTAGACAGTACGACAGGCCTAGAGCGCTTCGTACATCCTTTATTCCCAATCTTTTTTATTAGACTTGACAGTCTTTGCCAGCAACGTGCATAGTGTCTTGTTGAAGGCTTCTGCGAGTCCATTGGCTTGAGGGTTGTAGGGGGATGATGTCCTCCAGTCAATCTTTTATTTGTCAGCCATTCGATAACCTTCTGGTTTCTGAAATGGCTGCCATTATCAGAGATGATTCGGCTAGGGATCCCGAACTGGAATATAATATTCTGCCGGAAGAATCTTGCCACCAGTTCCCCGGTTACATCTCTCAATGCGACCGCCTCTGCCCATCTGGAGAAGTAGTCTGTAGCTGCTAAGATATATCTGCACCCTGATGAAGATGCTGGTAGCGGCCGTACCACGTCCGTGCCCCACTGAGCAAACGGCCAGCTTGGTAGGGTCGGATGTAATGGCACTGGAGGTCTCCTTGCCACGTTAGCGTGTTCTTGACATTTCTAACAAGCCTTGGTGAACTTGTAGCAATCATCAAACATAGTGGGCCAATAGTAACCCAATTTCTTTATCTCAATTTTCATCTTTGGGCCAGCCTGGTGTGCTACAGCTGATCCCGCATGGACTTCTTGCATCACCTGTCCCGCCTCTGTTGAAGACAAGCAACGAAGTAGGACTTTCCTTCGGGCATCGGCCATTATTCGGAACAGGGTTCCGCTTCTCATCTCGTAAGAGTCCTTGACCCTCAGGAACTTCATTCTTTGTTCTTTTTCTTTTGGGAGCTGTTGGTGTTGAAACCACTGCAGGAGATGTTCTCGCCAATCGGGCTGTTGAACCCCCTCGACGACTGCCACCTCAATTTCTTGCTCGTCGGCTAAGACTTCTGTTACACTGGGGACTTGCCGGCGGTTGATCACCGTTATATTCAGGCTTGCGTCTGGCGGGACCGCCAACGAACTGGCCAGCTTAGCGAGGGCGTCTGCCTGAGCATTCTGGCCTCGGTTGATATGCTTGATGCTGATGAAGTAGAATCTCGACATCAGGCGGGTGGCCAGGTGATGATAGGGGAGAAGTTCTTGCTTTCTCACATCGAACTCTCCTTCCAGTTGTTTTATAACTAGCATGGAGTCTCCGAATGCTTCCAGCATCTGAATTTCCATGGATAGAGCAATTTGCAACCCGATTATCAGGGCTACATACTCTGCTTCGTTGTTCGTGCAATGCTTGTTTATCGAGCAAGATGTGTGCACCACTTCCCCCTCTGGGGATTTCACAACTATGCCTGCTCCTGCCCTGACCCTGGCCGATCCAGTGGCAGAGGTGTCAATTCTGGAAGCACCATCGAAATATAGCTGCCATAAGGAGGGCTACACCTGAACGGCTTCCAGGGTTTCATCTTCAGGGAGCTCCGGTTCCAATGGGCAGTCCCCGGGTACTGGGTGCTCAGCGAAGAAGTCTGTAATAGCTTGGCCCTTGATGGCCTTGTGCGGCACATAGGAGATGTCAAACTCCATAAGGATTACTGCCCATTTGCCCAGGCGACCTTTGAGTGCCGGCTGGGACATAATATATTTCAGGGGGTCCTCTTTGGATATCAAGCTGATTTCATGCGACAACATGTAGTGCCGTAGCTTCTTAACTGCAAAGACCAGTGCCAGACAGACCTTCTCAATATAAGTATATTTCTCCTCAGTTCTGACCAGTCTCCAACTGAGGTAATAGAGGGCTTGCTCTTTCCCTTCTTCATTATTCTGGGCCAGCATTGCCCCCATGGAGTTATGTGTAGCTGCTATGTATAGTATCAATGGCCGTCCTTTCACCGGTGCACCCAGCACTAGAGGAGTCTTCAGATAGTCTTTCAGCTTGTCGAAGGCTATCTGGCAATCTTCATCCCAATAAAAGGGAACATCTTTCATCATCAGTTTGTGGAAAGGCTGGCATCGCCCTGACAAATTGGAAATGAACCGCCGGATATAAGCCAAGCGGCCCTGTAGTGATCTCAGCTCGGAGAGGTTCCTTGGTGGAGGTAGCTCCTGAATTGCTTTGATTTTTGCGGGGTTTATCTCGATCCCCCGATATCGGACAATGAAGCCCAAGAACTTCCCGCTCGATACTCCGAACGCACACTTCATGGGGTTCATTTTCAGCTCATGATGTCTCAGCCTCTGGAAGACGATCCGGAGGTCCTGCAGATGATCTTCATTTCTTCTGGTTTTGACCACCAGATCATCTATGTAGCACTCGACCTTGTGGTAGAGAAACTCATCAAAGATTTTGGTCATTACACGCTGATAAGTTGCGCCAGCATTCTTTAGTCCGAACGACATCCTCTTATAATAATAAATGCCTTTAGGGGTTCGGAAAGCAGTATGGACCCTGTCATGCTTCGCAATCCAAATCTAATTATAACCGGATGACCCGTCCATGAATGACAGGGCCTCATGGCTGGTTGTAGCATCGATCATGACTTCCGTTATTGGCATCAGAAAGTCATCTTTGGGGCAGGATTTATTTAGATCTCGGAAGTCGACACATATCCGGATTTGTCCATTCTTCTTTTTCACGGAGACGATATTCGCCAGCCATGTGGTGTACTGGTTTTCTTCAACAAATCCCACGTCAATAAGATTGTCGACTTCAGCACAAATTTGAGTAATGAGTTCTGGCCTCATGCGTCGCGGTGGTTGCTTCACCGTCTCGGCCTCAAGGCTGATTGCCAGCTCATGTTGTGAGACAGCGGGATTTAGACCGGGCATTTCTTTGTAAGTCCAGGCGAAGCAATCCCGGTACTCTTATAATAGTTGGGTGTACAGCTCCCGTTCTTCTGGGGATAGTTGGGCACTAAGGAAGGTAGGCCTAGGGTCCTCCTCATTTCCCAAGTTGACTTCTATCAGTTCATCGACTGTGGCTTGGCCTCCGTCTTCTATCTCCAGAGGTGTCGGTTGGAGGTCAACGAAGTCTGGAATACCATCTTGAGGGTCGAGTACTTCGACTTCCTCATCAGACACCACAAGAGCTTCTTGAGGATTCTCTGTTTCTTGTACTAGCGGTTGCGCGGATTGCTCCATTAGCAAATCCACTGCCGTTGTAGCTCCTAAGGGCGAAAGAGCGGCTTCAGTCCTTGTGGATGAGATTGCAGCCGTGACATGCTGGTAGTTGTTTATTGCCGGGCTCGGATAACATCCCGATTTTGTAGCAGAAGTTGAGGTGGTCTCGCCTTCTGGGGCAGTTGTATCTTCCGTAGAAGTGGCTTTTTCTTTCTTGGCAACGTGTTCCTCTTGATCAAAGTCGACCGAGGCTTCCCCGATTGGCAAAAGGGGTGCTGAAGTTATCATCAGTAGGACTCTACTAGAGGGAGAAATTCCTACTTCTTAAGTATCTTCGGCTTCACTGCTACTAGCCATATCAAATTTGGCTTGAAGGGCCGCCTCTTCAGGGTAGACCTGCTCCAGCATCGGCAGGGGACCGCGGTCTCTATTTCTTGATTTCCGGGTTGAGCCAGTTTAACATGGTCAGCTTCCACCGGGTATTCATCAAAAGTTGCCCCCAGCGGGCCATCTTTAGTAGGATAGAAGGCGGAGATGGTGTCCACCTCGTATCACCCACTGTAATAATACTCTTCCAGAGTGAAGCCCAACCCCGGATGTTAAGAGACACGTCTCATTTCCTTATCCAGATTTACGGGATACCACATCTTCTGGAAAGCTTCCTTGCACTTTTGAGATTGATCGGGGGGAATGTGTTGCTTCTGAAACATCCTGGCCATCCGATCAGTTGTGAATGTCAGACCCTTGACGGGAACCGACGGGTTGCTTATATCTTCGGGGAGGCTGCAGTCTGTGTCTTCCCGAGTAGGGTACTCTTCAGCCGTATAGAACAGGCTGCTAGGTCCATCTTCCTGTGTCAGCTCCCAAGTTCTGAAAGGCTCGATAGTAGGGTTGTCAAGGCCGGGAGTTGGCTTGGTGAGGCCATCAGGGATTTCAATATGATTGTGCCGCCGAGCGACCCGCACTTCATTAGCTTCAGGGTATAATGTTGGGGGTGCTGTTCTGCCCACGTCTCCGGATGCTATGATATGGGAGACCACCTTAGGCTTGACATTTCCGTGCGGCGGTGGTGGATACCAACTGCTGTCGGATGTGCTTCTCGATGCCCCCGCAGGGGTCTTAGCTTCTGAGGTCTTCTGAGAAGGCCCCGTATATAGGTTGGCATCCGCCAAATGACATTCGAACACCTCGAACGGGTGGGGGTCTGCAAATATCCTCTCCTCCTTCCCTTGGAGACTGTACTTGATGCATTGGTGGAGCGTGGAGGGCACCACCATATTTTCATGTAGCCATGGGCGGCCGAGCAGTGCCTTGTACGAGGTGCGGGAGTCAATGACATGGAACTGCACCGTCGTAGTGAAATCTGCTAAGGTGAGGGTGAACTCTGCCACCCCCATTGACACTTCACATTTTTGATTGAAGCCGGCAATACGCATATCTCCAACTTTCTCGAGATGCACGTTAAAGTGATGCCTCTCGTATACTCTAGATGCACGTTAAAGTGATGCCTCTCGTATACTCTATAAGGCAGGATGTTGACCGCTGCACCGGGATCAACCAGAATCCTGTTCAGCTCCCTTCCATTCAGGTGCCCCTTCATATACAGCGGCCTGTTGTGGCTGATGGTGGGCAGCATCATATCGTCTGGAGTGAAGGTCATGCTAGCCTCCGGCATTGCTTCAGCCAGACATGTCTCAAAATGAGCAGGCGTCTGGAGAGCTGTAATAATCGCCTGTCGAGTCTCTTCACTCAAAGAAAGGATCTCCCAGATTGTAAATCGAGCAGGGAGCTTCTTGAGTAGCTTCATTACTCGGCTCCCAGCTCGGACATTGGAGAGCTTCATCTCTTCAGCCCATCTGGGCTTGGGGAAGTCTTGGTTTGCGGGCCCTGATGGACCTGCTTCATCTTCCTCAGATTCGGCACCCTTCTGGCTGGTACAGACTTCTTGGTGTTCTTTGTTAGCTGCTGCGGGGTGAGCTCCATCTGCACTTGGATCTTCGACAGATTGTGCTAGCTGCGGGTGAACGTCCCCGAGTGTAGGGTTAGCCTCCTGACAAGGCTGCTTCCCCTTGGACATCTTCATGAATTCAAGAAATGAAGGGACCCCCTTGCCCCCACTCTTGTTATATAGGCCTGGCGGAGAAGGGATTTGGGCTCCCTTGACCTCCGGCGGAGGTGTTTTGTAGGGTTGCTCCCCCCTGAACATGATGTTGGGGTTGGGTGGCGGCTGGCGCCCCCATTTTCGGCCTGACCGAGTGGCATGTGCAGCAGTTGCGGCCTCGGCCTTGCCTCCCTCAGCATGGGGTGTGATGTAAATTTCCTCTTCTTCCTCCTCTCCGGATAGGTTGAAAAGTGCTGATAGAGTATTACAGGAGACAACCTGCACTTCATCGGCCTCAGCAGCCTTCCTTTTCTTCTTCTTTTGTTTCTTCTTCTTTTTTGCTTCTGCGGGTGGGTGCCCCCAGAACAGACTGCCCTCTCTATCGGGTGCCGCTTCAGCTTCCTCCCTTTGTTCGAGTGAGAGCTGCTCTAGTTCTTGCCACAGGACATGATCCCGCACCAGCAAGGGCTTCAATTCGGGCTGCACGTATTCGTCCAGGCCCTCAATGAGGTTTTACAGTCGAAGGACCCCAGGATTGGTCTCCTTAACCACTGGCAACGGAGTTTGTCTCCTCCGATTATGTGTAGGTATCCTGACAGTTGTAGGTGGAGTGATCCATACGGGTGCTACCACCGGCGGAACAGGCCGGGGTGTGACTCCACGGATATGTGCCCCCTCTTTCAGGCGGGGTGCCCTCTTTTTCTTATGCTTCACAGGGACCTGCTGCCATCCCTGCTGTTCTTTCACGGGCTCCAAGAAATGAGCTTCATAGGTTCTCCGCGTGCTTGTTTCAGAGATCTCCTCGGGCAGTGCCTGGTATAGGGAGATCATGTTGACTCCTGCCCTCCTCTGAGGGGCTTCATGTGGCTGAGGAGGGTCCACTTTGTACTCCCCCAGCTCGATCTCATTTTTCTTCACCATCCCTTCAATGATGTCCTTGAAAACATAGCAGTCTTCGATTGGATGCCCCAACATCTAGTGGTAGGGGCAGAATCTTGGGCTGTCTTTTCTCTTTAGGTCCTCCAACCTCCTTGGCTCTGGTAGGGTGACCATGCTATATTCCGTTACCCAATCGAACAGAACCCGGGTCTTGTCCTTTGGAAATGAATAGGCCTTCTTCATCTTGTCCCTCAGCGAAGGACCTTCTTTGCCGTCTGGGGCTTCTGCAGGCTGTGGGGTGACTCCCTTCTTGCCTTCACTTTTCTGTTGTTTGAACACCTTTATGTCAAGAGCGTTCGCTTCTTTAGGCGACGGGCGCCGCTCCACCGCCTTGCCCTTCTGGGTTGTGCCGGCAGCAGATGTAGGGGTAGGTCTGGCCAGGAAAGCTTCCACCTCGGCCACGACATTGTTCAATCGATCAAACAATCGTATTTCCATTCCGATCATCTTTTCCAGAACCTCCCTTCTGAGATTCTGTTTGCATATTTGCACAGCGTCCTCCTGATGCGGGGGCAGCTTGCACCTCATTCCGAGGTTCCTCCACCTCTTGATATAATCGAGGGCTATTTCATCGGCCCTCTGCTTTGTTGAATAGAGTTCGGCCACTGTGACCTCCCTCTCTGTAACATGGAATCTTTCTCTGAACTTCTTCTGCATAGTTGGCCAATCGCTGATCGACCCGGCTCAGAGGCTAGAATACCATTCAAATGCGAGCCCCGTCAGTGAGGACTCGAAAAACTTTAGCAGGTATGACTCGTCGGTGGCCAAGTTGCCCATGACAGTCATATAATAGGCTATGTGTTCTCTCGGGGACCCCTTCCCGTTGAATTTGTCAAACTTGGGGGGCTTGTTGATTCCCGGGGTAAGCTGTTTAGCAGCATGGTGTTGCGGGTATGGCACCCGGTATGCATCAAACGCGACGTAGTCGCCTTCACCCCTTTCTGTGAGCTTCAGCTCGATCATTCTTTCCACCATCATCCGGTTCACGACTGCAGGGTCAACTGGCTCTGGGTAGAAGTGCGCCGGCTGGAGGTATGGGGTTACCAGGGTGGTCGCCTGTGGAGGACATGGCAGCGGGGGTGTCTGGTGCACTTGAGGGAGCACCGGTGGTAGCAGCGGCTAGAGCTGTGGTTGTTGCTGTTGCAGTGTCGCCATGCTTGGTTCTGACTACTGAGGTAGTGTGTAGAGCGGTGGAGGGCCGTAATGATGGACCGCTCCCCGGGATGATTCACCCTGGACTTCGGGTGGTTTGGAAGCTGAGGACTGTTCAGTTTTCTCCATCAGCTGCTTCTTTAGCAAGTCTATCTCTTGTCGATATTTCTGAAGTAGTATCAAGACTGATGGGTCTATAGTGGCTGTAGTAGGGATAACTTCTGCCGTCTCCCCGGACGTACCCTCGGGCTGGATGTCGAGGGGGACGTCGTCTTCTTCTTCCGCCATCACCACATTGGCGGTCAGGATGGAGGCCTTATCATCCCACTGATGGTAGACCCGGGGTTGTTTTCCCTTAGTCATCATCAGGAGCTCCCTCGTGACTTCTGTCCTCCGAGTGCTAGGCCCTGGCCTTCCGGCCAACTGAGCCAATTCTCAGGGATCTTTAGGAATCCCCCCATTTCGGTTGGATATACCAGCCATGTTGCAGGTGAAGACCTGCATCCTTATCCTTTGTCGATGGACCCTCCTTTTAGCTTGATGCGGGAAGGTCAGCCTCTCGAACACAGAAGCCCTTCTTGTTTCTTCCCGCTTGGGGACGGCTTCATCAGCTTCGATCTCGAAGCCGTTATCATATCCATTGTCGTCGACTGACGACACCATCATTCTTTCTCCTACATCTTCTTCATCTGCCATTGATGGGCAGTAGTCTTCACTGGCGGCGGCTGCTTGCATCAGTCGTTGTTGCCCAAGCGAGGGGTTGCCTAACCCTCGAAAATAGTTTCTGACCAGACAGGTCATCTCTTCTTCACCCTGCTCTTGATGTAACAAGGGGGACAGTTGCCGACCTCCCACAAGAGGGGTATAAGCTAGCCGAGCTCTGTCGGCAGGTTGTTGGAATCTTCATCCCACAGCTGGGACGTTGGCTTGATGGGTGCAGGCCCGAAAACTCTCGCGGTGCGGGGGATCCGCAACCACTTCTTCTTCTTTCGGGGCCAGGCCCTTTCCTCTCTTTCCTTCCCCTCCGTCGTGAGCAAGACGGCAGGGGACAGGTGTAGCTTGGTGAATAGGTTGGACCCTCTTGGGGATCCACACCTGCTTCAATTTCATTGGCCTGGGGGCCAACTTCTCTCTACCGTAACGGTCGGCTTCTTCTCTTTCCGCCCTCCTTCCAACGAGGGCTTGATATGAGTTGCGGACGGGGATAGAAGGGACAACCGATCCGGAACTATCCGCGTGCTGCATCCGTTGAGGAAGACGCGCATGCCACCAACCATCATAGACTTGCCGGATAGGGAGAGGGTTTCGGTAACCACAGCAGTACTTCTCGGATATACCTGCGTTGACGTCCTCTGGAGCTCCTGTTGACATCATTGGGGTGAACCCCACGAACCGCATGGTGCACCAGGCAGCGGGTGACTGGGGTTGGACTCTTGAGCGAGTCATGGCAGCATCGGGCCTTCAGAGGCTCCATATTCTTCGTAGCTCCCTCGACAGGCTCCGAGGGTTCCACTTCTAGCATATCCACAAAGGCTAACCCCAAGAAGTTGGGGAAGCCAACATCGGCAGGGAAGCTGCCGAACTCCATAGGCACCGCCAGGTACCCTTGCGCATGACCGGCAATAATTGAAGGACCGAAGCCGACGCCAGTCAATCCATTCATCGTCATCGCTCGCCTGCAAAGATCGACAAACCAACGATCAGCAGCCTTTGGGAGGGCCTCGAAGCCCAGGTATCTCGGCAAAGAGATGAAAGGTGACACTAGTCCCACCGGGCGTGCCAGACTGTTTGCGATCGTTTATTTTACCTGGGGTATTTTGTTAAGTAGGTCCCTGACTGTTTGGGACGGGATTTCTATTCTCTTTGTTGGTTTATTTCACGTGTCGATCAATCAATTAACTGACTAGTAATTAACTAACTGATTGACTGCGCGGGCATGCCAGTCACATACGTGACAAGTTTATTGTGCGCTCGTTCTGACCCGTGTCGGGCGAGAGTGAGGTTCGGTCGGGACCAGCAGTCCATCATACCATAAAGGTCATGACATTAATTACATCCCCCACGAGGAGGGAAAAGCTTTGATTAATTGCCGAGATAGTGGGCTGTCGAGGCCGGAATAAGAGATGCAGAGCATGCGAGTGGTCATACAAGATGCTACGATCGACTACACACAATTTATTAAGGCGGACCCTCGGTACATGGCGGAGGACTTAGGCCCGAAGACCACCATCACGCGTGACAAACTTCCGATCGGGCGTAACCCGACTTTCCATTAATGCCATTTGATATACCAAGGGTTCGCACACTCAGGCATGCATTGACGTGACATGAATATTCAGACTAAAGGCATGACGGCAATGATACGAAGCAGATCAATTCAAGCTTAGACAAGCTAATTTATTCAATTTATTGATCAAAATGTTTACTTCATTCTGTTATTAACATTGGGAATCAGCCCAGAGACGGGGAGGGGACCGGAACGGCACAACGGCACGATTCGGAATGAAATCGGCGTGGTATGCGCAGAGAAAAGGCATAAAATACTTGAAACGGCGCTAGAAAACGTAGGTAAAGGGCTTAAAACGGTGTGGGAACCGTAGGTGTAGAAGGGGGGTTAAAACGGCGTGACCCCTTTTGGGGCGCGCCGGGATGGGGCGCGGCGTTTTAAGGCGCGCCGAACTCAAACGGCGTCGGTTTAGCCCAATTTCATGGAAACCGAGGTTTTATTTGTTATTTCTTGGGTTTGTTAAAACACTTTGGGAAACTTTGAAAGTTTATTTAAGTCATTTATTCAAAGGATCACCCCCGGACATCTAGAAGTCGAGTCACAGGCACGCGCGACGTTCACACTCGAGTGCGGTGATTGTTCTGAGTCAGACTCGTTCGAGCCAGAATTTCGACAGCATCTCCCCATCCCGGAGGATTGTCGGGGAGAAGCAGGGAATACTCACGTAGCGGAGCAACCCCAGAGGGCCGGGTGGCGCAACGGCGGCCGGCAAAAACCGAACGGAAAGGAAAAACCCGATGTCTAGCCTGCTAGGGGCACCAAGTCCGTGGGCGGCAGTGAGCGGGTGAGTTAACTCATGATGGGAGCGAAAACCCCGAGGGCTAGCCTACGAGGGGCACGTGACCCGAGTTGACTCAAGGCTCGAATCGGGACGACCGGTAGAGAGGGAAAACCCCGAGGACTAGCCTACGAGGGGCACCCGTCCCACAGCCACCACAAGGTTCGTGAAGGACTGTGGATTTTAAATGTCAGGATTAACCCAATTCTGTTATTCACCAGATAGCCAGTAAGGACACTCATCATTAATGGATGAATTCCCATGACCAAGTGGTGGCTTGATGAAACAATGGGGGTATATTCCCCTCCCCGGATTAGTGAGATGGGCTAATGGATTTAACCCTCTCGAATGAGCATGAACCGTATACAAATGATTAAAATGTAGATGCAGCTTACTCAGCTAGATTCAACATATTCAACGACAGGGAATGCTGTCAGCATGCGAATCCATGGACAGAGGTATAAATGGATTTTTTTTTAACTAAAGTTGATACTTGCAAGGGGGGAGACGGCAGAGGGGGTTCATCTCTTCATTGCGGAAGGCGATGAAACCACTATCCCGGCCACCAGGAAAGCGATTTTCATATATGGAAGCATAAAAGAGAAAGGCATACAGATGGGGGGGAGGGAAAGCCGCCCAAAAGGGCCAAGACCAGGACAAGGCCAAAAGCCCAAGAAAGTAGAAACAGCCAAGAGGGCCCAAGCGAGGGCAGAAACAAAAGCCCAAGAACCCACAGATGAAGCAAGGCCCCTACAGAAAGGAATCTTCGTCGAATACCCCTTCAGAATCGGAAGAGAACACAGAACGGACACCGCGCTGATGACCCGGAGAGAAAGGCCAATCAAGAGGGTCAACCTCTGAACCGTCTGTGTCAGGCACCTCCGTGAAGGAAGAGTCGGTCGGCGGCGGGGGCGCCACCGAAGAAGACTGGAGCCGAAGAGAGCGACGAGGAGGAAGAGCAGCGTCCTCAAACATGCACTGACGATCACGCGAGGAGGAGGTGGAGTTGGACCGCCGGAAGGAACGTCGAGGTGCTCCGCCATCCATCCTCGAGGGCAGCCGAGAGCTGTCCAGGCCAGAGGTGCCCACAAAAGCCGAATGAGCCGCCGTACAGCCAAGGCGCCTTGAAGCAGGCTCAAGCCCGGGGACATGAAGCGCCTGGACGAGCTGAGGGAACCTAAGAGGCATGCCAAGATCCGAGGGGGGCACAATACCCATGGGATGCACCGGGGCAGGAGGCGGGGCGGAGTCGACGATCGGCTCGGGCGGGGCCCGGTTGATTTTCTTCTTTAGAGCTTGGGCGAAAGAGAGGCGTGGGGCAGCCGGAGTAGCAGTGGAAGAAGGCACAGAGCCAATAACGGCAGCCGGCTGGGAGAAGGGCGGTAGCCCAGGGGCCCACGCGGCCGCAGCGGCATTGAGACCAGCTGGAGGGCCTCCAAGCGGGTGAGCGTCCGGGGCCGGGAGCCCCAGGACCCCCGTGGGACGGGTGCCCCTCGTAGGCTAGTCCTCGGGGTTTTCCCTCTCTACCGGTCGTCCCGATTCGAGCCTTGAGTCAACTCGGGTCACGTGCCCCTCGTAGGCTAGCCCTCGGGGTTTTCGCTCCCATCATGAGTTGACTCACCCGCTCACTACCGCCCACGGACTTGGTGCCCCTAGCAGGCTAGACCTCGGGTTTTTCCTTTCCGTTCGGTTTTTGCCGGCCGCCGTTGCGCCACTCGGCCCTCTGGGGTTGCTCCGCTACGTGAGTATTCCCCTCTTCTCCCCAACAATCCTCCGGGATGGGGAGATGCTATCGAAATTCCGGCTGGAACGAGTCTGACTCGGAACAATCGCCGCACTCGAGTGTGAACGTTGCGCGTGCCTGTGACTCGACTTCTGGATGTCCCGGGGTGATCCTTTGAATAAATGACTTAAATAAACTTTCAAAGTTTCCCAAAGTGTTTTAACAAACCCAAGAAATAACAAATAAAATGGATTAACCATTCGGCCACGAGGATGATCTCTTCACCTCTGGACAACTGAGGGATGCGGAGAGGCTCGATCAAAGCCACCTGGTGCCATGATGGGTTGAGGCATATATAGATATGCCCTTAGCTACAAGACCATCGAGAAAGAAAGGAAAGAAAAGTAGAGCCAAACACGGCCATGGCGTTAACGCGAAGACCCCGGGGAGGGGGGATATCGTTGTAGCCCGGGGAGTCTGAAGGCGTATGCATCGGAGGAAAACCACGGCGGCTATCATTCGAACACGTTTCATTCTGACGCCATGGGCATCGGGGTGATGCGTAAACACACTTCGCCCATTCCCGGCGCCGGCACTGTTGCACGGCGCCGCTTTAGCGGCCGAGAGAAGAAATGCGAAGGTGGAAGCAGAAGAGACGATGCAATGGAATAGAACCATTCACGCAAATAACACATTCATTCATCCCACAGTCAAGAAAATATTACAAGTTCATATGTCGGCACCGGCGTTGTAGCACAGAAACACATCTATCAATTGCAGGGAAGCCTACAGAAGGAGAAAGAGAGAGAGATGGTGAAGGGGGAGACGGGCTCATATCATCGCCCCTCCCCCTTTCACTTACATTACGACGGAAGTAGAAAATAGACGAAGGAAGATCGACGGAAAACACCGTGACCCACCTACGAAAACAACAGAGAAACTCTTCTTCTCCGACGTCGATGAACTCGTGCGCAGCAGAGGGTGACGGCGGCACGGTGGGGGAATCTCTGCGAAAAACCTTCCTCCCCATGAAACCTAACCCTCTTATCTTGCGATTGGTCGTGGCTCTCCGGCGATCAGGACCTCTCTTCTCTTCTCTCTCTGACTGGCTATTCCTTCTTTAGGTTTCGAGGCCATGGCATATATATAGAGCCACCGTAAATCCGGCGCCATGGAAAGGGGCACGCCGGATTCAGTGGCGCTAGGAGGCATGTCCCCACTTGATTCTGGCGCGTCGGATTCGGCGGCGCCGGATTAAGGGGCGCCGAAGTCCTTTTGTGCGCCAATTTAGCTTGTTCGCTCGACGCGGGCTAGCTGATCGGTCCGGGGATTGTTCCGGAGGCTCCCATTGACTGTTCATCTCACCTTGGTCCTCGGAAAACCTTGGCGGGTGTTGACGAAGCTCTCCGCGCTGTGAATGGCCTTAATCAGAACTTCGCGTGTATCTGGCTCGAGCATACGGGTCTTCTTCCGGTACGGCCTTCGACACTATGCTTTGTGCTTCCAGCTCAGACGGACTCGTGCTCGAAGCTTCCTTGCGGGATGGTACAACATCCGGGATAGTTCTGCCTTGGCTGGCGACCAATCAGCCACTAACAGGCCCACTATGGCGAGAAGCCGAACCCGTGTCGGGTGATCGAGACCTTCTGCTGACAGAAACTTCGGCTCCTTGTTGTGAATGGCCGAGGACGTTCTTCCTCAGGAGAGTCTTCATTCAGGTGGCGAGCCACCAGGTAGATCGTCGTCCTTAGTCGGGCAATGGGTGTAGGGTTGCGGCATGACGAGGTCAATGCCAGATCATTGCGCAGGCTTGGTCGCACTACCGGTTAGTTGTGGATTTATCTCAACTTTCCTGAGGCGAAGTCCCCGGTGTTCACTTCCAGGTGACTCGAGGCTCTGGCAGCTCGAGAAGTCTTCAATATGTTGATCTTTATCGACTTTCGTGCTTCAACGGGCCGCATCATTCGTCTTTATGGCTTGATCGCCGACGATCACATTTTGGGTGCCAACAGGAGCAGACTGAGAGATATGCTTGTTATCTTACTCCTTAGCTTTGCCTTTGTGATGACGCTGAGGGCTGGATCTAGCGATAACCGAAAGCGCCGCCAGATATTATTGCTCTGAGCGGTTATCCCGACTTTGGGGACTGGCTGAGCATTGTGGCAGTGGGCCCACCACTTGAATCGAAGCCGCTGAAGACTTCGAATATGTCCTATTTGTACTTCAGATTGTGTTGACGGGTAGGTGAAGAGGACCCGACAGCCCATCAACTGAGGGGGTGTGACAAGGCTGAGGCTGGGCCTCACCCTGCTTTTGCTTTCTCTTCCTATCTACTGATACCGGAGACAGAGATAGGACGGGAGGAGGACGAGAGAGAGCTGAGGAGCCCGTCGTCGTCTCGCCTACCAGAATGTCCTCTCGGCCGAGAAGGACCCGGAGGAGCCTAGCGGTGTCTTCTTCGGGGAAAGGGAGAGACTTTAGCCCCCGCCAGGACCGCCACCGCACGGCCGAGGTGGCTGGGGTTGGCTGGCTAGCTGCTGACGTCTGGGGGCCAACTAGGGCCGGAGGGGCAGGGGAATGGATGACGTTGACCGAGAAGTTGGTCGGCTCCGTCTCTTTACTGGCGTCCCGCTCTCTACGCCTCCGCAATCGCTCGAGTGCTTCTCGGTTGTCAGTTCGGAACTCAAGCCATTCTGGAGGATGCTGATAAGGCAGCCCGTGCCCACTTTCTCGAGGGAAGTCTGGCCGCTCTGACGCATTCCTGGTAGTGCTAAGGGTTTCTTCGACAGCTTGTCGAAGCCTGACAAGTCACATAGAATTCCCCTCCACATCGATCTGCTCCCATTGGATCTGTTCCTTGACGAGGTGTTGAACTTCCTCACACGACTCGATCGGGTGGCAGATCCTAGCGTGGAAGGGGCAGTACTGGGGGTGACTACGATCCCAATGGGTGTAGTCGACTGGCGAGTCGCGCGGCATGATCTTCCCATTCTCGACAAGGATATCGAAGAGTCACCGGGTTCGCTCCTTGGGGAAGGAGAGAGGTCTGTGATCATGCCAGGGCCTCCACCCTGGATACCAGATCGAAAGTCCCCTTCGACTGGCGCTAGCTGGGCTCCTCTGGGTCGTCATCAGAGAGAGAAAATGCGGCCATCATATGGATGACATTGGCTGAGTGGTGAACCACGCGTGCTGCCTTAGCTGGCCTAGTCCACGTATGTGGTTACGGGGGATCGACGAGACCACTCTTCATTTTAACGAGGCCATCTCGGATCAACTTCTGTCCCTGAGTCTTGGAGACATAGCAGTCTGCAATTGAGTGACCCAGCATGTGATGATATAGGCAATAACTGGGATCGTCGGTCTTCAGGGCCTTGTCCGGCTTGCTTATTTCTGGCAAGTTGACAATCTTCTGAGCCAAGCAGAGGTCGAAGAGCATCTTCGTATGTTCCTTCTTAAAGGAGAAGGGCGTCTTCATGCGCTCCGAGAAGGAAGGAATAGCCGGCTTGTTTGCTGGCTTTTTGTCAGAGCCACTGGATTTTGCCTCCTTACTGGCTTTGGCGGCAGGGGTGAACTCTATGATATTCACCTCCTTACCGAACTGGTGTTCTCGCGCTTGCTTACCCTTTGCTGCAGTATAGCTCGAGTTATCGGTGAAGAACATCTCTATTTCGGTGACTACCAAATTGAGTTGGTCAATGCCTTTTATATTGGTGCCGAGAAGCTTTTTGCTGACCTCAGCCGCCAGACCTCGACGGCATATGGTAATGGCATCCTCCTGAGGGTGGATTGACACACCTCATACTGAGGTCACGCCACTTTTTGATGAAGTCGAGGGCGCTCTCGCCCTTTTTTTGCAGAAGAGAACAGAGTTCGTGATGCGGGACGGGACCACGGACACGACAAGCTCACGATCGTCCCTTAACGAGGGAAGCGTCGGACGTGCGCGGTTGAGAAATCGGCAGTGAGCTAGGGTGGTCGGCTCTCTCTTTCGTGCCCGGATCGGGTCATAGGACGGTAACGCTCTCTCTCGCAGCAGTGGTGATATAAATAAAAAGCGAGCTAATTACCCTATCATGCTCTCTAGCAGCGGCATAAACAAGCATATATGAAATTAAGCAAAATGCCAAGTAAGGAGCGAGGATGATACCTCCAAGCGCTCGGCGTGGGGACGACGGACCCGGTCGAAACTCGTACTCCCGGAACAATAATACACAAGATTACAGCAATACAAATCGCTGCCCACTCCACGCAGGGAGGTAAAGGGCTACACAATGGGGTCCGGGAGGACCAAATTCGGGTTGACGGGCGGCTTCTCGCGTTGATTCGGCAGCACCCGAACACCTGACGGTGGGGCCCACGTGCTGTCCGGAGGGACCGTGCGGACCCGGTGTCACCACAGTGGTGGGGACAATTGTGGAAGTGTTCCCTGGGCTGGCGGCACGCTGGTTCGCCGGCCGGAGGCCAGGCGGCTCCGTTCGGCACCGGTCGGAATGACCGGCCACGGATCTGCCGGTTCTATTTTCCGACGCGCGCTCCGGCGAGAACGGACGCTGCGATCAGCCCCGACGTCGGAATGCGACGAAACTGGTGCCGTTGGAAAGCTGCTTCGAAGGGCTTAAACTTTCTATAATTACATAAAAATAACAGAGCCTGCACTTCCAATTGGCGAATTTTGAAGGTTGCTGTTGTACAGTGGCTTAACTCTCAGATTTGTAGGGCTGTCCTCTGAGAACTATTGTTGACCGTAGGTAGATGTCCGATTCAGCTCTTGAGGTCTTCATCAAAGGTGTAGGAAATTGAGCTAGGAAGAGGGCAAAACTTGTTTTGACAGGTTTGGATGTGGCTACGAGTTGATAGGAGTTTTTCACTAACAGTGGGTCGGATCTGGAATCTGACTAAAGGCACTGTAGCAGAGATAGAACACGAATTTTGAAAAATGGATAGATGGCGAATAAAAAATCAAAAAAAATGGTGGATGTAGGGGATGATGGACAGAACTCCCAGTAAAATGGGGAGGGTTTGGAAAAATCAAAAAGAGGGTTGGAGGTGAGAAATACAGGGCTGCTGTCACTATACACATAGACAAAACAGATCTTGGAATGAAAGAGGCACGAAAATGGAAAATTACTACATGGAGGAGTTTGGATATGAAATTTAGGTGGAGGTGGGGATCCCAGGTAATAACACGCCCTCAAAATTTCAAATCCATCTGAGCTCGTGGCGGTTAGCAATAATTTGTGGAAGTCACCTCTATCCAGCAGGACAGAACCTTGACGATGGCTCCGTGGCGGCTCGTAGGCGGCACAAACGGCGGCGGCGGCGGCACAGATGATCACCGGAGATAAAGGGGAGGGGATAGGAGGTAGAAACCACTCTAGAACTGGAGGTTGGAGGAGAGGAACCAGGGGGGGAGGAGCTGGGGGCGCAAGAAGCCTTTGGCCTTTCAACAAATTTTCTGAATTTTCACTAATATTCATATGAAAATACAGCCTTTTATATGCTAGGTATCAACTCTAATGTAGACCCTTGGATCTTGGGATGGGGAATGAAGGGTCTAGATCAAATGTGACTAACACACAAAAATTAACAAAAATAATCAAGGGGAAGGGGGCGGCCTATTGACCATGGAAGAGGTAGGTGGGGTGGGTGTAGAATGTTGACATTCTTCACCCTTTGTCCCCCATGTGTCCATAAGACTAGTCCAACCTTCTAGATGTCCACCTAGGATGGTTGACCAGCCCCACAAGGTGACATGGACTAATGGGAAAGGGCTGAGGGCCCCCTAGCTGGACCTACTATAAAATTACACAAAAACCCACACAATCCATGGGAATGACTCATTGGCTTATAAAGCCTTACATTTGCGTACATACTTTCCTAAGGATATAAACACAAACTAAAAGGACATAAATGCAAAAGAAAATGTACATGCTCGACGTCGATTCCCATCAACTCTCCCTGGGTGGGAGGAACTCGACCCCGTCGAGTAGGGGTATGGGTGCTCGGGTACTCCGGCGGATACGTCACCGTGCCAAGTTAGCGCGGGTATGCTCCACTCCAAGTGATCGTCACCTACTCATTCCAGATATACTCGATATGTGCGAACTACTATGGGCTAAAGGTGGACACTCCAGGTGGGGCACTCTCAAAAGGGAAGGGAGCAGGCTCGAAGACTCACTAGGAATCACCGCTGAGTCCCTATAGGTGACTGATCCGGGTATAGATGTGGAACCGATCCCATACTCATCGAGTGAGGCGACTCACTTCACACTCATAAGAGAACGACAACGAGCTTGCACAAGACATATGCAGACTCTCAAACTACACACAAACCATGCAAACAAATCACATAAGACAAACCACACAAGGAAAACACACCGACTCATATATGATCCTAGACATACCTAATGTTAGTCAGACCCGTACATGGATGACGGCGGACCAGGACACCCGAATATGTGCCATACATGCATTTGACATAACCGGAGATGGGTGGCATGAGGTACACCTAAATATCCAAGTATGACCCAGTCATGCATGGACGGCCCTTTAGATTTAGGAGACTTGAGTGGGCTAGGAAAGCCGGGTGTGGAAGAGCCGGGTGTAGGTGTATCGTGGACGGGCTTGGTAGGTATGGAGGACCCGACCCGTAGGAAAGGGGTATGAAGGTGGACTTCCTCGAAGAAGTGAAGGGAATATGAAGGGTCTAGGGATCCACTAGGGAAGGGGTCAAAGGGATCAAAGAAGGTATGACCCCTTATGGTGGGTTCCAACATGATATGGTCCCAAGTTTGGAATTCATAATCACCGCCATACATTATGATCGGTGGGACGACGGACATGTGTAGGAAATAAGATTCCTCCCTTGAGCAAAAGGGAACGAAGTCAGACTCGGCCGGCATCGGGAGGAGTAGAAGAATCTCCGTGGTGACACACCCCATGGTGCACTCGGAGGTAATGGACCCGAAGGCCGGATGGGTGAAGCTAAGACTAGCGGGTTGGTCAAAGCCTCGGGCCAGTAGGTGCGTCAACTTCCATTGCGTGTTTAATCCCATAATAAGGTCATCCAATGTATCAATATGGTGACTAGACCGAAAGGTAGTGTGGAGGGAGTTAACGGGCACTATAGGTAAGGTGGGGTCCATAGAAGGGTAAGGACGTGGGACCAAGCCATCCTTGAGCCAACTAAGAAGCGGCTCGGCTATGAAAAGCATACCCGTTAGAAACACGGGTGGCTGGGGCTTGGGTGGCTCCAAATGAGAGGGTTCCGAATTAAGATCGGAAGGTGAGGGTGACAATGGAGCACTCTCAGGTGGTGAAGGAATTGGGTTAGGTAGTCTGATCGGCTCGGGACTCGGTTGGGAGGTAGATGTTTGCCAAAGGGTTCGACCTCTAGAGCGAGAAAAATGAGACTCAAAGGGCTCGACCTCTAGAGCGACCTTATAAGATTGCGCCAGTGAGAACGCGTCGTGGACAAGACATTCAAGTTGGAAGTGAAACCGCAAACCTCTCCGGAACTGAAATGCGGTCGTGGTGCTCTCCTCTCCCAAGCCATATTCCAACCGGTACTTATCATAGTCCCGGATGTACTCGGACACGGACCTATCACCTTGGACGGGTCGACATGGGTTGGCCATTGGTGCCGAAAAGGTGGGAATGGATCCCTAGGAATGGGTATGCAAGGCCATTTAGACAAGACACTAGACCGACTATGCACGGTTTGGGATGCATGCACACTAAGGACAAGACACCAAGACTCGGTACGGGGCGGAGTTAATCTATTCGAAGATCACTCGCGCAAGTGTGTGACCTTCTCGATAGGCGTAGCCTAACGTTCAGACAACACCTTTTTATATACCGACTAATGGTATGCAAATGCAACTCCTAAGACCGACTTAGACACTTAGACTTAAATGACACTCTTTTTTTTTATTTTGGACACCCTACACTCAAACTCGCTCTGATACCAAATTGATGCGGGACGGGACCACAGACACGACAAGCTCGTGATCGTCCCTTAACGAGAGAAGTGTCGGACGTGTGCGGTTGAGAAATCGGCAGTGAGCTAGGGTGGTCGGCTCTCTCTTTCGTGCCCGGATCGGGTCACGGGACGGTAACGCTCTCTCTCGCAGCAGCGGTGATATAAATAGAAAGCGAGCTAATTACCCTATCATGCTCTCTAGCAGCGGCATAAACAATCATATATGAAATTAAGCAAAATGCCAAGTAAGGAGCGAGGACGATACCTCCACGCACTCGATGTGGGGACGACGGACCCGGCCGAAACTCGTACTCCCGGAACAATAATACACAAGATTACAGCAATACAAATCGCTGCCCACTCCACGCCGGGAGGTAAAGGGCTACACAATGGAGTCCGGGAGGACCGAATTCAGGTTGACGGGCGGCTTCTCGCGTTGATTCGGTAGCACCGGAACACGTGACGGTGGGGCCCACGTGCTGTCCGGAGGGACCGTGCAGGACCCGGTGTCACCACTGTGGTGGGGACAGTTGTGGAAGTGTTCCCTGGGCTGGCGGCATGCTGGTTCACCAGCCGGAGGCCAGGCGGCTCCGTTCCGTACCGGTCGGAATGACCGGCCACGGATCTGCCAGTTCTGTTTTTCGGCGCGCGCTCCGGCGAGAACGGACGCTGCGATCAGCCCCGACATCAGAATGCGACGAAACGGGTTCCGTTGGAAAGCTGCTTCGAAGGGCTTAAACTCTCTATGATTACAAAAAAATAACAGAGCCTACACTTCCAATTGGCGAATTTTGAAGGTTGCTATTGTACAGTGGCTTAACTCTCAGATCTGCAAGGCTGTCCTCTGAGAACTGTCATTGACCGCAGGGTAGATGTCCGATTCAGCTCTTGAGGTCTTCATCAAAGGTGTAGAAAATTGAGCTAGGAAGACGGTAAAACTGGTTTGGACAAGTTAGGATGTGGCTACGAGTTGATAGGATGTTTTCACTAACAGTGGGTCGGATCTGGAATCTGACTAAAGGCACTATAGCAGAGATAGAGCACGAATTTTGAAAAATGGATAGATGGCGGATAAAAAATCAAAAAAAATGGTGGATGTAGAAGATGATGGACAGAACTCCCAGTAAAATGGGGAGGGTTTGGAAAAATCAAAAAGAGGGTCAGAGGTGAGAAACACAGGGCTGCTGTCACTGTAGACATAGACAAAATAGATCTGGGAATGAAAGAGGCACGAAAATGGAAAATTACTAAATGGAGGAGTTTGGACGTGAACATTTAGGTGGAGGTGGGGATTCAAGGTAAGAACACTCCCTCAAAATTTCAAATCCATCTGAGCTCGTGGCTGATAGCAAGAATTCGTGGAAGTCACCTCTGTCCAGCAGGATAGAACCTTGACGATGGCTCCGTGGCGGCTCGTAGGCGGCACGAACGGCGGCGACGCGGCACAGATGATGACCGGAGATAGAGGGGAGGGGATAGGAGGTAGAAACCACTCTAGAACTGGAGGTTGGAGGAGAGGAACCAGGTGGGGGAGGAGCTGGGGGCGCAAGAAGCCTTTGGCCTTTCAACAAATTTTCTGAATTTTCACTAATATTCATATGAAAATACAACCTTCTATATGCTAGGTATCAACTCTAATGTAGACCCTTGGATCTTGGGATGGGGAATGAAGGGTCTAGATCAAATGTGACTAACACACAAAAATTAATAAAAATAATCAAGGGGAAGGGGGGGGCCTATTGACCATGGAAGAGGTAGGTGGGGTGGGTGTAGAATGTTGACATTCTTCACCCTTTGTCCCCCATGTGTCCATAAGACTAGTCCAACCTTCTAGATGTCCACTAGGATGGTTGACCAGCCCCACAAGGTGACATGGACCAATGGGAAAGGGCTGAGGGCCCCCTAGCTGGACCTACTACAAAATTGCACAAAAACCCACACAATCCATGGGAATGACTCATTGGCTTATAAAGCCTTACATTTACGTACATACTTTCCCAAGGATATAAACACAAACTAAAAGGACATAAATGCAAAAGAAAATGTACATGCTCGACGTCGATTCCCATCAGTTCGGCTAGGGAGACCTTTCGCTCGGCCATTTGAAAGTGGTCGAAGAATTTCTTTTGGAGATCCGCCCAGTCGATCACTGAGCCGGGCTTCAAGCGGGAATACCATTGAATGGCCGTTCCCGTGAGCGAAGTGGCGAAGTAGCGGAGGAGATATGATTCGTCCAGCGCTAACTCACCCATAGCCGTAACATAGTAGGCCAAGTGTTCATGTGGCGACCCCTGCCCATTGAACTTTTGCAACTTTGGGGGCTTGGCGTACTCTCGGGGAAGCTTTTTCAGCTGGTGGTGAAGCGGGTAGGGGTCACTGTAGAGATCTACTGTGACAGCCCCTTCACCATACTAGGCGAGCTTTGTCTAGACAATATGCTTGATCATCTGGCAATGTCTCAGGAGGTTTTCTGGCATTAGCGTATTGGAGGCTCCTAGCTGGGCCTCGACTGGGGGTGTGCCAAACCCAGTTGCCAACGGGGTTCAGGCAATTGCCGCTGAGGTGTTGGCAGCATCGCGGGCTATCGGCGGTGCCAGTGCCTCGGCCTGGGACCTAGCAGGTTGCTGAGGATGAAGGTCTCATTCCTGGAGGAGGTCTTGCAGGAGGGCCTTCAGATGCTGGTTCTCTTTCATGAGGGTATCGAGAGTCACCTCTTGGGCCTCGTTCGGAGGAGGGTCATTGTTGACCGGCTCTGCGTTAATAGGAGGGTCACGGTCTTCCCCCGGGACCTCTTCCGTGCGTTCCTACAATTGCGGTCCGGTAGAAGTGCCGATGTGACCCGTTGGGTGAGGCGGCGGAGCCTGGTGGCGCGGCGTCCTGAAGTGGGATAGAGGCTGGTTCAGATCATCAGACTGGGTGTCCGACTGGTGTTCGGTGGTGTAGCACGCAAACACTTGAACCGCATCATTAATGAACCGGGCCGTCCGTTTCCGGCGCGGGTACCGCTCGGGGTGAACAGGCGCCCCTAGTCTGTCAAACACCGAGGTGCGTTGCATAGGGGAATCACTCCCGATATCAGTCGTAGGATAATGCTGGATAAGTTGCTGGAGGGCCAGGGAGCGGGCTCACCTTTGCCTCCGCTTGCTTGTGCAAGGGACATTGGATGACTGGGCGTCGTCAGACGATGCTACTATGAGGCCAGTTGCATCCCGTCTGATGCCGCGTCTGAGCCCTCGCAGGGGGTTTCCAATACGGGCCCTTCGAACAGTTTGAGCTTCTTCTGGGGTGACCCATATTCTCCTCAAGTCAGATTGCTGGTCTCCCTTGTCGCCGCTTTTCCGACGAGTTCTCTTGGGAGGCCGTGTGTCGGGCTGTGGTGGGTGCCCCCGGGCTGTCGCCGAGGAACCCGCACCTTTGAGCTTCACCCCGTCCTCTCGTGTTTGACACAAGAGGTCAAAGCGATTGGAGGTGGGAATGGTGGGAACAGTCCGTTCCATGGGTATGATTGGTTCTCCCCCGTCGAGGCGGATCCACAAGTCACCGACAAGAATCGTCCTACCGGAGTTGCTAGTCACAGCAGCAAGTCGCCTGCCTCTGTGGCCATGGCGACGCTTCTTCTGAGGAGCTGAGGAAGACTCTGCCTCGAGATGGTAGACCAAGAAAACCCAACCCTGTGCGACCGGTAGCATGAAGCTGTCAGTCAGAGGTACTGGGATCGGCCCCCGGGGTATGAAACCCACGCTGGGAGTCGATGATTGGGCGATTCGGGTATAAGCTTTTGCCCGTGCCGATAGGAGTGTTGCTGATGCCTGAGATGACACTCTTGCACCGTGAAGCGACACCGTCGGAAGTGCTGGAGTGCCGACGACCCTAGGTCAAGGACCCACAGTAGGTGCTGGCGTAGTCAAAGGTAGGGTCGGGAGGCCCGAGAAGGGTTCTGAGGGACCTTGCCCCCTAGGTAAAAGATACCGCGGGGAGAGCCGGTTCAACTAGACCTCAGAACTGTGGTTCTGAGTGCAATGTCAGAGAGCCACGAACTCGGGGATGGGAGCCCGTATCAATGGTCGGCTTTGTCGGGGATCGGGTCTGGGGGCCCGAGGAAAGCGCTGAGGAGCCGCAAACCCGGGGCTGGAAGCCAGTGTTGGGTACCGACTTTGCTGGGGCTCGGGGTTGAAAACCTGAGGAGGATGCTGGGAAGCCGTGGACCTGGGGCTGGGAGCCCATCTTGGGTGTTGGGTTGGCTGCGGCTCGGGGTTGGAGACCCGAGGAAGGTGCTGAGAAGCCGTGGACCCGAGGCTGGGAGCCCGTGTTGGGTACCGGCTTTGTTGGAGCTCAGGGTCAGAGACCCGAGAAAAGTGCTGCATTAGTGACCGAAGTCTGGGGTGCGGGGCCCGTGCCGGAGATCGGACGAGGCTGGGCTCGGGAGCCAACGCTTACCCGGGCCGGTGTTGATCTGGGGACCCTGCAAGGTCCAGTGGTGGCGGTTCGGTGCCTGACGCTCAAGTGAGACACAGGTGTTGGAGGTGCGCATGGTGCATTGGCCACAGGAGCCAATGGAGAAATTTGGGTCGGCTGAGAAGCACCCACAGGGATCACGCCCAAGAAGTAGGGCGATCCGATGATAGGGGTGAAACTGCCGAAAGCAATCGGCGTCGCCAAGTAGCCCACCCGGGCATGGCTGGCAATGACATTGGGACCGTAGGTGGCGGCCGCCATGATTGCTGGAGTGCTGTGTGCTGCGGAGGCGACGGCTGCTGACAGTCACCGAGCGCGGTCCGACGGTCAGAACGCCAACTGAGAGCTGTTGGAGAATGCGTGCGCGAGTACCCTGCTCTGCCTCTCCTGCAAGGACAGGGAAAGGGCACCAGGGCTTCAAGGATGGCATATACTTTTCTTCAGCAAAAAGAAGGAAGGTGGGGGATGTCCCATCGGGCGTGCCATCCTCTCTGTTGCGCGGGTTTTATGCCGAATGATAGGGGTGAAGGAAGTGATACAGTGGGGAAGAAAGACATGGGAGTTTGCTATATCTCGGGTATCCTCCTTACAGTTGCTTGTCTCTCACGGCGGTATCTGGCACTCTCCTTTTATAGAAAGTCAAAAAGGGTCGAATGGCACGGAAATGTCAGGGTAAGGGTTGACCAGACAGGGTGCGAGTGTGCCATTCGATTTCTCGACAATCACCCATGGAACCAAGGGTTGACCGGGGAAGCGCCACCAGGGCACGGCACCTGGGCTCGAGCGATCGGGGGACACGTGGAGAGAAGGGGTTCCACGGGTGCGAGTGCATAGGCGATTGTGGGAATCGTGTATTGGACGTCTTTCCCCACCGACCGTAAGCAACATGTGTTTATTTACATCGGATTGAATCCGAACACCTTCGTTCCATGATGAAGAAAAGTCTGTATATATGCCTAAAGCTGTGGCTAGAGGGCCGGGAGCATTCTGTAGCTCTGAGTGCACTTTCGACTAAGTGGTGTTTACTGGGGTTAGGATGTTGGGCACGTATGCCGAACGGTGTAGGTAGGAAGCTGGGCCCCGAATGCGGGCGCTTGTATTTCACTGGCTTTATGATGGGCCACATGGGCTTTACAAATGGGCCTAGGTGGCCAAAGTACAACTGGCGCAAGCCACGGGACAACTCCAACACGTGGGTCGGTCCCCGGGTCATTGCGTAATAAAGCGGATATCCGCGTGTCTAACAGGAACTCTTTACAGAGGGATTGGTGTGGGCCCGACAGCCTTGGTGGCCAGAGCGGACATAGACTGGAGCCCGGTGGAGGTCGGACACTGCTCGAGGTGAGCGGTCGGTTCCAGGTATCGGACGGTGAGTGTCGTCATACTGGGGAGTCGAGGTCGGCCCCAGGACTATGATTCCCGGGCCAGAGGTCCGACTAGACTCGAGTTGTTGATCTGAGTGGCCAACGACCGACTGGGGGGTGAGCGGTAGGCACATGAGTCCGTGTTGGGGTACGGCATCATGGAGTGCACTTCGTCACCATTGTAACTTGGCGTACACAGGCGGACCCGGGATGCGGGTGTTTTTACCATTGGCATAGTCACCTTACATGCAACGGGGATGGACTTGGTGTGAGAGGGCTAAACACCGCGTGAGGGGAGTACACGTGACATACCCTCGGTGTGTGTGAACCGACTAGCAAGTCAACTATGCGCGCACTTGTCTTTTCACGTTCCCGACCCTTGCCGAAGGCCTTGGAAGTCCGAGGGTGTGGCAATTAGGTCGGGGGTGTCCGTCCGGGAGTCCGCTTGTGCAAGCCTTAGTGCGTTGCTCTTGTTGTTGTTGTTTCTTCCTTCATTCATGCATCATGCCCCTTGAGCTTCTAAGGGGAAAATTTATAGGAATTTGAAGGGGTGGGGGGTGGGGGGTGGGGTTTAGGTGGAACAAGTTGAGGGTTCAACTTGGTCCGGGTAAACCCCCTTAACAGTATTATTTTTCTTTTATTTTTTTGTATTTTTCGTTTGTGTAACGGAGTGGGGAGATGGGGTTTAGGCGGACCAGCCCAAGGGGCTAGTCTGGTCTGCCTAAACCCCTCCCCCAGGGGGGGTTTAGGCGGACCAGCCCCATGGGCTGGTCTGGTCCGCCTAAACCCCTCTTGGGAGGGGTTTTTTTATTTTAAAAAATCTATTTTTATTATTATTGGATGGGGTTTGGGCGGACCAGCCTTGGGGTTTAGGCGGACCACGGGTGAGCCGGGTGAACTGGCCCCGGGTGAGCCGCAACCCCGAGGGATGGCCCCCGGGGGTCTTCTTTCGTTGTCTGGGGATGTCCTTTGAAGGACACGGGGTTCCAAGATATTGGGAAGGCCCACGGGGGCCGTTGTTCTTTGAGTCGTAGTAGCCGCTCGCAAGGTGCTCGGGTAAATGTCTGACACACCCCGGGTTGTCGAACGGGCCAAGTAGGTGACTGGTGGGCCTTGGATTTGGCCTTGGGCTGAGAACGGGAGCTTGTTGGAGCTAAGGGGGGGCACTTTAGGCTCATGGGCCGTGCCTTGGGCTACGTGCCATGTTGTACGGTGGGTTGGCAGGGTAGCCTCGGGTTGGCCCGAGAGCTAAAGTTAAGTGGATCATTGCCACGTGTCTGAGGGTCGGGGGTGGCCTCGGCTTGCTGGGGGGTCGTTGTAGGACCCAATTAGTGTGATGGAACCATGGGGTGGCCCGTGAGTTGGTGTAGAAGGGTTGAAACATACACGCCCACAAGGTGTTCGGAAAAATGCCGAACACGCATGTGTGGGCAGTATGCACGTGCTGCGGGCCTCCTAAGCCTGTGGTTGAACTATTTGGGTCTCCCCTTGACCTTGGAGGGTTGAAGTAAGGCATCCCGGGGTAAGCCCATGGCCTTTTCACTGGGTGCCACGTGGCGTGGCTTGTAGTCGGGGTCCCCCCGGGTTGGCCCGGGTGGTCGTGTAGAATGCGAGCAAAGTCCGCAACTTATGGGTCGGGAGTGGTCCCGATTGATTGTTGATGTCGCCGTATACCTCGGCTGCCGGGTTGGGGCCATTGGTTGGGCCCATTGGGTTGTCGGAGGGGCTGGGTAGCCCATGCCTTGAAGGTGTTCGAGGAAATTCACGAACTCTTATTCCTGGGTATTTTGCGGGGGAAATTGTCAAGGTACAACAATGCATAACTTCTTTAGTTTTAGCTCATGCTATGCTTCTAGCTTTTGAATCTATTGCACTTTTCTTATCCCACTCCCTAAGGGAGATCTACCTTATCTATATGTGTATTTGCATGTCTATAAGATTGCTTGCATGCTTGCTTCCTATCAATTGCATTCAACCCCCCCCCCCCTCAAGGTTTGTTTTTGTCAATGGTCAATGACAAAAGGGGAGATGTAGTGATTATGTGTAGAGGTGCATTTAACACTCAGTGAAAAAGTATTGAATGTTCATTCAATTCTGTGATGTGCATAGCATTTTGCTTGTTCTATGTGCATAGTCTTTGCATTCAAACTTGGCATCTTGAAGTTTGCAATAAGTTCAGTTCATGACTAAATGATCTACACTATTGAGGTATGCAAGTCTGATTTTGATATGTTCTGATTTTGAGCTTCTGATTTTCCTGTCATTTTGGTCTCATGTTGAATGATTTTTCTCCCATCATGAATTCCCCATAATGATCCCCATTTCTGATTATGTCAAAGGGGGAGAGAGCAATAATGCATAATATTTTATCATCATCAAAATGGGGGAGATTATTGAGTGTGTGATTTTGATGATTATAAAATGTTTTTTTACTATTTGTCAAAAGATTTTTTAGTGGTGCATTTTTGTGGCTTCCAAGTTCATGTGCTTGAACATCCTTTTTTTCTTGCTATGGCTTATGGAATTGCCCTATGCTTGTGGAGTTTCAGATGTTTAACAGCTTTGGAACCACAAGTTGAATATGAGCTTCATCATGATATCAGTATACTTCGTTGAGCTTCATTTGATATGAGTGAAAGAATTTTTAGAAGATGGACTGTGTAAAAATAGCTTGATTGGGTTTTCATGGAAGCATGATAACTTCATATCTTTGGTTTTGTCAATACAAGTTGGATGCATGGTTTGGCTGAAATGTTCAATTGATAGACTTGTAATTGTGCAAGCCTTTCATATCTTGAACTCAAATCTCACTCTTGAGATCATGACATTGGGAAGATTATGTTCCTATTTGAGCTACATGTTGAATTGTGAATTTTCATTTAAGAAATGGTAGTTACAAAGGAGAAAGTTATTTTAATTTCAAATCCATACTAATTTGATTTTGATATGGTTTTACAGGTTCAAACCATCAGAATAAGTCTTCTGGAATCAAAGGAATTTTGTCTCAATTATACCATTGGGCCTCTATGGCTTAAAGGGGCTGAAACCCCACTTTTTATATCCCTCAGCAGAGGGGTCGACCCCCCTGTGGCCTAGGTTGTCTGCACTGCAGGCAGAACTGGCAGTTGCAGGGGTCAACCACAGGGGTCGACCCCCCTCAGCCGGACTTATGTCTGGGCTATTTTTTTCACAGAAAATGTAGGGGTCGACCACAAGGGTCGACCCCTTCCGGAATGGGAATTTTGAAAGCCTTCTAAACGCATTCTTTTGACCTTGAAACTTTACCAAATAACCCCCAAAAGGTTCCTAGACATATGAGGTTATTTTTACCACACTTTAGAATAAGTTTATGGGTCTTTTGTCCACTCTTTGTAGTATATATATGTTAGCTCCGAATTTGAGAAAAATAGAACCCTAATGTGCTTATTTTGTATCTTGTTGGAGAAAAAGGCCAAGGAGGAGAAAAGGAGGACTTGGGAAGGGGATATCATCTACATGTTGTGTCTCTGTGATTTTGATGATGTCAAATATTATGTCATAGATGTCAATGCTTTTGCCTAAAGGTCAATATTATGACAGAGATTATGTTTCATTACGTTTAAACTTGATGAATGAATTAATCATCTCATCACACATATAAGAGTATGAAAAAGTCATGAAAATATCAGGTCAACGCAAGACAACACAGGTCAATGTCACTGGTCAATATTGTATATTGTGAGTCATCTCCTTGATAGGTAAAGTCAATGCATAGTCAGATCTGGTAATGCTCTGTCTAAGCTCAGGTCTATGCATATGCTGATTTTTATGCATATAGGTCGGTGCACATTCTATTGGTCTGAGCCACCTTGTATTTATCTGCACCAGGGTCTACATTAGCTTGAACTCATTGATATGTCGTCTGTGCTACCCTGTGTTTGTGTGCATCAAAGTCTACGTTAGTCAGTGTTGTCTGCACAACAAGGTCTATGCTAGTTAGAGCCGTCTGCACAAAAAGTATGTGCTAGCATGCATACAGTCTGTGTTAGCTTGCACAAAGTCTGTGCAAGTTGTCGTTAGTGCTTCATAGAGTCTGTGCACGCTTGCATAATGCTTCATAGTGTCTGTGCATACTTTGTTGTTTAGCACACAACGTCAGTGTATCTTTTAGTGGTTTGCATATGAGGTCAATGCACATGTATACCCAAGGTCGGTGCTAGCTTCATTATATAGTTACCCAAGGTCGGTGCATATGTCACAAAGTCGGTGCACATTTTTTATCTTGCATATGAAGGTTTGTATGTTACTGGGTCGGTGCTTGTCTGCATGCAAGCATACCTTCTGTAGACAGACTAGGTGCACGTTTTGCCTAAGCCTCAACTGAGGTTGATGCACATTCTGTTTTGGGAATGTTGAGGTCGATGCAGGTTTTCAGCATTTTATATTAAGGTCGATGCATGTTTAGTCTTGTGCATCTACAGGGTCTGTGCACATTTTAGCCTGAGGCATATAACATTGGTGCACATCTTGATAAAGGTCTGTGCACCTTATCTCATGCGTGTGAAAGGTCGGTGCATTGTTTTTCATTCGTATATATAGTCAATGCATGTTCCTGTTCATATGTATGTAAAAGTTAATGCACCTTATGACAACTAGCATAATCAAAGTCTGTGCATACCTTCTCTTATGGGTAGTAAGGTCTATGCATATGACCATTTTGCGTCACAAGGTCTGTGCATGCTTTTGCATACAAACTTAGTAAGGTCTGTGCACACTTTCATATACGCATTATATATCTTGATTTCATCTATAGCCATTGAATTTTGTTTGTTTGCTATGAAGATCATCTGTTTGATGAAATGTCCTTCAATCTACTTTCAGGAACTAAAGTCTCATGTGATAGTGAAAATAATGGATTGTTACTTAGATAGTTCTGGCCTGAACTAAAGTCATGCGAACCAAATCTTTGGCGTGTGATTCAAGACGTGCCATAATGAGGAGATATTGCCACGTGGAAAGCGATGAAGACCAGATCTTGACACGTGGAGTTTTGGAATCCAGATCTGATCGAAAAGATGGGCGGGAAACGTGGTGTAAGACCCATGCCTTAATGGATCCTTAATGGATTTTGTTCTATTATTTGTTCTGGAATTTCCAGCTTTTTTCCTGGATTTTTAGGAATTTGTCTGGTATTTTTCCAGATTTATTTGAGGGTTATTTGAGATTAATGAGATTTTAATATATATAATAATTATATTATATATATAATAATTTATTTTTTTTATTTTAATCCCTCACCCTCTCACCCTCTCTCTCTCTCTCCCCGTCGATCTCTCATTCACCCTCACGCTCTCTCTCTCCTCATGCGATCGCCCCTCTCTCCTCCTTAGGGAGCGCGGGCCAGACGGCGTCGGATTGAGGCGTGGTTGGCGCCGGTGGATTCCTCGCGTCGAGAGGAACGCGTGGGTACCCATTTTGGCACGGTTCGGTGATCGTGGGAGCGGGGGTGGAGCTTGAAGGCCCGGTGAGCCTACCTCGGTGCATGCGGCCTTTTCGCCGGTTTCGGCCCGCAAGAGGTAGGGGGATGGAATCCCGATCTCGCTAGGATCATTTCCTATAGCTCGTTCTGTTGATTAGAACCCCATTGCATGCTTAATGTTCATATTTCCTAGTTTTGGGGTTTTAGCTAAATTCTTGATTTTAATGCTTATTAGGCGTTGCATGTGGTGTTTTTAGGTGTTATGGTGTTGTTTAGCATGTATGGTTTGGCAGGTTATAGGTTTTCACGGCGTTACCCGACGATTTCTATCATCCGGGAGGGCCTCCGTTTTCAAATTGAACCTGCCCGTGTTCCAGGTGGTGTGACGGTCCTGCCAGGAACCGTCACACGCCTGACGGTCCTTGGTGGACGCGTCGTTTCCAAACGACGGCCCGTCGAGGGCGCGTTATTTGGAGAGTAATGGTGGGAGACCCATCCGTTACTCGTCCGTTGTTTTACGTTGACCAGGTGTGGCGGTTAGCCCGGCGGCCTGTCGGCCGACCGTCGCTTCCGTCCGACGCGCCTGGGTGAGCGCGTCGCTTCGCCTGCGTCTGATTTCAAACGCTGTATGCTGGGTTTTGGCCTCGGGTGGATGTAACGGCGGTGACCCAACGCGTTGCATCGAAGTAACGCACAGGGCCCCTACCGTCAAATTCCCTTTAAGGCCCTTTGAGCTGGAACTCAGGCGAGAGTAACGGATGGAGTCCGGTGCGTCGTTCTTGGTGTAGCGCGCCAGCCCCCGACCGTTACCTTCATGTAGCGCGTGGGCATCTGACCGCCGCTTGCCTGTTGGTTTTCTAAGTTGCCAGCCCATTTGTTATGCGTTCCTTTACACAACTGTGCCATGTTATGTTGTTTTACTATTCGATGGCATGTTTCTTATACCAATAGAGTAGCTTTTCTTTCCATGCAATGGAGCCACTGTTGTTGCCCTAAGGTCTGTTGAGTACCGACCCGCTTGAGGATGGCGGAGGGGTGTGTTTCCCATGCACGGTTTGTAAGCTAGTTCCGTGGGCTCCCAGCCAATGGTAGCGTCCTACCAAGGGAGAAAACTAGCTAGAGGGCCTGGCTCAGGCTAGAGTCAGTGTGTGCACACGTGGTCGGAGACTGTGGACTGACACCGATAGGTGCCACTCCGACTGGTCACTTGGTTTGGTACTATTTATGCGCTTAGCTTGTCGCTTTGCCGACTGCGAGTGCTTGAGACGCAGTGTAAGTCGTCAGTGGACGCTTCTGGTTTCTGCTCCAGTGGTTGTCCTTCCTTGTTGTTTGGATTAGTTAAGGCTCATTCTATTTTGGTAGATTTAGTCTTAATCGCTTGCATTTACTTAGCTTTGGCATGCGTTAGCTGTTATACTTGTTTAGTTAGAGTTTACAGCTTTACTTGAGTAGTTATTCATGCCATTACCAGTTAGCTTATTTAAATGCATGCTCTATTTGCCGTTATTAATGCATGTATGCTAGTTTAGTGCGAGGTAGGGATCCGCGTGACCCCTACTGAGTCTGGCTGTGACTCACCCTTTCTCCTTTCAGGTGAGCCGCGCCCGTCGTCTCCCGGTGCTTCGTGAGCCGTTTTGGAGACCATGTCTAGCTGCCAGCTTTAGTCGAGGCGCCTTTTGAGGCTTGCTGGCACTTTTGTCGGGGTATGCCCCGTGTAGTTGTACCTTTTGGACTAGTACTTTGGCTTATCTGGACTAGTATATATATATCACTCTGGTTATTTTGATTTGCTTCCGCACTTGTGTTATTTTAATGCTTAATTGTATATTGCGCGTTCCAAATTCTAATTCGTTATGCATACCCCTCAGCACTTTTCTACTAACCCTTCAGGGGCCTCATCAGCCTCTTGGGTGGCTTCCCCAGTTCTTGGTATCGGTGTATCGATGTTATCGGTATATCGGTATCCTGAACTCTGGGTCGTTACAGTTGGTATTAGAGCGTTGTTTGAGGAATTGTATAAGGAATTGAAATTTGTGCTTTGTCCAGAGCTAGTCCTGTAGTCGTCTATTGCTGGCATAGGGTGTTTTCTGTGTGATTGATGGTTTTTGCTATTGTTTTATGTTCTCGGCAGAGTAATTATGCCGCCTCGTCGAGGAAGACCTCCTCGTGTTCCTCGAGATGCGCCCCGAGAAGATAGTGGTTCTGCACCTCCTCCTGCAGTTCCAGCTGTTCCTCCTCCAGCGCCGATTGTTGCTCCTCCTGTTGAAGTGCCTGGCAGTCGAGGCAAGGCTTTGAAAGAATTTCTGATGTTCAATCCGCATGCTTTCGATGGTCAAGCTGATCCAGAAGTGGCAAGGCAATGGTTGGATGCAATCGAGCGGGTGTTTGTCTCGATGGAATGTGCTGAAGATGAAAAAGTTATGCTTGCTGCTATTCAACTCCAGGGTACGGCCATTTCGTGGTGGAAAGCCGAGTGGTAGATTGCCTTTCATTCAAGACCTCTTCGGCAGATCACATGGGCAGAGTTCGCAGCTGCTTTTGAGCGTGCCTACACTCCTGCATGTTTACAAATGGCGAAGATGTATCAATTTATGGAGCTGACGCAGGGCAGTATGACGGTGCTCCAGTATCGGAATAAGTTTTTGGAATTGGGTCAGTATGCGCCCCATGTGCTGGCCAGTGAAGCTTTGAAAACCCAGCAATTTTTGCGAGGTTTGAGGCCCGAGTTGAAGATGCCCCTCATTGCCAGTCGTGTTGCGGATTTGGACAGTGCGTGCCAGACAGCTGTGGCACTAGAGCTGGAGATGACAAGACCAGGCGGATATCCCCAGGCAGGGTCAGTGCAGCCGGTAGCTCAGTCGCAGCAGACTTACCGACTGCCAGTGCCAGGTGTCCCCTCGGTCCAGTCAGAGGTTAGTGGTTCTTCCTCTCCTTCCAAACCCAAGTTCAAAAGGTTCAAGAAGAAGAAGAAGTTTTTCCAGCAGCCGTCCGGTACAGAGTCTGTTCAGCAGCCGACAGCACCTTCTTCTCAGACTCGGCAGAGCTCAGCTGTCAGTCAGCCATGGACGTGTCGGAGATGCGGTGGTCATCACAAGGGCCAGCCGTGCTCTGTCCCTGTGGTGTGTTTTCGTTGTGACCAGCCTGGTCATGTGGTTCGGGATTGCCCGCTGAGGCCGAAACAATTGCAAGCTTCTCAGTTTTCTCAACCTCAGCAATCGCAGTTCAAACCTCCTGCACCGCAAGCTCAACAACAATTTTACTCTCAAGCGTCGGCGTCTTCTCAGCAATCTTCAACTGGTTCTAAGAAGCAGAAAGGCAAGTTTTCTCATTTGACTAGAGCTGATGCTGTTGCGTCCCATCTGGTTGAAGGTACGATTATGCTTTATGGTCATTCAGCTCGTGTCTTATTTGATTCTGGTGCTTCTCACTCTTTTATTTCTGAGGATTTCATGGCATGTATTGAGGAACCGACTTATGAGATGTCTTGTGAGTTATTTGTGGAATTGCCTTCTGGAGATTTCATGGTTACACCTTTGTGCCTGGAAGAGTCTCCTGTGATGATCGATAATCACCAGTTGCCGGCGAGATTGTATGCGTTGCAGTTGGCAGATTATGATGTTATTCTGGGAATGGATTGGTTGGAGCATTATGGGGCTGTGGTTGACTGCAGATTGAAGAAAGTCTATTTTCAGCCACAGGGGAAATCAGCTTTTTATTTCCAAGGTATTCGATCCCGATCTTCTCGTATGATTATTTCTGCTATTCGAGCCTATAGGTTGCTAAGTGCAGGTTGCCAGGGATTTCTTGCTTCAGTGGTTGTTGTTGAAGAACCACAACGGGATGTTTGTGATATTCCTATTGTCTGTGAGTTCCCTGATGTATTTCCTGACGAGTTGCCAGGCTTGCCCCCAGAGCGAGAGATAGAGATGGTGATTGAACTGATTCCGGGTACAGGCCCCTTAGAAAAGGCACCGTACCGAATGGCTCCAGCTGAATTGAAAGTCCTGCGTGCACAGCTACTAGAGTTACTAGGAAAAGGTTATATTCGCCCCAATTTTTCTCCGTGGAGTGCCCCGGTGCTGTTTGTGAAAAAGAAAGATGGAAGCCTGAGACTTTGTATTGATTACAGGCAGTTGAATCAGGTGACTATCAAGAATAAGTATCCGCTCCCCAGGATTGATGATTTATTTGACCAATTACAGTCTGCTACTGTCTTTTCACGGATTGATCTCCGGTCGGGCTACTTCCAATTGCGAATCCGGGAATCCGATGTGGAGAAGACAGCTTTCAGCACTCGATATGGTCATTTTGAATTTCTGGTTATGCCGTTTGGTTTGACTAATGCCCCAGCAGCTTTTATGGACCTAATGCAGCGTATCCTTCGTCCATTTCTTGATCAGTTTGTGGTGATCTTTGTGGATGATATTCTGATCTATTCTGCCTCTGATGAAGATCATGTGCAGCATTTGAGGATCGTTCTACAGACTCTAAGGGATCACGAGCTTTTTGCGAAGTTCAGTAAATGTGAATCCTGGCTTCGGGAAATTCATTTTCTTGGTCACGTGATTTCTGGTGATGGAGTGGCAGTGGACCCTGCAAAGATTGATGCCGTTTTGAATTGGCAGAGGCCGAAGTCTGTGTCTGAGATAAGAAGCTTCTTAGGTTTGGCTGGGTATTACCGCAGGTTCATTCAAGACTTTGCGAAGATTGCAGCCTCGATGACTAGACTGACTCGTAAAAATGTACCTTTTGTCTGGTCGGATCAGTGTGAGGCTAGCTTTGTTGAATTAAAAAGGCTATTGACTTCTTCTCCTGTGTTGACTTTGCCTTCCGACTCGGGTGTTTTTCTGGTTTATACTGATGCTTCTCGAGTAGGTCTTGGTGCAGTGCTGATGCAACATGGTAAGGTTATCGCATATGCATCTCGACAATTGAAACGACATGAAGAGAATTATCCCACTCATTATCTGGAGCTAGCTGCAGTTATTTTTGCCTTAAAAATCTGGAGACATTATCTGTATGGTGAGAAGTTTCAGACTTTTACTGATCACCAGAGTTTACAGTATAAATTCTCTCAGAAAGATTTGAATCTCAGGCAACGTCGATGGATGGAATTCATGAAAGACTTTGACTTTACACTCTCCTATCAGCCGGGTAAAATGAATGTCGTGGCTGATGCTCTGAGCAGGAAAGTACAGGTCAGTCATTTGTTGCTTCATGAATGGAAATTGTGGGAATGGCTTCCGAGCGAGGCATTCAGTGCAGAATTTCCTGCTGATCCGAAGATGGCAGTTTGTGCTACCTTGGTTTTGGGTTCAGCTTTATATCAGCAGATTAAAGAAGCCCAGCAGGTTGATTCTGATTTGGCTCATGTTATATCGAGATATGATGTGGAATTTGATGACGAGCTGGTTGTCAGTTTCCAGGGCAGATGGTATGTTCCCACTGATGATGATTTGAGGAATGAGATTCTGAGTGAAGCCCATGGTTCCCATTTTGCTATTCATCCGGGTGTCACCAAGATGTATCAGAATTTGAAGAAGCAGTTCTGGTGGCCAGGTCTGAAGAAAGACGTGGCTATATTTGTTTCTAAGTGCTTGACTTGTCAGCAGGTTAAAGCCGAACATCAAAAGCCAGGTGGTTTGCTTCAACCATTAGAGATTCCGATGTGGAAATGGGACCATGTTACTACAGATTTTGTGGTGGGTTTGCCTCGGACTTCTCAAGGTTTTGATGGCATCTGGTTTCTTGTCGACAGATTGACTAAAACTGCCAGATTATTGCCGATTAAGGTTACTTGGAATGTGCAGAGGTTGGCCGAGCTGTATGTGCAGAAGATCGTGCCACTGCATGGAGTGCCTGTTTCACTTGTGTCAGATCGTGACCCACGTTTTACCTCCGGCTTCTGGCGTAGTTTCCAGAAAGCTTTGGGCACTGAGTTAGCTTTTAGTTCAGCGTATCACCCTTAGTCAGATGGACAGTCAGAGAGGACTATTCAGACTTTGGAGGACATGCTGAGATTGTGTTGCCTTGATTGGCAGGGTTCGTGGAGTCAGTATTTGCCACTTGTTGAATTTGCTTATAATAACAGTTTTCACACCAGTATTGGTATGGCTCCTTATGAAGCACTTTATGGTCGTCCTTGTCGAACTCCTCTGAACTGGTTTGATGTTGGGGACAGACTGTTGACAGGGCCTGACATGGTGCAGCAATGTTCTGATGTGGTTCGTCTGATCAGGCAGAGATTGTTGACGGCTTAGAGTCGACAGAAAAGCTATGCAGATCAGCGCAGACGTCCACTACAATTTGAGCCTGGAGATAGGGTGTTTGTTAAAATATCTCCGATGAAAGGTGTTTCCAGATTTGGGAAGCGCGGAAAGCTTAGTCCGCGGTATGTTGGCCCTTTTCCAATTGTTGAAGCTATTGGTCAGGTGGCTTATCGTCTGCAATTGCCAGCGGCTATGCAAGCTATTCATGATGTATTCCACGTGTCTCAGTTGAGGAAATATGTGCCAGATGCTTCTCATGTTCTCGATGATTCAGTATGGCCTGAAGTGACTGCTGATTTGTCCACGCCAGAATTTCCTATCAGAATTGAAGACCGTCATGAGTAGCGGTTGAGAAATAAGGTTATTCCTCTGGTAAGAGTTGCTTGGCAGCGTCACTCTGGTAATGAGTCTACTTGGGAGCGTGAAGATGAGATGCGCCTGCTTTTTCTTTTCTTATTCCAGTGAGGTATATGTCCTTTCTCAGTTTCCTCCTTTTTCTGTTGCTGTAAAATTTCGAGGGCGAAATTTGTATAAGGAGGGAGGGACTGTAAGACCCATGCCTTAATGGATCCTTAATAGATTTTGTTCTATTATTTGTTTTGGAATTTCCAACTTTTTTCCTGGATTTTTAGGAATTTGTCTGGTATTTTTCCGGATTTATTTGAGGGTTATTAGAGATTAATGAGATTTTAATATATATAATATATTATATATATATTAATTTCTTTTTTTTTCTTTTAATCCCTCACCCTCGCACCCTCTCTCTCTCCCCGTCGATCTCTCATTCACCCTCACGCTCTCTCTCTCCTCATGCGATCGCCCCTCTCTCCTCCTTAGGGAGCGTAGGCGAGACGGCGTCGGATTGAGGCGTGGTTGGCGCCGGTGGATTCCTCGCGTCGAGAGGAACGCGTGGGTACCCATTTCGGCACGGTTCGGTGATCGTGGGAGCGGGGGTGGAGCTTGAAGGCCCGGTGAGCCTACCTCGGTGCATGCGGCCTTTTCACCGGTTTCGGCCCGCAAGAGGTAGGGGGATGGAATCCCGATCTCGCTAGGATCATTTCCTATAGCTCGTTCTGTTGATTAGAACCCCATTGCATGCTTAATGTTCATATTTCCTAGTTTTGGGGTTTTAGCTAAATTCTTGATTTTAATGCTTATTAGGCGTTGCATGTGGTGTTTTTAGGTGTTATGGTGTTGTTTAGCATGTATGGTTTGGCAGGTTACAGGTTTTTACGGTGTTACCCGACGATTTCTATCATCCGGGAGGGCCTCCGTTTTCAAATCGAACCTGCCCGTGTTCCAGGTGGTGTGACGGTCCTGCCAGGAACCGTCACACGCCTGACGGTCCTTGGTGGACGCGTCGTTTCCAAACGACGGCCCGTCGAGGGCGCGTTACTTGGAGAGTAACGGTGGGAGACCCATCCGTTACTCGTCCGTTGTTTTACGTTGACCAGGTGTGGCGGTTAGCCCGGCGGCCTGTCGGCCGACCGTCGCTTCCGTCCGACGCGCCTGGGCGAGCGCGTCGCTTCGCTTGCGTCTGATTTCAAACGCTGTATGCTGGGTTTTGGCCTCGGGTGGATGTAACGGCAGTGACCCAACGCGTTGCATCGAAGTAACGCACAGGGCCCCTACCGTCACATTCCCTTTAAGGCCCTTTGAGCTGGAACTCAGGCGGGAGTAACGGATGGAGTCCGGTGCGTCGTTCTTGGTGTAGCGCGCCAGCCCCCGACCGTTACTTTCATGTAGCGCGTGGGCATCTGACCGCCGCTTGCCTGTTGGGTTTTCTAAGTTGCCAGCCCATTTGTTATGCGTTCCTTTACACAACTGTGCCATGTTATGTTGTTTTACTATTCGATGGCATGTTTCTTATACCAATAGAGTAGCTTTTCTTTCCATGCAATGGAGCCACTGTTGTTGCCCTAAGGTCTGTTGAGTACCGACCCGCTTGAGGATGGCGGAGGGGTGTGTTTCCCATGCACTGTTTGTAAGCTAGTTCCGTGGGCTCCCAGCCAATGGTAGCGTCCTACCAAGGGAGAAAACTAGCTAGAGGGCCTGGCTCAGGCTAGAGTCAGTGTGTGCACACGTGGTCGGAGACTGTGGACTGACACCGACGGGTGCCACTCCGACTGGTCACTTGGTTTGGTACTATTTACGCGCTTAGCTTGTCGCTTTGCCGACTGCGAGTGCTTGAGACGCAGTGTAAGTCGTCAATGGACGCTTCTGGTTTCTGCTCCAGTGGTTGTCCTTCCTTGTTGTTTGGATTAGTTAAGGCTCATTCTATTTTGGTAGATTTAGTCTTAATCGCTTGCATTTACTTAGCGTTGGCATGCGTTAGCTGTTATACTTGCTTAGTTAGAGTTTACAGCTTTACTTGAGTAGTTATTCATGCCATTACCAGTTAGCTTATTTAAATGCATGCTCTATTTGCCGTTATTAATGCATGTATGCTTGTTTAGTGCGAGGTAGGGATCCGCGTGACCCCTACGGAGTCTGGCTGTGACTCACCCTTTCTCCTTTCAGGTGAGCCGCGCCCGTCGTCTCCCGGTGCTTCGTGAGCCATTTTAGAGACCGTGTCTAGCTGCCAGCTTTAGTCGAGGCGCCTTTTGAGGCTTGCTGGCACTTTTGCCGGGGTATGCCCCGTGTAGTTGTACCTTTTTGGACTAGTACTTTGGCTTATCTGGACTAGTATATATATATCACTCTGGTTATTTTGATTTGCTTCCGCACTTGTAATATTTTAATGCTTAATTGTATATTGCGCGTTCCAAATTTCAATTCGTTATGCATACCCCTCAGCGCTTTTCTACTAACCCTTCAGGGGCCTCATCAGCCTCTTGGGTGGCTTCCCCAGTTCTTGGTATCGGTGTATCGATGTTATCGGTATATCGGTATCCTGAACTCTGGGTCGTTACATGTGGTGTCTACGCGCCCTCGGTCTGCTGTCCATAAAAGGAGAGCAGAGCTTCCAGATCTGGGGGATGAGGGGAACTAAGGAAAAAGGAGAAGTGAGCTAAAGAAGAAGTAGCCACCAGAAAGTGAGGATCAAGTGAGAGAAATCAGAATTAGAGAAGAAGAGAGCTGAGCGAGAGATCTAAAGTATTAGAGAGCAGCAGAAGGCTAGCCACATACGAAAGAGAGAGAAGAAAAGAGAGTGTGAGCAGAGAAAAAGAAAGAGTGTGAAAACGATAGCAGAAGCAAAAAATAGAGAACGACGTTAGAGAAGAATCAGAGGGCGAGATAAGGGAGCTGTAGAGAGTTGAAAGAAGAGAAAATTGAGTAGGGAAGCAAGCATAGTGAGTAGAGAGCCAGTCTGAGCTGAGAAGAAGAGTGCAGCAGCTGTCACGCCCCGAACCGATAGCAGCGGAACGTGTCGTTTGCTCGGAACGTGGCAGTTAAATAGTCGTGAATAATCAAGAGCAGTCGCATAAGATAAAATAATTTAGAGAAATAATAAAATTTTATTTCAAATATAAGTCTCTTACAATTTAAATTTCAAAACTTAAAGACTTAACTACGTCACTATGAAAGAAAAGGAGATGACGCTCTAACGGACTTAGACAAGATAACTAAATAAGAGACACCATGCTAGACTCAAGAAAGATAAAAGACACTGGTTCACTTGTTTTCGAAGCTCGCTTGCACACTTTGTCCCTCCCATGTGAGTCTCGGTCTCGCTAGCCACCTGATTACCTGAAAAATATTGGAATAAACTGAGTGAGCGAAAGCTCAGTAGGAATTATATCTCAAGAACTAGCAATTGGTTTAAGTAATTACATCTTTCACATGTAAATGCCGTAAGGCTATGCATGTAGAATTAACCGAGCAAGTGAAACAAAACTAGCAAGAATTTGACAATTTCATGTAAAAACTTTCAAGCAAGAGATATCCAAGAGAGATTTATAAAATATTGGCTATTTCACGCAAGTACTTGCCCATTCTGGGCCACGCTAGTCGAGTCACGCAAGTCAAGTCACGCACGCAAGTAATATCACGAAAGAGAGAGAGTGTGGAATGTCAAAGATCAAACTAGTCATGCACTTCGGTGCAATGCCAGACACCGTGATCAATATAACTCCCATGGGCACAAGTACTTTCGGGTGCTCCTCCTAGGACCAGATCGGGCCCTATATGCGCAGCATTAAAGATAGATCTAGACATCCACGATAGTTCATAGCCAATAAGGAGTTTCACGAACAAGCTTTAATAGAATGATAAGGTAAGATTTTCATGGAATTCAAGGGCAAGGCCCTTGAGTAAGGACAGACTTGCGATAAAATCCACGCGAAGCATAGAAACCATGACATGTCGATAAACTGGGTGGAATTGACACCTAGATGGGTTGCCATGAATAATTTGAATAGATGACTAACAAGATAGTCACCAATTCAATGGGCACGAAGCAAGCTGAAGAATTGGCACCTAACCATAGGATACCCAATCGCCTAGTGGAATGATCACTCATTCCACTACCTAAGAGAATTCTCTCATGGGCCAAGAATAGCACCATGAAAGGGCCGAGTTACAACATTTCTCCAGAGTGACGTGGCATTAAAATGGGTACAAGGTGTTTAAGGTACAACCAGCTCAGTCGGCCTTGAGGGAATCCAAGGCTACGAGGAGACTTACGGAGGTCCCGATGACTAACTTGCTTGTCCGAAGGAACGGAATGTCCAACGGAGAGCTCGTATGTCGTCGAGAGTTGAAGTGTATAACATGAACCAATCATGAAACAGGGACTCCATCTACGGACGTGAGATGAGAGTGCCAGAAGACCCACGGTATTGGTCAAAATCGGGAGAAAACGGTGAGAACATGAATGCGTTAATTATAGAATTCATGTCCATCCAATTCTATAATCAACTATAATTAAATAAACTTATTTTATTTGACACCCATGGGTGGCATCATTTATTAATTAGCGTCCTCTTGGAGGGACGTTAATTTTATGATTTTTAACTTAATTTATTTAACAAGAATTCACATTTATATCTATTTAATTGAATAATTTCAAAAACATATATTCAAAGACATATTTATTTATATAAAATAATTTAGAATAAAAGAATATATGATAATTAGGAGAAAAATTCAAGGATTCCAAAAATATATTTTTTATAATTTTATGTTACATAGTTTAATAGATATGGATTTTTAAAGATATAGTCACAAGTTATATGTATATATATATATATATATATATATATATATATATATATATATATATATATATATAATAATTTGACGACATTCCACGATGCCGTCAAATTCTTTTGACGACATTAAGCTTGTCGTCATTTCAATAAAGTTGTCGATTTTTAAATCTCTTGTTCTCGACGTACACACGTCGGAATCACGCGTTCTATATATCGAAATGACGGGCTCGAAAAACTCTACCTAACTGGACGTTCAAAATAATTTTTTGTTGAGAGATTGGCGATCTTGAGATAGGGGGCACGAAAAATGGTGCAACCACTCTCACTACCTCGGTCGCCTCCTCAACAATACACTCAGAAAATTTCATAGCGAAAAGACGCTCCGGCGATTAGAAACAAGTCGTCAAAAGAAAAAATCTATAACTAACATGTTACATTAACCTTTAGAATTCACCGAGTAACGTGATTATATACTTTAATTTATTTAAGTTTATAGTAATTACACCATATTGGGCGTGGAAATTTAGGAATAATCATAAGGATTTTAGTCATGTATATTTTGTGATTTTAGATACATGATTGCATGGATAAAATATTTAAACATGTTGTAATTAATTGAAATAAACATGCAAACCGTAGACTATAGAATGCAAACATGTAATGCAACTTAATTATTATTATCTTGGGCTTCAATTCTTGAGAAAACCTATCTTGACGGATGATTGGGGCGACGGACAGAGAATTTTAGGAATATAAGTGACACTCGAATAGCAATGACAATCGCAGGAGACAGAAGGAAGAAGATCATGGAGGCTTCCCCTTCTCACGTCTGCCAACAGGATGAAGGTGAAGATGCTCGCCCCTTCACGTTGCAGTCAGCAGGAAGAAGAGGAAGAAAAACGCAGCAGGAGAAAGAAGCCTTCTTCAACTTCTTCACGTCGCAGCAGCAGGAAGAGGGACTCCTTCGTGGCTTGGACGGGCAGCAGGAGGAAGAAAAAGAAGCTACCGTATGAGGATGGTTGAAGAAAACCTACGCACAATAAGGCCATTCGAGCAGCAGTAGGAAGCACTTCATGTTTGAGGTGGGGGTGGTTTTTATAATGGCAAGGGGTTTCAAAAGCTATGAACAGGAAGGTTTAATGGCCTTCCATGCATCGCCAATTCCTTGCTATTTAATCAGCCGCTTGCCTTGATTTGTGTGAAAAACCTAAAGCTAACATCATGCACGTCGAACATGTATGTGGGTTGGGCTATTGGTTTAATAATAAGAAGCCACTTCTACATATATACATATGTGTTTATATGAGGTTTGACCATTAAAGGAAGTTGCTCTCGTAGGAAAGGCCCATGTAAGTATATATATTTATAAAGGTTCGGTTATCTGAAGGTGGTTGGCCTTTTTATGTCTATATATATATATATTGGCTTGGCCCATTTGCATATATATATGTATATATATATATGGATTTATTTATTTACATGATATAATATATATCTTTATATCTATATACATGTATATGGGCTTGGCCCATTAGATATATATATATATATATATATATATATATATATATATATATATATGTGTGTGTGTGTGTGTGTGTGTGTGTGTGTGTGTGTGTGTGTGTGTGTGTGTGTGTGTTATTCATTTGCCTTGGTATAATATATATACCTTTATATCTATATATATGGGCTTGAGCTGCTAGGTTATATATATATATATATATATATATATATATATATATATATATATATTGTATTAATGGTAGAAGATAATAAATGTGTTAAAACCCATTAAGCGTAGAATGCTTTGGGTTGGGTTTGGGCCAATGGAACTTAACATTGATTTCATGTTTTTAGGGTTAAGCCTTAATCCTTTATTAAGGCCCATGCCACCTATATATCTATATATCTATATATATATATATATATATATATATCTTAGTCCTTTTTAGGTATTTATATACTCTTTTAAAAACCCAAATCATTATCTTCAAGGCCCATTAATTATATTCATTAGAATTGTAAATAGTTTTACTCTAAACACATATAGTCCTTATTTCCTATATTTAATTATTTTCCTTGTTAGCTACCATTGTAGTCTCGGGTATCGAAGTCGGGTTTGATCCTATGAAATCTTTATACATATAATTATATTTTGGAATGATATTCCTTCTAAATACTTGAATGATATTTCTCATAGATAAAAGGGAATATTTAATTTCTATTCCTCATTTATTTATTTATGTCTTTATAAGCATTTATCGAAATTTTGGCTAATTTTCCTTTTTTAGCTAATTATCACTTTTCCTTTTATCAAAATTTAATTCCCATGACAAATACTTATAGTTATTTTATCTATTCATCACTTTAAATTTCTGGGGTGCTACACCCTCCCCCACTTAAAAAGAATTTTGTCCCCAAATTCACACCATCTTCCATTCAACTAGTTATAATTTTATTCATGATACTACACCAGACCATCTCGTGGATAAAGTGAGACACAGGTGCTGGAGGTGCGCGTGGCGCATTGGCCACAGGAGCCAATGGAGAAATTAGGGTCGGCTGAGAAGCACCCACAGGGATCACGCCCAAGAAGTAGGGCGATCCGATGATAGGGGTGAAACTGCCGAAAGCAATCGGCGTCGCCAAGTAGCCCACCCGGGCATGGCTGGCAATGACATTGGGACCGTAGGTGGCGGCCGCCATGATTGCTGGAGTGCTGTGTGCTGCGGAGGCGACGGCTGCTGACAGTCACCGAGCGCGGTCCGACGGTCAGAACGCAAACTGAGAGCTGCTGGAGAATGCGTGCGCGAGTACCCTCCTCAGCCTCTCCTGCAAGGACAGGGAAAGGGCACCAGGGCTTCAAGGATGGCATATACTTTTCTTCAGCAAAAAGAAGGAAGGTGGGGGATGTCCCATCGGGCGTGCCATCCTCTCTGTTGCGCAGGTTTTATGTCGAATGACAGGGGCGAAGGAAGTGATACAGTGGGGAAGAAAGACATGGGAGTTTGCTATATCTCGGTATCCTCCTTACGGTTGCTTGTCTCTCACGGCAGTATCAGGCACTCTCCTTTTATAGAAAGTCAAAAAGGGTCGAATGGCACGGAAATGTCAGGGTAAGGGTTGACCAGACAGGGTGCGAGTGTGCCATTCGATTTCTCGACAATCACCCATGGAACCAAGGGTTGACCGGGGAAGCGCCACCAGGGCACGGCACCTGGGCTCGAGCGATCGGGGGACACGTGGAGAGAAGGGGTTCCACGGGTGCGAGTGCATAGGCGATTGTGGGAATCGTGTATTGGACGTCTTTCCCCACCGACCGTAAGCAACATGTGTTTATTTACATCGGATTGAATCCGAACACCTTCGTTCCATGATGAAGAAAAGTCTGTATATATGCCTGAAGCTGTGGGTAGAGGGCCGGGAGCATTCTGTAGCTCTGAGTGCACTTTCGACTAAGTGGTGTTTACTGGGGTTAGGATGCTGGGCACGTATGCCGAATGGTGTAGGTAGGAAGCTGGGCCCCGAATGCGGGCGCTTGTATTTCACTGGCTTTATGATGGGCCACATGGGCTTTACAAATGGGCCTAGGTGGCCAAAGTACAACTGGCGCAAGCCACGGGACAACTCCAACACGTGGGTCGGTCCCCGGGTCATTGCGTAATAAAGCGGATATCCGCGTGTCTTACAGGAACTCTTTACAGAGGGATTGGTGTGGGCCCGACTGCCTTGGTGGCCAGAGCGGACATAGACTTGCGCCCGGTGGAGGTCGGACACTGCTCGAGGTGAGCGGTCGGTTCCAGGTATCGGACGGTGAGTGTCGTCATACTGGGGAGTCGAGGTCGGCCCTAGGACTACGATTCCCAGGCCAGAGGTCCGACTAGACTCGAGTTGTTGATCTGAGTGGCCAACGACCGACTGGGGGGTGAGCGGTAGGCACGTGAGTCCGTGTTGGGGTACGGCATCATGGAGTGCACTTCGTCACCATTGTAACTTGGCGTACACAGGCGGACCCGGGATGCGAGTGTTTTTACCATTGGCATAGTCACCTTACATGCAACGGGGATGGACTTGGTGTGAGAGGGCTAAACACCGCGTGAGGGGAGTACACGTGACATACCCTCGGTGTGTGTGAACCGACTAGCAAGTCAACTATGCGCGCACTTGTCTTTTCGCGTTCCCGACCCTTGCCGAAGGCCTCGGAAGTCCGAGGGTGTGGTAATTAGGTCGGGGGTGTCCGTCCGGGAGTCCGCTTGTGCAAGCCTTAGTGCGTTGCTCTTGTTGTTGTTGTTTCTTCCTTCATTCATGCATCATGCCCCTTGAGCTTCTAAGGGGAAAATTTATAGGAATTTGAAGGGGTGGGGGGTGGGGGGTGGGGTTTAGGTGGAACAAGTTGAGGGTTCAACTTGGTCCGGGTAAACCCCCTTAACAGTATTATTTTTATTTTATTTTTTTGTATTTTTCGTTTGTGTAACGGAGTGGGGAGATGGGGTTTAGGCGGACCAGCCCAAGGGGCTAGTCTGGTCCGCCTAAACCCCTCCCCCAGGTGGGGTTTAGGCGGACCAGCCCCATGGGCTGGTCTGGTCCGCCTAAACCCCTCTTGGGAGGGGTTTTTTTATTTTAAAAAATCTATTTTTATTATTATTGGATGGGGTTTGGGCGGACCAGCCTTGGGGTTTAGGCAGACCACGGGTGAGCCGGGTGAACTGGCCCCGGGTGAGCCGCAACCCCGAGGGATGGCCCCCGGCGTTCTTCTTTCGTTGTCTGGGGATGTCCTTTGAAGGACACGGGGTTCCGAGATATTGGGAAGGCCCACGGGGGCCGTTGTTCTTTGAGTCGTAGTAGCCGCTCGCAAGGTGCTCGGGCAAATGTCTGACACACCCCGGGTTGTTGAACGGGCCAAGCAGGTGACTGGTGGGCCTTGGATTTGGCCTTGGGCTGAGAACGGGAGCTTCTTGGAGCTAAGGGGGGGCACTTTAGGCTCATGGGCCGTGCCTCGGGCTACGTGCCATGTTGTACGGTGGGTTGGCAGGGTAGCCTCGGGTTGGCCCGAGAGCTAAAGTTAAGTGGATCATTGCCACGTGTCTGAGGGTCGAGGGTGGCCTCGGCTTGCTGGGGGGTCGTTGTCGGACCCAATTAGTTTGCTGGAACCATGGGGTGGCCTGTGAGTTGGTGTAGAAGGGTTGAAACATACGCGCCCACAAGGTGTTCGGAAAAATGCCGAACACGCATGTGTGGGCAGTATGCACGTGCTGCGGGCCTCCTAAGCCTGTGGTTGAACTATTTGGGTCTCCCCTTGACCTTGGAGGGTTGAAGTAAGGCGTCCCGGGGTAAGCCCATGGCCTTTTCACTGGGTGCCACGTGGCATGGCTTGTAGTCGGGGTCCCCCCGGGTTGGCCCGGGTGGTCGTGTAGAATGCGAGCAAAGTCCGCAACTTATGGGTCGGGAGTGGTCCCGATTGATTGTTGATGTCACCGTATACCTTGGCTGGCGGGTTGGGGCTATTGGTCGGGCCCACTGGGTTGTCGGAGGGGCCGGGTAGCCCATGCCTTGAAGGTGTTCGAGGAAATTCCCGAACTCTTATTCCTGGGTATTTTGCAGGGGAAATTGTCTGGGTACAACAATGCATAACTTCTTTAGTTTTGGCTCATGCTATGCTTCTAGCTTTTGAATCTATTGCACTTTTCTTATCCCACTCCCTAAGGGAGATCTACCTTATCTATATGTGTATTTGCATGTCTATAAGATTGCTTGCATGCTTGCTTCCTATCAATTGCATTCAACCCCCCCCCCCCCTCAAGGTTTGTTTTTGTCAATGCTCAATGACAAAAGGGGAGATGTAGTGATTATGTGTAGAGGTGCATTTAACACTCAGTGAAAAAGTATTGAATGTTCATTCAATTCTGTAATGTGCATAGCATTTTGCTTGTTCTATGTGCACAGTCTTTGCATTCAAACTTGGCATCTTGAAGTTTGCAATAAGTTCAGTTCATGACTAAATGATCTACATTGTTGAGGTATGCAAGTCTGATTTTGATATGTTCTGATTTTGAGCTTCTGATTTTCCTGTCATTTTGGTCTCATGTTGAATGATTTTTCTCCCATCATGAATTCCCCATAATGATCCCCATTTCTGATTATGTCAAAGGGGGAGAGAGCAATAATGCATAATATTTTATCATCATCAAAATGGGGGAGATTATTGAGTGTGTGATTTTGATGATTATAAAATGTTTTTTTACTATTTGTCAAAAGATTTTTTAGTGGTGCATTTTTGTGGCTTCCAAGTTCATGTGCTTGAACATCCTTTTTTTCTTGCTATGACGTATGGAATTGCCCTATGCTTGTGGAGTTTCAGATGTTTAACAGCTTTGGAACCACAAGTTGAATATGAGCTTCATCATGATATCAGTATACTTCGTTGAGCTTCATTTGATATGAGTGAAAGAATTTTTAGAAGATGGACTGTGTAAAAATAGCTTGATTGGGTTTTCATGGAAGCATGATAACTTCATATCTTTGGTTTTGTCAATACAAGTTGGTATGCATGGTTTGGCTGAAATGTTCAATTGATAGACTTGTAATTGTGCAAGCCTTTCATATCTTGAACTCAAATCTCACTCTTGAGATCATGACATTGGGAAGATTATGTTCCTATTTGAGCTACATGTTGAATTAATTGTGAATTTTCATTTAAGAAATGGTAGTACAAAGGAGAAAGTTATTTTAATTTCAAATCCATACTAATTTGATTTTGATATGGTTTTACAGGTTCAAACCATCAGAATAATTCTTCTGGAATCAAAGGAATTTTGTCTCAATTATACCATTGGGCCTCTATGGCTTAAAGGGGCTGAAACCCCACTTTTTATATCCCTCAGCAGAGGGGTCGACCCCCCTGTGGCCTAGGTTGTCTGCACTGCAGGCAGAACTGGCAGTTGCAGGGGTCAACCCCAGGGGTCGACCCCCCTCAACCAGACTTATGTCTGGGCTATTTTTCTCACAGAAAATGTAGGGGTCGACCACAAGGGTCGACCCTTTCCGGAATGGGAATTTTGAAAGTCTTTTAAACGCATTCTTTTGACCTTGAAACTTTACCAAATAACCCCCAAAAGGTTCCTAGACATATGAGGTTATTTTTACCACACTTTAGAATAAGTTTATGGGTCTTTTGTCCACTCTTTGTAGTATATATATGTTAGCTCCGAATTTGAGAAAAATAGAACCCTAATGTGCTTATTTTGTATCTTGTTGGAGAAAAAGGCCAAGGAGGAGAAAAGGAGGACTTGGGAAGGGGATATCATCTACATGTTGTGTCTCTGTGATTTTGATGATGTCAAATATTATGTTAGAGATGTCAATGCTTTTGCCTAAATGTCAATATTATGACAGATATTATGTTTCATTACGTTTAAACTTGATGAATGAATTAATGATCTCATCACACATATAAGAGTATGAAAAAGTCAAGAAAATATTAGGTCAACGCAAGACAACACAGGTCAATGTCAATGGTCAATATTGTATATTGTGAGTCAACTCCTTGATAGGTAAAGTCAATGCATAGTCAGATCTGGTAATGCTCTGTCTAAGCTCAGGTCTGTGCATATGCTGATTTTTATGCATATAGGTCGGTGCACATTCTGTTGGTCTGAGCCACCTTGTATTTATCTGCACCAGGGTCTACATTAGCTTGAACTCATTGATATGTCGTCTGTGCTACCCTGTGTTTGTGTGCATCCAAGTCTACGTTAGTCAGTGTTGTCTGCACAACAAGGTCTATGCTAGTTAGAGCCGTCTGCACAAAAAGTATGTGCTAGCATGCATACAGTCTGTGTTAGCTTGCACAAAGTCTGTGCAAGTTGTCGTTAGTGCTTCATAGAGTCTGTGCACGCTTGCATAATGCTTCATAGCGTCTGTGCATACTTCGTTGTTTAGCACACAACGTCGGTGTATCTTTTAGTGGTTTGCATATGAGGTCAATGCACATGTATACCCAAGGTCGGTGCTAGCTTCATTATATGGTTACCCAAGGTCGGTGCATATGTCACAAAGTCGGTGCACATTTTTTATCTTGCATATGAAGGTTTGTATGTTATTGGGTCGGTGCTTGTCTGCATGCAAGCATACCTTCTGTAGACAGACTAGGTGCACGTTTTGCCTTAGCCTCAACTGAGGTCGATGCACATTCTGTTTTGGGAATGTTGAGGTCGGTGCAGGTTTTCAGCATTTTATATTAAGGTCGATGCATGTTTAGTCTTGTGCATCTACAGGGTCTGTGCACATTTTAGCCTGAGGCATATAACATCGGTGCACATCTTGATAAAGGTCTGTGCACCTTATCTCATGCATGTGAAAGGTCGGTGCATTGTTTTTCATTCGTATATATAGTCAGTGCATGTTCCTATTCATATGTATGTAAAAGTTAATGCACCTTATGACATTTAGCATAATCAAAGTCTGTGCATACCTTCTCTTATGGGTAGTAAGGTCTGTGCATATGACCATTTTGCGTCACAAGGTCTCTGCATGCTTTTGCATACAAACTTAGTAAGGTCTGTGCACACTTTCATATACGCATTATATATCTTGATTTCATCTATAGCCATTGAATTTTGTTTGTTTGCTATGAAGATCATCTGTTTGATGAAATGTCCTTCAATCTACTTTCAGGAACTAAAGTCTCACGTGATAGTGAAAATAATGGATTGTTACTTAGATAGTTCTGGCCTGAACTAAAGTCATGCGAACCAAATCTTTGGCGTGTGATTCAAGACGCGCCATAATGAGGAGATATTGCCACGTGGAAAGCGATGAAGACCAGCTCTTGACACGTGGAGTTTTGGAATCCAGATCTGATCGAAAAGATGGGCGGGAAACGTGGTGTCTACGCGCCCTCGATCTGCTGTCCATAAAAGGAGAGCAGTGCTTCCAGATCTGGGGGATGAGGGGAACTAAGGAAAAAGGAGAAGTGAGCTGAAGAAGAAGTAACCACCAGAAAGTGAGGATCAAGTGAGAGAAATCAGAATTAGAGAAGAAGAGAGCTGAGCGAAAGATCTGAAGTATTAGAGAGCAGCAGAAGGCTAGCCACATACGAAAGAGAAAGAAGAAAAGAGAGTGTGAGCAGAGAAAAAGAAAGAGTGTGAAAACGATAGCAGAAGCAAAAAATAGAGAACGACGTTAGAGAAGAATCAGAGGGTGAGATAAGGGAGCTGTAGAGAGTTGAAAGAAGAGAAAATTGAGTAGAGAAGCAAGCATAGTGAGTAGAGAGCCAGTCTGAGCTGAGAAGAAGAGTGCACCAGCTATCACGCCCCGAACCGATAGCAGCGGAACGTGTCGTTTGCTCGGAACGTGGCAGTTAAACAGTCGTGAATAATCAAGAGTAGTCGCATAAGATAAAATAATTTAGGGAAATAATAAAATTTTATTTCAAATATAAGTCTCTTACAATTTAAATTTCAAAACTTGAAGACTCAACTACGTCACTATGAAAGAAAAGGAGATGACGCTCTAATAGACTTAGACAAGATAACTAAATAAGAGACACCATGCTAGACTCAAGAAAGATAAAAGACACAGGTTCACTTGTTTTTGAAGCTCGTTTGCACACTTTGTCCCTCCCATGTGAGTCTCGGTCTCGCTAGCCACCTGATTACCTAAAAAATATTAGAATAAACTGAGTGAGCGAAAGCTCAGTAGGAATTATATCTCAAGAACAAGCAATTTGTTTAAGTAATTACATCTTTCACATATAAATGCCGTAAGACTATGCATGTAGAATTAACCGAGCAAGTGAAACAAAACTAGCAAGAATTTGACAATTTCATGTAAAAACTTTCAAGCAAGAGATATCCAAGAGAGATTTATAGAATATTGGCTATTTCACGCAAGTACTTGCCCATTCTGGGCCACGCTAGTCGAGTCACGCAAGTCAAGTCACGCACGCAAGTAATATCACGAAAGAGAGAGAGAGAGAGTGTGGAATGTCAAAGATCAAACTAGTCATGCACTTCGGTGCAATGCCAGACACTGTGATCAATATAACTCCCATGGGCACAAGTACTTTCGGTGCTCCTCCTAGGACCAGATCGGGCCCTATATGCGCAACATTAAAGATAGATCTAGACATCCACGATAGTTCATAGCCAATAAGGAGTTTCACGAACAAGCTTTAATAGAATGATAAGGTAAGATTTTCATGGAATTCAAGGGCAAGGCCCTTGAGTAAGGACAGACTTGCGATAAAATCCACGCGAAGCATAGAAACCATGACATGTCGATAAACTGGGTGGAATTGGCACCTAGATGGGTTGCCATGAATAATTTGAATAGATGACTAACAAGATAGTCACCAATTCAATGGGCATGAAGCAAGCTGAAGAATTGGCACCTAACCATAGGATACCCAATCGCCTAGTGGAATGATCACTCATTCCACTAGCTAAGAGAATTCTCTCATGGGCCAAGAATAGCACCATGAAAGGGCCGGGTTACAACGTTTCTCCAGAGTGACGTGACATTAAAATGGGTACAAGGTGTTTAAGGTACAACCAGCTCAGTCGGCCTTGAGGGAATCCAAGGCTACGAGGAGACTTACGGAGGTCCCGATGACTAACTTGCTAGTCCGAAGGAACGGAATGTCCAACGGAGAGCTCGTATGTCGCCGAGAGTTGAAGTGTATAACATGAACCAATCATGAAACATGGACTCCGTCTACGGACGTGAAATGAGAGTGCCAGAAGACCCGCGGTATTGGTCAAAATCAGGAGAAAACGGTGAGAACATGAATGCGTTAATTATAGAATTCATGTCCATCCAATTCTATAATTAACTATAATTAAATAAACTTATTTTATTTGACGCCCGTGGGTGGCGTCATTTATTAATTAGCGTCCTCTTGGAGGGACGTTAATTTTATGATTTTTAACTTAATTTATTTAACAAGAATTCACATTTATATCTATTTAATTGAATAATTTCAAAAACATATATTCAAAGACATATTTATTTATATAAAATAATTTAGAATAAAAGAATATATGATAATTAGGAGAAAAATTCAAGGATTCCAAAAATATATTTTTTATAATGTTATGTTACATAGTTTAATAGATATGGATTTTTAAAGATATAGTCACAAGTTATATGTATATCGAAATTCCACGATGCCGTGGATTTTATCGAAATTCAAGTTATATTAAATAACTTGACGACATTCCACGATGCCGTCAAATTCTTTTGACGACATTAAGCTTGTTGTCATTTCAATAAAGTTGTCGATTTTTAAATCTCCTGTTCTCGACGTACACACGTCGGAATCACGCGTTCTATATATCGAAATGACGGGCTCGAAAAACTCTACCTAACTGGATGTTCAAAATAATTTTTTTTTGAGAGATTGGGGATCTTGAGATAGGGGGCACGAAAAATGGTGCAACCACTCTCACTACCTCGGTCACCTCCCCAACAATACACTTAGAAAATTTCATAGCCAAAAAACGCTCCGACGATTAGAAACAAGTCGTCAAAAGAAAAAATCTATAACTAACATGTTACATTAACCTTTAGAATTCACCGAGTAACGTGATTATATACTTTAATTTATTTAAGTTTATAGTAATTACACCATATTGGACGTGGAAATTTAGGAATAATCGTAAGGATTTTAGTCATGTATATTTTGTGATTTTAGATACATGATTACATGAATAAAAATATTTAAACATGTTGTAATTAATTGAAATAAACATGCAAACCGTAGACTATAGAATGCAAACATGTAATGCACCTTAATTATTATTATCTTGGGCTTCAATTCTTGAGAAAACCTACCTTGACGAATGATTGGGGCGACGGACAATGAGTTTTAGGAATATAAGCGACACACGAATAGCAATGACAATCGCAGGAGACAGAAGGAAGAAGATCATGGAGGCTTCCCCTTCTCACGTCTGCCAACAGGATGAAGGTGAAGATGCACACCCCTTCACGTTGCAGTCAGCAGGAAGAAGAGGAAGAAGAACGCAGCAGGAGGAAGAAGCCTTCTTCAACTTCTTCACGTCGCAGCTGTAGGAAGAGGGACTCCTTCGTGACTTGGACGGGCAACAGGATGAAGAAAAAGAAGCTGCCGTATGAGGATGGTTGAAGAAAACCTACGCACAATAAGGCCATTCGAGCAGCAGTAGGAAGCACTTCATGTTTGAGGTTGGGGTGGTTTTTATAATGGCAAGGGGTTTCAAAAGCTATGAACATGAAGGTTTAATGGCCTTCCATGCATCGCCAATTCCTTGCTATTTAATCAGCCGCTTGCCTTGGTTTGTGTGAAAAACCTAAAGCTAACATCATGCACGTCGAACATGTATGTGGGTTGGGCTATTGGTTTAATAATAAGAAGCCACTTGTACATATATACATATGTGTTTATATGAGGTTTGACCATTAAAGGAAGTTGCTCTCGTAGGAAAGGCCCATGTAAGTATATATATTTATAAAGGTTCGGTTATCTGAAGGTGGTTGGCCTTTTTATGTCTATATATATATATATATTGGCTTGGCCCATTTGCATATATATATGTATATATATATATATATGGATTTATTCATTTACATGATATAATATATATCTTTATATCTATATACATGTATATGGGCTTGGCCCATTAGATATATATATATATATATGTGTGTGTGTGTGTGTTATTCATTTGACTTGGTATAATATATATACCTTTATATCTATATATATGGGCTTGAGCTGCTAGGTTATATATATATATATATATATATATATATATATATATATATATATATATATTGTATTAATGGTAGAAGATAATAAATGTATTAAAGCCCATTAAGCGTAGAATGCTTTGGGTTGGGTTTGGGCCAATGGAACTTAACATTGATTTCATGTTTTTAGGGTTAAGCCTTAATCCTTTATTAAGGCCCATGCCACCTATATATATATATATATATATATGTATATCTTAGTCCATTTTAGGTATTTATATACTCTTTTAAAAACCCAAATCATTATCTTCAAGGCCCATTAATTATATTCATTAGAATTGTAAATAGTTTTACTCTAAACACATATAGTCCTTATTTCCTATATTTAATTATTTTCCTTGTTAGCTACCATTGTAGTCTCGGGTATCGAAGTCGGGTTAGATCCTATGAAATCTTTATACATATAATTATATTTTGGAATGATATTCCTGCTAAATACTTGAATGATATTTGTCATAGATAAAAGGGAATATTTAATTTCTATTCCTCATTTATTTATTTATGTCTTTATAAGCATTTATCAAAATTTTGGCTAATTTTCCTTTTTTAGCTAATTATCGCTTTTCCTTTTATCGAAATTTAATTCCCATGACAAATACTTATAGTTATTTTATCTATTCTTCACTTTAAATTTCTGGGGTGCTACACCCTCCCCCACTTAAAAAGAATTTGGTCCCCAAATTCACACCATCTTCCATTCAACTAGTTATAATTTTATTCATGATACTACACCAGACCATCTCGGGGATAAAGTGAGACACAGGTGCTGGAGGTGTGCGTGGCGCATTGGCCACCGGAGCCAATGGAGAAATTAGGGTCGGCTGAGAAGCACCCACAGGGATCACGCCCAAGAAGTAGGGCGATCCGATGATAGGGGTGAAACTACCGAAAGCAATTGGCATCGCCAAGTAGCCCACCCGGGCATGGCTGGCAATGACATTGGGACCGTAGGTGGCGGCCGCCATGATTGCTGGAGTGCTGTGTGCTGCGGAGGCGACGGCTGCTGACAGTCACCGAGCACGGTCCGATGGTCAGAACGCGAACCGAGAGCTGCTGGAGAATGCGTGCGCGAGTACCCTCCTCTGCCTCTCCTGCAAGGACAGGGAAAGGGCACCAGGGCTTCAACGATGGATTATACTTTTCTTCAGCAAAAAGAAGGAAGGTGGGGGATGTCCCACCGGGCGTGCCATCCTCTCTGCTGCGCGGGTTTTTATGCCGAATGACTGGGGTGAAGGAAGTGATACAGTGGGGAAGAAAGACATGGGAGTTTGCTATATCTCAGGTATCCTCCTTACGGTTGCTTGTCTCTCACGGCGGTATCAGGCACTCTCCTTTTATAGAAAGTCAAAAAGGGTCGAATGGCACGGAAATGTCAGGGTAAGGGTTGACCAGATAGGGTGCGAGTGTGCCATTCGATTTCTCGACAATCACCCATGGAACCAAGGGTTGACTGGGGAAGCGCCACCAGGGCGCGGCACCTGGGCTCGAGCGATCGGGGGACACGTGGAGAGAAGGGGTTCCACGGGTGCGAGTGCGTAGGTGATTGCGGGAATCGTGTATTGGACATCTTTCCCCACCGACCGTAAGCAATAGGTGTTTATTTACATCGGATTGAATCCGAACACCTTCGTTCCATGATGAAGAAAAATCTGTATATATGCCTGAAGCCATGGGTAGAGGGCCGGGAGCATTCTGTAGCTGTGAGTGCACTTTCGAATGAGTGGTGTTTACTGGGGTTAGGATGTTGGGCACGTATGCCGAACGATGTAGGTAGGAAGCTGGGCCCCGAATGCGGGCGCTTGTATTTCACTGGCTTTATGATGGGCCACATGGGCTTTACAAATGGGCCTAGGTGGCCAAAGTACAACTGGCGCAAGCCACGGGACAACTCCAACACGTGGGTCGATCCCCGGGTCATTGCGTAATAAAGCGGATATCCGCGTGTCTTACAGGAACTCTTTACAGAGGGATTGGTGTGGACCCGACTGCCTTGGTGGCCAGAGCGGACATAGACTGGCGCCCAGTGGAGGTCGGACACTGCTCGAGGTGAGCGGTCGGTTCCAGGTCTCGGACGATGAGTGTCGTCATACTGGGGAGTCGAGGTCGGCCCCGGGACTACGATTCTCGGGCCAGAGGTCCGACTAGACTCGAGTTGTTGATCTGAGTGGCCAACGACCGACTGGTGGGTGAGCGGCAGGCACGTGAGTCCGTGTTGGGGTACGACATCATGGAGTGCACTTCGTCACCATTGTAACTTGGCGTACACAGGCAGACCCGGGATGCGGGTGTTTTTACCATTGGCATTGTCACCTTACATGCAACGGGGATGGACTTTGTAGCGACCCGGATTCCGGATACCCGGTGCACCCGGTATAAATACCGAATACACGTGATACCACATGGGACCCGCGAGGCCTCCCAAGCGCGGGAAAGCGCCGAAGGGAAAAAGGATTGTGTGGGAAATACATTGAAGCCAGCAGATATAACAGTAAGCAATTAAATTTCATTAGATTGGATTGCTAAAGTAGCAGAAATAAAATTACCTTTTATTAAACATTCAAGTTTTCAATTATACACCAGAGTCTAGCCCAAGGAAGACAACAAGTCTAGCACAGTACAGTACGACAGAAAGAAACGTACACAGAAGTCGGAAGAAGCCCGACCGCAGGTACAGCTGGCAGCTACACAGCAAGCGAGCACTCCGCCAGGAACAGCAGAGGCAGACGGCGAAAACCCACCTGAAAAGCAGCAGGGGTGAGTCTCAACAGAAACTCAGTAGGGGTCACGCGGATCCCCACTGGAAAACCGCACAAAGCGAAGGCAACGGAAGCAGCAACAAACGTAGCAAGGACAGCAACGTAGCAAAGCAGGAAAGCTACACTACAAAGCTGTAAAGGAACAGACGGGAAGTAGGAGTAGGGAACACGCAGGAGAGGGTGAGAACCCGCACCAAACAAGCGGCTACCGAACTAACCTCGGTATCCCAAACTACTCCAAACAAAGGCAACAGATGGATGACCCTAAACTCACACAGAAGGGTACACCAGTCTGTCAACCAGCCCCAAACAAAGGCGAAGGCGAACGCCGACACCGGGAAACAGACAAAACACGACAGGGAACGTCGTGCACAAAGCCCCGCGCACGATCGGAACATCGCGCGGACGACAAACCACTGACCCCGAGTGCAGCCACGAACGGGCAACTCGCAAAGGTCACAGCGTACAGGAAAACACCGAAAGCTACGCGTCACGTGACGGAAGCACCCCCTTAAAAGCCAGCTGCGTCCACTGACGTCTGACGCCGCACCTCAAGTGTCTCACCTACAGTACTGCTGTAACAACAGCAGAGATGTAGACACCAGCTGAACCAAATAGTAACAGCAAAACAAGTAACTAGTCAGGGTCACGCCCGTCGACGTAAGTCCTAACCCCCGACCACGTGTGCACACACTGGCTGTAGCCTAAGCCAGGTCCTCTAGCTAGTATTCTCCCTCGGCAGGACGCTACCGTTGGCTAGGAGCCCGCGGAACTAACTAAAAACCGCTCACTGGGAAAAACCCTCCGCCATCCGCTAGCGGGTCGGCCCGCGGCCTTAGGCAAGAACAAGTGGAGGCTTCACACGACACAGAAGCTCAAAACACAAGTGCCGAAGTACAGACAGGCAACCATGCCCATCCACACGCACTTCGAAGCACCAAATGGCAGCACCACCACTGCCGACAACTCAGGACAAGCAACTAGACCTCCTATGTAACGATCCTGAGCCAAACGACTCAAAGGTAAGATCGTCACAACAGCGGAACAAGCCGCCAATCGGTCTAATCCTAAGCCAAAGAAACCACGCTCCGCAGAAAACGACACACGGAGACCTGAGGGAGACATCAAGAACCCTCAGCACACCTGGACACGCAAACCGAGGTAGAACAATACCTCGAAGCATCCAGAAGCAGTGTCTTAGGCAGGACAGGACCGCTAAGACACGCGCAAACAAGGTCACATGTCAACCACTGGGTCAGACCAGGTTGACCGAAACCCAAACAAGCACATGCAAAGGTAGGATAAGGAACCCTACCACAAGCAAGAAGACTCCTGGCTACCTTACAACGTAGTCTTAACCCTCATAGGACGTCAAGAGACATCCACGGGACAACGGGCAGACCACAAGGCCAAGCCAAGACACACAGAATCATCGGGCGGAAAACCAAGGCACAAGGAAAGTAACGCACCAGCTCTAGACCGCTACAAGCAAACGACGGTCTAGGTTAGGGCCGTTATTTCCCAAACGACGGACGGACACCAGGCCGTCACTCACACCACCCTGATAACCTACAAACCACGCAAAAGCCAAGTAACGCACGGGAGCAGGGGCGTTACAAGCAAACGACGCACGGGGCACCCACCGTCACATTCAACGGTGCAGCAAACCCAAACCAAAGCGAAGTAACGCGCTAAGCCAGGCGCGTCACTCACGAAACAGCGCGGCAGGGGAGGGCCGTCAGAACCAAACGACGCACAGGGGACCCATCCGTTACTCACAGACGGCATGGCCACCCTCGACCCAACACCACAGCAAACAACGGTCGGAGGCATGCGCGTTACTCACAAACGACGCACGGGGTCCCCACCGTCACACCCAACGGTGCAGTCAACCCAACCTCGACCAAAAGAGAATGTAACGGCCAGGGGCAGGCACGTCACACTCAAACAACGCATAGGGGCACGACCGCTAGAGGCACCGCCTCAACGAGTCAACGTCAGTCAACTGGCAAGTAACGGCCTGGGCAAGGCGCGCCACTTCCATCTAACGCACTGGGTCAAGCGCGTTAGACTAACCGACTCAACCCCAACATAAAACGACGAAGGCGAAGTAACGCACTAACCTAGGCACGTTACAAGGAAGCGACGCGCCACTCTAGGGCCGTCACTCACCTAGAAGCCAAAAGCGCTAAAACGATGCAGACCAAACGACGGTCAGTCGTAGGGCCGCTAAAGACAAGTAACGGTCGCTGGCATGACCGCTACTTCGGTTACGGCGGGAAAACATAGGAATGGCCGGATCGGCCCGTTCCACGCCCCATTCACGCCGAAACGCAGGGGAAACACACCGCAACACCGAATAACAACATTCAAGGGCCAAAATGCCCACATGCAACACCAAAAACGCTCGATCCGGGCGATTTAGACAAATCCACCCTAAGTGGGTCACCGAGGTTCCCGGGCTTCTACCGGCCTCGAATGAACACCGAATCGCACGAAATCAACGTGGATGAGATTCTAACATCCCTGCGGTCATTTAGAAACTAACTGAACCGCAAACGGTCACCGTTTACCGGCCGACCCTAAAAACCACGAAAATCACGGTTTAGGCAAAACAAGCCCAAACACACTCGTTTCCTAGCCGAACGCCGTGCAATGGCAGGGAAAACGAAGGTGAAGAAGCAAGGATCCGTCACCCTACCTCCACCGAAGAAACCGTGCCCCGAAGGGACTAAACCATGCCGAAAACCACTCGCGAACCAATTTCACCGGCTTTGAATCCACCGTTCGGGATCGCGCCAGAATCGATCCGATCCTCGCCTCATCGCGCATCTCGACAGCTCCACGGCCTCGCCACCTCGCCCACCTACGCCTCCGTCTGCAGCCGGAGCCAAAGAGGGGGAGAAACGAGAGAGAACGGGAGAGAGAAACGGTCGCGGCCGAATGAGGGAAGAAAGAGAAAAAGAAAAGAAAAAGGAAAAGAAATTAGGAAATTTTCCTAATTTCCGAAAATTCCGAAAATGCGCCGAAAATGCACAAATTCAGAAAAATACGCAAAAATAGTCGAAACGACCGGCTCGAGGAGTACATCGACGCTGTAGCATCCACGAGTTCGAGAATTGACAAATAAACTCACCGTAGGGTTCCGTAACTAGTACGTGAGAAAAACCCACACGGCTCGTCAAACTCAACTCGGAAGCCACAAAAGCGAACCGAAACTCAACGAAACCAATCCGAAACAGATCCGAAAGATCCATTAAAGATCCTACGAGATCCAGGGCATTACATCCTCCCCTCCTTCAAAGAATTTCGCCCTCGAAATTCAGGACTAACAAAGGAGAAGCAGGGAAGAATAACCCAACAGCACAAAACTCGGAAAACACAGCTCAGAGGAACACCGTCAGATCACAATTACAGGTACACACTCAGCTTCCAAGACAGCAAGTCTACGGCACGAGTATGGCACCAAAGTGAATACATCTGACGCCTCCGAAGCAAGGGCAACGTCGTTTACGTCTCACCAGAAATAGAGACACGACAGCCACAACAACAGACAACTGAGAAACACAACGACAACACGGCAAGCGGCAGCTTACACAAGGAACGCAGTCCCCACAGCTGACAGCTCGCAACATCATCGGCTCCAGTGCCAAAGGCAACAGGGAACACCTGGCACACAGGACACCAACGACAACAACAACACTGCTGGACCCGAAACACAATCAAGTCAGTACTCACTCAGACATCACATCTGATCAAGTCGCAAGCTAACTCCACCAGGGAAAGAGAGCACAGCAAGCCAACTGACAAGACCATGGTCCAAGGCAGAGACACAAAATCATAAAGAAACAGCGCCAAAACAACACAACGGCAACACCTGCAGAATTCCGGGTCTGCAGAACACACAGAACCACAGAACATAACTGCAAGCAGGGTCACAACAAGGCACAAAAACAGCTGAACACACGACCACAAGAGACAGGTCACGCATCAGACTGCTCACCAAGAGAAAGACCCACAACAACGAAAAACAACAACAATAATCTCGGGGAATGCAACTCAAGGACTAGCAACACGCCTCAAGAGCACAACACCCAAGAAGAAAATACAGAGTAGAGGGTACTCAATCCGCAAAAGATGCCGACAAATTCCCCAATACTCGCACAATGCCGATGCCAACACAAGAAAACCACGAACAACGGCACGGCAACAACCAAAGTCAAGGCACAAGAAGCCAAGACAAAGCCACATCGAGAAAGGAACAAGACCTCTCGACAAATGGATAGCCAGCCCACACACTCCAGCTGTACTCTCAACAACGTGCACAGGCAACAGAACAACATCGATAATCGCATCTCAGCACACACCAGGCGTCATCGCAATCAACAAAGATCGCAATTAACACGCCACGAGCACTGATCAGGCGAACAACCGATCACAAAGAGCCTAAGTGCAACAAGAGAAGAGCACCAGCTTCAGCGCAAAGCACAAGGAAAGCATCAATCTCAGCTCACCATCACGTCCTGACACGATAAATGAGCCTTCACAACACATCGGCCGTTAGACACAGCACGACAACTACGGTACACAACAGCTCTTAACACCATCATGGAGTCCAAAGCTAAGCAACCGTACAACAAGGAGCAGATCAGGCTCAAAACAAAGCTGTCTACACTTAAGCAGACACAGGACAAAGGCACAACCAAGACAGCAATTCCAAGGCAAACCTCGAAAAGCTTCACCAAGAAGGACGAGAAGCAACAAGCTCGACAACAAAAGCTCACCAGGAAGGGAAAATCCAAGGCTCGCTCGAGCAACTTCTCAATCGAGGCAACACGACAATCGAAGCAACCAAAACAACGAAGCATCAGGAGCTACACAAACTCAAGCTGGGACAACCCAAGCAACGTAAGAACGTGCATGGTCATCACACCAACGCTAGAAGTCATAAGCCACCTGAGCAAAATGCCGAAAACAGCTCGAACAATGCACTGCAGGTCCATGCCAACCGACAAACACTGCCAAGCGCAACACGATCGAGACCAACTTCAAAACCGAACGAAGCACATCGTCATATCCAGACGAGAGCAAAACCATCTCGCACAGTGCCAACCAAGCACGTACAAGACCACACGCAAAAAGCACCGCGATAAACCATCGCAACACCTACGCCAGCAAGAGACTGTACTGGGCCTAAGGACTCTGGTAACTGTATATCTGGATTTCCATGTATCTCACACGACAATGATCTGATAGCTCAGAAAAGAACTCCGAACATCTCAGAACACTGCTCTGATACCACCTGTAGCGACCCGGATTCCGGATACCCGGTGCACCCGGTATAAATACCGAATACACGTGATACCACATGGGACCCGCGAGGCCTCCCAAGCGCGGGAAAGCGCCGAAGGGAAAAAGGATTGTGTGGGAAATACATTGAAGCCAGCAGATATAACAGTAAGCAATTAAATTTCATTAGATTGGATTGCTAAAGTAGCAGAAATAAAATTACCTTTTATTAAACATTCAAGTTTTCAATTATACACCAGAGTCTAGCCCAAGGAAGACAACAAGTCTAGCACAGTACAGTACGACAGAAAGAAACGTACACAGAAGTCGGAAGAAGCCCGACCGCAGGTACAGCTGGCAGCTACACAGCAAGCGAGCACTCCGCCAGGAACAGCAGAGGCAGACGGCGAAAACCCACCTGAAAAGCAGCAGGGGTGAGTCTCAACAGAAACTCAGTAGGGGTCACGCGGATCCCCACTGGAAAACCGCACAAAGCGAAGGCAACGGAAGCAGCAACAAACGTAGCAAGGACAGCAACGTAGCAAAGCAGGAAAGCTACACTACAAAGCTGTAAAGGAACAGACGGAAGTAGGAGTAGGGAACACGCAGGAGAGGGTGAGAACCCGCACCAAACAAGCGGCTACCGAACTAACCTCGGTATCCCAAACTACTCCAAACAAAGGCAACAGATGGATGACCCTAAACTCACACAGAAGGGTACACCAGTCTGTCAACCAGCCCCAAACAAAGGCGAAGGCGAACGCCGACACCGGGAAACAGACAAAACACGACAGGGAACGTCGTGCACAAAGCCCCGCGCACGATCGGAACATCGCGCGGACGACAAACCACTGACCCCGAGTGCAGCCACGAACGGGCAACTCGCAAAGGTCACAGCGTACAGGAAAACACCGAAAGCTACGCGTCACGTGACGGAAGCACCCCCTTAAAAGCCAGCTGCGTCCACTGACGTCTGACGCCGCACCTCAAGTGTCTCACCTACAGTACTGCTGTAACAACAGCAGAGATGTAGACACCAGCTGAACCAAATAGTAACAGCAAAACAAGTAACTAGTCAGGGTCACGCCCGTCGACGTAAGTCCTAACCCCCGACCACGTGTGCACACACTGGCTGTAGCCTAAGCCAGGTCCTCTAGCTAGTATTCTCCCTCGGCAGGACGCTACCGTTGGCTAGGAGCCCGCGGAACTAACTAAAAACCGCTCACTGGGAAAAACCCTCCGCCATCCGCTAGCGGGTCGGCCCGCGGCCTTAGGCAAGAACAAGTGGAGGCTTCACACGACACAGAAGCTCAAAACACAAGTGCCGAAGTACAGACAGGCAACCATGCCCATCCACACGCACTTCGAAGCACCAAATGGCAGCACCACCACTGCCGACAACTCAGGACAAGCAACTAGACCTCCTATGTAACGATCCTGAGCCAAACGACTCAAAGGTAAGATCGTCACAACAGCGGAACAAGCCGCCAATCGGTCTAATCCTAAGCCAAAGAAACCACGCTCCGCAGAAAACGACACACGGAGACCTGAGGGAGACATCAAGAACCCTCAGCACACCTGGACACGCAAACCGAGGTAGAACAATACCTCGAAGCATCCAGAAGCAGTGTCTTAGGCAGGACAGGACCGCTAAGACACGCGCAAACAAGGTCACATGTCAACCACTGGGTCAGACCAGGTTGACCGAAACCCAAACAAGCACATGCAAAGGTAGGATAAGGAACCCTACCACAAGCAAGAAGACTCCTGGCTACCTTACAACGTAGTCTTAACCCTCATAGGACGTCAAGAGACATCCACGGGACAACGGGCAGACCACAAGGCCAAGCCAAGACACACAGAATCATCGGGCGGAAAACCAAGGCACAAGGAAAGTAACGCACCAGCTCTAGACCGCTACAAGCAAACGACGGTCTAGGTTAGGGCCGTTATTTCCCAAACGACGGACGGACACCAGGCCGTCACTCACACCACCCTGATAACCTACAAACCACGCAAAAGCCAAGTAACGCACGGGAGCAGGGGCGTTACAAGCAAACGACGCACGGGGCACCCACCGTCACATTCAACGGTGCAGCAAACCCAAACCAAAGCGAAGTAACGCGCTAAGCCAGGCGCGTCACTCACGAAACAGCGCGGCAGGGGAGGGCCGTCAGAACCAAACGACGCACAGGGGACCCATCCGTTACTCACAGACGGCATGGCCACCCTCGACCCAACACCACAGCAAACAACGGTCGGAGGCATGCGCGTTACTCACAAACGACGCACGGGGTCCCCACCGTCACACCCAACGGTGCAGTCAACCCAACCTCGACCAAAAGAGAATGTAACGGCCAGGGGCAGGCACGTCACACTCAAACAACGCATAGGGGCACGACCGCTAGAGGCACCGCCTCAACGAGTCAACGTCAGTCAACTGGCAAGTAACGGCCTGGGCAAGGCGCGCCACTTCCATCTAACGCACTGGGTCAAGCGCGTTAGACTAACCGACTCAACCCCAACATAAAACGACGAAGGCGAAGTAACGCACTAACCTAGGCACGTTACAAGGAAGCGACGCGCCACTCTAGGGCCGTCACTCACCTAGAAGCCAAAAGCGCTAAAACGATGCAGACCAAACGACGGTCAGTCGTAGGGCCGCTAAAGACAAGTAACGGTCGCTGGAATGACCGCTACTTCGGTTACGGCGGGAAAACATAGGAATGGCCGGATCGGCCCGTTCCACGCCCCATTCACGCCGAAACGCAGGGGAAACACACCGCAACACCGAATAACAACATTCAAGGGCCAAAATGCCCACATGCAACACCAAAAACGCTCGATCCGGGCGATTTAGACAAATCCACCCTAAGTGGGTCACCGAGGTTCCCGGGCTTCTACCGGCCTCGAATGAACACCGAATCGCACGAAATCAACGTGGATGAGATTCTAACATCCCTGCGGTCATTTAGAAACTAACTGAACCGCAAACGGTCACCGTTTACCGGCCGACCCTAAAAACCACGAAAATCACGGTTTAGGCAAAACAAGCCCAAACACACTCGTTTCCTAGCCGAACGCCGTGCAATGGCAGGGAAAACGAAGGTGAAGAAGCAAGGATCCGTCACCCTACCTCCACCGAAGAAACCGTGCCCCGAAGGGACTAAACCATGCCGAAAACCACTCGCGAACCAATTTCACCGGCTTTGAATCCACCGTTCGGGATCGCGCCAGAATCGATCCGATCCTCGCCTCATCGCGCATCTCGACAGCTCCACGGCCTCGCCACCTCGCCCACCTACGCCTCCGTCTGCAGCCGGAGCCAAAGAGGGGGAGAAACGAGAGAGAACGGGAGAGAGAAACGGTCGCGGCCGAATGAGGGAAGAAAGAGAAAAAGAAAAGAAAAAGGAAAAGAAATTAGGAAATTTTCCTAATTTCCGAAAATTCCGAAAATGCGCCGAAAATGCACAAATTCAGAAAAATACGCAAAAATAGTCGAAACGACCGGCTCGAGGAGTACATCGACGCTGTAGCATCCACGAGTTCGAGAATTGACAAATAAACTCACCGTAGGGTTCCGTAACTAGTACGTGAGAAAAACCCACACGGCTCGTCAAACTCAACTCGGAAGCCACAAAAGCGAACCGAAACTCAACGAAACCAATCCGAAACAGATCCGAAAGATCCATTAAAGATCCTACGAGATCCAGGGCATTACAGACTTGGTGTGAGAGGGCTAAACACCGCGTGAGGGGAGTACACGTGACATACCCTCGGTGTGTGTGAGCCGACTAGCAAGTCAACTATGCGCGCACTTGTCTTTTCGCATTCACCAGGTCACGAATTTATAAAATAGGTAAAATGGGGAGAAATAGATAAAATGGGGAGACACGCCCTGGATCAGGCCGCGTTTTAAAAATACGCCCCTCTCTAGGGCGTTAATTTTAAAAAAGAGGGAAAGGGGAGAAAATCCATGAAAAATGAAAAAAAACACTCAAATAAGCTAATTTGAGGGTCAAATGGGGCATTACAAGGCAGTATGAAATATACTCAAAATAATGTCAATTTTGGCGTGTCTACAGCTGCCCCGCCTTGGCGTCTGCTTTGCAAGGGAGCGTAGCAAACTGAAAAGTAGATGTCAAGGTGTGATGAGACACGCAATCAACATCACTTGATGAGAATCAAATCAAAAGCACGAGATGAAGCAAATCTCATGAAATTCAATGAAATCAACAATGTTTGGATAAAAGGGGAGCTGTGCACGCAGTGCACGAGGGAGATAAAATAAATGATCAACTTCCAGCACGGTGGAAGTACCCCAGGTCACAAACCTGTAGGTTTCACCATTGGGGAGCGATTACCAGCCAGTGGACGTGCTGCAGCCAAGGTGAAAAAAAAAAGATGATAAAAATCCAAACAATGAGCTTTCGAGAAAATGACCCAAAACAACGACAAAACGAACTGAGGACTCAATTCGGCATGGAATATCTCATATTGAAGATTAAGATCAATTCAACCCTCAAAATCAACTTATCAGAATGATTTTTCAACAATTGTTTCAAATTCCTACATGAATGCATGCTGGGTTTAAAAGGAAAAATTAAATCAAACGAAAATATAAGATAATCAAGGATAATATTGCTAAGCTGCCCAGACTGAGTCAAGAAACCGACTTCTGCGAGCTGATACTTAGCCGAAGCCCGTTTATCCGCGCACCAACTCGTAAAAGGGAACCATCGTCCCCAGTCTTGGACGGCTCAACGGCCTATCCGTGTGACTAAGGCTTCTCTGGAATCATCATTGTTTTTGATGAAGGGGAACTCAAATCCCAGATTTACCAAAGCCACAAGGTCCTTGATATAATCTAGTAGCGTATGTAACATATAGTAGAATGCATACAGGAGATGGTGATAACAATAAGCATGGGAACTGAGAAATGAGCTGCAAGCACCGTGGGGCTTTGAGTGATGATGCCCTGCCGGCGGGACCAAGAGCCTCTTCCTGCGCTCAAAAATTCATTAGCCAAGATATAACAAGCAATGAATAAATCATAGCGTGCATAGCATGAATCAGAGCAACCAATCATAGCATATATCATGAACAGCATAAGTCAAATCATGGCATAGCAAAGCATCATTATTTGTTGTTTGTCATGAGGATGACAATCTGGCTAATCAAGTTTTGGAGTTAAATAATCAGGATCTGATAATGCCCATCGGCGGAGTAATCAGATGAAACGAGCAGGAGTTGATTGAAAGATTTGGAGATGAATAATCATGAGATATGATAATCAGAATGATATAGGGAGATGATGCCCCTGGGTGGCATGTCATGAGAATATTGGGAAGAATCAATGGATTGATAGCAATAAGTAGAGAGAGGACCCATCCCGTGCTTTTGGTCTCTGCAAAGCTGTTCCTGCAAAACACCATCAGAAAATACAATGCAAATTTTTGGATTTTGGAAATATGCAAATTTTTATTAGTTTTTTATGAGTTTTGGAATATGCAAATTTTTATGAGTTTTGAAAATATTTGAATTTTTATGGAGATTTTTGGAAAATATTTTGAATTTTTGTTGGGATTTTGATCAGGAAATATTCAATTTTTTTTTTGGATTTTGGCTTAGACATTGTTAATGCAGCATCAAAGGATTGTTTTGAACCACTGGCTAGGGGTCCTTGTTCCTTCCCTTTTTCGCTAAAAACTGCCCAAAGCTAGGCGTGCATTGAAAGTGGCATCCTATAACCGACCGTCTTTGATCAACGGTGCCCCTACCAAGGCCATACCCGAGAAACATTCGGTCTTAGAGGGAAAAGAGAAGAACAATTGTGACAAGCTTTATGCAGGATGGGAGATGTCGGGACTTGAATTCTTTCCAAGGTGTTACCCTCAAAGAGGTAGTCTGTTGCGCCGGGGCTTTGTACCTTTGATTTTTAGACCCTTGACATGCATACGACCAGGGTTTTCCCTGCGGGGACTTTGCCACTCTTGTCATGCCATAATTCACAATCTTGCGTTTACCGAAATTCTGACTTGATTTTCATAATAGCCCTTTTGGCGAGATGTATATCATGAAATTCATATCTAGTTTGGGTCAAGACTGCCCCTATTTGAGACTCCTCTCGTATTGGGGATTACCTAAGTTGGTCATCTCATCCGTCAACCTCTTGCCCCTGCATGTGGCCGAATAAAGAAGAGAAAAGACTTTCAGATATACACATGGCATGGCCAAGGTAGCAACGGTGTTTACCCAAAGGAGCCAGCTAAGGACGCCGTGAAGTGTGTGGAATGCCCAGCTGAGGGTTGATCTTAACAACCAGGGAGAGAATGTTGAATTCCCAGCGCGGGGTTCTTATTAACCAAGGTGCTGCATAAGCAAGCCTAAAGACTCTTTTTAACAATGATTTAATTTAACAAAAGCCTAAGATAAAGATCTAAAGCACCACTCTTAAATCTTGTTAGGAAACACTTCATTTTGAAAATCATGCGTGAAGTAATGAGGTAATGATATCATGAAATGAGTACTTACGCCAATATGTTACCTTGCAATCTTTGTTAAAGCAGCTGCCGCGAGAGGTTGATCATCGTGGGATAGTCCTCTTAGGCAGATAAAGGATTGGAAGCAAAGGATTGAAAGTGGCTTAACAAGAAGGAGTGGTGCTAAGACCAGACTCAGACGAATAAGGAAAAAAAAAGAAAAAGAGGCGAGGGCTAGAACTCCCTCACTAAGGCGCGGAGACCCTGATCACATGGAACAGTCTACAGAAGGAGAGGAGAATTAGAAGGAGGAATGAGGACTAAAGCCTCGAAAGCAATGGGAGAATGGGCAGATGCCCAAGGCAGTGGATGTGGAAGAAGTTGGGTCGGACCCAGAATTAGGAGGAATCAGAAGAAGAAATTGTTAGATGGAAAGAGGCGGACCCGGAGGGTCCGGAGGCAGAGGAGAATCATGAGAGGAAAAATCTGAAGGCTCCGGAGGGATGACAAAAGAAGGGACGCGATGCCCTGAGAAGAAATCTGGAAAAGAGTGACAAAAAAGGAAGAAGGGAACGAAAGAGGTGATGTCTTGGAAGAACAGAAAGATGAACTGGAAGAAAGATGGATGGTCCGGAGGTTCTGGGGGATTGAAATTAGGAGGGTCACGATGCCCTGGAAGATGATAGAGAGAATAAGACGGAGAATTCGGAGGTTCCGGAGGAAGCAAATGGAAAGGGGCACGATGCCCGGGGAAAAGATGGAGACAACCAGGTGGAGAATCCGGAGGTTCCGGAGGAAGAATATAGAAAGGGGTGCGATACCCAAGAGAGAGGAATGAAGGAGGATCAGGAGGAAAATCCGGAGGTTCCGGAGGTAGCAAATGAGAAGAGGCGCGATGCCCAAGGGGAAAATCTGGAGGTTCCGGAGGAGGAAGGTGAAAAGGGGCGCGATGCCCGAGAGAAAGGTCCGGAGGTTCCGGAGGAAGAGAATGGAAAGGGGCGCGATGCCCGAGGGGAAAGTCCAGAGGTTCCGGAGGTAGCAAATGAGAAGGGGCGCGATGCCCAAGGAGGAGGGATAAAATTCCTGGAGGTTCCAGGGAGATAGCAGGAATAGGGACGCGATGCCCCAGGGATAGTGGATAAAAAGATGAAGATGAATAAGATGGGAAGTGCGGAATATCCGGAGGTGCCGGAAGGCGGGGAAGATACGGGTTTGGAAACCCGGGAAGCAGGAGGTGCAAATGCATGCAATGGGATGGATGCGATGAATGCATGAAATGCAAAGAATATGAAGAATGTGAAGGGCGAGAGGATGAGATCCTCCTCCTAACCCTGGGAATGGCCCATGAAGAAAAAGTGATAGAGATGGATTAATAGAAAGTGGAACAAATAAGGGATGCCCCCTTAGCATTAAGATAACTGCCCCTCCACGGCAGTGAAAGTGTATGAGAAATAGCCCCTGCCGAAGCTTCAATGGTGAATGTCAACTCCCTTGGAGAGTGCAAAGTAATGGTGTGAGGGAGTTGGAAAGTTGGGCTCGGAAGCATTATGTTGCCCAAAGATTCAAAATTTGGAAATTGGAACAAAGGGTGCCCTGCCCGGCCCTTACACAGCATCAATGCTTGGCATGTCGGTGACTTGGCTTCTTCGACCGTGCTTGGCACAATAACCCGGATTGGCATCCGGCAAATGAATTCTTGAATCTTGAATGGCGCGGCCAAATCCTTGCTGCCCGGCTCTTGATCGTCCTCGGCACCTGTGCTTGTAGAAGGCCCCCCATTCCGAGTAGTAAGGGGAGGTGAAGCGGAGGCGGAAGGCTTTGTGAGTGGTGGAGGTATAATGGAAAGAGTTGGCAAATGGGTGAGCGTAAGCGGGGGTTCAAACACGCCGAGTTTCTCCCTTTGCTCGGAAGCAGTTGGGATTGGCTCGGGTGCAAAAAGGGGGGGATCCTGCCCAGGATTAGCCATGGGTAAGGGTAAAGGGTTAAATGGTGGAATAGGCAAAGTGGGTTTTAAAGGGATAATGGAAGGCCGAGGTGGCGGTAATGGGAGGTTAATTGGGGAAGGTTCAATGATGGGTTCGATGGAGGCTAATGGTGTGGAGGTAGATGGCTTAACGGGTGGAGGTTTAATAGTGGAAGGCTTGGGGGAGGCCAGTGTTGCGGAGGTTAATGGTGTAACTGGAAGAGGTGTAATGTATGCGGTGTCAAGGATAGGAGGAGACTTACAATGTGCCGGTGTGGGTGATTGAAGTATCGACCCATCATCGTAACACCAATTAGTCTCATAAATAGGGGTTGGATCAGGGATAGTTTCATCCTGAGCAGGGGGTTCATCAAATGAAAATGGGGAAAGCGGAAAGTTAAGGAAACTCGGAAGGGGTGCCTGCGGAGCTTCATCATCATCGTATACTGCCTCAGATTCTTCGAATGCTGGCTCTTGCTCACTTGAACCGCCGACGCCGTAATCATCCCTCCTGTCTTTCCATTCTCTCTCCATCTTTGTAATCTCGTCCAAAGCGGCATGGAGAGGATTGACTGGAGTAGGAGGAGCCGTGACCCTCTTTATTTGTTCCTCCATCAAAGTAATCTTATCAAGCAGAGACTGTTGGAGGGGTGTGACCTGAGCAACAGAAGGTTGGCAGGGCCTTGAAGGAGGAAGGGCCGTATAAAAAGGCCGTGGAGGGGAATTAATGGGATGACCCGTAAAAGAACCCGGACGGGCCGGATTGCAAGGAGTGAATGGGCCTCGGGGCCGTGATGGAGGAGGAATAGAAGGAGGCGGGTGATGGGCCACCCGAGTAGAATGAACAAGAGGAGATGGGTAATGGGCTACCCGATCAGGATTGGAAGGAGGAGGTGGGTGATGGGCCACCCGTGTAGAATTGGAGGGAGATGCATGAGATGTACCCTCAACGGCGGCCTTAAGGGCTTGGATCTGTTGAGGGGTAAGATGATCTAATGCATGCAAAATCAGGGAGACCTTCTCATCATTGGGACGAGAGGGCTTAATGGGAATAGTGGCTCGAAATTGAGTTGAAGGACCATTGGATTGGACATTGCCCAAGGGTCGGGCAACACCATAAGAGTGAGGACGTGGTCCTTTGAAAGTATGGTGAGAATTTTGAACATGTTGAAAGTGAGGATTATAAGAAGTGCTAGGTTGTGCATCCTCATGAACATTAATTGAATTGAACATGTTGTTTTGTCTATCAAAGTAAGCCATGCAAGCAATTTAATGTGCAAACAATTGGCAAAGAAACACACCCAAGTTGAAATGGTTACCTTGATTTCTTATGTTTGAATCTTGGTGAATTAATGATTTTATGCAAATTGATATGATTCACATAAGGGGAGGAACCTAGTTTCAAATATGATTTAACTCCAATGCCAACTAGGAACACTCTCTCACCACGTTTAGGCCAACTAATTCGGGACTTCAAAAGGGTACAACCTGCCCGGCGTCCGTGAGGGAATCCACGGGTGCGGGGACTTACAGAGGCTTGGAAAAGGGATTTCCAGTCCAAAGAGACGGAATGCTCAATGGAGGGTCGTCCCGATTCCAAGAGGGTGTGTGGATCCTAATGAAGAGGAGGCCTCCCAAACCAATGCAAATGAATGAAAGAAATGCAATATGTGCAAGGGAATATGCAAATCACCAATAGAGCTAGATAATCAATATAAATCAAAGAAGCACGAAGAAGTGGAGGCTCTGTGAAATCACAGGAAAGAGACGACCTGGGGAAGGTCGTTACTAATAAAAATGCGCCCTGGTCTGAGGCGCTACCTGAGGAAAGGACGCCTCACAGAGAGGGCGTCAAATCTAAAACACGCCCTGGGGCAGGGCGTTAACTCTCAGAGGTGCGCACGGCCGAGAGAAAGAAACACCTTGATGTGAGGCGTTATCAAATAACAAGACGCCCTGGAGAGAGGCGCTATCCAGAAAATAAACGACAGGGTCACTGTCGTGAATCACTGTGAGAGCCCACACAGGCAAGGTAAAAACACGCCCTGGTATGGGGCGCTACAAATCAAATGGACGCCTCTGCTAGAGGGCGTCAACTCTCAGGGGTACGCACGGCCGAATCAATAAAACGCCTTAGTGTGAGGCGTTAGAATATAAAAAGGCGCCCTGGAGAAGGGCGTGAATTCACAAATAAGCAGGGTATGATAGAAGACGTCCTGTCAGAAGGCGTTAGACATGCATAAAATGCCCTGGGTGAGGGCGTGAAATTAAAAAGCGCCTCTGACAGAGGCGTTAATTCCCAGAAAGACCCCACGGCCAGCAATATTAACAGGAACACTCACAACCCCAAGGCAATCAATATAAACAATAACATGCTCATCAAGAATTTTAAATAAGTGGAGATTCTAAGGAAAAGACAACAAAATGGCAAATCACTTTAGGGAAGAAAGCAAAGCCAATGGAGGGTCCCCGGGGTGCAATAGGGGAGACGACACACGCGGGTGCCTAAGGGGAAAAGGGGTAATAAAGAGAACGCAAAGGGTCCCACCGTGATCGCCAATTTGTAGATCTCTAATTTAGACTAATCCACTTAAGAAAAATATCAAAGAAAAGACATGCAATAATCATCAATATGGAGGAAAATATATGCACGAGGTGCACAAGGGGAGTGTGTGATCGCCAGAGACGCTAGGCCTCAAAAATATAACAAATAATGAATAGGAGGAATGATCGCGAAAAGTACCTCAAAAGATGCGAGGATGTGAGTGCTTCCTTTCTCTTCAAATCGGCCGGCCGATGAAGAGAGTTCTTACTTTTATTACCCTTGAAAAAAAAAGACAAATACCAATAAAAAATATGGATTAGAATATGGTGTGTAGCATCAAATTCTATATGTAAAGATGAGCATGAAAATTGTGTAAGAACACACCTTGTGGGTGTTGGCCCTTAAACCCCTATGCAAAGAGGGTATGGGAGATGAATGATGCATGAAAATATGAATAAAAATTAAGGGGAAAGAGTGCATGAGTTGCACTATGGGGAGATCTCAATATGATGGTTGAGAAAAATCAATATAACAATGAAACATGATGCATGTATCATGAACTAATGAAAAATACAAATAAGGGGAGATAAGATAGAAAAGTCTTGTTTGGTGGCTCCTTTGGCTTGAATGCTCGATGGGAGGAAGCCTCCCAAGGGATGAAGATGTTGAACGTTGGAAATCCTCCTTAGTCAAAGCCCCTTCTACCTTCGGTTCCTGTAAAAAGAAAAGAAGAAGAAGAAAGACAGAAGAAGAAAGGACAGAAGGAGAAAAAGAAGAAGGAGACAGAAGAAGAAGAAGAAGAAGAAGGAGACAGAAGAAGAAAACGGGGAAGAAGAATAAGAAGAGGAAGAAGACGGCAGAAGAAGAAAAGAAGAAGAAGAAGAAAAAAGAAAAAAAGAAGAATCAGCGGGGGGAGGAAAAAGAGGAAATCCAACCCAATTAACAGAACCGCCGGCTCTATTAAATAGAACAGATTAAATATAAGAGAAGATAAGAATGGCAAGAGCCCTACGGAGGCAAGACTCCAGTCCCCAATCAAAGAAGGTGTCTAACGAAGCAAGGACTCTCCGGGGAAAGGGCTGCGAAGACAGAAGATGAAACACGCCTTTGGTCAGGGCGTCAATTCAAGAATTGACGACCTGTCATAGGGCGTTAATTCAAAACACGCCCTGGGTCAGGGCGTTTCTTCCTGGATTAATTTTAGAAATAAATATTTCTTTTATTTGGAAATTGTGAAAGACGACTCAGAGAGAGGCGTGAATTGAAAAACGCCCCATGGTAGGGCGTGATTCAACATTTTTCAAACATTTATTCTTTTTTCTTAAATTGGATAATTCCAGGAATTGACGCCCTCATCTCAGGGCGTCCTTTCATCAAGAAACGCCCTAGGTCACGTCGTGTTTTAAAAAAACGCCCTTCACCAGGTCACGAATTTATAAAATAGGTAAAATGGGGAGAAATAGATAAAATGGGGAGACACGCCCTGGATCAGGCCGCGTTTTAAAAACACGCCCCTCTCCAGGGCGTTAATTTTAAAAAAGAGGGAAAGGGGAGAAAATCCATGAAAAATGGAAAAAACACTCAAATAAGCTAATTTGAGGGTCAAATGGGGCATTACAAGGCAATATGAAATATACTCAAAATAATGTCAATTTTGGCGTGTCTACAGGGTTTTCATGGAAGCATGATAACTTCATATCTTTAGTTTTGTCAATACAAGTTGGTATGCATGGTTTGGCTGAAATTTTCAATTGATAGACTTGTAATTGTGCAAGCCTTTCATATCTTGAACTCAAATCTCACTCTTGAGATCATGACATTGGGAAGATTATGTTCCTATTTGAGCTACATGTTGAATTGTGAATTTTCATTTAAGAAATGGTAGTTACAAAGGAGAAAGTTATTTTAATTTCAAATCAATACTAATTTGATTTTGATATGGTTTTACAGGTTCAAACCATCAGAATAATTCTTCTGGAATCAAAGGAATTTTGTCTCAATTATACCATTGGGCCTCTATGGCTTAATGGGGCTGAAACCCCACTTTTTATATCCCTCAGCAGAGGGGTCGACCCCCCCTGTGGCATAGGTTGTCTGCACTGCAGGCAGAACTGGCAGTTGTAGGGGTCAACCCCAGGGGTCGACCCCCCTCAGCCAGACTTATGTCTGGGCTATTTTTCTCACAGAAAATGGAGGGGTCGACCACAAGGGTCGACCCTTTCCGGAATGGGAATTTTGAAAGTCTTCTAAACGCATTCTTTTGACCTTGAAACTTTACCAAATAACCCCCAAAAGGTTCCTAGACATATGAAATTATTTTTACCACACTTTAGAATAAGTTTATGGGTCTTTTGTCCACTCTTTGTAGTATATATATGTTAGCTCCGAATTTGAGAAAAATAGAACCCTAATGTGCTTATTTTGTATCTTGTTGGAGAAAAAGGCCAAGGAGGAGAAAAGGAGGACTTGGGAAGGGGATATCATCTACATGTTGTGTCTCTGTAGTTTTGATGATGTCAAATATTATGTTAGAGATGTCAATGCTTTTGCCTAAATGTCAATATTATGACAGATATTATGTTTCATTACGTTTAAACTTGATGAATGAATTAATGATCTCATCACACATATAGGAGTATGAAAAAGTCATGAAAATATCTGGTCAACGCAAGACAACACAGGTCAATGTCACTGGTCAATATTGTATATTGTGAGTCAACTCCTTGATAGGTAAAGTCAATGCATAGTCAGATCTGGTAATGCTCTATCTAAGCTCAGGTATGTGCATATGCTGCTTTTTATGCATATAGGTCGGTGCAAATTCTGTTGGTCTGAGCCACCTTGTATTTATCTGCACCAGGGTCTACATTAGCTTGAACTCGTTGATATGTCGTCTGTGCTACCCTGTGTTTGTGTGCATCCAAGTCTACGTTAGTCAGTGTTGTCTGCACAACAAGGTCTATGCTAGTTAGAGCCGTCTGCACAAAAAGTATGTGCTAGCATGCATACAGTCTGTGTTAGCTTGCTCAAAGTCTGTGCAAGTTGTCGTTAGTGCTTCATAGAGCCTGTGCACGCTTGCATAATGCTTCATAGGGTCTGTGCATACTTCATTGTTTAGCACACAACGTCGGTGTATCTTTTAGTGGTTTGCATATGAGGTCAATGCACATGTATACCCAAGGTCGGTGCTAGCTTCATTATATGGTTACCCAAGGTCGGTGCATATGTCACAAAGTGGGTGCACATTTTTTATCTTGCATATGAAGGTTTGTATGTTACTGGGTCAGTGCTTGTCTGCATGCAAGCATACCTTCTGTAGACAGACTAGGTGCACGTTTTGCCTTAGCCTCAACTGAGGTCGATGCACATTCTGTTTTGGCAATGTTGAGGTCGGTGCAGGTTTTCAGCATTTTATATTAAGGTCGATGCATGTTTAGTCTTGTGCATCTACAGGGTCTGTGCACATTTTAGCATGAGGCATATAACATCGGTGCACATCTTGATAAAGGTCTGTGCACCTTATCTCATGCGTGTGAAAGGTCGGTGCATTGTTTTTCATTCGTATATATAGTCAGTGCATGTTCCTGTTCATATGTATGTAAAAGTTAATGCACCTTATGACATTTAGCATAATCAAAGTCTGTGCATACCTTCTCTTATGGGTAGTAAGGTCTGTGCATATGACCATTTTGCGTCACAAGGTCTGTGCATGCTTTTGCATACAAACTTAGTAAGGTCCGTGCACACTTTCATATACGCATTATATATCTTGATTTCATCTATAGCCATTGAATTTTGTTTGTTTGCTATGAAGATCATCTATTTGATGAAATGTCCTTCAATCTACTTTCAGGAACTAAAGTCTCACGTGATAGTGAAAATAATGGATTGTGACTTAGATAGTTCTGGCCTGAACTAAAGTCATGTGAACCAGATCTTTGGCGTGTGATTCAAGACGTGCCATAATGAGGAGATATTGCCACGTGGAAAGTGATGAAGACCAGATCTTGACACGTGGAGTTTTGGAATCCATATCTGATCGAAAAGATGGGCGGGAAATGTGGTGTCTAGACGCCCTCGGTCTGCTGTCCATAAAAGGCGAGCAGAGCTTCCAGATCTGGGGGATGAGGGGAACTAAGGAAAAAGGAGAAGTGAGCTAAAGAAGAAGTAGCCACCAGAAAGTGAGGATCAAGTGAGAGAAATCAGAATTAGATAAGAAGAGAGCTGAGCGAGAGATCTGAAGTATTAGAGAGCAGCAGAAGGCTAGCCACATACGAAAGAGAGAGAAGAAAAGAGAGTGTGAGCAGAGAAAAAGAAAGAGTGTGAAAACGATAGCAGAAGCAGAAAATAGAGAACGACGTTAGAGAAGAATCAGAGGGCGAGATAAGGGAGCTGTAGAGAGTTGAAAGAAGAGAAAATTGAGTAGAGAAGCAAGCATAGTGAGTAGAGATCCAGTCTGAGCTGAGAAGAAGAGTGCAGCAGCTGTCACGCCCAGAACCGATAGCAGCGGAACGTGTCGTTTGCTCGGAACGTGGCAGTTAAACAGTCGTGAATAACCAAGAGCAGTCGCATAAGACAAAATAATTTAGGGAAATAATAAAATTTTATTTCAAATATAAGTCTCTTACAATTTAAATTTCAAAACTTGAAGACTCAACTACGTCACTATGAAAGAAAAGGAGATGACGCTCTAACAGACTTAGACAAGATAACTAAATAAGAGACACCATGCTAGACTCAAGAAAGATAAAAGACACAGGTTCACTAGTTTTCGAAGCTCGCTTGCACACTTTGTCCCTCCCATGTGATTCTCTGTCTCGCTAGCCACCTGATTACCTGAAAAATATTAGAATAAACTGAGTAAGTGAAAGCTCAGAAGGAATTATATCTCAAGAACAAGCAATTGGTTTAAGTAATTACATCTTTCACATGTAAATGCCGTAAGGCTATGCATGTAGAATTAACCGAGCAAGTGAAACAAAACTAGCAAGAATTTGACAATTTCATGTAAAAACTTTCAAGCAAGAGATATCCAAGAGAGATTTATAGAATATTGGCTATTTCACGCAAGTACTTGCCCATTCTGGGCCACGCTAGTCGAGTCACGCAAGTCAAGTCACGCACGCAAGTAATATCACGAAAGAGAGAGAGAGTGTGGAATGTCAAAGATCAAACTAGTCATGCACTTCGGTGCAATGCCAGACACCGTGATCAATAAACTCCCATGGGCACAAGTACTTTCGGGTGCTCCTCCTAGGACCAGATCGGGCCCTATATGCGCAGCGTTAAAGATAGATCTAGACATCCACGATAGTTCATAGCCAATAAGGAGTTTCACGGACAAGCTTTAATAGAATGATAAGGTAAGATTTTCATGGAATTCAAGGGCAAGGCCCTTGAGTAAGGACAAACTTGCGATAAAATCCACGCGAAGCATAGAAACCATGACATGTCGATAAACTGGGTGGAATTGGCACCTAGATGGGTTGCCATGAATAATTTGAATAGATGACTAACAAGATAGTCACCAATTCAATGGGCACAAAGCAAGCTGAAGAATTGGCACCTAACCATAGGATACCCAATCGCCTAGTGGAATGATCACTCATTCCACTAGCTAAGAGAATTCTCTCATGGGCCAAGAATAGCACCATGAAAGGGCCGGGTTACAACGTTTCTCCAGAGTGACGTGGCATTAAAATGGGCACAAGGTGTTTAAGGTACAACCAGCTCAGTCGGCCTTGAGAGAATCCAAGGCTACGAGGAGACTTACGGGGGTCCCGATGACTAACTTGCTAGTCCGAAGGAACGGAATGTCCAATGGAGAGCTCGTATGTCGCCGAGAGTTGAAGTGTATAACATGAACCAATCATGAAACATGAACTCCATCTACGGACGTGAGATGAGAGTGCCAGAAGACCCGCGATATTGGTCAAAATCAGGAGAAAACGGTGAGAACATGAATGCGTTAATTATAGAATTCATGTCCATCCAATTCGATAATTAACTATAATTAAATAAACTTATTTTATTTGACGCCCGTGGGTGGCGTGATTTATTAATTAGCGTCCTCTTGGAGGGACGTTAATTTTATGATTTTTAACTTAATTTATTTAACAAGAATTCACATTTATATCTATTTAATTGAATAATTTCAAAAACATATATTCAAAGACATATTTATTTATATAAAATAATTTAGAATAAAAGAATATATGATAATTAGGAGAAAAATTCAAGGATTCCAAAAATATATTTTTTATAATTTTATGTTACATAGTTTAATAGATATGGATTTTTAAAGATATACTCACAAGTTATATGTATATATATATATATATATATATATTAAATAATTTGATGACATTCCACGATGCCGTCAAATTCTTTTGACGACATTAAGCTTGTCGTCATTTCAATAAAGTTGTCGATTTTCAAATCTCCTGTTCTCGACGTACACACGTCGGAATCACGCGTTCTATATATCGAAATGACGGGCTCGAAAAACTCTACCTAACTGAACGTTCAAAATAATTTTTTGTTGAGAGATTGGGGATCTTGAGATAGGGGGCACGAAAAATGGTGCAACCACTCAGTACCTCGGTCACCTCCCCAACAATACACTCATAAAATTTCATAGCCAAAAGACGCTCCGGCGATTAGAAACAAGTCGTCAAAAGAAAAAATCTATAACTAACATGTTACATTAACCTTTAGAATTCACCGAGTAACGTGATTTTATACTTTAATTTATTTAAGTTTATAGTAATTAGACCATATTGGGCATGGAAATTTAGGAATAATCATAAGGATTTTAGTCATGTATATTTTGTGATTTTAGATACATGATTACATGGACAAAAATATTTAAACATGTTGTAATTAATTGAAATAAACATGCAAACCGTAGACTATAGAATGCAAACTTGTAATGCAACTTAATTATTATTATCTTGGGCTTCAACTCTTGAGAAAACCTACCTTGACGGATGATTGGGGCGACGGATAGAGAGTTTTAGGAATATAAGCGACACTCGAATAGCAATGACAATCGCAGGAGACAGAAGGAAGAAGACCATGGAGACTTCCCCTTCTTACGTCTGCCAACAGGATGAAGGTGAAGATGCTCACCCCTTCACGTTGCAGTCAGCAGGAAGAAGAGGAAGAAGAACGCAGCAGGAGGAAGAATCCTTCTTCAACTTCTTCACGTCGCAGCAGCAGGAAGAGGGACTCCTTCGTGGCTTGGACGGGCAGCAGGAGGAAGAAAAAGAAGCTGCCGTATGAGGATGGTTGAAGAAAACCTACGCACAATAAGGCCATTCGAGCAGCAGTAGGAAGCACTTCATGTTTGAGGTGGGGGTGGTTTTTATAATGGCAAGGGGTTTCAAAAGCTATGAACAAGAAGGTTTAATGGCCTTCCATGCATCGCCAATTCCTTGATATTTAATCAGCCGCTTGCCTTGGTTTGTGTGAAAAACCTAAAGCTAACATCATGCATGTCGAACATGTACGTGGGTTGGGCTATTGGTTTAATAATAAGAAGCCACTTGTACATATATACATATGCGTTTATATGAGGTTTGACCATTAAAGGAAGTTGCTCTCGTAGAAAAGGCCCATGTAAGTATATATATTTATAAAGGTTCGGTTATCTGAAGGTGGTTGGCCTTTTTATGTCTATATATATATATATATATATATATATATATATATATATATATATTGGCTTGGCCCATTTGCATATATATATGTATATATATATATATATATGGATTTATTCATTTACATGATATAATATATATCTTTATATCTATATACATGTATATGGGCTTGGCCCATTAGATATATATATATATATGTGTGTGTGTGTGTGTTATTCATTTGCCTTGGTATAATATATATACCTTTATATCTATATATATATGGGCTTGAGCTGCTAGGTTATATATATATATATATATATATATATATATATATATATATATATATATATATATATTGTATTAATGGTAGAAGATAATAAAGGTGTTAAAGCCCATTAAGCGTAGAATGCTTTGGGTTGGGTTTGGGCCAATGGAACTTAACATTGATTTCATATTTTTGGGGTTAAGCCTTAATCCTTTATTAAGGCCCATGCCACCTATATATCTATATATATATATATATATATATCTTAGTCCATTTTAGGTATTTATATACTCTTTTAAAAACCCAAATCATTATCTTCAAGGCCCATTAATTATATTCATTAGAATTGTAAATAGTTTTACTCTAAACACATATAGTCCTTATTTCCTATATTTAATTATTTTCCTTGTTAGCTACCATTGTAGTCTCGGGTATCGAAGTCGGGTTTGATCCTATGAAATCTTTATACATATAATTATATTTTAGAATGATAATCTTTCTAAATACTTGAATGATATTTCTCATAGATAAAAGGGAATATTTAATTTCTATTCCTCATTTATTGATTTATGTCTTTATAAGCATTTATCGAAATTTTGGCTAATTTTCCTTTTTTAGCTAATTATCGCTTTTCCTTTTATCGAAATTTAATTCCCATGATAAATACTTATAGTTATTTTATATATTCTTCACTTTAAATTTCTGGGGTGCTACACCCTCCCCCACTTAAAAAGAATTTGGTCCCCAAATTCACACCATCTTCCATTCAACAAGTTATAATTTTATTCATGATACTACACCAGACCATCTCGGGGATAAAGTTTAGTTTGGATGCCTCCATTCTATTTATGTTCCTGCAAGATTAATGGGGAGATTAATTTTGGACTTAGAAATTTCTATAATTAGTAGGAATGGGACTTGAATATTTTATCCATTCTTTAATATATATCCCCAGGCTCTACCATTCTCACGGAATTCCTATAGGATGACCAACAAAGATGACTCAACCTGTGACGACCCAGAGTTCAGGATATCGATATACCGATAACATCGATGCACCGATACCAAGAACTGGGGAAGCCACCCAAGAGGCTGATGAGGCCCCTGAAGGGTTAGTGAAGTTTGTCGAGGGAATGCATAGCGAATTACAATTTGGAACGCGCATATTACAATTAAGCAATAAAATTAACACAAGTGCGGAAGCAATTCAAAAATAACCAGAGTGATAATTATATAACTAGTCCAGAAGCACAAGAGTACTAGTCCAAAAAGTACAACTACGCGGGGCATACCCCGGTGAAAGTACAACAGAGCCTCACAAAGGCGACCCGTCAACTGCTGGCAACTAAGCACGGTCTCCGAGCAACCTCACAAAACACCAGGAGACGGTGGGTGCGGCTCACCTGAAAGGAGAAGGGTGAGTCACAGCCAGACTCAGTAGGGGTCACGCGGCTCCCTACCTCGCGCTAAACAAACATGCATGCGAAGATAAAGGCAATAGGGCATGCATTTAAATAAAGTAATAGGCATTGGCATGAATAACTAATCACAAGAAAGCTGTAAACTCTATCTAAGCAGGTATAACAGCTAACACATGCCAATAATAATTAAATGCAAGTGACTGAAACTAAATCTACCAAACAGGATAAGCCTTAACCAATCCAAGCAGTAGGGAGTAGGACAACCACTGGAGCAGACACTAGATGCGTCCACTGACGACTTACACTACGTCTCAAGCACTCGCAGTCAGTAAAACGACAAGCTGAGCGCATAAGCAGTACCAAACCAAGTGACTAGTCAGAGTGACACTCGTCAGTGTCAGTCCATAGCCTCTGACCACGTGTGCACACACTGACTCTCGCCTGAGCCAGGCCCTCTAGCTAGTTTTCTCCCTTGGTAGGACGCTACCATTGGCCGGGAGCCCACGGAACTAGGTTACAAACCGCGTACGGGAAACACCCCTCCGCTATCCCCAAGCGGGTCGGCACTCAATAGACCTTAGGGCAACAACAGTGGCTCCATTGCAAGGAAAGAAAAGCTACTCTATTGGGATATAGAAACATGCCATTATATAATACAATAGCTAAACATGGCATATTAAATAGCTCGGGAAGCATTAAAACATAAGCCGGCATTCTTTAAAACCAACATGCATGTGACGATCTACCGCCCACGCGCCACAGGTAAGTAACGGTCGTGGGTAGGCACGCTCCATGGGAAGTGACGCGCCAAGACCTGGCCGTTACCACCGCTACCGAGCCCAATAAATCCAAACAAACGGGCATGTAACGCGCCAGCCTACGCGCGTTACATGGCTCTGACGGCCGGCCGACTGGCCGTCAGATCCACCCGAGGATAATTTACAACTAACAGATAAAACTGCATGAAACAGGATGTAACGCATTAGCCTAGGCATGTTACAGCCATCTGGCGGTCGGCCGATAGACCGCCAGAAGAACCGCCTCAACTAGTCAACGAAAGTCAACGAGTAAATAACGGTCGGAACCTGGCCGTTACACTCAATGTAACGCCCCTTCATTAGGCCGTTACATTTAAGTAACGCGTCCATCTAGGACCGCCAGACGTGTGACGGTTCCTGGAAGGACCGTCACACCACCTGGGCCACGGACGGGTTCGGTTTGAAAATCGGTTCCCTCCCGGACGATAGAAATCGTCGGGTAACGACGTAAAAACCTGTTTCCTGTCAAACCATACATCCCAAACAACAATATAACAGCTAAAAACATCACATGCAAAGCCCACAATGCATTAAACTCAAGAATTAAGCTAAAACCCCAAATATGTTAAAAATGAACATTATGCATGCTACGGGGTTCTAATCAAACGAACTAGCTACAGGAATTGATCCTAGCAAGTTCAGAAGTCCATCCCCCTTCCTCTTGCAAGCCGAAACGGCCAGAAACGCCGCATGCACTGAGGAGGGTTCACGGAGCCTTCACACTCCGTCCCGCTCCCACGATCACCGAACCATACCGAAATGGGTACCCACGTGTTCCTCTCGCCACGAGGAATCCACCGGCACCAACCACGCTTCAATCCGACGTCGTCTTGCCTGCTTTCCCTAGGAGAGGGGAGAGGGCGATCGAACGAAGAGAGAGAGAGAGAGCGTGAGAGAAAGAGATCGACGGGGGAGAGAGAGAGGGTGTGAGGGTGAGGGATTAAAAGAAAATAAAATAAAATTATTATATATATAATATAATTATTATATATATTAAAATCTTATTAATTTCTAATAACCCTCAATTAACTCCAAATAAATCCGAGAAAATACCAGGAAAATTCCTAAAAATACAGGAATATAGTCAGAAATTCCAGAACAAATATTAGATCCAAACCACTAAAGATTCACTAAGGCACGGGCCTTACAGTCCCTCCCTCCTAAAAGAAATTTCGCCCCCGAAATTTACAACAACGGAAAAGGAGGAAACTGAGAAAAGACCTATATCTCACTGGAATAAGAAAGGAAAAAGCTGACGCATCTCATCTTCACGTTCCCAAGTGGACTCATTACCAGAGTGACGCTGCTAAGCAACTCTTACCAGAGGGATAACCTTATTTCTCAACCGCTGCTCACGACGGTCTTCAATTCTGATAGGAAACTCTAGCGTAGACAAATCAGCAGTCACCTCGGGCCAAACTGAATCATCAAGAACATGAGAAGCATCTGGCACATATTTCCTCAACTGAGACACGTGGAAGACATCATGAATAGCTTGCATAGCCGCTGGTAGTTGCAAACGATAAGCTACCGGACCCACAGCTTCAAAAATAGGAAACGGGCCAACATATCGCGAACTAAGCTTTCCACGCTTCCCAAACCTGGAAACACCCTTCATCGGAGATACCTTAACAAACACCATATCTCCTGGCTCAAACTGTAGTGGACGTCTGCGCCGATCTGCATAGCTTTTCTGTCGACTCTGGGCTGTCAACAATCTCTGCCTGATCAGACGAACCACATGAGAACACTGATGTACCATGTCCGGTCCTGTCAACAATCTATCCCCAACATCAAACCAGTTCAAGGGAGTACGACAAGTTCGACCATACAACACTTCGTAAGGAGCCATACCAATACTGGAGTGAAAACTATTATTATAAGTAAATTGAACAAGTGGCAAATGTTGACTCCACGAACCTTGCCAGTCAAGGCAACACGATCTCAGCATGTCTTCCAGAGTCTGAATAGTCCTCTCTGACTGTCCATCTGACTATGGGTGATACGCTGAACTGAACGCTAACTCAGTGCCCAAAGCTTTCTGGAAACTACGCTAGAAGCCGGAGGTAAAACGTGGATCATGATCTGACACAAGTGAAACAGGAATTCCATGCAGTGGCACGATCTTCTGCACATAAAGCTCGGCCAACCTCTGCACACTCCAGGCAACTTTAATCGGCAACAATCTGGTAGTTTTAGTCAATCTGTCGACAAGCAACCAGATACCATGAAAACCTTTAGAAGTCCGAGGCAAACCCACCACAAAGTCTGTAGTAATGTGGTCCCATTTCCACATTGGAATCTCTAAAGGCTGAAGTAATCCACCTGGCTTTTGATGTTCGGCTTTAACCTGTTGATAAGTCAAGCACTTAGAAACAAATATAGCCACGTCTTTCTTCATACCTGGCCACCAGAACTACTTTTTCAAATTCTGATACATGTTGGTGACACCTGGGTGAATAGCAAAACGGGAACCATGGGCTTCACTCAGAATCTCATGCCTCAATTCATCAACAGCGGGAACATACCATCTGCCCTGGAAGCTGACGACCAGCTCGTCATCAAATTCCACATCATATCTTGATATAACATGGGCCAAATCAGAATCAGCTTGCTGAGCTTCTTTAATCTGCTGACATAAAGCTGAACCCAAAACCAAGCTAGCACAAACTGCCATCCTCAGATCGGCAGGAATCTCCACGGTGAATGCCTCACTCGGAAGCTGTTCCCACAATTTCCATTCATGAAGCAACAATTGATTGACTTGTACCTTCCTGCTCAGGGCATCAGCCACAACATTCATTTTACCCGGCTGATAGGAGAGTGTAAAGTCATAATCTTTCATGAATTCCATCCATCGCCTCTGCCTGAGATTCAGATCTTTTTGGGAGAATATATACTGTAAACTCTGATGATCAGTAAAAATCTAAAATTTCCCACCATACAGATAATGTCTCCAGATCTTCAAGGCAAAAATAACTGCAGCTAGCTCTAGATCATGCGTGGGATAATTTTCTTCATGCTGTTTCAATTGCCGAGATGCATATGCAATAACCTTACCATGTTGCATCAGCACTGCACCCAAACCCACTCGAGAAGCATCTGTGCAAACAAGAAATCCACCCGAGTCGGAAGGCAAAGTCAACACTGGAGAAGAAGTCAAGAGCCTTTTCAATTCAACAAAGCTCTCCTCACACTGATCCGACCAGACAAAAGGTACATCTTTACGAGTCAGTCTAGTCATCGGTGTTGCAATCTTCACAAAATCCTGGATGAACCTGCGATAATACCCAGCCAAACCTAAAAAGCTTCTAATCTCAGTGATCGTTCTCGGTCTCTGCCAATTCAAAACTCTTTGAATGGTCCACTGCCACTCCATCACCAGAAATCACGTGGCCAAGAAAATGAATTTCCCGAAGCCAGAATTCACACTTACTAAACTTCGCAAAGAGCTCGTGATCTCTCAGAGTCTGCAGAACGATCCTCAAATGCTGTACATGATCTTCATCAGAGGCAGAATATATCAGAATATCATCAACAAAGATCACCACGAACTGATCAAGAAATGGATGAAAAATACGCTACATTAGGTCCATGAAAGCTGCTGGGGCATTAGTCAATCCAAACGGCATTACCAGAAATTGAAAGTGACCATATCGAGTGCTGAAAGTTGTCTTCTCCACATCAGATTCCCGGATCTGCAATTGAAAGTAGCCAGACCGGAGGTCAATTTGTGTAAAGACAATAGCAGACTGTAGCTGAATCAGGTGACTATCAAGAATAAATATCCGCTTCCCAGGATTGATGATTTGTTTTCACAAACAACACTGGGGCACTCCACGGAGAAAAACTGGGGCAAATATAGCCTTTTTCCAGCAATTCAAGTAGCTGTGCTCGCAGTACTTTAAGTTCAGCTAGAGCCATACGGTACGGTGCCTTTGCTAACGGGCATGTACCAGGAATCAGTTCAATCACCATTTCAATCTCTCGCTCTGGAGGCAAGCCTAGCAACTCGTCAGGAAACACATCAGGGAACTCACAGACAACAGGAATATCATAGACATCGGTACTTTAAGTTCAGCTAGAGCCATACGATATGGTGCCTTTGCTAACGGGCATGTACCAGGAATCAGTTCAATCACCATTTCAATCTCTCGCTCTAGAGGCAAGCCTAGCAACTCGTCAGGAAACACATCAGGGAACTCACAGACAACAGGAATATCACAGACATCCCATCGTGGTTTTTCAATAGAAACCACAGAAGCTAAGAATCCCTGGCAACCTGCACTAAGCAACCTATAGGCTCGAATAGCAGAAATAATCATACGAGAAGAACGGGATCAAATACCTTGGAAATGAAAGGCTGATTTCCCTTGGGGCTGAAAATAGACTTTCTTCGATCTGCAGTCAACCACAGCTCCATACTGCTCCAACCAATCCATTCCCAGAATAACATCATAATTTGCCAGCTGCAACGCATACAATCTTGCCGGCAACTAGTGATTATCAATCATCACAGGAGACTCTCCCAAACACAAAGGTGTAACCATGAAATCTCCAGAAGGCAATTCAACAAACATCTCACAAGACATCTCTGATGTCGGCTCCTCAATACATGCCAAGAAAGCCTCAGAAATAAAAGAGTGAGAAGCACCAGAATCAAATAAGACGCGAGCTGAAAGACCATAAAGCATAATCGTACCTTCCACCAAATGGGACGCAACCGCTTCAGCTCTACTCATATGAGAAACTTTGCCTTTCTGCTTCTTCGATCCAGCTGAAGATTGCTGAGAAGACGCCGACGCTTGAGAATAGAACTGTTGTTGAGTTTGAGGTACAGGAGGAGGTCTGAAATGCGGCTGCGGAGGCTGGGAGAACTGAGGAGCTTGCAATTGCTTCGGCCTTAGCGGGCAATCCCGAACCACAAGACCCGGCTGGTCACATCGAAAGCAAACAACAGGCAGAGAACACGGCTGGCCCTTATGATGACCACTGCATCTCCGACACGTCCATGGCTGACTGACAGCTGAACTCTGACGAGTCTGAGAAGAAGGTGCTGTCGGTTGCTGGACTACATCCGTACCGGACGACGGCTGTTGGAAAAACCTCTTTTTCTTCTTGAACTTCTTAAACTTAGTCTTGGAAGGAGAAGAAGCACTGCTAACCTCTGGTTGGACCGAGGGCACACCTGTCACTGGCGGTCGGTAAGCCTGCTGAGACTGCACTACCGGTTGAACTGACCCCGCCTGAGGATACCCACCTGGTCTCACCATCTCCAGCTCAAGTGCCACAGCTGTCTGGCACGCACCATCTAGATCGGCAACACGACTTGCAATCAGGGGCATCTTCAACTCTGGCCTCAAACCTCGCAAGAATTGCTGAGTCTTCAACGCTTCATTTGCCAGCACATGGGGCGCATACTGACCCAATTCCAAGAACTTATTCCGATATTGAAGCACAGTCATACTACCTTGAGTCAGCTCCATAAATTGATACATTTTAGCCATCTGCAAGCAGGCAGGAGCATAGGCACACTCGAAAGCAGCAACAAACTCTGCCCAAGTGATCTGCCGAAGAGGTCTGTAATGAAAAGCAATCTGCCACTCGGCTTTCCACCACGTGATGGCTGTACCTTGGAGTTGAAAAGTGGCAAGCATAACCTTCTCATCTTCAGCGCTCTCTATAGACAGGAACACGCGTTCAATAGCATCCAACCATTGCCTCGTAACCTTTGGATCGGGCTTTCCATCGAAAGCAGGCGGATTGAACATAAGAAATTCTTTCAAAGCCCTGCCTCGACTGCCAGGCACTTCAACCTGAGGAACAACCATCGGCACTGGAGGAGGAACGACTGGAACATTAGGAACAGCGGGAACTACAGGAGGAGGTGCAGAACAACTATCATCCCTGGGCACATCTCAGGGAGCTCGAGGAACTCGAGGAGGTCTTCCTCGACGAGGCGACATCTTGCACTGCCGAAAAATAGAAAGCAACAGAAATCACATCAATCACGCAGAAAACAACCCAAAGCCAGCAATAGACAACACAAAGGACTAGCTCTGGACAAGTTGCAAATCCCAATTCCTTATACAATTCCTCAACTCCGCTCTGATACCAACTGTGACGACCTGGAGTTCAGGATATCGATATACCGATAACATCGATGCACCGATACCAAGAACTGGGGAAGCCACCCAAGAGGCTGATGAGGCCCCTGAAGGGTTAGTGAAGTTTGTCGAGGGAATGCATAGCGAATTGCAATTTGGAACGCGCATATTACAATTAAGCAATAAAATTAACACAAGTGCAGAAGCAATTCAAAAATAACCAGAGTGATAATTATATAACTAGTCCAGAAGCACAAGAGTACTAGTCCAAAAAGTACAACTACGCGGGGCATACCCCGGTGAAAGTACAACAGAGCCTCACAAAGGCGACCCGTCAACTGCTGGCAACTAAGCACGGTCTCCGAGCAACCTCACAAAACACCAGGAGACGGTGGGCGCGGCTCACCTGAAAGGAGAAGGGTGAGTCACAGCCAGACTCAGTAGGGGTCACGCGGCTCCCTACCTCGCACTAAACAAACATGCATGCGAAGATAAAGGCAATAGGGCATGCATTTAAATAAAGTAATAGGCATTGGCATGGATAACTAATCACAAGAAAGCTGTAAACTCTATCTAAGCAGGTATAACAGCTAACACATGCCAATAATTATTAAATGCAAGTGACTGAAACTAAATCTACCAAACAGGATAAGCCTTAACCAATCCAAGCAGTAGGGAGTAGGACAACCACTGGAGCAGAAACTAGATGCGTCCACTGACGACTTACACTGCGTCTCAAGCACTCGCAGTCGGTAAAATGACAAGCTGAGCGCATAAGCAGTACCAAACCAAGTGACTAGTCAGAGTGACACTCGTCAGTGTCAGTCCACAGCCTCTGACCACGTGTGCACACACTGACTCTCGCCTGAGCCAGGCCCTCTAGCTAGTTTTCTCCCTTGGTAGGACGCTACCATTGGCCGGGAGCCCACGGAACTAGGTTACAAACCGCGTACGGGAAACACCCCTCCGCTATCCCCAACCGGGTCGGCACTCAACAGACCTTAGGGCAACAACAGTGGCTCCATTGCAAGGAAAGAAACGCTACTCTATTGGGATATAGAAACATGCCATTATATAATATAATAGCTAAACATGGCATATTAAATAGCTCGGGAAGCATTAAAACATAAGCCGGCATTCTTTAAAACCAACAGGCATGTGACGGTCTATCGCCCATGCGCCACAGGTAAGTAACGGTCGTGGGTAGGCGCGCTACATGGGAAGTGACGCGCCTAGACCTGGCCGTTACCACCACTGCCGAGCCCAATAAATCCAAACAAACGGCCATGTAACGCGCCAGCCTACGCGCGTTACATGGCTCTGGGCCGGCCGACTGGCCGTCAGATCCACCCGAGGATAATTTACAACTAACAGATAAAACTCCATGAAACAGGATGTAACGCATTAGCCTAGGCGCGTTACAGCCATCTGGCGGTCGGCCGATAGACCGCCAGAAGAACCGCCTCAACTAGTCAACGAAAGTCAACGAGTAAATAACGGTCGGAACCTGGCCGTTACACTCAATGTAACGCCCCTTCATTAGGCCGTTACATTTAAGTAACGCGTCCATCTAGGACCGCCAGACGTGTGACGGTTCCTGGAAGGACCGTCACACCGCCTGGGCCACGGACGGGTTCGGTTTGAAAACCGGTTCCCTCCCGGACGATATAAATCGTCGGGTAACGACGTAAAAACCTGTTTCTTGTCAAACCATACATCCCAAACAACAATATAACAGCTAAAAACATCACATGCAAAGCCCACAATGCATTAAACTCAAGAATTAAGCTAAAACCCCAAATATGTTAAAAATGAACATTATGCATGCTACGGGGTTCTAATCAAACGAACTAGCTACAGGAATTGATCCTAACAAGTTCAGAAGTCCATCCCCTACCTCTTGCAAGCCGAAACGGCCGGAAACGCCGCATGCACTGAGGAGGGTTCACGGAGCCTTCACACTCCGTCCCGCTCCCACGATCACCGAACCGTACCGAAATGGGTACCCACGTGTTCCTCTTGCCGTGAGGAATCCACCGGCACCAACCACGCTTCAATCCGACGTCGTCTTGCCTGCTTTCCCTAGGAGAGGGGAGAGGGCGATCGAACGAAGAGAGAGAGAGAGCGTGAGAGAAAGAGATCGACGGGGGAGAGAGAGAGGGTGTGAGGGTGAGGGATTAAAAGAAAATAAAATAAAATTAAAATATATATAATATAATTATTATATATATTAAAATCTTATTAATTTCTAATAACCCTCAAATAACTCCAAATAAATCCGAGACAATACCAAGAAATTCCTAAAAATACAGGAAAATAGTCAAAAATTCCAGAACAAATATTAGATCCAAACCACTAAGGATTCACTAAGGCACGGGCCTTACACAACCTGTCTCTTGGACTTAATGACCTAAGGATTTGAAAGCCGAAGCTCTAATATGACTGACAAGGATACTTGACCTATCACTGGAACCTAATAATTTGAGGATATGAAAGCCGAAGCTCTGATATCACCTCTGTCACGCCCCGAACCGATAGTAGCGGAACATGTCATTTGCTCGGAACGTGGCAGTTAAACAGTCGTGAATAATCAAGAGCAGTCGCATAAGACCAAATAATTTAGGGAAATAATAAAATTTTATTTCAAATATAAGTCTCTTGCAATTTAAATTTCAAAAATTGAAGACTCAACTACGTCACTATGAAAGAAAAGGAGATGACGCTCTAACAGACTTAGACAAGATAACTAAATAAGAGACACCATGCTAGACTCAAGAAAGATAAAAGAAATAGGTTCACTAGTTTTCGAAGCTCGCTTGCACACTTGTCCCTCCCATGTGAGTCTCGGTCTCGCTAGCCACCTGATTACCTGAAAAATATTGGAATAAACTGAGTGAGCGAAAGCTCAGTAGGAATTATATCTCAAGAACAAGCAATTGGTTTAAGTAATTACATCTTTCACATGTAAATGCAGTAAGGCTATGCATGTAGAATTAACCAAGCAAGTGAAACAAAACTAGCATGAATTTGACAATTTCATGTAAAAACGTTCAAGCAAGAGATATTCAAGGGAGATTTATAGAATATTGGCTATTTCACGCAAGTACTTGCCCATTCTGGGCCACGCTAGTCGAGTCACGCAAGTCAAGTCACACATGCAAGTAATATCACGAAAGAGAGAGAGAGAGCGTGGAATGTCAAAGATTAAACTAGTCATGCTCTTCGGTGCAATGCCAGACACCGTGATCAATATAACTCCCATAGGCACAAGTACTTTCGGGTGCTCCTCCCAGGACCAGATCGGGCCCTATATGCGCAGCATTAAAGATAGATCTAGACATCCATGATAGTTCATAGCCAATAAGGAGTTTCAAGAACAAGCTTTAATAGAATGATAAGGTAAGATTTTCATGGAATTCAGGGCAAGGCCCTTGAGTAAGGACAGACTTGCGATAAAATCCACACGAAGCATAGAAACCATAACATGTCGATAAACTTGGTGGAATTGGCACCTAGATGGGTTGCCATGAATAATTTGAATAGATGACTAACAAGATAGTCACCAATTCAATGGGCACGAAGCAAGCTGAAGAATTGGTACCTAACCATAGGATACCCAATTCAATATATCGCCTAGTGGAATGATCACTCATTCCACTAGCTAAGAAAATTCTCTAATGGGCCAAGAATAGCACCATGAAAGGGCCGGGTTACCACGTTTCTCCAGAGTGACGTGGCATTAAAATGGGTACAAGGTGTTTAAGGTACAACCAGCTCAGTCGGCCTTGAGGGAATCCAAGGCTACGAGGAGACTTACGGAGGTCCCGATGACTAACTTGCTAGTCCGAAGGAACGAAATGTCCAACAGAGAGCTCGTATGTCGCCGAGAGTTGAAGTGTATAACGTGAACCAATCATGAAACATGGACTCCATCTACGGACGTGAGATGAGAGTGCCAGAAGACCCGCGGTATGGGTCAAAATCGGGAGAAAATGGTGAGAACATGAATGCGTTAATTATAGAATTCATGTCCATCCAATTCTATAATTCACTATAATTAAATAAACTTATTTTATTTGACACCCGTGGGTAGCGTCATTTATTAATTAGCGTCCTCATGGAGGGACGTTAATTTTATGATTTTTAACTCAATTTATTTAACAAGAATTCACATTTATATCTATTTAATTGAATAATTTCAAAAACATATATTCAAAGACATATTTATTTATATAAAATAATTTAGAAAAAAAGAATATATGATAATTAGGAGAAAAATTCAAGGATTCCAAAAATAAATTTTTTATAATTTTATGTTACATAGTTTAATAGATATGGATTTTTAAATATATAGTCACAAGTTATATGTATATATATATATATATATATATATATATATATATATATATATATATGAATATATATATATATATATATTAAATAATTTGACGACATTCCACGATGCCGTCAAATTCTTTTGACGACATTAATCTTGTCATCATTTCAATAAAGTTGTCGATTTTCAAATCTCCTATTCTCGACGTACACACGTCGAAATCACGCGTTCTATATATCGAAATGACGAGCTCGAAAAACTCTACCTAACTGGACGTTCAAAATAATTTTTCGTTGAGAGATTGGGGATCTTGAGATAGGGGGCACGAAAAATGGTGCAACCACTCTCATTACTTTGGTCACCTCCCCAACAATACACTCAGAAAATTTCATAGCCAAAAGACGCTCCGGCGATTAGAAACAAGTCGTCAAAAGAAAAAATCTATAACTAACATGTTACATTAACCTTTAGAATTCACCGAGTAACCTGATTATATACTTTAATTTATTTAAGTTTATAGTAATTACACCATATTAGGCATGGAAATTTAGGAATAATCATAAGGATTTTAGTCATGTATATTTTATGATTTTAGATACATGATTGCATGGATAAAAATATTTAAACATGTTGTAATTAATTGAAATAAACATGCAAACCATAGACTATAGAATGCAAACATGTAATGCAACTTAATTATTATTATCTTGGGCTTTAATTCTTGAGAAAACCTACCTTGACGGATGATTGGGGCGACGGACAGAGAGTTTGAGGAATATAAGCGGCACTCGAATAGCAATGACAATCGCAGGAGACAGAAGGAAGAAGATGATGGAGGCTTCCCCTTCTCACGTTTGCCAACAGGATGAAGGTGAAGATGCTCGCCCCTTCACGTTGCAGTCAGCAGGAAGAAGAGGAAGAAGAACGCAGCAGGAGGAAGAAGCCTTCTTCAACTTCTTCACGTCGCAGCAGCAGGAAGAGGGACTCCTTCGTGGCTTGGACGGGCAGTAGGAGGAAGAAAATGAAGCTGTCGTATGAGGATGGTTGAAGAAAACCTATGCACAATAAGGCCCTTCGAGCAGTAGTAGGAAGCACTTCATGTTTGAGGTGGGGGTTGTTTTTATAATGGCAAGGGGTTTCAAAAGCTATGAACAGGAAGGTTTAATGGCCTTCCATGCATCGCCAATTCCTTGCTATTTAATCAGCCGCTTGATGCGGGACGGATGACGATCGGGCTAAGACCTACGACGGACTCGAAGTGCGGCCAGCACTAGCATACTAAGGCAAGCCGGGCGGCTGACCACCGTGGTATTATCCGGGTGGAGACATCTCTCAACAGCAACTCTCTTGAGCTCGACGATCATCCCTTGCGAGGGAAACGTGGGGATCGCGGCGATTAAGAAACCACCGTCGCCTAGGGTGCTAATTCGCACTCGGTGCTCGATTGGAGCTACGGAACGGGCACTCACAACTCACAATCGCGGTGAAATTTGGAACTAGCTAACGGCCCTAATCTCACAAACGCAGTATTATAGAAAGCATACTAAACAGCAAATGCAAGGATCGGAACGAGCACGTACCTCCACGACTAGTCGTGGGGAAGAATTCTCGGCCGATTTCCGAACAACCCCAATACACACAAGATTAACTTTACAATTTTAGAAGCTTGGCCCACTCCACACAGGGAGGTATCAGGCTACAATCAATAACTTTGGGGTTGTTGGAACTCGGGTTGACGGGCCACACTCGCAGGAGGCGAGGAATGCGTGCCGGAGCCGCTCGGGTACGCCAACGGGAAGCCGACCCGGTTCTGCCCGCGCTGGTCACCCTCCGTAGCGAGCTTACGGAGGTTGGTACGACCAGATCTGATGCCCGATTGGAGCGCCGTTTGTTGGAGAATGTCGGCAACTGGATGTAGTATCTTCACTCCGAAGGGCATGATCAGATGCTTTCAGATCTGGGCGCAGCGATGACACTTCTCAGGTTCTAGTTTTGTGCTCACAGACTAGCAGCGACACGGTAAAAATATGAAATAATGGTTGCCGATGTCAGATCGGGGCGTTCTTTGTAGGAGAACGTCGGAGACGCCCTGAGGAAGAAATACTCTGAAGACCTCTCACACGGATCTTGGCCGGATGAAGGTGGGGCAGGCTCTGAAAGTTGACTCAGATCTCAGCCGGACCTGCTCAGACCAGCCCGCGTGATCCCACGAGATCTGTCGTCACGATCAGCACCGGTCACGGATCGAGGCGAAACTAGCGGCAACACGAAGATGACTTGAAATACTACGATTGATCTTTAGAAACTAACTTCTGATGGTGTCTGGGTTGGGCTCCAGGAATTAAAACACAGACATCTTCAATTCTGGGCAGCATTCAGGAACCGATCTGCGTGACTCCACGAGAAAAATCGTCACTATTGCTCACGAACTCGGATCGACACAAAACCAAATCTGAATCCTTTCTAACTCGTAGTAGTATCAAGGATAAATCAAGTGAAGCTAGAAGATAAGAGGAAAAGAGGGGTAGATGGTCGAGTCTCACGACCTGAATACTTACCAGTCACAGGACAGGGTTGGGAGTCACACCCAAGGAAGAAGAAGTGAATCACTCACTTAATGCAATTTCTCACAAAATCTTTTCATTAACCTTTAAACACACATCGTACAAGCCTTTAAATAGGCATTACAAGACGTATAGAGTGGAGGGGGCTGTGTGGGATACACAATGAGAGAGGGGGGGAACCCATTACAATGTGATAGTGAAAGGGGGGGGGGACAAGGGGCAATGGTGGCTCACCTAACTTTGAATTTCTTATAAAATGTTAGGTGGCAGCCATTGGAAAATTGACCAGCAGCCTTCTAATACCCCATGTGGTAATTGGAGAAGAAAACAAATCAACCATCTAGCCTAATAAGCCAAAAAATGGGGCGCCCCCTTCTTGGGCCTAGAATGGGCCACTTGGTGGTCTTGGCTTAAGCCCACCTATCCACTCTAGCTTAAGGCCCTTTCCATCTTGAGAACCCAATAGTAAAAGAAGCCCATTCTAGTATGAGGCCTCTCCCACTTAGAGAGCCCATGTAGGAAGGGAGCCCATTTGGGCCTTGCTAGGCTAATGGGTTCTTCATATTAGTCCAAGGCCTTTCCTTTCTTATGGAATGCTTAAGGGCCTTTAACCAATTGGCCTTTTAAGGGTCTAGCAACCAACCCAATATGAAAACCCATGTATAATCTTCAATACAAGCCCAAATTTAATGCAAAAAGTGTCCAAATTGAAGCCAAATTATCCCCAATTCGATGGGAAGCCGATGTAGTCCACTTGGCGCTCCGCGTATGGCACCGTCGGTTCGCCGACGTGTCACGTGATCGTCCTGGTGTCCGCACCACCGCTTGCCGTGGTTTGTGTGGAAAACCTAAAGCTAACATCATGCACGTCAAACATGTACGTGGGTTGGGCTATTGGTTTAATAATAAGAAGCCACTTGTACATATATACATATGCGTTTATATGAGGTTTGACCATTAAAGGAAGTTGCTCTCGTAGGAAAGGCCCATGTAAGTATATATATTTATAAAGGTTCGGTTATCTGAAGGTGGTTGGCCTTTTTATGTCTATATATATATATATATTGGCTTGGCCCATTTGAATATGTATATATATATATATATATGGATTTATTCATTTACATGATATAATATATATCTTTATATCTATATACATGTATATGGGCTTAGCCCATTAGATATATATATGTGTGTGTGTGTGTGTTATTCATTTGCCTTGGTATAATATATATACCTTTGTATCTATATATATATGGGCTTGAGCTGCTAGGTTATATATATATATATATATATATATATATATATATATATATATATATATATATATTGTATTAATGGTAGAAGATAATAAATGTGTTAAAGCCCATTAAGCGTAGAATGCTTTGGGTTGGGTTTGGGCCAATGGAACTTAACATTGATTTCATGTTTTTAAGGTTAAGCCTTAATCCTTTATTAAGGCCCATGCCACCTATATATCTATATATATATATATCTTAGCCCATTTTAGGTATTTATATACTCTTTTAAAAACCCAAATCATTATCTTCAAGGCCCATTAATTATATTCATTAGAATTGTAAATAGTTTTACTCTAAACACATATAGTCCTTATTTCCTATATTTAATTATTTTCCTTGTTAGCTACCATTGTAGTCTCGGGTATCGAAGTCGGGTTTGATCCTATGAAATATTTATACATATAATTATATTTTGGAATGATATTCCTTCTAAATACTTGAATGATATTTCTCATAGACAAAAGGGAATATTTAATTTCTATTCCTCATTTATTTATTTATGTCTTTATAAGCATTTATCAAAATTTTGGCTAATTTTCCCTTTTTATCTAATTATCACTTTTCCTTTTATCGAAATTTAATTCCCATGACAAATACTTATAGTTATTTTATCTATTCTTCACTTTAAATTTCTGGGGTGCTACACCCTCCCCCACTTAAAAAAAAATTGGTCCCCCAATTCACACCATCTTCCATTCAACTAGTTATTATTTTATTCATGATACTACACCAGACCATCTCGGGGATAAAGTTTAGTTTGGATGCCTCCATTCTATTTATGTTCCTGCAAGATTAATGGGGAGATTAATTTTGGACTTAGAAATTTCTATAATTAGTAGGAATGGGACTTTAATATTTTATCCATTCTTTATAATATATCCCCAGGCTCTACCCATTCTCACGGAATTCCTATAGGATGACCAATAAAGATGACTCAACCTGTCTCTTGGACTTAATGACCTAAGGATTTGAAAGCCGAAGCTCTGATATGACTGACAAGGATACTTGACCTATCACTGGAACCTAATAATTGGAGGATATGAAAGTCGAAGCTCTGATACCACCTCTGTCACGCCACGAACCGATAGCAGCGGAACGTGTCGTTTGCTCGGAACGTGGCAGTTAAACAGTCATGAATAATCAAGAGCAGTCGCATAAGGCCAAATAATTTAGGGAAATAATAAAATTTTATTTCAAATATAAGTCTCTTACAATTTAAATTTCAAAACTTGAAGACTCAACTACGTCACTATGAAAGAAAAGGAGATGACACTCTAACAGACTTGGACAAGATAACTAAATAAGAGACACCATGCTAGACTCAAGAAAGATAAAAGACACAAGTTCACTAGTTTTCGAAGCTCGCTTGCACACTTGTCCCTCCCATGTGAGTCTCGGTCTCGCTAGCCACCTGATTTCCTGAAAAATATTGGAATAAACTGAGTGAGCGAAAGCTCAGTAGGAATTATATCTCAAGAACAAGCAATTGGTTTAAGTAATTACATCTTTCACATGTAAATGCAGTAAGGCTATGCATGTAGAATTAACCGAGCAAGTGAAACAAAACTAGCAAGAATTTGACAATTTCATGTAAAAACTTTCAAGCAAGAGATATCCAAGAGAGATTTATAGAATATTGGCTATTTCACGTAAGTACTTGCCCATTCTGGGCCACGCTAGTCGAGTCACGCAAGTCAAGTCACGCACGCAAGTAATATCACGAAAGAGAGAGAGAGTGTGGAATGTCAAAGATCAAACTAGTCATGCACTTCGGTGCAATGTCAGACACTGTGATCAATATAACTCCCATGGACACAAGTACTTTCGGGTGCTCCTCGCAGGACCAGATCGGGCCCTATATGCGCAGCATTAAAGATAGATCTAGACATCCACGATAGTTCATAGCCAATAAGAAGTTTCAAGAACAAGATTTAATAGAATGATAAGGTAAGATTTTCATAGAATTCAAGGGCAAGGCCCTTGAGTAAGGACAGACTTGCAATAAAATCCACGTGAAGCATAGAAACCATGACATGTCGATAAACTGGGTGGAATTGGCACCTAGATGGGTTGCCATGAATAATTTGAATAGATGACTAACAAGATAGTCACCAATTCAATGGGCATGAAGCAAGCTGAAGAATTGGCACCTAATCATAGGATACCCAATTCAATATATCGCCTAGTGGAATGATCACTCATTCCACTAGCTAAGAGAATTCTCTCATGTGCCAAGAATAGCACCATGAAAGGGCCGGGTTACCACGTTTCTCCAGAGTGACGTGGCATTAAAATGGGTACAAGGTGTTTAAGGTACAACCAGCTCAGTCGGCCTTGAGGGAATCCAAGGCTACGAGGAGACTTACGGAGGTCCCGATGACTAACTTGCTAGTCCGAAGGAACAAAATGTCCAACAGAGAGCTCATATGTCGCCGGGAGTTGAAGTGTATAACGTGAACCAATCATGAAAGAGGGACTCCATCTACGGGCGTGAGATGAGAGTGCCAGAAGACCCGCGGTATGGGTCAAAATCGGGAGAAAACGGTGAGAACATGAATGCGTTAATTATACAATTCATGTCCATCCAATTTTATAATTAACTATAATTAAATAAACTTATTTTAGTTGATGCCCGTGGGTGGCTTCATTTATTAATTAGCGTCCTCTTGGAGGGACGTTAATTTTATGGTTTTTAACTTAATTTATTTAACAAGAATTCACATTTATATCTATTTAATTGAATAATTTCAAAAACATATATTCATAGACATAATTATTTATATAAAATAATTTAAAAAAAAGAATATATGATAATTAGGAGAAAAATTCAAGGATTCCAAAAATATATTTTTTATAATTTTATGTTACATAGTTTAATAGATATTGATTTTTAAAGATATAGTCACAAGTTATATGTATATATATATATATTTATATATATATATATTAAATAATTTGACGACATTCCACGATGCCCTCAAATTCTTTTGGCGACATTAAGCTTGTCATCATTTCAATAAAGTTTTCGATTTTTAAATCTCCTGTTCTCGACGTACACACGTCGGAATCACGCGTTCTATATATCGAAATGACGGGCTCGAAAAACTCTACCTAACTGGACGTTCAAAATAATTTTTCGTTGAGAGATTGGGGATCTTGAGATAGGGGGGCACAAAAAATGGTGCAACCACTCTCACTACCGCGGTCACCTCCCCAACAAGACACTCATAAAATTTCATAGCCAAAAGACGCTCCGGCGATTAGAAACAAGTCATCGAAAGAAAAAATCTATAACTATCATGTTACATTAACCTTTAGAATTCACCGAGTAACCTGATTATATATTTTAATTTATTTAAGTTTATAGTAATTACACCATATTGGGCATGGAACTTTAGGAATAATCATAAGGATTTTAGTAACGTATATTTTGTGATTTTAGATACATGATTGCATGGATAAAAATATTTAAACATGTTGTAATTAATTGAAATAAACATGCAAACCGTAGACTATAGAATGCAAACATGTAATGCAACTTAATTATTCTTATCTTGGGCTTCAATTCTTGAGAAAACCTACCTTGACGGATGATTGGGGCGACGGACAGAGAGTTTGAAGAATATAAGCGGCACTCGAATAGCAATGACAATCGCATGAGACAGAAGGAAGAAGATGATGGAGGCTTCCCCTTCTCACGTCTGCCAATAGGATGAAGGTGAAGATGCTCGCCCCTTCACGTTGCAGTCAACAAGAAGAAGAGGAAGAAGAACGAAGCAGGAGGAAGAAGCCTTCTTCAACTTCTTCACGTTGTCGTAGCAGGAAGAGGGACTCCTTCGTGGCTTGGACGGTCAGCAGGAGGAAGAAAAAGAAGCTGCCGTATGAGGATGGTTGAAGAAACCTACGCACAATAAGGCCATTCGAGCAGCAGTAGGACGCACTTCATGTTTGAGGTGGGGGTGGTTTTTATAATGGCAAGGGGTTTCAAAAGCTATGAACAGGAAGGTTTAGTGGCCTTCCATGCATCGCCAATTCCTTGCTATTTAATCAGCCGCTTGCCTTGGTTTGTGTGGAAAACCTAAAGCTAACATCATGCACGTCGAACATGTCCATGGGTTGGGCTATTGGTTTAATAATAAGAAGCCACTTATACATATATACATATATGTTTATATGAGATTTGACCATTAAAGGAAGTTGCTCTCGTAGGAAAGGCCCATGTAAGTATATATATTTATAAAGGTTCGATTATCTAAGGTGGTTGGCCTTTTTATGTCTATATATATATATATATTGGCTTGGCCCATTTGAATATATATATGTATATATATATATATATGGATTTATTCATTTACATGATATAATATATATCTTTATATCTATATTCATGTATATGGGCTTAGCCCATTAGATATATATATGTGTGTGTGTGTGTGTTATTCATTTGCCTTGGTATAATATATATACCTTTGTATCTATATATATATGGGCTTGAGCTGCTAGGTTATATATATATATATATATATATATATATATATATATATATATATATATATATATTGTATTAATGGTAGAAGATAATAAATGTGTTAAAGCCCATTAAGCGTAGAATGCTTTGGGTTGGGTTTGGGCCAATGGAACTTAACATTGATTTCATGTTTTTAGGGTTAAGCCTTTATCCTTTATTAAGGCCCATGCCACCTATATATCTATATATCTATATATATATATATATCTTAGCCCATTTTAGGTATTTATATACTCTTTTAAAAACCCAAATCATTATCTTCAAGGCCCATTAATTATATTCATTAGAATTATAAATAGTTTTACTGTAAACATATATAGTCCTTATTTCCTATATTTAATTATTTTCCTTGTTAGCTACCATTGTAGTCACGGGTATCGAAGTCAGGTTTGATCCTATGAAATCTTTATACATATAATTATATTTTGGAATGATATTCCTTCTAAATACTTGAATGATATTTCTCATAGATAAAAGGGAATATTTAATTTCTATTCCTCATTTATTTATTCATGTCTTTATAAGCATTTATCAAAATTTTGGCTAATTTTCCTTTTTTAGCTAATTATCACTTTTCCTTTTATCGAAATTTAATTCCCATGACAAATACTTATAGTTATTTTATCTATTCTTCACTTTAAATTTGTGGGGTGCTACACTCTCCCCCACTTAGAAAGAATTTGGTCCCCAAATTCACACCATCTTCCATTCAACTAGTTATTATTTTATTCATGATACTACACCAGACCATCTCGGGGATAAAGTTTAGTTTGGATGCCTCCATTCTATTTATGTTCCTGCAAGATTAATGGGGAGATTAATTTTGGACTTAGAAATTTCTATAATTAGTAGGAATGGGGCTTGAATATTTTATCCATTCTTTATAATATATCCCCAGGCTCTACCCATTCTCACGAATTCCTATAGGATGACCAACAAAGATGACTCAACCTGTCTCTTGGACTTAATGACCTAAGGATTTGAAAGCCGAAGCTCTGATATGACTGACAAGGATACTTGACCTATCACTGGAACCTAATAATTGGAGGATATGAAAGCCGAAGCTCTGATACCACCTCTGTCACGCCCCGAACCGATAGTAGCGGAACGTGTCGTTTGCTCGGAACGTGACAGTTAAACAGTCGTGAATAATCAAGAGCAGTCGCATAAGATCAAATAATTTAGGGAAATAATAAAATTTTATTTCAAATATAAGTCTCTTACAATTTAAATTTCAAAACTTGAAGACTCAACTACGTCACTAAGAAAGAAAAGGAGATGACGCTCTAACAGACTTAGATAAGATAACTAAATAAGAGACACCATGCTAGACTCAACAAAGATAAAAGACACAGGTTCACTAGTTTTCGAAGCTCGCTTGCACACTTGTCCCTCCCATGTGAGTCTCGGTCTCGCTAGCCACCTGATTACCTGAAAAATATTGGAATAAACTGAGTGAGCGAAAGCTCAGTAGGAATTATATCTCAAGAACAAGCAATTAGTTTAAGTAATTACATCTTTAACATGTAAATGCAGTAAGGCTATGCATGTAGAATTAACCGAGCAAGTGAAACAAAACTAGCAAGAATTTGACAATTTCATGTAAAAACTTTCAAGCAAGAGATATCCAAGAGAGATTTATAGAATATTGGCTATTTCACGCAAGTATTTGCCCATTCTGGGCCACGCTAGTCGAGTCACGCACGCAAGTAATATCACGAAAGAGAGAGAGAGTGCGGAATGTCAAAGATCAAACTAGTCATGCACTTCGGTGTAATGCCAGACATCGTGATCAATATAACTCCCATGGACACAAGTACTTTCGGGTGCTCCTCCTAGGACCAGATCGGGCCCTATATGCGCAGCATTAAAGATAGATCTAGACATCCACGATAGTTCATAGCCAATAAGGAGTTTCAAGAACAAGCTTTAATAGAATGATAAGGTAGGATTTTCATGGAATTCAAGGGCAAGGCCCTTGAGTAAGGACAGACTTGCGATAAAATCCACGCGAAGCATAGAAACCATGACATGACGATAAACTCGGTGGAATTGGCACCTAGATGGGTTGCCATGAATAATTTGAATAGATGACTAACAAGATAGTCACCAATTCAATGGGCACGAAGCAAGCTAAAGAATTGGCACCTAACCATAGGATACCCAATTCAATATATCGCCTAGTGGAATGATCACTCATTCCACTAGCTAAGAGAATTCTCTCATGGGCCAAGAATAGCACCATGAAAGGGCTGGGTTACCACGTTTCTCCAGAGTGACGTGGCATTAAACTGGGTACAAGGTGTTTAAGGTACAACCAGCTCAGTCGGCCTTGAGGGAATCCAAGGCTACGAGGAGACTTATGTGTTGTGCCCCTGTGATTTTGATGATTGGTTTTGATGTGAGTTAAGCACTGTGAGTCACCATGTGATATTCAGTCATTTTTGTCATTCTGATGTTCAGTCAGTTTATCAGAGCATAAAGCATTGCATTGCTATTCAGTCAGTTTATCACATCTAAAGCATTGCATTTGATGTTCAGTCATGTTATCTGTTGCATAAAGCATTCATATACATATACATCAGTTGCTTTACTCTGCTTGTGAAAGTCGGTACAGGCTAAACATCCATGCATCATCACACTCAGCATAGTCTGGACAGAAGTGGGTCTATACATTGCATGCATTTACATAGTCTGCACATTAGCATCACGCAGCAAGTATGTACATCGCCTTGTGTAGGCATGACAAGTCCACACACTGCATTGCATGCGAGACTTCAAAGTCTGCACATTACACAGCTGCAAGCACTTCAAAGTCTACACACTGCATAGCATGCAGGCATTCGAAGTGTGTACATTGCATAGCAAGCAGGCATTCGAAGTGTGTACATTGCATAGCATGCAGGCGGTCGAAGTGCGTACATTGCATAGCATGCAGGCGGTCTAAGTCTGTACATTGGCCTAGTGTCGCAACACTAAGTCTGTACATCCACCGTCTCAGTTAAGCTTCAAAGTCTATACATAGTTCTGCATCTTATGCATCGTCTCACTCGAAGTCTGTACAGTCTGGCAGCGTCTCATGCATCGTTTAGCAAGTCTGTACATCGCTCACTTGTTTGTTCATCAAGTCTACACATTGCATTGTCTCATGTGAAGTCTGTACAACACTCGCCATCATGCTACTGTTAAGTCTGTACATTGGGCAAGTCTACACATCGTCACTCTGCATTCAAGTCTGTACAGTGTCTCACATCGGCCCTGTAGCTTGCTTAGCTCAAGTCTATACATCGGCCCTGTAGCTTGCTTAGCTCAAGTCTATACATCGGCCCTGTAGCTTGCTTAGCTCAAGTCTATACAGCCTTTGCATAGCATGCTAAGTCTATACAGCCTTTGCATATGCATAGTCTATACATTGCTCATGCATCTTTACTTAAAGTCTATACATCTGTTTGCTCCTTTAGCTGCACACATTATAGCAAGTCTAGACATTGTCTATCATGCACGTAATAAAGTATGTACATTCTTATTGCTGCATACATCAACTCCATACATCATTTTCTCACGTGAAGACTAAGTTTATACATGGTATAATGACTACATATGTGAAGTCTATACATGCATACTTCACACTCAAAAAGTGTGTACATGCCTCTGCATTGCATATGTGAAGTCTATACATGCTATAGCTTCGCATTCACAAAGTGTGTACACGCAACTGCATTGCATACATGAAGTCTGAACATTGCTTCAGCGTTGCCTTCAGCCAAGTCCATACATCGACTGGCAGCCTTCAGCAAAGTCTGAACATTGTATCATTATGCATGCATTGCTTTCATCAAGTCTATACACTTTCTTGTTGCATGTCTGTACATTCGATTGCTTCATGTCTCACACACAAATCTGCACATTACTTGACAGCATGTCATAGCCTTGCATAAAAAAGTCTGTACACTGCATCTGGCAGTCTGCACAGTAAGTCTATACAACGTCCCACGTCAATACTGCAATGTCTATACATCGCTGGCAGCCAGCACTGCAATGTCTATACATTGCGTCCCACAGCCTGCACAGCATGTCTATACAACGTCCAGCTGCCTGCCGCAAAGTCTGTACATTGCGTCCCACTGTACGCAGCAAGTCTATACATCGCTGGCAGCCTGCACGCTAAGTCTGTACATTGCATGCACACTGCATTGTTAAGTCTATACATTACTGCTTGATTGAACTATGTATAGCCTGTGTTGATTCTGCTGATCGACTGAACTCTTCATTAAACCTGTAGAGTCTGGGCACGTGATCCGAGGCTGGCACCTGGCACGTGATCCAAGATGCTGAGAAGCCGCCACGTGGACTGAAGCTAGGGCGGGAATCGTGGAGAGCATTAGCCCTGCACATGCCCTAGCCGCTGCTGCTATAAATGCGAAGCTTCTTCCTCAGAAGAAGACTGATCGAAAAGAGGAGAGTGTGATAGAAGAAGGTGAGAGCAGCAGAGAAGCAGAAGAAGAAGAAGAAGAAAAAGAAGAGTGACAGAGTGAGAGAAGCATCAGAAGAAAAAGAGAGAGAGATAGAGCTCGTGAGGATTAAGAGAAAAAGAAAGATAGTGAGAGAGAAGAGAAGAGGAAGAGAGCTTACCTGAAGATCATTCCTACTGGAAGTTGGATCAGATCCATTCCAGTCAGCTCCTGCGAGAGCCACATTATGATTTCATTTTCCAGCTTTCTGATTGATGTACTTTTCGTTTGTTGTTTTTCTTTTTAACTGTGATCATTGTTCTTCCGACTCTCTGGATTGAGGTCGGGTTCCTCCTGTGGACTCAGGAGAAGGGAGATCTGATCTTCGGTTTGCTGGTGACTGTGTGTCAACAGTGGTTCCCTCCTGGTCTGGAGGAAGAGAGGTCTGTGACCTCTGGTTTGCTGGTGATGGGGAGTCACTGGTGGGTTCCCTCCTGGTCTGGAGGAAGAGAGACCTAGTCTCTGGTTCCAAGTGGCTGGGAGCCACTTGGGGTGTCCCTCCGGTTTGGAGGAAGAGGGGAGGTTGTTCCCCTAGTCAAGCTGTTTGGCAGCACCTGTTGCAGACTGAGTCTGCGGTTTCTAGCATGTGCTAGTGGAAGCCTCACTCTGGTTGGGAGTGAGGGGTGGACATAGGTCTGTGGACCGAACCACCTAAAAAATTATCTGTGCAGTGGTTTGATTGCCTTGCTTTGCTTCCGCTAGATGATTGCTTAGGCGCGCTCCTTGTGTTTGTTCATTAGTTCAATTGAATTAGTTTTATTCTAGGACTGTGTCTAGCATCCAGGTTTTAATTTGGGCATTATTGGTAGAGGGATACATTCACCCCCCCTCTGTATCCAGGCCTAGCACCCTATCAATTGGTATCAGAGCGGTGTCTGTATAGAAGGTCCAACGACCTGCAGATCTGATCCTGCAGTCTTAGGTGCTAATTTACTTTTGGTGCATCAATATTCCTGTTGCATTAAATGTGATCTGTTTCCGTGGGTGATCCACCAGTTTTCAACAGCTCCAATTTTAATGTACGGTTTGTCAGTCTGAAAAATTATGCTATATCAGTTAATCCTGATCTGTGGAAGTTAATTTCACACGGTCCTCATAAATTACCAAAGAAAAAGTTCAAATGGACTGACAGTCACAGATCAATGTATGAAGAGAATCAGATAGCTATGAATCTAATGAAGGCCGCTACTAATAAGGCTTTACATTCTTGCTTTCATGATTGCAGCTCTGCTAAAGACATTCTAGATATGCTGAAGCGAGCTCAGAAGAGAAGTGAGGACAACTGCATGATGGCTAACAGAAGCAATCAAAGTGGCAGCCAAAATGAAGAAGATGATTATGAAGAGGTAAATCCCTTCGAGAACTTTTCATTAGATGATTGGATTGCTGCTTATGATGAATTGCAAGAATCTTATGATCAGTTAAGAAAACAATACAAACATTTGAAGAAGAATAGTAGATCAGACAGTTTGAATTCTCCATGTAAAAATTGTGCTGAACTGAAAAATGTTCATGATGCTTGTATGTCTGATATTCAAATGTTGAAGAAACAAATTTCATTGCTGAAAACTGAGAATCAAGATCATGTAAAAGAAATCTCTGAACTTGAGAAGAAGCTTAGCCTAACTTGTCATGATTCTGTTCAGAGTAAAGAATTGATGAAAAATTTCGAAAGTGTGAACTCAGATTTAGACAAGCTGAAGTCTGAAAAAGATTCCCTCAGAAAATTCTCCAAAGAAAATGAAGAAAAATTAGAGAAACTTAAACGAGAGAATGATTTGCTGATTGAGAAATTTGAAGCCATAAAATCTGTAAACATGGAGTTACAGAAAAAGGATGAAAAATAACAAAGAGAAATGAAGGAAATTGAAAATAGAGGAAAGTATGAAGTCAATTCAGAAGATCAGCTTCTAATAAATGAATTGGTTCAAAATGATAAGCTTAAAGAAGAAATTGAAAAATTGAAGCTGTTAAACAGTGGCATGTCTGAAAGACTTCTTACATTGGAGAAAGGAAAAATGATCTGTACAAATGATACTGAAAAAGAAGATGATCTGAGAAAGGAGATCGAAGAATACAAAATTGCCAACAAGGTTTTGAATGAAGCTGTCAATTGCAGTGAACAAGAGACTGTAAGTTTTGAGTTACATATTGCCTCTCTAGAATATGAAATCCTAGACTTGAGGAAATCTTTGTCTAAATTTGTTGATGGATAAGAAAATCTGGACAGGTTGTTAGGAGTTAAGGTCAATACTCAAAAGGAAGGGTTAGGCTACAACAATGTCAATAAAAAGGCTTTCAAAAACAAGCTAATGACATCTTTTATCAAAGCATCAGATGTAGCCACCACCTCAGAAAATAAACAACCAAATGTTCAGAAGAATCAGAAACAAACTGGAAAAATAGAAAAGGTCAGTCATGTGAAGAAAGGATTGAATCACATTAAAAATGTGCATGCTGTAAAACACACTGATACACCTAGACATGCACACAAAAGGGAAATCATGAAATGTCCTTACTGTCACAAGATTGGCCACTTGATGCATGAATGTAACTTAATGAAATCAGATGATCTGAAAGCTAGAGAAATGCATGGTAGGGATTCGCAGGTCAAGTTCCCTGTCCCTCAGAAAAAGAGTGTCACATGTTCTAATTGTGATAAAGTAGGACACACTACTGCTCATTGCTGGTTTGTAAGTGGTAAGAAAAAATCATGCTCATATCATACAAAATACTTTACAAATCAGCATGTTTTTAATAAGAACAAATCTGTTTCAAAGAACCAGCACATCATCTATTTTAACTGCAACAAAACTGGTCACAAGGCCTCTGAATGCTGGTCAGGTTCTTTTAGAAGAAATTCTCTCAATTGCTCTCACTGTAGAAAGCATGGCCATACAGTCAAGGACTGTTGGCATATTCAGCGTAGGAATGAGAATTTCAAACATGCTAAATTCTCTACAAATAGAAATGATTTTGGAGGGAATAAATTTGTATTTAGAAGAAAGATTTCTACATGTTTTGAGTGTGGGAAAAATGGCCATACAGTCAAGGACTGTTGACATATTCAGAAGAATTCTGTTAACTCCCATGCCGTCAAATTCCCTGTAAAATAATTTGTAAAACTTTCATGCTATAACTGTGGAAAGCCAGGTCATAGGGCTGCAACCTGTTGGCTGGCAGGATACCAAAGCAAGACTAGTTTTGGTAAACAGAATTTTAATTCTGTTAACAAAAATTTTCATGCATATGCACATAGAATTCATGCTAATAAGAATGTGCATAAATCAAATCAGAAATCTGCTGCTTCTTGCCATCATTATGGCAAATATGGACATTTGTTGGATGGTTATCCTCTGATGAAATTTGATGATCATCAAGTTAAAAATGTGCTGAGAAAACCTGCTAGGAGTGATACTGTCATGTCAGGACCCAAGACTTCTTGGGTGCCTATTTGTGCAAAATAATTTGCTAACTTGCAGGTGTGCCTTGGAAGCTGATTAATAAAGAGGGGATTAATCCAAGGCACTCAAGAATGAAAACTCCTTCCTGAACTTTTCAAGTAAATTTCTTGCACTTCCTATTTTTAGTTTTACTGCATAGCACATTAAATCTGTTTTCGCATATTCATTCATCATCTGTCATTTGCATTATTTTCTGATCATGCACTTGTTGAGTGTTCTGTGCAAATATGAGATTAAAAGGGTTGTCTGCATCTGATGCATACATATGCCAATTGCAGTTGTTTGATAATTGTTGATATGCATAATCTCTGAAAACAAATTGCATTCTGAAAAATCTGAAAAGCTGAAATTTGATCCATGCATGCTGCCCATGTTGAATTATCATGCATGACCACTATGGTATATCCAAGAGTAAGCTACCAATAGGTAGGAAAATCTATCTGGAGGTTCTTACTATGTGTGAGGTGGTCTTTTAGACCAAGTGCTCCGCCTAGTACCATGGGTCATTTTGCTTAGTAGGGCAGTCTGAATGAGCATGAGTCACATTGTCATATGTTCAGTCTTCATGGCAAACATTACATGTCTTTGCATACATGTAGTTTATTGCATTGCATTTCATTGAAAAATGCCAAAAAGAGTGATTGAATGCATATTGTCAGGGGGAGTCATTGCATAACATACAGATTGTCAAATGCATACACTTAGGTCAAAATTCATTGCATGTTAATCTTAAAAATCCTGAAGCATGCCTGACCTCTTGATATATTGCTTGATGTGCATAACCTTTTCCTCATTGATTTTAATTGACAAACCTTGATCATATATGAAAATAATGAGCTTCAAAAACACTCATTCTTGAAGACCTCTTCCATCAGTCATTCATGAAGATTTCAATGGGACATCTCTCATTCATAACTGAAAACACTTGAACTAGTAATATTCTATTATACGATTTTATGAATGTCTGAAATAACTCAGCTGGTTTAAATTTAATATTTTCATTGAAGTTTGACTTTAAATCTCTTAAATCTCTTAAAAATATCTGAATCATATTTTTAATAAACTTCAACCAAATGTTTCATGCTGAGTCTTGTAAAAACTTCTGAAATCTGCACTATTGAATACATGGCTTTATGAGGTTAAGTACATGAAATTAGTATTGTTTTGAAGCAAATGAGCTCTTTGAAATGTCTAAAGGGTAAATAATTGTCAGAGCAATGACTTTGGTCATTGAGAAACCATGTTCAAAGGATTTTGTCATGAGGTGCCATAGTTAACTCTGCTTAAAAATGATTGTTAAATCTGGCAAAGCAATGACATGCATACTGAGAAATACATCTCACTCATCAAAGAAATGAGTTGAGGTATGTCATGAGGTGTAAATGTTATTTCTGTTAATATAAAGCATGACTGTTAGTCACACTAAGTGCTTAGGGATATTGACGTTTGATCAACGTATATCCTCTAGTTACAAGGTGTGCACTAAACTAGAGTGCTCTGGATATATGTAGAATGAAAATTTGCTGAACAAATTGTAATATTTGAATATTGATGCAAAAGATAAATTGCTATAACCCTAGACAAATTCACATGACTTCATAATTGCTTGATCTCAATACTAGTGAATATAATTCCGAAAGAAGTCAGTAAATTTGATTGTGTAAGAGAAAGGGAGGTTAATCAAGATATAAATATGAGGGCTTGGTTCACTTTTATTAAATTATGATTTTAGATATAAATACAGAATTTTATTGACAAACTTTGTATACATCATGTTTAAACCATGTTGTTCAATAAAGTTCATTCATAAGCCCTTATAATAGAAGACTTTGAAAAAATTCTGTTATTGATTTATGAGATTGGTATCTCCTTGAAAATCTGGTTGAACTTCTTATGTTTGGAGCTTATTTATAAATCTGATTATTTGAAACTCTTCTGCTCACTGTCCTTGGTTCATTGACCTGAACTTATCCTTGAATGCCACTGTGGTCTCCCTCTCAACTATATCAATTGGGAGAAATGTAACAGATGCATATCAATTGGTATCTATTCAGGGAGAGCTTCCTTGTCATATTGAATCATGTTCATATCAATTGTGACCTTGCATTCATATATTTAGGGGGAGGTATTGCATTTCTTGTTGCATCTGCATCTCTGCATTCATACCTCTCCATGGTTCATCTTGATTATAGCAAGGGGGAGAAATTGACTAAGTCATAAATATGCTTTAACGTCTCAAACTATTTTCTTTTTGATGAAGTCAAAGGGGGAGAATAGTTTGAGTCATCAGAATGACTCACATCATCAGAATGACTCACTGTGTTGACATTGTTGCCATCATCAAAAAGGGGGAGATTGTTGTGCCCCTGTGATTTTGATGATTGGTTTTGATGTGAGTTAAGCATTGTGAGTCACAATGTGATATCCAGTCATTTTAGTCATTCGGATGTTCAGTCAGTTTATCAGAGCATAAAGCATTGCATTGCTGTTCAGTCAGTTTATCAGATCTAAATCATTGCATTTGATGTTCAGTCATGTTATCTGCTGCATAAAGCATTCATATACATATACATATACATCAGTAGCTTTACTCTGCTTGTGGAAGTCAGTACAGGCTAAACATCCATGCATCATCACACTCAGCATAGTCTGGACAGAAGTGGGTCTATACACTGCATGCATTTACATAGTCTGCACATTAGCATCACGCAGCAAGTATGTACATCGCCTTGTGTAGGCATGACAAGTCCACACACTGCATTGCATGCGAGACTTCAAAGTCTGCACATTGCACAGCTGCAAGTACTTCAAAGTCTACACACTGCATAGCATGCAGGCATTCGAAGTGTGTACATTGCATAGCAAGCAGGCATTCGAAGTGTGTACATTGCATAGCATGCAGGCGGTCTAAGTCTGTACATTGGCCTAGTGTCGCAACACTAAGTCTGTACATCCACCGTCTCAGTTAAGCTTCAAAGTCTATACATAGTTCTGCGTCTTATGCATCGTCTCACTCGAAGTCTGTACAGTCTGGCAGCGTCTCATGCATCGTTTAGCAAGTCTGTACATCGCTCACTTGTTTGTTCATCAAGTCTACACATTGCATTGTCTCATGTGAAGTCTGTACAGCACTCGCCATCATGCTACTGTTAAGTCTGTACATTGGGCAAGTCTACACATCGTCACTCTGCATTCAAGTCTGTACAGTGTCTCACATATGCAAAGTCTATACATCGGCCCTGTAGCTTGCTTAGCTCAAGTCTATACATCGGCCCTGTAGCTTGCTTAGCTCAAGTCTATACAGCCTTTGCATAGCACGCTAAGTCTATACAGCCTTTGCATATGCATAGTCTATACATTGCTCATGCATCTTTACTTAAAGTCTAGACATCTGTTTGCTCCGTTAGCTGCACGCATTATAGCAAGTCTAGACATTATCTGTCATGCACGTAATAAAGTATGTACATTCTTATTGCTGCATACATCAACTCCATACATCATTTTCTCACGTGAACACTAAGTCTATAAATGGTATAATGACTGCATATGTGAAGTCTATACATGCATAGCTTCACACTCACAAAGTGTGTACATGCCTCTACATTACATATGTGAAGTCTATACATGCTATAGCTTCGCATTCACAAAGTGTGTACACGCCACTGCATTGCATACATGAAGTCTGAACATTGCTTCAGCGTTGCCTTCAGCCAAGTCCATACATCGACTGGCAGCCTTCAACAAAGTCTGAACATTGCATCATTGTGCATGCATTGCTTTCATCAAGTCTATACACTTCTTTGGTGCATGTCTATACATTCGATTGCTTCATGTCTCACACACAAATCTACACATTGCTTGACAGCATGCCATAGCCTTGCATAACAAAGTCTGTACATTGCATCTGGCAGTCTGCACAGTAAGTCTATACAACGTCCCACGTCAGTACTGCAATGTCTATACATCGCTGGCGGCCAGCACTCCAATGTCTATACATTGCATCCCACAGCCTGCACAGCATGTCTATACAACGTCCAGCTGCCTGCCGCAAAGTCTGTACATTGCGTCCCACTGCACGCAGCAAGTCTATAAATCGCTGGCAGCCTGCACGCTAAGTCTGTACATTGCATGCACACTGCATTGTTAAGTCTATAGATTACTACTTGATTGAACTATGTACAGCCTGTGTTGATTCTGCTGATCGACTGAACTCTTCATTAAACCTGCAGAGTCTGGGCACGTGATTCGAGGCTGGCACCTAGCACATGATCCAAGATGCTGAGAAGCCACCACGTGGACTGAAGCTAGGGCGGGAATCATGGAGAGCATTAGCCCTACACATGCCCTAGCCGCTGCTGCTATAAATGCGAAGCTTCTTCCTCAGAAGAAGACTGATTGAAAAGAGGAGAGTGTGATAAAAGAAGGTGAGAGCAGCAGAGAAGCAGAAGAAGAAAAAGAAGAGTGGCAGAGTGAGAGAAGCATCAGAAGAAAAAGAGAGAGAGATAGAGCTCGTGAGGATTAAGAGAAAAAGAAAGATAGTGAGAGACAAGAGAAGAGGAAGAGGAGCTTACCTGAAGATCATTCCTACTGGAAGTTGGATCAGATCCACTCCAGTCAGCTCCTGCGAGAGCCACATTATGATTTCATTTTCCAACTTTCTGATTGCTGTACTTTTCGTTTATTGTTTTTCTTTTTAACTGTGATCATTGTTCTTCCGACTCTCTGGATTGAGGTCGGGTTCCTCCTGTGGACTCAGGAGAAGGGAGATCTGATCTCCGGTTTGCTGGTGACTGTGTGTCATCAGTGGTTCCCTCCTGGTCTTGAGGAAGAGAGGTCTGTGACCTCTGGTTTGCTAGTGACGGGGAGTCACTGGTGGGTTCCCTCCTGGTCTAGAGGAAGAGAGACCTAGTCTCTGGTTCCAAGTGGCTGGGAGTCACTTGGGGTGTCCCCCCGGTCTGGAGGAAGAGGGGAGGTTGTTCCCCTAGTCAAGCTGTTTGGCAGCACCTGTTGCAGACTGAGTCTGCGATTTCTAGCTTGTGCTAGTGGAAGCCTCACTCCGGTGGGGAGTGAGGGGTGGACGTAGGTCTGTGGATCGAACCACCTAAAAAATTATATGTGCAGTGGTTTGATTGCCTTGCTTCGCTTCCGCTAGATGATTGCTTAGGCGCGCTCCTTGTGTTTGTTCATAAGTTCAATTGAAGTAGTTTTATTCCTGGACTGTGTCTAGCATCCAGGTTTTAATTTGGGCATTATTGGTAGAGGGATACATTCACCCCCCCTCTGTATCCGGGCCTAGCACCCTATCATTACGGAGGTCCCGATGACTAACTTGCTAGTCCGAAGGAACGGAATGTCCAACGGAGAGCTCGTATGTCGCCGAGAGTTGAAGTGTATATCATGAACCAATCATGAAACATGGACTCCATCTACGAACGTGAGATGAGAGTGCCAGAAGACCCGCGGTATGGGTCAAAATCGGGAGAAAACGGTGAGAACATGAATGCGTTAATTATAGAATTCATATCCATCCAATTCTATAATTAACTATAATTATATAAACTTATTTTATTTGACGCCCGTGGGCGACATCATTTATTAATTAGCGTCCTCTTGGAGGGACGTTAATTTTATGATTTTTAACTTAATTTATTTAACAAGAATTCACATTTATATCTATTTAATTGAATAATTTCAAAAACATATATTCAAAGACATATTTATTTATATAAAATAATTTTAAAAAAAGAATATATGATAATTAGGAGAAAAATTCAAGGATTCTAAAAATATATTTTTTATAATTTTATGTTACATAGTTTAATAGATATGGATTTTTAAAGATATAGTCACAAGTTATATGTATATATATATATATATATATATATATATTAAATAATTTGACGACATTCCACGATGCCGTCAAATTCTTTTGACGACATTAAGCTTGTCGTCATTTCAATAAAGTTGTCGATTTTCAAATCTCCTGTTCTCGACGTACACACGTCGGAATCATGCGTTCTATATATCGAATGACGGGCTCGAAAAACTTTACCTAACTGGACGTTCAAAATAATTTTTCGTTGAGAGATTGGGGATCTTCAGATAGGGGCCACGAAAAATAGTGCAACCACTCTCACTACCTCGGTCACCTCCCCAACAATACACTCATAAAATTTCATAGCCAAAAGACGCTCCGGCGATTAGAAACAAGTCGTTAAAAGAAAAAATCTATAACTAACATGTTACATTAACCTTTAGAATTCACCAAGTAACGTGATTATATACTTTAATTTATTTAAGTTTATAGTAATTACACCATATTGGGCATGGAAATTTTGGAATAATCATAAAGATTTTAGTCACGTATATTTTGTGATTTTAGATACATGATTGCATGGATAAAAATATTTAAACATGTTGTAATTAATTGAAATAAACATGCAAACCGTAGACTATAGAATGCAAACATGTAATGCAACTTAATTATTATTATCTTGGGCTTCAATTCTTGAGAAAACCTACCTTGACGGATGATTGGGGCGACGGACAGAGAGTTTGGGGAATATAAGCGGCACTCGAATAGCAATGACAATCGCAGGAGACAGAAGGAAGAAGATGATGGCGGCTTCCCCTTCTCACGTCTGCCAACAGGATGAAGGTGAAGATGCTCGCCCCTTCACGTTGCAGTCAGCAGGAAGACGAGGAAGAAGAATGCAGTAGGAGGAAGAAGCCTTCTTCAACTTCTTCACATCGCAGTAGCAGGAAGAGGGACTCCTTCGTGGCTTGGACGGGCAGCAGGAGGAAGAAAAAGAAGCTGCCGTATGAGGATGGTTGAAGAAAACCTACACACAATAAGGCCCTTCAAGCAGCAGTAGGAAGCACTTCATGTTTGAGGTGGGGGTGGTTTTTATAATGGCAAGGGATTTCAAAAGCTATGAACAGGAAGGTTTAATGGCCTTACATGCATCGCCAATTCCTTGCTATTTAATCAGCCGCTTGCCTTGGTTTGTGTGGAAAACCTAAAGCTAACATCATGCACGTCGAACATGTACGTGGGTTGGGGTATTGGTTTAATAATAAGAAGCCACTTGTACATATATACATATGCGTTTATATGAGGTTTGACCATTAAAGGAGGTTGCTCTCGTAGGAAAGGCCCATGTAAGTATATATATTTATAAAGGTTCGGTTATCTGAAGGTGGTTGGCCTTTTATGTCTATATATATATATATATATATATATATATATATATATATATATATATTGGCTTGGCATATATGTATAAATATATATATGGATTTATTCATTTACATGATATAATATATATCTTTATATCTATATACATGTATATGGGCTTGGCCCATTAGATATATATATATATGTGTGTGTGTGTGTTATTCATTTGCCTTGGTATAATATATATACCTTTATATCTATATATATATTGGCTTGAGCTGCTAGGATATATATATATATATATTGTATTAATGGTAGAAGATAATAAATGTGTTAAAGCCCATTAAGCGTAGAATGCTTTGGGTTGGGTTTGGGCCAATGGAACTTAACATTGATTTCATGTTTTTAGGGTTAAGCCTTAATCCTTTATTAAGGCCCATGCCACCTATATATCTATATATCTATATATATATATCATAGCCCATTTTAGGTATTTATATACTCTTTTAAAAACCCAAATCATTATCTTCAAGGCCCATTAATTATATTCATTAGAATTGTAAATAGTTTTACTCTAAACACATATAGTCCTTATTTCCTATATTTAATTATTTTCCTTGATAGCTACCATTGTAGTCTCGGGTATGGAAGTTGGGTTTGATCCTATGAAATCTTTATACATATAATTATATTTTGGAATGATATTCCTTCTAAATACTTGAATGCTATTTCTCATAGATAAAAGGGAATATTTAATTTCTATTCCTTATTTATTTATTTATGTCTTTATAAGCATTTATCAAAATTTTGGCTAATTTTCCCTTTTGAGCTAATTATCACTTTTCCTTTTATCGAAATTTAATTCCCATGACAAATACTTATAATTATTTTATGTATTCTTCACTTTAAATTTCTAGGGTGTTACACCCTCCCCCACTTAAAAAGAATTTGGTCCCCAAATTCACACCATCTTCCATTCAACTAGTTATAATTTTATTCATGATACTACACCAGACCATCTTGGGGATAAAGTTTAGTTTGGATGCCTCCATTCTATTTATGTTCCTGCAAGATTAATGGGAAGATTAATTTTGGACTTAGAAATTTATATAATTAGTAGGAATGGGACTTGAAAATTTTATCCATTCTTTATAATATATCCCCAGGCTCTACCCATTCTCACGGAATTCCTATAGGATGACCAACAAAGATGACTCAACCTATCTCTTGGACTTAATGACCTAAGGATTTGAAAGCCGAAGCTCTGATATGACTGACAAGGATACTTGACCTATCATTGGAACCTAATAATTGGAGGATATGAAAGCCGAAGCTCTGATACCACCTCTGTCACGCCCCGAACCGATAGCAGCGTAGCGTGTCGTTTGCTCGGAACGTGGCAGTTAAACAGTCATGAATAATCAAGAGCAGTCGCATAAGACCAAATAAATTAGGGAAATAATAAAATTTTATTTCAAATATAAGTCTCTTACAATTTAAATTTCAAAACTTGAAGACTCAACTACGTCACTATGAAAGAAAAGGAGATGACGCTCTAACAGACTTAGACAAGATAACTAAATAAGAGACACCATGCTAGACTCAAGAAAGATAAAAGACACAGGTTCACTAGTTTTCGAAACTCGTTTGCACACTTGTCCCTCCCATGTGAGTCTCGGTTTCGCTAGCCACCTGATTACCTGAAAAATATTGGAATAAACTGAGTGAGCGAAAGCTCAGTAGGAATTATATCTCAAGAACAAGCAATTGATTTAAGTAATTACATCTTTCACATATAAATGAAGTAAGGCTATGCATGTAGAATTAACCAAGCAAGTAAAACAAAACTAGCAAGAATTTGATAATTTCATGTAAAAACTTTCAAGCAAGAGATATCCAAGAGAGATTTATAGAATATTGGCTATTTCACGCAAGTACTTGCCCATTCTGGGCCACCCTAGTCGAGTCACGCAAGTCAAGTCACGCACGCAAGAAATATCACGAAAGAGAGAGAGAGTGTCGAATGTCAAAGATCAAACTAGTCATGCACTTCGATGCAATACCAGACACCGTGATCAATATAACTCCCATGGGCACAAGTACTTGCGGGTGCTCCTCCCAGAACCAAATCGGGCCCTATATGCGCAGCATTAAAGATAGATCTAGACATCCATGATAGTTCATAGCCAATAAGGAGTTTCAAGAAAAGCTTTAATAGAATGATAAGGTAAGATTTTTATGGAATTCAAGGGCAAGGCCCTTGAGTAAGGACAGACTTGCAATAAAATCCACGCGAAGCACAGAAACCATGAGATGTCGATAAACTGGGTGGAATTGGCACCTAGATGGGTTGCCATGAATAATTTGAATAGATGACTAACAAGATAGTCATCAATTCAATAGGCACGAAGCAAGCTGAAGAATTGGCACCTAACCATAGGATACCCAATTCAATATATCGCCTAGTGGAATGATAACTCATTCCACTGGCTAAGAGAATTCTCTCATGGGCCAAGAATAGCACCATGAAAGGGCCGGGTTACCACGTTTCTCCAGAGTGACGTGGCATTAAAATGGGTACAAGGTGTTTAAGGTACAACCAGCTCAGTCGGCCTTGAGGGAATCCAAGGCTACGAGGAGACTTACGGAGGTCCCGATGACTAACTTGCTAGTCCGAAGGAACGGAATGTCCAACGGAGAGCTCGTATGTCGCCGAGAGTTGAAGTGTATAACGTGAACCAATCACGAAACATGGACTCCATCTACGGACGTGAGATGAGAGTGCCAGAAGACCCGCGGTATGGGTCAATATCGAGAGAAAACGGTGAGAACATGAATGCGTTAATTATAGAATTCATGTCCATCTAATTCTATAATTAACTATAATTAAATAAACTTATTTTATTTGACGCCCGTGGGTGCCGTCATTTATTAATTAGCATCCTCTTGGAGGGACGTTGATTTTTTGATTTTTAACTTAATTTGTTTAAGAAGAATTCACAATTATATCTATTTAATTGAATAATTTCAAAAACATATATTCAAAGACATATTTATTTATATAAAATAATTTATAAAGAAAGAATATATGATAATTAGAAGAAAAATTCAAGGATTCCAAAAATATATTTTTTATAATTTTATGTTACATAGTTTAATAGATATGGATTTTTAAAGATATAGTCACAAGTTATATGTATATATATATATATATATATATATTAAATAATTTGACGACATTCCACGATGCCGTCAAATTCTTTTGACGACATTAAGCTTGTCGTCATTGTTACACCCGTTTTATGACTAATAAGTCGGGTCATCTCCTTGTTCATTCTATATGATGCTCCGAGTTATTCCCTTTCATTGAGCCTTCTTGATCAGTTGGAGGTTTATTTCATGGGCCTTGATTCCTTGGTTGGGTCTGATTCCTTGATTTTTTTGCATTCGATGAAGCTTAGTAAGCTTTCTTTTTAATCTTGGATCCTTATTGTCTCTAACGGTCTATTTTAGGGGCGTTACGTTTCTCTGACACATTAGCCCATGGTCGTTACATATTGAAGAGCCCTTACCCTTAAGGCTTCTTTCCAGTTCTTATCCTTTGGCTATACATTGTCTCTAATGGTCCACCACAGGGGCGTTACATCTTTCTGACGCATCAGCCCATGACTGTTATATCTTGAGGAGTCCTAGATCGTGAGGCTTCTATTCCAATCCTTATCCTTTGGTCTATCCATTGTCTCTAACGGTCTGTCGGAAGACCGTTACATCATTGTGACGCGCTATCCCTCGACCGTTACATTCATTCAGAGTCCAATTGTTTAGAACTTCTCCCCGTTGATCTTATCTTCTTAAGTGATAAGGTTGTGTGACGGTCTTCCTCTGGAGCGTTACATTCATGTGGCGGTCTGTCGTGTAGCCGTTACATCCAATAGAAGTCCTGACAAGTCTGATCTTTTCTCTGCTACTCCGTGGTCGAGTTGAGAGTTTGATCTTGTGATTTCTCTTCCAAATCTGATCCTCAAGACCTTCTGTTTGTTTCTAAGGACCCTTGGGAGTATTATCTTCAAGAGTTTGCTAAGAATCATCCTCCTTTTTAGCTGGATTATCCTCTGCTCGACCGGAGAGTTTGAGGGCCTATAAATAGAACCCTTAACTTCATGGCCAAAAGAGGAAAAACCTAGAGTTTGCATCAAAGTGCTGTCGCATTCTGGAGTCACATCCAACTAAGGAGAATTGATTTTCCACGTCCATCTGCATCACAGTCAAGGGAGTACTTTGGTTTCAAGTGTTTAGTTTCATCATTGGCATACTTGTATTCTCCCTTCTCCTTTGCATCATAGTATTGTCCCACTCCTTATTTTACGTTCCACCACTTGTTTCAATCATCTAAACATCCTTCCTATGTTTTAAAATGCCCAGAGGGGTTAAAAAACTAAACTTCCCCGGTATTCCCCTTTCCTTTTGCATCATATTAAGTTCATTTGAGAATTGATGCTATGTTGTGTGAAAGACTAATTTGGGGTTATTTTTGTTGTGTTCTACATTCTTTGGTAGGTTTACAGGGTTCATTAGACGAGGCCCAAGCTTTCTATCCGGCTGGAAAGTTTGGAGTTTGGAGGATTCACGAGCTTGTTTTGCAGACACTCTAACGGTCTTCATCAGGCGCGTCAGGTTCCTCTAACGGTTTATCGGGCGACCGTCACACTCCTGTGACGCGTAGGTTCTGGGCCGTTACATTCAACAGAGCTGCAGTTTCCTATTGGTTTCTCTCTCCCGTGGGCGGGTGCATCATCCTCCTATTCTAAGGTATTTCTCAGGTCTTTGGCTTGTGTTTACCTTGGTGGCGATCACGTTCTTTCTTAGTATTGGGCATTGGTTTTCTCTTTCTCATATCTCTTATTTCTTTTGCTTGTTCCACCCACGCGGTGTGTTTTCATTTATTCCTTTGCTCCACGCTCCGGCGTGTGTTTTCCTTTTCCTTCTTTAGTTTAGTTTGATTGAGATAGCATTGCCCATGCTATAGCTTATTCTGATTGCCTAGGTTCATGGTTCACATGTTCATAGGTTGATTGAGATCGTTGTTATTTGCTCATTATATTTGTCATTCATCATATCACATAACAAAAGGAAGAAAACAAATCAACAGTTTTTTTGGCGATCACAGTGGGACCTCTAGTGCCAGTCGTGTTTTGATCTTTGTTAAACCTGCCATCATTTCCTTGTCTTGGTTTTCCCCGGATTTCCCTTTTATTTTCTATTTTTTCTGGTTCCCTGGCTCCTTTGACGGTCTCCAGTTCCTGCATTACATTGCTTCTGACGGTCTGGTGTTCGACCGTCACTTTATTCTGACGCAGGTCCCCTAGACCATCACATACTCCAGACAGGTACGCATCCCGAGGTGCATTTTCTGTCCGCAGTTTCTACTATGATCTTTGTGCTTGGGTGTTATCTGGTCTCCTCCCTGGTTGGTCTACATATCTACATCATTGTGTGCATACTTGTTTGCTAGATTATAGGTTAGAATTTGCATGCACTCCGGTGCACATAGGTTCATTCATATTTTCATACATTAGATTGTATTTTCCTACCTTGGTGTGCGAACCTCTCGTCTCCATATTCCTTGGGGCCGACTAGGAAATCACACCAGGGACCTCCATAAGTCCCCGCGAGCCATGGATTCCCACACGGACGCTGGGCCGGTTGTACCTTTCCACCCCGTATCTAGGATTGCATAAGTGAAGGAGTGATCACATTTGGAGTCAAACCAAGCCTTACACCCCTCTCCTATTAGGAACCCATTGTCGAGAGCACATTTTTAATCAATCTACTAAAGTTCCAAAGGAGAAATCATAGAAATCTTGTGGCATCATCTTAAGCAACTTGGTTGACTTGGAGTGTCTTCATTTCTTTTTCATTTACATCTTTGCTAGAAGTCATCTTAGTTTGGTCACTTATTGTGTGATTGTTGTGTGTTGTTTGCATCTTGCTAAGGTTGTCCGTTGCATGTGGAGTCCCCCCCATCCGTTAGAAGCATCATCACCCGGGGGCGAGTCCCTCTCCTCATCTTAATTCAACCCACTCTTCGAATCTACTATGGCTTCCTTTGATCTTCCTCGGTCCCAAGAGGAGTCTCTCCCTCAAGGGATTCTAGAGGATCCCTCTAGGGTTGTCTCGTTCCAGCTCAGGGAGGAACCCCTTCCTCCATCATCTTCCATCCTTATGCAGATTGCTCCATCCACTCAAAATCCTCCTCTTCCTTCCGCCAATCCTGTCCTTCAGATGATGGCTCAATTAGACCCGGCCCAACTTCAGGCGGTCTATCAAGTTATGCAGGGGTCCAACACCCCGCCTTCTCCTATTGTCTTTGGTCATTCCAATCCGTCCGTCGCTCAACCTAGAGCCGATGGACCCACTGTGCAGCCCATCGATCTCACTCCGGTCCAACCTAGGACCGTCCGCTTCTCCAATCTTGAAATGGGCCAGTCTTCTGGTTCGGTCCAGCAGTGCCTTGATAAGGGCAACCCAGTTATGCCTCCTTCTTTCTCATTGGATCATCACATCTCAGGCCCAGTTGTGCCGCAAGTTCTTCTTGGTCCCAATGATTTTATTCACCCTCAGCAAGGGGCAGCCCAGGTCCAGTCTAATGTGGGTCACCCTTCGATCCACCATCCTTCTTATGGACCGTCTCCTCCATCTGTTTACCCTTCCGTTCCTCAAAATTCATCCTTTACTGTCCCTGCTCCCTCCCGAGAGCAGGAGTTGCTTGATAAGTGGGCCGCTATGCAACAGCAACTCGACTTCTTTCAAAAGCGGGTTGGCCCTCAATCTTTGGCAGACGTTCCAATCCTGAGTTTTCAGAACATCCGGTTCCCTCCATAGTCCGAGCTCCCCAATTATAGAAAGTATGATGGGAGCAGCAATCCCTTTATTCACGTGAGGGACTTCTTATACGAGTCGGCGCAGTTTCAGTACGATGACCGCCTCATGGCGTATCTATTTCACTGATCGCTAGATGGTGTTGCACTGGAATGGTTCTATTCTTTGCCACTGGAAGATGCCGAGAGTTTCAAGACAGTAAAAGATAAGTTTATTCAGAGGTTCCAAGATAGAGTCGGCCCGGAAAATTCATTTACAGATCTGGTGGCCGAAAAGATGAAGCCTGATGAGGAATTTGCTACCTACGCAGACCGATGAAGGCAAATGGCCGCTAGAGTGCCCGGCCACATTCCAGAGGAAGAGAAGGTCAAATTTCTGATTTCAAATGCCACTCCGACCTTCCGCAACATTCTAGCTATGAATGATATAGCTAACATGCATCAACTTTACAGCCGAGCACGCTTTATTCAAACTCAGTTCAAGGAATCCCCCATACACTCGTTCTTTGAAAACCAAAAGCCCAAGTATCATAAGAAACCTCAAGGGCCTGTTACCGAGGGGATCCAGACGAACGAGCAAGTTCAAGCCGTTACTTTCCCTTTTCAAGCCGCACCCTTCCGCTTCCCCCCAAAACCCCGCACTCCACAGAACCCCGCTCCCCAAAACTTCCAAGTCACTCCACAAAACCCTCCGCCTGCCTTCGCCACTCCACAAAATACCTTCGCCGCACCACATCAACCACCACAACCTCCACAATATCACAATGTCCCTCCACCCAATGGCTACAACAACAACAACAAGCGTCCGGCTCCTAAAAGGGCACAATACCCACCCTTGCCAGAAACCCTCACGGATACATTCTTGGCTCTCATGTCAGTAAATGCGATACAACTTCCTCCGGAACGGCCCATTTGGAACACAGTCGTTGATCAAACAAAGTATTGCATATTCCACAGGCAGCCGGGGCACACAATTGAAGGATGTTTTCAGTTCAGGGACCTAGTGTATGACCTCCATGAAGGACAGAGAATTGATTGGGCCGAGATTCACAAGGCCATTGTTGAAATCAAAGAGAAGAGAAGGCAGCTGCCGAGGCAGCAACTGCAGCAGCAACAAGCACCTCAGCCGCAGCAGCAGCCACCACAACAGCAACAGCAGCCGGTTCAGGATTTGGGGATTCATCAGAACCTGATGCCAAACCACCCTCCCGCTCCGCAGCCTCAGTCGCCGGCACCGGCTCAGGTCAATGTTGTCCAACCCCCGGCTCCTAACGTCGAGTGGTCTTTTGATGACGACAGCACCACGCCATAGATAATGAGCCTCCACCATAATCACCGCAATCCCCTCGCTTCCCCCATCATTTTACCTACACACCCGACACCTTCACCACTTGTTCTCCCATTCACACCCGCTCCAGTAAATCCGCCACTAGTTATCCCCGCTACCATCATTTCTCCGTCACCCACTTCACCTATCACTACACCTCCGCTAACCTTTCCTCAGCCCGTGCCTACGCCCATCGTCACTACCCCACCTTCCACTAATCCCTCACCCATCATCCGTCCATCACCACTTATTACCTCCACCAACACCACATCCCACCAGATCCTTTCTCCTACACCGCTTATCCCACTCATCCACCCCACTGGGCAAATCATATCACCTCTTGATGCCGTACCGGCGCAAAACCTTGCCCTACAGAGCGGGCGGTTGTTCCATCGGAATTATCCTACCACTTCTAATCTTCAGTCCTCCCAACCGGCTGCCGAGCAAGAAGAAGCCGAACCTCTGCCGGGTACCCAATATGACCTGCTACATCATTTGAACAGGGTGCCCGCCAAAATTTCTATTCTGGAGCTCATTAAAAGATCTACCCTTCACTAGGATGCTCTCAGGAATTTCCTTCAGAAGGTGATGGTTAGCGAAGACATGGCAGTCGATAGCTTACCTACCGCACTAGCAACAATCTCCAAGGGGCCTGCTATTACCTTCTCTGAAACTGAGCTAGCACCACCGGAAGCTCTGCAAATGCCGCTTTGCATCACTATTATTCTGAACAAAGTCAGTATTGAGGCGGCACTAGTTGATACAGGGGCATCTATCAATGTATGTCCACTCAGCACTCTCAGGGCCTGCAATATACCAGAAGAACTTCTACGCCCGACTCCCACGACTATAGTTGCATATGACAACTCAAGGAGAGCATGTCACGGGGTGGTCACCATTGAAGCTGAGCTTGGGCCTCTTACTATGCCCGTGGAATTCTATGTGCTAGACATTGACACTATGTTCAAGGCTATCTTGGGTCGTCCGTGGATTGACACTCTCAGTGCCGTACCATCCACCGCGCATCAATGTCTTAAATTCCCTTTTCAAGGGAGGGTGTCAAGGTCAAAAGCTTATCCACGATCCAGTCTGTGAAAGCCATTTCAGAGAAGATCCTGCCCACATTATGGCCTAGCAGTCGGCCCGTCATTTCTGTGCTAGATCTAGATTTCCCTTAGGCATATGCACCTCGCAAGCCCATCCCTACCCCCGTCGATGTCAAGGTGAAGCCCCAGATACGAGATTCCAAGGGTTGGGACATCATATTAAAGCTGGGTTACCAACCGGGGAGAGTGTTGTGCCCATGTGGTTTTGATGATGGTTTTAATGGTGGTTTTGTTGATTGGCTTTTGATGTGAGTTAATTACTGTGAGTCATCTTGCTGTGTCTTTTATATGCTCGATTAATTCATGTATATCATGTAAGTGAATGGAGCGCATATGACTGTCAGATAACATGCTTTATTTAATTCTGTCTAAACTCTGTCTGCACAGTCTCCACAGCAGTGCGTCAACGCATTGTGCTGATGCGTCGACTCTTCAGTCACTTTTGACTCTGTCTGCACAGTTTACACAGTAGTGCGTCGACCCACCCTTGCTGATGCGTCGACCCATCAGAACATTGGCTGCCGGTTGCAAAGTCTACACATCAGACTACATTGCATTTATTCATGGCTAAGAGTCTACACTGGACTGTGTCATTGTACATCATGCAAGTCTATACTTTGGACTCTCATTCAAGCCTATACATTGCATTGGCTAAAGTCCGTTTCATTTAGAGTCTAAGGCAATGTCCATACACTGGACTTGTAGTGTGTACATTGAGCGTCTCACTTAGCGTCTAAGGCAAAGTCTACACGTTGCTATAGTAACGAAATCTATACATCCGATTGTGCAGTGTCTTAGCCATCATCTCACATTCTTCAAGTCTACACAATGGTCAGTGGTAAGTCTACACATTGGTTTTCATTCGAAGTCTATACACTCACCAGTGAACAACAGATCCACACATTGGACTGTAGCTGCTTGTTCTTCAATGTCTGTACATTGGATTTTCACATGAAGTATGTACAGCCATTCACTATTGAAGTCCATTCACTGGTCGGTGGAATTTGTAGTCTGTACACTGACTCGTTTCATTTCCTCAGAGTCTGTACATTCACCAGTGAACACATCAAGTCTATACACCGCCTGTGTTCATCTGAGTCTTATGATATCTTTATATTCATTAAGTCTATACATTGCGTTGTGCATACCTTACATTGCCTTCGCCTTCACAGCAAAGTCTATACAATGCAATGCATATACTTAGAACTAAAGACGTCGTTTCATCTGTCTGACAGGGACTGAAGAGGCTAATGAACCCCTTAACACAAGAGGGCTGAAGACATCCAATTTGCGCTGCTGGAACACACCAATGCGTCAACGTCTTGATCAAGTGGCGTGGACGCAGTAGTTCAAACAATCAAGGAAGAAGCTTACTGGACTACTCTGGTGCGTCAACGCATTCATCAAGTGGCGTCGACACAGCAGGTTGATGGATCGACAAGGTGACCAGAGGGTGGACACAGTTGCACAATGCGTCAACGCACTCCACACGGAACGTGAGAGGGCTGAAGCCATCTAAGCTCAGATGCTGGAACACTAATGCGTCAACGCAGCATGCTGAGAGCGTCGACGCAGCACGTCTATCTGCTGAAGACCTACTCACTGGAACGCATCAATGCGTCAACGCCACGGGTTGGAAGCGTCGACACCGCAGACTTGAGTTTCATAGATTGAAGATCCTTGAAGGCTACGTCAACCCTTTGGAGCAAGTGCGTTGACGCCACCTCAATTCCAGTTGCTGAGCGTACTGAAGAATGGGCACGTGACCTGAAGCTGGCACTTGACACGTGATCTGAGGTGGGTGCTGAGCACGTGATCCAAGGAGGAATCTTCTGGACGAAAGGCGTGGGAAGCACACGCCCTATCTCCCCATTGCTGCTGGTATATATTGGAGCTTTCATCTTCAGATGGAGTTAGATCGAAGAAGAAGCTTGGAGAGCAAAAAGAGCAATAGCAGAGCAGAAAGCTCTTCGATCCAGAAAAAGAAAAGAGGAAGAAAAAGAGAAGAAGAAGAAAAAGAAGAAGAGTGAGCCGGCAGAAGAAAAAGAGTTGCATAGAAGAAGGAGAGAATAGCGTGAGAGAAAAGGAGAGCAGAGGAGAAAGAAAGAGACAGAGTGAAGAAAGAGAGTGAGATCGAGGGAGGTCTGTTCCTACTGGACTGTGGATCAGATCCAGGCCAGTCAGCTCCGTTGAGAGCCACATTGTGCATTTCGTTTTTCAGCCTTCTGTTTGCTGAAGTTATTTTCATTTCGTGGTTTTATTTTTCCTTTTCATTTGGTTATCTTTGTTCTTCCGATCCTCTGGACTGAGGTCGGGTTCCTCCTGGTGGGTCAGGAGAAGGGAGATCTAATCTCTGGTTTGCAAGCAGCAGGAGGGCTGCTTGTGGGTTCCCTCCGGGCTAGGAGGAAGAGAGGCTAGACCTCTGGTGGTTTGCTGGTAGCAGAGTGCTACTGGCTGGTTCACTGGTAGCGGGGCTGCTACTAGTGGGGTTCCCTCTTGATATAGAGGAAGAGAGACGTGAGTCTCTGGTTTCTAGTAACCGTGGGTTGCTAGAGGTTCCCTCCGTGTAGGAGGAAGAGGGGAGGTTGTTCCCCTGGGTAAGCTGTGTATCAGCGTTTGTTGGCAAGCTGTGTTGCCCAGCTGTTAGTGAAGCCACACTCGGGTTGAGTGTGGGGTGGATGTAGGTCTACAGGACCGCACCACCTAAAATCCCCTCTTGCATTGTGGTTTGACTGCTTATGGTTTGCTTCTGCTAGATGTTTGCATAGGGGCGCTCCAAGTGTTTGATCACAGGTTCATTAGATGATTTGATCAGATTATGTTCTAAGTGTTTAATCTGTTGAGTGAGCGATATTCTAATTGAGCGAAATTTTATATTGGGTGGAAGTTTTTATAGGCTATATTCATTCACCCCCCCCTCTGAATACTTGCATTGAACCTAACAATTGGTATCAGAGCGGTGTCTGCATACAAGGTCCAGCGACCTGCAGATTCGATCTCTGGTTTTCGGTGCTAATTTATTTTTAGTGCATCAATATTCCAGTTGCATTAATCTGTTGTGTTCTCATGGCTCATCCTCCACTATTCAGTAGTTCAAATATTAAATTCTGGCTATATCGTATGCACAAGCATGTTAACTCTATTAATCCACAATTGTGGAAGGTTATCTCTCACAGTCCACATGAACTTCCTAAGGATAAGTCCAAGTGGACTCATGTTCACAAGTTGAAAAATGATGATAATGTGGGAGCTCTAAATTTAATGAAGGCTGCAATCGGATCTGATGATTTTTCCTCCTTCTCAGGTTGTAGCTCGGCAAAGGAAATATTGGATGAATTGCTTCGCATCCACAATGGAAAGGAAGAATGTCTCATGGCAAGAAGGAGTGATCAATCAGATGAGTCCTCATCCCAGGTAAACTCTGAGACCGAGGATATTAGTCATGATGATTTAGTTGCCATACATGAGCATCTACTTAAAAAATATGAAAGAATTAAGTCAGAAAAGAGAAAATTAAGAAAAGAGAAAAATGCTGAAATCACAAGTCTAAAGGATGGAAATGAAAATCTAAAATCTGAATTGAAATTGAAAGAAGAATTTGAAAACAAGTTGATTGAAGAAAATTCTCATCTAAAAGATCAAAATAAAAGGCTAATGGTTCTTAATACTGTCTTTTCTGAAAAATGGTTGTCATTTGAAAAAGAAAAATCTGCTGATAAGGAAATTCAATTTGAGAGTGAATTGAAACAGAACTAGAAATTATGAAAAATCTGAATGACACCATGAAGAAACAAATTCTCACCTGTGAAGAAGATCTAACAAACTCTGAACTACTCATCTCTTCTCTTAGAAATGAAATTTTAATTTTGAATAAGTCTATGTCTGATTCTGCTAATCAAGAGAAGCAGAATGTTGTATCCACAGATAATTACATGAAAAAGGGCAGTAGTTCTCAAGTTAAGCAGGGAATGAGGAATAAACTTCATACAACCTTCGTGCGAAGCTCAAACATAGCTACCACCTCCACCTCATCACCTAAACAAGTTGCTGATCAAGAAAAAAAGAAAATAAAACAGAAAATGAATAAAAAGAACAATCAACATACTGAGAAAGTTCAAGGTGACAAGAAATCTCATGCTAAGTATGTTACTTGCTTCTACTGTGGGAAATTTGGTCACTTCATGTACAATTGTCTTGTGCTCAACAAGGATGATCTGAATGTTGATAAAATACATGGTAGGAAGCTTCATATTAAGAAACCTTCTTTTGTTCAAAAGAAAAGAATTCATTGCTTCTATTGTCATAAAATTGGTCATGTTATGCATAAATGTAACTCAATGAAACAAGATGACAAGGAAGCTAAGAGATCTCATGCGAGAAGTCATGATCATCTGAATGAGAAAATTTACTGTTGTCACTGTGGCAAATCGGGCCACATTGCAGCCCAATGTTGGCATGCTCAAGGAAGGAAGTTTAACAATAAATCTGGTAAATTCCCTGTCAATAGAAATATTTCTGATAGAAATGAATTTGTTTTTGAAGGGAAAATACTTGCATGTTTTGAATGTGGGAAGCCAGGCCATAGAGTTGCTGACTCTTGGCTGGCTTATGTTGGTAAACAGAATCTTAATTCTGTTAACAGAAAATTTCATGCAAATGCACATAGAACTCATGCTAATCAGAATGTGCATAAAATAAATCTGAAATCTACTGCCTCTTGCTATTATTGTGGTATATTAGGTCATTCAATGAATAATTGCCATCTGATAAGATCTGATGACCTAAATGCTAAAAGGTTGTTTAGAACACCTACCAAAGGTGTCACTGTTAACCATGCAGGACCCAAGACTGTTTGGGTACCTGCCCATGCAAAATAGTGTGCTAACTTGCAGGTGTGCCTTGGAAGCTGAAGAACAAAGGGGGAAATAAACCAAGGCACCCAAGTTGATAAAACCCCATTCAGGTAAATTTCTCAAATCTGTTCAGAATGAAAATTATGGTTGAGCTGAGAAGTCATAGCTTCATGCATACATGTTTTATTTTAATTGGTTTGATTCTTGCATTGATCTTTGTGGGCTCTCTTGTTTGTACTGTGAGCTGTGTGCAGATATGAGAATGGCATAAACATGCACATGACATACAATCATTGAAAATCTGATGCATATAGGACTGCTTGTATTGCATTATCATGCATGACCACTTGGTATAAATGGAAAGCTATTAAAGGGCAGAGGAAATCTGTCTGAAGGTTCTTACTATGTGTAAGATGGTCTTTTAGGCCAAATTCTCCGCCAAGTACCAAGGGTCAAATTTGCTTATCAGAGAATGTCTGCATCCTCATGTGAATATTTTACTTCATGCCCCTGCATACATGAAATTAAGTACATTGCATTTCCTTAGATTGAAAATGCCAAAAAGATTGTCTGAATGAATGTTGTCAGGGGGAGTCTATGCATTGCATGCAGGTGGTCAAGTGCATACATCTCTATGAGAATTCATTACATATCCTTATTGATTTTGTTGACAAACTTTGATAATATCAGAAATCATTGAGCCTCAAAATCTCTCCTATCAATTGGTATCATTTGGCTTCAAATTTCTATCAGTCCTTCATGAAGATTTCAATGGGCTATCTCGATCATAAATCTGAAAACTTTTGATCTAGAAATCTTCTATTATACGTTTTTATGAATATCTGAAACAACTCATGTGGTTTAAGGTTAATGTATTCAATGAGTTTGGCTTTAAAATCTCTTAAAAATATCTGAAGCATGTTTAATAAACCTTAACCATCTGTTTCATGTTGAGTCTTGTGAAAACTTCTGAAATCTGTACTCTTGAATACATGACTTCAACTGATTAAGTACATGAAATTATTATTGACTTGAAGCAAATGAATTTTTCTGAAATGTCTAAAGGGTATTTTCTATCAGAGCAATGACCTTGGTCACTGAGAAACACATGTCAAAAGGACTGTGTCATGAGGTACCATAGTTAACTCTGATTAAGATTAATTGAAATTCAGGCAGAGCAATGGCATGCACACTGAGAAATACAACTCACTCATCAAGAAATGATTTGCAGTGTGTCATGATGTGTAAATGCTATCTCTGTTCATATATAGCATGACAGTTAGTCACACTAAGTGCTTAGGGATATTGGCCTCTAATTAAGGTATATCCTCTAGTTACAAGGTGTGCACTGAACTAGAGTGCTCGTAAAATTTGTAGCATGAAAATTGTTGAACGAATTGAAATATCTGAATATTGATGCTAAAATCAAATTGCTACAACCCTAGACAAAATCATAGGACTTCATAATTGCTTGATTTCAATACTGATGCATGTAATTCCAAAAGAAGTCAATAAATTTGATTGTGTAAGAAAAAGGGAGTTTTATCAAGATAAATATGAGGGCTTGGTTCATTTTTATTAAACCATGGTTTTAGATATCAATATAGAATTTTATTGATAAACTCTACATACATCATGTTTAAACCATGCTGTTCAATAAAGCTCATTCATAAGCCCCTATAATGGAAGACTTTGAAAAACTTATGTTTTGGATTTATGAGATTGATATCTCTCTGAAAATCTGACTGAATTTTCTGAGATTGGAGCTTCTTTGAAACTCTTCTGCTCATGTCCTTGGTTCAACGACCTGAACTTCTCCTTGTTTGCTCCTGTGGTCTTCTTCTCATCTATCTCATAAGATTCCACTTATTGAGGGGGAGCATTCCTTGTCATACTGAATCATGTTCATATCATTTGTCACCTTGCATTCATATACTTAGGGGGAAGTATTGCATCTCTTGTTGCATCTGCATTTTTGCATTTACCCCTTCCCATGGTTTATTTTGATTATACTAAACGGGGAGATTGCTTGCCAAAGGGGGAGAATCATGTTCTTGCAAGGGGGAGAAATTGACTGAATTTTTATACATGCTTTAATTTCTCAAACTATTTTCTTTTTGATGAAGTCAAAGGGGGAGAATAGTTTGAGTCATCAGACTAAATAGTTTGAGTCATCAGACTGACTCACACTGACTCACTGTGTAGTGTTGCCATCATCAAAAAGGGGGAGATTATTGTGCCCATGTGGTTTTGATGATGGTTTTAATGGTGGTTTTGTTGATTGGCTTTTGATGTGAGTTAATTACTGTGAGTCATTTTGCTGTGTCTTTTATATGCTCGATTAATTCATGTATATCATGTAAGTGAATGGAGCTCATATGGCTGTCAGATAACATGCTTTATTTAATTCTGTCTAAACTCTGTCTGCACAGTCTCCACAGCAGTGCGTCAACGCATTGTGCTGATGCGTCGACTCTTCAGTCACTTTTGACTCTGTCTGCACAGTTTACACAGCAGTGCGTCGACCCACCCTTGCTGATGCGTCGACCCATCAGAACATTGGCTGCCGGTTGCAAAGTCTACACATCAGACTGCATTGCATTTATTCATGGCTAAGAGTCTACACTGGACTGTGTCATTGTGCATCATGCAAGTCTATACTTTGGACTCTCATTCAAGCCTATACATTGCATTGGCTAAAGTCCGTTTCATTTAGAGTCTAAGGCAATGTCCATACACTGGACTTGGAGTGTGTACATTGAGCGTCTCACTTAGCGTCTAAGGCAAAGTCTACACATTGCTACAGTAACGGAAGTCTATACATCCGATTGTGCAGTGTCTTAGCCATCATCTCACATTCTTCAAGTCTACACAATGGTCGGTGGTAAGTCTACACATTGGTTTTTATTCGAAGTCTGTACACTCACCAGTGAACAACAAGTCCACACATTGGACTGTAGCTACTTTTTCTTCAATGTCTGTACATTGGGTTTTCACATGAAGTATGTACAGCCATTCACTGTTGAAGTCCATTCACTGGTCGGTGGAATTTGAAGTCTGTACACTGACTCGTTTCATTTCCTCAGAGTCTGTACATCCACCAGTGAACACATCAAGTCTATACACCGCCTGTGTTCATCTGAGTCTTATGATATCTTTATATTCATTAAGTCTATACATTGCGTTGTGCATAACTTACATTGCCTTCGCCTTCACAGCAAAGTCTATACAATGCAATGCATATACTTAGAACTAAAGACGTCATTTCATCTGTCTGACAGGGACTGAAGAGGCTAATAAACCCCTTAACGCAAGAGGGCTGAAGACATCCAATTTGCGCTGCTGGAACACACCAATGCATCAACGTCTTGATCAAGTGGCGTGGACGTAGTAGTTCAAACAATCAAGGAAGAAGATTACTGGACTACTCTGGTGCGTCAACGCATTCATCAAGTGGCGTCGACGCAGCAGGTTGATGGATCGACAAGGTGACCAGAGGGTGGACGCAGTTGCACAATGCATCAACGCACTCCACACGGAACGTGAGAGGGCTGAAGCCATCTAAGCTCAGATGCTGGAACACCAATGCGTCAACGCAGCATGCTGAGAGCGTCGACGCAGCACGTCTATCTGCTGAAGACCTGCTCACTGGAACGCATCAATGCGTCAACGCCACGGGTTGGAAGCGTTGACGCAGCAGGCTTGAGTTTCATAGATTGAAGATCCTTGAAGGCTGCGTCAACCCTTTGGAGCAAGTGCGTTGACGCCACCTCAATTCCAGTTGCTGAGCGTACTGAAGAATGGGCACGTGACCTGAAGCTGGCACTTGACACGTGATCCGAGGTGGGTGCTGAGCACGTGATCCAAGGAGGAATCTTCTGGACGAAAGGCGTGGGAAGCACACGCCCTATCTCCCCATTGCTGCTGGTATATATTGGAGCCTTCGTCTTCAGATGGAGTTAGATCGAAGAAGAAGCTTGGAGAGCAAAAAGAGCAATAGCAGAGCAGAAAGCTCTTCGATCCAGAAAAAGGAAAGAGGAAGAAAAGAGGAAGAAAAAGAGAATAAGAAGAAAAAGAAGAAGAGTGAGCCGGCAGAAGAAAAAGAGTTACAGAGAAGAAGGAGAGAATAGCGTGAGAGAAAAGGAGAGCAGAGGAGAAAGAAAGAGACAGAGTGAAGAAAGAGAGTGAGATCGAGGGAGGTCTGTTCCTACTGGACCGTGGATCAGATCCAGGCCAGTCAGCTCCGTTGAGAGCCACATTGTGCATTTCATTTTTCAGCCTTCTGTTTGCTGAAGTTATTTTCATTTCGTGGTTTTGTCCGATCCTCTGGACTGAGGTCGGGTTCCTCCTGGTGGGTCAAAAGAAGGGAGATCTAATCTCCGGTTTGCAAGCAGCAGGAGGGATGCTTGTGGGTTCCCTCCGGGCTAGGAGGAAGAGAGGCTAGACCTCTGGTGGTTTGCTGGTTGCAGAGTGCTACTGGCTGGTTCACTGGTAGCGGGGCTGCTACTAGTGGGGTTCCCTCTTGGTATAGAGGAAGAGAGACGTGAGTCTCTGGTTTCTAGTAACCGTGGGTTGCTAGAGGTTCCCTCCGTGTAGGAGGAAGAGGGGAGGTTGTTCCCCTGGGTAAGCTGTGTATCAGCGTTTGTTGGCAAGCTGTGTTGCCCAGCTGTTAGTGAAGCCACACTCGGGTTGAGTGTGGGGTGGATGTAGGTCTGCAGGACCGAACCACCTAAAAACCCCTCTTGCATTGTGGTTTGATTGCTTATGGTTTGCTTCTGCTAGATGTTTGCATAGGGGCTCTCCAAGTGTTTGATCACAGGTTCATTAGATGACTTGATCAGATTATGTTCTAAGTGTTTAATCTGTTGAGTGAGCGATATTCTAATTGAGCGAAATTTTATATTGGGTGGAAGTTTTTATAGGCTATATTCATTCACCCCCCCCTCTGATTACTTGCATCGAACCTAACAGAGAGGCCTTGGTCCACAATTACAGGGGCGTACTAAGCTAGTGCCCAAAGGAAGAAAGATGAGCAGGCGGGGTCTCGGTTACCGAGAGTCTGCGTTATCAATTTTGGGTGACTCAGGGCCACTTACCTGGGACTATCGTCAACACTTTGTTAAAGGTCCTCTTCAGCCAGGTACCCTAAATTTACAGCCAGCACAGCCAGAAAAGGATGCAGCTTGCACCATCGGCGGGCCACCTCTCCTACCAAAAGGGCCTATTGATGATATGACAGATTTCAGCCCGTCATTTGCTAGAATGTTCAGTGAACCAGATGGCCATGGTCAGAGGAAGAATCAAGAAACCCGGCTCGTCCAGTGAAGGCCGAAGAAACCAGCTGATTATATGCAAGAAAAGTAGAGCTCACCCGCTATCATTTCTTGATCTCCCTCCCGTCTCACATCTCTCTTCCAACTATTGGAACCCATTCCTCGTTCTCCCCCTATGATGGTTGATCCATACTTTACGGACGGACCACTTGAAATCCTGTTTGTCCCATGTGCGTGTGGGCGTTGCCCACCCATTGATTTGTCGACTCTATTCACTCCTCCTTCCTCCACCACTCCACTCCACGAGATGTGGTTTCGATCCTCCGATCTATTCTTCGATTGCATCTTCCCCGAGTTGTTCCCCATGCAACTCCCGCCTCCTCCATCCTGTTGTATGGTCTCCACTGTTCTAAAAAAAAACGTCAAATTTGAAACGAAGATTTCAGTGGAAGATTATGCTACATTGTCTCCATCCTTCTCCCAGGGGCACGAGTCCCCTACTCCTTTCTTTCCACTAGATTTTCTTTCCCCTAGGTTAGGCGTAGAGTCCGTCGAGTCTAGGGAAGTAGAGTCAATTAGAATTAGAGAAGTAGGGTCTTGTTCTTGCTCGTCCAACCCTTCCTGCCCTGAGCCGCGCCCGCTTGCACGTCCTCCAAAATATGTAATTGATAGATTCCTGCAAGATCTAGTTCAACGATGTCATGCTCTTTTGAGGTGCACATAATTTGTTGCTACGGCAATCATGATTGAAGATGAAGAGGAACTAGAAGGGGTGTGGAGTGATGATGAACTTGGTGCCTATGAAGTCTTGGATGAGAAAGACCCAGTTGATGATGAGGACAACAACGTAGATGACACTGCCGATCTGTATGCATGAGGGTTAAAGAAATTTGACGAGCCATCGTCGGCAGTAGATGAACCTACGAAGGAAATAAATCTGGGAACTGAAGAAGACCCAAGGCCCATCATTATTGCCGCTAATCTCTCTCCGCAAGTAGAAGAAGATTTGATCAAGGTTCTAAGGGAGTATAGTGATTCTTTCGCCTGGTTTTATGAGGACATGCCAGGTCTTGACCCCTCTTTAGTGGAACACCGACTCGTACTTAAACCAGGGGCAACACTTGTGAAACAACAGTCGAGAAGATTTCACCCCCACATGGCCTTGAGGATTAAGAAAGAAGTCGACAAGTTGTACAAGGCCAGATTCATTAGAGTGGTTCTATATCCTCAATGGGTGGCAAACATAGTCCCTGTTATTAAGAAGGATGGAAAGGTGCATATTTGCATCGATTTCAGGGATTGAACAAAGCATGTCCCAAATATGATTTTTCGCTACCTCACATAGACGTCCTGGTCGATAGCACCGTCGGGTACGAATCTTTGTCATTCATGGATGGATACTCAGGATATAATCAGATCTGTCTCGCTCCTGAAGATCAAGAGAAAACCTCCTTCACCATGCCCTAGGGCACATACTGCTATAGGGTTATGCCGTTCGGTCTGAAGAACGCGGGTGCCACCTATCAGAGGGCGATGATGGCCATCTTCCGCGACATGATGCATATCTATATGGAAGCTTACATGGATGACATTTTGGTGAAGTCAAAGACCAAATAAGAACACCCCTCTATTCTGGCTAAGGTATTGCAAAGAGCCAGGGAGTACAAGCTGAAAATGAATCCGAAGAAGTGTGTATTCGGAGTCTCTTCAGGGAAGCTGCTAGGTTTTATAGTGAGCAAACGGGGGATCCAGATTGATCCTAACAAAGCACAGGCCATCATGGACATGCCTCCGCCAAAGAACATTACGGAACTTCGAGGACTGATTGGAAGACTGCAATTCATCAGAAGATTCATATCCCAACATTCTCAAAGGTGCCGCCCGTTTTATGAATTGCTAAAGGCGGGGGTTAAGTTTGAATGGAATCAATACTGTTAGAAGGCCTATGAGGACCTAAAGGAATATCTATCCAATCCCCCGGTTTTACAAGCTCCTGTCCCTGGGAAACCCCTAATCCTATACATCTCGGTCATTGAGGACTCCCTAGGGGCGGTCTTAGCACAAGTAGACGACGAAGGGAAAGAGCGGGCTACTTATTACCTCTCTCGCTTATTTAACCCGGCTAAGGCCAAATACACCGCTATGGAGAAGACTTGTGCCGCCTTAGTGTGGGTAGCTCAGACGCTTAAACACTACTTCCTTGCCCACCCAGTTAGGTTGATCTCTAGAATGGACCCGATCCGCTATCTCTTAGAAAAGACTATCCTTTCTAGTAGGTTAGCTCGCTGGCAAAGCTTCCTCTCCCAATTCGATATTACATTTGTAGTTCAGAAGGCGGTCAAAGGGTACGGCATCGCTAAACATCTTGCCCATCTCCCCATCCCTCACACTGATTCTATTCAGGACGATTTCCCTGATGAGCATCTCTCTATCACTTCTCATCATCCCTTTTGGTCTCTGCACTTTGATGGAGCACTCAATTCTCAAGGCCGAGGGATCGGCGCTATTCTGCTCACTCCAGAGGGAGTGACAATTCCTGTTACTTATCAACTTCGATTTCCTGCTACCAACAATATCGCTGAGTATGAGGCTCTCCTAGCCGGATTAAAGCACGCCTACCTTCTGGGCGCGCGTTATTTGAATATCATAAGAGACTCTCAGCTCGTCCTGCGGCAGGTTTTGTCCACTTACCACACTCGTGACCCCAAGCTTAAGCCATATCAAGATTTGGTCACGCTCCTTGCTAGGCAATTCCGTAAGCTGATCTACATTCATACTCCTAGGTATCAGAACATTCTAGCCGATGCCTTAGCATCGCTTGCCTCCTCTCTATCTTTCCCTCTCAGTCGGAGTACTAAGACTATCATCGTTCAGAGAATGGACGCACCCTCTCTCCAAGATCCTTGGTACATCAACCTTAGGAAAACTATAGAGGCAAGGGCTGAGAAGGAAGATCTTAAGGAAGTATCTTTGATGGAACTAGAGGAGATCTTGGAGGAAGAAGAATTACCTTGGTATCATGAAATTGAGTTGTTTTGCAAAGACGGATCGTTCCCAGAAAGGGCAGATGCTGAGCAACGCAAGTCAATAAGGAGAGCCGCCTCAAGGTATACCATTGTTGTAGGAGAGCTATACAGGCGCGCTACTAATGGAATGCTCATGAGATGCTTAGATGATGATGGGGCTTGGAAAGTGGCTGAAGCAGTCCATTCTAGTGAGTGTGGAGGTCATGTCAATGGCCAGGCTCGAGCGAAGAAGATCCTTAGGTAGGGCTACTATTGGCCCACTCTAGAGGAAGATTGCTCCCTCTACGTCCGGAGGTGTCTTAAATGCCAACTCCACGCTGATAAAATCCATGCTCCAGCTTCATCTCTCCATCCTCTTTCCGCTCCTTGGCCATTCTCTATGTGGGCTTTCGACGTTGTCGGCCCGCTCGGTGATCCTAATTCTCAGATCAAACAGAAATCCTTTATCCTTTCCGCCACTGAGTACTTCACCAAATGGGCCGAAGCAGAAGCGTACGTAGAGATCAAAGCTTCAACGGTGTGCCGCTTCATCATGAAGAATATCATCTCGCGGTTCGGAGTGCCAAGCAGCATCATCACCGACAACGGACCCCAGTTCGTCTCTCAGGAGCTCAAGGACCTATGTAAGAAGTTCAATATTGCATTGCATCATTCATCCCCATATTATCCTCAAGGTAATGGTCAAGCCGAGGCCACTAACAAAACCCTTCTTAAAATTATAAAGAAAACATGCGAATCTCATAAGTTTTCCGATTGGCCAGAAAGATTAGTGGAAGCTCTGTGGGCTTACCGCACCTCCGTCCGTACTCCTACGGGGCAAACTCCCTATGCTCTTACCTATGGGATGGAGGCGGTGCTCCCATATGAAATCTTGATCTCTTCCCTTAGAGTGCAGCTCGATAAGGAACTTAATCTCGATGAACGTCGAGAGGCGTTGCTCGTTCAGTTTGAACTCTTAGACGAGAAGAGGATGAACGCGGTCTATCACGTATCCGTTTATCAAAAGAGAGTTTCACGTTATTTTCAAAAGAAGGTGATTGAACATAAATTTCAAAAGGGTGATATGTTTTTGAAACGTAAATTCATTCGGTCTGCAGGTCCTAGGTCTAAATTGCAACCTAATTGGGAAGGGTCGTTCGTTGTAAAAGAGGCTTATCCAGGGAATGCTTATCGCTTAGTGAACGCAGAGGGTGAGGTGCTCTCTCACGCTTGGAATGGGTTGTATCTTAAGCATTTTTTTCCTCAGAGTCTAACCCGTGCCACCCCGGCAGCAAGGCGTTCCTTTCCCTTCACCATGAAAGAGAAGTCCTGAGTACGGCAATCACACACTACACGACATCCTTGGTCAGGCTTCCCGCTTTGTAGACATCGTTTCTCCTTGGCCATGCTTTGGGGGAAGGTCAAAGTCCCTGTCCGTTTCTTTCTTCGGCTGAATCTAGGGGCAAGAGGTGAATAAGGAGACGATGACTGATCCAGGCACCCTAACGAGAGGAGGTCTCAAATAGGGGCAGTCCGTTATGACCTGACGCCATAGAGCAAAGGAAAAGAAGAAACCAAAGGAGCAATCTTTGTGACAAAATCAAAAGCATTATCTCAAAAGTCTATCGATCATGATCCCAAAGCTCCAAAAGGCAAGAAAGAAAAGCTAGGCATGGCAAGAGTGGCAGTACGGTTCCCCGCGGGATGAATGAGCCCGGTCGTATGCATGCCTAGAGTGGACTAAGGTTCGATGACAGACACAAAGCCCCGGCGCAACAGACCAAATCTCTAATGGATTGTCTAGAGAGGAAATCAAGTCCTAAAAACTTCTATATCTGGCCTAAGCTTACCCCCGTGTTCTATTTTCCTTTTTTTAGGACTAAGACTAGTACCCTGGGTATGGCCTTGGTAGAAGCACCATTATGCGAATCAGGTTTTGGCCAGGGGTTGTCACCTTGTTGCACGCCAACCTCGGGAACTCTCGATATAATAAGGAGGGCTCACGCTGCTAGGGGAGGCACTGGTTTTCAAAATCCAAAAACATCACATATTTCTGAAGTCAAGATATTTCCCAAAACTCCAAAAACACCATCATATGCATTGCGTGCATCGTATTATTCCTATTATGTCTTCCGCCTATTTAATAAGGCTCCACCCCTTGACCAAATATCAAGGATGGTCATTTTCTAACTTGCTTCAAGGCAAGGGGTTGAGTCTAAGAACGGATCTAACTTATTTCTTGTCTAAGTGTGTGCAGAACGTAGGTTCAAGCTTAGAATTCAAATTTCACCGCTATGCAGGTCCAGGTCTGTAGCGCGCCAGCATCAGACAGCCACAATAATGTAACGGTCCACACCGTGACCATCACCTTCTTCAGGGCATTGGCTTCATTCCCTCAGCAGGTCCATCTCTAACGGTCTTCATACAGACCGTCACATCCTTCAACGGTCTGTCGTTAGACCGTTACATCCTCCAGAGAACAGGATTCTCAGTCCATTCCCCTGTGGCCTATTGCCAGACCGTCACATCCTGGTAACGGCCCTTTGCAGGACCGTTACACTCTCCAGAGACTCTATTTTTCAGGTTTTTTTAACCAAATCAAGCAACAACTCATGCTCATTTCAATTAAAATCACTTTCATATCATTCACTTAAACTCATTCACTTAAACTTAATGCAACATCAATTCTGATTGTCAATTTACATCATCATGAAGAAAATCAAGCTACATTCAGTTTTCTATCCGCAAGAGGGCGGATCTCCCTCAATTCTTTCACGTAGCCACGGCGTGCTTCGTCGTTCTCTTTCACTTCCTTTTGCCACGGACGCACTTTGCTGATCTCCCACATGGTCAGCGTGTTCCGAACTGCTCTTTCATCCTCCTTGGTCCCCATCTTCCTAGGTAGAAGGGGAGGGTAGTGAGATAGTGCAGGAACTTCTATCCGGGGTAGTCCGATCTGAAGATGGCACCGGTGCGGGTTGTAGATCGCCATGGTAGTATTTCCCACTAGCTGGAGGTCCAGGCCTTGACGTCGCAGTATTCTAAGCAATGTGCTCCGAAGGATTCTTGATCGCATGATGAATTTCTCTAATAGCAAAGTGTTGAGGAAGAGGCGCCATTCATCCCATGTTTTCTTGTCCGTCGTCTTGCATTCAACCTGAGAAGAAAATCCAAAGGCACCTCTAATAAAGAACAAAGGGTGGCTCCCGAAGATCCGGCTAGCAGAAGTTATATCTTCCTTGGGTTGGAATTTGACTGTCACTCCCATCCAACACTCAAGGAGTATCATGGAACAGAATAGAGGTCCTCCTAAGCAAGCGGAGCTTAGTCCTTCATAAAGATATGAGAGGATCACTTGAGAGATGGACATTCCCCGCCACAACCCACTGATAATGCTGAGATTTTGGGTATCTAAGAGGTGGTCGGTAGGGGTGAAAAGGAAGACTCCGCATAAGTAAACTGACACCGCCTTGGCTATTGCTTCATGTTTCTCCCACTTGTTCTTGCAATGAGAGACTATCCATTGTGTCATGGGTATTAAGTGAATGTGGTGCAGGCTGATCATGGTCCTCACGTCCTTTGGATTGTGAATGAAATCGCTCAAAATCAAGGACGGGTCAATAGGTTCCACCGTATAGCAAACTAGGTCTTCATCCCCCACCTTAGTCTTAGGAAGGGTTAGGTAGGTTTCTACCTCCTCTAATAGGACCGAAGCTTCAAAGGAAGGGAAGATGAAGGTATGTGTTTGAGGGTGCCACAATTCTGTGAGAGCTGAAATGCTTGGCCAATCTAAAGATAATTTCTGAAAGTTCTTGCCTAAGACCAGTAGAGGTTGGAGGTGCCATGCCCTAAGGATTGCCAAGACTTCTAAAGGGAGCCCTTTGATCATGGGAGCCACCCACTTCAAGTTGGAGTAACATCTTGGACCGGGGAGAGGCTAGAAGAAGAAGAAGATATTATAAGAAGTTGAAGTGCATAATTATTGAACTTTGTTAAGGAATTAGGACTTACCACCCTTTGAGCACTTAAGCTCAGATGCTTGGGGATTGATGTCAGCCTTTGCAACTCCCCATGCTCTTTCCTGGCGGCTCTAGGTCTGGTGTAGACCTTCTCCTCCATGACCATCACTTCGAGGCTTCTCTTCATGGTGTCCCTTGCCCTTAGGAGAGGTCCTTCAGCCCTTGTAGCAGAGAATTAAGGAAAGCTATGATTTTTCGCAGAGTCCCCAGGTTTTAAAGGCTTGCTTTTGGCTCTAGGATGATAAGATTTGGGTTAGAAGACCTTATCTTAAGTCTGGGAGAGTTCTAGTGTGGATTGAAGGTTTCTTATCTCGGGTTTTACCTCTCACGGCGCAATCCGTCTTGGAGTACACTTCGTTCTCTGACGGTCTATCGTAGGATCGTCACTTGTCTCTGACGCTCCGATTCTGGGCCGTCACATTTCCTGTGGGTTTATTTTTGGCCCAATCTCATTCTGTCAAGCCTAACGGTCTGAGCTATGACCGTTACATTCTGTGATGCATGGACCCTAAGCCATCCCATTTTTCTGCTGTTCGATCTTGGCCTCTTTCTGCTCAATCATTCCTGACGGTCTGGTTACGGCCGTTACTTGGATCTGACGCTCCACATCTGAGCCGTCACATTTTCTGCACGCTACTTCAATCCAGCATTATTCTGTCGTCCCTAACAGTCTGGTTCTGGCCGTTACATCATTCTGACGCTCCCCTGTGGACCGTCACATTTCCTGCTGATCAGGTTGCAGTCTGGCCTCTGTCATCCTTGATGGCCCTACGTTAGTGCGTTACATAACTCTAACGCGTCTTTCGTAGACCGTCACATTCTCTACTGCTGGATTTGTGCTATTCCTTTCTGCCTATGGTCCTTCATTTTCCATTTACATAACTTGAGTCATCCCCTTCATGCCATTTTCACACATTTCCACATGCATTTCTATTTCATTCCATTCATTCCACACATTCACACATCCATGCCGCATTCCTGCCATTTATCCATCTTCACATCCATTTCACATCCACATCCATTCCATCCATTCTACATTCCATTCACGCATACATTCATTCACATAAAACAACAAAAACATAAAAAGAACTCTTCACTCCGTTTCATTCATTCTCATTTCCATTTATATAAGTCATGTACAAGTAAGAAGGGAGAAAACAAAAACAAAAACAAGCTCACTCGGCCGGCTTGTCTCCCGGGCTGCCCTTGTCATCACCATCCTCGGGTCTCCTCGCCGGTGGTGCTATGGAGGCACTCTCCTCCTACTATCCCCTCTCTGTCCTCTCGTTCCTCCGCTGGCCAGAGGAGCTGGCCAGGAAATCTGCTACTGATCCACTCGGGGCAACGCTCCTCCGTGCCCCACTTTGAGAGGTGCTCCGCTCCGGTCCTCGACCCATCATCCTCACTATGCGCTCCATCATCCGCAGTTCGATCTTCAACTCGAAGATCTGACACCGTGTCTCCCGGGCCTCGGTCCGGTAGCGCTCCAAGTCCGTTGTCCCAGTCCGGAGTCTCTCCACCTCGGCTCGTGCCTGAGCCAGCTCTGTCTGGAGTCGCTCTACCTCCGATCGTCCTCGCTCTGCCTCTGCTCGAGCGTGCTCCGCTTCGGCCACTGTTGTGGTCAGCTCTCTCACCTACAGTTTGCATTTTACATTTTCAGTGTATTAAGCATTTAGTGCATGAGCATTTAGGTCTAAAGAAGCATTTAGTTTCTTACCCGCTCCGCGAGGGTGGCCTCCGCCTCCTCGGCCCGAGCAACCGCTCGAGCGAACTCGGCATCCCGTTCAACTCTGCCCCCGATAGGCTGTGATGAAGATGACGGAGCATCCGGTCCGGCTCTTTGGGCTCCCTCGGCCCGCTGCATTTAAAGATAGTCAGTCACATTTGCATCATTTACATCATAATAAAAAATCATTTAAGTCTCAGGTTTTGGGAATCCTACCAGAAGCTCCAGAGCGGTCCGGTACTCGTCCCGCTGCTGGATGGTAGCATGGAGTAGCCCCTCGAGCTCAGCTATCCTCCCCTCAGGGTCTAGCTGCATTTAGAAAGCATATGAGTCAGTGCATATAGGAAATTTTCATGTAAAAGCATTCAGAGATAGGGTTTAGAAGTTCATACCGGTCGTCGGGTACCTCGGTACACCTAGTCTCCGTACCGTCGGGCGGAGGCCTTCAAATACGCCTCATCACTCTCGGCCCGCTCCTTCACCGCCCGACCTCTCTTGCTCCAATCGTGGACGTACTTGGCCTTGCGGGCGTACCAATCCACATTGCCGCTAATCCCCTTTGATGACTTCCCCGGACGCTCGTCGTCTCGGCGTGGGAAGGTCACCTCTGGCTGGTGTAGTCCCCTGGTCCGCAGGATCAGGCGGTAGTGCAGTGGCTCGATGACGTTGATGCAGTGCAACCACACGTCTCGCCCACGGTATGATAGGGCTGTCTGCACCCATGGCTGTCCCTTGGTACTCTCGTCCCGGTACGGGGTCCATCTCACCTGAAATCATGTTAGTTAGTTTGTCAGCATGTAGAAATATTCATAAGCATATAGGAGCATCTAAAAGCATTTAGAAAGCATTTAGAGTTCTGGGCTTACCGCCGTATGCGGGAAGGAATCCAACTCGTCCTGGATCGCCCGGGTCAATCGAGTGATCGACCCTGAGTCCCTCGCAACTACCCATCGTCTGGCGATCGGGATCCGCTCGGGGTGGAGTAATGTGCCTCTCCCTATCCCAGGGAGGTATATGAAGCTCCAGATCTGCATTTAGGAGTCATGTCAGTCAATTACATTGAATAATCATATAGAAAGCATTTAAGACAAGTTTACATGTAGAAAAGGCGAGAAGCCGCCCAGCATGGTCTGTCGGTCCGTCGTGCTGAGGTACTCAAACAGGAAGGCCAGGACCGCCGCTCCCCATGCGTATTTCCCTACTCTACCTAAGTCCTCGAGCAGTGGCAGCAGTCTGCAGCTGATCACGTCTGCTCGAGTTGAGAACATCAGCTTCCCGAACAGTAGCATGAGGAACCGCCTCAGCACGCGATCTCCCTCCGGTCCTGCCTCCACTGCCACATGTGGGCGCACCTGCTCTATCACTCGCCCGAGCTGCTCCTCGGGTAGCTCTCCCACTGCAATAGCAGCTCCTCTCAATCCCAAACTCTCTTGCAGTTTCGATCTCGAAAGCTGGGATGAAGTCTGCCCGGTCTGATCAAATCCAAGCCCAGCAGCTCCTGGGCGAACTCCCTGTAGTTCCCGTAAGTCCACCCGGTCACTGCTGCTCCGTGGACCCTCAATCCCGTAATCCTTTCTATGTCTTCCAACGTGGGGATCATGTGGCCCCACGGGAAGATGAATGCCCTGCTGATCGGGTCCCATTTCTTGTACAATGCGTATAGCAGCGGAGTATCCATCATGATCGCCTCGATGCTCAGCACCTCGGCGAATCCCATTGCTGCGAGTCGCTCTCTCTGGTAGTCAGGCAGTGCCTGGTAGACCGCCCGTATCTGAAGCCATGAAATTCTTGTTCTTCTCTTCCCCTGCATGCATTTAGATCATAAATTAGTCAATTGCATCATAAAACGTCGCATAACATTCATATAATAAAAACAAACAAAAATAATTGAATAATTAAAAACCTAAAAAAATAGTCCTGGTCTCTAGTGATTGTGACGTCCCTGGGGTGGGGCGTCACACGGCTCTAACGCGCCAGGGGTGATGCGTTAAGCTCGTGACGGTCGCTGGAAGGACCATCACGCTCTCTGCCAAAGGACATTTTCCCTTTTGTTTCCCTTGGCTTCCCACTGTGGCCAAATGGCCTACATGTGTTCCTAATGGGTTCGTAGACCAGTTTTCTACCCCCCATCATCCATGCATGCACTTAAAAACTCATAAAAATTGAAAATTGAAGATTAGGGCGGGTGGGCTTACCTCTCGGTCTTGGCCCCGCTTCCTCTTTTTTGTGCTTTGGGTTCTCCTACATCTAGGGGAGCTTCCCCTTGATCCTCCTCAGCCGTTGGAGCCTCTTCTTCCACCGTGGATGCTCTCACCGTCGTTCTTCTTCCACGGGAGGTGGGATCACCTCTCGTTCTATCCGACGGTGGAGGCGTCGGATGGCCTTCCTCTTCGTCCCCTTTTCCCTTCTCTTCGGTGGCTGTGGGGCCTCGTCGCCGGCCATCCTCGTCGGTGGTCGCCGGTGGTCATCTCGGTGGTCTGGGGTTTCTTTTGGGGGTGTTTAGGGCTATGAGTGTGTTGAATGAATGAGGCTTGTGACCGTTCGGTTTGTTTTTTTTTGAACGCTCAGGAAATGTGACAGTCTCTCGCCAGACCGTTACATTCTCTGACGCGTCTTCCTTAGACCGTCAGGTCAGTTGAATTGTTTCATTGAAGAATTTGAACCACCAATATCTAACGGTCCAGTCCTAGACCGTTACGTGGTGTGACGCACCATTTCTAAACCGTCACAATTTGAAGATTTCTTGATGAATAAAATGGCTTATTTGATGCTTGAATGATTGCATTTTTTGCCATGGCGCATATTTTCATGCGTACAAATGGTTATGCCTCGTTTAATGCTCATATTAATTATCATTGGCTAATCTTTTGTTCATGGATGAAGTTATGAATATCACACTTTGCCATTCATCAGGCAGGTAAGTCAGGTATTGTATCCCGAATCCCTTGTCCCTTTAATGCATTACTATATGTTATCTATGATATATTATCTCAAGAACCGGCTGGTCATTCATGTGTTCTGGGATCTGATGTTGCCCTTAAACAAAAATGATGATGATCTAAGTGCACATGTTTAATCGTTGGATAGGCCGTTAGGTTGGAAAAGCTTGGGGACGATGGTTCTGTCTTGCACGCCGTGGTTGCAGATGGTGTCCTGACCCTGATTTCTCCGGTCTAGCAATATTATTCTCGAGTATCTTGTTATTTTATCTTTCTTTGCATTCATTTTAATGATTTCTTTATTTTAGCCCAGCATGTATCATGAGCATTCTTTGAGCATTCATGAACTCTTCATCTACCAAGGTGTCTCAATGATGGTGAATAACTGTGTTCTTAATCTTGAGTAAAGAGAATCATTCCACTCTGAATTAGAAGGTTTTCCTTCGGTTTGTTCGCTTGATTTGGTTAGCTGAAGATCCCTGTCTGGAGTTTAGTCAGTTGTCTCTTTCCTTTCCGTTGCTTCCGACGGCTAGCCGTGTTTTCCTTTCCTTAGTTATTAGTTCCTCCAAACATGCATCCTGTGGTTGGCTATTTCCTTGTGATTAGTTCAAAGTTTTCCAGAAAATTCATGTCGCTTGTTGGTTGGACGGGTGTCGTTTGCCTTAACGCCCGCTTTTCAGTCCACTCCGCTTCATTTCCGCTTCATCTCTATATTCCATTTCGCTTTCACTTCACCTCCGCTCGCTCCCTTGCAAAGAGGATGTTAAGGAGGGGCTTCTGTTGACACCCGTTTTATGACCAATAAGTCAGGTCATCTCCTTGTTCATTCTATATGATGCTCCGAGTTATTCCCTTTCATTGAGTCTTCTTGATCAGTTGGAGGTTTATTTCATGGGTCTTGAGTCCTTGGTTGGGTCTGATTCCTTGATTTTTTTGCATTCGATGAAGCTTAGCAAGCTTTCTTTTTAATCTTGGATCCTTATTGTCTCTAATGGTCTATTTCAGGGGCGTTACGTTTCTCTGACGCATTAGCCCATGGCCGTTACATATTGCAGAGCCGTTACCCTTAAGGCTTCTTTCCAGTTCATATCCTTTGGCTATCCATTGTCTCTAACGGTCCACCACAGGGGCGTTACATCTTTCTGACGCATCAGCCCCTGACTGTTATATCTTGAGGAGTCCTAGATTGTAAGGCTTCTATTCCAATCCTTATCCTTTGGTCTATCCGTTGTCTCTAATGGTCTGTCGGGAGACCGTTACATCATTGTGACGCGCTATCCCTCGACCGTTACATTCATTCAGAGTCCAATTATTTAGAACTTCTCCCCGTTGATCTTATCTTCTTAAGAGATAAGGTTGTGTGACGGTCTTCCTCTGGAGCGTTACATTCATGTGACGGTTTGTCGTGCAGCCGTTACATCCAACAGAAGTCCGGGCAAGTCTGGTCTTTTCTCTGCTACTCTGTGGTCGAGTTGAGAGTTTGATCTTGTGATTTCTCTTCTAAATTTGATCCCCAGGACCTTCTGTTTGTTTCTAAGGACTCTTGGGAGTATTATCTTCAAGAGTTTTCTAAGAATCATCATCCTTTTTAGCTAGATTATCCTCTGCTCGACCGGAGAGTTTGAGGGCCTATAAATAGAACTCTTAACTTCATGGCCAAAAGAGGAAAAATCTGGAGTTTGTGTCGAAGTGCTGCCGCATTCTGGAGCCACATCCAACCAAGGAGAATTGATTTTCCACGTCCATCTGCATCACAGTCAAGGGAGTACTTTGGTTTCAAGTGTTTAGTTTCATCATTGGCATACTTGTATTCTCCCTTCTCCTTTGCATCATAGCATTGTCCCACTCCTTATTCCACGTTCCTCCACTTGTTTCAATCATCTAAACATCCTTCCTATGTTTTAAAATGCCCAGAGGGGTTAAAAAACCAAACTTCCCCGGTATTCCCCTTTCCTTTTGCATGATATTAAGTTCATTTTAGAATTGATGCTATGTTGTGTGAAAGACTAATTTGGGGTTATTTTTGTTGTGATCTACGTTCTTTGGCAGGTTTACAGGGTTCATTAGACGAGGCCCGAGCTTTCTAGCTGGCTGGAAAGTTTGGAGTTTGAAGGATTCACGAGCTTGTTCTGCAGACACTCTGACGGTCTTCATCAGGCGCGCCAGGTTCCTCTAACGGTTTATCGGGCGACCGTCACACTCCTGTGACGCGTAGGTTCTGGGCCGTTACATTCAAAAGAGCTGCAGTTTCCTATTGGTTTCTCTCTCCCGTGGGCGGGTGCATCATCATCCTATTCTAAGGTATTTCTCAAGTCTTTGGCTTGTGTTTACCTTGGTGGCGATCACGTTCTTTCTTAGTATTGGGCATTGGTTTTCTCTTTCTCATATCTCTTATTTCTTTTGCTTGTTCCACCCACGCGGTGTGTTTTCATTTATTCCTTTGCTCCACGCTCCGGCGTGTGTTTTCCTTTTCCTTCTTTAGTTTAGTTTGATTGAGATAGCATTGCCCATGCTAGAGCTTGTTCTGATTGCCTAGGTTCATGGTTCACATGTTCATAGGTTGATTGAGATCATTGTTATTTGCTCAATATACTTGCCATTCATCATATTACATAACAAAAGGAAGAAAACAAATCAACAGTCATTTCAATAAAGTTGTCGATTTTCAAATCTCCTGTTCTCGACGTACACACGTCGGAATCACGCGTTCTATATATCGAAATGACGGGCTCGAAAAACTCTACCTAACTGGACGTTCAATATAATTTTTCATTGAGAGATTGGGGATCTTGAGATAGGGGGCACGAAAAATGGTGCAACCACTCTCACTACCTCGGTCACCTCCCCAACAATATACTCATAAAATTTCATAGCCAAAAGACGCTCCGGCGATTAGAAACAAGTCGTCAAAAGAAAAAATCTATAACTAACATGTTACATTAACCTTTAGAATTCACCGAGTAACGTGATTATATACTTTAATTTATTTAAGTTTATAGTAATTACACCATATTGGGCATGGAAATTTAGGAATAATCATAAGGATTTTAGTCACGCATATTTTGTGATTTTAGATACATGATTGCAAGGATAAAAATATTTAAACATGTTGTAATTAATTGAAATAAACATGCAAACCGTAGACTATAGAATGCAAACATGTAATGCAACTTAATTATTATTATCTTGGGCTTCAATTCTTGAGAAAACCTACCTTGACGGATGATTGGGGTGACGGACAGAGAGAGTTTGAGGAATATAAGCGGCACTCGAATAGCAATGACAATCGCAGGAGATAGAAGGAAGAAGATGATGGAGGCTTCCCCTTCTCACGTATGCCAACAGGGTGAAGGTGAAGATGCTCGCCCCTTCACATTGCAGTCAGCAAGAAGAAGAGGAAGAAGAACGCTGCAGGAGGAAGAAGCCTTCTTCAACTTCTTCACGTCGTAGCAGCAAGAAGAGGGACTCCTTCGTGGCTTGGACGGGCAGCAGGAGGAAGAAAAAGAAGCTGCCGTATGAGGATGGTTGAAGAAAACCTATGCACAATAAGGCCCTTCGAGTAGCAGTAGGAAGCACTTCATGTTTGAGGTGGGGGTGGTTTTTATAATGGCAAGGGGTTTCAAAAGCTATGAACAGGAAGGTTTAATGGCCTTCCATGCATCGCCAATTCCTTGCTATTTAATCAGCCGCTTGCCTTGGTTTGTGTGGAAAACCTAAAACTAACATCATGCACGTCGAACATGTACCTGGGTTGGGCTATTGGTTTAATAATAAGAAGCCACTTATACATATATACATATGCATTTATATGAGGTTTGACCATTAAAGGAAGTTGCTCTCGTAGGAAAGGCCCATGTAAGTATATATATTTATAGAGGTTCGGTTATCTGAAGATGGTTGGCCTTTTTATGTCTATATATATATATATATTGGCTTGGCCCATTTGCATATATATATGTATATATATATATATGGATTTATTCATTTACATGATATAATATATATCTTTATTTATATATACATGTACATGGGCTTGGCCCATTAGATATATATATATATATGTGTGTGTGTTATTCATTTGCCTTGGCATAATATATATACCTTTATATCTATATATATATGGGCTTGAGCTGCTAAGTTATATATATATATTGTATTAATGGTAGAAGATAATAAATGTGTTAAAGCCCATTAAGCGTAGAATACTTTGGGTTGGGTTTGGGCCAATGGAACTTAACATTGATTTCATATTTTTAGGGTTAAGCCTTAATCCTTTATTAAGGCCCATGCCACCTATATATATATATATATACATCTTAGCCCATTTTAGGTATTTATATACTCTTTTAAAAACCCAAATCATTATCTTCAAGGCCCATTAATTTTATTCATTAGAATTGTAAATAGTTTTACTCTAAACACATATAGTCCTTATTTCCTATATTTAATTATTTTCCTTGTTAGCTACCATTGTAGTCTCGGGTATCGAAGTCTGGTTTGATCCTATGAAATCTTTATACATATAATTATATTTTGGAATGATATTCCTTCTAAATACTTGAATGATATTTCTCATAGATAAAAGGGACTATTTAATTTCTATTCCTCATTTATTTATTTATGTCTTTATAAGCATTTATCAAAATTTTGGCTAATTTTCCCTTTTTAGCTAATTATTGCTTTTCCTTTTATCGAAATTTAATTCCCATGACAAATACTTATAGTTATTTTATCTATTCTTCACTTTAAATTTCTGGGGTGCTACAGCAGCCCAAGCGAAGGAAGGAAAAGTTCTCGTAGCCTCCGGATCAGATCCATGCTATGTATGCTCCATAACGAGCTACATTGCTCCACAGCGAGGTATATTTTGAGCTTTAGTGTTAAGCTTTTTGTTGTTGATTTCATCGACATCTTTCATTCTCTATTTCCATTTCCAAGCTATGTATCAGCGGAGGCGTAAGCTGTAATGCCCAGTAGTTGAAGTTATGCATCAGCGGTTGGCAAGCTGTGTCATCCAGTGGATGGCAAGCTGTGTCGCCCAACAGATGGCAAGCTGTGACGCCCAGCTGATGTAGGCAAGCTGTGATGCCCAACTGTTCAAGCTGTGAGTCTGCAGAAGCCACACTCAGGTTGAGTGTAAGGTGGATGTAGGTTTGAGGATCGAACCCCCTAAAAAATCTTTTGTGTGCTGTGATTTGACTGGTTACGTTAATTCTGCTAGATGAATGTTTAGGATCGTGTTCTAGTTGCATACTTGTTGAGCTGTTCTTTAGGACATCGATCTGTCCATTAGTGAGTTTTCAGTTAACTAAGTCAATCAGTTTAAATTCCGCAATAGTTAATTGAAAAGGATTTTAATTGCTGAACTTTTAGAGCAAAGTTTTTTTAAGAGGGATTCATTCACCCCCCCTCTGAATCCTTCTGCACCATACCATTGTTCTTGACACTTGGTATCAGAACAGTAGCACCGAACCCATCGGTTCTCAATAATTGGTATCAGAGCAGTAGCACTGAACCCATCAGTTCTTAACACTTGGTATCAGAGCAGTAGCAGCGAACCCATCAGTTCTCAACAATTGGTATCAGAGCAGGTCTCTGACTGTCTAGATCCAACGATTTACAGAGGATCCTATCATTTTTTTTGGTGCTATCTTTTGAGCCGTGGTTTTTCATTTTTGAACTCAGTGCTTTGAATTGGCTTTGATTTGTGTTAATGGCTCATCCTCCAGTATTCTGTGGTTCACATATTAAATTCGGGCTATGTCTCATGCGCAAGCATGTCAATTCTATTAATCCTCAACTGTGGAAGGTTATCTCTCACGGTCCACCTAAAATCCCTAAGGACAAGTCTAAGTGGACTTATGTTCACAAGATGAAAAATGATGATAATGTGAGAGATCTAAATCTAATGAAGGCTGCAATTAACTCTGATGATTTTCTCTTATCTCAGGTTGTAGCACTACAAAGGAAATATTGGATGAACTGCTTCGTATCCACAACGGAGAGAATGAAGAATGTCTCATGGCAAGAAGAAGTGATTATAGCAATGATCAACAGGAGGAGACATATTCTCAAGTAAGCTCTGAATCAGAGGAAATTACTTTTAAAGATTTGACGAATCTTTATAATGGCTTATTAGATAAATACAAATCTGTTAAAATTGAAATGAAAAAGAGCATGATGTGTGAAATCAGAGAATTGAAGTGTCAGGGATGGGAATCAACACAGGACACTAACATTTTATTTTTACATTTGTGTCCTTTTGTTTACATATATATCCTTGGCTAATTGGGTTTGCAATTGTAAGGCATTATAAGCCAAATGGTTAGTCATTAGACATCTTTGGGTTTCTTTGCAAAAAGGCCTTTGGGTTTGTATGTAAAATGTCAGTAGGTCTAGCAGGGCCCCCACCCTCTTTCGCATTGGTCCGCCTAGGTTTTAGGGCCCATGTGGGGCTGGTTCAAAGTGCAAGATTGGACTTGGACCAAGGGTGGACAAAAAATGAAAAAAATTCAAAATTGATGCCCCTTAAGTCAAGGGGGCGCCCCCCTTATAATATAGTTTATTAGGTGTTATATTTTTATTTAAATTGGCTATTTGACCACAAGGGGGAGTAATGTGTTCTACCCCATTTGCCCCTCCCAAATCCTAGATCTAGGGATAGGTTTGGTCTTTTTTACATTTCTATATATCCTTTGTATTATCCATTTTGGAAGAATTAATGAGAAAAAATTGAAGAAGAAATCATAAAATTGGCATTTGCCTCCGAGAGCCCAAGGGCGCCCCCCTCTCTCTCTTCCACCCCCTTGCAGATGGATTTCTGCGAAATTCTTGAGGTGTGAAGCCTCCCCATCTCCCCCTCTCTGAGTGAGAAGCTCAGCACCGCCGCCGCTATCGCCATTGAATCGCCATCGCACCACCACCGCCGCCTCGTCAGAGTTCTATCCACTCCTGGACAGAAGTTTAAAGCCGAATTTTTATCTCCTAATCAAAAGATCTGCTCGAGCTCTAATTTTGTGGGTTTGTTCCTCGTATCATCCCCCAACCCCAGTTCAAATTTTGTGTCATTTCGCCTTTGTTTAATATTTTTCCCATAATTTTATTTGCACCCCTGACAGTCTGCCCATCAGCAGATCTGCGGGATAATGTCCTATTGTCATATTTTTCCCCCACCCTTAGCCATCTACAAAAATTCCCAAAAAATTCATGAATGTTCCTCACATCCCCCTCTTCCACCCATAATTTTCTCAGAGTCTAGATCTGTTGGTTTAATCCAGCATCTCCTTGGATTTGGTGTGTACCACGTGGGGTATGGGACCCACGTGGGACCATCGGTGCTTGGCAACCCAACCCGCCGCATGGATTATGGGGTCCATGTGCGAAGCCCCTCATGCCCGCCCACAGCACGTCATAGACGTGGGGCTTTGCGCTGCCATAAGGAAATACGGTCTAACCTTCGCTACCAGCTCGAGCTTTTAGCGCAACGGTAGGGGCTTGATCCTGTAAACTGGTATCAGAGCGAGATCGCGGGTTCAAATCCCAAGTGCCGCTGGGGGGGAGATTGTTGGTTTATGCCAGCGTCTCATTAGATTTGGTGTGTACCACGTGAGGTATGGGACCCACGTGGGACTATCGGTGCTTGGCAACCCAACTTGTCGCATGGATTATGGGGTCCATGTGCGAAGCCCCTCATGCCCGCCCACAGCACGTCATAGACGTGGGGCTCTGCGCTGCCATAAGGAAATACGGTCTAACCTTCGCTACCGGCTCGAGCTTTTAGCGCAACGGAAGGGGCTTGATCCTGTAAACAATTGTTGGGATAGGTGCTATAAATTCAGAGGGGGGGTGAATGAATCTCCCCTTTAATGATTTCTCCCAATTAAAATCTATAACAATCAGAGATGCAGAATTAAAAACCCACGATTTCCTAGATCAGCTTAGACGCACACTTTGAATGATGGAAGGAAGATCAGATAGACTATACCTCTGATCTACTCCATATAAACTAAAGAGATGACTCAGTTCATCTAATCAACTAGGCTCTATCAAGACCAGAATCAAACGCACGGTGTGCAAACCTATCTCACACTAGATATAAGAAACAGATCGTGCCTATGCATACATCTAGCGAATCGAATAAGGCAATCAAACCACAGTGGACAAGGGGATTTTTAGGTGATTCGGTCCGCAGACCAACGTCCACCCCACACTCAAACCTGAGTGTGGCTTCCGCTGATACACAACTTAAACAGCTGGGTCTCACAGCTTGCCTACAACCACTGAGCAACACAGCTTGCTGTCCGAGGTATCCACCTCGCCCGCTGAGCAACACAGCTTGCTGTCCAGAGGAATCCTCCTCTGCAACGCTGAGCAATACAGCTTAGCTCTGCTGACTAACAGCTTGAAATAGAGTTTGAAAAGAAAAATAAGAAGAACAAAGGAAACACAACAACTGAAAGCTGTAAACGATCGGAACAAGTTGGTCTGGATCTGATCCAAGAGCCAACAGATAACAGATCTTCAATGAAGCTTCTTTTCTTCTTCTCCTCAAGCTCTTTCTCCACTCTCTCCCTTTCTCTCGATCTTTCTTCTTCTTTTTCGTTTCTTTTCTTCTCTGCTGCTCTCTCAATTTTTCTTTCTTCTCTTCTTCTGGATCGTGCAGGCTCTCTCTCTCTCTGCTTCTGCTCTTTCAGATGGGCTCCCCTACTTCGATCACTCTGCTCACGATAACTATTCTTTGGATGGAGAGGCCCGCCTTTTATAGCAGCAGTAGATAGATAGGCGTGTGTCTTCCACGAATTCCCGCCTTAGCACCTTGATCACGTGGCAGCATTTCAGCCTGCTGCAATACACGTGTCACGATCCTGGTACTTCCTCCATTCTTAGATCACGTGCTCTTCTCAAACTCCTCGAGCAGATACCTGTCAGGTCAAAACTCATTATCAGTTTGAATCAATCTGAAGGAAAAGAAAAGGATGCATTGAGTAAGCTTAAGATTTGAATCAAGCATGTACAAACTTGATGAAGTGAAATGCAGTATGCATATAGTAAGGTATACACTTTGAACATGAATGCTTGGACATGCCATCAATGAGTGTACAGACTCTGTGCGCAATGTACAACCAATGTGCAGACTTGCTATGCCTAGAGTTTAAGCATGACACTGAAAGTGCAGACTTTGAGTGCATGACACTGCCTTACGTATGTATGCAACAGAATGTATAGACTTTGAATGCCGGGTGAAGAGTGTACAGACTTTGTCTTGAAAGATGCACAAATGCATATAGGAAAGTATGCACATTGAAGAGAAATGCTCAGGCATGCTATCAAGGAGTGTACAAACTTTGCATGCATGCGATAAGAAGATGTACAGACTTTGCTAAAATGATGCACGGACATATCAGCAGAGAATGTGCAGACTTTATATAGACATGAAACAACCGAATGCACTGACTATGCCTATGAATGTATAGGCTTGCTAAGTCATCAAAGTAACCAGGTGCAAACTTAGTGTATGTGCGAGAGAAATCAATGCATTGACTATGTATGTGCATGAAGAGCACTGGCTGTACTGACTAGTCGAGTGAAACAACGGAGGTTGTACAGACTAGCCACCATGGAATGTACAGACTTGAGTTGATGCAATCTAGGCAAAATTTTGTACAGACTTTGTCCCTTGAACATGCATGAGTCTAGGCATTCACTAACTTATGGCCACCATGAAACATAGTTATGAAATACACAAGCCTAGACAATTAACCCTGTACAGACTTAAGCAATGTAGTGACTCTGTTGCATGCTTGCATCGACTTTATGTATGCATGTACAAGCTTAACGACATGTGAGCAACCTTGCACGGACTCAAGGTTTATGCAGCAAACATATGCACGTCTAGGCAAAACATCATTTTATCATCACACACACTATCATTATCATCATCATTCTTATGTGGTGACTCATTGAGTTGCTATCATCAAAACATCACAACAACACACACTATCATCAAAGCACAAGGGGCACAACAATCTCCCCCTTTTTGATGATGTCAACACAATGAGTCACAGAGACTCAATAAACGATTCTCCCCCTTTGACACAATCAAAAAGGAAATGGTTTGCGAGTGGAATGAAAGACATGTATGAAATCTGATACCAATTCTCCTCCATAGAAATATGCAAAGAGAGTACTTGAAGAATAACATATAGGAACTCCCCCTATCAACATGAATGAATGACTACTCTCCCCTTAAATGCAGATGACCCAGAACTCCCCCTGAAGTGCATGAATGAATTCTGGTTAACCAAAAGCAATCTAAAATCTGCCATCACAAGGAATCCAAAGCAATAATGGTTGTGGCACCTCACATATGTATGGGCAGAATAAAGCAGGTGGAAAGTCCACAGAACCAGAACTGGTTACAGAAACAAGATGGAAGATTCCAACAGTGTGGAGAGTAAAATGAGACTGGTGGTGTAAAAGAAGTAATTGTAACCAAAGATAGAGTGATATCACTGGAAGAGTGGCACATGATTTTTCAAGAATGGTTCAGTAGAGATTGAGCAGAATATGATAGTCACAGAGCAAGAAGTGACCAACGAGTGGATGATCAAGTTGTAAGAGGTGAACCTGATCAGAAGAAATTACTATATAGCGGGTACCACAGTTATAAGTCCATGCAAGAATAGACTCTCCTATCATAAGGGGTTATGAATTAACCTACATTACCCACCTGGTTTAAGCATGATGTATACTAAATCTGTCAATTAAATTCATTACTCATATCTAAAATTAAGTTTTAATAAGGATTAACTAGCTAATCAAGCAATGCTCCAGATCAAACATCCTCCAACTTACTCAAATACTCTCAATGACACCTTTGAGAGTCACACAGAGTAGAATTGAGATTAAACACCCTTACTAGAATGTGAGTTGACTATTTTTGCAAGACATTTTGTTTTGATTAGCACATTATACTTTGCCTGAGCAATTTAGGTTGATCAACACTTTTTTACGTGAGGCACAACACGTCTCAGGTGAAATGACCCAGTTACTCAGTGTCATAACTTTCATTACCTCTCAACTTTGAGAGCAGAGTTAGCACTAGAAGTGTCTTTTTACATGAGGAGACACCTTGATCAGAGGCCAGACTCCCCAGTTACTCAACACAGACATGCTATTGCTCTGTTAGATTTTTCAATAGATTTTCACCAGAGATAGCTATAGTACTTCATGACATAGAATTACTCTATTTCATTGATAGAGTATCCAGTTTCTCAGTGACCAAATCATTGCTCTGAATTCAAATTTTCAATTTAGTCAACATTTTTCAGGTTACTGTTTAAAAACAATACTCATTCTATATGTCTCTACCAAAGTAGCCTTGATCTCATATTTTCAGAATTGAGATAAATGAGTCTAGATATTTTATGACATGGGTGGTTAAAGATTTTTAAACCTTATGATTCAGATACTTTCAATCATTCAAATTCAAATCCGAGAATACATTAGGCTTATACCAATTTGAATCAGTGGACATTCTTAACTCTGTATGATAGAAGTTTCTTCTCAGGTTTCAGACATATAAACAAGGTACACAATTTAGATTTCTCAGCTCAGTCCAATCAATGCAACTGAACAACTTATACACACCAGATCACAGAATTCTGCTATGAAAGAAGTTGAACAGATTTTCAAGGATTTCAGCAGTTGATTAGTCAAAAGAGAAGAATTCGAGTGAAATACACAGAAGCAAGAGAGGAATTCAAATATTTGTACAGGAAGAGTCTGGATTGAAAAGGATTAATAGGTCAAAAATGCTCTTCCTGTCTGGATGCAATGGGTCATCTTATTAAATGAATTTTCTGAAGGACATCCATTTACTCCCCCTGACTGAATGCATTGTATTCAATGAAAACCTAACACATGGTTTTATGATTTGAGCTCATGGATCAGACGTGCAATGCAATCAGAGAGAGAGAGAGAGAGACTACTTGATACACCAAGTTCAGACATTACTACCCTCTCCCTGACATTATGATGCACCGACCTACATGCTATTTAAACACAAGATGCATGGACTATATGCAAGACATGCAACTACCTATACTTGGTGCAATACATGCATCAATTTGAAACATCAACTATGCACGGCATGCATATGACACTCAGCAGTGCAAAACAATTGTTCAAACATCAGAGCATTCTTTATTCAGAAATCAATGACATGCTGACACAGGATAATTTTTCAAACAATTCAACTCTTAAATCAGAATGAAATCAACACACATGAATATGAAAGTGAGCCGAATAACTAGACAGGAAAGGTTCAAGAGGTGAACGACTAGTGAGTCTTAAATACTCCCCCTGTCTAGATGCAATGAGTTATTGCTTTTTGAATTTTTCAATTTTAGATGATATGAAATGCATCACACTGTATATATGCACTATGCAACGAGACTGGTCAGGAGCAGCAAGAACATCATGCGAAGTCAATCAAATTTTTAAAAGATTTCAATTAAGTACAGATAGATTAATGTGATATGCAAACATCTAAAGCAAACAATTTCTGATAATAGAATTTAGAACAGATTTTTAGAACTGACCTGAATAGTGCAATCCTGGGAGTTTCATTCTTGAGGGCCTTGGATTATTAACCCCTTTATTCATCAGCTTCCAAGGCACACCTGCAGCACATTAATCATTTTGATCCTGCAGGGACCCAAACAGTCTTGGTGTTGACACCCGTTTTAGCCCACAAGTTGTGTCATTTCTCTTATTCATCATTTTTGATGTCCCGAATTAGCCATTATTTTGGAGCTTCCTTGGATGAATTTCAAGCCCATTTTTACCATTTCATATCCTTTGAGTCTTGGTGATCATGATTTCTTAGAGCCTCGGAGCTTATCTTATCAAATTCTGGCTTCCAAATCAACTTTCGGCCCATTTAGGCCGACTTCCCTCAAGTAATCGGCTCTCTCTCACTGCGCAGTCTTAAAAGTGGTTCTTTTTCACCCTCTTCCAATCCTCTATTCAAAAAGTTATCTTCATCAAAGTTCTTCATCTTTCAAAGATCTACAAGTTCTTCTTCTACACCGTTGGCCGGTTCTGCCCCGATTGTGAGCTATTTGCATTTTTCTAGCATGCCGTGCTGTTCACCTACATTCCAGAATTTTCCTCTCTCTTCCAGCCCCATTTTCACCATCTTCCAATCATTTTATCAAATTTCTTTCTTCATTAAAGTTGTTCCTCTCTCAGTTATCTACAACTTCTATGTTTACCACTTTTTCTAATTCTCCACCGTTTGAGAGATATGCTTCAATTTCTAAAGTCGCGCGCAGTCTGCCCAGAATCTGCCTTCATCGATGTGAAGGTCATTTGCAGGTGCGTTACTTCATTGAAGTGACGGCCCAGTGAAGACCGTTACTTCAGTGTGACGGTCCTACGATAGACCGTCACACCAAAACTTGCCCAAAACAGTCCGGTTCAACCCCTAGAGTGTGGCGGTCCTATCCTTGACCGTTAGACCAAGTGACGGCCCTGTTTAGGTGCGTTACATCCAATCTCATCCGAAAACGTCTCGTTCGACCTCCAGAGTGTGACGGACCTACCCTAGTCCGTTACATCACTCTGACGGTCCTATGATAGACCGTTACATGCACCAGAGAGTCCAATTCGTGCTGGACTCTGCTCTGTTTTTGTGCGCCGTGGCCCTCTTGAAGAGTCCATAACTTCTTGAATTCTTATCCAAATTGATCCCCATTTTTTTCTACTTCTAGCCCTTGGTATTATCTTAAATTTGGTTCATAGGAATCAAAATTTCATTGGCAATATCTCTTGGGAGCTGGGTCGCAAGATCATGATTTATGTTTCCTAGTTCAACTAAAACTCTGCAGATAAGGCTCCGGGGCTGCCTTCCAAAAGACATATCTTCTAGAATCCTCCTCTGAATTGATCCCCGTTTGTTCCTATCTCTTGTCCTTAGTATTATCTCGAGTTTGATCCAAAGAACTCAATTTATCTTGGACTCTATCTCCGGGAATCGTGATAAGAAGATGAGGCTTTCTTGTAAAACTCTATAAAAACTGCCCAGTTCGCAGTCGCGACGGGGGGCTCTTTTCGGACATGGGGCGAAGCCATGCTGCACCGCCGAATCACAACTTCGACCCCATCTTGAAGAGGGAAGTATTGGCTTTCTATTCTATCCTTCTGGGCTTGATTCCATGGTCTACACTCTTAGTTCTAGTCTCCTCAAAATCATAAATCATCACAGTTTCCTGCACTTTCTGCTACACATGCGTTTTTCTCCGTTTTGCATCATTGTTTTCTCTCTATTCTCTCAATCAAATCTCATGATTTCAAATCTCATGCATGCACAACACACACACCTATCTTTTCCACCCTTCCATAGGGGTTAAAAACCTCCCCCCGGTGAGTTTGCCCTCAATTTCTACCCCTATTTTATCACTGCGGGATTGATACTACACATGCATGTTCTAATGGGTTTTTGCCTTTGTGTTTCATCTTTGTTTTGCAGGAGAGCATGAATACAACGTGAGGCCCTCTTCCTCTAGCCGGCTGGAAGGAGAGGAGGTTTGAATCCACAAGTTCCCCGCACCCCGTTTCAAGCGCGATCAAGTTTTCTTTCCAAGGTATACGGCGCCGTTGCACTACTTTCTTCATCCTTGCGGCGTTGTTGATCCTTGGTGGCGATCACGGTTAGTATTTCCATCCTTTCATCCCCTTGTCTTTGATTCACATGTTTATGCATGTATGTATTTAAAAAGGGGGCGGGATAGGAATCTAATCTAATTAAGAAAACAAATCAACAGTTTTTTGGCGATCACGGTGGGACACCAATGCCCATCACGCTTGTTTTCATGCTCTTTTGTAGGTTGGGTGGGTGCATGTTCATGTTTAGGTGATATTTCTTCCATTCTCCAACTGTTTTTGGTGTTTTAAGGGCTCTGGTAGTGTGACGGTCCTACAGTAGACCGTCACATGCATGTAACGGTCCTTTGGTAGACCGTTACACGGCTTCTGGCAGTCTTGCGTGCATGCTCACAGGGTCGTGTTCATCGAGGCATAACTTTTGATCCCGAAGTCCGATTGAGCTGATTCTTGTTGCGTTGGATAGCCCTTTGTATTGTCTTTCCATCCATATATCATTTGCATCATTTGGTTAACATTTGCATATTCTAATCTTGTCCAACTTTTTGAGTTTTGTGCATAAGTTCTGCAGGCAGGCTCAGAGACAGGTTCACAGGTACATCTTTAATGAGTGATTTGACTACCTTCCCGATGTCTGATTACACTGATTTTTGATCCATTGGATAGTCCTTTGTATTGTCTTTACATCCATAGCTTATTTGCATCATTTGGGTCTCATTTGCTTAGTTAAAAATTGTCATCATTTTAGCATTTTGTCCATAAAATCTGCATGTGGTCTGCGCATAGGTTCACGGGGGCATCTTTGCTTAGTGATTTGATTGACCTCCCGGGGTCAGATTGATCTGTTCTTGGGGCCGTTGTGCAGATCTTTGTATTGTCTTCCCATCCATATACTATTTGTGTTTGTTGGATCATGTTTGCATAGTTTAATCTAGTCTTGATTTTCTTGTTTTAAGCTAGAATTTGCATGCACTCCGGTGCACATAGGGCCATACGTTGCATATCATAGTTGCATTTCCTACCTTGGTGCGTGGACCTCTCATCTCCATATTCCTTGGAGCCGACCAGGAAAGCACATCAAGGACCTCCATAAGTCCCCGTGAGCCGTGGATTCCCACACGGACACCGGGCCGGTTGTACCTTTCCACCCCTTAGGCTTGCATTTGCATAAGTGTGAGGGAGTTAACCTTAGTCAACCCAAAGTTTGGATCTTATTCCCATAGGATTCCTATCTCGAGGGAATTATTATTAATTCAAATCATTAAAAGGTCCATTGAAATCTCTAAAATATTTCCCATCATATCAACTTGTTTGACTTGGGTGAAAACTCTTACATTGCATTGATTGTGTTATTTGGGCTTGTCCAAGCCCATTAGTGGTGTTTTGTGTTGCACCCACGTCTTTCATCATTATTAGGCCCACTTAGGTTACCCCATTTTGTGTGTCCATTGTCTAGTCCATTGTCCCGTGATCCGTTGTCCATTCATCTTTGCATTAGTGGGTCAGTCCCCTCTTGTCCTTGGGCCATTAAGCCAGTGCTTCCCCACTTGTATTCTCCTTGATCTCCTTGTATTAAGTCTCCATTTGCCCTCATGGAGCATCATTCTAACCCCTTGTATCATTTTTTTCCCAATCTGCTTCCTATTCCCGCGTGGAATCCTCTTCCCGCGTGGGTCCATCTTCTCGTGGTCCCTCTGACCCATCTGAGGAACATGCTAATCTCATGGCCCGTATTTCAAGCCTTGTTCGCCAAATGGACCCGGCCCAGGCCCAACGTCTTATTGCATCTCATCTTCATGGGCCTTCTTCTCATAATGGGCCATCTCCTATTCATGGGCCTCCTCCTTCTCCTTCATATGTTGCTGGCCCAATTGCTAATGGGCATTGTTCTCTTAATGGGCCTCATCCTTCTGCCCATGTTGCTGTTAGCCCATTCAACCCATATGCTCATGCCTCTTCCAGGCCCACATATCCTTCCATTTCCGGAATGGGCCCATCTTCTTCTCAGCCCGGATCCTCTTATTCGTCCCAATACCATGCTCCTGGTCCTAATTCACACCCTCTTGCTCAAGTTGGCCCATATTCTTCTCGATCTCTCCCTACCCAGGAGATGATTGCTCAAACGCAACGCCAGCTTGATGAGCTTCAACGTCGGATCGATCCTAAATCCTCTTTAAGTGTTCCATTCGCATTTCAAGGTCTTCGGCTTCCGCCATCTTCACAAATTCCTGCATATCGCCGTTATAGTGGAGTCGGTGACCCATATGTGCACTTGAAGGAGTTTGTTTATGAGTCGGCCCAGTTTCGACATGACCAACACTTGATGGCTTATCTGTTTGGTCTGTCATTGGAAGGCCCGGCTCGGGATTGGTTCTTCTCTCTTCCGCAAGAGCAAGTTGTGAGTTTTCAAGCCGTTCAAGAAAAATTTATACAGCAGTTTCAAGATCAGGTTGGGCCCAAGTACTCTATTATGGATCTGGCCCATGAGATGATGAAGCCCGAAGAGGAGTTTTCTACCTTTGCTGATCGTTGGCGTCACCTTGCCGCGCAAGTCTCGGGACACATTCCGGAGGGAGAACAAATCAAGATGCTGATATCAAATGCAACACCCGAGTATCGGTTCATCTTAGCCCTCAACTACATCACCTCCTGGCAGCAACTATACAGCCGAGCCCGCTTCATTCGCCAACAAATCCAAGATTCCCTTGACCCCGAGTCTCCACCATCCACCTCCACATATCAACCTTCACCCTCCACATGCCAATCCTACGCTCCCATGAGCCGGACCGCCATGAGTCAGCCTTCCGCCACATATCCCTCCACGAGCCAACCTCCCGCCTCTACGTACCCATATGCCTCAGCATATCAACCTTCCATGAGTCAGCCTCCCGCATCCACATACCCGTCTCTATCTCCACTTCCGGTCAAGGGAACACCACATCCCGAGCAAGTAGATGCCGTCTACATACCCCCTCATCCTGTTCCACACATTGGTGAGGACACGCGCCGCTTCACTCGACGGAGCACACGGAGCACGCCGGCATCCCTTTGGCTCGGCGATCATTTAGCAGACTAGCAGAGTTATCCCCATTTATTTCATGCTTTAGGCCATGTTGGGCCTTGGATTAGTCCCTGCGTGGACACTTCTATCTAGTTGTAGGCCTTTGTAGGCCAATTAGACATATTTTGTGCTTTGTAGGCTTATTTAGAGGGCAAAGGGGTTAGTGGGCCATCTTGTGCTCCACTTCTCTTGGCCCATTTGGGGTTTGCGCACCCAACCCCTAGGGTTACGGTTTTGGGCGCACCTCTCACCTCCTCCAAGTGGAAGAGGTGGCAGCCGCCTTCCCCTTTCTCCACTCCCTCCTTTGGCCGCCCCTTCCTTTGATCCCTCCTTGATTGGAGGAACCTCCTTGATTGAAGGAGAGATTACCTCCTTGATGGGAGGAGAGCTGGCCGCCCCTACCCCCTCCCATTTGCGCCCCCATCTCCCCATTTGGTGGTAGAAACCCTAGCTCCCCTCCCCAACTATATAGTCTTAGCATTTTCTTTGGAGGAAAGGAATGAATACATGAAATATTTTGATTGAGCAGCCATTGGCGCAGCCACCCCTTGGAGAGGGCGACCCTCTCTTCCTCCTCTGCTCCTGCGACGGGAGCAACCCCGGGGTGCAACTCCCCATCCCCTCGGTGCGACGCCGAGGTTCTTCCTCCCTTCTACTTCGTCTCCGGTTCGAGTTCGCGTGTTCCAGATTCGGCCCCGAGTTGCAGCGGCGTATCCATCCGGTGCGGATCGAATCCGAGCCCCTCCTTTTTTTGGTGGATACTTCTACGAGTCGGCAGCGCGTGGGCTTTGGTTTCGCCTCGATCCGAGGTCGGCACCACCCGTGGCGAGTTTTCTCGTGAGCTAGCGCAGGAGCCTCCCTCTCTGCGCGCCCAGATCCACCCTCCTTCTTGCGAAAATCCCACAGGACGGAAAACTCCGAGTTTGGAGCTGATTTCTTCAGGGTTTGTACCTCTCGTCGTCGTCTTTCCAACGCCACCAACCTCGTCTCGTTCCGACGTCCGAGCTGTTCGTGGCGTCCGTTCCCGTGAGGTCGCGCGGGTCTGCCCAGTCCACCCGGTGCCAGGACAACCGGCGATTTCCAAAGTTTACAGCGTCCAACCACGACCAGATCTGATCGAGCTCTTTGGTCCGGACCTGCTGCTCTGCGTCCCCGACGTCCTCCCACAAGCGGGGCCTCGTTCGCCTACCGGAGCAGCGAGTTACCATTTTCCCCGCTCGACAGCGCAGTTCTGGGAGCAGATTCCTTGTCCCCACTTGCAGGTGCGGCCACGGCTTCCACGGACGGAATCTGAGCACGCCTTTTGGCCGAGGCTTCCTCCTGCGACCTAACTACGCGCCCTCGCTGACGGCGGCCCAATCGGACTCCGGATCCATTCGTGGGAACGTTTACCACCGAGTCGCGCGTTGCTGCGATTCTGCCGATCGTCATCCGGACCCTCCTCGTGGCCAACCCTTCACCGAGTGCCGCCCGTCAGCCCATGTATCGGCCACCCCGAATGGAATTGTTGTAGCATGTTATCTCCCTGCGAGGAGTGGGCACCATTGCTGGCTTGTACCTATTCTTTCATTGTGTGTATCGGGGTTGTCGGTCTCGGCCGGGGTTCCTTCCCCACGCCTAGGCGTGGAGGTACGTGCGACGCTCCCCCCCTTGGCATTTTGCTTTACTAGTATGTGATCTTGTATGCCGCGTGAGAGTGTAGGGATCCTAGCTAGCATTCAACACCGCGAGATCGTGAGTGAGAGTATCCCATTTCGTGGCCCTAGTCGAGCACCGAGCTCGGACTAGACTCCTATAGTTGCGCGTCGGCTCCTTTGCCGCTTTGATCCACTTGCTTCCCTCATAGGGACGACCGTGGACTTGGGTTTCTTGTTGAGAGACGCCTCTCTTCGGAGGAATAGTACGGAGGTCGATCTCTCGGCTTGCCTTGTCACGTGTGAGTGCTGGCCGCACTTGGTCTTCATCATAGGTTTAGTCCATTTGTCCATTCCGTCCCGCATCAAATTTGGTATCAGAGCATGGTCGTCCAGTTTGTCCCTACAGAGTGAGGTCCTAGGCCATGTCGAGTCATTAGATTTGCTGGAGTTCATTTGAGTCCATAGGTCTACTACTTGCATTGGAGTCCATTGTTGCGTTAGGAGTTTTCTGTCTAGGTTCGTGTCTAGTACCCTTTCATCCTTGTCCCTTAGAGTCTTGCATGCCCACCCGGCGTGGTACATCCTACCATCGCCCTATCCAGATGGCTGACCCTAGGAATCCCGTCCCAGATGACCTATCCCTGCGGGAGATGATCGAGACCTTGAGTCTCAACTTTAGGGACCACGCCGATCGGATGGAGGGCCGGATGAAGGCCATGGAGGATCGGCTGGGAGATGTGGAGGGTCGGGTTGAGGCCTCTAACCGGACCATCCAAGGTCTGGTTGATCGCCCCCAGGGTAGAGCCCCACCGGTAGATGTTCTCGAGCAGGCCCATGGCCAACGTGACCCTGCTCCTCGACCCGACCAGCCTAGGGGAGGCAATAGGAGACCCCACGTGCATGAGGTAGATGATTTTGGGTCCGATAATGAGAGTGAGGGCTATGGCCGTGATCACCAAGGCCATCGGTATTATAGGGATGAGGAAGATGAGCGTCTCCTTAGATCCGTGCGGGTGGACCCTCCTACCTTTGATGGGTCATTGGACCCCGATGTTTTTAGTGATTGGGCTGCTAGTATGGATCGTTGTTTTGAGTGGGTCGACATGGCAGAACATCGGAAAGTCCGATATGCCAAGATGAAGTTGATTGGAAGGGCCCAAACCTACTGGGCCAATGTGGAGAGCCTAGTGAGACGTCAGGGCACACCCCCGATTGAGACGTGGGTAGATATGAAAGAGAAGCTCCGGCAGAAGTACGTCCCTCGTTCCTACCGCCACCGGTTAGTTGATCGGTGGCAGACCCTTAGTCAGGGGAACCGGCCTGTGGCAGAATACATCGCCGAATTTGATGATTGTCTCCTGCGATGTGGAGTCTCGGAGGAAGCCATCATGACTATAGCCCGCTTCCGTCGAGGTCTGCGACAGAACCTCCAGATTGAGTTACTCCGCCGCCACGTGGCTACCTTAGATGAGGCGTACCAGGTCGCTCGTGATATGGAGCTATTTGAGTTTGAGTTTGTGCCCGATCAGCGCCCCGCTCCCACATACCCTCGTGGGACGGACTCTCGCACTAGCACAGGACAGTATGCGAGGGGACCCGTGGCCCGACCACAGGACCCCACTCGTCCGGATTTTGCTCCTAGGCCCCGGCCTCCACCTCCCCAGAGGGACTATCCACCTCGCCCCCAGGCCCCAGCTCCCGCACCCCCTCGGCCCCAGCAGCCCACTATTCCTACCCGACCTCAGCTTCCACCACCCCCGGCCCGTCGTGATGACAAGGGAAAGGGGCCGATGATTGGTGGAGCACCGCAGGGCTCTAGGCCTCGTGGAGATTGTTATCGATGCGGGGGGGTCGGTCATTATGCTGCTCTGTGCCCTTCTCGGCAGCAGACCGTGGCCTTTGGAGATACCTCAGCAGGTGAGGCCGCACCCGAGGTCGAGCCTGTCAGTTATGAGGCAGACCCAGAGCTCGCCGAGGAGTTCTTTGATGAGTTGTTAGAGGGAGAGTCGTCAGGTGTCCAGGGCACGCAGTGCCAGGATGGTGTTCAGCTAGGTGTTGTCAGGTGCGTCTTGACCCAGCCTTTGGTGAGTGATGACTGGCGTCGCACCACCATTTTTCACACCTTTTGCAGGCTGGGTGGGAAGGTCTGTAAGGTGATTATTGATAGTGGGAGTTGCATTAATGCCATTTCCACGGGTACAGTGAAACGCTTGGGGTTAACCCCCGTGGGCCATCCCTCCCCTTATCGTGTGTCATGGGTAGACACCACCTCTATTCCAGTCAGGCAGCGATGTCTGGTGCCTTTGCAGTTCCACGCCTACCAGGAGGAGATTTGGTGTGACGTGTTGCCTATGGAGGTAGGCAGCATTATCTTAGGGAGACCCTGGCTTTTCGATAGAGATGTTACCCTCCATGGCCGGTCGAACACATGCACCTTCGATCACAAAGGCCAGAGGATCACCCTTCATCCATCCCAGCCGACACGCCCTCCCGTTCGGGGTGCCACTGGGCCTAGTACCCCCAGCACTGATATTCCTGGGCCCAGTACCCCATCTTTGGCTCCGACCACGACACCCCCTCCTGTTGCTCCCACCCCGATTGATCCTCCGACTAGGAGGCTGATGCTTATTAGTCCCCGGGAGATGGAGCGCGAATTCATTAGAGGGGACCCCATCTACGCTGTCGTTGTTCGGGAGAGGGTTAGTGAGGCGGAGGGTGAGCTCCCTTCTGATGTTGCTGTTATCCTTCAGGAGTTTTCTGATGTTTTCCCTGCTGATTTGCCTGAGGGTCTTCCCCCCATGCGGGATATACATCACGCTATTGATTTGATCCCGGGGTCATCTCTACCCAACTTACCCCATTTTAGGATGAGCCCCGCTGATCATGCTGAGCTCCTGCGTCAGATTGAGGAGTTACTGGCTAGGGGATACATTCGTGAGAGCATGAGCCCTTGTGCCGTCCCTGCATTACTTGCCCCAAAGAAAGACGGTACTTGGAGGATGTGTGTAGACAGCCGTGCAATCAATAAGATCACGGTGAAGTACAGATTTCCCATTCCCCGCTTGGATGATATGTTGGATATGATGGCGGGAGCCACTGTGTTTTCCAAGATAGATTTAAAGAGTGGCTATCACCAGGTGAGAGTCAGGCCTGGTGATGAATGGAAGACGGCCTTTAAGTCCAAGGATGGTCTTTATGAGTGGCTGGTCATGCCCTTTGGGCTGACCAATGCTCCCAGCACCTTTATGCGGCTGATGACCCAGGTTCTACGGCCATTGATTGGGGTCTTCGTGGTTGTCTATTTCGATGATATTCTCATTTATAGCCGCACCCGGGATGACCACCTAGAACACCTTAGGCAGGTCTGTCTTATTCTGAGGAGAGAGAGCCTTTATGCTAACCCGAAGAAGTGTGCTTTCATGACTACACAGGTCACTTTCTTGGGGTTCATTGTATCTAGTGATGGAGTCTCCGCCGACCCGGAGAAGGTCAGGGCTATAGTGGAGTGGCCCGAACCTCGCACCCTGCACGATGTCCGTAGTTTTCACGGGCTGGCGACCTTCTATCGCCGATTCATTCGAGGTTTCAGTTCCATCACCGCCCCCATCACTGATTGCATTCGAAAAGGGGCGTTTGAGTGGACCAGGGCCGCTTCGGCTGCATTTGCGCTCCTCAAGGAGCGCATGACCCAGGCACCTATCCTTCGTCTACCGGATTTCACGAAGGTGTTTGAGGTCTCTTGCGATGCCTCTGGGGTTGGTATTGGAGGAGTTCTGAGTCAGGAGGCTCACCCCGTTGCCTTTTTTAGCGAGAAGTTGGGCGATGCCCGACTGCGTTATTCTACATACGACAAGGAGTTCTACGCAGTTGTGCAGGCTCTGCGGCATTGGAGACACTATCTTCTACACCAGGAGTTCGTCCTATTTTCTGATCATGAGGCACTCCGATATCTCCATGCCCAGAAGAAACTCAACTCTCGTCATAGTCGTTGGGTAGAGTTCCTCCAGGAGTATACTTTTGTGCTGAGGCACAAGGCCGGTGTGGAGAACTGGGTAGCTGATGCTTTGAGCCGCCGTGCTCACCTTTTGACCACCATGAGTGTAGAGATTGTGGGGATGGATAGGATGAGGGAGTTGTACGCTGATTGTCCGGACTTCGGTCCGATCTACACCACCCTCCAGGCAGGCCCGTCCCGAGAGTATTCGGATTACATGCTGCATGACGATTATCTTTTCCATGGGAGTCGCTTATGTGTTCCGCGGACCTCGGTTCGCGATTTTCTTGCTTGGGAGATGCATGCTGGCGGTCTAGCCGGCCACTTCGGCCGGAATAAGACCGTCGAGGCAGTTGAGCATCGCTTCTATTGGCCTAGCCTGAAGCGTGATGTTGCCCGGATCGTGGCCCAGTGCCGCATTTGCGCTATGGCCAAGCAGAGGAAGCAGAATACTGGCCTGTATACTCCCCTCCCCGTGCCGGACAGTCCATGGCAGGACATCAGCATGGACTTTGTGTTAGGTCTGCCCCGTACCTCGCGTCGTCATGATTCCATTTTCATGGTGGTAGACAGGTTCTCTAAGATGGCTTTGTTTATTCCCTGTTCCAAGACATCTGACGCCTCTAGAGTTGCCCGTCTGTTCTTCACTCATTGTGTCTCCTGATTTGGGCTTCCACGTACCATAGTGTCTGATAGGGATGTGCGTTTCACGAGCTACTTTTGGAAAACCCTTTGGCATATGATGGGCACCCAGCTGAAGTTCTCCACCGCCTACGACCCCCAGACCGATGGTCAAACAGAGGTAGTCAATCGGAGTTTGGGGGATCTTCTTAGGTGCCTAGTGCATGATCGCGTCGGGGACTGGGACTTGGTTCTGCCTTTAGCAGAGTTTGCTTATAATGACTCGGTCAATAGGTCTACAGGTCTGAGCCCTTTTGAGATTGTTACTGGTCGTAGACCTAGGAAACCGATAGATTTGGTCCCCTTACCCATCCAGGCCCGTGTCTCTGAGTCAGCTGAGTCCTTTGCAGAGCATATTAGGCAGTTGCATGAGCATATACGTCGTCATATAGAGGCCAACAACGCACGTTATAAGGAATTAGCTGACGCGCATCGACGCACCCGTGAGTTCCAAGTGGGAGAGTACGTCATGATCAGGGTTAGACCTGAACGGTTCCCTTCGGGGGCCGTGAAGAAACTCCAGGACCGCGGTGCCGGACCCTTTCGAGTCTTGAAGCGAATTGGGTCGAATGCGTATGAGATTGAGCTGCCAGACGACTATGGGATCTGTTCGACGTTCAATGTTTCAGATCTGGTGGCATATCGGGATCCCGCGGTGATTCCCAGTGAGCTTTTTGGGCCTACCCCTCCTGTTGAGAGCATTACACCTTCTGAGCGTCCACCTCCTCCAGCCCCATTACAGACACGCGAGCATATAGATTGCATACTGGATGAGCAGGTGACCACGACTAGGAGCGGAGCCTACCAGCGCTTCCTAGTGCGCTGGAGAGGGCGCCCTGCGACAGACGACACCTGGATCACACGTGGAGAGCTAGAGCTGATCGACCCGGACCTGCTGGAGCGTTACTTGAGCGACCGTGACCCTTACTCGACGGGGTCGAGTTCTTCCCACCCGGGGAGAATTGGTGAGGACACGCGCCGCTTCACTCGACGGAGCACACGGAGCACGCCGGCATCCCTTTGGCTCGGCGATCATTTAGCAGACTAGCAGAGTTATCCCCATTTATTTCATGCTTTAGGCCATGTTGGGCCTTGGATTAGTCCCTGCGTGGACACTTCTATCTAGTTGTAGGCCTTTGTAGGCCAATTAGACATATTTTGTGCTTTGTAGGCTTATTTAGTGGGCAAAGGGGTTAGTGGGCCATCTTGTGCTCCACTTCTCTTGGCCCATTTGGGGTTTGCGCACCCAACCCCTAGGGTTAGGGTTTTGGGCGCACCTCTCACCTCCTCCAAGTGGAAGAGGTGGCAGCCGCCTTCCCCTTTCTCCACTCCCTCCTTTGGCCGCCCCTTCCTTTGATCCCTCCTTGATTGGAGGAACCTCCTTGATTGAAGGAGAGATTACCTCCTTGATGGGAGGAGAGCTGGCCGCCCCTACCCCCTCCCATTTGCGCCCCCATCTCCCCATTTGGTGGTAGAAACCCTAGCTCCCCTCCCCAACTATATAGTCTTAGCATTTTCTTTGGAGGAAAGGAATGAATACATGAAATATTTTGATTGAGCAGCCATTGGCGCAGCCACCCCTTGGAGAGGGCGACCCTCTCTTCCTCCTCTGCTCCTGCGACGGGAGCAACCCCGGGGTGCGACTCCCCATCCCCTCGGTGCGACGCCGAGGTTCTTCCTCCCTTCTACTTCGTCTCCGGTTCGAGTTCGCGTGTTCCAGATTCGGCCCCGAGTTGCAGCGGCGTCTCCATCCGGTGCGGATCGAATCCGAGCCCCTCCTTTTTTTGGTGGATACTTCTACGAGTCGGCAGCACGTGGGCTTTGGTTTCGCCTCGATCCGAGGTCGGCACCACCCGTGGCGAGTTTTCTCGTGAGCTAGCGCAGGAGCCTCCCTCTCTGCGCGCCCAGATCCACCCTCCTTCTTGCGAAAATCCCACAGGACGGACAACTCCGAGTTTGGAGCTGATTTCTTCAGGGTTTGTACCTCTCGTCGTCCTCTTTCCAACGCCGCCAACCTCGTCTCGTTCCGACGTCCGAGCTGTTCGTGGAGTCCGTTCCCGTGAGGTCGCGCGGGTCTGCCCAGTCCACCCGGTGCCAGGACAACCGGCGATTTCCAAAGTTTACAGCGTCCAACCACGACCAAATCTGATCGATCTCTTTGGTCCGGACCTGCTGCTCTGCGTCCCCGACGTCCTCCCACAAGCGGGGCCTCGTTCGCCTACCGGAGCAGCGAGTTACCATTTTCCCCGCTCGACAGCGCAGTTCTGGGAGCAGATTCCTTGTCCCCACTTGCAGGTGCGGCCACGGCTTCCACGGATGGAATCTGAGCACGCCTTTTGGCCGAGGCTTCCTCCTGCGACCTAACTACGCGCCCTCGCTGACGGCACCCCAATCGGACTCCGGATCCATTCGTGGGAACGTTTACCACCGAGTCGCGCGTTGCTGCGATTCTGCCGATCGTCATCCGGACCCTCCTCGTGGCCAACCCTTCACCGAGTGCCGCCCGTCAGCCCGTGTATCGGCCACCCCGAATGGAATTGTTGTAGCCTGTTATCTCCCTGCGAGGAGTGGGCACCATTGCTGGCTTGTACCTATTCTTTCATTGTGTGTATCGGGGTTGTCGGTCTCGGCCGGGGTTCCTTCCCCACGCCTAGGCGTGGAGGTACGTGCGACGCTCCCCCCTTGGCATTTTGCTTTACTAGTATGTGATCTTGTATGCCGCGTGAGAGTGTAGGGATCCTAGCTAGCATTCAACACCGCGAGATCGTGAGTGAGAGTATCCCATTTCGTGGCCCTAGTCGAGCACCGAGCTCGGACTAGACTCCTATAGTTGCGCGTCGGCTCCTTTGCCGCTTTGATCCACTCGCTTCCCTCATAGGGACGACCATGGACTTGGGTTTCTTGTTGAGAGACGCCTCTCTTCGGAGGAATAGTACGGAGGTCGATCTCTCGGCTTGCCTTGTCACGTCTGAGTGCTGGCCGCACTTGGTCTTCATCGTAGGTTTAGTCCATTTGTCCATTCCGTCCCGCATCACACATGCCTTCACCAAAGCCCTCCACCACTAGCCACGCACTCTTGCCTACGCAACCTCCACTTCCGTCTCCACAACCTTCTCCACCATTACATATCCCTCGGCATCCACCTTGCCCGCAGCAGGCTCCTCATCTTCCTTTGCCGGAGTGTTTCACCGATATATTTTAGGCTTTGATGGCCACTCACGCGTTGCCGTTCTCTCCGGTTGTGCCTTACCGACCCGCGGTCGGAGATATGCTTCAGTTCTGTGATTTCCACCGTCAGCAGGGGCATTTGGTTGAGGATTGCCCTGAGTTCCGGGATTATGTTTATGATCTGGAAGCTAAGAAAAGGATTGATTGGGCCGCCATGCATAAAGTTATTTTACAACTTCGCAACCAACAACAGCCGCAAGAAGTGCCACCCGGGCAGCCGTCTCTGTTACTTCAAGGCTAGGGGCACCCCTGTGATTCCTCGTCTAGTGCTACACTTGCTCCATCACCTACTCCATTACCTCCGCCATCTCTTACTCTGGCTCCATCGCCGCCACAAACCCAATCCTCTACTCAGGCTAGTGCCTCCTCTTCTTCTCCCACCGTCACTACCACTACTTCTACCCTTAACACCACTCGACGCGTTGTGTCGACACGTCGACGGTGGACACCACAACCTCCCTCTTCACCCTCTCCACCTCCATGTCCACTACCCCCATCGCCTTCATCACTATCCTCGCCATCTCCATTGCCATCTCCATCATCTCCATCTCCACCACCAGTGCTTCCATCACCACCTCCATCTCCACCCTCGCCTCCATCTCCGCCATCACCTTTGCCCGAGCCTGAGCAAGCCACACCTTTTCCTTTATCTCTACCCTCAGCCACGCCTTCACCGTCACCTTTATCGCCACCCGAGCCTATCATCGCCACATCGCCTGCGCCTTCACTTTCCATCACCACTCCCGTTGGAGCCTCCATGCCTTCTAAACCTCCACATGTTCCACCCAAGCATATTCCCTTTACTTCTCCAACCACTTCCACCCCACGGAGCAGGTGTGCACTTCCTTTGGTGCCCCGCGGGTCTAATCCCCAGGGAGACAATAAGCCAAGTCAGGATGATTCAGTGATGGCCGTGCATTTCAAGATTCAAGATTTTATCTGTCGGATGCCGGTTCGTGTCCTCGTCCCTGGTTATTTTGGGGATGATGCGTCTACACTTTCAAAGATGACAGTTGCTAAGAAGAGTTCCCAGGCATTGATGCCAGTTTCTTCCCGAGTGAGGCCGGTGGCAATCTCCTTGCTCGCTGGAGAGTTCACCATTGATGCTATTATTTCTCCTCGCTCTATTGTTGTTCAGATGACATGCCAAGAAGGGTTCTCTACCCGTGTTTTGCTAACGCAGACGGCCGCCAAGCAGATTATGGATTCTATGTTCAAGGGGCAATTGGATGTATCTTCTACACTTTCCAAGGATATTCTGCACTTGTTATGCAATCTTCCTCAGTTTATTAGCAAACCGGCCATGTCAACGCCGTGTATTACTCTCCCTCAGCTTCACCTTTTACCAAGGGAGTTGTGCTTCAAGGCTGAGTTCCGAGTGGAGTTGCCGAATCTCATGCTACTTGTGCCAAGTAACAAGACTCCATGGTTTTATGATATTCAGTATTATGAGGAGTTAGTTGTTCAAGAACGTCCTACTATTGTTAGCTTTGGGAGTCTAGGGGCAACCGCCCCGATGAAGCTGCATGTCCACAGTCGGGCAAGGCCATCTGCTAGATGGGCTCGCTATTTGAGAAGATATTGTAAGGCAAGGTACCCAAGGGTCCTAGTCCGCGCCAGGCGAGTCCATGTTCAAGAAGTATCAGCTAAGAAGAGGCGACGACGTAAGTTTAAGGGCCGTCAGTTGTGCACTCAGGGGTCCACTTCTCTTCCTTCTTCTTCATTTCACTCATCATTTCTTCTACTCAGTTCCCACCCCTGGGTGGTGTATCTGCCCTCTCCTAATTCTCCCCCCACAATTCTCTCCTCCCATCTCGGGTCCGCAAATCCCTGTTCTTCTTTTTCCTATCCGGATCCTCCAGATTTTTCCTCCTCTCACGATTCTAGGCCCTGGCCTATGTCATCATTCCATCCAAATCTCGGGACATCACCTGATTATTCTTCCTCGAGACTTCCAGGTGTTGCCTCTGATTCTTCCCTTCCAGTATCTCCGGGTTCTTCTTATTCCCCGACCTTGGCGGGTGTCTCCCATTCTCCTTCTCTGGCACTGCCGGATGATTATCGTTCCTCTTCTCCGACCACATCGGATGATTCTTCTTATCATCTTTCTACTCTTTCCTCTTCACCCTTTCGGGGTCTTCGCCCTTTCTCTTGCTGTTTTCGAGGCTTTAGTCCGCCTTGATCTCGGCTAATCTGGTTTCTTCTGTAATTGGTTCCTTGTTATCAGGGTCTCGGCACCTTAACGAGGGAGTTCTAGCCCTCGTCTCTCTTCCTTTTTATCCTCCTTCGTCCAGTTTGATGTCTGCCGCTCCTCCGTGTCAAGGAATCTTTAATCCTTTGTTATCCTCTCCCTTTCGTCCTGTCAAGCAAGGAATATGAAGCTCGTGCTGCGCGAAGCTCGATGATCACGATTGCTTCAGGATGCTAGTTTCATTCCGTGGATTTGCAAGGTATCTTTATTTTATGCAAAGAACATGCTATTATTATCACTTATTTACTCCTGCACATTGTTAAGATAAATGTTGGTTCCTCACATGGTTAAGTGGCTTTTAGAAATTTGCTTAGGTCATTTAAAATGAGTTCGCTTCTGCAGCATCCTTAGGCTAGTGATAGCTGTTGGATACGGACTGAATAGATCTAGAGGGGGGGTGAATAGATCTTTCCCCCTTTTCGATGATTTACTATTGACCAGATGAGCTACTGGTAATTAATGAATTATAGAACTAATGCGAATAGTAAAGATGCAAGCATACGTATAGGAAATCAAACACACACAAGCACACCACATAATCAAACCACAAGATAGGATTTTTAAGGTGGTTCAGTCTCTTCCCGAGACCTACATCCACCCCTTGCTTAACTCAAGCAAGGCTTCACTAAATGAGAATTCCTGATCTCACACAAACACCGCTGACACACAGCTTGACTCCGCTGTCTCACAGCTTGACTCCGCTGCCTCACAGCTTGACACTTGGTGTAAGGATGAATAGAAATGATGAGAAGGTGGAATGATGCAACAGGACTGAATATAGACTTTTGTAACAAAGGAAAGAATTCAGCCTGGGACTTAATCACACAAATAACAAGAATAGACTCCCTGTAGAGCTTCCAATCGGATGCCTTCAGCTGCTTTGCTGCTGGAGGTCGCACAGCTTCAAGCCCAGTCTTCCTTCTGCAGCAATGAGAATGCTTTCAGTCTTCTGCAGATTTCTGATTGATGGAGAGCCACTTCGTCCTGTGATGTAGGTGTGTCTCTTAGCTTCTGTTCTATGCTCTCTCAGTGTGCTTGCCTGCGCGATCAGTTGCCTTCTATCTTTATTCAGATTCTTTTTCAAGCATGAAGCTCTTCCCGCTCAAATTCCAGATCTAGCGTCAATCTGCTAGAAAAACAGGGAGACGGTTGAATCCGATTACTATAATAGGTTTGACCGCGTCTCAGCATGATTCTCTCCTTGATTCCCGTGCGGAATCTTATCTCCTGAGCAGCCCAACAACCTGCAACAACCATCTGCAGGTTTTAAGGAACCTCAACAGAATTCGGTTAGAGTTCGGTTCTGGACGCTATAAAGCCCGTGGTCGACCATGACCCTGTCGCTGGTCGACAATGGGCATTCCCCAGACGGCCGGTTCTTCTGGCTGAAACTCACTTCGCCCGTTGGTCGACCACAGCCTGGTCGCTGGTCGACAAGGGACGAATTACAGATGGCCGTCAGTTCTGTCTGATGTTCTGGCTGTTCTGTGGTCGACCAGAGGTGGGGCTTTGGTCGACAGCCAAGGTGCTTCCAGAAGACAGATGATCTGATGCTTTTCTGGTTGAGTTCGTTGGTCGACCATAACCACTTCCCTGGTCGACAAGCGGCCTTTGACACTTCTTCTGACTTGTTGATTTCACTTGGATTTCAGTGGACCTGAAATTACTTAACTTATCAGAAGTAAATTGAACTATCAGATTTATATTGAGTTGATCAGAAACATTGTTTGTCATCATCAAATGGGCATTAATTCAATGCACTATCTTTACAAACATAACTAAACCATTTGCTTTAAGAGACAAGATAGAACTTAGATTAGTCAAACATATCCTATTGTCATCATCAAAACCAAGGGATGCACAACATTCTCCCCCTTTTTGATGATGACAACCATGAGTCATTGTGTCAAACAAAACCATTTGAAATAGCATTCAAGGCTTTCATAGCACAAATTTCATTCAACAAAGTATTTGATGTGCCTTTCAAAAAGCTTTCAAGAAGCAGTATAGCACTACTTACATGAGTGACAAAACTAAAGACAAACCTAAAGACACTAAGGACTAGTTGGACACATCTAGACACACAATGACACATAAGCTTCTCTCTCCCCCTTTGTCAACAGCAAAAAGTGAATCACTTAAACAGTCCTTCCGAGGAGGATGAGGAAGTCTCTGGCTTCACGTTCTCTTCCATGCGATCCAGCTTGTCAACAATGTGGGCATAGGAGAGCCTTAGTTTCTGGATCTCTGAGATAGTATCCTTGTGATACTTCTCATTCTGTTGGGTTGTGATCTCGATACGGATTCCCATCTGATCGGACACTTCACCGAGGGTCCTTACAAGTCTGTTGAACCGAGAACTAGCCTGGTCAGAGTGTTCCTTCTGCTTGATGAACCTGGCCTCCATCTGTTGTTCCAGCCTTTGGACTTTCTGCTCCAAGCGTCCAGTGGCAGCATTGACATTCTCTTGAAATGATTGGAGTTGGGTGGTGAGAGAAGATAACTGAGACGCCATCTGGAGGAGCACTCCATGAAATTCAGGGTGGGAGGTAAATGCTGGTGGTGGAGCAGAAGTAGAGGGAATGGAGGTAGGTGGTACTGGTGTGGGTTGAGCAGAATGTGATGGAGCTTGGGAAGTTGGAGCTTGGGAAGGCGGAGCAGATGGGGATTGAGCTGGAGGGGCAGCAGTGCCTGGCTGCCAGAGCACTATTGAAAGGGACGATGGTGAATGGGCAGCAGTGGGGGTAGTAGGTGTAGCTTGAGGCACCACTGGTGATGGTGTGACAGCAGGGCTAACCTGTATAGGTGAATGAGGTGGAGAAGAGGGTGGCACCGGATCCTTTGCTTTGCCCTTGGAAGGGAGAGTGCGCTGAACATGGTCTCCGACCTTCTTAAATCCCAAGAATGTGGTCACGAAGTGAAAATTGTAGACGTGCCATTTGGGAATGACAATGCTTGGGCTGTGAGGAGAAGGTATGTTGGCTGCTTTCAGAATAGAAGTGATATGGGCAGCAAAAGGAAGAGAATTCAGGGGATAATGTAGGATGCTTCGGAGGGAATTCAAAAGGAGTGTGGTTAGGCGAATAGGCTGGCGAGTGATGAGGCCATGGAGTATAAATAGATGGAGGCGACTTACTTGATCTCTGGCGCCTCCTCGAGGTTGTATGATGGTGGTGATGATGTGGTGAAGCAAACGATGAAGAGGAGGGAAGGTATTAGCATTGAGGTACTTGGGAAGGACCTCAGGGGCTGGCTTGCCAGTGACCACTGCATGTGCTTCTCGGAGGTCGAAGTCCTCATGATTGAAAACAGCTCCAATTCTGGGAGTCTTCAGCGTCATGTGGAGAAGCTTGACGTCGAGTCTGATGACTTTCCCTTGAACTACGGTGTATAGCTGACTGTCCACGACTTGCAGGTTGTGATAGAATTCTTGCACAAGCTGGGGCGAGTACGAATTGTGCACTGAAACGAACGTAGTCCACTCTTGAGCTTCAAAAATTGGCAGTAGATCTGGGAACATCTCCATCAGCTTGTCATCGGAGAAATCGACGATCCTGGGTTGCAAAACTGTTCGTGGCTTGAGAGCTCCAGAAACGGGATGCACTGCGGGTTCCTCTGAATCTGCTGATTGTCTGCCTGGACCAGGTGCAGCAGCCGTGGTCGACCGGTGAGGGGCCGATGGCGAACCCTGCGCGGCCCGCGACTTGGATCGCTTGGACGGCATCGAAGCAGCGGCAGGGGCCTGATCTCTTCTACGCTTAGAGGAAAGTAGAGCACGCTTGGGAGACATTGTGAAGGGAAGCGAGATAGAGGCGAGAGAGAGGCGAGAAAAGAAATCTGGAGAAGATGAAGTTGAGAGAGGGCTAGAGCTGCGGATGGGAGAATTTCAGGGACCCAGCCGAGACAATTTATAGGGTAGGGCATTAGGGCTGGCTCTTAATTTTTAGGGCAGTGAACCATCGCGATGCAAAGAACGAGCGGTCAGGATTTAATCAGCATAACTCATATTTTGGGAAATTGTTGAAGTGTACCCCCTTTCTTTAATAAGACATTTAAGTAACCGTTCCCCCTTTCTTAAAGACCACCTTGTGACCAAATCGAGTGGGTCTTGTGGTTCAAAGAATTTGAAAGTATTGCCCCAATAAATTGACTCCCCATATCCACTGTCTTACTCACGGCTCCTTAAACTTATAATATGGTTCATGAGATAATTTTACTAGCTGAACAAGCTGAACAGTGTTTTATGCCTCTATTTGCATATAGTGCATTAGGTCAACCATTTTTGTTGCCTTTTCATTTTGGAATATTTAAAAGCTGTGGTCAGGTTTATCACATGCTTTTCCACACGAAGAGACACGCTTTTTACACGCCAGAAACCCCGGCTACTTAGCATGCCTAACCATTCCACTTTTAACTGGGACACACTTTTTATCCGTGAGGATATACGTTTATCAGACGCCAATATCCCCAGTTACTCAGGATACCCAATTAATAATTTTGAGAGTGGCAGAGGTAGATTGAGTCTTCATGACATACATGTCTCCCACTTAATTTTTCAGCCAATTTTGCTTTGTGATGGAGAACAGTAGTTTCTCAGAACTCAGTCCATTGCTCTACCAAGTAGGCAGAATTATGGCGTATTCCATATACATTCATGCTATAGCTGCGTTTATTTTCACTGTCCAACACAGACACAGGTAGAGAAACAGTCTCATTACTAAAAACATAAGTTCTCAATAGACTTGAGTCAGAGTCATAGTTATGGTTTGAATTTATTACAGTAGTACAGGTCAAATTCTCATTACTACACTTAACATTTACTCTCATTGATGACTTTGGTGATTTTCTTGTAAGAGGTGGTTAGGTTGTTCAATGGTTTATTAAGGAATGAGTTTACACTTTTTACTCCCCCTCAATTTGTGAGTCCTTGCTGAAGATAGAGAACAATAAGCTGACCACAAAGAGATATTGAGACACAAGGAATGGGAAGTGAATGAGGATGAGTGAGTGAAGCCAAAACTGAGCTCAGAGTCCAACAAGTTCAGAAGATTTCCCACCAAAGCCAGCAGCTTGATTAGATCCAATTTCCCTTTTTCAGGTCCTTTGTCGACCATGGAGTGGCCTGTGGTCGACCTTTGTGCTGACACAGAACCTGCCTGTTGAGAAGACTGCGTTCTCACAAACCTGTTGTCGACCATTGGATCGCCTGTGGTCGACAGCTGCGAATTCCCAGAGCTAACTATTTCCTGTCCTGATGCCTTGGTCGACCAGCGCCTTGTCTGTGGTCGACCACAAGGGATGAGCCGTAGAGAACCAGTATTCTTGCTGAAGTTGCACCCGACACAAGACTTTCCAAACTCAAAAACTTGACCAGTACTAGAGACCTATAACTTAGACAGAAATGACAGAATCTATGTAGAGTACACATGAATATGATTATTTCAAGAATTTTCAGGAGAAATTCTACAAATTCCTAACTCCCTTCTTAGAGTTGAAAATCTGTCATTGTTAAGGGGTTTTGTGAAAATGTCTGCCAGTTGTTTTTCAGTTTCTACAAAATGAAGCATGAGATTTCCTTTGGAGACCTCATCTCTTAGAAAGTGATGACGGATCTCAATGTGTTTTGTCCTAGAGTGTTGAATGGGGTTTTTAGACAAATTAATAGCACTAGTGTTGTCACAGAAAATAGGTGCACATCCAAGATCTACATTGTAGTCTTGAAGCTGATGTTTTATCCACAAAACCTGTGTACCACAGCTCCCTACTGCGACATACTCAGCCTCAGCAGTGGAGAGTGCCACAGAATGCTGTTTTTTAGAGGCCCATGATATTAAACATCCACCTAATATTTGACAATAACCACTAGTACTCTTCCTATCAATTTTGCAACCAGCATAATCAGCATCTGAATATGAAATCAAGTCTAGTTTGCAGTAAGTAGGATACCATAAACCCAAATCTTGGGTACCGGCAAGGTAACGAAAGATACGCTTGACAGCCCCTAAATGTGAATCTCTAGGGCTAGATTGATATCTAGCACACATGCATACACTGAACTGAATGTCTGGCCTAGAGGCAGTTAAATATAGTAGGGATCCGATCATACCTCTGTATTTCTTGGCATCTACCATGTTACCTTTTACATCAGCCTCCAATGTTGCATTTGTCCCCATGGGTGACTCTATTGGTTTGCAGCTTTCCATGCCAAACTTTTTCAGCATCTCCTTTATGTACTTGGATTGATTTATGAAGTAGCCTTCTCTACATTGTAGAATCTGCAATCCAAGAAAGAACTGTAAATCACCCATTAAACTCATTTCAAACTCATTGGTCATTAGATTTGCAAATTCAGTACATAATGAAGCTTCAGTGGATCCAAACACAATATCATCCACATAGATTTGCACAATTAGTATATTCTTACCTTGGGTCTTGGAGAATAATGTTTGATCAATTTTACCTCTTGTGTAGCCCTTTTTGGTGGGGAATGAACTCAGCCTGTCGTACCATGCCCTAGGAGCCTGCTTTAAACCATACAAAGCCTTATGCAGTTTAAAGACATGATTAGGAAAATCATCATTTTCAAAACCAGGGGGTTGTTCCACAAAGACTTCTTCCTTTACAAAGCCATTTAGAAAGGCACTTTTTACATCCATTTGCTGCAATTTAATTCCATGGGACGCCGCAAATGCTAACAGTATTCTAATGGCTTCTAACCTTGCAACTGGAGCATATGATTCTTCAAAATCAACTCCAAATTCTTGGTTATACCCCTTAGCCACCAATCGAGCCTTGTTCCTCATAACAACTCCTTCTTCATTAAGCTTATTTTTATAAACCCATTTGGTTCCAATAACAGGATGAGATGAGGGTCTGGGAACAAGTTTCCAAACCTGATTTCTTTCAAATTGATTTAATTCTTCATGCATGGCATTTATCCAAGATTCATCTCTTAAAGCTTCCTCTACATTTTTAGGCTCAACTTGAGATACAAGGGCTAGCTGATCTAATTCATCAACTGTTTTAAGCTGAGATCTAGTTTTCCTCGGTTCATTAATTCCTCCAATGATGTTATCTAGAGGATGATCTCTGAGAAATCTCAGATTTTCAGAATTGTTACCTGGGATGATCTCTCCTTCGGGTTGATCATTGGAATCACCTTGCTTTGGTTCTGCTTCAGTCTCCATTGGTTCCTCTTTGCCTTCCAGAAATTCCCCATCTTCATCTTTGCCTACCTGTCCAGTTTTGTCAAAGTCATTATTTTCATCAAATGTGATATGTGGGGATTCTTCAACTAGCTGATCTTTGGTGTTGTAGACTCTATAGGCTCTTGATCGGTCAGAGTATCCCAAGAAGATTCCTGGGTCACTCTTTGGTTCAAATTTGTCCAATGATCTCTTGTCATTGTTATGAATAAAACACCTTACACCGAAGATTCTAAAATGAGCTAGAGATGGCTTCTTACCTTTGAACACCTCATATGGAGTTTTCGTACTAGATGGTCTTACCATTGCCCTGTTTACAATATAACATGCTGTATTGACCGCCTCAGCCCAAAATCTTCTTGGAAGATTGGCTTCAACCAACAAGGTTCTGGCCATTTCAACAAGTGTGCGATTCCTTCTCTCTACCACTCCATTTTGCTCTGGCGTCCTTGGTGATGAGAACCTGTGATTTATTCCTTTGTTCCTGCAGAATTCATCAAACTCTGAATTTTCAAATTCTCCCCCATGATCAGATATTATTGAACACACTTTGGACTTTCCATCCTGCTTCATCCTTTTGTAAAATTCCTGAAACTCAGAAAAGGCATCACTTTTATGAGATAAGAACATGACCCATGTAAATCTAGAGAAATCATCAACAAGTACATAACCGTACCTCTTACCACTAAGGCTAGCAGTTCTTGTTGGGCCAAAAAGGTCCATGTGCACAAGTTCTAGTGGTCTAGAGGATTGACTTTCAGTTCTACCTTTGAATGATTTTCTTGTTTGCTTACCTTGGGTACATGATTCACATACTTTGACATTTTGAGCAAACGAAATTTCAGGTAAACCAGATACCATTTTATTCTTAACCAATTTGTGCAGCACCCTGTAGCTAACATGCCCTAGCCTTCGGTGCCACAACCAAGTCAGGTCCTCCTTCTTGGCGGTGAGGCACAAGTTGGAGTGGGCTGGATCATCCAAGTCTATCATGTAGACATTATTTACTCTCTTGCCCATAAACTTAACTTTAGCCGAATTTGGTTCAAGAATTTTACAGATTTTAGAATCAAAGACTACTTGATGCCCTTTGTCGCATAGCTGACTGATGCTAAGAAGATTATATTCAAGGCCATCCACTAGCAGTACATCTTCAATGTTATTTGTAGATGTCTTACCTACCTTACCTTTCCCAATGATCTTGCCTTTGTTATTTCCTCCAAATGTCACATGTCCTCCATCTTTTGAGTTTAGCTCGGAGAATTTTGCCTTGTCCCCTGTCATATGTCTTGAGCAGCCACTATCTAAGTACCACTTGTTGTGTATAGCTGCCAAACACACCTCAAGATCACTGTTGTCTCCCTTGGCCATCAGACAGAGCTTTCCTTCTTCTTCCTCGGAAGTTGTTTCCTCTTCACTGCTCTCTTCCTCCTCACTCCAAGTGCTAATCATCGCCTTGGGTTTCTTGCCTTTCCACTTGAAGCTTGATTTCTTAGGAGCTTCTGGACATTCAGCCTTCATATGTCCAGGCTGCCTGCAATTGTAGCAAATGAGTTTATTAGAAGAAGTCTTATGTTTATCAGATTTAAACTGGGATGACTTCCTTACCATGCCCTTTGGATTTCTGAATCCTTTACCTTCCTTTCGCAGGAATTTCTTAAATTTTCTTGTAAGCATGGCTAGCTCACCAGATTCTTCACCTGAGCTAGATGAGTCTTCATTGTCAGACACCTCAGAGGTGCTTGTCTTAGACTTTAGGGCAAGTTGCTTCTTTTTCTTCCCCTCATCTTCCTTTCTCTTCAGATTGACCTCATAGGCCATCAGGGATCCTACTAACTCATCCACTGTCATTGTTGTGAGATCCTTTGAGTCCTCAATGACTGTGGCCTTGGTATGCCACATCGATGTGAGAGACCTTAAAATCTTCCTCACTAATTCCTGCTCTTTGTATGTCTTCCCTAAGCTCTTCAAGCCATTAGTCAATTGTACTAATCTGGCATACATCTCAGAAATACTTTCATCATTTTTCATCCTAAACATCTCATATTCTGAGACTAGCATATTTGCTTTTGTCTCTCTTACCTCGGAAGTACCTTCGTAGATTACCTTTAGACGATCCCACATTTCTTTGGCTGTTGCGCATTGGGAAACTCTTGAGAATTCTGTGGGGTGTAGTGAGCACTGCATTACGTTCATGGCTCCCCAGTTGACAGTTGATTTCCTGACCTGTTCTCTGGTCCAGGTTTCTTCATCTTCCGGTAGCTCAAAAGGTCCGCGGCTCACTACCCTCCACATCTCGTGGTCTTGCGCACGTAAGAACACCTGCATACGATTTTTCCAATAACAATAATCAGTTCCATCAAAATATGGAGGTCTAGTTACAGAGTGCCCCTCAGCTATGAGGCTTTTAGAGTTCAGTCCGCCCGGTCTCTCCTGGTTGTTAGACCACATTTTTGGAGAACCTGCTCTGATACCACGTGTTGGATACGGACTGAATAGATCTAGAGGGGGGGTGAATAGATCTTTCCCCCTTTTCGATGATTTACTATTGACCAGATGAGCTACTGGTAATTAATGAATTATAGAACTAATGCGAATAGTAAAGATGCAAGCATACGTATAGGAAATCAAACACACACAAGCACACCACATAATCAAACCACAAGATAGGATTTTTAAGGTGGTTCAGTCTCTTCCCGAGACCTACATCCACCCCTTGCTTAACTCAAGCAAGGCTTCACTAAATGAGAATTCCTGATCTCACACAAACACCGCTGACACACAGCTTGACTCCGCTGCCTCACAGCTTGACTCCGCTGGCTCACAGCTTGACACTTGGTGTAAGGATGAATAGAAATGATGAGAAGGTGGAATGATGCAACAGGACTGAATATAGACTTTTGTAACAAAGGAAAGAATTCAGCCTGGGACTTAATCACACAAATAACAAGAATAGACTCCCTGTAGAGCTTCCAATCGGATGCCTTCAGCTGCTTTGCTGCTGGAGGTCGCACAGCTTCAAGCCCAGTCTTCCTTCTGCAGCAATGAGAATGCTTTCAGTCTTCTGCAGATTTCTGATTGATGGAGAGCCACTTCGTCCTGTGATGTAGGTGTGTCTCTTAGCTTCTGTTCTATGCTCTCTCAGTGTGCTTGCCTGCGCGATCAGTTGCCTTCTATCTTTATTCAGATTCTTTTTCAAGCATGAAGCTCTTCCCGCTCAAATTCCAGATCTAGCGTCAATCTGCTAGAAAAACAGGGAGACGGTTGAATCCGATTACTATAATAGGTTTGACCGCGTCTCAGCATGATTCTCTCCTTGATTCCCGTGCGGAATCTTATCTCCTGAGCAGCCCAACAACCTGCAACAACCATCTGCAGGTTTTAAGGAACCTCAACAGAATTCAGTTAGAGTTCGGTTCTGGACGCTATAAAGCCCGTGGTCGACCATGACCCTGTCGCTGGTCGACAATGGGCATTCCCCAGACGGCCGGTTCTTCTGGCTGAAACTCACTTCGCCCGTTGGTCGACCACAGCCTGGTCGCTGGTCGACAAGGGACGAATTACAGATGGCCGTCAGTTCTGTCTGATGTTCTGGCTGTTCTGTGGTCGACCAGAGGTGGGGCTTTGGTCGACAACCAAGGTGCTTCCAGAAGAAAGATGATCTGATGCTTTTCTGGTTGAGTTCGTTGGTCGACCATAACCACTTCCCTGGTCGACAAGCGGCCTTTGACACTTCTTCTGACTTGTTGATTTCACTTGGATTTCAGTGGACCTGAAATTACTTAACTTATCAGAAGTAAATTGAACTATCAGATTTATATTGAGTTGATCAGAAACATTGTTTGTCATCATCAAATGGGCATTAATTCAATGCACTATCTTTACACACATAACTAAACCATTTGCTTTAAGAGACAAGATAGAACTTAGATTAGTCAAACATATCCTATTGTCATCATCAAAACCAAGGGATGCACAACAATAGCTCCGTGCTGGGAGTCTAGTTCTTTCCTTGATTGTTGAGGGTGACCTTTGAGCATGGGTTTTTCACACACCACACGGCGAGCCATAGCCGACCCCTCCAGTGCAACAACGTTGCTGCTTTAACCATACTTTGGGTATGCACGAAGGCCTTTTTTTCTTCTCTACTCGGCCAAGTGTAGGGGCAAGAGATTGATGGATGAGATGACCAACCTAGGTACTCCCTAATACAAGAGAGGTCTCAAATAGGGGCAGTCTTGACCCTCGAAAGAAAGCTTTCATGCAATATCTAGCCAATAAGGGCTTTCAAAATCAATGATGAATCAAAAAACAAGAGTATGGATCAAAGGCATGGCAAGAGTGGTGAAGCCCCACGGGACGTCATGAGCCCGGTCGCATGCATGCCTGATAAATATGGGTCTCAAAATCAAAGACACAAAGCCCCGGCGCAACAGACTATCTCTTTGAGGGGTGGTGCCCTAGAAGGAATTCAAATCATGATATCTCCCATCCTGCATAAAGCTTGTCTCTAATTTTTCTTCTATTTCTCCCTCTTAGGCTGGGTTGTATCCCGGGTATGGCCTTAGTAGGGGCACCGTTCTTTGGAGACGGTTGGTTATGGTAAGCCACCCTCACATGCACGCCCTGTTCAAGGGAAGTCTTTAATGAGAGGGGAGGGACGGCGATCCCCGGCCAGTAGTTTGAGCCTGTCTTTGGGTGCTGCAGATTGCTATGTCAAAATCTAAAAAATGAAATATGTCAAAAATCCTAAAAAATGAAATATGGTCCAAAACTCCAAAAAATTGGAATATGTCAAAAATCCAAAAAATGAAATATTTCAAAATCCAAAAAATCAAGAAAATTAAAAATCTAAAAATATTTATCTTTTATTGTATTTTAAGAACAGATACGTAATTTGTTTGCTAAGTGTGCAGGCTGCAGGTTGTAGGTTCAAGCTTTCCTTGCTCTATCATCCGCTCTGTCTCTTGATCATATTCTTCGATATGTTCTCATCTCTTCAATCCTATCTCTAGATCTGTTCTGAAGCTCATGGCCTTCTCAACTTTCGCCTATCTGCTTAATCATGTCTCCATGAGAGGGAATTATCTCACGGTTTTGAACCTGGCGGTTCCGCTTCATCTGATCTTGGGCTTTGATTGAAGAATGTGTTTGTTATCTTTATCATGTCTATGGTCCTCCATGTCTTTTATCCCGCTGTGTCCTTGTCATATGTGTCTATGTTCTCTCGTGTTGGTCGTGTCTTTTATCCCGCCACATCGTTCATCACACATGTCTTTGTCCTCCGTGGTATTGTCATCCCACGTGTCTTTGTCCCACCATGTCCTTATACCACCATGTGTGCTGTCCCACCGTGTACATGTTGTCTTGTCCCACCGTGCCTTTAGTCGCATGCATGTTTGCCATTTGTTTGTTTGTTATGTTTCATCCATCTTCGGTATGTTATGTTGTGACATGTTTCATTCATATTTCTCTTATTATGTTGTGTTCATGTCATGCTTGTTCATATTCGTTCATGTTCACATCATGGTCATTCATATTGTTGTCTTATTTGAAAATCCATAAAAAATCAAAAATCAAAAATGCAAAAGAATGCCGCTTCGCTTGGCAGGTAAGTCAGGTATGGCTCTCTATCCTTGCTCATTGTTGCATTACTATATGGTATCTACGTTATTATAGACTCTCAAGGACCGGATGGTTGCCCGTGTGTTCTAGGATCTGATGTTCCCCTTTAACAAAAATGATGATGATCTAAGAGCATACGGTTAATCGTTGGATAGGCCGCTCGGTTGAGTCGAGTGGGGGACGATAGACTCTGTCTCGCACGCCGTGGTTGCAAGAAGACTCTTGACCCCGTCTTGGTTCAGTCTAGCAATATTATCCTTGAGTACTTTCTATTTTATCTTTCTTTGCATTCGTTTTAATGATTTCTTTATTTTAGCCTAGCATGCATCATGTCATTTTGAGCATTCATGTCTCGTGATCCATTCAAGGATTTCTCCTCAGCAATGGTTGATTGCATTCAACTCTCTTGGATAAGAGATTCCTCATTCCACTCTGAATTTGAACGATTTCTCTGATCTTGCCGCTTGGTCTGGTTGGCCAGCGTGATTCCTGTCTGATTTTATCTCAGTTTTCTTATCTATCCTTTCCAGCTCTTATGCTGTGTTCCTTCCGACCCACTCATTGTCCGTGGATTGTGTCCCCGATGAGGCTGGTCGTGTTTCCTTTCTTTTCTTAGTTAGTTCTCCAGACATGTCTCATCCTGATGGGGACATCGCTTACCACTTCTCACTTCTCCACGGGACCGGATGATTGCCATTATGTTTAGCTTGATTTCCGAAGTCTAGCTATGTATTTTTTATCTTTCCTTGAGTCATTTTGATGTACTTATCTTTATTTTAAGTCATGGTCCTAAGTCGTCACATTATCTATCTAAGTATGTTAGGCTAGGGAGTCGTTTGGGCCCAATTAGATGGGCCTGGCCCATGGGCAACCTCTTCTTTCCTCAACCCCCTTGCTTATTTGCTTTTAGTAGTTTATCCAAGGACTTTTTGTAAATGTTGGGATTCCTATAAATAGGACCCCAACTCCACTTGAGTTCAGTAATGAAGTATTAAGCAAAATTTGAGCCATTGAGTGCATCTCTCCTCTCTCTCTAAGTCTCTCTCTCTCTCTCTCTCCTAGGGGCGAACCCCCTCTCTCTCCTCTCTCTCTCTCTCTCTAAATTCGGAATTCCCCTCTCTCCTCACCTCTTGCCACCTCACTTGCCACCTAGGCAAGCCTTTTCACCTCCCAAGACTCCCATTACTTCACCATTAACCACTCCACCTCCCCAAGCACCCTTTCACCTTCCCAAGGCATCCCTCCCCCTTCCCTAAGCAACCTTCCACCTCCCAAGAGCCCTTTCCCCTTTCCTAGAACCCCTTTCACCTCCCAAGGTCGTCCACCACCTTCCCCTCCCTCCTAGGGTCGACCCCTCCACCCCATTCCACCTCCCATTGCTTGGCCGACCACCTCCTTCCCCTCCCTCCTTGCTAGTCTGCAGGTAGCAGAACTGGGTACGTGTTGCAGAAGCTGCCCCGAGTTCATACGACAACGTCTGAGGGCGTGGCATACCATTCTGGAAAGGCCTCCCTGTCCCCTACACAGGCGAGGTGGAAGCACCCCGTTCCCAGTTCGTGGCCACCTGTGAGAACCGATCTCCTCCGACAGCGTCAAGAACCAGTTGCAGAACATCAGAGCCCGACCAGAATCCGAACCACGGTCGACAGAGGCAGAACCAGACGGAAGTTCCTTCTCCAAAGATCTTCCTCTCCCTGTCCCCGATCAGGAGCAAGAAACGGGACCTCGTTCGCCCACCAGGAGCCCAAGTTACGAATTTTCTCCCACCGGCGTACGAGTCTGCCTCCTGCTGTCTTCCGTGACCAGATCCCACTCAACGGAGCTCCCCTGTCCACCCCGACCTCAGAAGGAGTCCCCGTCAGTTTTGGTGCGCAGAGGCCTTGTCTACGGAACCAACAACTCCGACGGATCGAGATTCTGAGTCCGGGAGTCGGAGATACAACGTCTGCATCCTGCTACGCATGTTCTGAGCTGTCAACCCCAGATTCCGGCATCCTGTTCGAGTCTCCACCACGACCACCAGCGACGACAGAAGAATTCAATATAAATCTGAGGCATCCCAACACCTGTTATGAAGCAAACCTCACTGGTTTCGTCATCGGCAACAATCCTGAGAACGATCTACAACTACAGCAGCGACCACCTGTCCCTGTGCACAGCAAGCAAGCGGATCGGCGTCGGCCTCCGTTCCATCTTTCTCGTCAAAAACCCCCCTCCCGCCTGGCTGGATTATCGCCCCTCCCTGCGTGGAGGTAGTGTTTGATGTATGTTTGAGTTCCCCACCCCTAGTTCCACCCTCCTGCGTGGGGCGTAGTTCATGTAACTAGCAGCTCAAGCTACATCGGCGCAGTGTGCGGGATCACACTTCCCCGCTCGCCCACGTCTCCGAACGGGGTTGGTTTCTTCAAACCAATCAGGTGAGCTCTAAAGCTTTGCTCCATTCATATTAGTGTCTGTTTGTTTAATATCCGTAGACATAGCTCCATTGCGCAAGGGAGTGAGTGTCCGTTCCCGGAGCCATCATCATTGAGTGGTCACCGTGGTCATCGTGAGAGAGAGGAACCTTGTGCCCCAAGTGGCACCGGCCAGCCCCAAAGTGTGGGCCACGTACCCTCGGGAGGATAACCCTAGCCCTGCTGGCACTCTACCAGTTAGGGTCTTGATCCATCGCCTCCATCTAGCATCATATAGTCACCCGGGGGCTTGCGAGTGTGCGACGGCGTTTCGGTCTCAATTTATCATTTTACTTGCTATGTGATTGTGAATGCGGATTAGGTCCGAGGTTTGCATTTGCTTGCTGCATACCCCATATTGGTGTCACATCACATCCTTGTCAATCATTTCAGGTGGTTAGTTCGGCGTTTTCGGGAGAATTCCTGTCGCTTGTTGGTTGTAACGGGTGTCTTTTTTGGCCTTGATGCCCGCTTATCAGTTCCCTCCGCTTCATCTCCATTTCACGTCGCTGTCGCTTTCACTCCACCTCCTTTCCATTTTGCCTCCACGTCGCTTTCGCTCGTTCCCTTGCAAAGCGGACATCAAGGAGGGGCATCTGTTGACACCCGTTTTAGCCCACAAGTTGTGTCATTTCTCTTATTCATCATTTTTGATGTCCCGAATTAGCCATTATTTTGGAGCTTCCTTGGATGAATTTCAAGCCCATTTTTACCATTTCATATCCTTTGAGTCTTGGAGATCATGATTTCTTAGAGCCTCGGAGCTTATCTTATCAAATTCCGGCTTCCAAATCAACTTTCGGCCCATTTAGGCCGACTTCCCTCAAGTAATCGGCTCTCTCTCACTGCGCAGTCTTAAAAGTGGTTCTTTTTCACCCTCTTCCAATCCTCTATTCAAAAAGTTATCTTCATCAAAGTTGTTCATCTTTCAAAGATCTACAAGTTCTTCTTCTACACCGTTGGCCGGTTCTGCCCCAATTGTGAGCTATTTGCATTTTTCTGGCATGCCGTGCTGTTCACCTACATTCCAGAATTTTCCTCTCTCTTCCAGCCCCATTTTCACCATCTTTCTATCATTTTCTCAAATTTCTTTCTTCATGAAAGTTGTTCCTCTCTCAGTTATCTACAACTTCTATGTTTACCACTTTTTCTAATTCTCCACCGTTTGAGAGATATGCTTCAATTTCTAAAGTCGCGCGCAGTCTGCCCAGATTCTGCCTTCATCGATGTGAAGGTCATTTGCAGGTGCGTTACTTCATTGAAGTGACGGCCCAGTGAAGACCGTTACTTCAGTGTGACGGTCCTACGATAGACCGTCACACCAAAACTTGCCCAAAACAGCCCGGTTCAACCCCTAGAGTGTGGCGGTCCTATCCTTGACCGTTAGACCAAGTGACGGCCCTGTTTAGGTGTGTTACATCCAATCTCATCCGAAAACGTCTCGTTCGACCTCCAGAGTGTGACGGACCTACCCTAGTCTGTTACATCACTCTGACGGTCCTATGATAGACCGTTACATGCACCAGAGAGTCCAATTCGTGCTGGACTCTGCTCTATTTTTATGCGCCGTGGCCCTCTTGAAGAGTCCATAACTTCTTGAATTCTTATCCAAATTGATCCCCGTTTTTTCCTACTTCTAGCCCTTGGTATTATCTTGAATTTGGTTCATAGGAATCAAACTTTCATTGGCAATATCTCTTGGGAGCTGGGTCGCAAGATCATGATTTATGTTTCCTAGTTCAACTAAAACTCTACAGATAAGGCTCCGGGGCTGCCTTCCAAAAGACATATCTTCTAGAATCCTCATCTGAATTGATCCCCGTTTATTCCTATCTCTTGTCCTTAGTATTATCTCGAGTTTGATCCAAAGAACTTTATTTATCTTGGACTCTATCTCTGGGAATTGTGATAAGAAGATGAGGCTTTCTTGCAAAACTCTATAAAAACTGCCCAGTTCGCAGTCGCGACGGGGGGCTCTTTCCGGACGTGGGGCGAAGCCATGCTGCACCGCCGACTCACAACTTCGACCCCATCTTGAAGAGGGAAGTATTGGCTTTCTATTCTATCCTTCTGGGCTTGATTCCATGGTCTACACTCTTAGTTCTAGTCTCCTCAAAATCATAAATCATCACAGTTTCCTGCACTTTCTGCTACACATGCATTTTTCTCCGTTTTGCATCATCGTTTTCTCTCTATTCTCTCAATCAAATCTCATGATTTCAAATCTCATGCATGCACAACACACACACCTATCTTTTCCACCCTTCCATAGGGGTTAAAAACCTCCCCCCGGTGAGTTTGCCCTCAATTTCTACCCCCATTTTATCACTGCGGGATTGATACTACACATGCGTGTTCTAATGGGTTTTTGCCTTTGTGTTTCATCTTTGTTTTGCAGGAGAGCATGAATACAACGTGAGGCCCTCTTCCTCTAGCCGGCTGGAAGGAGAGGAGGTTTGAATCCACAAGTTCCCCGCACCCCGTTTCAAGCGCGATCAAGTTTTCTTTCCAAGGTATACGGCGCCGTTGCACTCCTTTCTTCATCCTTGCGGCGTTGTTGATCCTTGGTGGCGATCACGGTTAGTATTTCCATCATTTCATCCCCTTGTCTTTGATTCACATGTTTATGCATGTATGTATTTAAAAAGGGGGCGGGATAGGAATCTAATCTAATTAAGAAAACAAATCAACAGTTTTTTTTGTCAATGAGACCTCTTGAACAAATGAAGCTCATGAATGCTCGCTTGATCTGGTTGACTGAAGATTCCTGTCTGGAGTTTAGTCTCTTTCCTTTCCGTTGCCTCCGGCGGCCAGCCGTGTTTCCTTTCCTTAGTTAATTAAATCCTCCAGACTTGCATCCTTTGGTTAGCTATTTCCTTGTGATCAGTTTTGAAGTTTTTCCAGAAAATTCTTATCGCTTGTTGATGAAAAACGGGTGTCGTTTACCTTAACGCCCTCTTTTTGATCCACTCCGCTTCATTTCCGCTTCATCTCCATGTTCCATTTCACTTTCGCTTCACTTCCGCTCGTTCCCCTGCAAAGAGGACGTTAAGGAGGGGCATCTGTTGACACCCGTTTTATACCCAATAAGTCGGGTCATCTCCTTATTCATTCAATATGATGCTCCGAGTTGTTCACTCTTCATTGAATTCCTTTTAATCAGTTGAAGCCTATTTTCTGGGTCTCAATTCCTGGATTAGACCTGGTTCTTGGTGGCACTTCGTTCAAAAGCCCTCCATTCTATTTTCTTGAAAATCAATGATAATAACGGTCTGGACTAGGCGCGTCATTTCATAATAACGCATGAAGCCTAGGCCGTTACTCTTTGAAGAGTCCCAAGACTTAGGGCCTCGTTGTCCTTTGATAATAACGGTCCACTACCTAGCCGTTGTTTCCTTATGACGCCCTATGCCCTGGCCGTTACTTACTTGCAGAGTCCTATTGTTTAGATCTTCTTCCCGTCGATCTTATCCTTTGGATAGGGTTGAAAATGACGGTCATTCCTTGGAGCGTTATTTTCAAGTGGCGGTCTATCGTGCAACCGTTACTTCCTTCAGAGAGTCCTGACAGTTCAGGCCTTTTCTCTGCTACTCCGTGGATGAGATAGGGTTTTGGATTGGCATTATCTCCTTCAATTCTAATCCTCAGGACCTCTCGTTTGTTTCTTTGGACTCTTGTTGATATTATCCTTAAGGATTTTCTAAGGATTATCCTCCTTTCTTGGCTGATTTATCTTCAATTCGACCTGAGAGTTTGAGGGAGTCTATAAATAGAACCCTTGATTTCATGACCCAAGGGAGAGGAAGATTTGATTCACGACGAAGTGCTGCCAAATTCAGGAGCCATCTACATCCAGGAGGAGCTGCTTCCCACGTCCATCTTCCAAGTCAAGGGAGTAATTTTGGGTTTTAGCTTGTCAAGATCATCTTTGCATGCTCAAGTTTCCCTTGGTTTTATCAATCAAAAGTATTGTCCCTCCTCTTCCTCCACGTTTTTCACTGTTGCTAAGCATACACATATCCTCCTAAACTTAAAAAACGCCCAGAGGGGTTAAAAAAACAACAACTCCCCGGTAATCCCCTCTCCTTTTGATGTTCTTAAGCTTTTTAAGGATTGATGCTATACTTATGTTGAGGGCTAATTGAGGTTGTGTTGTTTTGCTTTCTACATCCTTGGCAGGTTTTACAGGATCACTAGCACGAGGCCCAAGCCTTCTAGCCGGCTGGAAGGGTTGGAGTTCAAAGAATTCACATCTTTTCACTGCAGGTTGTCTGACGGTCAGGTGCAGGAGCGTTATTTCCTTCTGGCGGTCTATCGCACGACCGTTACTTCCAAGCGACGCACAGGGTTTGGACCGTTATTTTCAAGTTGATCTACAGGCTTTCCTTGGTTTTCTCTCCCGTGGGCGGGTGTTTCATCCACCTACTTCCAAGGTATATTCGAGTCTTTGACTCGTGTTTACTTTGGTGACGATCACGACTTTCCTTAGTGTTGGGCACTAGCTATCTTTTTCATCAAATCTCTTTATTCCCCTTGATTGTTCCACCCCTAGCGGTGTGTTTTTTATTTATCTTTGCTCCATGCCCTGGCGTGTGTTTTTGTTTTTCCCTTAGCGTAATTTGATTGAGATAGCTTGCCCATGCTAGAGTTAGATTTGATTGCCTAGGTTCATGTTCACATGTGCATAGGTTGAGCTGATCTTTGGTAGTTTATTTATCATCTCGCCATATCATTTTTTTCAAAACCCTCACAATCAACAAAAAAAGAAAGAAGATAAGAAGAGATAGGTAAACAAACAATCAACACTTGGGTCCTGCGTTAACCCTGACAGGTGTTCTGAACAGTCTCTTGGCAGCATTATCATCATAATCAATTAGGTAACAACTATCCATTGAGTGACCAGATCTTCCACAATATCTACATGAAACAACAGATTTTCTGGTCCTATAATGCATATCAACAGAAGTCTGAGACCCATGAACATATGCATGAAATGTTCTGTTGGATGCATGGACAGTTTGTTTCTTATTACCTGATAACCAACAATTTGCAGACTTATGACCTGGTTTATCACAGTTGAAGCACGAAATATTTACAGGTCTTGTTCTAGGGAACATAGTAGATCTGGAGTTAGCATGATTTCCCTGAGCATACCAGCAGTCCTTGATTGCATGCCCATACTTACCACAATTAAGGCATCTAAGGTGCTTGCCTCTTGAGTCATTGTTACCCCAATAATTTCCTAACCAGCACTCATCTGCCTTGTGCCCAGGCTTGTTGCAAGTGAAACAAATAGTGTGCTGGCCTGAAGTATTTTTATATCTATATGGGCCATGAGCATGTGAGGAAATTCTAGCATGTAGTTTATTGTCTTCTTTCATCATAAAACATGCATTCATTAGATGACCACGCCTACCACAGTAATGACATGATGCATCAGATCTCTTAGTGGTGTGGTTTCTATCAGATGAATTCCTAGAATGCAGTGTTTTATTTGTATGCTCATCTTCTTTTAATAGTCTGCAGTCGTCCATGATATGCCCTGCTTTGCCACAGTAATAACATGAGTCTTCCTTCTCAAATGCAGGCGAGTGAGTAGGTGATTTGTAAGTTGCATGCAATTCACTATCATAATCCACGCAACCATCAAACTTCTGTTGTGACTCCTCCGTGTTGATGATGTTGACAATAGCTTTATTTCATTGGCAACAGCTTGTTTTGATTGATTGGCAACTTTTTATGTTTTGATGAAACTATCTATGTCAGATTGTCTATGTGTTCCATGCAGTCAGAGTCTATACATCGTAATGTACACATGCACAGGTCTACACATTACACACACACAAGTCTACACACTCAAAGTCTATACATTGCTGCATAGTGTGCTTCAAGCATCTCAAAGTCTATACAATACATGGACGTTGATTCAAAGTCCATACATTGCCCTGTAGCATGCACGAAACCAAGTCTGTACATTCACCAGCTTAACTTTCCAAGTCAAGACATCGATGAAGTATGTACAGCCTGTGTGTTCCACGATATCAAGTCTATACACTCCTTGATCTTTACCTACGTTGCACCTGCAAGTCTATACATTGCAGCTGAGTTGAAGTCTGTACAGCCCTTCCTTTGGCAAGTCTATGCATCGTGAAAGAGAGAAGAGAAGATTGAGAGAGTTGAGTTGAGAGAGTCTTTTCAAAGTCTTGTAAATCAGTCTCTTGGTTCAGATACCAGAGCTGATACTGCTCAATTGAGCTACATTCATTTTGGTTTTCCATTTCGTTTGTTTCTGTCTTTACTGCTTTCGAAACTCTTTTGTTATCCAGCTGTGAGCCAGCAATTACAGTGGAGGTTTCCACTGGACAGGTGAACCTGTAATCCTCAGCAGGCGAGACCAGGTCTCGGACGGCTAAGCTGTATAGCCCAGCGGTTGCAGAGGATTTGTTCCTCTGGTCGGCAAGCTGTAAAGCCCAGCGAAGCTGTGTCTTAGCAGTCTGTTGGCAAGCTGTGAAGCCCAGCTGTTCAAGCTGTGAGTCAACATGATCCACATTCCAGTTGGAGTGTGGGGTGGACGTAGATCTCTGGATTGAGATCGAACCACCTTAAAGATCTGTGTCTACTATGTGATTGCCTGTTGTTTGTGTGATTTCATAGTGTTCCTTCTGTCGTTCAATAGTTGCTTGTTTTAATTCCGTATTAGAGTTCAACTGTGTTTTAAAATTAGACATTAGATCTATTCACCCCCCTCTAGATCCACTCTCAGTGGTAATAGACTGCGTCCATCATACATAACAGTTGGTATCAGAGCCAAACTCTTCTACAGGGACTTACTGCCCGAAGAGGAAGGTACAAATGGATGCTCGATGGATGATCGATGAAGGACACTCAACCAACAAGCCCCCTTTCTTCGATGGATCTAACTATGCATGCTGGAAGAACCGTATGTAAGTATTTTTGAGGGCGAAGGATTATGAGATCTGGAAGGTAGTCAGCAAGGGACCTTATGAGCTGTCCCCTAATGAGGAAGTCTGGACCAAGGAGGAGATCAGAAGGTCTACTCTAAACTGGAGCGCCATAAATGCTATTCAATGCTCTCTGCACCCCAAGGATTTTTCTCGAGTATCAGCTTGCAGCTCAGCTAAGGAGATGTGGGATGCACTGGAAGTTATTCATGAATGGACTTCTCAGGTTAGAGAGACGAAGGCTAATTTCCTTGTGTCAGAATATGAAGCCTTCAAGATGAAGCCAAATGAGACCATCAAGGAGATGTACTCTCGATTAACTATCATCACAAATGGTCTTAGAGGTCTCGGGAAGGCTCAGACAGAATATGATGTTGTGAGGAAGATATTACGTTCCCTGACTCATGCTTGGCATACTAAAGCTACAGTAATGGAGGAGTCAAGGGATTTACGAAATACAAGGGCAGATGAGCTAATTGGCTCGCTGATGGCATATGAGATTAATCTGCCAAAGATAGAGGAAGCTGAAAAGAAGAAGAAGCCAATCGCTCTGAAAGCTAGTGCCAGCAAATCCAACAAGTCCAGCAGATCCATCTCTAGTGGATCATCATCCGAGGAGAGCCTGAATGAACAAGATATAACTCGTACTGAGATGGCAATGATGACCAGAGAGTTCAGGCGGTTCCTTAGGAAAGAAGGAGGACGATTCAGCCAAAAGAAGTATAGTGGCTGCCGAAGTGATAAAAGGTATAAACATTACCCTGCAAAGAAAATTGAAACTAATACTTGTTATCAATGCAGGAAGACAGGCCATCTGAAAGCTGACTGTCCAGAGAATCAGAAATACAAGGACAAGTCAAAGAAGAGGAACATGAAAGGGAATGCTATGGTGAGTATCTGGAGTGATGAAGATGAAGGCTCCTTGAGCAATACCTCTGACAGTGAAGCCGAATCTGAAAAGCCCATTTGCCTTATGGCAACAAGCTCTGAAGACAGAGAGGAGGATTCAGATGAGGTAACTTCTCGATTCGATAATTTTACTATTGCTGATTGGGTAGATGTCTATCATGAAATAGCTGATAAAGCAGATGACATTAGAAGGGAAAACATGCATCTAAGAAGAAAGATTAACTCCATGCAAAATGATACAACTCTAACTGATAAAATTGCATGTCTTGAATCTGAGAATAATAAACTCAAACTCACATATTTTGAATTAGAAGAAATCAAGAATGAGTCAAAAGCTTCTAAAGAAGATAATGAAAGGTTAGAAAAAGAAGCTGATGAATGGAAGTTGAAAATTTAGAAATATGAATGTGAGATAAAAATTGTGAATGAAAAATATCAAGCTGTCTTAAGTGTGAATATAGAACTGAAAAAATCCATTGAAGACATTCAAAAGGATAATGAGGACAAGCTTAAAACTATTGAGAAAATGACCCAAGGTTGATGTAACCTAAATGGTTTGTTAGAGTCAAAAGTCAACTTCAGAAAAGAGGGCCTTGGATTTAATTCTAGTGCAACAAAAAGCTTTGGAATGAAAACTATTTCATTTGTCGCACAAAAAGAGAAAGGACCTCTAATCAACATGAAGTCAAACATTTCAGTGAACAAAGCTGTAAATCTGAAAAAGCCCAGTGCTGAGGAGAAGGGCAAACAAAAGCTGAGTGAGCCTAGTAGAGCTAGCACATCCAAGCAAAATCCCAAAGCTTAGTCTCAGGTTAGGGGTCAACCTACACAGTCTTATAAACCACATGTTAAGGTCACCAAGTCTCCACCATCACCACCACCTCTGAAGAAGACCCAATACACACCTATGAATAGGTCAGTAAGGTCCAAGGTGCAGGAGAGGCAGAATGCTTTTAGGGCTCAACCCAAACATTTCTACCAACCTAGAACCCTGTCCCACTTCTTTGCACAATCAACCTATCCAAATAGGTCAGGATGGACTAGGACTCAAGGAAGGTTTACATGTTATGGACATTAGGCTACACAGTCCTATAAACCTTACACAAGAAATTGGGTTAATGGGTATGGCTCTTGGACACCTAGGAACCAACATTTCCACAGCCAGCCCAATGATTACTATGGCCAAAATTTCGTGAATACACCCTGGCCAAGGCACTGGCACAGAAATAATCAATCTGTAAATAATCATGCTAGTGTCAACAAGAAAAAGCATAACAAAAAGAAATCTGGAAAATCCACTGAACAGAACTGTTTCAAACAAATGTGGATTCCTGAAAGTCTGCTTTCTTGTTTTAATTACTTTTCATCTTCTCTGGAGCCCAATCAGTCTTGGGTTCCAAACTTCTCTACCTGATTGTGTGTGCAGATATGCCTGATAGCCAAGAACAATTTGTGGTACTTGGATAGTGGCTGCTCCAGGCATATGACAGGAGATAAGGCCAAGTTCTGCATGCTGACAAAGAAACAAGGAGGCCTTGTCACCTTTGGTAGCAACACAAAGGGTAAGATTATTGGGACAGGTAAGGTAGGTAAGTGTACTACCTGTTGCATTGAAGATGTCATGTTGGTTGAAGGTTTAGCATATAATTTACTTAGCATCAGCCAACTATGTGATAAAGGATGCAAAGTTCTTTTTGACTCTCAATGCTGCAAAGTCTTTGAACCTGATTCTGAAACTGTTAAATTTTCTGGTAAAAGGATAAATAACACTTACATGATAGACTTAGATGATATACAACACTCTAACATATGCCTTACTGCTAACAGAGAGGACTTAGCATTTTTATGGCATCGTAGGTTAGGCCATGCTAGTTACACTGTATTGCATAAACTGAATAAGCATAGCATGGTTAGAGGACTTTCTGAAGTTTCCTTTAAGAAAGAAAATAAAATCTGTGATGCATGCACTCAGTCAAAGTTAACTAGAAAGTCATTTAAATCTAGAACAAAAAATCTGTCTTCTAAATCCTATGAGCTGATACACATGGATCTTTTTGGGCCAACCAGGTCTGTCAGCTTATCAGGGAGGAAGTATGGATTTGTCATGGTAGATGACTTCTCTAGGTATACTTGGGTATATTTCTTATCACACAAAAGTGATGCATTCTCAGAATTTCAGGAGTTCTGTCTTAAGAAAAACCAAAAAATTGAAAATATTTTAACTGATCATAGAGGTGACTTTGAAAACTCACAGTTTGATGAATTCTGCAGGTCAAATGGAATTCATTACAAGTACTCCTCACCAAGGACACCCGAGCAGAATGGAGTTGTGGAGAGGAGGAACAGAACCTTGGTGGAGATGGATCGTACACTCTTGGTTGAAGGTGGTCTGCCAAGGAAGTTCTGGGCTGAAGCAGTAAATAATACCTGTTATATAATTAACAGAGCCATGGTAAGACCTTCTACCCAGAAAACACCCTATGAGATCATAAAGGGTAAGAAACCTTTTATTGCTCATTTCAAGGTTTTTGGTTGTAAATGTTTTATTCATATAAATGATAAAAGGGACCTTGATAAATTTGAACCTAAAGGTGAACCAGGAATTTTTCTTGGTTACTCTAAAAACACCCGAGCATATAGAGTGTATAATCTGAATTCCAAAACTGTTGAAGAATCTCCACATATTATTTTTGATGAATCTTTGGTAAAGTCTAATATTGGTCAATGCAGGAATGAAGACAATGGTGATATTCTGAAAGAAGGGAATCCTGCAGACAAATCCGAAGATGAGGAAGAAAATGAAGAGCTTAATGAAGAAGAGCCTACAGTTCATGGGGAGGTAAATGAAAATCATGATAATGAAATTGTCAACATTAGATATCTAAAAGATCATCCTGTAGATAATGTGATTGGCAATTTGCATGACCCTCCTAGGACTAGAGGCCACTTAAGAATTCAAAATGAATTGAATGCATATGCCTTTGTATCAAATGTAGAACCCAAGTCCATTGACTGTGCTCTCAAGGATGTGCATTGGATTAATGCCATGCATGAAGAGCTCAATCAATTTGACAGGAATAAGGTGTGGCACTTGATTCCACCTCTGATCATGAAACAGTCATAGGGACTAAATGGGTATTCAGAAATAAAACTGATGAATCAGGGAATGTCATTAAAAATAAGGCCAGACTTGTAGCTTAGGGATATAACCAGGAATCTGGAATTGACTTTGAAGAGTCTTTTGCCCCTGTAGCCAGGTTAGAAGCTATCAGAATCTTATTGGCTTATGCATGTTCCCTAGGAATAAATCTTCAGTAGATGGATGTAAAATCTACTTTTCTGGATGGGGAAATCAGTGAGGATGTCTATGTGAGGCAGCCTCCTGGCTTTGAATGTTTAGACTTCCCCAATCATGTGTATAAACTTCGAAAAGCTCTCTATGGTCTTAAGCAAGCTCCTAGAGCTTGGTATGATAGGTTGAGCAAATTCCTCACTGATAAGAACTTCACAAGAGGTGTAGTTGATCAAACCCTGTTTACTAAGGTAAGTCATTCAGATATTCTTATCATTCAAATTTATGTGGATGACATTGTCTTTGGGTCAACTAACCCCAAATTGTGTGAGGAATTCTCTCAGATAATGACTAGAGTTTGAAATGAGCTCAATGGGTAAGCTCAAATTATTTCTTGGACAGCAGGTGATACAATCAAAAGATGGAACTTTCATCTCTCAGTCCAAGTACATAAGGGATTTATTGAAGAAGTACAAGATGGATAACCTCAAGAAAATAGCTGCTCCAATGGGTACCTCAACCAGTTTAGATGAAGATCCTCAAGGTAAACTAGTGGACCAAAGGCTATATAGAGGTATGATTGGATCCCTTCTATATCTTACAACATCTAGGCCCGATATTCAATTTGCAATGTGTTTATGCTCTAGATTTCAGGCTAGTCCTAAAGAATTACATCTTAAATATGTGAAAAGGATTTTTAGGTATTTACTAGGCACCCAAGAGCTAGGTCTTTGGTATCCTGCCAAGTGTGAGTTAGAACTTCTAGCCTACACTGATGCAGATTATGCTTGGTGTCGAGTAGAGAGAAAAAGCACTAGTGGCTATTGTCAATTCCTTGGTGGCTGTCTAGTATCTTGGGCATCTAAGAAGCAACACATTGTAGCCTTGTCTACAGCTGAGGCTAAATATGTTGCAGCTGGTAATTGTGCTGCCCAAGTACTTTGGATCAAGCACCAACTAAATGATTATCAGATAAAACTGGAATGTATTCCAATCTTGTGTGATAATACTAGTACTATATGCCTTGCTAAAAATCTTGTTCTTGCTAAAAATCCTGTTCATCATTCTAGGACTAAGCATATAGAGATAAAACACCATTTTCTTAGAGATGTTGTAAATAAAAAGGAAATTGAAATGAACTTCATTGAAACTGAAAAATAAATTGCTGAAATTTTTACTAAACCTCTTGGGAATGAAAGGTTTAAATTTCTTAGAAGAGAACTTGGCTTGTGTAAATTTTAGCATAATGAATAAACTTTCTGATTGCTTGAATAAACCTTGTGAATGTTGAATGTTGCAAGAGACTCATGATCATGCATGACATTCATATTTTTTTGGCATCACACTCATGATCATCATTGCATATCATTTAGTCATGACTGTGTCTAAGCTCTCTCTCATCTAAAACCACATGCATATAGACAGGGGGAGTATTGTTAGAAATTCAGAGTGGTCATCAACTTTATTGAAATCCAAATTCTTTGACCCTGAATGACTTGAGTCTGACAATATGGTAATCTGTTTATCAGTTCTTATTCATAAGCAATAGAAAATAGACTTATTCATTTATAAGAACTTTAATTACTTGAAGACTGACTTAATGGTTTAAATTTTATAAACTTTAAAGTTTAAAGATTACAATCAATAAATAAGAAAGTTGAAAATTGATAAAGCTCTCAACCCTTATCTTATTTCATGTCAGACAAAGTCAATTATATCTGAAATCTAAAAACTCATCTAAAATGCTGTTAGAAAAGACTAAGTATGTGTATTGTCCTTAAACAAGTCATTCTGAAACAAATAAAGGACAGCTAAGAAAGATATTAAAAAATATTGAAAATTAATTGAAAAATAACATTGGCAGAGCAATGACTAGTAAAATACTGAGAAACTAAGTGATCCATCAAAGAAATGGACAATACTTAAGTCATGAGGTGTATCAGTTATCTCTGTATAAAATGATCAAAATAGTAGGGTGGTTTCACTGAGTACCTGGGGGTAACTGACATCTGATAAACGTGTACCCTTACACAAAAAGGTGTAAATCAGTTTTATTGAGTTTGATCATAGGCAGAATGGTCCATCATGTTGAGTATCTAGGGGTATTGGCGTCTGATAAACGTATACCCTTACGCAAAAAGACAAATGGTACCTGAATGCCCTTAATGAAATAATATTGAAAATGCTGTTCCTTCAAAAGAAATTTCAGGGATGTGAATTTGTTTAATTTCAATACATGACCTGGTATTTATTAACTATTTTTTTACTGAGTTTATGAAAGTAAGATATTTTGAAACTGAATCTCTCATGCAAATGTGATTCTGGTTTATTGTTTTATCATGCACAGAAAACTTATCCATTTATTGTAGTGCATGAACTCAAAAATTATAACCTTTAAACCAGAATTCTATCTCAAAGCAATTTCTAAATTCATATGATTGAAGACTCTGTGCTTTAGAATGCTTATTCCTAAACTACTTGTTCAGAATGCCAGTCAGATGATTTCTCTTATTCCTTCCCTTGTACTTTCTTTCCCTCCTCTTTGTTGATGGCAAAGGGGGAGAATTTATTGTGTGTTTGGTGAATTCCAGGGGGAGTGTATGCATCATATTATGGCATAGGGGGAGATCATGTTGGCAGGGAGCTGTTTTCATTTCTCAGCATGCATCCATAGAATCTGCATGACAAATCTGACTAATAATTCATGTCTTTCATCAAAATTACATCTGCATGACAGGATGTTGCTATTCCATATGATAGGGTGTTGCCATCATCAAAAGGGGGAGATTGTTGTGACTCCTCTGTGTTGATGATGTTGACAATAGCTTTATTTCATTGGCAACCGCTTGTTTTGATTGATTGACAACTGTTTATGTTTTGATGAAACTATCTCTGTCAGATTGTCTATGTGTTCCATGCAGTCGCAGTCTATACATCATAATGCACACATGCACAGGTCTACACATTGCACACACACAAGTCTATACACTCAAAGTCTATACATTGCTGCATAGTGTGCTTCAAGCATCTCAAAGTCTATACAATGCATGCACGTTGATTCAAAGTCCATACATTGCCCTGTAGCATGCACGAAACCAAGTTGTACATTCACCAACTTAACTTTCCAAGTCTAGACATCGATGAAGTCTGTACAACCTGTGTGTTCCACGATATCAAGTCTATACACTCCTTGATCTTTACCTACGTTGCACCTGCAAGTCTATACATTGCAGCTGTGTTGAAGTCTGTACAGCCCTTGCTTTACCAAAGTCTATACATCGTGTCTTGGCTAAGTCTATACATCGTGCATTCTTAAGTCTGTACAGTCTGTGAGGTCCGTCTCACTTAGCGTCTCAAGTGGACTTGAAGTCTATACATTGGAATGTCTTACTTAGCGTCTTTGTGCATGTCACACACTCGCAAGTCTACACATTGTGGCACGCAGAGTCTGCACAACGCATTATCTGCAAGTCTGCACATTACTATAAGCACGCATGCAAAGTCTAGACAGCCATGGGCAAGTCTATACATTACATTGCATGCACGTAGGTCTAAGTATATACACTGGCTGCAGCATGCTCGCATAAAATCTATACATTGCATCTTAGCATGCTTGCACAGCACAAACAAAGTCTGTACATTCATATGTGCATTGTGCACTGCTCTTGGCAGAGTCTGTACATCGTTATGATGCCTTGTGCCGTAGCAAGTCTATACATTCTCTATGCTCGAGATTTGACGCCCACCAGAAGTGGCGTCACTTCTGAAACAAACGCCTAAGTGTAAGACGTCTTTTTGTTGAGCATCGCTTCATCAACTCTATACATTGTCTGCTTGCATAACGTTGAGTTTGTACATCACTTGAACACTCATTGCACTCTATCTCTATACATTGCTTCATGTATTCCACTCATAACTCTATACACTGCTTCACTCATTGCACGAAGTCTGCACATTGTGTTGCTTTGTTCATACTTTGTTTTGTTAAGTCTACACATTGATGCACGTTTACTTCTGCATATTTGAAGTATGTACATGGCTTAAGCTCTGCATATTTGAAGTCTATACATGGCATAAGCTCTGCATATATGGAGTCTATACATGGCATAAGTCCTGCATATAGGAAGTCTGTACATGGCATAAGTCCTGCATATAGGAAGTCTGTACATGGCATAGTCCTGCATATCTGAAGTCTATACAGGCTACAACACTACATTTACTAAGTCTGTACAACGCCACGGGTCTGCATACGTAGAGTCTGAACACTGCATAGCTTCGCATTCACAATGTCTGTACATTGCTTCAGCAGTGCCTTCATACACTCTGTACATCGCTTAAACCTTAAACTGACAATTCTTTTTCGACTGTCTGACAGGGATTCTTTACAGAGACTGATGACTGGGCACGTGATCCGAGGATAAGGGGAGTGACCAGATTATGACATGTGTACTGAAAGCCTGCTGGATGCTGCCACGTGGTCCAAGCCATTGGGCGAGAGATGTGGAGAGCACACGCCCTTCCTGCTGCTAGTATATATATGGAGTTTCTTCCTTCATAAGAAGCAGATCAAATAGAAGTAGCCAGAGCTAAGAGAAAAGAACAGAGAGTGAGTGCCTGCACGATCCACAGAGAAGAAGAAAAAGAGAGAAGAAGAGAAAGAGAGAAGAGAAGATTGAGAGAGTTGAGTTGAGAGAGTCTTTTCAAAGTCTTGTAAATCAGTCTCTTGGTTCAGATACCAGAGCTGATACTGCTCAATTGAGCTACATTCATTTTGGTTTTCCATTTCATTTGTTTCTGTCTTTACTGCTTTCGAAACTCTTTTGTTATCAAGCTGTGAGCCAGCAATTGCAGTGGAGGTTTCCACTGGACAGGTGAAGCTGTAATCCTCAGTAGGCGAGACCAGGTCTCGGACGGCTAAGCTGTATAGCCCAGCGGTTGCAGAGGATTTGTTCCTCTGGTCGGCAAGCTGTAAAGCCCAGCGAAGCTGTGTATTAGCAGTCTGTTGGCAAGCTGTGAAGCCCAGCTGTTCAAGCTGTGAGTCAACAGGATCCACATTCCAGTTGGAGTGTGGGGTGGACGTAGATCTCTGGATTGAGATCGAACCACCTTAAAGATCTGTGTCTACTATGTGATTGCCTGTGATTTGTGTGATTTCATAGTGTTCCTTCTATCGTTCAATAGTTACTTGTTTTAGTTCCGTATTAGAGTTCAACTGTGTTTTAGAATTAGACATTAGATCTATTCACCCCCCTCTAGATCCACTCTCAGTGGTAATAGACTGCGTCCATCATACATAACAGTTGGTATCAGAGCCAAACTCTTCTACAGGGACTTACAGCCCGAAGAGGAAGGTACAGATGGATGCTCGATGGATGATCGCTGAAGGACACTCAACCACCAAGCCCCATTTCTTCGATGGATCTAACTATGCATACTGGAAGAACCATATGCAAGTATTTTTGAGGGCGAAGGATTATGAGATCTGGAAGGTAGTCAGCAAGAGACCTTATGAGCTGTCCCCTAATGAGGAAGTCTGGACCGAGGAGATCAGAAGGTCTACTCTAAACTGGAGCGCCATAAATGCTATTCAATGCTCTCTGCACCCCAAGGATTTTTCTCGAGTATCAGCTTGCAGCTCAGCTAAGGAGATGTGGGATGCACTAGAAGTTATTCATGAAGGGACTTCTCAGGTTAAAGAGACGAAGGCTAATTTCCTTGTGTCAAAATATGAAGCCTTCAAGATGAAGCCAAATGAGACCATCAAGGAGATGTACTCTCGATTAACTATCATCACAAAAGGTCTTAGAGGTCTCGGGAAGGCTCAGACAGAATATGATGTTATGAGGAAGATATTACGTTCCCTGACTCATGCTTGGCATACTAAAGCTACAGTAATGGAGGAGTCAAGGGATTTACGAAATACAAGGGCAGATGAGCTAATTGGCTCACTGATGGCATATGAGATTAATCTGCCAAAGATAGAGGAAGCTGAAAAGAAGAAGAAGCCAATCGCTCTGAAAGCTGGTGCCAGCAAATCCAACAAGTCCAGCAGATCCATCTCTAGTGGATCATCATCCGAGGAGAGCCTGAATGAACAAGATATAACTCGCACTGAGATGGCAATGATGACCAGAGAGTTCAGGCGGTTCCTCAGGAAAGAAGGAGGACGATTCAGCCAAAAGAAGTATAGTTGCTACCGAAGGGATAAAAGGTATAAACATTACCCTGCAAAGAAAATTGAAACTAATACTTGTTATCAATGCAGGAAGACAGGCCATCTGAAAGCTGACTGTCCAGAGAATAAAAAATACAAGGACAAGTCAAAGAAGAGGAACATGAAAGGGAACGTTATGGTGAGTATTTGGAGTGATGAAGATGAAGGCTCCTTGAGCAATACCTCTGACAGTGAAGCCGAATCTGAAAAGCCCATTTGCCTTATGGCAACAAGCTCTGAAGATAGAGAGGAGGATTCAGATGAGGTAACTTCTCGATTTGATAATTTTACTATTGCTGATTGGGTAGATGCCTATCATGAAATAGCTGATAAAGCAGATGACATTAGAAGGGAAAACATGCATCTAAGAAGAAAGATTAACTCCATGCAAAATGATACAACTCTAACTGATAAAATTGCATGTCTTGAATCTGAGAATAATAAACTCAAACTCACATGTTTTGAATTAGAAGAAATCAAGAATGAGTCAAAAGCTTCTAAAGAAGATAATGAAAGGTTAGAAAAAGAAGCTGATGAATGGAGGTTGAAAATTTAGAAATATGAATGGGAGATAAAAATTGTGAATGAAAAATATCAAGCTGTCTTAAGTGTGAATACAGAACTGAAAAAATCCATTGAAGACATTCAAAAGGATAATGAGGACAAGCTTAAAACTATTGAGAAAATGACCCAAGGTTGAGATAACCTAAATGCTTTGTTAGAGTCAAAAGTCAACTTCAGAAAAGAGGGCCTTGGATTTAATGCTAGTGCAACAAAAAGCTTTGGAATGAAAACTATTTCATTTGTCGCATAAAAAGAGAAAGGACCTCTAATCAACATGAAGTCAAACATTTCAGTGAACAAAGCTGTAAATCTGAAAAAGTCTAGTGTGAGGAGAAGGGCAAACAAAAGCTGAGTGAGCCTAGTAGAGATTGCACATCCAAGCAAAATCCCAAAGCTCAGTCTCAGGTTAGGGGTCAGCCTACACAGTCTTATAAACCACATGTTAAGGTCACCAAGTCTCCACCATCACCACCACCTCTGAAGAAGACCCAATAGACACCTATGAATAGGTCAGTAAGGTCCAAGGTGCAGGGGAGGCAGAATGCTTTTAGGGCTCAACCCAAACATTTCTACCAACCTAGAACCCAGTCCCACTTCTTTGCACAGTCAACCTATCCAAATAGGTCAGGATGGACTAGGACTCAAGGAAGGTTTACATGTTATGGACATCAGGCTACACAGTCCTATAAACCTTACACAAGAAATTGGGTTAATGGGTATGGCTCTTGGACACCTAGGAACCAACATTTCCACAGCCAGCCCAATGATTACTATGGCCAAAATTTCATGAATACACCCTGGCCAAGGCACTGGCACAGAAATAATCAATCTGTAAATAATCATGCTAGTGTCAACAAGAAAAAGCATAACAAAAAGAAATCAGGAAAATCCACTGAACAGAACTGTTTCAAACAAATGTGGATTCCTAAAAGTCTGCTTTCTTGTTTTAATTACTTTTCATCTTCTCTGGAGCCCAATCAGTCTTGGGTTCCAAACTTCTCTACCTGATTGTGTGTGCAGATATGCCTGATAGCCAAGAACAATTTGTGGTACTTGGATAGTGGCTGCTCCAGGCATATGACAGGAGATAAGGCCAAGTTCTGCATGCTGACAAAGAAACAAGGAGGCCTTGTCACCTTTGGTAGCAACACAAAGGGTAAGATTATTGGGACATGTAAGGTAGGTAAGTGTACTACCTGTTGCATTGAAGATGTCATGTTGGTTGAAGGTTTAGCATATAATTTACTTATCATCAGCCAACTATGTGATAAAGGATGCAAAGTTCTTTTTGACTCTCAATGCTGCAAATTCTTTGAACCTGATTCTGAAACTGTTAAATTTTCTGGTAAAAGGATAAATAACACTTACATGATAGACTTAGATGATATACAACACTCTAACCTATGCCTTACTGCTAACAGAGAGGACTTAGCATTTTTATGGCATCGTAGGTTAGGCCATGCTAGTTACACTGTATTGCATAAACTGAATAAGCATAGCATGGTTAGAGGACTTCCTGAAGTTTCCTTTAAGAAAGAAAATAAAATCTGTGATGCATGCACTCAGTCAAAGTTAACTAGAAAGTCATTTAAATCTAGAACAGAAAAACTGTCTTCTAAATCCTATGAGCTGATACACATGGACCTTTTTGGGCCAACCAGGTCTGTCAGCTTATCAGGGAGGAAGTATGGGTTTGTCATGGTAGATGACTTCTCTAGGTATACTTGGGTATATTTCTTATCACATAAAAGTGATGCATTCTCAGAATTTCAGGAGTTCTGTCTTAAGAAAAACCAGAAAATTAAAAATATTTTAACTGATCATAGAGGTGAGTTTGAAAACTCACAGTTTGATGAATTCTGCAGGTCAAATGGAATTCATTACAAGTACTCCTCACCAAGGACACCCGAGCAGAATGGAGTTGTGGAGAGGAGGAACAGAACCTTGGTGGAGATGGGTCGTACACTTTCTTCCGGACCTAGTGGCATGCTGGGAGGAAGAAGCTTCAGCTTGATTTGCCTCTACCGGTGTGAAGCATATTTGTTCGTCATCCTCTTCAGAGATTCGAACAGTGTAAAATAGGGCCGAAAGAGTGTTGCAAGATACGGTAATGCCTTTTCTTTTGTTCTTTGGCCTCTTCTTCTTTTTCTTCACAATTGGTGGCTGCTCCTGGGGAGGTTAATCCCATATGCCTGGTTCTTCTACTTTAGCTTCGGCTTCTTCTATTAGTTTCAGGGATTCAAAATGTTCCCAAGGAACATACTCCTTCAACTAGACAGGCCAGATTACGGGCTGTTCATATTCGTCTAGCCCATTAATGATCTCTTGAAGCCGTTCAACTGTCGGGCTAGCTTCTTTTTGCACCCGCAGGGGGATTTGTTTCTTCTTGTTGCTGGTGAACCTTCTAAAGGCCACCTTAGGAGCTGTCTCATACCAGACGGGGGTCACAGCCGGGGGTTCCAGCTTAGGTGTGACACCCCGTACGTGAATTCCTAGGCCATGATGAGGTGCAGCCCTTCTTCTTGTTTTTGATGGCACGGTGTGCCAATTTCCCAAATCTTCTCTCGGCACTAGAATATGGGCCTCATAGGTGTGTTGAGTACAGGCCTTTGCCACTTCTTAAGGTAACTATTGATATAAGGATATCATGTTGATTGTTACCCCCAGAGTGGGCATTTCATGTGGGCGCGGGGGACCGACTTTGTGCTCCCCTATTAGCAGTTCCCATTTCTTAATTAAAGACTCAATAGTGTCTTTAAAGACATAGCATTCCTCGATGTCATGCCCAAGCATTTGATGATACGCGCAGAAACGAGGGTCATCTTTTCTTCTGAGGTCAGCCGACCTCTTCAGCTCTAGGAGAGTGATCTTGTTGTATCTTGTAGCCCATTCGAACAAGACTCGAGTCTTATCTCGAGGGAACGAATATAGCCTTTTCATTTTATCCTATAGGGAAGGGCCTTCTCGCTCCCCAACAGTCTTGGCCAGGGGAGGCTCAGCTACCCCTTTGTCTTTTTCTTTTTGTTGTACGAAGGCCTTGAAGTCAACCGTGTGCACTTCTTGAGACGCTAGTTGTTTGTTCGTTGGCTTCACCTTCTGGCTTGCAGTGGCGGGAGTGGAAGAGTATCAGGAGAGGAATGCCTCGATTTCTATCACGAGATTATTTAGTCAATCAAACGACTTAATTTTAGAGCCTATCATTCTTTCTAGCACTTCTCTTTTTAGATTCTGCTTGCATATTTGGATGGCATCCTCCTGATGCGGCGGACGCTTGCACCTCATGCTGAGGTTCCTCCACCTTTTGATGTATTCCAGGGCGAACTCATCGTTCCTTTGCCTGGTTGCGTATAATTCGGCCACCGTCACCTCTCTCTTGGCGATGTGGAACCTTTCTTTGAATTTCCTTTGCATGTCGAGCCAATCAATAATAGACCCAGGCTGTAAGCTTGAGTACCACTCGAAGGCAAGCCCCATTAGTGTGGACCCGAAGAAATTCAGTAGGTACGACTCGTCAGTAGCCAAGTCACCCATTACATTTGTATGGCATGCAATATGCTCTCTAAGAGACCCTTGCCCGTGAACTTTTCAAATTTTGGAGGCTTGGTAATGCCAGGAGGTAGCCTTTTTGCAGCATGATGGGGCGAGTATAGAACCCTGTAAACATCATGGGAGGCATAGTCACCATCACTCCTTTTTGCTAGTTTCATCTCTATCATTTGCTCCACCATGAGTTTGTTCATCACTGCCAGATCAACCAGACTTGGGTAGAAGTGGGCTTGTTGCATATGCGGCGTTGTCAACACGGTCACATGAGGCGTGGCGGAGGCCCCTTGAAATTGGAAGATTGAGTGTTGCGTCATAGCCGTAAGTTGTTATTATGGGGGAGGGATGCCCCCAGTATAGCTGGGTGCCAGTTGTGAAGCGATTGCTTGCGGTGAGGCTTCAAATGCCTGGCTATCGCCCCCTAATGTCCCAGGTGGGACTTCAACTTGTCCAGGTGCGGAGGTGTGTGTATCCCTCTCGCTTAGTTGTTTCTTCAATGCTTCTATTTCCTGCTGATATCTCTGCAGCAATGTCAGCAAGGCCAGATCATTGATAGAGGGGTTGGGGAGGCTACCCCTGTCCTCAGTTGGTGTTTCTTTAGATGATGTGGATGGCACCTTATTGTCATCTTCAGTTGTAATTACATTAGCAGTCAGAGCTGCCACTGTCTCTTCAGGATTTGTTGTTCCGACGAGGGTCTGTAACGCCTCGTTTGCTGCTTTCCTTCTTCTTGTGAGAGGGCCTAGCCTCTCGGCAATCTTGGTGACTTCTTCGGGCTCCATAGGCAAAGCCCCATAACGGTTGGCCATTCTGGCCATATGACAAGTGTAAACTTGGATATTCTCATTTCTTCACTTTGCACGCTGGGTCAGTTGACCCGGGAAGGTTAATCTTTCAAACACCAAGACTCTCGGTGTAGGCTCCTCATGGAGGGGAGGCCCATAGCACCTCGACTCCGCATCTTCTACTTCATCCGGGTCGGTCGGATATCTTCGATCCTCTTTAGTAGTGGTGATGACTTGTAATAGTCGTTGCCTCCCTAGGGAGGTGTTCCCAAGACCACAGAGATATCCGCATACAGTCAGGATTATATCCTCTTGTTCATGGGCAGGGTGAACCGCGGGTGGTTGTACCCTTGCTCGTGTTGGGGGCCCATAGGCGGGCTGACCCATTCTGGCACTCCTACCATGGTTCTTAGGATGTGGACAAGCATTTGCCTGACGATCGCAGGCTGGTGACGTGCTTCATTTTTGGGTGGTTTGGGTTATAGGTGTGCCAGTCACGTGTCACAAAATTTTATTGTGCGCTCGATCTGACTTGGTCAGACGAATGTGAGGTACGTGTCGGGACCGGAAGTCCGCCGCACCATATAGGTATAGGCGTTAATTACATCCCCCCGGGAGGGGCGAAAACCCTTGATTAATCGCCAGATATCGAGGGCCCCCAGGGCTGGATAGATGTAAATGCATATGTAAATTAATAGATAATGATGTGCAATGTGAGACTCGGGCATACACTCAAGCACGCAATATAGTTATATTTATTATTCGATCCCCGGTACGCGGCGGAGAACTTTGGTCCGAAAGCCTCCCTCACGCTTACTGAGAGCTTCCAGCCAGGCATAATTTGACCTTCCGTAGATCACCATTTGATATACCGAGAGGTCAGAACAAGCAAACACACGGAGTGGAAATAGCTAAGCATGTATGTATATATATGCACATATATATAGATGCACATGCATGCATGAAGAGGGCAAACTCGAGTGGAATTCATAGTTGATTTTACAATTATTCTTATTATTTATTCACAAGATGACCATGGGCTGGGTGAAAGAAGGACCATCAATGGATTGAAGAGGATAGAAGTCGACTTGGGCTTGCAGCAGTCAGCTTGGAAGGTGCAGCGATGGGTCAGCACAGGGAGGAAAACAAGGGTGACAAATGGGTTTTAACTATGAAAAATATGCACACAAGGGTGACAAATAGGTAGAGGCGACGACTAAAGGTAGGAATGGTTCTTAAGGATGACACAGAAGGGGTGTAATCTGGCATGGCCTTTTGGCGCGCCGGATTAACCCATGCCATTTTAGCAGGGTGGCAAGGAGATGGGAGGGAAAGAAATAAAGGGGGCATAGAGAGCCGCATAGGGGAGAGAACAAGTTGTAGGGCCGACAAATGGCTCATGAGGGTGACAAATAGACTTTAGTGGTGAAAAATATACATATTAGGGTGACAAATAGGTAAAGTGGTGACAGTTGTGGTGATGACCATAGAGACGCGAAGGAAGGATGATCTGGCGTGGCAAATGGCGAAGGAAGGATGGGTGATTCTCTCATATGTCCGGGACATCTGGCACAATCTCTCTACTTCAGACACCATTGTGCACATCTTCAAAGAGGCAAACTCAATTTCTAACTTTTTAGCCTCATTAGCTTGTAGCACCAAATGTAATTATTTTTTTATTTATCAAGAGCTACCTAAAAATATCAAGGGTGCAGCTCGATTAGATAAGCTAGGTGTGCCTAGCATCCGACTGATGTAATTCTTCATTGATTATTTTCACTATTAATAAAATTTACCTCCTAGTGTGTGGTGGTGGAGTGTCTATTCGGTGCATTCTCCCACCCATCCCTAGGTAGGGTTTTTTCCAAAAAAAAAAAAATTGGCACGCCGGATTAACCTGCATCGTTTTAGCGGGGCGGGGAGCTGAGAGAGGACGAAGCAAAAGGAGGAAGTTGATCTGGCGCGGGGGTTTGCCAACCAGATTAGCCCACGCCGGGTGGAAGGGTAGCGATGCCGGTTTAGGGGAAGGTGACGCCGATTGAGGGGAGAAGTACTTCAGACTTTAAGCAAACTCGTTTTAAGGCCCAGTCCAAACCTTGGCCTTCCTTTATGAAAATTTATGATTTATTCAAACTTCAATTATCAAACTCATTAGAGCAGAAGTTGATCAATCCAATTTCGTGCGAGGTTCATACTCAAGTACAACTTTATTCCAGTTCAAGGCGGGCACACATGCACTATACCGTATGATTATTAACAAAATCATCCCTTGTTTGTTAACCATTATAGATAACTTAATCATTTGTCACCATCATTGTTATGAACAGAATGATAACATGAGCCCGTAAATCGCGGGTAAATTTCGGCAGCATTTCCACTTATCCCGGAGGGTCATGGGGGAAAAGCGGAGACTCACCCATGGGGTTTCTGGGGCAAGTTCCTAACTTCCGGGAGGACAAACACGGCGACCGGAGAACCCGAATGGACGGAGACCTTGAGGGCTAGCCTACCAGGGGTTCCGATAATCTAGGGGTTATCAACACAATTTTGACTGAATGACCCAAAAGGGACAGAGACCCCGAGGGCTGGCCTATGAGGAGTTCCATGGGCCCATAGGTCACCACAATCCCAATCGGGAGATGTGGACTTAATTTCTGTCGGATGATACGATCCATTTGTATTTGCTCTTAAGGACTCACCATGCTCCACGTTATGAGAGAACGGGTCCCTGTGGTCCACGAGCGATTCGGAAGAAAATGGATTGATGAGCTCATTTGATAGGGAATGTTCCCCCTCCCTGGCCGATAAATTCATATTCACATCGGTAAACAATCATAACAATCAAGGAAAACTTTCATGTTGTCCCAAGCGATGGGAGGGCAGTGAATTATGCTAACGAACTCATACCCACCCCCTCTCGGGGACGAAGATAACTGAGGACCCATAGATTAGCCTTACGGTAACGTATGTGCGAACACATTCCTTCATCAGGAGATTAATAGCAAATAGAGAACACAGAAGATTAAACTCCCACTGTCTAGGTTGGTTATGCAGACGCACAGGCTAAGTGAAATGGACCACTGGGTTCATAGTGGGGAAAGTATAGAGATAGAACTCTCTCAAACAATTAGCCAAACACTTAAAGCGAGGAATGTGTATGCAGCAAGGTCTAGAACTCTTGGCTGGACAGAGTGTGACTGGAATGGCCTCCATTATCATGAGGTTGAATCAAAGAAATGACATCCTAGCTGTGGGAAATGGCCATACCCCATCCGACTCATGACTGTGAGCGAAGGGGCGGTAGCAGATTCCATTCCATAAACTAGTTGGAAGTGTGTATCCCTGACGAGGAGGGGAATGGACATTAAACACATAGGGTAACTCAGGCGTAATCAATTCATCGAAGAGACCCCGAGGAGGGGGAGCTTGAGATTAATGTAGCCCTTGAGGATGGACGAGGGCACTTTCTGCAACGAAAATGCTGACATAACGAAAGCATAAGGAATGACTGGGAAGAACATTGAAGGCACAGTGGGGAGGCATAACAGATACGAGGGGCAATATTGAGGGGTAGGGAAGGACACATTATCACAAATAAACACAAAGAGCAAGTGAACATTCAGATCTGATTTCATTACAGAGAGGAGGCATTTAATGCCCCATCACATCCGAAATGAAGGATCAATCTCTTCTTGCTCTGAAGAGCTCTTACAGGCACAAACAACTACATCTTTAAAAGGAACATAGAAACCAAAGGGATGAATGATTCGCAGAGGGACAAAGAGCGAATCATACCCAAATATAAGCATATTTCCATAGAACAGCCAAAACATCACATATGCAAACATGGCCAGGTATTTGTCGCCCAGAGACTGACCATATTCCATTACAACATCGAAGCGGCGGGGTATACAGAGAGCAAACGATGTAAAAAAAATTAAACAGAGAAGGGAGACCATGGGGCTCATATCATTGCCCTTTACATTATCGGAGTTGAAAGAGAATCAAAAGAAAAGAGCAAGGAGGTAATCAGAGCTCCGATACACAGTCACAATGGGAACCCACCTATGCTCACGAAAATAGAGTATCAGATGCTTAGTGATCCCTCCCTACTCTTCGAGCTCTCTTGGAGAAAAATTGGGATGGCGGTTGCTCACTCGAGGGTTTCTCTTCTCTGGGGAACCCTTTCTTCCAATTGCCTCTCTTTCTTTTTTTGCTTTGATCCCCTTTATGTTGTCGAATTGAGTGTTTTTATTGCGAAAGAAAGGCCTTCCGGCGCGAGTCATTCTACATCGGTTCAACAGCATGCCGTTTCATCGCTCCTTCAACCTATTTTGCGCATCATTTTAATGGTGCTCCCATGGGGCGCGCCGGTTTAAGTTGTCTTGCACGCCGGTTTAATGTGGTGACGTTTTAGCAGCGGCCACGCCATTTTAGTGTCTCTTCTTGGCGATTTGATCGTACCGAGTCCGTTTGTGGACCCCAGACCGATTTCAGATGTGTTGGGGTGCAAGGCACGGATTCAGAGGGGGGGTGAATGAATCCCCTTTAAAAAATACTTCGATTAACACTCACGTTGAACAATACGTGCAGAAATAAAATGGGATGGCTCAAACTAAACAGATGCACTTTTGTGGTTCACACTTAAACATTTAGCCAGCCTACGTAGCTGGAGATTCTATTAAACAGCAAACAATACTGGGCTGCAGAGTTGGAACTGGACTTATAAAAAATAGAGGAGCTTCAACTAGATTTAGGCCAATAGAATGAAATGGAAATGCGCCCAAGCAAGCATCTATCGTGAATAGCCAACCCAATTAGAAATGAGTTCAATCAAACCATTTCAGAAGCCAACCTGCGAATGGGGGGTAGAAAATAGGGAGCAAACACACCAAAGCAATCACACGACTCGCAGGATTTTTAGGTGGTCCGGTCGGATACCAGTCCGCCTACGTACATCCACCCCTCACTCCAAACTGGAGTGAGGCTTCCCTACCAAAGTAGACGCAGACTCGGTCTGCTACAAATGCTGCCTGACAGCTTGACCCAGACGAACACTCTCCTCTGTTCATTTGATCGAATCAGAAGGAAACTTGAGTAACACCCAGTTACTCAAAACTCGAAGACCAATCCTCCCTTCCTCCAAACCGGAGGAGAAACCACTAGTGGCACACCACCACTCGCAACCGGAGACACAGTATCCCTTCCTCTAACACCCAGAGGGAAATCGGAGATTGCTCTCCCTTCTCCTGAATCCTTAGGAGGAACCCCGATCCCAAACTAGGGAATCGAAAGAAACAAAGTGGAAAACAAAAGCAACAAGGAAAAAGTAAAAATTGATAGAAACACAAAGAAAATATAGCTCCGAAGGAGCACTGCAGTTCTGGATTTGATCCAAGAACCGATCAATCAAACAATTCTTCAGTGGACCGAACGCTGCCTCAGCTCTTCTCTCTTCCTTTCTCTTTTTCTTCTATTCTGCTCTCTCACTGGTTCATCTTCTTCTTCTTTCTAAGCTCTCACTCTCTTTCTTTCTCTTTTCTTCTCTCTGGCAGCTTCTCCTTCTCTTACAGCTTCCTCTGGCTCTCCACTAATTCCTCTCTTTTGTCGGAGGAGGATGCGTCCTATATATATACACCCAAAGTAGGGGCTCTGTAAAAACACTTTGGATAGGGATTTTTGATCCCTTTTCTTCTATTGGCCCACGTGGTAGGAGACGAGAATGTTCCTCTATCGTACTGACTTGGATCACGTGCCCGTCACTGCTCACTATATTCATGTGCCCATCATGGGTTGTCTTCGGATCATGTGCCATTTCATGCCAATTTGGGATCACGTGCCTAGTATAAGTTCGACTTCATGTGTTGTGAGTTGCTGCTATCCAGGTGTTAGCTGAAATACCAGACTCAGTGACTTAAGGTCTTTTGCCTTTTTCCTTATACCTCTGCTGTTGTTGCCTTGATTGAGCTGAGTGTCGCTGCTGCCTTTGACCTTATAAATATGTGAGCGAGCATGTACACTGACTTGTACTAAAAATGCTCAGACCTTATGTGCATGGCGCTCTTCAGCTACACCAACCTTGTTTCTATTGATTGTGCCCACTGCATTGACCTTATAGCCTTCCACCAAATGTGCTCTAAGTTTGTGTGAGTATGAGCTACGACCTTGTGTAATATGCTCCGACCTTATATGCCATAAAGCAAAATGTGCACCGACCTTAGTTTGCCATAAGCAAACATAGACAGACTTCATGTTGCTTGCTCAGGCAACTAGCATCGACCTTACTATGCTGAGCTCTTCATGTGCTCGGACCTTCTAATGCAATAGCATCATTGTGCATCGACCTTAGTTACTGTGCCAGCATAAGGTGCACCGACCTTGGCTGGCGCTGGCAAGAGGTGCTCCGACCTTGATAGTAAGGTAGCATCGACCTTAGCTTTATGAAAGACTTAACTGCATCGACCTTATTTTAGTGAAAGACTAAAGGTGCATCGACTTGAACAGTAGCTACATCGACCTTCTTTCAAAAGCTACACCGACTTGTTTGTTGAATGAGTAAAGGTGCACCGACCTTGTTTTCCAAACGCCAAAAGGTGCACTGACCTTGTAAGCAAATGTGCATCGACCTTCATCAGTCCCTAGTTAACTAGCATCGACCTTCATTGGTCCCCAACTAATTAGCATCGATCTGCATTGGATATGTGCACAGACCTTTCTCATAAACAACTAAGGTGGCATCGACCGTAGTTTCTCTGACATTGAACAAGCATCAACCTTAGTTCCTCTGGCAATAGACTAGCACCGACCTTAGTTGCTCTAGCACTCTGGCACTGAACAAGCATCGACCTTACTTCCTCTGGCAACAGGACTAGCATCGACCTTAGTTGCTCTGGCACTGAACAAGCATCGCCCTGGGCTTGGTGATGAACTTGTTGACTATGCATTGACCTTGTTGACCATGTACTTTTCTCGTTGATTATGCATTGACCTTGTTGACCATGGACTTTTCTCGTTGACGGGCTTTCCACCTGTTCTTTTCAGCATTTAGACACAGTCTTTTACACATGATGCAACTATAATATAAGCAATGAAAGCAAGCAATTGTATTAAGTTGATTAACATCGAAAGCAATGCACCAATACAACATCAACATTGTTTGGCATTGTCATGATATCATCAAGACCACATATATGCATAAATGCAGCATCAAATGTATCATCAACAAATATGACATCATGCTCCAATAAGTCATTGTGTTTGACATCATCAAAACTACAGGGGTACAACAATCTCCCCCTTTTTGATGATGGCAACACTATGAGTCATAAAACAACATGCTGACTAATATCATACTATTCTCCCCCTTTGACTTCATCAAAAAGGAAATAATAGTTTGATAAGATCAGTAGAGAGAAATACAAAGCATGCATGGTATGATTGAGACACTAGCTATTCTCCCTCTTACTAATGGAATATAAACTGCCTGATAATGCAAATCATGTACCCCTTTGATACCAAGAGACTCCCCCTTTGATCGAATAGAGGGATTGAAATGGAAGAAACGATCAGAGAATGTAGCATCAAAAACACAGGGGTATTTAGACAATTCAAGCAATGAGAGAATAACTCATGGGATAGTGCAAGTTATAGAAAATATCAGCCAGTCGGATCTAAAATGATGCAATCAGTGAGGGATTGAGAGCAAGCAAAGAATTTCAGCAGAGTAGAGTGAGCACAAGAAATCAGACTAAAGACCTAAGTTATCAGGAGATTCAAGAAAGTTTTCAATAAGTTACCATAATCATAAGTCTAGAAATAAGCATATTTCAGAGTCTTCAATTATGAGGGCTCATGAAGTAATCTTTATGGGGCAGCATGGTTTAAATATAATGTATTCAAAATTTGTTCATGAAAGTTTCTGTACTCATATATGAAAATAAATTTTAATAAAAGTGAACCAAGCTTTTATGTTAACATCTAGTTTGACCTCCTTTCATCTTAAGCATTCAATTTCAATGACCCCTTGGGAGTTACACAAGAAAAAATATTGAGATTAAACATTCATGAAAGCATCAGATTGTGTCCAAGGTTTCAACAACTTTCAATTTTTTTTATGCAGCAGTAATTTTTATAGCAATGTCTTTCAAGATCAATCGAGTTTAGTGCACACCTTGTAAGTAGAGGATACACGTTGTTTAGATGCAAGTATCCCTAAGCACTTAGTATGACTAACTATCATGATTCATATTGAACAGAGTTATTTAGGGCACTTCATGATGTAGGTTGACTTCATTTCTTTGATGAGGGTCCCAGTTTCTCAGTGCAACCTAATCATTGCTCTGCCTTACCCTTTCACAGATTTCTCATCAAATTTTCAGCAGAGATAACTATGGCACTTCATGACATGGGTTGAATTCATTTCTTTGATGAGGAACCCAGTTTCTCAGTGACCAAGGTCATTGCTCAGACCATAAATTATCCTTCAGACAAATCTCAAAGCAATCAAATGTTTAAGAACAGTATTCACATCAAGCATTTCAACCGAGGTAAGCCATGAAAGAAAAACTTCCAGATTTAAGAAGAGCTTACACGATATAGCATGAATCAACTGGTTAACGTTTATTAAAAGAGTTGATTCGGGTATTTTCAGAATGTTCATATTCAAACTCAAGAAATGCATGAAACTTAAACCAGTTGAAAAATTTTAGATGCTCATAATCCCGTATAATAAAAGATTCCTTTTCCATATCGTTTTCAGATTTATGAACATGGTATATGGATTGAGATCTTACAGAAGGATCACTGGAATTTTCAGAAGCGGCTAGTATGAATCAAATGAACTAGCAACAGGAAAAACATCATGTGTGAGAGAATTTTGAATTCAAACAAGTGATAGAGGTTATCATGTGTGCATCACATAAACTCAAATGATTTCTGAGCCGATTGTGGAGATCAAATGATATGAGAAGTAATGGAAATATTGGTCCAGCTAAAATCAGATCAATTTATGAGATAGTGAAGAATTCGGTTCACCAATCAAGACAGAATGAAGATCAGAAGTACATCAAATAAGGTGTCAACACTACTCACCAACTGCATAAAACAGAACACTTACAAAATAGTGTCGACTCATGGTGTCGATTCTTCTAATCAGGGCTTATTAAGAGGTGCAGCAAATGTACTCCTTCTAACAGTATGTAATGTGTGCGATGGACACAATGTTTTCTTAACATGAACTCCCCTTATCTATATGAACCAACTTTTTTTTTTGAAATGTCAATTATGATATGATGACATGCAGGGGACTTAATCTGAACAAATATGCATGAGTTACAAATATGCATGATGATGCAGTGGAAATGCAGTCTTATATGCATGACAACTTTGCTGAGCATGAGTGTGTGCATATGAGCCTTATATGCAGCAAGACATCAAGCAAGCATGAAATTCAGGCAATTCAGATTCAAGAAGAGTAACAGTTCAAGTGAATTCAGAACAGATAGAAAGAAGTGATACAAGCTGATGCTAGTTGTTGATGAATGTTGCAGGAAGAGTAGACGTTGCAGAATGAGTGAAGATATGGCTAGATAATGAAGATATCAGTTGACTGAATGAGCAATTCAAGTTGATCGAATAAGATAATAAGGAGATGGATGAATAGTTATACAATTCAAAAGATTGATTTATATGCTCCCCCTGACTAGATGCACTAAAACAACATTTTTGGTGTTTTCAAAATTAATCGAATGCAATCAACTCATGTATGCAAATGCACTGACTCCCCTTAACAGTATGCCATATGAGATACTCTTAATGCAGCATATGCATTGACAATTATGCAGGGAGTTTGATGAGTTATGCTCATGGACATTTAGACAGATCTATGTGTAGTTTTGACCCATGGTACTAGGCGGAGGTCTAGCCTCTACGCATAGCGTGCGTTTCCATATAGAAAAGATCTGCCCTTCTCCCAACTTACCATTTGATATACCATGTAAGGTCATTCATGACAATAAGATGCAAATGCAGTCCTATCAGATTTTCAATGATTTCTACAACAGATGTGCAATATCATTCAGGCAGACTTCAAGCATCATCTATTTTAATGACAGTCTATCAGAAAATGTATGCATATGAAAAGTGTATGCATATGTGAAAATGTATGCATGATGTATGCTGACATAAGAATCCATGCATTTGAATTTATTTTTCTCCTTCTCAACATGTAATCAATTGAAATCAATTAACTGTCAAGACATAAATGTATGCAGATTAAGATATATGCCATGGTACTTGGCGGAGTACTTAGGTCTAAATGACCTCCTCACGCATGGTCAGAGCTTCCATGCAGAATTTATTTGTCCTTGGGCAATTACCATTTGATATACCAATGGGTCATACAACAATATGACAGTTAAGCATGATATGCAATCCAATCTCAATTTGATATGAGCGCACTTCTAATCAATATATGCATTGAGAGACAGAGGATGCAAAGAATAGATTCAGATATATGCATGAAATTAGATTAGCAGATTAAACATGATATGCAATCTTCAAACAAAATTTAAATAAACAAGCCTATAGTGAGCAGTAATGGGGTTTTACCTTTATTTTCAAACCCAAGACACACCTGTAACCAAATCTCAATTTGCCACCTTTGGTACCCAAGAATTCTTGGGTCCTTCATGGTTAGTAGCACCTTTGATGGGTGCCTTCCACATCCTTTGGGCTTTCACATCATCAAAAATCATTAGAGAACAACTATTCATGGAATGCCCAACCTGGCCACAATAATGACAAGAAACAACATGTTTTCTTTTCTTTTTGTGCACATGATCATTAGCATGGAATTTATGTGCATGTGTATGAAATTTTCTGTTGTTTACATGAACATTTTGTCTTTTATTATCATCCAGCCAACAATTCACAGCTCTGTGGCCTGGCTTTCCACACTCAAAACATACATTGAATTTTCCTTTAACAACAGATTTGTTTCTACCATGAACATTTTGTTTTGTAGGAAAATTGACAGATTTAGAATTAAATCCTCTCCATTGGACATGCCAACAGTCCTTGACTGTATGACCATACTTTCCACAATAGAAGCATACAATGTGCTTACCCCTAGAATCAAATTCATTTTTAACAAAAACCTTTTTGTTCATAGGGAAATTAACAAATTTAGAATTAGATTTTCTTCGATGGGCAAACCAGCAATGTGTAGCAATGTGGCCTATCTTGCCACAACAAAAACACTGAACATTCTTTTTCTAAAAGACATGATTTCTAACATAAGGTTTCTTAGCATGCTTTGTACCTAAATTCTAATTCTCTACTACCATCAATTTGTAGGCATGCATTAAATGGCCTAGCCTACCACAGTAATGGCATGAAATTCCTTTTTGTGTGCATGAAAGTGTGTGTTCATGTTGTGTACAGCATGCACTTTCTTAACATATTTGTGTGTCGGCTTTTTCTGGAAGTGGTCACTCTTTTTAACCTTTTCCGTTAGTTTCTGATTTTCTGAACAGTGGGCTGTTTATCTTTTGAGGTGGTGGCTACATTGGATGATTCTACAAATGATGTCACTAGCTTGTTTTTAAAAGCTTTCTTGTTGACATTATTGTAGCCCCACCCTTCCTTTTGAACATTCACCTTAACTCCTAGTAGTTTGTCAAGATTCTCTTGCCCACCAACAAATTGAGACAAAGAATTTTTCAAATCTTGAATCTCATTTTCTAAAGAGACAATCAATAGTTCAAAGATAGCATTTTCTTCATCACAATTTGCTAGTCTTTCATTAAGCATTTCATTCATAGTTTTGAGATTCTCAATTTTAGTTTTCTGAACTGTTTGACATCACACACTTGCCCTTTTCGAAGGTAACCAATCTATCTGACAGGGTAGTGTTTGGATGTTTTAGTTTTTTAATCTCTTCCTTGACTTTGTCGTTCTGAACTAATTCATTTATTAGAACCTGATCATCTGGATTGGCCTCCTGCGACCTTCTTGTTTCAAATTCTTTTCAATCTTTTTGTTGTTTTTCAACATTTTTTTGTAACTGTATGTTCACTAACTTGACAACATCAACTTTTTCAATAAGCAGATGCTTCTCTTGTTTAAGTTTCCCAAATTTTTCTTTATTTTCTTTAACTGATTTTTTGAGAGATTCGTTTTCAGATTTCAGCTTGTTTAGATCTGAGTTAACACATTCAAGTCTTTCAGCAATTTTTCATTCTGAACAAGATTGTTGATAAGAATCTGATCATCATTATTTGAGCTAAGTTTTCTTCAAGTTCAGAAATCTCATTTGCAAGTTCTTGATTTTCACTCTTTAACAATCCAATTTGTTTCTTAAGCACTCGGATATCAGATAAACAAGCATCATGCGATTGTCTCAATTTCAAACAGTTTTCACATGAAGAATTAGAACTATTCAAGCCAGTTGTCTTTTTCAATTTTTTATATTATTTTCTTAACATCTCATGTGACTCTAATAAATCACCATATGCATCTTGCCAATCATCTAGAGAGAAGTTCTCAAACGGATTTACTTGACCATCGTCCTTCTCTTCATTTTGGTTGCTGTTATGATCGCTGCCATTAGCCATCATGCATCGATCTTCACTTCCACGGCTGGCAGTCTTCAGTTTGTTTAAGATGTCCTTGGCAGATCTGCATTCATAAAGACATGGAAGGATATCAATATCAATAGTTGCTTTCATTAGATCTAATGCCTTAATATTAATAGCATTCCTTGATCTATGATTTTTAGTCCACTTAGATTTATCTTTAGTGCAGATCTGTGGGAAGCTTTTCCGACCGGTGCCGAACGGAGCCGCCTGGTCTCCGGCAGGCGAACCAGCGTGCCACCATCCCGGGGAGCACTTCCCCAAGTGTCCCCACTACAGCGGTGTCGTCCGGTCCCACACGGCCCCTCTGACCAACACGTGGGCCCCAAAGTCACGAGTACGTGTGCTGCCGAAGCTACGCGAGAAGCCGCCCGTCAACCCGAAATCGCTCCTCCCGGACCCACTTGTGTATCCCTTTACCTCCCTGCGTGGAGTGGGCAGTGATTCATTGCTGTAACAATCCTGTATTATTGTTCCTGGAGTACGAGTTCGGCCGGGTCCGTCTTCCCCACGCCGAGCGCGTAGACGTATCGTATTCGATCCTACACTTGGCATTTTGCTTTATTTCTTATATGCTTTATATGCCGCTGCTAGAGAGCATGATAGGGTAATTAGCTCGTTTTATATTTATATCACCGCTGCTGCGAGAGAGAGCGTTATCGTCCCGTGACCCGATCCGGGCACAAGAGAGAGCCGACCACCCTAGCTCACTGTCGGTTTCTCAACCACGCACATCCGACGCTTCCCTCGCTAAGGGACAATCACAAGCTCGTCTAGAGTCTTAGCTTCGCATTCCTAATTCGAGTCATGTCCGTGGTTCGTCCCGCATCAATATGGTATTAGAGCGAGTTTGAGTCTAGGGTGTAAAAAAAAAAGAGTGTCATTTACGTCTAGTCATTAGTCATTGTCTAAGTCGTGTTTAGGGTCATCATTGTTTTTTAAAAAAAGTGTCTTTTGGGTCGCATTTACATCCCTTTACTCGGTATATCAAAAGGTGTTGTCCGAACGTTAGGCTACGCCTATCAGGAAGGCCGCACACTTGAGCGAGTGATCTTCGGCTCGGTTATCTCCGTCACGTACCGAGTTTTGGTTAAGTCTAGGTGCATTAGTTGTGTTTGCATTAGTCCATGTGCCTGCATGTCCACTACCCGCCACCCCCATGGCCGTTCCCCAAGACTTTGCGTCCGAATGGACATCCTTTGTGGCCCAATCCAATGCCTTCATGGCCCGACCATTAGCTTTCACTCATCTCCTTACTAAAGCTACTCTACCCAATGGGTCCACAACGAGACTCCATTTCGCTCATAAGGATTCAGATAATTGGGTTTCTCTTGATATCGTGGAGTCCCTCTCCAAGGCGCGTAAGATTATCCGCGATGGGGATTTTGCTTTTGTCGAGTTTGAAAGGATGATCGGCTCCACTCTTTACTGCGATGGTGCCTGGTGCAACCTTGGTGCGCTAACAGGCCCATACATTATGTTAGGGCGACCTTGGTTGGAAGAGAGGAGAGCAATCTTTGACCGGGATAGGAGGACCTGCACCTTATATCTCACCTACCCGGCAAGTTCGTCTTCCACGACATCCTTCGGTCGACCATCTCCGTGTCACCACCCGTCCACTCGTATCAGTCTGCTCCGCCTACGGACCCATGCTCACCACCCTTTCTTTCCGAACTTGCTTCGGAACCCTCTCATTTGGAGCCACCCAAGCCCGAGCCACCCGTGTTTCTAACGGGTACGCTTTTCATAGTCGAGCCGCTTCTTAGTTGGCTCAAGGATGGCTTGGTCCCACATCCCTTCCCATCCATGGACCCCACCTTACCTTTAGTGCCGATCAACTCATTCCATACCACATTTCGATCTAGTCACCATGTTGACACGTTGGACGATCTTGTCATGGGATTAGATTCACAATGGAAGTTGACGCATCTTTTGGCCCGAGGCTTCGACCAACCCACGAGTCGTAGCTTCACCCACCCCGCCTTAGGGTCCATTACCTCCGTATACACCGTGGGTTGTGTCACCACAGAGGTTCTTCTACTTCTCCCGCTACCGGATAAGCCCGACTTTGTTACTTTTCTTCAAGGGGGGAGTCATATCTCTTATGCACGGTCCCATCTACCACGATGGATGGAGGTGATCATCACCTTCATGAATTTCACCCATGAGATTATGTAATGGAGAAATCAAAGGGCCACACATTCTTGGACCCATTCGACCCCTTCTCTAGTGGGCGTAGTGATCCATCACTTCCATTCTACCTTGTCGGGGAAGTCCACTGTCATACCCCTTTCCTATGGGCCGGGTCCTCCATACCCACCAAGCCCGTCCATGATACACCCACATTCGACTCTCCTAGCCCTTCCCCACCCAAATCCCATATATCATCAATGCATGAGTGGTACAAAGTAGGATATCTAGAAGCCCTACTTTCCTCCAACCATCGAGTACATCTAGTGTATGCATGTCACATATTCGGGTGTCCTGGTCCACCATCGCCTATGCGTAGGTCGGACTAACATTAGGTGTGTCTAGGGTCGTATATGAGTCAGTATGTTTTCTTTTTGTGGCTTGTTTGTGTGGTGTGTTTTGAGTCGATTGTTTGTGTGGTATGTCTATCTGCAGGTGTCGTGTGCAAGCTCATCGATGTCAGTCCCTTATGAGTGTGAAGCGAGTAGACTCACTCGATGAGTATGGGATCGGTTCTATATCTGCACCCGGATCTAGTCACCTACAGGGACTCAGCGGTGATTCCTAGTGAGTCTTCAAGCCGCCTCCTCCCATTTTGAGAGTGCCCCACCCGGAGTGTCCACCTCTAGCCCACAGCAGCTTGTGCATATCGAGTATATATGGAATGAGCAGGTGACGGTCACTTGGAGTGGAGCATACCCGCATTACTTGGCACGGTGACGGATCCACCGGAGTACTAGAGCATCCATACCCCTACTCGACGGGGTCGAGTTCCTCCCACCTGGGGAGAATTGATGGGGACATCGAGGCAAGACCGTCTGCATTTTGTTTGCATTTATGTCCTTTCATATTTGTATGTATACCCTTGTGTTATATGGGTACGCAATTGTAAGTCTTAGTGGGTTTATATGTAAAATTCCCATAGGCCCAAGCAAGGGGACCCTCACCCCTTTCTCATTGGTCCACCTAGACCATATGGAGCTGGTCAACCATCCTAGCTGGCCATCTAGAAGGTTGGAATGCCAATTGACCACATGGGAGACAAGTGGTTAAAATTTTCCAAGGTAGGCTACCTACCTTTCAACCCCTTTCATCTAGTCAAGGGGGCGCCCCATTCCACTTGGATTAATTTATTTTTTGTGTGTGTGTTGATCACACTTAATCCGAGCCATCCATTCCCCATCCCTAGATCCAATGGTGGAGATTGGATTTGAAGAGTAGCATATAAATACTTGTATTTTTCATTTGAAAATTAGTGGAAAGAAAAAAATCCATTTGGAGCAAGAGTGCTTGGTCCGCCCCTACCGCTCCCCATGGTGTTCTTCCTCCTCAACCCCAATTCTAGAGTGGATCTATCTTCTATCTCCCCCCCTCAATCTCTGAGTTCATCTAGTGCCGCCGCCGCCGCCGTTCGTGCCGCCATCGAGCCGCCGCGAAGTCATCTTCGGTATTCTGTCCATCCAGAACATGAGCATCTTCCCTGAATTTCTTCTACCACCTCCCACCTCCTCTGGAGCTGAAATTTTCAGGAGTGGTTCCCCTCTTGAACCCCTATCTTCACAAAAACATTCAAGCCACAATTCCTCATTTTGCTATTTTTCCATTTTCGGTCTTCAGGTCATCTCAGATCTGGCAGGATTCTATCTACGGTGATAGCAGCCCTGAGTTTCCCATATCCAGACCTTGTTGTGATTTTTATTGGAGCCTCCAATTTTACTGGGAGTTCTGTCTACCTTCCTCTCTACCACCAATTTTTCGTGGAATTTTAAAAGCTCATTTCATATTTTTAGAAATTCCCTTTCCGAACCATCTACAGTTCTATCAGCCTGTTTCTTGATCCGACCACCAGTCAGTCAAAAATCCATAATAAATCGTAGCCTCCACCAATCCTTCCACAAGAAATATTTCCATTTTCCTTGTTCAAACCTCTACAACTTTGATGAAGAGATCAGGACCTGAATCGGACATCTACTTCACGGTCAAAGGCAACTCTCAGGAACACTTCCTGCTGATCTGAGAGTTCGGGTACTGTACAATAGAAACTTCAAAATTCAGCAAAGTCCAGATCTGAGCAGATCCAGTTGATCCCTCGGGGCCTAGATTGAAGGATTTCAAGAGAGATTTCCAACGATAGCTCCTGTGCCCCGATCCGACATCGGGATTGGTTGCAGCGGCCGATCTCGCCGGGTCGCGCGTTTGAAAATAGCAAGTGCAGATCCGTGGGAAGCTTTTCCGACCGGTGCCGATCGGAGCCGCCCGGTCTCCGGCCGGCGAACCAGCATGCCGCCATCCCGGGGAGCGCTTCCCCAAGTGTCCCCACTACAGCGGTGTCACCCGGTCCCACACGGCCCCTCCGACCAACACGTGGGCCCCACAGTCGCGAGTACGTGTGCTGCCGAAGCTACACGAGAAGCCGCCCGTCAACCCAAAATCGGTCCTCCTAGACCCACTTGTGTAGCCCTTTACCTCCCTGCATGGAGTGGGCAGTGATTCATTGCTGTAACAATCGTGTATTTTTATTCTGGGAGTACGAGTTCGGCTGGGTCCGTCTTCCCCATGCCGAGCGCGTGGAGGTATCGTATTCGCTCCTACACTTGGTATTTTACTTTATTTCATATATGCTTTATATGCCGCTGCCAGAGAGCATGATAGGGTAATTAGCTCGCTTTATATTTATATCACCGTGCTGCGAGAGAGAGCATTACCGTCCCGTGACCCGATTCGGGCACAAGAGAGAGCCGACCACCCTAGCTCACTGCCGGTTTCTCAGCCGCGCATGTCCGACACTTCCCTCGCTAAGGAGCAATCACGAGCTCGTCTAGAGTCTTAGGTTCGCATTCATAATTCGAGTCGTGTCCGTGGTCCGTCCCGCATCACCCCATGGCCGTTCCCTAAGACCATGCGTCCGAATGGTCATCCCTGGTGGCCCAATTCAATGCCTTCATGACCCGACCCTTGGGTTTCACCCACATCATTTCTAAAGCCACTATACACAATTGGTCCACAATAGAACTCCATTTCACTCATGGGGAGTAGGATAATTGGGTTTCTCTTGATATCGTGGAGTCCCTCTCCAAGACGGGCGAGATTATCCGCGAGGGTGATTTTGCTTGTATCGAGTTCCAAAGGAAGATGGGCTTCGATCTTTACTTCGATGGCGCATGGTGCAATATTGGTACGCTAGCTGGACCATGCATTATATTAGGGTGACCATGGTTGGAAGAGAGGAGAGCGACCTTTGACTGGGATAGGAGGACCTGCACCTTATATGCACCTCACCTACCCGGCGAGTTCATCTTCCACGACGGCTTTCAGCCGACCACCTCTGTGTCACCAACCACCCACCCCTATCAATCCGCTCCACCTACGGACCCATGCACACTACCTCCCCCGGAGCCATCAAACTTGGGGCCACCTCATCCCGAGCCTTCCGTATTTCTAACGGGTACGCTTTTCATAGCCGAGCCGCTTCTTAGCTGGCTCCAGGATGGCTTGGTCCCACCTCCATATCCATAAATGGACCCCATCTTACCTCTAGTGGCCGTCAAGTCCTACCACACGACATTTTGGTCTAGTCACCATGTTGATACCTTGGGTGACCTTATTATGGGTTTACACCGGCAATGGACATTGACGCACTTATTGGCCCGAGGCTTCGACCAACCCACTAGTCGTAGCTTCACTCATCCGGCCTTAGGGTCCATTACCTCCGTGTGCACCATGGGTTGTGTCACCATGGAGGTTCTCTTATTCCTCCCTATGTCAGCCGAGCCCAACTTCATTTCCTTTTGCCTAAAGGAGGAATCTCATTTTTTTCACATGACCACCATCCCATTCACCATGACGGATGAAGGTGACCACCCACACCTTCAAGAATTTCACAATTGGGACCGTGTCATATGGGAGCCCATCTCATGGGGTCATACCTTCTTTGACCCTTTTGACCCCTTCACTAGTGAACCTCCCGAGCTATCATCTTCACTCCACTTCATCCGCGGAGTTCACTATCACACCTTTTCCACTCGGGCCAAGCAACCTCCACATAGCAATAGGTCCGAACCCTCATTTGGGGGTAATGAAGACTTTGGTTCCCCCGACCCACCTAAACCACCTGAACCTCCCGGACTTCCCACATCCAAGCCCAATGTGCATGCATGGTCTATTTTAGGAGGTCTAGGAATTCCACATTCCGCCAACCATCGGTTGCATTTAGTGTATGCATGGCACACATTCAGGTGTCCTGGTCCACCATCGCCTATGCGTAGGTCAGACTAATATTAGGTTTGTTTTGGGTCATGTGTGAGTCTTTGTTTCGTCCGGTTTGTTTGTCGAGTGCATTATGTGTATGTGCATACATCGAGTTGAGTCAGTTTTACACGCTCGCGTTGTTAGTCCCTTTCGAGTGCGACTTGTCAGACTTTGGGATCAGATCTAGTCACATAAGGGACAAGCGGTGATTCCAAGTGAGTCTTCGAGCCGCCTTCCTTCATTTGAGAGTGACCCCACCCTGGAGTGTCCACCTCTGGCCTCCTCCCAGCAGCGTGTGCATATGGAATCTATAAGGGATGAGCAGGTGTCGATTATTTGGAGTGGAGCATACTCTACGCTTCCAGGTTCGGTGACGCATCCGCCGGAGCTACTGGAGCAGCCGCACCCCTTACTCGACGGGGTCGAGTTCTTCCCACCCGGGGAGAATTGATGGGGACATCAGAGCAAGAGCACTGACATTTTAATTTGCATTTGTGTCTTTTAGTTTATTTTTATATCCTTGAGAAAGTATGTTTATAATTGTAAGGCTTTATAAGCCAATGTGTCATTCCCTAGGATTGTTTGGGTTTTTATGCAAAATGTCAGTAGGTCCAGCAAGGGGGCCCTCACTCCTTCCCCATTGGTCCACCTAAGCCATTTGGGTCCATGTGGGGTTGGTCAACCATCCTAGGTGGCATCTAGAATGTTTGAAAAGTCATGGGAGACAATTGGACCAAAAAGTCCAAGATGCTCACCCCATAGTCAAGGGGGCGCCCCCCCCCTTAATATTTCTTTAATGTGGTTCCAAACCACATGGGAAATTAAGATTTGACCTCCCTCTTTTACCCCTCCCAATTCTAGATCTAGGGTTATTTAGAGTCTTTTTACATTTATTATACGTAGCTTGTATTTCACATTTAATAGAATTAATGAAGTGAAATTTTGGAAAATTGATTAGAATTCCACCTTGGAGGGTGTGCCCCTCTCTCCTCTCTCCCCCTTGTTCTTCTTCTTCCTCCAACAATTCAGGGTGTGAGACCCATTCTACCTCCTCCTCTGATCCTCTGAATTCTATTTCTGCCGCCCCCGCCATCGCACCGCCATCACGCTGCCGTCATCAACATCGGAGTTCTATCTAAATCAGGATAGATCCTCAAAGCTCGAATTTTAGCTCTCCATCGGTAGCTCAGATCGAGTCCAAACTTGGAGGGTGCGTCATACACGTCTACCCCAGCCTCCACAATACAAATCCAGTCATTTACCCATCGTTAAGTATTTTTCTATTTTCGTGTCTCTCAGTATTTCAGTTCTATCTTTTGTTCAGATCCTGTCATAGCAACCCTGTATTTCCAAGTTTCGACCTCCTTTCTCTTATTTGCTTGGGTCACCAATTTTATTGGGCGTTCTGTCTACCAACCCCATCATCCACGAATTTTTTTAGAATTTCTACAGTCCCTTTTGTATTTTTAAAAATTGCTGTCTTTTCCCAAATCTATTATGTCATGTGCATTTAAGATCCGACCCCCAGTCAGTATAAAATCCTCCAAAAATCGAAACCTCCACCAAAAGTCAAATACAAATTATCCCCGTCTTCCTTGTTTCAACCTCTACAACTTTTCTGAAGAGTCCAAGTTCCAGATCTGAGGTTTGAGGCACGGTCAATGCCAACTCTCAGGAAAACTTAGTTCTGTCTTGAGATTTCAGGTTCTGTCCAATAGCAGCTTGTAAAATCGATCAAGGTCAGATCCAAGAAATTAAAAATTCTTTCTCTTGCAATATATCGAAGCATTTTGAAATAGCTTTCCAACGATACCTCTTGTGCATCGATCCGACATCAGGAGTGATCGCAGCAGAAGATCTCGCCGGGTCGCGCGCTGTAAAATAGTAACTTCAGATCCGTGGGTAGCACGGTCAACAAGTGAGACCGGAGCCGACTCGCCTCCCATGAGGCGAACCAGCGTACCGCCGTCCCAGGGAGCGCCTCTCCAGGAGCCAACGTCACAACGATACTACTCCGGGCCCACTCGGACCCGCCAATGAGCACGTGGGCCCTATGTTCGTGAATACGTGTGTCGCTAAAGCTACATCGAAAGCTGCCCGTCAACCCAAGTTCGGTCCTCTCGGGCCCCATTTGTAGCCCGTTACCTCCCTTCATGTAGTGGGCAGTAGAAATCATTTCTGTAATTATTATGATAATTGTTTAACCGGGAGTTACTATCTTGGCCAGGATCGTCTTCCCCACGCCCGGAGCATGGCGGTAAACTCACTCCCACTCTTTATCGCATTTTGCTTATCTCGTATATTTTTGAATGCCGCTGCATGTGATAGGTTATTAGCCCGTTATATTTTTTATCACTGCTGCGAGAGAGCGAGAGTGATCCATCCCGTGACTCAATCCGAGTTAACGCGGAAAAGCCGATACCCGAGACTCACGGCCGGTTTCTCAACTGCGCTCGGTCACACGTCTTCCCTCGCTTAGGGGCGATCGTGAGCTAGAGTCCCAGGTCGCGTGTCCGTCCCGCATCACATTCATTAGCTTCTGAAGGAGGGGGTTGGGTCCTATTTATAGGAGCCCAATTTTATGGGAGGGGAAATGGGGTGGCTGGGTGTGGGGGCAACCCCTAGCTGTGAGGGGGTCTAAGAGGGGCGAACCATGGTGAGGGAGGGGGAGAATGGGTGCTGGAAGGGGTTCTAGTAGGTGGAGGGAGGGGGAGCTACGAATTTGGATTGGGAGGGAGAGAGGGAAGGAGAGATCTCTCTCAAGTTTGAATGGGGCCTAATGGTGGGTGATTAATGTTGGCCTAGGGGGGGGAAGGGTGTATAGGGGTGGGGGATTCTCCCTTGGGAGATGAGAGAGTGGCTTGGGAGAATGGAGAGGTGTATGGCGAATGCCAAGGGGTGCCTAGGAGGATTGGTGGGATTAATGTGGTAGTTATTGTTCTCTAGGGAGATGAAAAGGCAAGATGAGGTGGCTGGTGAGGTGGACAAATGGGGCTGATGTAGAGCTGAGGGGGAGGAGAGAGAGGGGAGGGCGGCCTAGAGAGAGAGGAGAGGAGAGAGAAAGTGGCGTAGGAGAGAGAGAGGGGGGGGAAGAGAGAGAGGGAGCTTCTCACTCCAAGGGAAGAAGGAATCACTCCAATTGGATTTATGGAAAATGCTTATTTTTTTCATTGCTTCATTGATTCATTAGTTCTCAAATGGGGGGGAGATGGGTCCTATTTATAGGAGCCCAACTTTTCACAGGACCAAAATACCCTTGGCTTTAAAACAATTGACCATAAACATCCTAGAAAGCAAACCATGGGCAAATGACTCTAACTTAGGGAAATAACCTTAGGACCTAGGATATGACTTAAATAAAAGGGAAATTATGATGATATGACTCAAATAAAAAATTAGAAAATACAACATATGACTCAAAAATACATGACTAGACCATACCGGACATTTTCGGGGTGATGAGACGGGCCGTGAGTGCAGGAACAGATGGCGATAACCCCATCATACTCCCAGGGTGTGGAGAACTCGACTCCTTCGAGTAAGAGTCCTCCCTCCTCAGATAGTGCTGTAGAAGTGCTGCCCACAAGTCTTCTGAAGGAGGCTGATCCTTCCACCTAGCGAGGTAGCGCCCATACACCTTGCTCCGGGTGGTGGTGACCTGTTCATCCAATATTCTCTCAAGTTGCTCACGTCGGGCTCTCCGGGCTGACAGTGCTCTCATGGGGGTGGGTGCTCTCCCAAGGGAGGAAGTGGGCTCGACATCCTCACTAGGTACTACTGTGGCACCCTTGTATGGCACAAGGCCTACCACATTGAAACTGAAGCTAACTCCGTACTCATCGAGGATGCCTAACTCATAAGCATTGGTGCCAATGCAGCTCAGAACCTTGAAGGGACTAGCCCCACGAAACCTTCGTTTTGAGTTGGCTCCATGTGAGAGCCTCTCATTCCTCACCATCCCAGAATCACCCATTTGGATTTCTTGGTGGCGCCGGTGCAAGTAGGCCTACCTTTTGTAAATTTCATGGCTCTTGTTGATGTGCTTGCAAAGGTTATCATGCAACTTTGTGAATGCTGACCTTCTAGTGGTTATGGGTGGACTTGGACAACCAAAAGTGGACCTAGCAAGCTTACGCATCCTATCAAGGTGGGTGAAGACGGGAGGGCCGGGGCATCCAAATATGATCCTATCATGCATAAGACCAATGATGAATGGGGGAGGGCCGTTACACCCAATTATGGACCAGTCATGCTTCCGACCTGACATGTGGGTGACATGAATGAAATGATCCGACTTACTAATCATGCCAAGTGGTGTGAGATGCCAACACATATGCATTCCTATCCCAGAGATGACTTCCATGTGTGGGGTTGTGGAATGGCCTTTGAACTTCCACTTGAAAGGGTCGAGGGGATCTAGGAAGGTGGACATCATGGAGAGAGGCACTCCCTTGTTCCCTAGGTGTAGATCTTCCACGGTCATGGGTGCCCTTGTGTCGCCCAGGACTTGGAAGAGGCGGGCTTGGTCCAACATGGTGGGTGAGGGTAGGAAGGAGTGGGTTGTAAGTGATGCGGGTGGGCCACATGGGTTCCCGGGCTCCCATTGGGACGGGTCAAAAGGATCAACATAAGTGTACCCGGGGGAAAGGAGCTCTAAGTTCATCTCATCAACCTCAAGGTACTCACAATATGGTGGTGGATCATCCTTCTCTAATGAAATAATTGGGCCGAAGTCTTTGGTGGGTGGGTCGGCCATGAGTGGATGGCTTGGCTTTCTACCTGATATAAGGAACTCCAATTTGAGGATAAGGTCGGGCTCCTTTGGTGCAGGGAGGAATAATAGGAGGTCGCTAGTGTAGCAACCAACGGAGCAAACCGAGGTGACAGACCCGACGCATAGGTGGGTGAGACTAAGGCTTGTAGGTTGGTCAGTGCCTAAGGCCAAGATGCCAATCAATTTGAGCTGCCATTCCAACCTCTTGATGAGATCATCCAAACTCTCTACTTCATAGTAGGACTGGATGGTGGTGTGATAGGAGACGAAGGGCACTATGGGGAGGTGTCTCTCCATGGGAGGGTAGATATGGGTCATGATAGGGTGAACCAATCCCTCCTTTAACCATCTAATATGGGGCCAACTTAAGATGACCTTGGTCCCAACTAGGAGGGGTGGTGTGGGTTGAAGATCGGAATGCGAGGCTTCTTCCTCATCTTGGGCATGAGTGTCCTCCAAGGTGGGGATAGGGTCTGGGGTGTTCATCCCTATGTGGTTGGGCGTATGGACCATGGTTTCTTCTTCAAAAGGGATGGGAAGGGCTCTTGTCGGTGGGGTGATGATGGCCGTCGCATGGTGCACCCGAGGTGGTGGGCAAGGGTAGGCTTGGGTTGGGATTGGTAGGGGAAGTAGTGGAGGCCTAGGTTGGGGTAGGATTGTGGTCGGGAGTGGGAGGTGGGTTAGGTGAGGAGTTTTGGGTTGGTTGGCCTTGGGAGGTGTGTCCTTTAGGGGGGAAGATGGAGGGACGAAGGCGGGGGCCAAAGGGGTTTGAGTATTGTAGGTTGGTTGAGGGGGTTTAGGTTGGGGTGTGGGGGCCCTTATGGGGGTAGATGGAGAGGCGGAGGCCGGGACCACTTGTGTTTTAGTTGGAAGGGTTTGGACGGGTGGGGTTGGAGGAGAGGGAGTGCTCCTTGGGTTGTGGTTCTCTGAGTAGGAAGGAGAGGGTCGGAGAGTGTAGGTTTTCTGGTGCGGACACCAGGGCGACCACGTGACACGTCGGCGAACCGAAGGTGCCATACGCGGAGCGCCAAGTGGACTACATCGGCTTCCCATCGAATTGAGGATAATTTGGCTTCAATTTGGACACTTTTTGCATTAAATTTGGGCTTGTATTAAAGATTATACATGGGTTTTCATATTGGGTTGGTTGCTAGACCCTTAAAAGGCCAATTGGTTAAAGGCCCTTAAGCATTCCATAGGAAAGGAAAGGCCTTGGACCAATATGAAGAACCCATTAGCCTAGCAAGGCCCAAATGGGCTCCCTTCCTACATGGGCTCTCTAAGTGGGAGAGGCCTCATACTAGATGGGCATCTTTTACTCTTGGGTTCTCAAGATGGAAAGGGCCTTAAGCTAGAGTGGATAGGTGGGCTTAAGCCAAGACCACCAAGTGACCCATTCTAGCCCCAAGAAGGGGGCGCCCCATTTTTTTTGGCTTATTAGGCTAGATGGTTGATTTGTTTTCTTCTCCAATTACCACAATGGGTATTAGAAGGCTGCTGGTCAATTTTCCAATGGCTGCCACCTAACATTTTACAAGAAATTCAAAGTTAGGTGAGCCACCATTTCCCCTTGTCCCCCCCTTTCACTATCACATTGTAATGGGTTTCCCCCCTCTCTCATTGTGTATCCCACGCAGCCCCCTCCCCTGTATACCTCTTGTAATGCCTATTTAAAGGCTTGTAAAATGTGTGTTTAAAGGTTAATGAAAAGATTTTGTGAGAAATTGCATTAAGTGAGTGATTCACTTCTTCTTCCTTGGGTGTGACTCCCAACCCTGTCCTGTGACTGGACAGTATTCAGGTCGTGAGACTCGACCATCTACCCCCATCTTCCTCTTATATTATGGCTTCACCTGATTTATCCTTGATACTACTACGAGTTAGCAAGGATTTAGCTTTGGTTTCGTGTCGATCCGAGTTTGTGAGCAATGGTGGCGATTTTTTTCGTGGAGGCACGCAGATCGGTTCCTGAATGCTGCCCAGAATTGAAGATGTCTGTGTTGTAATTCCTGGAGCCCAACTCCGAAGCTATCAGAAGTTGGTTTCTAAAGAGCAATCGTAGTATTTTAAGTCCTCTTCGCGTTGCCACTGGTTTCGCCTCGATCCGTGACGGTGCTGATCGTGACGACAGATCTCGTGGGATCACGCGGGCTGGTCTGAGCAGGTCCGGCTGAGATCTGAGTCAACTTTCAGAGCCTACCCCACCTTCATCCGGCTAAGATCCGTGTGAGAGGTTTTCTGAGTATTTATTCCTCAGGGCGTCGCCGATGTTCTCCCACAAAGAATGCCCTGATCTGACATCGGCAACCATTATTTCATATTTTTACCGTGTCGCTGTGCAGTTCTGTGAGCACAAAACCAGAACCAGAGAAGTTTCATCGCTGCGCCCACATCTGAAAGCATCTCATCGCGCCCTTCAGAGTGAAGATACTACATCTAGTCACCGACATTCTCCAATAAACGGCGCTCCGATCGGGCGTCGGATCTCGTCGTACCAACCTCCGCAAGCTCGCTGCGCAGGGTGACCAGCGCGGGTAGAACCGGGTCAGCTTTCCGTCGGCGTACCCGAGTGGCTCCGGCACGCGTTCCTCACCACCTGCGAGTGTGGCCCGTCGACCCGGGTTCCAGCAACCCCAAAGTTATTGATTGTAGCCCGATACCTCCCTGTGTGGAGTGGGCCAAGCTTCTGAAATTGTAAAGTTAATCTTGTGTGTATTGGGGTTGTTCGGAAATCGGCCGGGAATTCTTCCCCACGACTAGTCGTGGTGGTACGTGCTCGTTCCGATCCTTACATTTGCTGTTTAGTATGATTTCTATATTTCTGCGTTTGTGAGAATAGGGTGAATAGGTAGTTTCAAATTCACCGCGATTGTGAGTTGTGAGCGCCCGTTCCGTGGCTCCAATCGAGCACCGAGCGCGAATTAGCATCCTAGGCGACGGTGGTTTCTTAATCGCCGCGATCCCCACGTTTCCCTCGCAAGGGATGATCGTCGGGCTCAAGAGAGTTGCTGTTGAGAGACGTCTCCACCCGGAGAATACCACGGTGGTCAGCCGCCCGGCTTGCCTTAGCATGTTAGTGCTGGCCGCACAACGAGTCGGTCGTACGTCTTAGCCCGGTCGTCATCCGTCCCGCATCAAATTGGTATCAGAGCATTGTTCAAGTCTAGGGTCATTTAAGTCCAAGGTTGCATTCGCATTCCTCTAATCGGTATATCAAAAGGTGCGACATGAACGTTAGGCTACGCCTATCGGGAAGGCCGCACACTTGCGCGAGTGATCTTCGGATCGCTTAGCTCCGCCGCGTACCGAATAGTGGGTTAAGTCTAGGTTCCTAGTTAGTGCATTCCCGCATAGTCATGTCTAAGTGTGTAGTCAAGTCTCATGCCAACTTTGCATTAGTATTTTGGGTCGTGTCTAGTGTCTTGTCGTGTCCAAGTGTCGGCATGGTCATCCATTAGTTCCCCGAGTCCCATGGGTTCCCAAACGCCCAGTTCATATGAATGGTGGCGACACCACCAAGGATGGGGAATCCAACCCCACCACATCCGTAGGCCCGAAGCCTCGGACTTCTATGGAACCAAGGTCCCGAGCGACTACCTCAAGTGGGAAGCCGCCATGGACGCATATTTTCAGTGTTATACTATGTCTGAGGCGATGCAATTCTCTTTCGCCAAAGAGCGGCTTCTTCATGAGGCCGCTGAAAAGTGGGACTACATTGAACGTTTGAGAGAGGTTAGGAGGCAATGGCCCATCGAGTCATGGTGGGACATGAAGAGAGAGCTTAGGAAGGTCTACGTTCCCCAACCAATCCCCTCCAACCAAGTGGGTCCAAGTCGGAAGCAAAGACCCCCACACATGGATGAGCCTAGACCCAAGCCTACGCCGATTGACTATGGGCGAGTCCATCATGATCTCCCTACTCCAACCCACACCGTTGCCGAACTTTTGCAAATGATTTCGGATCGGGTGGATATGAGGTGCGCTTATTTTGAGTCATTAGTCTCCCCTTGCCCTCCTTCGAGGCAGGAGGTAGCCATACCCGCACCTAGGGAGGCCATAGCCCGTAGCCCCAACCCGACCCCATCTAAGGGGTCCCCAAGCCCTCTCCCCATTATGGAGATTCCTCCTTCATCACCCGTGAGTGCTCCATTGTCATCCTCTCCTTCCGAATTTCATTCGGAGCCGTCTTGTTTGGAGCCACCTCCGCCCGAGCCACCCGTGCTTCTTACGGGAATACTTTTCATCACCGAGCCACTCCTTAGCTGGCTCAAAGATGGCTTGGTCCCACCTCCCTTCCCATCCATAGACCCCACACTACCTCTTGTGCCAAGCAACTCATTTCACACCACCTTCTGGTCTAGTCACTATGTGGATACATTGGACGACCTTCTAAAAGGGTTAGACCGGCAGTTGGCATTTACGCACTTGTTGGCTCCAGGCTTCGACCAACCCATAGGTCGTAGTTTCACTCATCCCGCTTTAGGGTCCATCACCTCCGTGTACACCGTGGGTCATGTTACCACGGAGGTTCTTCTACTCCTCCCGTTACCGGCCGAGCCCGACTTCACTCCTTTTATCCCGAGGGAGGAGCCCTACCTTCTATACACTGTCCCAACTACCACGATGGATGTAGGTGACCATCACCTTCATGAACTTCAAACATGGGACTATGTAATGGAGGAACCAGGGGGTCACACATTCTTTGACCCATTCGACCCCTTCTCTAGTGGGCCTCGTGACCCACCACTTCCCCTCTACTTTGTCAAGGAAGTCCACTACCACTCTCTTCCCACTCGGGCCAATCAAACTCCACATAGCAATAGGTCCGATTATTGGGAAGCATGGCATGCCTTACCTACATGTAGTGGTGATGAACCTCTTGGCCCACCCACACCCACATCTGATAGGAAGTCCTTGCATGCATGGTGTCTTTTTGGGTGTTTAGGAGTACATAATCCTACCTACCTTTGGTTGCATCTAGTATATGCATGGCACACATTCGGGTGTCCTGGTCCACCATCGCCCATGCGTAGGTCGAACTAACCATAGGTTTGTCTATGTTCAAGTGTGTGTGTTTGTTTCTATGGTTTGTTTTCTTTCATATGGTTTGCATTAAGTGGTGTCAATAAATGGCCAGTCAAAGCACATATAAGGAGGTAGCCGATGCATGCTACATATCCGAGGATTCAAAGGATAGTATGTCTAGAGCAGGGTCATACCTGATTGGTTTCCTCCCGGAGACCAAAAGCAACTCTAAGTCCACGATACCCACCCTTTCCGGGTTAAGAAACAAGTGGGTCCGAATGCGTATGATATTGAACTATCGAGTGACTATGGTGTCAATTCGACGTTCCATGTTTCAACTGGTAGCATATTGGAACCCACGGTGATGCCTCGTGAGTTTTGGGCTTTCTCCTTCTATTGTGAGTGAAACACCACCCGAGAGTCCACCTTTCCAGCCTCAACGCATGCATATAGATTGTATACTGGATGAGCAGGTGATCACCACAAGGAATGGCGCATACCCACACGTCCTAGTGCATTGGCGAGGATGCCCCACGATGACCAACGCCTTGATCACATGCGGAGAGCGCAAGCTTCGGGACCCTTACTCGACGGGGTCGAGTTCCTCCCACCCGGGGAGAATTGGTGCGGACACCAGGGCGACCACGTGACACGTCGGTGAACCGAAGGTGCCATACGCGGAGCGCCAAGTGGACTACATCGGCTTCCCATCGAATTGGGAATAATTTTGTTTCAATTTGGACACTTTTTACATTAAATTTGGGCTTGTATTGAAGATTATACATGGGTTTTCATATTGGGCTGTTTGCTAGACCCTTAAAAGGCCAATTGGTTAAAGGCCCTTAAGCATTCCATAGGAAAGGAAAGGCCTTGGACCAATATGAAGAACCCATTAGCCTAGAAAGGCCCAAATGGGCTCCCTTCCTACATGGGCTCTCTAAGTGGGAGAGGCCTCATACTAGATGGGCTTCTTTTATTCTTGGGTTCTCAAGATGGAAAGGGCCTTAAGCTAGAGTTGATAGGTGGGCTTAAGCCAAGACCACCAAGTGGCCCATTCTAGGCCCAAGAAGGGGGCGCCCCATTTTTTTGGCTTATTAGGCTAGATGGTTGATTTATTTTCTTCTCCAATTACCACATGGGGTATTAGAAGGCTGCTGGTCAATTTTCCAATGGCTGCCACCTAACATTTTGCAAGAAATTCAAAGTTAGGTGAGCCACCATTGCCCCTTGTCCCCCCCCTTTCACTATCACATTGTAATGGGTTTCCCCCCTCTCTCATTCTGCATCCCACGCAGCCCCCTCCCCTCTATACCTCTTGTAATGCCTATTTAAAGGCTTGTACGATGTGTGTTTAAAGGTTAATGAAAAGATTTTGTGAGAAATTGCATTAAGTGAGTGATTCACTTCTTCTTCCTTGGGTGTGACTCCCAACCCTGTCCTGTGACTGGACAGTATTCAGGTCATGAGACTCGACCATCTACCCCCCTCTTCCTCTTATCTTTTGGCTTCACCTGATTTATCCTTGATACTACTATGAGTTAGCAAGGATTCAGCTTTGGTTTCATGTCGATCCGAGTTTGTGAGCAACTGTGACAATTTTTCTCGTGGAGGCACGCAGATCGGTTCCTGAATGCTACCCAGAATTGAAGATGTCTGTCTTTTAATTCCTGGAGCCCAACCCCAATGCTATCAGAAGTTAGTTTCTAAAGAGCAATCGTAGTATTTCAAGTTCTCTTCGCGTTGCCACTGGTTTCGTCTCGATCCGTGACCGGTGCTGAATGTGACGATAGATCTCGTGGGATCACGCGGGCTGGTCTGAGCAGGTCCGGCTGAGATCTGAGTCGACCTTCAGAGCCTGCCCCACCTTCATCCGGCCAAGATCCGTGTGAGAGGTCTTCTGAATACTTCTTCCGCAGGGCATCGCCGACGTTATCCCACAAAGAACGTCCCGATCCGACATCGGCAACCATTATTTCATATTTTTACCGTGTCGCTGTGCAGTTCTGTGAGCACAAAACCAGAACCAGAGAAGTTTCATCGCTGCGCCCACATCTGAAAGCATATGATCGCGCCCTTCGGAGTGAAGATACTACATCCAGTCACCGACATTCTCCAACAAACGGCGCTCCGATCAGGCGTCGGATCTGGTCGTACCAACCTCTGCAAGCTCGCTGCGCAGGGTGACCAGCGCGGGCAGAACCGGGTCAGCTTTCCGTCGGCGTACCCGAGCGACTCCAGCAGGCGTTCCTCGCCTCCTGCGAGTGTGGCCCGTCAACCCGGGTTCCAGCAACCCCAAAGTTATTGATTGTAGCCCGATACCTCCCTGTGTGGAGTGGGCCAAGCTTCTGAAATTGTAAAGTTAATCTTGTGTGTATTGGGGTTGTTCGGAAATCGGCCGGGAATTCTTCCCCACGACTAGTCATGGTGGTACGTTCTCGTTCGATCCCTACATTTGCTATTTAGTATGCTTTCTATATTGCTGCGTTTGTGAGATTAGGGCCAATAGGTAGTTTCAAATTCACCGCGATTGTGAGTTGTGAGCGCCCGTTCCGTGGCTCCAATCGAGCACCGAGCGCGAATTAGCATCCCAGGCGACGGTGGTTTCTTAATCACCGCGATCCCCACATTTCCCTCGCAAGGGACGATCGTAGGGCTCAAGAGAGTTGCTGTTGAGAGACGTCTCCACCCAGAGAATACCACGGTGGTCAGCCGCTCGGCTTGCCTTAGCATGTTAGTGCTGGCCGCACAATGAGTCGGTCGTACGTCTTAGCCCGGTCGTCATCCGTCCCGCATCATTTTCTTAAGCTCGGCCTTCATCTCTTCCCAAGCGCCAATCGGGCCTTCCCCGCGGATCCTCCTTAAACCCTCCACAATTAACCAATCATTTTTAGCTTGTTTGGAGAGGTGCACTTTGGCTAGCCTCACTCTCCTCCCTTCGTTCAAGGGGTACCTTTTAAAGTACTGGCCCATAAAAACCTCCCAATCTAGATAAAGGTTTGGGCTGTATAATCCATCAAAGGCGAGGGTTTTGGCTTTCAAGAGTTCTAAAAAGTGGTTATCTATATTTTCCCGGGGGTCACTCTCATTCATTCTTGGTGCAGGCCCATTTCTCCTAAGTTGACCGAGTCGGGCATCGATGTCATCAAGCCGTCCAATAATGGTGGGCATGGCCTCCATGAGGGAGTTGATGCGGTCAACCTTGTTGGTAGTGGGTGTAACGCCTGAGAATTTACTATGAATTTTTTAGATTTAAATATAATTATTATGATATTTAATAGGCTATTAATTGAATTATTAATGAATTAAATCTAATTATTTAGGCCCTACACTAATCCGAGAGGGTTATGCTGTAACGACCCAAGAATCCGATTACCGGGAAGGCCCGATAACCCGGGACTCGAACTGCCACCCACGAGCCCGAGGGCTCGGAAGGGCTAAAAGGAGTGTGGAGGCACAAAGAAATAGGAAATAAAGCAGGATAATTCAATAATTAACAGAAATAAATAAACAACTACTACAACAACAGAGTCCAGTCCAACAGAAAGTACAGTCTAAAGTAGTAAAACGTATCAGATGCCGAGTGAACACTCGGCCCGGCGAGCTGGCAACTAAGAACCTCTGAACAACAACCTCGAACCTCTAGGACGAACCGCCACACCTGAAAAGCAGGGGTGGGCCTCCTGTCACTGGCCCAGTAGGGATCCCGCGGAACCCCAACAGAGAACAACGGCGGCACGGAAAGCTGTAACAACAAGGTCAATAGTAACAGCAAGAACAGTAAACCCGATGGCCGGTCGAAACTCGGCACTACAGCTACTCCTACTGTACCGATCAAGAAGAAAGAGAAGTCCGGATCTCACAGTCGGGAACCGGACCACACTACCACCACTTATCGAAGTAAAAACCCACGGCAACCCCACCATAGAGGCCTGTCTCCCAGGACACGGCCAACCTGGACACACTGTCCAAGGTGCAACCCTGACCACCTGGTCACGCGTACCGCACGACAAGACGCAACCTCGGTAAAGCTACTAGCACTAGTCTCGTGGCAAGAAAACAAACGCACGTGCCACGGTGAAACAACCGAAACTCAACGGTCAACCCGACCAAAACACGAAGGTCGAAGTCACTGAAGCTGATGATCTGTCACTCCCGACTCGACAGGAGTGCCTCCCACTAGAAGCACAGTCGGTAGCGTCCCCTGACGACTTACACCGCACCGCAGGTGAACTGCCTGACGTGGTAGCGCCTACCAGAGGCACGGACACCGCACAAGTAACCACAAAGCAAGTTACTAGCTGGGGTCAGGCTCGTCAGCGTGTGTCCACTGCCCCCCAACCATGTGTCCACACACAGACCATGCGTCCTAGGTCTGGCCTCTAACTGGTTTTCCCCTGGAGCCGGACTCTGGCTACCGACGAGGGGCCAGATGGAAACCAGTCTAAAAATTGTCCTCAGGGTAGCCTCTCCACCACTCCCTGGTGCGTCCACTCGCGTGCAGGCAGGCTACGACTAGTGGAGGGTCACTGAAGGAGTAGACTCTCAAGTCAATGGAAAACAACGTCTGTATCCGACGACGTACGGGGACCATCCCACGTACCAGCACCGTCGCACGGTGACCACAGTCGGAAAAAAAATGGGACTCACGGTCCACGGGCCACGCACTCGGCCACGTAGAACACAAAAGCATGATTCCCAAGGTAGCTCACAAGCCGCCATGCCGATTCCCCATCCTAGGGAACACGGGAAACCTCCAGCTCTAGGTCGGATGACTGGACTCGCAGTCCAAGGCCAAACACATGGCCCACATGGGAATCGCCTTCTAAAGAAGCTCACGACATGCAGGGGAGACCCCACCGCACATACACCGATACACGGTGACTCGATTAAGCGTAGCACGGAAGCCCGGAACACGGTCACCCGGACACACCACACCTATGGGTACGCTAATCGAGGTAGCACGGTCCTCCCGACACCCTCGAAACACGGACACAGAATCCCACGGGTGTCTGGGGCATTCACAAGACCGCATGTCGACCATTGTGTCGCAACCGGGTCGACCAGGGATCCGCACAATGCGAAACGATCGCGACAAGCGTGAAGAACCACTTCGGCATAACACAGTGCCAGGCGGTCTATCTTTGGGCCGTCATAGACTATAACGGTCCAAAGGTAGGACGTCACAGCACCCTGACGGTCCACTCAGGAGCATCAGACACTCGGCATGAAACGAACTGTAACGCGCCCACGCTGGTGCGTCACAGCACCTGACGGACCTAAACAGGTGCGTCAGGGCATGAGTGAAAACTAAACATAACGCGCTCCTCTAGGGGCGTTACGTCACCTAACGGACCGACTCCGATGTGTTAGGCCATGGAGCTACACAAGCCGTGATGCATACTGCTCGGTGCGTCACGCTCTCTAACGCACCTACCCAGGCGCGCTAGGATGAAGGGTGGATGCGTTAGCTCTAACGCTCCTACCCAGGGGCGTCACACTATCCTCACGCCCCACTCTGGGTGCGTCAAGTGTCTATGACCCCCAACGGTCATAAACCACGGTCGGAACCAGCGTAACGGTCTAGCATGAGGGCGTCATAGCCCTGTGGCGGTCTACCGTGGGACCGTCAGGCCCACGAACGCCAACACTCAAAACAAAGGGAACGTAACGCACCTGCTCAGGCGCGTTACACACTATGGCGGTCACTGGAACGACCGCCACAGCGTCCCGGCAGTGAAACGGTGAACTACACCCAAAAATTCTGTTCCACGCCCCGATCATCCACGGATGATGGGAAAAATAAGGGGGAAGCCCCCAAATAGCCCCTAGCTTGCGTCTACGGCCTCGGATCGGCCAAAAACACAATGAAATGATGGATCGACACTCAACCGCAAAAACATGGATTTTTTTCCAAAATTCCCCAAATACGCTCGCTCGGCTCACCACGGCCTACAAAACTCGCGGGAAAGGGAATGCACGGGCTAGGGGTCCATCTCCCTACCTCCACCGACGAAACGACGCGCCGTGAACGCTGATTCATGAAGAAATCACTGCGAAACCATCGTCGGCTCACGAACGCGCCACCGAGCTCCCACGCGCCTCCATCCCCCGATCCTCGACCCATCCTCGCCGTCCTCCTCGCCCGCGTCACCCTGCCGTGCCCCCGTGTCACTCCGTCGGCCGCTGGAGAAGAGAGGGTGAGAAGAGAGCGTGGGAGAAGAGAGAGAGGGGAGAGAGAGAGGGTTAATATATAGAAAAACCCAGAAATTCCAAAAATTCTAAAAATTACGAAAAATTACCTCCGTGATCCTCGGGAGGAGCGCAACGCAGTGGTAACGTTCCGGAGTCGGAGAACACCACGGTTCGCCCTGCACAGAGTTCCGAAGGCACATCAGGGAAAAACACGTATAAAGCGCAAAATACACTCCGAGACCCACTAAAATGATCTGAAAAATATCCGAAAAAAATCTGGCGCATTACAGCCCTCCCCCCTTAATGAAATTTTATCCACGAAATTCAGGACTAGCACCAAGTCACAGGGGAAGAACACCTTAACCAACTGACAACGCCGTCAGAGCCCCAGAACAGAAAACCTCGATTCACACGAAAAGCTCTAGACCTGAGGGACACAGCCAGACTTGCAATGACAAACAACACCTCGCTCCGCGTGCTGTGCACACCAGCCATCAGAGCAGGTACACCAACAAACGTAGTCTGGCGTCACCTCAGACACCACGAAAACCAATCATGGCACCGCTGCCACCATCGCGCCCACCGAGGAAACACACCCTCGACACGAGAAACAGCTACCGATCCATCCTATGGTCGGCAGACAAAACACACATCAGCTTCATAACCAGCTGACAGGTCACACACCCATCGCAAGGGAACAACCAACATAGAGCCTCCATCGGCTCACGCAGCCATCTCAACAGACCGCAACCGGAACATCGGCTCAACACCGTTCACGATGCACAACCAACAGCATCTTCTGCCTGTGAAAAGACCATCCATTGGTCGCCAGATACACATCAACGGAAAACCTCCATCGGCCCAACGGGCACGATCCAGCCCCACAGTGGGTCATCCGCTGACTCACACACAGACATATACCACATCACAAGCTACACTCCTCTCAGACACCGCATCCGAACTCGATCATCACACCAACTCGACCCTCACGGGAAGCACGATGAAACCAAATGACAAGATCTTGGTGTCTTCAGTCATCATCTCACTCGACTCAGACTCACAGGGGAACCATCCCATGCTGGTCACCAAACAAGGGATAACCATTACGACACCAACGTCCCGTCAAGGACCACCAAGCCGACGCCAATCTCACTACAACCTGGTCGCCAACGCTGTGGCCAATACACACGGGTCCCCAAGCAATACACATCTTACCGTGGTTGACTACGAGACTAGCCTTACTAGTCACTCGCAGCTACCAATCGGAACCCAACATCTCTCAGAGATCACTTCCTCAAAACATGATCTCAACAGAGGACACAGCCTCCAATACAAGTTGGGCACCAAGCCACCGACTCTGACCAACGCGTCCTCGACCTCCATCAGGTGACATCCTCAACAACCCCATCCGGGTCTAATACCGACGCGTGACATGGCTTTCATCACATGAACAGGGTACTCATGCGGCGCACTAGCCAACACATTCCCCAATACTCTGCCTGCCAATGTCAAGAACCACGATATCTCGAGCAATGGCACGGCAACAACATGTCTCGCACCTAGGAACCAATCCTCCGATGCTCAACGCAACCTCAAGAAATCCGCCCGTAGCAACCAACACTACGATCCTGAACCAGTGGGTCACAAGCCCACCAGGCTTCCACTGCGCACTCTGATCCACACGCGCACAGCCAAGAATGCGAACACCGCCCAACCAGCACTCGTCCTTTAGGAAAAGCGCCAACACCCTTACACGACAAGGGAATGGGCACAACTTCTCACAGGCAACCACCTTGCCAAAACACGGATCACGTCTCGCACGGACTTCATGGCACACGAAGGCCAACCAATCCGAACACACAATGCAAGACGACGAACCTTGGCCAAATGCAATCTCACCATCCAAAGGTGAAACCAATCGCACCTCCGACCAACAGAAGAACTCCACGTCCGACATGATCTTGAATATCGCACACGCTGGAAACAGCACCATCCAGCACCAGGGAAAACCATCGCTTCCATCAGGTCAGTGCCTCCGACACACTCGACGAGTGTCACGTCGGACCACAATCACAGCATCTACCGATGCACCACCACTACAATTCCTCGAACCGCAGCACACCACGCTAAGAGCCGCAACACGAGCCATAACCGACGACCATCAATGCTCATCCTTGAGTCCCGAAACTCACTGCAGAACCTTTACATCTCAGACCAAATCCAAGGCGAACACAACCCATTCGCACACAAGAGCGCAGGAGCAAGACTTACTGGGACACCACAGCCCATTCTTGCCTCGAAATCCGAACGAATAACCGGGACCGACACATCATTTCTGACGCCACAGAGCGCAACAGGAACATCATGCTCGATGAAACAGCAGCTCACCGAGAAGATATTCCGCTCACCCGAGCACACTTCACGATCAAAACACCCGCTCTGCCACCTTAAACCACAATCTAACCACCTCAGGGGCTGGACAAACCTCAAGCTGGAGTGGCCAAAATCGACACTAGCTCCCTCAGAGCACGCTCACGGCCACTTAACCACAAACAATCCTCGCCAGCCACCTGACCATGTTGCAGACCCCTCGAACACAGCACCGCAGCGACACACCAGCCAGCAACCTCTGCCCAACACAGCACAACCAGGGCCACCACCGATGAGGGACAAAGCTCTCGACCTCGAACCTTAGACCCCATGCCAGCATGAAAGCCGCGGACAACAACCACCTTCAGAGCGCCACATAGCGCGCTCAAGCTCACAAGCGAGAAACAAAGCGGAAAACATTCACGAAACCCTATGCCAGCTGCCGACTGTACTGGACCTTATGGACTCTGATGACAATAATATTTTGAATTCCTATGTACGTCAACAACCACTGCTCTAATACCAGCTGTAACGACCAGAGAATCTGATTACCGGGAATGCCCGATAACCCGAGACTCGAATCGCCACCCACGAGCCCGAGGGCTCGGACGGGCTAAAAGGAGTGTGGAGGCACAAAAAAATAGTAAATAAAGTAGGACAATTCAACAATTAATAGAAATAAATAAACAACCACTACAACAACAGAGTCCAGTCCAACAGAAAGTACAGTCTAAAGCAGTAAAATGTACCACATGTCGAGTGAACACTCGGCCCGGTGAGCTGGCAACTAAGAACCTCTGAACAGCAACCTCGAACCTCGAGGACGAACCGCCACACCTGAAAAGTAGGGGTGAGCCTCCTGTCACTGGCCCAGAAGGGATCGCATGGAACCCCAACTGAGAACAACGGTGGCACGAAAGCTATAACTACAAGGGTAACAGTAACAGCAGGAACAGTAAACCCAGTGGCCGATCGAAACTCGGCACTACAGCTACTCCTACTGTACCAGTCAAGCAGAAAGAGAAGTCCCGATCTCACAGTCGGGAACCGGACCATACTACCGCCACTTACTGAAGTAAAAACCCACGGCAACCCCGCCGTAGAGGCCTGTCTCCTAGGACACGGCCAACCTGGACACGCTGTCCAAGGTGCAACCCTGACCACCTGGTCACAGGTACCACATGACAAGATGCGACCTCGGTAAAGCTACTAGCACTAGTCTCACAGCACGAAAACCAACGCACACGCCACGGTGAAACAACTGAAACTCAACGGTCAACCCGACCAAAACACGAGGTCGAAGTCACTGAAGCTGACGGTCTGTCACTCCCGACTCGACAGGAGTGCCTCCCACTAGAAGCACAATCGGTAGCATCCCCTGACGACTTACACCGCACCGCAGGTGAACTGCCTGACGTGGTAGTGCCTACCAGAGGCACGGACACCGCAGAAGTAACCACAAAGCAAGTGACTAGCTGGGGTCACGCTCGTCAGCGTGTGTCCACTGCCCCCCAACCACGTGTGCACACACAGACCATGCGTCCTTAGTCTGGCCTCTAACTGGTTTTCCCCTGGAGTAGGACTCTGGCTACCGACGAGGGGCCCGATGGAAACCAGTCTAAAAACCATCCTCAGGGTAGCCTCTCCACCACTCCCTGGTGGGTCCACTCGCGTGCAAGCAGGCTACGACTAGTGGAGGGTCACTGAAGGAGTAGACTCTCAAGTCAACAGAAAACAACATCCGTATTCGACGACGTACGGGGACCATCCCACGTACCAGCACCGTCGCACGGTGACCACAGTCAGAAAAAAAATGGGACTCACGGTCCACGGGCCACGCACTCGGTCACGCAGAACACAAAGCATTATTCCCAAGGTTGATCACAAGCCGCCACACCGATTCCCCATCCCAGGGAAAGCGAGAAACCTCCAGCTCTAGGTCGGATGACTGGACTCGTAGTCCAAGGCCAAACACATGGCCCACACGGGAATCGCCTTCCAAAGAAGCTCACGACATGCGGGGGAGACCCCACCGCACACACACCCATACACGGTGACTCGATTAAGCGTAACACTAAAGCTCAGAATACGTGGGGTCACCCGGACCCACCACACCTATGGGCATGCTAATCGAGGTAGCATGGTCCTCCCGAAACCCTCGAAACACGGACACAGAATCTCACGGGTGTCTGGGGCATTCACAAGACCATAAGTCGACCACTAGGTCGCAACCGGGTAGACCAAGGATCCACACAACGTGAAACGATCGTGGCAAGCGTGAAGAACCACTTCGGCATAACACAGTGCCTGGCGGTCTATCTTTGGGCCGCCACAGAGCATAACGGTCCAAAGGTAGGACGTCACAGCACCCTGACGGTCCACTTAGGAGCATCAGACACTCGGCATGAAACAAACTGTAACGCGCCCACGCTGGTGCATCATAGCACCTGACGGACCTAAATAGGTGCGTCAGGGCACGAGTGAAAATTGAACGTAACGCGCTCTTCTAGGGGCGTTACGTCACCTAACGGACCGACTCCAGTGCGTTAGGCCATGGAGCTACACAAGCTGTGATGCATACCGCTCGGTGCGTCACGCTCTCTAACGCACCTACCCAGGCGCGCTAGGATGAAGGGTGGATGCGTTAGCTCTAACGCTCCTACCCAGGGGCGTCACACTACCCTGACGCCCCACTCTGGGTGCGTCAGGTGTCTATGACCCCCAACGGTCATAAACCACGGTCGGAACCACCGTAACGGTCTAGCATGAGGGAGTCATAGCCCTGTGGCGGTCTATCGTGGGGCCGTCAGGCCCACGAACGCCAACACTCAAAACAAAGGGAACATAACGCCCCTGCCCAGGCGCGTTACACACTGTGGCGGTCTCTGGAACGACCGCCACAGCGTCCCGGTGACAAAACGGCGAACTACACCCAAAAATTCCGTTCCACGCCTCGATCATCCACGGATGATGGGAAAAACAAGGGGGAAGCCCCAAAATAGCCCCTAGCATGCATCTACGGCCTCGGATCTGCCAAAAACGCAATGAAACGGCGGATCGACGCTCAACCCCAAAAACATGGATTTTTCCCAAAATTCCCCAAATAAGCCCGCTCGGCTCACCACGGCGTACAAAACTCACGGGAAAGGGAATGCACGAGCTGGGGGTCCATCTCCCTACCTCCACCAAAGAAACCACGCGCCGTGGACGCCGATTCACGAAGAAATTGCCGTGAAACCCTCGTCGGCTCACGAACGCGGCACCGAGCTCCCACGTGCCTCCATCCCCCGATCCTCGACCCATCCTCACCGTCCTCATCGCCCACGTCTCATTCCATCGGCCGCCGGAGAAGAGAGTGTGAGAAGAGAGTGTGGGAGAAGAGAGAGAGGGAGAGAGTGAGAAATGAGAGGGGAGAGAGAGAAAGGGTTAATATATAGAAAAACCTAAAAATTCCAAAAATTTAGAAAATTACAAAAAATTACCTCCGCGATCCTCGGGAGGAGCACAACGCAGTGGTAACGTCCCAGAGTTAGAGAACGCCACGGTTCGCCCTGCACAGAGTTCCGAAGGCACATTCGGGAAAAACACGTGTAAAGCACAAAATACACTCTGAGACCCACTAAAATGATCCAAAAAAAATATGGGGCATTACATATGCCCATATAATAAACCCAATAGGCCCAAGAGATTATTTTTGACCTTGGCCCATGTTCAAGAACCTTAAAATAGGAGAAATCACGGAATTAAGGAGATAATTACTCCTTGGAATATAAATAAAAGGATAATACATGGTAAAATATCGAAAGAGTTTGAACTAAGTTCAAATTCGGCGCCCACAACAGAAGACGGTCAATCGCGAGACCGCTAATGGGAATAAATGGCCGTCCCAATGATCGCTAATCACTGTAGATTCCGTGAGAGAAGGAAAACGTGAAAAGGTTAGATTTTTAGCGTCCAAATCATCTTGGATTAACTCTATCAGTTTACTAGATAGGTCTTGAAAGATTGTAGATCGAATGGAAAGTCTAATGGGGACTCTAAGTTCATTCTTAACCTTCAAACCCTAGCTAAATCCTATAAATAGGTCTCAGATTTGACCTGTGCGACCCATACTTTTGGCACGCGTGGAACTAAGGTATGGAGGACGAATTAGTGGTAAGGTTCTTCTAGGAATTTGTTTATTATAGTTAGAACTAACTATCCTCCAAATTTCATTCTAGGAGATCTAGCCTACGTAAAGTTAGAGGCTTCCAAAGTTGCTATTTCTACATTAAGAACTCAAGAATTTGTGCATCCGACCCAAGAAGATCAACGAATTCGGAGCCCAAAACAAGATAATTAGATAAAGGTTGTTTAGAACTTTATGTTTCCCTTTATATCCTCTACTTACCCTCAAAATTTCATGTCCATAGGTCAAGGGAATCAGGAGATTGAGGGATGTGAAGTTACTAATTTAGTACAAGAAAGTGTAGAAACTAGGGCTTGATTCCAGTCAGAAATTCGAAGTCTAGGAGCACTATTAAAAGTAGGTTATCTCAAGAAAGACTCAAACTTTATGTCAACAATAAAAGCCCTCTTGTTTCATTCGTTTTCATGCATTGTACTTTGAGAATTTCATGTATTACTTAGGACTATGCATCTAGTATGTTCCTCATGCATGAACTAGCATTAGCGAAGTAAAAAGAAAATTTTCTTCTTAGTCACTTAACCTTATGCATATTGTTGGCCTATAATCATTCTATCATGGCTATGAAAGTTAAAATATGTTGATTTCCAGACATGAGATGTCCTAATTAGCATTTTTGTTTAGTTATCTTTTGAACTCGGATTAATACAGGAAGAAATGGTCTTCCTATAGGCCACCAGGAACTCTAGCGGTAGCACGATAGACCGCTAGGCACTGTGAAACGGTCGCCCACTAGACCGTTTGGGATTTCTGATTACTATATTTAAGTTAACCCGAAACTTAATGCAGAATGACCATAATTATTGTATGATAAGCCTAGTTAAGTAGGTTTTATCCATGTTTAAGTACTGGTTTCTTATACTTAGTTAAATTCTTGGTTCATTATAATAGATTTCATGTTTTATGCACATTGGTATTATTTGAACCTATGTTAATTTCATGACCAAAAATCATATACTTTTATAATTAATGTAAATATGATTCATGGACTAGTCATGATTTAATCGCTGTTTTATCACGATTCTCTCTCATCTAAGCGTCATTTTCTTAAGTACATGGCACATATCCCGGTATGTTATCATTAGTTACACTTTTGCACATTAAGAATATAATCATGGACATGATGACCTCTCCTTTGGATATTCCTTCCAATAGGCAAAGAAACCTTATTTCAAGGCCTCTATAAGACTCCGCGAGCCTGGGATTCCCACTAGGACGTCGACCTAGTTGTACCATTAAAACCCCATTGTCTAGAAAGCACTCTTACCAGTGTTTTATGCATTCTGGAACTTAACAGCCTTCTGGTTGACCACCAATGACTGCTAGCGGGCCTACACTTGACTGCTAATGGATCTTAAACGGCCATACATTAGACTGCTAACACTCTAGATATTCTATTTTCAAAATATCGAATTGTCTTCATAAACGGTCCTATACTAGACCGCCAAGAGCAAGAAACGGTCCAGTAAATGACCGCTAGCTACCTGAGTTTGATTAACCCGGGGTTTGACTCATGGGTTGATTTTCCTATGTTTCTAGATGGTCCGATTGATTATCTAGAATCTTTCACATTTTTCCAAAGATATCTAAGTAAATTTTGAAAGTTAAGGAATGTATCGTTATGCTGTCGATTTCTTTCCATAGCATAACCTAGTCATTAAATGCATTTATTGAAATCTTTTGTTCTAAATCGAAGCATTCTTATCTTTTGTTACTTTATCATGGAACTGTAGTTGAAATTGTACATTCTTGGCCATATTATTGTTATAAACGTGGAAGTAGCTTTATTTATACTTGAAGATGCAGTTCGAGCACTGATTGTGTTCAAGGGCTTTATGCTAGTCCCCTCGGCTGATTGTCAAAAACATACTATGTAAACCATGGGGTATGATGCTACTGGCATCGCATTGTGCTGGGAGTACTTTTTTTTTTTTTGAAAAAAACGTACCTAGGGTTTAATGGGAGAGTGCACCCTTTACCAAGGGTAAAGAGAAAGCCACTCCACCATTCGAACACTAGGGGGTAAATTTTTATTGCTGATCAAAAGGAAATACAATTACATCAATCGAATACTGGGCATACCCAGCTTATCTAATCGAGCTGCTCCCTTTATAGGTGAAGAGGCTCATCATAAGAAAAGAAACCATTACATTTTGAAATGCAGGCCAAGGAGGCTAAAGAATCCGCAACTTTATTTCCTTTTCTGTAGATATGATCAACTGCATCATTCTGAGTAAGTAAGCTCCAGATCTCTCTCACATAAGATAGAATGGACCATGGGCAGTGTATTTCCTTTTTGATAATTCGAACTAGTGTGTTCGAGTCACATTCAATATGGACTGGCTTGACATCAACAGTTTGCGGGTATTTGATGCCATCAAGTAAAGCACGTGCTTCTGCTATAAGACTATTTGACTTTCCATAGTAATGAGAGAATGCAAGAAGAGTACTACCTCTGCTGTCTCTGATAATACCACCACCACCTGAGTCACCATTAATTTTGCAGGCACCATCAGTGTTGAGCTTAAGAAAAGGCCAGGGCGCGCTGGGAGTACTTTCTCTATAAATAAGTGCAATATCACGGTGATCTACATGAATTCACGAAGTACTTGCTACTAAGTGAAGAGTACATTCTTGCTTGTTATATGACTTTCTAGTACATAGCCTTTATGGTTATGAAAAGTACCTTCTTGTTACATTCTTGAAAAGGCCAGATTTACATTCTTGTTATATTCTTGATCAAATTATATTCTTATGTCTCAAGCTTGATCATGTCTTGTTACTTTTGCTTGATTCGCATGTTTTATCGTATTTACATGATTTAACTTATTCTTTAGAGCTAAAATGCTAATTACTTAAACTTACCAATCATGTTGATACGAAGATACCTACTGGGCAAATGTACTCATTACCTACTTTCTCAATGTTTCAGGAAGTACAAGTGAGTCGGATTCGGATTACTCAAGTGATGGGTCCGAGAGCAATTAAAGGACATGTGATCGAGAGAAGCCTTAGTTGTCATGTGTCTAGTCAAGTCATGATGTAATTTTTATTTTCTTGAGTCTAGCAGCAAGAGTCAAAGATCTTATGTAATTTGGGATTATTTGTGAAAGAATAAAGTTAAAGGTTTTTGGTAAATTACATTGTGCAATTACTCTTATGTGTGATTGTCTTACACTCTAATTATATTGCTTACTCGAGGCTTACCATGCCGGCTGTTTGCATTCCCGATTATTTTCGCTGTAAAATCTCAGGGCGTGACAGTTAAGGTGGTATCAGAGCCAAGGTCTTAGGACTTACTTATTCCTAGGGAAAGGTGTCATGTCATAGGTTAAGTCCAAGGTTTAAGGACCCACACCTATGAAACTAGGAAAGAAACTCCCCACCTATGAGAGGAATTGGGTAGAACCTGGGATGAGATAGAAATTAGAATTAATTCTAAGATTTACCCCTCATTCCATTAGAATTAACAAATTCATTACTCTTCTCAGGTACCTCATTCTTGAAATGGCTCATCGCGTCGACTGGAACGGTATGCAAGAGACCGTTGCGGGTCTGACTCAAGCATTATAAACTATGGCGCAAGCTGGCGCAGGAGCAAGGGCTAGAGACTTACATCGTAACTTCCAAAGCTTAAATCCTCCGCAGTTGTTGGGTTCCTCTAATCTTGACGAAGCCGAAAATTGGATAGATGAGATGAACCGCATCTTTGAAGTTATGCAGTGTACGGATCAGGAGAAGGTCCATTTGAGAACATTTCAATTAAATAAAGATGCCCGTATGTGGTGGAAGTATGTGCCTGCACCACCGGATGATGCACCTCATACATGGGAAGGCTTTTATACACTTTTCCGAGCCAAGTATTTTTCCGAGCATGTTAAGGAGAGAAAGGCTATGGAGTTTGCCTCATTACGCTAGGGCATGATGACGGTAGTGGAATATGAACTTCAGTTTTCGCGGCTAGCGCCCTATGCACCTCATTTGATTAGCACCGACTTATTGAAAGTCAATCGATTTATGGATGGTTTAAGGTCCGATTATATTCAACAACTAGGGACTCAGAATATCCGTACTTATGCGGAGATGGTCCAACGGGCACACCTATGCGAAAGGACCTTAGAAAAGGTCGAGAAGTTAAAAGGCAAGGGCGAAGAGCCGAGCCGAAGGTCAGATCAGCATGATAAGAAAGGCAAGTTCAGTATCACGGAACCCTATAAATCCTGTGATAGCAAGAAAAGATCCCGAAACGGGAGTGGTAGTGGCTACCATAAAAACAAGAAAGTCAAGGAAGAAGAAAAGTAGGTCGCCACGGCCTGTACTTTTTACGAGAAGTTCGGTCATTCGGCCGAAGAATGTTGGAAGCGCCTTGGCGCTTGTTTATGTTGTGGCAGCAGGGAGCACCGCATGTCGGATTGCCCCCTCATGAAGGAACAATCGTCCGGTGGTGGACGTAAAAGACAGGCTCATCTCAATGCCATTCTAGAAGATAATGAAGCCCCCAAGGATGATGGGCTAATAGAAGGTACCATTCAGATTTATTCCCATCCTGCATTCATATTATTTGGTACTGGTACTTCTCATTCCTTTATATCTACTTCCTTTGCAAGAACATTACCCATTTCATCAGTTCATTTACCTTCGGACCTTGCTATTACTACACCTTTAGGTCCCGGAACAAAACTTACAACTTATTACCCCGATAGTGAGGTAAGGGTAGAAGGTCATAATCTTCCTGCAAACCTCGTATGCCTTGATATGGAGGGCTATGACGCTATTTTAGGGGTAGATTGGCTTGTAGACCATGATGCCTACATAAATTACCGGAATAGGATTATCTCTTTTCAGAAACCTGATCTTCCATGCTTTAACTGCTTCCCTATTTTGACATTGTCCGTTGAGGGTGGTGGTTTTGAAGTCTATACGGATGCATCTAGCATTGGCCTAGGATACGTTCTTTTACAAAATGGAAAGGTGATTTGTTATTCATCAAGGTAGTTAAAGCGTCCTGAAGAGAATTATCCTGTGCATGATCTAGAATTTGTAGCCGTTATATTCGCATTGAAGATTTGACAACATTACCTTTATGGGGAGAAATTCACTATATTTTTAGATCATAAAAGTCTGAAATACCTATTCACCGAAAAGGAGCTGAATATGCGACAACGCAGATGGTTGGAGTATCTCAAGGACTTCGACTTTACTATTCAATATCATCCAGGGAAGCAAATGCTATAGCAGATGCTCTTAGCAGGAAACCAATGACAACTCTAGCAAGCCTCCGAAAAGGTATAACTTGTCTTATTGAAGATTTTTCTCATTTAAATCTTGATATTTACAGAGAAGGAGAAGGAGGTATGATTGCCAACATAAGGTCTCAACCCACATTGATTAAGGATATAGTCAAATTGCAAGAGAATGATCCTACATTAATAGAAATCAAGGATAGTATTCATCAAAGATCAGAATTTTCTATCTTAAATGTTGGAAGACTATTGTTTAAAGATTAAATTTGTCTTCCAAATCATAATGACACTAAGAAATTGATCATGGAGGAAGCACATAAATCAAGATATACTATTCACCCTGGTGCTACCAAGATGTATCAAGATTTAAAAAGAAACTTTTGGTGGCCCAATATGAAAAGAGAAGTGGCATAATTCATGTATTGCTGCCTCACTTGTCAGTAGGTAAAGGCAAAACATCTAAAACCCGCTAGAAAATTACACCCCTTGAACATTCCCGAATGGAAATGGGAAAGTATAGGGATGGATTTTATCATGGGTTTACCAAAAATGAGAGGTGGACACGATGGTATATAGGTGATCATAGACCAATTGACTAAGTCTACACATTTTTTATCAATCAAAAGTCGATGATCTGTGAATGTACTAGCAGCATTATACATAAAGGAGATTGTTAAATTACACGGCGTCCCAGTCACCATCATATCTGACAGAGATCCTCGGTTTACATCATAATTTTTGAAGGGTCTTCAACATTCATTAGGGACCCGACTGAATTTTAGCACGCCATTCCATCCGCAAACTGATGGCCTGTAATACCCCGATTTCATTTAGAAATTAATTAGAATAATTCCTTAATAAATAGAATGAGTTATAGTTTGACTATTTTATAAAAATCCATAAAAATTATATTCTTGTAGAGGATAACACGTTTAACAAACTTATCTTCTGTGGCCAACCCACATAAAATCTGTAAGTAGGTCGAATTAGTGGATTAAGCCCAAATTGAACACATAATTAACTATACCTTGAAATGCCAAATTCGAGCCCAATACTGCATCAATTGAGCCCAAACCGGTGGCAAATGAAAGGTCACTATGAGAGGATCATTTTCTCTCTCTTAATCTCTCGAAACCCTAACCCTAGGAGGTGCAATCGGCGGAGTTTTGGCGCGTCAACAATTGCGGCGGCGTTCACATCGACCCGACTTGCGTGGACGAATACTCTGCGCATAGAAACCTCTAGAAGGTGTGTGACCTATAAAAATGAAGCTCCCTAACCCTAGAATCGTTTAGAACCAGTGGCGGCTGTAGAGGAGTTGGATCGAGGGAGATCTCCAGCAATTAGTGGCTACGTGTACCGGCATCTTGGGTTTTCTTTCTCCTTCCTTCTTCATCCGATTCAGGTAGGTGATAGCAAGCCAAACCCTACAAATAATATATGGTTGGAAGCATCGTCGTGTCAGCTTTCCATTGATACAGAAAGCCCTAAATGTTATCAAGTGTGCTACGAGTATTTTTGGTTTTGGTAGAAGCATGTCAGAACTAGGGTTATAATTGTTCTCTTTCGATTAAGTAGCAATTTCAGGCTGTAAACATAAAATTGATTTGTGCATCTTGTATATATAGTTTTTCGTGCTCTTTCTTTTGGTAGTAAAAGCCCCAAATTCCATGTTTTATATCGTGTGAATTTCATGTTTTAGTCTAACCCTAGAAACCTCGCCGGGATCGGGCAAGGTGAAAGGGCCAACGACCTGTCTGGACTTGTGCGGCCACACGATAGACCGTACATCCCAGACAGGCGGCCTATTTTGAACCGTATATATGTTTTTGTCTCTGATCGTGTCCCTGGAACGTGTGACCGATCCCTAACCGCATGTCTTTCTTGCGGACAGTTCTAGACCGCACATCCCTCCAGACGGCACACTACCGACCGTCCATTTCCAGCAGGTCTTCAGATCTGAGGGGACGTGTGCGGCCAGTCTGTGACCGTTCATGGGGATGTAAGGTCCAGAACCGACCGCACATCTGTAACAGAACAGATTAATTGTCATTTCAGCATGTTAGGTTAATAGATTAGTGGTTATTTGCATGTTAGCAACACACCTAATAAACTGTAATTCATGACAGTAAATAACTCTTGCTGATTTATTTAATCTGAGCTTGATCTTGATTCATCTTTCCAATGAATGTCAATTTTAATTGTGAATTCTTGATAATTGAAATGGCTATTAGGTTTACATTGTTAACCTTAGACCTGAACCGTTAATCTTGAACCTTTATTATTTCCTAGAATTGATTTAGGCTCAATCAAACCGCTGTGATTGGAGTTAGCCTGAATTGGACTAACAGGGACTTGCGTGGCAATTTGTGGACCGCATATATCCATGAACGGCCCAGTATAGACCGTTTATCCCTGGCTTATGCCAATTTGTTTGGCCGATTATCCTTGATCCATCTTCGGCCAATCCCTGATTTGATCAGTCCAGTAGACCCTAGGCCGACCAGCAGACAGTGGGCTGGACTCTGGTTCAGTTCCACCCTGCCTATGGTAGTCCGGGAGCCCACTTGGGCTAAATTCTAACACATGGTTAGGCCCTATGTTGTGTGGCCAGTAATGGACCGTACATCTTACAGGCGGCCCATAATGGGCCGTTCAACTAATGAGCGGCTCTGTCAGGACCGTATATCCTGACCTCGATTTTGTAAACTTCTGGCCTTGTATGGCCTAATCCCTACCGTTCATATAGAAGAGCGGCCCTTTATCATCTGTTCAACCTTGACCGCCAAGGTCTAAACCTCAGCCCAGTTACTGTTAGTGTGGCCCAGTGTCGACCGCACAAGTCTTGAGCGGTCCAGTAGGAACCGCATATCATCCAGAGATGAATTTTCTCCATGTTTTATGGTTTTGAATCCAAGGACATGATGGTTCTTGATAATTTGAACTCCTGGATAAAAATTCTAGACAGTATCTCTTCAACTTTGCCTTGGGATGTTCCGAGGTAAGTTTACACTTGATTATAATTGGCCATTTTAACTTGATTAAAGTCTAGACGGAACTTGGGATCTTGGATCCAATAAATCAATGGCAACGCATCATAGGGGCCCGGTCTGGTCCTAGGGAGAGCGCCCGAAAAGTACTTGTGCCCATGGGAGTTTGTAATGACAGGGTGAGGTATTGCACCGAGTGCATGACTAGCGTGATGTCTATGACAATGATCTCTTACTTGAATCATGTTCTACTTGGTTATATTCTTACTTGTTGGCCAATTTCCTACAATTTCTTGTTATATATATTGTTCTTAACTTGCAATTCTTGTAGTTATATCATTCTGCCATATTGTTATTCTATTCCATTCTTTAGCACTTTCTTTTATTATGTTGTTTCATTCGATCGTTATTTCTTTTCTTTCCGTTTCATACATGTAATTAATTGGTTAATCACTTACACTTGCCTGTGGTTACCTACTGAGCGTTCGCTCATATAGTTGTTTTCCCCCCTTTCCAGGCAGCTCTGGTGAAGATTCACAGATGGATGGGAATGGGCAAGAGTGATGACTTGGAGTGTATCAGCTAATCGTTATGTTGAGATTGTTATAGTTGTTTTACATCTAGCTATGCCTTAGAACATGTGTTAGTGATTTTAACGGAGTCGAGTAGAGATTATGCTTGATTATGTTTAAGTAAGTTTGATGGTATTTGTAATAGAATTGGAGTTATGTCTGTTTATGACGTTATGTTAATTCTTAGCTTAGCTTGTTATCTTTACTAGCATTTTCTACTGTCGGTCCCGATATTCCCTGTCGGGGCGTGACAGTTTGGTGGTATCAGAGCCAAGTTTTTCTGATATTTCTAGGTTCTCTAAGTTCTAGGATCCTAAGTGATATCATAGGACCTATAACCTTGTTATAAGTCTAAGGACCCAACCTGGTGAGATTTGGGTAGAAGACTGGGGTTGAGTTAATAATCTCATTGCACGATTATCCATTCTTAATTGAACCTAACATAACCTATTCCATGTGTAGGCTTTTGCAATGGCAGGAGAACATGGGGAATGGGGGAACTTGCAGCGTACGGTTCAAGGACTTACTGAGGCTTTACAACAAGTGGCCCAAGGAGGAGCTACAAACCATGGCACTGGCGATCCTTATCAGAACTTTCGTGGGATGAATCCCCCGTGATTTGGAGGCTCGACTGACCCTGATGAAGCCAAGCACTGGCTTGAAGAGATAGGGAGGATTTTTGAAGTGATGTAATGCAGCGATCAAGAACGTGTCCTCCTGTCGACCTTTCAACTTGAACGTGATGCGAGGACATGGTGGGACGCAGTGAAGGCTACCCTTGGTGATAGACAAGTCACATGGGAAGAGTTCGAGGAATTATTCAATAGTAAATATTTCTTTGATAGAGTACAAGAGAAGAAGGCGGCTGAGTTTGCTACTTTGAAGCAACGCAATCTTTCCGTAGCTGAATATGAAGCTCAGTTCTCTCGACTATCTCGTTATGCCACTCACTTGATATCTACCGAGAAGATGAAGGCTAAGCACTTTCTTAATGGGCTGAAGCTGCAGTATATCAACCAGTTGGCACCGATGGAAATTCAAACTTATTCCGAGATGGTGAGAAAGGCTCAAGTATTGGAAGATACTTTGGAAATGACGGAGAGAATCCGTGGGAAGAGTGTTAAGATAGAACAACACCATACTGGTTCTGGGAGTATCAAGCCTGGTCATGGCAGGAAGAGGCCCATTAGCGGCTCTGGTTCGTGGAAGGGCAAGATGCCGAAGATTGAAGACAAGAAGCATGGCCCTATTGTTCCATTCAAGGGCGTATGCAAGTACTGTGATCGTCCAAGTCAGAAGATGGAGGAGTGCTGGCGCAAGCTGGGTGCATGTTTACGTTGTGGTAGTAGGGACCACCGTATTCCTGAGTGTCCCTTTTTATCTGAGTGAGCTACCCCAGTGAAACCGCAAGGAATCAAGAAGCAGTAAGGCAAGCTCTAGGCTCTACAAGAAGACGAGACAGGACCCGCCGAGGGGGTGGACTTGTCGAAGGTACTCTTATTATACATGACAAATCAGCTTTTGTTCTTTTTGATACTGGTGCCACACATTCTTATATTTCTCGAAGATTTGCGACGTCTTTAGCTGTGAAGCCAGTTTTGATGAATTCTCCGTTAGAGATTTCGACCCCCATTGGTTCCAGATCGGCAATTAAGTATTTCTATCCTTCCAGTAAGGTCATGATCAATGAACAAAACCTCCCAGCTGATTTAGTTTGTATAGACATGAAGGATTATGACGTAATCCTAGGAGCAGATTGGTTGGCTATGTATGAGGCCAATGTTCAGTGCAGATAAAGTTCTGTGTCTTTCACTGGACACCCTAGACTTTCTTTTATAGGAAGTAGACACCATAAGTCTGTTCCACTTATTTCGGCTCTTCGAGTTGATAAGCTGATGAGGAGAGGATGTAAGGCTTTTCTAGCTTTTGTTTCTGTGACCCTGAGCAGAAGATTGAAATTGAGGACTTTTCTATCGTCTGAGATTTTCTTGATGTATTTCCTAAGGAACTACCAGGACTTCCTCCTGAAAGGGAAGTTATCTTTTCTATTGATCTAATTCCTGGTGCGACCCCTATTTCCAAAGCCCCTTATCATATGTCTCCTGCGGAGCTAAGGGAACTAAAGCAACAGTTGATGGAATTGCTTGAGAAAGGGTTCATTCGTCCTAGTACTTCCCCGTGGGGAGCCCCTGTATTATTCATCCGGAAGAAGGATGGTTCGATGAGGTTGTGCATCGATTATCAGCAATTGAACCAATTGACTATCAAGAACAAATATCCATTGCCAAGGATTGATGAGTTATTTGATCAGATAGCAGGAGCTCAGTATTTTTCTAAGATCGACCTCCAATCTGGATATCATTAGTTACGAATTAAGGAAGAATATATCTATAAAACAGCCTTCCGCGGTAGGTATGGGCATTTCAAATTTTTAGTAATACCTTTTGGGCTAACAAATGCACCTGCAGCTTTCATGCAGCTGATGAACGATGTGTTTCGGCCCTATCTTGATCAATGGGTCGTGGTGTTCATTGATGACATCTTGATTTATTCCAAGAGTGAGGAGGAGCATGCTGAACATTTGAGGATGGCATTGCAACTATTGCGAGATCATCAGTTATATGTCAAGTTTAGTAAGTGTGATTTCTGGCTGCAAGAGGTGTCCTTTCTAGGGCATATCATCAGAAAAGAAGGTGTTTCTGTTGATCCTTCAAAGGTAGAGGTAGTAAAGAATTGGGCTAAGCTTACTAATGTGACTGAAGTGAGGAGTTTCCTAGGCTTAGTAGGTTACTACCGAAGGTTTATTCAAGATTTCTCTAAAATTGCGGTACCACTTACAAGATTAACCTGCAAGGAGATCAAATTTGATTGATCAGAAGATTGCGGGCGAAGCTTTCAGACGTTGAAGGAATGTTTGACTACTGCACCTATTTTGGCTTTACCTTCTGGTGAAGGAGGTTTTGTTGTATACATTGATGCTTCAGGTATTGGTTTAGGGTGTGTACTCATGCGGCACGGGAAAGTGATAGCCTATTCTTCTAGACAGTTGAGGAAGCATGAAGAGAATTATCATGTTCATGACTTGGAGCTAGCAGCAGTGGTGTTCGCCTTGAAGATATGGAGGCACTACATGTATGGAGAGGCGTTTACGGTGTTTTCAGATCATAAGAGCTTGAAATACTTATTTTCTCAGAAGGAACTCAATATGAGGTAGCGAAGATGGCTGGAGTATTTGAAGGATTTTGATTTCTCCATTGAGTATTATCATGGAAAAGGTAATGTTGTGGTAGATGCCTTAAGCCGCAAGCCTATAGCTAAGTTGTCAAGCCTCATGTTACAAGAATAGAAATTGTTGGAGCAGTTAGCTAGTTTGGATCTTAGTGTTGACAAGGATCGGGTTATGATTTCTCAGATTCAACTTAAGCCCAAATTATTGATGGAAATCAAGTCTCTGCAAGATGATGACTTCGAGTTGGTAGAGATCAAGGGAAACTTGAGTAACAGACCTGACTTCATGATGGCTGATGATGGAAGATTGTTATTTCAGGGAAGAACTTGTGTACCTGATGTAGCTGAGGTAAAGAGTAAGATCCTCGAGGAAGCTCATAGATCCAGATACACCATTCATCCTAGAGATACTAAGATGTTTAAGGATTTGAAAAGATCTTTTTGGTGGCTAAATATGAAAAGGGAAGTGGCGAACTTCGTAAGTAGATGCTTGGTTTGTCAGCAAGTCAAGGCAGAGCATTTCAGACCAGTAGGGAAATTGAAACCCCTTAATATACCCCAATGGAAGTGGGAGAGCATTTGCATGGATTTCATTATGGGTCTACCTAGGAATCGTAGTGGATTTGATGCAATATGGGTGGTTGTTGACAGATTGACAAAATCGGCTCATTTCTTATCTATTAAGTCTAAATGGACAGTTGATGTCTTGACAGCTTTGTATATGAAGGAAGTGGTAAGACTACATGGTATACCAGTCAGCATTGTGTCTGATAGAGACCCCAAGTTCACTTCTCATTTTTGGAAAGGATTGCAAGAGTCTTTGGAAACTCGTCTGAATTTCAGTACTGCTTGCCATCCACAAACAGACAGACAGACTGAAAGGACCACCCAGATAGTGGAAGATATGCTTAGAGCCTGCATGATTGACTTTGGAGGTAGTTGGAGTGATCACTTGGCATTGGTTGAATTCGCCTACAACAACAGTTACCAGTCCAGCATTCAGATGGCTCCATTTGAAACTTTGTATGGTAGAAGCAAACAATCCTCGTTATGTTGGGATGAGGTAGGTGAGAAGCAATGGCTTGGACCAGATCTCATTTCCGAATCGTCCAAGAACATCCGCATTATCAGAGATCGGTTGCAAGTAGCACAATTAAGACAGAAGAGTTATGCCGACACTAGGAGGAGAGCATTGGAATTTCAGGTTGGTGAGCTTGTATTTTTAAAGGTTTCTCCTATAAGAGGAATTCGAAGGTTTGGTATTCAGGGCAAACTGAGTCCAAGATACATTGGTCCATTCAAGATTCTAGAAAGAGTGGGGGAGGTTGCTTACCGTTTGGCACTACCACCTCAGTTATCTAGAGTACACAATATTTTCCATGTGTCTATGTTACAGAAATATGTGTATGATCCCACTCACATTATTCAACATATGTACTTTGAATTGAAGGAAGATCCGACTTATGAAGAGAGACCGATCAAGATTTTGGATCGAAAGCAACAGCAACTCAGGAATCGTTCCATACCGATGGTTAAAGTGCAGTGGAGTCGGCGTGGAACTAAAGAAGCTACTTGGGAGTCAGAAGATACTATGCGGAGGTAGTACCCTGACTTATTCTAGGTGAGCTGTCTCACTCCCTCTTTTTATTAAGTGCATTGAATTTGGAGGACCAAATTTCTTAAGTGGGGGAGGGTGTAATACCCCGATTTCTTTTAGAAATTAATTAGAATAATTCCTTAATAAATAGAATGAGTTCGACTATTTTATAAAAATCCATAAAACTTATATTCTTGTAGAGGATAACACATTTAACAAACTTATCTTCCGTGGCCAACCCAAATAAAATCTATAAGTAGGTCGAATTAGTGGATTAAGACCAAATTGAACACTAAATTAACTATACCTTGAAACGCCAAATTCAAGCCCAATACTCCATCAATTGAGCCCAAACCGGTGGCAAATGAAAGGCCAGGATGAGAGGATCATTTTTCCTTTCTTAATCCCTCGAAACCCTAACCTTAGGAGGTGCAATCGACGGAGTTTTGGCACGTCAACAATTGCAGCAGCGTTCACATCGACCCAACTTGCGTGGACGAATACTCCGGGCATAGAAACCTCTAGAATGTGATTGACCTATAAAAATGAAGCTCTCTAACCCTAAAATTGTTTAGAACTAGTGGCGGCTACAGAGAAGTTGGATAGAGGGAGATCTTTAGCGATTAGTGGCTGTGTGTACCGGCGTCTTGGGTTTTCTTTCTCCTTCTTTCTTCATCCGATTGAGGTAGGTGATAGCAAGCCAAACCCTACAAATAATATATGGTTGGAAGCATCATCATGTCAGCTTTTCATTGATAAAAAAAGCCTTAAATATTATCAAGTGTGCTACGAGAATTTTTGGTTTTGGTAGAAGCATGTCAGAACTAGGGTTATAATTGTTCCCTTTCGATTAAGTAGTAATTTCAGGCTGTAAACATAAAATTGATTCGTGCAACTTGTATAGTTTGTCGTGCTCCTTCTTTTGGTAGTAAAAGCCCCAAATTCCATGTTTTATATCGTGTGAATTTCATGTTTTAGTCTAACCCTAGAAACCGCGCCGAGATCGGGCAAGGTGAAAGGGCCAGCGACTTGTCTGGACTTGTGCGGCCACACGATAGACCACACATCCCAGGCAGGCGGCCTGTTGTGGACCATATATATGTTTTTGTCTCTGATCCTGTCCCTGGAACGTGCGGCCGAGCCCTAACCGCATGTCTTTCTTGCGGCCAGTTCCAGACCGCACATCCCTCCAGGCGGCACACTACTGACCGTCCATATCCAGCAGGTCTTCGGATCTAAGGGGACGTGTGCGGCCAATCTGTGACCGTTCATGGGGATGTAAAGTCCAGAACCGACTGCACATCTGTAACAGAATAGATTAATTGTCATTTCAGCATGTTAGGTTAATAGATTAGTGGTTATTTGCATGTTAGCAACACACCTAATAAACTGTAATTCATGACAGTAAATAACTCTTGCTGATTTGTTTAATTTGAGCTTGATCTTGATTCATCTTTCCAATGAATGTCAATTTTAATTGTGAATTCTTGATAATTGAAATGGCTATTAGGTTTACATTGTTAAGCTTAGACCTGAACCGTTAATCTTGAACCTTTATTATTTCCTAGAATTGATTTAGACTCAATCGAACTGTTGTGATTTGAGTTAGCCCGAATTGGACTAATAGGGAATTGCGCGGCCATTTGTGGACTGCATATATCCATGAGTGGCCCAGTACAGACCATTTATCCCTGGCTTATGCCAATTTGTTTGGCTGATTATCCTTGATCCATCTTCGGCCAATCCCTGATTTGATTAGTCCAGTAGACCCTAGGCCGACCAGCAGATAGTGGGCTGGACACTGGTTCAGTTCCACCCTGCCTATGGTAGTCCGGGAGCCCACTTGGTCTAAATTCTAACTCATGGTTAGGCCCTGTGTTGTGCGGCCAGTAATGGAGCCGTACATCTTACAGGCGGCCCATAATGGACCGTTCAACTAATGAGCAGCTCTGTCAGGACCGTATATCCTGACCTCGATTTTGTAAACTTCTGGCCTTGTACGGCCTAATCCCTACCGTTCATAGAGAAGAGCGGCCCTTTATCAGCCGTTCAACCTAGACCCCCGAGGTCTAAACCTAAGCCCAGTTGCTGTTAATGCGGCCCAGTGTCGACTGCACAAGTCTTGAGCGGCCTAGTAGGAATCGCATATCATCCAGAGATGAATTTTCTCTGTGTTTTATGGTTTTGAATTCAAGAACATGACGGTTCATGATAATTTGAACTCCTGGACAGAAATTCTGGACAGTATCTCTTCAACTTAGCCTTGGGATGTTCCGAGGTAAGTTTACACTTGATTATAATTGGCCATTTTAACTTGATTAAAGTCTACACGGAACATGAGATCTTGGATCCAATAAATCAATGCCAACGCATCATAGGGGCCTGGTCTTGTCCTGGGGAGAGCGCCCGAAAAGTACTTGTGCCCATGGGAGTTTGTAATGACAGGGTGAGGCATTGCACCGAGTGCATGACTAGCGTTATGTCTATGACAATGATCTCTTACTTGAATCGTGTTCTACTTGGTTATATTTTTACTTGTTGGCCAATTTCCTGCAATTTCTTGTTATATATATTGTTCTTAACTTGCAATTCCTGTAGTTATATCATTCTGCCATATTGTTATTCCATTCCATTCTTTAGCACTTTCTTTTATTATGTTGTTTCATTCGATCGTTATTTCTTTTCTTTCCATTTCATACATGTAATTAATTGGTTAATCATTTACACTTGCCTGTGGTTACCTACTGAGCATTCACTCATATAGTTGTTTTCCTCCCTTTCCAGGCAGCTCAGGTGAAGATTCACAGATGGATGGGAATGGGCAAGAGTGATGACTTGGAGTGTATCAGCTAGTCGTTATGTTGAGATTGTTATAGTTGTTTTACATCTAGCTATGCCTTAGAACTTGTGTTAGTGATTGTAACAGAGTCGAGTAGAGATTATGCTTGATTATGTTTAAGTCAGTTTGATGGTATTTGTAATAGAATTGGAGTTATGTCTGTTTATGACGTTATGTTAATTCTTAGCTTAGCTTGTTATCTTTACTAGCTGGAGAGGGGGATTTTCGTAGCCCACCACAAAGGCAGCCCAACAAGACCTACAAAGTCCAACCAGGCGAGCCCACCCAAGTGATAGCCCACAGGGCCCACTTAGGGATAAAAGCCCAATAAATAAAGACTCGAGGAACTAACTCTCCCCGGCGGCCTTCTGGGCTCGGAGGGCCCGAGACAACGCTCAGGTCCCAAGGAAGGTCCGACCTAAAGCCCTCTCCCCATCCGAGAGAGATAGGCTCCAGCCGACCTATCCGACCCCACCCTCACCAGGCCATGCCTATCGCTCGGACATGAGCTAGCATCCCCGAGGCTCGGTAAGACCGGCTGATTATCTGCAGGTGCGGCCGTTCAGAGTCCTCCGCCAGCGGGAGAGTCATGGGAGCTGCCGGACTCCAAGGGGATAACGTTCCCACGATCAGGCCATGAAAGCCCCCGTTAAAGACGAAACTCCCGCCGGGAACCCCTCAGCTTACGGGACTCCTGAAGGCGGTGCACTATTTAAGCAAGGGATACCCTCCGGAAGATGGTAAGATGAACGAAGCATTCACACACCCTAAGCTCCTGAGCACAATTCGCTTCACCCTTTGGTGGAGAGGATTCTCGCGCATCAGCTCTCTCCTCCCCCCATTATTGCTTCCACCATAGCTCTACTGACTTAGCCATCGGAGGGTTTTGCCCCAGGGAGATCCCCTGGGCCCTCTGATACGTTTCCCTCTCTTGCAGATTCATCTTCTGGTGATCCATAGCCCGCTCAGGACCCCGCGCGAAATCTCGCCTCTTCATCTGGCGCCGTCTGTGGGAAACGCACGAAAAGTCGAGATGGTGTGAAGAAGCTCAAGGAGGAGATCCGCCGGTGGGGCAGGTAAGGCTGTGGCGGCGGCGGGAGGCACCCCCTCTAGGGTCTCGCAGAGCCCCCCCTTCAACGCCAGCATCCCCACCAACAGGCCACCACCACCCCCCCCGGCGGAGACAGGGGCACCCCTCGACGGTGACGCCAACGCCTTCCAGGCCCTCAACGAAAAGATGGACGTCCTCGTGGAGCTCATGAGGGCCCAGGCGGCCAGGGACACAAGGTCTCGTGCCCCGTCAGGAAGTCCCCCTCGAAGGAGTGTGACACAGCACACCGCCGGAGGCCGCTTCACCCTCCGCGGCCGACAGCTCCTCCGCAACGACGTCAGAGGACCCTCGCATGCTCCGCCTGCGGAGCAAGAGGCTTCCTCCACGCCGAGGAGAGGGAAGCAGGGGGCGAGGCCGCCGCGCCCGGGCACTAGTGCCCCGAGAGATCGCCAATACACCCCCCCCCAGCCCCACGGTGCGACTGCAGCCAGAGCTGTCCCTCTGGCTGCGTGATTTCGAGAGACGGTTCGCAGAGCAAGAGCGCGCCCTCCGCGCCCTGCAGAAGACCTCTCTCTCGAAGGACGAGGAGAAATCCCCTTTCTCCGAGTACATCTTGAAGGCAGAGGTCTCTCCCAGAGCCTCCATTCCAACCTTCAAACTCTACGACGGCCAGGGCGACCCAGCCGACCACTACGATAGCTTCGACGCCCTGGTGACCCTTCATGGAACGCCGGATCCCATCAAATGCCGAGCCTTCGTGGCCACCCTGGTCCAAGGTGCTCAGGCATGGTTCCGGGCCCTCGCCCCTGGGTCCATTCGAGACTTCAGGCAGTTCGGGCGAATTTTCAAGGAGAGTTTCGCCGGTAGCGCCCCCCCAAGGTCAGTAGCGGGGCTCCTGGCCCTCAAACAGGCGCAAGGGGAGAGGCTCCGGATTTACGTCCACCGATTTAAATCGGAAGCCCTCAGGATCCCCAGCCTGGATGTGGCCTCAGCCACAACCGCACTGACCGGGGGCACCCGGGATGAGAATCTCCACCGCGAGCTTGTCCTCCACCCTCCCTCGACCCTTGCCGAGCTAGTGACTCTGGCACTGCGCCACGCCGAGTGCGAAGAAGTACTCAGCGCCTGCCGAGACGGAACCGGCTCGGGTCGGGAGGGGGACAAAAAGCGGACCTCCGAGCCAAACCCTGGCTCGGGTAAGAAGCGCGATCGAGAAGGAGAGCGCAAGAGAAAGTACGAGCGGTACACTCCCTTGACCGCGCCAGTCTACGAGATCTATGAAGACATCAAAGACTCGGGACTTCTCCGCCAGCCCGAGCCAATGAGGTCGAAGAACCGCAAGCGGGACAGGCATTGCCTATTCCACGACGACCACGGGCACCACACCGGAGATTGCCACCAGCTCCAAGATGAGATCGAGCGCCTCATCCATCTGGGGCACCTAGCTCGGTTCACGACCGGGCATAAAGAAGACCGAGACGCCGCAGAGGAGATCGACAATGCCCCCCGAGGGGTCCACATCAGCGTCATCTCCGGAGGAGCGGCATCGGGCGGCGACACCAGCCGAGGGAGGAAATGTCATGCCGAGCGGGCCAGCCAAGCCTTAGAGCCCCTCAGAGGCCCGCCGATGGAGCCCCAGGTCATAGTCTTCTCCGACCAAGACCAGGAAGGGCTGAGCACCCCGCATGACGACGCCCTCGTTATCTCGGCCATGATAAATCACTGTAATGTAGACAGGATTTTGGTTGATAATGGGAGCGCCCCCTATGTATTATCTTATGACTATTTTCTCAAGATGGGGGAAGACCCATCCAAACTCCGCCCGATCCGAACGCCCCTTTGTGGGTTTAATGGCCTGGCCACCTACCCCGAGGGAGCCCTAAGCCTGCCGGTCACTATCGGCACCCCACCCAAAACCGTTACGGTCATAGTGGACTTCATAGTGATTAAAGGTATGATAGCGTACAATGCCATTTTCGGCCGAAAAATTCTCAGGCGAATAAAGGCCGTACCATCTACCTATCACCAAAAAATGAAGTTTCCCACCAAAAACGGGTTGGGGGAAGTCCGAGGTAACCAGGCCACGGCTAGAAGGTGCTACAACATCTCGGTGGAAGCCTCAAGGCCGGACGGGAAGGATAAGGGCCCCAGGGGAGTCGAAGGAAGAGCCGTGACCACCGAGCCCGGTGGCGAGTTATTAACGGTATTCCTGAACGACGACCCGGCCCTAGGAGTACGGATCGGCGCCGACCTACCACTAGGGGAACAGCAGCAATACAAGGAGTTTCTTTCTGAGTATGTTCGGGTCTTTGCTTGGTCCGATGATCAACTCCCTAGTATACCAGAGGAGACTGTGACGCACAAGCTCAACCTCGATACCACCGTGAGACCCGTACAGCAGCGGAGAAGGAAGCATGCACCCGAGAAACAGGCGATCATCAAGGCGCAGGTCACCAAGGGACAAGAAACTTGTCTTTTCAGACCGGTCCTGTACCCAACGTGGCTAGCCAACGTCGTCCTGGTGCCGAAGACTACAGGCAAGTGGCGAATGTGCGTAGACTTCACCGATCTGAACAAGGCCACCCCCAAGGACTGCTATCCGCTACCGAGCATCGACCAATTGGTTGACTCCACCTCGGGCAACGAGATACTCAGTTTCCTGGATGCCTATTCGGGTTATCATCAGATCTGAATGAGCCCTGAAGATGTCGAGAAGACCGCCTTCATCACCGACTATGGCGTGTACTGCTACACCCGGATGCCCTTCGGATTGAAGAATGCTGGAGCCACATACCAGCGACTGGTCAACCACATGTTCGAGGGACAGTTAGGTCGGAACGTCGAGGCCTACATCGACGACATGCTCGTCAAGACCCCGAGGGCCCAAGACCACTTCACCGACCTCGCCGAGACTTTCGGCACCCTCCTGAAGTACTGCATGAAGCTCAACCCCGCCAAGTGCGCCTTTGGAGTAAGATCCGGGAAGTTCCTGGGTTTCCTGGTCACTCAGCGAGGGATCGAAGCCAACCCCGACAAGGTCCAGGCCATCCTGGACATGCGCCCGCCCACGTGCATCAAAGACGTCCAGCGTCTGACGGGGCGTGTCGCTGCTCTCAGTCGTTTCCTGTCCCGTGCGGCCGAACGATGCTTGCCCTTCTTCAAGCTGATGAGGGGGCCCAAGATAGCATCTGCTACGTTCGCATGGGATGGGGAATGCCAAACAGCGTTCGCCGAGCTCAAAGAGTTCCTGGCTTCGCCCCCGGTGCTTTCCAAGCCCGTCCTGGGCAAGGTCTTGTTGCTCTATCTCTCGGCGACGCCATCAACGGTCAGCTCAGTCCTAGTCAGAAATGACTCGGGAGTCGAGAGGCCGGTCTACTACACCAGCAAGGTGCTCAACGAGGCCGAGCGGAGGTACCCCGCAACCGAGAAACTCGTGCTAGCGTTGGTTACCTCCGCAAAGCGCCTCCGACCCTACCTCCAGGGGCATCCCATCACCGTGCTAACCGACGAGCCACTGAAGAAGATTTTGGCCCACCCCGAAGCCTCGGGGTGACTTGTCAAATGGGCCATCATGCTCGGGGCCTACGACATCTCGTATCGGCCACGATCAGCTATCAAAGGGCAAGCACTCGCCGACTTCATCGCCGAGAGCACCGTTCCGGTCGAGGACAGGCCTCCGACGGCAACCGGGCCAACCTGGGAGCTGTTCGTCGATGGATCGTCCAACTCGGTCGGTAGCGGCGCAGGGATCCTCCTAAGGTCCCCCGAAGGAATAGAGTTGCAATACGCCCTAAAGTTCAACTTTCTGGCGTCCAACAATGCTTCCGAGTACGAGGCCCTTATCTCGGGAGCCTGCATGGCCCGACGGTTGGGGGCCGACCGAGTCAGGATCCACACCGACTCCCAGCTAGTTGCAAGACAGGTCAATGGCGAGTACGAAGCTCGAGAGGTACCTATGAGCAAATACCTCCAGTTGGTCCGGAGCCTGGCCCAGCAGTTCGAGGAGTTTGAGGTAGGTCGAATAGCTCGGGAGCAAAACTCTCGGGCGGACGCCCTCTCCCGATTGGCCTCCTCCCTAGACCCGGAAGGTACACGATCGGTCCTCCTAGAAGAGCTAGAGTGCCCGAGCATAGACTCGGAGCTCCTCGCCATTGACTCGGACACTCCCGGCGACTGGCGCTCCCCCTACCTGTCCTGGCTACGGGACTCCCGGGAGCCCTCCGACCCTCGGGAAGCCCGCTGAATGAAATACCAAGCTCGGCGCTTCGTCATCCTCGACAACGCTCTCTACCGAAGATCGTTATCCGGGCCCCTTCTGAAGTGTCTCGGTCCCGACGAAGCAAGCCAAGCTGTTGAAGAGATTCATCAAGGCCTGTGCGGAGCACATTCAGGAGGTCGGTCGCTGGCCAGAATCCTGCTAAGGCAACGGTACTGGTGGCCGACCCTGCAGCGCGACTGCACGGCTTACGTACAACATTGCGACCGTTGCCAGCGGTTCGACCATTTGGTCCATCAGCCGGCCACGGAACTTGTCACCCTTACCGAGCCCTACCCTTTCGCTCGGTGGGGGAGCGACATCCTTGGGCCATTCCCAACGGCTCAATCCCAGAAGAAGTTCATCATCGTCGCCATCGACTACTTCACCAAGTGGATCGAGGCTGAAGCAACAGCTAGGATCACCGAGACAGTCGTCTGGGGCTTCTTTTGGAAATCGATCATCTGTCGCTTTGGCATCCCCCGAGTGATAGTGAGCGATAACGGGAGGCAATTCGACTCTCGGTACTTCCGAGACAGATGCGCCGACCTAAATATCTACAACCACTTCACTTCGGTCGCCCACCCTCAGGCCAACGGGCTGGTTGAAAATGCCAACAAGACCATCTTGAAGGGCATAAAAACCAGACTCGGCAAGGCTAAGGGTAGCTGGCTCGAGGAACTGCCTAGCGTACTATGGTCGCACTGAACGACCCCCAGGGCGGCAATCGGTGAGACCCCTTTTCTGCTGGTATATGGCACCGAAGCCGTCGTTCCGTTAGAGATCGCCAATCCGTCTCTCCGAGTGATCAGCTTTTCGCCCGAGGCAAACGAGCAGAAGTTGCTCGAGAACCTCGACCTGGCAGACGAACTCCGAGAGATCGCGAACGTCCGAGCTACGGAATACCAGCGCCGCCTCACTCGGTACTACAACAGCAAGGTCCGAGGCAGACAACTCCAACCAGGGGACTTCATCCTCAGGAAGACCGAAGCCTCTCGACCACTGAAGGCGGCGGGCAAGCTATCCCCCAACTGGGAAGGCCCCTACCGAGTGATCGAGACGCTCGGGAAAGGTGCGTACAGGTTAGCCACAATGGAAGGGGAACCCATTCTCCGGACATGGAACGCAACCACACTACGCAGATTTTATTTCTGAAAAATGTATCAACAAATCGGGTAAAATAAACCCCCTTTTTTGCATTCATTCAAGATAACTGTTGGTACATCAGAAAGGCAACTGCCAGTACATTACATAGTGAAAAGCAAAAATCCATCTAGCACCGCGGCAAACGGCCATCGCCCGACCGACCCAGTCTTGACCTTCTCACATCCAGCCACTGACTCTGCCTCACGTAGAAACTGGCTCGGACAAGAGATGGTCGACCCAGTTGGCTCGGGTGGACCGTGACAAAGGTGACAGAGGGACAGCAAGGAGAAGGCCACCTTTCACGCGAGGAAGGCTACCTTCCAAGTTGGCGACAACCTGGAAAAAGGAGCGCCGTGAAGGTCCCCTCTCTGCCAAACTACCAACCCTTTGGAGGCGAACAGAAAGCAAGCAGCCCCCGAAGAGTGAAAGAAATGAAGAACAAAGAGAGAGAAAGAGGCTGCGGACAGGGGTGAGGAAGGGACTGGAGCCGCCTCCTCCCCTCCCACGAAGGGGAATGACGGCCGGCATCCCTAACTCCCCCATCCGCCCTCCATCTCGGCGTCTGCCCGGAAGCCTCGCCGGAGCCAAGAGGAGGCAAACGGTGTGCCCCCGCACGTCGAAGCCCCCTCCAGATCCACGCGGCGACCGTGGGACCTGACCGATATTCCAGGATAGCTGGAACCGGCCGCTCCCCGTCATCTGCAGCGTCATCTTCTGAAGGGTCCTCCATGCTCCGATCGCGGCGGCGCAACGCAGAGCGAAAATGAGGGAACAAGAGCAAACCGCTGACAAGAGTCCTAAGTGTTAAGAGCCTTTTTATAGGCCAAGGGAGGCCACGCGTCTTAAATGACTCCCCCCTCGAAAACACGCTATAGGACCTCCCTTGGAAGGTCACCTCCAATTCCTCGGCCCCCGCCCTAGCGGGATTCGCGAAGCGCCTCGACTTTCAAAGCATGGTGGAATGAAAGGACGCCTCGCCAGAAGCCTCCCGAATCGGCATGCGAGAACGGTGCAGAGAATATCGGCACCTTCCAACTGCCCCCGATACGCCAGCCAAATCACGGTAAAGATAACGATCAAACGAAGTAAGTCCTTTATTGCCTCCCATAAAGAAATCCTCTTACAAAAGGAAAAACAGACAAAGAGGGGAAGGGGTAAAATAAAGCATAATACATCAGGCCTCAGGCCCACTTTGAAGCTCAGGAATAGTAGTAGGGGACGCGTCACCCCCGGTGCCTTCGGTGATGGCCGGCCCAGACACTGACCTCGCCTGTGCGAGAACTGTCCCGGTCGTGAGCCCTCCTGGAGCCTCCGGAGTTGGTGACCCCGCTGGAGGTGACTCCTCCGGTTCTTCCCCGGCTGAGGATGAGGAGCTGGAAACTGACTCATCCGAGTCATAACTCTGGCCGTAAGGAAAATCACCCCCGGCAAGGTGCTCATTGGCATAGCTCATCGCCCGGCGATAGCCCTGCCTGAATCCCTTTCGGGCACCCCGGCGGAGCGCTACCTCGTAGTAGGGTAGGGCAGTTTCAATCAGGTCGGCCGAGTATGCTTCCGAGCCTTTGTAGCGCTCGATCGCCTCCGCCTCGACCTACCCATCCCGAGCCCGCTCCGCCTCGGCCGCACGCTCTTCCGCTCTCGCCAGACGCTCCTCTAGCTCGGTCATCCTCCACTCGGCTTCGATCGTCCGACCCTCCGCCCGGGCTCGGTCCGCCTCGGCCTCAGCGCGAAGGCGCTCCGCGTCCTCCGCTCGATCCTGCAGCTCACCGCGCTTAAGCTCCCAGACGCCGTCCAGCTCGATGTGACGTTGACGCTCGTCTTCTAGACGTTTGCTCTTCCTCTCGAGCGATTCTCGGGCCCTTGCTAGCTGCTCGGCCAGCGTCTCGGCTTCCTGTCGGCTCGACCGCGCCAACTCCCTGAATGCGAGGAACTCCCGCGGGAGCCCCTCATGCTCCCCCTCGAGCCGGGCTAGTTTCCCCTCGCATCCACCAAGGGTCCAGGCGAGCCTCGACCGCTCCGCCTCCGTCCGGGCGTGCGCCTCTGCCATCACGGCCGCTGTCCGAGCTATGACCAGGCCGCCCTCCATCAGGATATCAAGGACCCCGGCGGGAGTGCTGCGCCTTTCTCCCCCCCTCATCCTCTTGGCGATCGACCGGCAGAGCCGGTACAAGTCGCCCGAGATACCGAGCCTTACCAGAGGTTCCGGCAAAGGGGACTGCTCCACCCTGGGCACCCTGCCAGAAGACCCTGTTTGGGCAGGGAAGCTGACCGCCCCGCTCGCCACGGTCGGTTGGGATTGCAACGCCTCCCTGGGCAAACCCCCAGCCTCGACCGGCGCCTCGGGATCCATCGCACCAGAAGCTGCCGGCACTTGGGGTTGCGACGCCCTCGCGGGCGAACCCCCATCCGCGCCGACCAATCCCTCGGTCCCAGCGCCGGCCACACCGGCATCGGCCCCCTCTGTCCCCACAGAGGGGAGAGCCGACCCATCACCTCCCTCTGCGGGGCCCCTGGTCTCCTCGGCCCCCTCTCGCCCGGCGGATGGGAGAGCCAGCCCGGAGGGGTCGGCCCCATCTTGCCGCCGAGGGGGGAGCACCGCCGAGCCAGAATCACCCCCGACGGCGGTAGGAAGGCCGGCTTTCTTGGCCCTTTTCCTGGCCTTCGCGGCCTCCCGCAACTTCCCCGCCAGGGGATCCTTGCGCTTCAGGCCGGTCGATCGAGAAGTCCCCTTGGGGGCCGCCCCCTTGCCCTTATCTCGGGCATGGACGCGACCCGCCGAGACATCGGGCTCATCGGCTGCTGAGTCATCTCCCAGATCGATGACCTCGGCCGCCTCCTCCAGAGGCTCCCGCCTCACGTCTGCAACAAGAAGAAGCCCCAGTCAGGAGAAGGAAAAGAGCTACCACCCGCGAAAAAGAGCCTCAAGAGCCGTACCTGTCGACGTCAGCCGCGAGAGAAGACACCGTTCGATGTTCTCCGGCATCACCAGCTCCTCAGTCGATTGACGGTTCTTCAGCAGACGGGCAGCCTGCTGCTCCACGTGGAGAGGGAACTCCTCCTGGCGAGGGGGCAGATTTGGGTGAAAGTTGGGCGAGGTCCGGCATCTCCAGATCTCGTCCGTCGCCACCGCCTTCACCCAGAAGAATTGGGTCTTTCACCCCTTGTGCGAGGAGTCCTTCACCGCGAGCGAGATGCGGCTCCTATTCCTCCGCGCCTGGATGAAGTAGAAGCCCTTCCCCGCCGACTGGTGCGCTTTCAACTCAAAAAAGAAGTGGAAGAGGTCCAAAGAAGGAAAAATGTTGTGCTGACGATAAAGAATCCCGAAGGCCGAGAGCAGCAGATATGAATTGGCCACCAACTGAATAGGCGCCAACCGGAAAAAATTAAGAAGCTGTAGCACATAAGGATCAAAAGGGAGCCGAAATCCACTCTTCCAAGCCAGAAGGAAGGTGCAAATGAGCTCGTCATGATCATCCAGACTCGTCTCGTACGGAGTAGCGGCCACGAAGCTGTATCTGAGAGGCAGGCGGAAACGATGCTCCAGCCTCCGCACCTCCGTCTCCCCCAGCTCGCTACAGTTGGGGACGGGTTCCCGCCTCACCGGCACAAGCTCCGGACTCTGATCCGCCATCGAGTCGGGAAGAGATCCCTCGTGCGAGCTCGAAGACTCCGGAGGAGAAGGAAGTTGCCGGACCGCCTCTGCGGTTATCCTCGCCAATTCCTTGAACGCCGCCGCAAGGCTCCGCGTCTCCGCTGTGCTCTCACGGCGCATCAAGAAGCAAGGAAAGCCTAAAACCCCAGAAGCCTAGAACGATGAACAGCGCCCCCTATAAACCCCTAAGGGTGGCGGCGCGCCGTTCCGTGCTCCGAGAAAAAGGGGGGCCCCTTCGTTTCAAATCCGTCAGGATCATCATTACGGGCCTCGGCGACTGCTATAAGCGGCTCCATAACGCCAACGGAATTCCACCCACCTGAGCCACGCCGGTCCAAAGCCTCGAAAAACTACTCATCCGAGCCTCCTTGGCTCGGGAGTAGGAGGGGGACAAGTGGAGAGGGGGATTTCCACAGCCCACCACAAAGGCGGCCCAACAAGACCCACAAGGTCCAACCAGGCGAGCCCACCCAAGTGATAGCCCACAGGGCCCACTTAGGGAGAAAAGCCCAATAAATAAAGACTCGAGGAACTAACTCTCCCCGGCGGCCTTCTGGGCTCAGAGGGCCCGAGACAACGGTCAGGTCCCAAGGAAGGTCCGGCCTAAAGCCCTCTCCCCATCCGAGAGAGATAGGCTCCAGCCGACCTATCCGACCCCACCCTCGCCGAGCCATGCCTATCGCTCGGACATGAGCTAGCATCCCCGAGGCTCGGTAAGACCAGTTGATTATCTGCAGGTGCGGCCGTTCAGAGTCCTCCGCCAGCGGGAGAGTCATGGGAGCTACCGGACTCCAAGGGGATAACGTTCCCACGATCAGGCCATGAAAGCCCCCGTTAAAGACGTAACTCCCGCCGGGAACCCCTCAGCTTACGGGACTCCTGAAGGCGACGCACTATTTAAGCAAGGGATACCCTACAGAAGATGGTAAGATGAACGAAGCATTCACACACCCTAAGCTCCTGAGCACAATTCGCTTCACCCTTTGGTGGAGAGGATTCTCGCGCATCAGCTCTCTCCTCCCCCCATTATTGCTTCCACCATAGCTCTACTGACTAAGCCATCGGAGGGTTTTGCCCCAGGGAGATCCCCTGGTCCTCTGATACGTTTCCCTCTCTTGCAGATTCATCTTCTGGTGATCCATAGCCCGCTCAGGACCCCGCGCGAGATCTCGCCTCTTCACTAGCGTTTTCTACTGTCGGTCCGATATTCCGCGTCGGGGCGTGACATGGCCAAACTGAAAGGACTAATCAAGTGGTGGAAGATATGCTCAGGGCTTGTGCTATTGACTTTGGAGGAAGTTGGCAGGATCACGTGCCTTTTGTGGAGTTCTCATACAACAATAGCTACAAAGCTAGCATTCAAATGGCACCGTTTGAAGCTTTATATGGAAGAAGTTGTCATTCCCCTATTTGTTGGAATGAAGTAGGAGAAAAGTAATTTCTCGATCCCGACATTATTAGGGATACTACCGAGAAGATAAAGCTTATTCGGGAAAAACTTCATATGGCCCAAGACAGGCCGAAATCATATGCTGATAATCGAAGGCGCGACCTGGAATTTCAAGCAGGGGATCATGTGTTCCTTAAGGTTTCTCCAGGTCGAGGTATTCAAAGATTTGGAATCAAAGGCAAGCTTACTCCAAGATTCATTGGCCCCTTTGAAATTCTTGAAAGGGTTGGTGAAGTTGCATATCGCATTACTTTGCCCCCTCAACTAGCAGAAGTTCATGATGTGTTTCATGTCTCAATGGTCAAGAAGTATGTTCCTGATCCTTTTCATGTCATCACTTACGATAAATTGGAGATTAAAAAGGATTTGACATATGAGCAAAAGCCAATCAAGATCATTGAACGAGAAGTACGTCAACTACGGAATAAAACTATTCCTATAGTCAAGATCTAGTGGACAAAATTAGGAGAAACATGGGAAATGGAAGAAGCTATGCGTAAAAGATTTCCAGAATTGTTTGAATGTAAGTACACTCTCCATAAATCGATGTGTTGAATTTGGGGATAAATTCTTTTTATGCAGGGGAGGGTGTAACGCCGGAGAATTTTTTAAGAATTTTTTGGATTTAAATATAATTATTAAAGCATTTAATAGGCTATTAATTGAATTATTAATGAATTAAATCTAATTATTTAGGCCCTACACTAATCCAAGAGGGTTATGCCCATATAATAAACCCAATAGGCCCAAGAGATTATTTTTAACCTTGGCCCATGTTCTACAACCTTAAAATAGGAGAAATCATGGAATTAAGGAGATAATTACTCCTTGCAATATAAATAAACGGATAATACATGGGATAACATCAAAAGAGTTTGAACTAAGTTCAAATTCGATGCCCACAACAGAAGACGGTCTATCGTGAAACCGCTAACGGGAATAAACGGCTATCCCAATGACCGCTAACCACTGCAGATTCCGTGAGAGAAGGAAAACGTGAAAAGGTTAGATTTTTTGCTTCCAAATCATCTTGGATTAACTCTATCAGTTAATTAGATAGGTCTAGAAAGATTGTAGATCGAATGGAAAGTCTAATGGGGACTCTAAGTTCGTTCTAATCCTCAAACCCTAGCTAAATCCTAAAAATAGGTCCCAGATTTGACCAGTGCGATCCTTACTTTTGGCACGCATGGAACTAAGATAAGGAGGATGAATTAGTGATAAGTTTCTTCTAGGAATTTATTTATTATAGTTAGAACTAACTACCCTCCAAATTTTGTTCTAGGAGATCAAGCCTACGTAAAGTTAGAGGCTTCCAAAGTTGTTGTTTCTACATTAAGAACTTAGGAATTTGTTCATCCGACCCAAGAAGATCAAGGAATTCGAAGCCCAAAATGAGGTAATAAGATAGAGGTTCTTTAGAACTTTATGTTCCCCTTTATATCCTCTACTTACCCTCGAAATTTCACATCCATAGGTCAAGGGAATCAGGAGATTTAGGGACGTGAAGTTGCTGATTTAGTACAAGAAAGTGCAGAAACTAAGGCTTGATTCTAGTCAGAAATTCGAAGTCTAGGAGCACTATTAAAGGTAGGTTATCTCATGAAAGGCTCAAACTTTATGTCAAGAATAAAAGCCCTCTTGTTTCATTCATTTTCATGCATTGTACTTTGAGAATTTCATATATTACTTAGGACTATGCATCTAGTATGTCCCTCATGCATGAACTAGCCTTAACGAAGTAAAAAAGAATTTTTCTTGTTAGTCACTTAACCCTATGCATATTGTTGGCCTATAATCATTCTAGCATGGCAATGAAAGTTAAAATATGTTGATTTCCAGACATGATATGTCCTAGTTAGCATTTTTGTTTAGTTATCTTTTGAACTCGGATTAATACAGGAAGAAATGGTCTTCCTGTAGACCGCCAGGAACTCTAGCGGTCGCACGATAGACCGCTAGCCACTGTGAAACGGTCGCCCACTAGACCGTTTGGGATTTCTGAATTCTGTATTTAAGTTAACCCGAAACTTAATGCAGAATGGCCATAATTATTGTATGATAAGCCTAGTTAAGTAGGTTTTATCCCTATTTAAGTACTGGTTTCTTATACTTAGTTAAATTCTTGGTTCATTATAATAGATTTCATGTTTTATACACATTGGTATTATTTGAACCTATGTTAATTTCATGACCAAAAATCATGTACTTTTATAATTAATTTAAATATGATTCATGGACTAGTCATGATTTAATCACTGTTTTATCATGATTCTCTATCATCTAAGCGTCATTTTCTTAAGTACATGGCACATATCCCGGTATGTTATCATTAGTTACACTTTTACACATTAGGAACATAATTTTGGACATGATGACCTCTCCTTTGGATATTCCTTCTAATGGACTAGGAAATCTTGTTTCAAGGCCTCCATAAGACTCCGCGTGTGTGGGATTCCCACAAGGACGCCGGGCTAGTTGTACCATTAAAACCCCATTGTCTAGAAAGCACTCTTACCGGTGTTTTATGCATTCTAAAATTTAGCAGCCTTCTGGTTGACTGCCAATGACTGCTAGCGGGTCTACACTTGACTACTAATGGATCCTAAAGGGCCATACATTAGACCGCTAAGACTCCAGATATTCTGTTTTCAAAATATCGAACTGTCTTCATAAACGGTCCTGTACTAGACCGCTAGGAGCAAGAAGCGGCCCAGTAAATGACCGCTAGCTACCTGAGTTTGATTAACCCAGGGTTTGTTTCATGGGTTGATTTCCCTATTTTCTTAGATGGTCCGATTGATTATCTAGAATCTTTCACATTTTTCCAAAGATATCTAAGTAAAATTTGAAAGTTAAGGAATGTACTGTTATGCTGCCGATTTCTTTCCATGGCATAACCTAGTCATTAAATGCATTTATTGAAATTTTTTTTTCTAAATCGAAGCATTCTTATCTTTGGTTACTTTATCATGGAATTGTAGTTGAAATTGTACATTCTTGGCCATATTATTGTTATAAACGTGGAAGTAGCTTGATTTATACTTGAAGATGCAGTTCGAGCACTAATTGTGTTCAAGGGCTCTATGCTAGTCCCATCGACTGATTGTCGGAAATATACTATGTAAATCATGAGGTATGATGCTACTGGCGTCGCATTGCGCTGGGAGTACTTTCTCTATAAATAAGTGAAATATCCATAGTGATCCACATGATCCACATGACTTTCTAGTACATAGTCTTCATGGTTATGAAAAGTACCTTCTTGTTACATTCTTGAAAAGGTCAGATTTACATTCTTGTTATATTCTTGATCAAATTATATTCTTATGTCTCAAGCTTGATCATGTCTTGTTACTTTTGCTTGATTCACATGTTTTATCATATTTACATGATTTAACTTATTCTTTAGAGCTAAAATGCTAATTACTTAAACTTGCCAATCATGTTGATACGAAGATACCTCCTGGGCAAGTGTGCTCATTACCTACTTTCTCAATGTTTCAGGAAGTACAAGTGAGTCGGATTCGGATTACTCAAGTGACGGGTCCGAGAGCAATTAAAGGACATGTGATCGAGAGAAGCCTTAGTTGTCATGTGTCTAGTCAAGTCATGATGTAATTTTTATTTTCTTGAGTCTAGTAGCAAGAGTCAAAGATCGTATGTAATTTGGGATTATTTGTGAAAGAATAAAGTTAAAGGTTTTTGGTAAATTACATTGTGCAATTACTCTTATGCGTGATTGTCTGGCGCTCTGATTATATTGCTTGCTCGAGGCTTACCATGCCAGCTGTTCGCGTTCTCGATTATTTCCGCTGCAAAATCTCAGGGCGTGACAGTGGGAATCCCATGGGGTTTGGGATCCTTGGGGAAAGGCGAAGAAGAAGGATGTGACCGGTATGAGGTGGCCATTCTTGTGGACAAAGGTGATGCACCGGGTGACTCTAAATGCATACGTGCCCTAGGACCAACTTGTAGAGACAAGTTGAGAACTTGCTCTAAATGCAAACCTAGGTTAGTTAGTTATTTACCTAAGTTTAGAGTCGATTGGGCCATTTAATCACCCTTGGACATGCTTGGTCTTTAGTGTAAATGTCAAGGGTATTATGATCTTGTAGAATGTTTGGCTCCTATAAATAGGACCCCACTCCCCCCCATTTGAGAACTAATGAATCAATGAAGCAAAGAAAAAAATAAGCATTTTCCCGAAATCCAATTGGAGTGATTCCTTCTTCCCTTGGAGTGAGAAGCTCCCTCTCTCTCTCTCTTCCCCCCTCTCTCTCCTACGCCACTTTCTCTCTCCCCCCCTCTCTCTCTAGGCCGCCCTCCCCTCTCTCTCCTCCACCTCAGCTCCACATCAGCCACATTTGTCCACCTCACCAGCCACCTCATCTTGCCTCTTCATCTCCCTAGAGAACAATAACTACCCCATTAATCCCACCCATCCTCCTAGGCGCCCCTTGGCATTCCCAATACACCTCTCCATTTTCTCAAGGCACTCTCTCATTTCCCAAGGGAGAATCCCCCACCCCTATACACCCTTTCCCCTCCCCTAGGCCAACATTAATCACCCACCATTGAGCCCCATTCAAACTTGAGAGAGATCTCTCCTTCCCTCTCTCCCTCCCTACCCAAATTTGCAGCTCCCCCTCTCTCCACCTGCTAGACCCCCTTCCAGCCCCCATTCTCCCCCTCCCTTACCTTGGTTCACCCCCTCCCAGACCCCCTTACAGCTAGGGGTTTCCCCCACACCCAGCCACCCCATTTCCCCTCCCATCTGCCCCCATTTCCCATCACCTATCACCACCATGCCCATGCTAGTTTGCAGCCAGTAGTGAAGGTCTTGGTTGCATAGTCTACCCCACCACCACCACGAAGCTCCAGAAGGCAAGCCATATACCAGTGGAAATCTCATCCAAGCAGCTTCGCAGGTGAGGTGGTCCCGCCTCCATCCGAAGTTTGTGCTGTTCTAAGGAGCTGTTCTTGCCAGACTGCGCAACCTGGCTCTGAAAGACAACCTAAGGCCGATTGCAAAAGCTCCCACGACCAGCCCTCTGTGATTCTTGGGGCAAATCTTGTCTGAGGCGAGCTCCTTCCAGTCTTCTTCCAGTTTAAAGAAAGAGGAGACTGTCTGAGCACCGAAGCACTACGTTCTAGTAGTTCTCCCAGACTGGCGCAGATTATCTTCATTGGTACCAGGTCAGACCCCCTGTCACTCTTCTGTCTCCTGCACTCTCCTCTGACCTATTCTCAAAGTCCCGTCAGCTCCTTCTCGAGGAGGACTTTTGCACGGTCGCAACGACACCAGCCCCATCCTCATCAGAGTTCAGAAGAGCCCGGGGCACTCTTTTCTTCAGGCGACTTTGATTCTGGAAGATAGTGCTACACAGGATCAGTCAGGTTTGTAGAAGCTCCCACGATCGTCCCTGTGGGGATCTAGGCATGCTCTTCCCAGGAGGGAGACTTCTACAAGTCCTCTTCCCGTCCCAAGAAGAAGGATGTTGTTTGAGCACCGGAACGCCACGTTCCGGTCATCCTCCCCAGCCTGCGTCAAAGACCCTCGCCAGTTCCAAGCTAGACTTGTCCTGCTGTTCTGTTTGCCACCCTCTACTCCGACCTCTTTTCGGAGCTCCGACTGTTCCTACTAAAAGAGGACTCTCCCGTGAGTTCATCATCACAGGTCCCACATCAATTCGAAGCTCCAGCTAAGAGTACGACCCCCGACAAAGAGCTCTATGGTCGGCCAGAATTGTCACTTGCGCAGCTCCACGAGATTCGGCGGCTTGACTTCGTCTGAGCATGGAATACGGCAATTCTTCTTTCTGGTGATTCTCAATTCCATCAGATTTCCAGTGACGCCAACCCCACCTCCGTCAGGCATCCTAGCAGAGAGTTCTACCTCCAACAAGGCGCTGGTTGTAGTAGCCAGGGCAGTGACTCAGTCGGCGCAGGTCGTGTACCGATCTCCTTCGGCCACACCGATTCCCCTCCCCCACCTGGCTGGCTGACCGCCCCTCCCTGTGTGGAGGTAGTTTTGAGTGTAATCTAAATTAACCCCCACCCGAGATCCCCCCCTCCTGCGAGAGGCGTAGTGGTGTACTTTTCTAAATTTTCAGGTTAGAGCTACATCGGTGTAGCGTGCGGGGTATACCCATGCTTCCCCGGTCGCCTTGTCTCCGGTCGGGATTGGTGTTTTCACGCCGATCAGGTGAGCACTCGGTCACACCCCTGCTGGTCTTTCCTTTGCATAACTTAGTATCGCTTTTAATTGCCCGTCAGACGGTGAGGCGAGTGCCCGGTCCTAAATTTTCATCAAATCGAGAGCCCACCGCGGAGCAAGTTGTGAGAGAGACCCTACAACCCACGCCGTTGGCGTACTGGTCGCCCGCGAAGTTGGGCATCCCAGATCCTTGGGGGTAAATCCCAAGCTAGGCACATCCCCGAAGCATCAAGGTCCCGCCCTGACCCTCTCCACCATCGCCGAGTTGCCTACGGGCACTGGTGTGCGCTACGCGAGAGAGTTCAACAGAGTGGGTTCACCGATTCGTTGCTTACTTGTGAGACTAGGTCCGAGGAGCGTCGGGTCATTCCCATTGCATCCCTAGACCGTGTCACATCAACCAGGGGTACTCTTGTCCTCGTGGATGGGGTTTGTTTGGTATGACTGAGTCAATACCGGCTTGTTGGGCTCGACTTGCCATTTGGCATTACCGGGCTTGGAGAGATAAGTTGCGGGATCCCTGGTCTTCCATCAGGTATCTTCGTGCTGATTGGAATCGACGTCGAGCACTGACTTTTTATTTTGTATTTGTGTCCTTTAGTTTATTTTTATGTCCTTGGGAAAGTATGCTCACAATTGTGAGGCATTATAAGCCAATGTGTCATTACCTAGGATTCTTTGGGTTTTTGTGCAAAAGTCTAGTAGGATCAGCAAGGTGTCTCCATCTCCTTTCCTATTGGTCCACCTAAGTCTTAGGGCCCATGTGGGGTCAATCAAAGGTCCAAGGTGGGCTTCTAGATGGCTTGACCATTCATGGGGATAATTGGATTAAAAAGTCCAATATTCCAACCCTTAAAGTCCAAGATGCTTCCCCCTTATAATATAGTTTATCCCATGTTGTATTTTTATTTTTTATTTGTCATTTGACCACATGGGGAAGAAAATCCCCTCTCTCCCATGAAATTCCCAGCCCCCACCCCTTGCCATTCTCTATATAAGCCTATGTATAGTGTCATTAGAGATATTAATAAAGAAAATTTGTAAAATTGGCTTGAGCCATTGAAGGGTGTGCCCTTGTTCCTCTTTCCCTCCCCCTCTTGCAGATGGATTTCTACTGAATCTTGGGTATGAAGCCCTTCTATCTTCTCCTTAGCCCCTCTGAATTCTTTTCTGCCGCCGCCATCACAGCCATCGCACCGCCGTCGCGTCGTCGCCACCGTCATCGGAGTTCTATCACCATCAAGATAGAACCTCACCTCCGGATTTTTATTTTTTCTTCTTGTTGTCTGATCGAGCCCTAATTTTTAGAGTTTGTTCTGTCCAGCTCCCTTAACCTCCCGTTCAAATTTCGTGTCATTTGGAAGTCATTAGATATTTTTACCATATTTTTGTTTGTCATCTCAATAATCTGCCCTTTTGCAGATCTACGGGACAGAGTCACCTTGTCGCATTTTCCCCACCCCCTTGCAAATTTTCAGAAAATCCCAAAACATTACTCAGTGTTCCACACATATATCCCCTTCCACCATAATTTTCGTGGAGTCTAGAAAAATCATTTTCTCTTCGGTCAAAGGTCAATCTTAGGAAAAACTTAGTCTGCCCTGTGTGTCTGTCAGGCTAGGTCAGAAAATAAAACAGTGTTACAGTCATATTCATTTTCAATCCGTTTGATGGATGGAGCTTTCAAAATTATATATTGTAGATCTATGAGTGCTCTTCCCAACGGTACCAGCCACGCCTCGATCGGCCTCTGGATCTGAGCGTCGTAATTCGTGTCGCTGAGGCCTGCAGATATGTTCTCTGTACAGGTCCGAAATTGTAGTCCAGAAGATATTCAGAAATAAATATCAAAAATCAACTTCAGGAGCCGCCCCTTCAGGGAGTCATTCAGGGACGTCCTGCCATCATCCCAGCCAAGCGGCGCCTCCGGAAGATCTCAAGAAGGCGACGTTCGTTTTGAAACCGTTGCTTGCTGTCCAATGAGTCACCAACCGAGTTGGAGCAGCACCGAGTTGGAATAGTGTCGAGTCGGACCAGGAGGCCGAGTTCGTGCCGTACGCACCTCCAGATTGCTTCCCGTCAACCCAGGGTCGGTCCTCCCGGGCCCCACTTGTAGCACTTTACCTCCCTGCGTGGAGTGGGCATTAAAATTCACTGTTGTAATTAACTTTTACCGTTGTACCGGGAGTTACCGTACTTGGTCGGGAACGTCTTCCCCACGCCCGGAGCGTGGAGGTACACTCGCCAACCTCCTCGTAGGCATTGCTTTATTCGTATATTTTTGTATATGCCGCTGCATGAGTGATAGGTTATCTAGCTTGCTATACTTTTATTCACCGCTGCGAGAGAGTGAGCGTAACCCATCCCGTGACTCGACCCGAGTTAACGCGGGAAGGCCGATACCCGAGACTCACTGCCGGTTTCTCAACCGCGCACGGTCCCACGTCTTCCCTCGCTAGGGATGATCGCGAGCTAGAGTCCCAAGTCGCGTGTCCGTCCCGCATCAATTTGGTATCAGAGCGCCAGTTGAGTCTAGGGTAGTCATTTGCAAAACTCCAAAAAAAAAGAGTCGTTTAAATCGAGTCTAAGGCTAAGTCGGTCTAAATGTGACATTTGCATACCATTAATCGGTATATCAAAAGGTGTTGTCCGAAGTTAGGCTACGCCTATCGGGAAGGCCGCACACTTGCGCGAGTGATCTTCAGATCGATTAACTCTGCCACGTACCGAGTCTTGGTTTAAGTCTAGGGTCCTTAGTGTGCATTAGTTAGTGCATTACAACCTTGCATTAGTTAGGGTCATGTCTAGTGTCTTGTCTCCAACTGTTGGCATGCCCATTCACTAGCGTCCCCGTGTCCCATGGATGACCAAGAGGCCGCATCTTCTGCATGGTGGCGATACTATCTAAAATGGAAGGACCACCCGGACCACCCCAAAAGGCCCGTAGCCCGGGACTTCTATGGCTCTGAAAACCCGAGTGACTACCTAGAGTGGGAAGCCGTTATGGACGACTACTTTGAGTGTTACCTTATGTCTGGTCCCGCGCAAGTCGACTTTGCCAAAAGGCGACTCTTTTATGAAGCCACCGAAACATGGAGGGACATCAAGTACTTCCAGGAAGATAGGAGGTTAAGGCACATCGAGTCATGGTGGGATATGAAGAGAACGCTTAGAAGGGTCTACCTTCCCCGCCCACCTAACTCCAACCACGGGGGCCATACCACTAGCCAATCCCACCAACTCACCCACAATCAAGTGGGCCATACTTCCAACCAACCCCGCCCCTTCACGTCCATCCAAGTCCACCAAAGCAACCGCAATCAAGTGGTCCTCCCTGTCGCCTCCAACCAACCACCCCTTGGCACCTCCTTCCAATCCCAACCAATCACCTCCAACCAAGTGGAAGCCCTACTTATAGTCGAGTCTAGGTCCGCATCCGGGCCGAGAGATGAGGAGCGAGTCCACCCCGAGGCCCCTACTCCAACCCGCACCTTAGATGAAATCAAGAAAATGCTTTCAGATTGGTTGGAAAGGATAGAAAGGACACATGCTCCTTCACCACCCGTGAGTGCTCCATTGCCACTTTCTACTTCCGAACTTTTTTCGGAACCATTTTATTTGGAGCCACCCAAGCCCGAGCCACCCATGTTTCTAACGGGTACGCTTTTCATCGCCGAGCCGCTTCTTAGTTGGCTCAAGGATGGCTTGGTCCCACTTCCTAACCCATCCATGGACCCCATCTTACCTCTAGTGCCCGTCAACTCCTACCATACAACATTCCAGTCTAGTCACCATGTTGATACCTTGGATGACCTTGTTATGGGATTAGACTCGCAATGGCAGTTGACGCACTCCTTGGCTCGAAGCTTCGACCAACCCACTAGTCTTAGCTTCACCCATCCGGCCTTAGGGACCATTACCTCCGTGTGCACCGTGGGCTATGTCACCACGGAGATTCTCTTATTCCTCCCTATGTCGATCGAGCCCGACTTCATACTCTTTTGCCCGAGGGAGGAATCTTATTTCCTACATATGATCACCGTCCCATCTACCACAATGTATGAAGGTGACCATACACACCTTCAAGACTTCCATACATGGGACCGTGACTTGTGGGAACCCACCACAAGGGGTCATACCTTCTTTGATCCCTTTGACCCATTCCCTAGTGGGCCCCTTGACCCTCCATATATACTTCATTTCTTCGAGGGAGTCCACTACCACACCCCTACCCCACGGGCCGAGTCATCTCTAGCCACCAAGCCCAATCTCGATACACCCACACCCGGCTCTCCTAGCCCTCTCAAGTCTCCCAAATCCAAAGGGCCGTTCATGCATGACTGGGTCATACTTGCGCGTCTAGGTGTTTCCCATACCACCAACCTTCGGGTACATAAGATGCATGCATGGCACATATTTGGATGTCCTGGTCCGCCGTCACCCATGTACGGGTCGGACTAACATTAGGTTTGTTTAGGGTCCTTGTGAGTCTTTGTTTCGTTTGTTTGTCGAGTGCATTGTGTGTCTGTGCATACGTTGAGTCGAGTTGGTTTTGTACGCTCGTGTTGTTAGTCCCTTTCGAGTATGAGACTTGTCAGACTATTGGGATCGGTTCTACTCCACATATCGGATCTAGTCACATAAGGGACCCGCGGTGATTCCTAGTGAGTTTTTGAGCCGCCTTCCCTCCTTTGAGAGTGACCCCACCCCGGAGTGTCCACCTCTGGCCTCATTCCCATGGCAGCGTGCGCATATCGAATCTATACGGGATGAGCAGGTGTCGATTGCTTGGAGTGGAGCGTTCTCCGCGCTTCCAAGTTCGGTGACAGATCCGCCGGAGCTACTCGAGCAGCCGTATCTCTGCCTCGACGGGGTCGAGTTCTTCCCACCCGGGGAGAGTTGATGGGAATCGACGTCGAGCACTGACTTTTTATTTTGAATTTATGTTCTTTAGTTTATTTTTATATCCTTGGGAAAGTATGTTCACAATTGTAAGGCTTTATAAGCCAATGTATCATTCTCTAGGATTCATTGGGTTTTTGTGCAAAAGTCTAGTAGGACCAGCAAGGGGCCCCCATCTCCTTTCCTATTTGTCCACCTAAGTCTTAGGGCCCATGTGGGGTCAGTCAAAGGTCCAAGGTGGGCTTCTAGATGGCTTGACCATTCAAGGGGACAATTGGATTAAAAAGTCCAATATTCCAACCCTTAAAGTCCAAGATGCTTCCCCCTTATAATATAGTTTATCCCATGTTGTATTTTTTATTTTTTATTTTGTCATTTGACACATGGAGAAGAAAATCCCCTCTCTCCCACGAAATTCCCAGCCCCCCACCCCTTGCCATTCTCTATATAGGCCTATGTATAGTGTCATTAGAGATATTAATGAAGAAAATTTATGAAATTGGCTTGAGCCATTGAAGGGCGTGCCCTTGTTCCTCTCTCCCTCCCCCTCTTGCAGATAGATTTCTGCTGAATCTTTGGTATGAAGGCCTTCTATCTTCTCCTTAGCCCCTTTGAATTTCTTTTCTGCCGCCGCCGTCGCAACCATCGCACTGCCATCGCGCCGTCGCCATTGTCATCGGAGTTCTGTCTCCATCAAGATAGAACCTCACCTGTGGATTTTTATCTTTTCTTATTGTTGTCTGATCGAGCCCTAATTTTTAGAGTTCGTTCTGTGCATCTCCCTTAATCTCCAGTTTAAATTTCGTGTCATTTGGAAGTCATTAGGTATTTTCCCCATATTTTTGTTTGTCCTCTCAGTAATCTGCCTTTTTGCAGATCTATGGGACAGAGTCACCTTGTCGCATTTTCCCCACCCCCTTAAATTTTTTCCAAAAATCCCAAAAAATTACTCAGTGTTCCACAGATATATCCCCTTCCACCATAATTTTCGTGGAGTCTAGAAAAATCATTTTATTTTCGGTCAAAGGTCAGTCTCAGGAAAAACTTAGTCTGCCCTATGTGTCTACCAGTCCAGATCAGAAAATAAAATAGTGTTACAGTCATATTCATTTTCAATACGTTCAGTGGATGAAGCTGTCAAAATTATATATTGTAGATCTATGAGTGCTCTTTCCAAGGGTACTAGCCACGCCTCGATCGGCCTCCGGAACTGAGCGTCGTAATTCGTGTCGCCAAGGCCTGCAGATCTGTTCCCTGTACAGGTCCGAAATTACAGTCCAGAAGATATTCAGAAATAAATATCAAAAATCAACTTCAGGAGCCGCCCCTTCAGGGAGTCATTCAGGGACGTCCTGCCATCGTCCCAGCCAAGCGGCACCTCCGGAAGATCTCATGAAGGCGACGTTCCTTTGGAAACCGTTGCTTGCTGTCAGTGAGTTAGCAACCGAGTTGGCACAGCACCGAGTTGGAATAGTGCGAGTCGGACCAGCAGGCCGAGTTCGTGCCGTACGCACCTCCAGATTGCTGCTCGTCAACCTAGGGTCGGTCCTCTTGAGCCCCACTTGTAGCCCTTTACCTCCCTGCGTGAAGTGGGCAATAAAATTCACTATTGTAATTAACTTTTACTGTTGTACCGGGAGTTACCGTACTTGGCTGGGAACGTCTTCCCCACACCTGGAGCGTGGACGTACACTCGCCAACCTCCTCGTAGGCATTGCTTTACTTGTATATTTTTGTATATGCTGCTGCATGAGTGATAGGTTATCTAGCTTGCTATACTTTTATTGACCGCTACGAGAAAGTGAGCGTAACCCGTCCCGTGACTCGACCCGAGTTAACGCGGGAAGGCTGATACCCGAGACTCACTGCCGGTTTCTCAACCACGCACGGTCCCACGTCTTCCCTCGCTAGGGACGATCGCGAGCTAGAGTCCCGGGACGATCGCGAGCTAGAGTCCCAGGTCGCGTGTCCGTCCCGCATCACGTGCTTTAACAGTTTGAGTGAACTTTCTTTGTTGATTTTCTTCGGCTCTCGTGCATCGGTAGGCCGCATCCTTTCATCGTTCGGGCACAATTGCCATCCAGTTATATTTCGGGTGCCAACAAATGGCCCCCAGCCGTGGGTGCCGTCAGTGAGGAACAAGCGACGTGGGGCCCGTGGATGCACCTTAGCTGATTGTATTTTCCATTTTGACTAGCCTAGACCATTGGCCCAATGTGGCCTTGGTGCCATTAAAATGACGTAGCCTTTGCCATTGAAACGGTGTGGCCTAAGGGGCTGAGAGGGCATTGTCTTTGCGCTAAAATGGCGTGGGGCCAAGAGGCCTCGATCCGGCGTGGAATTAGCAGCCGTAAAATGGCACGGAGGTGATAAGCCATAAAAGGGAGTGCGCTTGGTGGTACGACCGTAAAACAGCGTGGGGAGGAGTAAAACAGTGCACCTTTCCTGGCTCCATTTTACGCTCTCACTGCATCTTCTTAACCCTCATCTCTTTTCTCATTTTTTACATGCTAACCCTATTTTCATCTCGACGGCCACTGCATCCTCCCTAGCTTCGACCTCCTTCGACGACAGCGGCGGTTGTCTTCTACAGGCTTTGGCTAACACAAGGGCGTCGGTAGGCCTCTCGTTCTTTTCCTTGGCCCTCCCCCCGACGGTAGCGGCGGTGAGGATCTTCTTCACGGGGGCGGTGGCGGTGAGGCTCTAGGCCCTCACCCCTTCTTCTTCGGCTCTGGCGACCAGGCGGTGTGATTGTGGTGCTTTGACAGAGGTAGAGTGGCTGTAGGGAGGCCTCCTTCCCTCCTCTCTTAGTGACGACTTATGCAGGAGTGGCGACGGGGACTGTGCGTTCTAATAGAAGAAACTTGATCCCCCAAGGGGGAAGCGGAAGCTCGCTCAAGGGCAAAAGTCCTTTCTTGGTCACGTGGTGCTTCTAGCAGGATAGCCTTCGAAGCATGACCCCTAGGTGACCATTCAGCCTCGGTGTGCTACCCACGGCCTAGTTTAAGTACCGTCTCAGCATTGTGCGTGGACATGTTCCCGCTTTTCTTCTGGCATGCTCCCCAGCTAGGGGAGACTCTACCGAAATTTTATTAGAATTTTGTTCAAGAAGTCGTCTTCTAATTATATCTTTTGCTTCTTTTCTTTTGGGTGCAGACATCATGGCATCTGGCTCTTCTTCTTCTGCTCGTGCCATTGTAACATGGGGAAATGTTTACTCCCTGGATCGGGGCACTAATCGGCTAGCTATAGTTGCCGAATCTTCTGACTCTGACACCGACACAGTCGATAGCGGTTGTCTTTTGATTACGGGGAGAGTCACTTTCAGCTATGAATGCCGTGGAGACGACAGGGTGGATCATCCAAAGGACAAGCATCTAATCTCTTTCATACAACGCTTCAATCTTCATGGAAAGAGGGACCTCTTCCTTGCTCGAAAAGTGAAATAGGCACTCCTTGCTGAGCGGGACAACCTGACAAGCTTTGTTATGTGGGGCAAGCCAATGTACCTTCCCGGAGAGCCCCAAAAGTGGGGTGATGTACTCGGATTACAGGAGCTGACTCCATAGGATGGATTCCTGACCAGGGAGCTTGAGTTTATCCCAACTAGATGGGATGAGTCGGCAGGTCATGTGAACTGAGAGAAGCCATCCTTCGGATTATTCTTAGCCCCACTGAAGTGGGGGTATAGAGAGGAGCCATTTTTTTTGGATTGTTTAGTCGTGCGCTTTAAGCATCAAATTACAGTGGGCTAGTTTGCTGACATGAAGGCTGCCGATGCTCATGCTTTCAGGGCGGGAGCCGTAGAATTCACCGACTATGTTATGCAGAACTACGCCTTGATCATAGTTAATGCCAGAGTGTACCATAGTGTATATGCCTCAAGATATCATTACCCGATCTATAAAGGGCGGTGCTGTGGGATGATTGAAGTGTTGGTTCCTAGGGGTACAACCGGATCTAGAAGGGAGGGTTGAATAGATCCTTTCACAAACTTTGGCCCGATTAAAATCTTAGCTGATTAAAATGACAATCACTGTAATATAATTCTAATAGAGCAGTTGACATAATGCACAGCGGATCTAATGGCAATAGCTTGAAATAGAACGGCAGAAGATAGTGCACAGACTGCTGAGGTCGACACTCCCAAGTGGTGAGGTCGACACTCCTTCAACGGATCACAACTATGTAGATTGCTGAGGTCGACACTGCTATGTAGTGAGGTCGACACCCCTTCAGTGACAATTAAGAACTAAGTGAGATCTATTGCATTGGACAATAGGGATCACAATACACATCAACTAAGTATGAACTGACTAGCCGTGTGTGTGTGCTTTTGTGATCAACCAGAATCTCATATATTGAGATTGGCTGCTCATCGAACCTCTAGTGTGTGTGTGTGTGAGCAATATGTTAATGTGTGTGATGGAAAACAATTGAGATTGCATACGTTGAAGCTAGCACACGAACCTGAGAATGGGGATAGAGAATATGGAGCAATCACACAAGATGCACAACCCACTACACAGGGATTTTTAAGGTGATTCGGTCTGCAAGCCCATAGACCTACTTTCACGCCTGAGCAAACCCGGTGAGACTTCACCACACGTTGCAAGGTAGCACCACACGGGGACGACGCCCCTGTTACATATACGAACAAGGAAAAGGGGAAAAAAGAAAGTAGACTGCAATTGCAGTGGAAAAACTTGAACAAGAAAAGAAACACCTGCTAAAGCTTCAGATATAGATCTGGAAGCTGGTGGCTGTAGCTTCAAATTCATATCCGAAGATCTTTCTCTTCAAGCTCGGATATCTACAGGGCTGCTCTTCTCTTAAGGCTGATCTCACTTCTTTTTCTTCACTCTTACAGCACTGGACTGAGTAGGCCTTAGTGTTGGGCTACTCTCACTCCTTTTTCTTTCTCACCGAATTTCTTCTTGACTGCTCAAGGGCGTGGCTCTCTTCTAAGGCAGCAATAGCTTTTTGATGTAGAAGCTTCATGTATATATAGAAGGGCCAGTAGATATTTCCCTCCAAGGGAACTGCATCTGATTGGTTGAAAAATAAAGGATTTGTTTGACCACAGACCTCCTTTTGATTGGTCCGAAATCTGATAGTAGGATCATGAAAAGAAATAACCAGACTTGAATCTGATTGGCCCAATAGGAAAATAAATTTCCCTCCAAAAATCTATATTTGATTGAGAGGAAATGATGGTCTTGGAGAGAGGGCTTCTTCCAGATCTATTTTCTCATTGGCCTAGGGCAGACAAGATAAATCTCTATCCTAGATGCTTTCCTTAGACTGAAACCTCTTTGGTTGTGACCAAAAAGTGTAGTACATGAAGAACTGACCTTTCCAAAATATGTAGACAACCAAAAGTGTTCTCCCATAAAGTTGTACTATAGCCTCATGATGGAGAGGACAGTCCACTATCCTAGGAACCTTTCCAAGCCTTAAAAAATGTGTTTTTGGATGTTTGCGGTTGCTATATTTTGTTCTTAGATACCTTTTTCAAACAACTATGAAATTGACAGAAATAGCCTGAAACGGCTTCTGGTGCGTCAACGGGGTGAAGAGGTGAGTGGCATCCTTAGTGAAGACCGTTGACAATGACTTCTGAAAACCCCATTGCGTCGATGCCCTAAGAAGGTAGGGTCGACACATCGTTTGTGAAGGTGCGTTTACACGCTTTCTAGAAGCGCCAATGTGTTGACGCCCTGAAAACATGGCGTTAACACAGTTCGTGATATGGCCAGTCAGACTGTTGTTGGAGCTGACCCTATGTTGACACAGCTTATGGTTGCGTTGACGCATCCATGAAGGGAGCTTCTAGAGATTGGTCAGCTGTTGGAGGTGCATTGACGCACTTGGACCGCTAGGTCGACGCAGACATCTGTAACTTGCAGTTTTCAGCTAAATTTCAGCAATTAATGGACTCTTGAAAATTTAAGCTTCTTCTTCCAACCCTTTGTCCAAGGCTATTCCATCAAATACATAGCTCCTTATCCTTGAAGTTTTTCCCAATCATTTTCAGCTTCATATCAATATCAGATACACTTGCAAGGCTCCTAAATGCATTGCCCTATCTGCTACTATTTTAAGCTTGAGCTTGCTGATCTTTGATGTTGCTTGCTATGTGCTTCCCAAGCCAACTAGGCTGGGTGCCATGATCTTTCAATATCACTCTGTAATCTCCCTTTAATCATGAGATGTTTACACAAGAGAGTTATTTCATGATGAACAGAGACATTATCATGCACATTAAAGCATAGTTGAATCATTCTAATAGTAATATAATGAATCATACTTAGACATCATCAAAACATCATTTATCCAACATTCTCCCCCTTTTTGATGATGGCAACTATGCCTCATTAAGAGTCACCTAAACAATGGAATCATGAAGCAGACGATGACTCAACAAACCTTCTCCCCCTTTGCCATCAGTAAAGAGGGCTTAAATTAAAGCCAATATCAAAGTCAGAATATAAGCACATGGTATCGCATGAGATCAAGAGATTAGAAATGAATTCTATTCAGCAAACCATATCAAGGGTAGCCAAAAGCAGGAGCAGATTATTGGGTCCGTTGGTATTGTAGGGTCCCTTGGCTTGGCCGAAACAGTTCACACAAGGTGGCATTGGATGCCATCGAGTCACAGCAAAGCAACACAGACCGAATCATGAGAGACATATATATGCAAGATATTGGAACATAGTGGGAAGATGCAATCAGAGAGCAATGGGACATCCACAGAACTGATTTAGTTTTTAGGATATTTATATTTTTAGCTTTTCTGATTTTCATATTTTTAATGTTTTCTATGCAATGAATGGAGGAAAAAATGCAAACCATCCAAATACATGAGGAACAGAAACCAATTACATAGAGAGTTGATACCAATTGTTAGGAGCATGGATCAACAAGAAATCTGGACACAAGGATCAGATTCAAGACATTTTAGGATGGGAGATCTTCAGTCTGAAGCCAAGTTCATAAATACAGAGTTACAGATTTTTCAAAATCTTCAGTTATAGAACTCCAATGATAAAGCCCTTATATACAGATTGGTTTAAAACTGATGAAATCTGAGTTTCTGAACAATATGCATTTGAAAATATCTGCATTCAAAATTAATAGAAATGAACCAAAAATATATATAGAGACTAGGTTAACCTCCTCTCACCCTACTCATTCAATTCCATTAGCTCCTTTGAGAGTAACTACAAAAAGTATTGAGGTTAGACACGTAGACGTTTCTGATTTTATCCATGGGCACTACAGATACAGATTTTTCTTTTGAAAGCATTGTTGGATATCAACTAGTATTATTTTTATGAACAATCAAGTGTAGCATGCACCTTTTGACGTGAGAGTGCACGTTGATTAGACATCAGCACCCCCAGTTACTCAGTGTAGCTCACAATTCTGCCTCACGTAGAACAGAGGTCGCATGGCGCTTCATGACGTTGTCCTCTCCACTTCATTAGTGAAGGGACTCGGTTTCTCAATAAATCCATTGCCATTGCTCTGCCTTAGAGCACTGAACTCAGCACACACCTTTTTACATAAGGATATACGTTTATCAGATGCCAATATCCCCAGTTACTCAACATGTATGATGTTCATTGCTTTCATTGTAGCCCTTTTCTAAATCTTCATATTTGACAAATGTTTAAAAATAATACTAGAACGAAGTTTCTCAATCAAGGATGCCTTTGTACTAAGATAAACTTTCAGATTTAAGAAGGCATAACATGTCAAAACATGATAGGCTGGTTTAGGTCCATTAAGTCTAAATATAGGCACTTTCAAGACCATTAATCTTTAAAGCTCAAGAACTCATTAAATTTAAACCAATAGCTTTCATGTTCAGGGAAATCATGGTACTCCATAAAAGAAAATTCTCCTTTATAATTTACTCTGATAAATGAACACAGTAATAGTTAAAAAAAATTTCACAAGAATTTCAGAGGTTCAAACACTTGAAGACATATGGCAGATTGATAGATCTAGGTTTCAACAGGAATGCTCCACCTTAAAGAGTGGCTTACAGGAGGGTTGTTAGGTGGAGCAGAGGAAATGATGCTCATAAGTTGAGAGTGATCATTGTTCAATTCTGAAGGTGGTAATTGAAGGAGGTGAACAAGATCTTCAAGTGAACTGATGCGTCGACACAGGTTTATCAAGGAGTCGACGCAGAAGGCTCAGACAGAAGACTTGTTTCTGGAAGAATCAACTGCAGGGTCGACGCTACAAGCTCTATGCGTCGACGTAGTCTGCCAGACAGCACACAGAGTTTTCAAAGTTGATATATTCACACAAGGTTAGGTCGACCTGAGTATTTCTTGGGTCGACCTGATCATGCAGACAAGGAGCATTAGCAGAATTGTAGCAAGCATATACATTTTAAATTGACCAAACATGAATCATGACAGATTCTTTAGCAAACAAGTCCAGTAAATCCAACATTTAGACATGCTTTTCATTTGGCTTGAGATTCAGACTGCTCCTCAATGGACTCATTATTCATGAAGCACACCAAGGAAATGTACAAATGCAATTGAGAGCAGTTTATCAAAGCAAGGCAAGGTCCCCCTGAGAATGTGCAGTCAAAACATATGTCAACAAGATATGCAACAGTTGACTTTTATATGGACTCCCCATCAACTTGTGCATGGGCTGAGAATGGAGTATGTAGCAATTGATATGCATTGTTGTGTCCCTTTAACATGATATGCATTGGAATGCATGAGACCACAAGATGATGCAAGCACAGATTGTTTGAAATGCATTCTGAACTAAGGTGCCAACTTATAGACTCCCCCTTTGTCCAAGGCTAATGGGGATCAAGACAATTAAACAATGTGTTGTATGTCCATAAGAATGATGAGTTGAAATATATGTGCAGCCATGGCAGACATCATCAAAACAGTAATCAAGGATGCTAAACAGGAAACTCACATGGCTGCTAACTTGGAAGAGGCAATGAGCAACTCATTTAACATATCAATTCCATCAACATGACAGATTTCTTATGAAAGGAACAACTGAAATATCTGATTTCTGGTACAAGGCGGAGGTATTGATCCGAAGACCAAACTCACGCATAGTGAGAGTTCCAGACAAACTTAATTTATCTTTTTGTACATCACCATTCGATATACCAGAACTCAGATTAATTGTTAAGCATGTAATCCAACTTAGATGTTCATCTAAAATCATGGAGGATGTTTCAGCAATTCAGGGACACAGTTTCAGCTTACATGATTTATTGAAAATAAGACAGACCTATAATGCAATAACTACAAGGCAAGCCTATCATGCAAAATTAAAATAAGTTGAAAATTTTATTCACAAACCTATGCCTTGAGCTTATATTTACCTGATCATCCTTTGTTCAGCTCCAAGGCATTCCCGCATTTAAAATTCTCAGTTGAAATTTTTAAGTACCCAAGTTTTCTTGGGTCCTTGATAGTTAGCAGCATTTTTAACTAGATTGCTCTTCTTTATCAAGACGGTCAAATCAGCTTTCCTCATTGTGTGACAGTCATTTTCATCATGTCCTACCATCCCACAGTAAGGGCAACATGTAACGCCCGGTAATTTTGGAATAGGAATAAAATATATACATAAGTATATAATGTTTAATGATTAAAGTTTATTCAAATAAATACTTGGTCAAGTGATATTCCTAAGGGGTTGCTCAGATCGAACCTGCCTCTGATACCTAGGACTAGGACTAATAAAAGTTAAAGAACTTATGAGCAATAAAATCTCTAAATGGAAGATTACTAAGATCTCAATGTATGTGCGAAGTAGCCACACCAAATCAATGAGGTATAGAACCTTAGAGGGAAAAATTATGATAGTCTTAAGAACCTTATTTATGCATATACGGAAATACATGCAAATTATTAAAAGATATAAGTCGTATGTGTAAGGTTTTAACAAATAAGCAAATAAGACTTCCAAACAAAGTAAACTTGTGTAAAAAGGACCAAATAGAAATAACTAGTTATAAATAAAATTATTAGGCCTTGATAAAGGATTAACAATTAACCTTAAAAACATTTAAGTTAATGCTAAGCTCCATTGGCCCAAACTCAACCCAAGCAATTAATGGGCTTTTTAACACGTTTTATTATCTTCTTCCATATAGGTAAAATATATATATATATATATATATATATATATATATATATATATATATATATATATATATATACATAAGTACATAACATAAACCAGTAAATATGTATATATATATATACCTAGAAATAGAAGGAAAGTATATATTATATACGAATGAATAAATAATAGAGTGAAATGGAAATAACGCCTCTAGTACAGGCGCTACCTAATAAGCGCCCTGACAGAAGGCGCTACTTAAAGCATACACGCCCTCAGGGAAGGCGCGAATTAAAGAAAGGACGCCCAAATATCAAGGCGTCAATTCTCAAACGGCTAAAATAAATATAAATGGCAAGTTAACGTAACGCCCTACACATGGGCGCGTTTTATAAGAAACGACGCTGGACAAGGCGTCAATTTAAATTCGACGCCCTGACCTAGGTCGTTAATTCAATTCGTCTTCCGTTCGACCCAGGGACTTATCCAGGGTAAGTGATAACTATGGGAAAGAGTTCGAATGTAGTAATAACTCTAAATCGGAAGTGTTACTTCTATTAAAACACTAACTCTATTAGGTTCACCTAAATCCTATAAATACCCCCTAAATCAAGCTCGATCGCTATTTTTGCGATTCAATTCTTCAAAGGTACGTGAAGAACATCATGTTCTTCTCATCTCTTCCTCTGTTTTTTTTTAATTTACGAAGGTTACTAACTATCCTTCATATTCTATAGGAAACTCTGCAGCTGCTGTCAAAGAACATGTAATGTTCTTCCATCTTCTTCTTAACTTCGGTTATGGTTATGAAGATTAGTAAACATCTTCATCTTCCTTCTTTTCCTCTTCCTCTATAGGGTGACTGTGGTGTGAGGATTCTTGGAGAACGAAGTTCTTCTTCCTGTCCGATCTGCAAACCATCTCCTCACCGTTCAAGGTAGGTTTTCTCAAGCAACGTAGCCCAAACAAGTGATTTAATATATATACCAGCATTACATGCATGTAGTATAGTTTTCTGCTGGTTTTAATATGTTTTCTGTAATATTTTTTGAAAGAGACGCCCGTGTCTAGGGCGCTACTTTTAGAAACGACCTGCACTAGGTCGTCAATTTAAGATTTGATGCCCTGCCCTATAGGCGTTAATTTCATGAAAATCGCATGTAATTAATAATTGATCCTGTTTAAAATTTAATAAATATGAAATATCGATTCTAATATCTTGCATGACTCTACCTGTGAATTCCTGCTAATTTTCCTATCATGACCATGTCTCCTGTCTCTTGGAATTTTATTTCCTGAAATATTGTAAATTCCTTGAATTCACGACCTGGACTAGGCCGTCTCTCACAGTGATAACGCCCCTGTGTAGGGCGTGATTTTAAAAATTTACGACCCTTCCTAGGGCGCGTTCGTGTTAAACTACAGAAATTGATATGTTGCAAAAATGAAAATTAAGAAATAGACGACCACTGTATATGTCGTCAAATTTATATAAAACGCCCCTATCCAGGGCGTGTTTTTGATAAAACACAGAATTATGGAAATTTCTGCAAAATTGGAAATGCATGTAAACGCCCTTATTTAAGGCGTTATTTACTTAAGTAGTGACTTAATCAAAGTCGTTATTTTTTGTAAAAATGTTTTTGCCTGTTACTCCTAACCGAGGGTTTTCATTATATTTATATATATGTATATCGGCACTATATCTCCACTCCGTGAGTATAGTCCCACGTTTTCATGTTCTTCTATCGATCACCCTCAACTCTCATTGACATACAAGCTCTCTATTGGACATTCCGTTCCTTTGGACTAGCGAGTTAGTCATAGAGACCTCCGTAAGACTCCTCGTAGCCTTGGATTCCCTCAAGGCCGACTGAGCTGGTTGTACCATAAAACCCATTACATTATTTTGACATGTCACTCTATAGAAACATGGTGTACCGGCCCTCATGTTATGCTAAGTGGATATCATGAGAATATTCTTAATGAGATGAGGACATCATGTTATTAACATGCTATTTTTTTGTGTGGGTCTCAATTCTATATACCAAGAGTGACCATCTACATATGGGCACTTATTGTCATGGTACCCGGTTAGGGACCCAATTCCACCCAGTTTATCGACGTCATGGTTACTATGCTTTGCGTGGATTTTATCGCCAGTATGTCCTTACTCAAGGGTCTTGCCCTTGAATTCCATGAAAATCTTATCTTATCATCCTAATTAAAGCTTGTTCTTGGAACTCCTTATTGGCTATAAACTATCGTGGATGTCTAGATCTATCGTGAATGCTGTGCATATAGGGCCCGATCTGGTCCTGGGAGGAGCGCCCGAAAGTACTAGTGCCCATGGGAGTTTTAATGATAACGGTGTCTAGCATTGCACCGGAGTACTCTTTATCTTGATCTTTGGCATTCCACGATCTCTCTTTTCTTGCGTGCGTGACTTGACTTGCGTGACTTTACTAGCGTGGCCCGACACGGGCAATGTACTTGCGTGAAATAGCCAATAATCTATAAAGTCTCTCATGAATACTTCTTGATTAATACTCGCTTGGATGTTTTGCACGACGTGTTATTCTATTGATCAGTTTATTTCACTTGCTCAGTTATTTATACATGCATAGCCCTATTGCATAAACATGTGAAAACTTGTAATTACTTAAACCCATTGCTAGTTCTTAAGATATAATTTCCTACTGAGCGTTCGCTCACTCCGTTTTATTCCAACATTTTCAGGTAATCAGGTGGCTAGCAAGACCGAGACTCACACGGGCGGGACAAGTGTGCAAGCGAGCTTCGGAAACTAGTGAACCCGAGTCTTTTATTTTTCTTGAGTCTAGATAGTGTTGTCTAGCTAAGTCAGCTTGGCGTCTCTTATTCAGTTATCTTGTCTAAGTCTGTTAGTATTTCGTTATCTTCTTTTCCATTATGTTGAAGTCTCCAAGTTGGAAAACAAGTTCTTGTAAGAGATTTATAATAGAAATATAAATTCTATTGTTGTTCAAAATTATCTTGGTCTTATGCGATTGCTCTTGATCATTCACGACTGTTTAACTGCCACGTTCCGAGCAAACGACACGTTCTGCTGCTATCGGCCCGGGGCGTGACAGAGGTGGTATCAGAGCCTCGGCTTTCATATCCTCCAGTTCTTAGGTTGTTTATGGATCCTATCAGAGCTTCGGCTTTCCTATCCTCCAGTTGTCATATCCTCCAGTTATTAAGCCATATCAGAGCTTTGGCTTTCCTATCCTCCAGTTGTTATATTCTCTGGTTATTAAGTCCCAAGGATAGGTCATCCTTATCAACCATATTAGAGCTTCAGCTTTTACATCCTCAAGTTATCAGGTTTCAGTGATAGGTCAGATATCCTTGTTAGTCATATCATAGCTTTGGTTGTCGCAGTCGTTAAGTTTCCGTGATAGGTCCGGTATCCCTGTCGGTCATATTTGGATTCAACTTTCCAAAATCCTTAGGTTGTTGAAACCAGGTTATAGGTTGAGTATCCTTGTCAGTCGTCCTATAGGAATTCCGTGAGAGATGGGTAGAACTTGGGGTTAAAGTTATAAAAGAAGGATAAAGTATTTACATTTCATTAACACTAAATCTTGAGTCAATAAATTATCCCTCCACTCATCCTTGCAGGAACCTAGATAAAATGGAAGCCTCTAAGCTGAGCCTTGTTCATGAAATGATCTTGGTGGATGTCCAAGTTTACGCGAGCCTTGTCAGGAGAGTTCAAGAACTAGAGAAAGTAGTGGAAGAAAAAGAAAGAGTTGAAGGGAAAGATCAAACAAATAACTCCGAAAGTTTCGCCGTTACCAAGAAAAGAATAAATGAGGAAGATATTTCACAAAGGTGTAAGAAATGCCAGAAATGTAAGAAGTGTAATAAGAGGGAAACTTCGGCGGATCGCCCGCAAGATAAGTGTAAATCTTGTGGAAGATATGGTCACAAAATGAAGGAGTGTTGGTGGAGTTCGGGAGCATGTCTGCGTTGCGGGAAGTTAGATCACAAGATAGCGGAATGCCCCAAGAAGCCTCCGAGAGGAGTTCAAGATTTAACCAAACTTGCCAAAGGGAAGGTTGCGGAAGGTACCCCTCACCCGAAATCATAAGCTAGCTCTTTCTCTTTCCATCCTTAAGATTTCTTCTGTATAAGCTCATAATAAGTTCTCTATTAGGAATGAAAGGTGATGTGAATTTGGGGACCAAATTCTTTTAAGTGGGGGAGGGTGTAACGCCCGGTAATTTTGGAATAGGAATAAAATATATACATAAGTATATAATGTTTAATGATTAAAGTTTATTCAAATAAATACTTGGTCAAGTGATATTCCTAAGGGGTTGCTCAGATCGAACCTTCCTCTGATACCTAGGACTAGGACTAATAAAAGTTAAAGAACTTATGAGCAATAAAATCTCTAAATGGAAGATTACTAAGATCTCAATGTATGTGCGAACTAGCCACACCAAATCAATGAGGTATAGAACCTTAGAGGGAAAAATTATGATAGTCTTAAGAACCTTATTTATGCATATACGGAAATACATGCAAATTATTAAAAGATATAAGTCGTATGTGTAAGGTTTTAACAAATAAGCAAATAAGACTTCCAAACAAAGTAAACTTGTGTAAAAAGGACCAAATAGAAATAACTAGTTATAAATAAAATTATTAGGCCTTGATAAAGGATTAACAATTAACCTTAAAAACATTTAAGTTAATGCTAAGCTCCATTGGCCCAAACTCAACCCAAGCAATTAATGGGCTTTTTAACAAGTTTTATTATCTTCTTCCATATAGGCAAAATAAATAAATATATATATATATATACATAAGTACATAACATAAACCAGTAAATATGTATATATATATATACCTAGAAATAGAAGGAAAGTATATATTATATACGAATGAACAAATAATAGAGTGAAATGGAAATAACGCCTCTAGTACAGGCGCTACCTAATAAGCGCCCTGACAGAAGGCGCTACTTAAAGCATACACGCCCTTAGGGAAGGCGTGAATTAAAGAAAGGACGCCCAAATATCAAGGCGTCAATTCTCAAACGGCTAAAATAAATATAAATGGCAAGTTAACGTAACGCCCTACACATGGGCGCGTTTTACAAGAAACGACGCTGGACAAGACGTCAATTTAAATTCGACGCCCTGACCTAGGTCGTTAATTCAATTCATCTTCCGTTCGACCCAGGGACTTATCCAGGGTAAGTGATAACTATGGGAAAGAGTTCGAATGTAGTAATAACTCTAAATCGGAAGTGTTACTTCTATTAAAACACTAACTCTATTAGGTTCACCTAAATCCTATAAATACCCCCTAAATCAAGCTCGATCGCTATTTTTGCGATTCAATTCTTCAAAGGTACGTGAAGAACATCATGTTCTTCTCATCTCTTCCTCTGTTTTTTTTATTTTACGAAGGTTACTAACTATCCTTCATATTCTATAGGAAACTCTGCAGCTGCTGTCAAAGAATAGGTAATGTTCTTCCATCTTCTTCTTAACTTCGGTTATGGTTATGAAGATTAGTAAACATCTTCATCTTCCTTCTTTTCCTCTTCCTCTACAGGGTGACTGTGGTGTGAGGATTCTTGGAGAACGAAGTTCTTCCTGTTCGATCTGCAAACCATCTCCTCACCGTTCAAGGTAGGTTTTCTCAAGCAACGTAGCCCAAATAAGTGATTTAATATATATACCAGCATTACATGCATGTAGTATAGTTTTCTGCTGGCTTTAATATGTTTTCTGTAATATTTTTTGAAAGAGACGCCCGTGTCTAGGGCGCTACTTTTAGAAACGACCTGCACTAGGTCGTCAATTTAAGATTTGACGCCCTGCCCTATAGGCGTTAATTTCATGAAAATCGCATGTAATTAATAATTCATCCTGTTTAAAATTCAATAAATGTGAAATATCGATTCTAATATCTTGCATGACTCTACCTGTGAATTCCTGCTAATTTTCCTGTCATGACCATGTCTCCTGTCTCTTGGAATTTTATTTCCTGAAATATTGTAAATTCCTTGAATTCACGACCTGGACTAGGCCGTCTCTCACAGTGATAACGCCCCTGTGTAGGGCGTGATTTTAAAAATTTACGACCCTTCCTAGGGCGCGTTCATGTTAAACTACAGAAATTGATATCTTGCAAAAATGAAAATTAAGAAATAGACGACCACTGTATATGTCGTCAAATTTATATAAAACGCCCCTATCCAGGGCGTGTTTTTGATAAAACACAGAATTATGGAAATTTTTGCAAAATTGGAAATGCATGTAAACGCCCTTATTTAAGGCGTTATTTACTTAAGTAGTGACTTAATCAAAGTCGTTATTTTCTGTAAAAATATTTTTACCTGTTACTGCTAACCGAGGGTTTTCATTATATTTATATATATGTATATCGGCACTATATCTCCACTCCGTGAGTATAGTCCCACGTTTTCATGTTCTTCTATCGATCACCCTCAACTCTCATTGACATACAAGCTCTCCATTGGACATTCCGTTCCTTTGGACTAGCGAGTTAGTCATAGAGACCTCCGTAAGACTCCTCGTAGCCTTGGATTCCCTCAAGGCCGACTGAGCTGGTTGTACCATAAAACCCATTACATTATCTTGCCATGTCACTCTATAGAAACATGGTGTACCGGCCCTCATGTTATGCTAAGTGGATATCATGAGAATATTCTTAATGAGATGAGGACATCATGTTATTAACATGCTGTTTTTTTGTGTGGGTCTCAATTCTATATACCAAGAGTGACCATCTACATATGGGCACTTATTGTCATGGTACCCGGTTAGGGACCCAATTCCACCCAGTTTATCGACGTCATGGTTACTATGCTTTGCGTGGATTTTATCGCCAGTATGTCCTTACTCAAGGGTCTTGCCCTTGAATTCCATGAAAATCTTATCTTATCATCCTAATTAAAGCTTGTTCTTGGAACTCCTTATTGGCTATAAACTATCGTGGATGTCTAGATCTATCGTGAATGCTGTGCATATAGGGCCCGATCTAGTTCTGGGAGGAGCGCCCGAAAGTACTAGTGCCCATGGGAGTTTTAATGATAACGGTGTCTAGCATTGCACCGGAGTACTCTTTATCTTGATCTTTGGCATTCCACGATCTCTCTTTTCTTGCGTGCGTGACTTGACTTGCGTGACTTTACTAGCCTGGCCCGACACGGGCAATGTACTTGCGTGAAATAGCCAATAATCTATAAAGTCTCTCATGAATACTTCTTGATTAATACTCGCTTGGATGTTTTGCACGACGTGTTATTCTATTGATCAGTTTATTTCACTTGCTCAGTTATTTATACATGCATAGCCCTATTGCATAAACATGTGAAAACTTGTAATTACTTAAACCCATTGCTAGTTCTTGAGATATAATTTTCTATTGAGCGTTCGCTCACTCTGTTTTATTCCAACATTTTCAGGTAATCAGGTGGCTAGCAAGACCGAGACTCACACGGGCGGGACAAGTGTGCAAGCGAGCTTCGGAAACTAGTGAACCCGAGTCTTTTATTTTTCTTGAGTCTAGATAGTGTTGTCTAGCTAAGTCAGCTTGGCGTCTCTTATTCAGTTATCTTGTCTAAGTCTGTTAGTATGTCGTTATCTTCTTTTCCATTATGTTGAAGTCTCCAAGTTGGAAAACAAGTTCTTGTAAGAGATTTATAATAGAAATATAAATTCTATTGTTGTTCAAAATTATTTTGGTCTTATGCGATTGCTCTTGATCATTCACGACTGTTTAACTGCCACGTTCCGAGCAAACGACACGTTCCGCTACTATCGGCCCGGGACGTGACACAACACACAAAGGTTTTCTCATTCTTCTTTTGCCCATGCGTGGTGAGTTTTCGTGGGAGACTGTGAATGCTCATAGCTTCGACATGAGGATTGTCCTTCCTTCTTATTTGCCAACAGTCTTTGACTATGTGGCCAAGCTCCTTGCAGTGATAACACCAAGCAAAAGATTTCATAACTTTCAACTCCCAGCAATTTGTCATATTGTGTCCAAACCTCCCACAGTGGTGGCAGTAGGAGAGCTGCCCGCCCTTGGCTGATTTCTTATGGTCACTGAAATCAAAATTAGACTCGCATGCTATCAGTTCATCATTTTTCTTGTCATAGCAATCATGCATCAAATGACCATATTGACCACAATAAGTACATGAAGCATATTTTTTTCTGGAAGGCATGGTGTCTATCATTTTCAACAAAACAAGCAAACACATTTTTCTATTTTTATTTTAATGTTTTCTTTTTCTGGTTTCTATTTTGATTTTGATTTTTCTAGACCACAAACTGTTTTGGGGGTGATTGGGAAGAGGAGGAAACATCCGAGCTGGAACTACACGATGTAGATGATTTACTTTTAAAAACCTTTTTATTTACTGGACAGTGCCAAGGCTCCTCTCCGGAAGTTCACTTTTGTCCTCGATAGTCTATTCACGTTTTCCTAGCTCTTAACAGATTTTGACAATGAGCTTTTTAGATCTTGGACATGGGTTTCAAGTGAGAGGATGTGCTGTTTTGAATTGGCCAAATCTTTCTCACAAGCAGCAAGCTGCTCATTTAACATGTTGTTCACAGTTTTGTAGTAATTAAATTCTTTTTTAAGGACATCCAATTTTTCTGAGTCAACAACACTTACATTCTTTCCCTTTTCATAAGCATGTTGCTTAGTAAGTAACTCATTGTTGTGTTTTTTCAAAATTTCATTTTCTTCAGCAAGAGCCTTATTTCCAATCAAGTCTTGGTCATTTGACAAGGAATTAGATTCATCTTGAAGCTGTCTTATAGTTACTTCCAATTTAGTGATTTCAGCTAACAAGATTTCATTTTCATCTTTCAGGCATGCAATGTGTTCTTTATGTATATCTATGTCAGTCATTAGAATTTCATTTACTTGCTCAAGAGCAGAACAATTTTTACAAGGAGGACTATCAATAGAGTTGCTTTCATGCTTCTTTTTCAATTATTTGTAATCAGATTTTAACTTTTTGTATTTCATAGTCAACTCAGAATATGTATCCATTAATTTTTCAAAAGTAATATCCTCTGAATTGGAGCTTACCTGGGATGAAGACGGGTCACTGGACTGTTCTGGACAGTCGGCCATGAGACATTCATATCTTAGTTCTTCTTCTTCATGGATCCTAGCTAGTTGGTCTAGGATCTCTTAGGCAGTGCTGCAGCCTGAATCACAGGGAAACATGGTGACATCTACTGCAGCTTTTATCAGATTGAAGGCAGCAAGGTTATCAATATTTTTGATCCTTTGTTCAGCAGACCACTTAGATGTATCTGATGGCAGCTTGTGCGGACCATGATAGATAAGATTCCATAACCTTGTATCAATGGAGTTGACAAAGGCACACATCTTCCCTAGCCAGATGGTAAAATCAGAACCATCAAATATAGGTAGGGAAATCATTGAAACTTGTTCCATCGATGAAGCCATTAAATCAAATGCACCGGGATCTTTCTGTGCAGATCGTTGGATCTAGTATAACGGAGCTTAGCTCTGATACCAATTGTTGGTTCCCAGGGGTGCAACCGGATCTAGAAGGGGGGGTTGAATAGATCCTTTCACAAACTTTGGCCCGATTAAAATCTTAGCTAATTAAAATGGCAATCACTACAATATAATTCTAATAGAGTACTTGACAGATTGCACATCGGATCTAAAGGCAATAGCTCAAAATAGAATGGCAGAAGATAGTGCACAAACTACAGAGGTCGACACTCCCAAGTTGTGAGGTCGACACTCCTTCAACGGATCACAACTATGTAGAGAGATGAGGTCGATGCTGCTATGCAGTGAGGTCGACACACCTTCAGAGACAGTTAAGAACTAAGTGAGATCTGATGCACAGGATAGTAGGAATCACAATACACATCAACTAAGTATGGACTGACTAGCTGTGTGTGTGCACTTTTGTGATCAACCAGAATCTCATATATTGAGATTGGCTGCTCATCGAGCCTCTAGTGTGTGTGTGAGCAATATGTTAATGTGTGCGATGGAAAACAATCAAGATTGCATACGTTGAAGCTAGCACACAAACCTATGAATGGGGATAGAGAATATGGAGCAATCACACAAGATGCACAAGCCACTACACATGGATTTTTAAGGTGGTTCAGTCTGCAAGCCAGCAGACCTACATCCACCCCTCACCAAATCCGGTGAGGCTTCACCACACGTTGCAAGGTAGCACCACACGGGGATGACGCCCCAGTTACATATGCGAGCAAGGAAAAGGGGAAAAAAGAAAGTAGACTGCAAGTGTAGTGGAAAAACTAGAACAAGAGAAGAAACAACGGCTGAACCTTCAGATAGAGATCTGGAAGCTGGTGGTTGCAGCTTCAAATTCAGATCCGAAGATCTTTCTCCACAAGCTCAGATATCTGCAGGGCTGCTCTTCTCTTAAGGCTGATCTCACTTCTTTTTCTTCACTCTTATAGCACTGGACTGGGTAGGCCTTAGTGCTGGGCTGCTCTGACTCATTTTTCTTTCTCATAGAATTTCTTCTTGACTGCTTAAGGGCGTGGCTCTCTTCTAAGGTAGCAGCAGCTTCTTGATGTAGAAGCTTCATGTATATATAGAAGGGCCAGTAGAAATTTCCCTCCAATGGAACTACATCTGATTGGTTGAAATATAAAGGATTTGTTTGACCACAGACCTCCATTTGATTAGTCCGAAATCTGATAGCCAGATCATGAAAAGAAATAACCAGACTTGAATCTGATTGGCCCAGAAGGAAAATAAATTTCCCCCCAAAAATGTATATTTGATTGAGAGGAAATGATGGTCTTGAATAGAGGGCTTCTTCCATATCTATTTTCTCATTGGCCCAAGGCAGACAGGACAGGTCTCTGTCCTAGGTGCTTTCCTTGGACTGAAACCTCATTGGTTGTGACCAAAATATGTAGTATAAGAAGAACTGACCTTTCCAAAATATGTAGACTGCCAAAAGGGTTCTCCCATAAAGTTGTACTGCAGCCTCATGATGGAGAGGACAATGCACTATCCTAGGAACCTTTTCCAAGCCTCAAAAAATGTGTTTATGAATGTTTGTGGTTGCTATATTTGGTTCCTGGATGCCTTTTTCGAACAGCTGTGAAATAAATAGAAATAGCCTGAAACGGCTTCTGGTGCATCAACGCAGTGAAGCGGTGCATTGACGCATCCTTAGTGAAGACCGTTGACAATGACTTTTGGAAACCCCATTGCATCGACACCCTAAGAAGGTAGGGTCGACGCATCCTTCGTGAAGGTGCGTTTACACGCTTTCTGGAACCGCCAATGCGTCGATGCCCTGAAATCATGGCGTTGACGTAGCTGGTGATATGGCCAGTCAGACTGCTGTCGGAGCTGATCCTGCATTGATGCAGCTTATGGTTGCGTTGACGTATCCATGAAGGGAGCATCTAGAGATTGGTCAACTGTTGGAGGTGCGTTGAGACACTTGGACCACTAGGTCGACCCAGCCATCTGGAACTTGCAATTTTCAACTAAATTTCAGCAATTAAGGGACTCTTGAAAATTTAAGCTTGTTCTACCAACCCTTTGCAACTAAATTCCATCAGATACATAGCTCCTTATCCTTGAAGATTTTCCCAATCATTTTCAGCTTCATATCAATATGGGGAGAGCCCTTTGTTCCTTGATCGAACACTTGCAAGGCTCCTAACTACATTGCCGTATATGCTGCTATTTTAAGCTTGAGCTTGCTGATATTTGATGTTGCTTGCTATATGCTTCCCAAGTCAACTTGGCTGAGTGCCATGATATTTCAATATCACTCTGTAATCTCCCTTTAATCTTGAGATGTTTACATAAGAGAGTTATTTCATGATGAACATAGCATGGAGGCAACAGAGACATTATCATGCACATTAAAGCATAGTTGAATCATTCCAATAGTATTATAATGAATAATACTTAGACATCATCGAAACATCATTTATCCAACATGAAGCTTTTTGTTCAGAGTACAACACCTTTTACACAGCAGATGGGGAGACATCCCTGGACCTCTGGAGTTTGTCTCAACTGAGTGACCTTCCTATTGATGGAGAGCCGTATGAAGAAGTCTGCTGGCTAGACTGGCTGAAAGATCAAACAGACGGCGAAGGGCAATATCTGACCGGATTCGCCTATCAGTACTTGGTGAAGGCCGCAAGCCCGGAGAGAAATGACGTGTGCGGATGGGCGTCTGGCTGCAATATTTCTTCAAAGGGGAGCAGAAATATAAGGACTTCCCTTCAGTAGCGCGGCCTCCGAGGAAGCAGAAGAAGAGATTTCGGCGAAGGGTAGCATTCCGGGATGCATTATAGAAAAATCAAAAGGAAGGGACGAACCCGACCGATGTTGACGTAGTCACCCATTGTGCTCCGTATTTGGCCTATTGGATTTGTTCATTTGCTCTTCCACAGGGTGACGAGAGCGTTATCTGGGCTGAAGCAATTTACCCTGCTTGTCTAATGGCACGGGGTATGAAGCTATCACATTGCCCAGCCACCCTATGCTTGATATACAAGATGCTGGGGGACCTACACCGGTCACGCCTCCCCAAGAATTTACAGACGATTGGTCCCCTCCATTTCTTCACTGCCTGGGTGTGTACACTGTTCCCAGAAGCTGCTCCTCGGGCGCTCCAAGCACCACATTTGGTTTCGAGGATGCTAGAATTTTTGAGTGCCGAGCCGACCCAGACGTCGGATCAACTCTTCTCCATTTAGGGAAAGTTGACCAAAATCCCTATAGATTCACTAGACGTCCTGCATTTCTGGAGTTTGGCTGCCCACTCGAGCCCGTTGGTAAACAGGATGCGGGATTGCCGTCTCCAAGAGATAGAGGAGTATGTTCATCCCATTTCCGATGCTACATGCACACGACCAATTCTAGAGCCAGAGTTACTTTATTGGGCGCCGTCAATAAGACCAAGTGTCTTGACCTTTCACAAGTGCGGGATTGTATGGCTAGAGCCCTATTACCCGTTCTGATTTAGTCATAATTTTGGCTATCATCAGCACATTCCCCCTTCCTCAACGCAGTTTGCACTGCCGAACAGTGTCTGGGTTGGCCCGACAGTAACGAATGAAGCTCGCATTTGGTGGGATTACTTTCACCGTAGAGAGACGGCCGCATTCAGAGTCCCTGCTCCTGTACATTTTCCCCGTGTGACCCTAGAGTACATCAAATGGTGGAATGCCCAAACAGGCTTTTATAGGAACTCTAGGAGGGAATGCTGGGATGTTGCCGAACGTAAGTTCTTGAATTCCCAGTCACTGCCGGTTCTGGATATTGACCAGCTCATCAAAAGAAGCTAAAATTTCAGACAAATGTTGAAGTGACAGCTTATTTGGAGGCTCACAAGGCTGCCAAATGTCGCTCACCCAAGATCGAGCCAAAACTACCGGACATTAACAAGGACACCTTTTTGAAGACTCTTCAGGGACTATGTTGCGTAAGGGGCAAGTGACTAATTCTTCAGCAGATTCCCTTGCCAGTCAAGGAGCCTACATCTTCTATGGCCGTCTGGTGCCCGGAGCGTGACCGGCTTTGTCCTCATAGAATGTTCATCAGAAGAGAGGATCGGTGGGCCACACTCTATAGCGAGACCCCGTGGCTATTTGCATTGTTGCATTCCCATGGTCTCACAGTGGGTGGACCTAGTGAGACCATATTGGGCCAGCCACTTCATATCACCTTCAAGTACGCCGACGGGTGGGTATTGGACCACCTCGGCCTTTATTATTATCTATCTTCTCATGGCCATTCGGACTTGGCGTTGTCGGCCGAGCGATGTGAGAGGATAGGGGATATTTGCTGGCTCATTCGTTAGGTTGCATTGAGAAACAAAGAGCCCTCAATGTTCTATTTGCCACTTTCTCCTCTATACTTGGGGCCAGCAGGTATACCTTATTCATTAACTTCAGCCTCTATTTCGTTCTTTTCCATGCTGCAATATGCATTTTCTTCATCTTCGTGTTTGTGCGACATGCAGTTCAGCTCAATTGGGAGGAGACCCGGCAATACAGGGATTTAATTGCAAGGGCTCAGAAGCCATTATATTTTGAGCCCTCGGAGGCGGTTCCAACCACTATGCCTTTGCCACCTGGTGGTCCATGGAAGCGGATAAGGTCCCATGTGGGGAAGGCCATTACTCGAGCGAAGAGAGCCCGGGCATCAGCGGTCCGGAAGAAGGAAGTCGGAAACATGGAACTTGTAGGTGCTCCCCCTGATGTGCTCACTTTTGAAGAATTCACGGCACCTCGAGCGCAAGCATGCTCGGCTGGAGGCATCTGTTGTGTCCCATCTAAATTTGATGAGGTGTTTTGATGCTAGCAACCGTTTGTGTTTTTGATGTCATTTAAGGTCGATGCATGCTCATAGATGAAGTATACAGGTCGATGCACATTCATACATTGAGATAGGAAGGTCGATGCACATTCATACAATGAGATAGACAGGTCGGTGTACATGTTAACTCTGAGCCTTGAATGTCAGTGCATAGGTATAAGTATTCTATTATATGGCCGATGCATCTTTCACTCCATTAAACTACCAGGTCGATGCATATATGGCATTGTGTCTAGAAGGTCGATGCATGTATGGGTTACAGACCAAGAAGGTCGATGCACATATATCGCTGCGTCTAGAAGATCGATGCACATAGGCATTTTCGTTCAGAATGTCGATGCACCTTATACACTAAATGCATAATCAGGTCAATGCATATTGAACATAGTACACACCATTAGGTCGATGCACCTCATGCACCTTGTGCTATAAGGTCGGTGCACCTTGTATACTTATACACTGAATGCACAATTAGGTCGATGCACATAAACATAGTACACACCATTTGGTCGATGCACCTCATGCACCTTGTGCTATAAGGTTAGGTCACCTTGTATACAAGTTGATGCTAGCAACCTAGTAGTTGGAGAAAGGTCGATGCTTGTGACCTAGCGACTGCAGCCTAAGGTCGATGTATGTGTTGGAAAGGTCGATGCTAGTCTGCTAGCCTCTGCAGCATTAAGTCAGTGCATTAGAAGTCATCACTATCAAGGTCTATGCACCTTGTGCATTCACTATAAAAATAGGTCGATGCACTTTCATCAAGGTCTACCTATGCTATATTAAAGGTCGATGCTTTTATTCACACATGTTGCATGGGTAAGTTAAACAGGATGATGCATCTCATTTATGCATCAATGTTTCTACAGAAATGAGTTTATTCTTTTGACATGACTAAATCTGTTGAAATGATTTAGATTTAACTTGTGCTTATGCTTATCATTTGCTTAAAGACTAATACCTCTTTATCTCTTATCTTGTCAACCCAGATCTATGTTCAAACACCTGGGCTACATTAAGGCTAGACCGCATCAATCTCACATGAAACTTAAGTGAAGCTGATTGATGGCACGTGATCCAAGGTGGTAAGCAGTTCTAAAAGCCTGCCATGTGGATCATCTTATTTTCTACCTCTGACACGTGGACTCTCGACATGAGTGAGAACATGTTCTCCACGTTCCCAAATCAAAAGCTCGTTGAACCACTGGACTCGTGCTCTATAAAAGGAAGCTTAGCGTTCGAATTCAAACATATAGAGAGAAGGGAAGAAAAAGAGATCAGAGCAGATTAGAAGAAGAGAAGAAAAGGGCAAGAGAGGGAGAAGAGTCTTTAGAGAGAAAGAGCTCATTGCTAAGAGGAAGAAGAAAGGAAGAAGAAAAATAGAGTGTCGTGAGTGTTGACACCCGTTTTATACCCAATACGTCGGGTCATCTCCTTATTTCATTCTATACGATGCTCCGAGTTGTTCACCCTTCATTGAGTCTCTTGGTTAGTTGAAGCCTAATTCTTGGGTCTTAATTCCTGGATTAAGATGTGGCTCCCGGTGGCATTTCGTTGGATGAATCTTAGCAAACCCTTCACTCTATTTTTGAACCTCAATGCTAATAACGGTCCCAGTCAGGCGCGTTGCTTCCTTCTGACGGATGGGTCCTGGACCGTTACTCTTTGAAGAGTCCTAAGGCTTAAGGCCTCATCCTCAAAGCTTATCCTTTTAATTCCACGTTGATAATAACGGTCTGTCGTCCAGCCGTTGTTTCATTCTGACGCCCTATGCCTTGGCCGTCGCTTCCTTGAAGAGTCCAGCTTGTTGGGTCTTCTTCCCGTTGATCTTATCTCTTTGGGATAAGGTTGAAAGTAACGGATGAAGCTTGGTGCGTTACTTCCAAGTGGCGGTCTATCGTGCAGCCGTTACTTCCTTCCGAGAGTCCTGGCAGTTCAGGCCTTTTCTCTGCTACTCCGTGGTCGAGATAAGGATTTGGATTGACGTTATCTCTTCCAAATCCGATCCTCAGGACCCCCCATTTGTTTCTATGGACTCTTGGTGATATTATCTTCAAGGATTTGCTAAGAGTTTTCTCTTTATCTTGCTGAATTATCCTCTGCTCGACCTAAGAGTTTGAGGGTCTATAAATGGAACCCTTGACTTCATGGCCAAAGGGAGAGGGAGATTTGAATTCACGACGAAGTGCTGCCGAACTCAGGAGCCATCTTCATCCAAGAGGAACTGCTTCCCACGTCCATCCATCTCATAATCAAGGGAGTACTTTAGTTTTGTCTTTCAAGTTCATCATTGCATGCTTGAGTCCTTCCTTGGTTTTTCCCCAATCAAAGCATTGTCCCTCCTCTTCCTCCACGTTTTTCACTGTTCTTTAAGCATACAAACATCCTCCCAAACTTTTAAAACACCCAGAGGGGTTAAAAAACCAAAAAACTCCCCGGTAATCCCGTCTCCTTTTGATGTTCTCAAGCTCTTTAAGAATTGATGCTATGCTTGTGAAAAGGGCTAATTGAGGTTATCTTGTCTTGTCTTTCTACTTCTTTGGCAGGTTTACAGGTTCATTAGCACGAGGCCCAAGTCTTCTAGCCGGCTGGAAGAGTTGGAGTTAAAAGAATTCAAGCTTTACTACTGCAAGTTATCTGACGGTCTGGAGCAGGCGCGTCACTATCTTCTGGCGGTCTATCGTGGGGCCGTCGCTTCCAAGCGGCGCACGGGGTTCTGGCCGTTACTTCCAAGTTGATCTGCAGGCTTTCCTTGGTTTTCTCTCCCGTGGGCGGGTGCTTCATCCACCTATTTCCAAGGTATATTCAGGTCTTTGACTTGTGTTTACTTTGGTGGCGATCACATCTTTCCTTGGTATTGGGCATTAACTGTCTTCTTCATCGACAATCTTTATTTTCCTTGCTTGCTCCACCTTCACGGTGTGTTTTTATTTATTCCTTGCTCCACGCCCCAGCGTGTGTTTTCCTTTTCCTTGCGTAATTTGATCGAGATAGCATGCCCATGCTAGAGCTAGCTATGATTGCCTAGGTTCATGTTCACAGGTTTGAGTAGATCTTTGATTGCTTGTTTGTCATCTTGCCATATTACTTTGCAAACCTCAAAAGTAAGATAAAAGATAGGCAAATAAATATCAACAGATAATTTTTGGGCGATCACGGTGGGACAGCTTGTGCCAATCGTGCTCTTGATGCTTGTTTAAAACCTGCCATCATCTGCTTGTTGAGTTACCCTTTGTTTCCCCTTTGATTATTGCATATTCTGGTTTTCTGAGTCCTCTGACGGCCCTGTGTCCCCGCGTCACAGTCGTCTGACGCAGGGGCATTAGGCCGCCGCTTTCGTTCTGCTGTGCGAGCTTTCACGGGCTTTCCGATTACTTCTGTTAGTTTTTGGTTCCCTGGCTCATCTGACGGTCTTATCCCCCTGCGTTATATATTATCTGGCGGTCTGGCCTTCGACCGTTATTGTTCTCTGACGCAGGGTCCTTCGACCATTATTCTCCTGGCAGGTACGCATCCGAGGTGCATTGATTTCCGCAGTTTTTGCTGTGATTTATTGCTTGGGTGATACTTGACCTCCTTCTTTCTTTGCTCATATCTGCATATCATGGTGTGCACTATTGATTGTTAGATTGTTAGGCTAGACTTTGCATGCACTCCGGTGCACATAGGGTCATTCATCGTTTCATACATTAGATTGCATTTTCCTACCTTGTTGTGAGGACCTCTCGTCTCCATATTCCTTGGGGCCGACTAGGAAATCACAGCAGGGACCTCCATAAGTCCTCGCGAGCCGTGGATTCCCACACGGACGCCGGGCTGGTTGTTCCTTTCCCACCCCGTGTCTAGGGTTGCATAAGTGATTCAGTGGTTACACTTAGAGTCAAACCAAGTCCCATATCCATCTCCTATTAGGAACCCATTGTTGAGAATACATATCGATCAATTCACTAAAGTTCCAAAGGAGAAATCATAAGAATCTTGTCGCATCATTCTAAACAACTTGCTTGATTTTTGAGTGTCTCCATCTTTTACCACTTACATCTTGTTAAAATCACCTAAGTTTGGTTGCTTATTGTGTGCTTTGTGTTGGTTGTTTTTACTTTTTGTCAAGGTTGTCCGTTGCATGTGGAGTTGTTTTCGTCCATCTGAGTCGCTTCTTCCTTCACGTTCTATTCCAACCCCCTCTTCGAATCCACCATGGCATCCTTCAATCCTCCGCGTTCCCAAGAGGACTCACTTCCTCAAGGGCTCCTTGAGAACCCCCCTAGGGTTGCCACCTTTCCCTCCGAAGAAGGGACTGCCCCTCTCCCGTCCTCCACATCTGTGGGAGGTAGTCAAGGTACCCCTTCTCTTTCTACTCCTTCCGCGGGCTCCGTCCTTCACATGATGGCCCAATTGGACCCGACCCAACTTCAAGTCCTATATCAAGCTATGCAAGGGTCCAACGCTTCTCCCTCCGCCGCTGTTCAAGGTCAATATAATCCTTCCATTATCGGGCCGTCCGTTCAGCCCACTCCGATTGACCTCACCCCGGTCCAACCTCGGACCATCACTTTCGCCGGCATGGAGATGGGCCAATCTTCCAATTCAGCCCATCAGTCTTTTGATAAAGGGAAATCGCCTATCCCTTCTTTTGTCCAGGTGGATCATCACAATTCTGGTTCGGTGGCTTCACAGCTTCTCATGAACCCTTCTGATTTCTTACACTCTCAGCAAGGGGTGGCCCAAACTCACTCCCATCCGGGTATATCTCAGGCCCAATATCCTTCCTACGGGCCCCCTATCTCCACTGTCTATGGGCCTCCCCCTTCTGCTACAGTCATTCCATCCGCTCCTCAAAAACAATCGACGTCCTTCACTACCCCTGCTCCCTCCCAAGAGCAGGACTTGCTTGACAAGTGGGCCGCCATGCAGCAACAACTCGACTTCCTCCAGAAAAGGGTGGGCCCACAATCCTTGGCCGATATTCCTATTCCGAGCTTCCAGAACATTCGGTTCCCTCCGCAATCAGAGCTCCCCAACTACCGTAAGTACGATGGGAACATCAATCCCTTTATCCATGTGAGGGATTTTCTATATGAATCGGCGCAGTTCCAATATGATGATCGCCTCATGGCGTATTTATTCCGCCGATCCTTAGATGGAGTTGCTCTGGAATGGTTCTATTCTCTGCCACTGGAAGAGGCCGAAAGTTTCAAGGTAGTTAAGGACCAAATTCATTCAGCGGTTTCAAGACAGGGTCGGGCCAGAATATTCATTTACAGACCTAGTAGCCGAAAAGATGAAACCGGAAGAAGATTTCGCCACCTATGCAGACAGGTGGAGGCAGATGGCCGCCAGAGTGCCTGGCCATATTCCGGAGGAAGAGAAGGTCAAATTACTGATCTCTAATGCCACGCCGACTTTCCGTAACATCCTGGCAATGAATGATATAGCTAACATGCATCAACTCTACAGTCGGGTGCGCTTCATACAGACTCAATTCAAGGACTCCCCTATCCATTCTCTTTTCGAAAACCAAAAGCCCAAGTACCATAAGAAACCGCTAGGGCCGGTTACCGAGGGAGTCCAAACAAACGAGCAAGTACAAGCCGTTGCTTTTCCATTTCAGGCCGCACCCTTCCGCTACAACCAAAACCCCCGCAATCCATAAAACACCGCTCCGCAAAACTTCCAGGCCACTCCACAAAACCCTCCCCCCGCCTTCACCATTCCTCAAAACACCTTCACCATTCCACAACAACCACCGCCGCCATCACAATACCATAACGTCCCTCCACCCAACGGCTACAACAACAACAACCCTAATAGCAAGCGCCCGGCTCCCAGGAGAGCCCAGTATCCTCCATTGCCAGAGACACTTACAGATATTTTCTCGGCACTTATGTCAGTAAATGCAATCCAACTTCCTCTGAAACGGCCTGTTTGGAACCCGGCGGTTGATCAGACTAAATATTGCATGTTCCATAGGCAGCCAGGCCATACCATAGAAGAATGTTTTCAGTTCCGGGATCTGGTATATGACCTTCAAGAAGGACAGAGAATCGACTGGGCCGAAATGCATAGGGCCATTGTGGAGATTAAAGAGAAGAGAAGGCAGCCGCAAGGGCAGCAAGTGCAGCAGCATCAAGCACCATAGTCGCAGCAGCCACCACAATACCAGCAGCCACCACAATAGCAGCAGCCACAGCAAGTACAAGACCTAGGCATCCATCAGAACCCGATGCAGAATCATCCACCCGCTCCTCAGCAGCAGCCACCGGCACCAGCACAAGTAAACGTGGTTCAACCATCGGCCCCCAACGCCGGGTGGTCTGTTGATGATGATGGCGCCACACCGCAAGTAATGGCCTTCCACCACAACCTCCGCAACCATTCCTTCATCCTCCCTACACAACCGACACCCTCTCCGCTCGTCTTACCATCAACACCCGCTCCAGCAAACCCTCTACCGCTCTCCATCCCATCATACCCTCCAACACTTACTCCCCTCACCATCATCACACCACCACCTAATCCTTCGCCCACTCTCAAACATCCACTAGCCTTCCCTCCACCCGCATCGACATCCATCACCGCCGTGCCTTCCACCAATCCCTCACCTATCATCCGCTCACCTCCCATTAACCTCACCAACCCTACGCTCCACCAAATCACCTCCCCCGCACCACCTGTCCCACTCATCCACCCTACAGGGCCCATCATACTATCTTCGGAGGCTGCGACAAACTGTGCCTTAAGGAGCGGGAAGATGTTCCATCGGAATTACGTTACTACTTCTAATCCCCAGTCCTCTCAGCCGGTGGCTGAGCAAGAGGAAGCTGAACCTCTGCCGGGTACCCAATATGACTCGCTACATCATCTGGATCGGGTACCCGCTAAGATATCCGTGCTGGAGCTGATCAAAAGGTCTACCCTTCATCAGGATGCACAGAGGGATTTCCTACAGAAGGTGATGGTTAGTGAAGACATGGCAGTCGACAACTTACCAACGGCATTAGCAACTATCTCCAAAGGGACAGTAATTACATTCTCAGAAACCGAGCTTGCACCTCCGGGGGCTCGGCAAATGCCGCTCTGCATAACAATTACCCTGAACAAAGTCGACATTGAAGCAGCACTGGTTGACACGGGGGCCTCAATTAATGTTTGCCCACTTAGCACCCTCCGAGCATGCAACATATCTGAAGAGTTACTACGGCCTACTCCCACCACTATAGCAGCATATGACAACTCAAGGCGAGCATGTCACAGGAAAATCACCATTCAGGCAGAGCTCGGGCCCCTTGCTATGGCCGTGGAATTCTATGTTCTCGATATCGACCCTATGTTCAAGGCTATCTTGGGTCGTCCCTGGATTGACACGCTTGGCGCCGTACCCTCCACCGCACATCAGTGCGTTAAATTCCCCTTCCAAGGGAGGGTCGTCAAAGTCAAGAGCTTGTCCACGGTGCAGACAGTCAAGGCCATCTCAGATCAAGTTCTTCCCACACTCTGGCCGAGTAGCCGACCCATTTTGTCAGTGCTTGATTTGAACTTTCCTTGGGCTTACACATCTCCCAAGCCCATCACTATTCCAGTTAATGTCAAAGTGAAGCCGCAGATCCGAGATTCAAAGGGGTGGAATATTATATTGAAACTAGGCTATCAACCGGGGAGAGGCCTCGGTGCGCAACTGTAAGGGATGACTAAGCCTATACCCAAGGGAAGAAAAATGGGTAGGAGAGGCCTCGGTTACAAGGAGACAACATTATCAATGATGAATGATTCTGGGCCACTCACCTGGGATTATCGTCAGCACTTTGTCAGAGGCCCTCTCCAGCCCGACACATTAGCTCCAAAGCCGGTTCAGCCAAAAAGGGATATAGTTTGTCCGATTGCCAGTCCGCCTTCCTTGCCAGGAGGGTCAGATGATGACATGCTCGACTACAGTCAGGCCTTGCAGAGGCTCTTTTATGAGGAGGAGCGCCAGAAGCAACAAGAGGCTCGGCTCGTGCAGTGGAGGCCGAAGAAGCAGCCCGCGGTTAAATTGCAGGAGGAGGAGAGCTCTCCAGTTATCTTCTCTTGGTCTCCCTCACGCTTCCAATCCATCTTTCAGCAAAGGGGGTTCATACCCCGCCTTCCTCCTATCGTGATAAATCCATTCATCATTGATCCACCGAGATTCTATTCATTCCGTGTGCTTGCGGGAAGTGCCCGCGCATTGATCTATCCACTCTATTCACTCCTCCTTCTCCCAATGCTCAACTCCACGAGATGTGGTTCTCTTCTTCTGATCCCTTCTTCGATTGCATCTTTCCCGAGCTGTTCCCTATGCAGCTCCCACCTCCTCCGTCTTGCTATGTAGTCTCTACTGATCTCCAGAAAAAAAAACGTCAAATTTAAAACGGAGATTTCAGTGGAAGATTACGCTATCCTGTCTCCATCCTCCTCCTCCCAAGGGCACGAGTCCCCTGCTCCTCCCCTTCCACTAAGTCTTCTCTCTCCTAGGTTAGGGTTAGGGTCTAGTGAGTCTAAGGAAGTAGAGTCAGTTAGGTCTAGAGAAGTCGGGTCTTGTTCTGGGTCGTCCAACCCTTCCCATCCTGAGCCGCGCCCGCTCGCGCGTCCTTCCCGATCTATTCTTGATAGGTTCTTGCAAGATCTAGCTCAGCGGTGTCATGCTCTTTTGAAGTGCCCGGAATTCGTCGCTACAGCAATCGTGATTGAGGATAAAGGGGAAATAGAAGGGGAATGAAGCGACGACGGATTAGGCGTCTATGAGGTTTTGGATGAGAAGGATCCAATAGATGAAGACAACAATGTAGATGACACTGCCGACTTATATGCACAAGGACTAAAAAGATTCGACCAGCCGTCGACGGCAGTGGATGAACCTACAAAGGAAATCAACTTGGGGACAGAAGAAGACCCAAGGCCCATCATTATTTCAGCTGATCTCCCTTCACAAGTAGAAGAAGATCTAATTAAAGTACTAAGGGAGTATAGCGATTCTTTCGCCTGGTCTTATGAGGACATGCCAGGTCTGTACCCTCCTTAGTGGAACATCGACTCGTGCTTAAACTAGGGGCAACACCTGTTAAACAAAGGTCAAGAAGATTTCACCCCCACATGGCCTTGAGGATCAAAGAAGAGGTCGACAAGCTATACAAGGCCAAGTTCGTCAGAGTAGTCTTATATCCCCAGTGGGTGGCGAACATAGTCCCTGTTCTCAAGAAGGATGGAAAAGTGCGCATATGCATTGATTTCAGGGACCTAAACAAAGCATGTCCCAAAGATGATTTCCCGCTACCTCATATAGATGTTCTAGTGGATAACACTGTCGGGTACGAAGCTCTGTCGTTTATGGATGGGTACTCGGGCTACAATCAAATCCGTCTCGCTCCGGAAGATCAAGAGAAAACTTCCTTCACCATGCCCTGGGGCACGTATTGTTATGTGGTTATGCCATTTGGGTTGAAGAACGCAGGTGCCACCTATCAAAGGGCAATGATGGCCATTTTCCACGACATGATGCACATATATATGGAAGCTTACGTGGATGACATCTTGGTGAAATCAAGAACAAAAGAAGAACACCCCTCTATTCTGGCTAAAGTGCTGTAGAGAGCCAGGGAGTATAAGCTTAAGATGAACCCGAAGAAGTGTGTATTCGGAGTCTCCTCAGGGAAGTTGTTACGGTTCATAGTGAGCAAACGGGGGATCCAGATTGATCCTAATAAAGCACAGGCCGTCATGGACATGCCTCCGCCAAAGAACATTACGGAACTTCAAGGATTGATTGGTAGACTGCAATTCATTAGAAGATTTATATCTCAGCATTCTCAGAGGTGTCGTCCGTTTTATGAATTGCTTAAGGCGGGGGTCAAGTTCGAATGGAATCAAGATTGTCAAAAGGCCTATGAGGACCTCAAAGAGTATATGTCCAATCCCCCGATTTTACAACCTCCTGTCCCTGGGAAACCCCTAATCCTATACATCTCGGTTATTGAGGACTCCCTAGGGGCGGTCTTAGCACAAGTGGATGATGAAGGGAAAGAGCGGGCTGCGTACTACCTTTCTCGACTGTTTAATCCAGCTGAGTCCAAGTACACCGCTATGGAGAAAACTTGTGCCGCCTTAGTGTGGGTAACTCAGAAGCTTAAGCATTACTTTCTCGCCCACCCAGTCACGTTGATCTCTAGAATGGACCCGGTCCGTTATCTCTTAGAAAAACCCATCCTTTCTAGTAGGTTAGCTCGCTGGCAGAGTTTCCTCTCTCAGTTTGACATCACCTTTGTCGTTCAGAAGGCAGCCAAAGGATATGCCATTGCTGAGCATCTTGCACATCTTCCTATTCCTCATACCGATTCCATTCAGGACGATTTCCCTGATGAGCATCTCTCTGTCCTTTCTCATCATCCCTTCTGGTCTCTGCACTTCGACGGTGCACTCAACTCTCAAGGTCAAGGGATCGGGGCTGTCTTGCTTACTCCAGAGGGAGTAACCATCCCCTTCGCTTATCAACTTCGATTTCCTACTACCAACAACATCGTTGAGTATGAGGCTCTCCTGGCCGGCTTGAAGCATGCCTATCTCCTAGGCGCGCGCTATTTGAACATCATAGGAGACTCTCAGCTCGTTCTACGGCAAGTTCTATCCACTTACCGTACTCGTGACCCCAAGCTCAAATCTTATCAAGATTTGGTCACGCTCATTGCTAAGCGATTCCGTAAGCTGATCTATATCCATACTCCCCGTTCTTTGAACATTCTAGCTGATGCTTTGGCATCTCTTGCTTCCTCCTTATCTTTTTTTAGTACTGAGACCATCGTCGTCCAGAGATTGGACGCACCCTCTATTCAAGATCCCTGGTTCGTCAACCTCAGGACATCTGTAGAGGCGAGAGTTGAGAAGGAAGATCTCAAGGAAGTTTCATTAACAGAACTCGAGGAGATTCTGGACGAAGAGGAATTGCCTTGGTATCATGAAATAGAATTGTTTTGTAAAGAAGGGTCATTCCCAGAAGGGGCAAAGGCCGAGCAACGTAAGTCAATAAGAAGAGCCGCCGCAAGGTACACTATCATCGCATGAGAGCTGTATAGGCGCGCTACTAATGGAATGCTCATGAGATGCTTGGATGATGTAGAAGCTTGGAAAGTGGCTGAAGCGGCCCATTCTAGCGAGTGTGGAGGTCATGTCAATGGCCAGGCTCTAGCAAAGAAGATCCTTAGGCAGGGCTACTATTGGCCCACTCTAGAGGAAGATTGCTCCCTCTATGTCCGGAGGTGTCTTAAATGCCAACTCCATGCTGATAAAATTCACTCTCCAGCTTCGTCCCTCCATCCTATGACTGCTCCTTGGCCATTCTCTATGTGGGCTTTCGACGTCGTCGGCCCACTCGGTGATCCTAATTCTCAGATCAAGCAAAAATCCTTCATCCTCACCGCTACTGAGTACTTCACCAAATGGGCCAAAGCCGAGGCGTACGCGGAGATCAAAGCTACAACGGTGTGCCGCTTTATCATGAAGAATATCATCTCGCGGTTCGGAGTGCCAAGCAGCATCATCACCGACAACGGACCCCAGTTCATCTCCCAAGAGCTTAAGGACCTATGTAAGAAGTTTAATATTGCACTGCATCATTCATCTCCATATTACCCTCAAGGCAACGGTCAAGCCGAGGCCACTAACAAAACCCTTCTTAAAATCATCAAGAAAACATGCGAAGCACATAAATTTTCTGATTGGCCTGAAAGATTGGTGGAAGCTCTGTGGGCTTACCGCACCTCCGTCCGCACCCCTACGGGACAAACTCCCTACTCTTTAACTTATGGGATGGAGGCGGTGCTCCCATATGAGATCTTAATCCCTTCCCTTAGAGTGCAGCTCGATAAGGAACTTAATCTCGATGAACGTCGAGAGGCGTTGCTGGTCCAGCTAGAACTCTTAGATGAGAAGAGGATGAACGCGGCCGATCACGTGTCCGTTTATCAAAAGAGGGTTTCGCGTTATTTTCAAAAGAAGGTAATCGAACGAAAATTTTGTAAGGGTGAAATTATTTTGAAACGCAAATTCATTCGGTCTGCAGGTCCTAGGTCCAAGTTGCAACCTAACCGGGAAGGGCCATTTGTAATAAAAGAAGCTTATCCAGGGAATGCTTATCGTTTAGTAAACGCGGAAGGTGAGGAGCTCTCTCACCCGTGGAATGGGTTGTATCTTAAGCGTTTCTTTCCTTAAAAATCTAAACCATGTGCTTCTCCGGTAATAAGAACTTCCTCCCTATCTTCGAAAAGAGGGTCTCGAGTAAGGCAATCACACACTACACGGCATCCCCGGTCGGGTTCCTTGCTTATAAGACACCGTTTTCCTCGGCCATGCTTTAGGGGAAAGTTGAAGTCCCTGTCCGCTTCATTCTTCGGCTGAATCCAAAGGCAAGGAGTGAATAAGGAGGAAACAACCAATCCAAACTCCCTAACGAGAAGATGTCTCAAATAGGGGCAAGTCCATTATGACCTAACGCCACAAGGAAGAAATGAAAAGAAAAGAAAAGGAGTGCTCTTTACCAACAAGATCAAAAGCATCATCTCAAAGTCTGTGAATGAATTTTCAAAAGCTCCAAAGGGAAAAGAAAACTAGGCATGACAAGAGTGGCAGTACAGTTCCCCGCGAGACGTTATGAGCCCGGTCGCATGCATGCCTAGGTGGAACAAAGGTTCGATGACGGACATAAAAGCCCCGGCGCAACAGACCAAATCTCTGATAGGGTTGTACGGTGAGGGAATCAAGTTCTAAAAACTCCCATATCTGGCCTAAGCTTACCCCCATGATCTTTTTTTCACTTTTAGGACTGAGATGAGTACCCTAGGTATGGCATTGGTTAAAACACCGTCATAATGATCAGGTCTCGGCCAGGGGTTGTCACACTATTGCACGCCGGTCTCGAGACTCAACCTAAAACGAGGGAGGTCTCGTGTTGCTAGAGAGGCACTGGTTTTTCAAAATCCAAAAACATCAAATATTTTCAAAATCTAAAAACATCAAATATTTTCAAAATCCAAAAACATCAAATATTTTTCAAAATCCAAAAACATCAAATATCTTTCAAAATCCAAAAAAACATCAAATATGTTCAAAATCCAAAAACATTAAATATTTTCCAAAACTCCCAAGAATACCATCATATGCATAGCATGCATCGCATTTTTATTATATTTTCGCCTATTTAATAAGGCCCCACCCCTTGACCAAACATCAAGAAACGGTCATTATCTAACTTGCTTCAAGGCAAGGGGTTGAGTCTAAGAACAGATCTAACTTGTTTCATGTTTGAGTATGTGCAGAATACAGGGACAAGTCCAAAAGCAAAAGCTCACAACTATGCAGGTTCAAAATGTGTAACGCGCCAGCATCAGACCGTTACAGTCATATAACGGGCCCATCTTTGACCGTTATTTCCCTTCAAGCATGGGCCTTCTTCCTTTTCGTTGAACGATCACTTTAGCGGTCTGAGATCTACCGTTACTTGAATACAACGGCTCAAGACCCATCCGTCATATCCTTCAGAGACAGGGCTCCTGTTATTTTCATTATGACGGCCTGTTGCAGGACCGTTATTTCCTTATGGCGGCCCAGTGCATATCCGTCTCTTACTCCAGAAGCCCTGTCTGCTCACATCATTCTAGCCTTTTCAAACTATAGAACTCAAGATCATTCAAATATGGCAATCTCATCTCATTCAAGCAAATATTAATGAAATATAATTCTTGATAAATTCAACTTCGATTGTCAATTACGTGATATCTCTCATGAACAAAAAAAGGAAAATCAAAATACATTCAATTTCTTATCCGCAAGAGGGCGGATTCTTCTCAAATCTCGGCGTGTTTCGTCGTTCTCTTCAACCTCTGCTTGCCACGGGCGCACCTTACTGATCTCCCACATGGTCAGCGCGTTCCGGACTGCTCGTTCATCTTCCTCGGTCCCCATCTTCCTAGGTAGAAGGGGAGGGTAGTGTGATAGTGCAGAAACGCTGATTCGAGGTAGTCCGATCTGAAGATGGCATCGGTGCGGGTTGTAGATCGCCATGGTAGTGTTCCCTACTAGCTGGAGGTCCAGGCCTTGACGCCGCGGTATTTTGAGATAAGTGCTTCGGAGGACTCTTAGTCGCATGATGAATTTGTCTATTGGCAAAGTGTTAATGAAGAGGTGCCATTCGTCCCGAGTTTTCTTATCCGCTGTCTTGCATTCAACCTGAGAAGAGTATCCAAATGCCCCTCCAATAAAGAAGAGAGGGTGGCTCCCGAAGATCCGGCTTGCTGACGTTATGTCTTCCTTAGGAAAGAATTTGACTCTCACTCCTATCCAGCACTCAAGGAGTATCATGGAGCCGAACAAAAGTCCTCCTGTACAAGCCGAGCTTAGTCCTTCATAAAGGTATGAGAGGACCGCTTGAGAGATAGACATTCCCCGCCACAGCCCGCTAATAATACCAAGATTTTGAATGTCTAAGAGGTGGTCGGTAGTGGTAAAAAGAAAGACTCCATATAAGCAAACCGCCACCGCCTTGGCTATTGCTTCATGTCTCTCCCACTTGTTTTTACAATGAGACACTATCCACTGTGCCAAGGGTATCAAGTGAATGTGGTGTGGGCTGATCATGGTTCTCACGTCCTTTGGATTGTGAATGAAATCACTCAAGATCAAGGACGGGTCGATAGGCTCGATTGTGTAGCAAACCCGGTCTTCATCCCCCACCTTAGTCTTAGGAAGGGTTAGGTAGGTTTCTACCTCCTCCAATAGGACGGTTGCTTCGAAGGAAGGGAAGATGAAGGTATGAGTTTGTGGATGCCATAGTTCCACAAGTGCTGAAAGGCTTGGCCAATCGAAAGATAATTTCTGGAAATTCTTACCTAAAACCAAGAGAGGTTGGAGGTGCCATGCTTTAAGGACTGATGTGACCTCTATGGGGAGTGCCTTTACCATGGGAGTCACCCACTTCAGATCGGAATAACACCTTGGGCCAGGAAGGGGCTTGAGAAAAGAAGGAAGGAAGTCATGAAAAGAATAAGTGCAGTAAAATTCTGAACTTTGGATGAGTTGTGAGAACTTACCACTCTTTGGACGTTGGAGCTTAGGTGTTTGGGAATTGAGGTTAGCCGTTGAAGCTCTCCATGTTCCCTCCTAGCAGCCTTAGGGCCGGTGTAAACCTTCTCCTCCATAGCCATCATCTCGAAGCTCCTCTTCATCATGTTTTCTGCTCTTTGGAAGAGCTCTTCAAACCCTAGAACAGAGGTTTCAGCAAAGCTGTGATTTTGATTAAGGTTTCAAGTTGCTAAGGCTTATATTTAACTTTGGAAGGATAAGACTCGGGCTAGAAGGCTTTATCTTCAATTAGGATAAGTTCTAGTGATGGATCAAGTGGCTAAACCTCGGGTTTTAGTTATCTCGGCTCAATCCGTTTCGTATTACAACCCAGATTCTGACGGTCCATCGTGCGGCCGTTACTTCATTCCGACGCGCCAGCCCTTGGCCGTCGCATTTTTCTGTGGGTTTCAATTCCCCGAATCATGTTCTGTGGAGAATAACGGTCTAAGGGTCTACCGTCGCTTTCTGTAACGCGCAAGCCCTAAGCCGTCACATTCTTAGCTACTCAGTTCCTTCTCTTCTGGGCTAAAACACTTCCTGATGGTCTTGCTTATGATCGTCTCTTTCTGACGCGTCTTCTTCAGACCGTCACATTTCCTGCTAGTTGCCCTGACCAACTATCGTTCTGCCATGATCAACGGTCTGACCCTTGGCCGTTATTTGCATTTTGACGCACCCTCGATTGGCCGTCATTTATCCTGATGCCCCACTGCCAGAGTGGGCCCCTGATGATTAACGGTCTCTCACCAGAGCGTCGTTGGATTATGGCGGTCAGATCCTAGACCGTCACTTTCTCTGCTGCTGAGTTCAGGCTATTCCTTGTACCCTTGCTTAGACCTGGCGGTCTTTCACATTGTACACCTCGTTTTCTTCCCATTTTCATACATGCATTCCTGCATACATCTCATTCATTCATCCACATTTCGTCCATCCTGCATTTTTCACATTCATTCATTCACGCTCGCATAAAACTAAAACAACACAGAAAACTAAAAAGAAGGGATCTCATTCCATTTTGCCAAAGGTTCTATACAAATGATAAATAAAACATAAGAAAAGGCATCATTCGGCCGGTCTATCAGCTGGGCCACCATCATCCTCCCCCTCCTCAGGTTTCCTCGTGGGTGGCGGTGCGATGGAAGCACTCTCCTCCTGCTGTCCTCTCTCTGCCCTCTCATTCCTCCGCTGGGTGGAGGAGCTAACAAGGAAATTTCCTACTGAGCCGCTCGGGGTGGCACTCCTATGTACCCCAATCTGGGAGGCACTCCGCTCCGGTCCCCGGCCGATCATCCGCACCGTCCGCTCCAGTGTCCGCAGCTCGATCTTCAGTGTAAAGATCTGACGCCGCGTCTCCCGTGCCTCGGTCCGGTAGCGATCCAAGTCGGCCGTCCCGATCCGAAGCTCCTCCACCTCAGCTCGCGCCCGTGCTAACTCCTTCCAGAGTTGTTCCATCTCTGCATCATCTGGGCGTCGCAGGGACTCCGCTCTCAGCCGGGCCATCTCTGCCCGTACCAGCTCCGTCTCTGCTCGGGCTCGATCGGTCTCGGCCCGGCTTCTCTCTACCTCTGCTCTCGCCTGGCTGGCCTCGGCCACTGCTGCTGCTAGATCCCTCGCCTGTAGATTGCATTTCATATCATTAGTCATGAAGCATTTAATTAGGCATAATCATAAGTTTTTTAGTCTCTTACCCGCTCCGAGAGGGTGGCCTCCGCCTCCTCGGCCCGGGCAACTGCCCGAGCAAAGTCAGCCTCCTGCTCAGCCCTGCCTCCCGCAGGCTACGAGGAAGACGATGGGGCATCCGGTCCAGCGCGTTGGGCTCCCTCGGCCCGCTGCATTTAGAAGTCATGGTTAGTTGACATTGGCATTTGCATCATGAACATCATTACATAAATCATGAGCATTTAAGTTTTTAGTCTCACCAAGAGCTCCAAAGCAGACCGGTACCCGTCCCACTGCTGGATGGTGGAGTGGAGTAGCCCTTCCAGCTCGGCTATCCGTCCCTCAGGGTCTAGCTGCATTTTAGAAAGCATGAGTCAGCATATATCACATTGCACATTGCATAATAGAAAAGTTTAGAGTTTTAGTTTGCATACCGGTCGTCGGGTACCTCGGTACACCCGGTCGCCGTAGAGTCGAGCGAAGGCCTTCAGATATGCCTCGTCGCTCTCGTCTCGCTCCTTCACCGCTCGGCCCCGCCTATTCCAATCGTGGACGTACTTCACCTTCCGGGCGCACCAATCCACATTGCCGCTGATGCCCCTTGCTGACTTGCCGGGGTGGTCGTCGCTGTGGCGTGGAAAGGTCACCTCGGGCTGGTGTAGTCCCCGGGTCCGCAGGATCAGCCTGTAGTGTAGAGGCTCGATGATATGGAGGTGATGCAACCATATGTCTCGCCCCCGGTACGATAAGGCCGCCTCCACCCATGGCTGTCCCGTATAGCCCTCATCGCGGTATGGGGTCCATCTCACCTGAGAGCATTTAGTTCATTCATTAGCATATGAAAGCATTAAAAGATATTTAGAAAGCATTTTTAGAAAGCATTTAGAAACATTTAAAAGCATATAGAAATCATTTTGAGTTCTGGACCTACCGATGTATGCGGGAAGGAGTCCAAGTCGTCTTGGATCGTCCAGGTCAGTCTAATGATCAACCCCGTGTCCCTCGCCACCGACCAAGGCCTCGCGATTGGTATGAGGCCGGGATGGAGTAGTGCGCCTCTCCCGATGCCAGGGAGGTACATATAGCTCCATATCTGCATTTAGAAATTGAGTCAGTAGAATCATTGCATGAATCATTGCATAAATCATTTTTCATAAATCATAGCATCAATATTCATGGTATAATAGAAAGCATTTAGAAGTGCATTTACCTGTAGGAAAGGCGAGAAGCCGCCCAGCATCGTCTGCCTGTCCGTAGTGCTGAGGGACTCGAACAGGACTGCGAGCACTGCCGCTCCCCAGGCATATCTCCTGACTCTGCCTAAATCCTCTATCATCGGCAGCAGTCTGCAGCTGATGACATCTGCCCGAGTCGTAAAGAGGAGCTTCCCGAATAGCAGCATCAGGAAGCGTCTGAGCACTCTATCTCCCTCTGGTCCCGCCTCCGCCGCCACGCGAGGGCGCACCTGGTCTATCACTCTGCTCAGGTGATCCTCGGGGAGCTCTCCCACGGTGATCGCCGCTCCTCTCAGTCCCAACCTCTCCTGCAGCACTGATCTCGAAAGCTGGGAGGAGGACTGTCCCAGCCTAATCAAATCTAGCCCGAGCAGCTGCTGCGCCATCTCTGGGTAGTCGCCGTATGTCCACCCTGTCACCACGGCTTCGTGGACTCTCAATCCGGTAATCCTCGCTATGTCTTCTAGCGTGGGGATCATGTGGCCCCACGGGAAGATGAAAGCTTTGCTGATCGGGTCCCATCTCTCGTGCAAGGCGTACAGTACCGGTGTGTCCATCCGGATCACCTTGATGCTAAGCACCTCGGCAAATCCCATGCCGGCTAATCTCTCTCTCTGGTAGTCGGGCAATGCCTGGTACACTGCCCGGATCTGTAGCCAGGAGATCCGCGATCGTCTCTTCCCCTGCATTACATATTAGATCATTAATTAGTCCATCAGCATCATATAATCATTGCATAATCATTCTTAATTGAAAACAAAATAAAAGTTTTGAAAATTGAAAACCCTAAAAATAGTCTAATTCCCTGGCAGAAGTAACGGCCCTGGGTTGGGGCGTCGCTTGTCTCTGACGCACTCATGGTGGAGCGTCAGGGGAGTGACGGTCGCTGGCAGGACCGTCACTTCGTCTGCTAGTTGGGGTTTTTTCCCTGCATTCTCATGGCTTCCCATGTTGGCCAAATGGCCTACAATTGTTCCTAATGGGTTCGTAGACCCATTTCTACCCCTTTTTCCCCACATGCATCCATAAATAAACACAAAAAAATCAAAAATTGGAAAAATAGGGCGGAGGGCTTACCTCGTGGTCCATGTTTCTCCTCTTCTTCTTCTCTGGTTCTTTGGGCTCCTCTGCACCCAACGGAACTTCCCCTTCATCCCCCGTGGCCATGGGGACTTCTTCTTCTTCTGTTGGGCTTCTTCTCGCCGGTTATTCTTCTTCCACCGGCGGGATCGCCTCCCGTTCAATCCGGCGGTGGAGCCGTCGTATGGCCATTCTTTTCCCTCTCTCTCTCTTCTTTGGTGGCGGCTGGGGTGCCTCGTCGCCGGCCATGGTAGTAGGGGGACGGTGGTCGCCGGTGGTTTCTCTCGGTTGGGTTTTGGGCGTTGAGTGTTGGATTGAACGGGCCGTGACCGTTCGGTTGTTTTTTTTTGAAAACTCAGGAAATGTGATGGTCTATCGACCGGCCGTCACATCATTCTGACGCTTCTTTCATAGGCCGTCACATGTGTTGGACTGTTTTATTGAAGAATGTGAACCGCCTGATTTATGACGGATCAAGGGTGATCCGTTGCTTTATGTGACGCCCTGTCATCAGACCGTTATATGCTTGCTAGTTTCTTGATGATTGAAAGGTCTAATTGATGCTTAAACGACCCTATTTTCTATCATGATGTTCCTTATGGATGCCTCTTGCACGTACAATGGTTATGCCTTGATGCTTATTTTTGATTATTATTGGCTAACCTGTCTTTCATGAAAGAATTACGAGTAAAATCACGCTTGGCCTTCCGTCCGGCAGGTAAGTCAGGTATTGTATATCATTCCCTCACTCCTTTAATGCATTACTATATGTTACTTATGATATATTACCTCGAGAACCGGCTGGTCATTCATGTGTCCTGGGATCTGATGTTCCCCTTAAACAAAAATGATGATGATCTAAGTTCACATGATTAATCGTTGGATAGGCCGTTAGAGTTGAAAATTTGGGGACGATGGTTCTATCTTGCACGCCGTGGTTGCAGATGGTGTCCTGACTCAGATTTCTCCGATCTAGCAATATTATTCTCGAGTATTTTTTCTATTTTATTTTTCTTTTGCATTTGTTTTGAAGATTTTGTTTTCCTTTAGCCCAGCATGCATCATACGCATTCTTTTGAGCATTTCATGAGTTTCATCTATTCAAGATATCTCAGTGATGGTGAACAGATGTATTCTTAATCCCGAATAAGGAGAATTATTCCATTCTGAATTAGAAGGTTTCCTTCGATCTGCTCGCTTAATCTGGTTCGCTGAAGATTTCTATCTGGAGTTTAGTCTCTTTCCTTTCCGTTGCCTCCGGCGGCTAGCCGTGTTTCCTTTCCTTAGTTAATTAGTTCCTCCAGACTCGCGTCCTTTGGCTGGCTATGTCCTTGTGATCAGTTTGAGGTTTTCCAGAAAATTCCTATCGCTTGTTGGTACAGAACGGGTGTCGTTTACCTTAACGCCCTCTTTTTGATACACTCCGCTTCATTTCCACTTCATCTCCATGTTCCATTTCACTTCCGCTTCACCTCCGCTCGTTCCCCTATAAAGAGGACGTTAAGGAGGGGCATCTGTTGACACCCGTTTTATACCCAATAAGTCGGGTCATCTCCTTATTTCATTCTATACGATGCTCCGAGTTGTTCACCCTTCATTGAGTCTCTTGGTTAGTTGAAGCCTATTTCTTGGGTCTTAATTCCTGGATTAAGATGTGGCTCCCGGTGGCATTTCGTTGGATGAATGTTAGCAAACCCTTCACTCTATTTTTGAACCTCAATGCTAATAACGGTCCCAGTCAGGCGCGTTGCTTCCTTCTGACGGATGGGTCGTGGACCGTTACTCTTTGAAGAGTCCTAAGGCTTAAGGCCTCGTCCTCAAAGCTTATCCTTTTAATTCCACGTTGATAATAACGGTTTGTCGTCCAGCCGTTGTTTCATTCTGACGCCCTATGCCTTGGCCGTCGCTTCCTTGAAGAGTCCAGCTTGTTGGGTCTTCTTCCCGTTGATCTTATCTCTTTGGGATAAGGTTGAAAGTAACGGATGAAGCTTGGTGCGTTACTTCCAAGTGGCGGTCTATCGTGCAGCCGTTACTTCCTTCCGAGAGTCCTGACAGTTCAGGCCTTTTCTCTGCTACTCCGTGGTCGAGATAAGGATTTGGATTGACGTTATCTCTTCCAAATTCGATCCTCAGGACCCCCCGTTTGTTTCTATGGACTCTTGGTGATATTATCTTCAAGGATTTGCTAAGAGTTTTCTCTTTATCTTGCTGAATTATCCTCTACTCGACCTAAGAGTTTGAGGGTCTATAAATAGAACCCTTGACTTCATGGCCAAAGGGAGAGGGAGATTTGAATTCACGACGAAGTGCTGCCGAACTCAGGAGCCATCTTCATCCAAGAGGAACTGCTTCCCACGTCCATCCATCTCATAATCAAGGGAGTACTTTGGTTTTGTCTTTCAAGTTCATCATTGCATGCTTGAGTCCTTCCTTGGTTTTTCCCCAATCAAAGCATTGTCCCTCCTCTTCCTCCACATTTTTCACTGTTCTTTAAGCATACAAACATCCTCCCAAACTTTTAAAACACCCAGAGGGGTTAAAAAACCAAAAAACTCCCCGGTAATCCCCTCTCCTTTTGATGTTCTCAAGCTCTTTAAGAATTGATGCTATGCTTGTGAAAAGGGCTAATTGAGGTTGTCTTGTCTTGTCTTTCTACTTCTTTGGTAGGTTTACAGGTTCATTAGCACGAGGCCCAAGTCTTCTAGCCGGCTGGAAGAGTTGGAGTTAAAAGAATTCAAGCTTTACTACTACAGGTTATCTGACGGTCTGGAGCAGGCGCGTCACTGTCTTCTGGCGGTCTATCGTGAGGCCGTTGCTTCCAAGCGGCGCACGGGGTTCTGGCCGTTACTTCCAAGTTGATCTGCAGGCTTTCCTTGGTTTTCTCTCCCGTGGGCGGGTGCTTCATCCACCTATTTCCAAGGTATATTCAGGTCTTTGACTTGTGTTTACTTTGGTGGCGATCACATCTTTCCTTGGTATTGGGCATTAACTGTCTTCTTCATCGACAATCTTTATTTTCCTTGCTTGCTCCACCTTCACGGTGTGTTTTTATTTATTCCTTGCTCCACGCCCCGGCGTGTGTTTTCCTTTTCCTTAGCATAATTTGATCGAGATAGCATGCCCATGCTAGAGCTAGCTATGATTGCCTAGGTTCATGTTCACATGTTCACAGGTTTGAGTAGATCTTTGATTGCTTGTTTGTCATCTTGCCATATTACTTTGCAAACCTCAAAAGTAAGATAAAAGATAGGCAAATAAATATCAACAGTGAGAAGATCTGAGAGAAAAGTGAGACTGAGAGGTTCTGTTCTGTCGTGACTTCTGGATCAAATCCAGAGTCAAATTGCTCAGTCGAGCTACATTTTTCTCAATTTTGTCATTGTTTCTTAGTCTTTTATATTAACTCCTTGTAAGTTGTGTATCAGCATAGCAAGTTGTGGGGCTCAGCTGGCGAGGTGTGATCCTCAGACAGCAAGTTGTATTGATCAGCGGGAAAGCAAGCTGTGAGGCTCAGCGGATTGTAGAGATGTTATCCCCAAAGCTGTGGATCAACAGATTCAAGCTGTGTGGCAGCGGAATCCTTACTCAGTTGAGTAAGGGGTGGATTTAGATCTCAAGCTCGAGATCGAACCACCTAAAAACTGAATTATCTTATGTGTGATTGCGTATCTCTTCTGCTTTACGATTTGATGAATGTATAGGATTGCTTATTGCTAGTACACGTTTAATCTGGCTAATACATTCATTTGTTATATGTGTCTCTCTGATCTAACCTCTGCCGAGTACCAAACTTGGATGTTTGACTAATTCCTGAATTTGAATTATGATAGCTCTTTATTGTTACTGAGAATTGTCTTGAAATTCTTTCATCTATTGCTTGCATTGTGGTCAATCGTTCAGTGGTATATAAAAAGGCTCAATAAGAAGGATATGTTACGCCTATCTGGAAAACTGACCTTTGCATGAGGAGATTTTCTAATCCACCCTCCGCCTAGTACTATACTGAGTTGATTGATTTTCTTTTAATGCTCACAATGATTGAATAGTTATTTCATATCTAATTCTTCTGTTGATAATCCTGATTGCTATTGGTGTTCCTATTCACAGTACATTTTAATTCTGCACTATTTTTAACTACTGTAGAATCCTGTAAATTTGGGTAGATCTATTCACACCCCCTTATAAATCTGTAGTTCATCCCTTTTCACTCACATCACTTGGTATCAGAGCCTAACTCTCCCTTAGAGCCTTACATCCCGGAGAGCTTTTGAAAATGGATGCTAGAGGTCTAACTGCTAATGGTCATTCCACCAGTAAGCCACCATTCTTTGATAGATCAAATTGTGCTTATTGGAAGAACCGTATGCATGTCTTCCTTCGGGCGAAGGATTATGAAATCTGGAAAGTTGTCAATAAAGGTCCGTTTGAATTACCTAAGGATGAGGAGGTATGGACCAGAGAGCAAATCCGTAAGTCCACCTTAAACTGGAGTGCTATAAATGCCATGCAGTGTCCTCTTCATCCTACCAAATTCTCTAGAGTTTCCTCCTGTTCCACAGCCAAGGAGATGTGGGACAAGCTGGAGGTGATATATGAAGGGACGTCTCAGGTTAGGGAGACTAAGGCAAATATGTTAGTCTCGGAATATGAAGGTTTTAAGATGAAACCTGATGAGTCCATTTCTGAGATGTACGCTCGTCTAATGGTACTCACTAATACCTTGAGAACTCTAGGCAAAAGTTACAGTGAGTACGAACTGGTTAGACAAATTCTTTGGTCCCTGACACCTATTTGGCACACCAAGGCCACTGTAATGGAGGAGTCCAGGAACCTAACAAGCACATCTGTAGATGAACTCATCGGTTCTCTCATGACATATGAGTTGAACCTCAAGAGGGTCGATGAGTCTGAGAAGAAGAAGAAACCCCTAGCTCTTAAAGTAACTTCTAGTAGCAAAGGGTCATCAAGTGAGCATAGTTCTGGTAATTTAGATGAAGACCAAGATGAATTTGCCATGTTCAGTAGGAAATTTAAGAAGTTTCTGAGGAAGGAAGGTACAGGGTTTAGAAGAAAGTACCTCTTTGGGAAAAGGCAGTCAAAGTACAAATCTGATACTGCCAAGAAATCTAATAGTGTTGTTTGTTATAATTGTAGGAAAGCAGGGCATCTGAAGGTAGACTATCCTGAGCGGCAGAAAGGAAAACAGCCCAGGTGGAAAAATAAGAAAGGAAAAGCCATGGTGAGCAGCTGGAGTGATGAAGAGGAAGGAAGTCAGAGCAGCTCCTTTGACAGTGAAGACCGGCTTTGTTTGATGGCTAAGAGTGATGAAGTAAAGGAAGATGATGATGAGATAACTTCCCCTTTTGAGAATTTTACACATAGTGATTGATAACTTCCCCTTTTGAGAATTTTACACATAGTGATTGGGAAGAAGCTTATGCTGAGATTCTTGATAAATATGATGACATGCGTAGAGAATACAAGCATCTGAAAAGAAAAATAAATTCTTTAGTTAATGATACATCCTTGAATGATAAGCTTACATGCCTGGAAACAGAAAACCACAGTTTGAAAATTTCTCTTGCTGAAACTAAAAATGCAAAAACTATCTTGAATGATTTGAGAATAGAAAATGAAAATTTGAAAAACACCATTGATGAACTGAAAATACGAATGCAAAAATTTGATGAAGAAACCAGAATTGCAAACGAGAAATATGATGATGTCAATGGTGTAAATAAACAATTGAAAATTTAGAAAAAGAGATTAAGGATAAACAACATTCCCTCGAGGGCATGACATAGGGAACTGAAAATCTAAATGCCATCTTGGGAACAAAAATAAATTTCAGAAGGGAAGGATTGAGTTTTAACCCAACAAACATAAAAAGGTTTGATGTGAAGACCATTTCTTTTGTGGCTGAAAAAGGAACATTAAGACCTTTAATGAAAATGAATTGTGGGAAAAATCAAAATAAAAGGCCTATGAAAATTATTGAGAAAACCAAGCCCAGTGTCAAGGACAAGGGCAAAGGGAATGTAGAGGTGTCTAGGGAGTCATGCACACACACTACTACACCTCGGGCTAAGGGACAGGCTGCGGGTCAAACAGTTAAAGCTAAAGTCCAAGGAAACCCAAAGCCAAAATAACCCAGTCTCAACAAAAAGGTCGAGGTAACCACCCACCTGCACCGATCTACTCTTCATTCCATCATTCCTATCGCTACAACTCGGCTAGGAAAGGTCGAGGCAGCCTCTATATGAGGTCGATGCAGAGTAACATTCAGAACCCATAGTCCAATCAGATGCATCAACCTTACCCCTGGAATCTCTTTGTGCAACCTAGGTTCAGAAACTTGAGAAACCAGAACTCATATGGCGTCAATGCTATGTCTGATCAGCCTAGGGTCTATAGTGCACAGACATTTCCCAATGCCCACTGGACCAATCACTGGCACAGAAATCTTCACAATGGCTCTAAGAATAAAAATGCCACAACACAAAAACAATCATCAAAAATTCAAAGTGGCAAGAAAAAGCAGGCTGACCAAAAAGTTAAAGAATCCGTAAAACAAGTAAAAACACAAAATCAAATATGGATATTAAAACACTTGATATCGTGTCTGCATGAGATGAATGTTTTTATGGGGCCCAAACAGTTTTGGGTTCCAAAATTCTCCACTTGATTTTGCTTGCAGGTATGCCTGGCAGCCAATCACAACAAATGGTATCTTGACAGTCTGATGGGGACATCAGAGCAAGAGCATTAACATTTTATTTTGTATTTATGTCCTTTAGTTTATTTTTATATCCTTGGGAAAGCATATGCGCAATTGTAAGGCTTTATAAGCCAATGTGTCATTCCCTAGGATTGTTTGGATTTTTGCGCAAAATATCAGTAGGTCAAGCAAGGGGGCCCTCACTCCTTTCCCATTGGTCCACCTAAGCCATAGGGGGTCCATGTGGGGCTGGTCAACCATCCTAGGTGGCTTCTAGATGGTTTTACATTCAAGGGGACAAATGGCCTTAAAAGTCCACCTTTTCACCTCTCTTGGTCAAGGGGGCGCCCCCCTCTCTTTAATGTTATTTAATGTGGTTCCAAACCACATGGGATAAAAACTTTTGAACACACTTGTTTACCCCTCCCCAATTTAGATCTGAGGGTATATGTGGTCATTTTCCTTTTATTATATAAGGCTTGTATTTCCCTTTTTCATGAATTAATGGAAAAAAATTTGGCATTTTGCCCCAAGGAGCCTAGGTGCGTTCCTCTCCCCTCTCCCCCCTTCTAGAGCTGTGAGAGCTCTTCTTCAGGGTGTGAAGCCCTTCTATCTTCTCCTTAGCCCCTCTGGATTCTACTTCTGCCGCCGCCGCCATCGCACCACCATCGCGCCACTGTCTTCATCGCCAGAATTCTATCTATATCAGGATATATCCCTACTCCGTGATTTTTAGCTGTCCATCAGAAGCTCAGATCACAACCAAACATGGAGGGTGAGTCATCCACGTCCACCCCAGTCTCCAAAAAAAAAATCCAGTCATTTACCCATCATTAAATATTTTTCCATTTTCATGTTCTTGAGTCTTCCAGTTCTATCTTCTGTTCAGAACCTGTCACAGCCACCCTGTGTTTCCAGGTTTCGACCCCCTTTCTCTTATCTTCATGAGTCACCAATTTTATTGGGGATTCTGTCCACCTAATACCTTTTCCAAAAATTTTCTTGTGAATTTAGGATCTAGTTTATAGTTTCTAAAAAATAACTTCAGATCCCAAGTTCTGTTTTGTCTCTACTGTCCAGATCCGACCACCCGGTACTAGAAAATACTTTTCCCCAGTCAACTCTCCACCAAACCTTTCATAAAAATTATTCCTATTTTCCTCTCTTCACCCTCTACCACTTTCATGAAGCGCTCAACAGCTGAATCGGAGGTCTACAAGGAGGTCAATGCCAACTCTCAGGAAAAAGCACTTCTATCCTACGATTTTGGGTTCTGTCCAACAGTAGCTTGTAAAATCGGTCAAGGCCAGATCTAAGAAATTCAAAATTATTTCTCTAATCCTAGATCGAAGCATTTTGAAATAGCTTTCCAACGATACCTCTTATGTCTCGATCCGACGTCGGGAGTAATCGCAATAGAAGATCTCGCTGGGTCACGCGCTGTAAAACAGCAACTTCAGATCCGTGGGCAGCACAGTCAACAAGTGAGACCGGAGCCGACTCGCCTCCCATGAGGCGAACCAGTGTGCCGCCGTCCCAGGGAGAGACTCTCCAGGAGCCAACGTCACAGCGGTACCACTTCGGGGCCACTCGGACCCGCCGATGAGCACGTGGGCCCCACGTTCGTGAATACGCGTGCCGCTAAAGCTACATCGAAAGCTGCCCGTCAACCCGAGTTCGGTCCTCCCGGGCCCCATTTGTAGCCCGTTACCTCCCTGCGTGGAGTGAGCAGTATAAATGATTTCTGTAATTATTGTGATACCTGTTTAACCGGGAGTTACTGTCTTGGCCGGGATCGTCTTCCCCACGCCCGGAGCGTGGAGGTAAACTCGCCCCTCTCTCTTATCGCATTTGCTTTACTCGTATAGTTTTGAATGCCACTGCATGAGTGATAGGTTATTCTAGCTCGATCATAATTATATCACCGCTGCGAGAGAGAGTGAGTGACCTGTCCAGTGACTCGATCCGAGTAACGCGGAAAAGCAGATACCCGAGACTCACGACCGGTTTCTCAACAGCGTCCGGTCCCACGTCTTCCCTCGCTTAGGGGCGATCGCGAGCTAGAGTCCTAGGTCAGGTGTCTGTCCCGCATCAATTTGGTATCAGAGCGCCAGTTGAGTCTAGGGTAGTCTGGTTGAAACAAAACAAAAAAAAAGTGTCGTTTAAGTCGGTCTAAGTGTCACATTTGCATACCATTAATCGATATATCCAAAGGTGTTGTCCGAACGTTAGGCTACGCCTATCGGGAAGGCCGCACACTTGCGCAAGTGATCTTCGGATCGATTAACTCCGCCACGTACCGAGTCTTGGTTTACGTCTAGGGTCCTTAGTGTGCATTAGTTAGTGCATTCCAACTCGCATTGTCGTCGTGTCTAGTGTCTTGCCTCCGTGTGTCGGCATGTCCGCCTTGTAATTCCCCATTCCCAATGGAATCTCAGTCGCCCAGGCGATTTGACCGTTGGCCCACCCATGGGTTGGGCAACCATCCTCTCCACTTATGTAGGGCCGAAGCCTCAGATTTTTATGGCTCCAACAACCCGGGCGATTACCTACGTTGGGAAGCCGCCATGGAAAAATACTTCGCTTGCTATCCCATGTCCGAGGCCGGACAATTCTATTTTGCCAAGGATAGGCTTCATGACCAGGCTGTCGAAAAATGAAGAACCATCGAAGGCTTAAGGTAGGTTAGGAGGCAATGGCCCCTCGAATCATGGTGGGATATGAAGAGAGAACTTAGGAAGGTCTACGTTCCCCAACCGGTCCCCTCCAACCAGTCCCACCTAGTCACCTCCAGCCAACCCCGCCAAATCATCTCCAAACAAGTGGGTCACACCTCCAGTCGATCCGACACCCTCACCTCCAACTAAGTGGGATATAGTCAGAGGCAAGAAGCCCCACCGGTAGTCGAGCCTAGGCCCACCCCCAGGCCGAGAGATGAGGAGCGAGTCCACCCCGAGGCCCTTACTCCAACCCGCACCTTAGATGAAATCAACAAAATGCTTTCGGATTGGTTGGATAGGATGGAAAGGACATGTGCTCCTTCACCACCCACGAGAGCTCCAATGCTACCACCATCTACATCTGATCTTTATTCGGAACCATCTCATTTGGAGCCACTTCATTCCGAGCCACCTGTGTTTCTAACGGGTACGCTTTTCATAGTCGAGCCGCTTCTTAGTTGGCTCAAGGATGGCTTGGTCTCGTCTCCTTATCCATCAATGGACCCCACCCTACCATTAGTGCCGGTCAACTCATTCCATGCCACATTCCGGTCTAGTCACCATGTTGACACCTTGGATGACCTTATTGTGGGATTAAATTCGCAATGGAAGTTGACGCACTCATTGGCCCGAGGCTTCGACCAACCCACTAGTCTTAGCTTCACCCATCCGGCCTTAGGGTCCATTACCTCCGTGTGCACCGTGGGTTGTGTCACCATGGAGATTCTCTTATTCCTCCCTATGTCGGTCGAGCCCGACTTCATACCCTTTTGCCCAAGGGAGGAATCTTATTTCCTACATATGATCACCGTCCCATCAACCACAATGTATGAAGGTGACCATACACACCTTCAAGACTTCCATACATGGGACTGTGACTTTTGGGAACCCACCAGAAGGGGTCATACCTTCTTTGATCCCTTTGACCCATTCCCTAGTGGGCCCGTTGACCCTCCATATATACTTCATTTCTTCGAGGGTGTCCACTACCACACCCCTACCCCACGGGCCGGGTCATCTATACCCACCAAGCCCAATCTCGATACACCCACACCCGGCTCGTCCACACCCGGCTCTCCTAGCCCTCTCAAGTCTCCAAACTCCAAAGGGCCGTTCATGCATGACTGGGTCATACTTGGGTGTCTAGGTGTTTCCCATACCACCAACCTTCGGGTGCATAAGATGCATGCATGGCACATATTCGGATGTCCTTGTCTGTCGTCACCCATGTACGGGTCGGACTAACATTAGGTTTGTTTAGGGTCCTTGTGAGTCTTTGTTTCATTTGTCTGTCATGTGTCTGTGCATACATCGAGTCGAGTCAGTTTTGTACGCTCGCGTGTTAGTCCCTTTCAAGTGCGACTTGTCGGACATTGGGATCGGTTCTAGTTCATATCGGATCTAGTCACATAAGGGACAAGCGGTGATTCCTAGTGAGTCTTCGAGCCGCCTTCCTTCATTTGAGAGTGACCCCACCCCGGAGTGTCCACCTCTAGCCTCCTCCTAGCAGCGTGTGCATATCGAATCTATACAGGATGAGCAGGTGTCGATTAATTGGAGTGGAGCGTACTCCGCGCTTCCAGGTTCGGTGACGCATCCGTCGGATCTACCCGAGCAGCCACACCCCTTACTCGACGGGGTTGAGTTCTTCCCACCCGGGGAGAATTGATGGGGACATCAGAGCAAGAGCATTAACATTTTATTTTGCATTTATGTCTTTTAGTTTATTTTTATATCCTTGGGAAAGCATATGCGCAATTGTAAGGCTTTATAAGCCAATGTGTCATTCCTTAGGATTGTTTGGGTTTTTATGCAAAATGCCAGTAGGTCCAGGAAGGGGGACCTCACTCCGTTTCCATTGGTCCACCTAAGCCATAGGGGGTCCATCTGGGGCTGGTCAACCTCCTAGGTGGCTTCTAGATGGTTTGACGCATTAATATTTTATTTTGCATTTGTGTCCTTTAGTTTATTTTTATATCCTTGGGAAAGCATATGCACAATTGTAAGGCTTTATAAGCCAATGTGTCATTCCTTAGGATTGTTTGGGTTTTTATGCAAAATGTCAGTAGGTCATGCAATGATGACCTCACTCCTTTCCCATTGGTCCACCTAAGCCATAGGGGGTCCATGTGGGGCTGGTCAACCTCCTAGGTGGCTTCTAGATGGTTTGACATTCAAGGGGACAAATGGCCTTAAAAGTCCACCTTTTCTCCTCTCTTGGTCAAGGGGGCGCCCCCCTCTCTTTAATGTTATTTAATGTGGTTCCAAACCACATGGGATAAAAACTTTTGAACACCCTTGTTTACCCCTCCCCAATTTATATCTGAGGGTATATGTGGTCATTTTCTTTTTATTATATAAGGCTTGTATTTCCTTTTTTCATGAATTAATAGAAGAAAATTTGGCATATTGCCCCAAGGAGCCTAGGTGCGCCCCTCTCCCCTCTCCCCCCTTCTAGAGCTGTGAGAGCTCTTCTTCAGGGTGTGAAGCCCTTCTATCTTCTCCTTAGCCCCTCTGGATTCTACTTCTGACGCCGTCGCCGCCGCCATCGCACCGCCATCGCGCCGCTGTCTTCATCGCCGGAATTCTATCTACATCAGGATAGAGATCTATTCCGTGATTTTTAGCTCTCCATCATGAGCTCAAATCACAACCAAACTTGGAGGGTGAGTCATCCACGTCCACTCCAGCTTCCACAATAAAAATCCAGTCATTTACCCATCGTTAAATATTTTTCCATTTTCGTGTTCTTGAGTCTTCCAGTTCTGTTATCTGTTAAGAACATGTCACAGCCACCATGTGTTTCCAGGTTTCGACCCCCTTTCTCTTATCTTCTTGAGTCACCAATTTTATTGGGGATTCTGTCCAACTAACAGCTCTTCCACAAATTTTCTTGTGAATTAAGGATGTCTTTTATATTTTCTAAAAAATCACTTCAGATCCCAAGTTCTGTTCCATCTCTACTATCCAGATCCGACCACCCGGTACTAGAAAATACTTTTTCCTAGTCCAATCTCCACCAAACCTTTCATAAAAATTATTCCCGTTTTTCTATCTTCGCCCTCTACCACTTTCATGAAGAGCTCAACATCTGAATCGGAGGTCTACAATGTGGTCAACGCCAACTCTCAGGAAAAAGCACTTCTATCCTAAGATTTTGGGTTCTGTCCAACAGCAGCTTGTAAAATCGGTCAAGGCCAGATCTGAGAAATTCAAAATTATTTCTCTAGCCCTCGATCGAAGCATTTTGAAATAGCTTTCCAACGATACCTCTTGTTCCTCGATCCGACGTCGGGAGTAATCGCAGCAGAAGATCTCGCCAGGTCGCTCGCTGTAAAACAGCAACTTCAGATCCGTGGGCAGCACGGTCAACAAGTGAGATCGGAGCCGACTCACCTCCCATGAGGCAAATCAGCATGCCACCGTCCCAGGGAGCGCCTCTCCAGGAGCCAACGTCACAGCGGTACCACTCCGGGCCCACTCAGACCCACCGATGAGCACGTGGGCCCCACATTCGTGAATACGCGTGCCACTAAAGCTACATCGAAAGCTGCCCGTCAACCCGAGTTCGGTCCTCCCGGGCCCCATTTGTAGCCCGTTACCTCCCTGCGTGGAGTGGGTAGTAGAAATCATTTCTGTAATTATTGTGATAATTGTTTAACCGGGAGTTACTGTCTTGGCCGGGATCGTCTTCCCCACGCCCGGAGCGTGGAGGTAAACTCGCCCCTCTCTCTTATCGCATTTGCTTTACTCGTATATTTTTGAATGCCATTGCATGAGTGATAGGTTATTCTAACTCGATCATAATTATATCACCGCTACGAGAGAGAGTGAGTGACCCGTGCCGTGACTCGATCTGAGAAGCGCGAAAAAGCCGATACCCGAGACTCACGGCTGATTTCTCAACCGCCCTCGGTCCCACGTCTTCCCTCGCTTAGGGGCGATCGCGAGCTATAGTCCCAGGTCGCGTGTCCGTCCCACATCACAGTGGCTGCTCCAAGCACATGATCGGGGATAAAGATAAGTTCTGCATGTTGGTTGAAAAGGATGCTGGTCATGTTACCTTCGGAGGTAATACTAAAGGCAAAATAATTGGAACATGTAAGATAGGTAAGTGCTCTTCCTATTGTATTGAGGAAGTTTTACTAGTTGAAGGGCTTGCCTATAATTTTCTTAGTATTAGTCAGTTGTGCGATGGAGGCCATAAGGTTGTTTTTTACTCTCTTGCACGTACTATCTTTGAACCTAATTCTAAATATGTGAAGTTCACTGGTAAAAGAGTCAATAACATCTATATGGTAGATTTAGATGATGCAGCACACACTAATTTATGTCTCACAGTTAATAAGGATGACTTAGCCTGTCCTTGGCATCGTAGGTTAGGTCATGCCAGTTATAATGTGTTGCAGAAATTAAATAAACATAGCATGGTGAGAGGTCTCCCTGAAATTTCCTTCAAAAAGAACAGTAAAATATGTGAGGCCTGTACCCAATGTAAGCAAACTAGAAAGTCCTTTAAATCCAGAACTGAGAACATGTCTTCTAAACCATTTGAGCTGATACACATGGATCTGTTTGGACCAACTAGATCAGCCAGCTTATCTGGTAGAAGATATGGTTATGTTTTAGTAGATGACTTTTCTAGATTTACCTGGGTATTTTTCTTAACTCACAAAAATGATGCATTTGAGGAATTTCAGGAATTTTATCATAAAATAAAACAGACTGGTGAGCAGTCTATTTTGAATATTTTGTCTGACCATGGTGGTGAGTTTGAAAACTCACAGTTTGATGAATTTTGCATGAAAAATGGGACCAATCATGGATTCTCTTTACCAAGGACTCCAGAGCAGAATGGAGTGATTGAAAGGAGAAACAGAACCCTTGTGGAGATGGCTCGAACAATGCTAGTTGAAGGGAATCTACCTAGAAGGTTCTAGGCTGAGGCAGTGAGCACTTCCTGTTATATCATTAATAGAGCCCTGGTAAGTCCTTCTACTCAAAAGACTCCCTTTGAGATACTCAAAGGTAAGAAACCTTCACTAGCACATTTCAAAGTATTTGGTTGCAAATATTTTATCCATGTTAATTCTAAAAGAGAACTTGATAAATTTGAACCTAAAACTGAACCTGGAATTTTTCTAAGTTACTCTGAAAAGTCCAGAGCCTACAAAATCTATAACATTAACTCTCAAACTGTTGAGGAATCATCTCACATTGTATTTAATGAACATTCTAATAAATCTGAAACTGGCTTATGCAGGGACAAAGCTGATGGTGAAATTCTTGAGAATAAAGAAGAGCAGAATGCAGAACCTGAAGATAAAGGTGGGACTGATGGGTCTAGAGCTCAGAGGGAGGTAAATGTAGATACAGGTAATCAGCTTACCAATATCAGAATTCTTAGAGATCATCCATTAGGAAATGTGATTGGTAACTTAAATGAACCTCCTAGGACTAGATCACACTTCAGGATAGAAAATGAACAAAATTCTTTTGCTCTAGTCTCACAGATAGAATCCAAAAACATTGATAGTGCCTTAAAGGATGAGCATTGGATAAATGCCATGTATGATGAATTGAATCAATTTGAAAGGAATAAGGTATGGCACCTAATCCCTAAACCCTCACATGGCTCAGTTATAGGCACTAGATGGGTCTTTAGAAATAAAACTGATGAGCAGGGAAAGATAGTCAGAAATAAAACTAGGCTTGTAGCACAGGGATACAATCAGGAAATTGGGGTATACTTTGAAGAATCATTTGCCCCTGTTGCCAGACTATAAGCAATCAGAATTCTTCTAGCCTTTGCTTGTAGCCTAGGAATAAAACTCCAGCGGATTGTTGTAAAATCTACTTTCATGAAAGGTTTAATAAAGGAGGATGTTTTTGTTAAATAACCTCGTGGATTTGAATGTATTGACTTTCTTGATTATGTGTATAAATTAGATAAGGCATTATATGGACTGAAGCAGGCTCCCAGGGCCTGGTACGATGGGCTGAGCTCTTTCCTCACAGGTAAGGGATTTGCAAGATGTGAGCTTGACCAGACCCTATTCACCAAGGTAGACAACCAAGATATTATTGTTGTTCAAATCTATGTAGATGATATAGTGTTTAGGTCAACTAAACCTGCCATGTGTGAGGAATTCTCTAGATTAATGACAAATGAATTTGAAATGAGCTTAATGGGAGAACTGAAGTTTTTCCTTGGATTGCAGGTTAATCAAACTTCAGAGGGAAGCTTCATCACACAGTCCAAATACATCAGGGACCTGCTAAAGAAATACAAGTTTGAGAACCGCAAAGCTATCACTGCACCTATGAGCATATCAACTAGTCTTGATGGTGACCCAAAAGGTAAGTTGGTGGACACCAAATTATACAGAGGTATGATCGGATCCCTTTTATATCTCACTGCATCTCGTCCAGATATACATTTTTTAGTGTGTTTGTGTGCTAGATTTCATGCTAGTCCTAGGGAATCACATATGAGTGCTGTAAAAAGGATCTTTAGGTATCTATCAGGCACCCTTGGTTTAGGACTATGGTATCCTGCTAGGTGTGAATTTGAACTTGTAGCTTACACTGATGCAGATTATGCAGGGTGTAGGATAGATAGAAAGAGCACTAGTGGGTATTATCAATATCTAGGTGGGTGTTTAGTGTCTTGGTCATCTAAGAAGCAACACACTATTGCTCTTTCCACTACTGAAGTAGAATATGTTGTAGCAGGGAACTGTGCAGCCCAAGTCCTTTGGATTAAACACCAACTCATTGATTATCAAATAAAATTAAGATGTATTCCCATTTTGTGTGATAACACCAGTGCTATTTCCTTGACTAAAAATCCTGTTCATCATTCTAAGACTAAGCATATTGAACTAAAACACCATTTTTTAAGAGATGAAGTAAGAATGAAATTGAGCTTAACTTTGTTGAATCTGAAAAATAAATTACTGACATTTTTACTAAACCCTTTGGGAATGAAATGTTTAAATTTTTTAGAAGGGAACTAGGTTTATGTAAATTTTAGCATGATGAGTTATTGTTTAAGTTCATTCTTGCCTGCTTAGAATAAATGCTTTCTTTATCCTATCTCAGAGTCATTGCATAAATGCTTAGAATACATGTTGTTCAGTAGTGTCATTGCATAACTTGCATTCTGTCCATCTTGATCTCAGAGATATATCAAATGGTGTGATGGGAAAAAGGGCAGATATCTTCTGTCTGGAAACTCACACTATGTGTAGAGGCTTGTCCTCTGCCAAGTATCATGAATCAAGATTTTGTCTGAGTCTTGCATTTCATTATTAATTCATATGTCAAAATGTTGTGTCTAATAATAATGCACATAGACAGGGGGATCAGTATTTCAACAACATATCAAGTCTATTCCCATGTGCTTTCTGATAAGGGGAGTTCAGAATAAAATGCTCTTACCATGAGTCTGATCAAGGATAAGTTGCCATCCGTGCATACTTTCTGTCACTCCAGATGCTATCTTTCAGTTCAACAAGGTTCCTCATCACAACGTTTCTGACCTGAAATCTCAGAAGTACATTGGTCATCTTTTCTATCCTTGCATACTCATCTATCACATTTATGAAAATCTTCAAATTCTTTCTGAATAAATGACAATCTGATTATCAGTTATCACTCTAAGCTACTAAAATCAGAAGTCTTCTCCTATAAGAATTAGTTATGTACCATAATGAACTGATGGTTTAAGCTTAATGAATTTTAGAGTCCAAAGACTAACCTCAATGAAAAAGATTGTTCAGTACAATTAATAGCTCTCAACCATTTCCTACATATCATGACTGATTCAGTCTCTCAGAATCTGAAAGTCTACAAACTCAAGAATTCTTGGTTGAAAAGCTTAGAAGTGTGTATTGTTTTTAAACAAAACTTTCTGAAAAATCAAAGGGCAGCTATGCTAAAACTATGAGTCAAAAAAAATGTTGGCAGAGCAATGGCTGATGCTCAGAGAAACTGGGTCCTTTATCAAAGAAATAAGGTAACCCATGTCATGAAGTGTTTTAGCTACCTCTATTCAAAAATTAAGATTGAAGGGTTAGCTTCACTGAGTAACTAGGGGTACTGGCGTCTAATCAACGTGTACCCTTACGCAAAAAGATGTAAACTATACCTGAAAGTCTTAACAAATGAAACAGAATGGTAAATTCTACTGAGTAACTAGGAGTATTGGCGTCTAATCAACGTGTACTCTTATGTAAAAAGTTATGGATTATACCTGACTGTTCAAAAGTTTGTGAACAAAGAGAAAAAATCTGGCTGTAACCCTGAGGTAAAATATCAGAAACTTCAAAATTTGTTTAACCTCAATACATGTTCTAGGTATCTCTAAGAAATTCATTGATTCTTTTTTATAAGTAAGATGAAGTTAGACTAATCTGACAAGATCAATGTATATTTGGTTTACTGCTATTAAGGGTTAATACGAACTTCTTCAAAGAGTGCAGTTGCTAAACTCTAACTTTCATCATTCTTAAACCAAATTGTTATCAAGGATGCATTATATGAACTCTTATACTAAAAGACTCTGAGGTATGTATGCTTTTTTAATGAAAGATAAATCAGTTTGTATGTCAGATCATCTTTCCTGTGCTTTTCCTTCTTTAATTCAATCATCTCCATTACCTTCCAGAAAAATTCACTTTGCCTCTCTCTCTCTTTTGTTTTGCTGATGGCAAAGGGGGAGAGAATTGATGGTCTTCCTTGGCATCTTGCTTGGCAATTAGTAAAGGAGCAGAGAAAAAGGAATGTCTTGCTTGGCAATTAGTAAAGGGGTAGAGAAGAAGGAAAAGGCAAAGGGGGAGAGATGGCATAGAGCATAGTGATGGTATAGAGCATAGGGGAGTGCTTTTGACTATATGATACTCCATGTAATGACATCAAAATATAAATATAAAAGTGTTACCATCATCAAAAAGGGGGAGAATGTTGTGTCCCCTCTGGATTTGATGAGGTGTTTTGATGCTAGCAACAGTTTGTGTTTTTGATGTCAGTTAAGGTTGATGCATGCTCATGGATGAAGTATATAGGTCGATGCAAATTCATACAATGAGATAGACAGGTCGGTGTACAGGTTAACTCTGAGCCTTGAAGGCCAGTGCATAGGCATAAGTATTCTGTTATAAGGCCGATGCATCTTTCACTTCATTAAACTACCAGGTCGATGCATATATGGCATTGGGTCTAGAAGGTCGATGCATGTATGGGTTACAGACCAAGAAGGTCGATGCACATATATCGCTGAGTCTAGAAGGTCGATGCACATTGGCATTTTCGTTCAGAAGGTCGATGCGCCTTATACACTGAATGCACAATCAGGTCGACGCACATTGAACATAGTACACACCATTAGGTCGATGCACTTCATGCACCTTGTGCTATAAGGTTGGTGCACCTTGTATACTTATACACTGAATGCACAATCAGGTCGATGCACATTGAACATAGTACACACCATTAGGTCGATGCACCTCATGCAACTTGTGCTATAAGGTCGGTGCACCTCATATATAGGTTGATGCTAGCAACCTAACAGTTGGAGAAAGATCAATGCTTGTGACCTAGCGACTGCAGCCTAAGGTCGATGTATGTGTTGGAAAGGTCGATGCTAGTCTGCTAGCCTCTGCAGCATTAAGTTAGTTCATTAGAAGTCATCACTATCAAGGTCGATGCACCTTGTGCATTCACTATAAAAATAGGTCGATGCACTTTCATCAAGGTCTACCTATGTTATATTAAAGGTCGATGCTTTTATTCACACATGTTGCATGGGTTAGTTAAACGGGCTGATGCATCTCATTTATGCATCAATGTTTCTGCAGAAATGAGTATATTCTTTTGACATGACTAAATATGTTGAAATGATTTAGATTGAACTCGTGCTTATGTTTATCATTTGCTCAAAGACTAATACCTCTTTATCTCTTATCTTGTCAACCCAGATCTATGTTCATACACCTAGGCTACATTAAGGCTAGACAGCATCAATCTCACATGGAACTTAAGTGAAGCTGATTGATGGCACCTGTTCAAAGGTGGGAAGCAGTTCTAAAAGCCTGCCATGTGGATCGTCTTATTTTCTGCCTCTGACATGTGGACTCTTGAAATGCGCGGGAACATGTTCCCCTCGTTCCCAAATCAAAAGCTCATGGAACCACTGGACTCGTGCTCTATAAAAGGAAGCTCAGCGCTCAAATTCAAACATACAGAGAAGAAGAGAAGAAAAAGATATCAGAGCAGATTAGAAGAAGAGAAGAAAAGAGCAAGAGAGGGAGAAGAGTCTTTAGAGAGAAAGAGCTCATTGCTGAGAGGAAGAAGAAAGGAAGAAGAAAAATAGAGTGTCGTGAGAAGTTCTGAGAGAGAAGTGAGACTGAGAGGTTCTATTCTGTGCTGACTTCTGGATCAAATCCAAAGTCAGATCGCTCAGTCGAGCTACATTTTTCTCAATTTTATCATCGTTTCTTAGTCTTTTATTTTAACTCCTTGTAAGCTGTGTATCAGCATAGCAAGCTGTGGGGCTCAGCAGGCGAGGTGTGATCCTCGGACAGCAACCTGTATTGCTCAACGGGAAAGCAAGCTGTGAGGCTCAGTGGATTGTAGGGATTTTATCCCCAAAGCTGTGGATCAGTAGATTCAAACTGTGTGGCAGCGGAATCCTTACTCAATTGAGTAAGGGGTGAATGTAGATCTCAAGCTCGAGATCGAACCACCTAAAAATTGAATGGTTTTTTGTGTGGTTGCATATCTCTTCTGATTTGCGATTCGATGAATGCATAGGATTGCTTATTGCTAGCACACATTTAATCCGGCTAATACATTCATCTATTATATGTCTCTCTGATCTAACCTTTACCGAGTACCAAACCTGGATGTCTGACTGATTCCTAAATTTGAATTGTGACAGCTCTTTATTGTTACTGAGAATTGTCTTGAAATTCTTTCATCTATTACTTGCATTGTGGTTAATTGTTCAGTGGTATATAAAAAGGCTCAGTCAAAAGGATAGGTTACGCCTATCTGGAAAACTGACCTTTGCGTGAGGAGATTTTCTAATCCACCCTCCGCCTAGTACTATATTGAGTTGATTGATTTTTTTTTAATGCTCACAGTGATTGAACAACTATTTCATATCTGATTCTTCTGTTGATAATCCTGATTGCTGTTGGCATTTTTATTTATAGTACATTTTAATTTCGCACTATTTTTTTATTACTGTTGACTCTTGTAAATTTGGGTAGATCTATTCACCCCACTCTAGATCTGTATTTCATCCCTTTTCACTCACATTAGTATCTCCCTCTTACACCTCATTTTCATATTAGTCATATGAGCTAACTCCCATATTGCAGTTCCCGCAACTTCACCTGCGACGGTTACGGAAGAGGCTACCACTTCCATGGGAATTGAAGACAGGGGAGATGGAGTGCCGACGGCTCCTCTTATTGAGGAGGATTTGCCTTCTCCCACCCCCAGACACGAGATTGAAGGTAATTTGTGATATGCCCTTTGAAATTTATACAATAAGTTATATCTTGGGCTCACATGAGTGCTTCCCCTTTTAAGCTCCGGTCGAGGTTTGCCCACCTACTCCTCCTGCTGCAGAGCCGATTGAGCAGGTTCTCACCGAGCAAGGTGCACTTCCAGCGAGTCATTCTGTGGCCGAGGTGACTACTTTTGGAGAGAAAATTCCCCGCTCGGGGAAAAGTTCATCTTCGAAGGAGCAGGTGGACTACAGCGGCTCTAGCGATGAGGAGTCTCCTAGTGCGGAGAAAGAGACTGAACAAGCCGCATTTTCATCCTCTTATGAGAGAGAATTATCGGCTTTCAGTCCATCGCGGCTGATGTAGAGCGGCATCGGATCACCTAGCCCTTCCGTGGGGGAAGGGGAAGCAATGCTGGAGATGGGGGTTCCCGCCGCTAGGGAACTAAGGTTGGTGCCTGTTGAGGTAAGCTTCCTCATGCTCTTTTAGCCTCGTGCTCATTCTTATTAATCATGATATCGACTTTCAGAGACATTTCTCGCATATTCCTCTAGAAGGTCCCCACTATTCCAGCTGAGATGACCGTGCTGGCCGTGAGTTTAATGATGCCTCTTCCATCTCTTGGCATGGATCCACTGGTGTTCCCTCTTGTCTTGAGGCCCATTGCCTTGAGGTACCCAACAAACTATGCTATGACAGTGGGCTTCGAGATGCCTAAAGTAACTGTGAGATTTGACCAGCCGGAAATGGCTTTGGAGCAGCCATAGCTTAGCATTGATTATGAGCTGCCTGAAGATGAAGACATGCCCGTGCCAGTGCTGGGGAACATTTCAGAAGAAGCTGTAGCTGTTTCCACAACTTTAGTGCTTGTCATCGAAGCGATGCTAATAGAGGCTGGTTGAGCCGAAGAAAGTAAGCAACCACCTCCTGCACCCGATGCCCAAGTTATAACACCTCTGCCAGACGTCGGGGGAGAGATCATTATCATCAATTCTCCCCCAGCCGCACCAATTGAAGGAGTTGATCATGGTGCGGGTGTAGTGTCGGACCTGCCATCGTCGTCCTCGGGGCCGAGCGAGGCTATCTGGGCCACTATTGACAACCGGGTAGAATTCCATCTCCCTGCTACGCCATCACTCAGTCTACAATCATCGAATGAGCCGGTATGGCAGAATCTGGAGATGTTGAGGTAGACCATATTGACCCGCCGTGAATGTGCTATGTACAATTGCGGGGGCTGGTACAGCACATGTCCGGTACATTCTATGCCTTTGGATGCCCCATGGAGGACTGGACGCAGCGCGTAATTTTATTGTTGAAATATGTAAATCGGAGGGAGTTCATTGGACATGGTCTAGCGGACCAGCTGACGGCCCTAAAATTCGAGTAGGCTAAATGTCAAGCTGCCCTCCAGCCACTGAAAGAGATCGCCCGTCAACTATGAGAGGCCGCCAAAGCTGCTTCCCGCTGTATTATCACTCTAAAGGATCGGGCCTCAGAATTACGCACTGAGCTTGCCCGAATCGAAGAAGACCTACAGCGCTCAGAGCAGTTGGAAGTGCGAAGCGTTGAGAAGGTTGAACTAGCGGAAGGACAGACTGCATCCCTCGAGGAGAAGATGATGAAGTTGCAAGCTGAAGAGTCACCCTTGCAAGAGTTGACCGACTTTCCTTCGCTGGGTCTTTTAGAATTTGAATATATCTTCTACCGGCCTCAAGCTTAATGGTTGTTCATGTCTTTGCCTTCTTCCCTTTTTGCATGTATGTCGGGGAGATGCCCTGCGGAAAGCATGTATTCATCCTTCTGATGCAATGAAATCTTTTAAGTTTCTGTCTTGTGTATTTAATGGCGAGTCACAGCTCTTTTCTCCTGTTCCCTCTCCTTCCTCGCAGATTTGAGTGAGTGGGTGGTGCTAATCCACTAATTTAGGGGACCTATTCGTCGCTAGGGTAGGAGAGCACTCATGCCTTCAGGGAAGGTACGAGGAGTTTGCTCCACTGCGGTGCAGACAATTTTTTTTTTGGGAACTTGGAAGCGGTGTTGGCTAGACACCACGGTGTAAAAGGGGGTTTGTTTGTTGACAATGCCGGAGGGGCTGAGCTGACGGTTTGTTTAGCAAACTCATCGATGATGACGAGATTCAAGGGAAGTATATTCATCGATGTTGGGTCAAATGCCAAGGCAACAGAATGTTTAATCATTAACAAGGATGAAAGGCCCAAGTTAATGGTGTATTCATCGATTTCCTCGATGATGACAAAAATCGACGGTAGTTTGTTCATCAGTATAAGGTAAATACCAAAGCAAAAAAGGTTTAATCATTAATAGGGACGAAAGGCCCATGTTAACGGTATATTCATCGATTTCGTCGATGATGATGACAATCGACGGTGGTTTATTCATCGATATTAGGTGAATACCGAAGCAAAGAATGTTTGTTTATTGACAGGGATGGAAGGTCCGAGTCGAAGGTTTTTCATCGATTTCGCTGATGATGATGAAAATCAAGGGTAGATTTGTTCATCGGCATGGGTCAAATGCTGAAGTAAGAAATGTTTAATCATTAACAAGGATGAAAGGCCCAAGTTAACCGTGTATTCATCAATTTTTTCAATGATGATGAAAATCGATGGTAGTCTGTTCATCGGTATTGGGTAAATATCGAAGCAAAGAAAGGCTTAATAATTAATAGGGACGAAAGGCCCAAGTTAACGGTATATTCATCGATTTCGTCGATGATGACGAAAATCAACGGTGGTTTGTTCATTGGTATTGGGTGAATACCGAAGCAAAGAAAGGTATAATCAATAACAAGGATGAAAGGCCCAAGTTAGTGGTATATTCATCGATTTCGCCGATGATGACGAGATTCTACGATAGTTTGTTCATCGGTATTGGGTAAATACCGAAGCAAATAAGGGTTTAATCATTGACAAGGACGAAATGTCCAAGTTAACGGTATATTCACCGATTTTGCCGATGATGATGAAAATCGATGGTGGTTTATTCATCGGTATTGGGTGAATACCGAAGCAAAGAAGGGTTTAATCATTGACAAGGATGAAAGGTCCAAGTTAACGGTATATTCACCGATTTCATCGATGTTGATGAAAATCGCCGGTGGTTTATTCATCAGTATTTGGTGAATATCGAAGCAAAGCAGGTTTGTTGCAGCATAGGCATAAGGCTTACGCCGGTGGGACGTAGGGGATGCTCTTTTGAGAATGAGGCAGGAATTCGACCCTGGGTGGGGTCTTTCAAATGGAAGGTGTTGTAATTTTTGTTACCACATTATCGGTACAAGTGCCCTTTCAGGTTTTGGCCAGGACCGGCCCCCTCTTGCTTTTGCCCACTCACCCTTTGGGATTTTCACGTGGCGGGGTACCCAATTTTGCCCGCAACACCCTTTTGGGTTTTAGCCACAGCCGGGTTATAAACATTTTGCCCTTGTCCAGGACATCTGAACATGTCCGGTGGGGCACCTCTATTTTAAGTCCCATTTTTTTTGACAATCATGATAGATAAGAGTTTGCTGCACAGGTCGATGCATGGTACCTGCACCTGACTGCTTCATTTGTTCGCGGGGCGATAATGCCCATGCACAAGGAGGATGTTTATGCGCCAATTTGGACGTAAGGTCCGGAATGGCAATAGTGTATAGATATTGGCTAGGGCACGAAGCCTTGCACCGGAAGGAGGTATATTCGTAGGCATTGGGTCAAAAGTCGACGCAGGAAAAAGAGTTTAATCGCCGATTCGACCGTAAGGTCCGGAATGGCGATAATGTTTAAGATGTCGGCTAGGGCATGAAGCCTTGTGCCGGATAAGGGATATTCGTTGGCAAGACAATAATGCTAATGCAAAGACATGGATTTTTGCGTCGATTCTGACATAAGGTCCATAATGGCAATAATTGTGTAAAATGCTGGCTAGGGCATGGAGCCTTGCGCCGAAAGGGGTATATTCATTGGCAAGAAAGCAATGCCAATGGAAAGGAAAGAATTTTTGTGCCGATTCAGATGTAAGGTATGTAATAGTGATAATATGTAAAATGCTGGCTAGGGCACGAAGCCTTGCACCGAAAGGGGTGTATTCATTGGCAAGAAAGTAATGCCAATGCAAAGAAAAGGATTTTTGCGCCGATTCAGACGTAAGGTCCGTAATGGCGATGATGTGTAAAATGAAGGCTAGGGCATGAAGCCTTGCACCGAAAGGGGTGTATTCATTGCCAAGAAAGCAATGCCAATGCAAAGGAAAGGATTTATGCACCGATTCGGACGTAAGGTTCATAATGGCGATGATGTGTAAACTGTTGGCTAGGGCACGAAGCCTTGTGTCGAAAGGGGTGTATTCATTGGCAAGAAAGCAATGTCAATGCAAAGGAAAGGATTTATGCGCCGATTCGGATGTAAGGTCCATAACGGAGATAATGTGTAAAATGTCGGCTAGGGCAAGAAGTCTTTCACCGAAAGATGTATATTCGCGGGGATGGGGATAAGGCCTGCGCAAAGGAAAAGGTTTTATGCACCGATGCGGACGTAAGGTCCAAGTCGGCGATGAGGGTTGTTGTCATGCCCCGAACCGATAGCAGCGGAACGTGTCGTTTGCTCGGAACGTGACAGTTAAACAGTCATGTCAATCAGAGCATAGTCATTTCCACAAAACATAATTTGGACAAAAAATAAATTTCATTTCAAATATAAGTTCTTTACATATTCGGGCCCATAATAAACGAAAAGACTCAATAAAGAAAACGATAATGGGACATAAGACGCAAGATAACCAGACTAGACGGTTCATCTAGATGTCAGAGTTCACTTCACTCTTGCCCTTGCCCATCATGTTCGGTCTCGTTGTCACTAAGGTCATTACCTGAAAAATAATAGAAAACGCAGGGTGAGCGAACGCTCAGTAGGACTTAATATCTCATGCTCCAAGCTAGCTTTAAGTCAATTACAGTTTAACATGCTCATGCAGGTCATGCAAGATATAGAAATCGAGAACTATAATGACACGAGATAAATTCAAGAACTATAAAAAAAATGAGTAAGCAAGATGCTAGATACACTCATGAAGAGTAAGGATAATGACAATCAAGAGAGTATAGCAAGATCTTAACAAGTACTTTCTCAAGCTAGGTCAAGAGCATTCATGAGGAAATATAACATTCATCTCTCTATGACGAACACTATCACGAGAGCTTCAATGTATCCATTATTATGAAGGATCTTCGTGACAAGATAACGTGTACTATCATTGGGGGTAATTCAAGAACTTTTATGATGATCGATATAGAAGTAGAACAATTACTTCTACAAGCATTCTATAGCATTTGCCAAGACACTAAGGGAATATCACGATGATATGATAACCTCTCCAATAAGGCAATTCAAGATCTTTTCATGATGAATAATTAGTTGTAGAAAGGTGTACTATGATGGCAATTACTCCCGATCATCACTATCACGAGAGCGTTTGCACACCTAGCACTATATAGGATTGTGTACTATGATGGCAATTACTCCCGATCATCACTATCACGAGAGCGTTTGCACATCTAGCACTACATAGGATTATGTACTATGGTGGCAATTACTCCCGATCATCACTATCACGAGAGCGTTTGCACATCTAGCACTACATATGATTGGCCAATGCACTAAGGGGAAAATCACGACGATATGACCACCCCTCATGGAAATAAGTTATAGACGACTATAGGTGGTGAATGCCAGCACCCGATCATCGTATACCGGTAACGTTTGGACTTTGCCTCGCCCAATAGGGTCAGATCAGGACCCGTAGCATTTAAAATGTCATTTTAGTGGGACCCATAGCCGCTGACATTTAGTCTAGACTAATTCCATATTAATGGCCAAGAATTTCAAGGATCAAGCATTAAGAACATTAAGATAGATTTCATGGAACATAGAGTTCAAGGATAGAACTTGTAATAAAGATGATATATCAATAAACCATATGAAAACCATGACATTTTAAAAAATCTGGGTGATTAGGTACAACTAGCTCAGTTGGCCATGAGGGAATCCAAGGCTGCGAGGAGACTTACGGAGGTCCCAATAACTAACTTGCCAGTCCGAAGGAACGGAATATCCAACAGAGGGCTCGTATGTCACCGAGAGTTGAGGTATATAACGTGAACCAATCATGAAACATGGACTCCATCTACGGACATGAGATGAGAGTGCTAGAAGACCCGCGGTATGGGTCATAACCGGAAGAAAACTATGAGAACATGAATGCGTAAATTATATAATTCATGTCCATCCAATTCTATAATTAACTATAATTAAATAAACGTATATTAATTGACGCCCGTGGGTGGCGTCATTTATTAATTAGCGTCCACTTGGAGGGACGTCAATTCTATGATTTTTAACTTAATTTATCTCACAAGAATTCACATCAATATCTATTTAATTGAATAATTTAAAAATATACATTCAAAGACACATTTATTTCTATAAAATAATTTAGAGAAATATAATATATGATAATTAAGAGAAAAATATGAGGATTCCAAAAATATATTTTTTATAATTTTATGTTACATAATTTGGTAGATATGGATTTTCAAAGATATAGTTACAAGTTATATATATATATATATATATATATATATATTTAACGATTTAACGACTTTGGTGCCGTCGTTAAAATAATTTGACGACAATCAAGTTGTCGTCATTTACTTAATAAATTGTGTCAACTCTTTAAATCTCCCGTTCTCGATGTACACGTGTTAGAATTGCGTAAACTATATACCAAAATGAAGGGCTCGAAAAACTCTACCTAACCAGACGTTCAAAATAGTTTTTCATTAAGAGATGGAAGATCGTGAGATAGGAGACACGGAAAACGGTGTAACCACCCTCACTACCACGGTCTCCACCCTAATAACGCTCCCATAAAATTTCATGGTCAAAGGACACTCTGACGGCCACGAACAAATCGTTAAGGCAAAATCCCATAACTATCAAGCTGTAATTTTTATAATTCACTGAGTATATAGTTAAAACATATTAAATTGTTTAACTAATTAATGTTTATAGTTAATAGAGCATTTATATGCACGAAAATTTAGGAATAATCATGGGGATCCCAGAATTATATTTATCTAGAATTTTGTTATGTGATTACACGGTTACAAAATTCCTTAATCATGTGTTTACTTTGTTAACTTCACGTGAAACTACAAACTTTAATAAGAAACGTGCATAAATTATGCAGATTAACTAACAGTTTGGCTTGGAAGATTGCCTACCTCTCGTTGATGCTCAGATACACAAGAAGAAGAAGAATTATTAGGATGGGGATGATGATGAACAATGGCAACTGCTGCAGCTTTCTCTGCAAATATAGCAGCAGGAACGGAGAGGAAGAAGAAGCTTCACTGCTCTAACAGCAGAAGCAGCACCACCACAGCCAACATCCACGGGCACGGCAGTAGCAATACGGCAACTGTGGTAGTAGAGGAGATGACGACAGAGGGAGATGTTTCCCCCTCTAATAACGGTAATAGCAGTGCATAGCCACTACAGCAGAGGGAAGAAAAGAGGCCGTTCGCCCTTCGTTCAGCAACGACAGTAATGGATGACGGACGAAGAGGAAGACGAGGACGACGTCACCGACGCTGGGATGGCAGCAGCACAACAGAGCACGATGGCCCTGCCATCGCATGGAGGGTCTCTATATATAGGGTTTACTGTATGCAATCCTAATCGGATTAAGCCTTCTATTGTAGTATCCGTTTGGGTTTTAACCTTTCCATGTTAATCCCCTTTATATGGCCAAATCATCCGCTCCCTTTCGTTTCTCATTCGAACCCCAAATCCATGCAATGTTCGATCATGAAAGAGCTTTACGTACATGACTTAAACACCTTATAATAGTATTAATATATATACACCCTAAAAAGTCATTACGTAGCCCTAGTTCTTTTACCCATTTAGAGTCTCAAAGTCCATTAACAAAAGTTCATTTCATATTTTTAACCCTACTGTGTTGGTCTATGGTCTTATACATGTGTTAAGCCTAATGCGTTATTAAGGCCCACTAATTAATTATATATATATATATATATATTGAGTTGGTCATTAACATGTGATAGTTCTTTATCTTTTATTAAGGCATGTTCAATCATGTATGTTAATGTCACAATAAGTTTTAACTAGTTGGACTCTTCATGCTTATAGGGTCCTTATTTCTTTTATCTTTATTTATCTACCTCATTAATTTCCATCGACGACTCAGGTATCAGAGTCGGGTTGGATCAAATAACTTTTACTCAATTATTTATAACCTTTTAATAAATGTGTAGGCTCATTTTCTATTTAGACCATTTCGTTTATCATTTTTTTTATTATTACCCATATTTGTTTTAGGGTAAATATTGATATTTATCATTTTAAAATTTTGAGGTGCTACAGTTGTAATAAATGTCAACTAGGGCAAGAAGACTTTTGCCGAAGGAGGTTTACTCGCGGGTGTGGGGATAATGCCAGCGCAAAGGAAAAGGTTTTATGCACTGATGCAGACGTAAGGTCCAAGTCGGCGATGAAATAGCATTCCAGTGGAACCATGTAAGGGTTCTTGGGACCCTTAAAATTTTGTGTATTGGGATATCATTCGCGACGCGGGCCAACAGGCTCGGGCTGGTTTGAGCTGGGTATGTGTTTCAGAGAGCTCGGCCAGGACAGAGCGCCACTAAACTAGGTTAAATTTTGATCATTCTTCAAATGCCAGTAAGGCTATATGATATAGCTTCAGGTGTTTCCCATTGAGATGGGAGAATTGAACTGCACCCTTGTGATCTGCAAGGACATAAGCACCTCCTTCGTAGACCCGATGAACAACATATGGACCTACCCAATTTTTAGTCAACTTTCCCTTGGGGTTGGCTGCCATTACTTCCGTTCTTTCGATAATTACTAGGTTACCTTTCTTGAATTCTCGCTCTTTGACTAGCTTATCGAAAGCACAGGCCATGCAAGCTTGGTATAGTTGGATATTCTGTTGTGCCCGGAGTCGTCTCCCCTCGAGTTCAGCAAGCTCCTCCAGTCTTCTTTCCATGTTTGCTTATTCGCCATTGGCCAACCCATGTTGAATAGAAATTCGCAAGGATGGAACCTCTAGCTCTATTGGTACCACGGCTTATGAACCATACACCAATGGTGAACAACCGGTTGGGGTCTTGTAGATTGTACGATATGCCCATAACGCCTCGTGCATTCTCTCTTCCCAATCCTTCGTACTGGCATTGAAGGTCTTTCCTAGAAGGGTAGAGAGGGTTTTATTGAATGCCTCTACAAGCCCGTTGGCCTGAGGATTGTAGGGGGATGATGTCCTCCAATCAATCTTATATTTATCCGCTAGCCTATACACTTTCTAGTTTCTGAAATGGCTGCCATTGTCAGAAATAATTCGGCTAGGTAAACCAAACCGGAATATTATATTTTGATGGAAGAACCTAGCGACCAATTCTCTCGCTGCTTCACGTAGCGCCACAGTCTCTGCCCATCTGGAGAAGTAATATGTGGCTGCTAAGATATACTTGCACCCTGATGACGATGCTAGTAGCGGGCCGACCACATCCGTACCCCACAGGGCGAAGGGCCAGCTAGGGATGATAGGGTGTAGTGGCACCGGTGGATGCCTTGGCACGACGGCGTGCTCTTGGCATTTCTGGAATGACTTGGCAAATTTGCAATAGTCATCAAATATAGTGGGCCAGTAGTAGCCCAATTTATTTATCTCAATCTTCATTTTTGGACCAGCCTGGTGTGCCCCGGCTGACTCGGCATGAACCTCTTTCATCACTTGCCAAGCTTCCTCTGTAGACAAACAGTGGAGTAGGATTTTCTTCTGGGCGTCTGCCATTATTCGGAACAAAGTTCCGTTTCTCATCTCTTAGGAGTCTTTAATTCTAAGTAGCTTCATTCTTTATTCTTTTTCTTTCAACAATTGGTGATGCGGGAACCATTACAGGAGTGATTCTCGCCAGTCGGGTCGTTGAATTTTCTCCACTGTCATTATTTCATTTTATTTTTCATCTACCAGGATGTCCATCATGCTGGGAACTTGACGCCTATTGATGACAATTATGTTTAGACTTTCATCTGGCGGGACTACCAAAGAACTGGCCAGCTTTGTGAGGGCATCCGCCTGAGCGTTCTGTCCTAGATTGATATGCTTCACTTCAATGAAGTAGAATTTCACCCTCAGGCGCAGCACCAAACGGTGATAAGGAAGGAGCTCTTGCTTCCGAACCTCAAATTGCGCGTCTGTCTACTTCATGACCAGCATGGAGTCCCTAAATGCTTCAAGCATCTAGATTTCCATAGACAGAGCAATTTGCATCCAAATAATCAATGCTTCATAGTCACCCTCGTTGTTTGTACAGGGCTTGTTTATTGAACAAGAAGTCTATATAACCTCCCCCTCAGGAGACTTTAGGACTATGCATGCCCCAGCTTGGACTCTAACGGGCCCAGTTGTTGGAGTTTCAAATTGGGATGCACCATTGAAGTACAACTGCCATAGGGTGGGTTGTAACTGGTTTGCCTCCAGGGTCTCATCTTCAGAGAGTTATGTCGCCAGTGGAGAATCTTCAGGCATGGGGTGTGCGATGAAGAAGTATGCGATAGCCTGCCCTTTAACAGCCTTCTGCGGGATATAGGAGATATCAAACTCCATGAGAATCACCGCCCATTTGCCTAAGCGGCCTTTGAGTGCCGGCTGGGATAGTATATACTTAAGCGGATCCACTTTGGATATTAGCTTTATTTCATGTGACAGCATATAGTGTCAGAGTTTCTTAATTGCAAAGACCAGGGCTAGGCAGACCTTCTCAATAAAGGTGTATTTTTCCTCAGCTCTGACCAGTCTTTGGTTGAGATAATATAGTGCTTGTTCTTTTCTTTCTTCATTATTTTGGGTCAACATTGCCCCCAAGGAGTAATGTGTGGCTGCTATGTATAGGACCAGCGGCCACCCCTTCACCGGTTCCTCAAGCACAGGAGGAGTCTTTAGATAATCCTTCAGCCTATCAAAGGTTGTTTGTCATTCTTCATCCCAGTAGAAGGGTACATCTTTCATCATCAATTTGTAGAAGGGGTGACATCGACCAGAAAAATTAGATATAAATGCTGGATATAAGCCAGACGGCCTTGCAACGACCTCAACTCGGTGAGATTCTTTGGTGGAGGTAGCTTCTGGATGGCCTTGATGTTTACGGGGTCTATTTCAATCCCCCGATATCTGACAATGAAACCCAAGAACTTACCGATGGACACTCCGAAGGTGCACTTCATGGGGTTCATCTTTAACTCATATTGCCCGAGCCTCTGAAATATGTCTCGGATGTCCTGCAAATGATCTTCCTTCCTTCTGGTTTTGAAAACCAGGGCATCTATATAGCACTCGACCTTGTGGTAGAGCAGCTCATCAAAGATTGTGGACATTGCCCGCTGGTAGGTTGCGCCAACATTCTTCAAACCTAATGGCATCCTTTTGTAGTGGTAGATGCCCTTAGGGGTTCGAAAGGCAATATGGACCCGGTCATACTCCGCGATCCATATTTGGTTGTAACCGGATGATCTGTCGATGAATGACAGGGCTTCGTGACCGGTTGTAGCATCAATCATGACTTCCGTTATCGGCAGCGGGAAGTCATCTTTCGGGCACGCCTTGTTCACATCTCGCAAGTCCACACATATTCAGATCTACCAATTCTTCTTTTTGAAGGGCACAATGTTGGCTAGTCAAGTGGTATATTGGTTCTCTTCGACGAAACCCACATCAATGAGTTTTCCTACCTCTTTACATATCTGGGTGATAAGCTCCGGCCTCATGCGTTGTGGTGGCTGCTTCACCGACTTCACTTCAGGATTTATGGCCAACTCATGTTGTGAAATTGTAGGGCTAAGTCCTGGCATCTCCTTGTAGCTCTAGGCAAAACAGTCTTTGAATTCCAGTAGTAGTTGGATGTATAGCTTCTGCTCTTCTGATGAAAGCTGGGCATTGAGGAAAGTCGGCCTGGGGTCATCCTTGCATCCCAAATTGATTTCTATCTGTTCATCGACCATAGCTTAGCCTCCGTCTTTGATCTCTGGAGTCGCTAGTTATAGGTCAATGAAATCTTGTATATCATCTTCAAGTTCAAATACCTCCACTTCTTCATTGTGTTGCCCCTAGATCTCCTTGGAGACTTATAATTCAGCCAATGGCAGAGGCATAAGATGTTCCGCCGATGGGCTTTCTATTGCTTTGGCTTCAGTTGGTGTGTTAGTAGCTTCGAGGGGCTGACGTGTGTTCATTACTGGCTCAGAGGGAGGGTAACTCGGCTCTGCGCCGTGTAGGGATGACCCTGCTATCATGCTATCTTGGGCTGGGATGTCTTCAGTAGAGGTGGCATGTTTCTTTTTCGACATAGTCTCAATGATGGGTGTGGCCTGATTGATTTTAACAGGAGCTTCTTCAATTGGTCTTGGAGGTGTTAGTATTACTACCAGGGTAGGGTCGCAGCAGAAGCAAGCTCCTCTCACCTTAGTGTCTTCGGCTTCGCTATTGTTTACTGTGTCAAATTTGGCTTGTAAAGCCGTCTCTTCATAACAAACTTGTTTCAAGCACCTGCAGGGGATCGCAGTTTCTAGTTCTTGGCCTTCTGGTCGAGGTGACCTGGCATATTTGGCTTCCATCGGGTATTCATCATAGGTTGCCCCCGGTGAACTGTCGTCTGTTGAAAAGAAGGCAGAGATGGTATCCACCTCATAGCACCCACTGTCATAATATTCTTCGAGAGTAAATCCTAACCCCGGGTGCTGAGAAATGCACCTTAGCTCCTTGTCTAGGTTGGTAGGATACCAAAGCTTCTGGAATGCTTCCCTTTCTTTGTGAGGCTGGTAGGGGGGAATGTGTTGGTTCTCGAACATCTCATCCACCCTATTTGATGTGAATGTTAGCCCCTGAATGAGGACTATTGGATTCTCCAAATCTTCAAGAAGGCGACAGTCAATGTCCTCCTGTACGGCATGCTCTTCAGTCGCACAAAATAGACTGGTGGGACTTGCAGGCTGTGTAGCACCCCGATTTATTAAGGAATAAAATTTTGAGAAAATTAATAAGAAATTCCTTAAGAAATAGGATTAAGTAAAATTTTCACTATTTTATAAAAATCTGCAAAAATTAGAATCTTGTAGAGGATAAAATGTTTAGTAAAATTGTCTTCTATGACTAGCCCAAATAAAATTCCTAAATAAGCCGAATTAACATATTAAGGCCCAAATCAACACTTAACCTAATCGGACCTTAAAACGTGAAATTCGAACCCAATACCCGATCATTTAAGCTCAAATTAGATTCAAATGATTGGCTAGCATCAACTCATCATTTCCCATCTGGTTAATATTCAAAACCCTAACCCTAGGAGGAGTATTTGGCAGCGGGGTGGCAGATTAACCCTATCCTGCGCGATTCGCGATCGTCCACGGTGCGTGGACTCTATCTCTGTGATTAGAACTCTCTAGACCCCATAAGACCTATTAAAATGAATATTGGAAACCCTAGAATCGTTTATATGCTATGGCGGCCGGCGAGGACCTCAGACGGGAGAGTATTCCGACGATTATCGGCGGTGTGTACCTAGCGCGATCGGCTTCCCTCTTCTTCCTTCATCCTTCGATTAACGTAGGTGATAGCAAGCCAAACCCTAAGTGTAATATATGGTTGGAAGCATAATCGTGTCATCTTTCTTTTGGTATAAAAAGCCCTAATTTTCATCTAGTATCCTTCTAGAATTTTGAGTTTTAGTGGAAGCATGTTAGAATTAGGGTTAGCAATGTTCCACTTCGATTTAAGTAGGGATATCAGGCACTAAACGTTCAATTGAGAATGCTATCTTGAATAACTTTTTGTACTCATTCTATTGATCATAAAAGCCCAAATTTTCAAGCTTTATATAGTGCGCATTAATCTTTTGTTCCAAACCCTAGCCAACCCCGTCGGAGACGGGCAGGGCGAAGGGGCAGCGATCCGTTCTGATATGAGCGGCCACTCGATAGACCGCACATCTTTTTAAACGGCCAGGCTAAAACCGCTTATGTCATTTACGTTATTGAGTTTTCTTGAGACAAACGGCTAGGATAGAACTGCTCAACAAGTCATGCGGCCATCTATAGACCGCGTATCCCCTGTCGGGCCCCTACCTGTAGAGCGTGAACGGCCTGTGGACGACCGCAGAGGCTCTTGAAAGGTTCTGGACGAACCGTTCTTCCCCACAGAATTGTGTTAATTTTGAATTAAGCATCTTCTATCTCTAGTTATTTAATCTTCATGGTAGGCTAGCAACCAACATGTAAATGGAACACACGAAAGATTAAATTTTATAATTTCTGGTTTATTTTCATCATGACCTTGGTTTACTATTACAATCAACTTAGTTTCAATTATGAATACATGAACCATGTTACTAGGATTGTTTGACAGTCATTTTACTCTAGTAGGATTGACTGACCGCTATACTGGTTTCCGATGATTTGATAACCTCATTTCCTTGTAATGGTTGGAACTCTCCGTCGGATATTCCTTCCGTTGGACTAGGACCTTCATTACGGGACCTCCGTAAGCCCCCGCGAGTCTGGGATTCTTACTAGGACGTCGGGCAGGTTGTACCATCAAGACCTGAACCTGTTCACGTGATCGAACCGCTTGGATTTCTGTGTTGTGAGTCACGGCTCAAACTTGGACCCACTGAGGCTTGCACGGCCCAGAAGGGACCATTTATCCTAGTGGGCGGACCATTAAGAACCGTGCATCCTTGGCCAAGTGCCACTTACATTGGTCTATTAACCTTGTTCTATCTTCGACCAAATCATGTGTGGATCGACCCAATAAGCCCTAGGTTTACCAATGGATAGTGGGCTAGACCGTGGTTCAGTTCTGCCCCTCTTATGGCAGCCCGGAGCCCATTTTTGGGTGGATTTCTAGTCTTCTAGTTAGGCCCAGTTTGAACGGACTGAGTAGGCCCGTCTAGGTGCTTGAGCGGATCATATTGGACCGTTCATCCTCCGAGCGACCCTATCAGGCCCGTTTGTCTTGTTCTTGGGCTCAAATTCTTCTGGCCATATGCGACCCATGCTTGACCATCCATACTAGTTGAATGGCTCGTTTGTGACCGTTCTTGTTAAATAGCGACCCATAATGGTCCATTTATCCTTGATTTCGTTAGGGCAGACCGGCAGCCCAGTTTTCTTGAACGGCCCATATGACACCGTACATAGCTCAAGCGGCCCAATCTAGACCGCGTATACACCCGAATTGATTTCCGTGTTTTATGATATTGAACCCAAGGACCTATTGGTTCTTGATGACTTGAACTTTCTGGTCAAAGTATCTCTTCACTTACCCTTAGAATTCTCCTAGGTAAGTTCTACACTTGAAATTATTGGGTATTTAACTTGATTAATGTCTAGACATAACTTGGGATCATGGATCCATTAAATCAATGCAAACGCATCATAAGGGCCCGGTCTGGTCCTGGGTGGAGCGCCCGAAAAGTGCTTGTGCCGCGGGGAGTTTGAATGACATGGTGAGGTATTGCACCAAGTGCATGACTAGCGTGATGTCTACGATAATAATCTATTACCTGAATTTTTCTTGACTTGGTTAGTTCTTGCTTGTTGGCCAATTTCCAGTTATATCATGGTATCGCCTTCTTTTATTCTATTACTTCGTCATATCGTCATTTCATTTCGTTCTTTATTTTCACACTTAAAAATGTAATTAATTTGTTAATTATTTAAATTTTCCTGTTATTACCTACTATGCGTTCGCTCACCCAATTGTTACCCCCTTTCAGGTAGCTCAGTTGAGGATTCGCAGACTGATGGGGACGGGCAAGAGTGATGGCCATGGAGCGAACCTGTTAGAAGCTATGTGGAGCCAGTCATAGTTGTTGTGTCTAGTTATGTTTAGATTGTGTGGTTTAAAAGAGTTGTAATTACAAGATTAAGAAATGTAATGTTAACAAGTGGATGTTATGTCAGAAGTATGTTTAAGTGGGTTATGTGATTGGAATATGGATCATTTAAGTGTTATTTAGTGAATGGAGTTATTTTATGTTTCATGGTGTTGTGTTGACCCTTTTGCTTTATCATAACATGTCTGGAAATCAACATATTATCATTAATTGTTTCTACTGCTAGTCCCGATATTCCGCGTCGGGGCGTGACAGATTGGTGGTATCAGAGCCTAGGTTTCTAATATTCCTATGTTTTCTAAGTTCTAGGATCCTAAGTGATGTCATAGAACCTATAACCTTGTTTTAAGTCTAAGAACCCAACCTAGTGAGATTTGGGTAGAGACTTGGGTTGAGTTAATAGTATAATTCTAAAACTATTCCTTCTAAATGATCCGAAAACAATTTATTCTACGTGTAGGATGTTCTAATGGCGGCAGAGCGTGCGCAATGGCGAGACATGCAACGAATGGTTCAAGGACTTACTCGGGCCTTACAGCAAGTGGTCCAAGGAGGAGGAGCGAACCACGGAGCTGGCAATCTTCACCAAAACTTCCGTGGGATGAATCCCCCGCGTTTTACAGGCTCAACCGATCCCGATGAAGCCAAGCACTGGCTAAAAGAGATGGAAAGGTTCTTTGAAGTGATGCAGTGTAGTGACCAGGAGTGTGTCCTTTTAACGACACTCCAGCTAGAACGTGATGCACGAACATGGTGGGATGCAGTGAAGGCTACCCTTGGAGATAGGCAAGTTTCATGGAAGGAGTTCGAGGAACTCTTTAATAACAAGTATTTTTCTGATAGAGTGCAAGAAAAGAAAGCGGCTGAGTTTGCTGCATTGAAGCAGTGGAATCTATCTGTAGCTGAGTATGAAGCTCAGTTCTCTCGGTTATCTAGTTATGCCACTCACTTGATATCTACAGAAAAGATGAAGGCTAAGCGTTTTCTCAACGGGCTAAAGCTGTAATATATCAACCAATTGGCACCAATGGAAATTCAAACTGATGCGGAGATGGTAAGGAAAGCTCAAGTGTTGGAAGACACTTTGGAGATGACGGAGAGAATCCATGGGAAGAATGTTAAAAAGGAACAACCTACTGGTTCCCAGAGTATCAAACCCGATAATGGCATGAAGAGGCCCAATGGTAGGTCTGGATCGTGGAGGAGCAAGGTACCGAAGAATGATGACAAGAAGCCTGGCACGATTGTGCCATTCAAGGGCGTGTGCAAGTATTGTGACCATCCAGGTCACAAGATGGAAAAGTGCTGGTGCAAGCTGGGAGCCTTTTTACATTGTGGTAGTAGGGACCATCGTATTCCTGAGTGTCCCCTTTTGTCGGATCAAGCTACCCCGACTAAGCCGCAAGGGAACAAGAAGCAGCAGGGCAAGCTCCAAGCCCTACAGGAAGATGATGCCGGAACCACCGAGGAGGGTGGACTCATTGAAGGTACTCTTATTATACATGATAAGCCAACATTCATTCTCTTTGATACCGGTGCCACTCATTCTTTTGTTTCTCAGAAATTTGCTAAGTCTTTTGCTGAGAAGGCAGTCTTGATGAATTATCCGTTGGAGATTTCAACCCCTATTGGTTCCAGTTGGGCAATTAAGTATTTCTATCCTTCTAGTAAGGTTATGATTAACGAACAAAACTTGCCAGCTGATTTAGTTTGCATGAATCTGAAAGAGTATGATGTAATTTTAGGAGCAGATTGGTTGGCTAAGTATGAGGCCAATGTTCATTGCAGTTCTAGTTCTGTGTCTTTTTCTAGACACCCTGGACTTTCTTTTATAGGGGTTAGGCACCATAAGTCTGTGCCACTTATTACGGCCCTTCGATCTGATAAGTTGATGAGGAAAGGATGTAAGGCTTTTCTAGCCTTTGTTTATGTGACACCTGCGAAGAAGATCGAGATTAAGGATATTCCTGTCGTTCGAGATTTTCTGGATGTCTTTCATGAGGAATTGCTAGGACTTCCGCCTGAGAGGGAGGTTATCTTTTCTATTGATTTAGTTCCTGGTGCGACACCTGTTTCTAAAGCTCCTTATCGTATGTCTCCCGCGGAGCTGAGGGAATTGAAGCAGCTGTTAATGGAATTACTGGAGAAGAGGTTTATTCATCCAAGTACATCCCCGTGGGGAGCCCCAGTATTGTTCGTCCGGAAGAAGGATGGTTTGATGAGGTTGTGCATCGATTATCGTCAATTGAACCAGTTGACTATCAAGAACAAATACCCATTGCCGAGGATTGATGAATTATTTGACCAGATAGCAGGAGCTCAGTATTTTTCTAAGATTGATCTTCGATCAGGATACCATCAGTTGCGGATCAAGGATGAAGATATCTATAAGACGGCCTTCCGTAGCAGGTATGGGCATTTTGAATTTGTAGTAATACTTTTTGGACTAACGAATGCACCTGCAGCTTTCATGCAGTTGATGAACAATGTGTTCCGACCCTATCTTGACCAGTGGGTTATTATGTTTATTGATGACATCTTGATTTATTCTAAGAGTAAGGAGGAGCATGCTGAACATTTGAGGATGGCGTTGCAATTATTGGGAGACCATCAACTATACGCCAAGTTTAGTAAGTGTGAATTTTGGCTGCAGGAGGTGTCCCTTCTAGGGCATATTATTTCAAAGGAAGGTGTTTCTATTGACCCTTCAAAGGTAGAGGCAGTGAAGAATTGGGATAGGCCTACTAATGTAACTGAAGTTAGAAGTTTCCTAGGCCTAGCAGGTTATTACCAAAGGTTTATTAAGGATTTCTCCAAGATTGCGGTGCCTTTAACAAGATTAACCCGCAGGGAGAACAAATTTGATTGGTTCGAGAATTACGAGAGAAGCTTTCAGACCTTGAAGGAGTGTTTAACTACTGCCTCTGTTTTGGCTTTACCATCTGGAGAATGAGGTTTTGTAGTGTATACTGATGCTTCAGGTATTGGTCTAGGTTGTGTGCTCATGCAGCACGGGAAAGTGATAGCGTATTCTTCTAGGCAGTTGAGGAAGCATGAAGAGAACTATCCCGTTCATGATTTGAAACTTACAGCTGTAGTGTTCGCCTTGAAGATATGGTGGCACTACTTGTATGGAGAGACATTTACGGTGTTCTCATATCATAAGATTCTGAAGTATTTGTTTTCTCAGAAGGAACTCAATATGAGGTAGAGAAGGTGGCTTGAGTATTTAAAAGACTTTGACTTCTCCATAGAATATCATCCTGGAAACGGGAATGTAGTGGCGGATGCCTTGAGCCGCAAGACAATAGCTAAGTTGTCGCACCTCATGTTGCAAGAATGGAGACTGTTAGAGCAGTTAGCTAGTTTGGATCTTAATGTTGACAAGGACTGGCTTACGATCGCTCAGATTCAACTTAAACTAGAATTATTAATGGAAATCAAGTCCTTGCAAGACAATGACCTAGAGTTGGTAGAGATCAAGGAGGGTTTGAGTAACAGACATGATTTCATGTTAGCTGACGATGGCAGATTATTGTTTCAGGGAAGGATCTGTGTACCTGATGAAGCTGAAATAAAGAACAAGATTCTCGAAGAAGCTCATAGATCCAGATACACTATTCATCCTGGAGGTACTAAGATGTTTAAGGATTTGAAAAGAACATTTTGGTGGCCAAATATGAAAAAAGAAATTGCAGAATTTGTGAGTAGATGTTTGGTATATCAGCAAGTTAAGGCTGAGCATTTTAGACCAGCAGAGAAATTAAAACCACTTGATATACCTAAATGGAAGTGGGAGAGTATTGACATGGATTTTATTATGGGTCTACCCAGGACTCGTAGTGGATTTGATGCAATATGGGTTATTGTCGACAGATTGATAAAGTCTACTCATTTCTTGTCTATTAAGTCGAAGTGGACAGTTGATGTCCTAGCTGCTTTATATATGAAAGAAGTTGTAAGACTCCATGGTATTCCAGTCAGCATTGTGTCGGATAGAGACCCCATATTTACTTCACATTTTTTGAAAGGATTGCAAGAATCATTGGGAACCCGTCTGAATTTCAGTACTACTTTTCATCCACAGATAGACGGACAGACTGAAAGAACCAACCAGATAGTGGAAGATATGCTTGGAGCCTGCATGATTGATTTTGGAGGTGGTTGGAGTGATCACTTGGTTTTGATTGAATTCACCTACAATAACAGTTATCAGTCCAGCAATCAGATGGCTCCGTTTGAAGCCTTGTATGGAAGAAGCTGTCGATCCCCATTATGTTGGGATGAGGTAGGAGAGAAGCAATGGTTGGGACCAGATCTCATTTCTGAATCATCCAAGAATATCCGTATTATCAGAGATCGATTACAAGTAGCACAATCAAGACATAAGAGTTATGCTGACAACAGAAGAAGAGCCATGAATTTTCAGGTCCGTGAGCATCTGTTCCTGAAGGTTTCTCCCACGAGAGGGATTCGAAGGTTTGGCATTCAAGGCAAGTTGAGTCCAAGATATGTTGGTCCATTCGAAATTCTGGAAAGAGTGGGGGAGGTTGCTTACCGATTAGCACTACCGCCTTAGTTATCGGGAGTACATAATGTCTTCCACGTGTCAATGCTGCGGAAATATGTGTATGACCCCACTCATGTCATTCAGCATGTGGAGTTGACGTTGAAGGAAGATTTGACTTATGAAGAAACACCGATCATGTAATGACCCAAGAATCCGGTTACCGAGAAGGCCCGATAACTCGAGACTCGTACCGCCACCCACGAGCCCGAAGACTTGGAAGGGTTAAAGGAATGGTGTGGAGACTACACAAGTATCACAAATAATTACAGAAATGAACAATTATATTACTAAGCAAGAAATAAATTAACAGTTTACATGATACATGGTCCACAAGATATAAAAATAACAACAGCAGTAGTCCACAACTAGTACGGAGACAAGAAGGAAAAGTACAGCCACACGGGACATACCCCGGCTCTGACCTCTGGCACAAACGCTGGGCACCAGAACCACCCTGAGCCCCAGACGCGCTCCCCTGAGGCTGCGACTCACCTGAAATACGGTGAAAACAAGCTGGGAATGAGTCTCGAAACAAGACTCAATAGGGATCACTCAAACTCTACCTCACAAACGGAGAAACCGCTACGCTAGCAGTAAACGAGTACCTCAGAAAGGGAAGCCCTACAATCTACAAAACACCGCTCCCACGGCACGAAAACTGACAAACGTGCCACGGTGAAACGACCTGAGCACCATGGTCAACACGACAAAACCAGAAGGTCAAAGTCGCAACGATTGATAGTCTGACACTCCTGACTCGACAGGAGTACCTCCCACTAGAAGCACAGCCGGTAGCGTCCCTTGACGTCTTACACCGCACCGCAGGTGAACTGCCTGGCATGGTAGGTACTACCAAAGGCACGAACACCGTACAAGTAACCACAAACGAGTGACTAGCTGGGGTCACGCCCGTCAGCGTGGGTCCAACCACCCCCAACCACGTGTGCACACACAGACCGTACGTCCTAGGTCTGGCCTCTAACTGGTTTTCCCCTGGAGCCGGACTCTGGCTACCGACGAGGGGCCCGATGGAAACCAGTCTAAAACCATCCTCAGGGTAGCCTCTCTACCACTCCCTGGTGGGACCACACGCGTGTAAGCAGGCTACGACTAGTGGAGGGTCACTACGGAGTAGACTCTCAAGTCAACGGAAAACAACGTCCGCATCCGACGACGTACGGAGACCGCCCCACGTACCAGCACCGTCGCACGGTGACCACGATCGGAATAGAAACAGGGTTGCAAACCATCCGGGGCAACCCAGAGCCTGACGGTCTACCCTAGACGTGTCACAGGCTCTGATGGTCTAGGCAGGACCATCACAATCACCTGACGGCCCAACGTAGGGGCGTCACACGATCGGTGCAAAACATGGCGTAACGCACCTACCATGGCGCGTTACAGTCTGTGACGTGCCTACCCTAGTGTGTCACAAGACAACAGAGAATAGCTGTGACGCATGCCACTCGGTGCGTCACAGCGTGTAACAGACCAACCCTGGTGCATTACAATGTGGGAAGGCGTCTGCTCTAATGCACCCACATAAGGGCGTCACATGGCTGTGACGCGCCAAGCCAGGTGCGTCACATGCCTTGACCCCCAACGGTCAAAAACCAACGGTCGGTAGCCAACGGTCAAACGCCCCTGACGTTCCAACATAGGTGCGTCACAGCACCGTGGCGGTCTATCGTGGGACCGTCAAAGCCCACAGACCCCACTTGGCTACGCTCAGAGCTGTAACGCAACCATCAGGGCACGTTACATAGTGTGACGGTCACTAGAATGACCGTCATACCCGCCCGAGGGTGAAAGGGTGGGAAACGCCCAAAAAAACTGGCCACGCCCCCATGCCTCCATCGGAGAGGGGGAAATCAAAGGGGAAGACCCCTAGGGACCCCTAGCATGATTCTAGGCCATCAAAATGCGAAATCATGCATCAAATCCATAGATCGGGTGAGCTCTCCCCAAATCATGGAAAACCCCAAACCTGCAAGAAATCCCATCTCTCGGCCTCCCCTCGGCCTACAAGTCGCGAGAAAGGAAGGTTAGAGGCTAGGAATGTCACCCTACCTCAATTGCGTCCTAAGACGCGCCGAATCGATCACGAATCGTGAAGAATGCTCGAAAACCCTCGTTCTTCCTTGAGCTCCCACGGTTCACGTACGCCTCCACGACCACCTTGCCGTCACCGTCGTCACCACGTCGTCGCCCACAGCCGTCTGTAGCCGGGGGGCTTACCGCGGTGTCGCTGATGAAGAAGAGAGGGAGAGAGGGCGTCGCACGGTGGGGGAGAAAGGAAAAAGAAGAAGAAGAAGAAGAGGGTGGGGAAGAGAGAGAAAAGGGGGGGTATTTATAGGAAAATCTGGAAATTCTGAAAAATACCAAAAAATCAAAAATTACATTTTCGCGATCCTCGGAACTCACCGATCGCAACGGTACCACTCTCGGCCAGGTGAACAGCCCGGTTCACCCGCAACAAGGTTCCGAAGGGATTACCGAAACACACACCGAGAATCGGAAAACACACGCGAAAAAGTCGCGGAACGCTTCCGGGCCTCCGAAACAACTTCGGATCGCGCCGATCCGAACACGAAAGATGTCCGAAAAGAAATTTCGGGCACAACGGAGCCGGACACTCCGAGAAACCAAATCCGGGACCCACGAAAAAGGATCCGAAAAGTTCAGGATATTACAGATCTAGATTCTAGATCGTAAGCAGCAACAACTCAGGAATCGTTCCATACCCATGGTTAAAGTGCAATGGAGTCGGCGTGGAACTGAAGAGGCTACTTGGGAATCAGAAGATACCATGTGAAAGCAGTATCCCGACTTATTCTGGGTGAGTTATCTCGCTCCCCATTTTCATTAGTGCAGTGAATTTGGAGGACCAAATTCTTTTAAGTGGGGGAGGGTGTAGCACCCCAATTTATTAAGGAATAAAATTTCGAGAAAATTAATAAGAAATTCCTTAAGAAATAGAATTAAGTAAAATTTTGACTATTTTATAAAAATCTATAAAAATTAGAATCTTGTACTGGATAAAACGTTTAGTAAAATTGTCTTCTATGACCAGCCCAAATAAAATCCCTAATAAGCCGAATTAGCAGATTAAGGCCCAAATCAACACTTAGGCTAATCGGACCTTAAAACCCGAAATTCGCGCCCAATACCCGATCATTTAAGCTCAAATCAGATTCAAATGAACGGCTAGGATCAACTCATCGTTTCCCCTCTGGTTAATCTTCAAAACCCTAACCCTAGGAGGAGTATTTGGCGGCGAAGTGGCAGATTAACCCTATCCTGCGCGATTCGTGATCGTCCGCGGTGCGGTGACTCTATCTCCATGATTAGAACTCTCTAGACCCCATAGGACCTTTTAAAATGAACCTTGGCAACCCTAGAATCGTTTAGATGCTGTGGCGGCCGGCGAGGACCTCGGACGGGAGAGTATTCCAGCGATTACTGGCGGTGTGTACCTAGCGCGATCGGCTTCCCTCTTCTTCCTTCATCCTTCGATTAACGTAGGTGATAGCAAGCCAAACCCTAAGTGTAATATATGGTTCGAAGAATAATCGTGTCCTCTTTCTTTTGGTATAAAAAGCCCTAATTTTCATCTAGTATCCTGCTATAATTTTGAGTTTTAGTGGAAGCATGTTAGAATTAGGGTTAGTAATGTTCCACTTCGATTTAAGTAGGGATATCAGACACAAAACGTTCAATTGATCATGCTATCTTGAATAACTTTTTATACTTGTCCTATTGATCATAAAAGCCCCAATTTTCATGCTTTATATAGTGCACATTAATCTTTTGTTCCAAATCTTAGCCAACCCCGCCGGAGACAGGCAGGGTGAAGGGGCAGCGATCCGTTCTGATATGAGCGGCCACGCGATAGACCGCACATCTTTTTAAACGACCAGACTAAAACCGCTTGTGTTATTTGCGTTATTGAGTTTTCTTGAGACAAACGGCTAGGACAGAACCGCTCAACAAGTCATGTAGCCATCTATAGATCGCTCATCCCATGTCGGGCCCCTACCTGCAGAGCGTGAACGGCCTGTGGACGACCACAGAGGCTCTTGAAAGTTTCTGGACGAACCGTTCTTCCCCACAGAATTGTCTTAATTTCGAATTAAGCATGTTCTATCTCTAGTTATTTAATCTTCATGGTAGGCTAGAAACCAACATGTAAATGGAACACAAGAAAGATTAAATTTTATAATTTATGGTTTATTTTCATCATGACCTTGGTTTATTATTACAATCAACTTAGTTTCAATTATGAATACATGAACCATGTTACTAGGATTGTTTGACAGTCATTGTACTTTGGTAGGATTGACTGACCGCTATACTGGTTTCCGATGATTTGATAGCCTCATTTACCTGTAATGGTTGGAACTCTCCACCGGATATTCCTTCCGTCGGACTAGGACCTTCATTACGGGACCTCCGTAAGCCCCCGTGAACCTGGGATTCCCACTAGGACGTCGGGCAGGTTGTACCATCAAGACCTAAATCTGTTCACGTGATCGAACCGCTTGGATTTCTGGGTTGTGAGTCACGGCTCAAACTTGGACCCACTGAGGCTTGCACGGCCTAGAAGAGACCATTTATCCTAGTGGGCAGACCATTAAGAACCGTGCATCCCTGGCCAAGTGCCACTTACGTTGGTCGATTAACCTTATTCTATCTTCGACCAAATCATGTTTGGATCGACCCAATAAGCCCTAGGTTGACCAGTGGATAGTGGGCTGGACCCTGGTTCAGATCTGCCCCACTTATGGCAGCCCGGAGCCCATTTCTGGGTGGATTTCTAGCCTTCTAGTTGGGCCCAATTTGAATGGACTGAGTAGGCCTGTCTAGGTGCTTGAGCAGATCATATTGGACCGTTCATCCTCCGAGCGGGCCTATCAGGCCCGTTTGTCTTGTTCTTGGGCTCAAGTTCTTCAGGCGATATGCGGCCCATGCATGACCGTCCATACTAGTTGAATGGCCCATTTGTGACCGTTCTTGTTGAAGAGCGGCCCATAATGGTCCGTTTATCCTTGATTTCGTTAAGGCTGACCTGCAGCCCAGTTTTCCTGAACGGCCCATACGAGATCGTACATAGCTCGAGCGGCCCAGTCTAGACCGCATATGCTCCAGAATTGATTTTCGTGTTTTATGATATTGAACCCAAGGACCTATTGGTTCTTGATGACTTGAGCTTTCTGGTCAAAGTATCTCTTCACTTACCCTTGGAATTCTTCGAGGTAAGTTCTACACTTGAAATTATTGGCCATTTAACTTGATTAATGTCTAGACATAACTTGGGATCTTGGATCCATTAAATCAATACCAACGCATCATAAGGGCCCGGCCTGGTCCTAGGAGGAGCGCCCGAAAAGTACTTGTGCCCCGGGGAGTTTGAATGACATGGTGAGTCATTGCACCGAGTGCATGACTAGCGTGATGTCTACGACAATAATCTATTACCTGAAATTTTCTTGACTTGGTTAGTTCTTACTTGTTGGCCAATTTCCAGTTACATCATGGGATCGCCTTCTTTTATTCTATTCCATTGTCATATCGTCATTTCATTTCGTTCTTTATTTTCACACTTAAAAATTTAATTAATTGGTTAATTATTTAAATTTACCTGTTATTACCTACTGAGCGTTCGCTCACCCAGTTGTTCCCCCCTTTTCAGGTAGCTCAGGTGAGGATTCGTAGACTAATGGGGACAAGCAAGAGTGATGGCCATGGAGCGAACCTGTTAGAAGCTATGTGGATCCAGTCATAGTTGTTGTGTCTAGTTATGCTTAGATTGTGTGGTTTGAAAGGGTTGTAATTATGAGATTAGCAAATGTAATGTTAACAAGTGGATCTTATGTTGGAAGTATGTTTAAGTGGGTTAAGTGATTGGAATATGGATCATTTAAGTGTTATTTAGTGAATGGAGTTATTTTATGTTTCATGGTGTTGTGTTGACCCTTTTGCTTTATCATAGCATGTCTGGAAATCAACATATTATCATTAATTGTTTCTACTGCCAGTCTTGATATTCCGCGTCGGGACGTGGCAGGCTGGGTCACCTCCAGTGTCTAGCGAGGCTCGACAGTGGGATGGTCTAGGCAGGCTATTGGCTTGATAGGAACCCCTGGGACCTTAATGTTGCGATGGTGCTTGTCAACTTCAGCTTCATTTTCTTCAGGGTAAGTGGCGGGAGGTGTAGTTCTGCCCACGTCCCCTATGCTAGTAATGTGTGACACCACCGTGGGACTCACATAACCTGGTTGTGGTGGTGGGAACCAGTCATCGCCAGAGGTGCCTTTTGCTGCCTTAACGGGAGTCTTTGACCTGGGGGTCTCCCGTGGCTGTTCGACATATAAGGAGGCATCAAGCAGGTGACACTCAAATACCTCAAATGGTGGAGGTCAGCGAATATCCTCCCCTCCTTCCCATCTTGATTATACTTGATACACTGGTGCAATGTAGATGGGACCACTAAATTTTCATGCAGCCAGGGGCGGCTGAACAATGCTTTGTACGAGGTGCTAGAGTTGATAACATGGAACTACACTCTCGTGGTGAAATATGCCATGGTGAGGGTGAACTCCGCCACTCCCAATGGTACTTCGAACTTCTGGTTAAAGCCGACGATATGCATATTACCGACCTTGTGAAGGTGTACATCGAAGTAATACTTCTGGGAAACTCTGTATGGAAGAATGTTGACGGCTGCATCGGGGTCTACTAGAATCCTGTTCAGCTGCCGGCCATTCAGCTATCCCCTCATATATAGTGGTCTATTATGGCTGACGGTAGGAAGTAGCATATCCTCTTTAGTGAAGGTCACATTTGCTCCCTGTAGTGTCTCAGCCAGGCAACTTTCATATTGCGTAGGCGTCTGCAAGGCCGTAATAATCGCTTGTCGGGTCTCCTCACTCAGAGAGAGGATCTCCCAAACTGTGAACCTTGCTGTGAGCTTCTTCTGTAGCTTCACTACCCGGCTTCCGGCCCAAACATTTGATAGCTTCATTTCTTCCGCCCACCTTGGCTTGGAAGAGCAATGCACTGTAGTCCCTGATGGACCTACTTCATTGGACTCCGGGTCTGAACCCTTTTGTTGCACGATGTGACTATCTTGCTGTTCTTTGGTGCATGCTATTGGGCTGACCTTATCTTCATTTGGCAGACTAGAAGGTTGATGAGGCTGCAGGAGGGTGCCCTCAGTTGTAGAGCTAGTCCCTTGGTAGGGTTGCTTGCCCTTAGCCATGTTCAGGAATTTAGTAAAAGAAGGTACACCATCGTTGCCCTTACTTTGATTATATAGTCCCAGCGGAGGAGGGATTTGAATTCCCCTAACTTCTAGAGAGGGTATTTTGTAGGGTTGCTCCTCTCTGAAGATAATACTATGATTGGCGGGCGGTGGGCACCCACCATTTTCTACCGGACCGAGTTGCACGGGGAGCAGTTATGGCTTCTTCCTGGTTTGCTTCTATTGTAGGCGTGAAGCATATGTCCTCCTCATCTTCCTCCTCGGGAAGGTTGAAGAGGGTCGAGAGAGTATTGCAGGACAGTACTATCTCCCTTTTGACATTACGGGCCTTCCTTTTCTTCTTCTATTTTTTCTTGGATGGTGCCTGCCCCGAGAACAGGTCGTGATCTTCTTCTACTGCTTTTCCCGACTCTTTCTTCTATTCCAGAGAAAGTTGTTCTAATTCTTCCCATGGGACATGATCTTTCATCAGCAAGGGTTGCAATTTGGGATGTTCATATTCATCTAGCCCATTTATGTAGGCTTGAAGTCGCTGGATTTTTAAGCAAGTTTCTTTGTTTATCAGCAACGAAGTCTGTCTCCTCTAGTTGTGAGTGGGTATCCTGATTATTGCAGGCTGGTTGGTCCATACTGGCCCCAGAGCTGGAGGAGCATATCGTGGCGTTACACCTCGGATATTTGCCCCCACCCTCGAGTGAGGCGCAAGCTTCTTTTTGTACTTTATAGGGACCTGTTGCCATCCCCATTGCTCATTTAGAGGCGTCAGGAAGCAAGCCTCCTAAGTGTGCTGCGTACTGCATCCGCAATTCCTTTGGGAAATGCTTGATACAGAGATACCATGTTGGTAGTTGCTTGATTCATTGGTGCTTTATGAGGCTATGGAGGATCAACTTTGTACTCCCCCATCTCAAGTTCACCTTTCTTTATCAAGCCCTCAATGACATCCTTGAATACATAGCAATTTTCAATCGGATGCCCTAGCATCTGATGATAGGGGCAGAATCTTGGACTGTGTCTTCACTTCAAGTCTTCCAGCCTCTTTGGCTCGGGCAGGGTGATCTTGTTATACAGGGTAACCCAGTCAAATAAGACTTTAGTCTTCTCTTTGGGGATAGAGTAAGCCTTCTTCATCTTATCCCTGATCAAGGGACCATCTTTCTTTTCATCTGCCTTATCGGACAGAGGTGTAGCTGCCTTCTTGCCCTTATCTCTATATTGTTTAAATGTCTTGATGCCAACCGTATATGCTTCTTTGGGCACCGCGCGCCACTCTGCTGCCTTCGCCTTTTGCATAGTGACATTGGCTGTCGTAGAGACATGCTTTGCCAAGAAGGCTTCAATCTCGGCCACCACATTGTTCAATCGGTCGAACGACCGTATCTCCATACCGATCATTTTTTCCAGTACCTCCCTCATGAGGTTCTGCTTACAAATGTGTACAGCGTCCTCCTGATGCGGGGGCCACTTGCATCTCATTCCCAGGTTTCTCTATCTCTTGATATATTCAAGGGCCGTCTCATCAGGTCTCTGCCTGGTCGAGCATAATTCAGCCACCATAACTTCCCTCTCGGTGACATAAAATCTCTCTCTAAATTTCTTCTGCATGTCCGTCCAGTCGCCAATTGACCCGGTCGGTAGGGTGGAATACCACTCAAATGCTAGCCCCGTCAATGAGGACCCAACGAATTTGAGCACGTATGACTCGTCTGTGGCCAAATCACCATTGACGGTCATATAATAAGCAATGTGTTCTTTCGGGGACCCTTGCCCATTGAACTTGTCAAATTTAGGCAGCTTGCTGATCCCAGGGGGAAGCCGCTTAGCTGCATGGTGTGGTGGGTAGGGCACCTAATAGGCATCAAATGTAGTGTAGTTCACTTTGCCCCGCTTGGCTAGCTTCATTTCAATCATCCTCTCAACCATAAGTTTGTTCATGGCAGTCGGGTTGACTGGCTCATGGTAAAAGTGCACCGACTGTAGGTAGGGGGTAACCAGAGTGGTCGCCTGAGGAGCCGGGCATAGTAGGGATGTCTGATGTAGCTATGGCAACACCAGTGGTAGCATCGATTGAGGTAGGCGCGGCTGAGTAGCAGCATGAACGGACTTGACAGGCTAGAAAAGGTTGCAAGATGAGGGAACATCACTCGGGTTAGCACCCCCCCGTGATGATTCAACCTGCACTTCTGGCGGCTTGGATGCCGAAGCTTGTTCTGTCTTCTCATGTAACTATTTCTTCAGAAGCTCTATCTCCTGTTGGTATTTTTGTAGCAGCATTAATATTGACGGATCCAGGGCTATTGTGCTGGGAGCACCCTCAACCATTTCACCAGAAGCACCCTCGGGCGAGGTGTCTAACAAGATCTCATCTTCTTTAGACGTCACTACATTTGTTGTAAACATAGGGACGGTTTCAGCAATAATTCGCTTTCCCTTTGTCGCTTTCATCATTTCCTCCGTAGCACTGCTTCTTCTGGTAATTGGCCTCGGCCTCTCAGCTAATCGGGCCAAATCTACTGGCTCTTCTGGCAAAGCACCATATCTGCCAGACACGCCAGTCATATTGTAGGTAAAAACCATAATTTCTCTTTCTTGCCTCTATACTCCTCGCCTCATACGACTAGGGAAGGTCAACCTTTTGAACACTGATATTATCTTCTCTTTCTCCTACTGTGGAAGAACTCTATCGACTTTATCATCCAAGCCGTCTTCATAGCCATTGTTGTCTATGGATGACACTTCTTTCTTTTCTTCTTATTCAATACTCGCCACCAGCAAGTATTCTTCTTCTTCTTCATCTGCCATCGGCAAATAGTCTTCTCCTTCAGCAGCTGATGCTTTAAACAGTCGCTATTGACCCAATGAGGGGTCTCCCTGTCCTCAGAAATAATTCTAGAGCACATTAGTCATTTCTTCTCTGCTTCGCCCCGGGGGAAGGATAGGGGACAACTTTCGGCCCCGCACCATAGGCATGTACACCAACCGGGACATCCTGGTAGGTTGGTTTGACCACTTTCTTGCCCTGGGAACATCAGTCTGGCGCACATAGGTCCTGATAGTGGTGCGGCGTGGAGGATCCAAGACCGCGGCTTCTTCTTTCAGGGTGAACCCCTTCCTTGCATCCATAGGACGAGGATTGGAGCTCATAAAGCCATCTGTATGGACAGGCTAGACCTTCTTAGGCATCCATACCTATTTAAACCTCTTTAGCCTTGGGGCAAACTTTCCTCGGCCCTGGCGGCCTTCCAATTCTTTCTTAGCCCTCCTCCCAGACAATGCTTGGAAAGAGTTGCGGATTGGTACAATAGGGACCACACGATCCGAAATCACCTGGGCATCGCACCCGTCCAAGAAGACGCGGATGTTGTCGATTAGTATAGACTTTTCGGACACTGAGAGCCATTCGATAACAGGGGCATAAATATTCCTTCGAGAGCTCCCTTGCTGGCGACTTCCGAGCTTGTTGTTGTAATTTAGATGGGCACCAAGAGCCGCATGATGCACCATGCAGCTCACAAGTTGGGTTTGACCTCCCAGCGAGGCCTTGCAGCTCTGATCCCCAACCTGGCAGGCCTCGGGCTTCTCAGCGGCGACAAGAGCAACATTTTCCTTGGCCGTCGCTTGGAGGATGTCGGCAAATGCGACTCCCAGGAAATTAAGGAATTCGACGACTTGTGAAAAGCTTCCAAACACGGTGGGCACCGCCAGGTACCCGTTGACAACATGAGCAGTCACGACCTGTGGGCCGAAGGTGAGAGCGACAAATCTAGCAGCCATCGTGTCTCCTATAAACGGCCGAAAAAAAACCATTACTGTTTAATAAGGGGCTTTGAGGGCCCTCAATTCTGGCGAGATGATGAAGGGAGACTTGGTCCCACCGGGCGTGTCAACTTGGTGACGCGCTTTATTTTAGGTTGGTTTGGGTTATAGGCATGCCAGTCACGTGTGTGATAAAATTTTATTGTGCGCTTGATCTGACTTGGTCAGACGAATGTGAGGTCCATGTCAGGACCAGAAGTCCGCCGCACCATATAGGTATCGGCGTTAATTACATCCTTCCTGGAGGGGAGAAAACCCTTGATTAATCACTAGATATCGAGCGCCCCCGGGGTTGGATAGATGTAAATGCATATGTAAATTAACAGATAATGATGCGCAACACGAGACTCGGGCATACACTCAAGCACGTAATACGGCTATATTTATTATCCGATCCCCGATACGCAGCGGAGAACTTTGGTCCAAAAACCACCCTTACGCTTAGTGAGAGCTTTCATCCAGACATAATCTGACCTTCCGCAGATCACCATTTGATATACCGAGAGGTCAGAACAAGCAAACACACACAGTAGAAATAGCTAAGCATGTATGTCTATATATGCACATATATATAGATGCACATGCATGCATGAAGAGGGCAAACCCTAGTGGAATTCATAGTTGATTTTACCATTATTCTTATTATTTATTCACAAGATGACCATGGGCTGGGTGAAAGAAGGACCATCAATGGATTGAAGAGGATAGAAGTCGACTTGGGCTTGCAACAGTTGGCTTGGAAGGTGTAATGATGGGTCAGCACAGGGAGGAAAACAAGGGTGACAAATGGGTTTTAACTATGAAAAATATGCACACAAGGGTGACATATAGGTAGAGGCGACGGTTGAAGGTAGCAATGGTTCTTAGGGATGACACAGAAGGGGGGTAATTCGGCATGGCCTTTTGGTGCGTCGAATTGACCCATGCCATTTTAGCGGGGTGGCAAGGAGATGGGAGGGACAGAAATAAAGGGGGCATAGAGAGACGCATCGGGGAGAGAACAAGTTATAGGGCTGACAAATGGCTCATGAGGGTGAAAAATAGACTTTAGTGGTGAAAAATATACATATTAGGGTGACAAATAGGTAAAGTGGTGACGGTTGTGGTGATGACCATAGATACGCGAAGGAATGGTGATCCGGCGTGGCCAATGGTGCGCCATATTAACCCGTGCCGTTTTAGCGGGGCGTGGAGATGAGAGAGGATGAGACAAAAGGAGGAAGTTGATCCGGCACGGGGGTTTGCACTCCGGATTAGCCCACGCCAAGTGGAAGGGTAGCGACGCCGGTTTAGGGGAAGGTGATGCCGGTTGAGGGGAGAAGGTCTTCAGACTATAAGCAAGCTCATTTTGAGGCCCATTCTAAACCCTAGCCTTCCTTTATGAAAATTTATGATTTATTCAAACTTCAATCATCAAACTCATTAGAGCAGAAGTTGATCAATCCAATTTCGTGGGAGGTTAATACTCAAGCACAATTTTATTCTAGTTCAAGGAGGGCACACATGCACTACGTCGTATGATTATTAACAAAATCATCCCATGTTTGTTCACCATTATAGGTAACTTAATCATTTGTTAGCATCATTGTTATGAACAGAACGATCACATGAGCCGACAAATCACGGGTAAATTTTGGCAGCATTTCCCCTTATTTCGGAGGGTCATGGGGGAAAAGTGGAGACTCACCCACGGGGTTCCCGGGGTAAGTTTCTAACTATCGGGAGGCCAAACACGGTGACCGGTGAACCCGAATGGATGGAGACCCCGAGGGCTAGCCTACGAGCGGCTCTGATAATCCATGGGCCATCAACACGATTTCGACCGAATAACCCAAATGGGACGGAGACCCCGAGGGCTGGCCTACGAAGGGTTCCGTGGGCCCACGGGTCACCACAATCTTAATCGGGATATGTGGACTTAATTTCTGTCGGATGAGATGATCCATTTGTATTTGCTCGTAGGGACTCACCAGGCTCCACGTTATGAGAGAACGGGTCCCCATAGTCCACGAGCGATTCATAAGAAAGCGGATTGATGAGCTCATTGGATAGGGAATGTTCCCCCTCCCCGGCCGATAAATTCATATTCACATCGATAAACAATCATAACAATCAAGGAAAACTTTCATGTTGTCCTAAGTGAAGGGAGGGCATTGAATTATGCTAACGAACTCATACCTACCTCCTCTCGGGGATGAAGAAAACGGAGGACCCATAGATTAGCCTTACGGTAACGTATGTGCGAACACATTCCTTCATCAGGAGATTAACAGCAAATAGAGAACACATGAGATTAAACTCCCACAGTCTAGGTTGGTTATGCAGATGCACATGCTAAGTGAAACGGACCACTGGGTTCACAGTGGGGGAAAGTATAGAGATAAAACTCTCTCAAACAATTGGCAAAACTGTTAAAGGGGGGAATGCGTATGCAGCAAGGTCTAGAACTCCTGGCGGGACAGAGTGCGACTGGAACGGCCACCATTATCATGAGGTTGAATCAAAGAAATGACATCCTGGCTGTGGGAAGTGGCCATACCCCATCCGACTCATGACTGTGAGCAAAGGGGCAGTAGCAGATTCCATTCCAAAAACTAGTAGGAAGTGTGTATCCCTGACGAGGAGAGGAATGGGCATTAAAGCCATAGGGTAACTCAGGCGTAATCAATTCATTGAAGAGACCCCGGGGAGGGGGAGCGTGAGATTAATGTACCCCTTGAGGATGGATGAGGGCATGTTCTTCAACAAAAATGCAGACATAACGAAAGCATATGGAATGACTAGGAAGAACATTGAAGGCAAAGTGGGGAGGCATAACAGATATGAGGGGCAATATTAAGGAGTTGGGAAGGATGCATTATCACAAATAAATGCAAAGAGCAGGTGAACATTCAGATCTGATTTCATTACATAGAGGAGGCATTTAAGTCCCCATCACATCCGCAACAAAGGATCAATCTATTCTTGCTCCGAAGAGCTCTTACAGGCGCAAATAGCCACATCCTTAGAAAGAACGTAGAAACCAAAGGGGGGAATGATTCGTAGAGGGACATAGAGGGACTCATACACAAATACAAGCATATTGCCAGAGAACGGCCAAAACATCACATATGCAAACACACCCAGGTATTTGTCGCCCAGAGATTGACCATATTCCTTCACAACATCGAAATAGCGGGGCATACAGAGAGCAAATGCTATAAAAACAAATTGAACAGAGAACAGAGACCATGGGGCTCATATCATCGCCATTTACATTATCGGAGTCGAAAAAGAATCAAATGAAAAGAGCAAGGAGGTAATTAGAGCTCTTGTACTCAGTCACAACGGGAACCCACCTATGCTCACAAAAATAGAGTATCGAAAGCTGTGTGATCCCTCCCTGCTCTTCAAGCTCTCCTGGAGAAAAATTGGGATGGCGGCTGCTCACTCGAGGGTTTCTCTTCTCTGGGGAACCCTTTCTTCCAATTGCATCTCTTTCTTTTTTTGCTCTCATCCCCTTTCTGTTGTCGAATTGGGTGTTTTTATAGCGAACGAAAGGCCTTTCAACGCGGGCGATTCTACGCCGGTTCAACTGCGTGCCGTTTCATGGCTTCTTCAACCTATTTTGCACGCCGTTTTAACAGTGCTCCCATGGGGCATGCCTGTTTAATGCGGCGCCGTTTTAGCAGCGGCCACACCGTTTTAGTGTCTCTTCTTGGCGATTTGTTCAGACCGGGTCCGTTTGTGGACCCCATACCAATTTTAGAGGTTGTTTCGGGACCAATATTACCCCACCCTTACTGAATCATCATGAGGAATGTCCTAGAGGTCATCAAACTTCTGACCAACGACTTCCAGCACAAGCCGTACTTTAATTTGGTCACTCGGGTTTTCCTGCTGATACAGCCTTTGGAAACCCGTATGGTGGGACCAGAGACGTCTCTTCGCTTGGAAAGGTGTTTTCTTCAGGTGGTGGGCCACCAGGGGTACTCTTGTCCTCGTGGAAGGGGTTTGTTTGGTATGACTGAGTCGATACCGGCTTGTTGGGCTCGGCTTGCCATTTGGCATTACCGGGCTTGGAGAGATAAGTTGCGGGATCCTTGGTCTTCCATTGGGTATCTTCATGCTTCAACAGTTTGAGTGAACCTTCTTTGTTGATATTCTTCGACTCTCGTGCATCGGTAGGCCGCATCCTTTCATCGTTCGGGCATAAATGCCATTCGGTTATATTTCGGGTGCCAACATAGGCCTGGACAGCGGACTTATGAGATGCCCCTACCGGCATCCTGTTCTTCTTCTCTCTCTTGATCTCTTCTTTCCTGGACCTGCCAGCAGTCGATATCGACTTGGTCAGATGAATGTGAGGTCCGTGTCGGGACCGGAAGTCCGCCACACCATATAGGTATCGGCGTTAATTACATCCCCCCTGGAGGGGAGAAAACCGTTGATTAATCGCCAGATATCGAGGGTCCCAGGGGTTGGATAGATGTAAACACATACGCAAATTAATAGATAACAATGTGCAAAGCGAGACTCGGGCATATACTCAAGCATGCAATATAGCTATATTTATTATTTGATTCCCGGTACGCGGCAGAGAACTTTGGTCCGAAAGCCACCCTCATGCTTAGTGAGAGCTTCCGGCCAGACATAAACTGGCCTTCCGTAGATCACCATTTGATATACCAAGAGGTCATAACAAGCAAACACACGTAGTAGAAATAGCTAAGCATGTATGTATATATATGCACATATATATAGATGCACATGCATGAATGAAGAGGGCAAGCCCAAGTGGAATGCATAGTTGATTTTACCGTTATTCTTATTATTTATTCACAAGATGACCATGGGCTGGGTGAAAGAAGGACCATCAATGGATTGAAGAGGACATAAGTCGACTTGGGCTTGCAGCAGTTGGCTGGGAAGGTGTAGCGATGGGTCTGCACAGAGAGGAAAACAAGGGTTACAAACGGGTTTTAACTATGAAAAATATGCACACAAGGGTGACAAATAGGTAGAGGCGACAGTTGAAGGTAGCAATGGTTCTTAAGGATGACACAGAAGGGGGGGTAATCCGGCGTGGCATTTTGGTGCGTCGGATTGACCCATGCCATTTTAGTGGGGTGGCAAGGAGATGGGAGGGACAGAAATAACGGGGCATAGAGAGATGCATAGGGGAGAGAACAAGTTATAGGGCTGACAAATGGCTCATGAGGGTGACAAATAGACTTTAGTGGTGAAAAATATACATATTAGGGTGACAAATAGGTAAAGTGGTGACAATTGTGGTGATGACCATAGAGACGCGAAGGAAGGGTGATCTGGCGTGGCCAATGGAGCGCCAGATTAACTCGCGCCATTTTAGCGGGGCGAGGAGATGAGAGAGGACGAGGCAAAAGGAGGAAGTTGATCCGGCGTGGGGGATTACGCGCCGGATTATCCCACGCCGGGTAGAAGGGTAGCGATGCCGATTTAGGGAAGGTGACGTCAGTTGAGGGGAGGTCTTCAGACTTTAAGCAAACTCATTTTGAGGCCCAGTCCAAACCCTTGTCTTCCTTTATAAAAATTTATGATTTATTCAAACTTCAATCATCAAACGCATTAGCGCAGAAGTTGCTCAATCCAATTTCGTGCGAGGTTCATACTCAAGCATAATTTTATTCCAGTTCAAGGCGGGCACACATGCACTACGCCGTATGATCATTAACAAAATCATCCCATGTTTGTTAACCATTATAGGTAACTTAATCATTTGTTAGCATCATTGTTATGAATAGAACGATCACATGAGTGGGCAAATCATGGGTAAATTTTGGCAGCATTTCCCCTTATCTCGGAGGGTCATGGGGGAAAAGCGGAGACTCACCCACGGGGTTCCCGGGGCAAGTTGCAAACTGCTGGGAGGCAAAACACGGCGACCGATGAACCCGAATGGACGGAGACCCCTTGGGCTAGCCTACGAGGGGTTTCGATAATCCATGGGTCATCAACATAATTCCGATCGAATAACCCGAATGGGACGGAGACCCCGAGGACTGGCCTATGAGGGGTTCCATGGGCCCAGGGGTCACCACAATCCCAATCGGGAGATGTGATCCTAATTTCTGTCATATGAGACGATCCATTTGTATTTTCTCTAAGGGACTCAAGAGGAACCACGTTATGAGAGAAAGGATCCCCGTGGACCACGAGCGATTCGGAAGAAAATGGATTGATGAGCTCATTTGATAGGGAATGTTCCCCCTCCCCAGCTGATAAATTAATATGCACATCGGTAAACAATCATAACAATCAAGGAAAACTTTCATGTTGTCCCAAGCGAAGGGAGGGCAGTGAATTATGCTAACGAAGTCATACCTACCCCCTCTCGGGGATGAAGAAAACTGAGGACCCATAGATTAGCCTTACGGTAACATATGTGCAAACTCATTCCTTCATGGGGAGATTAACAGAAAATAGAGAACACAGGAGATTAAACTCCCACAGTCTAGGTTGGTTATGCAAATGCACAGGCTAAGTGAAACGAACCACTAGGTTCACAGTGGGGGAAAGTATAGAGATAAAACTCTCTCAAACAATTGGCCAAACACTTAAAGGGGGGAATGCGTATGCAGCAAGGTCTGGAACTCCTGGCGGGATAGAGTGCGACTGGAACGGCAGCCATTATCATGAGGTTGAATCAAAGAAATGACATCCTAGCTGTGGGAAATGGCCATACCCCATCCGACTCATGACTGTGAGCGAAGGGGCAGTAGCAGATTCCATTCCAAAAATGAGTAGGAAGTGTGTATCCCTGACGGGGAGGGGAATGGGCATTAAACAAATAGGGTAACTCAGGCGTAATCAATTCATCGAAGAGACCCCGGGGAGGGGGAGTGTGAGATTAATGTAGCCCTTGAGGACGGACGAGGGCACATTCTATAATAAAAATGCAGACATAACGAAAGCATACGGAATGACTGTGAAGAACATTGAAGGCACAGTGGGGAGGCATAACAGATACGAGTGGCAATATTGAGGGGTAGGGAAGGACGCATTATCACAAATAACCACAAAGAGCAAGTGAACATTCAGATCCAATTTCATTACATAGAAGAGGAATTTAATGCCCCATCACATCCACTACGAAGGATCAATCTCTTCTTGCTCCGAAGAGCTCTTATAGGCGCCAACAACAACATCCTTAGAAAGAACGTAGAAACCAAAGGGAGGAATGATTCGTAGAGGGACAGAGAGGGATTCATGCCCAAATACAAGCATATTGCCAGAGGATGGCCAAAACATCACATATGCAAACATGGCCAAGTATTTGTCACCCAGAGACTGACCATATTCCATTACAACATCGAAACGATGGGGTATACAGAGAGCAAATGCTATAAAAAAAACTAAACAGAGAAGGGAGACCATGAGGCTCATATCATCGCCTTTTACATTGTCAGAGTCGAAAGAGAATCAAAAGAAAAGAGCAAGGTGGTAATCAGAGCTCCGGTACGCAGTCACAACGGGAACCCACCTATGCTCACAAAAATAGAGTATCGAAAGCTGAGTGATCCCTCCCTGCTCTTCCAGCTCTCCTAGAGAAAAATTGGGATGTCGGTGTTGTACCCCTGTGGTTTTGATGATGCCAAACACTATGACTCATCTAAGCATGATGTCATGTGTTGTTTCATTTATGTGGTCTTTGATGATGAAATGATATTAATATGATTTGATAATGCCATGATGTCAACACATTATTCATAAGTCATGAAAAATAACAGGTCAACGCAAGTCAACGTCACTGTTTAAGAATTGACAACAGGTCAACCGTTCAAAATTGTGAGTGAGCTCCTTGACAGGTAAGGTCAATGCATATTTCAGTCTGAAGCATGAAGGTCAGTGTACATTCTTCATTATGCTCTACTAAGTCGATGCACACACTGTAGCATATACATTAAGGTCGATGCATGTTTACTATGGAACATATTAAGGTCGATGCTAGTATGAACCTGTTATGTATGCAGGTCTGTGCATGTTTACTGTAGCACTTACTAAGGTCGATGTACATCCAGCTTGTGCAGGACCAAGGTTGGTGCACATCCTGTTTGTGCAGGACCAAGGTCGGTGCACATCCTGTTTGTGCAAGACCAAGGTCGGTGCACATTTGCAACCTAGCATTCTCAAGTCAATGCACATGTTCTGCCCTGCATATCAAGGTCGATGCTCATTAGTCTTCATGCATATCAAGTCGGTGCACATTACTGTGCTGCATATGAAGGTCGATGCATGTTCTCCTTTTGTCCTACTAAGGTCGATGCACATCGTGCCTTAGTCATGCTAGGGTCTACGCACATATAGGTCCCTGCACATCTAAGGTCGATGCACATTTTGCAACGTGCACATTTATACATGATGTCAATCCAAGTCGGTGCACATTGTCATTTGTATATATTAAGGTCGGTGAACATTTTTGCTATAGCATTTAGAGTCTGAGCACATGCACCATTTAGGTCAGAGCACATTCTTACTTAAGGTCAAATCACCTTCTTCAGGGTCTGTAGCACCCGAGAATTTATTTAAATAAGATGAAAGAGTATTATTTGAGAAAATAAATAATATTAATCAGGGAAATTCTTTAAGTGAAACTGTGACTAATTTATAAAAATCTAGAAAATTCATAATCATGTTGAGGACTAAAAGTTCAGAAGAATTATCTTCTTGGTCAGCCCATAAATAAAATTTTAACCAAGCCGAATTGATGGAATTATGGTAAAATTGAGTTTTTATTTAATCCCATCTTTGACCGTCCAATTCAAGCTCAAATCTCGATCAATTAAGCTCAGATTGGACCCATTTGAACGGCCTAGATGTATAGCACGTTTCCCCACTCTTTCTCCGTTGAAACCCTAACCATAGGAGGCCAATTTCGGGAGAATGGGCGGCGCGACTCGGTCAATTCACGATTCCCGCACACGTCGAGTTGTAGGACTCTATCCAGCCCTCTCGTTCGCTCCCAGTTCGAATTACCCTTATAAATCGTACCCTAGACCAACCTAGAAACCCAATTTGATGCGGCGGCCGGCGAGGATATCGATCGAGGGAGGTTTTCCGACGTGTTCTTGGAGGTTCTTCTTATCGCGACCGACGATCGTCATCCCCTTCCTTCTTCGATTAAGGTAGGTTCTAGTAGACCCAACCTCAAGTAAAATATACCGTTGGATTCATCTTTGAGTCCTCGTTCTTTTGATAGTAGAAGCCCCAATTTTTTTTCTATATAGCCTTTGTATTGCTAGTTTTAGTCGGAGCATGTCATATTAGGGCACCGATCTTGTACCCTCTCCTTATCTTGATTGAATGCTAGGTTAAGCATGCTGTAAACTTTAATTGAGCATGCTATATTGTGCATTTCTTTGTTATCTTTCTAGTGATAGTTTTTTCCCCAATTTTCATGCACCATATCGAGCCAATTTCTTGCTACAACCGAAGTCTATCAGAGTTTGTCGAAGGTCAGATAGGGCGTCATGTATGCGGTCCGAACATAAACCGTTTGTGACCCTGGTGGTCTCGTGACAGACCATTTTCTCCTCTTTATATGTAATTGAATCCCTTAGACGCTAGCGGCCCCTCGATAGACCGCATGGTCAGGGGTAGCGGCCTTTTCTAGGACCATTTTTATACCCTAGCGGCCATGCCACGACCGTTTTGTGTGTTTCTAGTTACTTATTCCTTTTTTGTTAGATATCATGATTAGGGTAGCAACCCACTAACTAATTGGAGCATATGGAATAATTAATTGTGATTATGACTATTAATATCTATTCTTTCATCCAAATTGCATCCTCTATCTATTCCTTTGATTTGATAAACAAATTGATTAAATTCATAAGTTATTGGTCATTGATTAATTGTTAGGTCTGTTTGACAGTCGCTTCACTCCGGTGGTGCTGACTGACCACTATACATTCATTTTTCAATGGTTATTTAGCCTAAATTCTTGTAATAGTTGGGACTCTCCGTCGGATATTCCTTTCGTCGGACTAGGACCTCTATTATGAGACCTCCGTAAGCCCCCGCGAGCCTAGGATTCTTACTAGGATGCCTGGTGGGTTGTACCCACAAAGCCTGAACCTTTCAACTCATTCGAATCACTTGTTTTTGCCCGAGCTAGAGTCGGGACTGTCCTGTTTACTGCGGCCCTTCTGAGACCGTTTCTATCAGTATGCACTCCAGTCATGACCGCCAGACTGATTAAACGGCCCTCATGTGACCGTATTCAACCGGCTGTGTGTCGACCTTTCTTGGGTGTGTCGACCTTAGTCCTCTGGACTCAGTGCTGTGTGCGGTCGTTAGTAGACCGTTTACCTCTTCAAGCGGCCTAGCTAGGACCGTCTAGTCCTGATTACGGCCCATATTGGATCGTTTCTAGTCCTTCAGTCTGGGCTTGGACCCTTTGACCCAGCTAGCCTCTTGCGGTCTAGCATAGACCATTTTCTCATCTAGGCGGCCTGAACATGATCGCATCCATCCAGAACCTGTTTTCATGTGTTTCATGCTTGTTTTATACTCATAAATCTCTTGACTTCTCAATCAAACTTTGAAATACCACTTGATCCTAGTTGGTAAGTTACATAGCTTAACCTTTGAATTCTGGCCGATTCCAAATGAATGTCTAAGATGGTTACTTGGGATCTTGGATCCACCAAATCAATGCCAACGCATAATAAGGGCCCGGTCTGGTCCTGGGAAGAGCGGCCGAAAAGTACTAGTGCCCCGGGGAGTTGTAATGACATGGTGAGACATTGCACCGAGTGCATAACTAGCGTGATATCTATGACATTTGTTCATTTTGATATTCTTGGAATTCCTACATGGAATTAATTCTACTTGACTTGCTTGTTTACTTGCTTGATCGGCCAAGTACATGGAAATGATATATCTCAGTTCTATCTTGGTCTCATGCCATTCCAACTTCTGTTAGTTGTTTTTCGCCATTTATTTTATTCACATGATATTAAATTAAATTGTTAATTACTTAAACCCTGCCTGCTATTACCTACTGAGCGTTCGCTCACCCAATTTTTCCCCCATTTCAGGTAGCTCCGATGAGGATACGCAAATAGACGGGGATGGGCAGGAGTGAAGACCAGAGTGGATCCGATAGTTGTGAACCGAGAGTTGTCTTAGTGGTTTTGATGAGTTTTGTTAAGTCTTTGTGTAATCCAGTCACTGAGTGTGACCACTCAGAGTTGTAATTTTCTTAATTTTCTTCTCGTCAAGTCGTAAGGTTGGATGTCATGATGATGTTGGATAGTGTTGGAGGTTGTTGGACAAGTTATTTTGATTGTTGAATTGATTAGTATTTTGGAGCTATTCGTTCCCTTGCAATTATATTGTTTAAATTTTGCTAATTGCGCTGTTTTATCATTAATGTATAATTGCTGTGTTCCTAAATTCCGTGTCGAGGCGTGACAGTTTTGTGGTTTTAGAGATTAGGTTTTCTAAGTCCTATGTTTCTAAGCAGTGTCGTAGAACCCGTGACTTTGCTAAAGTCTTAGAATCCAACCCGGTGAGATTGGGTAGAAACTTTGGTTGAGATAATTAATAAACTCTTAAAGACGTCCGCTAGGTTGTTCTAATTAATCTTTCGATGTGTAGGAATCTGTTTCAATGGCAGCCGAGCGTGCGTAGTGGAAGGATATGCAACGCATGGTTCAGGGCTTGACTCAAGCTCTCCAGCAAGTGGCGCCAGGTGGAGCGGCCCACCATGGAGCTGGTGATCTTCATAGAAATTTTCATGGGTTGAATCCCCCATGTTTTGATGGTTCAGTGGACCTCGATGAAGCCGAGAACTGGCTGAAGGAGATGGAGTGAATCTTTAGAGTGATGCAGTGCGGTGACAAGGACCAAGTCCTTTTGGCGACCTTCCAGCTGAAACGCGATGCTCGTGCATGGTGGAAAGCAGTAGAAGCTACGCGCGATAATAGGCGTACGTCGTAGGATGAATTTAAGGAGCATTTCAACAGTAAATATTTCTCGGATCGAGTACAAGAGAAGAAGGCGGCAGAGTTCGCTTCCCTGAAATAGAGAAACTTATCCGTTGCTGAATATATAGCTTAGTTTGCCAGACTTTCTCGTTATGCTACACACTTGATATCCACTGAGAAGATGAAGGCCAAGCGATTTCTAAATGGATTGAAGCTCCATTACATTAACCAGTTGGCACCTTTGGAGATTCAGACTTATGCAGAGATGGTGAGAAAGGCTCAAGTTCTCGAAGATACCATAGAGATGACTGAGAGGATCCGAGGAAAGAACCCGAAGAAAAAACTGACCACTAGTTCTGAGAATTTCAAACCCAGCAATGACAAGAAGAGGCCCTATAGCAACCCTGGTCAATTAAAGGTATAAAATTCTAAATGGATTAAAAGATTTAACCAATAATAATAGCCCAACTTATATATATATATACCTAAAACATATAACAAATAGGCCATAAGTGAAATAACGCCTCCTGGCAGGTCGTCATTTAATTGAAGACTGTTCAAGCAGGCGCTAATTTAAGAATTGACGCCCACTTAACAGCTGTCATATAAAAGAATTGAAGACTGTGACAGAGGCGTCGTTTTTAAATCACGCCCCAACCTTAGGTGTCATTTACAAACAGAACCGTTGGTGTTTGGTTCGAACAGGGATATTAGCCAGGAAGGTTTCTTGATTAGGAAAGAATTCATACGTGGATATCTATGTTTAATAGGGATTCTACATAGGAAATTTTAATCCTAACTGAACTCTTAGAACCCAGTAGGATTCCTTCTCCTATAAATACCCACCCTTCCATCGAGCTTCCTATTGACATTATTGATCAAATACGTCCTGCTACTGCGATTCATCTTCCCCCTGCTGCTACCTAAAGTGTGAATAAGCCTCCCTTCTTTTCCTATTAACGAAGGAGTGCTGCTGCTAGCCTTTCTTCTATCACCAGAAGCAGAAGAACCAGCTGCTTCTTCCTCCGAAGGCTGCTCCTGCGGTGGTGTACGTGAAGAACACGAAGTTCTTCATCTTTCCTTCTTCTTCCTTACTGCACAGAGGTTTGAAGGCCGTTGCCTTTCTTCACCGTTGCTGCTACTGCTACTGATTGCCTCCAGTCGCTGAAGCTAGATAAGCAAGCTGCTTCCTGTTCCAAAAATTGCTGCTGCTACTCTTGATATCTTCATCCTTTGGTCGGTGACGGTGCTACTACTATGAGCTGTCGCTCTTTGTTTTGCTGCCAGTTACTCTGTTACAAACAGAGTATCGTTCTTGTTATTGATTACTCATCTTCACCATCGTCTGACAATCAAATTATCACCACAAGGTAGGTTTTCTCAAGTGTAAAGCCAAATCTAATAATTTTTGGTGGTATACATGCATATAGGTCTGTAAAGGAATTACAGATACCACTCTGGATGGAGGTTTCATGTTTTACTGCATGAATTAAATTAGCGACCCAATCTAGGGCGCTATTTTATTTGACGACCGTGTAAACAGTCGTCAATTGTTTGGTTATTTAATAAATACACAATGTTCAAAATTTAATATCTCTGAACCCTTATATGTAAACTAATGCATGATCATGTCCATAAAATCCTACTATTTTTCTCTATCTGTTCATATCTTTAGAATCTTGATCAGACATACTCCAAAAATCATGTGTCTGTGATTGTACCTGCCCGGTGCAAATCATATGACAAAGAATTAGCGACCCGGATTAGGTCGTCATTTGAATGAATGCCCTATACATGCGCGCCAATTTAGTGATAAACTGTGAATTATAGAAATGGTTATAATATTCCTGGATATTGAAATGACGACATATACCCTGCCCTTTAATTTGATATATGACGCCCCTGACTAGGGCGCTGTTTACACAATTGAAGCCTTCATGAAAGGCGTCATTTTTATAATAATCAAAATTTGAAAATGTTTACAGATATTCATATTTACATAATCTGGATGTAACGACTAAGTGAAGAGTCACCATTTACTGAACTGACGACCCTGACAGGGGCGCCAATTCAAAAAATGAAGACTTAAGCTCAGGCGTCAATTTACTGATCTCCTGATTTTCATGGTTTTCTATAACCCTTGACCATGGGTTGTGTACACTAGCACTATATTCCATTCCGTGAATATAGCCCCACATTTCATGATGTTTTATCGACTACCCATTATTTCTCGGTGATAGATGAACCCTCCATGGGACATTCCGTTCTTTTGGACCGGTGACTTTATCATAGAGACCTCCGTAAGACTTCGCTAGCCTTGGATTCCCTCAAGGCAGCCGAGCAGGTTGTACCATTAAAACCCATGACACTACTTGACTTCCATGTCACTCTAAAGAAACATGGTATACCGGCCCTCATGATGTGCTATTTTGATGTCATCAGAATACCCTTTAATGGAATGGGATACCATGCCATTAATACTGCTTAAGAATGATGTGCCATACTTATGGACACTAATTCTATCTACCTTATCATGTACAAGAACGAGCGACCATCTCTATATGAGCACTTATACTTATTATCTTGGCACCCAAGTTAGGGAGCCGATTCCACCTAGTTTTAATACAAATCATGGTTATACCATTATTATCGTCCCTACATGTTCAATCCTTGTGATTCTATTTCGCACGAGCTACCTTAAAGTTCATACCAGCTTGAATCCTTGGAATTCTATATTGGCTATAACTATAGTGGATGTCAAAAATATATGATCAATGCCTGCGCATATAGGGCCCGATCTGGTCCTAGGATGAGAACCCAAAAGTACTAGTGCCCATTGGAGTTGTAATGATCACGGTATGGCATTATACCGAAGTGCATGACTAGCTTGATAGACATTCCATAAATCTCGTACTTGACTTGACTTGACATGACATGACTTGCGTGACCCGGAAAGGGTATTTATTGTACTTGCTTGAAACATGATAGCAAATTCTTGACATGACATGATAGATATACGTGCTTGATTATCTTGCTATCTTAACATGAGTTCTTGAAAAAACTTGCTAGTTCACTCACTATCACTTGATATACATTCTCTATTCTCTTGTTATACATTCTCTATTATCGTTTTACGTGATCATGCATCGCTAAATTACATTCATCTAACTTGTAATTTACTTAAAGCAAGCTAGCTCTTGAGATATAATCCCTGCTGAGCGTTGGCTCACATAGTGTTTTTCCCTTATTTTTCAAGTAAGTCCGAGGATGAAACTCTTTCGGATGGGGAAGGTCAAGAGTGAAGAGATTAGAGCTACTCCATCCATCCAAGCGTCACTAGTCTTATCTTTTTTTATTGAGTCAATCATTGTACTTTTTCCGTTTATTGAGTCTTGGCATTTTCATTTGTAATAGAAGTACTTTGAGGTTGTGATTGAATAAAGGATTGGGTTATCTTTACTTTTGCGCACTCTGTCTTTGTGTCGAATACAGTAAACGCTCTGATTGACATGATCGATATAAACTCGTCACGCGTCTTCGGGTTCCTTCCGCGCTCAAGGCGTGATAATTTTTATGGTATCAGAGCCTAGGATATTCAATTCCTAGGAAACCCAAGTCCAAGGATAGGTTTAAACCTTTAACCAGTGAGATTGGGTAGAACCATGGGTTAAAGTAACTAAGGTATTCAAACTATTGGTCAAGTCTCATATTAATTAGTTAATTAAAAATCCTTGTAGGACAATGGCTGCCGAATGTGCTCAGTGGCGTAACACGCAACGCACTATTCAAGGCATGATGCAGGCACTTCAATAGGTGGCACAAGGTGGTGCGCACCATGGAGCGGGAAATCTAATGCGGGACGACTATGAGACTAGACTCGGATTGGGTTGCGACCTTGGACTCTATAGGATGACGCGACTAGTTGGACGACGCGACCAGCAACAAAGATACAATGCGACACCTAAAGAGCTCCAGAAGAGGTGATATGCCTCGAACAAGAAGCGCTAACTCACGGTCGTCCCCATCGAGGGAAGCGCGATGATCTGCACGATTGAGTAACCGACTTTGAGTCTCGGGTGGTCGGCTCACTCTCGCGCTCAGAACGAGTCGCGGGACGGGTCTCGCACTCACAACTCACAGTGGTGGTTAATATATAGCAAGTTAATAACATATCCTACTCACATGCAGCGGCATCTAGAATGCATACTAGCTAAGTAAATACGACAAAAGGGGGGGTGGCGAGTGTACCTCTACACTCGGGGCGTGGGGAAGACTTCCCGGCCGAGATCCGAAACTCCCGGTACAATAATTAAATTAATTACAGCATTCAAATCATGGCCCACTCCACGCAGAGAAGTGAAAGGCCACGACAGCGGTTCGGGAGCGCCGTTCAAGGGTTGACGGGTAGCAATTGATGGCGCTCGGACGGGCGCGATCGGTCGGTTCAACACGGTTCACTCGGGCCCGTAGGACAACACGTGGGACCCACGGCTGGGACGGAGATATCCGGGGTGGCTCCGGGGTGCGGCGACTGGTGGGGGCACTCCTGGAATGTCCGGGGGGTCCCCGGGATCGGCGATCACCGGAGTGGGGGGCGGCGATTTTCTCGGGAATTATTTCCCAAGGCTGTCTCGCAGCTCTGCTTCTGGTCAGTCTGCGTGCTCCGATGAGATCGGCCGGTACACCCTGCCATGATGTCAGATCGAGACAAGGTTAGCGCCGTTGCGAAGAGCACTCGAAGAAATTTAACATACTAGAGTTTCAAAACCATCCAACGGTCTGAATGGAAATGAACAGCTCTGAAAACTGAGTGATGGTTCTGTCCCGAAACTCAGAATCCACAGAGCAGACTAGAACCAGCCTGTTTATGGGCTTTGACCGTGGATCAAATGAAGGAAGTAGGACCTGAGATTTTTATGGTGGGTAGAGGGGAGGGACACGGTGACACACATAGTTTTTTTTGTAGGATTCTGATCACGTTTGGGGGGTTTGAAAAATCGCCTACCACAGACTATCTTGCTGGCCTGCTCACAGGTAGACTGTGAGGGGAACAAACTACTGACTGGGCAAACGAACTCTGATCGGTGTGAAATTTAAACTGAGAATGTAGGAGACATTGGGAAACCAACCCTCAAAACTTCAGCTCGATCCAATGGTCGGATCTGGAGTTATGGCCTCCTCTTCAAGCTTCAGATTTATATGCCGAAATCCCGGACAGCAACTCGGAGAAGTGGTGGTGGCAGCTTGATGGCGGCACGAACGGCGGCGGCGGCGGCAGTGGACATTCACAATAGGTAGAGGGAGAAGAGAAGGGAAGGGGAAGAGATTTGAGAGATAGGGGAGATTTAGATCTTGGTCTGGAGAAGAGAGGGGGAAGGAGATGAAGAACACTAAGAACACTAGAAGAAAGAGGGGGGGTGCACACCAAGCATAATTCTCTTGAATTTTTCATTAGTTCCACACAAAATACAACAAGAGACTATAAATATAAAAACCCTAGATCTAGACCCAAGGACATCCACTAACTCCAAAGGACATCACCCACTAACATTGGTCAAGGGTAGGTGGGAGACAAGCATGGGGGACAAGGAGGGGGCATCCTCTACCTTTGTCTCCTTGGTCTAATAGTCTATGTCTTCTAGAAGCCCATCTTGGGCCTTGGATCAACCTTTTGGGCCCACATGTGTAGAAGCCCACAAGGGAGAGAGAGGCCTAATGGGACTCCTAAAAGTTTGGAGGCCCAATTTAGAAATTGGGCTCCTTACATGAAGTGTAACCCATTTTACAACCTTGACCCATTACACTCATAAATACTCAAATAAATACACACCAATACACTAAACATAAAGAAAGTATCAACACTCAGGGAGGGACTCCATATTGTCGCCAAACCACAACGATGTCGATGTCGACCGAGTCGTGCTGCGGGTCTGGTACCGACGGCTCACTGAGTCGGGCCGTACTCGTGCTCTAGTGTCCTCACCAATTCTCCCCGGGTGGGAGAAGCTCGACCCCATCGAGTAAGGGTCCGGGTCGCTCTGGTACCGATCCAGCAGATCTGGATCTATCCTCTGTAGCTCTGCCCGGGTGATCCAGGTGTCATCGGACGCGGGCTTTCCCCTCCAACGCACCAAGTAGCGCTGGTACACTCCGCCTCGAGTAGTCGTCACCTGCTCGTCTAGTATACATTCTATCTGCTCTCGCTGCTGAGGTAACAAGGCTGGAGGTGGACACTCTAGGGTGGTGTCACTGAAAAGGGGTGGAGACGGCTCAAAGGGCTCACTGGGTATCACCGTTGGGTCCCTATAAGTGACGAGATCTGAGACATTGAAAGTCGAGCTGATCCCGTAATCCTCTGGCAAGTCCACAACATATGCGTTCGATCTGACTCGCCTCACTACCCGAAAGGGACCGGCACCGCGAGCATGCAACTTCTTCATGGCTCCTGAGGGAAACCGTTCAGGTCTGACCCTGATCATGACAGAATCGCCTTCTGAAACTCACGGTGGTGCCTATGGGCGTCATCCAATTCTTTGTATCGTGCATTGCTGGACTCAATGTGACGATAAATATGTTCATGCAACTGTCTAATATGGCTAGCAAAAGACTCGGCTGACTCAGACACACGGGACTGGATGGGAGATGGGACAAGGTCAATGGGTCTCCTAGGTCTAAAGCCAGTGACAATCTCGAAGGGGCTCATACCTGTAGACCTATTGACCGAATCATTATAGGCAAACTCGGCCAAGGGTAAGACCAAATCCCAATCCCTGTCTGGTCGGTGACCATGCCGGTGCCGGCCATTTCCCTCGTAATTGTTGTCGGACTCGTACTCCTCAAAATGGGGGGCACGTTGCCATTGCTCCTCAGCCTGAGGTGGTGCGAGCTAGGCAGCAACCACGGGCTAGGCAGCATGTGCCTGACGGGCCGGGAGAATCTCGGGTAGGTCTCGGTGAGGGGTTCTCTTCACACTCTCTAACCTTCCAACCAGACCTTGGACAGATCGGTCAGAAGCCTCGACGTGGTCCTCTATGACTTTGAGTCGGCTCTCCATACGCTCGGTATGCTCTCTAAGATTTTGCTCGGACCTATCCATGCGCTCCATGAGTAGAGCTATCATGTCCTCCAGGGAGAGGCCTCTCGGGTTGGCACCTCGGTGTTCACCCATAGTGTTAGGGCGATGGTACTGGGCACCTCCTCGGGTGGGCATGCAATAAGACGTAAAGAGAGCTAAGGGTGACTCACTAGACCTATATGGATGGACCGGTGCAAGTCGGGGACCCTAGACTTAACCCATTCTCCAGCACGTGGTGGAGGCAGTAATCCGAAGATCCAACTAGACGCGAGGAGCTACCTTCCAGATAGGCGTAACCTAACCTTTCAGTAACGTCTTTTGATATACTAGAGTATTCGGGTGTAATGTAATTTAAAACACCTTTTTTTTCTTTTGAAAATAATGACTACCCTAGACTCAAATCGGCTCTGATACCAATTTGATGCGATACGACTATGAGACTAGACTCGGATTGGGTTGTGACCTTGGACCCTATAGGACGACGTGACTAGTTGGACGACGCGACCAGCAACAATGATACAATGTGACACCTAAAGAGCTCCAGAAGAAGCGATATGCCTCGAACAAGAAGCGCTAACTCACAGTCGTCCCCATCGAGGGAAGTGCGACGATCTGCACGGTTGAGTAACCGGCTTTGAGTCTCGGGTGGTCGGCTCACTCTCACGCTCGGAACGAGTCGCGGGACGTGTCCCGCACTCACTGCGGTGGTTAATATATTGCAAGTTAATAACATGTCCTACTAACATGCAGCGGCATCTAGAACGCATACTAGCTAAGCAAATACGATAAAATGGGGGGTGGCGAGTGTACCTCCACGCTCGAGGCGTGGGGAAGACTTCCCGGCCGAGATCCGAAACTCCCGGTACAATAATTAAATTAATTACAGCATTAAAATCATGGCCCACTCCACGCAGGGAGGTAAAAGGCCAACAGCGGTCCGGGAGTGCCGTTCAAGGGTTGACGGGCAGCAATTGATGGCGCTCGGACGGGTGCGGTCGGTCAGTTCAACACGGTTCACTTGGGCCCGCAAGACAACACGTGGGACCCACGGCTTGGACGGAGACGTCCGGGGCGGCTCCGGGGTGCAACGACTGGCGGGGGCACTCCTGGAATGTCCCGGGGGGGTCCCCGGGAGCGGCGATCACCGGAGTGGGGGCCGGCGATTTTCTCAGGAATTATTTCCCAAGGCTATCCCGCAGCTCTGCTTCTGGTCAGATCTGCGCGCTCTGACGAGATCGGCCGGTACGCTCAGCCACGACGATGTCGATGTCGACCGAGTCGTGCTGGGGGTCCGGTACGGACGGCTCACTGAGTCGGGCCGTACTCGTGCTCTGGTGTCCTCACCAAAATCTCCATCAAAGCTTTAGAAACATGAACCCTCCTAAGTTCATGGGATCCACTGATCCAGATGATGCCGAGCACTAGATCCGAGATAGGAAACGTATCTTCCGAGTTATGCAATGCACAGACCAAGAGAAGGTCTTATTAGCCACATTCCAACTAGAGAGAGACGCCCGATGCTGGTGGGAGTCAGTAGAAGCCACCTTAGAGCAAGGCCAAGTTACTTGGGAGGAGTTTGTGGAACATTTCAACACTAAGTATTTCTCAGACCGAATTCAGGAGAAGAAAGCTGCCGAGTTCACCGCTCTTAAGCAACGATCCTTGTCGGTAGCTGAGTACGAGGCACAATTCTCCAGGTTATCCCGGTATGCTAAACATCGAGTCAGTACCGAGAAAATGAAAGCTAGGAAATTTCTTAATGGGCTCAGGCCCCAATATATTATACAGCTGGCACCGATGGACATACAAGTCTATTTGGAAATGGTACGACGAGCCCAGTTATTAGAAGATGCCACGGAACTATCTGATAGGATTCGTGGGAGAGATAAGAAGGAACCGGTCACTAGTTCTGGTTCCTTTAAACCCAATTTCAACAAGAAGAGGCCAAATAATGGAGGAACACTCTCCCAAGATCAAAAGTTCAAGAAGACCAAACATTTCTCCATTACCACCACACCTTCTAAAGTGGTGTGTAAACACTGTGACAAGGCCGGACATAAGGCCGAAGAATATTGGAGAAAGCTTTGAGCTTGTCTCTGTTGTGGGAGCCGTGATCATCGGATTCTCGACTGCCCATTGCTCAATGATCAAGCCGGTGATGAGAAACGCCCGGTAACGAAGAATGCACGCCTCCAAGCTATTAAAGAGACATAACAAGACGAAGGCGGACTAGTGGAAGGTACACTACAAGTTTGTTCTAAGTCTGCATATGTCTTGTTTGATACTGGTGCATCGCACTCATTTATTTCCAGGATGTTTACTTACCCATTACCTATGGAACCGGAGTGGATAAAATTAGCTATCTCAACTCCTCTTGGAAACGAAGCCAATATTGTTCACCATTATCAAAACTGTGAAGTCTTGGTAGAAGGAAGAAATTTACCCATCGACCTAATATGCCTAGACATGAAGGACTATGATATCATATTAGGAGCAGATTGGTTATCCAAATATCAGGCAACTGTTGATTGCCGCGATAGTAAGGTTACTTTCAAGGAATTCCCAGAACTGGTCTATACTCGTTCGAAGAGTCGGAGCAAGTCGTCTCTTATTTCGGTCCTCCGAGCTAGCAAGCTAATAAGGAAAGGATGTGTATCTTTCCTTGCTTTTGTCACCATTAAGTGAACTAAGGAAACTAAGCTAGGAGACGTTCCAGTTGTACAAGAATTTTCGGACGTGTTTTCGGAAGATTTGCCTGGACTACCCCCACAAAGAGAAGTGGTCTTCACCATCGACTTGGTCCCTAGTGCTGGTCCAGTTTCTAAGGCACCATATAGGATGTCCATTACTGAACTCAAGGAGTTAAAGGAACAATTGATGGAACTTCTTAAGAAAGGATTTATTAGGCCGAGTACTTCCCCATGGGGAGCACCTATACTATTTGTGAAGAAAAAGGATGGATCTATGAGGTTATGCATCGACTATCGACAATTGAATCATCTCACTATTAAGAACAAGTATCCACTACCGAGAATCGATGAAATGTTTGATCAAATATCTGGATCCAAGTACTTCTCGGAGATTGATCTCAGATCGGGGTATCACCAACTGAGGATCAAAGATGAGGACATTCATAAGACCACGTTCTGGAGCAGGTATGGGCACTATGAATTTGTTGTTATGCCTTTTGGACTAACCAATGCCCCTGCTGCCTTTATGTAGTTGATGAATAGTATATTCAGGCCACATCTAGATCAATTCATAGTGGTTTTCATTGATGATATATTGATCTATTCAAAGACCAAGGAAGAGCATGAGGAGCATTTGAGGATTGCATTATAGATATTGCGGATAAATCGATTATATACAAAGCTTAGTAAATGTGAATTCTGGCTAGAAGAAGTATCTTTCTTGGGGCATGTTATATCAAAAGAGGGCTATTACCGACGATTCATCAAGGATTTCTCCAAGATCGCCGTACCACTCACTAGACTAACACGCAAGGAGATACGTTATGAATGGAGTGAGGAATGTGAAAGAAGCTTCCAATCCCCTAAAGATCACCTAACTACTGCCCCGATTTTAGCTTTACCAATTGAAGGCGTGAAATTCGAAGTATACACCGATGCATCTGGCATTAGCCTCGGATGTGTTTTAATGTAACAAGGGAAAGTTATAGCCTATTCATCTCGATAGCTAAAGAAGCATGAAGAGAACTACCCAGTACATGATCTAGAATTGGCTGCGGTAGTGTTTGCATTGAAGATCTGGTGACATTACTTATACGGAGTGTAGTTCACTGTATACTCTGATCACAAGAGTCTCAAGTATCTTTTCTCTCAGATGAAATTGAATATGAAGCAAAGACGTTGGCTAGAATATCTCAAGGACTTCAACTTCACAATAAAATATCATCCTGGAAAGGGTAATCCTGTAGCTGATGCCCTCAGTCGCAAGCCAAGAGTAATATTAGCCAATTGTATGATTCAGGAGTGGAAGTTGATGGAATAGTTCACTATACTTAATATAAGCATGGACAAGGAGAGTAGGTGTGTCACACTATCCCATATGAGCATACAACCATATCTACTCTCAGAGATACAAGGATTGCAAGATAATGACCCGGTATTAGTGGAAATCAAGGGCAAGATGGAAGAGCAATTTGATTTCAAATAAGCTTCAGACGGAAGATTGTTATTCAGAGATAGAAATTACATCCCAGATTGTCCAAAGCTAAAGAAGAAAATCTTAGATGAAGCTCACAGATCAAGGTACATGATTCATCTAGGATCTACCAAAATGTACCAAGATTTAAAAAGGACCTTTTGGTGGCCCAATATGAAAAGAGAAATAGCAAACTTCGTGTCTCGCTGTCTCACTTGCTAACAAGTCAAGGCGGAACACCAAAAGCCTATCGGTAAGCTACATCCTCTTGATATTTCCAAGTGGAAATGGGAGGATATCGGTATGGACTTCATTATGGGTCTGTCTAAATCTAGAGGAGGACATGATGGAATATGGGTCATCATAGACCGTCTGACCAAGTCGGTCCATTTCTTGCCAATCAAGAGCCGATGGTCAATTGACATCCTTGCTGCATTATACATTAAGGAGATAGTCAGGTTACATGGAGTACCTGTCTCAATTGTGTCTGACAGAGACCCTCGTTTTACTTCTCACTTTTGGAAGGGTCTACAACATTCACTGGGGACGAGACTTAACTTTAGTACAGTTTTCATCCTCAAACGGATGGTCAGATCGAGAGAACCAATCAGGTAGTAGAAGATATGCTCAAAGCTTACATCATTGATTTTGGTGGAAGCGAGCATGATCACTTGTCTTTGGTTGAATTTGCATACAACAACAGCTACCCGGCAAGTATACAGATGGCACCTTTCGAAGCCTTATACGGAAGGAGTTGCCGATCACCCTTGTGCTGGGATGAAGTTGGCGAGAAATAACTATTAGGCCCAGACATGGTAAGGGATACCACCGAAAAGATTCAGATGATTAGAGAGAAACTTCAAGTAGCTCAGTCAAGACAGAAGGCTTATGCTGATACAAGAAGAAGAGATCTCGAATTCTAAGTCGGAGATCACGTATTTCTCAAAATATCACCCGGACGTGGAATAAGAGATTTGGTGTTAAGGGCAAGCTTACACCAAGGTTTATCGGACCTTTTGAGGTATTAGAAAGAGTTGGCGAGGTTGCTTACCGCATCGCCTTGCCTCCTTAATTGTCCGATGTCCATAATGTATTCCATATATGCATGTTGAAGAAGTATGTGCACGATCCGTCACATATCATTGATCATGGAGACCTGGTGATTCAAAAGGATCTCACATATGAACAAAAGCCTATGAAGATCCTTGATCGTGAAGTTCGTACTCTAAGGAACAAAACGATTCCTATGCTAAAGGTGCAATGGAGTAAATGCTCAGAGCACGAAGCCACATGGGAGACCGAGGAGTCTATGAAGAAGCGATTCCCAGATTTATTCTAAAGAGGTATGAGTCCTACACTCTCCGTAAATATGTGCGACTGAATTTGGGGACCAAATTCTTCTAAGTGGGGGAGGGTGTAGCAACCCTGCTAAATTAAAGGTTTAAAATCCTAAATGGATTAAAAGATTAAACCAATAATAATAACCCAACTTATATATATATATATATATATATACTTAAAACATATAACAAATAGGTCATAAGCGAAATAACGCCTCCTGGCAGGTCGTCATTTAATTGAAGACTGTTCAAGCAGGCGCTAATTTAAGAATTGATGCCCTCTTAATAGGCGTCATATAAAAGAATTGAAGACTGTGACAGAGGTGTCGTTTTTAAATCACGCCCCAACCTTAGGCGTCATTTACAAACAGAACCGTTGGTGTTTGGTTCGAACATGGATATTAGCCAGGAAGGTTTCATGATTAGGAAAGAATCCATACGTGGATATCTATATTTAATAGGGATTCTACATAGGAAATTTTAATCCTAACCGAACTCTTAGAACCCACTAGGATTCTTTCTCTTATAAATACCCACCCTTCCGTCGAGCTTCCTGTTGACATTATTCATCAAAGACGTCCTGCTACTGCGATTCATCTTCTTCTTCCTGCTACCTAAAGCGTGAAGAAGCCTCCCTTCTTTTCATGTTAACAAAGGAGTGCTGCTGCTAGCCTTTGTTCTATCACCAGAAGCAGAAGAACAAGCTGCTTCTTCCTCCGAATGCTACTCCTGCCGTGGTGTACGTGAAGAACGTGAAGTTCTTCATCTTTCCTTCTTCTTCCTTGTTGCACAGAGGTTTGAAGGCCGTTGCATTTCTTCACCGTTGTTGCTACTGCTGCTGATTGCCTCCAATCGCTGAAGCTAGAGAAGCAAGCTGCTTCCTGTTCCAAAAAGGGCTGCTGCTACTCTTAATATCTTCATCCTTTGGTCGGTGACGGTGCTGCTACTGCGAGCTGCCGCTCTTTGTTTTGCTGTCGGTTACTCTGTTACAAACAGAGTATCATTCTTGTTATTGATTCCTCATCTTCACCATCGTCTGACAACCAAATCATCACCACAAGGTAGGTTTTATCAAGTGTAAAGCCAAATCTAATAATTTTAGGTGGTATACATGCATATAGGTCTATAAAGGAATTACATATATCACTCTGGATGGAGGTTTCGTGTTTTACTGTATGAATTAAATTAGCTACCCAATCTAGGGTGCTATTTTATTTGACGACCATGTAAACAGTCGTCAATTGTCTAGTTATTTAATAAATACACAATGTTCAAAATTTAATATCTCTGAACCCTTATATGTAAACTAATGCATGATCATGTCCATAAATTCCTGCTATTTTTCTCTATCTGTTCATATCTTTAGAATCTTGATCAGACATACTACAAAAACCATGTGTCTATGATTGTACCTGCCCGGTGCAAATCATATGACAAAGAATTAGCGACCCGGATTAGGTCATCATTTGAATGAACGCCCCTATACATGGGTGCCAATTTAGTGATAAACTATGAATTATAGACATGGTTATAATATTCCTAAATATTGAAATGACGACATATACCCTGCCCTTTAATTTGATATATGACGCCCCTGACTAGGGCGTTGTTTACAGAATTGAAGCCTTCATGAAAGGCGTCATTTTTATAATAATCAAAATTTGAAAATGTTTACAGATATTCATATTTACATAATCTGGATGTAACGACTGAGTGAAGAGTTGCCATTTACTGAATTGACGACCCTGACAAGGGCGCCAATTCAGAAAATGAAGACTTAAGTTCAGGTGTCAATTTATTGATCTCCTGATTTCCTAATTTTCGTGGTTTTCTATAACCCTTGACCATGGGTTGTGTACACTGGCACTATATTCCATTCTGTGAATATAAACCCATGTTTCATGATGTTTTATCGACTACCCATTATTTCTCGGTGATAGATGAACACTCCATGGGACATTCCGTTCTTTTAGACCGGTGACTTTATCATAGAGACCTCCGTAAGACTTCGCTAGCCTTGGATTCCCTCAAGGCAGCCGAGCAGGTTGTACCATTAAAACCCATGACACTACTTGATTTCCATGTCACTCTAAAGAAACATGGTATACCGACACTCATGATATGCTATTTTGATGTCATGAGAATACCCTTTAATGGAATGGGAAACCATGCCATTAATACTGCTTAAGAATGATGTGCCATACTTATGGACACTAATTCTATCAACCTTATCATGTACAAGAACGAGCGACCATCTCTATATGAGTGCTTATTCTTATTGTCTTGGCAACCAAGTTAGGGAGCCAATTCCACCTAGTTTTAATATGAACCGTGGTTATACCGTTATTATCGTCCCTACATGTTCAATCCTTGTGATTCTATTCCGCACGATCTACCTTAAAGTTCATACCAGCTTGAATCCTTGAAATTCTATATTGGCTATAACTATAGTGGATGTCGAAAATATATGATTAATGCCTGTGCATGTAGGGCCCGATCTGGTCCTGGGAGGAGCACCCAAAAGTACTAGTACCCATGGGAGTTGTAATGATCACGGTATGGCATTATACCAAAGTGCATGACTAGCTTGATAGACATTCCACAAATCTCGTACTTGACTTGACTTGACATGACATGACTTACGTGACCCGGAAATGGTATTTATTGTACTTGCTTGAAACATGATAGCCAATTCTTGACATGACATGATCACTTGACATGAGAGATATACGTGCTTGATTATCTTGCTATCTTAACATGAGTTCTTGAAAAAACTTGCTAGTTCACTCACTATCACTTGATATACATTCTCTATTCTCTTGTTATACATTATCTATTGTCATTTTACGCGAACATGCATAGCTAAATTACATTCATCTAACTTGCAATTTACTTAAAGTAAGCTAGCTCTTGAGATATAATCCATACTGAGCGTTTGCTCACATAGTGTTTTTCCCTTATTTTTCAGGTAAGTCCGGGGATGAAACTCTTTCGGATGGGGAAGGTCAAGAGTGAAGAGATTAGATGATGCGGGACAGACCACGGACTCGACTCCAAATGGATATGCGATGCTCGGACTCTAAGCAAGCTCGCGATCGTCCCTAACGAGGGAAGCGTCGGACGTGCGCGGTTGAGAAACCGGCTAGAGCTAGGGTGGTCAACTCATAATTTCGTGCCCGGATCGGGTCACGGGACGGTCTCGCTCTCTCTCGCAGCAGCGGTGATATAAAAATATAGTGAGGTAGATTATCCTAACATGCTCTCTAGCAGCGGCATATGAAATATATACGAATAAAGCAAGTTGCCGAGCAAGGGAGAGAACACGATACCTCCACGCTCCCGGTGTGGGTAAGACGATCCCGACCGAATTCGGTAACTCCCGGTAATAGTAATGAATTAAATTACAGCAATGAAATATCACCCACTCCACGCAGGGAGGTAAAGGGCTACACAAGTGGGCCCGAAAGGATCGATCTCGGGTTGACGGGCTGCACTTGATCACCCCGTCGGCGCGGTTCGGACGGCGTATGCTGCTGGTTGTGGGGCCCATGCGCTGGTCGGTGGGGCCGTGTGGGACCGGAGTGGCACCACTGTGGTGGGGACGCCTGGGGAAGCACTTCCTGGGATGGCGGCATGCTGGTTCACCGGTCGGAGGCCGGCCGGCTCCGATCGGCACCGGTCGGAAAGAGCGCCCACGGATCTGTTGCTTCTGTTTTTAGGCGCGCGCTCCGGCGAGATCGGCTGCTGCGATCAATCCTGATGTCGGATCAAAGCACAAGAGATACTGTTGGAAAGCTCTTTCGAAGTCCTTCACTCTAGGACTAGAGAGATGAACTGGATCTACACGGATCTGGCCTTTGTTGATTTTTGAAGTTTTTGTTGGATAGTTCCCTGAAATCTCAAAACAGTAGAGCAGTTTCCTAAAAACTACCTTTGACCGTGGGGTAGACCTCAGATTCAGACCTTGATCTCTTCATGAAAGTTGTGGAGGGGAAGGAGAGAAAAACAGTAATAATTTTTGTGAAAGGTTTGTTTGAGGTTTATGTGAGGTAAAGTATTTTAGACTGGCGGGTGATCAGATCTGGACAGAGGTAGGCAGAACTGTAGAGGGATCTGAAAGTGAATTTTAAAAAATAGGTGGTGGCCTGTGGAAATTCCAAGAAAATTCTTGGGTGGAGGGGATGGTAGGAAGAACATCCAGTAATTTTGGGGGTTCCAGAAAAAATCAAAAAGGGGACCAAGAATGTGAAACTCAGGGTGGCTGTGACTGGATCTGAACAAAAGGCAGAACTGGTTGGTGGAGATGCACGAAAATGGAAAATTATAAAATGGGACTATAATTTTTTTTATTTTTTATGGAGGGTTATAATGAACCCTAGAACGTACTCTGAAAATATTAGCTCCAGAAGATGAGAGAATGGGGAGCTAAAATTCTTGGAGTGGCCTTCCATCCAGCAAGATAGAACCTAGACAGAACTTCCGACGGTGGCTCGTGGCGGCTCGATGGCAGCACGAACGGCGGCGGCGGCGGCGGCGGCACAGAATGAACTCAGATGTGGAGGGGCTAAGATAGAAGGGTTCACAACCTTGAAATGTAGAGGATGGAGAAGGAAAACCATAGGGAGAGAGGAGAGAGGGCACACCCTTCTTGCTTCAAGCAATTTTCACATAATTTCTTCATTAAATCTCTAATGACACTATACATAGGCTTATATAGAGAATGGCAAGGGGTGGGGGGCTGGAAATTTCGTGGGAAATAGGACATTTTCTTCCCCCATGTGGTCAAAAATCTAAAATAAATAAATTACATATGGAGGGGGCACTCCTTTGACTAGGTAGGTAAGGTAGGTGGCCTCCCTTTGACATTTTCAACCACTTGTCTCCCATGTGTCCAATTGACCTTCTAGATGCCACCTAGGACTTTGACCAGCCCCACATGGACCCATATGACTTATGTGGACCAATGGAGAAGGAGTGAGCGCCCCCTTGCTGGACCTACTTACAATTTGCATAAAAACCCACACAATCCTAGGGAATGACACATTGGCTTACAAAGCCTTACAATTGCACATATACTTTCCCAAAGACATAAAAGCAAACTAAAGGACACAAATGCAAAATAAAAATGTCAATGCTCGGCGTCGATTCCCATTAACTCTCCCCGGGTGGGAGGAACTCGACCCCGTCGAGTAAGGGGTGCGGCTGCTCGTGACGTCGGCGGATCCGTCATCGTACCTGGAAGCGCGGAGTACGCTCCACTCCAAGTAATCGACACCTGCTCACCCCGTATAGATTCGATATGCACACGCTGCCATGGGAATGAGGCTAGAGGTGGACACTCCAGGGTGGGGTCACTCTCAAATGAGGGAAGGCGGCTCGAAGACTCACTAGGAATCACCGCTTGTCCCTTATGTGACTAGATCCGATATGAGGTAGAACCGATCCCAATAGTTCGACAAGCCTCGAACACGAAAGGGCCAACAACGCGAGCATACAAACCGACTCGACTCGGTGTATGCACAGACACACAAGACCCTAGACACACCTAATGTTAGTCTGACCCGTACATGGGTGACGGCGGACCAGGACACCCGAATGTGTGCCATGCATGCATTAGACGTAACCAGTGGTTGGCGGAATGTGGAATTCCTAGACCACCTAAAGTGGGCCATGCATGCATATTGGACTTAGAGGTGGGAGGGCCAGGGGTTCCAAATGCATCTTCTTCCTTTCCCCTAGAGGATGGTGTATCTCGCAAGTGAACGGGCTTGGTGGGTGTAGACGACCCGGCCCATGGGGAAGGAGTGTGGTAGTGGATTCCCTTGAAGAAGTGAAGCATATAAGGAGGGTCAAGGGGCCCACTAGGGAATGGGTCAAAGGGATCAAAGAAGGTATGACCCCTTGTGGTAGGTTCCCACAAGTCACGGTCCCCGGTGTAGAAGTCTTGAAGGTGTGGATAGTCACCTTCATGCATTGTTGGTGGGACGGTGATCATGTGTAGGATGTATGGTTCCTCCCTCGGATGAAAGGGTATGAAGTCGGGTTCGGCCGACATGGGGAGGAATAAGAGAACCTCCGTGGTGATACAGCCCACGGTGCACACGGAGGTAATGGACCCTAAGGCCGGATGGGTGAAGCTACGGCTAGTGGGTTGGTCGAAGCTTCGAGCCAATAAATGCGTCAACTTCCTTTGCCCGTCTAATCCCATAATAAGGTCATCCAATGTATCAACATGGTGACTAGACCGAAAGGTAGTGTGGAAGGAGTTGACGGGCACTATAGGTAAGGTGGGGTCCATAGAAGGGTAAGGACGTGGGACCAAGTCATCCTTGAGCCAACTAAGAAGTTGCTCGGCTATGTATAGCGTTCCCGTAAGAAACACGTGTGGCTCGGGTTTTGGTGGCTCCAAATAAGATGGTTCCGAATAAAGTTCGGAAGTAGATGGCAATGGAGCACTCATGGATGGTGAAAAAGCACATGTCCTTTCCAACCAATTCCAAAACTTTTTCTCGATTTCCTCAAAGGAGCGGGTTGGAGTGGGGACCTCGGAGTGGACTTGCTCCTCGGCTCTCGGCTCGGGTGTGGACCTAGACTCGACTAGAAGCGGGGCTTCCACTTGGTTGGAGGTGCTTGGATGGGATTGGATGGGAAAGCCAAGGGGAGGTTGGTTGGAGGCGACGGGGCGGACCACTTGAGTGGGGTTGCTTTGGAGGGCTTGGATGGGGGTGAAGGGGCGGGGTTGGTTGGAGGTGTGGCCCACTTGATTGCGGGTGAGTTGCTGGGGATGGCTAGTGGTATGACCCCCGTAGTTGGAGGTAGGTGGACGGGGAAGGTAGACCCTCCTAAGCGCTCTCTTCATATCCCACCATGACTCGATGGGCCTTAGCCTCCTATCTTCCCGGAAGTACTTGATGTCCCTCCATGTTTCGACGGCCTCACAGAAAAGTCACCTTTTGGCTAAGTCGACTTGCGCGGGACTGGACATAAGATAACATTCAAAGTAGTGGTCCATAACGGCTTCCCACTCTAAGTAGTCACTCGGGTTTTCGGAGCCATAGAAGTCCCAGGCTTCGGGCCTTTTGGGGTGGTTCGGGTGGTCCTTCCATTTTAGATAGTATCGCCACCATGGATAAGATCCGGGTGTTCGGTAATCCATGGGACACGGGGAAGCTAGTGGATGGCCATGCCGACACATGGACAAAACGCTAGACACGACCCTAAGTAATGCAAAGTTGGAATGCCGACTCGCTACCAACCTAGACACGACCAAGATTCGGTACGTGGCAGAGTTAATAGATCCAAAGATCACTCGCGCAAGTATGCGGCCTTCCCGATAGGCATAGCCTAACGTTCGGACAACACCTTTTTATATACCGATTAATGGTATGCAAATGCAACCTAGACTGACTTAGACGATGACTAGACGTAATTGACACTTCTTTTTTATTTTAGACACCCTAGACTCAACTGGCGCTCTGATACCAAACTGATGCGGGACGGACCATGGACTCGACTCCAAATGGATATGCGATCCTCAGACTCTAAGTAAGCTCACGATCGTCCCTAACGAGGGAAGCGTCGGACGTGCGCGGTTGAGAAACCGGCTAGAGCTAGGGTTGTCAACTCACAATTTCGTGCCCGGATCGGGTCACGGGACGGTCTCGCTCTCTCTCGCAACAGCGGTGATATAAAAATATAGCGAGGCAGATTATCCTAACATGCTCTCTAGCAGCGGCATATGAAATATATACGAATAAAGCAAGTTGCTGAGCAAGGGAGAGAACACGATACCTCCACGATCCCGGCGTGGGGAAGACGATCCCGGCCGAATTCGGTAACTCCCGGTAACAGTAATGAATTAAATTACAGCAATGAAATATCACCCACTCCACGTAGGGAGGTAAAGGGCTACACAAGTGGGCCCGGGAGGACTGATCTCGGGTTGACGGGTTGCACTTGATCACCCCGTCGGCGCGGTTCGGACGGCGTATGCTGCTGGTTGTGGGGCCCACGCACTGGTCGGTGGGGCCGTCTGGGACCGGAGTGGCACCACTGTGGTGGGTACGCCTGGGGAAGCGCTTCCTGGGATGGCGGTGCACTGGTTCGCCGGCCGGAGGACGTGCGGCTGCGATCGGCACCGGTCGGAAAGAGTGCCCACGGATCTGCTGCTTCTGTTTTCAGGCACGCGCTCCGGTGAGATCGGCTACTGCGATCAATCCTGATGTCGGATCGAAGCACAAGAGATACCGTTGGAAAGCTTCTTCGAAGTCCTTCAATCTAGGACCAGAGAGATGAACTGGATCTGCACGGATCTGGCCTTTGTTGATTTTTGAAGTTGTTGTTGGATAGTTCCTAAAATCTTAGAATAGCAGAGAAGTTTCCTGAGAACTACCTTAACTGCGGAGTAGACTTCAGATTCAGACCTTGATCTCTTCATGAAAGTTGTGGAGGGGAAGGAGAGGAAAACGGAAATAATTTTTGTGAAAGGTTTTGTCTAGATTTGTCTGGGGAAAAGTATTTTAGACTGGCGGGTGGTCGGATCTGGACAAAGGTAGGTAGACCTATAGAGGGATCTGAAAGTGAATTTTAAAAAATAGGTGGTGGCCTGTGAAAATTCCAAGAAAATTTTTGGGTGGAGGGGATGGTGGGAAGAACCTCCAGTAATTTTTGGGGTTCCATAAAAAATCAAAAAGGGCACCAAGAAGGTGAAACTCAGGGTGGCTGTGACTGGATCTGAACAAAAGGTAGAACTGGTGGGTGGAGATGCACAAAAATGGAAAATTATAAAACGGGACTATAATTTTTTTTAATTTTTACGGAGGGTTATGATGAACCCTAGAACGTACCCTGAAAATATCAGCTCCAGAAGATGAGAGAATTGGGAGCTAAAATTCTCGGAGTGGCCTTCTATCCACCAAGATAGAACCTGGATAGAACTTCCGTTGGTGGCTCTTGGAGGATCGATGGCGGCACGAACGGCGGCGGCGGTGGCACAGAATGAACTCAGATGTGAGGGGGGGGATATGATAGAAGGGTTCACAACCCTGAAATGCAGAGGATGGAGAAGGAAAACCATAGGGAGAGAGGAGTGAGGGCACACCCTTCTTGCTTCAAGCAATTTTCACATAATTCATTCATTAAATCTCTAATGACACTATACATAGACTTATATAGAGAATGGCAAGGGGTGGGGGGCTGGGAATTTCATGGGAAATAGGCCATTTTCTTCCCCCATGTGGTCAAAAACCTAAAATAAATAAATTACATATGGAGGGGGCACTCCTTGTACTAGGTAGGTAAGGTAGGTGGCCTCCCTTTGACATTTTCAACCACTTGTCTCCCATGTGTCCAATTGACCTTCTAGATGCCACCTAGGACTTTGACCAGCCCCGCATGGACCCATATGGCTTATGTGGACCAATGGAGAAGGAGTGAGGGCCCCCTTGCTGGACCTACTTACAATTTGCATAAAAACCCACACAGTCCTAGGGAATGACACATTGGCTTACAAAGCCTTACAGTTGCACATATACTTTCCCAAAGATATAAAAGCAAACTAAAGGACACAAATGTCAAATAAAAATATCAATGCTCGGCGTCGATTCCCATCATTAGAGCTACTCCATCCATCCAAGCGTCACTAGTCTTATCTTTTTTTCTTGTGTCAATCATTGTACTTTTTCCTTTTATTGAGTCTTAGCATTTTCATTTGTAATAAAAGTACTTTGAGGTTGTGATTGAATAAAGGATTGGGTTATCTTTACTTTTGCGCGCTCTGTCTTTGTGTCGAATGCACTAAACGCTCTGATTGACATGATCGATATAAACTCGCCACGCATCTCCGGGTTCCTTCCACGCTCAGGGCGTGACAGGCCCACTGGCGGGTCTAGTTCGTGGAAAGATAAGAAGCTGAGAAGTGATGATAAGAAGTCAGGTCTAGATGCATCATCTAAGATGCTTTACAAGTATTGTGATCGTCCAGGTAACAAGATGGAGGAGTGTTGGAGCAAACTAGGCGCCTGTTTGCGTTGTGGGAGCAAGGACCACCGTATCCTTGAGTGTCCTCTTTTATCGGATCAAGCTACACTGAACAAGTCGCAAGGAGGCCAAAAGCGGCAGGGCAAGCTTCAAGCCCTACAAGAGACCGAGACAGAAGCCACCGAGGAGGGTGGATTGGTTGAAGGTACACTTATTTTTTTTGACAAGCCAGCATTTGTTCTCTTTGATACTGGTGCAACACATTCTTTTATTTCTGAAAATTTTGCTAAGTCTTTATCTGTGAAACCGGTATTGATGAATTCTCAACTAGAAATATCAACCCCTATTGGTTCGGGTTCTGCAATTAAGTATCATTACCCCTCTAGTAAGGTCATGATTGGTGATCAAATTATGCCAGTTGATTTGGTCTGTATAAAGATGAAGGATTATGATCTAATCCTAGGAGCAGATTGGTTAGCTAGATATGAGGCTAGTGTTCATTGTAAATCTGGCACCGTGTCTTTTTTTGGGCACCCCGAGCTTTCTTTTATCGGGGTTAGGCATTCTAAGTCTGTTACACTCATATCAGCACTTCGGGCTGAGAAGTTGAGAGGAAAGGATGTCAGGCATTTTGGGCGTTGGTTTCTTTGACCAACAAGGAGGAGTTGGAGGTAAAGGACATTCCGATTGTCCGTGAATTCCCGGATGTGTTTCCTGAAGAATTGCGAAGACTTCTGCCAAAGAGGGAGGTAGTCTTTTCTATTGATTTAATTCCTGGCGTGACTCCAATTTCTAAAGCTACGTATTGTATGTCTCCTACGGAGTTAAGTGAATTGAAAGAGCAATTAATGGAGTTGCTAGAGAAGGGGTTTATTCATCCGAGTACATCCCCGTGGGGAGCCCCAGTGTTGTTTGTAAGAAAGAAGGATAGCTCTCTGAGGCTATATATTGATTACCGCCAGCTTAACCAGTTTACTGTCAAGAATATGTACCCGTTGCCGGGAATAGATGAGTTGTAGATAGCAGGAGCTTTGTATTTTTCCAAGATCGATCTACGATTGGGGTATCATCAGTTACGGATCAAGGACGAAGATATCTTTAAAACAACATTCCGAAGCAGGTACGAGCATTTCGAGTTTGTTGTAATGCCTTTTGGTCTAACGAATGCTCATGTAGCTTTCATGGAGGTAATGAACAATGTGTTCCAACCCTACTTAGATCAGTGGGTCATGGTTTTTATTGATGATATTTTAATATACTCCAAGAGCAAGGAGGAGCATGAAGAGCATTTAAGGATGGCGTTTGTAATATTGAAAGACTAGCGGTTGTATGCCAAGTTTAGTAAGTGTGAATTCTAGCTACAAGAACTTTCTTTTCTGGGACACATTATTCCTAAAAAAGGAATCTCTGTAGATCTCTCTAAAGTTGAGGTAGTAAGGAATTGGGATAGACCTGCGAATGTAACTAAAGTAAGAAGTTTTATAGGCTTAGCAGGTTACTATCGGAGATTTATTAATGATTTCTCCAAAATTGTGGTACCTCTAACTAGATTAACCCGCAAGGAGATTCGATTTGAGTGGTCCAAAGACTGTGAACAGAGTTTCCAGACCTTGAAGGAATGTTTGACCATTGCACCTATTTTGGCCTTGCCTTCAGGAGGAGGAGGTTTCGAAGTCTATACTGATGCCTCAGGCGTTGACCTGGGTTGTGTGCTGATGTAGCAGGGAAAAGTAATAGCCTATTCTTCTAGACAACTAAGGAAGCATGAAGAGAATTATCCCGTCCATGATTTGGAACTCGCGACAGTGGTGTTTGCCTTGAAGATTTGGAGGCACTACTTATATGGTGAGACTTTTACTGTATTTTTTGATCACAAGAGCTTGAAGTATCTGTTGTTGTGTAGTGGACAGCGGATCTAGAGGGGAGGGGTGAATAGATCAGCCCCACTTTTCGTAATGTGGCCCTCTATATAGCTAGTTAAAATAAATTGCAACGGAATAGAAACTAGCTTCCAAGTGCGTTATGATTTGCTTAGCAAGATAAGCAAGATATATAACAATTCGATCCTAAGCATGCACCTTGAACGAATCAATCACACAAGTAAACCACACTAGACAGGATTTTCAGGTGGTTCGACTGAATCCTCAGCCCTACGTCCACCCCTCACCAAAACCCGGTGAGGCTTCACTTGTGCGGCGCACAGAACCGCAAATCGGAAACCACCGATTGCCTTCCTACTCACCACCTGGTAGGGATGTCAACCGCAAATTGGAACAACCTCCAATTGCCTTCCTACTAACCACCGGTAGGATGAATCACACTTTTAATGTTTAAACAATAATGAAAATGAAACAAATGTGAACGAACTAAAACAAGAGATTGAGTTATGAGTGAAAATGAATTGGCCCTTGTATCAGCAACAAGGCTCCTCTTGGCTTCAACTCAATCTTCTTGATTCACCCTTGAATGGATGAATGTTCTTCACGGAGTACTGTTCACGTGAACAGTACCTCTTCCTTCAATTCTTCTCTCTTGATCTTCTCTTTGAACTTCTTCGAATGAATGAAGGAGATGATGAAGCTACCTTGAATCTTGATTGCTTCTTTAGCTTCTAGGAGTTTGAATGCTTGAAATATCACCTTGAATGAGGTGGAAAGAACTTGAATGGATGAAGATGATTTCCTTTGAAGAACTTGAATCAAACCAGCTTCCTTGGATCACTTTGATAGCCTTGCTTTGGTGTAATCTTCCATGAGGTTTGCTGGCTTTGATTTGAGCTTGATTCCCCTTTGATTGGATGAAGAACACCTTCATGAACTACTGTTCACGTGAACAGTAGCTCATCTCCAAGCTCTCTTGCAGCCACCCTAGATCTCACAAGAAGCCCCTTGAAGCATTAGGGTTTCTAACCCCTCATGTGTTAGTTTTATAACGCTTGAATGGTCCATAGATGCCCCCTAGACCAGATCCACAAATCATGGAAGATTAGATAAGGTTTGATTAAACAAATCCATGGAAAGGGGCTATCCACGAGGTTGATTTCGAAGTCAAACAAGGCTGCATCGGGGCTGGCGGTCGACCTAAGGCTCCTGGCGGTCGACCGCCACTGAAACACCTGCAAACGGGCGATCCCTGGGAAATCCGGTCGACCGCCACTGGCTGGCGGTCGACCGCTACTGAGAAAGCCTGTAGACGGTGGAGTCCTGGCTGGGGCGGTCGACCGCCCTTGTGCTGGCGGTCGATCGCCAGCTGGGCAGAACCCGGCCCATCCCGGGTTGGTCCGTTATCCACGTCAGCTCCGTCGTTCAACTTCTTTAGCAGCCCGGTCATGTCCGTGGCATCTTCCTTGACTGTCTTAAAGATTTTATTATTGAGTCTTCAATCAAATTTTTGTTCCGGGGGCTCCGCCCCCAGAAACCCCCGCAAGGGGCGCTGCCCCCTTGACCCCCGCGACCTGACCGAGCAGGTCGATCCCCGCGACCTGACCGCGCAGGTCGATCCGCGTGCGAGGGCGCAACATTCAGCGTTCACGTTCACCATTTCCACTTGATTCCTTGTCCATTCATTGGCGCACCTGTCATGAACAAAAACATCATGTATGTCAATCACATGAAGGTGATAAACATCAATGACTAATAGTGTTTAGCCATTATCAAAACCAAGAATACATTAGAACTCATATGACCATAGAATGATGTCGAATGACCCAAGTGACCAAATGAACTCAATTGACCATAGGGGTACAACATCTGTTTTCTCAGAAGGAGCGTAATATGAGGCAGAGAAGGTGGCTCGAGTATTTGAAGGATTTTGACTTCTCTATAGAGTATCACCCTGGGAAGGGTAACGTAGTAGCTGATGCTTTGAGGCGCAAGTCGATAGCAAAATTTTCTAGTCTTATGTTGCAGGAATGGAGACTGTTGGAGTAGTTGGCTAGTCTAGACCTTAATGTTAGTAAAGATCGGGTCATGATTACTCAGATTCAGATTCGCCCCAAGCTGTTGATGGAAATTAAGACCCTGCAAAATAATGATCTAGCATTGGTAGAGAGCAAGGGAAGTCTAAGCGACAGACCATATTTTGTATTAGCGGATGATGGCAGGTTGTTTTTCAAGGGAAGAACATGCATCCCTGATATAGCTGAGATAAAGAGCAAGATCCTTGAAGAAGCCCACAGCTCCAAGTATACTATCCTTCCTGGAGCCACGAAGATGTATCGAGATTTAAAGAGGACCTTTTGGTGGCCGAATATGAAGCGGGAAGTAGCAGAATTCATAAGCAGATGTCTGGTATGTCAACAAGTGAAGGCCGAGCATTTTAGACCTGCAAGGAAGTTGAAACTACTCGATATACCATAGTGGAAGTGGGAGAGCATCGGCATGGATTTCATAATGTGCTTACCAAGAACCCATGGAGGCGTCGATGCAATATGGGTAATTGTGGATCGATTGACTAAATATGCGCATTTCTTGTCCATTAAGTCAAAGTGGACAGTAGATGTTTTGGCTGCCTTGTACATAAAGGAAGTGGTAAGACTCCATGGAGTTCCTGCGAACATTGTGTCAGACAGGGATCCCAGATTTACTTCATAGTTTTGGAAAGGATTGTAAGAATCCTTGGGTACCCGTTTAAACTTTAGTACTGCTTTTCATCCTCAGACGGATGGCCACACTGAGAGAACAAATCAGATTGTCGAAGATATGTTAAGAGCTTGCATGATTGATTTTGGGGGTAGTTGGCATGAGCATCTGGCTTTAATAGAATTTGCCTACAATAACAGTTATCCGTCCATTATCCAGATGGCATCGTTTGAGGCTCTCTATTGAAGGAGTTGTTGGTCACCCTTGTGTTGGGATGAGGTAGGCGAGAAGCAATGGCTAGGACATGATCTCATTTCAGAATCATCTAAGAACATCCGGATTATCCGGGATCATCTACAAGTTGCACAGTCAAGACAGAAAAGTTATGCAGATAACAGAAGGAGAGACTTGAAAATTCTAGTAGGTGAGCATGTATTTTTGAAGGTTTCACCCATGAGAGGAGTTCGAAGGTTTGGCATTCGTGGCAAGCTAAGTCCAAGATATATTGGCCCATTTGAGATACTAGAGAGAGTTGGAGAAGTTGCCTATAGGTTGGCTTTGCCACCCCAGTTATCTGGAGTACATAATGTTTTCCATATATCTATGTTACGGAAGTATGTTTATGACCCCTCGCACATCATCTAGCATGCGAACCTAGAATTGAAGGAAGATTTGACTTATGAAGAAGAACCCATGAAGATTTTGGACAAGAAGCTGCAGCAACTCAGGGATCGGTCCATACCGATGATGAAGATTCAGTAGAGTAGGCGTGGAACTGAGGAAGCTACATGGGAATCTGAGGAAGCTATCCAGAAGCAATACCCTGATTTATTTTAAAGTTAGTAACCTTAGTTTTCCCTATTCTGTTAAGTGTAGTGAATTTGGGGGACCAAATTCCTTAAAGTGGGGGAGGGTGTAGCACTCGAGAATTTATTTAAATAAGATGAAAGAGTATTATTTGAGAAAATAAATAATATTAATCAGAGAAATTCTTTAAGTGAAACTTTGACTAATTTAAAAAAATCTATAAAATTCATAATCATGTAGAGGACTAAAAGTTTAGAAGAATTGTCTTCTTGGTAAGATCCAACATAAAATTTTAACCAAGCTGAATTGATGGAATTAGGGTAAAATCGAGTTTTTATTTAATCCAATCTTAGACCGTCCAATTCAAGCTTAAATCTCGATCAATTAAGCTTTGATCGGACCCATTTGAACGGCCTAGATGTATATCACATTTCCCCTCTCTTTCTCTGCTGAAACCCTAACCCTAGGAGGCCAATTTCGAGAGAATGGGCGGCGCGACTCGGTCAATCCGCGATTCCCGCTCATGTCAAGTTGTGGGACTATATCCAGCCCTCTCGTTTGCTACCAGTTCGAATTACCCTTATAAATTGAACCCTAGACCAACCTAGAAACCCTATTTGATGCAGCGGCCAGCGAGGATCGCGATCGAGGGAGGTTTTCCAGCGTGTTCTTGGAGGTTCTTCTTATCACGACTGGTGATCGTCGTCCCCTTCGTTCTTCGATTAAGGTAGGTTCTAGTAGACCCAACCTCAAGTAAAATATACCGTTGCATTCATCTTCGAGTCCTCATTTTTTTGATAGTAAAATCCCCAATTTTTATTCTGTATAGCCTTCGTATTGCTAGTTTTAGTCAGAGCATGTCATATTAGGGCACCAATCTTGTACCCTCTCCTTATCTCGATTGAATGCTAGGTTAAGCCGGCTGTAAACTTTAATTGAGCATGCTATATTATGCGTTTCTTTGTTATCTTTCTAGTGATAGCTTTTTGCCCAATTTTCATGCACCATACCGAGCCAATTTCTTGCTACAACCGAAGTCTATCGGAGTTCGCTAGAGGTCAGATAGGGCGTCATGTATGCGGTCCTAACATAAACCATTTGTGACCCTAGCGGTCTCGCGACAGACCATTTTCCCCTATTTATATGTATTTGAATACCTTAGACCCTAGCGGCCCCTCGATAGACCGCATGGTCAGGGGTAGCGGCCTATTCTAGGACCGTTTTTATACCCCAGTGGCCATGCCACGACCGTTTTATGTGGTTCTAGTTACTTATTCCTTTTTTTTAGATATCATGATTAGGGTAGCAACCCACTAAGTAATTGGAGCATATGGAATAATTAATTATGATTATGACTGTCAATATCTTTTCTTTCATCCAAATTGCATCCTCTGTCTATTCCTTTGATTTGATAAACAAATTGATTAAATTCATAAGTTATTGGTCATTGATTAATTGTTAGATCTATTTGATAGTCGCTTCACTCCGGTGGTGCTGACTGACCGCTATACATTCGTTTTTCGATGGTTATTTAGCCTAAATTCTTGTAATAGTTGGGACTCTCCACTGGATATTCCTTTCGTCGGACTAGGACCTCTATTATGAGACCTCCGTAAGCCCCCGCGAGCCTGGGATTCCCACTAGGACTCCGGGCGGGTTTTACCCACAAAGGCTGAACCTCTCAACTCGTTCGAATCACTTGTTTTTGCCCGAGCCAGAGTCGGGACTGTCCTGTTTACTACGGCCCTTCTGAGACACCTTCTATCAGTATGCAGTCCAGTCATGATCGCCAGACTGATTAAGCGGCCCTCATGTGACCGTATTTAACCGGCTGTGTGTCGACCTTCCTTGGGTGCGTCGACATTAGTCCTCTGGACTTAGTGCTGTGTATGGTCGTTAGTAGACCATTTACCTCTTCAAGCGGCCCAGCTAGGACCGTCTAGTCCTGATTGAGGCGCATATTAGACCGTTTCTACTCTTTCACTCTGGGCTTGGGCCCTTTGACCCAGCTAGCCTCTTGCGGTCCAGCCTAGACCATTTTCTCATCTAGGCGGCCTGAACATGACCGCATCCATCCAGAACCTATTTTCATGTGTTTCATGCTTGTTTTATACTCATAAATCTCTTGACTTCTTAGTCAAACTTTGAAATACCACTTGATCCTAGTTGGTAAGTTACATGGCTTAACCTTGGAATTCTAGCTGATTCCAAATGAATGTCTATGATGGTTACTTGGGATCTTGGATCCACCAAATCAATGCGAACACATCATAAGGGCCTGGTCTGGTCCTGGGAAGAGTGCCCGAAAAGTACTAGTGCCCCGGGGAGTTGTAATGACATGGTGAGACATTGCACCGAGTGCATGACTAGCGTGATATCTATGACATTCGTTCATTCTGATATTCTTGGAATTCCTACATGGAATTAATTCTACTTGACTTGCTTGTTTACTCACTTGATCGGCCAAGTACATGGAAATGATATATCTCAGTTCTACCTTGTTCTCATGCCATTCCTGCTTCCGTTAGTTGTTTTTCACCATTTATTTTATTCACATGATATTAAATTAAATTGTTAATTACTTAAACCCTGCCTGCTATTACCTACTGAGCGTTTGCTCACCCAGTTTTTCCCCCATTTCAGGTATCTCCGACGAGGATACGCAAACAGACGGGGATGGCCAGGAGTAAAGACCAGAGTGGATCTGATAGTTATGAACCGAGAGTGTTCTTAGTGGTTTTGATGAGTTTTGTTAAGTCTTTGTGTAATCCAGTCACTGAGTGTGACCACTCAGAGTTGTAATTTCTTAATTTTCTTCTCGTCGAGTCGTAAGGTTGGATGTCATGATGATGTTGGATAGTGTTGGAGGTTGTTGGACAAGTTATTTTGATTGTTGAATTAATTAGTATTTTGGACCTATTCATTCCCTTGCAATTATATTCCTTTAAATTTAACTAATTGCTCTATTTTATCATCAATGTATAACTGCTACATTCCGATATTCCACGCCAGGGCGTGACAGTTTGGTGCACATGAACAATGTGCTTGCATGAGGTTTGAGCATGTTCATTCTTCAAGTCGGAGCATATGCATAAAAACCTAGCTATGCAGGTCAGAGCTCCTTTGATGGAGACATCATCCACGACTCCCTCTGGCTCGGGTCGTCTTCACACCCCGGAGTTGTTTGAGCTCGGGAATCACTCCATGTGGGCCCAATTATCCATTTTGAGCTTTATATTTGAGTCGTTTGATGTATTTTCCCTTTTATTTGAGTCATTTCCCTAGGTCTTTGGTTTATTTCCCTATGTTTGAGTCATTATCACCTTGGTTGGCTTATTAGACTACTTTTGTCATTACATGTAAAGCCAGGGGTAGCTTGGTCATGTAAAAGGTTGGGTCCCTATAAATAGGACCCCAACCCCATTTGAGGAACTTAATGAAATTGGCCTATTTTGATTCCAAATCTCAAATTTTCTAGTGGAGTAAATCCTTTAGTGAGGGTGAGAAACCCAGGGAGAGAATCCCCCCCACCTTCTCTCTCTCTCTCATCAAGGGAGGTTTGCCCCCCCTCTCTCTCCTCACCCTCCCACCTACTTTCTCCCTCCTTTCCCTTCCATTAAAGCTACTCCAACTCCCTACACCCCTCTCTTTACTCCACCCCAACCCCAAGAGATCCCCACCCAATCCAAGCTCGACCATCCAACTCTCAACTACCCACTTTCCCTTCCCAAGCAAGCCTCCACCTTCCCAAGGCTAAAGGGGCTCAAACCCTAGGCCAATTCAAGTTTTCCCTCCTCCCTCACCCTCCCTCATACCCTAGGTCGCCCCCAAGAAGGGCCCCTTGGATCTGACCCCCCCATTCCTCATCCTCTATCCTCCCTTGAGCTTCTCCACCACCACTCCCTCTAACCCTTATGCAGAGACCAGCAGCCAGCCCCCCTGCGTCCTCACCCTCTTCATGCACCTTCACCAACTCCTAGCCACCCTCCTTACCGCCTCCACATCCCATCCTACCCTTCCACCATCTCCCATCACCCTTTAGCACCATATCCACCCCAAGCTTGTGCCTACTTGGAGCTACACCGGCGGTTCGCTCGCAACTGAGAGTGTTGTAGAGAACCAGCAACTTGAAGAGCCGGCCACGTCGTCATCCCGATGCCCCTGGAAGCACAAAAGGCATCATCGGAAGCATCTCCTAGTCTTCTTCGCAACAGTGCTGGCCTCGTCCCGTTCTGAGTTCGTGGCTGCCTGGGGGAGCCATCATCGCCGGACTGCGCATCCGCTTCCTGACAGTCAACCTGAAGTGAGTTGCAGAGGCTCCCACAGCCAACCTTCTGAAGTTTTGGAGGCGGGCCTTGGCTGAGAGTTTCTACGACAAGTCTACTTCCAATATCAAGAAGCGGCACCCTGTTCAGCATTTGAAACTAAAAGTTCTCATTTTTCTCCCCCGGGTGCGCTAGTTTGTTCCCTCTGGAACTGATCTGACACCCGCACACTATTCGGGCCCTCGCCACCTACTCCGGTCTCCTCTGGCGTTCCCGTAGGTCTCCGTTCAAAGAGGGTTTGACCACAAATCCAGCGATTCTATCCACGCCTGAATCAGAGCTTGAGAGCGTCCGTGGTAGCCTCGTCTTCTTGCTGTAGTGGTGCATAAGCTGACAGTTGCAGAAAGCAGAGGCCTTGTTCACGATTATGCCCCGACCATCACCATCCTTCATAAATTCCCCAAAAAATTGGATGTCCTCTTGGGCCAACCAGGAAATTTTTCCGCTGGTTTCGTTGCAAACAGAGTTCTGGATAGTCCGCAGCGGCATCAACGCTGACTGCCTATCCGCTGATCCAGAGATTGGATAGAACTGGCGTCATCCTTTCATTTAGTTCCTAGCTCCCCTTTCCCCACCCCGCCCGGCCGGCTTATAGCCCCTCCCTGTGGGAGGTAGTGTTTGGATGTATATGTGACTTCCCCTCCCCTTATTCCACCCTCTTGCATGTGGAGTAGTGGTGTAATTCCTTAAACAGGTTCAAGCTACACCGGCGCAGCGTGTGGGGAACCCACGCTTCCCCCCTCGCCCACGTCTCTGAGCAGGACCGGTTTCTTCAAATCGGTCGAGTAAGTGTTCTAACCCTTGCTTCCCCTAGTGCTTGTTCTTTCAATATTAGTTCATAGCTCCGCTGGTCTGTGAGAGTGAGTGCTCGGTCTGCAAGCACCATTGCTTCGAGTGACCGTCGTGGGAGAGAGTGTGACCCGTACCCTCGGCACCCGGTCGGCCCCATTGAATTTGACCTCCACACCCTTGGGAAGAACCTTGGCCTTGATGGCCCTCTACCAGCAAGGGCCCAGTCCTCACAACCTCGACTCGGCATCACCGAGTTACCCCAGGTTTTGGGTGAGTGTTGGGTGAGTGGCCGCCGATATCGGTCTGTTTCTATTGCAAATTGTGCTTGCTTGGCAAGGTCCAAAGTGCATCGGTCTTGTGGCTATTACCCCCAAGGTGGTGTCACATCAATTGGTATCAGAGCAAGTTTAGACTTGTCTCTACTAAGTCTAAGTCCTAGGACCATTGCATTGAGTCATCTGTTCAATCCTCTCCCCTCCCTTGCATGTCCACCCGTAGTAGAGCCGTTTACCGACCCGATCCATCCTCTTCGGTTCCCCCCATGGATCCCAATCCCCAAATCAACCAAGATGCCCATAGGGAGGAACCCCAAGGCAGTTGGATATCGAGCTCGATCCCGAGCAACGCCGAGAAAATCTTCTGGCCCAGTTGGAACTATTAGATGAGAAACGAATGATCTCGACCGATCATGCTCAGGTATATCGCAAGAGAATTGCACGTTATTATGCCAAGAAAGTTATGGAGAGAAAATTTAGGGTAGGTGAACTGATTTTAAAGAGGAAGATTACCAAAACCACCGGTATAAAAGCAAAATTTGAAGAAAATTGGGAAGGCCCTTTTGTCATCAAAGAAGTCTACTCAAGTAATGCTTACAAGTTGGTAGACTCCGAAGGGGTAGAGCTCACATATCCTTGGAATGGGGTATACCTCAAGAAATTCTTTTCACGAGACCTTGTACATAACTATTGATAAAAAAGTGTCCTTTTATTCTGTACAGAAAAAACCAAAAACAAGAAAAAACAAAAAACAAAAGAAAAAAGGGGGAAAAAAAGAAAATCAAAAATCAACGCCTGGTCACCATCACACTGTAACACCCCAAAATTTTATATAAGATATTTTGAAATTTTCTAGAATTAATTCAAGGCAAAGAGGCTAGTAAATCTTCGGTTTCATCTCTTCCCGCCATCGTCTTCTCTGTTTTTTCCAGCATGTCCCCCTCCTTGCCGGCCATGACTGGTAGGGCGGGGGATGTCCATGTTGAAATTGACAAAGCCGGCTGTGCTGATACTACTGGAGCAGCTCCAAAGAAATCCTATGCTCAGACCCTCATAGTGATGCAACATCGTCCGTGAATCTCCTTCTAGGTGAAGGCTCCGGCATATACAGATAAAGGAGAACCAGCGGTCTTTTTTTTCACATAAGGAGATCCAGAATTCCTGCCGTCATCTTCAGAATTCTATAATAGCCAGGTGCTCCTATGGTCGGCCATCTATTTCTAAATTAAAGCTTGCCTTTCGCAGAGACTGCACCTAAGCTCAGACTTTATCCTGAGCCAGATGAACTCCAGACATGTTTTAATTCGGCTAGGCTGTAAAGCTGATTTCCTAAAAATTCTCCTTCAAAAGAATCTATACATCAAAGGATTCCTATTCAGGTTTTTCAGATGGACACATGGCTTCGATTTTGATTCAGATCCATCGACTGTGCCTATATGGATTAGATTTCCGACATTGCCTGTCAACTTCGATCATGAGGATATGCTTTGATCCATAGCATGGAATATTGCACCTGTTCTGCAGATCCATGATGCAACATATGCAATGACTGATACATCAGAGGCGCTTGTATGCATCGAGTTAGATCTTGCTGCACAGAGGAAAAGCAGAATGTGGATTGGAATGGAAGATAGTGGATTCTGGCAGCCGATTAGCAACCATAGGGTGTCACATCTATGTTCTCATTGTCACAAAATTGGACATACGGAAGATGAATGTAAGAAGAAGCAAAAGAAGAATATGAATCACAACCAGCCTTTGGGCAATGTTGCTCCTCTTGAAGATCATAAAATCATTCGTCAGGAATACAAGCCTCGGTCACTCAGGATGTCCAGTCCCAAGTTGATAGTCAATGATGCTAACAGGTTCTCTGTATTGAACCAATTATCGGAAGATTGTGTTGCTGAGGGGGATTCTTTGTTTGAAAGGGGTGATGCAGGAAATGTTGATACTATTTTAGCAAAATCCACTAGTTGTGATCAGGCTGTTATTGGTCCTTCAGAAACCAACACAAGCCTATTAAATGTTTGCAAGAATGTCACTAAAAATCAGAACACTTCATTTGCAACAAGTAATGAAGATGCTTTAACTGATTATGCATTCCCTGAGGAGCTTCCTTCAACCCAAAATCACTATTATGCCTTGAATGAAGGAGAAGTCTACTCTGCCATTTAATTCTCAAAATTTGGGCATTAAAGATATTCAAATCATTAGTTCAAATGAAGTTTCTGAATTGGCAGCTTCAAAAAATTCTCGGATGTTAAGTCAGAGCTATAAAAACACATCAAATTTACCTCAAGTCAAAGAAGTAAATGAAGTCTCAGCTATTCCTGGGGATCTTATCACTGATGCCTGCCTAACCAGAGCCAAAGCCAAGGTATTGGCTGCTAATCCCTCATCCTCTTGTGCCCATGATTAACTCAGCTCTTATATGGAATGTTTGGGGCATGGGTAATAAGGCTACTGTTAGAAGCCTTGCTCGGATAATAAAAGTTCATAAGACTTACATTTCAGCAATATCAGAACCTCGAATTGATTTCAGTCGGGCTAATAATGTTGCTCATAGCATTAACCTTCACTCTGTTCTAGGTAACAATGGTGCAAATTCAAAAATGGTTGTTTCACAACTCTAGTATTTGTCTTGATGTGATTGAACAGCATCCTCAATACATTATTGTTGCTCTCAAGGATAATAATTCCCTTTATATGTACTTCACTGCTATCTATGCATCATGCAGTATTAGCCTTCGAAGGGATATGTTTGACTCCTTAATGGAATTCAGTCAAGAGGTAAACATTCCCTGGGTCATTGGTGGTGATTTTAATTGCATAACCACTCCTGAAGAAAAGATTGGTGGTATCATGCCCTCTACAGTCGCAATGACAGATTTCCAAAGTTTTATAACAACAACTGGGCTTATTGATGCTGGGTATTTAGGTTCTTTATTTACATGGTCTAATAATCAAACTGGGACTTCCCATATTCGAGCCCGATTGGACAGGGTACTTTACAATGCAAATTGGTTAAATTTCCCTTTCAACTTGTCTGTCAAACACTTGGCTAGAGGACCTTCTAATCATGCTCCAATCCTTATGTCTTTGCTTCCAATGAAAGCTGTACCTGGGAGATTTATATACCAACAAATGTGGCATACCCATTCTGACTTTCTAGAGTTTTTAAATCAACGATGGAGCAAGCAGGAGCACATCTGCCATCCCTTCTATTCATTGTAGGAAAAACTTAAGAAGCTGAAGGCTGCACTAAAAAGATGGAACAAAGAGGTATTTGGTAATATTCATCTAGCTAAAGAAATTGCAGAAGCTCATATGCTACAGGCTCAAGAATGCTTTGATGACAATCCCATTATGCAAAACCGAGAGAATCCTCAAAAAGCTATTGCTCAGATGAGATTAGCGCTTCATCGAGAAGAAATATTTTGGTTTCAAAAATCCCGAATCCAGTGGATCACTTATGGAGATCGTAATACAATGTTTTTTCACCATTACACCAAGATAAGAAGACAGAGAAACTATGTCCATAAGCTGAAAATTGATGGCATTTGGGAGGAGGACCAAGCAGTGCTACTGAATGGTGCGGTGGATTTCTTCATAAACCCTTTATCCTTTGAGAGTCATAGCACTGATGATCAACTTCTTTCAGTCATTCCTAATTTGATCACCGAAGAGCAAAACATGGCTCTATGTGCTACCCCTTCGCCTGAGGAAATCAGAAGCAGTGTTTTCTCTCTTTCTGGAAATAGCTCCCCTGGTCCTGATGGCTTCACTGGTAGCTTTTTCACTTACTGTTGGGACATTGTTGGAAATGATGTTATTCATGACATTCAGAGCTTCTTTCAAGGATGGGGCCTTCCGAAGGGAGTCACTTCCACCACTCTATGTTTGATCCCAAAGGTAAAGCAACCCATCTCCTTTGCAGATTTCAGGCCCATCAGCTTATGCAATTTTGTATACAAAATTGTATCTAAATTCATTTGTGATCGGTTGAGACAAATTCTTCCATCTATCATATCTGACCAACAAAGTGGTTTCATAAGTGGCAGAATAATCACGGATAACTTTCTGCTAGCTAAAGAGCTTTTCATGGAAATTGATAGACCAGTCCGAGGCCATAATGTCCTAATCAAACTTGATATGGCTAAAGCCTATGAACGCATAGAATGGGACTTCATCCTCACTGTTATGAAGAAATTTGGGTTTTCTAATAGTTTTATTTCTCTCATTGCTCAGCTCCTAAAGAATTGCTAGTTTTCTATTGCCTTCAATGGTCAACTACATGGATATTTTAAATCCTCCCGGGGGGTGAGGCAAGGTGACCCTTTAGCTCCTGCTCTATTTGTTTTAGCAGAGGAAGTACTAAGCCGGGGACTCAGCCATCTTTTTAGCTCTGGTCAATGCCAATACTATCATCTTCCCCGCAATGTTATGCCCATTTCAATTCTCACATCCTATATGCTGATGATTCTATAATATTCATGAATGGTGGCTTACCTTATATCAAACTTTTGCTCAAGTTTCTGAAAAGGTATGAAGAGTCTTCAGGACAACTGATCAATACACACAAAAGTTCATTCATGGTTTCTAAACATATGCCAATCCACGTTGTACAAAGGATCAGTCAGATAACTAGATTCCAACACAGAACTAGGAGTATTAGCTATTTAGGTATTCCACTTTTCAAGGGTAGAATCAAAACACCCCATTTCAAATATTTACTTGATAAAGTTAATGCTAAACTTGCTGGATGGCAAAGTAAATTTCTATCTCAGGCTGGAAGAATTACACTTATCAGGTCGGTGTTATCTTCAATTCCCATATACACAGCTAGGGATGCTGCTATTCCATATACAATTCACAAGCAAGTTGAGAAAATTTGTGCCACCTTCCTATGGCAAGGGCTTGAAACAACTCATAGGAAGCACTGGGTCTCCTGGGACAAGGTATGTCGATCCTCATCTGAAGGTGGTCTGGGCATCCGCAGATTAAGGGACATTCAACTGTGTTTCTATGTCAAGCAGTTGTGGCTCTCTTTACATAGTAATTCTTTATGGGCATACTTTGTTAGAAGTAAATACATCCAAGGCCAACATATTTCAGACTGTAAAATTCCTTTCCCAGCTGGAGTTAAAGCTCGAGATTTTAATAAAGCTTGTTCAGTTCTGATGGCAGGTATGCGGAAGATAGTAAACAATGGTGCAAACACAAACTTTCTAAAAGATGTCTGGTACAAGGAAAAACCTCTGTTAGAATATTCCTCTCTCTAGAACACATCCATTCCTGAAGACTGCTCGGTTCAAGCTACTTTGGCTGATCATCAACACCCAGTATGGCAGGCAATTGAAGATAACAATTTGTGGTCTGAGATATGCAAATTTATCATACAAGATGGGGATGATATTTCCATATGGTCTCTTACCAATTCTTGTAACTTTGATATCAAATCCACATATAATTATATCAAAGGGCATACATATGGTACTCCAACTATCAAGCTGTGGTATCGAAGATTTCCTCCTCGTGCTTCTTTATTCTACTAGAAAGTCCTTAATCATGCAGTGCCAGTTGACAGTCCGATTGAAAACAGTGGAGTTCATATTGCATCTTGATGTAATTGCTGCTTACTCTCTCATGCAGTGGAAGATTTTGATCACCTATTTCTTAATAGTGAAATGGCCACTTATCCATGGAATAAAATTGGTCCTATTCTTGACAATTCATATTTGGAAATAAGAAACATAAACAGTCGGCTACAATACATACTCAATGACGTAACCATTCACAGCCCGCAAGGCTTTGCTACACTGTCAGTGGTCATGTCGATTGTATGGAAAATATGGAAGAACAGATGCTGCAACAGATTTGAAGGCCTCAGAATTAACTTCTCTCGAATAGCTAATCAAATCCTCAATGATACCTCCTAGGTTATGCAGCAGATCATTTTTAAATATAGTGCTGGCAACACCTTCAGTCAGGCTCTCCATTCCTTGGGCATCACTATAAAACACAAAGTTCTTTCTTGCATCACTGTTTGATGGCTTGCTCCCAAGTCCTACTTTTCTCTCAATGTGGATGGTGCCAGCAAAGGCAATCCCGGTCCTTCAGGGGGAGGTGGCTGCTTCAGAGAGCCCCATGGGAAAATGCTATTGGGTGTTTCATATTTCTATGGTTATGGATCTAACATGGTGGCAGAAGGAAGGGCCCTTCTTGATGGCCTTAGATTGGCTCAGCTACACAAAATTCTTGTTTCTAACATATACACTGATTCTAAATCTCTGATAGATCTGCTAAAAGATAAAAGAAGTCCTCCTTGGTCTCTTCTTCCTTGGTGGAGAAAGCTACAAGATGTTGTCAGCATATTTCATTGTCCCATTGTTCATACCTACAGGGAAACAAATCAAGTTGCGGATGCTTTGGCCAACTACGTCGTCTCCACGGGTCACAATGTGGAATTCTCATCGGCAAGGGAGCTTCCAATTGTGGCTAGAGGATATATCAAGGTTGATGCTTCTTGCATCCCCAACATCCGTACTCGACGTGTATAGTCACACTTTTCTTTTTTCTTTACTATACACTTGGCACTGTATAGCTATAGCCTCTTCTTTTCATTTCATGTGTACTCAAGGGGCATTTCCCCCTAAACTCCTATACATTCTTTTAAACAATAAAATTGCATCTAGTGACATGAAGGTGGAGTGAGAACATTCCTTTCCTCTGGAAAGGGGTGCACTCTCCCTTTGTTCCATTAGATGTTTTGGCCAAAAAAAAAGAGGCTAGTAAATGAATTATAATTAATTTAATTTGATTATTGAAGCCCAAAATAATAACCAATTAATTTTGACAATTAAATAAGCCCAAAGGACGCAAAACCACGCCCACTAGTCTTGGCCCATCTTCTAGAAGCTAGAAATTTGTGTATTCACGGAATTAAGGGATAATGACTCTTTAGAAAGGATAATACCATGGATAATATTAAAAGAGATTGAACTAGTGTGAAATTCGACGCTCACGAAGGCTACCGATCTATCATGAGACTGCTAGGGGACTGTATGCGGTCTAGTCCTAGACCGCTACATTCTGTCAGTTCCGTGAATAGAAGTAAGCATGAAAAGGTTGGAATTTTAGCATACAAATCATCTTGGATCGATTCTATCAGCTAATTAGATAAGTCTAGAAGGATTGTGGATCAAATTGGAAGCCTAATTGGGACTCTAAGATCGTTCTAATCCTCAAAACCCTAGTAAACCCTATAAATAGATTCCTAGATTTCACAAGCGCGACCCCTACTTTGGCATGCGTGGAACTAAGGTAAGGAGATATTATTTGGGGTAGGTTCTTTTGAGATTTTTATTCCTAATATTAAGGACTAACTTCTCTCAAAATTTTGTGCTAGGAGATCAAGCACACAGGGAGTTAGAGGCGTCCAAAGTTACTGGTTTCATACAAATGACCTAGGAAACTGTGCAATGGTGTGGTGAAGATCAAGAGATTAGGAGCCCTAAACGAGGTATTTAGAACCTAAACCTTTAGAACCTTTTGTTCTCCTTCATATCTTCTTCTTACCCATCAAATTTCATGTGTTTAGGTCAAGAGAATAAGGAGTTAGAAAGACGTGAAGTTGCTGATTTAGCACAAGAAGTATAGAAAACTGGGGTTAACTTCCAGGCTTAAATTCGAAGTCAAAAGTCTAGGACAGAGGTATGTTATCTCATGAATGGCTAAAACATTATTCTAGGATTAAAAGCCCTCTGGTTGCACTTGATTTCATGCACTATAGACAGAGAATTTCATGTTTTATTTGAGTCTATGCATCGAGTGTAAGGTTCAAGCATAAATCGTAACCCTAATGAAATAAAAGGAATTCTCTTGTAAATTCCGCAGAACCCATGCATATTGTTGACTTACCTTTTTTCTTGCATGCTAATGAGTTTATATATGTTGGTTTCCAGGCATGATATGTCTTGGATTAGCCTTTAGTTTCAATTGATTAGTCTCTGTCAGCCAACAATAAACGACCTAATAATGGACCACCAGTAATTGGTTCGCGGCCCTACGGTAGACCGCCTATCAAGGAATAGCGGCCAATATCTAGACCGTTTGTGTTCCTACGATTTGATTGTTATAGAACCATAAGCGGACTTATGATAGACGGCTTAGCCCTAAAAACGGCCGTATATTAGACCGTTAACAAACTCTGAGTTCTGTATTTTGGTTAATCCGAAGCCTAATGCAGAATCACCCTATCTCTTATATGATAAACCCAGTTAGCTAAGTTTTATCTCTGTTACTGGCATTATATATAGAGATTTCTAATAGATTTCATGTCTCTTACGCGTTTTGAACTTATTTTAAACATAAGTTAATTTCTTGCCAAATCATATACTTTGTATTAAACACATATTTCAAAAGTAAGATGAATGTGATTCATTGTGGATTTTTTACTGATCCTCTTCTCATCTATAGAGTCATTTTCATAAGTACATGGCATGTATCCTGGTATATGACCATTAGTTACACCTATGCACATTAGGCACACAATCTTGGACTTGATAACCACTCCTTTAGATATTCCTTCTAACGGACTAGGAAATCTTATTTGAAGGCCTCTGTAATTCTCCGTGAGCCTGGAATTCCCTCCAAGATGTCGAGTTGGTTATACCATTAAAGCCCAATTGTCTAGAAGGCACATATACCGATGTTTTATATTTCCGGAATTCGCGGCCTTCTGGTTGACCGCCAATGACTGCTAGCGGCCCTTCACTTGACCGCTAACGGATCTTAAACGGTTCCCCGCTAGACCGCTAAAGCTCTAGAGGTTCTGTTTCGGATATCGAACTGTCTTATTATAAACGGTCCTGAACTAGACCGCCATGATCAAGAAACGGTCCAGTAATCGACCACTAATGTCATGAGATTGGTTAGCCCAGGCTTTGACTCATGGGTTGATTTTTCTATGTTCCTAGATGGTCCAAATGATTATCTAGAACTTGTCACATTATTCCAAAGATACCTAAGTAATTTTGAAATATAAGGAAAGTATCGTTATGCTACTGAAATACCTGTGTAGCATAATATCCTTTTTAAATCATTCTTTGAAGTCATATCAAACTTTGGTACATTATATTCCTTGGTTACTTCATCATGAAGCTTCTTGTTTGGAATTGAGTTATTGGCCGTACTTTATTGTTATACACGTGGAAGTAGCTTGATTTATACGTGAAGATGCAGTTCGAGCACTGATTATGTTCAAGGGCTCTATGTTAGTCCCCTTGGCTGATTGTCATAAACATACTATAAACCATGGGGTATGATGCTACTGGCGTCGCATTGCGCTGGGAGTACTTTCTTTATAAATAAGTGAAATCCACAAAATTCCTGTAAGATTCTTTCTTGATTGAATTGCTACATGCTTGTTACATGACAGTCTAGTGCATAGCCTCTATGGTTATGAAAAGTGAAAGAGAAAGTGCGTTCTTGATACAAGCAAGCATATTCTTGATCGTGAAAGGCCAAGATACATTCTTGTTATGTTCAACTTAATCTTGTTCATATATCATCAGTCATCATATATCATGACCTTATCATGCTATTGTGTTACTTGTTTTATCCACGTGTTTTATCGTATTTACATGATTTATCTTATTCTTTAGAGTTAAAACATTAATTACTTTAACATTGCCAATCATGTTGATGTGAAGATACCTACTGGGCAAGTGTGCTCATTACCCTACTTTTCCTATCTTTTTCAGGAAATTTTAGTGGGTCGGATTCAGATTGCTCAAGTGATGGATCCGAGAGTGATTGATGGTTCGAGAGAAGCCGTAGTTGGTCTAGTAAAGAGTCAATTACGTAATTTTCTATTTTTTTGAGTCTAGTTAGTTATGAGTCGAGATCATGTACTAGATTGTTCTTATTAATAAAAGTCATATTTTTGATCAATTATGTCCATTCATCTTCTATGTGAATGATTTGCGCTCTAATTGATGTTATCACTTGAGACTTCTCTTGCAGGCTGTTCGCATTCCCGATTGTTTCCGGTGCATAATCTCGGGGCGTGATAGTTAAAGTGGTATCAGAGCATAGGAGTTGGGACTTACTTATTCCTAGGGGAAAAGTCATGTCATAGGTTAAGTCCAAGGTTTAAGGACCCACGCCTATGAAACTAGGAAAGAATTCTGAGCCCATGTGAGAATTGGGTAGAACCCGGGGATGAGATAGTTATATAGATATTATCTTATGGTAAATCTTCTCGATTCTAAATAACTAAAATGTCCATGTTCTTAGGTACCTTGAACTCTCGATGGCTCATCATGTGAACTGGGATGAGATGCAGTAGACTATTACGGGTCTTACCCAAGCCTTACAAACTGTGGCCCAAGCTGGTACAAGGGCTGGCATGGGTAACTTACATGGCAATTTTTGGAGTTTAAATCCTCCACGATTCTCTGGATCTAACCCTGATGAGGCGGAGAATTGGATTGATGAAATTAATAGAATATTTGATGTCATGCAATGCACAGACCAAGAGAAAGTTCATCTCGCCACATTCCAACTTAATAAGGATGCACGTACGTGGTGGAAATCTGTTCCTGCACCACCAGCTAATGCACCTCATACATGGAAAGGTTTTCTTACACTCTTCCGAGCCAAGTACTTTTCCGAGCATGTCAAGGAGCGGAAGGCTATGGAGTTTGCTTCTCTAAGACAAGGCGTGATGGCCGTGGCAGAATATGAGCTCCAATTCTCTCGACTAGCACCTTTTGCTCCCCACATAGTAAGCACAGATTTATTAAAGGCCAATCGATTTATGGATGGTTTAAGGCCCGATTTTATTCAGCAACTTGGGTCTCAAAATATTCGTACCTATACAGAAATGGTTCAAAGGGCCCATTTATACGAAAGAACCATGGATAAGGTGGAAAAACTCCGTGGGAAGGAGGAAAGATCGAATCGAAAACATGATAGGCGAGAAGAAAAAAAAGAGGATGAGAGTGAATCTCGTCACAATAAGAGGTCCCGTAATGGAAACGGTAATGGAACAAGGAAAGGAAATGTCAATGGAAGGAATAAAAGAGTTAAGGAAGAAGAAATGCAGGTCGCTACGGCTTGCACATTTTGTGAAAAGTTTGGACATAAGGCCGAAGAATGCTAGAAGCGTCTCGGTGTTTGTCTCAAGTGTGGAAGTCAGGAACATCGCTTACCTATGTGTGCTCTCATAAAGGAACAATCTTCAAAGGATAATAATGGATGCGGGCGACGAGGTCGACTAAATGCCATTTTGGACAGGGAAGGTAAGACGAGTAAAGGTAGCAACTTGACTTATTTACATATTAGTAGTAATTGTTATTACAATTAATTAATAAATTAATAAAAATGCACTCTTCCTTAAAAACCATGTATTGAATTTGGGGACCAAATTCTTTTAAATGGGGAGGGTGTAACACCCCAAAATTTTATATAAGATATTTTGAAAATTTCTAGAATTAATTCAAGGCAAAGAGGCTAGTAAATGAATTATAATTAATTTAATTTGATTATTGAAGCCCAAAATAATAACCAGTTAATTTGGACAATTAAATAAGCCCAAAGGACCCAAAACCAAGCCCACTAGTCTTGGCCCATCTTCTAGAAGCTAGAAATTTGTGTATTCATGGAATTAAGGGATAATGACTCTTTAGGAAGGATAATACCATGGATAATATTAAAAGCGTTTGAACTAGTGTGAAATTCGACGCTCACGAAGGCTAGCGGTCTATCGTGAGACCGCTAGGGGACTGCATGCGGTCCAGTCCTAGACCGCTGCATTCTGTCAGTTCCGTGAATAGAAGAAAGCATGAAAAGGTTGGAATTTTAGCATCTAAATCATATTGGATCGAATCTATCAGCTAATTAGATAAGTCTAGAAGGATTGTGGATCGAATTGAAAGCCTAATTGGGACTCTAAGATCGTTCTAATCCTCAAAACCCTAGTAAACTCAATAAATAGATTCCCAGATTTGACATGCACGACCCCTACTTTGGCATGCGTGGAACTAAGGTAAGGAGATATTATTTTTGATAGGTTCTTTTGAGGTTTTTATTCCTAATATTAAGGACTAACTTCCCTCAAAATTTCGTGCTAGGAGATCAAGCACACAGGGAGTTAGAGGCATCCAAAGTTGCTGGTTTCATATAGACGACCCAGGAAACTGTGCAACAGTGTGATGAAGATCAGGAGATTAGGAGTTCAAAACGAGGTATTTAGAACCTAAACCTTTAGAACTTTTTGTTCTCCTTCATATCTTCTTCTTATCCTCCAAATTTCACGTGTATAGGTCAAGAGAATAAAGAGTAAGAACGACATGAAGTTGCTGATTCAACACGAGAAGTGCAGGAAACTAGGGTTAACTTCCAAGCTTAAATTTAAAGTCAAAAGTCCGGACAGAGGTAGGTTATCTCATGAACGGCTAAAATATTATTCTAGGATTAAAAGCCCTCTAGTTGCACTTGATTTCATGCACTATAGATAGAAAATTTCATGTTTTATTTGAGTCTATGCATCTAGTGTAAGGTTCATGCATAAATCCTAACCCTATTGAAATAAAAGGAATTCTCTTGTAAATTTCACAGAACCCATGCATATTGTTGACTTACCTTTATTCTTGCATGCTGTAGAGTTTATATATGTTGGTTTCCAGACATGATATGTCTTGGATTAGCCTTTAGTTTCAATTATTTAGTCTCTGTCAGCCAACAATAAATGGCCTAATAATGGACCGCCAGTAATTGGTTCACGGCCCTACGATTGACCGCTTATCAAGGAATAGCGACCAATATCTAGACCGTTTGTGTTCCTGCAATTTGATTGTTATAGAACCATAAGCGGACTTACGATAGACCGCTTAGCCCTACAAACGACCGTATATTAGACCGTTTACAAACTTTGAGTTCTGTATTTTGGTTAATCCGAAGCCTAATGAAGAATCTCCCTATCTCTTATATGATAAACCCAGTTATCTAAGTTTTATTCCTGTTACTGGCATTATATATAGAGATTTCTAGTAGATTTCATGTTTCTTACGCGTTTAGAACTTATTTTAAACATAAATTAATTTCTTGCCAAATCATATACTTTGTATTAAACACATATTTCAAAAGTAAGATGAATGTGATTCACTGTGGATTTCTTACTGATCCTCTTCTCATCTATAGAGTCATTTTCATAAGTACATGGCATATATCTCGGTATATGACCATTAGTTACACCTATGCACATTAGGCACACAATCTTGGACTTGATAACCTCTCCTTTGGATATTCCTTCCAACTGACTAGGAAATCTTGTTTCAAGGCCTCTGTAATTCTCCATGAGCCTGGGATTCCCTCCAGGACGCCTAGTTGGTTGTACCATTAAAGCCAAACTGTCTAGAAGGCACATATACCGATGTTTTATATTTCTAGAATTAGCGGCCTTCTGGTTGACCGCCAATGACTGCTAGCGGCCCTTCACTTGACCGCTAACGGATCTTAAACGGTTCCCCGCTAGACTGCTAAAGCTCCAGAGGTTCTATTTCGGATATCAAACTGTCTTATTATAAACGGTCTTGAAGTAGACCGCCATGATCAAGAAACGGTCCAGTAATCGACCGCTACTGTCATGAGATTGATTAGCCCGAGGTTTGACTCATGGGTTGATTTTTCTATGTCCCTAGATGGTCCAAATGATTATCTAGAACTTGTCACATTATTCCAAAGATACCTAAGTAATTTTGAAAGATAAGGAAAGTACCGTTATGCTGCTGAAATACCTCTGTAGCATAATATCCTTTTTAAATAATTCTTTGAAGTCATATCAAACTTTGGTACATTCTATTCCTTGGTTAGTTCACCATGAAGCTTATTGTTTGGAATTGAGTTATTGGCCGTACTTTATGGTTATAATGTTAGTATTGGTGTGCTACAGGCCAATTTTGGGTCGGGTAGGCCCGATAGATGTATGATCTTGTTCATTATTAATAAAGTAGTATTTGAGCGTAAATATGTGATTGTATATTGCTTTACGATGTCCCTAGGATATGTGGTTATAAAGTCAACTCTAGATAGGATCTCGATCATGAGACTGACTTTACATGGACACATACCTTAAACTATTTTTAGTTGGAGGGTAAGCACTCGGGGACTTTGATTACCTATTAAACCAGTACACATGATGTGTTAGGGACCAGTCTCATGGTCACTGGTGCGGGGCACCAACACATATGTGTAGGTGTATGTCCTAGGAGGAAGTGCACTGAACTGATCTGCTATTGGATCTTCAGATGGTTGATTATACCTAATGTCAACTGAATATCCAACGGTCTCAGTAGCATCGTTAGTCCTTTGACCTGAGACATTGATCGGATCTTACACGAGGACATGAATGGTTTAATTACTTGGCTAAGTGACTTTAACGATAAGTCATGAGTTGCCGAGTCATTAATCACTCTAGGATACGTGTGAAGATCATAAATGGTCAAGAGGGGATCGCTCACTGTCGGGTATATATCATACAGTTAATGGGTCATGACATTGACGCTCCGTTAAATCTCTGGCCAGGGTCGTGTGAGTTGGTTTAGAACGGACGTCATACACTTAAAAGGGGGTCATGGTCAAATGGCACGATCATGGGGTTTGACAGAAACCATACTCTCGATCGAACAAGACTCATAGAATGAGCGAGGGATTATAGCGATGCGACAACTGTAGACTTACAGGTACCATACAGGCTGGTTTAAACCCAGCGTCCTCTAGGATCACACGGATTTGCTTGACCCAACGTAATCAAAGGTTCAGAATGAATTAAACTATTATTCGGCTCTAGTAGAACTGAATAATAAGCTTAATTTACTTCTAATTGAGAATTAGAAGTTAATGGGCCTTAAACTAGAGTGACTATGGGCCTAGAGGATCACACACAATAGATTCTTGGGTGACAAATTATTATTGTATAATTGCATATATTAATTCCTTTTGGAAAGGCATCTAAAAGGGGCTTAATATATTTGTACAATAATGGGCAGGACATATATACAATTTTGGTCCTTTGGAGCTTTTTTAGAAATGGCCAAATCCTATATATATGGATGTTACGAGAGCTTCTCCTTCCTCTTGGCTAATCAAGCATTAAGGCTAAGAGAAGAAGCATTAGCTCCTCCCCCCTTCCTCCCTCTTGCTCTCTCTCTCTCCAGAATGTGAAACGGTTGGGGAAGGTGGTGCCGAGGTGTCCCGTCGCTGCGCAAGGATCCGTGTAGATCTGCTCTAGAGGCCGTGTATCTGTGTGATTCGGTATTTACGGTATTCTATATCGGGCACTGCGGACAGCGTCGTTCCGCGTAAGGTATAAATATGCAACCCGTAGTTAGGGGTTGGGTAATTAAAACATCGATTAGAGCATGGATCTAGGATTCCATGAAGCCGGGTTAGGGCAAATTAATTTTTTGTTATCCGCTGCGTTACCCGATGGTGCTGTGTGGAACCTTAGACTGGTATCAGAGCCAGGTTCCCGCTCTGGTCGGTGTTTTATCGCCATATAGAACCATGTTTTTAGGGGAATTAAAATCTTCAATTGTTATTTGAAGACAGGGGTGTTGGGCATTTCTGTTCTTCTTGGATGCTGGGCATCTACAACAAAAAAAGTTTGTAAAAAAAAAAAAAAACTTTTGGTCCGTTGGGCGCACTACGCCGCTCCGGCGTAGTGCGCCGCCCTCGCGGCGCACGCAGGCATGCGGGAGCGCCTCGGGTGGCGGGCGTCGCAACGCGGGCGCACCGCGTGGCGGGCGCCCGCGTGTGGCGCCGCATGGCGGCCCGTAGCGCGTGCGCCCACCTGGCGGGTGATAGTTAAAAACGCATGCCGTTAATGCATCCACTACCAAATTTAATTTTCGACCCACAAATTAATTATAAGAAAATAGATAAGTGGTGAGTCCGAGTCGAATCCACAGGGAAATTTAGATTTTAAGGTAGAAAATTCTTGAGTTTTATAATTAACAATTCATGACAAAGAGATACTCAAATGAAAATTGATGAATGAAAATTAACTAACCTAAGTGAATGTTCTTTTAAGAAATTAAGACGTCAATCAACTTAACTAATCGCAAAGATGACAACAAAAGAAAGACACCACAATTGGAGGAGAGGAAAGAGAGATAGATAAAGAAGATGAATAAAAATAAAACACTCTCATTAAATTACTATCAAAGGAGGAATGTATCTGCAGCGTAATTAACAAATCTAAGACAACTACACTTAGTGGACTAAATACATTAAACTATGAAGAAAATGCTACAGTCGATAAATGAATACTGAAACGGGTGATATCAAATTAACAGTAAACACAAATAGAGAATGTGTAGCATGGATGGGCCTCCGTCCACCCCTTCTCTTCTCTCTGGCACGTTGTCACCGGTGCACAGTTGCAACAAGGAAGGGCTCAGTAGAGAACGCTCGCCGCCTCTCTTCCTATCTTCTCAACGCGGCAGCAGAAGAACCTGCAGAAAGGTGGAAGCAGTGAAGTCACGGCTTCACTTCCCGTCCTCACTTCGTGAACACCGCGATCGCACGCAGCCGTAAAGGAAGCCCACGACGAGCAAAGGAGGTTGCTGGAGACAGACGCGGCAGCACAGGAGACTCCATGATAGGAACTGGACGACCTGCGGCCTGCACGAACCTCGTCGCCAACAACGGTACTTAACCACGGCCGCAGCAAAGGAGCTCGCCACGGACTCCACACGCACTGCTGGCGGAGCCTTGAGGAGAGCGTGCGGCAGCGCGGGAGCACGCCGAGGAAGCTCGTAGCAGCGTGGGATGCTCGCTGGAGAACCACCGTGGCGACGAGTAGAGCGACGACGTCACGGACGTGCACGGTGCAGCAGAAGGAAGCACGCTGCCACCACGCCGAAGGTGCTCGCCGCGGACGCTCGTGACGCAAACTAAAACCCAAAGAGAGAACCAAACGCAAAAGCACCAACCCGAGAAAACCCAAAACAAAAACAGAAGAAGAACCCCCAACTAAGAAAACCAAAAGCAGAAGCCAACCAAAAACCAACCCGAGATAATCAAAAACAGAAGAAGCAACCCCACGTACATTCTTGGAACCCTCTTTTTATAGGGGCACAGCTCGCCCAGAACTCCACAGAACCACCACCGCTTTCGTTGCCATTATGCATGCTCCGCACGCGACTATCTCGCCGTATTCGTCCATTCCGAACGGCATCCATGTAGTCGCGAGTTCCCTCCGTCAATCCCTCATGTACGCTGCGAATCTCCGGAGCCGCTTTTCACTGAGCGGATGGCCTCCGCTTTCGACGCCATCACTGCTATCATCCTCATGGCCTTATGCCGTCACCTCCGTATGCAGTTTGGATGCAAACGGAACCCTCGAGCGAACCTCCCGCCATGAGCAAACGATCTCTGCTATCTTTGCGGCATCCACCTTCTTATCTCATCAGCGGCATCTTCGTGAAGCCATGCAGGTATATGTGTATGTTGTATTGCCATGCACTTGATGTCCACTGCCGCCATCTTGATGTTTGGTTGAATATTATAATGCCATCTCAACACCCGGCTATGCACGTGATCGGCCCATCAACTGCAACTTTCATGCAACTAAATCATTTGTAACTGCATGTATTGTGTATTTCGCACTGCCATGCACGTGATCACCTTGCTGCCTCATGCAACTAACATGGCCTTCTACTTGATGCTTTTATGCATTTCATGTCATACTGTAGCCACTTGCGTGAAGGAAGCTTACCACCGTGCATGTATACAACAAGCCACCATTTCTTTACGTGATTTAGCCCATCAAACTGTAGCTTTAGTGCAACTAAGTCACTTGTCTTGTCAATGCATGCATATGCCTCTTACTTGGCCATGCACGTGATATCCTTAAATATTCCTATTATACTGCCACACCTTGTGCCTCATGCAAAACCACATGGCCCTTTACGTTTGAATGAGGCCCAATACCCATGTATATTTTTCATGCTTACAACAACAAGCCTTTAAGCCCATTTAAATAGCTCCCAAAGAAATTCCACTTGACCTGCTGGTTGGGCCTTCCGATCCCCATATAACATTGCACCTGTCATTAGAGAAATACATATGTGATATCAAACGATGTTAATCAATGTAAATCTCATTAGACACATTACTCCCAAATAATTATTGTTTTTTACGAGAACTCACATATTAACAGAAATCTATTTTTTTCTAAACATCTTCACACATAATCAAAATTTTGTTTAGAATTATCTCCCAAACATACAAAAATAATATGTGAAAATATGAAGTTATCACACCCCCCAACTTACTCATTGCTAGCCCCTTAGCAATGCAAATAATTATAAATTTAGGACTAACAAGAGTTCATAAATCACGTTTCATGACAAGAAGGTGGTCATCATGATTTGAACTATAGAATACTGCAAGTTCAAACAATAAATGTCAGGAATAAACTTCGTCAATCCATGTATTTAGACACTTCCTCAGATTACACTCACAATTTTGTATCTCTTTGTGTAAGTGTTCTAATTTGATTAGTGGACATCAGACAACTGGATGCATGAGCTTTCTAATTATCACTTTAACGATGATTTCCAATTCTACCTATTGCAAATCAGACTCTCGAATTACAGGTAGCTTCACTCTGCCTTATTTCATCATCATTTTTTTTTCATATATATTTCTTTTCTATCATGGTGCTGCACATTCCTTCACCGTTTGACGCGAACCTCAACTCTTGCCTTAGGAGAAGCAGGCCCGATTACTAGGATCAGGAGCATTTTCCATGATTTGTTTCACTTTTTTTTTCTTTTGGTGCTTTGCACTTATTCGTAGGCAGGTAGCTTTTTCCTCACGATAGATCTTCAATGACTAGGCAGAATTCTCAATCCTCGTCTAGGTTTTAAGCAAAGAACTCATTATCCTTATGTTTAATACCTACTAGTCTCATTAGTGTGACGTGTGTGAGTTCAAAAAAAATATGAGTGTATTCCGAGGAAGATGCTAAAAACATAACCAACTAATTCACCCTTTAATTCAATGCTATCACAAGTGGATATTCTAAGCCTTATCATTTTGACAATGTTTCTTATCATGAAAAATGACCCTGAAGCATTTGTTAGGGGAATCATGAAATATTACAACATTTTGATGAAAATTTAAGCTTAAGCTACCCCCCAACTTAGGTGACATTGTCTTCAATGACATGCTTAAAATAAAAAATTAGGACAATATGGAATGAATGTATTGAGAGGGAAAGGTACAACCTGGGCAAGAGGTAGTATGTTGGTAGGGACATGCTGCTCTATGCTCCTTGTTCCTAAAAAGAAAAGCAATCATCATTTATTTATTTTTAGAAGAAAGAATTGGGTTGCCTCCCAATTAGCGCTAAGTTTAATGTCTTCAGCCAGACGCATGGAAGCTCAATAACCAACAAGTTGATTTTAGAATGAGCCACCACAGAATTTTGTTCTCACCAAAATTTTCTTTTTCATGCCCTGAGAGATATAACTGGAACTGGTGAGTATAAGGGCAAAGCATATAACGGGGCGGAGACATGTGAAAAGGACCACCCCGATCAGAGAATAGAGGAGAAACATAGGGAAAAATCATGTCATCTATTACGAAATGTTTCTCCTGAGATTCTGTGGGATCAGAGCAATCAGTAGGTAGGGCAAGGTTGGGCCAACTGACTTGAAGAGTTTTAAAGGAATCACCGTAGTCAAGATTTGGCATAAGCTCTACCCTCTCCTCTACATTGAGATTATCACGTGGCACACTCAAATAATTCAGTTCCTTATTTACCTCAACTTCATTATTCAAATAAATATTCAATTCTAGATCCATCTTCACTTCCTCTTCTTTCCCATCTTCAAAGTGAATTGCATCAAATTCAGGGGGAGACATGTGATTAGAGATTTGGGATTCATTATACTCTTCCTCTCCCCCTAATTGGAGATCATCCACCTCTCTAGCATTCCCCTCATGATGGCAATCAAGCACAAGCTCCTCAGATTCATTTTTAGGAGGGGGACTATGATCATTCATTAGTTCATCTCCTTCTTTGGTTTCTTTCCCATTGATTTCTTCAATCTCCTCAAAGTCCTTAGAGTTTTCATGTAAAATTTGTTGACAATTTCTCGGAATCAAAATTTTGAGTTTTATGAGATTGAGGAATTAGTGAGTGATTACAGTCAGGGTAAAGGACATGATGAGTAGGATTGGATACAGAGTAATCAAAGGATTGATCTCCCTCCATGCTTGTGATTTCCATGGTCAGTCTATTGATTTGCTCTTGGAGGGGTTGACCTTGGAGCAGGAACTGATTGAATTGATCATTTGGGTGATTATCTGAGGGTGGCGGAGATGAATAGCAAGAAGGGGAATGATTTGTATGTTGGGCTGGATCATAATAGTCATTAGAGTTGGGAGCCCAAGTTTGATTTTCCTCTTGTTCTCCCCCCAACTTAAACACCTCATTATTTTCCTTGACCATCACGAATTGAGATTCACTAACTTCCCCCCAATTTTCCTGATATGGTTGCTCCATATTATCCTCCTCATCAAAATTTATTTGAGAGTCATTGAATTGAGGATTGATGGGTGAATCATTTGGCGTGATATTGTAATCAGGCAATGGATGTTCAAAATTTTCCTTGGGGAGGTTATCACATTGGTCCATTTCTAGCTCTTTTTGGTATTGGTCAAGCATGACCTTCATTTCTGCCATGTCGGCTTGGAAAGATTGATTTTGGGCCAAAATGAGTTGAGTCACTTGATCAATGTTGTCCTCGAAATCAGACTTTGGAGGATCTGGATAGATTGGATGGCACTCAGACAGTGGTGAGTAGTTAGAATGAAAATCAGTTTGGTACTGAAGTGGTGAGGAGCAGATGGGTTGTCCTTCATGTTGGGCTTGATTGTAATGATCATTTGAGTAAGAATTCCAATCTGAAAAGTGTGAGTGTGAAGGACTTTGAATGGGGTCTTGATAGGGTGCCCAAGAAGAAGATTGTTGGTTTTCCCACCGTGGATATGTGTTTGAGTGAGAGAAATTGGTGGCAAAAGCCAATGGAAATTGGTTTGGTGCCTGGGTAAGAGATGAATTGTAAACCCCATTTTGGATGAATGAAGGATTTGGATGATATTGGGTAAATGATGGATTTGAATTCAAGTGGCCCACATGATTGAACATGGAAGAATTATTAGTGGGCCTGAACACAAGTGGTAGTGGCAATGCAAAAAGCCCAAGAAAGAGTGATATTATTTTTTTTATTTTGTTTTGCAGAAAAGATTTTTTTTTTCTTCTTTGCAACCACTTGATCAACACATTAACCTACAAGACTTAGGGCTCCTTGGACTTAGAAGCACAAATAGTGAGAATTCCCCAAAGTTTAATTGTAATCTTGTACACACCGACCTTTAAGTTGGCCAGGTAAGAGGTAGGATCGTGGGAGGTTCCCCTTGCTTTCGTAAGCTCCTAATTAATGAACCACGAATCCACTTAGGCGTAGCCTTTTAACCTCTTGCCTAGACACCAACCTCAGATGGTGATACAAGCACAATCTCCCTTAGGTTCCAACCACTAAGTGGGCTTAATGTTAGCTTTCTCACAAATCAACTTAAATCCAGCTCAAGCTCGCTACCAAATTTGTCCACTAGCCAGGAAAGAGGTGGGGTTGTGGGACGCTCCCCCTACAGATGTAGGGTCCTAATTAATAAACCACAATCCCACTTAAGACGTTTGCCATCGGACCTCTTTCCTAGACACTAGTTTCCAAATTGCTAATGGGCCCAAGTGAAATCAAATCTCAAAGTGAACCCTAGGGCCAATGTCTACTAGATTTTATTAGGCTTGGGAAATGAAAAATGAAGAGTTGTGATTTGTGGGCCAAGGAAGGGTGATCAAATCCCCACCTTATGTGATTATGGGTTTTGCCCTTAAGATAGTTTAAAAATGATATACAACACCACATAGTCAAACAAGGGGTTCTATGTAAATTTGAATGTCATGTGATTAAGAAAAAGATAGAAGAACTCACCTTGCCCCCGCAATCTTCAACGATGCATTTAACAAAATTCAATAACAAAAACAATTCTAACATATATGATGCATGACCTATAGCATAGAAATGTGATTGCTATTCTTGAGATGTTGATTTTTATTAAAGTTCAAGTGAATTTTTTTTATTTTTTTAATTAATGATCCTATCTAACCACAAGATATGAAAAATAAAGAAAATAAACTCAAATGAATGAGGGAAATGTAAGCACTTACTTGGAAAAGCGTTCCCTCATTTTTTTTCTTTTTGAAATAAATGACAAAGAAAACTTACCACTTTTGTGTTTTTGATTTTTCCAGTAAAAATAAGAAAAAGAGAATTTATTAGTGTCAATTTATGTACACAAATACAAGATTAACGACCTAAAAATCATAAACTCCCCGGCAACGGCGCCAAAAATTGATAGTTAAAAACGCATGCCGTTAATGCATCCACTACCAAATTTAATTTTCGACCCACAAATTAATTATAAGAAAATAGATAAGTGGTGAGTCCGAATCGAATCCACAGGGAAATTTAGATTTTAAGGTAGAAAATTCTTGAGTTTTATAATTAACAATTCATGACAAAGAGATACTCAAATGAAAATTGATGAATGAAAATTAACTAACCTAAGTGAATGTTCTTTTAAGAAATTAAGACGTCAATCAACTTAACTAATCGCAAAGATGACAACAAAAGAAAGACACCACAATTGGAGGAGAGGAAAGAGAGATAGATAAAGAAGATGAATAAAAATAAAACACTCTCATTAAATTACTATCAAAGGAGGAATGTATCTGCAGCGTAATTAACAAATCTAAGACAACTACACTTAGTGGACTAAATACATTAAACTATGAAGAAAATGCTACAGTCGATAAATGAATACTGAAACGGGTGATATCAAATTAACAGTAAACACAAATAGAGAATGTGTAGCATGGATGGGCCTCCGTCCACCCCTTCTCTTCTCTCTGGCACGTTGTCACCGGTGCACAGTTGCAACAAGGAAGGGCTCAGCAGAGAACGCTCGCCGCCTCTCTTCCTATCTTCTCAACGCGGCAGCAGAAGAACCTGCAGAAAGGTGGAAGCAGTGAAGTCACGGCTTCACTTCCCGTCCTCACTTCATGAACACCGCGATCGCACGCAGCCGTAAAGGAAGCCCACGACGAGCAAAGGAGGTTGCTGGAGACAGACGCGGTAGCACAGGAGACTCCACGACAGGAACTGGACGACCTGCGGCCTGCACGAACCACGTCGCCAACAACGGTACTTAACCACGGCCGCAGCAAAGGAGCTCGCCACGGACTCCACACGCACTGCTGGCGGAGCCTTGAGGAGAGCGTGCGGCAGCGCGGGAGCGCGCCGAGGAAGCTCGTAGCAGCGTGGGATGCTCGCTGGAGAACCACCGTGGCGACGAGTAGAGCGACGACGTCACGAACGTGCACGGTGCAGCAGAAGGAAGCACGCTGCCACCACGCCAAAGGTGCTCGCCGCGGACGCTCGTGACGCAAACTAAAACCCAAAGAGAGAACCAAACGCAAAAGCACCAACCCGAGAAAACCCAAAACAAAAACAGAAGAAGAACCCCCAACTAAGAAAACCAAAAGCAGAAGCCAACCAAAAACCAACCCGAGATAATCAAAAACAGAAGAAGCAACCCCACGTACATTCTTGGAACCCTCTTTTTATAGGGGCACAGCTCGCCCAGAACTCCACAGAACCACCACCACTTTCGTTGCCATTATGCATGCTCCGCACGCGACTATCTCGCCGTATTCGTCCATTCCGAACGGCATCCATGTAGTCGCGAGTTCCCTCCGTCAATCCCTCATGTACGCTGCGAATCTTCGGAGCCGCTTTTCACTGAGCGGATGGCCTCCGCTTTCGACGCCATCACTGCTATCATCCTCATGGCCTTATGCCGTCACCTCCGTATGCAGTTTGGATGCAAACGGAACCCTCGAGCGAACCTCCCGCCATGAGCAAACGATCTCTGCTATCTTTGCGGCATCCACCTTCTTATCTCATCAGCGGCATCTTCGTGAAGCCATGCAGGTATATGTGTATGTTGTATTGCCATGCACTTGATGTCCACTGCCGCCATCTTGATGTTTGGTTGAATATTATAATGCCATCTCAACACCCGGCTATGCACGTGATCGGCCCATCAACTGCAACTTTCATGCAACTAAATCATTTGTAACTGCATGTATTGTGTATTTCGCACTGCCATGCACGTGATCACCTTGCTGCCTCATGCAACTAACATGGCCTTCTACTTGATGCTTTTATGCATTTCATGTCATACTGTAGCCACTTGCGTGAAGGAAGCTTACCACCGTGCATGTATACAACAAGCCACCATTTCTTTACGTGATTTAGCCCATCAAACTGTAGCTTTAGTGCAACTAAGTCACTTGTCTTGTCAATGCATGCATATGCCTCTTACTTGGCCATGCACGTGATATCCTTAAATATTCCTATTATACTGCCACACCTTGTGCCTCATGCAAAACCACATGGCCCTTTACGTTTGAATGAGGCCCAATACCCATGTATATTTTTCATGCTTACAACAACAAGCCTTTAAGCCCATTTAAATAGCTCCCAAAGAAATTCCACTTGACCTGCTGGTTGGGCCTTCCGATCCCCATATAACATTGCACCTGTCATTAGAGAAATACATATGTGATATCAAACGATGTTAATCAATGTAAATCTCATTAGACACATTACTCCCAAATAATTATTGTTTTTTACGAGAACTCACATATTAACAGAAATCTATTTTTTTCTAAACATCTTCACACATAATCAAAATTTTGTTTAGAATTATCTCCCAAACATACAAAAATAATATGTGAAAATATGAAGTTATCAGCGGGCGCCCGCGCGCGGGACGCGAGCAGGTCCGCCCACGCGCCCTGCGTGGGAGGTCGCGCCCGAAGGGCGTTGGCCAATTTTCCTTTTATTTTTTATTTTTTAAAAAAATTGCTTTCTTTTTGTTTAATTTATGTGTTCTAATATATATATATGATATATATATAAATGCACAATAAATTAATCAAATTTTTTTATCTCAAATATTAATTATGTTATCTCAATAGTAAAAGTCAAATAATAAATTTTATTTAACTTTTGAATTTATCGAGGTGAGATAATTACTATTTACCTTGAGATAAAATGATAATAATTGAAGTTACTTCAGTAAAAAAAGTTAATTTTTAATTTTTTTAATTATTAGATAATTACTAAAATTAGAATTTGAATTTTATTGAAGATTAAATGTATAAAATTCAAATATTTAAAATTTTAATTATTAGATAATTGCTAAATTCAAATTTTGAATTTTAGAATATTGATAATGGAGGATAATTATATTATTTAAATTTATTTTCAAACAAAATTATTCGATAATTAGTTTGAATTTAAATTTAAATGATTGTCATGTTTAAATTTTCAATTTAAATTTGATTATTGGATAATTAAATTTAAATTTAAATAATTATCCCAATTATCTAACTTATTTGAATCAGATTCAAATATGCATGCCCCTATTATATATGATGGTTCTTTACGTGATTTTCTTTATTTACCTTGCATTGGCTTGCTTATATGTTTAATTTTAGTTAATCCTGCTTCGATTTTTAAAATTAAACAAAGTTAGCCTATTTTTGTTTGCACATCCCATTTTTAAATCCAAAAGTAAGGATTATTTTCAGAAAATAATGAATGGGTTGGCAAGTGATCATGGACTTGGTTAATGTAATTATTTGGGATCTGCGAACCTCCTTTCTCTCTCTGTTAAAATTTCAATGTACTTCTATCTCTCTTTACAGTTGTACTCACCCTAAGGGCTTCTAGAATTTTATTGACATGTAATTTAAATTTTACCGGCCAGCGTGCCGTGTAAAAGTTGTAATTAATGCGGCATCGGAGTTTGAAAGCGCGGAGCACACCCGACGAGGATGATCCAGCTGCTTCGGAAGCGGGCCGGATGTCTTAGTTACATTAGGAATAAAGTCCATGATCACTTGCGATTTAATTTTACATTGGATGCATTTTCTTTGTGCAAACTACTAGGTACGGTAAATATATTGGATATATTTATATTACCACCTAGGGTGAGATCAAGATAAAATTAAATTCCCTCACGATTTAAATTTTAGATCTGGTAAGCGTGGCTCAAGGAGTCGTCGTGGCCCTCCATCATTATGGAGTGAATGAACGTCTTCATTTCATGGATTTGTTGTGCTTTCAACAAGGTCCATGAGTTTGGGGGCGGGATACAACTCCAAGGCTCGGCCTCAATGGGGTGAGGAATTGAACTCGGCCTTATTGTATTTTCCACAAGGGTCGGGTTATGAACTCATTGCTATGTAGTAATGATGGTTAGATCTAACCGAGAATATCCTTTGTTGTGCTTTCCACAAGAGGATGATTTCTCTAGGGCCGAATATCGGATATTGCATTAGATGCAAGTGCTAGTTGACTGCCCTTGAGATGGTGTATGGCTTGTTATGCTTTCCACAAGGTCATACCTCAGTCTCGTTGGGATTCCGACCCACTAGGATGATCCCGCAGATCTCATGTTCCATATACTGAGGGTTATATAGTTCGATCAAAAAATAGTGGGACTAACTAAGATAGAAAACCACATCTAAGTTAGAATTTGAACACATGCTAAGTTATCGTTTATTTCTTATCCAGATTACAACGTCGTCGTCCAACCCCCTCCGCGGCATCTTGGATGCCAACAGACTGACTGGACCGAACTACTCGGATTGGCTGCGTAATCTACGCATAGTCCTCACCGCCGAAAAAATAGCCTACGTATTGGACACGGTTCATTCTGAGCCAGCTCCTGATGCCGAAGAGGGCGAGTTAATGAATTATGCCAAATGGTCTGAAGACTCTTCCCTTGCCCAATGTTACATGTTGGCCTCTATGGCTCCTGAGCTACAGAGGCAATTCGAAAAGACTGATTATAGAAGCATACTTCTTAATCTACACTAGCACTTTGGGGAGCAGGGTAGGATTGAGAGGTATGACATCTCCAAGAGGCTTGTCAGGACACGGATGTCAGAGGGTGCTTCAGTACAAGCTCATGTACTGAAAATGATGGAGTGGATAGAGAGACGCAATGCACTGGGGTTCAAGTTGGATCTTGAACTGTGCATTGATCTTATACTCTAGTCATTGCCCGATTACTTTTCTTCCTTCATCATAAACTTTAACATGAATAGAATTGATGCAACTCTCCCGGAGCTGCTCAACATGTTAAAGAGTGCTGAAGGAACTATGCAGAAAGATAAACCATCTTCTTCTGTAATGATTGTTGGCCGGGGCAACAAGAAAAGGAAGGCCACCTAAATATCCACCAAAGGTGACAAAGGGAAGGGAAAGAAGAAGGCCATGGGTAAGCAACTCGCCAAAGATGACAAAGGGAAGGGCAAAATGAATGAAAAAGAGGACAAGTGTTTTCAATGCGGGGAAACAGGGCATTGGAAAAGGAATTACAAGGCAATTCTAAATAAAGGTATTTTTGTCATAGACCTTAATTTGTCATATATGGAATCCACATCATGGGTATTGGATACTAGATGTGCATCTCATATATACAATTCTGTGCAGGTGCTGGCAAATAGAAGGTGGCTGGGCAAAAAGGAGATTGAACTGAGGATGGGCAATGGAGCTTTAGTTTCTGTCAAAGTTATCGGGACTGCATGCCTTAGTTTACCTTCAGGAGTCATTCTGGAGCTGAATGATGTAGACACGCTATTCCTGACGTCTCCTGAGAAAATCTCATATTACTATACGACGCCCCGTAGCAGCTTTCGCATTTTGAATCGCTTGAGTGCTTCCTATTCTTGAGTCTTCTCTGCCTTTTCGACATCCGGAAATCGTCTCGTTGCGGCATTCGGACGGCATCAACACCAATCGGACGCACCGGAAGGTTCCGGAACCAGGAAGAATGTCTGGCAGGCGGCTGCCGACACCTTTTCAGGGGACCCAAGGGGGGTCTTCATGGAGGCGTCCAGGCCCCCGGATGCCTCCATGATATTTAAAGCCAAAAAACACATAAAAATAATAAATTAATGGAGGCGTCCAGGCCCCTGGACGCCTCCATGAAAACAAAATATAAAATATAAAAAATATTAATAATGATAAAAGATAAAACAAAACATATATAATATATTTATGGAGGCGTCCAGGCCCCTAGACGCCTCCATCAACTTGCCCACGGGCGCCCCCCGCCCGCCGGTCGATTTGTCGTTTGGGAAAAAATCTAAATTGTGAAGACATCCTGCCAACTAGACAGGCCCATTCATGAATCACGGGCGCCGATCAAAACCACGCGTTGTGGCAAACCCTATGCGGCTTTCGGCAGGGGTTCGGTGGGCTTTTATGGAGGCGTCCAGTTGCCTGGACGCCTCCATGAAAATATTCGAAATAAATAAATAAAAATAGAATAAAATACTATTTTTACCCTGATGGAGGTGTCCAGGGTCCTGGACGCCTCCATCCTCCGGAGCTCTATAAATAGAGACCCCCCCTCAGTCCGAGAGGGGCAGAAAAGAGATCCAATAGGCTGTCGGACAGTATAAGTAAATGAGAATGAAGAACTGATCACATGGAAGCAAAGTGACAAGCAGATGGAGAGCGCAGATAATACCAGCAAACCACAAAGGAGGCACTCGGTTTTTTAGCTGGTTCGATTACAGTCCGTAATCTACATCCACCCCTCACTCCAACAAGAATGAGGATTCCACTAGACAATGCTAGAACACTGCAGACTCAGTCTGCGAACAACATGCTGCCACACAGCTTGAACAACCAAAGGGAAATAAATCCCTCAACCAAGCTCTGCTACCCACAAAGCTTGAAACCTGTTCCAGCTACCAGCTAGAACAGATCCGGAGACACCTCTACCTTCCTCCACACACCGGAGGGAACCTGCTAATGACAACCTCTCACTAGCAACACCAGAGATCACCGATCTCTCTTCCTCTGCAACCCAGAGGGAAACCGGAGTAACACTCCCTTCCTCCACACATCGGAGGGGAACCAATTCGAATCAGAAGAATGAACAAAATAAAAGAAAACAAAATAGAAACAAAGACCAACAAAGAAGCAGTCGGTTCTGAAACCAATACAAATGTAGCTTCAAAGGAAGCAATTCATCAAACCACAGACACTGCTCTCTCTCTCTCTCGAACATACTCCTCTCGGATCTGGACAATATGGGACTCTATGCTCTTTCTCCTTTCTGGATCGTGCAGCCTCACACAAATGCCTTCTGCTTTTTCTTTTCACGATCAAGCTTCTACTAAAGGACGAAGCTCCATATTTATAGCAGATATTGGGCGTGTGGGTGCCAGGTTCCCGCCCATGAACTTTTTGCCAGATCATTTGAATTTTGACCACATGGCAGCATCCTGACTGGGTTGCCATCCACGTGTCACGTTCCTGATTTCTTGGATCACGTGCCAGGTGCCAACCTCGGATCACGTGCCCAATCATCAGCCTGAATCGCCTGCAGACAGAGACAAAATGAATGTATATACTTAGTTAGTTCAGGCTTTTAAACACGAGTGTATATACTTCAGAAATAGCAACTGAGTAAGTGTGAACAACGTGAGAGAGTGTATAGACTTAATGAATGAGCGCATGAATGGCGGTGTATAGACATGTGATGAACAATGCATGAACTAGCCTTACCAATGTGTAGACTTTACAATGCTAAGCCACTGTATAGACTTCACGAAGCCTAACCAGTGTACAGACTTGGAACGAGTGTGCTGTGAGCACTGTATAGACTCAAGTTCTAACAACCGAATATATAGAGTTGTGGTCGGACAACCCAATGTATGGACTTGAAGCAAGAGGCCAGTGTTCAGACTTTGAGGAAGAGATGTACTGTTCGCACTGTATAGACTTGATAGTGTAAGACTCTTAATAAGACGGTGAACAGTGTATTGACATGATGCCCAACGGTGATGTATAGACTTCGACAAGCTTGAGCCAGTGTATGGACTTTGCGAGAGTGAGACAATGCATGAGACGCTGAAGGATCGATGTACAGACTCTGAATATGAAGGCACGCTGTACAGACTTGAATCGCTTGAAGCGATGTACAGACTTGGTGAGGCTCAAGCAGTGTACAGACTTGTGAAGGCTTCAGCGTTGTACAGACATGGAAGTACCACTGTGGATGTATGGACTTGAGTGAATGAAGCCGATGTACAGACTTGTCGATTCGAAGCCACTGTACAGACTTTGAAGAACAGTTCAATGTATAGACTTGAAGCCCCTGAGCTAATGTTTAGACGTCACGCTGTACAGACTTTGAGGCTTTGAACGTGTAAGCTGAATGCAATGTAGAGACTTAGCGCTGTATAGACTTGACTAGGAAAGCGTAGGGAAAGGTATGAGTGTATAGACTTGGCCAAGCGTAGGAAAAGATGTGGAGTGTACACACTTGGTAAAACAAAGTCCAGTGTATAGACTTGGAGAAGCGAAATCGGTGTACAGACTTAGAAGGATTTAAACGGGAGAGTATATGGACTTGGTTCCTGTAGCAGTGTATAGAGTTGAAGGTCTGACAATCGAGGGTATAGACTTAGGCCTAACACTTGAATGTATAGGGTTGAAGACCTAACAGTCGAGTGTATAGACTTAGGCCTAACAATTGAATGTATAGGGTTGAAGACCTAACCAACGAGTGTGTAGACTTGAAGCGGTCGGGCAGTGTATAGACTTAGAATATTAAGACCAATGTATAGACTTCAGTTAGAAGGTGCCCGATGTACAGACTTGAAGATGATATGCCAATGTACAGACTTAATCGATCAAGCTGGTGTATAGACTTTGGTACCCAGATAATGAATGTTCTGATGGGTCGACGCATCAGCAAGGGTGGGTCGACCCACTACTGTCCATACTAACCAAACAGTGTAGATAGATGGAATAATGAAACAGCATATGAATTGTACTCACTTACATGATGAACCAGCATAAATCTAGAGATAGAAGATTGATTTATAGTGTGAGACATCATCAAAACCATAGGGATGCAACAATCTCCCCCTTTTTTATGATGGCAACACTATGAATCAAGCAATATCAAAGTTCAACAAGAAATTAATATCAGCGGCAACAAACAGAGTAAATTCAAGGCATGCTCATGCAAATGAATTAAACATTCCCTACAACACACTCTCATCTCTCCCACAACTCATAAACTGATGGGAATCGACACCGAGCCAGTACCTTTTCATATTGCATTTATATCCTTTAGTTTATTTTTATATCCACGGGAAAGTATACGCGCAATTGTACGGCTTTATCGGCCAATGCGTCACTCCCGTAGATTGTGTGGGTTTCTATGTAATTTATCAGTAGGACCAGCAAGGGGGCCCTCAGCCCTTTCCCATTGGTCCATGTCATCTTGTGGGGCTGGTCAACCATCCTAGGTGGACATCTAGAAGGTTGGACTAGTCATATGCCACATGGGTAGACAAGTGGCCCATTTTGTCCAAGGTAGGCCACCTACCATTCAACCTACCCATTCAACCTTACATATAGTCAAGGGGGCGCCCCATTCCACTAGGATTAGTTTATATTTTTTGTGTGTGATTCACACTTAATCCCAGCCGTTGATTCCCCTTCCCTAGATCCAAGGGTCCACATTGCATTTGATGTAAACCATATATAAGCTTGTATTTTCATGTGAAATTCAATGAAAAATCAGAAAATTTTATGAAATCCAAGGAGCTTCTTGCGCCCCCAGCCCCTCTCCCTCTGGTTCCTCTCCTCCAACCTCAAGTTCTAGAGTGATTCTACCTTCTATCATCTCCTCTCAACCTCCGGTGATCGTCTGTGCCGCCACCGCCACCGTTCGTGCCGCCATCGAGCCGCCTCTGCAGTTCTATCTTCGTCCGACCACAGCAGCTTCCATGAATTGTCTGTCTCAGTCACGAGCTTGGATTGATCTAAATTTTTTATGGTGTGTTCAGCCCTTGCATCCCAAGATCCACCTAAATTTTCACGCCAAAATTCCATCGTTTAGTATTTTTACGTTTTCGTCCAACCTGTCATCCCAGATCTGCCAGGTTTCTATCTACAGTGACAAAACCTCTGAGTTCTCCCCCTCCAACCATCTTTTTGATTTGTCCAAACCCTCCTAGTTTTACTGGGAGTTCTGTCCATCACCCCCTACCTCCACAAAGTTTCTTAATTTTTTATCAGCCTTCTATCTATTTTTAGGAATTCGTGTTCTTCCTCTGAAACAGTGTTTTTAGTCAGATCCCAGATCCGACCACCCTCCACTTCCAAAATCAGAACAAATCACCACCACCTCCAAATCCAGATCCAAAAATAGTCCTAGTTTCCTTGTTCTATTTCCTACAACCTTCCTGAAGAACACATCTTAACATTCGGACATCTACTTCACGGTCAAAGGCAATCAACAGGAAAGTTCTCTGCAGATCTGAGTCTTCGGTTACTGTACAACAGCAGCATATAAAATTTGCCAACATAAAGTAAAAATCTGATGAACTTTTCTGAAGGCCACTAGATTGTAGTACTTCAAAGCAGCTTTCCAACGGCTCTGATCTCGTCACCTTCCGACACCGGTGCTGATCGCAGCGTCCGTTCTCGCCGGAGCGCGCGCTGAAATACAGAACCGACAGATTTCCGATCGGTTTTTCCGATCGGTGCTGAACGGAGCCGCCCGGCCTCCGGTCGGTGAACCAGCGTGCCGCCAGCCCGGGAGCGCTTCTCCAAGTGTCTCCACTACAGTGGTACCACCGGGTCCCACACGGCCCCTCCGGACAGCACGTGGGCCCCACGGTCGTGAACACGCGTGTAGCCGAATCAACACACGAAGCTGCCCGTCAACCCGAATTCGGTCCTCCCGGGCCCATTTGTATAGCCCTTTACCTCCCTGCGTGGAGTGGGCATGTTCTCGTTGCTGTAATTATTATGTGTTAAGTTTCCTGGGAGTACGAGTTTTCGGCCGGGTCCGTCTTCCCCACGCCGAACGCGTGGAGGTATCGTTCTCGCTCCCTACACTCGGCATTTGCATATTTTCATATACACTTGTTTATGCCGCTGCTAGAGAGCATGCTTTAGGTCCATTAGTTCGCTATATTATCATTCACCGCTGCTACGAGAGAGAGCGTGACCGTCCCGTGACCCGATCCGGGCACGAAAGTGCGAGCCGACCACCCTAGCTCTTGCCGGTTTCTCAACCGCGCACGTCCTACGCTTCCCTCGTTAAGGGGCGATCGCGAGCTTGTCGTGTCCGTGTCTTGTCCCGCATCAATTTGGTATCAGAGCGAGTTTGAGTCTAGGGTGTCCAAAAAAAAAGTGTCATTCTTTAGTCATTTACGTCTAAGTCGTGTTTAGGGTCATCATTGTTTTAAAACAAAAAAAATGTCTTTTTGCATTTACATCCCTTTACTCGGTATATCAAAAGGTGTTGTCCGAACGTTAGGTTACGCCTATCGGGAAGGCCGCACACTTGCGCGAGTGACCTTCGGGTCGGTTATCTCCCCCACGTACCGAGTCTTGGTTTACATCTAGGGTCCTTAGTGTGCATGCATTCCAACTTTGCATTACTTAGGGTCGTGTCTAGTGTCTTATCCAAATGGCCTTGCATATCCATTCCTAGGGATCCATTCCCGTATTTTGGCAACTATGGCCAACCCATGTCGACCCGTCCAAGGTGATAGGCCCGTGTCCGAGTACATTCGGGCATATCATAAGTATTGGTTGGAACATGGCTTGGGAGAGGAGAGCAACACGGCCGCATTTCAGTTCCGGAGAGGTTTGCGCCTTCATTTCCAATTGGAATGTCTTATCCGCAATGCATTCTCTCTAGCGGAATCCTATATGGTCGCTCTAGTGGTCGAACCATTTGAGTCACACTTCTCTCAGTATGGTGACTTTCGACAAGCATCCACCTCCCAGCCGCCTACACCATGGCCTTCACCACTCGAGAGAGTTCCAATGTCATCCATCTCTTTTTCGAATATGATTCGGAATCCTCTCATTTGGAACCACCAAGGCCCGAGCCACCCGTATTTCTAACGAGTACGCTTTTCATAGCCGAGCCGCTTCTTAGTTGGGTCAAGGATGGCTTAGTCCCACCTCCCTTCCCATCAATGGACCCCACACTACCACTAGTGTCAAGCAACTCATTTCATACCACCTTCCGGTCTCGTCACTATGTGGACACATTGGACGACCTTCTTAAAGGGTTAGACCGGCAGTTGACCTTTACACATTTATTGGCCCGAGGCTTCGACCAACCCACTAGTCGTAGCTTCACCCATCCGGCCATAGGGTCCATTACCTCCGTATGTACCGCGGGTTGTGTTACCACGGAGGTTCTTCTACTTCTCCCGCTACCAGATGAGCCCGACTTCATTACTTTTCTTCCAAGGGAGGAGTCATATCTTCTATACACGGTCCCATCTATCACGATGGATGGAGGTGACCCTCACCTTCATGAATTCCAAACATGGGACTATGTAACGGAGGAACCGAGGGGTCACGCTTTCTTTGACCCATTCGACCCCTACTCTAGTGGGCCCCATGACCCATCACTTCCTTCACACCTTATCGGGGAAGTCCACTTTCACACCCCTTTCCCACCGGTCGGGTCATCTACATCAACCAAGCCCGTCCACGATACACCTACACCCGGTTCTTCCACACCCGGATTCCCTAGCCCTCCCATGTCTCCCAAATCCAAAGGGCCGTCCATGCATGACTGGGTCATACTTGGACATTTAGGTGTACCTCATACCACCCATCTCAGGTTACATAACATGCATGCATGGCACACATTCGGGTGTCCTGGTCCGCCGTCACCTATGTACGGGTCGGACTAACAATAGGTGTGTCTAGAGTCATGCATGAGTCGGTTTCTTATTTGTGTGGTTTGTTTGGTTTGTGTGTCGTTTGTTTATCTGCATGCGTCTTGTGTAAGCTCGTTGTCGGTCTCTTATGAGTAAGAGGTGAGTGGACTCACTTGATGAGTATGGGGTCGATTCTACATCTATACCCGGATCAGTCACCTATAGGGACTCAGCGGTGATTCCTAGTGAGTCTTTGAGCCGCTTTCCTTCCTTTTGAGAGTGCCCCACCCGAGTGTCCACCTTCAGGCCATAGCAGTTTGCGCATATCGAGTATATATGGAATGAGCAGGTGACGATCATTTGGAGTGGAGCGTACCCGCCTTACTTGGCACGGTGACGGATCCGCCGGAGTATTCGAGCATCCCTACCCCTACTCGACGGGGTCGAGTTCCTCCCACCCGGGGAGAGTTGATGGGAATCGACACCGAGCTAGTACCTTTTCATATTGCATTTATATCATTTAGTTTATTTTTATATCCACGGGAAAGTATACGCGTAATTGTACGGCTTTATCGGCCAATGCATCACTCCCGTAGATTGTGTGGGTTTCTATGTAATTTGTCAGTAAGACCAGCAAGGGGGCCCTCAGCCCTTTCCCATTGGTCCATGTCATCTTGTGGGGCTGGTCAACCATCCTAGGTGGACATCTAGAAGGTTAGACTAGTCATATGCCACATGGGTAGACAAGTGGCCCATTTTGTCCAAGGTAGGTCACCTACCATTCAACATACCCATTCAACCTTACATATAGTCAAGGGGGCGCCCCATTCCACTAGGATTAGTTTATATTTTTTGTGTGTGATTCACACTTAACCCCAGCCCTTGATTCCCCTTCCCTAGATCCAAGGGTCCACATTGCATTTGATGTAAACCATATATAAGCTTGTATTTTCATGTGAAATTCAATGAAGAATCAGAAAATTTTGTGAAATCCAAGGAGCTTCTTGCACCCCTAGCCCCTCTCCCTCTGGTTCCTCTCCTCCAACCTCAAGTTCTAGAGTGATTCTACCTTCTATCATCTCCTCTCAACCTCCGGTGATCGTCTGTGCCGCCGCCGCCGCCGTTCGTGCCGCCTCTGCAGTTCTATCTTCGTCCGACCACAGCAGCTTCCATGAATTTTCTGTCTCAGCCAAGAGCTTGGATTGATCTGAATTTTTTATGGTGTGTTCAGCCCTTGCATCGCAAGATCCACCTAAAGTTTCATGCCAAAATTACATCGTTTAGTATTTTTACATTTTCATCCAACCTTTCATCCCAGATCTGCCATGTTTCTATCTACAGTGACAGAACCTCTGAGTTCTCCCCCTCCGACCATCTTTTTGATTTGTCCAAACCCTCCTAATTTTAATGGGAGTTTTGTCCATCACCCCCTACCTCCACAAATTTTCTTAATTTTTTATCAGTCTTCTATCTATTTTTAGAAATTCGTGTTCTTCCTCTGAAACAGTGTTTTTAGTCAGATCCCAGATCCGACCACCCTCCACTTCCAAAATTAGAACAAATCACCACCACCTCCAAATCCAGATCCAAAAATAGTCTTGGTTTCCTTGTTCGATTTCCTAGAACCTTGCTGAAGAACACATCTTCAAATTCGGACATCTACTTCACGGTAAAAGGCAATCAACAGGAATGTTCTCTGCAGATCTGAGTCTTCGGTTACTGTACAACAGCAGCATAGAAAATTCGCCAACATAAAGTACAAATCTGGTGAATTTTTCTGAAGGCCACAAGATTGTAGTACTTCGAAGCAGCTTTTCAACGGCTCTGATCTCGTTGCATTCCGACACCGGTGCTGATCGCAACGTCTGTTCTCGCCGGAGCGCGAGCTGAAATACAGAACCGGCAGATTTCGATCGATTTTTCCGACCGGTGCCGAACGGAGCCGCCCGGCCTCCGGCCGGCGAACCAGCGTGCCGCCAGCCCAGGGAGCGCTTCTCCAAGTGTCTCCACTACAGCAGTACCATCGGGTCCCACACGGCCCCTCCGGACAGCACGTGGGCCCCACGGTCGTGAACACGCGTGTAGCCGAATCAACACACGAAGCTGCCCGTCAACCCAAATTCGGTCCTCCCGGGCCCATTTGTATAGCCCTTTACCTCCCTGCGTGGAGTGGGCATGTTCCTGTTGCTGTAATTATTGTGTGTTAAGTTTCCCGGGAGTACGAGTTTTCGGCCAGGTCCGTCTTCCCCACGCCGAGCGCGTGGAGGTATCGTTCTCGCTCCCTACACTCGGCATTTGCTTATTTTCATATACACTTGTTTATGCCACTGCTAGAGAGCATGTTTTAGGTCCGTTAGCTCGCTATATTATCATTCACCGCTGCTACGAGAGAGAGCGCGACCGTCCCGTGACCCGATCCGCGCACGAAAGTGCGAGCCGACCACCCTAGCTCTTGCCGGTTTCTCAACCGCGCACGTCCGACGCTTCCCTCGTTAAGGGGCGATCGCCAGCTTGTCGTGTCCGTGTCTCGTCCCGCATCATAAACATATCTTCCCCGAAGCAACATGACTCCCCCAAAGCTCAAGACAAATCCAAGACTCACTGATATTGCAGAACTTCTCTCCCCCTTTGACATCAGCAAAAAGAAATGCAGAATGTATGATAGTGCTCGAAACATGAAGAAGAAGTGAGGTAACTTCTTAGTGCAGAAAGTCACGAGTAGGTCTTAAGAGAATAAGTGAGGTTCTAATTTCAAGAGAAGATTCTTTAAACTCCAGTACACAATAGAGAAGTAGAATGATAGAAAAGTTTATCAGCATACATAGTGTATGATTTAGAGCAGGAGTTAACAAGTATGGCTAGATATAGCTGATCATTCAACTATCCCACAAGACAGCAAGAAACGAAATCAGAGAGGTGTTCTCAAGGTATTGAGGACAAGCAATCCATTAGTTGCATAACAACAAGGAATTTTTTGTTGGAGATGATTTTCAAGAAGATCAATGAGTAAGTTGGTAGTTCACTCCTTTGACATTAGAGAGACAACTTGATTAGAGACCTGAATCCCCAGCTACTCAGAGTGAGTACCTCATTACTTCCTTTCTTTTTTTTTTATATTAAGGAACAGAGTTAGTAACTATGGCTTTTGACATGAGGAAACACCTTGATTAGAGGCCAGAGTCCCCAGTTACTCACCAGCAAGCCACCATTGCTCTGTCATGTCTTTTCATTCATTTTAAGCATTTGACACCTCATGACATGGGAGAAATATTCATTTCATTGATGAAGCTCCTAGTTTCTCAGTGATCAAAACAGGACATGTTTGTTCAGTTAAGCCCTTGAGTTAAAGAGATAGAATGATTGAAAATAATACCAGAAGGACTATTTCTTGAATTGAGTCTTGAAGTCTAGATTTCAAGCTTATTGGGTCAGATATCAAGACATACAGGTTTTGGCCTGAACCAGAATCAATGACAATGTAGGAAGATATACTTTATGCAATTAGTCCAGATCTCTGAAGGAGTACCAAAGGAAAGATTTTTACTGGATTTTAGAGTCACTGACTTATAGACTTAAGAAATAAGTGACACTCTACTGTCTGAGAGAACCACACTAGATCAGTCATGCAAAACCAGCAAAGTTACACATCTGGACAGTCCTTTTGAATCTATCAAAGAACTTCTCCTCTCACACAACAACTCAGCTCCCCCTAAGACATAGCATTCCTCAATGAAACAATCTAGCAAATTTTCAAAGCTTCCCCTCACTCAAAGCATTCCTGAAAGCTAACCAGCAGACATTCAGAACTCCCCCTTAAAACTAGCATGCCATAAGGCTAACCATCAGACAATCACAACTCTCCCTCACAACAAGAACAGGCTTCATAATTAAGACAATTTGTATAAGCCTAATTCTCTTCTCAATGTGGTGAATTTTTCATTATCCAGAGGTTTTGTGAATATGTCAGCAATCTGATTATCTGTGCCTACATGAATCAGTTCAAAATTATTCTTAGACACCTCATCTCTTATAAAATGATGTCTTATCTCTATGTGTTTGGTTCGTGAATGCAAAACAGGATTTTTAGCAATATTGATGGCACTAGTATTATCACAGTAGATTGGAGTGCACCCCAGGTCTACTTGGTAGTCCTGAAGCTGGTGTTTAATCCGTATGACTTGTGTTCCATAACTCCCTGCAGTCACATATTCAGCTTCTGCAGTGGAGAGGGCCACAGAATGTTGTTTCTTGGAGTCCCAAGACACTAAACACCCACCCAAAAATTCACAATGACCACTAGTGCTTTCCTGTCTAGTTTACAGCCTGCATAATCAGCATCTGTGTATGCAACTAAGTTAAATGTGTGAGATGCAGGAAATCATAAACCAAGAGAATGAGTAGCTGACAAATATCTGAAGATTCTTTTAACTGCAGCTAAGTGTAATTCAGTAGGTCTAGACTGATACCTTGCACACATTCCTACACTGAATTGTATATCAGGTCTAGAGGCTGTCAAGTAAAGAAGTGATCCAATCATACCTCGATAAAGCTTGGCATTTACTTCTTTACCTGTCTCATCTGCATCCAGTGAAGTATTGGTGCCCATGGGTGTTGTAATGTGCTTTAAGTTTTCCATACCAAACCTTTTGAACAGTTCCATTGTGTATTTGGTTTGGTTGATGAAGCACCCATCCTCTAGCTGCTGTACCTGCAATCCAAGAAAATATTTTAGTTCACCAACCAAGATCATTTCAAATTCAACAGACATCATGGTAGAAAATTCATCACATAGTTCATGCTTAGTTGATCCAAATACAATGTCATCTACATATACCTGAACTATGATGAGATCTCTATTTATGCCCTTGGTAAATAAAGTTTGAACAACTTTACCACTTTTGTAGCCCTTGCTGATCAGAAATTCAATCAATCTTTCATATCATGCTCTTGGAGCCTGCTTTAGACCATACAAAGCTTTGTTTAACCTGAAAACTTGGTTAGGTTGATGAGAGTATTGAAATCCAAGAGGTTGTTCAACAAAAACTTCTTCTTTAATGACTCCATTTAAAAAGACACTTTTAACATCCATTTGTTGAAGTTTTATATTCTTTGAGCAAGCAAAGGCAAGCAACAATCTTATAGCTTCCATCCTAGCAACAGGTGCATAGGATTCTACAAAGTCTACACCGAATTCCTGACAGTAGCCTTTGGCTACTAATCTGGCCTTATTCCTCGAGATGATTCCATCTTCATTCATCTTATTTTTGAACACCCACTTGATTCCTATGACATTGACACGATCTGGTCTTGGGACAAGCTCCCAGACATTATTTCTTTCGAACTGACCTAATTCCTCACACATAGCATTGACCCAAGCTTGATCAGCCAAGGCCTCTTCTACTATTTTGGGTTCAATTTGTGAGACTAAAGCAATTAAGTCATCATTATTCACATTTCTAAAATGAGACCTAGTCCGAAGAGGATATTCAGGATGGCCTATGACATTATCTAATGGATGGTCTTTAAGAAATCTAACATTTGTTGAAGACTCACCTGTTTCTCTTGGCCCTTCCTGATTGGGGGAATTTGTTTCTCCACTCGGCTGAGTCTTCTCTTCTTCTTGTTGGTCTTCTAGAAAATCCCCATCATGATTGGAATCCCTGTCAAGATTTTTAACATTAGAAACATCTTTCTTTTCACTAAAAAGGATGTGTGGAGACTCTTCCACTTTCTGATCTGATATGTTAAATACCCTATATGCCCTTGACACTTCAGAGTAACCCAAGAATATTCCTGGGGAGCTTTTAGCTTCAAACTTGTCTAAATCTTTCTTATCATTGTTATGAATAAAACATTTTACTCCAAAATATCTGAAATGAAACAAGTTTGGTTTCTTACGTTTTAGAAGCTCATAGGGTGTTTTCTTGTGAATGGGTCTTACCATGGCCCTATTGATTATGTAAGTTGCTGTATTGGCCGCTTCTGCCCAAAACCTTCTAGGTGATTTACTTTCAATCAACATGGTTCGGGCCATCTCCACCATAGTTCTATTTCTTCTCTCCACAATCCCATTCTGTTCAGGTGTCCTGGGAGACGAAAACCTGTGAGTTAGTCCCTCTTTTTCACAAAGATCAGTAAACATGGAGTTTTCAAACTCACCTCCATGGTCAGATTGAATAGAACAGACATTGTATTTCCCTTCTTGTTTGACCTTATTGAAAAACAGATTAAACTTTTGAAATGCATCACTCTTATTTGCTAAGAAAAATATCCATGAATATCTAGAGAAGTCATCTATGATGACATAGCCAAACCTGTTCCCATTAAGACTCTGAGATCTAGTGGGACCGAAAAGGTCCATATGGAGAAGTTCCACTGGTCTAGAGGACAATGGCTCATATCCTAATTTGAAAGAATTTCTGGTCTGTTTGCCTAGAGCACAGGCATCACATGATTTTGAAATGGAATTGAATTTAATTCTAGGCATGCCTTTAACTAAATCATGCTTGACCAATTTATTTAAAGTAGTAAAGCTAGCATGACCTAGACGTCTATGCCATTCAAAAGCATCATTTTCAGAGTTGGCAGACAAGCAAATAGTAGATTCAGATTCCTCATCCAAGTCTACAATGTAGACATTATTAATCCTGTTGGCTACAAATTTAACCACATCAGAATTTATTTCACGGATTTTGCATGAACTATCATCAAATACAACCCTGTGACCCCTGTCACATAACTGACTAATGCTAATCAGGTTGTGTTGAAGCCCTTCCACAAGTAAGACTTTTTCTATGGAGTTTGTGGAAGACTTACCTACTGTACCAACTCCAATTATTTTACCTTTGTTCTTTCCTCCAAACTTGACCAGACCCCCTGGCTTCATCTCTATCTTGCTAAACTTGGATCGGTCTCCTGTCATATGCCTGGAGCCGCCACTGTCGAGATACCACTTGTTGTCTTCAGCTGCCAGGCCGACCTACACAAATACATCAAGCAGAGTGATTTGGAACCCAAGATGAGTTGGGTCCAAAGATATTGTTCAAATCTCTGATCAAGTGTTTAGGTATCCAGATTTGCTTCAGCATGGTTTTCTCTGGAACCTTCCTTTTTGGTTTATTAAAGTTGAATCCAGCTGGACTGGAGAAGTGAGTTCTATTCCATTCATTAGTCTTCCTATTCCTAGGAAATTTCTTGTAAGCTTGTTGATTAACATATTTTTGACCATGAAAATTATTTCTCCAATAGGTCCTGTTTGGACCCATCTGATTGTTGTAATTCCAGCTCTTATTCTGATTCACTTTCTTGGTCCATCTACCATTTGTGTTCTGGTGAGTGGGCTTAGTGATATTCTTCATAAAATTCATTCCCATCTTAAATGGTTGACCAGCACTGTTTTTAGTATTTTCTTTCAGACATTGAATTCCCTCACTGCTGTTTGAGCTGGATGGTGTGTCCAGCTTCTCTTTTCCCTTCTCTGGGCAGAAGGTGATGGTCTTGAATTGCAAGGGTCTCTTGTTGGTTGGGTCATAGCCTAGACCCTCCTTATTGAAATTGACCCTAGTCCCTAGTATAGCATCTAAACTAGTTTTTCCTTGGACAAACTTTTCTAAGACTTTCTGTTTGTCTTCCAGCTCCTTTTGAAGGGACTCGAAATTTTTTAGGAGTTCAGCATTTACTTTCTTCACAACTTCATATTTCTCTGAGTTCACTCTAATTTCATTCGTGCTTTCTTCAATTTTAGTTTTGAATTCATTGAGCTGATTTTGACTTTCATGAATTTCTCCCCTAAGCTTATCATTTTCTTTCCTTAGTGAGGTCATTTCTTCTAGTTGTTCTTTTAGCTTGTCATTTTCCTCACAGACCAGAGTTTGTTCTTCAACATTTGTGTTAAATTTTCTTTTCAGAACTCTGTGCTCTTTACTAAGAGAATTAAATTTATCTAACAATTCACCATAAGCATCCTCCCAGTCATCAATTGAGAAATTTTCAAAAACATTTATTACCTCCTCTTCACTGTTTGCCATAAGGCAAATTCCATCTTCATATTCTTCTGAGGAAGTGTCTTCGGGGTCTTCTTCTTCCTCGCTCCATGTGCAGACCATCGCCTGTGGCTTCTTCTTCTTCTGCACCTTTATGTTTTTCTTCTGAAGATAGGGACCCTTCTTCTGGAGGTCTGGGCATTCGCCTCTCACGTGTCCCTGTTTGTTACAATTAAAACAAGTCAGTCTCTTAGGATTTCTATCCCTGTAACTGGTAAATTCAGCATTCTTGTTAAAAGAGTGTGGCTTCTTCTTCCTAAAGGTCTTTCCCTTTTTCTTCAAAAACTTTCTGAACTGTCTAGTGAGCATTGCCTGCTCCTCCTGGTCGAGATTTGAAAAACCTTCAAGCTCAGACTCGGACTCGGGGCTACTGCTGCTGCTCCCGCTGTTGCTACCCTTGTTGCGGGATGCCCTTAGAGCCATATTCTTAGCCTTCCTATCACTTCCTTCTCCACCTCCTTTGAAATTCATCTCATAGGTCATAAGGGATCCTATGAGTTCATTCACAGTCAAGGTAGTCAGATCTTTTGACTCCTCAATCATAATGGCCTTAGTGTGCCATGCCGGGGATAAAGATCTAAGAATTTTCCTGACTATATCTGCCTCAGCAAGATCCTTGCCTAGCCCTTTAAGTGTGTTTGTGATCAAGGACAACCTGGCATACATTTCAGTTATATTCTCCTCTGCATTCATCCTAAACATTTCATACTTAGAAGTGTAGAGGTTTACCTTCGAGGCTTTCACTTGAGCTGTACCTTCATAGATCAATTGCAGCTCATCCCACATTCGCTTGGCAGTCTTGTAGGCAGATATACAGCCATATTCCTCTAGATGAATAGCACACTGGATGATGTTCAGCGCCGTCCAGTTGAGTGAAGATAGCTTGACATGGTCATCTATCCAAGCATCCTCGTTTGGTGGCAGATCATATGGCCCAACAGTAATTACTCTCCACAGTTTATGGCTCTGAGCCCTGATAAACACTTCCATCTTGTTCTTCCAAAACAGATAGTTACTACCATCAAAATATGGAGGGCGACTAATGGATTGACCTTCGGCCATGAAGGTTCTAGGACCACTGGCATTTCCTTGACCGTTCGTCTACATGGCGTAAACCTGCTCTGATACCAAATGTTAGCGCAGCAAGAGTGATATAGAAGGGGGGGGGATGAATAGATCACTCCCAATTTGTAAAAACTTAGGCGGAAAACTAAATTTACTGCTTACGCCCCTCCTGAACCCGCACACAGAGAGTTGCAAACGCAGTCACCAAAGAAGACAGTATAAGTAAATGAGAATGAAGAACTGATCACATGGAAGAAAAGAGACAAGCAGATGGAGAGCGCAGATAATACCAGCAAACCACAAAGGAGGCACTCGTTTTTTTAGGTGGTTCGATTACAGTCCGCAATCTACATCCACCCCTCACTCCAACTAGAATGAGGATTCCACTAGACAATGCTAGAACACTGTAGACTCAGTCTGCGAACAACATGCTGTCACACAGCTTGAACAACCAAAGGGAAACAAATCCCTCAACCAAGCTCTGCTACCCACAAAGCTTGAAACCTGTTCCAGCTACCAGCTAGAACAGATCCGAAGACACCTCTCCCTTCCTCCACACACCGGAGGGAACCTGCTAATGACAACCTGTCACTAGCAACACCAGAGATCCCCGATCTCTCTTCCTCTACAACCCAGAGGGAAACCGGAGTAACACTCCCTTCCTCCACACACCGGAGGGGAACCAGTTCGAATCATAAGAATGAACAAAATAAAAAGAAAACAAAATAGAAACAAAGACCAACGAAGAAGCAGTCGGTTCTGAAACCAATACAAATGTAGCTTCAAAGGAAGCAATTCATCAAACCACAGACACTGCTCTCTCTCTCTCGAACATACTCCTCTCGGATCTGGACAATATGGGACTCTCTGCTCTTTCTCCTTTCTGGATCATGCAGCCTCACACAAATGCCTTCTGCTTTTTCTTTTCACGATCAAGCTTCTACTGAAGGACGAAGCTCCATATTTATAGCAGATATTGGGCGTGTGGCTGCCAGGTTCCCGCCCATGAACTTTTTGCCAGATCATTTGAATTTCGACCACATGGCAGCATCCTGACTGGGTTGCCATCCACGTGTCAAGTTCCTGATTTCTTGGATCACGTGCCAGGTGCCAACCTCGGATCACGTGCCCAATCATCAGCATGAATCACCTGCAGACAGAGACAAAATGAATGTATATACTTAGTTAGTTCAGGCTTTTAAACACGAGTGTATATACTTCAGAAATAGCAACTGAGTAAGTGTGAACAACGTGAGAGAGTGTATAGAATTAATGAATAAGCGCATGAATGGCAGTGTATAGACATGTGATGAACAATGCATGAACTAGCCTTACCAATGTGTAGACTTTACAATGCTCAGCCACTATATAGACCTCACGAAGCCTAACCAGTGTACAGACTTGGAACAAGTGTGCTGTGAGCACTGTATAGACTCAAGTTATAACAACCGAATGTATAGAGTTGTGGTCGGACAACCCAATGTATAGACTTGAAGCAAGAGGCCAGTGTTCAGACTTTGAGGAAGAGATGTACTGTTCGCACTGTATAGACTTGATAGTGTAGAACTCTTAATAAGACGGTGAACAGTGTATTGACTTGATGCCCAACGGTGATGTATAGACTTCGACAAGCTTGAGCCAGTGTATGGACTTTGCGAGAGTGAGACGATGCATGAGACACTGAAGGACCGATGTACAGACTCTGAATATGAAGGCACGTTGTACAGACTTGAATCGCTTGAAGCGATGTACAGACTTGGTAAGGCTCAAGCAGTGTACAGACTTGTGAAGGCTTCAGCGTTGTACAGACATGGAAGTACCACTGTGGATGTATGGACTTGAGTGAATGAAGCCGATGTACAGACTTGCCGATTCGAAGCCACTGTACAGACTTTGAAGAACAGTTCAATGTATAGACTTGAAGCCCCTGAGCTAATGTTTAGACTTCACGCTGTACAGACTTTGAGGCTTTGAACGTGTAAGCTGAATGCAATGTAGAGACTTAGCGCTGTATAGACTTGACCAAGAAAGCGTAGGGAAAGGTATGAGTGTATAGACTTGGCCAAGCATAGGAAAAGATGTGGAGTGTGCACACTGGGTAAAACAAAGTCCAGTGTATAGACTTGGAGAAGCGAAATCGGTGTACAGACTTAGAAGGTTTTGAACGGGAGAGTATATGGACTTGGTTCCTGTAGCAGTGTATAGAGTTGAAGGTCTGACAATCGAGTGTAATGACTTAGGCCTAACACTTGAATGTATAGGGTTGAAGACCTAACAGTCGAGTGTATAGACTTAGGCCTAACAATTGAATGTATAGGGTTGAAGACCTAACCAACGAGTGTGTAGACTTGAAGCGGTCGGGCAGTGTACAGACTTAGAATATTAAGACCAGTGTATAGACTTCAGTTAGAAGGTGCCCGATGTACAAACTTGAAGATGATATGCCAATGTACAGACTTAATCGATCAAGCTGGTGTATAGACTTTGGTACCCAGATAATGAATGTTCTGATGGGTCGACGCATCAGCAAGGGTGGGTCGACCCACAACTGTCCATACTAACCAAACAGTGTAGATAGATGGAATAATGAAACAGCATATGAACTGTACTCACTTACATGATGAACCAGCATAAATCTAGAGATAGAAGATTGATTTATAGTGTGAGACATCATCAAAATCATAGAGATGCAACAGTCTTCATCCACCGCGCTTCCACGTCGTCCCTACGCTGCCGAAGCTCCGCCGGATCTCGCCATCGGCACATCCAATAAGCCAATCCTCTCCCCCTTCTTCTCCGTAGTTCCTTGCATTCATCATTTCGCATCCTCTATCTCCCTTCATAAGGGTGCCTTCTCTTATATAATTCTTGCATTAATCAACGCACTTTCCTCCGACTCGAGTCCGAGAGGGGTTTAAAACCACACCAACCATGTGTGTGTTCTGTCACGATTTCGTTATTTTCTTCGCAAGGGATTGATACTACACCGCCATTTTTTAATTCTGTTTACCTACTGTCTGTTATTTTGTAACGGTAACTAAGGAAAGTCCTCTCTGTCAGTCGGCCGAAGGGGGAGGAAGAAGCAACCCGCCACTTCCTGCTAGTGAGGTAGGCATGATCATTTCCTTATTTTGGGGTCTTTGGCCCCTAGCGATCACATCATATTCTCGAGGCCGCGGCGAGTCACTTCCCCAATGGCCGTTTAAATTTCCATTCTTATATTCTCTTTATATTCTGTTATATTATTATCTGCTCATATTCTCGAGGCCGCGGCGAGTCACTTCCCCAATGGCCGTTTAAATTCCCGTTTTTATATTCTCTTTATATTTTGTTATATTCTTATCTGCTCATATCCTCGAGGCCGCGGCGAGTCACTTCCCGCAATGGCCGTTTATATTCTATCCTTTCTCTTGTATATATTGAATTGCTGCTATATCTGCCATACTCTCGAGGCCGCGGCGAGTCACTTCCCGCAATGGCCGTTTCAATTCTTGCTATTTGATTTCTGCACCATTCCTGTCCCCCCGAGGCCGCGGTGAGTCACTTCCCGCTATGGCCGTTTAATCCCCATATCTTGCTATATTGCATTTGTCCCGCTCGCCCCACCGGAGCAATCTCCCGTGGTGGCCCCTTCTCTTTTCTCTTATTTCTGTGTTGCAGCAAACAAAACGAACCCGCGCGCTCCGCGTTTTCGTTTCTCAAATCGCGTGACGTGGCTCACAGATTGGCGATCACGGTGGGACTTCTATTGCTTTCTTTCAGTTACCCTTGCAATTTCTTGTGATTTGCTTTACTATCTCGTGTGTGTTGTTATATCTTGATTATTTCATTGTTCTGTTGTGCTCCATATATCTGTCAAGCATTTTATTGCATACATCCATCCCTCTTTTCTATTCTTTTTCATTTTTTCTAAGGATCACCCTCTCTCGGTGAAGGAAGGACTCTCCGTTCGGGAATTCCTCTCGACGGAGTAGAATCTCCTCCACTGGGACCTCCGTAAGTCCCCGACATCGAAGAATCTCCTCTTCGTTCACTGGGTCGGTTGTACCATTGAAGTTCCCCGGAGTTAGTCGACCCATCCGTGGTGAGACGAGAGCCCCTAGCTGACACGGTGGTGAAACAAAAATGAACTAGGGTCCCTATTTTGTGTGAACTTCAGATTTGGTTAAAAACACACAAAAAAAATCATCAAAATCAAAACACAAAAAAGGGCATAAAGGCATCCACTTGTTTGATAATCTCTGCTATTTGCTTGCTAGTGTATGTTTTTGCATTACGGAAAAGCTGTGAGCATGGCTCACGAGTCTTTTGAGGAAAACCACCCTAGTCGTGGTGAGTCAGTCGAGCCGCGAGTCCATGCTATGGACGCGGGTCCTTCTTATGAGCCCTCGCATGAGGTGCATGTTATTGCAGGGGACACGTCCCCACCACAGGACATCTCCTCTTTACTGGGCGTCCTCGCCAACATGGAGCTTACCTCTGAACAGCTCTGGGCCCTGCAGGCCATTCTGAAGGGGAAATCTGTTTCCCCTGCCCCCCAGGAATCAACTCCGGCCATCGCACCTCTCCAAGAATCGGTGCAGGCCATTCCATATCCTTCACTGGCGCAAGCCATCCAATCTCCCTCGCTTCAAGGGCAAGCGAGCCAACAACCATCGTCGTTCCAGTTCCCTTCGCAATCTGAAACCCCCGTTGTTCCCCACATACCGCTTCAGTCGGGGCCAACTGTCGGCGGCCCTGCAGCTCCCTCTCATTCAGGGTTCCCCCCTCAAGTCTCCGGGAGACATTTTCCTCCCCAGTGGCAAGTGCCACCTTCAACCCCAGAGGAGCTCGCCCAATCGCTCCTCAACCGGTTCAATAGAATGGATGAACAATTTCAAAATTTGAAGAAAATGGTGGACGTGAAATCCACCCCGGAGGTTGCTTTGCCAATCCTTCCGGTCATCCATCTTCCTCCCTCTGAAATGCCCACGTACCGCAGGTACAATGGCACTGGCAACCCCTTCATTCACCTCAAGGATTTCATGTATGAGTCCTCCTATTGGCAAAACGACCAGAGATCCCTGGCATACCTCTTTCGGAGGTCATTGGACGGTCCTGCGCTAGAGTGGTTCTATTCTTTGGAGCCCCGCGAGGTCGAGAATTTTGAAACAGTCCAGAGAAGGTTCTTGCAAAAGTATCGGGATAGGGTCGGTCCCTCTCTTTCCATCACTGACCTAGTGGCCGAAAAGATGAAGTCCGACGAGGATTTTATCCGCTATGCTGATCGATGGAGGTCTCTGGCAGAAAGGATAAGAGATACCCTCTCGGAACCTGAACAAGTGAAGATGATTGTGTCCAATGCCACCCCACAGTTCAGGCATGTCTTGGCCATGAACAAGCTCACCACCATGGAAGAGCTCTATGAGAGAGCCCGGTACATCCAGACCCAGTTAAAAGACTCCCCTATTATGAACATGTTTGAGCCGTCGAAGCCCAAGGTGGTCAGAAAGACAGGCACTGGTGTCCCAGGCGGAGCAACAGAAGGGGTTGTAACAAATGAGCAAGTGAGTGCGGTCAACAACGCCAACTATGCAGCCAACCCAAGGTTCCCGCGAATGCCTCGACTTCCCCTCCAACCAGGTCCTTTCCCCTCTCGTCCTACACCCCAAAATAATCCACCCTAGAACAACATGCCTCCACCATTTCACCCCCAGCAACAACCCCAACCTCAGCAACAACAATCACCACCTCTATACCACTCCACCCCCAGGGAATTATGGACGCCCACAGCAACAAAGGAGACCAATCGGCCCCAAGAGAGCCCATTACCCACCGTTGCCAGAAACCTTAGCAGATATTTTCAATGCCCTCATGGCCTCAAATACACTTGTCTTACCTAGGGAGAGGCTCGCATGGCCCCCGAATGTCGACACTTCCAGATACTGTGTCTACCACAGGCAGCCAGGACACACAATAGAGAATTGTTTTCACTTTAAGGACTACATCTATGATATGAATGATGAGGGTGGGATTGACTGGGATGAAATGAGGCGATACGTCACCGCTCTTAAAACCAGGAGACCCCCTCCTAGACCACAGTTCCAACAACAGCAGCAGTTACAACAGCAGTAGTAACAACAGCATCAGCAACCATAGCAACAGCAACAGCCTCAGCAGGCACCACAATAACAACAGCCCAACATGGGCATAATCTAGAATCCATTACCGGAGCACCAACAGCCCAATCACCAGGTCAACCCCATCTCCTCCTTCCCGGATGTCGGGAGAGAGCAGGTGTGGCACCCAGAAAGTACCTATATTCTTTCTACCGCTAACCCTATCATCATGCAACCCCCTCGCCTTGCCCGGGTAGCACCTCTCTCTCATCAACCCGCATCAGTACCGCCTTCACCATTTCCACTGCCATCACACCCTCTCATTCGCACCCCAATGACCTATCAGCCAACACCCTTCATCACGCCCTCACACCCTCTCATCTTCTCTCACTACCCCGCTTTACCATCCACCTCTACCGCATTGGCCCCTATGCCTTCTAAGCCCCTTATCATCCGTCAACCGTACGTAACCCCGCCTGTCTCCACCATACCACCGCCAATACCTTTAAAACCACTCATCACCCACCATCCATCTCAAAACCATTATCCGCTTCAAACCCTACCCACTTCCACTTTGCCTCCACCTCCACCTTCCAGACCCCTTATCCTTCATAACCCGTGCGATATCCCCTCTACCTCCACCATGCCTCCACCTAACAAACCCCTCATCAGAATCCCTGCTCCCATCATCACTCTAGCTTCACCAACCATTCCTCTACCACTACCCCTCAAACCTCTGTTAAAACCCACTGCTACCCCTATAGAGGTACAAAAGCCGCAGGCAATGGTGCTCCGGAGTGGAAGGATTTTTCACAGGGTTTTCCCCCATAACAGTTTGAATCCCGAGCAGTCTCAGCCAGAGAGGGACGATGGAGAACAACCGGAAAGATCTATCCCTGGTACACAATATGATCTGTTGAAACACTTGGACAAGACGCCTGCTCGGATCTCCACCCTGGAGCTACTTCAGAGATCCACATCCCATCAGGCAGCCTTAATGGAGTATCTTCAAAAGGTCATGGTGAATGAGGACCTCCCTGTAGAAAAGATCTCTACCGTCCTTACCCCAACGGACACACAACCGGCCATCATGTTCCACAACTACGAGCTCGCTCCCAAGGAAGCTCGGAAATATGCATTGTGTGTTTCAATAAAAATTAATGGGGTATCCATAAACCCATGCCTTGTAGACACGGGTGCGTCCATAAATGTGATCTCCATGAGCACCCTTCAGTTGTGTGGGGTCGAATAGGAACAGATAAGACCTTCTTCAATCACAGTCATGGCTTATGACAATAGCAAAAGGCCGCCGCAAGGGATGATTATTCTGAGGGCAGAGCTAGGTCCTATGTCATTCCCCGCGGAATTCCATGTCCTCGACATGGACCCCACATTCAAGGCCATACTGGGTCGCCCCTACATTGAAGCCATGGATGCTGTGCCTTCCACCAACCATCAGTGCTTGAAGTTTCCTTACAATGGAAGAATTATTAAAGTAGTTAGCACACCTGTCCTTCACACAGTCGATGCTATCAACACCTCTCTACCCTCTGTTTGGCCGTCACATCGGCCCATATTGTCATTGCTGGACGTGTGTGATTCATCTGACATTCCGCTAGCATCAAAGAAGCCGATCAAGGCAACAACGCCATATCTCCCTTTTCACTCCAAAGGTGGGAGATTATGAGGAACATCGGCTATCAACAGGGTAAAGGTCTGGGCGCACAGCTACAAGGTAGGCTGAAACCACCAAAGGAGATTAGGCCGAACCGCAGGTTTGGCCTAGGCTTCGAAGGACCATTCAAGGCGGATCGGAAGCCCCTCACATGGACCCTATCAAACCACTTCAACAAAGGGCCCGTTGTTCAGATGGGCTATTACCCGCAAGAAGCACATGGGGGACCACATGCTGTATATTCGGTTGAAAAATATCTGAGGGTCACCAAAAGAGGTAAGATCAAAGATCCAGAATGCGAATGGGACAAGTGGTTTGATATACGGGATATTTCCGTTGCGCTGGAAAGGATGTTCTCGCCTCCACGGCTTGAAGGACCTCTATTGATCTCCGGAATGCCAGAGAATATCATTACTGTTGCCAAGGTTCCAAACTATCCTCGTCCTAGTCAGAAGGACCCTTTCACCAGTGGATCTTCATCCACCATCACCATCACCACCGACGACTCATTAGCCGTCATCTTCTCCATTCACTCGTCACAGCCTTTGTTGCTATCATTTTCCTCGGCCAGACGGTTGTCTGATGATCTTCCCAGACCCCCTCTCTACTTACATACCTACGTGGGTTTCTCAACCCGCGCTAGGTCTTCAATCATGATCTACTCTACGAGCCTCCCAATCCTCTAGCCATAACCACTTTTCTCTCTCCTCCGATCTCTTTTCACTGTTTTGTCATCAAAAATGAAAATGAAAAAAAAAACGTCAATTTCCAAACTCCTCAACAACACATGTTCGTTGAGGAAACCTCCTACATCTCCCACGGGTGCGTCCCGCCCTGCGGACCACCCGTCCAAGGTCCGATGAGCGACCTTTTCTACCCCTCCTCTGAAGGGTCTTTCCTGTACATTCTTCACCATCCTCTTCATCTTTTTCTTCTTCTGTAAATAATGACAGTCAATCTAGGAATAATAAGTCAAAGGTAGTACCTAGGAAGAAATCCAAGGGTAGGCAGATCCCTCGTCGATTCCTTCTGGACTTAGCCGCCAAGTGTCAGGCCCTTCTTGCCATCCCTCAGTTGCTAGAAAATAGAATGTGAGGGCAACTGTACAATTGATGAGGGGTATGGAGTCTACGAGATCACGAGTGAAGAATACCCTACTAAAGATGAGGGTGAGGAATATGAGGATGCGGCTGGCGCATATGCTAGTGGAATAAGGAGATTCGACGAGCCGTCAACCGCCGTAGAAGAGTCCACCAAAGAAGTCAACTTGGGAATTGAGGAAGACTCTAGGATCATCCTCATAAGTGATAATCTACCACCCTCTGAAGAAGAGGCATTAATTGAAGTTCTTAAGGAATATAAGGACACGTTTGCATGGAGCTACGAGGATATGCCGGGTCTGGATTTAACCTTGGTCGAACACCATTTAACCCTAAAACCAGGGTCCGTCTCGATAAAACAAAGGTTAAGGTGTTTCCACCCTCAGATGGCTTTGAAAATGAAAGAAGATGTCAATAAGGTCCACAAAGCCAGGTTCATTAGAGTCGTCCTTTATCCTCAATGGGTGACAAATATTGTCCCAGTCATGAAGAAAGATGGGAAAGTCAGGATTTGCATCAACTTTCGGGACCTTAACCGCGCGTGTCCAAATGATGATTTTCCCTTGCCTCACATTGATGTGTTAATCGACAATACAGCAGAATATGAGACCCTCTCATTCATGGATGGATTTTCAGGATATAATCAAATTCGTTTGACAGAAGAGGATCAAGAGAAGACATCATTCACTACACCTTGGGGAACATATTGTTACGTGGTCATGCCATTTGGGTTAAAGAATGCTGGAGCTACTTACCAAAGAGCTTTGATGGCCATATTTCACGACATGATGCATATATATCTGGAGGTGTATGTGGATGATCTATTGGTGAAATCAAGGACCAGGATGGAACATCTAAGGGTTTTGGCTAAGGTCTTGCAGAGATCAAGGGAGTTCCAATTGAAAATGAACCCGAAGAAGTGTGTGTTTGGTGTATCATCGGGCAAATTACTGAGCTTCATTGTGAGTAAAAGGGGGATCGTGATAGATCCCGACAAAGCTAAGGCCATCAGGGATATGCCGCCTCCCAAGAATTTAAGGGAAGTCCGAGGTTTAATCGGGAGGTTGCAGTTTATTCGTCGGTTTGTGTCTCAGCACTCACAAAGGTGTAGACCTTTCTATGAGTTGACCAAGCCAGGAGTAGAGTTCCACTGGGATTCTAAATGCCAAAAAGCTTTTGAAGGGTTAAAGGAATATCTGGCTAGTCCACCCGTTCTCATTCCACCCAAACCAGAAAAACCTCTGATCCTCCACATCTCAGTCTTGGATGACTCCGTGGGAGCTGTCCTCGCACAAGCTGATGAAGAAGGCAAGGAACGGGCAACCTATTACTTGTCTAAACTTCTCAATCCCTGTGAGCAGAAGTACATAGTCATGGAGAAAACCTGTGCTACCCTCGTTTGGGTAGTGCAGAATATGAAACACTACTTCTTGGCTCATGAGGTCCACTTGATTGCTCGCATGAACCCTATCAAGTTCCTTCTGGAGAAATCCGTCCTTACGGATAGGCTAGCACGCTGGCAAAGTTTTCTTTCCCAGTTCGACATCACCTACATCCAGCAAAAGGTAATTAAAGGCTATGCCATAGCCGAGCATCTCGCCCACCATCCTCTCCCCAAGTTTGACCCTGTCCAATCAGAGTTTCCAGATGAGGAACTAATGTCCGTCACTCAGTCTGACAAGCCAATGTAGACATTATATTTTGATGGAGCTCTGAATTCTCAAGGGAAGGGTATTGGCATTGTCCTTCTAACGCCTGAAGGTGTTACCATCCCAGAGGCATTTCAGCTCGCGTTCCCAGTCACCAACAACATCACTGAATACGAGGCTCTTCTAGCTCGCGTTCCTCGTCAGCCCGTTCTTTCTATATCAGTGAGTTGCGAGTCGTGGGTGACAGTCAACTTGTTCTCCGCTAGGTGTTTACCAAATATCGTACCCTCGATCCCAAGCTCAAACCCTATCAGGAGCTGGTCTCCGCCTATGCCAAATTATTCACCAAGCTGATCTTTGTCCATGTTCCTCGCGAACAGAACATTCTGGCCGATGCCCTCGCCTCCTTGGCGTCATCCTTCAAATTCCCTTTAGGTGCATGGTTTAGATCCATCATTCTCTACAAGCGTCTTGTCCCTACCATTCAGGACCCTTACCTCTTAAAGATCAAGGAACGAGTCCTACAGAAGATCCAGAAGGGAGAAATTCTTGAGAAGGGGGAGATCATGCTGGCAGAAGTCGAAGAAGAGCTGGCTGACGAGGAGAAACCATGGTTCTATGAAATTGTCAAATACTGTAAAGATCAGTCTTATCCTGAAGGAGTCACCACATAAGATAAGAAAGCCATAAGAAGGGTGGCTCAGAAATACACATTGGTTGGAGGTCTACTCTATAGGAGGAGCCTTACCGGCATTCTGTTAAGGTGTCTTGACGACAATGAGGTTTGAAAATGCGTAGAAGAAGCACACTCGGGTGTGTGCGGTGGCCACGTGAATAGCCAGATGCTCGCCAAGAAGATCATTAGGCAAGGCTTTTACTGGCCCACTATGGAAGAGGATTGTGACATCTATGTCCGTAGGTGTGTCAAGTGTCAACTTCACGCTGATAAAAAACATTCACCCCTCTTCCTCACTTCACCCAATATCCTTCCCATGGCCTTTCTCCATGTGGGCATTCGACATCATCGGTCCCCTAGGTGATCCCAATTCCCTCACCAAGCAGAAATCTTTCATCCTTACTGCGACAGAATACTTCACCAAATGGGCCGAAGTCGAAGCTTACGCAGAAATCAAGGCGTCAACAGTCTGCAAATTCATCATGAAGAACATCCTCGTCAGGTTCGGCGTCCCAAGCACAATCGTCACCTACAATGGGCCACAATTCATTTCTCAGGACCTTCAAGACCTCTGCAAAAGATATGCAATTGCATTGCATCATTCATCACCTTATTACCCACAAGGTAATGGCCAAGCGGAGGCCACCAATAAAACATTAATCAAAATCATCAAGAAAACCTGCGAGTCCAGTAAGTTTTCAGACTGGCCAGAAAAGCTTATCGAAGCTCTATGGGCCTATCGCACTTCAATCCGTACCCCCACCAGGCAGACTCTGTTTGCCCTTACTTATGGTATGGAAGCGGTAGTCCCGTACGAGACTCTGATCCCTTCTCTTAGAGTACAATTGGATGAGGAATTTCCCTCGACGAACGTCGTAATTCACTCCTTGCCCAGTTGGAACTCTTAGATGAGAAGCGGCTAGCCGCTGCCGAGCATGCGCGTGTGTATCAAAATAGACTCGCTCGCTTTTACCAAAAGAAAGTCGTTGAGAGAAAATTTAAAGTCAGTGAGATGGTCGTGAAAAGAATTTTTTTCAAACCTGGAGGGCCGTGTTCTAAGCTCCAACCCAATTGGGAAGGACCATTTGTAATTCAAGCCGTGTACCTTGGCAACGCCTATAAGCTAGTCAACGCCGAAGGGACCGAGTTATCCCACCCTTGGAATGGGCTTTATCTTAAAAAGTACTACCCTTAGCATAATGCCAAAACGTCATAAAACAAAAAAAAATGATGAAAAGATAGAAAACATCAAAAATAACAAAAAAATATTGAAAATCGCCAAAAATATGGAAAATTCAAAATGTCGATGCCTGGTGGTCACCATGTAGTTAAGTCCCTGCATCCAACCTTCACGTTAGGATAGGACCCATTAAGGCTTGGTAGGCACTGGGTCTTGGTTTGCCAGAACCGTGGAGATCCCTGTCCGGCCACATCGGCCTATGCACGCTCAAAGGAAGCCAACAGGTACTCACTTACGTATTTTATCCAAAAAAGTTGGTAGCATCACCGACAGTGGGGTCTCACCCAGAAGATCTCCGGAAGCTGTAATCTTTATTCTTTTCTCTTCGACCAAATGAGACAGTCGGCGCCCTTAAAACGCTGAGCATGAGAAACCAAAACTCAAACCCCTTAAGGCAAGAGTAGGATCCATTTCCTCGAGCATCGATCAGAGCACGAGAAGAGGGCAGTGTCCCCGCAGGCATACAAAAGGGAGCCCACAACGTCAAACTATATCTCCCTCGCAAAAAAGAAACACAAAATCAAAATCAAGAGAAAAGCTTGGTCGTGACCGTGCCTGATGCAATAAATGAAATCCCTCAAGGCAAAAAGTCTAAATCCACAAAAGGAGTTATGGAATGTAAATGCTCGAGATTTGGTCCGAAGTTGTCTGAAAGAGGAGAGTTAATGGGCCCTTATTGGCTCGCCGGGTTAACGGTTTTGCCGGTCCTCTCAGGAGGTTTACCCCATACACTCTTCCTTCTTCCTTTGAAGATGAATGCTAGATGGAGTTTCTGAAGGGTAAAACCCGCCAAGGTCTGTGACCTTATTTTAATACACAAGTATGGTTGCCTACTTTGAAAAGCAAAAGCTATCGCTGCGAAGGAGTCTCTATGTTGCTGGCCGGTCAAGACCCATGTTTACCACCTTGATGTCTTCTTATTTAACCTTGGGCTTAGGCCAATGCAAGCGCGTCACCTATGGGTGCGACGGCGTCTGATTCCGGGTCAGCGTCGCGCGGTTGGTCATTAGGGTTCCAGGGTGTTCCATCATATACCATCTAGAGTTGTTAGGAAATAGACTCGGGTCGGGCAAATCATTTACCCCGAAAACCTTTTGGGTGAATCCCTGTAGTCGGAAGCGACTGGGAGCCTAAGCATGGCATGACGGTATTGTCATCAGGGTAAGTCTTAGCCGGCGGGATTATCATTCGAGGGGTCTAGAGGCCTAAATCAATCTAGATGTGCACTTAGGATACCTGGGAGGTTAATAAGAAACCACTGTCCTCATGTAGGTTAGGTGCCATTTGGGTGCTTGCCAGGCGTTAGCAACAAAAAATGAAATGATCAAAATAACAACAATAAAAAGAGAAAAGAGAAAATGTAAATATTTGCAAACAAAAAAAAATTGAATATAACAAAGCAACAAAAAATGCCAAATATAAAAAGAAAAACAAATCAATTTTGTATGATTACATTTGTATGCAGCATTTCACTTTTTAATCTCGCTTGCATTCGTGTGCTTGTCTGTCGCATTCATCATCACCACATCTTTCCCTTGCCTTCGTTAATAAAGGCTTGGCCCCTTGACCCGTTATCAAGGACAGTCAAAGTGACCATCTGCTTATTGAGCAAGGGGCCAAGTCAGAGCAGAAATTCTGATTTGTTTGTTTCAGTGATGTATGCAGGGACTCGAGGAAACAAGAGCCAAGGTGAAAACCAAACAAAACTGAACCTTTTATTCTATTCCAAAAATAATAATAATAATAATAAATTACACCAAGTTCCACCCTCTCTCTCCGCATTACTCGTCCCGCTACTCTCCGGGCAAAACGCTCTCAAGGGTGCTACCTAGCTACGAAAAGCGGTACTCCTACAGCTCTGTACTCCTCTTCCCATCACCACACCCCGGCGTTGATCCATGGGAGCAGCAAAGAAGCTACCAACACGAAAGCCACGCTCTCGTGCTCTTCAGTAGCGCTCCTCACCATCTCTCAGCCACTGTTCAGTAAGACCAAGGCTGATTCGGAGTTCAAACAACTGGGCCTCCATGGCTCTTCGTTCCTCCCTTTCAGCCAATCTGTCGACTCTTTCTCTCTCTCTATCTCTTTCTCTTTCTGCCCGTTCTCTCTCACGGTCTTCCCTCTCCAACTAGAGAGTGATCCTCAGCTCTCTGGCATCCCTAGAAGAGTCATCATCTGGACGACGTCGCAGTTCCTCCTCCAGCTCAACTATTCTAGCCTCCCTCTGCGTAGCTTGGGCAAGTGACTCTTGCGTCTCCTTTTCTCAGATATGCAGAAAAGCATAAACAAGGAGAACTCAACACTGAGGCTCTTACCTGTATAGAGAGCATTCCTTCTGCCTCCGCGGCACGCTGCGTGGCATGAGCAAGTTGCTCGTGAAGTAAGTCAAGTTCTGAGGTAGGGATCCATAAGATGGAAGAGACTCCACTGGCCCCCATCACCGATGAGGCCGCGTCAATCTGGGCGCGCTGTAATCATGAGATGATAGTTAGTGGCCGAACACCATGAATCTAGGGCCCTGATTCGGAGCGTGCAATGTATACACCTAGCGAGGCACTCAAGGCTTCACGTGTGTCACCCAATTGTTGCTCCGTCTCTGCCAGGCGAGATTGCAAGTTCGCTATCATGGTATCACGGACATCCTGCAGCCATGAGAGTCAGCATTTCTACAACAAAAACCAAAAGAGAGAAAGCAAGAGAAAAAGGGGACCTACCTCCACAAGTCCCCAGGCTTGGAGCTGCTCTGCGTACATTGTCCTATACAGACGCAGGTAGTCTTCACTATCCTGTGCATGTGATTCCATGATTGTGCCACCCCGTTGCCAATCTTCATACTATTCGGGGAACCGCACACGCCAATCAATGCAGGTTGTCGGTCCTCGTGTCTTTCTCCCGACGCGAGGTGGCGCAGTCGTGTCCACCCATTCCTGAGCCAGTCCTAAAGTCCTCATAACAAATCGTAGCCGAAGCGGCTCGATTTCATTCAGGCAGTGCATCCAAAGTTTCCGTCCGAACCGGGCACGACTTGTTAGAACCCATGGTTGGTCAGCATCGACCATACCTGAGTAGGGTCTCCAGTTTACCTAGGTTAGGTTGTACATACCCGTTTAGCCGGTCAAAACCAAAACCAAAAAAAACAACAAAATGAAAATAATTCCAAAAAAATCCCACCATTGCTACAGGGAACTCCTATATCTCCCGCCTTAGCACCATCAGTTGGTAGGTTAGGGGTGCCGCACTCATGATAGGTTGCCACCGCCTGGCTAGCGGCACCCACTGGTCGCCAATGTCGAGCTCTCCCCATCGGGAGGTAATAATAGCTCCACAACTGCTTTAGCACATGTCATCAGTACCTTAAGTGGGTTATCGCAAAACAAAAAAAAAATAACAAAATACAAAACAAAATCAAAAATACCTGGATAAGTGGTGTGAAACCACTCGCAGTCATCTCACGGTCTGCCTCTTGGGACAGACCTGTAAACAGATGCGCCAGCAGGGCAGCTCCCCAGGCATAGTGCCCTACTCTTTCGAGGTCTAATAGTAGCTCCAGGAAACGACAATGGATACCGTCTCCTTTCGAGCTCAGTATCAATCTTTCCAGCAAGAAGAGGAGAAATCTCCTCAAATCCATGTTGGATCTCTCCCAATTGCCAAAATCTGTGCAGTACACAGCACGACATCCTCTTTCCATCCTTCCCATGAATTCTTCGGAGGACTCATCGTCCCGTCGGTGAGTATCAGTGAGCCCTAATGCCTCCATGATAGATGTCCTAGCTATTGACCTGTTCTTTCGTCCATCTAGGTCCAAACCCAGTAGCTTCTGGGCACCTTCTCGGTAGTCCGCATAAGTGACTCCGGTCACTGCCTCGCCATCCACCTTGAGGCTCGTGATTCGGGCCACATCTTCCAGACTGGGCACCATATGCCCCCAGGGCATCAAGAATGCCCGACTCACTGGGTCCCATCTTTCACGCAAGGCTTGGATCAGGACCAGGTCGAGCTTGATCGGCTCGATTCGCAGGAAGGCACCAAATCTCATCACGTCTAGCCTGGCCTTCTGAAAATCCGGGAGACGCCTGTATGCTGCCGCTACTAACTCCCATGAAATGTGTGATTTCATCACACTCTGCGCGTGCATAAGGAATGGAGAAGGGTGTTGTCAAAAGAAAGGAAGGAAGAAAGAATGAGAAAAGGGCGGGAAAGCTCAGCTTATGAGTTGCAATTGGGTCGTTTCACTGAAGTGCCCTTCGAGGTCTGAGAGCTTCCTGGAACTACTACCGCTGGACCTGCTTCTCTTCGAGGAATGGGAAGATTCACCCTCCATCTCGATCTTAGAACTCTGAGTTCCTTATCTTCCGTGAAAATTTGTACAATTCGAGTTGGCTCTCGATGTCCCTTCTATGACAAAAGAGACAGGTATTTATAGAAATGGGAGAAGTGCGGGCCAAGATTGCCTCCATCACCTTTAACGACAGCCCTCGTTATAAGACGTCTGCCCTGCGGTCCCATGTGTCACTTCACCGCTCGCGCAGGGTGATTGATTGGACAACACCCTCCCTATACCATTAGGGATGCCCTGTTACGATGTAGAGGTCGTCTGCAAAGGTTGAAAGATCGCACGGGAAGAGGGGCTAGGGCTATCATTGTTGACTTCCGCAGCTGATTTCCGCATGGAAGACGATCAGAGCAAGATACGATTCCCCGTTTCGTATAGGGTCTCGGGAAACACATCACATGGGAACAGTGCAAAGAGGAAGAAGTGTAGGGAAGAAGGAACGCACAAGAGAACAAACAAGCAGCAGAAAATCAAATCACTCCATTCATAAGTTTACATAAGCTGTCATAAACATCACAATCATAGAGGGGAAGCGGGTCCACTGGCTCGCCAACTCTCGCCATTATCTGCATGCTCGTCCCTCTAGGTGTCCCTCTCCTCTCCCCTGAGGTGAGGGTCCCTCAGAAGCCTTCTGGATCTCTGTGCAGCAGCACCCACCTCGCCTCGTGGCGCCTGCTCCACAGTGGTGGCTCTCTGCTCCTCCCCTGGCATGGCGAAGAAGCCACCAACAGAAAAGCGGCCAGACTGGCGGAGTCGCTCCCCGAACTCTCGCGCTCTCTCGTAGTGCGTCTCCATCGCTCCTAGCCTCTGCACCACGACCTGAAGGCCTAGCTGGAGCTCCCTCACCTGGGCCTCCAAGGCCTTCCTCTCGGCCTGATCTCGCTATCGCTCGGCCCTTCTCTCCTCTCTCTCTCTCTCTGCCACTCTCCTCGTCATCTGGAGACGGACCCTTAACTCCAGGATGTCTGGAGAAGGCCTCTCCTCACCACGACGCCGCAGCTCCGCCACAGTCGCTACCCAAGCGTCACGCTTCTCTTGAGCCCGGGCCGCGCGGGCCATCGTACCAGCAAGTTGTTCTCGAAGGGAGGCAATCTCAAGAAAAGGGGCCGAGGAACTGGAAGATGCGCCGCCGGCCATTCCCACCATCGCTGTCTGCTGGACATGCTGGAACAAACAAACGACGGCCGTCATCTAAGCTCCAAATTTAAAAATAAAAAAAATGCAGCACTTAACTTACCAGGAGCGACAGTTCCTGTTGAGTGACGGCCAGCTGCCGCCTAGCCTCTGCCAGTTGGGCACGCAAGCCGTTGATGTCGCGCGTATCCCCGGCTTGGGGAAGTACCGCATAACTCTCTCTCTGCTGCCACAGGAAGTCGGCACTGTCCTGCACCAATACGCTCCCTTGCTGTCTAGGGACATGTATGCGCCAGTCCTCGAGCTTTGCCTTGCCTCGACTCTCCTTCCTGACACGGCTCGGCTCATCCATGCTCGCCCATTCATCGGCCAAACCCGGGGTCTTTGCCATGTCCTGCATCAAAAAAGGTGGGTCTTACGTCAAAACGCGAGAACGCGTCTCCTGTCAAGGACGCGTCCATCATTTGAGTGCAACACTTGCCGAACCCTTTTTCCCTCTGACATGGCTCCCTCAAAACTCAAAATAAATCAAAGAGGGGAAGATCGAAGGACATATTGGGCCGTGTTCACCTCCCTCCGCGCCATCGGGCCCCTCGGGTCCCTCAAGCACCCGAAGGGGTCCTTCCTCTTCCATGGACGCCTCGCTGTGCTCTTGCGCGTCCCTCCTCGGGCAAGGAGTCCCTCGCCCCTCTCTCCCTTCACCACGATTTGGCCCACCAAACTCCATCGATCGAGAAGTAGAAGAAGACGAAGATGGGCGAGCAAATCTCGACGGAGGGGGGCTCGTTTGCAGGCAAGGCACGGGAGAAGAAGTACCGCCTGGTGCTTTAAATTTGAATTTGAAAGTTAAGATGCGTCCCCATGCCTGGACGCGCCCGAAAGGAGAAAAGAAGAAAAAAGAAAAAAAGAGAGGACCCCTCCGTGCAAGGCGTAGTTCCCTACTTTTCAGGGCAAGGTCTCGTGAAGCGTGCCTCGAAACAACTCGGTGCAAGAGAAGAAGCATGGAAAAGGGAAAGTGCATACGACAAAAGGAACCATTTCATTGTACATAAGCAAATAGTCAGTTATACATCATAAAGTGAGGAAGGTGGGGTGTACAAGAAACTCTCTAACTCTCGCTATCACCCTCCTGATCATCTCTCTCCTCCCTCCTCTGACGGGGATCCCTAGGGGGCCTCCGCGAACTCTGAGAGGCAGTGCTCGCTGTAGATTATGAAAAATCCACTTTTAAGACAAAAAATAATAATAAGAAGAAGAATGGAGAGAATGATAAAAGGGAGTGTGAGGGAGCACGTGGTGCTAATAAGGAGTGTGATCGCCAGAGGGGTTACCTCAAGAAGAAAGAAGATGATCGCGAATACCTGGTGAAGATGAAGATGCGGGATGGATGTAGATTCCTTCCTCCTCCTTCTACCGGCCGGCCGATGAAGGGGGTTTTCCTCTTAATTACCCTTAAACAAAGAACAAACAAAAAGAAGAGGTGATTAGCCAAACGTGAGTGTAGTATCAATCCAAAAGAACAATAGGATGATGAAAGTGAAGCATAAAGTGTGCACATTTTAGTTATTTTAAAACCCCTAATAGAATTAGGGATGGGAGAAGATGCAAAGCTAATGCAAGTAAAAATATGTGATGAGATGACAAGAAGATGAACTCCCTGCTGTTCCTGACAACAGTAAAGGGAACCACAAGGATGTTGGCAACAGGAGGAAGAGGATGACCGCTGGAAGAGCAGAAGACCTCACAAGGAAGGAGAGAAACTATGGTTTTCTCCTCTCTACACAAGTAACGCTAACGAACCAATAGTTTCTGCTAATTCTAACTCTCTGCTCTGCTTGCTCTGCTTCTCTTTTCTTTTCTCTCTAACTCCTCCTTCCTGCCTCCAACCTTTTGCGAGCTCAACCCAGAGGGCTAATTATAGGGTGCAAAACCGTATTCTAATGGGATAAGAACAGGCAATGATCATTAATGGCAAGGATTCTAGTTCCCCAATCGAGCAAGGTGATTAATCAAGGCAGGGAACTCTCCAGGAAAGCTGTGTTCAAACCGGATACGGAAGGGTGAGAGACAACCCCCAGAAGGGCGTTAATTAAAATTGACGACCCGATTCAAGGCGTTAATTCAAAACACGACTGGGACAAAGGCGTCAATTCCTGGATTCAATTTTAGTAATAAAAACCTTCCTCATTTGAAAATTGTAAACTAACGCCTGAGAGAAAGGAGTTAATCAAAAACACGCCCTAAGGAAGGACATTAATTCTTTTGATTTCAATTTGGGTGGGACTCGTAAAATACCAGAAATTGACGCCCTTAACAACAGTCGTCCTTTCTTTAAAACGCGCCTAAGGCTAGGTCGTTAATTAAAACACGCCTTAGATAACGTCGTTACTTACAAAAATGCAAAGAAAACCGTAAAAACACACAAAAATAGAAAAAGCTTCATATTATGAAAATATTGAAGTTCACTTTGGGGCGTTAATATGGTGACATGAAATTTAGTCAATACCGTATCAATTTTGGCGTGTCTACACTCGCCTCGCCCTATGGTGGCACGCCAGCCTCGAAAGCACGGCGACGCTCCTCGGCCGAAGAAACCAGAAAGCTGCCCATGGAGAAAGAACCAGACTGACGAAGTCGCGCCCCGTGCTCCTTCGCCCTCTAATACCGCTCCTCGCTCTCCCGAAGCCTCCCCTCCGCCATGCCGAGACTCAATCGGAGCTGCATCAGTTGGGCCTCCAGAGCCCTCCTCTCGTCCCAGTCTCGCAGTCGCTCCGCCCTCCTGTCCTCCCTCTCTCTCTCTCTCCCTCTCCCTGTCCTCTCTCTCTCTCCCCCTGTTCTCCCTCTCCCTCTCCTCTCTCTCTCTCTCATCACCTCTCTCCTCGATAGCTCGAGGGTGATCCGCAGATCCAGCACGTCGCGAGGGAGCTCCTCAGCCTCCCGTCGCCGCTCCTCCTCCAGCTCCGCAATCCGGGCGTCACGCACTACCGCCCAGGCGTCGCGCTCCTGCTCAGCACGAACAGCAAAGGGCCAGGGCCTCCCGAATCTCGGGCACCTGTCAAAGCACTCATGACCCATAAGAGAACAGTGAAGGAAGAAGAGCAACTGGAAAGAGAGTCGGGGTCAGGCAGACACCCACTCGAGCCTCGCGGTCACGCTCGGCCTCCTCAGCCCGGGCCACCGCGTACGCCAGCTGCTCCTGAAGGGCAAAAACCTTCGGAGGAGGGCCCCACGAACTAGAACCCGCTCCACTAGCCATCCCGACTGTCGCTGCCTGATGGGCCCGCTGAAACACGGAACAAACGACAGTCAGAGGCTAAGCATCGAAATCCATGTCACAAAACAAAAAAAAATGCATTGCATAGACTCACCAGGGTCTCCAACTCCTGTCAAATGGCCACCAACTGCCGCCTGGCGTCTGCCAGCTGGGCCCGCAGGTCAGCAATCATGTTGTCACGAGCATCCTGCATTGCACATAAGTTAGTGTCACATATGTATACACATAGAAAAGGAAAACATTTTTCGCTTACCCCTGCCGCACCACCAAGGAAGAGATGCTCCCCGTACGTGGCTCGATACCGTCTCAGGTAGTCAGTGCTGTCCGGTACATGAGACACCACTGGGACCCCGCCCTGCTGCCAGTCCTGGTACTGTGCGGGAAAGCGCGTACGCCAGTCCACGATCATTCCCTTCCCCTTGGTCTTTCGCCCGACGCGGGCCGGCTCGTCTACATCGACCCACTCCTGGGCTAACCCCAACGTCCTCATAACCAGCCTGAGCTGAAGCGGCTCGATCTCGTTCAGGCAATGGACCCACACGTCCCGCCCGAAACGAGGATGACCCACTACGACCCAAGGCTGGCCGGCATCAGCCATGCCCAGGTAGGGCCTCCACACCACCGGCATCATCATACGTCATGTTAGTTGCCATTAAATCACATGCATAAAAACATCCAAAATCATACGCATCATACCATAGCCTCGGGGTACTCGCTCAGCTCCCGACGAAGCGACGCCAGTTGGTAGCCGTGGGTTGCCGCGACCATGACCGACCTCCACTGTCGCGCTAGAGGCACGACTCTCCTGTTCCCCTGTCTGGCTCTTCCCATCGGGAAGTAGTAGTAGCTCCACACCTGCATCCATCATACATCATTAGCACGAATAATTGCATATTTAACTACAGTAAAATGCATAAATAAAATGTTTACCTGGAGAAAAGGTGTGAAGCCGCTGACTGTCGTCTCCCTCTCTGAAGTCTGGGAGTGATCGGTGATCAAATGGGCAAGCAGAGCCGCTCCCCATGCATAGTTCCCCACTCTGTCCAGATCCGCCAGGATCCCGAGGAAGCGGCAGTGGATGCCGTCACCCTTTGTCCCCAGCAGAAGGCGGCCCAGGAAGAAGAAGAGGAACCTCTGGAGGTCTAGATCCAGCAGCTCCCACTCGCTCGGGTCCTGGGTGAAAGCTGCACGAGTGTTTCCCTCCAATCGTGCCAGAAACTCCGCTCCAGTCTCGCTGACCCGTTGGCGCGGATCACCAAATCCGAGCGCCTCCATAATCTCCACTCGGCCGACTACCATGTTGTCTCTGTCAGTCGCGCTCGTCTCTAGCCACAGCAGGTCCAAGGCACTCTCTCGGTAATCGGGGTAAGTGACCCCGCTGACTGCCTCTCCGTCAACTCGTAGCCCGGTGATCCGAGCCACGTCCTCCAGTGTTGGCACCATGTGCCCCCAGGGCATCAGAAACGCCCAGCTCGACGCATGCCACCGCTCCCTCAACGCCTGAATAAGAGGAAGGTCAAGCCGGAAGGGCTCGATCCTGAGAAAAGCTCCAAAACCCATGGCATCCACCCGCGCCCTCTGAAAGTCCGGCAGCCCACGGTACGCTGCCACCACGAGGGACCAACTGATCCGGCTCTTCATCACGCCCTGCACACCACAAAAACAAACAAAAAGGAACACATCAGCATCATGGATAATAATAAACAACAACACTGTACATAATATTTACTTATTTTTTCAATTTATTTTCAATATATATATATATATATTTAAAGGCGTCCACCCCCCTGGACGCCTTATTTTTATTTCCTTTATTTTATTTTAACAAAATGAAAAAAACAAATAAAAAATAATATATATTATAATGAAGGCGTCCAACTCAGTGGACGCCTCCTTAATTTTGATTTTATTTTATTTACGAATAACCCAAAAAAATAATAAAAAAAAAACAAAATAAAAAAAAGAAAGGATGGAGGCGTCCAGGTCCCTGGACGCCTCCTTCCCTCACTCCCCGGCCTTCTCCACACCATCACTCGCCCGCCTGTTTAGCCTAATAAACCAACAAATTGGAGTTCTGAGGGGCTTACCGGGTCGTGCTCATCCTCTCCCGCGTCACCAGCACCCGCAGGACCCTTCACGGCCAAATGAGGCTCCTCCTCTTCCACGGCAATCTCCTCTCCCACGGCAGCCACCTCGGCATGATCCCTCGACCTCCTCGGACGACGAGCCCATTATTTCCCCCTCTCTCCACCCTAGCTCGGGCCTCCTTGCTCCATTGGGAACTGAGAATGGGTCGTTACAATGAACAGTAGAAGAGAGCATGGGTGAGGCCCTGGACGCCCCCACCTTTTTATTATTTTTCAAAAATTCAAAAAATATAGGGGAAAATAAAAAATTTTGAAAAAGAAAATATAGGGGCATCCAGGCCCCTGGACGCCCCCACATAAAAAAATAAACAAAAAGAAAAAAGAAAATATAGGGGCGTCCAGGCCCCTGGACGCCCCCACATCAAAAACTAAACAAAAATAAAAAAGAAAACATAGGGGCGTCCTTGGCCCTGGACGCCCCCATTAAAAAAATGTATATATATATATATGATCATATTGTAAACAAACAAGAACACAAAAGAGAGAAAACACAAAAAGAAAAAAGAAAATAAAAATCATAAAAAAAATAATCAGGGGAACAGTGGTCCAAAATGTCAAATTCCAGATTTTATTCCATCAGAAAGCAGAGCGAGTTACATCAGGGGCTTAGGCACTCTAGGCCTTAACTTCCCCAGTTCGGTTACATAAGCTCTCCACAGCTCACATTCTTCCCCCACATGCGCTAGGGCCTTTCCCGCAACACTTGTCTTCCAGGGTGCTTTAATGGCCTTCGCTTCCTTCGCATCCACCTCCATGCACAACTCCCTCTTCTTCATAGGAACGATGCTAGTCAATAGTGGGAACGAATGGCGTGGAATGCCGATCTGGAGGCAGCACCGATGCGCGTTGTAAAGGACAAACTTGGTCATGCCGATCAGATGGAGTTCAACTTCGGGAGAAGACCTCGTGAGGAGTTCAAGTGAGAGTAGACATGCCGGTGCGCAAGTGAAGAAGTTTTGTGTCATGGTTCGAAAGTGAGACCGCCAGTCTTCCCGTTTCTTCCGCCACGGAACACGGATCGCCACGGTGCCACCGAAGCCTAACACATCGGCTATGTGATAAAGGGGGCTTTGTTGAAAGAGCTTCGAAACAGTCGACATCCCCTCACGGTGGTCAAATTTGAAGTGCAAATCAATCCAGCAATTCAGAACAAGTGCGCAACCGAAAGGAGACTTACCCATGCTTGAGGCAGTAAGGCCACTGTAAAGGTAGGCAAGGACGGTGGGTCCCACCCTCTTTCCACTCCAAATCCCGCGGATAGCACTTAGTTGGTCCTCCTCCATTATGTCGTCGATATAAGGAAACAAGAGAGCACCGGCCAGACAAATAGTGAACCCTTTCATGATTCCTTCCAAATGGTCATCGTCTGGTGACCCTCTCAGGGCGTCCATGACCCATTCCGCGAGCCTTTGCAAATCAATTCCCTGTTGAGTACGGACCTTTCTGGCTGCGTCAGGCGGGATGAAGCTTCCAAGGACGCTCTCGGAAGTTCCCCTTGTCAGCATCCGCATATCCTTCACCTTCCCGTCACTCTTGAATTTCTTCAATCCGAGCAGAAGTTTCACCTCCTCGAGGAGGATGGTCGCCTCGAAGGTCGGGAAGATGAAAGTGTGGGTCTGGGGATGCCAGATCTCCACTAGTGCGCCCATAGCCGCCCAATCCATGCGAATCCTCTCATAGTGCTTGGCATGAATAAGGAGCCCCTGAAGATGCCACCTCGAGAGTATGGCCCTCATGCCGATGGAGATGTTGGAAGTTAACTTTGAAAGCCATGGTAGTTTGGAAAACTTCCTCGGGCCTGGGAAGAGTGGATATGGCTGGAGGAGAAAAAGAAAGAAGACGAAAGAAAGGAAGTGAGAAGAAGGTTTACGTGGAGAAATTTGAAATGAATCAACTTACCATATGCGACTGGATCATCCCACTCAGATGACCCTCGAGGTCGGAGAGTCGCCTGATCTCGCTGCTAGGCCTGCTCCTCTTCATAACACGGGAAGACTCTCTTTCCATCCTGAAATCTCTAGATTCTCCTCTCCTTCTCCTCCTGAGCTTTCAAAACTCTTCTTGGTGCATTTGGGTGAACTAGCCTAAGGGAGGTACTTATAGGAAAGGAGAGGCGCTACAGGATGAAACACGTCACATCAGTGGTCAATCGTCATTGCTTTGTCTGGATCCCCTTGTACTGTGGTGCGATCTTGTTATAATTCTGCTACTTTCTGATGTTACTAACATATGCTGGTCTGTGCAGGTTTTACTAACGGACGTCTTTATCCTACCTCCTGTCCCACCTTTCAATGGTTGGTCCCACCATGTCATGCATCATAGTACATGATACCTACGCTACTAGAACATGTCAAGGACCTTGCGGCCCGAACGAATCTGGGATTTGAGTTTCCCTTCAACAAAAACGGTGATGATTCTAGAAGAATTTGGGTTGTACGGATAGGCCGTTGATTTGTGGTAGCATGGGGACGACGGTTCTATTCAGTGAGTTGGTGCGTGGATAAACGGGCCCCATCCCAGTATCAGCTCACCGAATCGGTATCTTGACCCATTCTTAATGAGTTGACAATATTATCCTTGGCTATTTTCTATTTTAGTTTGTTTTAAATTTTTATTTTAAACCCAGCATGCATTCACATAGGACTTTGATTTATTGCGGAAGATCATTCAAGTGATTCGATTATGAAAGCCGTTGTGCTTCAATTCTTACAAATATGAGATATTCCACTCCGAATGAAATACTGAGTTACCTTAAAACGGCCCTACGCTGCTCTTCCAAAGGAGACCCTTGTTTGGACAGACCTTCAGATATTCCTTTGCTTTTTACCTTGTTTGACCCACCTTGGCCGCAGCACTTCCACACTAGCTGGTAACTGCTCCCCAAAGGTGAAACCTGCCGGTTTATGACCCAGGTACTTCCACACCGAGAAGTTGGTCTCTTTTATTTTCGTGCCTAAGCGCACATCTCACCCTCCCTTATTTGATCTCCGTCCAAGCAATCGTCAAAATTTGAAAGACCTTCTTCAAGGTCGCCTCATTGAAACTACAAGAAATATTCCAAATAGTAATGTCAAAAGCGTGCCTCATCACACCTTGGCATCAACTTATCAGTCCATTCCCACTCTATTTCACTCCACTTCGATACCATTCCATTACGTGTCACTCCCTTGCAAAGCAGACGCCAAGGCGGGGCAGCTGTAGACACGCTATTCCTGACGTCTCCTGAGAAAATCTCATATTACTATATGACGCCCCACAGCGGCTTTCGCATTTTGAATCGCTTGAGTGCTTCCTATTCTTGAGTCTTCTTCCGCCTTTTGGCATCCGGAAATCGTCTCGTTGCGGCATTCGGACGGCATCAACACCAATCGGACGCACCGGAAGGTTCCAGAACCAAGAAGAATGTCTGGCAGGCGGCTGCCGACACCTTTTCAGGGGACCCGGGGGGGTCTTCATGGAGGCATCCAGGCCCCTGGACGCCTCCATGATATTTAAAGCCAAAAAACACATAAAAATAATAAATTAATGAAGGCGTCCAGGCCCCTGGACGCCTCCATGAAAATAAAATATAAAATATAAAAAATATTAATAATGATAAAAGATAAAATAAAACATATATAATATATTTATGGAGGCGTCCAGGCCCCTGAACGCCTCCATCAACTTGCCCACGGGCGCCCCCCGCCCACCGGTTGATTTGTCGTTTGGAAAAAAATCTAAATTGTGAAGACGTCCTGCTAACTAGACGCGCCCATTCATGAATCACGGGCGCCGATCAAAACCACGTGTTGTGCCAAATCGCGTACGGCTTTCGGCGGGGGTTCGGTGGGCTTTTATGGAGGCGTCCAGTTGCCTGGACGCCTCCATGAAAATATTTGAAATAAATAAAGAAAAATAGAATAAAATACTATTTTTGCCTTGATGGAGGTGTCCAGGGTCCTGGACGCCTCCATCCTCCGGAGCTCTATAAATAGAGACCCCCCCTCAGTCCGATAGGGGCAGAAAAGAGATCCGATAGGCTGCCGGAGCCCAGAGGCTACCGGAGTCATTTCTAACCCGTGGGGTCTTTTGTAGGTGGAGGTTCTGCCGACTTCTCGGGTGCCCGCGCTCGCGAGAGGAAGGTCATCTTCATCCACCGCGCTTCCATGTCGTACCTACACTGCCGAAGCTCCGCCGGATCTCGCCATCGGCATATCCAATAAGCCAATCCTCTCCCCCTTCTTCTCCGTAGTTCTTTGCATTCATCATTTCGCATCCTCTATCTCCCTTCATAAGGGCGCCTTCTCTTATATACTTCTTGCATTCATCATCGCACTTTCCTCCTACTCGAGTCCGAGAGGGGTTTAAAACCACACCAACAAGGTGTGTGTTCTGTCACGATTTCGTTATTTTCTTCGCAAGGGATTGATACTACACCGCCATTTTCTAATTCTGTTTACCTACTGTCTATTATTTTGTAAGGGTAACTAAGGAAAGCCCTCTCCGTCGACCGGTCGAAGGGGGAGGAAGAAGCAACCCGCCACTTCCTGCTAGTGAGGTAGGCGCGATCATTTCCTTATTTGGGGGTCTTTGGCCCCTGGCGATCACATCATATTCTCGACGCCGCGGCGAGTCACTTCCCCAATGGCCGTTTAAATTCCCATTGTTATATTCTCTTTATATTATGTTATATTCTTATTTGTTCATATTCTCGAGACCGCGGCGAGTCACTTCCCCAATGGCCGTCTAAATTCCCGTTCTTATATTCTCTTTATATTCTGTTATATTCTTATCTGCTCATATTCTCGAGGCCGCGGCGAGTCACTTCCCCAATGGCCGTTTAAATTCCCATTCTTATATTCTCTTTATATTTTTTTATATTCTTATCTGCTCATATCCTCGAGGCCGCGGCGAGTCACTTCCCGCAATGGCCGTTTGAATTCTGTCCTTTCTCTTGTATATATCTTGAATTGCTGTTATATCTGCTATACTCTCGAGGCCGCGGCGAGTCACTTCCCGCAATGACCGTTTCAATTCTTGCTATTTGATTTCTGCACCATTCCCGTCCCCCCGAGGCCGCGGCGAGTCACTTTCCGCTATGGCCGTTTAACCCCCATATCTTGCTATATTGCATTTGTCCCGCTCGCCCCACCGGAGCAATCTCCCGTGGTGGCCCCTTCTCTTTTCTCTTATTTCTGTGTTGTAGCAAACAAAATGAGCCCGCGCGCTCCGCGTTTTCGTTTCTCAAATCGCGTGACGTCGCTCACAAATAACTGTTATTATGTTCATAATATTATTAAGAACATTATTTCAATCTCTGGTTTGTATAACATTGGATTTACATCGGCTTTTAATAGCACTGGATGCTCTATAATGAATAATGGTTTGGTTATAGCCAATAGTTCATTAGTCAATGGTCTTTATGTATTAGATACATGTTCTAATGTTATGCAGGTTTCCAATGCTAATGAAGTGAATTCTACATATCTATGGCATTGCAGGTTTGGTCATGTAGGAGAGAAAAGAGTCTCTCACCTACACTCAAATTGCATTGCATATCTATGACATTGCAGGCTTGGTCATGTTCTATCTTACTCAGTTTACTTTTCATAACTTCTTTGAGAATCACATAAGGTAGTATTGAGAATAAACACTCGTGAAAGCATCTGAATTTTACTGTCCTTCCAGAATTTTTGAATCATAATTTTTCATAGTTTTCTTTTGATCATTAAAACACTTGTTAGGATATATAAATTTTAATGAGCAATTTTGGTTGATCAACACCTTTCGACGTGAGGAGACACCTTGGTCAGAGGCCAGAATCCCCAGTTACTCAGTGTGATAACTATATTGCTTCTCTATTTTAGAGAACAGAGATAGCATTAGAGGTAACTTTGGCATGCAGAGACACCTTGATTAGAGGCCAGAATCCCCAGTTACTCAATACAACCATGCCATTGCTCTACCATATTTTCACATTATTTTCAATGATTTTAATCAGAGTTAACTATGGTACTTCATGACACAGTCCTTTGGACATGTTTCTCAGTAACCACAGTCATTGCTCTATCCACAATATTTCTTTTAGGACAAATTCAGACAGATTAAATGTTTAATAGCAATACTAACACTTAGTATTTCAACCAAAGAAAAACATGATTTCAACTTTTCAGATTTCAAGAAGTCTTACATGAATTTTGATGAGACAATCAATTAAGGTTCATTAAAAAGTTGGATATTATATTTTCAAGTTGATGTGGCACAGCCCAAAGACCACTAAATATGATGAGATGACCCTAGGACTTAGACCCGCAAGCATACAAGCGCTCAATGATTCTCACGATGACGATTTTTGCTCACCCGATTCACACGTTCACCCGGTGGGTCCAGGAGATAATGATGAAGGTCCGGGGCGGGACCCAATTGTTCTAATGGACTTACAATACTAGGGCTGACCCCAAATGAGTCTAGGATACCCAACTTTGTGGGCGGCTGGCCCGCAAGGCGGGGGCTTGGTGGCACTCACTCACGGTCCGCGGTGGACACTAACAAACTAGCATGCAAGTTCGACCCCTCTTCTCACCGCCGACAAGCAATCAACGCAATACTAAACTAGCAGGAATAAGGCTACTAAGGATAGTATCAGAAGCTCACCTGATCAGTGTGAAGACACCGATCCCGATCGGAGACGAGGGCGCGCCGGGAGGCTAGGGTATGCACCCGATCGCCGCGGCGATGTAGCTTGACCTGAAATTGCAAACGGTATAGCACTACTCCTCACGCAGGAGGGGTGATCTTGGGGTGGAGGTTATGCTTAATACATTCAAAACTACCTCCACGCAGGGAGGGGCCTTCAGCCGGCCAAGCGGGGTGGGGAGAGATGCAAAGGAAACCGAGTTTCCGAGCTTCGCCGATTCTGTCTAGCTTCTGTAATTCTGGACAGGGAGTCGATGTTGATGCAGCCAATAAATCCACCGAGCTCAGAATCTGATGAGACTTGCGCCAAACGATTGCTAACCAGAGAGGGGTGCGGCTTGAATTTTTGGTTGACGTTCTGATCTGGGGGCTGACTGTTCCGGCGACTGGAAGATGGATGCAGCTCTGGTCTCTGGCCAAGCTCAGTCTAAAACAGCAGGTTGCAGAAGCGGCCACGATCGCTCCTGAGCTCCAAATCTGGCACCGCTGGACTCGTTGGAATCATATACGATCTACTTTGCAGCAAAACAAATGGGGGAGTCTTCTGATGTCGGAGATGAGCTGGATGTCCAGAGAAGTGGACGGTGGTCGGGATAGACTGTGAGGAGGCAGACCGGCGTGGTTGTGGTAGAAAATTGGTATCTCTGGTTTTCCGATGCCAAACAGGATTCTGCCTTCTGTTCCAGGACGCTGACAGGGGGAGGAAGAACTTTGTAGAAGACCCTGAAGGCTGGTTCCTTCAAGGTTCGTCGTGGGAGAGTCTTCTCTGCCGCTCTGGCTTCTGGTCTGAGAAGTTCTGCACAGTCGGAGAAGAATGGTGGTTGCGGACAGCACCGAGCTCGGATGCCGACGAAACCACCTCGCCTGGAAAGCTAACTTGCAGACGAATCCAGAAATGTAGGCCTCGCCTCCTGAGTCATTGAGGGATGGTCGTGGCCTCCTCTGCAAGTTGTTGTAGTTCTGCTTCCTGAAACAGGGTGAGAATGAGGAGACGAAGAAGAGGTGGGAAAGGGAATGATCAAGAGAGGAAGAGGTGTAAGGTAGTTCTAATGGCTATGGGAGGGAGATGAGAGGTATTTGAGGGGCTGTGGAGGCTAGAGAGATGGAGGTGGGGAGGGCGAAGTGGGGCTAGAGATGGGGGTGGTCTGCTAGGGATGGTGGTGGGGAGGGGAGTGGGCACAAGGGGAGGGTGAGTGATAGGGAAGGTGGGGGCGAACTTGGCCAAGGGGAGAGGTCTAGGGCGACCAAGGGCAGGGGGGGGAAGGTTGAAATTCGAATTTGGCCTTGGGAGGGGTGGGGTTTGTGTGGGGAAGTGGTTGATTGTGTTGGGAGGTGGAGGATTTGCTTTGGGACAAAGAGAGGGGAGTAAATGAGGGGCTTGGGGAAGTGGAGGGTCTTACTGGAGGTGGGTGAGGTAGTGGAGGTGGTTGGGGGTTGGAGTAAGTGAGGGGGGGGAGGAGGAGAGAGGGTGGGGGCGAACTTCCCTTGGGAGAGAGAGAGAGTGAGAGAGAGAGTGAGGGAAAGAGAGTAAGAGAGAGAGATTTAAGAGGTAAAAGGAAGTGGTTTTTTTCAATATCCAAAAAGTGAGTACAAGTGGAGAGATGGGGCCTATATATAGGCAGCCACTCTTTACATGACCAAAATATCCCTGACAATAGGACAAAAGACCGAGCATAACCTAGACTCAATCCTATGGGCCCATAACTAAGGAAATAAGGCCCAATTAAGCAAAATAAGGGAAATGGACTAGAACCACATGACTCAATAAAGGAAAATACATAAGATAGGACTCAATAAAAGGAAAATACATAAAATGAATATGGGAAAATGAAGATAACAAGTGGAGACCATGATCAATCCATATCAAGAGTGTGTAGACGACCAAAGCTAGAGGGAGTGTCGTGAGATGCCCTCATCAAATCCCCCGGGGTGGGGAGAACTCGACCCTGTCGAGTATGGGTCTGCCTGACTGTCGTACTGCTCCATCATGTCGGGGTCCAGGCGCATCAAATCCTCCCGACTCACCCATGCATCCTCGGTCGGGGGACGGTTCTTCCACCTAACCAGATAGCGCTGATACACCTTGTGCCTTGTAATGATACTCTGCTCATCCAGTATTGCCTCTACCTGCTCTTGTCGGTCCCTCAAGCTAGAAAGTGGAGTCCCTCCGGGGGTGTCTCTCATAAGGGGAGGTAAAGGCTCAAGCTCCTCACTAGGTTCCACCGCGGGGCCTTTGTAGGGTACCAGGTCCGCCACGTTGAAGGTAGGGTGTACCCCATAGCTCTCTGGTAGGTCAAGCTCATAAGCATTGCTGCCAAGTCGTCGTAGAACTCGAAAGGGTCCCGACCCTCGTGCCCTCAACTTGGAGGCATTCCCGGGAAGGAGCCGCTCCGTCCTCACCATCACCGGGTCCCCCACTTGGAATTCACAGTGGCGCCGGTGAGCATCGGCCCGTCTTTTGTAAGCCTCATTGCTTTTACCTATATGCTTGCGGATGTCATCATGCAACTCTTTGATATGCTGTGCAAAGGACTCAGCTGAGACTGACACTCTAGCATGTGGGGGAAGGGGAATGAGATCTGAGGGCTTTCTAGGCCTAAAACCATGTACTACCTCAAATGGACTCTTGCCTATGGACCTATTGACAGAATCATTGTAGGCAAACTCGGCTTGAGATAAGAGGAGATCCCAATTCCCAGGGTGATCCCCTACAAGGCATCGGAGCAAGTTCCCAAGGCTTCGGTTGACGACCTCAGTTTGGCCATCGGTTTGAGGATGATAGGCAGTGGAGAATTTGAGGAGGGTCCCCATCAAGTGCCATAGAGTCTTCCAAAAATAACTAGTGAACTTCACATCTCTATCGGACACAATAGTCTTAGGTAACCCATGGAGTCGGACTACCTCATCAAAGAATAATCGGGCGATCCTAGAGGCATCAGAGGTCTTGGAGCAGGGGATAAAGTGGGCCATCTTTGAGAACCTGTCAACCACTACAAAGATGGAATCATGTTTGCGCAAGGTCTTTGTTAGGCCAAGAATGAAATCCATGCTCAAATCCTCCCATGGTTGGTCGGGTATGGGTAGTGGTGTGTAAAGCCCGGTGTTTTGTCTTACTTGCTTGGCGGATGCACATATGCGGCATTGTCCCACAATGTGGGCCGCATCCTTCTTGAGATTGGGCCAGTGGAATTGCCTCTCAACCAACTCTATGATTTTGTGGACCCCAAAGTGACCAGCTAGGCCACCACTATGTAACTCCCAAACTAGGAAGTCCCTAAGTGAAGTCCTAGGTATGCAAAGCCTATTCCCTTTGAACAGATATCCATCTTGAAGTATGAACCCCTTATACTCCTTGAGTGGCTGGGTGGAAAGGGTGTTGTAGTGAGTCCCAAAGTCGGGGCAATGTGGGTATTCCCCTTTGATTCTCTCAAATCCGGTTACCTCCACTTGGACGGTGGAGAGTAAGGCTACCCGCCTACTTAGTGCATCGGCGGCGCGGTTCTCACTACCCATCTTATACTTGAGGACAAAGGTGTAGGCTAGAATGTATTCTACCCATCGGGCATGGCGGGCATTGAGCTTTTGTTGAGTGTTGAGATATTTCAAAGCCTCATGGTCCGAGAAGATCATAAATTCTTTGGGTAGGAGATAGTGCCTCCAGTGCCGGAGGGTTTGAACCACGGCATAAAGCTCTTTGTCATATGTTTAGTATCTCGTCCTAACCTCACAAAGTTTTTCACTAAAGTAGGCTACCGGGTGACCCTCTTGGCTAAGGATACCTCCAATCCCTACCCCAGAAGCATCACATGTGACCTCAAAGACCTTTGAAAAGTCGGGTAGGCAAAGGACCGGGGCTTGGGTCATTTTCTCTTTAAGATCTAGGAAGGCTTTGGAGGCTTCCCTAGTCCAAACAAATGTGCCTTTCTTGAGGCAATCCGTGATAGGAGTGGTGATAGTGCTAAACCCCCGGATGAATCTCCTATAGAAGGTGGCTAGCCCATGGAAGCTTCGGGCGTCATGAATGGTTTTGGGCTCGGGCCACTCAAGAATAGCTTGGATCTTTTCGGGGTCCATGGATACTCCTTGGGATGAGACAATAAATCCTAGGAAGGTTAGTTGATTGGTCAAGAAATGACACTTCCCGGGATTGGCAAAGAGACTCTCTTTCCTAAGGACGGTGCACACTTGTTTGAGGTGATCGAGGTGGGCTTCCTTGGATTGGCTATATATGAGGATGTCATCAAAGTAGACAACTAGAAAGATGCCAATGAAGGGCCGGAGGACCTCGGTCATGAGACGCATGAAGGTACTTGGTGCATTAGAAAGACCGAAAGGCATAACAAGCCATTCATAGAGACCGTCCTTAGTTTTAAAGGCGGTTTTCCACTCGTCCCCGGGCCTAATGCGGACTTGGTGGTAGCCACTTTTGAGATCAATTTTGGAGAAGATGGTGGCTCCCGCTAGCATGTCTAGCATGTCATCAAGCCAAGGGATGGGGAACCTATATTTGACCGTTATCTTGTTGACGGCTCGGCTATCTACACACATGCGCCAAGTCCCATCCTTTTTGGGTGTAAGAAGAGCCGGGATGGCACAAGGGCTTTTGCTAATTCGGAGGAAGCCCTTCTTGATGAGTTCTTCAATTTGCCTCCGAAGCTCAGCATGCTCCGTGGGGTTGAGTCGGTAGTGTGGGAGGTTGGGCAAGGTAGCCCCGGGCACGAGGTCGATGGCATGTTGCACATCTCTCATAGGTGGTAGTTTGTCCGGAAGCTCCTCGGGAAATACATCATGGAAGTCCTTAAGGAGTTGATGAATTTCTAGGGGGTGTGGATCGGTTGGGGTGGATTCCCCTAGACAAATGACGATGGCACATACTTGATCCCCTTGGTTGACTTCTTCCTCAAACTCTTTCCTAGTGACAAGGTGTAGGCTCCTAGGAGGCTCTTTGATGTTACTAGGACTAGGACTTGATGGGGTGGGGTTTGTTGGTGTTGGGATGGGGGGAAAGGTAGTGGGTCCCTCAAGGGAGGGAGAGGCCTTCTTAGGTAGAGTGCGGGGTGGAGATGGGTTGAGTTGGATCTTCTTCCCCTCATGAATGAAGATGCAAGCGTTGGTTCTTCCTAAGAAGGTGGCATCTACATCGTAGATCCAAGGCCGTCCTAAAAGGATACTCCCAACTTCCATTGGAAGGATATCACACCACACTTGGCCTTGATAGGATTGGAATGTAATTGGGACAAGGCAACGGGCACTAACGGGCATGGAGGTGGTATTAATCCATGCTACCGTATATGGGTGGGGATGTGGGGAGGTGGTAAGGCCCAAAAGTTTAACGGTGTCGGGTGACACCACATTCACACTACTTCCATTGTCCAATATGACCTTCCTAATATGGCTCCCTATTCTTATGTAGGTGTGGAATATGGTGTTTCTTCTCCAATCATGCTCTTGGTTTTGAGTGAGGGTGCATCTAACCACCCCGAGGTGGGATTCGGTGGGTGGAGGAGGTTGTTCTTGGTTGCTCTCTATGTAGTGGTTCTCATACTCCTCCTCCCATTCAAGAGAGGGTTCATATACCTCAATCTCTCCTTCAAATTCAGCTTGGGGTTGGGGGTTGGTCACCTCTATGAGTAAGTTTGATGCTCCCTTAGTGGGGCATTGATTGGCAAAGTGTCCATACCCATAACACTTAAAGCATTGCTGCCCACTTTGATGGTTTGGGGTCACCTTAGTGTGAGGGAGAGTGGGTGTCGAATTGGGCCTATTGGGAGTTGTGTTTAGGGGCCCACTTGCGGGGCGGAATGGTGGATTGGCATTAGGAGGGGTGACCCGTGTGGGAGGAGTTCCCATGGGTGTAGGAAAGAGACCTCTTTGGGGTGGTGGGGGGTTGGCCCGAGGTGCCATGGCTCTAGGGTCCATTCCCCGAGGGGGAACCATTCGCGTGTACCGAGAGAATTTCTCGGCATCCCGAGCTACTTGGTAGGCTTGCTCTAAAGTTGTTACTTGACGCATGAATAGTTCCTTTTTGATATGGAATTGAAGCCCATTCCTAAAGCGGGAGAGTGTGACGGAGGGGTCCTCTTGGACTCCACATTTGAGGAGGTAGTAGTCAAACTTTTCAATGTATTCCATAACGGTCTTTCCTTCTTGAGTCAAGGCTTGCCATTCATCTAGGCGGTTTCGATGGTAGGAGGGTGGGACATATTTGAGTTTGAGTTGGTCTTTCATGGCCCCCCATGTGGTGATTGGAACTTCCCTCCTAACTATCCTTAAGGCTTCAACATTCATCCAATGAGTTTTGGCAAGTTTGGTTAATTGCATCTTTGCAAGTCGGACTTTCCTATCCTCGGTCATTGGGTACCAATCAAAATATTGATCCATGGCTGCCTCCCAATCTAAGTAGATGCTCGGATGATGAGATCCATCAAAAGTGGGAGCATCGACTTTCACAAGTCTCATTAGTTGGTCATCCGGGTTGTCCCGGGGAGGCCTCTCATTCCTTCTAGGGGGTGGGTCCCTTTCTGGTTCGGGAGGGGGGTCAAGGTTGAGTCCTCCTATGGCTGGCTCCACATGTGGAGGGGGATCTCTCCTATCTCCTTCCCTTGGAATAGGTCTATTTTCCTCAAGTTGTTCAAGCCGGGCCGTAATACCGTCAAGCCTTCCCATAATTTCGGTCATGTAGTCCACAAGAAACCTCATTTGGTCGGGAAGCTCATGCTCATTGTGAGGGGGATTTCCTTGGGGATTGGGATTCATGGTGTTATTGGAAGAAGATGGATTGCCTTGATAATGAGTTCCACTACGGGTGGTCATGCAAGGTTGGGTGGGCTATGCAAGGGTGTGTGAATGCACCTAAGAAAGACTTAGTGTGACCCAAGACTAGACTTGTAAGGACAAGCCTATGACTGCTCTGATACCACTTGATGTGGCACAGCCCAAAGACCACTAAATATGATGAGATGACCCTAGGACTTAGACCCGCAAGCATACAAGCGCTCAATGATTCTCACGATGACGATTTTTGCTCACCCGATTCACACGTTCACCCGGTGGGTCCGGGAGATAATGATGAAGGTCCGGGGCGGGACCCAATTGTTCTAATGGACTTACAATACTAGGGCTGACCCCAAATGAGTCTAGGATACCCAACTTTGTGGGCGGCTGGCCCGCAAGGCGGGGGCTTGGTGGCACTCACTCACGGTCCACGGTGGACACTAACAAACTAGCATGCAAGTTCGAGCCCTCTTCTCACCGCCGACGAGCAATCAAAGTAATACTAAACTAGCAGGAATAAGGCTACTAAGGATAGTATCAGAAGCTCATCTGATCAGTGTGAAGACACCGATCCCGATCGGAGACGAGGGCGCGCCGGGAGGCGAGGGTATGCACCCGATCGCCGCGGCGATGTAGCTTGACCTGAAATTGCAAACGGTACAGCACTACTCCTCACGCAGGAGGGGTGATCTTGGGGTGGGGGTTATACTTAATACATTCAAAACTACCTCCACACAGGGAGGGGCCTTCAGCCGGCCAAGCGGGGTGGGGAGAGATGCAAAGGAAACCGAGTTTCCGAGCTTCGCCAATTCTGTCTAGCTTCTGTAATTCTGGACAGGGAGTCGATGTTGATGCAGCCAATAAATCCACCGAGCTCAGAATCTGATGAGACTTGTGCCAAAAGATTTCTAACCGGAGAGGGGTGTGGCTTGAATTTTTGGTTGACGTTCTAATCTGGGGGCTGACTGTTCCGGTGACTGGAAGATGGATGCAGCTCTGGTCTCTGGCCGAGCTCAGTCTGAAACAGCAGGTTGCAGAAGCGGCCACGGTCGCTCCTGAGCTCCAAATCTGGCACCGCTAGACTCTTTGGAATCGTATATGAGTCTGCTTTGCAGCAAAACAAACGGGGGAGTCTTCTGATGTCGGAGATGAGCTGGATGTCCAGAGAAGTGGACGGTGGTCGGGACAGACTGTGAGGAGGCAGACCGGCGTGGTTGTAATAGAAAATTGGTATCTCTGGTTGTCCGATGCCGAACGGGATTCCGCCTTCTGTTCCTGGATGCTGACAGGGGGAGGAAGAACTTTGTAGAAGACCCTGAAGGCTGGTTCCTTCAAGGTTCGTCGTGGGAGTGTCTTCTCTGACGCTCTGGCTTCTGGTCTGAGAAGTTCTGCACAGTCGGAGAAGAATGGTGGTTGCGGACAGCACCGAGCTCGGATGCCGACGAAACCACCTCGCCTGGAAAGCTAACTTGCAGACAAATCCAGAAATGTAGGCCTAGCCTCCTGAGTCCTTGAGGGATGGTCGTGGCCTCCTCTGCAAGTTGTTGTAGTTCTGCTTCCTGAAACAGGGTGAGAATGAGGAGACGAAGAAGAGGTGGGAAAGGGAATGGTCAAGAGAGGAAGAGGTGTAAGGTAGTTCTAATGGCTATGGAAGGGAGATGAGAGGTGTTTGAGGGGCTGTGGAGGCTAGAGAGATGGAGGTGGGGAGGGCGAAGTGGGGCTAGAGATGGGGGTGGTCTGCTAGGGATGGTGGTGGGGAGGGGAGTGGGCACAAGGGGAGGGTGAGTGATAGGGAAGGTGGGGGCGAACTTGGCCAAGGGGAGAGGTCTAGGGCGACCAAGGGCAGGGGGGGGGAAGGTTGAAATTCGAATTTGGCCTTGGGAGGGGTGGGGTTTGTGTGGGGAAGTGGTGGATTGTGTTGGGAGGTGGAGGATTTGCTTTGGGACAAAGAGAGGGGAGTAAATGAGGGGCTTGGGGAAGTGGAGGGTCTTAATGGAGGTGGGTGAGGTAGTGGAGGTGGTTGGGGGTTGGAGTAAGTGAGGGGGGGGAGGAGGAGAGAGGGTGGGGGCGAACTTCCCTTGGGAGAGAGAGAGAGTGAGGGAAAGAGAGTAAGAGAGAGAGATTTAAGAGGTAAAAGGAAGTGGTTTTTTTCAATATCCAAAAAGTGAGTACAAGTGGAGAGATGGGGCCTATATATAGGCAACCACTCTTTACCTGACCAAAATGTCCCTGACAATAGGACAAAAGACCGAGCATAACCTAGACTCAATCCTATGGGCCCATAACTAAGGAAATAAGGCCCAATTAAGCAAAATAAGGGAAATGGACTAGAACCACATGACTCAATAAAGGAAAATACATAAGATAGGACTCAATAAAAGGAAAATACATAAAATGAACCTGGGAAAATGAAGATAACAAGTGGAGACCATGATCAATCCATATCAAGAGTGTGTAGACGACCAAAGCTAGAGGGAGTGTCGTGAGATGCCCTCATCACAAGTTCTTTGAGCTCAAACTTAAGAGTACATTAGACTTAAACCAATTCCAAATCAACAAACATTCTTAAACCTATATAATGGAAGATTCTACATTGAAGGTGTTTTAACATTTATGAAGTAGTATTCGAACTGAAGGTTTACTTCAAATCTCAGTTCAGTTATTGAGTAATCAGCAGCAGCCAGCAATGATTATTTGATGATGTGAGTCATTGGAATGATAGATATGGCAGGGTAAATCAATTAGATGGACAGGAAGAGTTCAGGATTAAGATCATCAGAAGGTATGCAACATGTGCAATGGACACAATGCTTTCTTGACATAAACTCCCCCTATCTATATGCAATGATGTTCAGACACAACATTCTGAATTGGGAGCTTCGGTTGACTGAAGAGAGCAGATGGGTTGATCGAACTAGACAAATTTGGAGTCACCAAGGCATTTTGCTCCCCCCAACAGTATGCATGTACTGGGCATGAATTCATAGATCAGTGTATGCATTTTACAATATGTATGCAGGTCTAACAAAGATAATGTGCAACTTGACCCATGGTACTTGGCGGAGGACTTTATCTAAGGACCACCTCACACATGGTAGGCGCATCCAGATAGACTCCATCTGCCCTTCAGCACTGTTCCATTTAATATACCATGATGGTCAAGATTGATAATGCAGTGCCAATGCGGTTCTCTATGCAGTCAGTCATTTCTTTTTGGAGTTTTCAAAATAAGTGATATGCAATGCAGTTCACTACATGTATGCATATGCAACGGCTCTCCTCAGGATGAGTTGCTCATGACAAATTATGCATCTACTCCCCTTGATTAAATGCAATGTATGAAGTTTCTAAATGCACATGTGCAATACTCAACATGCAGGGAGTTTGACAAATCATGCATCATGACATAGATATGCAATGCATTCAGATACAAACTACAAGTATTTCCATGTGCATTTCAGACTTTCAAAGAGACTCAGTTAGACGATGCACAAAATAATTAACATCATATGCAGACATTTAAAGTAGACATCTAAAGCAAACAGATTCAGAAGATAGAGTTTAGGCAGAGGTTTGAGAATTGACCGGAAGAGTGCAATCATGGGGTTTTCGTTCTTGAGTGCCTTGGTTTATTAACCCCTTACTTATTTCTTTCCAAGGCACACCTGTAGCAACTGGGTTATTTTGCACAAGCAGGTACCCAAGAGGTCTTGGGTCCTAAACTAACAGTGACACCTTTAACAGGTGTTCTAAATAATTTTTGTGCATGAAGATCATCAAATCTCATCAAGTAGCAATTATTCATTGAATGACCTATCTGACAACAGTAATGGCATGATACAGCATATTTCAAACTCTTTTTATGCAAATTACTGTTGTCAAGAAATCTCTCAGTCTTTGCATGAAAATTTATGTTAACAGAATTGAGTTTTTGTTTACCGAACCCAGCCTGTTTATTATAACCTGCCTGCCAACAGGTTGCAGCCCTGTGGCCTGGCTTTCCACATTCAAAGCATGTAATGAATTTTTCTTTAAAAATAGACTTATTCCTATCAAAAGCCTTTTTGTTTACAGGGAATTTACCAGATTTGGAGTGAAAATTTCTTCCATGGGCATGCCAACATAGGTCACCAATGTGGCCCTTCTTGCCACAGTGAGAACATGAATTAGAATTTCTTCTACCAGCATTCAGCCAGCATTCAAATCCCTTATGACCCAATTTGTCACAGTTAAAGCATGTCATATGCTGATTTATTGAAACAAACTTGTTCTTGTTAACACCATGAATGTTTGCATGAAATTTAGCATGATATCAATGTGATTTTTTCTTATCACTTGCAAACCAGCATTGTGTAATCGTGTGTCCTAATTTACCACAGTGAAAGCATTCAATTTTCTTTTTCTTCGAAGACAGATAAATGTGTATGGGCAGCAACAAATGATGGCCATTTCTCTTGCGAGTGAGCATATAATTTAGTCCGGCCTACAGGTAATTACAGACCCTCTCTTAACAAGATTTGGGGGAACTGTATCTCACCAAGGGCATCTTTGTTCTGCTGGAGACTTCTTCATTTGGCAATTCCAGTAGACTGCACAATTAAGGAGTGTGGTATTAGCATCCCTTCAAAATGTGTTTGTTGTACAGACAACCACCAGGAGGAAAATTTAGATCACCTTTTCCTGGACAGTCAGATGGCTAAGGCTTTATGGACACACTTCAGTCTTCTCTTCGATCCCCAGTGCAGGGGTTCCATATCTATCACTGCCAAATGCTGGGATATTATCAAATCCGCAAATATTTCTAACCCCTATGGATATGCATCTATTCTATCCATGCTACATATCATTTTGGAAATATGGAAACAAAGATGTAAATCCAAATACGAAGACAAGGGAAGCTTCTTCAGATCCATGCAACAACATATCAGAAATCAAGTAGCTTATTCCCTTTAGCAGAAGCAATTCCGCATGGCACCTTCACATGATGAAAAAATGGCCTTGGGTCGGTATGAATTCTTATATTCTATCATTGCAAAGATTCCAAAAATCATAAAATGGCACTGTCTGAATAATGGATATGCTCTCAATGTTGATGGAGCCTCTAAAGGCAACCCAGTACCCGCTGGTGGGGGTGGGTGCCTGAGGGGAGGCGGAGGTGAATTCATATATGGTTTTTCATACTATTATGGAGTGGGCACGAACCTAATGGCTGAGGCTAGGGCTTTTCTTGATGGGCTGAGAATGGCGGCCAAAAGTGGGCTCCCTATGGCAGTGATATAAACAGATTCAAAAATTCTTTCAAATATGATGCAATATAATGAACCTCCCCCTTGGAAAATCTATAGATGGTGGAATGAAATTACAGAAATTCTCAAGAAACATAAGTAGAAGGTACATCACATCTACAGAGAGGGGAACTCTATTGCAGATGCCCTGGCATCTTATGCATGTATAACCCGGTCCAACAATGATTTCAGAAGTTGGAAAAGCCTTCCCAGCCGAGCACGTGGGTGAGCAACTATTGATGCGACAGGCCTTCCAAGTTGGAGAATATAATTTGTAGATGAGGGGGCATGATCTCGCGCTGGTCCTGAGCTGGGAGGATGATCACCGGATAGTGAACTGCAAAGAAAGGGAAATGAATCAGGGGGCCCAGGGATGGTTCCCTGGGGAAACCCTCTGATGCTTAAGTCAGTAGAGCAATGGTGGAAGGTATTGAGGGAGGTTGAAAGAGATGCACGAGATTCCCCAACACCAAGATGGTGAAGTGGTTCCTGCTCAGGGAGTGTTAGGCATGTATCTGCCTTACCTACTGCCGGAGGGAGTCCTTGGTTTATATAGCGAGCTCCCTTGATGAGTCCCATAAGTTGAGGAGTTTCAAGCAGGAGTTACGTCCTCATTATGGGATCGTTACGTCCTCATCGTGGGCTCTTCATGACCTTGGGAGATCGTGGCACCGTTATCCCGCTGAACTCCTGCTCATAAAGGACTGTCAACGGCTACATGGATAAGCATTTGTCAGTTGATCCAAGCATGAGAAGTGCCAGCCCTATCCGGGCAATGGGCATAGCTCGAATGCAGTCAGATCGGAGTGGGCGCGTAGCGCCTACCCTTATCTCGGTGGGGAGATGGCTGGGGCGTGGGTCTTCCTCCGTTCTGTCGTTCGGGCCTTCCGAGCCTAAGGGTCGCCGAGGAAGGATAGGACCCCGAGTGATCTTTATTGGGCTTTTCTGCCGAAGTGGGCCCTAGAGGGCTGTCACTCGGATGAGCTGAGCCTCGTTCGATCCTGATGGGCCTAGTTTGGCTGCTCTTAATTGGGCTACAGAAATCCCCCTCTCCACTTGTCCCCCTCCTACTCCCGAGCTTTAGTAAGCTCTGTCGAGTAGTTGTTTGGGGTTTCGGACCAGCGTGGCTCAGGTGGGTGAAAATCTGGCGGCGTTTAGGAAGCCACGTGTTGTGGTCACCTGTGCCCGTGTTAATGATGATCCTGATGGATTTGAACTGAAGGGCCCCCCTTTCCTCGGAGGTCGGAACGACGCGCAGCCTCCCGCATGGGTTTATAGGCGTTGGGCGCTTGTTATCATTCCAGACTCCCTCCATTTCTTAGGGTTTTGGCTCTCCTTCGTTCTCATTTTTGGGGCTCTTCAATGTGCCGTGAGGACACGACGGAGGAGCAGAGGCTTGTGGGGGCATTCAAGGAGTTGGCGGCGATAACCACGGAGGCCATCCAGCAGCTTCCTCCTCCTCCGGATCTTCAGGGTCTCGGGACCGTCTTCCCTCATAGTCTTCTTCTTACTCCATGGCGGGCCATCGCCCAGATGTTGAGGAGGGGGAGGACGAGCCAGTGGCGTGGGCGCCGGTCCCCAACTGCATCGAACTGGGGGAGGCGGATGTGAGGAGGCTAGAGCACCAGTACCGCCTGCCCCACAAGTTCAGTTTTGCCACTGCTACTCCATACGAGACGAGCCTGGACTCTCGTACAAGCCACATCTGTATGTTTCTTCTGTCGTGGATGGGTGGATTCCATCTTCCCTTCGAACCTTTCATCCTGTAGCTTCTTAAACTTTTTCGGTTGGCGCCCATTCAGTTGGTAGCCAACTCTTATCTCCTCCTTTCCGCCTTTAGTATTCTCTATCGTCAGTGCGGAGTCCCTCCTTCCATGGACCTCTTCCACTTTTTCTTTGAGATGAAAGTGCATCCTTCGGCGGGGAAGGGCTTCTATTTCATCCAGGCAAGGTAAAATAGGAGTTGTATTTCTTTGGCGGCGAAGGATTCTTCGCATAAGGGGGTGGAAGACCCAATTCTTCTGGGTGGGGATTTGCTCAGTGGAGGAAACCTGGAGGTGCTCGGTAATCCCCAATTTCCACCCTGACGTCCCTCCCAGACAGGACGAGTTCCCTCCTCATGTGGGGGAGTATGCTGCCATTTTGCTGAAGCACTGCCAGTCCACCGAAGAGCTGGTGACGCCGGAGAATATCGAGCGGTGTCTTCTTACGCGGCTGCATCCGTCGGGCTCAGGTGCCACAACTTAGATCCTCCTTCGGATGTGGGGGTCATCTTTCTTTTTCTGAGCACGTCTTCTTCCTTGTGCAGGCGGGAGTCTCTGAAGGAGGCTGCAGAGGTGATCGAGCTTGGAGATGACTCAGCTGCCGACGAACCGACTGCTCCCGTGGGTCACTTCCAAACCAAAGATAAGGGCAAGGGAGCGGCCCAGGGTGAATCCTCTAGACCGCGGGGACCCAAGTGCAAGTACCCTATTGAGGGTATGATCTGGGCCGCTACGAGGGCCAGAAAGCGGGCCAAGAAGGTCGGGGTCGTACCCACGGTCGAAGGTGACCCTACCGCGGCTCACCCCTCCGCTGGGCACAGTGGGGCCGACCCTACCGGGCGGGCTCTCCCACCAGCCGAGCCAGAGGGGGCCGAGGAGGTCGGGGCTGCCCCTACGGGTAGTGATGATGCGGGCTTGGTTCCTCCTTTGGCTGGGACCGAGGGGGCCGTGGCCGAAGTTGGGGGTGCTGTGACTGCGGCCGGGGCTGGCACTTCGGGCGATGGTGCAGGCGGCCAGCCGATCCAGGTTGAGGGGCCGCAAGAAAATCCAGTTGAGGCGCGAGGGGCGACCGAGGATGGGGCTCGATCCGAGCCACACAGTGGGGCGCCGGGCGATAGGGGGTTCTCCGTTCCGGTTGCCTTGGAGAGGCTCGGTATCTCGAGCCCCCTGAACCATGTATGCCGTGGTATAGCCGCGAAGGTGAGAGGGGGAGGTAGGCAGTACTCCCCGTCTACGGCTCTCATCGGGGTTATGGAGGGCGGTCTGGCCCTGGCCCAGATGGGGGCTGCTCTGGCGGAAGCGTATGCTCGGTCGGAATGGGAGTGAGCGAACCTGGCCTAGACCCTTGGTGGGTCAGACAGGAGGTTGGCTCGGCTCACCGAGGAGTGTGACGGGCTTCGGCAGGAGCTCTCCTCAATCAAGGGGCTGATGCGGTCGAGCCAGGTGGAGACCCGGGCGCTAACCGAGCAGCTAGCCAAGGCTCGTGAATCGCTAGAGAGGAAGAACAGGCTTCTCGAGGAGGAGCGCCATGTGCGCGCTGAGCTGGAGGGCCAGTGGGAGACCGAGCGGGCTGAGCTGGTAGACCGAGCGAAGGAAGCCGAGCGCCTTCGGTGGGTGGCCGAGGCCGATCGGGCCGAGGTAGAGAAGCAGGTGGCGGCGGCCGAAGAGCGGACTGCTGAGGCCGAGCGGAGGTCAGCAGAGGCGGAGCGGAGGGAGGCCGAGCTCGCTGGTATGGTGGGATCAGCCGGGGTGGAGGATCTCAAGCAGTACAAGAGCTCAGAGGCCTACCGGGTCGATCTTAAGGAGGCTGCCCTTCCCTACTACGAGTTAGCGCTTCGCCGAGGCATCCGCAAGGGGTTCAAGTAGGGCTACGACCGGGCGGCATCTTATGCCGGGGAACAGGATTCTGGGATTGAATTCCCATCCGGACAGTGCTACAACTTGGATCTGCCATCCTCGGGCTCCTCTATCTCGGCACCGGACGAAGAGGATCAGGAGGGGTCTTCACCCGAGGGATCGCCAACTCCGGATGCCTCGGGAGGGCGCTCAACTGAGGCAGTTCCCACGCCGGTGGGGTCAGTGCCAGGGTCGGCCGTCGCTGAGCATGCCGGGGGCGGACTGTTCGAGCCTTCCGCTTCCGAGCTTCAGGGTGGGCCGGAGACCTGATGTACCTGCTTTGCTTCCTTTCTTTGTATACCTTTTTCTTTTTGGAAGGAGAAAAAATTCCTTCTTTTTGTGTAGAAATAAATAAGGCAGTGGTATTGTGATGAAGACTTATCTGTTCCATACCGCCGTTACCGTATTCTGTTCAGCGTAGCTGCGGTTGTTGGAAAGAGCCGATAGTTTCTGCATGAATCTCGCACGATGGTTGGGTGAGCGTCTGACAGGGTGTCTTCCAGTTTTTCCACGCTTTAAATGCCTGGCTGCTTCGTGTGTCCCGCTGGGGCAGAAGACGAGAAGTTTGAGGTGACCGTTTGTAGGAAGAAATCCTTCTGGCGTGTTTTTGAGGGGGGAAATCATTTAAGGCAAGTAGCCTCCCTTCGCCTATAAGAAGGACTGAAGGGCGTCCCTTCCTCTCCACCGCTTAGGGTTTTCCCTGATAGTCTTTCCTCATTCCTTCTTCACGTAGCGTTGTGCCGTTGTATTCGGAGCATGGAGGAAGCTCCAGATGAGGAGGCTGCCAACGATGGGGGGCAGGGAGTTCCTGCTGCTCCAGACTTGAAATGGAGTCGACGATCGGCGGGCAGATTTAAAAAGGGGTCAACGTGCGGAGGCACGCCGTTTTCCCTTTATCAGTTCCGGTGACGCTTGCAGGGGGGTGAGATGGAGGACGGATGGGGGGATTAGACATCCCTACTGCCCGTCCCTTTCTACTTTCCTCACGGATGGGAGGAGGAAGCCAACTAAGCTCCATCCCTTCCGGGTCTTCCCCTGCCTCCTCAACCAACTATGCTGGTTTCTTTTTCTTTCTGGCAGCCTCTTTTTCCCTCTTCTGCTCTACTCCTCCTTTCTTTCACTCTTCAGAGGGTGCCTGCACTCTCTTTCTTCCAAAGAGTTGGTAGTTTGGTGGGGAAGATGCTTTCATATGCATTCCCTCTCCTCCTTCTCTTCCAAGTTCAACTTGGAAGGTAGCCTTCTCTTTCTTAATCCCTCTGTCACCTTTATCTCGAGCTGCCCGAGCCAACGGGGTCAACTATCCTTTATCCGAGCCAGTTTCTACACTAGGCAGAGTCAATGGCTAGTCGCTGGAAGGTCATCCGAGTCAGCCGAGCGACGGGCTCATACGACGGCGCTAGATGGATCTTTTGCTTTTTAGACATGTAATCTATTGGCTTCGGCCTTCCTGATGTACAAATGGGTTGTTTGAATAAAAAGAAAAGGAGCCTTTTATCATATCTCATGTCCTTTGTACGATACTCAGTACTCAGAAGTAGAACTTGCGTAATGTAGTTGCGTTCCAGGTCCGAGGGATGGGCCCTCCTTCCATCATGGACAGACGGTATGCTCCTTTTCCGAGCGTCTCGACCACTCGGTAGGGGCCTTCCCAGTTAGGGAATAGCTTGCCCGCCTGTGGACGCACTAAAATTCGGAGGGGGGATCCGTTCGTTTGTTGATCGGGGTTAATTCTTCTATTTAGTGCGAGGGCGTGCCAGTCACATAGTGACGATTTATTCGGGCTTCATGGAAGCCCATGGTGCGCTCGATCTGACTAATCAGACGATTGTGTAGTTCATGTCGGGACCGAAACTCACCGTGCCGTAAAGGTCACGGCGCTATTTACATCCCCCATATGGGGGAACACCCTTGATTGATTGCCGGGAATAAGGGCCCTACGACCTAAAGAGAATACTAATAATGCAGGAGGATAGTGAAAGATGAACTATGCTAGAAACCCGTATCGGGACGTGAATGCTAAGACTATGTCGGCCACTCATGGGCCACTTCATGTTCGGACGAAGGTCCGTGTTTGTAGTATAAAAGACTGTAGCAAAACCGCGCGAATGTCTGCCATGAACAAGGCAAGTTTAATGAGAATGCGGGATTGGATCCCGGTAGGGATGGGTCAAGTTGATAGACTGTTGGCCGGAGATGATTTCGGATTATGGTCATGTCGGAAGTTCCGTAAACCACGTCCGATACCATAAGGCGTCGTTGATTTTCTCTTTGCACCTAGTCCGAGGGAGTGAATTGTTAAATGCGTAGCCCGAGCTCAATAACGTGCGCCCTCACACGCGGATCGACCTGCGGGGTCAGGTCGCGGGGTTCAACCTACCCGGTCAGGTCGCGGGGGTCAAGGGGGCAGCGCCCCTTGCGGGGGTTTTCGGGGGCAGCGCCCCCGGAACAAAATTTTTAGTTGAAGCGCGGGTAATAGAGTTACTTTCATTTTTTTTGTTATTGATCTTTGCATTCTTCTTTTTACTTGAGCATTTCTCTCCTTTTATCTTTTTATTATCCCTCCCCTTTCATATAAAGGAGGCACGCCGAGTTTGAAGTGGGCAAGAGGGGAGGCACGTCGGATAAGAGCTTCGAAGGAGGGCGCCAGATAAGGGAGCACAAGGGGGAGCGCGCCGGCTAAGGTGGCAAGTTGGGGCGCGTCGGAATAAGGATGCCAAGGGGGAGCGCGCCGGCTAATGGCCAAGAAAAGGGGGGGGCGCCGGTATATGGCAAGAAGGAAGAGGGGCCAGGGGCGCGCCGGAACAGGCTAAAAAAGGGGAGGCGCGCCGGTTTGTGGCAAAGGAAATGAAATGGGTTTTGAGTGTGGGGTTAAACCGGCGCGGGGGGGTACCACGCCGGGTTAGCCCACGCCGGATTAGGGCGCGCCGGGTTAAGCTTCTACGAGGTTTTGCTTTGCTCTGTTTGATTCTTTTGCTCTGTTTCTCGTTTCTTCAACTTGCAGATTGATATTTTGGTTGGTTTATTCACTTGATTGATGGGTTAAGTTGATGGAGAAGGTGGTTAAAGCTTTTTAATCGTTTATTAAGATGAACGAGCATGAAGATTGAAGGAACTCAGAAGTTCAGGCTGAAAGCGGTTCTTTTCCCCACAGAGCTAAGTCTGTTCGTCTGCTCTCGTGTTCAGAGAACTCATCCTGTTCGTCTGTTCTTGAGTGTTCTCATCCTGGCGAAATTTGGGCAGCACCTCCCCTGGACTGGGAGTTGCCAGAGAGCAATAAGGAACACCAAACGGTTAACTCCGGGGTGCACCTCAAATCTAGACCTCATGGCGGTCCAAAAACCCAAATGTGAGTGTTGGAGAGCTCGAGGACTAGCCTTCAAGAGCTCTCACAACTCACGAGTGATGAATTCGTGGAACGGGACGGATGTTGGCCGTAGGTGGCCATGACTGTTCACCCTTCGAACGGGTTCCCTCAGAGTTCATGCCACAGAAGGGCAAGCTCCCGAGGACCCCAGGTGATTCAGAGGACCAGAGAAGTAAAACGGAAGAAAAAGGGGGGAAAGGATCAGAGCAATATAATACTGCGCATGCTCACAAAGCCATTCTTTTATTCATCCTCAAGGGAAAGGAAAGGAAGAATACAACGAAGAAAATAAAAGAGAAGCTAAGTGTTGAGGTGGGAGAAGAAGATACATCGGTGGGGGAGAAGGAGGAACAGAGCACAAGCTCTTCCCCCTCTCTCCCCTCTCTTGCTCTCACCCTCTCCCTCTCTTTCTTCACCTTGCAGGCGTGAACCGATGGCTGTAGCTTCTTCTCTTCGGAGGCTGGAGAGCTCCCCTGAAGACCTCTCTCCTCTCCTTCTTCAACCTTCCTCTTCTCTTTTCCTTTTGTTACCTTCTATTCGTCCTCTCTCTTTCTCCTCATCCTCCTCTTCGGCCTCACAGTTCTGCCCCTTATATACATCAGCCAGCCTGGGAGCCTTCCTGCCATTTCCACCTCGTCCGCAATGAAGTCGGGAGTTGACCGGCTGTGCTGGACGCTGTTCATTTGTCCCGTACACTGCTGCTCGTCCGAGGATGGGACGCTCAGGGATCTGCCGGAGCTTGCCTTGCTGCTACTGCTTGTGTGCTGTCCAACGAAGTTGGAAGCAGAGCCCTTGGCATTGAATGTTCTCTGCACGCCATAATGATGCGAAACAGAGCATCGGAATGTAGATGGGACGGCTCGTTTGCGCGCCGGATTAACGTGAGATGCCAAGGAAAGGGTGCGCGCCGGTTTAAGCTATATGAAGGGGAAAAGGGGCGCGCCGGTTTAACCCAAGAAGAAGGGCGCGCCGGTTTAAGGCCAAAGCAAGGGCACGTGAAAGAAAATGGGGCGCGCCGGCTTAAGATGTTGAAGGGGGGGCGCGCCGGTTTAAGTCCCTTCCGTGCCGTTTTAAGCCTCAAATTGATTCTTTTCGAAGTCGCGGCCGTTTATATGAATGTCGGCGTTCCCATAACTCTCTGGTTGCAATGCATGGCCTCCGTAATATTCTGTTCGCAGCCTCCGGGACTCGGTCCCAGACTTTGCGTGACTTTCGGTGCATGCCGAGACTGTGCCGGAGTTCTGACTTTTCTCTGATTCAGCCCTCGGCACGGCTGGTCGGAGCGTTGTAGTTGTATCTTCTGCTTAGGGGGCTTTCTTAGCGGGTAGCGGACCACCAAGTGAGTTCTCGTCCTGATCGGGCGAGGCATGAGGTTTATTCGGCATTTCTGTCTTCGACTCGCGCTCTAATGTGTAGACGCGAATGTCGCCATGATCATCATCGTCATTTTTTTGGCGTCCACACCGCCGCATCAAGTGGTCGAGAGGCTTCGGCTTTCCTGAGGATGAAGTCTCCTGGCTGGAAGTGTCTGTCTCAGACTTTGGCGTTGTAGTATCGAGTGAGGCGGCGTTGGTACTCTGTTGCTCTGATGCTGGCGATCTCCCGGATTTCATCTGCTAAGTCGAGATTTTTGAGCAATTTTTGGTCGTTTGCCTCGGACGAGAAGCGGATGACTTTGAGGGAGGGGTTGCCGATCTCCAACAGGATCACGGCCTCGGTGCCATACACTAGTTGAAAAGGACACTCATCGGTTGTCATTCTGGGAGTCGTTCTGTGTGACCAAAGTACGTTCGGCAGTTCCTCGAGCTAGCTACCCTTGGCTTTACCGAGCCTAGTCTTGATGCCTTTCAAGATAGCCTTGTTGGCATTTTCGACCAGCCCGTTAGCCTGAGGGTGGGCGACCGAAGTGAAGTGATTGCGAATATTGAGGTCGGCGCATTTGTCTCTAAAGTATCGAGAATCAAATTGTCGACCATTATCGCTCACTATCACCCGGGGGATGCCGTAACGACAGATGATCGACTTCCAGACGAAATTCCAGATGACTGTCTCGGTGATCCTTGCAGTGGCTTTGGCCTCGATCCACTTAGTAAAGTAGTCGATGGCGATGATGATGAACTTCTTCTGGGCCTGGGCCGTGGAGAATGGCCCGAGGATGTCGATTCCCCAGCGAGCGAAAGGATAAGGCTCGGCTAGGGTGATAAGCTCCGTTGTTGGCTGATGGACCAAGTGGTCGAATCGCTGACAACGGTCACAACGTTGTGTGTAGGTCGAGCAGTCACGCTGTAGGGTGGGCCACCAGTAACCTCGCTGTAGCAAGATCCTGGCGAGTGACCTTCCCCCCAAATGCGCTCCGCATAGACCTTCGTTAACTTCTTCGATCGCTCGGTTGGCTTCGTCGGTACCGAGGCACTTCAGAAGAGGGCCAGAGAAGGATCTCCGATAAAGTGCGCCATCTAGAGTGACAAATCGCCGAGCTTGGTATTTCAACCTTCGAGCTTCCCGAGGGTCGGGAGGTTCCTGGGAGTCTTGGAGCCACGATAGGTACGGGGCACGCCAGTCGCCTGGGGAGGCTGAGTCAACAGCTAGGAGCTCCGAATCAATGCTCGGGTGCTCTAGCTCTTCGAGAAGGACCGATCGAGTACCCTCAGGGTCAAGAGAGGAGGCCAGCCGAGAGAGGGTGTCCGCTCGGGAGTTTTCCTCCCGAGCTATCCAGACTACCTCAAAACTCTCGAACTGTTGTGCTACAGTCTTGACCAGTTGGAGGTATTTGATCATCGGTGCCTCCCGAGCTTCATAATCACCGTTAACCTGGCTAGCGACTAGTTGGGAGTCGGTGTGAATCCTGACTCGCTCAGCCCCTAACCGCCGGGCCATACGGGCTCCTGATATGAGGGCCTCATACTCGGAGGCGTTGTTGGATGCTTGGAAGTTGAACTTTAGGGCGTACTGTAGCTCTGCCCCTTCAGGGGACTTCAGGAGGATGCCGACACCGCTTCCGGCTGAATTGGAAGATCTGTCAACGAACAGTTCCCAGGTCGGCCCCGGTGCGGACGGAGATCTTTCTTCAGTCGGGATGGTGCTCTCGGCGATGAAGTCGGCGAGCGCCTGGCCTTTGATAGTCGAGCGAGGCCGATACGATATATCATAGGCCCCGAGCATGATGGCCCACTTGACGAGGCATCCCGAGGCTTCAGGGTGAGCGAGGATCTTCTTCAATGGTTCACCGGTCAGGACGGTGATGGAGTGCCCTTGGAAATAGGGTCGGAGGCGCTTGGCCGAGGTAACCAACGCTAGCATGAGTTTCTCGGTTGCGGGGTACCTTCTCTCCGCCTCGTTAAGCACCTTGCTTGTGTAGTAGACCGGTCTCTCGATTCCCGAGTCATTTTTGGCTAGGACCGAGCTAACTGTGGATGGAGTTGCCGAGAGATAGAGATATAAGGCTTCCCCCAAGACGGGCTTGGAAAGCACTGGGGGCAAAGCCAGGAACTCCTTAAGCTCGGAGAATGCTCTTTGGCATTCCTCGTCCCACGCGAATGTAGCACATGCCATTTTGGGCCCCCTCAGCAGTTTGAAGAAGGGTAGGCATCGTTCAGCCGCGCGGGACAGGAATCTGCTGAGCGCAGTAATGCGCCCGGTGAGGCGTTGAGCGTCTTTGATGTAGGTGGGTGGGCGCATGTCCAGGATGGCCTGGACCTTATCGGGGTTGGCCTCAATCCCACGCTGAGTGACTAAGAAGCCCATGAATTTCCCGGACTTTACCCCGAAGGCGCACTTGGCGGGGTTGAGCTTCATGTTGTACTTCAGGAGGGTGTTAAAGTTTCTGCTAGGTCGGCGAAGTGGTCCTCGGCCTTGGGGGTCTTCATGAGAATGTCATCAATATAGGCCTCGACATTCCGACCGAGCTGTCCCTCAAACATATGGTTGACTAGCCTTTGGTATGTGGCACCGGTATTCTTCAACCCGAAAGGCATCCGGGTGTAGCAGTGTACGCCGAAGTCGGGGATAAAGGCGGTCTTCTTGATGTCTTCGGGGTGCATTCTGATCTGGTGGTAACCTGAGTAGGCATCCAGGAAGCTGAGTATCTCATTACCCGAGGTTGAATCAACCAGTTGGTCGATGCTCGGTAAGGGATAGCAATCCTTTGGAGTAGCCTTGTTCAAGTCGGTGCAGTCCACGCACATCCGCCACTTTCCCGAAGCTTTCGGCACCAGGACAACGTTAGCTAGCCACGTCGGGTACAGGACCGGTCTTCTAAGGCCAGTCTTCTACCCCTTGGTGACTTGCTCCTTGATAATCGTCTACTTCTCCGGTGCATACTTCCTTCTGCGTTGTTGCACGGGCTTCATGGTTGGGTCGAGGTTGAGCTTATGCACCACCGTCTCTTTCGGTATCCCGGGGAGTTGATCATCAGACCATGCAAAGACCCGGATGTACACGGAAAGGAACTCTTTGTATTGCTGTTGAACCTCAGACGTTAGGTCGGCTCTGATCTTTACTCCTAGGGTCGGGTCGTCGTTTAGGAAAATCGCTAGCAATTCGCCTCTAGGTTCGGTAGTTGCGAATTTTTCCTCGACTTCCCGAGGGCCCTTATTCTTCCCGTCCGGCCTTATGGCTTCAACCGAGATATTGTAGCACCTTCGGGCCATTGCCTGGTTACCTCGGACTTCCCGCAATCCATTTTTGGTGGGGAACTTCATCTTTTGGTGATAGGTAGAAGGCACCGCTTTCGTTCGGTTGAGGATTCCTCGACCAAAGATTGCGTTGTATGCTATCATACCTTTGATCACTATGAAGTCCACCATGACCGTAACGGTCTTGGGTGGGGTGCCAAGAGTAACCAGTAGGCTTAGGGCTCCCTCAGGTTAGGTGGCCTGGCCATTGAACCCGCACAGGGGGGTCCGGATCGGGTGGAGTTTAGACGGATCCTCCCCCATCGTAAGGAAACATTCGTAGGATAATACATCAGGGGCACTTCATTGTCAACCAGAATCCTATCTACGTTACAATGGTTTATTGTGGTCGATATCACTAGGGCGTCGTCATGCGGGGTGCTCAGCCCCTCCAGGTCTTGGTCAGAGAAGACTATGACCTGGGGCTCGCTCGGCGAGGCCCTGGGAGGCTCGATGGCTCAGCTCGCCCACTCAGCATGACGCTTCCTTCCTCGGCAACTATCCCCTCCTGATGCAGCTCCTCTGGTGATGACGTTGATGTGGACCCCTCGGGGGGCATTGTTGATCTCCTCTGGGGCGCCTCGGTCTTCCTGGTGCACGGCCACGAACCGGGAGAGGTGCCCCTGACGAACGAGACACTCGATCACATCCTTGAGCTGGTGGCAGTCGCCAGTATGATGCCCGTGGTCGCTGTGGAATAGGCAATGCTTGTTGCGACTGCGGTTCTTCGACTTCATTGCCTCGGGTTGGCGGAGGAGGCCCGAGCCTTTGATGTCTTCATAAATCTCGTACACTGGAGCAGTTAGGGGAGTGTACCGCTCGTACTTCTGTGACGGTTCCTTGCGTTCCCCATCTCAGTTCTACCTTTTTCCTTGGCCCGAGCTTGGCTCAGGTGCCCGCTTCTTGTCCTCCTCCCGACCCGAGCCGATTGTGTCTCGGCATGCACTGAGAACTTCCTCGCACTTGGCGTGGTGCAATGCCAGAGTCACTAGCGCAGCAAGGGTCGAGGGAGGGTGGAGGACAAGCTCGCGGCGGAGGTTCTCGTCGCGGGTGCCCCCGGTCAGAGCGGTTATGGCCGAGGCGACGTCCAGGCGGGGGATCCTTAGGGCTTCCGATTTGAATCAGAGGATGTAGGCCCGAAGTTTTTCCCCTTGCACCTGTTTGAGGGCCAAAAGCCCTGCTACCGACCTTGTGGGGCCGCTACCGGCGAAACTCTCCTTAAATACTCACCCGAACTGCTTGAAGTGTCGGATGGATCCGGGGGCGAGGGCCCGGAACCATGCTTGGGCGCCTTGGACGAGGGTGGTCACAAAGGCTCGGCACTTGATGGCGTCGGATGCTCCGTGAAGGGTCATCAGAGCGTCGCAGCTGTCAAAGTGGTCGGCCGGGTCGCCCTGGCCGTCGTAGGGCTTGAAGGTCGGGATAGAGGTTCGGGGAGATACCTCTGCCTTCAAGATATTGTTGGAGAACGGGGATCTCTCCTCGTCCTTTGGTGGAGAGGTCTTCTACAGGGCTCGCAGGGTGCACTCCTGCTCTGCGAAACGACTCTCGAATTCTCACAGTCGGAGGGATAGCTCCGGCTACCGCTGCATCGTAGGGCTGAGGGGGCGTGAAGGCAGGCTGTCTTGGCGCTCCCTGGGGACTTCGATCTCCGGGAGGGGACGGCGTGCCCCATGCCTGCCCCACTTCGGCGTGGAGGAAGCCTCTTGCTCCGGAGGGGGGGCTTGCGAGGGTCCTCCTACTTTGTTGTGGATGAGCTGCTGTCCACGGAGGGTGAAGCGGCCTCCGGTGGTGTGCTGGGACACGTTCTCACAGGGAGGGCTCTCCGGAGGGGCTCGTGACCTTCCATCCCTGGCCGCCTGGGTCCTCATGAGTTCCACGAGGACGTCCAGTTTCACGTTGAGGGCTTGGAAGGCGTCGGCGCCGTCGTTGAGCGGCAGCCCTACCGTCGTGGGAGAAGGGGGCGGCAGCTCGGCAGCAGGCGGAGGGGGCGGTCCATCAGCGGGAGTGCTGGAACCGGAGGGGGGGTTTTGGGAGGCTTGTGAGGGGCCTTCCCCCGCCGCCGCCGTGGCCTTTCCCCTGTCGCCGGCGGACCTCCTCCCTGAACTTCTTCTCACCATGCTAGCTCTTTGGTCGTTTCCCACAGACGGCGCCAGATGAAGGGGCGTGATCTCGCGCTGGTCCTGAGCTGGGAGGATGATCACCGGATAGTGAACTGCAAAGAAAGGGAAACAAATCAGGGGGCCCAGGGATGGTTCCCTGGGGAAACCCTCTGATGCTTAAGTCAGTAGAGCAATGGTGGAAGGTATTGAGGGAGGTTGAAAGAGATGCGCGAGATTCTCCAACACCAAGATGGTGAAGTGGTTCCTACTCAGGGAGTGCTAGGCATGTATCTACCTTACGTGCTACCGGAGGGAGTCCTTGGTTTATATAGCGAGCTCCCTTGATGAGTCCCATAAGTTGAGGAGTTTCAGGCGGGAGTTACGTCCTCATTATGGGATCGTTATGTCCTCATCATGGGCTCTTCATGACCTTGGGAGATCGTGGCACCCTTATCCCGCTGAACTCCTGCTCATAAAGGACTGTCAACGACTGCATGGATAACCATTTGTCAGTTGATCCAAGCATGAGAAGTGCCAACCCTGTCCGGGCGATGGGCATAGCTCGGATGCAGTCAGATTGGAGTGGGCACATAGCGCCTGCCCTTATCTCGGTGGGGAGATGGCTCGGGCGTGGGTCTTCCTCCGTTCTGTCGTTCGGGCCTTCCGGGCCTAAGGGCCGCCGAGGAAGGATGGGACCCCGAGTGATCTTTATTGGGCTTTTCTGTCGAAGTGGGCCCTAGAGGGCTGTCACTCGGATGAGCTGAGCCTCGTTCGGTCCTGATGTGCCTAGTTTGGCTGCTCTTAATTGGGCTACAGAAATGCCCCTCTCCAGTAGATATCTTGAATTCATATCTTTTACTGCTCCTTTTCCAGGGGAGTGCCCTGTGGACAAATTGTATATGACGTATTCATTGGCAATAATACTAGGGCCAGGTGCTATTGATGGTGGTAGCACAAAATGTGCACCCCCACAATAGTAACCATAGGTCTCATTTTATAAAAAAAAATGAAGGTTTTTTACCATGAAATTTCCTAGCACGCATTATGCTAGCACTCAGATCATCCTTTTCCATCAACCTACACTCATGCATCAGATGACCAAGTTTATGACAATTGTGGCATGACATTTTCTTTTTGTGTGCATGTGTGTGTGTGTTTAGGTTATGTGTCACATGCACAGCATCAGCATGATTGTTTCTTTGCTTATTCTTCATATGAACATACTTTTTAACCTTTTTAGCTTGTTTCTGAAGGTCAGTTTGTTTCTAATTTTTCTGAACGATGGGCTATTTATCTTTTGAGGTGGTGGCTACGTTTGATGTAGTGACAAATGATGTCATTAGCTTATTATTAAAAACTTTCTTATTAACATTATTGTAACCCAATCCTTCCTTCCTAAAGTTAACTTTGACTCCTAGCAACTTATCCAAATTTTCTTGCCCACTAACAAATTTAGATAGAGAAGCTTTCAAATCCTGAATCTCAATTTTTAGTGATGCAATATTTATTTCAGAACTTGCAATCTCTTGTTCACTGTAGTTAACAACTTCATTCAGTACTTTGTTAGCTATTTTGTATTTTTTATTTTCTTATTCCATATTGTTCATTTTTTTAGAATCTTCAATACAAATAGTTTTTCCTCTTTCTAAGGATAGAAGTCTTTCAGACATAGCAGAGTTCAGCTATTTTAACTTTTCATTTTCCTTAACCAAAGCATCATTTTGAATTAACTCGTCAAGAAGAATCTGATCATCATGAGATGCTTTTGGATTATTTGGAGTTTTAGATTCCCTTTGCAGGTTTTCAATGTTTTTCTGCAACTCCATGTTTACAGATTTAATGGCATCAAATTTTTCAGCAAACAAATTCTTCTCTTGCTCAAGTTTCCTAAATTTTTCTTCATTTTCTTTAACGGATTTTCTAAGGGGATCATTTTTAGATTTCAGCTTATTTAGTTCTAAATTAACACATTCAAGTTCCTCCAACAGTTTTTCATTCTGAGCTGAATTATTGATAAGGAGCTGATCATCTTTGGTTGAGTTGAGTTTTCTTTCTACTTCAGAAATCTGATATACAAATCCTTGATTTTCATTTTTCAGCAACCCAATCTACTTTTTATACATATGGATATCAGACAAACAGGCATCATGAGATTGCTCCAGATTTGAACAATTTTCACATGGAGAACTTGAACTACCCCGATCACTTTTCTTTTTCAAGTTTTTGTATTATTTTCTTAATTGTTCATGAGATTCTAACAAATCAGCATATGCATTCTCCCAATCGTCTAAAGAAAAATTCTCGAAGGGATTTACATCCTCATCATTATCCACTTCAATCTGATTGTTGCCTTGATCGCTGCCATTAGCCATCATGCAGCTATCCTCCCTTCTTCTGTGTCCTAGCTTCAGCTTATCCATAATGTCCTTAGCAGACCTGCAGTCATGGAAGCAAGAGTGTAAGGCCTTATCAGTAGCTACTTTCATTAGATTCAAAACTCTCTGATTCTCTCCATGCCTTGATCTATGACTGTCAGTCCATTTGGACTCTTTCTTTGGTAATATGTGAGGATCGTGTGAAATTAACTTCCACAGATCAGGATCAATCAGTTTCACATAGCTATGGAGGCTGCTAACCCACGAATTAAAATCAGAGCCATTGAAGACCGGTGGATGACCCATGGAATAAATCGGCAAACAAATCAATGCACCAGAAGGAAGTTCAGAAATGCACCAAAGAGGTTGCAGGATCTACTGCGGATCGTTGGATCTGATAAGACAGCAACCCTCTCTGATACAACTTGATAGAATATATGGGTGCAAGACACGGATTCAAAAGGGGGGATGAATGAATCTTTCAACAAGTACACCCAATTTAAAAACAATTGTGGAATCAACATTTTAATAATACTCAGTAATCAGATGAGACAGCACAATTACTCTCTTCTCACAACCGTGAGCAGAAACACTCAGGCTCGCATATATAATTCTATTAAGCATAGGAACATACACTCCTCAGACAAATATAGAATTCTCAACGTAACACAAGGGTGAACGCAAGTAATCAAGCACACACAACCTGTGAAGGGAAGAAAGATGATATGGAGGAGCACAAAGAGCAAACCACGATGGACAGGATATTTTTAGGTGGTTCGGCAAGACCCACAATCTGCCTACGTCCACCCCTCACTCTAAACCAGAGTGAGGCTTTCCTTGCAATAGCAAGAATCGCAGACTCAGTCTGCAAATAGATGCTACTTAACAGCTTGATCCAGACAAACACACTCCTCACTTCCTCCACCCAGGAGGGAAACCACTAGCGACACCTAGTCACTAGCAACCGGAGACACCAAGTCCCCCTTCCCTTAAAACCCAGAGGGAAAGCACAAGTGACACCAAGTCACTTGCAACCAGAGACACTAAGTCTCCCTTCTCCTAAGACCTCAGGAAGAACCCCGAACTCAACCTGAGTATCGGAAGCCCAAGAATCTTGAAGATGAGAGTAACAAAAAGGAAAAACAAACTGGCGATTAAGGCTCAATAAAAAATTATAGCTCACGCAGGAGCACAGTAGTTCAGGATCTGATCCAAGAACTGAACTTCTTCACTCTTCCTCTTCTGCTACTGGCTCTCTTACTCTCTCTGGCTGCTGCTCGTCTCTTTTCTTCTTTCCTCGTTCTTCAACTCTACTCTCCTTCTACTCTCTCTTTCTGCTTCGATGTCTTTTTCTTCTGGGTGCTCTCTCTCTCTATCTTTTTGTCTCTTCTATTCTTCTTCTTCTCCTTTTCCCTCTCTGCTGTTCTCACCTTTTCTTTCTTGAACTCTCCTATTCTTTTCTCTGCTCTTCTCTTCTTCTATTCTTTTGGTCACCACCTTTGATCGAAGGATCGGCCTTCTTATATGGCTATTGGTAGGGTTCCCATGAGCTCATGCCTCCGTCGTGTGTAAGGCACGTCCCAACCTTTTCCAGAGAAGCCACGCGTCAAGAGAATATTGGGGACGTTGATCCACGTGGCAGAATGTCAGAGATATTCTTCCTGGGACCACGTGCCAATCATTATTTCTGTTATCCTTACGAGCTCACGTGCCATATGATGATTCCTGCCCTCGTGCAGATCATATGCCCGAATGTATGGCCAAGCTTGTAGAAGTTGCCATAGCCTTAGACCTGCATAGACTTGTGCTCACGGCGCTCGCAAAATTGCACCGACTTGTGCTTGTAGTGAAAACTTGCACTGACTTCGGCTTGCAGTAAGGTTTGTACTGACTTGAGCTCGTGGCAAGGTTTGCACTGACTTGAGCTCGTGGCAAGGTTTGCACCGTCCTTGAGCTCGCAATTAAAAACTGCACCGATAGTGAATATACGTTAGACGAGAAAATCTTGCACTGACCCTATATACAACTAACACTGACCTCAGTATGCACATAGTACAACTTAGCACAGACCTTATAAATGCATGTAACAAAGTATGCACAGACTTTGTTCTGCGCAAGGAAGAATGTGCACGGACTTAAATGATGCATAGACCTAAATGTTGCACGGACTTCAATTTCACTGCTACAGGGATATGCACGGACTTGGATAGGCTTGCTAGCATGAAGTGCACTGACCTCATGTTCCTTTGCACAGGCGTTGTGTATGCATGATGCAAGCTATGCACAGACCCTATATGTGCGATACGATGGCTTGCACCGACCTTATATTCTTTAAGCAAAGCAATGCACTGACCTTATGTTCGTTTGGCCAGAACATGCACCGAGTGCATATGCTGTAGACACAAATGCATGAGGCGCTCACAGCAAAGATTATGCACCGACCTACATGCGTGCGCATGACAAGAGTATGCACCAACTTGACATCTGTCACGCCCCGACGCAGAATATCGGGACGTACAGTTAGAAACTAGCTAGAAAGCAAATAAATATTCTAAATTAAACAATTACACAATGCTAAGGAAAGGTACAACTCTATTGATCAAGATGATTCCAAATCATTACAATAACCAACACTGCTAATACACGATCAAACATGACTTCCAATCTGAATTCTAATACAATAACTGACTCCAAGAGTAACAAGTGCTAACACAACTCTAAGGAAATAACTAGAGGTAACCAACCATGCCAACTCGGCATCTACTACAAGTACACTCAAGAGATATCACTCCTGCCCTTCCCCATCGGTATGCGCATCGTCACCTGAATAGCCTGGAAAGAGGGGAAACAACAACTATGAGCTGACGCTCACTAGGAAATAACATGCAAGTTTACGTGATTAACAAGTTAATTACATTTTCATATGCAATGCTAAGAAATGAAATAAATGACGATACAAATAAACAGCGAAATACAAAGATCTTGCAAGGTCGAGAAATATAATGATGACAAGAGATAACAAGATAACAAGTACAAGAATTTACAACAAAAGATAGTAATAAAGAATTGAGAATTGGCCAACAAGCAAGTATTTTAAACATCATTTCAAGCACGATCAAGTAACAAGAGTAACAAGAGATTTTTCATGTCATAGACGTAACAAGCTAGTCAAGTACTCGGTGTAATGCCTCACCATGTCATTAACATCCCATGGGCTCACTAACTTTCGGGCGCTCTCCCCAGGACCAGACCGGGCCCTTACGGTGCGTTGGCATCGATTTATTGGATACAAGATCCCACGATTGTCTAGACATTCAGTCAAGTTATATGGCCAATTTAATCAGAGGAATTACTGCCACAAGTATGAGATTTAAGGACTAACTTGTCTTTAGATTCACTAAAACAAAAACTCGGTTATACGGTCACTTTGGGCCGCATTACAAGAATTGGACCAAAACTTGGTCCACGGGGTCAAGAAAGAACGGCTGACAGTGTACCGTTCAAGTGTGTAAGCAATCCATTCTACTGGTGTAATAATGACTAAAACAGCAACTTAACAATCAATTTAATCCTAATTACCAAGTTAATATATCAAAGATTATCTATTATCATTTGCATTTAGCCAATTGCCAAAAAGCGGATTCAAGATGATGAGATAAGGAACAAGCTCGTACAGGAATGAAATAGCATGCATTAACAGAAATCTAGTTACACCATTAACCACTAATTATGTGGGTTTCTATTTAACCATTGTATACGTTGAAATGAAGATGATAAAGGGCATGTTTTTACACTATGCTTGCATGTAGGGACCAATGTTAATTGAAATCAAAGGGGTACATGAATAGGTCATTAGATCCTCAAAAATATAGTTTTCAATTGGGCTAAGTTGAATGGATCGATCCCCTAATGATCCGGATCGATCCTCGGGTCAAAAACATCTTTTACCGGGTCTTACAGCACGTGGGTCGACCCCTGGAAAAATTCCAGGCATTTGGTCGACCCATGGAGGTTCCAGGGAGCTGCCTTGGCATGGGTCGACCCTGTTGTGCCCATGTGGTTTTGATGATGGTTTTAATGGTGGTTTTGATGATTGACTTTTGATGTGAGTTAATCACTGTGAGTCATCTTGCTGTGTCTTTTATATGCTCGATTAATTCATGTATATCAGGTAAGTGAATGGAGCTCATATGGCTGTCAGATAACATGCTTTATTTAATTCTGTCTAAACTCTGTCTGCACAGTCTCCACAGCAGTGCGTCAATGCATTGTGCTGATGCGTCGACTCTTCAGTCATTTTTGTCTCTGTCCACACAGTAGTGCGTCAACTCCTTGAGCTGATGCGTCGACTCTTCGCTTCCATCTTCAAGCCCATACAACAGGACTAAAGTGTTCAATTGAAAGTCTCTACACTCGTTCCATTGGAAGTCTATACAATCGTCTTCATATCATCAACTCTATACACTGGTTTCACGTTTCCAAAGTCTGCACAATGGTCTTCACACCTGAAGTCTGTATATCCACAGTTAAACTTGAAGTCTGCACACTGGTCTTCAAATCCAAAGTCTGCACATTGGTCTTCGAACTCAATGTCTATACATTGGGCTTTTACATAAAGTCCATACATTGATTGTTGTTCTTCAAGTCTATACACTCCATGCTCATTCATGTCTATACATCGTGGCCTTGAACTTGCAAGTCTGTACACTGTCTGTGCTTTCACGTGTCTGGTTGCATGAGTCATTAATGTCTATACATTGTTCACTCATATGAGCAAGTCTATACATAGGTCGGTGGCAAGCCTGTACACTGGTCGAGCTTTTAAGTCTGAACATTCACAAAGTCCATACAACGGCCCTGTAGCATTGTCTAGCCAAAGTCTGCACATCAGCACTATAGCGTGCATAGCTCAAGTCTGTACATTGGCCAAGTATGTACATCGACTGTTCACAAAGTCTATTCACTGGACTTCACTTCAAAGTCCATACATTGGTCTTCAGTTCAAGTCTGTACAGCGTTACGTTCTCTTTGGAAAGTCTGTACAGCGTGAAGTCTACACATTGGCTTCGCTCCATCAAGTCTATACATTCGACTGCATCCAAAAAGTCTGTACAGCATCTGCATTGTCTCGCTCACACTTGCCAAAGTCTGAACATCCATGGTGTCTTTCATCGTCTCACTTTTCGTCTCAGTTTGCAAAGTCTATACATTCACTACAGAGATCTCTGTCAAGTCTATACATTGGTCCGTCTCTTGTAGTGTCTCATCTGGTCAAAGTCAACACATCACTTGAAGGCTTCTGCATCAAGTCTATACATCGACTGTCTTGCTTTAGCTTATGTCTGTACAGAGTCAGCGTCTCGTTGACCGTCTCTTGTTGTGTCCTCATGTTATTTCTGTGTTTGTGTCTTCATGTTATTTTTATGTCTTCGTGTTATTTTTGTATTTGAGTTTTCTTGTTATTTATGTGTTTGTGTCTTAGTGTTATTTTTATGTCTTCGTGTTGCTTCTTTCTATCTTCGTCCAGGTTTCCTCTGATCGTGTGTTTTACTACCGTTTTACTTCGTGTCGTTCTCTCTTTACCTCGTGCTATTCTCATCTGACTTCGTGTCGTTCCCTTTGTAGTGTTAGCTTTGTTACTGTGGTACCTCGTGTCGTTCTCTCTTATGTACCTCGTGTCGTTCTCAGTATAGTGTACCTTTTGTTATTCCTACACACCTCGTGCAGCTTTAGCTTGAGTGTCAACCGACTTATTTTAGGTATATATATAGAGAGAGAGAACCCTGAGTATTAATTGTTTTAATCTCTTTGTAGGAGAAGAAGAAAAACAAAAAGAAGAAGGTGGTCCGAGGAAGAATATTCCCCAGTGACTGGGCGGCACGTGATCCGAGGCTGGAAGGGCAGACAGGATTGTGACACGTGTGTTGAAGCTGGCTGAGAGACTGACACGTGGCCAAAAGTTCTGGGCGGGAAATGTGGAAGCCACACGCGCCCAGTGTGCTGCTGCTGCTGCTATATATACGAGTCTTCATCCTCTATAGAAGACTGATCGAAGAAGAAGCCTGAACAGCATAAAGGCCTTCGATCCAGAAAAAGAGAAAAAGAAGAAAAAGAGAAGAAAGTGAGAGTGAGAGCAGAAGAAGGAAAAGAGAGAGATAGTGCTCGTGAGAAGTGAGAAGAAAGAGAGAAGAAAGAGAAGCAGAAAGAAGAGAAAGAAAAGAAGAGGAGGAGAGAGTCTATTGCAGATCAGTTCAGTCTGTTCGTGGATCAAATCTAGAACGACTATGCTCATTGAGAGCCACATTTCTTGTGTTTCATTTCCAGCTTTTGTTGCTGTGTGTTTATGTTTCTGTATTTTTCTTTTGTTTCCTTGGTAAGTCTTGTTCTTCCGATTGCCCTGTTGGGGATCGGGTTCCTCCTGTGGAGTCAGGAGAAGGGAGATCTGATCTCCGGTTGCAAGTAGCTGGGAGCTACTTGTGGGTTCCTCCTGTGGATTCAGGAGAAGGGAGACTTGTCTCCGGTTCTGGGCTTGTGGCTTGCAAGTCCAGGGGTCCCTCCGGTTGGAGGAAGAGAGGTCTTCGACCTCTGGTTTGCTGGTGACTGAAAGTCACTGGTTGGGTCCCTCCTGGTCTGGAGGAAGAGAGGTCTTCGACCTCTGGTTTCCAAGTGACTGGGAGTCACTTGGGGTGTCCCTCCGGTTGGGAGGAAGAGGGGAGGTTGTTCCCCTGGTCAAGCTGTGTGGTAGCACCTTGTTCGCAGACTGAGTCTGCTTGGTTCTAGCATTTGCTAGTGAAGCCTCACTCCGGTTGGGAGTGAGGGGTGGATGTAGGTCTGAAGGACCGAACCACCTAAAAATCTATTGAGCAGTGGTTTGATTGTTTGATTTCCTTCCGCTAGATGCTTGAATAGGCACGCTCCATCTGCTTGTTATTTTGTTTAATCGAATTAGCTTAATTCCGGAACTTGCCTAGCATCTGAGTTTTTAAATTGGGCATTATTCGTAGCAGGATACATTTACCCCCCCCCTCTGTATCTGGGCCTAGCACCCTAACAGTTGGTATCAGAGCGGTGTCTGCATACAAGGTCCAACGACCAGCAGATCCGATCCTGCTGTCTTAGGTGTTAATTTGTCTCTAGTGCATCAATATTCCTGTTGTCTTGAATTTACTCGCTATTTGTTTTCAATGGCTCTTCCACCCGTCTTTAGTGGTTCTGATTTCAGTCAGTGGTACACTGCTTTACCTGCTTATGTTAATTCTGTTAATCCTGATCTGTGGAAATTAATTTCCCAAGGTCCTCACACCTTACTAATGAAAGTGGCCAAATGGACCGACAGACACAGATCAAAGGATGGAGAAAATCAGAAAGCTTTTAACCTGATGAAAGCAGCTACTAACAGAGCCTTATGGTCTTGTCTTCATGATTGCAGGTCCGCAAAGGACATCCTGGATAGGCTGAAGCAATTCACAGGGTAAACAAGGACAGCTGCATGATGGCTGACAGAAGTAATCCAAGTGGCCGCAATCAAGGCAGCAGTCAGATTGAAGATGATGTTGATGAAGAGGTAAACTCTGAATTTGACTCTGACGAAATGACTTTTGATTATTTGAAGGAAATGTATGTTGAATTGTATGAAAAGTATGGAAAAATAAAATCTGAAAATAAAAAATTAAAGAAAAAGGTTGAACAAAATAGTTCTGATTTATCATGTGAAAATTGTTCAAATCTGAAGCAATCTTATGATGCTTGTTCTTCTGATAATCAAGAGCTTAAGAAACATGTTGAATTGTTGAGATCTGAAAAAGAGTCTCTGAGAAAATCTGTTATTGAGAGTGAAGGAAAATGTAAGAAACTCGAGCAAGAGAAGAACCTATTTGCTGAAAAATTTAATGCCATAAAATCTGTAAATACAAAATTGCAAAGAGATTTTGAGAAACAGCAAAAGGTTTGGAAGGAATTTGAGGCTGGAAGAAAACTTGGAATTAACTCTGATGATCAGATTTTGAAAAACGAATTAATTCAGAGTGACAGACTAAAGGAAGAAATTGAGAAACTAAAACAGTTGAACACCATCTTGTCAGAGAGATTGCTGACATTAGAAAAAGGCAAACATGTGGTGTCCGATAATTCAGAAGAAGTTGATGAGCTAAGAAAGGAAATTGAGAAATACATAATTGCCAACAAAGTCTTGAATGAGGCTGTCAATTGGAGTGAGCAAGAAATTGCCAGCTATGAGTTACAAATCAACTCTTTAGAAAATGAAATTCAAGATTTGAAGAATTCTCTGTCCAAATTTGTTAATGGGCATGATAATCTGAACAAATTGTTGGGAACCAAGGTCAACTTCCAGAAGGAGGGGTTAGGCTATAACCCTGTAAATAAAAAGAACCTTGAAAATAAAATTTAGACACTTTCTGTTTCTAGCTCTACTTTGAAGAAAGAAGGACTGGGCTACAGTCCAGTCATGAGGAAGGTGGATGGATCAAATTTGAAAGTTATTTTTGTTAAATCTTCTGAATCTTCTGAACAGGAACAACCTTCTACTTCATCCCCACATCAGTATAAGGCTAAGAAAATAGAAAAATAGGATAAAAATCAGAAAATGATTGGAAAACAGAAAATGAATAAAAAGGGTTCATCTGTGCATGTTGATTACAGTCCTCACACACACTCACATATATCTAAAAAGAAAATGTCATGCCACTACTGTCATAGATTTGGACATTTAATGCATGAGTGTAAATTGATGGAAAAGGATGATCTGAGTGCTAGAAAATATAATGATAAAAATCCTTCATCTCAAAAAGGGAAAATTAAGTGTTTTCATTGTGGTAAACTAGGACACAAAATTGTACAATGCTGGTTTGCAAATGGTAAGAAGATGTCTTTTTCACATCATGCTAAATCCCCTGCAAACCATAATGATGTTGATAGGAATCAAATTGCTGCAAATAGAAAATATTCTGCATGTGTCAACTGTGGCAAGATAGGCCACGGGGCCATTGAATGTTGGCATGGTCAGGGTAGCAAAGAGAATTTTAAACGTGTTAAATTCCCTGCAAATAGACATGCTGTTCATGAGAATTTTAAGAGAATGAATTCTTCTCATTGTTTTAAATGTGGGAAGCCAGGCCCTACTGACTGTTGGCTGGCTTATGTTGGTAAACAGAATCTTAATTCTGTTAACAGAAAATTTCATGCAAATGCACATAGAACGTATGCTAATCAGAATGTGCATAAAACAAATCTGAAATCTGCTGCCTCTTGCTATTACTGTGGTATATTAGGTCATTCAATGAATAATTGCCATCTGATAAGATCTGATGACCTAAATGCTAAAAGGTTGTTTAGAACACCTACGAAAGGTGTCACTATTAACCATGCAGGACCCAAGACTGTTTGGGTACCTGCCCATGCAAAATAGTGTGCTAACTTGCAGGTGTGCCTTGGAAGTAGAAGAATAAAAAAAAGGGGGGAAATAAACCAAGGCACCCAAGTTGATAAAACCCCATTCTCGCATATTCAGGTAAACTCTCTACATTTCATGTTTTGAAATCCATCTAGTGCACTCTGAATTCATAATTTTTCATGAATATTATTTTTCATGTTCTTGCATATTCATTCATCATCTGCCAGTTGCATTATTTTCTGATCATGCACTCTGAAAATTCTGAAAATCTGAACTGAATGTGAATATTGTTTGAAATTTGTGTGTTGCAATAGCTCACTAAACATTCTGAAGGACAGTCTGAATATGCATGAATCAAAATCATATGTTCCGTTTCTCATGGCAAACATTGTATGTTTTTAGGGGGAGTTAATTGCATGTCCTTGCATAAGCATTCAGTGTTTGCATACATATAGTGCATTGCATTTCCTTAAACTGAAAATGCCAAAAAGATTGACTGAATGCATATTGTCAGGGGGAGTCAATACATTACATGAAGGTAGTCATGTGCATACATTTATGTCAGAGTTCATTGCATGTTAACTTTGAACATCCTGGAACTTGCCTGACCTCCTGATATCTTGCCTTGTGGGCATATCCCCTTCATTGATTCTATTTGACCAAACCTTGATCATAATTTGAAAACACTAAGCTTTAAAATCTCTCCTATCAATTGGTAACAATTGGTATTATTTGGTATCAGAATTATTTCAGTCCTTCATGAAGATTTCAATGGGCTATCAGGATCATAAATATGAAAGATCTTGAACTAGAAATCTTCTATTATACGCTTTTATGAATGTCTGAAATAACTCATGTGGTTTAAGCTTAATGTATTCATGGAGTTTAAATTTAAAATCTCTTAACATATCTGAATCATGATTAATAAATCTTAACCAACTGTTTCATGTTGTGTCTTACAAAAAACTTCTGAAATCTGTACTTTTGAATACATGACTTTATTTGGTTAAGTACATGAGATTAATATTGTTTTGAAGCAAATGAATGTTTCTGAATTATCTAAAGGGTAGAGTAATTGTCGGAGCAATGACCTTGGTCACTGAGAAACACATGTCCAAGGGACTGTGTCATGAGGTGCCTTAGTTAACTCTGCATAAAATTCATTGAAAATCAGGCAGAGCAATGGCATGCACACTGAGAAATACAGCTCACTCATCAAGAAATGATTTGCAGTGTGTCATGATGTGTAAATGCTATCTCTGTTCATATAAAGCATGACAGTTAGTCACACTAAGTGCTTAGGGATATTGGCCTCTGATCAAGGTATATCCTCTAGTTACAAGGTGTGCACTGAATTAGAGTGCTCGTAAAATTTGTAGCATGAAAAATTGTTGAACAAATCTCAATATCTGAATATTGATGCTAAAATCAAATTGCTACAACCCTAGACAAAATCGTATGACTTCAAAACTGCTTGATTTCAATACTAATGCATGTAATTCCGAAAGAAGTCAATAAAGTTGATTGTGTAAGAGAAAGGAAGATTTATCAAGATAAATATGAGAGCTTGGTTCATTTTTATTAAACTATGGTGTTAGATATCAATACAGAATTTTATTGAAAAACTCTGCATACATCATGTTTAAACCATGCTGATCAGTAAAATTCATTCATAAGCCCTTATAATGGAAGACTTTGAAATATTCTGATTTGGATTTATGAGAATGACAATTCCTTGAAAATCTGACTGAAATTCTTGTAGTTGAAGCTTCTTGAAAAATCTGCTAATTGAACCTCTTCTGCTAATTGACCTGAACTTCTCCTTGTTTGCCCATGTGGTCTCCTTGTCATTCATTTCATAAGGTTCCATTTATTGAGGGGGAGCCTCCTTGTCATATGCATCATGCTGCATAGAAGGAGAAGAATTATGCCCTTGCATTCATATTTCTAGGGGGACATCTTGCATTCTGGTATCTGCATCTGCATTCATTCCTCCCCATGGTTTATTTTGATTATACCAAAGGGGGAGATTGTTTGCCAAAGAGGGAGAATATCATTCAATCAGTGCATGCAGGTTCCTTTTGATCATCTCTAACTCATGCTTTTGCTGAAACTTTTAAAGGGAGAGAATCATGTTCTTGCAAGGGGGAGAAATTGACTGAATTTTTATACATGCTTTAATTTCTCAAACTATTTTCTTTTTGATGAAGTCAAAGGGGGAGAATAGCTTGAGTCATCAGACTGACTCACACTGACTCACTATGTAGTGTTGCCGTCATCAAAAATGGGGAGATTGTTGTGCCCATGTGATTTTCATGATGGTTTTAATGGTAGTTTTGATGATTGGCTTTTGATGTGAGTTAATCACTGTGAGTCATCTTGCTGTGTCTTTTATATGCTTGATTAATTCATGTATATCAGGTAAGTGAATGGAGCTCATATGGCTGTCAGATAACATGCTTTATTTAATTCTGTCTAAACTCTGTCTGCACAGTCTCCACAGCAGTGCGTCAACGCATTGTGCTGATGCGTCGACTCTTCAGTCATTTTTGTCTCTGTCCACATAGTAGTGCGTCAACTCCTTGAGCTGATGCGTCGACTCTTCGCTTCCATCTTCAAGCCCATACAACGGGACTAAAGTGTTCAATTGAAAGTCTCTACACTCGTTCCATTGGAAGTCTATACAATCGTCTTAATATCATCAAGTCTGTACACTGGCTTCACGTTTCCAAAGTCTGCACAATGGTCTTCACACCTGAAGTCTGTACATCCACAGTTAAACTTGAAGTCTGCACACTGGTCTTCAAATCCAAAGTCTGCACATTGGTCTTCGAACTCAATGTCTATACATTGGGCTTTTACATAAAGTCCATACATTGATTGTTGTTCTTCAAGTCTATACACTCCATGCCCATTCAAGTATATACATCGTGGCCTTGAACTTGCAAGTCTGTACACTGTCTGTGCTTTCACGTGTCTGGTTGCATGAGTCATTAATGTCTATACATTGTTCACTCATATGAGCAAGTCTATACATAGGTCGGTGGCAAGCCTGTACACTGGTCGAGCTTTTAAGTCTGAACATTCACAAAGTCCATACAACGGCCCAGTAGCATTGTCTAGCCAAAGTCTGCACATCGGCACTATAGCGTGCATAGCTCAAGTCTGTACATTGGCCAAGTATGTACATCGACTGTTCACAAAGTCTATTCACTGGACTTCACTTCAAAGTCCATACATTGGTCTTCAGTTCAAGTCTGTACAGCGTTACGTTCTCTTTGGAAAGTCTGTACAGCGTGAAGTCTATACATTGGCTTCGCTCCATCAAGTCTATACATTCGACTGCATCCACAAAGTATGTACAACATCTGCATTGTCTCGCTCACACTTGCTAAAGTCTGAACATCCATGGTGTCTTTCATCGCCTCACTTTGCGTCTCAGTTTGCAAAGTCTATACATTCACTGCAGAGATCTCTGTCAAGTCTATACATTGGTCAGTCTCTTGCAGTGTCTCATCTAGTCAAAGTCAACACATCACTTGAAGGCTTCTGCATCAAGTCTATACATCTACTGTCTTGCTTTAGCTTAAGTCTGTACAGAGTCAGCGTCTCGTTGACCGTCTCTTGTTGTGTCCTCATGTTATTTCTGTGTTTGTGTCTTCGTGTTGTTTTTATGTCTTCGTCTTATTTTTGTATTTGAGTCTTCATGTTATTTATGTGTTTGTGTCTTAGTGTTGTTTTTATGTCTTCGTGTTGCTTCTTTCTATCTTCGTCCAGGTTTCCTCTGATCGCGTGTTTTACTACCGTTTTACTTCGTGTCGTTCTCTCTTTACCTCATGCTGTTCTCATCTGACTTCGTGTCGTTCCCTTTGTAGTGTTAGCTTTGTTACTGTGGTACCTCGTGTCGTTCTCTCTTATGTACCTCGTGTCGTTCTCAGTATAGTTCGCCTTTTGTTGTTCCTACACACCTCGTGCAGCTTTAGCTTGAGTGTCAACCGACCTATTTCAGGTATATATATATATATATAGAACCCTGAGTATTAATGGTTTTAATCTCTTTGCAGGAGAAGAAGAAAAACAAAAAGAAGAAGGTGGTCCGAGGAAGAATATTCCCCAGTGACTGGGCGGCACGTGATCCGAGGCTAGAAGGGCAGACAGGATTGTGACACGTGTGCTGAAGCTGGCTGAGAGACTGACACGTGGCCAAAAGTTCTGGGCGGGAAATGTGGAAGCCACACGCGCCCAGTGTGCTACTGCTGCTGCTATATATACGAGTCTTCATCCTCTATAGAAGACTGATCGAAGAAGAAGCCTGAAGAGCAGAAAGCCCTTCGATCCAGAAAAAGAGAAAAAGAAGAAAAAGAGAAGAAAGTGAGAGTGAGAGCTGAAGAAGGAAAAGAGAGAGATAGTGCTCGTGAGAAGTGAGAAGAAAGAGAGAAGAAAGAGAAGCAGAAAGAAGAGAAAGAAAAGAAGAGGAGGAGAGAGTCTATTGCAGATCAGTTCAGTCTGTTCGTGGATCAAATCCAGAACGACTATGCTCATTGAGAGCCACATTTCTTGTGTTTCATTTCAAGCTTTTGTTGCTGTGTTTTTATGTTTCTGTATTGTTATTTTGTTTCCTTGGTAAGTCTTGTTCTTTCGATTGCCCTGTTGGGGATCGGGTTCCTCCTGTGGAGTCAGGAGAAGGGAGATCTGATCTCCGATTGCAAGTAGCTGGGAGCTACTTGTGGGTTCCTCCTGTGGATTCAGGAGAAGGGAGACTTGTCTCTGGTTCTGGGCTTGTGGCTTGCAAGTCCAGGGGTCCCTCCGGTTGGAGGAAGAGAGGTCTTCGACCTCTGGTTTGCTGGTGACTGAAAGTCACTGGTTGCGTCCCTCCTGGTCTGGAGGAAGAGAGGTCTTCGACCTCTGGTTTCCAAGTGACTGGGAGTCACTTTGGGTGTCCCTCAGGTTGGGAGGAAGAGGGGAGGTTGTTCCCCTGGTCAAGCTGTGTGGCCACACCTTGTTCGCAGACTGAGTCTGCTTGGTTCTATCATTTGCTAGTGAAGCCTCACTCCGGTTGGGAGTGAGGGGTGGATGTAGGTCTGAAGGACCGAACCACCTAAAAATCTATTGAGCAGTGGTTTGATTGTTTGATTTCCTTCCGCTAGATGCTTGAATAGGCACGCTCCATCTGCTTGTTATTTTGTTTAATCGAATTAGCTTAATTCCAGAACTTGCCTAGCATCGGAGTTTTTAAATTGGGCATTATTCGTAGCAGGATACATTCACCACCCCTCTGTATCCGGGCCTAGCACCCTAACAGACCCATTGGGTCGACCCCTGCAGTGTGGGTCAACCCCATGGGTCGACCCATGCAAAGTAGAAATCTTCTGCTTGCTGGGTGGTATGGGTCTACCCATGGGGTCGACCCCTGGGTTTCCAGACAAGAACAGGCTTTCGGAAATCATGAAAAACTCCACGATTTGCGGTCTAAATGGGTTGGGATCTTAACCACATGGCCTAGGGTTCTTAATAGACATACTAGGGTCATAAAACAAGAGTTTTGAAACACGTATGTCAACAGAAATCAAATGAATCACAACCTATTATATGATGAACACATGAAGACCTAGTTCTTGATATGCTTCTACTAAATCTTATGGTTCTCTCAATATATACAACGAAATTTGGGGCTTCTTATATCAAAAGAAAGCTAACTTAATGCTGATTCTAACCATGTATGATATGCCATATGTGGATCTAGATATCTAACTCAAAAATAGCCCGAAAATCATGCTTCTACTTGAAAAACATACCATAAATCAAGCCTAAACATGCTCTTACTTCGATCCAAAATTCTCTAAACATGCTCAATGAAATTTGAGGCTTTCTACGCCAAATAAAATCTAACAAGATGCCGATTACATTCATGTATATTAATTAGAGTTTGGATGTTAGATCCTACCCCAATCGAAGAGCAATCGAAGAGAGAACTTAAAGCCCTAGACTGAAGAACGAATTGGACAGCACCTTAGAAAACCCGCGATATCTCCTTGGATACCGAATGAAAATTGGGGATTTTACCACCATTGGAAAGATCTCGTCGAGAGGAACAATTTGATATATTCATAATCTGATTTTGGTTAAGGAAACCTACTTCAATCGAAGGATCAAAGAGGAGAGGAAGGATGACGATGACAGCCGACCCACCTCCACTAAACGACTAAGAACTTTCTAGATCTGAATCCAATGCGAACACCACAGCCACCAAATGAAAGTAGACTCGTAGAGCTTCATTTTGATAGCTCATAGAGCTTCTGGAGACTTTGGGGCTTGGAGGAATCGACCACGCAAGTTAGGTGTTGGAAAACGGCGCCGCCAAGGTTGACCACTCCAAAACTCGGCCGCCACCATGTGTTAGGGTTAGGTTTAAATTCGATTGATAGAGGGCTATTGATCCTTAGATCGTGACCTTTCATTTGCCACCGAAATGAGCTCATTTGGTTGAGTATTAAGCTCTAATTTGGTGTTTTAAGATGAGGTTTACTATTACATTCACTATTGGGTAGGTAAGTGTGGAAATCGGACTTAATCCACTGATTAGGCCTAGTTAATGATTTTATTAGGCTTAGTCGAAGAAGATAAAATTGTTAAACGAAATGGATTACACAATAATATGATTTTTATGGATTTTTATAAAATAGTTGAAAAGTGACTTATACTATTTATTAAAGAATTAATCTAATTAATTACGAATAAATTCTCATTAATTCAAATAATTCCAAATAATTTCAAATAAATTCAAATAATTCTAATTAAATTTCAAAAATAATTTGGGGTATTACACCCTCCCCCACTTAAAGAATTTGGTCCTCCAAATTCACTGCACTAAATACGGAGGATAGGGAAAGAGATTGCTCACCTTGAACAAGTCGGGATACCGCTTTCGCATAGTATCTTCATATTCCTAAGTAGCTTCTTCGGTTCCACGCCAACTCCACTGAATCTTGACCATCGGTATAGACCGATTCCGGAGTTGCTGCTATTTCCGGTCTAGAATCTTGATAGGTCTTTCTTCATAGGTCAAATCTTCCTTTAACTCAAAATCCACATGCTGAATGATATGAGTGGGATCGTACACATATTTCCGTAACATAGACACTTGGAAAATATTGTGTACGCCAGACAACTGCAGTGGTAATGCCAGTCTGTAAGCAACTTCTCCCACTCTATCTAGGATCTCAAATGGACCAATATACCTCGGACTTAGCTTGCCATGAATGTCCAATCTTCGAATCCCTCTCGAAGGAGAAACCTTCAGAAATACATGCTCGCCAACTTGAAATTCTAATGCTCTTCTCCTTGTGTCGGCATAACTCTTCTGTCTTGATTGGGCTACTTGTAACCGGTCTCGGATAACACGGATGTTCTACGACGATTCTGAAATAAGATCCGGTCCAAGCCATTGCTTCTCACCTATCTCATCCCAACATAACGGGGAACGACAGCTTCGCCCGTACAATGCTTCATAAGGAGCCATCTGGATGCTAGATTGATAACTGTTGTTGTAGGCGAATTCAATCAAAGCCAAATGATCACTCCAACTGCCTCCGAAATGAATCATGCATGCTCTGAGCATATCTTCCACTATCTGGTTGGTTCTTTCAGTCTGTCCGTCGGTCTGTGGATGAAAAGCAGTAATGAAATTCAGGCGAGTACCAAGAGACTCTTGCAGTCCCTTCCAGAAATGTGAAGTAAATCTGGGATCTCGATCAGACACAATATTGACTGGTATGCCATGGAGCCTTACCACTTCCTTCAAATACAAAGCAGCCAATACATCAACTGTCAACTTGGACTTAATGGGTAAGAAATGAGCTGACTTTGTCAATCCGTCAACAATCACCCATATTGCATCAAATCCACCACGAGTCCTAGGTAGACCCATAATGAAATCCATGCCAATGCTTTCCCACTTCCATTGGGGTATGTCAAGTGGTTTCAACTTTCCTGCCGGTCTGAAATGTTCAGCCTTAACTTGTTGACAAACCAAGCATCTACTCATGAAGTTTGCAACTTCTCTTTTCATGTTCGGCTACCAAAAAGATCTCTTCAAATCCTTGAACATTTAGTGCCTCCAGGATGAATGGTATATCTGGATCTATGTGCTTCCTCCAGAATCTTGTTCTTTATTCCAGCTTCATCAGGTACACAAGTTCTACCCTGGAATAATAATCTTCCATCATCAGCCATCATGAAGTCAGGTCTGCTACTCAAGCTTCCCTTGATCTCTACTAGCTCGGGATCATTTTCTTGTAGAGATTTGATTTCCATCAACAATTCGGACTTAAGTTGAATTTGTGCAATCATAACCCGATCATTATCAAAATTCAGATCCAGGCTCGCTAATTGTTCCAATAGCTTCCACTCTTGTAACATGAGACTGGACAATCGAGCCACAGGTTTCCTGCTTAATGCATCTGCCACAACATTGCCCTTGCCAGGATGATACTCGATCGAGAAGTCGAAGTCTTTCAAGTACTCCAACCACCTTCGCTGCCTCATGTTGAGTTCCTTCTGAGAGAACAAATATTTCAGACTCTTATGATCTGAAAACACTGTGAATGTTTCTCCATACAAGTAGTGCCTCCATATCTTCAAGGCAAACACGACTACTGCCAGTTCCAAATCGTGAACAGGATAATTCTCTTCATGCTTCCTCAACTGCCTAGAAGAATAGGCAATCACCTTCCCATGCTGCATGAGTACACAGCCTAAACCAATACCTGAAGCATCAGTGTATACCACAAAACCTTCTTCACCAGAAGGTAAAGCCAATACAGGTGCAGTAGTTAAACAATCTTTCAAAGTCTGAAAGCTTCGCTGACAATCATCTGACCAATCAAACTTGTTCTCCTTGCGGGTTAATCTTGTAAGAGGTACCGCAATGTTGGAGAAATCTTGAATGAATCTGCGATAATAGCCTGCCAGGCCTAAGAAGCTTCTGATTTCAATCACACTAGTCGGCTGCTCCCAATTCTTCACTGCCTCCACCTTCGAAGGATCAACAGAAATACCGTTCTTCGTGATGATATGTCCTAGAAAGGACACCTCTTGCAGCCAGAATTCACACTTAATGAACTTGACATATAGCTGATGATCTCTCAACAGTTGTAATGCCATCCTCAGATGTTCAACATGCTCTTCCTCATTCTTGGAATAAATCAAGATATCGTCAATGAATACCACGACCCATCGATCAAGATAGGGCCGAAATACATCGTTCATCAACTGCATGAAAGCTGCTGGAGCATTCGTTAGACCAAAAGGCATAACGACAAACTTAAAATGACCATACCTACTACGGAAAGCTGTTTTATAGATATCTTCTTCCTTAATTCGCAGCGATGATATCCAGATCGAAGATCGATCTTAGAAAAATACTGAGTTCCCGCTATCTGGTCAAATAATTCGTCAATCCTCGGCAATGGATATTTGTTCTTGACAGTCAGCTGGTTCAATTGTCGTTAATCGATCCACAACCTCATCGAACCATCTTTCTTCCTGACGAATAATATAGGGGCTCTCCATGGAGAAGTACTAGGGTGAATGAAACCCTTCTCGAGCAATTCCATCAATTGTTGCTTTAATTCCCTCAGTTCCGCAGGAGACATGCGGTAAGGATCCTTGGAAATAGGAGATGTGCCAGGAAAGAGATCAATAGAAAAGATAACTTCCCGCTCAGGCGGAAGTCTTGGTAGTTCTTCGGGAAAAACATCAGGAAAATCCCGGACAACAGAAATGTCCTTAATCTCAATCTGCTGTTCAGGGGTTGCACAGACAAAGGCCAGAAAAGCCTCACATCCTCGTCTCATCAGCTTATTAGCTCGAAGAGCCGAGATAAGGGATACGGAGTTATGGTGCTTAACTCCCACAAAAGAAAGTTTAGGGTGTCTAGTAAAAGACACGGAGCTAGAACTGCAGTGAACATTAGCCTCATATCTAGCGAACCAATCCGCTCCTAGGATTACATCATAATCCTTCATGTCCATGCAAATCAAATCAGCTGGAAAGTTCTGTTCACCAATCATAACCATACTAGAAGGCTAGAAATACTGGATTGCTGATCTAGTACCAATAGGTGTTGATATTTCTAACAGAGAATTCATCAAAACAGGTTCCATAGCTAAAGACTTAGCAAATCTTTGAGAAATAAAGGAATGTGTGGCACCAGTATCAAAAAGAACAGATGCTGGCTTGTCAAGTATAATAAGAGTACCTTCGACGAGTCCACCATCCTCGGCGTTTCCTACTTCATCTGCATGTAAAGCTTGGAGCTTGCCTTGCGGTTTCTTGATGCCTTGAGGTTTTGCCGGTGTAGCTTGCTCCGATATAAGAGGACAATTAGAGATACGGTGCTCTTTACTTCTACATCGCAGACAGGCGCCCAGCTTGCGCCAGCAATCCTCCATCTTGTGACCAGGACGATCACAAAACTTGCACACGCCCTTGAATGGAACAATAGGGCCAGGCTTCTTGTCTTCATGCCTCGGCATCTTGCCCTTCCACGATCCAGATCCACTCCATGAACCAGGTCCACTAATAGGCCTCTTCTTGCTATACCCGGGTTTGACATTCCCGGAACCCGTAGGTAGATCCTTCTGGGTGCCTTTTCCACGGATTCTCTCCGTCATCTCAAGAGTATCTTCTAGAACTTTAGCTTTCCTCACCATTTTGGAATAAGTGGAGATTTCCATCGGTGCCAACTGATTGATATAATGTAGCTTCAGCCCATTGAGAAAACGCTTCGCCTTCATCTTCTCGGTGGAAATAAGGTGTGTAGCATAACGACAAAGCCGTGAAAATTGAGCCTCATACTCTGCCACGGACAGACCTCACTGTTTCAGAGCTGCAAACTCCGCCACTTTCTTCTCTTGTACTCGGTCAGAAAAATACTTGCTGTTGAAGAATTCCTCGAACTCTTCCCATGTAACTTGCTGATCACCAAGAGTCGCCTTGATAGAATCCCACCAAGTACGTGCATCGCGTTCCAGTTGGAATGTAAACAAAAGGACACGCTCTTGGCTGGTGCATTGCATAACTTCGAAGATTCTTCCCATTTCATCTAGCCAGTGCTCGGCTTCATCGGGATCAGTCGAGCCACCAAATCTAGGCGGATTCATCCCTCAGAAGTTCCGGTATAGATCACCGGTGCCATGGTGTGCCGCTCCTGCTTGAGCTACTTACTGTAAAGCCTGCGTAAGTCCTTGAACCGTACGCCGCAAGTTCCTCCATTCCACACGGTCTGCTGCCATTGCAAAAGCCTACACGAGGAATAGATTACTAAGGTTCAATAAGATAGATAATAACACGATTAAGATACGAACTTAACCCAAGTTTCTCCCCAATCTCACCAGGTCAGATTCTTAGACTTTAACAAGGTTAGGGGTTATCATAGCACCCTAAAACTTAGAAAACCTAGAACTTAGGAAAACCTAGGAATGTGAAACCTAGGGCTCTGATACCAACTAAACTGTCACGCCTCGACGCGGAATATCGGGACGTACAGTTAGAAACTAGCTACAAAGCAAATAAATATTCTAAACTAAACAATTACACAATGCTAAGGAAAGGTACAACTCTATTGATCAAGATGATTCCAAATCATTACAATAACCAACATTGCTAATACATGATCAAACATGACTTCCAATCTGAATTCTAATACAATAACTGACTCCAAGAGTAACAAGTGCTAACACAACTCTAAGGAAATAACTAGAGGTAACCAACCATGCCAACTCGGCATCTACTACAAGTACACTCAAGAGATATCACTCCTGCCCTTCCCCATCGGTATGCGCATCGTCACCTGAATAGCCTGGAAAGAGGGGAAACAACAACTATGAGCTGACGCTCACTAGGAAATAACATGCAAGTTTACGTGATTAACAAGTTAATTACATTTTCATATGCAATGCTAAGAAATGAAATAAATGACGATACAAATAAACAGCGAAATACAAAGATCTTGCAAGGTCGAGAAATATAATGATGACAAGAGATAACAAGATAACAAGTACAAGAATTTACAATAAAAGATAGTAATAAAGAATTGAGAATTGGCCAACAAGCAAGTATTTTAAACATCATTTCAAGCACGATCAAGTAACAAGAGTAACAAGAGATTTTTCATGTCATAGACGTAACAAGCTAGTCAAGTACTCGGTGTAATGCCTCACCATGTCATTAACATCCCATGGGCTCACTAACTTTCGGGCGCTCTCCCCAGGACCAGACCGGGCCCTTACGGTGCGTTGGCATCGATTTATTGGATACAAGATCCCACGATTGTCTAGACATTCAGTCAAGTTATATGGCCAATTTAATCAGAGGAATTACTGCCACAAGTATGAGATTTAAGGACTAACTTGTCCTTGGATTCACTAAAACAAAAACTCGGTTATACGGTCACTTTGGGCCGCATTACAAGAATTGGACCAAAACTTGGTCCACGGGGTCAAGAAAGAACGGCTGACAGTGTACCGTTCAAGTGTGTAAGCAATCCATTCTACTGGAGTAATAATGACTAAAACAGCAACTTAACAATCAATTTAATCCTAATTACCAAGTTAATATATCAAAGACTATCTATTATCATTTGCATTTAGCCAATTGCCAAAAAGCGTATTCAAGATGATGAGATAAGGAACAATCTCGTACAGCAATGAAATAACATACATTAACAGAAATCTAGTTACACCATTAACCACTAATTATGTGGGTTTCTATTTAACCATTGTATACGTTGAAATGAAGATGAAAAACAGTATGTTTTTACACTATGTTTGCATGTAGGGATCAATGTTAATTGAAATCAAAGGGGTACATGAATAGGTCATTAGATCCTCAAAAATATAGTTTTCAATTGGGCTAAGTTGAATGGATCGATCCCCCAATGATCCAGATCGATCCTCGGGTCAAAAACATCTTTTACCGGGCCTTACAGCACGTGGGTCGACCCATTGGGTCGATCCCTGGAAAAATTCCAGGCATGGGTCGACCCATTGGGTCGACCCCTGCAGTGTTGGTCGACCCCATGGGTCGACCCATGCAAAGCAGAAATATTCTGCTTGCTGGGTGGTATGGGTCGACCCATGGGGTCGACCCCTGGGTTTCCAGACAAGAATGGGCTTCTGGAAATCATGAAAAACTCCACGATTTGGGGTCTAAATGGGTTGGGATCTTAACCACATGGTCTAGGGTTCTTAATAGACATACTAGGGTCATAAAATAAGAGTTTTGAAACACGAATGTCAACAGAAATCAAATGAATCACAACCTATTCTATGATGAACACATGAAGACCTAGTTCTTGACATGCTTCTACTAAATCGTATGGTTCTCTCAATATATACAACGAAATTTGGAACTTATTATATCAAAAAAAAGCTAACTTAATGCTGATTCTAACCATGTATGATATGCCATATGTGGATCTAGATATCCAACTCAAAAACAGCCCGAAAATCATGCTTCTACTTGAAGAACATACCATAAATCAAGCCTAAACATGCTCTTACTTCGATCCAAAATTCTCTAAACATGCTCAATGAAATTTGGGGCTTTCTACGCCAAATGAAAGCTAACAAGATGCTGATTACATTAATGTATATTAATTAGAGTTTGGATGTTAGATCCTACCTCAATCGAAGAGCAATCGAAGAGAGAACTTAAAGCCCTAGACTGAAGAACGAATTGGACAGCACCTTAGAAAACCCGTGATATCTCCTTGGATACCTAATGAAAATTGGGGCTTTTCCCACCATTGGAAAGATCTCGTCGAGAGGAACAATTTGATAAATTCATAAGTTGATTTTGGTTAAGGAAACCTACCTCAATCGAAGGATCAAAGAGGAGAGGAATGAGGATGACGGCAGCCGACCCACCTCCACTAAATGACCAAGAGCTTCCTAGATCTGAATCCAATGTGAACACCACAGTCACTAAATGAAAGTAGACTCATAGAGCTTCATTTTGATAGCTTATAGAGCTTCTGGAGACTTCGGGGCTGGGAGGAATCGACCACGCAAGTTAGGTGTTGGAAAACGGCGCCGCCAAGGTTGACCACTCCAAAACTCGGCCGCCACCATGTGTTAGGGTTAGGTTTAGGTTCGATTGATAGAGGGCTATTGATCCTTAGATCGTGGCCTTTCATTTGCCACCGAAATGAGCTCATTTGGTTGAGTCTTAAGCTCTAATTTGATGTTTTAAGATGAGGTTTACTATTGCGTTCACTATTGGGTAGGTAAGTGTGGAAATCGGACGTAATCCACTGATTAGGCCTAATTAATGATTTTATTAGGCTTAGTCGAAGAAGACAAAATTGTTAAACGAAATGGATTACACAATAATATGATTTTTATGGATTTTTATAAAATAGTTGAAAAGTGACTTATACTATTTATTAAAGAATTAATCTAATTAATTACGAATAAATTCTCATTAATTCAAATAATTCCAAATAATTTCAAATAAATTCAAATAACTCTAATTAAATTTCCAAAATAATTTGGGGTATTACACCTGCACCGACCATTGCATGCGCAAGGCAAACAATGCACCGACCGATGAATGCTTATTGCATGAGACCTAAACATGCACTGACTAGATGTAGACAATTAAGCCAAGACACCCACATGCATCAATAAAATGTTTGTCAAAAAGTTAGACCCAAAGACATGACATCCACACAAGGAAATATTATGAAATCTCATTCACAAGCATACATTCACAAATGCATACTTCATCATCATTCACATTCACACATATTAATCATCTTAACATGCACACATATTAATCATCATGGTCTTTCATGCACACATGCGCACATATGAATCATCTTGGTATTTGCCATCATCAAAATCACAGAGACACAACAGGGCTCCCTTGCAAAACGGGCGTTCCGGAGGGGCATTTGTAGACGCCTAATTTTGGACATCTCGCAGATCCCAGTGGACCTTTGTATGAATGACGCACAATCGCTATACTTGGTTTATCACTTGTTCCAAGATTTAAAGCCCAGCCCATAGCCATAGAGCTATTGGGCCTCGTCCATTGGAGAGGCCCAAGGTCCATGGTCTGGGCGGCCAAAGACCTGGCTGCCCCTGATCCTGGGCGTCCAGAGCGATGGCCGCCCTCCCCATCTAGGTGGCCAGAGAGCTGGCCGCCCTCCCCTTCAGGAAGGCCAAATCGATGGCCGCCCTCCTGATTTTACTTGGTCAAAGAACGTGGCTCAGTTCGTAAGCACGTTCTCCCCCCTATTTTGCACGATTTTTCCCCACGATTTCAAGCCTCCAACGGGAAGAACAAAACCACCAATCTCTACAGAGAAGGGGGGATTTTTTTTGGTTTTTGTTGGTCTCTTTTCAGGATTCAGAAGACGAGATTCGGAGAGGAGGAACTTCTGAATCAAGGGGGAGTCGAAAGAGGTGAAGAGAGAGCTGCGCATAGCCCCCTTCCCCTCTTCTTCCTCGATCCAGGTTTGAACTCTGGAATCCCCTGTTCTTTACTTCTCGCATCATGGCTCCCTGGTAAGTACATTCTACATAAAGTAATCTTTCTAGCTCCTATACTTAAAGAGGTTTCCTCCCTAAAATAAATGGGAAGGCGGGTGGTCGAAAGCCTCAGCTATCCCTCCCTCCCACCACCCCCAGGTAATCACGCCGCCATCATTCTTTCTACATTAATTTTCATTAGAGTAGATACTACACTTCCTATTACTAATGGCCTTCTTTTGTTTTCTTCTTTGAGCTTCACTATTTGCAGGACTTCAGTACCAAGGAACTACGCAGGGCTCCTGGTCCTTGGCCGACCGAGGACGAGGAAGAGGGACCCTACCTTCTCCCTGTTTTGAGCATCTCCCTGCGATCATCATTCCAGTGAGGTTTAGGTAAACACATCTGGCTATCACAACTATTTAACCCTTGATTTGTTCTCTTGTAGGTACTCTTGGTCCAGAAAGGTTGAGGAGATAACCCCGCTAGGCTCATTCTCCGACAAACCAACTCTCCTCCACCAACCAAACCACACACACGTCGCCTGGTCCGACGACCCACGGCGCCTACAGTGCCCAGGGGAGGAGTCCCTGGGGATAACCCTCCGATGCCTAAGTCAGCAAATTTTGTAGAGCACAAATGGAGAGAAGGTGGCAGAAGAAGAAAGGGGCGCAAGATGTCTCTTCATCAAGAAGTGTGGTGGCTCTTGCTCAGGATTATGCCTTACCTCTTCGGAGGGTCTCCATGGGATTTATATTGTAGCCCGTTGTGCGTTTGAGTCCCAGGTGTCGAGCGGATTACGGGGAGGTTATGTCCTTATAGCGGACTCTTTATAGCCCAAGGACTCTTGCTCTCCCTTATCCTTTGGAGTTCCCCGTCTCTGCCGAGTATGTAACGGACACTTAGATGAGCTTCCAACGGTCGGCCCGAGCCTAAACTCTCGCTTGAGACATTATCTTGAGCGATAAGCACACAGCTCGGGCAGGTTGTTCCTGGTCCCCATAGGGGTCTTCCCGATTGATCCTTTGCTCGGGCTTCCGGACCCTAGGCCCACCTAGGAAGCGCTATTCCGAGTGACTGTTGGGCTTAAAGTAAGTGGGCCCCGATAGAGGGTGTCACTTTAGAGAGCTAGGCCTGGTTGGGTCGCATTTGACCTAGTTGGGATGTGCTCATGGTCAGTATATTTTCCCCCTCTCCAAATTTCATCGATTCTAATATATGGAATATTGTATCAAAAGGCCCACATAAACTGCCTCATGACCAAACCGAGTGGTCTAATGAGGACAGATTGAAGGATAGAGAAAACACTATATTTCTTAATAATTTGAAAGTTGCAGTTGATACTAATATGTTTTCTTCTATTCGTAGGTGCTCTTCTGGGAAGGAAATTCTGGAGACAATGATTGCTGCTCATGAGAAGCAAGAGGATCAATGCTTGATGGCCAACCGGGGTGATCACAACTCTAATCAACAGGAGGAAACTTCATCTCAGGTAAGCTCTGGATCGGAAGAACTTTCTTTTGATAAATTAGTGAGCATGCATGAAGAGCTTACGGATAGATATAATAAAATGAAAAAATAAAATAAAAAATTGAAAAAAAATTTGACTAGAAGAGTATAAATGCTTCCTGTGAAAATTGTTTGAAAATAAAACAATTGTATGATGTCTGTCTATCTGATGTTCATAAGAGTAAGGAACAAATTTCATCATTGAGAAGTGAAAATCAGAAACTCACATATAAGATTTTTGAACTGGAAGAAAAATTGAGTTCAAGAACGATGATCATACTTTAATAAATGAACTGGTTCAGAATGAAAAATTAGTTGATGAAATGACCAAATTGAAGGAGCTTAACACTATCTTGTCTGACAGATTATTGACATTTGAAAAAGGTAAGTATGTGATGTCGGACAGCTTAGAAGATTTGGTCTGTCTTAAAATTGAATTTGAAAAACTCAAAACTATCAATGTTTCATTGAATGAAAAACTGACCATAAGAGAAGAGGAAAATATGAATTTTGAACTTTTGATTGCCACTCTAGAAAATGAGAACCAGGATCTTAAAAGCTCACTGTCCAAATTTGTTGAAGGTAAAAATAACCTTGATAAGATCCTTGGAGTTAAAATAAATGTTCAGAAGGAAGGGTTGTGCTATAACCCTATGAATAAAAAGAAATTCGAAAATACAACTCAAACTTCTTTGGCTTCTTGTTCTACTCCACCTGTTTTCCAATTCACTGCTCAAAGAATTGAAAATCAAAATAAAAATATGAAAAAGACTGAAAAGCAGAAAAATAATGTTAATTTGAATAAAGTTAGAGTTGTCCCTGCTAATGCTGTGAATTCTGCTTTCTCTGAGAAATCTGATTCATCTGTGCATGTTGTTAAAAATTCCCCAATTCATTCACATGCACACACAAAGAATGGTTCATGTCACTACTGTGGTAAGGCAGGTCATGTTATGGATGACTGCCAGGTAATGATAACTGATGACATGAAAGCTCTTAATAAAATAAATGCATCTCAGAAAAGGAATAGGAATTTACAGAAGAATTTCATGAACATCTCTGGAAATAAAGCTAATGTGCATGCTAAGTCAAATGTCATTTCACATAAGCATGCAAACAGAAACAAAAATGGAAGCTCATGTTTCAACTGTGGTAAATATGGACATGTTGTAGCACAATGTTATTCTTCTAAAGGAAAAGGAAAATTACATGTTCATACCGATCATGTTGACCTGAATGTTAAGAAATTTCATGTTAGAAATCATGCATATCCAAAGAAGAATGTTCACTGTTTTCATTGTGAAAAAGTAGGTCACATTGAGGCTCAATGTTGGCATGTTCAGGGAAAGAAACTTGATTCTAAATTTGTTAAATTCCTTGTGAACAAAATTGATTCTGGCAGAAATAAAGTTGTGCCTAAGGAAAGATACTTTGGATGCTTTGATTGTGGAAAACCTGGCCACCGAGCTTCTGAATGCTGGTTGGCAGGTTATGGAAAACAAAACGTCCATGTAAATAACAGAAATTTTCATGTTAATGCACAAAGATTCCATGCTTATAATAATGTGCATAAAAAGAATTTAAGATATGTTACTTCATGTCATTATTATGGTCAGTTAGGACATTCTATGTCTAACTATTTTATGATAAAGCCTTATGATCTACTTGCTCAAGAAAGGTTGAGAGCACTATTCAGAGGTACCACTGTCATTTCAGGCCCTAAGACTTCTTGGGCATCTGCTGGTGCAAAATAAGTAGTTGTTTTGCAAGTGTGCCTTGGGATTGGAATAACAAGGGGTTGAATAAGCCAAGGCACCCAAGTATGGTAAAACCCCAATCTTGTACCTTTCAGGTTAGTTAGATGAACCTTCTTTTCTTCTGTTGTTATAGCTGCATGTCTAGATTGTTTTGTCAGTATACAAGTTTGCATCTCATGTTTACATTCGCATTGTTATTTGATTTGTCAGCTTTCTTAGTGTTGCACTCATGGAATAAAAAGGCTGACTAATTGGTATATCAAATGGCGATTGTGGAAGGAAAGGTTAAGCCTCATTGGAAACTTTCTCCATGCGTGATGGTGATCCTTATGGATCTATGTTCTCCGCCAAGTACCATTAGCCAGTCTGTATGAATTTGCATTATAGATTGCATATATCAAGAACTCATATTTATAATTGAAAATTTAAAAAGATTGGTTGACCTGCAGGCATTCATGTGATAACATTCTGAGAGGTTGCTCATGTGCTCAATCTAGTTAATTTCTATTCTGCATACATTTGATTCATAAATGTCATCTCTTCAATCTGATTTGTCTGAACTTTATGTTTGCATGTTGTCTTGATGCTCATAAGACTCATTTGCACATATTCATGCCCAGTAAAACTGTCATGTTTATAGGAATGCATTTTTGCACAGCATTGTCATGCATGACCCAGTGGTATATTAAATGGTACGTTGGGAGAAGGACATATTATGTTTGTTTGGAAACCCACATCATGCGTGAGGTGGTCTCTGGGACCTAAGCACTCCGCCTAGTACCATGGGTCAAATTGCACATAGGGCAGTCTAAGACATTCATGAGCATATTTCATAAAACCCTATGCTTAGCCTTCATTGCATATGTTACATATAGTCAGGGGGAGTCATTGGTGGTCATGTGCCCTATGTTGTGTCCAATTACAACATATAGACAAGGTTCACACATGTGATCTCATTCATGATCATATCATATTTCATACATTTTGAGAGGGGAAGTTCTGAATAATGTCGACACTCAGAGTTGACTCTTTTGAGAACATCTTCTGCCAAATCATGATTCTATCTGAATTGTTCTCATCCTTGGCATCTTGTCTTGAAAAATTTTTGCAATCCTTTTCTGAGTCTGAATTTATGACAAACTACTAGTCAAGTTCATTAATCCAAGCTGCTAAAATCGGACATCTTTTCTTATAAAAAGTAGTGATGTTCCTTGAATAAATTGATGGTTTAAACCTAATGAACTTTAGAGACTAGAGACAAAACTCAATGAAAAAGGATCGTGGAATACTTTTAATAGATCTTAACCAACTTGCACATATCATGTCTAATGGAGTCTTTTAGAATCTGAAATTGTCTAGACTCAGGTTGATTTGGTTGAGAAAACCTAGAAATGTGTATTGTTTTAAAACAACACTTTCTGAAAATCCAATAGGTTGCTAAAGCAATTTTTTAATGAAGGCAGAGCAATGATTGAATGCACTAAGAAACCGGGTACTTCATCAATGAAATGGAGAAAACCTCATGTCATGAAGTTCTTCAAGTTATCTCTGTTCAGAAAATTATTGAGAGGTTAGTTCCACTAAGTAACAAGGGGTACTGGCGTCTGATAAACGTGTACCCTTACGCAAAAAGGTGGAAACTATACATGAGACAGAATAAGAGGCTAATAAACGGGATAAATGAGAGATAACCAGAAAATCCTAAAATTTCAGATTTAACCATGAGAACGCGGTCTATCGCGCGACCACCTTCTCACAATAGCGGTCGCATGGTGACCGCTACCATCTTCCGTGAACGCAACGGTAAGAGACGTGGAAACATTGGATTTTTCATGCCCCAAACGCCATGGATCGAAGCTACCTCGCCTAGAAACTTAGTATATGACACTTAGTGATTGATTTGAGCCAATTTACGACTCCTAGATCGAGCTAGTCCCTCAAACTCTAACTCAAACCTTATAAATAGACCTACCTTCGACCCGTGCGAACCCCAATGTTGGATCACATTTTTTGAAGGTAAGGAGACACCATCTCAGGTAGTGCCTTTTGAAGGTTTTGTTCTCCTTTATGTTATCCAACAACCCTCCAATTTTTATGCTATAAGGTCGAGTCTCTAAGGATCTAGAAGTCCCAGAAGTTCTTGTTTTGCTACAAATGCACAAGAAACAATACGTCCGTCTAGAGAAGAGGAGGAAAATAGAAGCCATAAATAAGGTTAGTTCAAGTTCTATCTTCAGAACATATTGTTCCCCTTTGTATCATCTAACTACCTTCCAAATTTCATGAACTTAGGATGAAAGGTTGAAGAGTTAGAAGGCCTAGAAATAGGCGGTTCCACGCAGGACGCGCAAGAGCCAACAACGACTTCCAATCAAAAATTCAATCTTTAGGAGCACTACGAGAGGTAGGTTATCTCATGAAAAGGCTAAATTAACGTGTTAGGAACAAAAGCCCTCAATTTTCTCATGATTTCATGCACTGGACTTAGAGAATTTCATGTTTTTCTATGATCACGCATGCATGGTATTTATAGCATCATATTCCTACACCCTTAACCAAAAAGATGATAATCTTCACTTAATCCATGAAAACCATGCATCTCCATGACTTTATTTTGTTGTAAACATGTTATCTTCATGTCTATCATGTTTACATGCAATTGTTTCTTTAAGTTAGGCCTTGCATGACCTAATTATCCCCTTTCTGATACAAGGATAGAAATGGTCTACCAGTGACCGCTACTATCTAATGGCAGTTCCCAAACGACCGCTACTATGTATAGGCAGTTCTATAAAGATAGCTACTAGGTTTAAGTTTTATGCACTTTGTTAACTCCAAACATATTACAGATTGACCCTATTATATATATGTCAAGCCTAGGTAATTAGACCTTATTCCTAGTTATGATTGTACATTAATGGACTTGGTTATATTGTGCATTAAACATGCTAGGTTTCATGTCTTTCATGTTTTAAATACCTATTTTAAACTTATGCTATTTTCATGCCAAAATTCATATAGTTTGTATTAAAGTTATTTCTACATGGTTTATGAACTTGTGTTATTGATGGTTGATCAGTATTTTTATACGATCCACTCTCATCTTCGGTCTTTCATAAGTACATAGTGCATACTCCAGTGTATAGCTATTAGTTACACCTTGCACGTATTAGGCACACAATCTTGGACTTGTGATCCTCTCCGTTGGATATTCCTTCCACCGGACTAGGTGATCATATTTCAAGGCCTCCATAACTCTCCGCGAGCCTGGGATTCCCACTAGGACGTCGAGCTGGTTGTACCCTCAAAACTGAATTGTCTAGAAAGCACTTAAACTCTCGACGTTTTTCTATTCCCTGGATAGTCGCGGCCATCAGGCAACCGCTTCTGTCAAGTAGCGATCAACCAACAACCGTGTTTGTCTAGATTTCACCACTACGTCGACTCTTTTCTTTATGGTGTCGACTCTGTCTGGAAATGGTCTGGACTTGACAGCGTATGTATTGAAACGATCCAGGAATGACCGCTCTCATACTGAGTCCTGCGAGGTTTGACCCACGGGTTGATTTTCCTATTTTCCTAGATGGTCTAATGATTATCTAGAACCTAACACCTTGTTTCATAAGTTATTAATATTTTATTAAAGTTAAGAAATGTGCAGTTATGCTGCTGGAATCCTCCTGTAGCATGACCTTGTCATTAAATCATCCTTCATCTCATGATCTCAGATTGGTACATTCTTACCTTGATATTTGTTTTCATGAACCTATAGTTTGAATTTGTACATTATTGGCTTACATTATTGATATTTCTCGTGGAAGTAGCTTGATTTATAACTTGAAGATGCGGATCGGGCACTGATTGTGTCCAAGGGCTCGACACTAGTCCCCTCGACTGATTGCCAGAAACATGCTATAAACCATTGGGTATGATGAACATTGGCGTCGTATTGCGCCAGGAGTACTTTTTTTATAGACAAGGAAAACCCCGAGACTCTACATGAAATTGTACAGTCTTGTTACATGACTTTCTAGTGCATGACCTTTAAGGTTATGAAAAGTACATTCTCGTTACATGCAAGTACATTCTCGTTACATGAAAGGCCACTTATATTCTTACTTCATCTAGCTATTATTCTATATGAACATTCATATCTCTATGATCTACATCTTGCTACTTGTGGTATTACGTTGGTTTTATCGCATGTTTTCTCGCATTTTATTTATCTAACTTCCTAGAGCTAAAATGTTACTTAAACATTACCTTCATGTTGATACGAAGATACCTACTGGGTAAGTGTGCTCATACCTACTTTTCCAATCTTTTCAGGAAATTCAAGTGAGTCGGATTCGGACTATGCTAGTGATGGGTCCAAGAGTGATGATTAAAGGTAGGAGAGAAGACTTAGAGTGTCATGAGTCTTTAAGTAGTCTAGAGTCACATCGTGTAATTTTTATTTAATTGAGTCATACTATGTAATTTTCATTTTTATTGAGTCTAGTTGTCATTACGTCAAAAGCGAGTCACATATTCATGTACTTTTGATTATTATCAATAAAAGTTAGATTTTTGGTCAAATTATTGAGCATTCATCTTATGGGTGAATGATTTGCGCTCTGAGTATATTACTAGCTTGAGGCGTATTGCCGATATTGTCGAATGTCCACGTTTCCTGAGTTACTTTTGCTCTACTCATATATCTCGGGGAGTGATAGGCGGTCTCCAATCGGACGTAATCTGATTTTCCACACATCGCCATTTTATATACCCTGAAACCTTGGCATTCCAGCATGCGCGATGCCTAGTTCATAATTATGCCATATGCATGCGGAGGAGGATGCATAATGCGTTCAGATTTTTTTGTGTAGGAGATTCTTGATCTCATTTAGGGAAAGCCGGCAGGGACCCTATGCTATGAGCGGGGGTTTCATTATGCACTTATGATGCATATGGCTTAATGCAAAGGAGGGTATGACAAATGCAAAACCAGACGTGCATGCAAAGGGGTATGCATGATTGGTTCAGGTTTTATTTACGTAGGAAGTTCCTTCTTCTTTTGTTGGTGTCCATGTGGGGACGGCAAGGAGTTCCCTAGTTATCATGTGCCATAATCATCATCCTTTTTATTGCCATTCTCATATTTTATCACTGCCCTACCCTATTTATTGTTATTTTTTTATTCAACCATTAGTTCGAGTTTCTGGTGAAAATCTGGCAGCATTTCCCCCAGACCCGGGTTTTATGGGGCGTAAAATAGAGACCCGCCCATGGAAAGATCTGAGACAGCCTCAAAAATTCTTGGGTGAGTTGAGAACAGCTACCTTGCAACCCAAATTGAGCATGGGAACCCCGAGGACTAGCCTTCAAGGGGCCCCAATGACCCACCGGCCGTGATATCTGAAATTTGGGATATGAATTTAGCATGTTGCCAGGCATTTGGCCATTGTTGTTCACTTCTCGAATGTGGTTCCCCAGGGACCATACTATGAAGAAACAAGTTCCTGAGGGCACGGGGTGATCATAAAACCCGGGGAAAACGTAGTATTGCCGGTGAAGGGAGTTTAATGCGCTTAGAGTCGCTCTGTGGAAAACATGGAACTAAAAAGGATAGTGATTCATGCAAAATAGCCATACAACATATATGCCAACATGACCATTCCAAAGGGGCTTCTTTCATTCTCTATAAAGGGTGCCAAAGGAGGCACATAGAGTACATGAGAGGAGAAGGGGGGAGAAATGAAGAAGAACGGTAAAAGAAATTACAACAGGAGGGAGGACAGAGCATGGGCTCCCCCCCCAAACCTCACATCTCTTCTCTTCTCCCTCCTTTTTCTTCACTCTACAACGTAGGTGCCAACTCTTCTCTTCTCCCTTTTTTTCTTCCAGCCGGTCTCTTCTCTAGCAGCCAGCCTCATCTTCAACGGAGCCTGTGTTCTTTTTATAGGAGTGGACGTGAGGGCCTTCGAACCCCCACACCTCCTTCGTCTTCCTCTTCCCTCTTCACCTTGCTCGAGGCCTATTGAGAGCTTGCATGTAGGGGGGTGTAGGAGGTAGTAGGAGTGTTCCCCCGGGATTGGCTGATGGCGACGTCTATGCGTTCGCGCCGTTCGTAGCTCCGTAGCAGTCCTCGCAAGCTTGTCATTTATGGGCGTCTCGGGCGACGGGCGAGCTGTGTGGATGGTTTGTAGGGGAGAACCCATCGGACAGGAGGCAAGCCCCTTACCTGGTGAGATGACACTCGAAGGTCCGCCAGTTCGAGGGTGTGGCCACTGGCTGGGGGCCTCCAGGTGAGGGCCTCAAACCCCTTCTCTTTTTCTTCTTCTTCCTCTGTTCTTTTTGCTGTTGATCCGGCGTGAAACAGAGTTCCGTGTGGGATGAACAGTGGGAAGAAGTGACACTTCTCACTTCTTATCTTCTTTTGCCGCCAGTTCAGTGGAGTGGGATGGAGGCCGCCGATTCATGTTGGATTGGAGGGCCTTAGCCGGTTCAAGATGTCATGGGGTTTGCTTGGCCGATCCCAGTTGGGTTGGTTGGCTGATTCAATGGGAAAGGGGACCTTGGCGCCGGTTCAATGGGGGCGCCAATTCAAGGGCGGCAGGCCGGTTCAATTGCCTTCTTTTTTTCCCTTTTCTTTTCTTCTCTTCTTTCCCTTTTTTTCTTGTGCATCTGCATGTCCGTCGACGCACTCAACAGGGTGAGTCGATGCACCCTATTGTTCGCCTTAGAAGGTGCCTCGTCCCTTCGCCATGTTGACCACCTTTTGGGGGGGCCTGAGCCTTCATGTGGGTGTCGATGCGCCTAGTGTGCCGCGTCCACGCACCCCTTCTTCTTCTTTGCCCTTGCTTGGCTTGGGGCGGCTTGACGCTTCTGCCAGTGAATTTTTGGCATCCACACACTTTCGGGCATGAAATACTTAGCTTCTTGGATACGTACTCCGGGTACCACCAGATCAACATGCATGAGCCCGACCAGAATAAAACGGCCATTGTCACCAACCATGGGCTTTACTACAATACACGTATGCCTTTTGGGTTGAAGAATGTTGGAGCCATGTACCAACGCCTGGTCAATCACGTGTTCGATGCTCAGATTGGTCGTAACATGTAGTCTACATCGTTAAAATGCTCATCAAAATCCTCCGAGCGATCGAGCACTTAGAAGACCTAGCTGAAACATTCGGGACGCACGGAGGTACAATATTAAACTCAACCTGAGCAAGTGCACTTTCCGAGTCAGGTCTGGTAAGTTCCTTGGTTTCCTTGTAACCCAGCGGGGAATCAAAGCGAACCCCAACCAAATCCGAACAATACTGGAGATGAAGCACCCAGAGCGGGTAAGGGAAGTACAATGTCTCACTGGTCTTGTGGCCACCCTTACTCGGTTCCTGTCCAAGGCCGCAGAGAGGTGCCTATCCTTCTTTTGACTCATTAAGCATGCAAACAAGTCCCCAAAAAGGAGGGGGCAAATCGATTGGGATCAGGAGTGCAAGCAAGCATTTGAAGCGCTCAAGCGGTATCTATCCTCACCTCCTATGTTGGCCCCCGGTATGCGAGTAGACAAGAAGGGGGGTTGAATTGTCCCCCACGAGATATGATAAATTTAAATCTTACTAAGCAGAATTAACAAGTTTGACGAGATTGAACGAAATAAACTAAACAAAGTAATTTAAGTGCACTCAGTCTCTCTCGACTCACTCGTTCATGTAGATGAATTAATCAAAGGAACACACAATCACACAAATGCACACCACAAGACACAGATTTTAAATTTTCATTTTCTTCCTTGAGTTCTTTGTTTTCAACATGTATAGAATGTAATTTCTCAGTCAATTTCTCAAGGACTTTCTTAGTTTTAACAAAGTTTGAGATCTTCGTAAACAACTGTTCATTTTCACATTTCAACAAAGAGTTTTCGGATTCAAGTTTTTCAAGACATTTTAATCTACTCTCAAGCAAAGAATTCTGGATTAGCATTGCACCATTTTTCATTTTAAGATTCTCATTTTCAGTCATGATGCTCTTGCTATCAATTTCACTATCAAGAAGCTTTTGAAACATTTTCTCATCATCAGATAAAGAAGTTAGCTTGTTCTTAAGGTATTTTTTCGTTTCTTCAAGCAATGAAATTTTAGACAACAAGGTTTTGTTTTGCTCAAGCAAATCATGACAATCATTTTCAGATGCAAAAGATGAATTAGTTTTTCTAGTCATTTCAAGGTCTTCATTCACACCAAGATAGAAACACATTTTGTTTTTCCAAGAAATATAGTCGTGACGATCAAAATGAGGAGGTAGAGAATACATGTAACTATCAGACATGATGCTCAATGAAACTCGCCGACAAGGATCACTCTATAGGTCATTAGACCTTAAGAAAATAGAGTCGTGACTCTGATATCAATTGTTGGCCCTGGTAGGCGAGCGGATAATAATGGGGGGGGGGGTTGAATTGTCTCCCACGCAATATGGCGAATTTAAAACTTACTAAGCAGAATTAACAAGTTTGACGAGATTGAAGGAAATAAACTAAACATAGTAATTTAAGTTCACTCAATCTCTCCTGACTCACTCGTTCATGTAGATGGATTAAGCAATTAAACTCCTCACACACTGAAATCTAGGCAATTGAGATTCGCTCATGCAATTAGGATTTGCTCATGCTCGCCGATCACACATGCATTGAATTAACAACTAAATCACAATAAAGCAAACCACAATACACACCACAAGACACAAAGATTTTTAAGGTGGTCCGGGACCACGACGGGCTCCCTACATCCACCCCTTACCAAACCGGTAAGGTTTCACTCTGGGATAAATCCCCCACACAGAGGTGATGCTCCAACAACACACAGGATGACGCCGGCACACACACGGGGATGCGTCCCAATACACACACGTAGAGTAAACCCTGCAAACACGGAGTACAACCCCAACCACACACGGAGACAGAGTCTCCAACACGATCTGACGACCAGATCACAAACACACACACACACACACCCTGCAACAAACGTAGTACCGTAGACACACGACCGTACGCAAACGGTCACACACACACATAATATCCTTTCAGAAATAAACATAGATATTCAAGCATGCTCAAACCTAAACATAGATCATGAAACACATCACAAACAACAGATAAAAGATGTAGAGATAATCCCCCTTTGTTTTCCAAGGCCGATAGATGATGTTTCTTGAAGCTCGAGTCTGAGGGAGGACGAATGAACCCGATATCAACATCCTCTTGATCCTCTCTTCATTCCGCTTCTCTTTTCCTTCTTCCTTGAGCTTCAGAAATCACTTGAAGTAGATGACATTCTCCTTCCAAGTTCTTCTTTTCTCCTCCTTGGCCTTCTTCTCTTGTAAGATAGAAAATAAGCTCATTGGGGTTCTTTCTCTTTTTAATTTGGGAGTCCACACATATGCGTATATAGAAGATATCAAAAGACCATTATAACCCTTCTAGAACCCTCCAAAAGACCCCCAATATGTCTACCATGAACCCAGGGGTAAAGGGGTAAAAGAGGAGCACAAATGGATTGGGTTTAGATGGTTTTTGGATCCCCGTTTTTCGGTTTTTGGCATATTCGGTTGACCGAAAATTGGGGTCGATCGACCAAACTTTTACAGACCTAGAGCCAACCAACACTGGCTAGTTCGGTCAACCGAACTTGCTAGTTCGGTCGATCGAACTCTGCAGCATTCAAGCTACAGCAGTTTAGTCTGAAATCTGATTTGACCCTATGACATGTGCTCAACCTTCATGAATGAAAGATAGACATTTAAACACAAATACCCCAAGTTAAATATCTATGAAGCACACTCATGAAAACTCATTAAGTACATATGAATGATGTGCATTGAAGTCCTTGGATAACACAAGTCTTACACTTAAACAACAATAGCTTATGGCTATGAAGTGTACACAATGAATGAGCATCTTTAGCCAAACTCTACCAAGGTTCACAAGATTTGATTAGGCTTGTTGCAAACTCAATTCCTCATGAGAAATATGCATGAAAAAAATTCATCATACTTAAGAGCTTAATGAAGAGATATGCATGTGAACTCAACCAAAACTCACTGTCATGAAACCATTTCTTGTGAAACCCGATGACGTATACATGCATCCCATGACATCAACCATTAAGCCTTGAATTTCCATGGTTATATAATAAAACCAAAGCACATAAACCATCAATAGACCGAATGAAAGAAAATGGTTTGTTTTGCAAATTAAACATGTAGTTCAAGCAAGAACATATACATCAATGTCATGGACTCTAGAGAGGAATTATGAGTTCAAGGCATAAAAGACTTTCATGAGTGCAAGTCTATCAAGTGAGCATTTTAACTACACCATGCACTTCAACTTGTATTGTCAAAACCAAGGAAGTGAAGTTATCATGCTTCCATGCAATGAATGAGCAATATCAAAGCAATATACTCCAAGGCTTACGACATACTCTTAAGCACATTGTGATCCTTAAAAACCATGAAGAATATACATGTAAGCGCAAGCAAGACTCAGTTTTCCTCAACAAAAACCAAATACAAGAGTAATTAGCCAAGCATTTGACTAATGTAAGAACACCACTCAAATCACATCATCAAATTTCAAATAAATAGATTGAGCATATTGCAAGCCCAAAAATCTCATGTGGAAAATGCATGAAAATACTAAATCAAGACTATGAAAATCTATTTGATGAAATGCATGAAACATAGAAAGAGTCGATGTAATACAATGAGTGGGTCAACTCCCTTTTTGAGAAAAAACTGCATTGATGCATTCCTTTGAATTCCAAGTGTGAACTATGAATTTTGATCTTGCAGGATAAGATAAGCAAAGTATAAGTTCCCTAATCACCAAGCATTCATATGACTTCCAAGTGAGATCCTTGAAGTCATCCTTCAACTCATCAAACAAGATGCAAACATGTTGCTCAATGAAATACACAGAAGCACACCCAGTTTGATAAACACGTTGCTCAATGATGCACATACACACAAGCACAATCGTTTTGTTATCATTAAAATTAAATACCATAATCAACTAGGGGATGTAACAATCTCCCCCATTTTTATGATGACAAAGCGTTGTATGCGAGAGTTCCAAAAGATGTAGAAGAAACAATTCACTCAATGAGCTTAATGAGAATGAAAGAAGATAAAGCATTCAAACACATTCTCCCCCAAAACTACCCTCTCTCATTAAGCATAAAACATTGAGCATAAAAGCATTGAGCAAAAGGCATTGAGCACACAACCAACATTCTCCCCATTTTTGTCATCTACAAAAAGATAGGGGGGTTATTTGACATGATATGAATATGTTAGGCCTGAAGATATGATACCAATTCGGATACCAACAGTTACTAATTGTTGGCCCAAAGATATGAAACTTCAATTCTTGAGTGTTGGCCCTAAAGATATGATACCATTATTTGAAGATTTATGCAACATGAAGTGTTCAAAATGATGTAGTTCAAAGTATGAACTATATCCATGCTGAAAATACCAAATATGCAAAAATGCACTGACGGAATCTTCATTGGATCGGCAAGCGGCAACGGACGATCGTCAAAGCGGTGCCGACAACTATGAAACTATATTAGCTATGTTTAAATGTTTTATGTTAATGGGCCACATGAAATGATATAAGTGGGCCTAGTGTGAGTTTCCTTTTGATTAGGAATAGGTATATAGCTATAACTAGGCCCTAGTGTGCACTCATGAGAGTCCTCGTAAGAACCCATGTCCTTTGGGTTTTCTATGTGTCCCACCCCCTCCCATTTAAATGTGACCTCTCCCCTTCCCACTCTTTTCTATTTAAGTTACTTGTAACCCCACGTAAGGAATAGAATGGAATCAAAATTTTTGGAAAACAATGTGAAGCCTCCATAAGGGGCCCATACCCCCTCCCCCCCTCTCTTCTCTCTACCCCCTTCTTTCTCTCCCACGTTACCTCCTCTCTCTCCCACCAAACTTCCCACTTCGCAGGTGGTCCTCCTCTAATCCTCTCTGCTCTTCTCTATCCCTCTAAATCCCCCTGCTAATCCCCTTGGCCGCCGGCCTTCCCTTCCCCACCTCTCTTTGCTTCTCCATGCCCCTCCCCCTCACATCTCCTGCTTGGCCTACTATCCAACCCCCCCTTTCCCCGGCTCTCCCTCAACCCCTCTCTCCCTGCAAAGGCAGTAACCCTTCTCCCCTCCTCTTCCTCTAAACTTCTTCCGTAAGGCCATGCACCTGCCCTCCTCCTTCTCCTCCCTCAGCCCTCTCTCTCTCTCTAAACTCACTACTACGATCCCAGCATGCACCACCACTGCCATGCACCTTGCGCCATGCACCCTGCCACTTTGGAGGAACTCGTCCCTCACCACCCATATTCTGCGAGCCCGCCACTAACACCGCCATGCCAACCACGGTGTCGCCGTGCCCATCTCCACTGCATGCGGCCACGCCGGCGACGTCCTCAACAGCCCCGAGTGCCCATAGGCCATCGTCTGCATCCAAACACGGCAAGCACTCCCGCGTCCGAGCGTGGCGAGCACGACACCCCCCCTCTCGACCCACCATGGCCACACACCTTCTCATCCCCGGCATCGCGAGTCTCTCTGCTCTTTTCTGCGCACACCCACGCTCACGTAACACCGCCCACAAGCCTCTTTCCTCCCTCTGCCTCACTCTCTCAAACTGCGAGACCGGCCCCCTGTTTGGACAGGGGCACCGCCGGTGCCCCCATCTCCCTCCCCTCTCTCCCCTTGCGGCCATCCCAACCCCCTTCTTCCCACCTCCCCCTCCCTTTCTCTCTGCTACACAACCATCGCGGCACCCCCCCCCTCTCCTTCTATCTTGCTCCCTTCCCACAGCTCAGCCACCAGCTCGACCTCCCCCTCACGTATCCACTCTTCTCTCTCTAACACCACCGTAGCACTCCTCTCGTCTCCTCTCTCTCTCTAACAGCCGCGAGCCACCCCCCCTCTCCCATGCGTCTCCTCACAAGCCCCATTAACGTAACCCCCCCAAGGCCCTTTTCTCCCTACCCCTTACCCTCTCTAAACCTGCGGCCGATCCCCTGTTTGGAACAGGGGCATCGTAGGTGCCCCATTCCCCTCTCCACTCTCTCCTTTCTAGCACCGCCAGCCCCCCATCACCCCTCACGTAAAACTTCCCCCCCCTCCCCAGCCATATTTCTCTCCATCGACCCCCCCCTGCTGTGCCCTCAATCCACCTTACTACCTTGGGAGGAACGGAGTGTGAAGCGGCCACGCCCATGCAGCTGTGCATGTAGCCGTTACCGCTAATGGTTGTCTCGCGTCACTTCGACGGACGAGCACATGGACTGGCCTGGCTGCATCGCCCCTCCAAGCTATACGCAGAGCTCCTGCAGGCAGCTTGCCTCCGACGCTCCGCCAACAAGAAATGCCCGACCGTTCCGAGCTCCCCTCACCTCCGCGGCCAGGCCTCCGAGCAGACTCCTCGCCACCACGCGCGCATAGCAACTACCGTTCCGAGCACGTGTAGGCCCACAGCTCTGCCTCCCTCTGTGTACGATCACAACGCAGCGAGCTAACGGACCACATGGTGAGCATGGCACCCCGCCATGCAACCCACGAGTAGTGCGCATCCAGCTGACGTCGCCGACGCTCCAAGCACGCCAACGGTCTGAGCTGTAGTCGATGATCCTGCCAACGTCTCCAAGGTGTTGGGCACGTGAGTTATGTCCAAGACAAAGGAACATGGAGAAATGAAAAGAGAAGAAGGTGTCAAAGTTCCAACGTTTGTATCACATCATGGCTGAAGTATGGTGGACATGGCCGTTTAGAAGAACCTGTTGACACTCATGGGGCCAAGAGAGGCTTATTTAAATGGTGTGGTGCAGCAACACGATACTGTGTACATGAGTTTGATGACATCAAACATTCGTGTCGCATCAAATGGTATCAGAGCTTAGGGAACCGGGTTGCTCCATCCAACCGGGATCCTGAGCTACGAGGTTCGAGGTCGAACCTCCTCCAAGCAGAGGGGTTTGACGGAATCTTCATTGGATCGGCAAGCGGCAATAGACGATCGTCAAAGCGACGCCGACAACTATGAAACTATATTAGCTATGTTTAAATGTTTTATGTTAATGGGCCACATGAAATGATATAAGTAGGCCTAGTGTGAGTTTCCTTTTGATTAGGAATAGGTATATAGCTATAACTAGGCCTGAAGAGGTGAAATCTCGCGCTGTGTCCTGAGCGGGCTGTGGATCACCAGAAGATGAACTGCAAGACAGGGAAACGTATCAAAGGGCCCAGGGGATTTCTCTGGGGAAAAACCCTCCGATGGTTAAGTCAGTAGAGCTGTGGTGGAAGCAGTAATGGGGAGGAGAAAAACTAGTGCGCGAGATTCCTCTCCACCAGAGGGTGAAGCGGATTGCTCAGGAGTTTGGGTGTATGAGTACCTTGATGGCTCTCTTCTTCCACCGGAGGGTATCCCTGGTTTAAATAGTGTGCCACCTTCAGGAGTCTTGCAAGCTAAGGGGTCTCCGGCGGGAGTTACGTCCTCAACGTGGGCTTTCATGGCCTTATCGTGGGAACGTTATCGCCTCGAAGTCCAGCGGCCTCTTGACTCCCCTGTCCGTTGGGGACTCTTAACGGCAGCACGAACGGATAATATCTGGTCTGGCCGAGCTTCTGAAATGCCAGCCCTGTCCGGGCGATGAGCATAGCTCGGCGAAAGAGGGGTCGGATAGGTCGGCGAATGCTTGTCTCTCCCGGGCGGGGAAACGGCTTGGGCCGGACCTTCCTTATGACCTGACCATCACTGGGCCCTCCGAGCCTAGGGGCCGCCGGGGAGAGTTGGTTCCTCGAGTGTTTGTTCATTGGGCTTTTCTTTCCTGAGTGGGCCCTGTGGGCTGTCACTCAGGTGAGCATGCCTCGTTGGACCCTGTTGGGTCTTGTTGGGCTGCTCTTTGGGTGGGCTACAGAAATCCCCCTCTCCACTTGTCCCCCTCCTACTCCCGAGCCATGGAGGCTCGGTCGAGTAGCTTTTGAGGCTTTGGACCGGTGTGGCTCAGGTGGGTGGAATTCTGTTGGCGTTATGGAGCCACGTGTAGTGGTCGCCTGGGCCCGTAATGATGATCCTGACGGATTTGAAATGAAGGGCCCCCCCTTTTCTCGGAGCACGGAATGACGCGCCGCCTTCCTCCAGGGTTTTATAGGCGTTGGGCGCTGTTCGTCGTTCTAGGCTTCTCAGGGTTTTAGGCTTTCCTTAGTTTCTTTGCTTCTGGGGCTCCTTGATGCGCCGTGAGGGCACAGTGGAGACGCAAAGTCTTGCGGCGGCGTTTGAGGAGTTGGCGAGGATAACCGCGAAGGCGGTCCGGTAACTTCCTTCCCCCCCGGAGTCTTCGAGCTCGCGCGAGGGATCATCTTCCAGCTCGATGGTGGATCTGCCTTTGGAAATCGGGCAGGTGAGGTGGGTGCCCGTCCCCAATTGTAGTGAGTTGGGGGAAGCCGAGGTGAGGAAGCTGGAGCATCGTTTTCGCTTGCCTCTCAGGTACAGCTTTGCTGCCGCCGCCCCGTATGAGACGAGTCTGGACAGCCGTACGGGGCACATTTGCACTTTTCTTCTGGCTTGGAAGAGTGGGTTCCGCCTTCCCTTCGAGCCTTTTATACTTAAGCTTCTCGAGTTTTTCCGGTTGGCGCCTATTCAGTTGGTGGCCAACTCGTATCTCCTTCTTTCCGCCTTTCGGATTCTCTGTCGTCAGCACGACATTTTTCCTACCTTGGACCTCTTTCACTATTTTTTCGAGTTGAAAGCGCATCCGTCGGCGGGGAAGGGCTTCTACTTTATCCAGGCAAGGAGGAATAGGAGTTGCATCTCACTCGCAGCGAAGGACTCCTCGCACAAGGGGTGGAAGACCCAATTCTTCTGGGTGAAGGTGGAGGCGACGGACGAGTTTTGGAGATGTCCGGTCTCGCCCAATTTTCATCCGAATCTTCCCCCACGCCAGGAGGAGTTCCCTCCCCATGTGGAGCGGCAGGCCGCTCGTCTGCTGGATAACCGCCAGTCGACCGAGGAGCTGGTGATGCCGGAGAACATCGAACGGTGTTTGCTTACGCAGTTGACGTCGACAGGTACCGCTCTCGAGGCTCTTCTCCTGGGGTGGTAGTTACTTTCTTTCTCCTGACCGGGTCTTCTTCCTTTGTTGCAGACGTGAGGCGGGAACCTCTGGAGGAAGTTGCTGAGGTCATCGATCTGGGAGAAGATGACTCGGCGGCCGACGAACCAGATGCTTCTGCGGGTCGCGCCCAAGCCCGAGATAAGGGCAAGGGGGTGGCCCCCGGGGGATCTTCACGACCAACTGGTACGAAGCGCAAGGATCCCATGGCGGGAAAGTTGCTGGAGGCCGCGAAGGCCTGGAAACGGGCCAAGAAGATAGGTCTTCCTTCTACCGCCGGGGGTGACTCCGGCTCGGCGGCGCTCCCCTCTCGGGGGCAAGATGGGGCCGACCCCACGGGGCCAGCTCCCCCACCTACCAGGCGAGAGGGGGCCGAGGAGACCGGGGGCCCTTCAGAGGGCGGCGATGGGTCGGCTCTCCCCCCTACGGGGGTAGAGGGGGCCGATGTTGAAGTAGTTGATGCCGAGACCGGGGGATCGGTCGGAGGCGGTGATGTCTCGGTCGGCGAGGTGCGGGCCGAGACAGGTAGGGCTGGGGGTTCGCCCGCGAGGGCATTGCAGCCCCAAGCGCTTGAAGCTCCCGGTGCGGTCGGTCCCGCGGCGCCGGTCGAGGTTGGGGGTTTGCCCGGGGAGGCGTCGCAACCCCAACCGACCGTGGCGCGCGAGGCGGTCGGCTCCGTTGCTCGAGCAGAGCCTTCTGGCGGGGTGCCCAGGGCGGAGCGGTCCCCTCTGTCGGAGCCCTTGGAAAGGCTCGGTATTATGGGCGACCTGTACCGGGTCTGCCGGTCGATCGCCGCAAGGATGAAGGGGGGAGAAAGGTGCAATACCCCCCCCCCCTCGGGATCCTTGATGTTCTGATGGAGGGCGGCCTAGTCATAGCTCGGTCAGCGGCTTTGATGTCGGAGGCGCACGCCCGGACGGAGGCGGAGCGGTCGAACCTCACCTGGACCCTCGGGGGATGCGAGAGGAAGTTGGCCCGACTCAAGGGGGAGCATGAGGGGCTCCGACAGGAGTTTTTCGCGTTCCGGGAGGTGGCACGGGCGAGCCGACTGGAAGCCAGGGTGCTGACCGAATAGCTCACCAAGACCCGAGAGTCTCTTGAGAGGACAAGACGATCCCTGGAGGAGGAGCGTCTGCGTTGCCTCGAGCTAGACAATCGCTGGGAGCTCAAACTTGCCGAGCTGCTAGATTGGGCGGAGGCGGCGGAGCGCCTCCGCTCTGAGGCCGAGGTGGACCGGGCCCGGGCGGAGGAGCATGCGGCTGAGGCGGAGCGGGCTCGGGTCGAGCTCGTCAGAAGGGCGGGGCAGATCGAGGCAGAGGCGATCGAGCGTTATAGGAGCTTGAATGCTTACTCGGCCGACCTGGTGGAAGCCGCCCTACCCTACTACGAGGTAGCACTTCACCGGGGCGCTCGAAAGGGGTTCAAGCAGGGCTATCGCCTGGCGGTAAACTACGCCGATGAGCAAAACTCCACGATCGAGTTCCCCTTTGGCCAGTGTTATGACTCAGATGAGTCAGTTTCTAGCTCCTCCTCGTCAGTCGGGGAAGATTCGGAGGGGTCGCCTCCATCGGGGTCACCGGCTCCGGGCGTTTCGGGAGGGCTCACGACCGAGACAGTTCTTGCACAGGCAAGGTCAGTGTCCGAGCCGGCCGTCACCGAAGGCACCGGGGATGACGCGTCCCCTTCCGCCATTCTCGAGCGTCCAAGTGGGCCTGAGGCCTGATGTATTTTACCTTATTTTGCCCCTTCCTCTTGTTTGTCTCTCTTTCCTCCTTTAGGGAGTTCCCTCTTTATGAGATAATATATGGCTTACTTGTTTGATCGCTGTCCTTGCTGTGATTTGGTTGGCGTGTCTGAAGTAGTTGGCAAGTGCTGATATGTCCTGCCTGGTTTTCACACGCTGTTTTGGTAGGCTTCTGACGGGACGTCCTTCCGTTCCCTCATGCTTTGAATGTCAGGCCGCTTCGTGAATCCCGCTAGGGCGGGAAACGAGGAGTTGGAGGTGACTGTTCAGGGGAGAAATCCTTTGGCGTGTTTCCGAGGGGGGGTCATTTAAGGCGTGTAGCCTCCTTTGGCCTATAAGAAGGACCAAAAGATGCCCTTTCCTCTTTACTGCTTGGGATTTTCTCTAACAGTCTTTCCTCACTCCTTCCTCTTCACTCTGCGTTGTGCCCTTGCATTCGGAGCATGGAGGATCCTTCGGAGGGTGACGCCGCCGACGACGGGGAGCGGAGGGCTCTTGCCGTCCCAGCTTGTTGGACGGGTCCCACGGTCACCGCGCGAGTTCGAGACGGGTCCGACGGTCGCCGCGCGGATCTGGAGAGGGCTTCGACGTGTGAAGGCACGGTTCTTGCCATTTCTCAGTTCCGGCGTGGCTTCCGGGCGGGCGCCGAGGCGGAGGACGGATGGGGGCATCAGGGAAGCCTGCCGCCACTCCCCTCCGTGTGAGGGGAGGAGGTGACTCCAGCTCCCTCCTAACCTCTCCCAGCAGCCTCTTTTTCCCTCTTCTGCTCTTCATTTCTTTCACTCTTCGGGGGCTGCTTGCTCTCTCCTTCCTTCCAAGGAGTTGGCATATTGGAAGAGGGGAGGCCTTCACGGCGCTCCTTTTTCCTGGTTGTTGCCAACTTGGGAGGTAGCTTTCCTCAACGTTTAAAGTTGGCCTCCCTTCTGCAGTCCCTCTGTCACCTTTGTCACGGGCAACCCGAGCCAACTGGCTTGACCACCTTTTGTCCGAGCCAGTTTCCGCACGAGGCAGAGTCAGTGGCTGGACGCGAGGAGATCAAGACCGAGTCAGTCGAGCGATGACCCCTTGAAACGATGTTAGACAGATTTTTGCTTTTTGCTATGTGATGTACTGGCATTTGCCTATCTGATGTACCAATGGTTTGGAATGAAAAGAAAAGGGATTTATTCCGTCCATCTTGCTGTACAATTTCAAAAATAGAATTTGCGTAGTGCGACTGCGTTCCATGTCTGAGGAATAGGTTCCCCTTCCATTGTCGCTAACCTGTACGCACCTTTTCCGAGCGTCTCGACCACTCGGTAGGGGCCTTCCCAGTTAGGGGATAGCTTGCCCGCCGCCTCTAGTGGTCGAGAGGCTTCGGCCTTCCTGAGGACGAAGTCCCCCGGTTGGAAACGTCTGTCTCGGACCTTGGCGTTGTAGTATCGAGTGAGGCGACGCTGGTACTCCGTTGCTCGGACGTTCGCGATCTCTCGGAGTTCGTCTGCCAGGTCGAGGTTCTCGAGCAACTTTTGCCCGTTTGCCTCAGGTGAGAAGCTGATCACTCGGAGAGACGGATTGGCGATCTCTAATGGAACGACGGCTTCGGTGCCATATACCAACTGAAAAGGGCTTTCACCGGTTGCCGTCCTGGGGGTCGTTCGGTGCGACCATAGTATGCTAGGCAATTCCTCGAGCCAGCTACCCTTAGCCTTGCCGAGTCTGGTTTTTATGCCTTTCAAGATAGTCTTGTTGGCATTTTCAACCAGCCCGTTGGCCTGAGGGTGGGCGACCGAAGTGAAGTGGTTGCAGATATTTAGGTCGGCGCATCTGTCTCAGAAATACCGAGAGTCGAATTGCCGACCGTTATAGCTTACTATCACTCGGGGGATGCCAAAGCGACAAATGATCGATTTCCAAACAAAGCCCCAAACGACTGTCTCGGTGATCCTTGCCGTAGCCTCGGCCTCGATCCACTTGGTGAAGTAGTCGATGGTGACGATGATGAACTTCTTCTGGGACTGGGCCATCGGGAATGGCCCAAGGATATCGATTCCCCACTGAGCGAAAGGGTAAGGCTCGGCTAGGGTGACAAGTTCCGTGGCCGGCCGATGGACCAAGTGGTCGAACCGCTGGCATAGGTCGCATTGTTGAACATAGGCCGAGCAGTCATGCTGCAGGGTGGGCCACCAGTACCCCTGTCGTAATAGGATTCTGGCCAGCGACCTTGCCCCTGAGTGCGCTCCGCACAGGCGTTCATGAATCTCTTGGATGGCTCGGCTTGCTTCGTCGGGACCGAGGCACTTCAGGAGGGGACCGGAGAACGATCTTCGGTAGAGAGTGTTGTCGAGGACGACGAAGTGCCGAGCTTGATACTTCATTCGGCGAGCTTCTCGAGAGTCGGAGGGCTCTTGGGAGTCCTGTAGCCAGGACAGGTAGGGGGAGCGCCAGTCGCTTGGAGTGGCAGAGTCAACAGCGAGGAGCTCTGTGTCGATGCTCGGGCGCTCTAGCTCTTCTAGGAGGACTGATCGTGTACCTTCCGGGTCTAGGGAGGAGGCCAATCAAGAGAGGGCGTCCGCCCGAGTGTTTTGCTCCCGAGCTATCCGGACTACCCCAAATTCCTCGAACTGTTGGGCCAGGCTCCGGACCAACTGAAGGTATTTGATCATGGGTGCCTCCCGAGCTTCGTACTCACCGTTGACCTGTCCTGCGACCAGCTGAGAGTCGGTGTGGATCCTGACTCGCTCGACCCCCAACCGTCGAGCCATGCGTGCTCCCGAGATAAGCGCCTCGTACTCAGAAGCATTGTTGGATGCCTGAAAGTTGAATTTCAAGGCGTAATGTAGCTCTATCCCTTCGGGGGACCTCAGGAGTATCCCCGCACCGCTGCCTGCCGAATTGGACGATCCATCGATGAACAGTTCCCAGGTTGGCCCGGTCGTGGTCGGAGGCCTGTCTTCAGCCGGGATGGTGCTTTCGGCGATAAAGTTGGCGAGCGCTTGGCCTTTGATTGCTGATCGTGGCTGGTACAAGATGTCGTAGGCCCCGAGCATAATGGCCCATTTGACGAGTCGCCCTGAGGCCTCGGGGTGGGCCAGAATCTTCTTCAACGGCTCGCCGGTTAGCACGGTGATGGGTGCCCCTGGAAGTAGGGTCGGAGGCGCCTTGCAGAGGTAACCAATGCTAGCACGAGTTTCTCGGTTGCGGGGTACCTCCGTTCGGCCTCATTGAGCACCTTGCTGGTGTAGTAGACCGGTCTCTCGATTCCCGAGTCATTTCTGACTAGGACCGAGCTGATCGTGGATGGCGTTACCGAGAGGTAGAGCAGCAAGACTTCGCCTGGGACGGGCTTGGAGAGCACCGGTGGCGAAGCCAGGAACTTCTTAAGCTCGGCGAATGCTGTCTGGCACTCCTCATCCCATGTGAACGTAGCAGATGCTAGCTTGGGTCCCCTCATCAGTTTGAAGAAGGGCAAGCATCGTTTGGCCGCTTGGGACAGGAAACGGTTGAGAGCGGCGACACGCCCTGTCAGACGCTGGACGTCTTTAACGCACGATGGGCGGGCGCATGTCCAGGATGGCCTGGACTTTGTCGGGGTTGGCTTCGATCCCGCGCTGAGTGACCAGGAAACCCAGGAACTTCTCAGATTTTACTCCAAAGGTGCACTTGGCGGGGTTGAGCTTCATGTTGTACTTCAGGAGGGTGCCGAAGGTTTCGGCAAGGTCGGTGAAGTGGTCTTGGGCCTTGGGGGTCTTAACGAGCATGTCGTCAATGTAAGCCTCAACGTTTCGACCTAGCTGTCCCTCGAACATGTGATTTACCAGTTGCTGATATGTGGCTCCGGCGTTCTTCAACCCGAAGGGCATCCGGGTGTAGCAGTACACGCCGCAGTCGGTGATGAAGGCGGTCTTTTCGACGTCTTCTGGATTCATCCTGATCTGGTGATAACCCGAATAGGCATCCAGGAAACTGAGTATCTCGTTGCCCGAGGTTGAATCAACCAATTGGTCGATGCTCGGTAGCGGATAGCAGTCCCTGGGGGTAGCCTTATTCAGATCGGTGAAGTCCACGCACATTTGCCATTTGCCTGTGGTTTTTGGCACCAGGACGACATTGGCTAGCCACGTAGGGTACATGACTGGTCTGAAGAGGCCAGTCTCTTGTCCCTTGGTGACCTGAGCCTTGATGATCGCCTGCTTCTCGGGCGCATGCTTCCTTCTCCGTTGCTGTACGGGCCTCATGGTGGGGTCGAGGCTGAGCTTGTGCATCACAGTCTTCTCTGGTATGCCAGGGAGTTGATCATCGGACCAAGCAAAGACCTGAATGTACTCAGAAAGAAATCTCTTGTATTGCTGCTGTTCCTTAGGTGGTAGGTCGGCTCCGATCCTTACTCCGAGGGCTGGGTCATCGTTTAGGAATACCATTAGCAATTCACCACCGGGCTCGGCGGTTACGGTCTTCCCTTCGACTCCCTTGGGGCCCTTATCCTTCCCGTCCGGCCTTGAGGCTTCCCCCGAGATGTTGTAGCACCTTCTAGCCATGGCCTGGTTACCTCGGACTTCCCCTAACCCATTTTTGGTGGGAAACTTCATTTTCTGGTGATAGGTAGATGGTACGGCCTTTATTCGGCTGAGGATTTTTCGGCCGAAAATGACGTTGTACGCTATCATACCCTTGATCACTATGAAGTCCACCATGACCGTAACGGTTTTGGGTGGGGTGCCGATGGTGACCGGCAGGCTTAGGGCTCCCTCGGGGTAAGTGGCCAGGCCGTTAAACCCGCAAAGGGGTGTTCGGATCGGGCGGAGCTTGGATGGGTCTACCCCCATCTTGAGGAAACAGTCATAAGATAACACATCGGGGGCGCTCCCATTGTCAACCAGAATTCTATCTACGTTACAATGGTTTATTGTGGCCGAGATAACGAGGGCATCATCATGCGGGGTGTTCAGCCCTTCCAGGTCTTGGTCGGAGAAGACTATGACCTGGGGCTCCCTCGGCGGGCCGCTGGAGGGCTCTAAGACCTGGCTGGCCCGCTCGGCATGACGCTTCCTTCCTCGGCTGGTGTCACCGCCTGACGCCGTTCCTCCGGAGATGACGTTGATGTGGACCCCTCGGGGGGCGTTGTCGATCTCCTCGGCGGCGTCTCGGTCTTCTTTGCGCCCGGCTGCAAACCGGGCCAGGTGCCCCTGACGGATGAGACGCTCGATCTCGTCCTGGAGCTGGTGACAGTCACCGGTGTGGTGCCCGTGGTCGCCGTGGAACAGGCAATGCCTGTCGCGCTTGCGATTCTTCGATCTCATTGGTTCGGGCCGGCGGAGGAGTCCCGAGTCTTTGATGTCTTCATAGATCTCGTAGACTAGCACGGTCAACGGGGTGTACCGCTCATACTTCCGTTTGCGCTCCCCTTCCCGATCGCGCTTCTTGCCCAAGCCAAGATTTGGCTCGGAGGCCCGCTTCTTGTCTCCCTCCCGACCCGAGCCGGCTGTGTCTCGGCAAGCGCTGAGTACTTCTTCGCACTCGGCGTGGTGCAGGGCTAGAGTCACTACGTCGGCGAGGGTCAAGGGAGGGTGGAGGACCAGTTCGCGGTGGAGATTCTCATCCCGGGTGCCCCCGGTCAGAGCGGTCATGGCCGAGGCCACATCTAGGCGGGGAATTCTGAGGGCTTCTGATTTAAATCGGTGGACATAAGCCCGGAGCCTTTCCCCTTGCGCCTGTTTGAGGGCCAGGAGCCCCACTACTGACCTTGGGGGGGCGCTTCCGGCGAAGCTCTCCTTGAAGACTCGCCCGAATTGCCTGAAGTCCCAGATGGACCCAGGGGCGAGGGCTCGGAACCTTGCCTAAGCGCCTTGGACCAGGGTGGCCGCAAAGGCTCGGCATTTGATAGGATCCGGCGTTCCATGCAGAGTTACCAGGGCGTCGAAGCTGTCGTAGTGGTCGGCTGGGTCGCCCTGGCCATCATAGAGCTTGAAGGTCGGAATGGAGGTTCTGGGAGACACCTCTGCCTTCAAGATGTATTCGAAGAAAGGGGATTTCTCCTCATCCTCCAGGAAAGAAGTTTTTTGCAGGGCACGGAGGGCGCGCTCTTGCTCTGCAAAACGTCTTTTGAAATCCCTCAGTCGGAGGGATAGTTTCGGCTGCGGTCGTGCCGTGGGACTGGGGGGAGCGTCGTGACGATCCTCAGGAACGTCAGTGCTCGGGCGCGGAGGCCTCGCCCCCTGTTTCCCTTTTCTGGGCATGGAGGAAGCCTCTTGCTCCAGGGGCGGAGCTTGCGAGGGTCCTCCCACGTTGTTGCGGATGAGCTGTTGACCGCGGAGGGTGAAGCGGCCCCCAGCGGTATGCTGGGATGCACTTCGATGGGGGGGGGCTCTCGGACGGGGCGCGGGACCTGGCATCCCTTTCCACCTGGGCCCGCATGAGCTCTACGAGGACGTCAAGCTTCTTATTGAGGGCCTGGAAGACCTCGTCGCCACCGTTGGGGGGTGCCCCTATCGCCGTCGGAGGGGGCGGCGGCTCGTTGGTGGGGACGCTGGCATTGGAGGGAGGGTTCTGTGAGGCCCTAGAGGGGCCATCTCCTGCCGCCACCACGGCCTTACCCTTCTCGACGGCGGATCTCCTCCCTGAGCTTCTTCTCACCATTTGGCTCTTCGTGCGTTTCCCACAGACGGCGCCAGATAAAGAGACGAAATCTCGCGCTGTGTCCTGAGCGGGCTGTGGATCACCAGAAGATGAACTGCAAGACAGGGAAACGTATCAGAGGGCCCAGGGGGTTTCCCTGGGGAAAAACCCTCCGATGGTTAAGTCAGTAGAGCTGTGGTGGAAGCAGTAATGGGGAGGAGAAAAACTAGTGCGCGAGATTCCTCTCCACCAGAGGGTGAAGCGGATTGCTCAGGAGTTTGGGTGTATGAGTACCTTGATGGCTCTCTTCTTCCACCGGAGGGTATCCCTGGTTTAAATAGTGCGCCGCCTTCAGGAGTCCTGCAAGCTGAGGGGTCTCCGGCGGGAGTTACGTCCTCAACGTGGGCTTTCATGGCCTTATCGTGGGAACGTTATCGCCTCGAAGTCCGGCGGCTTCTTGACTCCCCTGTCCGTTGGGGACTCTTAACGGCAGCACGAATGGATAATATCTGGTCTGGCCGAGCTTCTGAAACGCCAGCCCTGTCCGGGCGATGAGCATAGCTCGGCGAAAGAGGGGTCGGATAGGTCGGTGAATGCCTGTCTCTCCCGAGCGGGGAAACGGCTTGGGCCGGACCTTCCTTATGACCTGACCATCACTCGGGCCCTCCGAGCCTAGGGGCCGCCGGGGAGAGTTGGTTCCTCGAGTGTTTGTTCATTGGGCTTTTCTTTCCTGAGTGGGCCCTGTGGGCTGTCACTCAGGTGAGCTTACCTCGTTGGACCCTGTTAGGTCTTGTTGGGCTGCTCTTTGGGTGGGCTATAGAAATCCCCCTCTCCAAGGCCCTAGTGTGCACTCATGAGAGTCCTCGTAAGAACCCATGTCCTTTGGGTTTTCTATGTGTCCCACCCCCTCCCATTTAAATGTGACCTCTCCCCTTCCCACTCTTTTCTATTTAAGTTACTTGTAACCCCACGTAAGGAATAGAATGGAATCAAAATTTTTGGAAAACAATGTGAAGCCTCCATAAGGGGCCCATACCCCCTCCCCCCCTCTCTTCTCTCTACCCCCCTTCTTTCTCTCCCACGTTAGCTCATCTCTCTCCCACCAAACTTCCCACTTCGCAGGTGGTCCTCCTCTAATCCTCTCTGCTTTTCTCTCTCCCTCTAAATCCCCCTGCTAATCCCCTTGGCCGCCGGCCTTCCCTTCCCTACCTCTCTTTGCTTCTCCATGCCCCTCCCCCTCACATCTCCTGCTTGGCCTACTATCCAACCCCCCCTTTCCCCGGCTCTCCCTCAACCCCTCTCTCCCTGCAAAGGCAGTCACCCTTCTCCCCTCCTCTTCCTCTAAACTTCTTCCGTAAGGCCATGCACCTGCCCTCCTTCTTCTCCTCCCTCAGCCCTCTCTCTCTCTCTAAACTCACTACTACGATCCCAGCATGCACCTTGCGCCATGCACCCTGCCGCTTCGGAGGAACTCATCCCTCACCACCCATCTTCCGCGAGCCCGCCACTAACACCGCCATGCCAACCACGGTGTCGCCGTGCCCATCTCCACTGCATGCGGCCACGCCGGCGACGTCCTCAATAGCTCCGAGCGCCCATAGGCCATCGTCTGCATCCAAACACGGCAAGCACTCCCGCGTCCGAGTGTGGCCAGCACGACACCCCCCCCTCGACCCACCATGGCCACACACCTTCTCATCCCCGGCATCACGAGTCTCTCTGCTCTTTTCTGTGCACACCCACGCTCACGTAACACCGCCCACAAGCCTCTCTCCTCCCTCTCCCTCACCCTCTCAAACCGCGAGACCGGCCCGCTGTTTGGACAGGGGCACCGCCGGTGCCCCCATCTCCCTCCCCTCTCTCCCCTTGCGGCCATCCCAACCCCCTTCTTCTCACCTCCCCCTCCCTTTCTCTCTGCTACACAACCATCGCGGCACCCCCCCCCTCTCCTTCTATCTTGCTCCCTTCCCACAGCTCAGCCACCAGCTCGACCCCCCCTCACGTATCCACTCTTCTCTCTCTAACACCGCCGCAACACTCCTCTCGTCTCCTCTCTCTCTCTAATAGCCGCGAGCCACCCCCCCTCTCCCATGCGTCTCCTCAGAAGCCCCATTAATGTAACCCCCCCAAGGCCCTTTTCTCCCTACCCCTTACACTCTCTAAACCTGCGGCCTATCCCATGTTTGGAATAGGGGCATCATAGGTGCCCCATTCCCCTCTCCACTCTCTCCTTTCTAGCACCGCCAGCCCCCCATCACCCCTCACGTAAAACTCCCCCCCCCCTCCCCAGCCATATTTCTCTCCATCGACCCCCCCTGCTGTGCCCTCCATCCACCTTACTACCTTGGGAGGAACGGAGTGTGAAGCGGCCACGCCCATGCAGCTGTGCATGTAGCCGTTACCGCTAATGGCTGTCTCGCGTCACTTCGACGAATGAGCACCTGGACTGGCCTGGCTGCATCGCCCCTCCAAGCTATATGCAGAGCGCCTGCAGGCAGCTTGCCTCCGTCGCTCCGCCAGCAAGAAATGTCCGACCGTTCCGAGCTCCCCTCACCACCGCGGCCAGGCCTCCGAGCAGACTCCTCGCCACCACGCACGTATAGCAACTACCGTTCCGAGCACGTGTAGGCCCACAGCTCTGCCTCCCTCTGGGTACGATCACAACGCAGCGAGCTAACGGACCACATGGTGAGCATGGCACCCCTCCATGCAACCCACGAGTAGTGCGCATCTAGCCGACGTCGCCGACGCTCCAAGCATGCCAACGGTCTGAGCTGTAGTCGATGATCCTGCCAACGTCTCCAAGGTGTTGGGCACGTGAGTTATGTCCAAGACAAAGGAACATGGAGAAATGAAAAGAGAAGAAGGTGTCAAACTTCCAACGTTTGTATCACATCATGGCTGAAGTATGGTCGACATGGCCGTTTAGAAGAACCTGTTGACACTCATGGGGCCAAGAGAGGCTTATTTAAATGGTGTGGTGCAGCAACACGATACTGTGTACATGAGTTTGATGACATCAAACATTCGTGTCGCATCAAATGAAAGTTTGAAGAATTTGAGCATTAGTGCACCTCTCCCTCTCTCTCTAGCTTTCTCTCTCTTCTTCTCTCTCTCACTTCCCCCTTCTCTCTCTCTCCCTTGGGCGAACCTGCCCCTTCCCCTTCCCCCCCCCTTGCCACATCATCAGCCAACTCACCCTTCCACCCTTTCACCTCCCCAAGAGCAATAACTCCCATCAATACCTCCACTTCCCCAAGCAACCCTTCCCATTCCCCATACACCTTCCACACCTCCAAGGCACCCTTCCCTCTTCCCCAAGCAACCATTCCACTCCCCCACACCCCCATTCATATTCCTAGGGGAATCAAACCCCACTCCCACCACAAGTTGTGCACCCCCCTCCCCATCTACCCATCCCCCTTGCCTTGGCCGACCCCCTCCATCACCCCTCTCCTAGCTGCGGCCCTCTCACCCCTCCACCCTCTTGGACCTCCTCATTCCCTGCTCCACCCCATTCACCATTCCTAAACATCCCTCCCCCATCAACTATCACCCCACCACTCCTACTATTGCTAACTACCACTTCCATTAGCCTAGTTCCACCACCATCTCTTTCACTTTGCCCAAGTCTGCAGGTGGCAGAGAAAGTGTCGACTTGCAGGAGCATCCACGGATTCATATGGCATCGTCTGAAGGTGTATCATACCATTATGGAAAGGTCATCCAGTTAGCTTTGCAGGCGAGGTGATCCCGTCCCTATCTGAGTTCGGGGCTGTCCGGGAGAACCATTCTCCCCCGACTACGCTGGGTTCCCTCTGCAGACTGCCTGAACCCGGTTAGAAGCTGCACCACGACCAACGGCGGAAGATTAAGTCCAAGAGCCCTTCTACAAAGATCTTCCTCCTCTAGTCCTCTGTCAGAATCAAGAAGCAGAACTACGTTCGGCATCCGGAGGCCAAAGTTACCATTTTTCTCCCTTGGCTGCGCGAGTCTGCCTCCCACAGTCCACAGCGACCTGCCTCCACTCTTCTGAAGCCCCCAGTCCTCTCCAACATCAGACGGCTTCCCCGCCAGTTTTTCTGCGAAGAGGGCTCGTCCACGGTTCCAGAAACTCTGGCGGTTCATGATTCAGAGTCCAAGAGCAGTCGGGGCACACTCTGCAGACGGCTGTCAGAAACAAAAAGCTGCCGCGCCCAGAATCTGTCTCCCTGATCGAACCTTGTCCTGGGCCCGTAACTGCAACAGAAGAATTCCGCAAAATTCAGAGGCATCCTAGTCCCAGATACGAAGCATTTCCCACTGGTCTCGCCACCAACAGAATTCCAGAACAGACCTACGACCTCGACATCAACTGTCAGTCAGCCATTGCAGAGAGCAGGCAGATTAGGCCTCGGCTTCTCCTTTCGCGTTTCCGGCGAATCTCCCCTCCCCGCCTGGCCAGCTCACCGCCCCTCCCTGCGTGGAGGTAGTGTTTGCATGTAATTCAATCATCCCCACCCCAAGTCCACCCTCCTGCGAGAGGTGTAGTGAGTGTAACTATTTAAACAGGATTCAAGCTTCACCGGCGCAGTGTGCGGGGAACCCACACTTCCCCGCTCGCCCATCGTCTCCGACCGGGGTTGGTTTCTTCAAACCAACCAGGTGAGCTCCGACCCTTGCTCCATTTACTTCTGTTTGTTTAATATCCATCAAGCTAGTCCGCTGGCTAGTAAGAGAGTGCCCGTTCCCGGATCCACCATCTTGAGTGGTCATCGTGGACAATAGTGAGTGAGTGACCTTGTGCCCCCAAGGCACCCGGTCGCCCTTGATCATGGGAATCCTACCTTCGGGAGGGAAAACCTTAGTTGTGCTGGCCCTCTAGCAGCAAGGGTCCTTCTCCCCCACCTCGACTCGGCATCATCGAGTCACCACGGGTAACGGGTGCGCACGGTGAGACGGCGTCTTCCAAGCTTTCTCGACTTTTGTGAATGCGTTTGCGAATTAAGTCCAAGGGATCATTGTCACTTGCTGCATTCCCGTCAATGTGTCACATCAACTTGGTATTAGAGCAAGTCATTGACTTGTCTCTATCAAGTCAAGTCCTAGGGCATGCTTGCATTGGAGTCATCATCAATCCGACCCTTGCATTGATTCCCCCGATCATCTTGGCCACCTACTTAGCCTACTCACCACCCATGGATTTCATTCTAGATGAGGACATTACCTTTGACGGATCACATTCTAGTGATTATCTTAGGTGGGAGACTACCATGGAAAGATATTTTGAAAGGACTTGGGTATATGGACCCGCAAGAGTCCGCAAGGCCAAGGGATGATTTCGGGGTCAAGCCAAGAGTAAGTGGGAACACATAGAGGGATTAAGAAGGGTTAGGAGGCAAGAGCCCATTTCTTCGTGGGATGATATGAAGGAGGAACTTAGGAAGATCTACGCTCCCCGACCCTCCCATTCCCACCGTAAGGATCATAACCCGAGGAGCACTCCCACTCCCCCTTTCCCTCCCAGTCAACCCAAGACCTCCATTAGGACCCAAACCCCACCACCCAAAGGACCCCTAGATTTGTTGGAAGAGATAAGGATTGAGATTAGGAAGATCTTCACTCCCCAACCTTCCCACTCCTACCTTGAGAACCATAACCCGAGGAGCACTCCCACTCCTCCTTTCTCTACCACCCAACCCAAAATTCTCCATCAAACCCACACCCCACAAACTTCCAAAAATCCTCCTTCCACCCCTTTCCAAAAGGAACTTAAGGAGGTGACCGAAGACTATGAGGCTCCACTAGATTGGGAAGAAGAATATGAATCACAATGTCATGGGTTAGGCCGAGAAGTTCCCATCCCAGGTGGAAGAAGCATCATGGCTCACTCCACCCTCACCATTCAAACCCCCATGGACCCCATGTCCACCCCTCCACCTAGGCCCGTGACAGCCACCACTCCCCAACCCAAAGTTACTCACCCAACCCACCTTCCACTTCCAACTCCTATCCTACCCAAACCTAGCCCCCCGCTACTTTCACTCCCAACCCCAACCCAAGTCCGGCCTCACTCAACACCCTGGGTACACCATACACCAACCGTTTTCATCTCGCCCTCAGTGGACCCGCTCACCTCCTTGGTAGAAAACCCCATACCCGACCCCATAATGGTGAACACTCCGGACCCAACCCCCGCCATGGAGATCACCCATGTCCAGGAAGAAGAAAACACTTCACATAGTGGTCTTCACCTTACACCACCCTCCCTAGTAGGGGCCGAGCTCATCTTAGGAGAACCCCTGTTACGTTGGCTAAAGGAGAACCCATTTAGAGATCTCATGGCCTATGTTTGCCCTCCTATGGAACAAAACCTTCCCATAGTACCCTTATCCACCTATCACACCACAATCCAATCATCCTATCAAGTGGAAACATTAGGGGATCTTCTTAAGGGTATAGTTTGGCAAATGGAGCTAACTGGCATGATGTCTACAATAACCGACCGACCTAGGAGCCTTGACCTCCTACACCTATGTGTCGGATCCATCTCCTCCATTTACACTGTGGGTTGCTAGACTAGTGACCTTCTGTTACTCCTCCCTACACCCGACGAGCCCGATGCTATTCACAAACTAGAGTTGCTTGTCTCGGGTAGAACATCTAGTCCTCCATTCATGGCCGACCATCCCACCAAAAACTTTGGCCCGATCACTTTACTAGAGGAGGAGAATCCACCATCAAGGGGTTGTGAGAATCAAAAGGACCTAGGGTTCCTCTCCTTAGGTGACCCTCACCATGACCCCTTCGATCCCTTCCTATACCCACCCACCTTACTCACCACCAACCTGTCCCTACCCCATCCAACCTTATTGGACCAAGCCCACTCCATTTTCCTAGACCCCTTTGACCCCTATGAGTGGAAACTCTCACACCAAGCCATACACATAGAAGGAGCCATTTTGATGGGAATGCATGTGCCACTACATTTTGCATCATTTGGTAGGGCTAGTAAGCCCAGTCATCTCATACATGTCACACACACTTTAGGCCCAATGCAGGACTGGCTCATATTTGGATGTGCTGGTCCTCCATCATTCATCATTGATCATATACATGTTAGGAGCCTCTACGGGTGTCCCGGTGCCCCGGCATTCATCACCACTTTGAGTGATAGGTTTCCCTACAGATACCATGGCCCTCCAACCATTGTTATGCAGCCCATGCATGATAGGGCCACTTGTGGCTGCCCCGGTCCACCCAAGTTCATCAGGGTCCACATGGCATCACAGAATGATAGGTCAATTTACGGTTGCCCCGGTCCACCTTTGCATGCTATCCTCTTTCACACCCACTCACCGCATTATGATACATGGCATGAGCATACACGCAAGCAATTCTTGACGAGTGGTGAGGTTCACAAAGAGCGGACAAGAGCTCGCAAGCGCCACTTGGAATTCCAAGTAGGCAATCTGGTGATGATGGCATTGGAGTGGCTCTACCCTAGGGTCACCTCCAATTCGAGGGCACGAAGACTTGGACCTTCCCAAGTTCCGAGTGACTTTGGCAACCCGGCCATCGGGTTGGACTTACTAATAGGTTTTGGGATTCACCCCATTTTCCACGTGGCGGATCCGGCACCCTATATGGGCACCGCAGTGCATCCTAGTGAGTGCCTCGAGCCTTTATCTTCCTTTGAGAGGGACACCCTCGGAGAGCCACCAAAAATCAGCCTGAGAGTCCGACATGTTCACACGGAGGCAATACTAGGCAAGCAGGGTTCCATCGCCAGCAAGAGGGTGCACCTGAGCCGCCTCGAGAGGATGAAGGACCGTCTCCTGGTTGCACTCCTCTTGGTCAGCACTTCTTGCTTAACTAGTATTGCTTCTTAGTGCCGTCGGTCGGTGAGTGAGTGCCCGATCTCAAAATATCATCAATTTGAGTGCCACCGCGGAGCGAGTTGTGAGAGAGCCACTACATCCCACGCCCTTGGCGTGCTAGCCGCCCACAGAATTGGGGCATCCCAGGCCTTTAGGGGTTCAATCTCAAGCGAGCCAAACCCTGGAACAGCGAGGTCCCATCCCGGACCCTCTCCACCATCGTCGAGTTGCCTACGGGCACGAGTGTGCGCTACACGGGTGAGTCCGCTTGAGTGGATTCGCCGATCGGTTCGATTGCTTGCAAATCTAGGTCCAAGGTGCATTGGTCAAGTGGCTGCCACCCCCAAGGGGTTTGTGTCACATCATGCACACCATGAGTTTCATCTTTAAAATTCTAAGAATATGCACTAAGTGAATGCTAAGAATACAAGATATGGTTTTCATTTGGCATGTTTGGAATTGGGTTGCTTGTATTGATCAGAGCTAAACTCTTGATAATGGAGTGTGGATTTGATAAGCTAGCATATACTCATTTGGTATGCTCATGCATGTTCTTCACAGGATTCTTGAGCTAGTGTTCCAATCCATTCATGTGAATCTTGGTTGAACATTTGGGTACTAAAGAATATGATTTTTTATGATGAAATATGAAATAAATTACTCATGATTCAGTTGTAAATTCATCTCATGCTTTTACTAGTTTCATGCTTTCTTAAATATTCAAGTCCTTGCAAAAACTAAAAATATGCATTAAAAAAGATTGCATTGGCATCTTTGCATATCATTCATAGATTTTGCATATCATTGTGAATTTGAGTTTCATTGCATACCTTGATTCATGAATGTTTCCTAAATCCTTGCATGTTTGCTTGTATCTAGTTTATAAAATATTTTCTTGATTTTTCTAAGACCTTACCTCCTTCCTAAATAACAATGTAGTGATTTTATTCATATGTGATTCATGTCATACATGAAGGGGGAGGATTTATTTCCGACCGTGCATATATTTAGGGGGAGTCATAACTGTGTCTTGACAAATTTATTTTATACATGCAAAATAAAACTTTACCCCTACACTTTTACACTTAATGAAATTAATAGCTTTATTCGATAAGGATTTGAGAAATTATTTCCAACACTCTAAAGGGAACTTGAATCTCTACATGGACATTAAAGAGTAATCATGAGGAAAAAGCTGCCTGCCCCACAAAAGTTCAAAAGTGGAATGTCGAACCTATTAGCCGATAATCCCCATTGAGATAAATGAGGAAAGTCGTGCCGAATAGTGAAACTAAAATCCATACAAAAAATCAAAATGTGTGACGAATCCTAGTAGCTGGGAACCCCATTGAGACATATGAGGAAACTCGCGCCGAACGGTGAAGTCCATTTAAAAGAAACAAAATCGGGGTTGTGCGAAGATACCGAAAGTCGAGAATCTAAAGTGAAAGTGTAGAGAGGAGATTACCTTCTAGTGTTCTTTAAAAAATGTAAATATCTATATACTTTTGAAGCTCATTGTTCATGCATCACATTTCACATATGGGTATCTTTGTGATGAATGTATACTATGAATTTACTTACATTTATGGTTTATGAAGTACTTCTAGTTGTGTATGCAAAACTCTTTTAGTTATGCATCATGTCTTACATTTTGAATTTGAATCACATGCTTCTTCATTAACCTGTGCCTCAGTTAAGGGGAGTTACTATAAGTAACATTTGTGTGCATGATGGTTGTGCTTGTGTGCTTGCATGTTCATGCATTCCCCTTTGATCAAATTCTGAGCATAAACTTTGCATTTGAAGGATGAAAGTCACAATGTGCATAGCTACATATCTTGCATTCTTAGCATTCACTTAGTGCATATTGTTAGCATTCACTTAGTGCATATTCTTAGCATTTGAAAGATGAAACTCATGGTGTGCATTTTTGCATATTTGGCATTTTTAGCATGCATATAGTTCATACTTTGAACTGCATCATTTTGAACACTTCATGTTGTATAAATCTTCCAACAATGGTATCATATCTTCGGGGCCAACACTCAAGAACTGAAGTTTCATATCTTTGGGCCAACAATTAGTAACTATTGGTATCCGAATTGATATCATATCTTCCGGCCTAACATGTTCATATCATGTCAAATAACCCCCCTGTCTTTTTGTAGATGACAAAAGAGGGGAAATGTTGGTTGTGTGCTTAATGCTTTTGTGCTCAATATTTTATGCTTAATGAGAGATAGTAGTTTTGGGGGAGAATGTGATTGAATGTCTTATCTTTCATTCTCATAACATTCATTAAAATACTTCTACTTCATCATTTGGAACTATCACACACATCATTTTGTCATCAACAAAAATGGGAGATTGTTGCATCCCCTAGTTGATTATGGTTTATAATTTTAATGATAACAAAACGATTGTACTTGTGTGTGTGTTTCATTGAGCAACATGTTTGCATCTTGTTTGATGAGTTGAAGGATGACATCAAGGACCTCACTTGGAAGTCATATGAATGCTTGGTGATTAAGGAACTTATGCTTTGTTTATCTTATCCTACATGATCAAAATTCATGGTTCACACTTGGAATTCAAAGGAATGCATCAATGCAATTTTTCCTCAAAAAGGGAGTTGACCCACTCATTGCATTGCATCGACTCCTTCTATGTTTCATGTATTTCATCAAATAGATTTTTAAAGTCTTGATTGGATATTTTCATGTATTTTCCACATGAGATTTTTGGGCTTGAAATATGCTCAATCTATTTACTTGAAATTTGATTAACGTGATTTAAATGGTGTTCTTATATTAGTCAAATGCTTGGCTAATTGCCCTTGTATTGGGTTTTTATTGAGGAAAATTGAGTATTGCTTACGCTTACATGTATATTCTTCATGGTTTTCAAGGCTCACAATGTGCTTAAGAGTGTGTCATAAGCCTTGGAGTATATTGCCTTGATATTGCTCATTCATTGCATGGAAGCATGATAACTTCCCTTCCTAGGTTTTGACAATACAAGTTGAAGTGCATGGTGTAGTTAAAATGCTCACTTGATAGACTTGCACTCATGAAAGTCTTTTATGCCTTGAACTCATAATTCCTCTCTTGAGTCCATGACATTGAGTTGTATATGTTCTTGCTTGAACTACATGTTTAATTTGCAAAAGAAACCATTTTCTTTCATTTGGGCTGTTGATGGTTTATGTTCATTGGTTTGATTACATAACCATGGAAAGTCAAGGCTTAATGGTTGATGTCATGGGATGCATGTATAGGTCATCGGGTTTCACAAGATATAGTTTTCATTTGGCTTGTTTGGAATTGGGTTGCTTGTATTGATCTGAGCTAAACTCTTGATAATGGAGTGTAGATTTGATAAGCTAGCATATACTCATTTGGTATGCTCATGCATGTTCTTCATAGGATTCTTGAACTAGTGTTCCAATCCATTCATGTGAATCTTGGTAGAATGTGGTTGATATGTATTTCTACATTGTTTAATACCAAGGAATACTTGGTTGTTTGTTTTATCAACTAACTGTTTCTCTATTTCACTGGGCTTTCAGTTTCATTGGACTGAACTGCTACAGCTTGGAATGCTACAGAGTTCAGTCGACCGAACTGGCAAGTTCGGTCGATCGAACTAGCCAGAGATGGCTGGTTCTGTGACTGTAAAAGTTCGGTCGACTGACCCCAATTTCGGTCGACTGAATACGGCGTACGCCCTTACTAATCAAGTCCGAAACCCATTAAACTCAATCCATTTAGGGTCTATACTTTACCATTATGCCCCTGGGTTCTTGGTAGACCTATTGGGGGTCTTTTTGAGGATTCTAGAAGGGTTATAATTGTATTTTGATGTCTCTTATATAAGCATATGTGTGAACTCTGAATTTGAAGATAAAGAACCCTAATGAGCTTATTTTCTATCTTGCAGGAGAAGAAGGCCAAGGAGGAGAAAAGGAGAACTTGGAATGAGGATTTCATCTACTTCAAGTGATTTTTGAAGCTCAAGGAAGAGGGAAAAGAGAAGCAGAATGAAGTGAGGGTCAAAAAGATGTTGATATTGGGTTCATTCATCTTTCCTCCAACCCGAGCTTCAAGAAACATCATCCATCAGCCTTGGAAAACAAAGGGGGATTATCTCTACATCTTCTATCTATTGTTTGTGATATGTTTTATGATCTATATTTAGGTTTGAGCATGTTTGAATATTTGTGTTTATTTCTGAAAGGATATTTAGTGTGTGTGTGACCTTTTGCATACGGTCGTGTGTCTACGGTGCTACGTTTGTTGCAGCGTGTGTGTGTGTTTGTGATCCGACCGTCAGATCGTGTTGGAGACTCGTCTCCGTATGTGTTTGGGGTTGCACCCCGTATTTGTTGGGTTTACTCTGCGTGTGTGTGTTGGGGCGTGTCCCCGTGTATGTGCAGGCGTCGTCATGCGTGTTGTTGGAGCGTCGCCTCCGTGTTGGGGATTTATCCCCGAGTGAAGCCTTACCAATTTGATAAGGGGTGGACGTAGGGGGCTCGTCGTGATCCCGAACCACCTTAAAAATCCTTGTGTCTGGTGGTGTGCATTGTGATTTGCTTTATTGTGATTTAATTATTAATTCAATGCATGTGTGATCGGTGAGCATGAGCGAATCCTAATTACATGAGCGAATCTCAATTGCTTAGATTTCAGTGTGTGGCGTGTTTAATTGCTTAATCCATTTACATGAACGAGTGAGTCGGGAGAGATTGAGTGAACTTAAATTACACTGTTTAGTTTAATTCCTTCAATCTCGTCAAACTTGTTAATTCCGCTTAGTAAGTTTTAAATTTGTCATATTACATGGGGGACAATTTAACCCCCCCTTCTTGTCCGCTCGCCTACCAGGGCCAACACCCTATGCTCTCCAAGCCCCAGAACGGGGAGCAGTTACTCCTCTTCTTGTCCGTAACCCCGAGCACCCTAAGCACCGTGCTCGCCTGGGAAGAGGACAAGGTCATGAAACCGGTGTACTACGTGAGTCGAGCGCTCCAAGGCCCGGAGTTTCGGTACTCGCAAATGAAAAAATTCACGCTAGCCCTAGTCACGGCCACGCAAAAACTGTGACCATAGTTTCTCTCCCATCCGATCTCAATCCTCACTGATCAGCCCCTACGCCAAATCCTCCAAAACCTAGATGCATCGGGGGAGCTCATTAAGTGGACCATCGAGTTGGGAGAGTTCGTGATGGGGACATCAACGACAGCCCGCTCACATTGTGTTTACATTTACATCCTTTTGTATTTGTATGAATACCCTCGTGATATATGGGTACACAATTATAGGTCTTAGTGGGTTTATTTGTAAAAGGCCATTGGGTTTCTTTGCAAAAGTGCATGTAGGCCCTGCAGGGGCCCCCTCCCTCCTCCTTATTGGTCCACTTGGACTCCCGGGCCCAAGGTGGCTGGTCCATGGTCCAACCTTGGACTTGGACCTAGATTTAATTAATGAAGACAATTCCAACTTGCCTTCTTAAAGGGGGGGGCGAACCTTGTAGTTTATTGGGATTTATTGTGTTTGTTCAAACCACATCCCAGCCCTTCACTCATCAACCCTTGATCCAAGGGTCTAGAATTAGTTAGAGACCTAGCCTATATAATGTTGAATTTTTCATGAGAAATGAATGGAAAAAATCAGAATTTTATGTGTAAGCCTTGGAGCTTGGTGCGCCCCTTGCCTCTCCCTTGCTGTTCTTCCTTCCCCAACCCCAGATCTAGAGTGTATGCCTCTTCTATCATCCCCTCTCAACCTCCGGTGATCGTCTGTGCCGCCGCCGCCGCCGTTCGTGCCGCCTTCGAGCCGCCGTGGAATCGTCATCAAGTTTCTGTCCTGCTGGATAGATGTGTAGTTCGAGAATTGCTGAAGCCAGCCACGAGTTCTGATCGATTTGAAATTTTGAGGGTTGGTTCCTATCTTCTATCCCCTTCTCCACAAAAAAATTGAGGTTCAAAATCCACCGTTTCTTATCCTTACCATTTTGTTCAACTCTCAATCTCAGATCTGTTCTGTCACTGTCTACAGTGACAGTAGCCCTGCGTTCTCCACCTTCGACCACCCTTTTGATTTATGTTTGACCTACCAAATTAACTGGGAGTTCTGTCCATCGTCCCCTACCACCACAAGGTTTCTTAAATTTTTATCATCCTTCTACCTATTTTTAGAAATTCATGTTCTATCGAAGCTACAGTACTTTCAGCCAAATCCCAGATCCGACCTTCGTCTATTAAACAAATCACAGAAAATCATAGATACATTCAAACGGGTCCAAACGAATTTTTCTATCTTCCCAGCTCAAATGCCAAAAACTTTGCTGAAGAACACAACCCCTGATTCGAACGTCTCCCTCGCGGTCAAAGGCAATCCACAGGGAAGTTCTCTGCTGACCTGTGATTTCAGGAACTGTACAACAGATGATTGAAAATTCCATAAATCAAGATCCGTGCAGATCCAGGCCAGATATTTAGGCCTAGGTTGAAGAACATCAAGCTAGCTTTCCAACGGCGCCAGTCTCGTGTCGATCCGACGTCGGGGCTGATCGCAGCGTCCATTCTCGCCGGAGCGCGCGCTGCAAAACAGCAACCACCAGTCCGTGGACAGCAACCCCGACGGGTGCCGATCGGAACCGCCCGACCCCCGGGAGACGTTCCGGTGTGCCGCCAGCCCAGGGAACACTTCCCTAAGTGTCCACACTACAGCGGCGCCACCGAGTCCCACACGACCCCTCCAGCTAGCACGTGGGCCCCACGGTCGTGATCACGCGTGTAGCCGAATCAACACACGAAGCTGCCCGTCATCCCGAATTCGGTCCTCCCGGGCCCCTAGTGTCACCCTTTACCTCCCTGCGTGGAGTGGGCATATTTCCATTGTTGTAATATTTATGTATTAACTGTCTCGGGAGCACGAGTTTGGCCGGGCCCGTCGTCCCCACGCCGAGCGCGTGGAGGTATCGCATTCGCTCCCTTACTTGGTATTTTGCTTAATTTTCATATATACTTGCTTATGCCACTGCTAGAGAGCATGATAGGGTAATTAGCTCGCTTTTTATTTATATCACCGCTGCTGCGAGAGAGAGCGTTACCGTCCCGTGACCTGATCCGGACACAAGTGAGAGCCGACCACCCTAGCTCACTGTCGGTTTCTCAACCGTGCACGTCCGACGCTTCCCTCGTTAAGGGACAATCGCGAGCTTGTCGTGTCCGTGGTCTCGTCCCGCATCAATTTGGTATTAGAGCGAGTTTGAGTCTAGGGTGTCAAAAAAAAGAGTGTCATTTACGTCTAATCATTAGTCGGTCTAAGTCATGTTTAGGGTCATCATTGTTTTAAAACAATCAAAAAAGAGTCTTTTCGCATTTGCATCCCTTTACTCGGTATATCAAAAGGTGTTGTCCGAACGTTAGGCTACGCCTATCGGGAAGACCGCACACTTGCGCGAGTGATCTTCGTATCGATTAACTCCGCCACGTGCCGAGTTTTGGTTACGTGTAGGTGCATCATATTAGTGTGTGTTTGCTTTAGTCGGCGTCGTCTAGTCGGTGTGTTTGCATGCCCACTCGTCGAGGTACTCAATACTCACCCCCACCACCACCAATGGTGGAATCCCGAGTCTATAGTTCCGATGAGGTGGCCACTATGTTCCGAACTCTTATGGGAAAAATGGATGGGTTGAGTGAGCGCATGGATGAGTTAAGCACTCGAGTGGATAGGATGGAAGAAGCGAGTACCCGAGTGAATGGCCTAGGCACCCGCCTAGAAGAGAGGATGAAAGTTGTAGAGGATAGGGCCGCTGGGTCGAACCAGTCCATTCAAGGATTGGTCGGGAGAGTCACCGCACTAGAGAAAGGACCAGTCGAGACACACCCGATTGCCCCAGTCCAGGCACCCGCCCCACCTACACAAGGTCAACCGGAGCCGGTTCATCAAACCGCGACTCCAAGGGTTCAAGGGGTAGCTACTAGGAGGCACGAACTCCCCGAGGTGCATGACTACGAGTCCAATAATGAGCATCGGGGACATGGTCGTGATTATCGCCATACACGGCGTACCCACGACCAAGATATGGATGAACGGGCCATTCGGACCATTCGGGCCGACCCTCCCACCTTTGACGGGTCCTTAGACCCGAAGGTCTACCTTGATTGGGAGGCTGGTATAGACCGATATTTTGAGTGGTTCGAGATGTCGGACCAACGAAAAGTCAAGTATGCCAGGATGAAACTTTTAGGCCAAGCCCAAACCTATTGGAGAAACATGGAGAACCTATTATTTTATCGTCAAGAACCCCCGATCGATACATGGACCGATATGAGGGAGAAGCTTAGGAAGAAGTACCTCCCTACCTCCTACCGCCAGCATCTTATAGAGAGGTGGCAAAGTCTCACCCAAGGAGACCGGTCTGTCTCGAATTACATCACTAAATTTGATGAGTACTACTTGCGATGTGATGCCACGGAGGAGGATTCCCTTACCGTCTCTCGGTTTCGGCGTGGCCTATGCCCACACCTACGATATGAGCTTCTCCGCCGTAAGGTGGACAAGCTGGAGGATGCATACCAAGTTGCTCTTGAGATGGAGCAATTCGAGGGTGAGTTCGAGTCTATTCCCCGGTGGAGCCCCGCTCCTCCCCGTAGTGACTCCCGTGGATCCTTAGGTTCATACCCGAGGGGACCCATGACTCGTCCACAGGAGCCCGCCCGTCAGGAGCACTTTCCTCCTAGACCTCGACCTCCCCCACCACGGGATCTACCTCCACCCCGTCCACCGGCACCCGTTGCCCATCCTCCGGCACACATGGACTGCCCCCTCGCCCCGACACTTCCCCCGCTGTTGCCCACGGCGCCTACACCTCCACCCTTGTTACCTACGCCCCCTACCCATCGGGAGGATAAGGGTAAGGCCCCTCTTATCGGGGAGAGTAGTCGATCACGAGTGCAGTGTTTCCACTGTCATGGATTTGGCCACATTGCCAGCGAGTGTCCCGCTCGCGCCACCCTAGCCTTAGGTGTTGGAGAATTCGTACCTCCCGAGCCCGAGTGTGTTGATTACGAGGCCGATGAAGCACTAGCCGAGGAGTACTATGCCTTGGGAGGGGAAGAGTGGGAGAGCTCTCCTGTCGCTCAGGATGCAGCCATCTAGTGGGCTTGATGCTACCACCTTAGTCTAGAGTAATATATGAGTCAGTGTGTTTTCCTTGTGTGGTTTGTTTTGTGTGGTGTGTTTTGAGTCGATTGTTTGTGTGGTTTGCATATGTGTGTTAGTGCATGGTGAGTCTGCATGTGTCTTGTGTAAGCTCGTTGTCGTTCTCTTATGAGTAAGAGGTGATTGGACTCACTTGATGAGTATGGGATCGGTTCTACTTCTATACCCGGATCAGTCACCTATAGGGACTCAGCGGTGATTCCTAGTGAGTCTTCGAGCTGCTTCCTTCTTTTTTGAGAGTGCCCCTTCGGAGTGACCACCTTTAGCCCATAGCAGTTCGCATATCGAGTATATATGGAATGAGCAGGTGACGATCGCTTGGAGTGGAGCATACCCGTGATACTTGGCACGGTGAGGGATCCGCCGGAGTACCGGAGCAGCCATACCTTTACTCGACGGGGTCGAGTTCCTCCCACCCGGGGAGAATTGATGGGGACATCAACGACAGCCCGCTCACATTGTGTTTACATTTACGTCCTTTTGTATTTGTATGAATACCCTCGTGATATATGGGTACACAATTGTAGTCTTAGTGGGTTTATTTGCAAAAGGCCATTGGGTTTCTTTGCAAAAGTGCATGTAGGCCCTGCAGGGGCCCCCTCCCTCCTCCTTATTGGTCCACTTGGACTCCCGGGCCCAAGGTGGCTGGTCCATGGTCCAACCTTGGACTTGGACCTAGATTTAATTAATGAAGACAATTCCAACTTGCCTTCTTAAAGGGGGGGGCGAACCTTGTAGTTTATTGGGATTTATTGTAGTTGTTCAAACCACATCCCAGCCCTTCACTCATCAACCCTTGATCCAAGGGTCTAGAATTAGTTAGAGACCTAGCCTATATAATGTTGTATTTTTCATGAGAAATGAATGGAAAAAATCAGAATTTTATGTGTAAGCCTTGGAGCTTGGTGCGCCCCTTGCCTCTCCCTTGCTATTCTTCCTTCCCCAACCCCAGATCTAGAGTGTATCCCTCTTCTATCATCCCCTCTCAACCTCCGGTGATCATCTGTGCCGCCGCCGCCGCCGTTCGTGCCGCCTTCGAGCCGCCGTGGAATCGTCATCAAGTTTCTGTCCTGCTGGACAGAGGTGTAGTTCAAGAATTCCTGAAGCCAGCCACGAGTTCTGATTGAATTGAAATTTTGAGGGTTGGTTCCTATCTTCTAGCCCCTTCTCCAAAAAAACATTGAGGTTCAAAATCCACCGTTTCATATCCTTACCATTTCGTTCAACTCTCAATCTTAGATCTGTTCTGTCACTGTCTACAGTGACAGTAGCCCTGAGTTCTCCACCTTCGACCACCCTTTTGATTTATTTTTGACCTACCAAATTAACTGGGAGTTCTGTCCATCGTCCCCTACCACCACAAGTTTTCTTAAATTTTTATCATCCTTCTACCTATTTTTAGAAATTCATGTTCTATCGAAGCTACAGTACTTTCAGCCAAATCCCAGATCCGACCTTCGTCCACTAAACAAATCACAGAAAATCATAGATACATTCAAACGGGTCCACACCATTTTTTCTGTCTTCCCAGCTCAAATTCCAACAACTTTGCTGAAGAACACAACCCCTGATTCGAACGTCTCCCTCACAGTCAAAGGCAATTCACAGGGAAGTTCTCTGCTGACCTGTGATTTCAGGAACTGTACAATAGAAGATTGAAAATTCCATAAGTCAAGATACGAGTGGATCTAGGCCAGATCTTTACACCTAGATTGAAGAACTTCAAGCTAGCTTTCCAACGGCGCCAGTCTCGTGTCGATCCGACGTCGGGGCTGATCGCAGCGTCCATTCTCGCCGGAGCGCGCGCTGCAAAACAGCAACCACCAGTCCGTGGACAGCAACCCCGACGGGTGCCGATCGGAACCGCCCGACCCCCGGGCGACGTTCCGGTGTGCCGCCAGCCCAGGGAACACTTCCCTAAGTGTCCACACTACAGCGGCGCCACCGGGTCCCACACGACCCCTCCAGACAGCACGTGGGCCCCACGGTCGTGATCACGCGTGTAGCCGAATCAACACACGAAGCTGCCCGTCATCCCGAATTCGGTCCTCCCGGGCCCCTGGTGTCGCCCTTTACCTCCCTGTGTGGAGTGGGCATATTTCCATTGCTGTAATATTCATGTATTAACTGTCCCGGGGGCACGAGTTCGGCCGGGCCCGTCGTCCCCACACCGAGCGCGTGGAGGTATCGCATTCGCTCCCTTACTTGGCATTTTGCTTAATTTTCATATATACTTGCTTATGCCACTGCTAGAGAGCATGATAGGGTAATTAGCTCGCTTTCTATTTATATCACCGCTACTGCGAGAGAGAGCGTTACCGTCCCGTGACCCGATCCGGGCACAAGTGAGAGCCGACCACCCTAGCTCACTGCCGGTTTCTCAACCGTGCACGTCCGACGCTTCCCTCGTTAAGGGACGATCGCGAGCTTGTCGTGTCCGTGGTCTCGTCCCGCATCAGTTCGACATCAGGTTTTTACCCGAGAATAGCGATCAAGGCTCAGACTCTGGCGGACTTCATCACAGAATGCACGCTCCCTGGAGAAGAATTGCCCGAGCAATCCTCAGGGCCAACGTGGGAGCTTTACGTGGACGGTTCATCCTGTGCCACTGGCAGCGGGGCAGCCCTAGTCCTCTTATCCTCAGAAGGAGTAGAACTACAATACGCCCTATGGTTCAACTTTCCAACCACAAGCAATGTGGCGGAGTACGAAGCATTATTCTTCGGCCTCCTTATGGAAAAGCACCTCGGGGCTACCAACCTACGGGTCTATAGCGACTCTTTGCTCATCCCCAGCCAGGTCAGAGGAGAGTTCGAAGCTCGGGAGCCGACAATGGTAAAGTAACTCGAAAAGGTGAAGGAGGCCACATCAACAATCTCCTATTTCGTGATGGTACATATCCCAAGAGAAGAGAATGCCCAATCAGATGCCCTTTCCTACTTGGCATCCTCGATGACTTTCTCTAACTCGAGCCATTCTGGTGGAGGAATTATTGACATCGAGCATCGAAAAGTCAACCCCCCGGGTGAATGCCATCGACTATGAACCCTCGTGGATGGACATGATCCTGGATTTCCTTATGCAGCAACATCTCCCCAACGACCACATCGACGCCCGCCATGTGCGAGCGTGGGCAGCACATTTCATGGTCATCAATGGACGTCTATTCAGATGATCACTCTCAGCTCCACTATTGAAGTGTCTATTCCCCATTGAGCCCAAGCAGGCAATTCAGGAAGTCCATGAAGGCCTCTGCGGAAGCCATATAGGCAGGCGAGCACTCGTGAGGATCCTCATTCGACAAGGATACTGGAGGCCAACACTACAGCAAGAATGCCTCGACTACGCTCGAAGCTACCCCCGGTGTCAGAAGTTCGTGAACTTGCATCACCAGCCGGCTATGCAGTTGCATGCCCTAATGGAGCCTCGCCCATTTGCTCAGTGGGGGGTAGATATACTGGGCCCCTTCCCAGAAGCTCAGGGAAGGAAGAAGTTCCTAATCGTCGCCATCAATTACTTCACCAAATGGGTCGAGGTAGAACCATTGGGAAAAATCACAAGTGAGACAACTTGGAAATTCATCTTGCAGAGCATAATCTGTCATTTTGGAATCCCGTGCATTCTCACAACTAACAATGGTAGATAATTCGCAAGCGCTATCTTCTAGGAAAAGTGTTCAGAGCTGGGGATATGGAATCATTACACGTCAGTAGGCCATCCCCAAGCAAATGGCTTAGTGAAAAACACCAATAGAACGCTTCTTCATGGCATCAATACCCACCTGGAGAAGGCAGGTGAGTCCTAGGTTGATTCCATTCCAAGCGTCTTGTGGGCACACCGAACCACTGCCTGGACTGCCATAGGGGAGATGCCTTTCTACTTGGCATATGGAGCAGAAGCGGTTGTCCCGGTCGAGATATCTAACCCATCATTAAGTGTTAGCCAGTTTGACGACACCAGGAATAATCAGGCGATGCGAGAAAACCTGGACTTGCTCAAAGAAGATAGGGAACGTGCCCAGTTAAGACTCGTAGCTTATCAACAACGGCTGGCGCAATACTACAACGCTCACGTCAAAGAGTGCCACTTCCTCTTTGGAGATCTCGTGCTATGTCAAGCTAGCGTGGTGGACCCTAGAGCAGCCGCGGGAAAGCTAGCCCCAAACATGGAAGGCCCATATCAGGTTACAGAGGTGCTTGGCAAAGGGGCGTACAGATTGATGACTTTGGATGGGCGAGAAGTTCCATGAACTTGGAACTCTATAAATCTTAGAGCATTCTATCAGTAAATAGAATTTGTTACTCCTTCTTACTGCTCTGAGCCCTCGTCATGCTCCCCTCAGAAATGATGGTAGCTTCTGAGATTCCAAGAGGCGAGCGCTCATGCTGCCCTCAGAAAAGATGGTAGCTACCGAGCTTTCCAGAGGCGAGCACTCATGTTCCTCTCAGAAACAATGGTAGCTTCCGAGCTTCCAAGAGGCGGACATTCATGTTTCCCTCAGAAATGATGGTGGCTTCCGAGCTCCCAAGAGGCGAGCAGTCATGCTCCCCTCCAAAAACTGCCTAAGGTGGCTGTTAAGCCCTCCGAGGTGGGCAAAAATCCACTCCACTTCAAGAAGAAAGATGTACGCTCACCTCCAAATGTTTGAGGGTGGCTTCTAAGCCACTTGACACGACCAAGAATCCTCCCCTCTTCAGGGAGAAGGATGTACGCTCATCTCCAAATGTTAGAAGGTGGCTTCCAAGCACTAAGGGCGAGCAAGAATCCTCTCCTTCTCAGGAAGAAGGACGTACGCTCAACCTCGAGTAACCAAAGATGGCTTCCAAGCCAAGCATTCACAATCTAAGGACAAAACATCCCTATTAGGGTTCACGTGGTTACTTCAGCCGCCCTTCAAAGATTCTACCTATTTTACTATGCCTGTAAGCACTCCACACAAGAATAGCCTAATAGGGTCTAGACTCATGTGATCACGCCATGAGCCAGCCCTGGGCGCGTACAAAAGAACAAGAACAAAGTGGAAGAGAAAGATCTTGTATTTATTCATTGATTAGAGATACAAGGCCCTCAATCAGTGTTTGCATACTCATTCGTTCAGTGGAAGGACAGAGAATCAAGAAAGTGAGTTGGGCACACCAAGGCCATGGCAGCGTTACAGCCATAGTAATAACTAGCCATCCAACCCCGCACGAAGTTGCTGTCTACATTGACCTGCTCATTAGGCATGGCTGGGGGAGGACCTGACTTGACCGAAGCACCGTCTACAGGGCCCATGCCCTTGGGAGGTGCCGAGTCCAAGGGAGCTTCGGCCACCTATTGACACCCGTTTTTTGCCTACGAGTTGGGTTATTTTCTGATGGGACCTGAAAGCAAGGCCACTAATATTTTATTTACATTTATATTCTTGAGTCAAATGGGTTATAATTGTAAGGCAATTATAAGCCAATGTGTTAGTCCTTAGGAATTAGTGGGTTTCGTTGCAAAACAGACCACGTAGAACCAGCGGGACCCCCATCCTCTATCCCAATGGGCCACCTAGATTCTCTAGGGCCCATAGGGGTGGTCCATGGTCCAAGGTGGACCAAGCCACCCTTGTTGACCACCAAGAGGGGGGCGCCCCCCTCTCTTGTCCCCATGTGGGAGATTAAATAATCTCCCCCCATTTTACCCATTTCTTTATGTTTGTATTAATTTGACCACATGGGAGAAGATTCTACCATCCCTTAATTGCCCCTCCCTAATCCTAGATCTGAGGGTAATTATGTCTTTTGGTTAGAGTTATAAAACCCATGTATTTCCATATTTTAAAGAATTAATGAGAAGAAAATTATAATTTTGCACAAGAGCCTTTGGGCGCCCCTCTCTCCTCTCTCCCCCTTACAGCTGGATTGTTGTTATTTCTATGGTGTGATGTCATAATCTTGGTTGATTCCAAGATCCATCTCCTCCCCTGGGTGTGAAGCTCAGCCACCGGCGCCGCCGCCTCCGTTCGTGCCGCCGTCGAGCCGCCATAGCCCAATCTTTGGTGTGATCCAAGATTCCGAGATCCGGTACAGAAGCTTCAAAAAAAGTTTGGTTCTCTCCATCCAGCCGTCTGATCGACCTAAATTTTGAGGGTTTGTTCCCCCCATCGTTCCCTTCCTCCAGTTAAATTTTCAGCCGAATCCGCCTTCGTTTGCCCCCCTTCCCAGTCAAATCTTTCCACCACTAGCAATCTGCCTGTTTGTAGATCTGTGGGATAGCACCCTATTCTTTTATTTTTCTCCCCACCCAAACCACGTCAGAAAAATACCAAAATATTTTTGTATGATCCTCACATCCCCCCTTCCACTCATAAAATTCTCAAGTTCCAGATCCACAAAATACCCCTTGCTGAAAATTCATTTTCAGGTAGAACTCAGTCTATCCTGACTGTTCTGAAATCTGAGCCAGAAACAACTTCGGAGCACATAGTTTTTTATTTCAAATCAGACCGTTGGATGGATGTGAAATCTTGTTATGTTGTAGATCTTTGAGTCTACTTTCCAACGGCGTAGATCTCTCTTTGATCCGACACCGGATCTAGGCGTGGTGGTCATTCTCGTGGAGGCGTGCAAATCTGTCCCGAGACAAGACTGCAAAACAGAGTTGGGAGTTAATTCCCCCATAAATCCCCTGCTCCGATCAGGCAACTGCCGATCCCGAGGATCGACCAGGGACCCCCAGCATCTTCCCAGCCAGCCGCCGCAGCAAGGAGACGTCCGGACGCCGCCATCCTAGCAGCCGGACCCACTTGCTATCCTGTGGGCCCAGCAGAACCAAACCGGGCCAGCAGACCGCCTCCGGCCCGAAAGCCCTTCCGACTTGCTACCCGTCAACCCGAGTTCACTACTCCCGGGTCCCACGTGTATCCCTTTACCTCCTGCATGGAGTGGGCAATAAATCATTTCTGTAATTATTGTTAATTATTTGTACACCGGGAGTACGGGTCTTGGTCGGGGTCGTATTCCCCACGCCCGGAGCGTGGAGGTATCATTTCCGCTCCCCTCTCTTGGCATTTTGCTTACTTCGTATATTTCTATATGCCACTGCATGAGTGTATGGTAATTAGCTCTTATATTGTTTTAATCACCACTACGAGAGAGAGCGAGACCCATCCCGTGACTCGATCTGAGCACGAGAGTGAGTTTGACCAGCTTTGACTCACTGTCGGTTTCTCAGCCGCGCACATCTGCACGCTTCCCTCGCTAGGGATGAGTCGCGAGTTTTCCTAGAGTCTCAGGATCGCCTTCAATTGGTATCGAGTCGCATCCCGTCCCGCATCAAATTGGTATCAAAGCGAGTTTGAGTCTAGGGTAGTTTTGTCTTAGGTTGCATGCCATTCCTATATCCAGTATATCTAAAGGTGCTCTCAGAACGATAGGTTACACATATTGGGAAGGTAGCATAATTGCGTGAGTTTGAGTTTCGGATCATACCTCCGCCACGTACCGGATACTGGTTTAGTCTAGGTTTGTATCCGAGTCTGCATTCCAACTTTACATTACCATTTTAGGGTCGTGTCTAGTCCATTAAAGAGTCGGCATGTCTTGTCTCCTTGTGTCTGCATGTCCAACTACCTGCCAGCCCCATGGCAGATCCCCGAGTACATAGTCCCGATGAGCCATCTGTGGCCGACATGTTTTGAACTCTTATAGAAAAGATTGATTGGTTGAGTACATGAGTAGATAAATTGGATGGGTTGAGTACGCATGTAGATGGCCTAGGCACACGCATGGAAGGGAGGATAGTGACCTTTGACCGGGACAGGAGAACCTGCACCTTACACCCACCACACCTACCCGGCGAGTTCATCTTCCACGACGGCCTTCAGCTGACCACCTCCGTGTCGCCAATCACCCACCCCCAGCGGCTCGCTCTGCTTCCAGACTCACGCCCGCCACGACTCACGGAGCCCGCCCATGTTAGCCATATCTGCAACCAGTGTCCTTCACGTTCACCTATCTTATAGGACACACATTCGGAGGATGCCCCACCCGGGGTTATTCTAGTGAGTTATGAGGCTGACCAAGAGTTGGCCGAGGAGTTCCTCGCTGAGGTTGAGGGGTTAGAGAGCAATCCAATAGATCACTTAGAGGGCCAGGGTCTATCAGTCACCCCAGCCCCACCGGATGACCCCATGCTGTCACCCATTCTAGGTTCCCTTGACAACCCTGACCAGTCTGTCACCTCTCTTTTGCTAGTCACTCCCGAGCAGCAGTCAGCGGTCCCACTTTTACCCGTCTCTCCTAGGTAGTGCAGTCGCTAGTGACTACCATACCACTGTCGACACCCTATGTTGACGCGATATGGTTTGATTTTTGCCACGCGTATGAGAGATAATGTCCGAACTTCCCATTTTCCATGGGATTACCTTCCCGTCACTAGCCTCCTGATCCTCTTACACTTCCGTACCCGAGGACTACTCTTCTCACACCGGAGACGGTTGACGAGGGTTGAGACTCATGGCATGAAGTTGTGGGTCAGTCCATCTTTACACTTAGTGTATGCAGACGGTGTCTGACATTCTTACCGAGTCTTCCTTAGTATGAGTCTAGGGTCATATGTGAGTCTTTGTTTCGTACAGTTTGTTGTGAGTCTGCATGCGTCAAGTCGAGTCGGTCTAATGCAAGTTCGCAAGTGTTAGTCCCATTTGAGTGTGAGTCAAGTCGGATCTCATGCGTACGTTGTGGATTTGCCTGACGAACATGGGAACAACTCTACCTTCAATGTCTCAGATCTAGTCACCTAAGGGACCCATCGGTGATTCCCAGTGAGTTTTCGAGACGTCTCCTCCCTTTGAGAGTGACCCCACACCGGAGTGTCCATCACTAGCCTCGTTCCCATAGTAACGTGAGCATATAGTACATATATGGGATGAGCAGGTGATAATTATTAGGAGTGGAGTGTACTCGCGCTACCTGGTACGGTGGAGAGCACGGCCCCCACACCCGACGACACGTGGATCACCTGAGCAGTGATATAGATCCGCCGGAGCGACACATGAGCAGCCACAACCCCTTACTCGATGGGGTCGAGTTTCTCCCACCCGGGCAGAATTGATGGGACATGAAAGTAAGGCCACTAACATTTTATTTGCATTTATATCCTTGAGTCAAATGGGTTACAATTGTAAGGCAATTATAAGCCAATGTGTTAGTCCTAAAGAATTAGTGGGTTTCTTTGCAAAAAAAGGCCACGTAGGCCCAGCGAGACAACCATCCTCTCTCCCATTGGGCCACCTAGATTATTTAGGGACCATAGAGGTGGTCCATGCTCCAAGGTGGACCAAGCCACCCTTGTTGACCACCAAGAGAGGGGCGCCCCCCTCTCTTGTCCCCATGTGGGAGATTAAATAATCTCCCCCCATTTTACCCATTTCTTTATATTTGTATTAATTTGACCACATGGCAGAAGATTCTTCCATCCCTTAATTGCCCCTCTCTAACCCTAGATCTGAGCGTAATTAGGTCTTTTGGTTAGAGTTATAAAAGCTATGTATTTTCATATTTTAAAAAATTAATGAGAAGAAAATTGCAATTTTGCACAAGAGCCTTTGGGCGCCCCACTCTCCTCTCTCTCCCTTGCTGCTGGATTGCTGTGATTTCTATGGTGTGATGTCATAATCTTAGTGGATTCCAAAATCTATCTCCTCCACTGGGTGTGAAGCTCAGCCACCGTCGCCGCCGCCTCCGTTCGTGCCACCGTCGAGCCGCCATAGCACAATCTTTGGGGTGCTGTCCAGGATTCTGAGATCTAGGATAGAAGCTCAAAGAAAAGGTTGGTTCTCCCCATCCAGCGGTCTGATCGACCACAAATTTTGAGGGTTGATTCCCTTCATCATCCCCTTCCTCCAGTTAAATTTTCAGGCCAATTAGCCTCTGTTTGCCCCCCTTCTCAGTCAAATCTTTCCACCCCTAGCAATCTGCATATTTACAGATCTATGGGATAGCACCCTGTCTTTTATTTTTCTCCCAACCCAAACCACATCATAAAACTACCAAAATATTTTTGTATGATCCTCACATCCCCCCCTTCCACCCATACAATTCTAAAGGTCCAGATCTACCAAATACTCTTCGGTCAAAATTCATTTTCTGGCAAAACTTAGTATGTCCTGACTATTCTAAAAATTGAGCCAGAAACAACTTCGGAGCATAGAGTTTTGTATTTTAAATATGACTATTGGATGGATGTGAAATCCACCTATGTTGTATAACTTTGAGTCTACTTTCCAACAGCACCAATCTCGCCTCGATCCGACATCGGATATGGGCGTGGTGGTCATTCTCGTGGAGGCGCGCAGATCTATCCCGAGACAGTACTGTAGAACAGAGTTGGGAGTTAATTCCCCCATAAATCCCCGGCTATGATCCGGCGATCGCCGATCCCGGGGATCGACCAGGGACCCCCCAGCATCTTCCCAGCCAGCCGACATAGCAAGGAGACGCCCGGATGCCGCCGTCCCAGCAGTCGGACCCACTTGCTGTCCTGTGGGCCCAGCTGACCCGAATCGGACCAGCAGCCCGCCTTCGGCCCAAAAGCCCTTCCGACTTGCTACCCATCAACCCGAGTTCGCTACTCCTAGGTCCCACATGTAGCCCTTTACCTCCCTGCATGGAGTGGGCAATAAATCATTTCTTTAATTATTGTTAATTATTTGTACACCGGGGTCGTCTTCCCCATGCCCAGAGTGTGGAGGTATCGTTTCCGCTCCCCTCTCTCGGCATTTTGCTTACTTCGTATATCTCTATATGCCACTGCATGAGTGTTTGGTTAATTAGCTCTTATATTATTTCAATCACCGTTGCGAGAGAGAGCGAGACCCGTCCTGTGACTCGATCCGAGCACGAGAGTGAGTTTGACCACCCTTGACTCATTGTCGGTTTCTCAACCGCGCACATCTGCACGCTTCCCTCGCTAGGGACGAGTCGCGAGTTTGCCTAGAGTCTCAGGACAACATTCAATTGGTATCGAGTCGCGTCCCTTCCCGTATCTTTTTCTTATCCTTGTTTCTATGATGTCCCAGGTTATACATTGTCTATTGGGTCACTTTGGATTGATTGTGAGCCTATTTCTTTGGGTCTATCTCCCTGGTTGGGCTTGGTTCCCGCAGGCTTCATTATCCAGGCTTAATGGGCTTAGATGTCATCGGATTTAAGGATAAATATGGGCATTTTATCTATTTAAACGGTCACCCAGGACGCGGTCGTTCAACAGCACGTGATCTACTAGTCACGATCCGTCGAGCAAACGCATTCCTGGATGAAGAGTCCTGCCCAGGTTGGTCTCTTTTCCTCCGTCTATGGACGGATGAGAGTGCTAGTTCCAAGTCTTTCCACGAGGAATTCGATCCCCATCGAGTCCTAATCGTTCCAAATGACTGATGTTTGAGATTTATCAGGTTCCAGAGCCTATTTTCTAGATTTATCCCTCGAACTTGAGCTAGCATTTGAAGGGTCTATAAATAGCACCCTTTGGCTTCATGCGCGGGGGAGGAGAATCTTGGGAGCTCGCCACGAAGTGCTGCCACATCCTATTGTGAGTTTCAACCTGAGAGCATTGTTTTCTGCATCCTAGTATGATTTACTACAGGGAGTATTTGATTTTGTTCAGTGTTTAGTGTTCTATTTCAAGTTGTTTCTTCTTTCTTCTTGCACCATCATAGCATCTTTTCTCTTCTTTCTCCCACGTTCCTCTACATTCATAGCATGTTCACACCCACCCACCTAGCCTTTAAACAGCCTACAGGGGTAAAAAAACCTCCAACCCCCAGGTATTGGCCCTTCCGGTTATGCATTTAAGTTTTTGCTAGTTCATAGATATTGCACAGTTCCAAGTCTAATTGGGTTCGTTTCATGTGTTCCTTACTTTCTTTTGCAGGTCTATCGCATCTCTGACACGAGGCCCATCCCTTTTGGCTGGCTGAAAGGTCGGGAGGATCAAGATCCCACAGCTCTGTCTTCTGGGTGATGATCGCGGCAATCTAGAGACCGCCTTCTTTAGGTAGCGGACCTTGACAGACCGCATTCTGTCTTGTGCTTGACTCTGTTCCTCGCTTGCAAGTGCGCCTTCACTCCACCTCTTTTCAAGGTGTGTAATGCAGTTCCTTATGTGTTGCTTACTTTGGTGGCTATCACGGATCATTGCTTGATACATATCACCTCTTTTCATTCCTATTGCTTTCTTCATAATTGCTCCACTCCCACGGCGTGTGTTTAGTTTAATTTCTTCATTTTTTCTCTCTTACTATTGATTATTGCTGAGGTGATATTGTCATATACTGGTATTTTATTTATTGCCCACTCTTGGTGATCTTTTCATTACCTACACCCCTAGTTTTTTTGTCGATCACGGTGGGACTCCTAGCGCCCATCGTGTTGTGTGCTGCTTGACCTGCTTCCATTCATATTGTCCATCATTCATCATGATTTTCTTAGATTTTTTGTTTCTATTTCTGCTATTTTTGCTCCCTGGTTGAAAGCGGTTCCACAGAAACTGCATCCATCAAATAGCAGTTCTCCATTGATCGTGACTTGTGCTTGGGCACACATCCCAAGGTTCATCTCTTATGCTCATTATTTTATCATTCCTCGTTGTTCTTGGGTGTTGTTTGTTCTCCTCCCTATTACTCTTCATATTCATATTGTTGTTTCTATATTGTCTGTTAGTATTTAGGCTAGAAATTACATTGCACTCTGGTGTGCATAGGACCATTCATTACATACTTTAGTTGCATTCCTACCTTGGTAAGTATTCCTCTCGGCCTTGTTTTCCTCGGAGTCGACTAGGTGATCTTATCCATGACCTCCATAAGTCTCTGTGAGCCGTAGATTTCCACACGGAAGCCGAGCAGGTTGTACCGTTGTACACTCTAGGTTTTGCATTTTGCATTCGTGTGAGAGAGTTAGCCCTAGTTCAACCTGGAGTTTGGGCCCCTTGTTGGAACCCTGGTTTTGATGATGTCACACTATGAATCATATTGAGGCAAAACTGCATAACTAATGTTTCCTTGAGTCATCATTTTAGTTCACAAGTCTAAGTGTCAGAAACTTAAGGTCGATGCATATGTAGACAGTCAGTCATGTAGGTCGATGCAGCTATGTTTTACATTGAACATAAGGTCGATGCACATTCTCGATTAAGCTCGTCAGGTCGATGCACATTGGACCGTGTGTTCAGCAAGATCGATGCACATTGGACCTTGTGTTCAGCAAGGTCGACGCACATTGGATCTTGTGTTTGAAGTCCCACGATCAACGACACCCAAGAGGGGGGTGAATTGGGTGATTACAAAATTTACAAAACTTATAACAGAATTAAATAGATATGAAGAAATCATCTTTTAGAGACTTAGATATGATGAAATAACAAATAGATCTATCAAAATCTATCACACACAACAGATCCTTGGTACTATGGCGGAGATATAAATCTGAAGATTCTACTCACGCAAGGTATTATCTTCCTGACAAGAATGGCCTTGTCAATCCATATCTATCTTTTGATATAACAAAGATCTAATGTATAAATGACAAGTTATGCTAGATTTGAAAGGAAAACGCAAGAGAGTTATATAGTGTGTGCTAGCACAGAACGGGAGTAGAAGAAAAGGATCAAACCACATAAAAGATAGTGATTTTTAGGTGGTTTGGATGCAACGACGGCAACCTACGTCCACCTCTCACAAACTGTGAGGATTCACACACTATCTGGTAGAGGATTGCAACATCTGAACACACACACACTCGTAGGAGGATAGGAACTCCAACGAAGGTGCAAAAGCACCGAAACACACGCAGATCTGAATGAAAAACACACATACACACACACGTAGATCTAGGTAGATCCACACACACACGTGTTTAGAGATTACAAGAACACACACTTAAGACTCAATGAAAATAGAAGTAGAAACACAGATGAAAAACTCCAGATTTTGGCTCCCCCTTAGTGGATGAGAAAGGTTTTTGATGAAGCTTGCTTCTCAGCTTGATTTCCACTTGAATGGCTTCAGGATAATCTTCAAATGCTTGAGATTTGATGAAGAATGCTTGGACGAAACACTGTTCACGAAGTTCTTCTGCAACCCCTTTTTCTCCCTGGCAGCCTCCTTAGATCTCCCTTGTGTAATTAGGGTTCCTTGGCTTTAAGAAGTGTTTTTATAACATTTGAATGGTCAAGGACAAGCCAAGACATAGATTCACAATTCCAGGGATATCTGGAGACTTTTGGGATTAAAAAATCCTTGATAGATGCTTTCTCCTCGTGAAGAAAATAAAGTCAACAATAGTGGCTTCGAAGGGTTCGGTCGACCTGGGAAGGTGGGGCGGTCGACCTAACTTTTACAGAATCTGAAGCTTTCATTACTGGGAGAATCAGTTGACCAGTCTAGGGCTCGTGGTCGATCGAACTCTGTAGATTTACAAAGTTTTGATTGCTGGGAGTTCAGGTCGACCGCACCAACTTGATAGGTCGACCGGACTCTGGAAAACCTGCAAAAATAACATTGTTAGCCCATGAAACATATCTTTATACAAGAGGCTTTATGATCACATATTGTTACATTCAATTGAGTTGGTTTTGACTTATTCTTGGCATCATGAAGCAAGATAACATTTGAGCAATAAGCTTGGGATGAAAATGGCTTTGAGAGCCTAAATGAGCTCTTACTTCTGTAATAATAAATGTTGTCTAACTGTATGACATACGGGATTTTGTTATCATCAAAATCACCCGGAGAGAATCAACAATCTCCCCCTTTTTGATGATGACAAAACTCAAGATTATAAAGAGCATTGGTGTGCTTTTGGGAAAATTATGAACTTGCAAAAAAGACATTGCATTCTAACCGCACAAAGATCCACATGATTCTTGTACGAGGCGGAGTTTACACTCATGCATAGTGAAGGATTTCAGACGGGCTGGCTGTTGACACCCATTTTTTACCTATGAGTTGAGTCATTCCTTTTACCACCATTTATTGAGGCCTCGAGTTGTCCATTGCTCATTGGGCCATTTTCAGGACTAACCTTGGGCCTATTTTATGGGTGCCTCCCACTCTAACTCAGTCCACTCCAGTTCAGGGTTTAATAGGCCTTGTAGCAACCCTGATAAAAATAAGAATTTTAAATAAATCAAATTAAAATAAAAGATAAATAATTAGATGATGAAAGCCTAAACGCATAAAAATAAGATAGAATGGAAATAACGCCTTTGGTCAAGGCGCTACTTCATTAAGAAATGCCTCTAGATAAGGCGCTAATTAAAAAGGCCGTCAATTATCAAACGGCCAAAAGGGGAAGTAAATGTAACGCCCTCTACCTGGACGCATTTTATACAAGACACGACGCTTGACAAAGCGTCAATTTAAATTAACGCCCTCGCTTAAGACGTTAATTCAGTTCGAGTTTCGTTCGACCCAGGAGTTTATCCAGGGCAAGTTCTGGATAACTACGTCGAAGGTGGAATATGGTAAGAACTCTATCATGGAAGTATTACTTCCAATACAACTCTAACCCTATTAGGATCCCCAAAATCCTATAAATATCCTCCTAAATCAACCCTTGATCGCTATTTGGCGATCTGCTGCTGCTGTCATCAACGTGAAGAACAGGTAATGTTCTTCCTCTTTATTTTTGGTTGTGTGTGTTGAAAGAACATTGATGTTCTTTTCCTTCCTCATCTTCCTATACAGGTTGTCTGTGTTGAGAAGACGATCACCCCTTTTTACTGAAGATCGGGTATTCTTCGTCCATCTCCTGCAAGTTATCTCTGTTCGAGAACAGAGCATCGTTTTCTTCTCCAAACCTTCATCCGTTCATCAGTTAAAAACTTCAAAAGGTAGGTTTTCTCAAGATCGTAGCCCAAACTAGCTTAAGATCTTAATAATATCATCGGTCGTGCATGCATATAGTTTTATTGTGGTTTCATATGTTTTCTATGTAATTTCAAAAAGAAACGCCCTTGACCAGGGCGCTAATTTAAAGAAGCGACCCACACTAGGGCGCTAATTATTATTTTGACGCCCTGCCCAGAAGTCGTCAATTGCATGTAATTAATAAATACCCACGTTTAAAATTTAATATCTATGTAACCATGAATCTAATATATTGCATGAGTATACCTGTGAAATCCTGCTATTTTTCCTGTCATGATCATGTACCTTTTTTCCTGAAATTTTATTATCTGAAAATTGTAAATTCTTGAATTCACGACCTTGTCTAGGTCGTCTCCTACTGAACTGACGCCCCAGACCAGGGCGCTAATTGAGAGGTAACGCCCCTGTCCAGGGCGCGTTTTGGTTAAAATTCTGAAATATTGAAATTCTGTAAAAATTGAAATATAGTTTGGACGACTGCTTCACGAGTCGTCAAAAGCTCAAGAAACGCCCTTATGTAAGGCGTTAATTACGTGATTAATGACTTAACTAAAGTTGTTATTTTCTTGTAAAACTATTTTTTTCACTGTTTCTGTTATCCGAGGGTTTCATAGTATATATATATTGGCACTAAATTTCCACTCCGTGAATATAGTCCCACGTTTCATGATATTTTAACGTTACCCCCTTAACTCTCAGTGACATACAAGCTCTCCAATGGACATTCCGTTCCTTTGGACTAGCAAGTTAGTCATAGAGACCTCCGTAAGACTCCTCGAGCCTTGGATTCTCTCAAGGTCGACTGAGCTGGTTGTACCATAAAAACCCATTACACTATTTTGTAATGTCACTCTATAGAAACATGGTATACCGGCCCTCATGTTATGCAAAATGTGTATCATGAGAATTCTCTTAATGGGATGAGGTTATCATGCCATTTGATGCTGTTCTTGTAAACCCCAATTCTATATTCAACATGATGTTCTTGTGGATCTCAATTCTATATTAAGAATGAGGACGTCTTGCCATTGATGTGTTGTTCATGTGGACCTCAATTCTATATAAAGAATGTCCATACTTGTTTGTCATGGTACCCAAGTTAGGGAACCAATTCCACCTAGTTTTATCGATAATCGTGATTGTATCGTTATTATCGCCTATCTATGTCAAATGTCATATTTTGGACTCTACTCTATCCAAGTTTATCCTACATGTCTACAAGTTTTATTCTTGAAATTCCATATTGGCTATACACAAAAGTGGATGTTAAAATACATGATTAATGCCTGCGCATATAGGGCCCGATCTGGTCCTAGGAGGAGCACCCGAAAGTACTTGTGCCTATGGGAGTTGATTGATCACGGTATTGGCATTATACCGAAGTGCATGACTAGCTTGATTGAACATTCCACAAATCTTGTACTTGTACTTGACTTGATATTACATGACTTGCGTGACCCGAAAAAGGGTAATTGCATACTTGCGTGCTTGAACGTGATAGCCAAATTCCAACATGACATGATGAATACACTTGCTTGAATATCTTGATATCTTTTGATATAAGTTCTTGAAAGTTCATGACTAGTTCTCGTCGCTATCTTATTGTTATACACTCTCTCTATCTTGTCGTTTTATGCGAGCATGCATAGCTATAGTGCATTCATGAAAGATGTAATTACTTAAACCCATTGCTAGTTCTTGAGATATAATTTCCTACTGAGCGTTCACTCACTTAGTGTTTTCCCTACCTTTCAGGTAAGTCCGATGATGAGGGAACTCAAACGGATGGGAAAAATCAAGAGTGAGAGAGATAGAGCTTCTTCCGTGTTATCTAGTCTTTTTCATATTTTCTTGAGTCAACCTTGTATTTTTCCTTTATTTTAGTTAGTACTTCAAAGGTTTGTAATAGACATATTCTTATGAAGGAATAAAGGATTGGGTTATCTTTACTTGTGAGCATCTCTGATTTTGGTGTCGAATACACTAATACTCTGATTGACATGATTGATATAAACTCGTCACACGTCTCCGGGTATCTTCCGCTCTCGGGGCGTGACAGTTTTTGTGGTATCAGAGCCTAGGGTATTCAATTCCTAGGAAACCCAAGTCCAAGGATAGGTTTAACCTTTAACCGGTGAGATTGGGTAGAACCAAGGGTTAAAGTTAACATAGAAATGCTAGCTCTAAATGAAATCACGTATTAATCTAGTTATGGTAATTGTAGGACGATGGCTGCCGAACGTGCTCAGTGGCGCAACATGCAATGTACACTTCAAGACATGACTCAGGTGCTGCAACAAGTAGCACAAGGAGGTGCACAACGAGCAGGGAGTCTCCACCAAGTCTTTAAAAACATGAACCCGCCTAAATTCACGAGTTCTACTGATCCGGACGACGCAGAGCACTGGATCAGGGAGACGGAACGTATATTCCGTGTTATGCAGTGCACGGATCAAGATAAAGTCTTATTAGCTACCTTTCAGTTGGAAAGGGATGCCCGATGCTGGTGGGAATCAATAGAAGCTACTTTAAATCAAGACCAAGTTACTTGGGAAGAATTCGTTGAACATTTCAACGCTAAATATTTTTCGGACCGAGTCCAGGAGAAGAAAGCCGCAGAATTTGCTGCACTGAAGCAACGATCCTTGTCGGTGGCTGAGTACGAGGCCCATTTTTCTAGATTATCTCGGTATGCTAAGCACTTAGTTAGCACCGAGAAGATGAAAGCTAGGAGGTTCCTAAATGGGCTCAGGCCCCAATATATCACACAGCTGGCGCCAATGGATATTCAAGCCTATTCGGAGATACTACGTCGAGCCCAGCTTCTAGAAGATGCCACGGAACTATCTGATAGAATTCGTGGGAAGGACAAGAAAGAACAAGTTACAAGTTCGGGTTCCTTTAAACCCAACTTCAAGAAGAGGCCTAGCAATGGAGGTACTTCCTCACAAGATCAGAAGTTTAAGAAGACCAAGCCCTTCTCCATCACCACTACCCCATCAAATATAGTGTGCAAGCATTGTGACAAGGCGGGCCATAGAGCAGAAGAATGCTGGAGGAAACTAGGAGCATGTCTCCGCTGTGGGAGTCGCGATCATCGAATTCCCGATTGCCCATTACTTAATGATCAAGCCGGGGACGGGAAGCGCCCAGTAACCAAGAATGCTCGTCTTCATGCAATTAAGGAGACCGAACAAGAAGAAGAAGGCGGACTAGTAGAAGGTACATTGAAAGTTTGTTCCAAGTCTGCATATGTCTTAATTGATACGGGTGCTTCACATTCAATTATTTCCAAGAAGTTCGCTGATCCATTACCCCTAAAACCGGAATGGATAAAATTAGTCTTGTATACTCCTCTAGGAAACGAGACTGATATTACACACCATTACCAGAACTGTGAAGTATTGGTTCATGGTAAGAATCTCCCTATTGATCTTATATGTTTAAATCTAAAGGAGTATGATGTCATACTAGGAGCGGATTGGTTATCTAAATATCAGGCAACGGTCGATTGCCGCAATAGCAAGGTTACTTTCGAAGACTTTCCCGAACTGATCTTTACTAGCGCCAAGAGGCGAAGCAAAACCCCTCTTATTTCGGCTCTCCGAGCTAGCAAGCTCATCAGGAAAGGATGTGTGTCTTTCCTTGCATTCGTCATGATTAAGGAGGCTAAGGAAACTAATATAGAAGACATCCCGGTGGTACAAGAATTTCTGGACGTATTTTCGGAAGATTTGCCTGGATTATCCCCGCAAAGAGAAGTGGCCTTCACCATCGATTTAGTTCCTGGTGCGGGTCCAGTTTCTAAGGCACCGTATAGAATGTCACCTGCTGAACTCAAGGAGTTAAAGGAGCAATTGATGGAACTCATTAAGAAAGGATTCATAAGACCAAGTACTTCCCCATGAGGAGCGCCTGTATTATTAGTAAAGAAGAAAGATGGATCCATGAGGTTATGCATCGACTATCGACAGTTGAATCATCTCACTATCAAGAACAAATATCCATTGCCGAGAATCGATGAGTTGTTTGATCAAATTTCAGGATCCAAGTACTTTTCCAAAATTGATCTTAGGTCGGGATATCATCAGTTAAGAATCAAGGATGAGGACATTCATAAGACTGCATTCAGAAGCAGGTACGGCCATTATGAATTTATTGTTATGTCTTTCGGACTAACGAATGCCCCTGCTACCTTTATGCAGTTAATGAATAGTATATTCAGGCCTTATTTGGATCAATTCGTGGTGGTCTTTATCGATGATATATTGATTTATTCCAAGACCAAGGAAGAGCATGAGGAGCATTTAAGGATTGCATTACAAATATTAAGGGCAAACCAATTATATGCAAAACTCAGCAAGTGTGAATTCTGGCTTGAGGAAGTGACTTTTCTCGGACATGTTATATCAAAGGATGGCTTATCAGTAGATCCATCAAAAGTTGAAGCTGTAAGAAATTGGGAAAGATCGACCAATGCTAGCGAGATCCGAAGTTTCTTAGGTCTTGCTGGCTATTACAGGCGATTCATCAAAGATTTCTCTAAGATCGCCGTACCACTTACGAGGTTAACTCGCAAGGTGATCCGTTACGAATGGAGTGAGGAATGTGAAAGAAGCTTCCAAACTCTCAAGGATCATCTTACTACAGCTCCTGTCTTAGCTTTACCAATGGAAGGAGAGAAATTCGAGGTATACACTGATGCTTCTGACATTGGCCTCGGATGTGTTCTAATGCAACAAGGAAAGGTTATAGCTTATTCTTCTCGTCAATTAAAGAAGCATGAAGAGAACTACCCCGTCCATGACTTGGAATTAGCCGTGGTAGTATTTGCACTAAAGATCTGGAGACATTATCTATATGGAGTGCAGTTTACTGTATACTCCGATCACAAGAGTCTCAAGTATCTTTTCTCTCAAAAGGAACTAAATATGAGGCAAAGGCGTTGGCTAGAATATCTCAAGGACTTCGACTTCAATATACAATATCATCCCGGAAAGGGTAATCATGTAGCAGATGCCCTTAGTCGAAAGCCGAGAGCACTGTTAGCCAATTGTATGATTCAAGAATGGAAGTTGCTGGAGCAATTCTCTAAGCTCAATATCAGGATGATGACCCAATATTAGTGGAAATCAAGGGCAGATTGGAAGGACAATCTGATTTCCAAATAACTTGTGAAGGAAGATTAATGTTCAGGAATAGAACTTGCATACCGGATTGTCCCGAGTTAAAGAAGAAGATCTTAGATGAAGCTCATAGATCAAGGTACACGATTCATCCTGGATCTACCAAAATGTACCAAGATGTGAAAAGAAATTTTTGGTGGCCCAACATGAAAAGGGAAATAGCAGACTATGTATCACGTTGTCTCACTTGCCAACAGGTCAAGGCGGAACACCAAAAGCCTGCTAGAAAATTACATCCTCTAGATATTCCCAAATGGAAGTGGGAGAATATTAGTATGGATTTCATCATGGGTTTATCTAAATCAAAAGGAGGACATGATGGAATATGGGTTATTATTGACCGATTGACTAAATCGGCGCATTTCTTGCCAGTCAAGAGCCGATGGTCAGTCGATGTGTTGGCTGCATTATACATAAAGGACATAGTCAGATTACATGGTATTCCTGTTTCAATCGTGTATGACAGAGATCCCCATTTTACTTCTCATTTTTGGAAGGGACTACAACATTCGTTGGGAACAAGGCTTAACTTTAGTACAGCTTTTCATCCTTAAACGGATGGTCAAACCGAGAGAACTAACCAGGTGGTTGAAGATATGCTCAGAGCTTGCATCATTGATTTCGATGGAAGCTGGCATGATCACTTGCCGTTGGTGGAATTTGCATACAATAATAGCTACCAGGAAAGTATACAAATGGCACCTTTCGAAGCTTTATACGGAAGGAGTTACCGATCACCATTATGCTGGGACGAAATTGGAGAGAAACAACTGCTAGGTCCAGACATGGTAAGGGTTACCACTGAAAGAATACAAATGATTAGAGAAAGACTGCAAGTTGCTCAGTCTAGGCAAAAGGCTTATGCTGATACAAGAAGGAGAGGTCTTGAATTCTATGTTGGAGATCATGTATTTCTCAAGATATCGCCTGGACGTGGCATACAGAGATTTGGTGTTAAAGGCAAGCTTACACCAAGGTTCGTAGGACCTTTTGAGATATTGGAAAGAGTTGGCGAGGTTGCTTATCGCATCACATTGCCTCCTCAATTGTCTGATGTTCATAATGTGTTCCACATATCTATGTTGAAGAAGTATGTACACGATCCATCACATATTATTGAACATGGAGACTTAGTTATCCAGAAGGATCTCACATATGAACAGAAGCCCATAAAGATACTAGATCGTGAAGTACGTACCCTAAGGAATAAGGTTATTCCCATGCTTAAGGTACAATGGAATAAGAACTCCGAACATGAAGCTACATGGGAGACCGAGGAATCCATGAGGAAGTGATTTCCAGAATTATTTTAAGGTATATACTCTACACTCTCCACTTATATATACTATTGAATTTGGGGACCAAATTCTTTTAAGTAGGGGAGGGTGTAGCAACCCTGATAAAAATAAGAATTTTAAATAAATCAAATTAAAATAAAAGATAAATAATTAGATGATGAAAGACTAAACGCATAAAAATAAGACAGAATGGAAATAACGCCTTTGGTCAAGGTGCTACTTCATTAAGAAACGCCTCTAGATAAGGCGCTAATTAAAAAAGGACGCCGTCAATTATCAAACGGCCAAAAGGGGAAGTAAATGTAACGCCCTCTACCTGGGCGCGTTTTATACAAGACATGACGCTTGACAAAGCGTCAATTTAAATTAACGCCCTCGCTTAAGACGTTAATTCAGTTCGAGTTTCGTTCGACCCAGGAGTTTATCTAGGGCAAGTTCTGGATAACTACGTCGAAGGTGGAATATGGTAAGAACTCTATCATGGAAGTATTACTTCCAATACAACTCTAACCCTATTAGGATCCCCAAAATCCTATAAATATCCTCCTAAATCAACCCTTGATCGCTATTTGGCGATCTGCTGCTGCTGTCATCAACGTGAAGAACAGGTAATGTTCTTCCTCTTTATTTTTGGTTGTGTGTGTTGAAAGAACGTTGATGTTCTTTTCCTTCCTCATCTTCCTATACAGGTTGTCTGTGTTGAGAAGACGATCACCCCTTTTTACTGAAGATCGGGTATTCTTCGTCCATCTCCTACAAGTTATCTCTGTTTGAGAACAGAGCATCGTTTTCTTCTCCAAACCTTCATCCGTTCATCAGTTAAAAACTTCAAAAGGTAGGTTTTCTCAAGATCGTAGCCCAAACTAGCTTAAGATCTTAATAATATCATCGGTCGTGCATGCATATAGTTTTATTGTGGTTTCATATGTTTTCTATGTAATTTCAAAAAGAAACGCCCTTGACCAGGGTGCTAATTTAAAGAAGCGACCCACACTAGGGCGCTAATTATTGTTTTGACGCCCTGCCCAGAAGTCGTCAATTGCATGTAATTAATAAATACCCACGTTTAAAATTTAATATCTATGTAACCATGAATCTAATATATTGCATGAGTATACCTGTGAAATCCTGCTATTTTTCCTGTCATGATCATGTACCTTTTTTCCTGAAATTTTATTATCTGAAAATTTGTAAATTCTTGAATTCACGACCTTGTCTAGGTCGTCTCCTACTGAACTGACGCCCCAGACCAGGGCGCTAATTGAGAGGTAACGCCCCTGTCCAGGGCGCGTTTTAGTTAAAATTCTGAAATATTAAAATTCTGTAAAAATTGAAATATAGTTTGGACGACTGCTTCACGAGTCGTCAAAAGCTTAAGAAACGCCCTTATGTAAGGCGTTAATTACGTGATTAATGACTTAACTAAAGTCGTTATTTTCTTGTAAAACTATTTTTTTCACTGTTTCTATTATCCGAGGGTTTCATAGTATATATATATATATATTGGCACTATATTTCCACTCCGTGAATATAGTCCCATGTTTTATGATGTTTTAACGTTACCCCCTTAACTCTCAGTGACATACAAGCTCTCCATTACACATTCCGTTCCTTTGGACTAGCAAGTTAGTCATAGAGACCTCCGTAAGACTCCTCGAGCCTTGGATTCCCTCAAGGCCGACTGAGCTGGTTGTACCATAAAAACCTATTACACTATTTTGCCATGTCACTCTATAGAAACATGGTATACCGGCCCTCATGTTATGCAAAGTGTGTATCATGAGAATTCTCTTAATGGGATGAGGTTATCATGCCATTTGATGCTGTTCTTGTAAACCCCAATTCTATATTCAACATGATGTTCTTGTGGACCTCAATTCTATATTAAGAATGAGGACGTCTTGCCATTGATGTGCTGTTCATGTGGACCTCAATTCTATATAAAGAATGTACATACTTGTTTGTCATGGTACCCAAGTTAGGGAACCAATTCCACCTAGTTTTATCGATAATCATGATTGTACCGTTATTATCACCTATCTATGTCAAATGTCATATTTTGGACTCTACTCTATCCAAGTTTATCCTACATGTCTACAAGCTTTATTCTTGAAATTCCATATTGGCTATACACAAAAGTGGATGTTAAAATACATGATTAATGCCTGCGCATATAGGGCCCGATCTGGTCCTGGGAGGAGCACCCGAAAGTACTTGTGCCCATGGGAGTTGATTGATCACGGTATTGGCATTATACCGAAGTGCATGACTAGCTGGATTGAACATTCCACAAATCTTGTACTTGTACTTGACTTGATATTACATGACTTGCGTGACCTGAAAAAGGGTAATTACATACTTGCGTGCTTGAACGTGATAGCCAAATTCCAACATGACATGATGAATACACTTGCTTGAATATCTTGATATCTTTTGATATAAGTTCTTGAAAGTTCATGACTAGTTCTCGTCGCTATCTTATTGTTATACACTCTCTCTATCTTATCGTTTTATGCGAGCATGCATAGCTATAGTGCATTCATGAAAGATGTAATTACTTAAACCCATTGCTAGTTCTTGAGATATAATTTCCTACTAAGCGTTCGCTCACTTAGTGTTTTCCCTACCTTTCAGGTAAGTCCGACGATGAGGGAACTCAAACGGATGGGGAAAATCAAGAGTGAAAGAGATAGAGCTTCTTCCGTGTTATCTAGTCTTTTTCATATTTTCTTGAGTCAACCTTGTATTTTTCCTTTATTTTAGTTAGTACTTCAAAGGTTTGTAATAGACATATTCTTATGAAGGAATAAAGGATTGGGTTATCTTTACTTGTGCGCATCTTTGATTTTGGTGTCGAATACACTAATACTCTGATTGACATGATTGATATAAACTCGTCACACGTCTCTGGGTATCTTCTGCTCTCGGGGCGTGACAGGACTTGATTTTGCTTGATTCATCAAATTTAATCAATTTTTAAAACGTCCAGCCCTGCACGGTCTATTCCTTGGCCGTTCAGTCAATGCACGGTTGGAATTGAATCGTTTATATATTTATTAGATATTAAGGTGATTTTCTGAATTTTCACCGATAAGCAAATAAATGGTCTTTGTTTAGCCGTTCAATGTCATGGAACGATATTTACACGACCGTCCAGTTCCCAGAGTCCTAATCTCACTGGTTTTTCAGATAATTATCTATTTATCTAATTTGGTTGGATTTATCACTGCAGGCTGTACACGGTTTGTATTGAGCCGCTCTATGAAGTGAGTGGTCTATCATTAGACCCTTCAATCCATAAGAGTCCGACAGAAAAATTATCGGTCAGTTTGATGGATATTTGGATAATATTTCTGATTTATGAATTTCCACCGACAGCATTGGACGGTCTGGTCCCAAGTAGCGCCATAGTCTGGGCGGTCTATCGTACAACCGTGCAATGGCTCGATCTTTGAAGAATTTAGGGTTTTTCTCTCTCCATCCGTGGTTTTATCTTCAAGTTGTTCCACCCATTTCTCCGTGGGTACTCCACCAAATGGGGTGCCGTTTGAACTGGTTGGAAGATAATTCCATTATCTACGGATTTTCTTTTGATATCTCGAGCTGATTTTCACTAGAAACCCCAATTTCGGGGTTGGCTTTTTAGGCTCTATAAATAGACCCTAAGGCCAAGCTTTGAGAGGGGGGGGGGGGATTTTAAGGTCACGGCGAAGCCCTGTCGAATTCTAGAGCGACCTACAGTTAGGGAGGGAGGCCTTCTACGTCCACTCAGGCCTCCGGTTCAGGGAGTACTTGTGTTTGAGTCTTTGATTTTGATAGTTTCACCCGTCGTCTCGTTCATTACATGCTTCTTTCTCTTCATTCTTCCCTCCACGTTTTTCTTCATTGCACATCATTTCACACACTTTCCTACTATTTTTCACGCCCCTAGGGGTTTAAAAACCTCCCAGGTATCCCCCAATCCATGGTAGTTTTGTTCATTTTCATGTTCTTTTTTTAGTTACTACACTTCATGGTTCTGATTTGGGGTCTTCTTTTGTGGTTTTCACTGTGTTTTGCAGGTCAGCAACATATTGGCACGAGGCCCATCCTCTCCGGTCGACCAGAAAGGGTGGAGGATCAGGTCCCACGAGCTTAAAGTCTGGCGTTGATACATGGCCTCATTCCGTCCGTTTGGAGATCAGGGTGGTTTATCACCAACTGTTCATTTCTTCACGCGGCTGCCCCCGAGCCATTCTATTGCCAGATTTGCCTTCGTCCCGCTTCATACTTCAGCACTTTGAGCGGTTTGTCACGAGACCGTCCTATCCACTGAGCGGATCCTCAAGGGCCGTCTACATCTGTCAGCGCTGAACATTAGGCGAGTGATCTCCCTCTTTTTCAAGGTACTTCTTACCGTCCGGTATTCGTGTCTTGGTGGCGATCACGATCACATTCTTCTCCCCTCTTCTTCCTTCCTTTACATCGCCTGTTTCACGCTTTGATACATTTGGGAAAGGAAGGTAAGGTAAGGAAGAGAGCAAAAGAGAGTAGAAAAAATATGTCAATACCCCCTTTTTTGGCGATCACGGTGGGACACCTAGTGCCCATCGTGCTAGTGTTTTGCTAACCCGTTCGTGTGCTTGGTTAGTCTTCTCCTTTGAGTGTTTCAGGTTACTCTCTCGCCCATCACGTTTCTATCCTCTGGAGGATGAACGGTCCCATCCAAGCCATCCATCATTCTGCGCGGCTTATAGGCGGCTGTTCTGAACTGCTTACGGTGCTGATCATCCTGCGAGCCAGCTACCTTCAGTGGTCTTATTTCGGCTGCTCACTTCCTGAGCGGTCTAATATAGACCGTCCAGTACTACTCGGTCAGGTACACTTCTACCCATACTATGGTGGTTTTACTGACATTAAGCGTGTCACGCCCCGAGCCTTTATTACAGCGGAAGACTAGCTCGAGGAACGTGAAGAGCCGACATGGTAAGCCTCTTGCAAGCAAGAACAATCAGAGCACAAGGCAATCACATATAAGAATGCAATCGCACAACAATTTACTCAAATTCCAACTTTATTTCATTAAAAATCAAACATTCAAATACAATCACTAATTCAACTATCTTCATCATACTAGACTCAAGAAATAAGAAAATTACATAGACTCAATCTAAACATGTAGACTTCCTATGTCTTCACTCTCAATTTGATATAACTTTCATTCGCTCTTCGACCCGCTACTTGTATAACTTGAATCTAAATTCGTATCACTTCCATCTCCTGAAAAGATTAGAAATAGGTAATGAGCACACTCGCCCAGTAGGTATCTTTGCATTAACATGATTAGCAATGTTTAAGTAAGTAGCATTTTAGCTCTAAAGAATTTAGGTAAAACCATGCGAATGCGATCAATCATGCGAATAACCAAAGTAATAAGATGATCATGTACGATAGAATGAACAAGTATGAACCAGCAAGAATGTAACAAAAATAGCCTTTCATGAACAAGAATGTACTAGCAAGTCACATAATGTCACGCCCCGAGAGTGGAAGATACCCGGAGACGCGTAACGAGTTTATATCAATCATGTCAATTAGAGTATTAGTGTATTCGACACCAAAATCAGAGATGCGCAAAAGTAAAGATAACCCAATCCTTTATTCCTTCATAAGAATATGTCTATTACAAACCTTTGAAGTACTAACTAAAATAAAGGAAAAATACAAGGTTGACTCAAGAAAATATGAAAAAGACTAGATAACACGGAAGAAGCTCTATCTCTTTCACTCTTGATTTTCCCCATCCGTTTGAGTTCCCTCATCGTCGGACTTACCTGAAAAGTAGGGAAACACTAAGTGAGTGAACGCTCAGTAGGAAATTATATCTCAAGAACTAGCAAGGGGTTTAAGTAATTACATCTTTCATGAATGCACTATAGCTATGCATGCTCGCATAAAACGACAAGATAGAGAGAGTGTATAACAATAAGATAGCGACGAGAACTAGTCATGAACTTTCAAGAACTTATATCAAAAGATATCAAGATATTCAAGCAAGTGTATTCATTATGTCATATTGGAATTTGGCTATCACGTTCAAGCAAGCAAGTATGAAATTACCTTTTTTCGGGTCACGCAAGTCATGTAATATCAAGTCAAGTACAAGTACAATATTTGTGGAATGTTCAATCAAGCTAGTCATGCACTTCGGTATAATGCCAATACCGTGATCAATCAACTCCCATGGGCACAAGTACTTTCGGGTGCTCCTCCCAGGACCAGATCGGGCCCTATATGCGCAGGCATTAATCATATATTTTAACATCAACTTTTGTGTATAGCCAATATGGAATTTAAAGAATAAAGTTTGTAGACATGTAGGATAAACTTGGATAGAGTAGAGTCCAAAATATGACACTTGACATAGAATGGCGGTAATAACGGTACAATCACGATTATCGATAAAACTAGGTGGAATTGGTTCCCTAACTTGGGTACCATGACAAGCAAGTATGGACACTCTTTATATAGAATTGAGGTCCACATGAACAGCACATCAATGGCAAGACGTCCTCATTCTTAATATAGAATTGAGGTCCACAAGAACATCATGTTGAATATAGAATTGGGGTTTACAAGAACAGCATCAAATGGCATGATAACCTCATCCCATTAAAAGAATTCTTATGATACACACTTTGCATAACATGAGGGCCGGTATACCATGTTTCTATAGAGTGACATGGCAAAATAGTGTAATGGGTTTTTATGGTACAACCAGCTCAGTCGGCCTTGAGGGAATCCAAGGCTCGAGGAGTCTTACGGAGGTCTCTATGACTAACTCGCTAGTCCAAAGGAACGGAATGTCCAATGGAGAGCTTGTATGTCAATGAGAATTGAGGGTAGTGCGATAAAAACATCATGAAACATGGGACTATATTCACGGAGTGGAAATATAGTGTCGATATAGATATATATATATATAAACCCTTCGGTTGACAGTAATCAGTGTAAAACAGTAATACAGAAAATAGCGACTTAAGCTAAGTCATTAATTATCCAATTAACGCCTTACTCAGGGGCGTTTATTTACAATTTGACGACGTAAACAATAGTCGTCCCTTCAATATTTCTATTCTTTAGAAAATCAATATTCTGGAATTTTAACAAAAACGCGCCCTGGTCAGGGGCGTTACCTTTCAATTTGCGCCCTGATCTGGGGCGTCAGTTCAATAAGAGATGACCTAGACAAGGTCGTGAATTCAAGATTTTACTAATTTTCAGATAATAAAATTTCAGGAAAAAGGGTACATGATCATGACAGGAAAAATAGCAGGATTTCACAGGTATACTCATGCAATATATTAGATTCATGGTTACATAGATATTAAATTTTAAACGTGGGTATTTATTAATTTCATGAAATTGACGACTTCTGGGCAGGGCGTCAAATCAATAATTAGCGCCCTAGTGTGGGTCGCTTCTTTAAATTAGCGCCCTTGCCAAGGGCGTTTCTTTTTAAAATTACATAAAAATCATCTGAAACCACAATAAAACTATATGCATGTATGACAGAAGGTATTACTAGCAACTGGAGTTAGTTTGGGCTACGTCCTTGAGAAAACCTACCTTATGAAGATTTAACTGATGAACGGATGAAGGTTTGGAGATGAAAACGACACTCTGTTTGTAACAGAGTATTCTGATCACCAGAAGAGGAAGAAGAAGAGGATGAAGAACCTCATGTTCTTCACTTTGACAGGGAGTTACTGCAGACTTCCTACAGAAGAAATAATGAAGATCATTAATCATATAACCTAAGGTAAAAGAAAAAGAGGAAGAACGATGTTGATGAAGAATCACGTTCTTCAACGAGTTGTTTGTATGCTACCTGCAAAGGAAGATGAGGGAGAAGAAGAAAAGAATATTAACGTTCCTTCCTCAAACAACCAGAGGCAAAAGCAATGGAAGGAAAAAGAACATAAACATGTTCTTCATGCACAGCAGCAGCAGAGCTTCCTTCGGCCAACAGCTCGTTAGGGTTCGACAGAGAGGGTTACTTATAGGATTTTGGGGATCCTAATAGGGTTAGAGTTCTATTGGAAGTTATATTTCCATGATAGAGTTCTTACTATATTCCACCTTCGACGTAGTTATCCAGAACTTGCTCTGGATAGACTCCTGGGTCGAACGAAACTCGAACTGAATTCACGCCTTAGACTAGGTCGTGTGTTTTAAATTGACGATGTTGTCCTAGTCGTTACTTATTAAAAACGCGCCCACGGTAAGGGCGTTTCCTTTCCTTTCCTTAATTTTATTTCCCGTCGTTTGAAATTTGACGCCCTATTGTGTAGGCATCCTTTTAAAATTAACGCCTTAGACAGAGGCGTTTCCTTTTGAATCAGCGCCTTGATAAAAGGCGTTATTTCCTCTTGATTAATGATTTACTCATTTAGGCTCTTTGTCATCTATTTACTTATCTTTGATTTATTTTTTTAAAAATCTTATTTTTATCAGGGTTGCTACACATACTCATCACCCAAACATCTTTTGCTTATGAGCAAGTATTTGGTAAATTTCTGTGGAATATCATGTAATAAGCAAGAAAGTCATGTACGTGTATCGTGGATTTCACTTATTTATAGAGAAATTACTCCCAGCGTAAAGCGACGCAAGTAGCATCATACCCCATGGTTTACAGTATGTTTCCGACAATCAGCTGAGTGGACTAGCATAGAGCCCTTGAACAAATCAATGCTCGATCGCATCTTCAAGTATAAATCAAGCTATTTCCATGTTTCAAACAATAAAATATGGCCAAGAATGTACAATTTCAATAAGTTCATGATAACAATAATTCCATCAATGAAATGCTTCTATTTGGAACAAGGAATTTCAATAATCATATTAGAACTATGTTATGCCATGGTAATAAATCAGCAGCATAACGGTGCATTCTTTATCTTTCATTGATTCAAAGTTAAGCATTTTGGGCAATATGACAAGTCCTAGACCATCAATAGTCCATCTAGGACCTTGTGGAATATCAACCCTTAGGTCAAACCTCGGGTTAAAATACTCAAGCACTGTGACGGCCAGTCAATGGTCCGTTACATCAACGTGGCGGTCGATTGTTGATCCGTTAGAAGGGCTGAATCCAGAATTAAATAAGTTGGACTCAGTAAATGTGACGGTCGTATATTAGGCCGTTAGATGAGCTTGACAGTCTAATATGGATCTGTTACATATCTAGAACCAGAAACTTTTATAGTGCTTTCTAACAATTGGGTTTTCATGGTACAACCAACTCGGTGTCCTAGTGGGAATCCCAGGCTCGCAGAGAATTACGGAGGCCTTGGAAGAAGATTTCCTAGTCCATTGGAAGGAATATTCAATAGAGAGGTCCTCATGTACAAGAATATGTTCCTATAGTGCAAAGTGTGAACTAATTATCATATACCGGAATATATGCCATATACTTAAAGAAAATGACTCTATAGATAGAAAAAGTGTGTAGCGATGTGAAACCATGATAAAACTTCGTCAATACAATCATGTAAAATACAAAACTATAGAGTTTAGCCAATGAAATTATATAAGCTTAAAATAACTCAAGATGCTTCTAAACATGCAGTTTTCATCATGAATCAATAAATAACCTCAAAGTCATGAGAATAGTTAAAAACTTATATAACTAGGCTTATTTATAAGTAAACTTGACTGGTTTCCATTCTGTCTCGGGTTGACAGAACATAAATACTCTGACGGTCTAATATAGGGGCGTCACCTGTCTGTGACGGTTTATCGTGGGACCGTTACAGTATTGTAACACACTGCTTCTGGGCCGTTAGAAACAACAGAGAAATTTAAATACGACAGAGGTTGTGACGGCTTGTCGTAAGGCCGTTATATCAATGTGACGGTCTTACCGTAATCCGTCAGAGCTTCTGCTGACAGAAACATGAAAGAACTTCAGTCTAAAGCATCTTATGCAAGAATAACTACTCTAGTCATGATAAATGAAGTAAAAAGGTCTGTCTAGATGCATAGGTTACAATGAATTAATAAGGTACTATCTTTTATCTTTGATTAGGGCTAAGAACATGTATGTATGCATATCCCTATTAGAACATGAAATTCATAAGCTATAATGCATGTAATCAAGAAAAACTAGAGAGCTTTTACTCCTATCATGTTATTTTTGCCGTTCATGAGATGACCTACCTCTTAACTAGGCTTTAAACTTCTAATTTAAGTCTTCAAGGGTCGCCCTAGTTCTTCTCTTCCTGTGATTTTTTAGCAACTTCACGTCGCTCTAACTCTCCAACCTCTTGACCTAAGGACGTGAAATTTTGAGGTTTGGAAGATGATACTATTGGGAACAGAAAGTTCTAAAGCATCTAATTCTAATTACCTCGTTTAGGCACTCTAATTTCTTGATCTTCAACGCCCTGTTGTACAGTTTCCTGTGTTAGCTGATGAAACCAGCAACTTTGGAAGATCCTAACTCCTTGTGTAGTTAGTCTCCTAGCATGAAATTTTGAGAGCTATTAGTCTAAAGTATTATAAACAAAAAGTTCTAAAGAACTTACCCGAAATTATGACTACATACCTTGATTCCACGCGAGCCAAATAGGGGTCGCGCAGGTCCAAACTAGGGTCTATTTATAGGGTTTTGGCTAGGGTTTGAGGATTAGATCGATTCTAGAGTCCTTATTAAAGCTTAGATCAACTTCTAAGAGTCCTTAGCACCTCTGATAGTCTTCCCAAATTGGTCTCTAGCCAAGAAAATCTCAAAGTTTCAATCTTTTTGTAAGTTCTTCAACTTACAGAATCAGCAGGGTGTAACGGTCGTGTCTAGGTGCGTTACGGTCATGTGGCGGTCGCACGATAAACCGCTACATCCAGCGTGTGTAGAATTCCACCCAATTCAAACTCTTTTATTGTTTATCCTTATAATTATCTAAATAAGGGATAATTATCCTTTAAAATCTGTGAATAGGCTAAATAACCTTCTAGATTTCGGCCCTATCTTAATGGGCTTGGTCTTTTAACCTTTTGGGTCTTAAATTAAATAGGCTAGGCTAATTATTTAATACCATTGGGCCTTATAACCCATTTTTTAATTCAATAATCCATTTATTAATTTATTTAGAAAAAATAATCTAGAAATTATTATATATAAATTTTGGGGCTCTACAAAGCGGTTGCTTCAAGTCCATTCCATAGTCTGCACGGTCTTGCGATACACCGTTCATGCAGGTATGCCACCGTTTCAATATTCTGCTCATTTCGTAATTCGGTGATTTCTTTCGATTTCTGTCATTACTCCCTACCATTGAGCGGTCCATCCAGGACCATCGCCCTCCCTGTGCGGTCTGCCACAGACCGTTTATTTGTGCTACAGTGCACCTGAGCCTTCTATTTTGATTACAATTTCACACTCTTCATGATATTTTGGTGCTGCTGTTGGTCTCCCCTTTATTGTCACTGTATTGTTACGTGATTGTCTTCATGCTTTCCATATTCATCGATTATTGATTGCTAGACATAGGCTAGATTTTTTGCATGCACTCCGTGTTGTGCAGGTGGAATGGCGGTCTAGAGGGGGGGTGAATAGATCCACCCCCAAAATTAGAAACTATTGCAGACTTATGTGAACAATTTAAACTATGCGGCTTAAGCGGAAATTAAAGCATATACTCTATGCATAACACAGACGGACCTAGGCATGCATCTAGCGGAAGTCGCAAGCGAATGCAAACACAAGCAATCACAAAAAGGAGACAGGGATTTTTAAGTGGTTCGGCCAGACATCCAGTCTGCCTACGTCCACCCCTCACCAAACCCGGTGAGGCTTCCTTCCGCTGACTCACAGCTTGAAAACTCCGTTGACTCACAGCTTGAACACTCCACTGACTCATAGCTTTATTGATAGAATCAAAAAGCAAAATGAAAGATTGAATAACAACATAAATACAGATTGAGTGTAGAATGCTCCTGATGATTGGGTATCTCGATCTGTAGATGGAGTTCACCGTGCTTCTTCTCTAATTTCAGATTTCGCCTGATCTTGTGCTGCTACTGGCGCTTCTCCTACTGGCGCTTCTCTTGTTGCTGCCCTTCTACTGCTTCATTACTATGCTTCTTCTCTTTTCTTGATCTAGGTCGCACAGCCCTTTCTCTCTTTTCTGCCCATGTGATGCAGCCCCCTTCTCTCTAGATGCAGCGCTTCTTTCTCCAGCAGCCACCTTCTCTTTAGTTCGCTACTACTCTACTATTCAGCCACCCCGTTGAAACCTTCCCGGAATGTCTGCAGATAGGTTAAACCAACTTCTGGAGAATCTCCTATTTTTCAACAAGGAATCTCCTATTCTTCAGCTAGAAGGTTGAAGACCAAGTCATATCCATGAAAGGAACCAAAACCTGATAAAGACCCATGTTTCTTGGCTTATCTGGACCCTCTATATGCATGCCATAAAGGATCTACGGCTTGGGTATCGGATCTGGAGGAAGCTGGGTTCGTTTTAGGGTTTACAATTCGCATCTCCGGTGTTGGTCGACTCATAAGCCCTTGAGAGTCAACTCTCAGCACCTGCCAGAACCAACTTGGCTTCTATCTGGACCCGAAGTCGACTCTTGAGCCCTCAGGTGTCGACACCTGCGGCTATCCAGAACCTGGGTGGTTCTGTCTGGGCTTCCAGAGTCGACTCCTAGTGCTCTGGGTGTCGCCTCTTGCGTCCAACCAGCAAGGTCTTCTCCAGATTGGGGATCTTGAAGGCTGCACTTTTTGATGGTGATTTGGTTCATCCCTCTTCTTTGACTGATCTCTTTAACCATCAATATACTTGTATTTGGTATTTAAACATTAACATGTGCAAGCTAATATTCATGTCATTGGACTTCCTTATTAATGACCAACCAAGGTTCAGTTTAACACATCTCATACTTTGAGGGTAAATACAATGAGTTATAGATTGTCATCATCAAAACAAGAGGTGCTCAACATTCTCCCCCTTTTTGATGATGGCAACTATAAGTCATTGTTAACTATGAATGAGAAATATTCATGATGCATAAGTCGTCATTATGATGAATAACATTGTGAGCAGACAAGCAAGCATATGCATAAGTCATCACTCCAATACTCACAATGACTTGACACTCTCTCCCCCTTAAATCAATCTCTCCTAACTTGACGCTCTTTACACTCTTTCCCTTTTCATATCTCCCCCCTCTCTCACAATGACTTGACACTCTCTCCCCTTTGACATCATCAAAACAAGACTGGGGAGTTGAGAGAGGTAGAGACAAGAACAATGGTAGGTATTGAGAAAAAGGAAATGAATGAAGCTGTTAGGGATGAGAGGGAACGTTGGCATGAATGAGACTGTTCATGATTTTCAACATGGTCCATAAGAGAAGTTTTACTTGAGGGTAGAAATTGAGAAACACTCATCAATTTTCTTAAAGGCTAATTTAAAGACCTTATTGTTGTCAATGGTTCAAGACATATAAGCCTCAAATCTGTAGATAAAAGCCAAGAGCAATTTCATTCTAGCACATATAACAGTGTTAAAGCAACCTCTTCAAACTAGTTCCCGTCCAAGCTCTTTTAATTGTCAAAATGATTTCATTGGACACCTCTAGGAAGGGTTTTCACTAGTATTGAGGTTAAACCTGTATAAGTTTTGATATTTGCCTTGGGTCAACCATTTTTAGAATTCCTCTTTTCTTTTTTTTACTTTAGTGAGCAATCAAGTTCAGTAGGGCTTTTCAGTGCGAGGAAACATGTTTATCAGACACCAGAGTCCCCGATTACTTCGCACAACTGACCATTTTGCCTCCTTTTGGACAGAGTTAGCATTTCATATCATGACACTATCCTCAGCACTTCATTGGTGCAGGGACTTGGTTTCTCAATGAAATATGCCATTGCTCTGTATTTCTTTTTTTTTTCATTCAGAATATCTTGCAGAAATTTAATGGCGTATTCCCTTTTGGCTTTTTCAAGATACACGTTTAAAAACAATACTAAGTTAAAACCTTTCAACTAGAGTGGCCTCACTACTATCAAAAATTCAATCTCAAGAGAAGGTGAGGACATAGTTGTCTTAGGCTGATTCAAAACAATTATATGAACACATGCCGAAATTTTCATAGGCGTTTAATTTCAAATTTCAGAAGTTTATAGACCCCAAACCATTAACTTATTTCCATGGGTCAATTTCAATAGCTCTCTAAGAAATTAGAAGAGTATTTGCCCATTACTCCCCCTGAAACTATGAACCTGTGTTGAAATCAAATGGGTTGGAATTATTGCAATAAGGATGTAAGAATGATGATATCAATTGATGATAGTGACTTGAGGAATTTTTGCAAGGGTTCTTGATAAGATGTGGGCAAATGCATGAACAACGTTTAGAGTAGCAGGGATAGAAAGATAGAAATGGACTGAGCTCCCCCTCAGTCAAATTAGTTGACTCCATATACATTCATGACATGTAATGCACTTATTGACCTATCCAAAGCTCTTGCCTACATGAATTTTGGACCTTTGGTACTTGGCGGAGGTAAGTCCTCTACGCATAGTGTGGCTTTCAGACAAGCCTAACTTGCCCTTCCACCAATCACCATTTGATATACCACAAGTGTCCATGGTATGAATGCATGACTACTGCACAAGCAAATTCAGATATGAAAATGGATGCTTGATTCATGCATAGGACCTATACCATATGTGCAACTCCCCCTCACTGTGTCGTACAAGAAGAAATTAAAATCAAGATTGTTGCAACAAGATCATGAAATCTGTAAATGGACAAAATGCTGCAGCCTTCAAAATTTTCATGAAGCAAATTTAGTTCGGAAGAATTATCTGATTTCAACGTGTTGTGTAGGCCAATTAAGAGAGTAAAACTTACAGTTCAATCATAAGAAGAGTTTTCATTTGTTCCCCCTTTGTCATGCCTTGGACAACCATTTTCATGAAGCCCCTTACTGTGTATGGCTGCAAGGCCGATCTTCAAGCAATTTAGACTGCAGATTTGGGAACCCAAGTAGCTTTGGGTCCCTTTTGAATATTTAACTCTTCAAGACATGACAACATGCCCTTTGGTATCCACAGTTGCCTTGCTCGCATTGGATTCTCATTAGGCCTGCATGGAGATTTCTCAATAATAGAGGTAAAAATATTAGAACGGTTCAATATTTTTTGCTTCATTAGAAAATTCTTGTTTCTATGGCTAGAGAACCAGTGAGGTTGGCTCATCCAGGTTGGCCTATTAGGTTGAAACCTTTGCCATGGCGTAGCATCATTTCTTCTAGGAATAAAAGTGTGAAGTTTATTTCTGTCAAACCTGGTAGTCGACTTAAAGGGGTGTGAGAGTCGACTCTGGGATTCCCAGAATTCTTCCACGTTTCTGTTTCTTCCCTAAGTCGACTGGAGAGGGGTTCTTGGTCGACTTCTGTTCTGCCAAGCTTCAGGAAAACTTCTGGTTCTACCTGTGGTCGACTCAGGATGGGGTCTGAGTCGACTTCTGTTCTGCTTCCAGAATTGCTTTTCTCTCATTTTATGGTGGTTGATTGACCTTGAAACTTGGCTTGGTAGTTTGTTCCTATTTGTAAAGAATTTTGATCTTTCTGACCCATCTAGATAGAGCTTCTGCTGCCTTAGATCCTCTTTATTGATTTTGAAGTGGCCGGCTTGTTTCACGGCCTTCCCACTTGATTTCTTGTCATTTGATCTCACTGTTGCTTGGATCTTGGTTGAAGTGCTTGCATCAGCCATCTTTTCTGACCCATACATATCAACAATTTTTTTTCCCTTTTATGTCTTTTTCAGCCATGAAGGTGACAGTTTTTAATTGGAATTCCTTTTCAGCAGTTGGATTGTAACCTAAACCTTCTTTTTGATAATTTACTCTGGAGCCTAATATAGCATTCAGGTTTTCTCTTCCCTTCATCAATTTTTCCAAAGAATCTCGTTTATCTTTCAATTCTTCTTGAATCTTTTCAATTTTCTTCTGAAGTTGATAGTTGACCTCCTTGATTGCATCATGTTTTTCATTGGCTAGTCTGGTTTTTTTTTCATAGTCTTGTAATTTTAGTTTGAGATCATCTTTTTCCCTTTTTAAGCTCTCATTTTCATCTTTAAAATCTTTTGAATCTGAATTTTTCATTTTCATTCTCAGTTCATCAATTTCATCTCTCAAATTTTCATTCTCATTTTCTAGATCTTATAGTTCAGACTTGGAAGCCTCTAAATCATGAACTTGTTTCATCAGATTTGAAATCTCAGTTTGCAAGCATGCAATATTTTCAGATGAAGTTGTATCATGAGCCATGGTATTTATTTTCTTTTTCAATGCTTTGTTTTCTTTTCTTACAATATCACATTTATCAAGCAATTCACCATATGCTTCTTGCCAATCATCAATAGTGAAATGCTCAAATGACAAGGAGTTTTCACTTACCTCATATTGACCTATTGCCATAAGACCTAAGTCTTCATTGGTTTCACTGGATGAACTCTTCCCTTCACTTTCCTCTTTGTCACTCTAGGTGCTTATCATGGCTTTCTTCTTGTCTTTCTTCTTGGAGTGTGTTTTCTTCTCATTGTGTGGACATTCAATCTTGATGTGTCCGGGCTTGCTGCAATTGTAACAAAAAAGATTGTTAGATTTTTTCTCAAATGATTCAGATTTGAACTTGGATGACTTTCTTACCTGACCCTTTGGAATCTTGAAGTTCTTACCTTCCTTCTTCAAGAACTTTTCAAATTTTCTGGTTAGTGTGGCAAACTCACCCAAGTCCTCCTCGGTGCTGGATTACTCACTATCATCTGAGGACACCTTTCTATGCTCTTTAGCCTTTAGTGCTAACAGCTTCATCTTTGATGTTTCTTCCTCATTTCTCTTCAGGTTAAGCTCATAAGTCATCAATGAACCTATCAGCTCATCAACCGTCATAGTAGATAAGTTTTTAGAATCCTCAATCACTGTAGCTTTGGTATGCTAGATAGGAGTTAAAGATCTAAGGATTTTCCTCACAAGTTCATTATTAGTGTAGTTTTTCCCTAGACCTTTTAGACTATTAGTTAACTGTGTTAGTCTAGCATACATTTCAGAAATGGATTCATGCGGTTCCATTTTGAACATTTCAAAATCGGAAATAAGCATATTGGCTTTAGTTTCTTTTACCTCAGAAGTGCCTTCATATATTACCTCTAACCGGTCCCACATTTCCTTGGCAGTGGCACATAAGGAAACTCTTGAAAATTCTGTTCGGTGAAGCGAGCGCTGCATAATATTCATTGCACTCCAGTTTAGATTTGACTTCTTTATCTGCTCTCGTGTCCAGGTGTCTTCATCTTCAGGAAGTTGATGTTGCCCACGACTTACAACTCTCTAGATTTCATAGTCCTGCGATCTGAGAAAGACCTACTGATGTGACACAACCTCGGACCTAATGCAAGCAAGCATAATCGCATTCAAATGGGCCGAATTGGGCCACCGCTCTATTGACGCTCACCCAAGCCCGGGGTGACTTGGCAATGCCAAGTGGAGGAAGTGGGGTTGGATCCTTGCTGGTAGAGGGCCAGCAAGACCAATGTTTGATTCCAAAAGGGTGGGGATGTCCAAATCAAGAGGGCCGACAAAGTGCCAAAGGCACCGGTAGCAATATTCCCACGGTGATCACTCAAGTTTATGGGGCTTGAGGATCGGGCTCTCACTCGCATAACCAGCGGAATTAGAACTAATATTGAAAGATAAGCACTAAGTGGAGTGAAGGTTTGAGCACTTACTCGACCGGTTTGAAGAAACCGGTCCCGGTCGGAGACGAGGGCGAGCGGGGAGGCGAGTGGATCCCCACACGCCGCGGCGGTGTCGCTTGACCTGCCCAAACAAATTACACCACTACACCTCTCGCAGGAGGGGGACCTTGGGGAGGGGGTTAATGAAATTACAAACCAAAACTACCTCCACATAGGGAGGGGCCTTCAGCCGGCCAAGCGGGGAGGGGAAAATGAGAAAGGAACACCGAAGTTGGTGGATGCCGATTCTGCTCACGTTCTGTGGGTGCTGATAGCTGACTGAAGATATGACTGCTGTGGTTGGTCACGAATTTTTTTCGGGACGAAACCACCTGGAGAAGCTTCGTAGGAGGCCAGGGAAGTCGTCCAATTTTTGTTGATTTCTTATGACGCCGTCTCTGAGCAGGATGGAGGTCCAAACAGAGAGGCAGACTCATGGACTGGCAGCTTCTGGTTTCTAGTAGTAGGTTGCAGAAGGTATCCCGACTGCCCACGAACTCGGAATCACGCACCGTCGGAGTCGTTGGAACCGTGGATGAGTCCTCTTCACAGAAAAACTGACGGGGAATCCAAAAGGTGTCGGAGAAGACCTGGAGGCTCTGAACAAGGATCACTGGTCGGTGTAGACTGTGGGGAAGCAGATCCGTGCAGCAGAGGGAGAAAATTGACAACTTCTGCTATAGGATGCTGAAAGGAGTTCCGCTTCTTGATTCTGAAAGTAGACAGGCCGATGAAGAACTTTGAAGAAGCACTTGAGGACTGATTCCTTTAGGGTTCGTCGTGGCAGAGCTTCTAATCCGGCTCAGATCCTTAGCCGAGGCAGAACTGTGCAGTTGTGGGAGAATGGACCTCTTGGACGGCTCGGAGATCGGAAGAAGATGAAACCACTTCTGTTGCGAAGGAGATTGTTAAACGCTTCCGACGATGGCTCTTGGGTCTTCAAACTCATCCGGAGGAAGTCGTGGTGGCCGCTGCAAGTTACTGCTCTTCTATAGATCTTCGGTTGAGAGCTGTAGGTTGAAGATGATGGGGGGGAATGGGGTATATGGGAGGGGAAATGGGGGTGGATGAGTGTGGGGAAAGCCCGGGCTGTGAGGGGGTCTAGGAGGGGGTGTTCTAAGGTGGGGGAAGGGAAGAATGGGGTCTGGAAGGGGGTCTAACAGGTGGTGGGAGGAGGAGCTACGAATTTGGGAAAGTGGGTGAGAGAAGAAGGTGAGGGGGGCACAAGTGAGTGGAGGGAAGGGTGGATTTCAAATTCAAATATGCTTTGGAAGTTGTGGGGTTGTGTGGGGAAGGGGTTGATTGTGTTGGAATGGGGAAAGTGGTGTTGGAATGTGGAAGATGGTATTGGAATGGTGAAGGATCTCCTTGGGACTAGGGGGTGGAGTAATGGAGGCCATGGGGAAGTGGAGGGCTTTAATGATGGTAGGTGGGGGTTGAGGTGGTTGGGAAGGGAGGAGAGAGAAGAAAATTCGAAATTAGGTGTTGAGGAGAGAGAAAGTGGAGTGAAAAAGAGGGATTAAGAGAGGGAAGGGTGGGGAATCTCTCCCCTAAGGTTTCTCACCCAAAAAATGTTGGAATCACTCCACTAAACTAAGCTTTGGACTCTCAAATGGCATTTTTCATTGATTGATTCATTAAGTTGAAATGGGGGGAATGGGGTCCTATATAGGCAACCCACATTTTACAATAAGTCCCTGACAAAAGACTCAATGACAAATAACCGAGGGGGTAGGGGTGCACTTGGGCCAAACCCAATGAATTGGGCCCAATAACTAACTAAACAACATAATGACTCTCAAACTTAGGGAAATAAACACAAGACCTAGGAACATGACTCAAATAAAAGGGAAAATACATCAAATGACTCAAATAAAAATTACATAGGACTCGAAATTAAATAATTAGACCATGCTGGATGCAACTGGGGCGAGGAGACGAGCTGTGAACGTGGGCATGGGAGGTGATGTCCCCATCATACTCCCGGGGTGCGGAGAACTCGACTCCGTCGAGTAAGTGTCCTTTCCTCCTTGGAGGGTGTAGAAGTGGTACTGCCCTCAAGTCTTCCGAACGAGACCGATCCATCCACCTGCCGAGATAGCGCTCGTATACCTTGCTCCGAGTGGTAGTGACTTGTTCATCCAATATTTGTTCTATTTGTTCACGCTGGGCTCTCTTGGCTGGTGGTCTCTCCTCACGGGTGGGTGCTCTCTCAAGGGAAGAAGTAGTTTCAATCTCCTCACTAGGTACCACCGTGGGTCCCTTATATGGCACTAGGTCGGCAACATTGAATGTGGGACTTATTCCATACTCCTCAGGGAGATCTAACTCAAAGACATTTTCACCAATGCGCCTCAGGACCGGGAAGGGACCAGCCCCACGTGGCCTCAATTTAGAGATGGCTCCCGGGGAGAGTCTCTCCGTCCTTACCATCACAAAGTCACCCTCATGGAATTCTTGGTGACGTCGATGAGAGTCGGCTTGCCTTTTATAAGTCACATTCTTCTTGCTAATGTGCTTGCGGATCTCTTTATGCAATGTTGTGAATGCAGACATTCTAGGGGTGATGGGTGGACCGGGGCAACCAAAAGTAGACCTATCGTGTAATGATGCAGTGTAGACTTTGGTTAGCCTAGGTGGGCCGGGGCACCCGTAGGTGGCCCTATCATGCAAATTGGTGATAAATATCGGGGGACCCGGACATCCGTAGATGCCTTTGACATGCTTAAGATCTATGATGAATGAAGGAGGACCATGACATCCGAATATGGACCACTCATACTTTCTACTTGACATGTGGGTGATATGAATGAATGGACCCAACATAGTGTTCATGCCAAGGGGTGTGGTAAACCTAGACACATGTATACTTTTCCCAAAGGTGACTTCCATGTGTATAGGTGTGGGACAACCTTTGAACTCCCATTGGAAAGGATCGAATAGATCTAAGAAGGTGGTCATCATGGGGTGGGGCACAACCTTATTACCTAGGGATATGTGGCCCAAGGTCATGGCTCCCAAGGTGTAACCCGGGTCATGGATGAGGTTGGTTTGGCCCAATATGGTGGGTGAGGGTAGGAAAGGGTGGGTGGTGGGTAAGATGGTTGGGCCACATGGGTATCCGTACTCCCATTGGAATGGGTCAAAGGGATCATGGTAAGGGCTACCTAGAGAGAGGAACTCTATGTTCCCAAGGTCCTTACAAGGTGGTGAGTCATCCTCCTCCCAAGTAGTTGGTCCAAGGTCTCTAGTGGGTTGACCGTTCAAGGTACTTGGGATCTCAAGGGGTGGGGAGTAGACCGGGATGGGTTCTTCCTCCAAGGGGAGAAATAGGAGGATCTCACTAGTACAATGCCCACTTGTGCAAAGGGAGGTGATGGAACCGATGGATGGGTGGACAAAGTTGACGGTGCTAGGCTCCAATGGTCTCATGGCTAGTAGGCCGGTTAAGTGGGCTTGCCAATGTAGGCAATCCACAAGGTCTCCCAAGTCTTCCACAGAGTAGAAGTTTTGATAAGTGACATGGGGAGGTCGGGTGGGAACAATTTGGGATTTATATCCCAATGGTGGTGAGCTAAGGAGGGTGGGACATTGCCTGAGCCATTGGAGTATGGACTCATCTATGGTGAGGGTGCCATGTGTGATGGTGCATGGCCTTTGAGGATCCGGACCATAAGGGGTGGGGGAAGATTGAGGCTCTTCTTCTTTATTGGTGGGATCTTGGGCTTCCTCTATGGTGATAGGAGGGTCCATATGGGCATAAATCTTCCTAAGTTCATTTCTCATCTCAACCCAAGAGTCGATTGGCTCTTGCCTTCCAACTTCCCTTAAGCCTACAATGTTTTGACATTCATTCCTAGCTTGGCGCCATAGCAAACTTTTGACATAGTTGACTTGCATAGACCCTGACAGGGTGAACCTCCCAAAGTGGTGATCTATGGAGCTTTCCCATTCTAGATATAAACTAGGGTGGGATCCATCAAACACAAAGGCATCTATTGGGTCCAAGCGAGACGAGTAGGCTAAGTAGGAAGTGGCCATGATGATCGAGTGATAAATGCAATGGCCCTAGGACAAGACTTAGTAGAGACAAGTCTAGAACTTGCTCTGATACCACTTGATGTGACACAACCTCGGACCTAATGCAAGCAAGTACAATCGCATTCAAATGGGCCGAATTGGGCCACCGCTCTATCGACGCTCACCCAAGCCCGGGGTGACTTGGCAATGCCAAGTGGAGGAAGTGGGGTTGGACCCTTGCTGGTAGAGGGCCAGCAAGACCAATGTTTGATTCCCAAAGGGTGGGGATGCCCAAATCAAGGGGGCCGACAAAGTGCCAAAGGCACCGGTAGCAATATTCCCACGGTGATCACTCAAGTTTATGGGGCTTGAGGATCGGGCTCTCACTCGCATAACCAGCAGAATTAGAACTAATATTGAAAGACAAGCACTAAGTGGAGTGAAGGTTTGAGCACTTACTCGACCGGTTTGAAGAAACCGGTCCCGGTCGGAGACGAGGGCGAGCGGGGAGGCGAGTGGATCCCCACACGCCGCGGCGGTGTCGCTTGACCTGCCCAAAGAAATTACACCACTACACCTCTCGCAGGAGGGGGACCTTGGGGTGGGGGTTAATGAAATTACAAACCAAAACTACCTCCACATAGGGAGGGGCCTTCAGCCGGCCAAGCGGGGAGGGGAAAATGAGAAAGGAACACCGAAGTTGGTGGATGCTGATTCTGCTCACGTTCTGTGGGTGCTGATAGCTGACTGAAGATATGATTGCTGTAGTTGGTCACGAATTTTGTTGGGGACGAAACCACCTGGAGAAGCTTCGTAGGAGGCCAGCGAAGTCGTCCAATTTTTTTTGATTTCTTCTGACGCCGTCACTGAGCAGGATGGAGGTCTAAACAGAGAGGTAGACTCAGGGACTGGCAGCTTCTGGTTTCTAGTAGTAGGTTGCAGAAGGTACCCCGACTGCCCACGAACTCATAATCACGCACCGTCAGAGTCATTGGAACCGTGGATGAGTCCTCTTCACAGAAAAACTGACGGGGAATCTAAAAGGTGTCGGAGAAGACCTGGAGGCTCTGAACAAGGATGACTGGTCGGTGTAGACTGTGGGGAAGCAGATCCGTGCAGCAGAGGGAGAAAATTGACAACTTCTGCTACGGGATGCCGAATGGAGTTCCGCTTCTTGATTCTGAAAGTAGACAGGCCGATGAAGAACTTTGAAGAAGCACTTAAGGACTGATTCCTTCAGGGTTCGTCGTGGCAGAGCTTCTAATCTGGCTCAGATCCTCAGCCGAGGCAGAACTGCGCAGTTGTGGGAGAATGGACCTCCTGGACGGCTCGGAGATCAGAAGAAGACGAAACCACTTCTGTTGCGAAGGAGACTGGTAGACGCTTCCGAAGATGGCTCTTGGGTCTTCAAACTCATCCGGAGGAAGTCGTGGTGGCTGCTGCAAGTTACTGCTCTTCTGTAGATCTTCGGTTGAGAGCTGTAGGTTGAAGATGATGGGGGGGAATGGGGTATATGGGAGGGGAAATGGGGGTGGATGAGTGTGGGGAAAGCCCGGGCTGTGAGGGGGTCTAGGAGGGGGTGTTCTAAGGTGGGGGAAGGGAAGAATGGGGTCTGGAAGGGGGTCTAACAGGTGGTGGGAGGAGGAGCTACGAATTTGAGAAGGTGGGTGAGAGGAGAAGGTGAGGGGGGCACAAGTGAGTGGAGAGAAGGGTGGATTTCAAATTCAAATATGCTTTGGAAGTTGTGGGGTTGTGTGGGGAAGGGGTTGATTGTGTTGGAATGGGGAAAGTGGTGTTGGAATGTGGAAGATGGTGTTGGAATGGTGAAGGATCTCCTTGGGACTAGGGGGTGGAGTAATGGAGGCCATGGGGAAGTGGAGGGCTTTAATGATGGTAGGTGGGGGTTGAGGTGGTTGGGAAGGGAGGAGAGAGAAGAAAATTCGAAATTAGGTGTTGAGGAGAGAGAAAGTGGAGTGAAAAAGAGGGATTAAGAGAGGGAAGGGTGGGGAATCTCTCCCCTAAGGTTTCTCACCCAAAAAATGTTGGAATCACTCCACTAAACTAAGCTTTGGACTCTCAAATGGCATTTTTCATTGATTGATTCATTAAGTTGAAATGGGGGGAATGGGGTCCTATATATAGGCAACCCACATTTTACAATAAGTCCCTGACAAAAGACTCAATGACAAATAACCGAGGGGGTAGGGGGTGCACTTGGGCCAAACCCAATGAATTGGGCCCAATAACTAACTAAACAACATAATGACTCTCAAACTTAGGGAAATAAACACAAGACCTAGGAACATGACTCAAATAAAAGGGAAAATACATCAAATGACTCAAATAAAAATTACATAGGACTCGAAATTAAATAATTAGACCATGCCGGATGCAACTGGGGCGAGGAGACGAGCTGTGAACGTGGGCATGGGAGGTGATGTCCCCATCACCTACATCCGATTTTTCCAATATGGGTAGTTAGTACCATCAAAATATGGTGGCCTAGTCACCGAATGACCCTCTGCCAAAAATCCTTTGGCGTCCATTCCACTAGTCTATCCGGGTCATTGGACCACTTGAATGGATAACCCGCTCTGATACCACGTGTTGTGCAGGTGGAATGGCGGTGTAGAGGGGGGGGTGAATAGATCCGCCCCCAAAATCAGAAACTATTGCAGACTTATGTGAACAATTTAAACTATGCGGCTTAAGCAGAAATTAAAGCGTATACTCTGTGCATAACACAGACGGACCTAGGCATGCATCTAGCGGAAGTCGCAAGCGAATGCAAACACAAGCAATCACAAAAAGGAGACATGGATTTTTAGGTGGTTCGGCCAGACATCCAGTCTACCTACGTCCACCCCTCACCAAACCCGGTGAGGCTTCCTTCTGCTGACTCACAGCTTGAAAACTTCACTGACTTATAGCTTGAACACTCCACTGACTCACAGCTTGATTCATAGAATCAAAAAGCAAAATGAAAGATTGAATAACAACATAAATACAGATTGAGTGTAGAATGCTCTTGATGATTGGGTATCTTGATTTCTAGATGGAGTTCACCGTGCTTCTTCTCTGATTCCAGATTTCGGCTGATCTTGTGCTGCTACTGGCGATTCTCCTACTGGCGCTTCTCCTGTTGCTACCCTTCTACTGCTTCATTGCTCTGCTTCTTCTCTTTTCTTGATCTAGGTCGCACAACCCTTTCTCCCTTTTCTGCCCACGTGATGCAGCCCCCTTCTCTCTAGATGTAACGCTTCTTTCTCTAGCAGCCACCTTCTCTTTAGTTCGATGCTACTCTGCTATTCAACCTCCCTGCCATATCTTTTCAATTTCATTTGAAACCTTCCCGGAATGTCTGCAGATAGGTTAAACCAACTTCTGGAGAATCTCCTATTTTTCAACAATGAATCTCCTATTCTTCAGCTAGAAGGTTGAAGACCAAGTCATATCCATGAAAGGAACCAAAACCTGATAAAGACCCATGTTTCTTGGCTTATTTGGACCCTCTATATGCGTGCAATAAAGGATCTACAGCTTGGGTATCGGATCTGGAGCAAGCTGGGTTCGTTTTAGGGTTTATAATTCACATCTCCGGCGTTGGTCGACTCAGAAGCCCTTGAGAGTCGACTCTCAGCACCTGCTAGAACCAACTTGGTTTCTGTCTGGACCCGAAGTTGACTCTTGAGCCTCAGGTGTCGACACCTGCGGCTGTCCAGAACTTGGGTTGTTATGTCTGGGCTTCCAGAGTCGACTCCCAGTGCTCTGGGTGTCGACTCTTGCCTCTAACCAGCAAGGTCTTCTCCAGATTGGGGATCTTGAAGGCTGCACTTTTTAATGGTGATTTGGTTCATCCCTCTTCTTTGACTGATCTCTTTAACCATCAATGTACCTGCATTTGGCATTTAAATATTAACATGTGCAAGCTAATATTCATGTCATTGGACTTCCTTATTAATGACCAACCAAGGTTCAGTTTAACACATCTCATACTTTAAGGGTAAATACAATGAGTTATAGATTGTCATCATCAAAACAAGAGGTGCTCAACACTCCGGTGCACATAGGATCATACACCACTCTTCATCAGTAGTTGCATTCCTACCGAGGTAGGGTTTCCTCTCGTCTCCATATTCCTTGGAGCTGACTAGGTGACCTTATCGAGGGCCTCCGTAAGTCCCCGTGAGCCATGGATTCCCACACGGATGTCGGGCAGGTTGTACCATACCCACCCCAGTCTAGGGTTTACATCCGTGAGAGAGAGAGTCTCTTAGAGTCAGCCAGTTCCTCAATTCCTACCTTGGTTAGGTACCTCATGGTCGAGTGAATTCATACTTTGATTAATCCACTAAAGTCCTAGAAAGGAACTTATAAAAATTTTCGTGTATCATTTAAAACTTGGTTGCTTAATTGGTTGATTCTTCTCTTATCTCTCCCCTCCATTGTATGTTTTTTGTTTGAATTGTTTGTTTAGATCTTGCTTAGGGCTGTTCGCGTTTTATTCCTTGTAGTGATCAGTGCATGTGGAGCTACCTCATCCCCTCAGGATCATCTCCTAGGGGCAGCTCGCATTTCTTTTCTTATTTTAATCCCTTCTTCGATTCATCACCCACCATGTCGTTTTACAACTTCTCCAATTCCCATGAGCATTCTCTCCCTCGGGGAGTTCTGGAGGACCCTCCCAGGGTCACTCATGTGCAGGGGGGAGAGGAGTCTGCCCCACCTCTCTCGACCATTGTTGTTGAGGGTGCCCAACCCTCCCTCTCTAATTCATCCACTCACAACTTAGCCAGTCAGGTTCTGCACATGATGGCCCAGTTGGATCCCACTCAACTCCATCTTCTGAAAAAAGCCTTGCGGGGGCAGATGCCCCGCCTTCTGTGCTCTCTTCTGACGTGACCACTACCGCCACTTCTACATCTTCGATTGATGGATTAGGGGCCACCTCTGCGGCCCCCATTGACCTTACTCCAATTCATCCTCAAGCTCTTCGATTACCCAATATGGAATCGGGCCAGGCCTCTACCTCGGCCCATCAATTTCAGGACAAGGGGAAGACCCAGATCCCCACACCCTCTTACTTGGATCCATACACTACCATCTCTCCAGCGCCACATGCCCTTGTGGCCTCGGCTGATTTTGCTCGCCTCCAACCAGGGGCGGCCCAGATTGCATACTCTGATATGGGCCCTTCCTTGGCCCATTATCCATCATACGGGCTTCCCCCTTCATCGGTTTATCCATCTGCTCCATACACAGGTTTTGCTCTTCCTGCTCCGTCTCCTCCATCCCGGGAACGGGAGATTCTTGATAAGTGGGCTGCCATGCAGCAACAAATTGATCTCCTCCATAAGAGGGTCAGCCCACAATCCCTTGCCGATGTCCACATTCCTAACTTCAGAGACATTCATTTCCTCCCCAGTCAGAGCTCCCCGTATACCGTAAATATGACAGGAATGGTAGCCCGTTCATCCATGTTAGGGAGTTCCTTTATGAATCGGCGCAGTTCCAGCATGATGACCGCCTGATGGCGTACTTGTTCTGCCGGTCCTTGGATGGGGTCGCCCTTGAATGGTTCTACACCTTGCCCCTAGAGGAGGCAGAGAGTTTCAAGACCGTGAAGGAGAAGTTTATCCAGAGATTTCAAGACCGGGTCGGCCCGGAGTATTCTTTTACAGACTTAGTTGCATAAAAGATGAGGGCAGACGAAGACTTTGCAACATATGCTGACCGATGGTGGCAGATGGCCTCGCGTGTGCCCGGGCAGATCCCGGAAGAAGAAAAAGTTAAGTTGTTGATTTCTAATGCCACTCCAACGTTTCGGAACATATTGGCAATGAACGACATTTCAAATATGCACTAGTTGTACAGTCGGGCCCGGTTCATCCAGACCCAATTCAAAGACTCTCCTATTCATTCCCTGTTTGAGGCCCAGAAATCCAAGACCACCAGAAAGTCCCAAGGCCCAGTTATTGAGGGTGTCCAAACCAACGAGTAGGTCCAGGCTGTTCAGTTCCCTAACCAGCCTGCTCCACCCCGTTTCCAAAAACCCCCATGCAACCCCCAGTTCTCCACTCCACAAGCTCCCCGACCCCGCTTCCAAGCTCCTCAGCACCCACAACAACCACCACCACCTCAACAACCACCCCAGTACCATAACGTTCCTCCTCCTACTAGTTATGGGCCTGGTCGACCGGGACCGAAGAGAGTCAACTATCCACCACTTCCAGAAACACTTCCTGACATTTTTTCAGCCTTAATGTACACTGGTGAGATACGGTTGCCTCCAGAACGTCAGAACTGGAACCCGACAGCCGACCAGTCAAGGTATTGCATATACCATCAGCAAGCCGAGCACACGATAGAGAGGTGTATCAGTTCAGGGATCTAGTTTATGATTTGCATGAGGGCGAGAGGATTGATTGGGCCCAAATGCACAAGTTGATTGAAGATATAAAGGAAAGGAGAAGACAAGCCAGGCCGCAACAGGCGGAAGCTCAGCAGTCGCAATTCCAGCAACCTCCCCAACAATAGCCTCCACAGCAGTAGCAACACCAAGACCTCGGGATCCATGAGAATCCCATGCCAGAACACCTGCCCGCTCCTCAACAGCAACAGCAACAACAGCCGCCACCACCGGCTCAAGTGAATGTAGTTCACCGCCCAGCCCCTAATGCTGGGTGGTCTTTTGATGATGAGACCCCTGCTCATCTCTTGGCCTTCCACCATACTACCCCCCCCCCCCCCGCGCCTCCTATTCCTTCCATCCTCCGGCCCACCGCCTTCACTACCACTCCAACCACTATCCCCTCCCGATCACCTGTTGCACCAGCCACATTCCCCACCATTCCGCCAGTCCTTCCACCATCACCCGCCATATCCTCCATCATCACCCCTCCACTTAACCCTCCACCAATCACCACACCACTAGGGCCAGTCAGGCCAGCTTTCGCCATCCTCACCCCCATTTCTATCCCTTCCACTTACCCCACCGGGCTAATCGGGAGTCCATTTGATGCCGTGTTGGCACGACAATGCACCCTCCGGAGCGGGCGTTTATTTCACAGAAGTTACCCCTCCACTGGTGCACCTGCACCAAACCCTCCAATTTCTTCCTCAACAGTTGAAGCTAAAGAAGTAGACCCCGTGCCTGGCACGAAATATGATTTGCTACAGCACTTGGACCAGATGCCGGCCAAGATTTCAGTACTAGAGCTAATAAAAAGGTCCACACTACACTAGGATGCCCTAAGGGCTTTTCTGCAGAAAGTGATGGTTAACGAAGATGTAGCAGTGGACAGTTTGCCATCAGTGTTGGCCACTATCACGAGGGGGCCTTCCATTTCATTTTCGGAATCAGAATTGGCACCCCTAGAGGCACGGTAGATGCCACTCTGCATTACCATTTCCTTAAACAAAGTGGCAGTTGAGTCAGCCCTTGTGGACACGGGAGCATCAATAAATGTATGTCCATTAAGCACATTGCGTGCCTGCAATATCTCAGAAGACATGCTTAGGCCAACGCCAACCACAATTACAGCTTATGATAACTCCAAGAGAGCTTTCCATGGGGTTGTGACAGTTCAGGCCAAGCTAGGGCCTTTGAAAATGGATGTGGAGTTTTACGTGCTGGACATAGACCCGATGTTCAAGGCAATTCTGGGTCATCCATGGACAGACAGTGTAGCAACCCTGGTAAAATAAAAGGAAGATTTCAAGAAAGATTAAGTAAGTAAATGATAAGAACCAAAATGAATAAATAATAAGTCAAAAGTAAGTAACGCCTCTCAACAAGGCGCGATTTAAATAAGAAACGCCTTCACCTGAGGCGTTAATTCAAAAAGTGACGCCTACACTAAAGGGCGTCAAATGTCAAAACGTCCAAAACGAATAAAAGGGAAAGGGAAAGAAACGCCCTCTTCTTGGGCGCGAATTGTAAAATAAATGGCGTTGGTCACGACGTCAATTAAAATGCACGCCCTAACCTAAGGCGTTAATTACACTTGTGTTCCATTCGAACCAGGAGACTATCCAGGGTAAGTTTTAGGATTGCTACGTGTTCGATTGATTATGGTAAGGACTCTATCAAGGAAACTAGAGTTCCAATCGAATTCTAACTCTATTGGGATTCCTGAAATCTTATAAATACCTTTCTAATCGAACCTGTTCTCTATTTTTTTAGCGAACCGTTCTGCTGCGGCAGTACGTGAAGAACATGTGGTTCTTCTTCCTCTGCCTTTGTCATTGATTATGAAGAATATTAATGTCCTTCATCTTCCTTGTGCAGGTTGTCTGCAACATCGTCTTCTTCTTCTGTAGGAAGTCTGCAGCAAGTAGTAACTCTATTGTCAAAGTGAAGAACGTGGGTTCTTCATCAACATCGTTTTCCCAAAAGACTCTGTTTAAAACAGAGTATCGTTTTCTCTTCACATCCTTCACGTATTTTCATCCAGATCATCATCAGGTAGGTTTTCTCAAGAACTGTAGCCCAAACTAGTTTAAGATTCCTAATATTATCATCTGTCATCCATGCCTATAGTTTTACTGCATTTTTCAACATTTTCTGGGAAATTTCAAAAGAAGTGACCTTACCTAGGGCGCTAATTCTTGTTATGACGCCCTACCCAGGAGTCATCAATTCCATACAGTTCATAAATACCCATCTTTAAAATTCAATATCTATGTAACCAAGAATCTAATATTATGCATGATCCTACCTACTAAATCTTGCTATTTTTTTTTGTCCAGTTCTGTGTCTTGCAAAGTAATTATCGTGAAATACCTTTACTGTTCATGTTCCTGAAAACCAAAGTTAATTAACGACCTTCCCAGGGTCGTCTCTTATTAAACTAATGCCTCATCAAGGGGCACTAATTTAAAATTTACGCCCATGTCCAAGGCGCGTTTTGTTAAAATTCCAGAATATTGAAATTTCTGCAAAATAGAAATATAGAATGGACGACTGATGGAAAAGTCATCAAATTATGAATACACGACCCAGTAAAAGGCGTTAATCCGTTAAGTAGTGACTTAGGCTAAGTCGCTATTTTCCTGTGATACAATTTTACACTGTTACTGTTAACCGAGGGTTTCATATGTATATTTATATATATATATCGGCACTATATTCCAGTCCGTGAATATAGCCCCATGTTTCATGATGATTTATCGCATTACCCACTAACTCTCGGTGACATACAAGTCCTCCATTGGACATTCCGTTCCTTTGGACTGGCAAGTTAGTCATTGGGACCTCCGTAAGTCTCCTCGTAGCCTTGGATTCCCTCAAGGCCGATTGAGCTGCTTGTACCATAAAAACCTTTCACACTATTTTGCCATGTCACTCTATAGAAACATGGTATACCGGCCCTCATGTTATGCTAAGTGGATATCATGAGAATATTCTTAATGGGATGAGGACATCATGCCATTAATATGCTGTTCTTGTGGACCTCAATTCTATTTAAAAAGAGTGACCATCTACATATGGGCACTTATTTGTTATGGTACCCGGTTAGGGAATCAATTCCACCCAGTTTATCGACATGTCATGGTTTATATGCTTTGTGTGAATTTTATCGCCAGTATGTCCTTACTCAAGGGCCTTGCCCTTGAATTCCATAAAAATCTTATCTTATCATCCTATTAAAGCTTGTTCTTGAAACTCCTTATTGGCTATAAATTATCGTGGATGACTAGATCTATCTTTAATGCTATGCATATAAGGGCCCGATCTGGTCCTGGGAGGAGCGCCCAAAAGTACTAGTGCCCACGGGAGTTGTAATGATCACGGTGTCTACCATTGCACCGAAGTACTATCTCTCTTGATCTTTGGCATTCCACACCCTCTCTCTCTTTCTCGCGTGCGTGACTTGACTTGCGTAACTTTACTAGCGTGGCCCGACATGGGCAGAGTACTTGCGTTAAATAGCCAATAATCTATAAAGTCTCTCATGAATATCTCTTGGTTATCTCTTGCTTGGAAGTTTTACATGACGTGTTATTCTATTGATTAGTTATTTCTACATGCATAGCCATATTACATTTACATGTGATAAATTGTAATCACTTAAACCCATTGCTAGTTCTTGAGATATAATTTCCTACTGAGCGTTCGCTTACTCAGTGTTTCCCTACTTTTCAGGTAAGTCCGACGACGAGACTCAATCGGACTGGGAAGGTCAAGAGTGAAAGAGATTAGAGCTTCTCAAAGCATCAACTAGTCTTGTCTTTTCTATATTTTCTTGAGTCAATTGTGTACTTTTCTTTTTATTAAGTTTAGCATTTTCAAGGGATTGTAATAGAAGTACTCTTATGAATGAATAAAAGGATTGGGTTATCTTTATTCTCGCGCATCTCTGATTTGCTGTCGAATACACTAATACTCTGATTGACATGATCTATATAAACTAGTCACGCGTCTCCGGGTATCTTCCGCGCTCGGGGCGTGACAGTTTTTATGGTATCAGAGCCTAGGGTATTCAATTCCTAAGGAACCCAAGTCCAAGGATATGTTTAAACCTCTAACCAGTGAGATTGGGTAGAACCAAGGGTTAAAGTCAATATAGAATTAAAAGCCTTTTAACGCAATCACATACTAATAGCTATTGTAATTGTAGGACAATGGCTGCCGAACGTGCTCAATGGCGCAACATGCAACGCACTCTTCAAGGCATGACCCAGGCACTTCAACAAGTGGCACAAGGAGGTGCACTACGTGGAGCCGGAAATCTCCACCAAGGCTTTAAGAACATGTGATGGGGACATCGAGGCAAGACCGTCCGTATTTTGTTTGCATTTATGTCCTTTCATATTTGTATGTATACCCTTGTGTTATATGGGTACGCAATTGTAAGTCTTAGTGGGTTTATATGTAAAATTCCCGTAGGCCCAAGCAAGGGGACCCTAACCCCTTTCCCATTGGTCCACCTAGACCATGTGGGGCTGGTCAACCATCCTAGGTGGCCATCTAGAAGGTTGGAATGCCAATTGACCACATGGTAGACAAGTGGTTAAAAAATTCAAAGGTAGGCTACCTACCTTTCCTACCTTGTCCCCCCATTAGAATTAATTATGAATTTTATTTTTTTATTTTATTTGGATCAAATATGAAGTCCCTTAAATGCCCCTCCAGATCCTAGATCTAAGGGTATTCATGGTCTTTTTTTATTTATTATATAAGTCATGTATTTCTATTATTCTAGAATTAATGAAATGAGAAAAAGCATTGTGCAAGAGCCCCCCCTAGAGTGAATTTCGACCTCCCCTCTCTCTCCCCCTGGTTTCTTCATCCCCAACCCCCATTCTAGAGTGATATCTCCTTCCCCCCACCTCCGGTGATCATCGGTGCCGCCGCCGCCGCCGTTCGTGCCGCCATCACGCCGCCGCGGAGCCGCCTTTGGTGTCCTGTCCATCCTGGATAGAGGCTTCTTGTCCGAATATCTGCTCTCCACCACGAGAAGATCTAAAGCTGCAATTTTTATGTTGTGTTCCTCCCTTGTATCCCAAGCTCCACCTAATTTTTCACGCCCAAATTCCATCGTTTAGTGTTTTCCCATTTTCGTGCATCTTTCATTCCTAGTTCTATTTTGTCTCTGTCTACAGTGACAGCAGCCCTGTGTCTCCCACCTCCGGCCATCTTTTTAATTTTTTCAAACCCTCCAAATTTTACTGGGAGTTCTGTCCATAACCCCCTACATCCAAAAATTTTCTTAATTTTTTATCAACCTTATATCTATTTTTAGAAATTCATGTTCTTCCTCAGCTACAGTGTTGTCAGTCAGATCCCAGATCCGACCACCCTCCACTTCTAAAATTAGAACAAATCACCACCACCTCCAAATCCAGAGCCAAAAATAGCCTTGGTTTCCTTACTGGATTTCCTACAACTTTCATGAACAAGTTGAAGTCTGAATCTGAGGTCTTCATATCGTTCAAAGGCAATCCACAGGAAAGTTCTCTGCTGACCTGAGATTTCAGGAACTGTACAACAGTAACCTTCAAAATTCGCCAATCTGAAGTACATGCTTGATTATTTTTCTGTAATCACCTTGGGTTGAAGCCCTTTGAAGAATATTTCTAACGGCGCTAGTTTCGTCGCATTCCGACTTCGGGGCTGATCGCAGCATCCGTTCTTGCCGGAGCGCGCGCCGGAAAATAGAACCGGCAGGTCCGGGGCCGGTCATTCCGACCGGTGCCGAACGGAGCCGCCCGGCCTCCGGCCGGCGAACCAGCGTGCCACCAGCCCAGGGAACACTCCCACAAGTGTCCCCACCACAGTGGTGACACTGGGTCCCGCACGGTCCCTCCGGACAGCACGTGGGTCCCACCGTCAGAAGTTTGGGTGCTGCCGAAGAGACGCGAGAAGCCGCCCGTCAACCCGAATTCGGTCCTCCCGGGCCCGTTTATGTAGCCCTTTACCTCCCTGCGTGGAGTGGGTGGTATTTCATTACTGTCATCATTGTGTAATATTTATCCTGGGAGTACGAGTTTCGGCCGGGTCCATCTTCCGCACGCCGAGCGCGTGGAGGTATCGTTTTCGCTCCCTTCTCGGCATTTTGCTTACTTCATATATATTTGTTTATGCCGCTGCTAGAGAGCATGTGTAGGGATATCTAGCTCACTTTATCTATTCATTACCGCTGCTGCGAGAGAGTGCGAGATCGTCCCGTGACCCGATCCGGGCACAAAAGAGAGCCGATCACCCTAGCTCATTGCCGGTTTCTCAACCGCGCACATCCGACGCTTCCCTCGTTAAGGGGCAGTCACGAGCTTGTCGTGCCCATGGTCTCGTCCCGCATCAATTTTGTATCAGAGCGAGTTTGAGTCTAGGGTGTCCAAATCAAAAAAAAATTGTCATTTACGTCTAGTCATTAGTCATTGTCTAAGTCGCGTTTACGGTCATCATTGTTTTAAAACAAAAAAAAAAGAAGTGTCTTTTGGGTCGCATTTGCATACCACTAGTCGGTATATAAAAAGGTGTTGTCCGAACGTTAGTCTACGCCTATCGGGAAGGTTGCACACTTGCGCGAGTGATCTTCGGATCGATTAACTCTGCCCCGTACCGAGTCTTGGTGTCTTGTCCTTAGTATGCAAGCATCCCAACCTTTGCATTAGTCGGTCTAGTGTCTTGTCTCCGTGTGTATGCATGTCCATGTCCGCTATCCATGGCCGTTCCCCAAGGCCATGCGTCCAAATGGTCATCTCTGGTGGCCCAAGCCAAGGCCTTCCTAGCCTGACCCTATATCGTTTCTAAAGCCACTCTACCTAATGGGTCCACAACGGAACTCCATTTCACCGATAGGGAGTCGGATAATTGGGTTACTTTTGATATCGTGGAGTCTCTCTCCAAGACAGGCGAGATTATCCGTGATGGTGATTTTGCTTATGTTGAGTTCTATAGGAAGGTCGGCTCCGTTCTTTACACCGATGGTGCATGGTGCAGGATCGGAACACTTGCTGATCCATGCATCATTTTAGGGCAAACGTGGTTAGGAGAAAGAAAGGCTAATCTTGACTGGGGCAAAAGGACTTGCACCTTATACCCACCTGGCAAGATCATCCTTAAGGATAGGGCTCAATCGAGCACCCTCGTATTTCCCGCCACCCAACCCCAGTGGCCCACTCCACCTTCGGATTCATGCTTGCCACCTCTCCTGGAGCCCACCCCTCTAGTCACCCATCATGGGAGCCACCCTCCCTTCGTGGAGCCACATTTAGAGGATGTCCATCCCGAGCCACCCGTGTTTCTTACGGGTATGCTATACATAGCCGAGCCACTTCTTAGTTGGCTCAAGGATGGCTTGGTCCCACGTCCTTACCCTTCTATGGACCCCACCTTACCTATAGTTCCTGTCAATTCCTTCCACACTGCCTTTCGGTCTAGTCACCATATTGATACATTGGATGACCTTATTATGGGATTAGACACGCAATGGAAGTGATGCGGGACGGACACGGGAGACGACACTATTAGGTGCCACCCTCGGACTCTAGATGAAGACGCGACCAGCAGCACACACCAGGGAGACACTAAGCCCGACACTACGAGCTCCTAGTGGCAAAACGTCGCTAACAGAAGTGAAGCTCACTCGTCGTCCCAAGCGAGGGAAAGCGCGGACCGTGCGCGGTTAAGGAACTGGCGGAGGTCAAGGGTAGTCCGACTCAACTTCCGGACTCAGATTGAGTCACGGGACGGGTCGTTCTCACTCTCACAGCGGTGACATGGACACACAGGCTAGACCGTATACTAGCTAAGCAATGTAACGCCAAGAAGTTCGGACTATTACCTCCACGCACCCGGCGTGGCGAAGACAACCCCGGCCAATCACGGACCCCCGGTTAACACAATTTTACAGCAGTACAATAATTTGATCCACTCCACGCAGGGAGGTAAAAGGTCACATGCGGAGCCTGGGAATCACGCGAACTGGGTTGACGGGCAGCATCTTGATGTCGCCCGGCGGTGCCGAACTCCGCGATTTCGTGCTTTCCGAACGGCGGGTTCTGCGGGCCCGCGGGGCCCACGGATGGCGCTGTCCTCCGGATCTGCGAGGGTGGGACCCACTATGATGGGGACCTCTGGTGGCGCGCCTCCACGGACGGCGGTCGGCCGGGAACACCGACCGGTGGCCGAACAACTCCGATCTCCAAGCTTTTGGAATGCTGCCAACGGATTTTTAGTTGCTATTTTCAGGCGCGCGCTCCGGCGAAAACGGCCGCTGCGATCAATCCCGACGTCAGATCGGGACGCATGAGCTATCGTTGGAAAGCTCTCTTCAAATGCTTCAATATAAACCTAGAGAGATCTGCTGGATCTAGTCGGATCAGAACTTTAATGAATTTACAAGCCCCTGTTGTGCAGTAACCGAAACCTCATATTTGTAGGGTACTTGTCTGAGAACCATTGTTGACCGCTTAGTAAACCTCCGATTCAGATCTTGAGCTCTTCTTCACCGTTGTAGGAAAGCAAACCACAAAACGGGAACAATATTTGGAATTGGATTTGGAGGTGGTGGCGATTTGATATGATTTGTGGAGTGACTGGTGGTCAGATCTGGGAACAGGTGGACAGAACTGTAGATGAGACTGAGAACGGTTTTTATAAAATACGAAATGGGCGAACCAGAAATTTATAAAAAATGTGGATGAAGGGGTGGATGGAAGGAAACTCCAGTAAAATTTATGGGACTAAAAAAAATCAAAAGACGGACCTAAGACATGAAAAACAGGGCGGATAAGAACCTGGATAGAACTTTGGCAGAACTGGAATGAAAGAGGGAACAAAAATCAAAAATTATGAAACGGGATCTGAATGACAAACCAATTTTTTTGGGACATCCTTGACACCTATGGAACCTCAAGTAAAATCCCCAGGTCGATCAGAGCTTTTGGCTGAGTTGGAAATTTCATGGAATTTGCTGTGGTACTGCGCGGGTAGAACTCCGATGAAGACGATGACGGTGTGGTGGCGGCTCGTGGCGGCGGCGGCGGCGACCGGAACTGATAGGGTGGAGTCTCACCACCAGAAGGAAGCATTCACAGCTTCAAGGGAGAGGGAGGGGCGGCCTAAGCCTTGCTCAAGGGGTTTTCTTCCAATTCAAATGCATTAATTCAAGAAAATGGGAAAATACAAGCATATATAGGTCATATGTCTAATCAACCCTCAACCGTTGGATCTAGGGATGTGAGATGGAGGGCTGGGATAGCATGTGACCATCCACTACTTTAATCCCTGTTTCAAAGATTGATAATTTCGTATCTAACTGTATAAAGGCGGGTGCGGATCTATGAATAGGAGATGATACAAGGAAGGGGGCGCCCTATTGACTTTGGTGGCAAGGGGGGACAAGTTTGGTAGCCACCTTGGACTTTGAAGTCCACTTGTCTCCCATGTGCCTTTTACCATTCAAACTTCTAGATGCCTCCATTTGACATGTTGACTGACCCCACATGGGGCCCATGGGCTGAGGTGGATCAATGGGAGGGGCCCTGGGGGTCCCGTGGGGCCCGGGGGTCCCACTTTGCAAATAAGCCCCTCGAACTATCTAAATTACACACTGATGAAAGAAAATAAAATACATTACACACAAATAAAAATCCCCAAAAATATGATAAATGCTATGACTCAGTGGGGAACCTCCAGACTGTCTCCGAGCCATAGGGATGCTGAGGTGGCTCGAGTCGTGCTCCTCGTGCGGTACCGGTGGCTCGGCGTATCGTGCCGATCAACTGCTCGGGTGTCCGCACCAATTCTCCCCGGGTGGGAGAAACTCGACCCTGTCGAGTAAGGGTCTGCATCGCTCCTGTATCGCTCCAAAAGGTCCGGATCGATCCGCTGCAACTCGCCATGTGTGATCCAAGTGTCCTCAGCAGCGGGCCGTCCTCTCCATCGCACTAGGTAGCGCGGGTAAGATCCACTCCTGGTAACTGTCACTTGCTCGTCCAGTATACGATCTATATGCTCACGCTGTCGTGAAAAAGGGGCTGGAGGTGGAAGTGGACACTCAGGTGTGGGATCACTCTCAAGGGGAGGAGATGGCTCAAAAGGCTCACTAGGGATCACCGCTGGGTCCCTATATGCAACAAGATCTGATACATTGAAGGTAGAGCTTATACCATATTCCTCGGGCAAGTCCACAACATAAGCATTGGATCCAACACGTTTCAACACTCTAAAGGGACCGGCTCCGCGAGCTTGCAACTTCTTAACGGTTCCAGAGGGAAAGCGTTCAGGTCTAACCCTGATCATGACATATCCACCCTCTTGGAACTCTCGGTGGTGTCTAAGGGCACCGGCTAACTCCTTGTACCGTGCATTGCTGGCCTCACTCATGCAGACTCCTAACATGCCTAGCGCTAGACTCGGCAGACTCACTATGCACTCTTAAAATGCTTATCAAAATAAAAACACACGGATGCACACACAACCCTAAACAACCCTACAGTTAGAAAAATCCAATCATATGCAAGGTGGTCCAGGACATCCGAATGTATGCCATGCATGCATTTGACATAACCGGAGGTTAATGTCATGGTGGACTCCTAGATATCCTACGATGCACCAACCATGGACATGGGGTTTGGATGTGGGAAGTCCGAGAGGCTTGGGTGGTTGAGGTGGGCCGGGGAAACCAAAGTCTTCATTACCCCCAAATGACAGTTCGGACATATTGCCATGTAAAGGTTGCTAGGCCCGAGTAGGAGGGGTGTGATAGTGGACTTCCTTAAAGAGGTGGAATGGAGGTTGTGGGCCAAAGGGCCCATGAAGAAAGGGATCGAAGGGATCAAAGAATGTGTGACCCCTCGATATGGATTCCCTCATTTCAAGGTCCCATGTGTGGAATTCTAGAAGGTGTTGATGGTCACCTTCATCCGTGAAGGGAGATGAGACGGTGGGGGTATGATGGTGGACTCTCTCGAAAAGGTGGTGTAAATATGGTGGGTCACGGAGTCCATAAGAGAATGGGTCGAAGGGATCAAAGAAGGTATGACCCCTTGGACTAGGCTTCCACAAATCACTGTCCCACATTTGGAAATCTTAGAGGTGTAAATGATCACCTTCATTCATTGCGAGAGATGGGACGACAGTCATAGGTAGAAAGTAAGATTCCTCCATTGGGCAAAGGGGAATGAAGTTGGACTCGGCCGACAAAGGGAGGAGTAGAAGAACCTCCGTGGTAACATGACCCACAGCGTACACGGAGGTGATGGACCCTAGGGATTGATGTGTGAAGCTACAACCTGTAGGTCGGTCAAAGCGTGGGGCCAACAAGTGCGTAAATGTCAACTGCCGGTCTAATCCTTTAAGAAGATCATCTAATGTATCCACATGGTGACTAGACCGGAAGGTGGTATGGAATGAGTTGACAGGCACTAATGGTAGGGTAGGGTCCATGGATGGGAGGAGAGATGGGGCCAAGCCGTTCTTGAGCCATCTAAGAAGTGGTTCGGCTATGAAAAGTGTACCCGTTAGAAACACGGGTGGCTCGGGCTTTGGCGGCTCCAAATGAGAGGGCTCCGAAATAAGATCGGAAGGTGAGGTTTCTCCAACCCCTTTATCCCCTAGGGCTAGAGATGTCCGAGTGGGACACTATCCGGCAAAGTGGCCAAACCCCTGGCAGCGATAACACTGTTGTCGTGATCCTCTACGCTCTTTGATAAGTGGGTCCCTACCCTTATCCTCCTGACGGACAGGGGGTGTACGCAATGGGGCTCTCGTGGGTGGGGGAAGAGGATCCACCAAGATGGGGAGAGGACCTCGCGATGGCACTCTAGATGACACTGGATTGGGACTACCGGTTGCTACCTCCTTAGGGTCATGCTTGGTTCTATCTCGGCTAGGAGGTAGGCAAGGGGGAAGCAGGGACTCAATGTAATCACACTTCCTATCCACCTTATCCAAAATGATTTGGAAGATTTCGGCAATGGTGGGGTTTGGAGTAGGAGCGATGTGATGGACTCCCCCATATGAAGTCGACCTAGTCGTGGACCTAGGCTCTTCTACATGCGCGGCGCGTTGCCTCCGATTATGGCCCACTTGGGTGGATGTGATTGGATGGGGTCGGTTGGAGGTGACCGGGCCAGGTAGGTAGACCTTCCTAAGTTCATCCTTCATCTCATGCCACGACTCGATGGGCCTTTGCCTCCTAACCTCTCTCATGCACTCAATGCTCTCCCATTTCCAGGCGGCTTTGTGGACAAGCCTCTCTCGGGCAAAACTAACTTGCATGGCATCGGACATAGTATAACAATCAAAGTATGTGTCCATGTCGGCTTCCCACTTGAGGTAGTCGCCTGGGTATTGGAGCCATAAAAGTCCGAGGCTTCGGGCCTATGGAAGTGGAGTGGGTGGTTGCCAAGCCCATGGGTGGACCAACTGCCATATTGCCCGGGTGATTGGGAATCCATGGGAAGTTGAGGGGGGAACTACATGTTGGACATGCCGACACTTGGACACGACACTAGATCGGCTATGCAAGGTTGGAATGCACTAACTAATGCAAACACCGACTAATGCACCTAGACCTAACCAATATCCGGTACGTGGCGGAGATAAGCGACCCGACGATCACTCGCGTAAGTACGCTACCCTCCCGATAGGCATAACCTAACGTTCGGGCAACGCCTTTTAATATACCGAGCTATTTGGTGAAATGCAATTTGAAACACTCTTTTTTTTTGTTTTGAAAATAATGATGATCCTAGACTCGACTTAGACCATGATGCTTGCAAGACTTACGCAATGACTACCCTAGACTCGACTCGCTCTGATACCAAACTGATGCGGGACGGACACGGGAGACGACACTATTAGGTGCCACCCTCGGACTCTAGATGAAGACGCGACCAGCAGCACACACCAGGGAGACACTAAGCCCGACACTACGAGCTCCTAGTGGCAAAACGTCGCTAACAGAAGTGAAGCTCACTCGTCGTCCCAAGCGAGGGAAAGCGCGGACCGTGCGCGGTTAAGGAACCGGCGGAGGTCAAGGGTAGTCCGACTCAACTTCCGGACTCGGATTGAGTCACGGGACGGGTCGCTCTCACTCTCACAGCGGTGACATGGACACACGGGCTAGTACCTACACTCTCGGCAGTGGCCTAAGACCGTATACTAGCTAAGCAATGTAACGCCAAGAAGTTCGGACTATTACCTCCACGCACCCGGCGTGGCAAAGACAACCCCAGCCAATCACGGACCCCCGGTTAACACAATTTTACAGCAGTACAATAATTTGACCCACTCCACGCAGGGAGGTAAAAGGTCACATGCGGGGCCCGGGAATCACGCGAACTGGGTTGACGGGCAGCATCTTGATGTCGCCCGGCGGTGCCGAACTCTGCGTTTTCGTGCTTTCCGAACGGCGGGTTCTGCGGGCCCGCGGGGCCCACGGATGGCGCTGTCCTCCGGATCTGCGAGGGTGGGACCCACTATGATGGGGACCCCTGGTGGCGCGCCTCCACGGACGGCGGTCGGCTGGGAACACCGACCGGTGGCCGAACAACTCCGATCTCCAAGCTTTTGGAATGCTGCCCACGGATTTTTAGCTGCTGTTTTCAGGCGCGCGCTCCGGCGAAAACGGCCGCTGCGATCAATCCCGACGTCGGATCGGGACGCATGAGCTATCGTTGGAAAGCTCTCTTCCAATACTTCAATATAAACCTAGAGAGATCTGCTGGATCTGGTCAGATCAGAACTTTAATGAATTTACAAGCCCCTGTTGTACAGTAACCGAAACCTTAGATTTGCAGGGTACTTGTCTGAGAACCACCGTTGACCGCTTAGTAAACCTCCGATTCAGATCTTGAGCTCTTCTTCAACGTTGTAGGAAATCAAACCATGAAACGGAGATAATTTTTGGAATTGGATTTGGAGGTGGTGGCGATTTGATATGATTTGTGGAGTGACTGGTGGTCAGATCTGGGAACAGGTGGACAGAACTGTAGATGGGACTGAGAACGGTTTTTAGAAAATATGAAATGGGCGAACCAGAAATTTAGAAAAATTTTGGATGAAGGGGTGGATGGAAGGAAACTCCATTAAAATTTATGGGACTAAAAAAAATCAAAAGATGGACCTAAGACATGAAACACAGGGCGGATAGGAACCTGGATAGAACTTTGGCAGAACTGGAATGAAAGAGGGAACGAAAATAAAAAATTACGAAACGGGATCTGAATGATAAACCAATTTTTTTGGGACATCCTTGACACCTATGGAACCTCCAGTAAAATCCCCAGGTCGATCAGAGCTCTTGGCTGAGTTGAGAACTTCGTGGAAGTTGCTGTGGTACTGCGCGGGCAGAACTCCGATGAAGACGATGGCGGTGTGGTGGCGGCTCGTGGCGGCGGCGGCGGCGACCGGAACTGATAGGGTGGAGTCTCACCACCAGAAGAAAGCCTTCACAGCTTCAAGGGGAGAGGGAGGGGCGGCCTAAGCCTTGCTCAAGGGGTTTTCTTCCAATTCAAATGCATTAATTCAAGAAAATGGGAAAATACAAGCATATATAGGTCATATGTCTAATCAACCCTCAACCGTTGGATCTAGGGGTGTGAGATGGAGGGCTGGGATAGCATGTGACCATCCACACAAATTAAAATAAAAAAATACAAGGAAGGGGGCGCCCTATTGACTTTGGTGGCAAGGGGGGACAAGTTTGGTAGCCACCTTGGACTTTGAAGTCCACTTGTCTCCCATGTGCCTTTTACCATTCAAACTTCTAGATGCCTCCATTTGACATGTTGACTGACCCCACATGAGGCCCATGGGCTGAGATGGATCAATGGGAGGGGCCCTGGGGGTCCCGTGGGGCCCGGGGGTCCCACTTTGTAAATAAGCCCCTCGAACTATCTAAATTACACACTGATGAAAGAAAATAAAATACATTACACACAAATAAAAATCTCCAAAAATATGATAAATGCTATGACTCAGTGGGTAACCTCCAGACTGTCTCCGAGCCATAGGGATGCTGAGGTGGCTCGAGTCGTGCTCCTCGTGCGGTACCAGTGGCTCGGCGTATCGTGCCGATCAACTGCTCGGGTGTCCGCACCAGGAAGTTGACGCACCTACTGGCCCGAGGCTTTGACCAACCCGCTAGTCTTAGCTTCACCCATCCGGCCTTCGGGTCCATTACCTCCGAGTGCACCATGGGGTGTGTCACCACATAGATTCTTCTATTCCTCCCGATGCCGGTCGAGTCCGACTTCGTTCCCTTTTGCCCAAGGGAGGAATCTTATTTTCTACACATGTCCGTCGTCCCACCGATCATAATGTATGACGGTGACTATGAATTCAAACTTGGGACCATGTCATGTTGGAACCCACTTCATGGGGTCACACCTTCTTCGACCCTTTTGACCCCTTCACTAGTGAACCTCCCGAGTTTTCATACTCACTACCCTTCTTCCGCGGAGTTCACTATCACACCTTTTCCACTCGGGCCAAGCAAACTCCACATAGCCATAGGTCTGAACTATCATTCGGGGGTAAGGAAGACTTTGGTTTCCCCAATCCCTCTAAACCACTTGCACCTCCCGGACTTCCCGCATCCAAGCCCAATGTCCATGATTGGTGCATCATAGTATGTCTAGGAGTTCCCCATGACGTCAACCTCCGGTTACGTCAAATGCATGCATGGCACACATTCGGGTGTCCTGGTCCGCCGTCACCCATGTACGGGTCGGACTAACATTAGGTGTGTCTAGGGTCATAGATGAGTCCGTGTGTTTTCCTTGTGTGGTTTGTTTGCATGTCGTTTGTTTGTCTGCATGTGTCTTGTGTCAGCTCGTTGTCATTCTCTTATGAGTAAGAGGCGATTGGACTCACTCGACGAGTATGGGATCGGTTCTCTATCTATACCCGGATCTAGTCACCTACAGGGACTCAGCGGTGATTCCTAGTAAGTCTTCGAGTCGCCACCTCCGCTTTTGAGAGTGCCCCACCCGGAGTGTCCACCTTTAGCCCATACCAGCTTGTGCATATCGAGTATATATGGAATGAGCAGGTGACGGTCACTTGGAGTGGAGCATACCCGCGTTACTTGGCACGGTGACGGATCCGCCGGAGTATTAAAGCATCGATACCCCTACTCGACGGGGTCGAGTTCCTCCCACCCGGGGAGAATTGATGGGGACATCGAGGCAAGACCGTCTACACTTTGTTTGCATTTATGTCCTTTCATATTTGTATGTATACCCTTGTGTTATATGGGCACACAATTGTAAGTCTTAGTGGGTTTATATGTAAAATTCCCGTAGGCCCAAGCAAGGGGACCCTAACCCCTTTCCCATTGGTCGACCTAGACCATGTGGGGCTGGTCAACCATCCTAAGTGGCCAGCTAGAAGGTTGGAATGCCAATTGACCACATGGTAGACAAGTGGTTAAAAAATTCAAAGGTAGGCTACCTACCTTTCCTACCTTGTCCCCCCATTAGAATTAATTAGGAATTTTTTTTTATTTTATTTGGATCAAATATGAAGTCCCTTAAATGCCCCTCCAGATCCTAGATCTAAGGGTATTCATGGCCTTTTTTTATTTATTATATAAGTCATGTATTTCTATTATTCTGGAATTAATGAAATGAGAAAAAACATTGTGCAAGAGCCCCCCCTAGAGTGAATTTCGACCTCCCCTCTCTCTCCCCCTGGTTTCTTCATCCCCAACCCCCATTCTAGAGTGATATCTCCTTCCCCCCACCTCCGGTGATCATCGGTGCCGCCGTCGCCGCCGTTCGTGCCGCCATCACGCCGCCGCGGAGCTGCCTTCGGTGTTCTGTCCATCCTAGATAGAGGCTTCTTGTCTAAATATCTTCTCTCCACCACGTGAAGATCTCAAGCTGCAATTTTTATGGTGTGTTCTTCCCTTGTATCCCAATCACCACCTAAATTGTCATGACCAAATTCCATCATTTAATATTTTCCCATTTTCGTGCATCTTTCATTCCTAGTTCTGTTTTGTCTCTATCTACAGTGACAGCAGCCCTGTGTCTCCCACCTCCGACCATTTTTTGATTTGTCCAAACCCTCCCAATTTTACTGGGAGTTCTTTCCATCACCCCCTACATCCAAAAATTTTCTTAATATTTTATCAGCCTTCTATCTATTTTTAGAAATTCATGTTCTTTCTCAGCTATAGTGTTGTCAGTCAGATCCCAGATCCGATCACCCTCCACTTCCAAAATCAGAACAAATCACCACCACCTCTAAATCCAAATCCAAAAATAGTCCTGGTTTCCTTACTTGATTTCCTACAACTTTCATGAACAAGTAGAAGTCTGAATCCAAGGTCTTCATATCTGTCAAAGGTAATCTTTAGGAAAGTTCTCTGCTGACCTGAGATTTCAGGAACTCTACAATAGCAACCTTCAAAATTCGCCAATCAGAAGTACAGGCTTGATTATTTTTCTGTAATCACCTTGGGTTGAATCCCTTCGAAGCATCTTTCCAACGGCGCCAGTTTCGTCACATTCCGACGTCGGGGCTGATCGCAGCATCCGTTCTCGCCGGAGCGCGCGCTAGAAAATAGAACCGGCAGGTCCGGGGCCGGTCATTCCGACCGGTGCCGAACGGAGCAGCCCGGCCTCCGGCCGGCGAACCAGCGTGCCACCAGCCCAGGGAACACTTCCACAAGTGTCCCCACCATAGTGGTGGCACCGGGTCCCGCACGGTCCCTCCGGACAGCACGTGGGTCCCACCGTCACAAGTTCGGGTGCTGCCGAAGAGACGCGAGAAGCCGCCCGTCAACCCGAATTCGGTCCTCCCAGGCCCGTTTGTGTAGCCCTTTACCTCCCTGCGTGGAGTGGGTGGTATTTCATTGCTTTCATCATTGTGTAATATTTATCCCGGGAGTACGAGTTTCGGCCGAGTCCGTCTTCCCCAAGCTGAGCGCGTGGAGGTATCGTTTTCGCTCCCTTCTCGGCATTTTGCTTACTTCATATATATTTGTTTATACCGCTGCTAGAGAGCATGTGTAGGGATATCTAGCTCGCTTTATCTATTCATTACCGCTGCTGCGAGAGAGTGCGAGACCGTCCCGTGACCCGATCCGGGCACAAAAGAGAGCCGATCACCCTAGCTCATTGCCGGTTTCTCAACCGCGCACATCCGACGCTTCCCTCGTTAAGGGGCAGTCACGAGCTTGTCGTGTCCGTGGTCTCATCCCGCATCAACATGAATCCTTCAAAGTTCGTAGGATCTACTGATTCAGACGATGCCGAACACTGGATCCGGGAAACTGAACGGATCTTTCGGGTTATGCAATGCACGGATCAAGAGAAGGTCCTGCTAGCAACTTTTCAATTAGAAAGAGACGCCCGATGCTGGTGGGAGTCAATAGAAGCCACATTAGATCAAGGACAAGTTACTTGGGAGGAGTTTGTTGAACATTTCAACAATAAATATTTCTCAGATCGAGTTCAAGAGAAGAAAGCCGCTGAATTCGCCGCACTTAAGCAACGATCTTTGTCGGTGGCTGAATATGAAGCGCAGTTCTCAAGGCTGTCTTGGTACGCTAAACACTTAGTTAGTACTGAGAAGATGAAAGCTCGAAGATTCCTTAATGGGCTCAGGCCCCAATATATCACACAACTGGCACCGATGGACATACAAGTCTATTCAGAGATGGTTCGACGAGCCCAATTACTAGAAGATGCCACGAAACTATCTGATAGGATCAGTGGGAAAGACAAGAAAGATAATGTTACTAGCTCCGGCACCTTCAAACCCAATTTCAAGAAGAGGCCAAGTAATGGAGGTACTCCCTCCCAGGTGCAAAAGTTCAAAAAGACCAAACCTTTCTCCATCACCACTACACCTTCTAAGGTGGTATGTAAGCACTGTGATAAGGCCGGACACAAGGCCGAAGAATGTTGGAGGAAACTTGGAGCGTGTCTCCGTTGTGGGAGCCGTGATCGTCGAATTCTCGACTGTCCCCTACACAATGATCAAGCCGGTGACGGAAAGCGCCCTGTAACAAAGAATGCTCGTCTCCAAGCTATTAAGGAGGCGGAACAAGATGAAGGCGGACTCGTATAAGGTACACTGAAAGTTTGTTCCAAGTATGCACATGTCTTATTTGATACGGGTGCATCACATTCTTTTATTTCCAAGAAGTTTGCTAACCCACTACCTATGGAACCGGAATGGATGAAAATAATTTTATCTACTCCTCTCGGAAACGAAACCGATATTACTCACCATTATCAAAACTGTGAAGTCTTGGTAAAAGGAAGAAATCTTCCTATCAACCTCATATGTTTAGACCTAAAGGAATATGATGTCATATTGGGAGCAGACTGGTTATCTAGGTATCAGGCAACTGTGGATTGCCGTAACAGCAAAGTTACTTTCAAGGACTTTCCAGAACTAGTCTATTCTAGCCCTAAGAGTCGGAGCAAGTCACCTCTCATTTCGACTCTCCGAGCTAGCAAGCTAATAAGGAAAGGATGTGTATCTTTCCTTGCATTTGTCACCATTAAGGAGACTAAGGAGACTAAGCTAGAAGACATCCCAGTTGTGCAAGAATTTCCGGACGTGTTTCCGGAGGATTTGTCTGGATTACCCCCACAAAGAGAAGTGGCCTTCACCATCGACTTGGTCCCTGGTGCTAGACCAGTTTCTAAGGCACCATATAGGATGTCCCCTGCCGAACTCAAGGAGCTGAAGGAGCAATTGATGGAACTTCTCAAGAAGGGATTTATTAGACCAAGCACTTCCCCGTGGGGAGCACCTGTGCTATTTGTAAAGAAGAAAGATGGATCCATGAGGTTATGCATCGACTATCGACAGTTGAATCATGTCACTATCAAGAATAAGTATCCACTGCCGAGAATTGATGAGTTATTTGATCAAATATCTGGATCCATGTATTTTTCAAAGATTGATCTCAGGTCGGGATATCACCAACTAAGGATCAAAGATGAGGACATTTATAAGACCGCGTTCAGAAGCAGGTATGGGCACTATGAATTTGTTGTTATGCCTTTTGTACTAACAAATGCCCCTGCTGCCTTTATGCAGTTGATGAATAGTATATTCAGGCCTCATCTAGATCAATTCGTAGTGATTTTCATTGATGATATACTGATCTATTCAAGGACCAAGGAAGAGCATGAGGAGCATTTGAGAATAGCATTACAAATAATGAGGATAAATCAGTTATATGCAAAGCTCAGCAAATGTGAATTTTGGTTAGGAGAAGTAGCTTTCTTGGGGCATGTTATATCAAAAGACGGTTTATCCGTAGATCCATCAAAGGTTGAAGCTGTAAGGAATTGGGAAAGACCGACCAATGCTAGCGAGATCCGTAGTTTCTTGGGTCTTGCGGGCTACTATCGGTGATTCATCAAGGATTTCTCCAAGATAGCCGTACCACTCAGTAGGCTAACTCGTAAGGAGATACGTTATGAATGGAGTGAGGAATGTGAAAGAAGCTTCCAAGCTCTCAAAGATCATCTAACTACTGCCCCAGTTTTAGCTTTACCAATTGAAGGCGAGAGATTCGAAATATACACCGATGCATCTGGCATTGGCCTCGGATGTGTTTTAATGCAACCAGGGAAGGTTATAGCCTACTCTTCTCGCCAATTGAAGAAGCACGAGGAGAACTACCCGGTTCATGATTTAGAATTGGCTGCGGTAGTATTTGCACTGAAAATATGGAGACATTATCTGTACGGAGTGCAGTTTATTGTATACTCTGACCATAAAAGTCTTAAGTATCTCTTCTCTCAGAAGGAATTGAATATGAGGCAAAGACGTTGGCTGGAATATCTTAAGGACTTCGACTTCACTATACAATATCATCCTGGAAGGGGTAATCCTGTAGCCGATGCCCTCAGTCGAAAGCCGAGAGCACTATTAGCCAATTGTATGATTCAGGAGTGGAAGTTGCTAGAACAATTCTCTAAACTTAATATAAGCATGGACAAGGATAGTAGGTGTGTCACCTTATCCCATATAAGCATACAGCAAGACTTGCTATCCGAAATACAAGGACTTCAAGGTAGTGACCCCGTATTAGTGGAAATCAAGGGTAAAATGAAAGAACAACCTGATTTCAAAATAGCACCAGATGGAAGATTGATGTTCAGAAATAGAACATGTAGACAGAATTGCCCAGAGCTAAAGAAGAAAATCTTAGATGAAGCTCACAGATCAAGGTACACGATTCATCCAGGGTCAACTAAGATGTATCATGATTTGAAAAGGACCTTTTGGTGGCCCAATATGAAAAGAGAAATAGCGGATTTTATGTCTCGCTGCCTCACATGTCAACAAGTCAAAGCAGAACACCAAAAACCTGCCGGTAAGCTACATCCTCTAGATATTCCCAAGTGGAAGTGAGAGGATATCGGTATGGACTTCATTATGGGTCTATCCAAATCAAAGGGGGGATATGACGGAATATGGGTTATCATCGACCGATTGACCAAATCGGCACACTTTTTGCCAATCAAGAGTCGATGGTCAGTTGATGTTCTTGTTGCATTATACCTTAAAGAGATAGTCAGGTTACATGGAGTACCTGTCTCAATCGTGTCTGACGGAGACTCCCGTTTTACTTCTCAATTTTGGAAGGGTTTACAACATTCACTGGGGACGAGACTTAACTTTAGTACAGCTTTTCATCCTCAAACGGATGGTCAGACCGAGAGAACTAATCAAGTGGTTGAAGATATGCTCAGAGCTTGCATCATTGATTTTGGTGGAAGCTGTCATGATCACTTGCCTTTGGTTGAATTTACATACAATAACAGCTATCAGGTGTAGATCTCTAATTTAGACTAATCCACTTAAGAAAAATATCAAAGAAAAGACATGCAATAATCATCAATATGGAGGAAAATATATGCACGAGGTGCACAAGGGGAGTGTGTGATCACCAGATACGCTAGGCCTCAAAAATATAACAAATAATGAATATGAGGAATGATCGCGAAAAGTACCTCAAAAGATGCGGGGATGTGAGTGCTTCCTTTCTCTTCAAATCGGTCGGCCGATGAAGAGAGTTCTTACTTTTATTACCCTTGCAAAAAAAGACAAATACCAATAAAAAATATGGATTAGAATATGGTGTGTAGCATCAAATTCTATATGTAAAGATGAGCATGAAAATTGTGCAAGAACACACCTTGTGGGTGTTGGCCCTTAAACCCCTATGCAAAGAGGGTATGGGAGATGAATGATGCATGAAAATATGAATAAAAATTAAGGGGAAAGAGTGCATGAGTTGCACTATGGGGAGATCTCAATATGATGGTTGAGAAAAATCAATATAACAATGAAACATGATGCATGTATCATGAACTAATGAAAAATACAAATAAGGGGAGATAAGATAGAAAAATCTTGTTTGGTGGCTCCTTTGGCTTGAATGCTCGATGGGAGGAAGCCTCCCAAGGGATGAAGATGTTGAACGTTGGAAATCCTCCTTAGTCAAAGCCCCTTCTACCTTCGGTTCCTGTAAAAAAAGAAGAAGAAGAAGAAAGACAGAAGAAGAAAGGACAGAAGGAGAAAAAGAAGAAGGAGACAAAAGAAGAAGAAGAAGGAGACAGAAGAAGAAAACGGGGAAGAAGAATAAGAAGAGGAAGAAGATGGCAGAAGAAGAAAAGAAGAAGAAGAAGAAAAAAGAAAAAAAGAAGAATCAGCGGGGGGAGGAAAAAGAGGAAATCCAACCTAATTAATAAAGCCGCCGGCTCTATTAAATAGAACAGATTAAATATAAGAGAAGATAAGAATGGCAAGAGCCCTACGGAGGCAAGACTCCAGTCCCCAATCAAAGAAGGTGTCTAACGAAGCAAGGACTCTCTGGGGAAAGGGCTGCGAAGACAGAAGATGAAACACGCCTTTGGTCAGGGCGTCAATTCAAGAATTGACGACCTATCATAGGGCGTTAATTCAAAACACGCCCTGGGTCAGGGCGTTTCTTCCTGGATTAATTTTAGAAATAAACATTTCTTTTATTTGGAAATTATGAAAGACGACTCAGAGAGAGGCGTGAATTGAAAAACGCCCCATGGTAGGGCGTGATTCAACATTTTTCAAACATTTATTCTTTTTTCAAAAAATAGATAATTCCAGGAATTGACGCCCTCATCTCAGGGCGTCCTTTCATCAAGAAACGCCCTAGGTCAGGTCGTGTTTTAAAAAACGCCCTTCACCAGGTCACGAATTTATAAAATAGGTAAAATGGGGAGAAATAGATAAAATGGGGAGACACGCCCTGGATCAGGCCGCGTTTTAAAAACACGCCCCTCTCTAGGGCGTTAATTTTAAAAAAGAGAGAAAGGGGAGAAAATCCATGAAAATGGATTAAACACTCAAATAAGCTATTTTGAGGGTCAAATGGGGCATTACAAGGCAATATGAAATATACTCAAAATAATGTCAATTTTGGCGTGTCTACAGCTGCCCCGCCTTGGCGTCTGCTTTGCAAGGGAGCGTATCAAACTGAAAAGTATATGCCAAGGTGTGATGAGATACGCAATCAACATCACTTGATGAGAATCAAATCAAAAGCACGAGATGAAGCAAATCTCGGGAAATTCAATGAAATCAACAATGTTTGGATAAAAGGGGAGCTGTGCACGCGGTGCACGAGGGAGATAAAATAAATGATCAACTTCCAGCACGGTGGAAGTACCCCAGGTCACAAACCTATAGGTTTCACCATTGGGGAGCGATTACCAGCCAATGGATGTGCTGCAGCCTAGGTGGAAAAAAAAAGATGATAAAAATCCAAACAATGAGCTTTCGAGAAAATGACCCAAAACAACGACAAAACGAACTGAGGACTCAATTCGGCATGGAATATCTCATATTGAAGATTAAGATCAATTCAACCCTCAAAATCAACTTATCAGAATGATTTTTCAACAATTGTTTCAAACTCCTACATGAATGCATGCTGGGTTTAAAAGGAAAAATTAAATCAAACGAAACTATAAGATAATCAAGGATAATATTACTAAGCTGCCCAGACTGAGTCAAGAAACTGACTTCTGCGAGCTGATACTAAGCCGAAGCCCGTTTATCCGCGCACCAACTCGTAAAAGGGAACCATCATCCCCAGTCTTGGACGGCTCAACGGCCTATCCGTGTGACTAAGACTTCTCTGAAATCATCATTATTTTTGATGAAGGGGAACTCAAATCCCAGATTTAGCAAAGCCACAAGGTCCTTGATATAATCTAGTAGCGTATGTAACATATAGTAGAATGCATACAGGAGATGGTGATAACAATAAGCATGGGAACTGAGAAATGAGCTGCAAGCACCGTGGGGTTTTGAGTGATGATGCCCTGCCGGCGGGACCAAGAGCCTCTTCCTGCGCTCAAAAATTCATTAGCCAAGATATAACAAGCAATGAATAAATCATAGCATGCATAGCATGAATCAAAGCAACCAATCATAGCATATATCATGAACAGCATAACTCAAATCATGGCATAGCAAAGCATCATTATTTGTTATTTGTCATGAGGATGACAATCTGGCTAATCAAGTTTTGGAGTTAAATAATCAGGATCTGATAATGCCCATCGGCGGAGTAATCAGATGAAACGAGCAGGAGTTGATTGAAAGATTTGGAGATGAATAATCATGAGATATGATAATCAGAATGATATAGGGAGATGATGCCCCTGGGTGGCATGTCATGAGAATATTGGGAAGAATCAATAGATTGATAGCAATAAGTAGAGAGAGGACCCATCCCGTACTTTTGGTCTCTACAAAGCTGTTCCTGCAAAACACCATCAGAAAATACAATGCAAATTTTTGGATTTTGGAAATATGCAAATTTTTATGAGTTTTTTATGAGTTTTGGAATATGCAAATTTTTATGAGTTTTGAAAATATTTGAATTTTTATGGAGATTTTTGGAAAATATTTTGAATTTTTGTTGGGATTTTGATCGGGAAATATTCAAATTTTTTTTTGGATTTTGGCTTAGACATTGTTAATGCAGCATCAAAGGGTTGTTTTGAACCACTGGCTAGGGGTCCTTGTTCCTTCCCTTTTTCACTAAAAACTGCCCAAAGCTGGGCGTGCATTGAAAGTGGCATCCTATAACCGACCGTCTTTGATCAATGGTGCCCCTACCAAGGCCATACCCGAGAAACATTCGGTCTTAGAGGGAAAAGAGAAGAACAATTGTGACAAGCTTTATGCAGGATGGGAGATGTCGGGACTTGAATTCTTTCTAAGGTGTTACCCTCAAAGAGGTAGTCTGTTGCACCGGGGCTTTATGCCTTGGATTTTTAGACCCTTGACATGCATACGACCAGGGTTTTCCCTGCGGGGACTTTGCCACTCTTGTCATGCCATAATTCACAATCTTGCGTTTACCGAAATTCTGACTTGATTTTCATAATAGCCCTTTTGGCGAGATGTATATCATGAAATTCATATCTAGTTTGGGTCAAAACTGCCCCTATTTGAGACTCCTCTCGTATTGGGGATTACCTAGGTTGGTCATCTCATCCGTCAACCTCTTGCCCCTGCATGTGGCCGAATAAAGAAGAGAAAAGACTTTCAGATATACACATGGCATGGCCAAGGTAGCAACGGTGTTTACCCAAAGGAGCCGGCTAAGGACGCCGTGAAGTGTGTGGAATGCCCAGCTGAGGGTTGATCTTAACAAGCAGGGAGAGAATGTTGAATTCCCAGCGCGGGGTTCTTATTAACCAAGGTGCTGCATAAGCAAGCCTAAAGACTCTTTTTAACAATGATTTAATTTAACAAAAGCCTAAGATAAAGATCTAAAACACCACTCTTAAATCTTGTTAGGAAGCACTTCATTTTGAAAATCATGCGTGAAGTAATGAGGTAATGATATCATGAAATGAGTACTTACGCCAATATGTTACCTTGCAATCTTTGTTAAAGCAGCTGCCGCGAGAGGTTGATCATCGTGGGATAGTCCTCTTAGGCAGATAAAGGATTGGAAGTAAAGGATTGAAAGTGGCTTAACAAAAAGGAGTGGTGCCAAGACCAAACTCAGACGAATAAGGAAAAAAAAGAAAAAGAGGCGAGGGCTAGAACTCCCTCACTAAGGCGCGGAGACCCTGATCACATGGAACAGTCTACAGAAGGAGAGGAGAATTAGAAGGAGGAATGACGACTAAAGCCTCGAAAGCAATGGGAGAATGGGCAGATGCCCAAGGAAGTGGATGTGGAAGAAGTTGGGTCGGACCCAGAATTAGGAGGAATCAGAAGAAGAAATTGGTAGATGGAAAGAGGCGGATCCGGAGGGTCCGGAGGCAGAGGAGAATCATGAGAGGAAAAATCCGAAGGCTCCGGAGGGATGACAAAAGAAGGGACGCGATGCCCTGAGAAGAAATCTGGAAAAGAGTGATAAAAAAGGAATAAGAGAACGAAAGAGGTGATGTCTTGGAAGAACAGAAAGATGAACTGGAAGAAAGATGGATGGTCCGGAGGTTCTGGGGGAATGAAATCAGGAGGGTCACGATGCCCTGGAAGATGATAGAGAGAATAAGACGGAGAATTCGGAGGTTCTGGAGGAAGCAAATGGAAAGGGGCACGATGCCTGGGGAAAAGATGGAGACAACCAGGTGGAGAATCCGGAGGTTCCGGAAGAAGAATATAGAAAGGGGCGCGATACCCAAGAGAGAGGAATGAAGGAGGATCAGGAGGAAAATTCGGAGGTTCCGGAGGTAGCAAATGAGAAGGGGCGCGATGCCCAAGGGGAAAATCCGGAGGTTCCGGAGGAGGAAGGTGGAAAGGGGCGCGATGCCCGAGAGAAAGGTCCGGAGGTTCCGGAGGAAGAGAATGGAAAGGGGCGCAATGCCCGAGGGGAAAGTCCGGAGGTTCCGGAGGTAGCAAATGAGAAGGGGCACGATGCCCAAGGAGGAGGGATAAAATTCCTGGAGGTTCCAGGGAGATAGCAGGAATAGGGACGCGATGCCCCAGGGATAGTGAATAAACAGATGAAGATGAATAAGATGGGAAGTGCGGAATATCCGGAGGTGCCGGAAGGCGGGGAAGATACGGGTTTGGAAACCCGGGAAGCAGGAGGTGCAAATGCATGCAATGGGATGGATGCGATGAATGCATGAAATGCAAAGAATATGAAGAATGTGAAGGGCGAGAGGATGAGATCCTCCTCCTAACCCTGGGAATGGCCCATGAAGAAAAAGTGATAGAGATGGATGAATAGAAAGTGGAACAAATAAGGGATGGCCCCTTAGCATTAAGATAACTGCCCCTCCACGACAGTGAAAGTGTATGAGAAATAGCCCCTGCCGAAGCTTCAATGGTGAATGTCAACTCCCTTGGAGAGTGCAAAGTAATGGTGCGAGGGAGTTGGAAAGTTGGGCTCGGAAGCATTATGTTGCCCAAAGATTCAAAATTTGGAAATTGGAACAAAGGGTGCCCTGCCCGGCCCTTACACAGCATCAATGCTTGGCATGTCGGCGACTTGGCTTTTTCGACCGTGCTTGGCAAAATAACCCGGATTGGCATCCGGCAAATGAATTCTTGAATCTTGAATGGCGCGGCCAAATCCTTGCTGCCCGGCTCTTGATCATCCTCGGCACCTGTGCTTGTAGAAGGCCCCCCATTCCGAGTAGTAAGGGGAGGTGAAGCGGAGGCGGAAGGCTTTGTGAGTGGTGGAGGTATAATGGAAAGAGTTGGCAAATGGGTGAGCGTAAGCGGGGGTTCAAACACGCCGAGTTTCTCCCTTTGCTTGTAAGCAGTTGGGATTGGCTCGGGTGCAAAAAGGGGGGGATCCTGCCCAGGATTAGCCATGGGTAAGGGTAAAGGGTTAAATGGTGGAATAGGCAAAGTGGGTTTTAAAGGGATAATGGAAGGCCGAGGTGGCGGTAATGAGAGGTTAATTGGGGAAGGTTCAATGATGGGTTCGATGGAGGCTAATGGTGTGGAGGTAGATGGCTTAACGGGTGGAGGTTTAATAGTGGAAGGCTTGGGGGAGGCTAGTGTTGCGGAGGTTAATGGTGTAACTAGAAGAGGTGTAATGTATGTGGTGTCAAGGATAGGAGGAGACTTACAATGTGCCGGTGTGGGTGATTGAAGTATCGACCCATCATCGTAACACCAATTAGTCTCATAAATAGGGGTTGGATCAGGGATGGTTTCATCCTGAGCAGGGGGTTCATCGAATGAAAATGGGGAAAGTGGAAAGTTAAGGAAACTCGGAAGGGGTGCCTACGGAGCTTCATCATCATGGTATACTGCCTCGGATTCTTCGAATACCGGCTCTTGCTCACTTGAATCGCCGACGCCGTAATCATCCCTCCTGTCTTTCCATTCTCTCTCCATCTTTGTAATCTCGTCCAAAGCGGCATGGAGAGGATTGACTGGAGTAGGAGGAGCCGTGACCCTCTTTATTTGTTCCTCCATCAAAGTAATCTTTTGAGCTACTTTTCGCGATCATTCCTCCTATTCATTATTTGTTATATTTTTGAGGCCTAGCGTCCCTGGCGATCACACACTCCCCTTGTGCACCTCGTGCATATATTTTCCTCCATATTGATGATTATTGCATGTCTTTTCTTTGATATTTTTCTTAAGTGGATTAGTCTAAATTAGAGATCTACACGGCTGTACGTGAAGAACATGTCGTTCTTCTTCCTCTGCCATTGTCATGGATTATGAAGAATATTAATGTCCTTCATCTTCCTTGTGCAGGTTGTCTGTAACATCGTCTTCTTCTTCTGTAGGAAGTCTGCAGCAAGTAGTAACTCTATTGTCAAAGTGAAGAACGTGGGTTCTTCATCAACATCATTTTCCCAGAAGACTCTGTTTAAAACAGAGTATCGTTTTTTCTTCACATCCTTCACATATTTTCATCTAGATCATCATCAGGTAGGTTTTCTCAAGAACTGTATCCCAAACTAGTTTAAGATTCCTAATATTATCATCTGTCATCCATGCCTATAGTTTTACTGCGTTTTTCAACATTTTCTGGGAAATTTCAAAAGAAGCGACCCTACCGAGGGCTCTAATTCTTGTTATGATGCCCTACCCAGGAGTCGTCAATTCCATACAGTTAATAAATGCCCATCTTTAAAATTCAATATCTATGTAACCACGAATCTAATATTATGCATGATCCTACCTACTAAATCTTGCTATTTTTTTTTGTCCAGTTCTGTGTCTTGCAAAGTAATTATCGTGAAATACCTTTATTGTTCATGTTCCTAAAAACCAAAGTTAATTAACGACCTTCCCAAGGTCGTCTCTTATGAAACTAACGCCTCATCAAAGGGCGCTAATTTAAAATTTACGCCCCTGTCCAAGGCGCGTTTTGTTAAAATTCCAGAATATTGAAATTTCTGCAAAATAGAAATATAGAACGGACGACTGATGGAAAAGCCGTCAAATTATGAATACACGACCCAGTAAAAGGCGTTAATTCGTTAAGTAGTGACTTAGGCTAAGTCGCTATTTTCCTGTTATACTATTTTACACTGTTACTGTTAACTGAGGGTTTCATATGTATATTTATATATATATATCGGCACTATATTCCAGTCCGTGAATATAGCCCCATGTTTCATGATGATTTATCGCATTACCCACTAACTCTCGGTGACATACAAGTCCTCCATTGGACATTCCGTTCCTTTGGACTGGTAAGTTAGTCATTGGGACCTCCGTAAGTCTCCTCGTAGCCTTGGATTCCCTCAAGGCCGATTGAGCTGGTTGTACCATAAAAACCTTTCACACTATTTTGCCATGTCACTCTATAGAAACATGGTATACCGGCCCTCATGTTATGCTAAGTGGATATCATGAGAATATTCTTAATGGGATGAGGACATCATGCCATTAATATGCTGTTCTTGTGGACCTCAATTCTATATAAAAAGAGTGACCATCTACATATGGGCACTTATTTGTTATGGTACCCGGTTAGGGAATCAATTCCACCCAGTTTATCGACATGTCATGGTTTATATGCTTTGTGTGAATTTTATCGCCAGTATGTCCTTACTCAAGGGCCTTGCCCTTGAATTCCATAAAAATCTTATCTTATCATCCTATTAAAGTTTGTTCTTGAAACTCCTTATTGGCTATAAATTATCGTGGATGACTAGATCTATCTTTAATGTTGTGCATATAAGGGCCCAATCTGGTCCTGGGAGGAGCACCCAAAAGTACTAGTGCGCATGGGAGTTGTAATGATCACGGTGTCTAGCATTGCACCGAAGTACTATCTCTCTTGATCTTTGGCATTCCACACCCTCTCTCTCTTTCTCGCGTGCGTGACTTGACTTGCGTAACTTTACTAGCGTGGCCCGACACGGGCAGAGTACTTGCGTGAAATAGCCAATAATCTATAAAGTCTCTCATGAATATCTCTTGGTTATCTCTTGCTTGGAAGTTTTACACGACGTGTTATTCTATTAATTAGTTATTTCTACATGCATAGCCATATTACATTTACATGTGATAAATTGTAATAACTTAAACCCATTGCTAGTTCTTGAGATATAATTTCCTACTGAGCGTTCGCTCACTCAGTGTTTCCCTACTTTTCAGGTAAGTCCGACGACGAGACTCAATCGGACTGGGAAGGTCAAGAGAAAGAGATTAGAGCTTCTCAAAGCGTCAACTAGTCTTGTCTTTTCTATATTTTCTTGAGTCAATTGTGTACTTTTCTTTTTATTAAGTTTAGCATTTTCAAGGGATTGTAATAGAAGTACTCTTATGAAGGAATAAAAGGATTGGGTTATCTTTATTCTCGCGCATCTCTGATTTGGTGTCGAATACACTAATACTCTGATTGACATGATCGATATAAACTCGTCACGTGTCTCCGGGTATCTTCCGTGCTTGGGGCGTGACAGACAGTTTGAATGCAGTGCCCTCGACTGCCCACCAATGCCTCAAGTTCCCATTTCAGGGGCGGGTAGTCAAAGTAAAGAGTGTTTCCACAGTCTTGACTGTTGATGCGATTACAGACAAGATCCTTCTTACTTTGTGGCCAAGCAACTTGCCAGTTCTTTCTGTTATGGACTTAAACTATCCATGGGCATATGCGTCACGCAAGCCCACCACTGCACCGACAAATGTAAAAATTAAGTCCAAGATTCGAGACTCAAAAGGGTGGCATATGATTTTGAAACTGGGCTATCAGCTAGGCACGGGTCTCGGCGCACAATTGCAGGGGCGAACTAAGCCCGTCCCTAAAGGTAGGAAAATGAGTCGAAGAGGCCTTGGCTACCGGGAATCGGCACTGTCTATACTAGGAGATTCCGGGCCACTGACGTGGGATTACCATCAACACTTCGTGAAAGGCCCGTTGCAACCTGGTACTTTGAAAAAGCCGCCGCCCTGTTCTGATGAGAAGACTGATGCCGTGTTTGCCATTATTAACCCACCGCCGCCGCCGAAGTGGCTGGTGGGTGACATGGAAGATTTTTGCAGTTGTTTTGAGAAGCTGTTTTGTGAAGAAGAAGCTTGCCTGAAGAAGATGGAGATGCAACTGGTGAAGCATTCTCCGATTGAGTCAGTTTATCGGAGGCCGCGAGAAGCGGGGAGCTCTATCACTGTAGACACGCCAAAATTGACATTATTTTGAGTATATTTCATATCGCTCTGCGATGCCCTATTTGACCCTCAAATCAGCTTATTTAAGTGGTTTTCCCACTTTTCATGGATTGCCCCTGATTTCTCCTATTTTTCCCAATTTACCTCCCTTTTCCTATTTTTCTGGATTTTCTGGGCATTTATCTCTATTTTCTGAATTCACGCCCTCATCAGAGGCGTGTTTTTTGAAACACGACCTGGTCTAGGGCGTGTCTTTCCCATTTTATCTATTTCTCCCCATTCTATCTATTTTATGAATTTTCCGAATCCACGACTTGGGTAAGGGCGTGTTTTTCTTAAAACATGACTTAACCTAGGGCGTTGCTTTAAGAAAGGACGCCCACACCTTAGGGCGTTAATTCTTTTGATTTGACCGACTTCCCCATTTGAGCTCTTGAAATTAACGCCCTTCCAAGGGGCGCTTTTTGAAAAAGTGGCTTTGTTTAAGGCGTGTTTAACATTTTTCAAATATGGGGAGTTTTTATTGTTAAATTTGGTTTTTTGAGAAACGCCCTTGTGCAGGGCGTGTTTTTGAGAAACGCCCTCTGGTAAGTCGTCAATTCATCAATTGACGCCCTGACCTAAGGCGTTTTTCATCTTCTGGCTTCGCAGCCCCTTTCCCCAGAGAGTCCTTGCCTCGTTAAATCCCGCCTTGATTGGGCTCTTGCCCATTCCTATCCTTTCCCTTGATTGGACTCTTGCTAATGTTTATCCCTTCCAATCCTATTTAATAGAGCCATTGGCTCTGTTGATCGGTTGGATCCCTCTTCTTCGGACGCCCATTTTTCTTCCCCCCGTCGTTCTTCTGTTCTTCTTCTTCTCCTTTCTTTTCTTCTTCTGTGTTTTTTTTTCTTCTTTTCCCTTTCTTACGCAGGTTGCTGTGGCTGAAAGGAGGGGCTTCCACGGTGCATTCTTCATCATCTTATTGAAGCTCACTTCCCCTTGAATATCAAAGCCAAAGCGACAGGCTTCTTCTTTTTTTTATTATTATTCTTTTACTATATCATTCGGTTGCATGCATGGTCATTCATGTATCTATTCTTTTTTTTTAAACTCAACCACGTTGGGTGTCTCCCCATTTAGTGCAACTCTTGCACTCTTTCCCCCTATTTTTATTCATATTTTCATGCATTCATCATACATCTACCATCCCTTTTGCATAGGGGTTTAAGGGCAATCCCCCTTAAGGTGTGTTCATAATCAATTTTCATGCTCATATTTCTATTAAGAATTGATGCTACACTCACCTTTATTCTAATCCATATCTTTTGGTGTTGTTGTCTTTGTTTTGCAAGGGTAACCAAAGTTGAAAGACTCTCTTCATCGGCCGGCCGATTTTGAAGAGAAAAGGAGTACTCACATCCCCCGCATATTTGAGGTATTTTGCGATCATCTCCCCATATTATTTTCCACTTGAGACCCTCGTGTCTCTGGCGATCACACACACTCCCCTTGTGCACCTCGTGCATGTTTTTCTCCACATTATTGATTATTGCTTATTCTTAATATTTTCCTTAAGTGGATTTTAAAGGAATCTACAAATTGGCGATCACGGTGGGACCCTTTCTTGTTTTTATTTTGATTACCCCTTTCCCTTTGGCACCCACGTGTGCCCTTTCCCATTGGTACCCTCGGTACCCTTTCCTTTGTGCCCCTCGGGCACCCTCCATTGTGCTTTGCACTCTCCCCTAAGTGATTTGTCAATTGAATAGATTTGTTTTAAAATTTCCACTTATTTAAAATTTTGATGAGCATGATTCTTTTAATCTGTTGATTGCCTTGCTGCTGTGAGTGCTTCTGTCATTTCTGGCCGGGAAGGAGTTTCTGAAGGAGGCTGATTCACGCCCCCGTCAGAGGCGTGTTTTCGTTTAATGCCCTCCTCCAAGGGCGTCTCTTTCATGAGTAACGCCTTCTGACAGGGCGTTTTTATTCATATCTCCTACACTGAGAATTCACGCCCTAGAGCAGGGCGTTTCTTTGTTGCGTAGCGCCCCACATCCAGGTGCGTTTTATAATTTGACGCCCTGCCCCAAGGGCGTCCTTTCCTTTGTAACGCCTCACCCCAGGGCGTTTCTTTGACTTGGTTGGCATCTATTGCATTTTAACGTCCTCTTCAGAGGCGTTTCTTTTAGTCTTAGCGCCTTGATCCAGGGCGCGTTTTACCTTGCCTGTGGGCCCCCCACAGTGTTTCACGCCCTGCCCCAGGGCGTCTTTTCCATTGGTAGCGCCCTGCCCCAGGGCGTCTTTTTATTTATAGCGCCCTTCCCCAGGGCGTCTTTTGATTGGTAGCGCCCTGCCCCAGGGCGTCTTATTCCTGTGTTTTCACCGAACCCCTTTGTTTATCACTGTATCATATTTTTGCTTATATCTTGCATTCATTCATTCATTCATTCATTTTGCATTGGTTTGGGAGACCTCCTCTCTCCACATACTAGGAGTCACACACCCCCTTGGTGAAGGAACGACCCTCCATTGAGCATTCCGTCTCTTTGGATTGGAAATTCCTAAACCAAGCCTCCATAAGTCCCCGCACCCGTGGATTCCCTCACGGACGCCGGGCAGGTTGTACCCTTTTTGGAGTCCCGAGTTTAGTTGGCCTACATATGGTGAGAGTGTTCCTAGTTGGCATTGGATTCAAATCATATTGAAACTAGGTTCCCCCCTTGTGTGAATCATTCCAAACTTTGCTAAAATCTTTAATTCACCAAGGTTCAAACAAATAAAAATCAAGGTAACCATTCCAACTTGTGTGTTTCTTTGCAAATTGTTTGCACATTATTTGGATTGCGTAATGCCTTACTTTGATAAACAAAACAACATGTTCAATTCAATTCATGAGGATATACAACCTAGCACATCTTATAATCCTCACCTTCAACATGTTCAACATAATTCTCGCCATCTCTCCAAGGGACCACATTCTCACTATTATGGTCATACCCGACCCATGGGCAATGTCCATTCTCATGGTCCCCCTCCTCAATTGCGAGCCCCTATTCCCTCGGGATCGTCTCCTCCCAATGACGAGAAGGTCTCCCGAATCATCCATGCATTGGATCATCTCACCCCTCAACAGATCCAAGCCCTTAAGGCGGCCGTTGAGGGTGCATCTCATTCACCTCCATCTTCTAATCCTATTCGGGTGGCCCATCACCCACTTCCCTCTTCTATTCACACTCGGGTGGCCCATCACCCACTTCCTTCTTCCACTCATATTTCTAATCGGGTAGCCCATTACCCATCTCCTTCTATTCATGTTTCCTTTCGGGTGACCCATCACCCGCCTCCTTCTATTCCTCCTCCACCGCGGCCCCGAGGCCCATTTATTCCTTGCAATCCGGCCCATCCGGATTCTTCCATGGGTCGGCCCACTAATTCCCCTCCACGGCCTTTTTATGCGGCCCCTCCTCCTTCAAGGCCCTGCCAACCTCCTGTTGTTCATGTTACACCCCTCCAGCAAACTCTGCTCGATAAGATTACTTTGATGGAGGAACAAATAAAGAGGGTCACGGCTCCTCCTACTCCAGTCAATCCTCTCCATGTCGCTTTAGACGAAATTACAAAGATGGAGAATGAATGGAAAGACAGGATGGATGATTATGACTTCGGCATTCCAAGCGAGGAAGAGCCGGCAATTGAAAAATCTGAGGCAGCGTACGATGATGATGAAGCTCCGCAGGCACCCCTTCCGAGTTTCCTTAACTCTCCTCTTTCCCCACTTTCATTCGATGAACCCCCTGCTCAGGAGGAAACCACTCCTAATTCAACCCCTGTTTACGAGACTAGTTGGTGTTATGACGATGGGTCGATATTCCAATCGCCCGCGCCGGCGCCTATTGAGTCTCTTCCCATTCCCACTCCCACTCCTAACATCGCTCGCCCTGTCCGGCATTTCCTACGCACCAAACCTTCACCCATTAATCCTCCACCAATTACACCTCCCCCCATGATGCCATTAGCCTCCACCTCGGCCTCCACTTCCCCAATTTCCCCACCATTACCCTCCATTATGCCTTTAACCCCAAAACCCACTTTGCATATTCCACCATTCAACCCTTTACCCTTACCCGTGGCTAATCCCGAGCAGGATCCACCCCTTTTTGCACCCGAGCCAATCCCAACTGCTTCCGAGCAAAGGGAGAAACTCGACGTGTTTGAACCCCCGCTTACGCTCACCCATTTGCCAACGCCTTCCATTATACCTCCACCATTCATGAAGCCTTCCGCCTCTGCCTCACCTCCCTTTACTACTCGGAAGGGGAGCACCGCTATAAGTACTTGCGCCAAGGATGATCAAGAGCCGGGCAAGAAGGATTTGGCCATGGCTATGCCGTTCAAGATACAGGAATTCATTTGCCGGATGCCAATCCGGGTTATTGTGCCGAGCACGATTGAAGAGGCTAAGCCGCTGCCCTTGCTCAGAGGAGAATGCCGGGCGTTGATGTCGTCTAAGGGCCGGGCAGGGCACCCCTTGTTCCTACTTTCGAATTCCAAATTCATTATTCCTTACAAGGGGCGAATGCCCATTTTGCTCAACTTTCCATATATACCACATTCAATGGGCAACACGATGCTTCCCGTTCCAACTCCCCAACTCCCTCACATCGTTGATCTTTGCCTTCCAAGGGAGTTGCCACTTATTGAAGCTCCTCTTATGGGGCCAATTGGCTACACACTTTCACTGCCGTGGAGGGGCAGTTATCTTGGCGCTAAGGGGCCATCTCCTATTTGTTCCATCTTCTATTCATCCATTTCCACCACCTTTTATTCATGGGCCATTCCAAGGGTTAAGAGGAGGATCTCACCTTCTCACCCTTCACATTCTTCATCTTTTTCGAATTTCATGCATTTTTCATTCATTCATTCATTCCATTCTTTGCATTCATTGCATCCATCATTTTGCATACATTTGCACCTCCTACTTCCCGGGTTTCCAAACCCGTATCTTCCCCGCCTTCCGGCACCGCCGGATATTCCGCATTTCCCATCTTATTCATATTCATCCTTTTATCCACTCCCCTTGGGGCATCGCGTCCCCCTTCCTGCCATTTCCCTAGAACCTCCAGGAGTTTTATCCCTCCTCTTTGGGCATCTCGCCCTTTCTGATTCTATTTCTCCGGAACCTCCGGACCTTTCTCTCGGGCACGACGCCCCTTTCCATCTTCTCCTTACTGATTTCATCCCTCCGGAACCTCCGGATTCTCCACCTGATTGTCTCCATCTTTTCCCCGGGCATCGCGCCCCTTTCTATTTGCTTCCTCTGGAACCTCCGGACTTTCTCCTCGGGCATCACGCCCCTTTTCATTCTCCTCCTTCAGAACCTCCGGACTTTCCCCTCGGGCATCACGCCCCTTTTCATTCTCCTCCTCCGGATTCTCTCCATCTTTTCCTCGGGCATCGCGCCCCTTTCCATTTGCTTCCTCCGGAACCTCCGGATTCTCCGTCTTATTCTCTCTATCATCTCCCAGGGCATCGCGACCCTCCTGATTTCATTCCTCCGGAACCTCCGGACCTTCCATATTTCCTTCAATTCATCTTTTTTCTCCTCCAGGACTCCATATCTTTTATTCTCTTCTTTCTTTTCCGTCATCTTTTTCATCATCTTTTTCCCTATTTCTCCCTAGGGCATCGCGTCCCTTCCTCCATTATCCCACCGGAGCCTCCGGATGGGTCTTCCCATGATTCTCCTCTGCCTCCGGACCCTCCGGATCCGCCTCTTTCCATCTACCAATTTCTTCTTCTGATTCCTCCTAATTCTGGGTCCGACCCAACTTCTTCCACATCCACTGCTTTGGGCATCTGCCCCTTCTCCCATTGCTTTCGAGGCTTTAGTCCTCACTCCTCCTTCTAATTCTCCACTTCTTCTGTAGACCTTTCATGTGATCAGGGTCTCCGCGCCTTAGTGAGGGAGTTCTAGCCCTCGCCTCTCTTCCTTTTCTTCTTATTCGTCTGAGTCTGGTCTTGGCACCACCACTTCTTGTTAAGCCACTTTCAATCCTTTGCTTCCAATCCTTTTATCTGCCAAAGAGGACTATCCCACAATGACCATCCGTCTGGGCAGCTGCTTCAACGAAGGTTGCAAGGTAATATTTTGGCGTAAGTACGCATTTTCACGATATCATTTCATCATTGCATAAGGCGTGTTTTTAAGATAAGGTGTTTCTTAACAAGATTAAGAATGGTGTTTTAAATCTTCATCTTAGCCCTTTTTCATTCTCAAAAGAGTCTTTAGGCTTGCTATGCAGCACCTTTGGTTAATAAGAACCCCGCACTGGGAATTCAACATTCTCTCCCCGCCTGTTAAGAGCAACCCTTAGCTCGGCATTCCACACACTTCACGGCGTCCTTAGCCGGCTCCTTTGGTTAAAACACCGTTGCTACCTTGGCCATGCCATGAGTATATCTGAAAGTCTTTTTCTCTCCTTCACTCGGCCGAATGCAGGTACAAGAGGTTGACGGATGAGATGACCAACCTTGGTAATCCCCAATACGAGAGGAGTCTCAAATAGGGGCAGTCTTGACCCAAAATCAATATGAGTTTTCATGATATACATTTCGCCAAAAGGGCTATTATGAAAATCAAGTCAAAATTTCGATAAATTCAAAATTATGAATCATGGCATGACAAGAGTGGCAAAGTCCCCGCAGGGAAAACCCTGGTCGTATGCATGTCAAGGGTCTGAAAAGCAAAGGCACAAAGCCCCGGCGCAACAGACTACCTCTTTGAGGGGAAACACCTTAGAAGGAATTCAAGTCTTGATATCTCCCATCCTGCATAAAGCTTATCTCCAATTATTCTTCTCTTCTCCCTCCAAGACTGAATGTTTCTCGGGTATGGCCTTGGTAGGGGCACCGTTGATTAAAGGCGGTCGGTTATAGGGCGCCACCTTGCAATGCACGCCCAGCTTTGGGCAGTTTTAAGCAAAAAGGGAAGGAACAAGGACCCCTAGCCAGTGGTTCAAAACACCCTTTGATGCTGCATTAACAATGTCTAAGCCAAAATCAAACAAAAATTGAATATTTCCTGATCAAAATCCAACAAAAATTGAATATTTTCAAAAATTCATAAAAAATCAAAATATTTTCAAAATCCACATAAAAATTCATATATTTTTCAAAACTCATAAAAATTTACATATTTCTAAAATCCAAAAAAATTGCATTGTATTTTCTGATGGTGTTTTGCAGGAACAGCTTTGCAGAGACCAAAAACACGGGATGGGTCCTCTCTCTACTTATTGCTATCAATCTATTGATTCTTTCTCGATATTTTCATGACATGCCACCAGGGGCATTTTTTTTTATTATCATCTCCATATATCATTCTGATTATCATATCTCATGATTATTCATCTCCAAATCTTTTTTAATCAACTCCTGCTAATTTCATCTGATCACTCTGCCGATGGGCATTATATCAGATCTTGATCATTCATCTCCAAATCTTGATTAGCCAGATTGTCTCCTCATGATAAAACAACAAACAATGCTATGATTTGACTTATGCTATTCATGCCATATACATGCTATAATTGATGCTTTGATGATTGCTATGCTTAAATGCCTTCTTCATTGTTTGTTATCTTTTATATCTTGGCTAATGAATTTTTGAGCGCAGGATAAGAAGCTCTTGGTCCCGCCGACTGGGCATCATCATCAAAGTCCCACGGAGCTTGCACCTCATCTCTCAGTTCCCCCATACTTATTGCTCCACCATCTCTCCCTGTATGCATTCTACTTATGTTACATATGTTACTAGATTACATCAAGGACCTTGTGGCTTTGATAAATCCGGAATTTGAGTTCCCCTTCATCAAAAACGATGACGATTCCAGAGGCATCTTAGTCATACGGATAGGCCGTTGAGCCGTCCAAGACTGGGGACGATGGTTCCCTTTTTACGAGTTGGTGCGTGGATAAACGGGCTTCGGCTTAGTATCAGTTCGCAGAATTGGTTTCTTGACCCAGTCTGGGCAGTTTAACAATATTATCCTTGATTATATTATATTTTCATTTGATTTATTTTTTCCCTTTAAACCCAGCATGCATTCATGTAGGAATTTGAAACAATTGTTGAAAAATCATTCTGATAAGCTGATGTGAGAGTTGAATTGATCTTAATCTTTCTCGATATGAGATTTTCCCTGCCGAATTGAGTCCTCAGTGCGTTTTGTCACTGTTTTGGGTGATTTTTTCGAAAGCTCCTTGTTTGGATTTCTATCATCTTATTTTCCAAATTTTCCCTTTGATCCACCTTGGCTGCAGCACGTCCACTGGCTGGTAATCGCTCCCCAATGGTGAAACTTGCAGGTTTGTGACCTGAGGTACTTCCACCGCGTTGGAAGTTGATCATTTTATTTTTATCTCCTTCGTGCACCGCGTGCGCATCTCCCCTTTTATCCAAACATTGTTGATTTCCTTGGATTTCCCGAGATTTGCTTCATCTCGTGCTTTTGATTTGATTCTCATCAAGTGATGTTGATTGCGTGTCTCATCACACCTTGGTATCTACTTTTCAGTTTGCTACGCTCCCTTGCAAAGCAGACGCCAAGGCGGGGCAGCTGTAGACACGCCAAAATTGACATTATTTTGAGTATATTTCATATCGCTCTGCGATGCCCTATTTGACCCTCAAATCAGCTTATTTAAGTGGTTTTCCCACTTTTCATGGATTGCCCCTGATTTCTCCTATTTTTCCCAATTTACCTCCCTTTTCCTATTTTTCTGGATTTTCTGGGCATTTATCTCTATTTTCTGAATTCACGCCCTCATCAGAGGCGTGTTTTTTGAAACACGACCTGGTCTAGGGCGTGTCTTTCCCATTTTATCTATTTCTCCCCATTCTATCTATTTTATGAATTTTCCGAATCCACGACTTGGGTAAGGGCGTGTTTTTCTTAAAACATGACTTAACCTAGGGCGTTGCTTTAAGAAAGGACGCCCACACCTTAGGGCGTTAATTCTTTTGATTTGACCGACTTCCCCATTTGAGCTCTTGAAATTAACGCCCTTCCAAGGGGCGCTTTTTGAAAAAGTGGCTTTGTTTAAGGCGTGTTTAACATTTTTCAAATATGGGGAGTTTTTATTGTTAAATTTGGTTTTTTGAGAAACGCCATTGTGCAGGGCGTGTTTTTGAGAAACGCCCTCTGGTAAGTCGTCAATTCATCAATTGACGCCCTGACCTAAGGCGTTTTTCATCTTCTGGCTTCGCAGCCCCTTTCCCCAGAGAGTCCTTGCCTCGTTAAATCCCGCCTTGATTGGGCTCTTGCCCATTCCTATCCTTTCCCTTGATTGGACTCTTGCTAATGTTTATCCCTTCCAATCCTATTTAATAGAGCCATTGGCTCTGTTGATCGGTTGGATCCCTCTTCTTCAGACGCCCATTTTTCTTCCCCCCGTCGTTCTTCTGTTCTTCTTCTTCTCCTTTCTTTTCTTCTTCTGTGTTTTTTTTTCTTCTTTTCCCTTTCTTACGCAGGTTGCTGTGGCTGAAAGGAGGGGCTTCCACGGTGCATTCTTCATCATCTTATTGAAGCTCACTTCCCCTTGAATATCAAAGCCAAAGCGACAGGCTTCTTCTTTTTTTTTATTATTATTCTTTTACTATATCATTCGGTTGCATGCATGGTCATTCATGTATCTATTCTTTTTTTTTAAACTCAACCACGTTGGGTGTCTCCCCATTTAGTGCAACTCTTGCACTCTTTCCCCCTATTTTTATTCATATTTTCATGCATTCATCATACATCTACCATCCCTTTTGCATAGGGGTTTAAGGGCAATCCCCCTTAAGGTGTGTTCATAATCAATTTTCATGCTCATATTTCTATTAAGAATTGATGCTACACTCACCTTTATTCTAATCCATATCTTTTGGTGTTGTTGTCTTTGTTTTGCAAGGGTAACCAAAGTTGAAAGACTCTCTTCATCGGCCGGCCGATTTTGAAGAGAAAAGGAGTACTCACATCCCCCGCATATTTGAGGTATTTTGCGATCATCTCCCCATATTATTTTCCACTTGAGACCCTCGTGTCTCTGGCGATCACACACACTCCCCTTGTGCACCTCGTGCATGTTTTTCTCCACATTATTGATTATTGCTTATTCTTAATATTTTCCTTAAGTGGATTTTAAAGGAATCTACAATCACTACCTTTTCTTTTTCTTCATCCCGTCTGGCCTCCTTATTTCAATAGTTGGGGTTTATTCCCCATTCTCCGCCAATTATGGTCAACCCGTGCTTTACAGGAAGACCACTTGAAATTCTATTTGTTCCTTGTGCATGTGGGCGCTGCCCACCCGTTGATTTATCAACTCTATTTACTCCTCCCTCCCCCACTGATGAACTCCACGAGATGTGGTTTTCATCTTCCGACCCCTTCTTCGATTGCATCTTCCCCTCTCTGTTTCCCATGCAACTTCCTCCTCCCCCGTCCTCCTCTTCCTGTTACGTGATCTCCTCCGACATCGAAAAAAAATGCCAATTTTAAAACGGAGGTTTCAATGGAGGATTACACTATGTTCTGCCCATCTTCCCAGGGGCATGAGACCCCTACTCCTTTCCAAGTAGATTTCTTGTCTCCTAGGTTAGATGTACATTCTGCAGAATCTCCTAGGTTAGTTGAGTCAGTTGGGGTAGAGTCTAGCTCTAGTGTTGTCAGCCTGTCCATGTCTGTGGCGCACCCCGTGATGCGTCATTCTAAATCCGTTCCAGATAGGTTTTCGCAAGATTTAGCTCAGAGATGTCACGCCCTTTTCTGGTGCCCTAAATTTGTTGAGACCGCAATAGTTTTAGAGGATGATGAGGAAGTAGAAGGGGTGTGGAGCACTGATGGATTAGGTGTGTATGAAGTCATAGATGAGAAGGACCCAGCCGACGATGAGGAAAGCGATGTGGATGACACTGTCGATCTGTACGCACAGGGCTTGAAGAGATTCGATGAACCGACGACGGTAGTGGATGAACCCACTAAAGTGATCAACCTAGGAACGTAATAGGACCCTATGCCCATAATCATTTCCGCTAATCTCCCTCCTCAGGTTGAAGAGGAGTTGATCAAGGTTTTGAGAGAGTACATCGATTCTTTTTCCTGGTCCTATGAGGACATGCCGGGTTTCGACCCCGCTTTGGTTGAACAACGACTTATTCTTAAACCAGGGGCAACACATGTTAAACAAAAATCAACAAGATTCCACTCGCAGATGGCCTTACGGATAAAGGAGGATGTTGATAAATTACACAAGGCCAGGTTTATTAGAGTTGTATTATATCCGCAGTGGGTGGCGAACATAGTCCCAGTAATGAAAAAGGATGGAAAAGTTTAAATTTGTATCGATTTCAGGGACTTAAATAAGGCATGTCCGAAGGATGACTTCCCGCCTCCTCACATTGATGTGTTGGTGGACAACACGACTGGGTATGAGGCACTCTCATTTATGGATGGGTATTCTGGTTATAACAAAATCCGTCTTGCTCCCGAGGACCAAGAGAAGACCTCGTTCACCATGCCATGGGGCACGTACTGCTATGTCGTCACGCCATTTGGATTGAAGAATGCAGGTGCCATGTACCAACGGGCGATGATGACCATCTTCCACGACATGATGCATGTGTACTTAGAAGCCTATGTGGATGATATCTTGGTGAAGTTGAGGTCCAAGGAAGAACACCCCGCCATTTTAGCCAAGGTGTTGCAAAGGGCTAGGGAGTACGAACTGAAGATGAATCCAAAGAAATGCGTATTCGGAGTTGCATCAGGGAAATTGCTTGAGTTTATAGTTAGTAAACGGGGGATTCAGATAGATCCGAATAAAGCAAAGGCCGTTATGGAGATGCCACCGCCTAAGAATATCACTTAACTTAGAGGTTTGATTGGGCTTTTGCAATTCATTAGGAGATTCATATCTCAACATTCGCAGAGATGCCGCCCATTCTATGAATTGTTAAAGGCGGGAGCTAAGTTTGAATGGAATGAACAATGTCAGAAGGCCTACAAGGATATTAAGGTTTATCTATCTATACCCCCGGTTCTGCAACCACCCGTCCCTGGGAAACCCCTGATCTTGTACATTTCTGTTATTGAGGACTCCCTAGGAGCTGTCCTGGCACAGGTAGATAATGAAGGAAGGGAAAGGGAAGCATACTACCTTTCGAGGTTGTTTAATCCTGCTTAATCTAAGTATACTTCCATGTAGAAGACCTATGCAGCGCTAGTATGGGTAGCTCAGAAACTCAAGCACTATTTCCTTGCCCATGAAGTTAAACTGATCTCCAGAATGGACCCAATTCGTTACCTCTTAGAAAAACCCGTCCTTTCTAGCAGATTAGGTTGCTGGCAGAGCTTTCTTTCCCAATTTGATATCACCTTCGTTGTTCAGAAAGTGATCAAGGGATATGCGATTACTGAACATCTTGCTCATTCTCCTATCCCTCACACTGATTCAATCCAGGATTACTTTCCTGATGAACACTTGGCTGTAGTTACTCATCTTCCCTTTTGATCTCTTCATTTCGACGGTGCTCTTAATTCTCAGGGCCGTGGAATCGGCGCCGTCCTTCTCACTCCGAAAGGAGTAACCATCCCCATCGCTTATCAGCTCTCTTTTCCTGCCACTAATAACATAGCCGAGTATGAGGCTCTCCTTGCTGGACTGAAACACGCCTACCTCTTGGGCGCACGATACCTTAACATCATAGGAGACTCTCAATTGGTGCTGCGTCAAGTGCTTTCCACGTATCGCACCCGTGACCCTAAGCTTAAGCCTTATCAAGATTTGGTCACGCTCTTGGCAAGGTAATTTCACAAATTAATCTATATCCATACTCCTTGTTCCCAGAATATCCTTGCTGATGTATTGGCATCACTTGTTTGTTCCCTTTCCTTCCCGCTTAGTCGTTCCACTGAGACCATTGTGGTCCAACAGATGGACGCTCCCTCTCTTCAGGATCCTTGGTTCGATAACCTTAGGAAATCTGTAAAAAGGAAGGTAGAGAATGAGGAATTGAAGGAAGTGTCATTGACGGAGCTTGAGGAAATTTTGGAAGAAGAAGAGCTGCCGTGGTATCATGAAATTGAGCAATATTGTATGGATGGTTCCTTTCCAGAGACGGCCAATGCTGAACAGCGCAAGGCCATCAGAAGAGTCACCGCCAGATACATGATTATTTCTGGAGAATTGTATAGGCGAGCTCTTAATGGAGTTCTAATGAGATGTTTGGATGACGATGAGACTTGGAAAGTCGTTGAAGCAGCTCACGCGAGTGAGTGTGGAGGGCACGTTAATGGACAGGCGTTGGTGAAGAAGATTCTTAGGCAGGGCTATTACTGGCCAACCCTAGCAGAAGACTGTTCCACCTATGTCTGTAGGTGTCTTCAATGCCAACTTCACACCGACAAAATCCATGCTCCGGCTTCTTCTCTCCATCCTCTTTCTGCTCCTTGGCCACTCTCCATGTGGGCTTTTGATATTGTAGGCCAACTAGGTGATCCGAATTCTGAAGTAAAATAAAAATCTTTCATTCTGACTGCCACGGAGTACGTACTTCACCAAGTTGGCGGAAGCTGAAGCTTATGCCGAAATCAAAGCCACCACAGTATGACGCTTCACCGTCAAGAACATCATCTCGCGGTTTGGAGTGCCAAGTGATATCGTCACCGACAATGGGCCTCAATTTGTTTCTCAAGAACTTTAGGACCTCTGTATGAAATTTAATATTTCATTGCATCATTCATCCGCATACTACCCTCAAGGTAATGGCCAAGTCGAGGCCACGAACAAAAGCCTTCTTAAAATTATTAAGAAAACATGCGAGTCACACAAATTTATTGATTGGACTGACAAATTGATAGAAGCTGTATGGGCTTATCGCACCTCCGTCCATACTCCCACGGGGCAAACTCCTTTTGCTCTCACCTACAGGATGGAGGCGGTACTCCCGTACGAGATCTTGATCACTTCCCTAAGAGTGCAGCTAGATAAAGAACTTAATCTCGACGAGCGTCGAGAGGCGTTGCTAGTCCAACTGGAACTCTTAGATGAAAAGAGGCTTAATGCGGCCAATCATGTCTCTGTTTATCAAAAATGTGTCTTGCGGCATTTTCAAAAGAAGATTATTGAAAGAAAATTTCAAGTGGGTAACATGGTTTTGAAACGCAAATTTATCAGATCAGCAGGTCCTAGGAACGCGTACCGTCTTGTTAACACGGAGGGTGAAAAGTTGCCAAATCCGTGGAATGGGTTGTATTTAAAACGTTTTTATCTATAGAGTCAAGCTAGCAATGGCCCGGCGGTGGGGTGTGCCTCTACTTGATCATGAAGGGAGATCCCCGGTTCAACATCCACACACTACACGACCCCCCATGGTTTGGTTTTCCTTTCTTGCGCAACACCGTTTTCTCCCTTGGCCATGCTTAGGGGAAGGTGAAAATCCTTATTTTTCTCTCCTCTCGGCTGAAAATAGGGGCAAGTGGTGAATAAGGGGGGGAGAACTGATCTAGACCCCCCGTTAAAAGAGGTCTCAAATAGGGGCAGTCTGTTATGACCTTATTCCGCATTCATGAGAGCAAAAAAGGGAAAAAGAATAATATATAGAGAAAAGGGGCAAAGTCAAAGATAAAGCTAAAAGCTCATTCAAAAGCTCGAAGCTCAAAGGTCTAAATGACCTCAAAAGAATGAAACTAGGCATGGCAAGAGTGGCAGTACAGTTTCCCCGTGGGACGTTATGAGCCCGGTCGTATGCGTGCCTAGAGCGGATGTAGGTTCGATGATGGACACAAAGTCCCGGCGCAACAGACCAAATTCTTTGAAAAGGGGTTGTCATGAGAAGAACTTAAGCCCTAAAAATCTCTATACCTATTGCCGACTTTTCTATCAAATCTTTTTCATTTTTCCAAGGAATGGATCCTACCCCGGGTATGGCTTCCGTAGAGGCATCGTTAAGCAGTTTTGGACCCCGGCCATGGGCGGTCACCCATAATGCACGTCGAGCTTGGGAGACCCCTAATGAGATGTGAGGTTCCCCATTGTCGGGTTTAAGCTGGTTTCAAAATCCAAACAAATCAAATATTTCAATATTCCAAAACAAAAAAACCAAATATTCGAAAATCTAAAAAAAACATAATATTCTAAAATCCCAAAAAACTCAAATACTTCAAAATCTAAAAAAAAATCAAATATTTCAGAATCCAAAAAAAGTCATATATTTCAAAATCCAAAAAAAATCCAATATTTTGAAAATTCAAAAAATTCAAATATTTTCAAAACCACAAAAATATTTTCATCATCTTGATTTGCATTCATGCATTACCTTCATTTTCATTTGTTATTTTGCCTATTTGATATGGCTTACCCCCTTGACCAAAAGTCAAGAAACTGGTCATCTCCTAACTTGCTACAGGCAATGGGTTAAGCCTAAAACAGATTTAATTTATTTCTTTGTTTGTGAGAGTGCAAGGGCAGGTTAAAGGTCAGCACTTCTGTTACTGAACGGTCCTCTGGTGGCCGTTTCATTCCTTCCAACGGCCACAATCAGACCATTCAATCATTTACACGGCTTCCTTCAGACCGTTCCAAATCTCCAGCTCTATCAAAGATCTACGGTCATCATCAGACCGTTCACGGAGGTAAATGGCATATTTTTGACCGTTTTACCATGTTCGCGGCCTATCGATAAGCCGTTCAATTTCCTATTCTCAACTCTGCCGTTGATCTAATGCACGGCTCTGGTCTTGTTGTTCCTTTCCTAGCACGGTTAGTCTCTAACCGTTTATTCTACCAAGCGGTCGGTGTGTGGCCGTGTTCATCTTGAGATCATTCGATCACATGTAAAGAAAGGGCCAAACTCAAGTCAAACCAAATCACCAATTTTATTCATTCATATGACAAACTTTTCTAAGCCTAAGTCTCTATGACAACATCATGAAAGAAAAGAAAAATCACTCAATCCTCCGTTGGGCATCCCCGTGGGGACGTATCTCTCTCAGCTCTCTAACATAAGCCAGGCGCATCTCTGAAGCCTCTGCAACCTCCACCGATAAGACGAGCACCCTGCTCACCTCCCACATGATCAGGGCACTCCTGACCGCCTGCTCATCATCCTCCATCCCTATCCTCCTCGCCTGTAGTGCGGGAAGGTGGGGTAGTGCTGGTAGTACGGTCCTAGGTAGTCCAACTTGTAGGTAGCACCGGTGCGAGCTGTACATCGCCAGTGCAGTGTCGCTCACAAGCCTCAGATCCAAGCCTGGCCTCCTAGGTAGCCAGACAGTGGTGCCATGGAGGAAGTCAGGGCGCATCACGAACCAATCCAGGGGCAATCTGTTGATGTACAGTTGCCACTCGTCCCTGGTCTTCTTTTTTGCTGTCCTGCACTCTACCTGTAGAGAGAACCTGAAGGCGCCACCTATGAAGAATAGTGGATGGCTCCCAAAGATCCGACTGGCTGAAGTAACATCATCCCTATGAATGAATTTCATCCTGACACCCATCCAGCACTCTAGAAGTATCATAGAGCCAAACAACGGACCTCCTAGGGCTGCTGAACTCAGACCTTCATATAGGTAGGCAAGGACGGCCTGGGAGATATGGAAAGACCCTGCCACAGACCACTAATGGTGCTAAGGATAGGAGTATCTAGGACGTGGTTGGCAGAGGGGAACAGAATGGCCCCGCACAGGTAAACAGACGCGGTCTTAGCTATGGCCTCGTACCACCCACATTTATTCCTACAATGAGCAACTACCCACTGGCTAAGGGGAAGAAGATGGATCTGGTGTGGGCCTATGAAGGTGCGGATGTCCTTGCTATCAGGTATAAACCCTCCCAAGATCAGGCTAGGGTTTATAGGGGCCACAATATGACACACTAAGTCCTCCTCGCCCACCTTAGACCTAGGAAAAGAGAAGTAGGTCTCTACCTCCTCTAGTAGGATGGTGGCCTCAAAAGATGGGAAAATGAATGTATGGGTCTGAGGATGCCAGATTTCTACCATGGCTGGGATGCTATGCCAGTCTAAGGACAACTTCGGGTAGTTTTGGCCCAGTACCAAGAGTGGGTGTAGGTGCCAAGACTTCAGGATGGATGTCACTGGTAGGGGCAACGCACGGATCATTGGAGCCATCCACTTCAAGGTGGAGTAGCGCCTGGAGCCAGGAAGAAGCTAGAGAAAAGAAAAGGGAGAAAAAGAGGAAGACCGTGTAAGTAATGGAATGAAGTGAATTGAATGAACTTATGCCAACTTACCTCTCTCAGTGGGCTGGAGCTTAGATGACGTGGGATTGCGGTCAGCCGTTGGAGCACTTCACGCTTCTTTCTGGCCGGTCTAGGACCTTCAAAGATTGCTCCCTCCATGGAACTCCCTTCAAGAGGCCTTTTTATGATGATTTGATGAAGAGAAATAAGAATGTCAAGGTTTGGAAGAGGGTTGAGGTGTGAGTCACGAATTTAGAGTCCCCACCTACTTATAGGGCTTAGATAGAGGCCTAAACCCACTAGAAGTGAGGTAGGATAGGCCTAGATCGAGTTGAGATAGAGTTTGGATTGGTTTAGAACATGTATCTTTGGGTTGGGATTCTCCAACAGAGTCCCGTTCGAACTCTCAGGGCGTGCATGTGCGCGGTCTAGCGATAGACCACTCTACGCATTAAACGGTCTAATTTAGACCGTTCAGAAAGCTTCTACATTATTCAAATGCTGGAGTTGGCACAGTCTGGACGAGACCGTTCTATTTGCCATGCGGTCATTCTACAACCGTTCTATTCTTTGGGCGGGCAATGCTGGACCGTCTATCTCCATCTGTGGGTTCTGGCCGAGTTTCTTTCAACGGTCTAAGGGAAGGCCGTGCAATTTGTTTGAGCGGCCCCTTGGATGACAGTTTGGAGATCTGAAACCTTATTTTTAACCTATTTGCACTGTGCCGCTGAAGCTGGGGTCACGTCTCTCTCTCTCTCACTCATTGTTTGGCGTCTCTCTCACTCTCACTCATTGTTTGGCGTCTCTCTCTCACTCACTCGGGTCCTGTCCATCTCTCTAATCGCTCACTCAGAGTCGTCTCTCTCACTCGCTCGGTCGTGTCCCTCTCCCTCACCTCCTCACTCGTTCATTAGTATCGTCTCTCTCTCACACATGTTTGTCTCACTCGTATCGAGTTAGTAATCATAGTTAGTTAGTTAGTGTCAATCATTTGCATTCATTCAGTCATACATTTACCCACAAAATCAAAACAAAAAGCATATCATATCACTATCATGTCCATATGTACAATGATGAGGACATCTCCCGGCATTCCCTATGGCACGAGGCGACTCCGACTTCGTGACCCCTTGGAGATGTGGTCCTCATGGCTATCTTTATTTGTTGCTTATGTAGTTTCTTTATTTGAGTCATATCATGTGTAATTTTCCTTTATTTGAGTCCATTATCTAGGTCTTCGAGTTAATTATCCAAGTCTTGAGTCATTTGGACCCTTAGTTGAGGACATTGGGCCCAGTTAGTGGGCTTGGCCCATGGGCGCCCCCCCCTGTCTCTTGGTCTTTTGCATTTATGCACTTTGTTAGGGGGTTTTGTGCAAATGGTCCAACTCTATATAAGGACCCCCCCTCTCCCATTTGTGAGAACTTTTGATGAATTGAAAAATTAAACCCTCAAGTATTCTCTCTCCCTCTCTCTATAGTTCTCTCTCTCTCTCTCACTACTTCTCCCTCTCTCTCTCTAAATTTCGAAATCCCCTCTCTCTCCTCCCTAATCACCCTTCTTTAAGACCCCTCCCCCTTCCCTATACACTCATTCAATTCCCCCTCCAACCCCTAGGTGGAAACCCCTTCTCCTAGGCACCCTTTCATCTTCCCAGGCACCCTTTCACCTTCCCAAGGCCACTCCCCACCCTTCCCAAGCCATATTCCTCCACCCAAGACCCCTTTCCCCTCTCCAAGGGACCCCTTCACCTCCCTAGGTCGTCCATCCCCTTCCCCTCCCTCCTAGGGTCGCACCCCCCTCCATCTCCACCCACATACACCACCACCACCTTAGCCTCCCCTCCACAAATCCATTCCAGCCCGCAGGCAGTTTCTGGCCCCAACTTGCAGAGCATTTTCCAACCCGTTCCAGGAGGATTCGACATCCAAGCGCTTCAGCAAACTTGTGCATCCACGAGTCTTCTCCGCAGGCGAGTTGGAATCGCTCCGTTCCAAGATCGTGGCCGGCCGCTAGCTCCGTTCTACCGCGACTGCGCACTGGGGGCTCAACCAGAAGGCCATCTCTGTTCGACCCTCGTGCAGCGGCCAAGACTGGAGGAATCGGTCATCAAACTCTTCATCAAAATTCTTCCTCCCCCTGTCAGCTTTCAGAAGCCGAAGACGGAGCATCGTTTGAACGCCGTAAGTGGAAGTTACCATTTTTATACCGCCGGGCGTTCGTTCTGCCTCCTGTCTGTCTTCCCCGACCTGTCCCCCTTCAACGGGACCATCCTGTCCACACGGACTTCAGACAGTGGCGAGGCCGGCTCCGTTGGAAAGTAGACTTCCCCACTCTTCCATCGACACCGGCCGTTTGCAAAACAGAGCCCGGGAGCGTTCGTGGCGTCCTCGGCAATCTGCTGTTCAGAAGCTGAACCTGTGCAGGTCCTGAACAGGGACCCCGTTCGGTCGATCGTGGCAGCCCGGCTCGTGCAGAACTAAAATCCATAAAATTTGAGGCGCACCCCTATTCTGTTACGAAGCCAACGACACCGACCGCGCCTCCGGCAAAATTCCAGAAAGTGTTCTACGGCTACATCAGTGACTGCTGGTCCAGAATCCCAGAACCGGACAGGTTTCGGTATCGACCGCCGGTGTGATAATTAACCAATTTTCCCCACCCCGCTTGGCCGGCTGAAGGCCCCACCCTGCGTGGTGGTAGTGTTTGGTGTAAACTCCATAACCCCCACCCCGAGATCCCCCCTCCTGCGAGAGGCGTAGTTGTGTAATTAACTAACCAGCAGGTCAAGCTACCCCGCCGCGGCGTTCGGGTGCATACCCACGCCTCCCGGCGCGCCCATCGTCTCCGGCCGGGATCGGTGTCTTCACACCGATCAGGTGAGCTTCTGGTCCCTCTCCTGGTCCTCATTTACTTTGCTTAGCTAGTATCGTTTCCTTAGCTCGTTGGCGGTAATTGAGTGCCCGGACTTGATTGTTTGTGAAACCACGAGCGCACCACCGTGGCAAGTGAGAGAGCGCCACCCAAGCCCACGCCCCAGCGTGCTAGCCCGCCCATAAATTGGGTATCCCAGGCCCATTAGGGGTCAGCCATAAGCCCACCAACCGGTGGAAACCTTAGGGTCCCACCCCGGATCCTCGCCGGCATCACTCGGACCCACCGGGAGCGCATGTGCGTCGCGTGAGATAGGTCGCACGGTGAGCCGAATTGAGAGCTTGTATGCTTGTGGATGCATAGGTCTAAGGGTCATTATCATCCTAGGTAGACCGTGTCACATCAAATGGTATCAGAGCAAGTTTTAGACTTGTCTCTACTAAGTCTAGTCCTAGGGCGCATTGTCATCTAGTTCATGAATCATGGCTACCACATACCCATCCCACTCGGCCCACTACCGGGATCCGATCAACCCAATACTTTGGGACATTATTCGAGATGAGGGTGTTACCTTTGATGGGTCGCATGCTAGTGATTACCTCAAGTGGGAGGCTGCAATGGAAAGGAACTTTGAGAGGAATCGGGTATACGGACACACAAGAGTTTGTAGGGCCAAGGGACAAATTCGGGGTCAAGCCAAGATAGAATTGGAACACATAGAGGCCATAAGAAGGATTGAGAGGCAAGAGCCCATTCACTCGTGGGAAGAGATGACGAGAGAACTTAGGAAAATCTACATTCCAAAACCTTCCTACTCTTCCTACTCACACACCCCTAGCCCGAGGAGCACCACCACTACTCAATCCCAACCCGGCCAACTTAAGACCATCCATAGGACTCCGCCCCCACCACCCCTAACCGATCCCCTCTCCACATTTCGCCACCAACTCCTCTCCCTTAGAACCCAACTGTCCCAACTACCCACCCCTCCACCTAGGCCCCCAAAGACCACCACCCTCCAACCCACAAATCCCTACCAAACCCCTCCACCCCAAAGAGTTGAGAAAGTGATTGAAGTTCATGAAGCTCCCCTTGAATGGGAGGAAGAATTTGAGGCACAATGCCAAGAGTCAAGTCAGGAAAACCCAATCCCCACCAACCTTCCCCAACTAAAACTCACTTCCATAACCCTCACCGTTCAAACCCAAGTGGATCCCGTGCCCACCCCTCCACCTAGGCCCGCACCGGTCACCACCCCGCAACTCACTATTCCCCATGAGACCCATACTCCCCAAACCCCCGTAGCCCCTACTACTACCCCTCCATTATCCCCTATAAGGGATGCCCCACCCAAGATCGACCAATCCAACTGTCTTCACCCAACCCACCTTCCACTTCCAACTACAAACCTACCCCAACCTAGACTCCCACTACCTCCACTTCCAACCCCAACCCAATTCCGACCTTGCTCATCACCTTGGGGGCGCCATGCACCTACCATCACCACCCCACCCCGAACATACTCTCTCACCTCTTTGGAGGAGGAACCCATACCCGACCCCAAAGTGGTGAACACCCCGGACCCAATTCCCAACATGGAGACCACACATGTCCAAATTGAAGAAAAAAACTCACATGGTAACCTTCACCCTACACCACCCTCTCTAGATGGGACCGAGCTTATTTTAGGAGAGACCCTTGTTAGCTGGTTGATGGGTAGCCCAATTAGAGAGATAATGGCCCATGCCTACCCTCCCATGGAACAACACCTCCCCATAGTCCCTCTCTCCTCTTATCACACCACTATCCAATCCTCCTATGAGGTTGAGAGTTGGGATGACCTTCTTAAGGGCCTAGCATGGCAAATAGAGTTGACCGACATGTTGGCCACAATGGCTGACCAACCTAGGAGCGTTGACCTCCTACATCTATGTGTCGGATCCATCACCACAGCTTACACTGTAGGTTGCTACACTAGCGACCTCCTTCTAATCCTCCCTACACCGGATGAGCCTGCTGCTCTCCATGAATTAGAATTGCTTATCTCGGGTAGAGTGTCAAACCATCCCTTCCTGGCTGATCCACCCACCAAAGACTTCGGCCCAATTATTTCTTTAGAGAAGGATGACTCACCGCTACATGAGGACCTGGAGTTCCTCTCCCTAGGGGACCCTTACCATGACCCCTTTGACCCCTTCCTATGGGAGTCTAGACCCCCATGCAACCCACCCCCCTTACCCACCACCCACCCTTTCCTACCCTCACCCACCTTAATAGACCAGGCCCACTCTATTTTCCCAGACCCATTTGACCCCTATGAGAGGAAACTCCCACACCAAGCCATACACATTAGGGATGCCATTTGGGAAGGAATGCATGTGTCTAGACACACCACACCGCTTGACATGATTCATGAGTCGGGTCCATTCATTCAAATCACCCACATGACATGTAAGAAGTATGAGTGGTCTATGTACGGATGTAATGGCCCACCCTCGTTCGTCGCAAGTCTTAGGCATGAGAGAAATATTCAAGGAAGTTCGGGTTCCCCGGTAATTATCACCACCATGCATGATAGATCCATCTATGGTTGTCCTGGCCCACCTAGGTCTATTAGGGCCTACATGGCATGGCATGATAGGTCCCTTTATGGGTTTTCCGGGTCTTCCATCCCCACCCCCTTTGACAAGACGCATAAGCCTCCTAGGTCTACCAAAGTCTGTGTAGCACCACTGCATGATAGGTCCACTTTTGGTTGTCCAGGACCCCCATTATCTCCTAGTGAGTCAACATCCACAAAGATACATGAAAACATCCGCAAGCATATAGGCAAAAGCAATGAGGCTTACAAAAGGCAGGCCGATGCTCATCGTCGTCACTATGAATACCAAGTGGGAGACCATGTGATGGTGAGAACGGAGCGGCTCCTCCCAGGGCCCGCCTCCAAATTGAGGACACGGGGTTTGGGACCCTTTCGGGTTCTAAGACGGGTTGGTACCAATGCTTATGAGCTCGACTTACCTAAGGGCTTTGGGGTTCACCCCACTTTCAATGTGGCGGATCTGGTTCGCTATAAGGGCCCCACGGTGGAACCCAGTCAGGATCTCGAGCCTTTACCCCCCCTTGTGAGTGACCCTCCCGGAGCGAAACTACCACCCCGATTGAGAGGCCGACTTGAGCAAGTGGAGGCAATACTGGATGAGCAGAGCACACTTACCAGGAACAGGGTCTACCAGCGCTACCTCGTGAGGTGGAAAGGCCGTTCCCCGACCGAGGATGCTTGGGTAAGCCGAGAGGACTTGATGCGCCTAGACCCGGACCTGCTGGTGCAGTACGAGAGCCGATTGGACCCCTACTCGACGGGGTCGAGTTCTCCCCACCCCGGGGGATTTGATGAGGACATCTCCCGGCATTCCCTATGGCACGAGGCGACTCCGACTTCGTGACCCCTTGGAGATGTGGTCCTCATGGCTATCTTTATTTGTTGCTTATGTAGTTTCTTTATTTGAGTCATATCATGTGTAATTTTCCTTTATTTGAGTCCATTATCTAGGTCTTCGAGTTAATTATCCAAGTCTTGAGTCATTTGGACCCTTAGTTGAGGACATTGGGCCCAGTTAGTGGGCTTGGCCCATGGGCGCCCCCCCCTGTCTCTTGGTCTTTTGCATTTATGCACTTTGTTAGGGGGTTTTGTGCAAATGGTCCAACTCTATATAAGGACCCCCCCCTCTCCCATTTGTGAGAACTTTTGATGAATTGAAAAATTAAACCCTCAAGTATTCTCTCTCCCTCTCTCTATAGTTCTCTCTCTCTCTCTCACTACTTCTCCCTCTCTCTCTCTAAATTTCGAAATCCCCTCTCTCTCCTCCCTAATCACCCTTCTTTAAGACCCCTCCCCCTTCCCTATACACTCATTCAATTCCCCCTCCAACCCCTAGGTGGAAACCCCTTCTCCTAGGCACCCTTTCATCTTCCCAGGCACCCTTTCACCTTCCCAAGGCCACTCCCCACCCTTCCCAAGCCATATTCCTCCACCCAAGACCCCTTTCCCCTCTCCAAGGGACCCCTTCACCTCCCTAGGTCGTCCATCCCCTTCCCCTCCCTCCTAGGGTCGCACCCCCCTCCATCTCCACCCACATACACCACCACCACCTTAGCCTCCCCTCCACAAATCCATTCCAGCCCGCAGGCAGTTTCTGGCCCCAACTTGCAGAGCATTTTCCAACCCGTTCCAGGAGGATTCGACATCCAAGCGCTTCAGCAAACTTGTGCATCCACGAGTCTTCTCCGCAGGCGAGTTGGAATCGCTCCGTTCCAAGATCGTGGCCGGCCGCTAGCTCCGTTCTACCGCGACTGCGCACTGGGGGCTCAACCAGAAGGCCATCTCTGTTCGACCCTCGTGCAGCGGCCAAGACTGGAGGAATCGGTCATCAAACTCTTCATCAAAATTCTTCCTCCCCCTGTCAGCTTTCAGAAGCCGAAGACGGAGCATCGTTTGAACGCCGTAAGTGGAAGTTACCATTTTTATACCGCCGGGCGTTCGTTCTGCCTCCTGTCTGTCTTCCCCGACCTGTCCCCCTTCAACGGGACCATCCTGTCCACACGGACTTCAGACAGTGGCGAGGCCGGCTCCGTTGGAAAGTAGACTTCCCCACGCTTCCATCGACACCGGCCGTTTGCAAAACAGAGCCCGGGAGCGTTCGTGGCGTCCTCGGCAATCTGCTGTTCAGAAGCTGAACCTGTGCAGGTCCTGAACAGGGACCCCGTTCGGTCGATCGTGGCAGCCCGGCTCGTGCAGAAAGAAAATCCATAAAATTTGAGGCGCACCCCTATTCTGTTACGAAGCCAACGACACCGACCGCGCCTCCGGCAAAATTCCAGAAAGTGTTCTACGGCTACATCAGTGACTGCTGGTCCAGAATCCCAGAACCGGACAGGTTTCGGTATCGACCGCCGGTGTGATAATTAACCAATTTTCCCCACCCCGCTTGGCCGGCTGAAGGCCCCACCCTGCGTGGTGGTAGTGTTTGGTGTAAACTCCATAACCCCCACCCCGAGATCCCCCCTCCTGCGAGAGGCGTAGTTGTGTAATTAACTAACCAGCAGGTCAAGCTACCCCGCCGCGGCGTTCGGGTGCATACCCACGCCTCCCGGCGCGCCCATCGTCTCCGGCCGGGATCGGTGTCTTCACACCGATCAGGTGAGCTTCTGGTCCCTCTCCTGGTCCTCATTTACTTTGCTTAGCTAGTATCGTTTCCTTAGCTCGTTGGCGGTAATTGAGTGCCCGGACTTGATTGTTTGTGAAACCACGAGCGCACCACCGTGGCAAGTGAGAGAGCGCCACCCAAGCCCACGCCCCAGCGTGCTAGCCCGCCCATAAATTGGGTATCCCAGGCCCATTAGGGGTCAGCCATAAGCCCACCAACCGGTGGAAACCTTAGGGTCCCACCCCGGATCCTCGCCGGCATCACTCGGACCCACCGGGAGCGCATGTGCGTCGCGTGAGATAGGTCGCACGGTGAGCCGAATTGAGAGCTTGTATGCTTGTGGATGCATAGGTCTAAGGGTCATTATCATCCTAGGTAGACCGTGTCACATCATACAAAGTCGAGTCGTAGTACAAAAGGCAGGCCTGTCCCTCTCCCTGGCCCCTGTCACTGTCACCGCCGCCCTCATGCCTCTTTGGTGGAGGCATCTCCGAGGTCGCCTCATCGCGACATCGTCGGCGCCGCTCATCCTCCTCATTCCTCCGGTGGCCGGAGGAACCCGTGAAGTAACTCCTGACGGAGCCGTGAGTGCCGTGAGTGCTGCTGCTCGGAGTCCCGCTGCGCGGTGACTGCTGGCTCATCTCCTTGTAGGCCCGCAGTTCTCCACTCAGCCTAGACGCCTCGATCAGTGCACGGTCCCGCTCCGACCGATAGCGCTCTACCTCGGCTCAGACTCGGACCAGCTCCTCCGCTCCAGCCCGTATACGCTCTAACTCTGCGCGAAGAAGTGCTGTCTCAAGCGCGTCTGCTAATCGACTCTGCGCCGCCTCCTCTCGTAAGCGGGCCACCTCCTCCAGAGCCGCTGCCCGGCTCTACTCAAACTCTACCCTCAGTCGGGTCAGCTCGGTTGTCTGCATACGCATTTCATGGTCAATAAATTGCATTTCATATTCATAAGCATAAGCATTAAAGGAAGTGTAGTGGTTGCATACCCTCTCAGTGAGTGCCACCTCGACCACCTTGGCCCGTGCTACCATCCTCACAAACTTGGCGTCTCGCTCCGCTCGGTCGGCGGGAGTCTGCAAAGAAGAGTAAGGAGTGTCGGCCCCCTGTCGCTGAGTCCCCTCGATGCGCTGCATCAAAAACTCTAGGTCAGTCACATGCATAATCATAATTAAGTGTATAATTAAGAGTTTAAGGTTAGAAGACTCACCAGTAGGGCCAAAGCCTGTCGGGCCTCGTCACGCTCTCGGATCGTGGAGTGGAGGAGCCCCTGACACTCCGTAATCCATCCCTCGAAGACTATCTGCATTTAGGAAGTCCAAACATTAGTGCATTATCATATAGAAGGCATAATAGAAAGGCATTAGGGTTTAGAAGTCGTACCGGTCGGCGGGCACCACGGAACACCTGGTCCCGGTAGTGCCTGGCGTACGCTGTATAGTATGCCGCGTCGCTCTCCGCCCGGGCGGTCACAACTCCCCCAAGTGCTGTCTAATCCATAATATGCTCCGCAACTCGCTCTCCCCAGTCCAGCTCCATCGCCGCGCCTCGTGGGTGTCATCCCACGCGCTCCCCCATCTTCTCCGGGGCCGGGAACTCTATGGCTAGCTGGTGGACACCCATCGTCCTCATCACCAGCCTGAAGTGGAGTGGCTCCACCACATTCATGCAGTGAAGCCACATGTCGCGTCCCGAGAAGGCAAGGGTCCCTACTACCTAGGGCTGGCCCTCCTGCCCCTCGTCTGCATAAGGGGTCCACCATACCTATCAAGATAGAAAGTCACATCAGCATCACAAACATGTAGATCTGCATTTAATTAAGAAGGTCTAAGTTTAGAGTCATACCGAGGTCTACGGTAGGGTGTCCATGTCGTCATGAAGCTCTCGGACCTGTCTCTGAAGGCCTCCGCTCTCTCGGGGTGCGGTCCACCTCCTGGCGATCGGGAGGAGCTCAGGGTGAGTCTCCTCACCTCTCCCCAGCCCACGCAGTTGCACGTAGGTCCACACCTGCATCACATTACACGTCAGCATGTAAGTCACACATAGGTGTTGCATATCAAGTCTAGAGGTTAGAGTTGTCCCTTGAGAAAAGGAGAGAACCCACCGAGCATGGTCCATCTGCTGGTCGAGCTCAAGGTGTCGAAGAGGAAAGTAAGAGCTGCTGCTCCCCACGTGTAGTTGCCCACATGGTCGAGGTCTCGAAGCAATGGCAAGAAGCGATAGCTGATGACGTTTGCTCTCATGGCAAACAGTAACCGTCCGAAGAGGAGTGTCAGGAACCGTCTCGGAACTCAGTCCACCTCTGGTCTGGGCTCTGCCGCAACTCTCGGTCTGACTCGCTCTATCAGTCTCTGCAGGTGATGCTCGGGCAGCTCCCCGGTCGCTATCCCTGCTCGCCTCAGTCCTAAGCTGTCCTGAAGCCTCGCCGTCGTAAGGTTGGTGGACTGCCGCTCTGGATGCAGCAAGTCCAATCCCAGGAGCTCCTGGGCCATCTCTCGATAGTCGGGGTATGTGCTCTTGCTGATCGGAGACCCATGCACGCACAAGCCCGTAGTGCGTGCCACGTCCTCCAACGTGGGGACCATGTGCCCCCACGGAAAAATTAACGTGTGACTCACTGGGTCCCAGCGGTCGTGCAGAGCGTAGAGGAGCGGTGTGTCAAACCAGCTGACCTCTATGCTCAGGAATTCTGAGAATCCCATCACTGCCAACCTCTCCCGCTGAAAATCCGATAGTGCAAGATACACTGCTCGGACCTGCAGCCAGGAGATCCGAGTCCTCCGCTTTCCCTGCATACATTCAAAACATTCCATTTTATTTTATTTTTTTTGCATTTTAAATTGAATAATTCACTCTCTGCTCATTTAACGGTCTCATATGAGCCGTTTTATCTCTCAAACGGTTGGGTCCCAACCATCCCCATAATCCCCAGGGAGTTCACGGTCCCATATGAGCCATTTTGATCTATCCACAGTCCTCTCTGGTCCGTTCTGTTAGCTGGCACCTACCCTGGAATGGGCCACTTCTGGCCGTTCTATATTTCCACGGTCCCCATCTGACCGCTCCCTTCCCTCTCAAGCCTAGTCGGTTAGGGTTTGCACGGTCTATCGTCCAACCGTATGGTGGTCAACGGTCTCATGAAGGCCGCTCTGTCCTCAGGCGTTTCATGTTTTGAACGGACCTAAGTGTCCCGTCCTAGGTTGTTACGGCCTGATGTATACTATTCTATTTTGAGCGTTTCATATTCTAAATGGACTGGCCTGAGCCGTCCTAAGTTTAAACGGTCTTTCTTAGATCTTGTGTTTTTGTCGGTTCATCTTCTTTGAACGACCACCCATAGGCTGTGGGTTGGTTGAGCGGTTCTATGTGACCCGCGTTGTTTTGTTGAGTGGTCACTGTTAAACCGCTCTATTACCATCTTCCCCGACGGCATGAAATTCTTCCCCACCGGCGTTGGAGGCCCATGGGGTCTCCTAACCGACCCTAAAGGGGTCGTGAGCCCCTCCTCTACCCCCATAACTAACATGCATCGTATAAAAATAATAAATGGGGCAATTTTGGGCCACTTACCTCAGGGTGCCGTGGCACTCTCGTTGTCGCCGCCGTGGCCGATGGCGCCTGGGCATCCTCGTCCTGCTCAACAACTGCTCTAGCCACCTCTTCCCCGGCTAAACGTGGCGGCGCGACGTCCTCCTCGGCCATGGGCGGTGGCACCTCTTCCTCCAGTGGTGCTCGCTCCTCCACAGCGGCCGTGGGCGGCGGTGGTGCGGCGGCGTCCTCCCGGGCCATCTGACGAAGAAGATGCTTCGGCGATTGATGCTTGAAACACATGAAAGAGAATGGGAGAGGATGATGGAATGAGAATGAGAATAGGGGGAGATGGAGGATGTGGGTTGTGTTCCTCCTCTGTCGGTTGCGGTGGAGGGAGGAGGAGGAAGAGGAAGGGTTTTTTATTTTTTGAAATCGCAGGTAATTACACGGTCTATCGATAGACCATGTAGATACTGGACGGTCCTTTGTTGAACCGTGTGGCTGTAACGGTGCATTTCTTTGAGCGGCCAAGGTATGGCCGTCCCTCTTGTTGAACGGCCTCATGGTGGGCCGTGCATTTTCACGGTCCCATTCAAATGGTACTTGTGAGCGACGTCACGTGGTTCGGTGATGGGGACATCGCTTACTCCTTCACATACCTCCGAGGGTCCTGCTACTCGCCATTTTACTCGCCATGATTTTTGGAGTCTAGCTATATAATTTCTACAATTTTCTTGAGTCATTATCATGTAATTTTGCCTTTTATTGAGTCTATTACCTAAGTTAGTTAGTCATTTACCTAAGTCCAAGTTTCATTAACTAGCTTAGTAGGCTATTGGGCCTGGCCCATGGGCGCCCCCTTCCCCAACCTTTGGTCTTCTGTCAGTTGTCCACAATGTGAGGACTTATTGTAAATTGTGGGTTTCCTATATAAGGACCCCAATCCCCCACTTGAAGAGGGTAATTGATGAATGAATGAAAGCTTGAAATCCACTTGAATCCCCTTGAGTCTATCTCTCTCCCTCTCTCTCTATCTCTCTCTCTCTAAATTTCGAAATTCACTCTCTCTCCTCCCTATTCTCCCCTAATTAAGACCCCTCCCCCTTCCCCATACCTCCCATTTAATCCCCCTCCAACCCCTAGGTGGAAGCCCCTCTTCCAAGGCACCCCTTGGCATTCCCCATACACCCCCTCACTTCCCCAAGCACCCCCTTCACCCCTCCCAAGCTAAAATTCGAATTCTCCTCCCTTTGGGACTGCACCACATTCATTCCCAGCCCCCCTCACCTCCCTAGGTCGCAGCCCCCAACCCCCCTTCCCATTGTTCTTCCTTTGGCCAACCAAGCTCTTCCACCCCTCTCCCCCCTTTGATCAGTCTGCAGGTGGCTGAAGAAGGCCCGTCTTGCAGAAGCTACCCCGAGTTCGTACGGTGACATCTGAGGGTGTATCTTACCTTTCTGGAAATTTCGTCCAGTCCCCTACGCAGGCGAGAAGGAATCGTGCAATTCCGAGTTCGTGGCCACCCGTGAGAGCTATCCTACCCCGACTGCGCCAGACACCGCCTGCAGAAAGCCTGAGCCCGATTGGAAGCTGCTTCACGACCAACGGAGAAGGAATCAGGCTGAAGTTCATTCTTCAAATTTCTTCCTCCCCCTGTCCCGGACCAGGAGAAAGAAGCAGAGCTACATTCGGCATCCGGGACCCCAAGTTCTGATTTTTATCCTCCAGTCGCACGAGGCTGTCTTCTCCAGTCTTCTGCGACCAGCATACACTCATCGGCGTCCTCCTGTCCACCCCGACCTCAGAAGGTGTTTCCGTCAGTTTTTCTGTGAAGAGGCTTTGTCCATGGTTCCAGTGACTCCGACGGTTCATGATTCGGCATCCGGGAGCGGCCAGGACAACTTCTGCAATCCACTGCTCGCATCTGGTAGCCGCTGCGGCCAGAGTCTGCAACCCGGTTCGTCACTGCACCACGGCTAATCGTGGAGGATTCAGACCCACGGCCCTTCATCAAAGTTCTGCTCCTCCCGGCCCTCTTTCAGGATCAGAAGGCAGAACGGCATTTGGACACCAGGGAACAGAGATACGAATTTTCTCCCTCAGTCTCGCGGGTTTGTCTCCTGCAGTCTGCAGCGACCAGGGCCCACTCTCCTGGGCACACCGTCCACTCTCAGCATCGGATTGCAGCTCCGTCAACTCCTTCTGAGAGCCACCTCGACCACGGACGCTCCAGAGCTGATCCTGCCACATTTGAGTTCCAGGAGTGATCGTGGCAGCCAGTTCTTCAAGCCCCTGCTCCTGGAACCTGTGCAGACCAGAACACTTCGGTCCTGTTGCAGAGCTCCTACCGGCCAGCGACGACCACCAGAAGCCCGGCCAGAATTTACAGACCTCCAGGAGCCAATCACCATCAATTTGGCGCCAGTCCCACGCCATTCTGAGGTCGTCAGCGAGCTCGGGAACTTCAACAGCACAGACGGGTCAGCAGATCGGGCAGCAAGCAGAACTCGGGAAGATCATTTCAGTTCTTTCCATAGTTTCCTCGCCCCTTTGCCTGGCCGGCTTACCGCCCCACCCTGCGTGGTGGTAGTGTTTGCTGTAATTAATCAATTCCCACTCCCGAGATCACCCTCCTGCGCGAGGTGTAGTAATTGTACTCTTGACAGGTTTTTTGAAGCTACACCGGCGCAGTGTGCGGGGACCACACTTCCCCGCTCGCCCTCGTCTCCGCCCGGGTTCGGCGTCTTCACGCCGATCAGGTGAGCTCTTGGCCACTCTTCTTTGCTGGTTATTACCATTGCTTGCTTAGTATTGCTTTTAGTTATCCGTCGGAGGTGAGAGGAGCGCCCGATCCTCAATTCAACCAATTATAGTGTTTCGCCGCGGAGCGAGTTGAGAGAGTTCCATCACATCCCACGCCCTCGGCGTGCCGGCTACCCGTGAAATCGGACATCACTGGCCCATTGGGATCTATCCCTATCCGGCCGACCCTTGGAACCACGAGGTCCAAACTCGGACCCTAACCCCCATCGCCGGTCCTCCTTCGGATCCGAGTGTGCCTACGCGAGTGAGTCCGCTAGTGTGACGTTACCAACTTGTTGTGTTGCTTGCTATCTTAGGTCCAAGGGAGTCGTATCACATCAAATTGGTATCATTGTCCTCCGCTGCATGTTGTGTCACATCAAATTGGTATCAGAGCCAGGTTCTAGACTTGTCTCTACTAAGTCTTGTCCTAGGGCAGTTGCATTCATCACCCGATCATCATGCATACCCCTCGTTGGCCAAATGGTCCGATTGACCCCCTCCACATGGACTACATTGTAGATGAGGACCTTCATTTTGATGGAGATCCTCATGCCTATCTTAGGTGGGAGAATACCATGGAAAGGGACTTTGAAAGAACTTGGGTATATGGATCCGAGAGAGTCCGCAGGGCCAAGGCACGACTTCGGGGTCTAGCTAAGAAAATGTGGGAACACAAAGAGAGATTCAGAAGGGTTTGGGGGCAAGAGCCCATTCACTCATGGGAAGAGATGAAGAGTGAGCTTAGGAAGATCTACGCTCCCGGACCATCCCACTCCTACCGTGAGGACCATAACCCGAGGAGCACTCCCACTCCCCCTTTTCCTCCCAGTCAACCCAAGGCCTCCACTAGGACCCAAACCCCACCACCCAAAAGACCCCAAGACTCACTAGAAGAACTAAGGATTGAGTTTAAGAAGATCTTCACCTCCCTTAGGGCTCAATCTCCACCACCCCAAATAAGTTCAACTTGCACCATCCCATCGCCAAAAGGCCTTCCCATGCCCTTAGAGAGCAAGACCCCTACACCACAAAGGGATGAGATTGAGGTTGAGGAATATGAGGCCTCCCCCGATTGGGAAGAAGAATATGAATCACAAAATCATGGGTTAGACCAAGAAGTTCCCATGCCAAGAGGAGAAAGCATCATGGCTCACTCCACCCTCACCATTCCAACCCGTGTGGACCCCATGTCCACTCCCCCTAGGCCCATGATGGCCACCACCACCCCACCCAAAACTCTCCCACCAACCCACACTCCACAAACTTCCTTGGTCCCCAAAACCACCCCTCCATCTTCCCCTAAAAGAGACACACCCCCTGAAACCAAACAACCCAATCCTCCTCAACCCATCCATCTTCCACTACCAATCCCTACCCAACCCCAACCTAGGCCTCCACTTCTCCCCTTACCGATCCCAAACCAAGTTCCCCTTTACCTCCCACCCCGGGGGTACCACACACCTATCCTCACCACCACACCCTCACGGGACCATCTCACCTCCTTGATAGAGGAACCCATGATTCCCATACCCGACCCCATAGAGGTGAACACACCAACCCCCGCCATAGAGATCGCCCATGTCCAGGAAGAAGAAGGAACTTCACATGGTGGTCTTCACCTTACACCACCCTCCTCAATAAGGACCGAGCTTATCATAGGAGAACCCCTTTCACACTGGCTAAAGGAGAACCCATTGGGAGATCTCATGGTCCATGCTTACCCACCCATGGAGCAAAATCTTCCTATAGTACCCGTATCCACCTATCACACCACAATCCAATCATCCTATCAGGTGGAAACATTAGGGGATTTTCTTGAGGGTCTAACTTGGCAAATGAAGCTAACTGGTATGTTGACCACGGTAGCCGACCAACCTAGGAGTCTTAACCTCCTACATCTATGTGTCGGGTCCATCTCTTCCATTTACACTGTGGGTTGCTACACTAGCGACCTTCTTTTATCCCTCCCCATACCCGAAGAGCCCGATGCTATCCGCGAATTGGAGTTACTTTTTTCGGGTAGGATGCCAAACCCTCCAAACATGACCAAACAACCCTCCTCGAACTTCGGTTCAATTACTACATTTGAGGAGGAGGACTCACCCTCATTTGGAGACCTTGTGGTGAAAGAATACCTCACCCGTGGTAACACATTCCACGACCCCTTTGATCCCACCCCGTGGAAGACAATGAATCCATGGGACCTGGCCGCCCTACCCACCACCCAATCCCTCCTACCCTTACCAACCATGCTAGAACCAACACACCTCATCCTAGACCCAGTCCACACCAAGGGAACCATGACCATGGGCAGTATACACCTAGGGAACAAGGTAGTGCCCCACCCCATGATGCATACCTACTATGATCCCTTTGACCCTTACAAATGGGAGCTTAAAGGTCACCCCACACCTACACACATGGTCATCATCTCTAGGAGAAGAAAGCACCCATCTTGGCATGTCACATCATACGACAAGGGTCATGAGTCCAGCCCTCCCATGCATGTCACGCACAGTTTAGGCTCAATGCATAACTAGCCTACATTTGGTTGTGCTGGTCCACCCACATTCTTCATAGCCCTTACAGTTGAATGGAGCACACATGGATGTCCGGGTCCCCCGGTAATTCTCACAGCCATACACGATAGATCCACCTATGGTTTCCCAGGCCCCCCTGAGTCCACAAGATGCCTCATCACATCCATGAATGATAGGTCTATGTACGGTTGCCCCGGTCCCCCTTCACATACCACATACTTCCCACCCCCACCGCACCATCACTCAAAGCATTCTCATTCAAGCAAGCATCCAAATATGGGTAGTAACGATCATAATGAGCGGGCTATAACTCAAGGGTGGCACTTTGAAATCCAAGGAGGTAACCTCGCGATGGTGGCATTGGAACGACTCTATCTTAGGGCCACCGCCAAATCAAGGGCACGAGGACTTGGACCTTTCATGTTCCAAGTGGCTTTGGCAAACCTGGCTTATGTATTAGATTTACTAATGGGCTATGGGATATACCCCAATTATCATGCGGCTGATCCGGCACCCTACATGGGCACCGCGGTGAATCCCAGTGAGTACTTTGAGCCTATAACTTCCTTTAAGAGGGACACCCCGGAGTGCTTCCACAAAACAGCCTTGAGAGCCCGACGTGTACACAGAGGGGCAATACTATGCCAGCAGGGTTCCATCGCCAGCATGAGGGTGTGTCTGGGCCGCCTTGAGAGGATGAAGAGCCGTCCCCTGGTCGCAGGTGCAGGTTGGTTTTGGAGATTGCAGGACGCCCTGAGCTGCTCCCCCGGTGGGCCCTTACTCGACGGAGTCGAGTTCTCCGCACCCCGGGAGTATGATGGGGACATCGCTTACTCCTTCACATACCTCCGAGGGTCCTGCTACTCGCCATTTTACTCGCCATGATTTTTGGAGTCTAGCTATATAATTTCTACAATTTTCTTGAGTCATTATCATGTAATTTTTCCTTTTATTGAGTCTATTACCTAAGTTAGTTAGTCATTTACCTAAGTCCAAGTTTCATTAACTAGCTTAGTAGGCTATTGGGCCTGGCCCATGGGCGCCCCCTACCCCAACCTTTGGTCTTCTGTCAGTTGTCCACAATGTGAGGACTTATTGTAAATTGTGGGTTTCCTATATAAGGACCCCAATCCCCCACTTGAAGAGGGTAATTGATGAATGAATGAAAGCTTGAAATCCACTTGAATCCCCTTGAGTCTATCTCTCTCCCTCTCTCTCTATCTCTCTCTCTCTAAATTTCGAAATTCACTCTCTCTCCTCCCTATTCTCCCCTAATTAAGACCCCTCCCCCTTCCCCATACCTCCCATTTAATCCCCCTCCAACCCCTAGGTGGAAGCCCCTCTTCCAAGGCACCCCTTGGCATTCCCCATACACCCCCTCACTTCCCCAAGCACCCCCTTCACCCCTCCCAAGCTAAAATTCGAATTCTCCTCCCTTTGGGACTGCACCACATTCATTCCCAGCCCCCCTCACCTCCCTAGGTCGCAGCCCCCAACCCCCCTTCCCATTGTTCTTCCTTTGGCCAACCAAGCTCTTCCACCCCTCTCCCCCCTTTGATCAGTCTGCAGGTGGCTGAAGAAGGCCCGTCTTGCAGAAGCTACCCCGAGTTCGTACGGTGACATCTGAGGGTGTATCTTACCTTTCTGGAAAGTTCGTCCAGTCCCCTACGCAGGCGAGAAGGAATCGTGCAATTCCGAGTTCGTGGCCACCCGTGAGAGCTATCCTACCCCGACTGCGCCAGACACTGCCTGCAGAAAGCCTGAGCCCGATTGGAAGCTGCTTCACGACCAACGGAGAAGGAATCAGGCTGAAGTTCCTTCTTCAAATTTCTTCCTCCCCCTGTCCCGGACCAGGAGAAAGAAGCAGAGCTACATTCGGCATCCGGGACCCCAAGTTCTGATTTTTATCCTCCAGTCGCACGAGGCTGTCTTCTCCAGTCTTCTGCGACCAGCATACACTCATCGGCGTCCTCCTGTCCACCCCGACCTCAGAAGGTGTTTCCGTCAGTTTTTCTGTGAAGAGGCTTTGTCCACGGTTCCAGTGACTCCGACGGTTCATGATTCGGCATCCGGGAGCGGCCAGGACAACTTCTGCAATCCACTGCTCGCATCTGGTAGCCGCTGCGGCCAGAGTCTGCAACCCGGTTCGTCACTGCACCACGGCTAATCGTGGAGGATTCAGACCCACGGCCCTTCATCAAAGTTCTGCTCCTCCCGGCCCTCTTTCAGGATCAGAAGGCAGAACGGCATTTGGACACCAGGGAACAGAGATACGAATTTTCTCCCTCAGTCTCGCGGGTTTGTCTCCTGCAGTCTGCAGCGACCAGGGCCCACTCTCCTGGGCACACCGTCCACTCTCAGCATCGGATTGCAGCTCCGTCAACTCCTTATGAGAGCCACCTCGACCACGGACGCTCCAGAGCTGATCCTGCCACATTTGAGTTCCGGGAGTGATCGTGGCAGCCAGTTCTTCAAGCCCCTGCTCCTGGAACCTGTGCAGACCAGAACACTTCGGTCCTGTTGCAGAGCTCCTACCGGCCAGCGACGACCACCAAAAGCCCGGCCAGAATTTACAGACCTCCAGGAGCCAATCACCATCAATTTGGCGCCAGTCCCACGCCATTCTGAGGTCGTCAGCGAGCTCGGGAACTTCCACAGCACAGACGGGTCAGCAGATCGGGCAGCAAGCAGAACTCGGGAAGATCATTTCAGTTCTTTCCATAGTTTCCTCGCCCCTTTGCCTGGCCGGCTTATCGCCCCACCCTGCGTGGTGGTAGTGTTTGCTGTAATTAATCAATTCCCACTCCCGAGATCACCCTCCTGCGCGAGGTGTAGTAATTGTACTCTTGACAGGTTTTTTGAAGCTACACCGGCGCAGTGTGCGGGGACCACACTTCCCCGCTCGCCCTCGTCTCCGCCCGGGTTCGGCGTCTTCACGCCGATCAGGTGAGCTCTTGGCCACTCTTCTTTGCTGGTTATTACCATTGCTTGCTTAGTATTGCTTTTAGTTATCCGTCGGAGGTGAGAGGAGCGCCCGATCCTCAATTCAACCAATTATAGTGTTTCGCCGCGGAGCGAGTTGAGAGAGTTCCATCACATCCCACGCCCTCGGCGTGCCGGCTACCCGTGAAATCGGACATCACTGGCCCATTGGGATCTATCCCTATCCGGCCGACCCTTGGAACCGCGAGGTCCAAACTCGGACCCTAACCCCCATCGCCGGTCCTCCTTCGGATCCGAGTGTGCCTACGCGAGTGAGTCCGCTAGTGTGACGTTACCAACTTGTTGTGTTGCTTGCTATCCTAGGTCCACGGGAGTCGTATCACATCAAATTGGTATCATTGTCCTCCGCTGCATGTTGTGTCACATCATTCGGTGTGCGAAGAGGACGCGGAGCGCGCGGGCTCCTCTTTTTGTTTGTTGCAACACAGAAATAAGAGAAGAGAGAAGGGGCCACCACGGGAGATTGCTCCGGTGGGGTGAGCGGGAAAAATGTAATATAGCAAGATATGGGGGTTAAACGGCCATAGCGGGAAGGGACTCGCCGCGACCTCGGGGGGACGGGAATGGTGCAGAAACTAAATAGCAAGAATTGAAACGGCCATTGGGGAAGTGACTCGCCGCGGCCTCGAGAATATGAGCAGATAAGAAGATAACAGAATATAAAGAGAATATAAAGAGCAGGAATTTAAACGGCCATTGGGGAAGTGACTCGCCGCGGCCTCGAGAATATGAATAGATAAGAATATAACAAAATATAAAGAGAATATAAGAGCGGGAATTTAAACGGCCATTGGGGAAGTGACTCGCCGCAGCCTCGAGAACATGAATAGATAAGAATATAACATATAAGAACGGAAATTTAAACGGCCATTGGGGAAGTGACTCGCCGCAGGCCTCGAGAACATGAATAGATAAGAATATAACATATAACAACGGTAATTTAAACGGCCATTGGGGAAGTGGCTCGCCGCGGCCTCGATGACAAGATGTGATCGCCATGGGCCAAAAGACCCCAAAATAAAGAAAGTGATCGTGCCTACCTCAAGAGCGGGAGATGGCGGGTTGCTTCTTCCTCCCCCTTCGGTCGGCCGACGGAGAGGCTTTCCTTGATTACCCTTGCAAAACAGTAGACAATAAATGAACGGAATTAGAAAATGGCAGTGTAGTAACAATTCCTTGCAATAAAAGTAATGAGATCGTGACCTGACACACACCTGGTTGGTGTGGTTTTAAACCCCTCTCGGACTCGAGTAGGAGGAAAATGCAATGATGAATGCAAGAAGTATGCAAGAGACGGCGCCCTTATGTAGGGAGATAGAGGATGCAGTATGATGAATGTAAAGAACTATGGAGAAAAAGGGGAAGAAAAGGCTTATTGGAGGAGCCGAGGGTGAGATCCGACGGAGCTCCGGCAGCGTAGGGACGACGTGGAAGCGCAGTGGATGAAGACGACCTTCCTCTCGCGAGCGTGGGCACCCGAGAAGTCGGTAGAACCTCCACCTACAAATGACCCCACGGGTTAGAAGATGACTCTGGTAGCCTCTAGGCTCCGGCAGCCTATCGGATCTCTTTTTAGCTCCCCCAGAACTGAGGGGGTGTTCCTCTATTTATAGGGCTCCGGAGGGTGGAGGCGTCCAGGACCCTGGACACCTCCATCAGGGCAAAAAAGATATTTTATTCTATTTTTATTCATTTTTTCAGAATATTTTTGTGGAGGTGTCCAGGGCCCCGGACGCCTCCAACAGGTCCACCGAACACCACCGACGGCCGCACGCGGTTCGGCACAACGCGTGGTTTTGTGAGCGGCGCCTCGTGATTCAGAAATGGGCGCGTCCAGCTGGCTGGACGTCTCAATAATTTGGCTTTTTTCACACACGACAAACCGTCGTTCGGTGGGCGGCGCCCGTGAGGGAGTTGATGGAGGCGTCCAGGGTCCTGGACGCCTCCATTAATATATTATTTTTTATTTTGTTTTGTCTTTTTATGCCAACTCGCATATATATATTTTTTATATTTGTTTTTATGGAGGCGTCCAGGGGCCTGGACGCCTCCATTAATATATTATTATTTATTTTGTTTTGGGCTTTGAAAAAATAAATTAAAAGAATGGGGGCGTCCAGGGGCCTGGACGCCCCCATAAAGACCCACCCGGGTCCTCAGTTCAGGCGTTGGCGGCCGCCCGGCAGACACCCTTCCTGGTTTTGGAACCTCCTGATGCGTCTGACTGGTGTTGATGCCGTCCGAATGCCGTGACGAGACGATTCCGGATGCCGAAAAGGGCGGAAGAAGACTCAAGAAAAGGAAGCACTCAAGTGATTCAAAACGCGTAAGCCGTTGCGGGGCATTGTATAGTAATATGAGACTTTCTCAAGAGACGTCAGGAATGGCGTGTCTACAGCTGTCCCACCTTGACGTCTGCTTTGCAAGGGAGCGACACGTAGTGGAATGGTATCGAAGTGGAGTGAAATAAAGTGGGAGCGGACTGATAAGTTGATGCCAAGGTGTGATGAGACACGTTTTTGACGTTACTGTCTGGAATTTTTTCTGGAGTTTCAATGAGGCAACCTTTGAAGAAGGTCTTTCAAATCTTGACGATTGCTTGGACGGAGATTAAATAAGGGAGGGTGAGATGTGCGCTCAGGCACGAAAAAAGAGACCAACTTCTCGGTGTGGAAGTACCTGGGTCATAAACCGGAGGTTTCACCTTTGGGGAGCGGTTACCAGCCAATGTGGAAGTGCTGCGGCCAAGGTGGGTCAAACAAGGTAAAAAGGAATATCTGAGGGTCTGTCCAAACAAGGCTCTCCTTTGGAAGAGCAGCGTAAGGCCGTTTCAAAGAAATTCAGTATTTTATTTGGAGTGGAAATATCTCATATTTGTAAGAATTGAAGCAGAGCGGCCTTCGCAATCGAATCACTTGAATGATCTTCCGCAATAAATCAAAGTCCTATGAATGCATGATGGGCTTAAAGAAAAATTTAAAACAAACTAAAATAGAAAATAGCCAAGGATAATATTGTCAACTTGTTAAGAACGGGTCAGGATACCAATCCGGTGAGCTGATACTGGGCTGGGGCCCATTTATCTGCGTACCAACTCACTAAATGGAACCGTCGTCCCCATACTACCACAAATTAACGGCCTATCCGTACAACCCAATTTCTTCGGGATCATCACTATTTTTGTTGGAGGGGAACTCAAATCCCGGATTCGTTCGGGCCGCAAGGTCCTTGACATGTTCTAGTAGCGTAGGTATCATATACTATGATGCATGACATGGTGGGATCAACCATTGAAAGGTGGGACAGGAGACAGGACAAAGACGTCCGTTAGTAAAACCTGCACAGACTAGCAAAGGTTATCAGAAAGTAGCAGAATCATAGCAGAATCGCACCACAGTACAAAGGAGATCCAGACAAAATCTTGACAATGACCACTGATGTGACATGTTTTGTCCCGTAGCGCCCTACCCTTCCTATAAGAACTCCCCTTAGGCTAGTTCATTTAAATGCACCAAGGTGGGTTTTGGAAGCTCGGGAGAGGAAGGAGAGGAGAATCTAGAGATTTCAGGATGGAAGGGGAGTCTTCCCGCGTTATGAAGAGGAGCAGGCCTAGCAGCGAGATCAGGCGACTCTCCGACCTCGAGGGTCATCTGAGTGGGACGATCATGTCGCATATGGTAAGCTGATTCTTTTCAAATGTCTCCGCGTGAACCTTCTTCTTACTTTCTTCATTTCTTCTTCTTTCTTTTCTCTTCCAACCATATCCACTCTTCCCAGGTCCGAGGAAGTTTTCCAAACTGCCATGGCTTTCAAAGCTAACTTCCAACATCTCCATCGGCATGAGGGCCATACTCTCGAAGTGGCATCTGCAGGGGCTCCTTATTCACGCCAAACACTACGAGAAGATTCGTATGGACTGGGCGGCTATGGGCGCACTAGTGGAGATCTGGCATCCCCAGACCCGCACTTTTATCTTCCCGACCTTCGAGGTGACCATCCTCCTCGAGGAGGTGGAACTTCTACTCGGATTGAAGAAATTCAAGAGTGACGGGAAGGTGAAGGCTATGCGGATGCTGACACGGGGGACTTCTGAAAGCGTCCTTGGAAGCTTCATGCCGCCCGACGCAGCCCGAAAGGTTCGTACTCAAAAGGGAATCGATCTCCAAAAGCTCGCGGAGTGGGTCATGGACGCCCTGAGAGGGTCACCAGACGATGACTATTTGGAGGGAATCATGAAAGGGTTCACCATCTGTCTGGCGGGTGCTCTCTTGTTTCCTCATACCGACAACATAGTGGAGGAGGATCAACTAAGTGCCATTCGCGGAATCTGGAGTGGAAAGAGGGTGGGACCCGCTGTCCTTGCCTACCTGTATAGTGGCCTTACTGCCTCGAGCATGGGTAAGCCTCCTTTTGGTTGCGCACTTGTCTTGAATTGCTGGCTTGATTTGCACTTCAAATTCGACCACCGCGAGGGAATGCCAACTGCTTCGAAGCTCTTCCAACAAAGCCCTCTTCATCACATAGCCGACGTGTTAGGCTTCGGTGGTACTGTAGTGAACCGCGTTCCGTGGCTGAAGAAACGTGAAGACTGGCGGTCTCACTTCCGCACCGTGACACAAGGCTTCTTCACTTGCGCACCGGCATGCTTGCTTTCGCTTGATCTCCTCATGAGGCCTTCTCCCGAAGTTGATCTTCAACTGATTGGCGCGACCGAGTTTGTCCTTTATAACGCGCATCGATGCTGCCTCTAGGTTGGCCTTCCACGCCATTCGTTCCCACTATCGACTGGCATCGTTCCTTTGAAGAAGAGAGAGTTGGGTACTGAAGCGGATGCGAAGGAAGCGAAGGCCGTCAAAGCACCCTGGAAGACAAGTGTTGTGGGAAAGGCCTTAGCGCATGTGGGGGAAGAATGCGAGCTGTGGAGAGTTTATGTGACCGAACTGGGGAAGTTAAGGCCTAAGGCGCCTAGACCCATGATGTAGCCTATTCTGCTTTTCTGATGGAATAAAATCTGGCATTTGGATGTTTTGGGCCCCTGTCCCCTTAATTATTATTATCTTTTGGGTGATTTTTCTTTTTCTTTGTGTTTTTTCTTTTGTTTGGATTATATACATACTCTTATCCTTTTTTTCTTTTATTATATTTTTTTTAAAAAATTTTATTATGGGGGCGTCCAGGGGCCTGGACGCCCCTAATTTTTTATTTTTTATTTTTTTAGTTTTTTTTGTTTTGGGGGCGTCCAGGCGCCTGGACGCCCCTAAGTTTTTGAATTTTGAAAAAAATAAAAAAAAGGTGGGGGCGTCCAGGCGCCTGGACGCCCCAAACAAGGTGGATTTTATATATATCGGGGGGCCTCCCCCCTTTGCTCATTTACTGTTCATTCAAACGAGCTAGTCAAACCAGACGACCCATTCTTAGTCCTAATGGAGCAAGGAGGCCCGAGCAGGGGTGGAGAGAAGCGCAAACGACGGGCTCGTCGTCCGAGGAGGCTGAGGGATGATGCCGAGGAGGCTGCTGCGGCGGAGGAGATTGCCGCAGGGGAGGAGGCTCCTCCTTTGGCCGTGGAGGCTGCAGTGGATGCTGGCGACGCGGGAGAGGACGAGCACGATCCGGTAAGCCCCTTAGACTTCCATTCTATTGGTTCACTGGGCCAAAAGGGCGGACGAGAGGCTGTGTGGAGAACGCCGGGGGTGAGCGAAGGAGGCGTCCAGGGGCCTGGATGCCTCCATATTTTTTTTCTTTTTCTTTTTTATTTATTTATTTACGTAAATAATAAAAATAGAATTAAAAATAAGGAGGCGTCCAGGTCTTGGGACGCCTCTATGAGAATATATATATATTTTTATTTATTTTTGTTTTGGTTTTTGGGTTTTTCTAAAAATAAAATAAAGAAAAAGTAAAGGAGGCGTCCAGGGTGTTGGACGCCTCCAAAAAAAACATAAATATTTTTTAAAAAATAAAAATAAAATAAAATACATAAGTAGTATATACAGTGTTATTGTTTATTACTATTCATGATGCTGATGTGTTTGTTGGTTTTGTGGTGTGCAGGGCGTGATGAAGGGCCGGATCAGCTGGTCCCTAGTGGTGGCAGTATACCGTGGGCTGCCAGACTTTCAGAGGGCGCGTGTGGACGCCATGGGCTTTGGAGCTTTTCTTCGGATCGAGCCCTTTCGGCTCGACCTTCCTCTTATCCAGGCATTGAGGGAGCGGTGGCATGCGCCGAGCCGGGCGTTTCTGATGCCCTGGGGGCACATGGTGCCGTCACTGGAGGACGTGGCTCGGATCACCGGGCTACGGGTGGACGGAGAGGCGGTGAGTGGGGTCACCTACCGCGACTACCGAGAGAGTGCCCTGGACCTGCTGTGGTTAGAGACGAGCGTGACTGATAGAGACAGCAGGGTAGTCGGCCGAGTGGAGATTATGGAGGCGCTCGGATTCGTCGACCCGCGCCAGCGGGTTAGCGAGACTGGAGCGGAGTTTCTGGCACGACTGGAGGGAGACGCTCGTGCAGCTTTCACCCAGGACCCGAGCGAGAGGGAGCTGGTGGATCTAGACCTCCGGAGGTTCCTCTTCTTCTTCCTGGGCCACCTTCTGCTGGGGACGAAGGGGGATGGCATCCACTGCCGCTTCCTCGGGATCCTGGCGGACCTTGACAGAGTGGGGCACTACGCGTGGGGAGCGGCTCTGCTTGCCCATTTGATTGCTGATCTCTCCCAGACTTCAGAGAGGGAGACGACAGTAAGCGGCTTCGCACCTTTTCTCTAGTTACATAATTTATTTATGCATTTTACCATAGTTAAATATGCAATTATTCGTGCTAATGATGTATGATAGATGCAGGTGTGGAGTTATTACTACTTCCCGATGGGGAGGGCCAGGCCGGGGAACAGGAGAGCCGTTCCTCTAGCGCGACAGTGGAGGCCGGTCGTGGTAGCGGCACCACACAGCTACCAGCTGGCGTCACTTCGTCGGGAGCTGAGCGAGTACCCTGAGGCCATGGTATGATGCGTATGATTTTTTTGTGTTTATGCATGTGACTGAATGGTAACTAATATGATGTATGTATGGTGATGCAGGTGGTGTGGAGACCCTACCTGGGCATGGGCGACGCTGGCCAGCCTTGGGTTGTAGCGGGTCTTCCTCGTTTCAGGCGGAACGTGTGGGTCCATTGCCTGAACGAGATCGAGCCGCTTCGGCTGAGGCTGGTTATGAGGACATTGGGGCTGGCCCAGGAGTGGGTTGATGTAGATGAGTCGGCCCACATCGGGCGGAAGACCAAGGGGAAGGCGAAGATTGTGGACTGGCGTACGCGCTTCCCAGCACAGTACCAGGACTGGCAGCAGGGCGGGGTCCCAGTGGTGTCCCATGTACAGGACAGTATTGATTAACTGAGACGGTACCGGGCTACGTACGGGGACCGCCTCTTCCTTGGTGGTATGGCAGGGGTAAGTGAAATGAAAATGCTTCACCCTTCTATATATATATGCATGTGGCACTAACTTATGTGCAATGCAGGATGCTCGTGACAACATGATCGCCGACCTGCGGGCCCAGCTGGCAGACGCCAGGCGGCAGTTAGTGGCCATCCGACAGGAGTTGGAGATCTTGGTGAGTCTATGCAATGCATTTTTTGTGACCTGGATTTTTGATGCTTAGCCTTTGACCGACGTTTGCCCCAGGTTTCAGCGGGCCCATCTGGCAACGACAGCCGGGATGGCTGGTGGAGCGGGTTCCAGTTCGCGGGGCCCTCCTCTGGAGGTTTCTGCCCTCCAGGAGCAGCTGGCGTATGCGGTGGCTCGGGCTGAGGAGGCCGAGCGTGACCGCGAGGCTCGAGTGAGTGTTTGCTTGACCTCGACTCTCCTTCTGGCTGCTCTCCTTTTATCACTGTTCTCTTACGGTGCATACGTGCTTTGACAGGTGGCCGAGTTCTGAGAGGCCCTGGCGCGTGCTGTTCATGCCGAGCAGGAGCGCGACGCTCGGGTGGCGGAGCGTGACGCCCGGATTGTGGAGCTGGAGGAGCAGCGTCGACGGGAGGCTGAGGAGCTCCCTCGTGACGTGCTGGATCTGCGGATCACCCTCGAGCTGTCGAGGAGGGAGGCGGTGAGAGAGAGAGAGGAGAGGGAGAGAGAGAGGGAGGAGCGACAGCGGGATCAGACTGAGAGGAGGGCTCTGGAGGCCCAGCTGCTGGAGCTCCGATTGAGTCTCGGCACGGCGGAGGGGAGGCTTCGGGAGAGCGAGGAGCGGTACCAGAGGGCGAAGGAACGCGGGGTGCGACTTCGTCAGTCTGGTTCTTTTTCCATGGGCAGCTATCTGGTTTCTTCGGCCGAGGAGCGTCGTCGCGCCTTCGAGGCTGGAGTGCCACCGCAGGGCGAGGCGAGCACGGCTTCTCAGGGTTCGCAGAGGCCCCCTAGGGATCCCCGGCAGAGGAGGGAGGAGAGAGATGACCAGGAGGGTGGCAAGGAGAGTTAGAGAGTTGCTTGTACACGTCACCCTTCTCACTGTATGATGTACTTTGACTATTATATGAAATAGATTTCGTGTGGCGCGCCCTTTTCGTTCCCGCACTTTCTTTTGCACCACGTTGTTTACGCTTCACGAGACTTTTGCCCTGGACAGAAGGGAACTACTTTGCACGGAGGGATTATGTTCCTTTCTCCCTTTTTGGGCGCGTCCAGGCGCGAGGACGCGTTTTAATCCTTGAATTCAAATTTAAAGCGTCGGGTGGCCTTTCTTCTCCCGTGCCTTACCCGCAAACGAGCCCGCCTTCCGCCAAAACTCGCTTGCCCCCTTTTTCGTCTTCCTCCTCTTTTGATCGATGGAGTTCGGTGGGCCCGACCATGGTGAAGGTGGAGAGGGACGAGGAACTCCTCGCCCGAGGAGGGATACGCAAGAACACGGAACGGCGTCCATGGAGGAGGAAGGGCCGCTTCGGGCCCCCGAGGGACCCGAGGGGCCCGATGTCGCGGAGGGAGGTGAACACGGTCTGGTAGATCCTCCGATCTCTTCCTCTTTTGCTCCATTTTAAGTTTTGAAGCAAGGCGTGCGAGGGGGAAAGGGTTCGGCGAGTGTTGCACTCAAATGATGGACGCGTCCTAGACAGGGGACGCGTTCTTTGTTATGATGCGAGGCCCTTCTTTCTTGGTGCAGGACATGGCGAGGACCCTGGGCCTGGCCGATGAGTGGGCGAGTGCGGACGAGCCGAGCCGCGTCAGGAGGGAGAGTCGCGGTAAGGCGAGGCTCGAGGACTGGCACGTACGTCTCCCTGGACAGCAAGGGAGTGTATTGGTGCAGGACAGCACCGACTTCCTGCGGCGGCAGAGAGAGAGTTATGCGGGGCTTCCCCAAGCTGGGGACACGCGTGGCATCAGCGGCTCGCGCGCCCAACTGTCAGAGGCTAGGCGGCAGCTGGCCGTCGCTCAACATGAGCTGTCGCTCCTGGTAAGTTACATGCCGCACTTTTATCTTCAGATTTTGGAGTTTCACTGACGGTCGTTGTTTATTTTGTTCCAGCGTGCCCAGCAGACAGCGACGGCGGGGATGATTGGTGGCGCATCTTCTAGTTCCTCGGCCCCTTTTCTCGAGATTGCCTCCCTCTGGGAACAACTTGCCGGTGACGTGGCCCGCGCGACTCGGGCGGAAGAGGAGCGTGATGCCTGGGTGGCGACTGTAGCGGAGCTGCGGTATCGTGGTGAGGAGAGGCCTTCTCTAGACATCCTGGAGTTAAGGGTTCTTCTGCAGATGATGAGGAGAGAGGCAGAGAGAGAGAAAGCCGAGAGAAGGTCCGAGCGACAGTGGGATCAGACCGAGAGGAGGGCCTTGGAGGCCCAAGTGAGGGAGCTCCAGCTGGGCCTTCAGGCCGTCGTTCAGAGGCTAGGAGGGATGGAGACGCGCTACGAGATAGCGCGAGAGTTCGGGGAGCGACTCCGCCAGTCCGGTCGCTTTACCGCTAGTGGCTTCTTCGCCACGCCAGGGGAGGAGCAGCGAGTCACTGCTGCGGACCAGGCGCCAAGACGCGAGGCAGGTGCTGCTGCACGAGGATCCCAGAGGCTTCTGAGGGACCCGCACCTCAGGGGAGAGGAGGGGAGCGCCCAGAGAGATGAGTGATGGTGAGGATCGGCGAGCTGTGGACTCGCCACCTCTCTATGATTGTAGTGTTTATGACAGCTTATGTAGAATTATGAATGGAGTGATTTGATTTTCTGCTGCTCGTTTGTTCTCTTGTGCATTCCTTCTTCCCAACACTTCCTCTCCTTTGCACTGTTCCCATGTGATGGGTCTGCCGAGACTCCACCCCGAGCGGAGAATCGCGTCTTGTTGTGACCATTTTCCACGGGAATATGTCGTCGAAGTCAATAATGACGGCCCTAGTGCCTTTTCCCGGATGTTGTGTCAAATTTTGCGGACGTCCTCCAAAACATGATAGGGTATCCCTAGACAATATAGGGGTCTAGTCATCATATTCTTCGTCCAATCAATCACCCTGTGCGAGCGGTGAAGTGACACACGGGACCGCATGGCAGGTGCCTCATCGCGAGGGCTATTATTAAAAGGTGATGGAGGTAATCTTGACCTGTACTCCTTCCATTTCTATACATTCTTGTCCCTTTTATCCTCCCAGGTATATCGAGAGCTAACTCGAGGAGCACAAGTTCTCATGGGAGAGGAGGAGTTTAAAATTCCGAGAGTTGGATGGAGGGCGAATCTTCCCACTCCTCGAAGAGAAGCAGATCCAGTGGTAGTAGTTCCAGGAGGCTTTCGGACCTCGAAGGGCACTTCAGCGAAAGGGCCAAATCACAACTCGTAAGCCAAGTTCTCCTGCCCCTTTTCATTCTTTTTTTTCTTCCTTTCTTTCTGACCAAACCTCCTCTCCATTCCCTATATGCGTAGAGTGTGATGAAATCACAGATCTCATGGGAGTTGGTAGTGGTAGCATACCGAGGTCTCCCAGATTTTTAGAAGGCGAGGCTAGACGTGATGGGATTTGGCACCTTTCTTCGGATCGAGCCGATCCAGCTCGACCTGGTCCTGATCCAAGCCTTGTGTGAGAGATGGGACCCAGTGAGTCGGGCATTCCTAATGCCCTGGGGGCACATGGTGCCCAGCCTGGAAGATTTGGTCCGAATTACGAGTCTCAAGGTGGATGGCGAGGCAGTGACCGGAGTCACTTACGCGGACTACCGAGAAGGTGCCCAGAAGTTACTGGGTTTGGACCTAGATGGTCGAAAAAATAGGTCGGTAGCTAGGGCGTCCCTCATGGATGCATTAGAGCTCACCGACACTCGTCGGCGGGACGACGAATCCTCAGAAGAGTTCATGGAAAGGATGGAAATAGGATGCCGTGCCGTGTACTGCACAGACTTCGGAAACTGGGAAAGATGCAACATAGATTTGAGAAGATTTCTCCTCTTCTTTTTGGGGAGATTGGTACTGAGCTCGAAAGGGGATGGTATCCAATGTCTCTTCCTGGAGCTGCTGTCAGACCTTGAAAGAGTAGGATACTATGCCTGGGGAGCTGCCATGCTGGCACACTTGTTTGTAGGCCTGTTCCAAGAAGCGGATCATGGGATGACTGTGAGTGGTTTCACACCATTCATCCAGGTATTTTTGGTTTTACTTGTTTTGTAATTTTTTTGTGTTTTTACAAGGTATTGATGACCTGCGCCGAGCAGCTATGGAGCTATTATTACCTCCCCATGGGGAGAGCTCGGCATTGGCGACCCGCGATGGTGCCGTTAGCCAGGCGGTGGGAACCCATCATGAGTGCGGCACCCCTAACCTACCAACTGATGGTGCTAAGGCGGGAGCTACAGGAGTTCCCTACAGCGATGGTAAACTGGAGACCCTACTCAGACATGGTCGATGCCGACCAGCCGTCGGTTCTAGCAAGTCGTGCCCGATTTGGACGGGAACTGTGGATGCACTGCCTGAATGAAATCGAGCCGCTTCGGCTATGATTGGTTATGAGGACTTTAGGACTAGCTCAAGAATGGGTGGATTCAGCTGCGCCACCTCGTGTCGGGAGAAAGACGCGAGGACCGGCGACCTGCATTGACTGGCGCGTGCGATTCCCTGAACAGTATGAGGACTGGCAACGAGGTGGCACGATTGTAGAATCACATGCGCGGGATAGCGAGGACTACTTGCGTCTAAATAGGACAAAGTACGCAGAGCGGCTCCAACCCTGGGGACTTGTGGAGGTAGATTTCCCCTTTTTATCTTTTCTTCTTTCTCCCTTTTTGATTTTCTGGTGGAAATGCTGACTCGTATGGCTGCAGGATATCCGTGATACCATGATAGCGAATTTACGAACTCGCTTGGCAGAGATGGAGCAACAGTTGGGTGATGCCCGCGGAGCTACGAGCGCCTTGGTAGGTGTACGGTGCATTCCTAATTAAAACCCCAGATTCCAGATGTTGGCTGCTAATTCATGCGGTCGTAGCATGCCCAGATTGGCTCGGCTTCCCCAGCGATGGGAGTACGTGGTGCCTCTTCCAGCTTGTGGATTCCCAGCTCAGAACTTGACTTGCTTCATGAGCAACTTGCTCATGCCATGCAGCGTGCTGCGGAGGCAGAAGGGATGCTCCGTATACAGGTAAAAGTTTCAGTGTTGAGTTCTCTTTGTTTACGCCTTATCGCGTATCTGAGATGGTACACTCGGCAGGAAAAGGAGACGAAAGAAGCGCTTGCCCAAGCTGCGCAGAAGGATGCTAGGATAGCAAAACTGGAGAGGGAACTGCGACGTCATCCTGATGACGACTCTAGCAGGGATGCCATGGAACTGAGGATCACTCTCCAGTTGGAGAGGGAAGACCGCGAGAGAGAACGTGCAGAGAAAGAAAGAGACGCAGAGAGAGAAAGAGCCAACAGATTGACTGAAAGGGAGAAACGAAGGGCCATGGAGGCCCAACTATTCGAACTCCGAATCAGCCTTGGTCTTGCTGAACAGTGGCTGAGAGATGGTGAGGAGCGTTACCGAAGAGCACGAGAGCGTGGCTTTCATGTTGGTAGCTTCTCTGCTGCTTCCATGGATCAACGCCGGGATGTGAGAATAGGAAGGGGAGTACAGAACGGTAGGAGTACCGCTTTTCGTAGTTGGGTAGCGCCTTTGAGAGCGTTTTGCCCGGAGAGTAGTGGGACGAGTAATGCAGAGAGAGAGGGCGGAACTTGATGTAATTTTTTTTAGTTTTTTTGGAATAAAATACAAGGTTCGGTTTGTTTATTTTTCACCTTTGCTTCTGTTGCCTGAATCCCTGCACACATCACTGAAACAAATGAATCAGAATTTCTGTTCTGACTTGGCCCCTTGCTCAATAAGCAAATGGTCACTATGACTGTCCTTGATAACTGGTCAAGGGGCCAAGCCTTTATCAACGAAGGCGAGAGAAAGATGTGGTGATGATAAATGCGACAGGCAAGCACACGAATGCAAGCGGTATTAAAAGCGAGATGCTGCACGCAAATGCAATCATGCAAAATTGATTTGTTTTTTTTTTATATTTGGCATTTTTTTGTTTTATCATAAAAAAGATTTTTTTTGTTTGTAAATATGTACATTTTCTCTTTTCTATTTTTTGTTGCTTTTATCATTTCAATTTTTTTTCTTGCTAACGCCTGGAAAGCACCCAAATGGCACCTAACCTACGTGAGACAAGGGTTTCTTACTAACCTCCCAGGTATCCTAGGTGCACATCTAGGTTGATTTGGGCCTCTAGACCCCTCGAATGATGATCCCGCCGGCTAAGACTTACCCTGATGACAATACCGTCATGCCATGCTTAGGCTCCCAGTTGCTTCCGACCACAGGGATTCACCCAAAAAGTGTTCGAGGTAAATGATTTGCCCAACCCGGGTCTGTTTCCTCACAACTCTAGATGGTATATGATGGAACACCCTAGAACCCTAACGACCAACCACGCGACGCTGACCCGGAATCAGACGCCGTCGCACCCATAGGTGACGCGCTTGCATTGGCCTAAGCCCGAGGTTAAACAAGAAGACATCAAGGCGGTAAACAGGCGTCTTGACCAGCCAGAAACACGGAGACTCCTTCGTAGCGATAGCTTTTTCTTTTCAAAGTAGGCAACCATATGTGTATATTAAAATAAGGTCGCAGACCCTGGGCAGTTTTCACCCTTCAGAAACTCCATCGAACCTTCATCTTTAGAGGAAGAAGGAAGAGCGTGGGGGATAAACCTCCTGAGAGGATTGACAAAACCGTTAACCCGGCGAGTGAATAAGGGCCCATTAACTCTTTCCTTTCGGACAACATCGGACCAAATCTCGAGCATTTACATTCCACGGCCCCTTTTATGGATTCAGACTTTTGCTTTGAGGGATTCCGTTTATCGCAACAGGCACGGTCATGACCAGGCTTTTCTCTTGATTTTGATTTTGTATTTCTTTTTGTGAGGGAGATATAGTCGTTTGACGTTTGTGGGCTCCCTTTTTGTATGCCTGCGGGGACACTGCCCTCTTCTCGTGCTCTGATCGATGCTCGAGGAAATGGATCCTACTCTTGCCTTTGGGGTTTGAGTTTCGGTTTCTCATACTCAGCGTTTTAAGGGCGCCGACTGTCTCATTTGGTCGAAGAGAAAAGAATAAAGATTACAGCTTCCGGAGATCTTCTGGGTGGGGCCCCACCGTAGGTGATGCTACCGACTTCTTTGAATAAAATACATAAGTGAGCACATGTTAGCTTCCTTCGAGCGAGTATAGGCCGACGTGGCCGGACAGGGATCTCCACGGTTCTGGCAAATCAATACCCGGTGCCTACCAAGTCTTAATGGGCCCTATCCTAACATGAAGGTTAGATGCAGGGACTTAACTACATGGTGACTGCCAGGCATCGGCATTTTGAATTTTCCATATTTTGAGTGGTTTTCAATATTTCTTTATTTTTGATGTTTTTATCTCTTCATCATTTTTTTGTTTTGTGCTAAGGGTAGTATTTCTTAAGATAAAGCCCATTCCAAGGGTGGGATAACTCGGTCCCTTCGGCGTTGATTAGCTTGTAGGCGTTGCCAGGGTACACGGCTTGAATTACAAATGGTCCTTCCCAATTGGGTTGGAGCTTAGAACGCGGACCTCCAGGTTTGACAAAAATTCTTTTTATGACCATCTCACCGACTTTGAATTTTCTCTCAACGACTTTCTTTTGGTAAAAGCGAGCGTGTCTATTTTGATACACACGTGCGTGCTCGGCAGCGGCCAGTCGCTTCTCATCCAAGAGTTCCAACTGGGCGAGGAGTGAATACGACGATCGTCGAGGGGAAATTACTCGTCCAATTGTACCTTGAGAGAAGGGATCAGAGTCTCGTACGGGACTACCGCTTCCATACCATAAGTAAGGGCAAATGAAGTCTGCCCAGTGGGGGTACGGATTAAAGTGCGATAGGCCCATAGAGCTTCGATAAGCTTTTCTGGCCAGTCTGAAAACTTACTAGACTCGCAGGTTTTTTTGATGATTTTGAGCAATGTTTTATTGGTAGCCTCCGCTTGGCCGTTACCTTGTGGGTAATAAGGCGATGAATGATGCAATGCAATTACGTACCTTTTGCAGAGGTCCTGTAGGTCCTGAGAAATGAACTGTGGCCCATTGTCGGTGACGATCGTGCTTGGGACGCCGAATTTGGCAAGGATGTTCTTCATGATGAACTTGCAAACTCTTGATGCCTTGACTTCCGTGTAAGCTTCGGCTTCGGCCCATTTGGTGAAGTATTCCGTCGCAATAAGGATGAAAGATTTCTACTTGGTGAGGGAATTGGGATCACCTAGGGGACCAATGATGGAGAAAGGCCACGGGGAGGATATTGGGTGAAGTGAGGAAGATGGTGAATAGATTTTATCGGCGTGAAGTTGACACTTGACACACCTACGGACATAGACAGCACAATCCTCTTCCATAGTGGGCCAGTAAAAGCCTTGCCGAATGACCTTTTTGGCGAGCATCTGACTATTCACGTGGCCACCGCACACACCCGAGTGCGTCTCCTCTACACATTTCCAAACCTCATCGTCACCAAGACATCTTAACAGAATACCAATAAGGCTCCTCCTATAGAGTAGACCTCTAACCAATGTGTATTTCTGAGCCACGCTTCTTATGGCTTTCTTGTCCTCTGTGGTGGCCCCTTCAGGATAAGACTGATCTTGGCAGTATTTGACGATTTCATAGAACCATGGTTTCTCTTCATCAGCCAGTTCTTCTTCGGCCTCTGCCAACATGATCTCCCTCTTCTCAAGGATATCTTCCTGCAGGATCTTTCTTGATATCCTGTCTTTGATATTTACATAGGAAGCATCATCGATTGTAGGGGCGTGAAGTTTGTAGATAGAAATGGACTTAAACCATCTTCCTAGAGGGAACCTTATGGATGATGCCAACGAGGCGAGGGCATCGGCAAGAATATTCTGATGACGAGGGACATGAACAAAGATCAGTTTTGTGAACAGTTTGGCAAAGGCAGCAGTGAGTTCTTGGTATGGCTTGAGTTTGGGATCGCGAGTGCGATATTTAGTGAGCACCTGGCGAAGGATGAGTTGACTATCACCTACGACTCGCAACTCAGTGATACGAAAAGAATGGGCGAGTTCTAGGCCAGCTAGGATGGCTTCATATTCTGCTATATTGTTGGTGACTGGAAATTTGAGTTGGTATGCCAATGGGAATGTGAGGCCTTATGGACGCACTAAAATTCGGAGGGGGGATCCGTTCGTTTGTTGGTCGGGGTTAATTCTTCTATTTAGTGCGAGGGCGTGCCAGTCACAAAGTGACGATTTATTCGGGCTTCATGGAAGCCCATGGTGCGCTCGATCTGACTAATCAGACGATTGTGTAGTTCGTGTCGGGACCGAAACCCACCGTGCCGTAAAGGCCACGACGTTATTTACATCCCCCATACGGGGGAACACCCTTGATTGATTGCTGGGAATAAGGGCCCTACGGCCTACAGAGAATATTAATAATGCAGGAGGATAGTGAAAGATGAACTCTACTAGAAACCCGTATCGGGACGTGAACGCTAAGACTATGTCGGCCACTCATGGGCCACTTCATGTTTGGATGAAGGTCCGTGTTTGTAGTATAAAAGACGGTAGCAAAACCGCACGAATGTTTGCCATGAACAAGGCAAGTTTAATGAGAATACGGGATTGGATCCCGGTAGGGATGGGTCAAGTTGATAGACTGTTGGCCGGAGATGATTTCAGATTATGGCCATGTCGGAAGTTCCGAAAACCACGTCCGATACCATAAGGCGTCGTTGATTTTCTCTTTGCACCCAGTCCCAGGGAGTGAATTGTTAAATGCGTAGCCCGAGCTCAATAACGTGCACCCTCACACACGGATCGACCTGCGCGGTCAGGTCGCGGGGTAATAGAGTTCCTTTCATTTTTTTGTTATTGATCTTTGCATTCTTCTTTTTATTTGAGCATTTCTCTCCTTTTATTTTTTATTATTCCCCCCCCCTTTTTTCATATAAAGGAGGCACGCCGAGCTTGAAGTGGGAAAGAGGGGAGGCACGCCGGATAAGAGCTTCGAAGGAGGGCGCCGGATAAGGGAGCACAAGGGGGAAGCGCGCCGGCTAAGGTGGCAAGTTGGGGCGCGCCGGAATAGGGTGAGGAATAGTATAGCGCGCCGGTTTAAGGGGGCTATGCAAGGGGCACGCCGGCTAGTGGCAAAGAAAATGAAAGGGGTTTTGAGTGTAAGGCTAAACCGGCGCGGGGGGGTACCGCGCCGGGTTAGCCCACGCCGGATTAGGGCGCGCCAGGTTAAGCTTCTACGAGGTTTTGTTTTGCTCTGTTTTGATTCTTTTTGCTCTGTTCTTGTTTCTTCAACTTACAGATTGATATTTTGGTTGGTTTATTCACTTAGTTGATGGATTAAGTTGATAGAGAAGGTGGTTAAAGCTTTCTGATCGTTTGTTAAGACGAATGAGCATGCGGATTGAATATCTTATTAAGAGGGATTATCCAGGAACTTGTTCGGTTTGATTCAGAGATAGCTTCAGACATATGCTGTTCTTACTCCCAGAGGCCTTGGCTTGTTCAGCTGTTCTTATGCTCAGAGAACTCATCCTGTTCGTCTGTTCTTGAGTGTTCTCATCCTGGCGAGATTTGGGCAGCACCTCCCCTGGACTGGGGTTGCCAGAGAATAATAAGGAACACCAAACGGATAACTCCGGGGTGCACCTCGAATCTAGACCTCATGGCGGTCCAATAACCCAAATGTGAGTGCTGGAGAGCTCGAGGACTAGCCTTCAAGAGCTCTCACAACTCACGGGCGATGACTTCGTGGAACGGGACAGATGTAGGCCGCAGGTGGCCATGACTGTTCACCCTTCGAACGGGTTCCCTCAGAGTTCATGCCACAGAAGGGCAAGCTCCCGAGGACCCCAGGTGATTCAGAGAACCAGAGAAATAAAACGGAAGAAAAAGGGGGGAAAGGATCAGAGCCATAGAGTACTGCGCATGCTCACAAAGTCATTCTTTTATTCATCCTCAAGGGAAAGGGAAGGAAGAATACAACGGAGAAGATAAAAGAAAAGCTAAATGTTGATGTGGGGGAAGAAGATACATCGGCGGGGGAGAAGAAGGAACAGAGCACAAGCTCTCCCTCTCTTCTCTCCCCTCTCTTGCTCTCACCCTCTCCCTCTCTTTCTTCACCTTGCAGGCGTGAACGGATGGCTGTAGCTTCTTCTCTTCGGAGGCTGGAGAGCTCTCGAGAAGACCTCTCTCCCCTCCTTCTTCAACCTTCCTCTTCTCTTTTCTTCTATTCCCTTCTATTGACCCTCTCTTCTTTTTTTTCCGGCTTCACAATGCTGCCCCTTATATACATCAGCCAGCTTGGGAGCCTTCCTGCCATTTCCACCTCGTCCGCAACGAAGTCGGGAGTTGACCGGCTGTGCTGGACGCTGTTCATTTGTCCCGTACACTGCTGCTCGTCCGAGGATGGGACGCTCAGAGATCTGCCAGAGCTTGCCTTGCTGCTACTGCTTGTGTGCTGTCGAACGAAGGTAGAAGCAGAGTTATGGGCATTGAATGTCCTCTGCATGCCATAATGATGCAAAACAGAGCATCGTCATGCCGACGGGACAGGATGGGGTTAAACCGACGCGGGAGGTGAGCGTGCCGGATTAGCATCAGGATGAGGGGAAAGGCTTAAAGCCAAGGGAATAGTAGTGCGCCGTATTAAGGCAACCTCAAGGGCAAATTGGAAATGGGGACGCGCCGGTTTATGGGGGTGCCGGATTAAGATGTTGAGGGGGGGCGCGCCGGTTTAAGTCCCTTCCGTGCCGTTTTAAGCCTCAAATTGATTCTTTCGAAGTCGCGGCCGTTTATATGAATGTCGGCATTCCCAGAACATTCTGGTTGCAATGCATGGCCTCCGCAATATTCCATTTGTAGCCTCAGGGACTCGGTCTGAGATTCTGCGTGACTTTTGGTGCATGCCGAGACTGTGTCGGAGTTCCCGACTTTTCTCTGATTCAGCTCTCGGCGTGGCCGGTCGGAGCGTTGTAGCTGTATCTTCTGCTTAGGGGGCTTCCTTAGCGGGTAGCGGACCACCAAGTGAGTTCTCATCCTGATCGGGCGAGGCATGAGGTTTATTCGGCATTTCTATCTTCGACTCGCGCTCTAATGTGTAGACGCGAATGTCGCCATGATCATCATCGTCATTTTTTTTGGCGCCCACAAATGCCCCCACTCACGGGCGGTGCAAGCGAGGGATGAGTGCGCGGGGCCCGCGAGTGTAGAGTTCTTCAACATGACGTCTATTCTTCTGAGCCACTGGGATGCTGGTCCGGTGTAAATTCACGAAAAAGCGCTCACTCCTTCAGCGAAGGGATGAGGGGATCGCTTCACCGCATATGCACGCGGACTGAGATGTCAGAGTGAGGGTTTAGTCATTGGCATGGGGTGAATACCGAAGTGAGAATGAAGGGTCTATGTGTCGTCTCAGGCAAAAGGCCCAAAACAGCTTAGACGAGGCCAACCCCAAAAAGGGAGTTGTTGACTCGTGCTGGGCTTAGGAAAGTTGTTCATTCACCGACTCGGACGGAGGGTCCGACCGAGTAGTGGGATGCACTTTTGTTTATGAACTAGGATGCACGGTCCGAGCCAGGCAATGAGGGGTTTCTTTATGTTCATGGACTTGGACAGAAGGTCCGAGCCAAGCAAAGGCGGTCCCCTTTTTTTTTATTCATCGACTTGGACGGAAGGTCCGAGCCAAGCAAGAAGATTCTTCTTCTTTTTTTCTTTTTTTTTGTTCATTGACTGGGACGGAAGGTCCGAGCCAAGCAAGGAGGTTCTTTTTTTTTGTTCATCGACTTGGACGAAAGGTCCGAGCCAAGCAAGGAGGTTCTTTTTTTTTTGTTCATTGACTTGGACGGAAGGTCCGAGCCAAGCAAAGAGGTTCTTTTTCTTCATCGACTTGGACGGAGGGTCCGAGCCAAGCAAGAGGGTTCTTTTTGTTCATCGACTTGGACGGAAGGTCTGAGCCAAGCAAGAATGTTCTTTCTTTTTTTTTATCGACTTGGACGAAAGGTCCGAGCCAAGCAAGAAGGTTCTTTTTTTTTTATCGACTTGGACGAAAGGTCCGAGCCAAGCAAGGAGGTTCTTTTTGTTCATCGACTCGGATGAAAGATCCGAGCCAAGCAAAGGCGTTTTCTTTTTTGTTCATCGACTTAGGCGGAAGGTCCAAGCCAATGGTCTATTCGCCTGTGGGACTGGAGTTGTAATATTGAGGTGGTTTATTCATTGGCGTGGTTCATTCATTGACACGGGGTTGGTGCCAAAGCAAGGGTCTTTTCGTTCATGAAACCAGACGAAAGGTCTGGGCCACCGGTTTATTCGTCGATGTCAACAGGGTGTCAGAGATCGACGTGGTTCATTCATTGACACGGGGTTGGTGCCAAAGCAAGGGTCTTTTCGTTCATGGAACCAGACGAAAGGTCTGGGCCACCGGTTTATTCATCGATGTCGACAGGGTGTCGGAGATCGACGTGGTTCATTCATTGACACGGGGTAGGTGCCAAAGCAAGGGTCTTTTCGTTCATGGAACCAGACGAAAGGTCTGGGCCACCGGTTTATTCGTCGATGTCGACAGGGTGTCGGAGATCGACGTGGTTCATTCATTGACACGGGGTAGGTGCCAAAGCAAGGGTCTTTTCGTTCATGGAACCAGACGAAAGGTCTGGGCCACCGGTTTATTCGTCGATGTCGACAGGGTGTCGGAGATCGACGTGGTTCATTCATTGACACAGGGTTGGTGCCAAAGCAAGGGTCTTTTCATTCATGGAACCAGACGAAAGGTCTGGGCCACCGGTTTATTCGTCGATGTCGACAGGGTGTCGGAGATCGACGTGGTTCATTCATTGACACGGGGTTGGTGCCAAAGCAAGGGTCTTTTCGTTCATGGAACCAGACGAAAGGTCTGGGCCACCGGTTTATTCGTCGATGTAGACAGGGTGTCGGAGATCGACGTGGTTCATTCATTGACACGGGGTTGGTGCCAAAGCAAGGGTCTTTTCGTTCATGGAACCAGACGAAAGGTCTGGGCCACCGGTTTATTCGTCGATGTCGACAGGGTGTCGGAGATCGACGTGGTTCATTCATTGACACGGGGTTGGTGCCAAAGCAAGGGTCTTTTCGTTCATGGAACCAGACGAAAGGTCTAGGCCACCGGTTTATTCGTCGATGTCGATAGGGTGTCGGAGATCGACGTGGTTCATTCATTGACATGGGGTTGGTGCCAAAGCAAGGGTCTTTTCGTTCATGGAACCAGACGAAAGGTCTGGGCCACCGGTTTATTCGTCGATGTCGACAGGGTGTCGGAGATCGACGTGGTTCATTCATTGACACGGGGTAGGTGCCAAAGCAAGGGTCTTTTCGTTCATGGAACCAGACGAAAGGTCTGGGCCACCGGTTTATTCGTCGATGTCGACAGGGTGTCGGAGATCGACGTGGTTCATTCATTGACACGGGGTTGGTGCCAAAGTAAGGAGAAAAGGTTGATTCCCCGACCTCGAACGAAAGGTTCGGCTGGGGTGTTCTTCGTCAGTGCCGACAGGATGTCAGAGGGGCTGACATGGTTGATTTGTCTGTTGAAATATTCTTGGAGATAAGAGTGAGTGTTAATAAAGGGAGACCGATTCCTCCCCCCACTTTTTCCTCTTTCTTTTTTTTTCTTCTTTCTTTTTTTTTCTCTTTTCTTTTCTTTTTCTTTTTCTTTTCTTTTCTTTTATATTTTTTTCTCTTCTTTTTTTTTGACATGCTAGATAAATAGTGCCCAATCCATCTGGACAATAGTAATGCAAATTTGCCCGGGACAGGGCGGAGAAAAACATTATTCCTCGAATGGGGGAATCGGAGCATGGTACAACCTCAGATGTCTACCATTAAGGGGTGGAAACTGGACCTCCCCCCGATGGTCGACGATTACATACGCTCCGCCCTCGTAGACTTTCTGGATCACATAGGGTCCAAGCCAATTCTCATTCAGCTTGCCCTTGGGGTTGGAAGCCATGACTTCTCTTCTCTTCACCATAACAAGGTCGCCCTTCTTGAATTCGCGTTCCTTGACAAGCTTGTCGAAGGCGCGAGCTATCCGGGCCTGATAGACCTGGATGTTCTGCTGGGCTTGGAGCCTTTTTCCCTCCAAGTTGGAGAGCTCTTCGAGCCTTCGCTCGACATTTGTCTGCTCTTCCCGGACCAACCCGTGTTGGACTGCGACCCGGAGGGAGGGTATTTCCAGCTCGATAGGGACAATTGCCTCTGAGCCATATACCAGGGAAAAGGGTGAACAACCCGTCGGAGTTTTGTACACAGTTCGATATGCCCACAGGGCCTCGTACATTTTCTCTTCCCAGTCTCTCTTGTTAGAACTAACAATTTTGGACAGGAGAGTGCAAAGAGTCTTATTGAAAGCTTCGGCCAAGCCATTGGCCTGTGGGTTGTAGGGGATTGACATCCTCCAGTCGATCTTGTACTTTTCTGCCAGCCGGTAGGCCTTTTGGTTGCGGAAGTGACTTCCATTGTCTGAGATAATTCGGTTCGGAATGCCAAATCGGAATATGATGTTGCGACGGACAAATCTGGTGATGATCTCCCCAGTCACTTCTTTCAAAGCAATAGCCTCCGCCCAGCGGGAGAAGTAATCAGTTGCGGCCAAGATGTACTTGCACCCAGCTGATGATGCGGGTAGTGGACCCACAACGTCTGTTCCCCATTGGGCAAAGGGCCAGCTGGGCAGTGTTGGATGTAGTGGTACGGGCGGTCTCCTGGGCACCGTCGCATGCTCCTGGCATTTTTGACAAGACTTGGCATACTTGCAGCAGTCGTCGAACATTGTCGGCCAATAGTAGCCGAGCTTCTTTATTTCAATTTTCATTTTCGATCCTGCCTGATGTGCACCAGCTATTCCAGCGTGAACTTCTTTCATGACTTTCCAAGCTTCTTCAGTGGATAAACATCAGAGGAGCACCTTCCTTTTGGCGTCTGCCATAATTCGGAATAGGATCCCGTTCCGGACCTCGTAAGAGTCCTTCATTCTGATTAACTTGATCTTCTCTTCCCTTTTCCTGGGCAGCTGCTGATATTTAAACCACTGCAAAAGGGGTCCCTCCAGTCGGGTAGGCTGATGGCTTCCGCTATGGCGACCTCAAGCTCTTCTTCTTCTGGCCCTTCTATCATGCTAGGCACTTGGCGTTGATTCACCACCCGGATGCTGAGGGATCCATCTGGCGGGACTGCCAATGAACTGGCCAATTTTGCCAGTGCATCGGCTTGTGCATTCTCTCCTCTGGCAACGTGGCCTATCTCAATGAGGTAGAACTGCTGCATGAGCCGTTTCGCCTTAGTGTAGTAAGGGAGTAACTCGGGTTTTCGGACGTCAAACTGTCCCTGGACCTGCTTGACGACCAGCAATGAATCGCCAAACACATGTAATATTTTAATCTCCATATGTAAAGCGACTTGGAGACCAATGATCAGAGCTTCATATTCTGCCTCATTATTTGTGCAGGGCTTCCTAATGGAGCAGGATGTGTGCAATACTTCTCCCTTAGGGGATTTAAGGACGATGCCGGCCCCGGCCCGTACTTTTGTGTGCCCAGACGGGGTTGTTTCTGTTCTCGAAGCTCCATCAAAGTGCAGCTGCCAGGCGATCAGTTGGGCTTGGTCCACTTCCAGTGTTTCATCTTCAGGCAACTCTATGGCCAGTGGGGAATTTTCAGGCACAGGGTGTGCTGCAAAGAAATCGGCCATGGCTTGACCCTTAACGGCCTTTTGAGGCACGTAGATGATGTCAAATTCCATTAACAGTACGGCCCACTTGCCGAGACGTCCCTTCAGTACTGGCTGGGAGAGAATGTGCTTGACTGGGTCAGCCTTAGAGATTAAGCTCACTTCATGCGAAAGCATGTAATGCCTCAACTTCTTGACTGTGAAGACCAAGGCGAGACAAACCTTCTCAATCGGGGTGTATTTTGCTTCTGCCCCCATTAGTCTTCGGCTAAGGTAATAAAGAGCTTGCTCCTTCCCCTCATCATTGTTCTGGGCGAGCATTGCCCCCAGTGAACATTCAGTGGCAGCTATATATAGAATAAGCGGCCTCCCCTTGACAGGTGCCCCCAGCACAGGCGGGGTCTTTAAGTAATCCTTCAGCCGATCAAAGGCCTTCTGCCATTCATGGTTCCAGTTGAAAGGTGCATTCTTCATCATTAATTTGCGGAATGGTTGACAGCGCCCCGACAAATTGGAGATAAATCTTCGGATGTGGGCTAGCCGACCTTGCAGGGACCTTAACTCTCCCAAATTCTCTGGAGGAGGTAGCTCCTGAATGGCTTTTATTTTAAAGGGGTCGATCTCGATCCCCCTATATCGGACAATGAAGCCGAGAAACTTTCCACTAGAGACACCGAAGGCACACTTCATGGGGTTCATTTTCAGCTCGTACTGCCGGAGTCTCTCAAAGATGACTCTAAGGTCATTCAGGTGATCCCCCCTTCTCTTTGTCTTGACGACCAGATCATCGATGTAGCATTCGACTTTGCTATATAGCAGTTCGTCGAATATCTTGGTCATCGCCTGCTGGTAAGTGGCGCCAGCGTTCTTGAGGCCGAAGGGCATCCTTTTGTAGTGGAATATCCCTTTAGGTGACCGGAAGGCCGTATGAATTCGGTCATGTTCAGCTATCCATATCTGATTATAGCCGGACGATCCGTCCATGAAAGACAAGGCCTCATGGCCGGTAGTTGCATCAATCATCACTTCAGTGACGGGCACCGGAAAGTCATCTTTTGGGCAAGCTTTATTCAGGTCGCGGAAGTCCACGCAGATCCTGATCTGTCCATTCTTCTTCTTCACCGGCACAATGTTGGCCAACCAAGTAGTGTATTGGTTTTCAGCTACAAAATCGACATCTATGAGCTTGTCGACTTCTTTACAAATCAGTTTTATCAGCTCCGGCCTCATACGCCTGGGGGGCTGCTTCACCGGCTCCACCTTGGGATCAATAGCCAGAATATGTTGAGTCACGCCGGGACTCAGACCGGGCATCTCTTTGTAGTTCCAGGCGAAACAGTCCCGGAATTCTTGCAGCAACTTGACATATTGTCCCCTCTCTTATGGAGGAAGAAGGGCACTCAGAAAGGTCGGCCTGGGGTCGCTTTCTGTGCCTAGATTAATTTCAATGAGCTCATCCACTGTGGCCTGGCCGCCATCTTCAAATTCTGGAGGCGCTGGTAGCAGGTCAATGAAATCCTTATCTTCACCATCTTCTGCTTCAAGGACACCATAGGTGTTTTCTTGCTCTGCCTCATTGGGTAACGAGGTTTTGCTTGTTTCCCCCTCTATTAGGCTTGTTGTGTGCGGCTCTGGGGGGCTCTCTTGTGTGGAGAAGTAAAGGACTTCTTTGGGATCTTCTTTGTAATTGTCATAGATGGCTCTTGCAGGGGCTAGGTGATTGATTGCCATACTGGGGGCTGTTGCTCTGCTGGTGGCTGGGGTTGCCCATTCTCAGCTGCATCTTCAAAAATCTGGTGCTGAACTGACACCATGTAAACACTTCTTTCATGGCCGCCTGCCACATGGGGGCGTGGCGGAGCGACCACATAATCTCCCATTCTGAGCTCATCTCTCTCAATCAGGTCTTGAGCAATGTCCTTGAAGACGTAGCAGTCTTCGATGGAGTGGCCCAGTATTTGGTGATAGGGGCAGAATGAGGGGTCACCGCTTTTGCGAGCATCTCGCGGCCTCTTTGACCTTGGGAGGGAGACCTTGCCATAGTAGCAGGCCCATTCAAAAATTCCTCGGGTTTTATTCCTTGGGAAAGAGTAGGGCCTTTGCATCTTCTCCCACAGCGTGGGGCTTCGCTCGACTGATCGCCTGACCAGGGAAGCAGCTACATCCCTAGCCTCCCTTTTGAGGTGCCCCGGGGCGTTTGGGACGGTGTTCGGGGACCGGTGCGCGCCGATGCTTTGTCGACAGAGGATGCCTCTAATGAGTACAGTCATTTCGGCCCAGCGAACCTTCAGCATTTCGATCTCTCGCTGTTGCCTGCAGTATAGGGCGAGTAGGGTAGAGTCGCACCGAGTGAGGTTCGGGGCTCGGCCCGCTTCCCCATCCTTTGGGTCAGTGTCAGACGAGGGCGATGGCACCCCGCTGCTGTGGTCATTCGGGATTGGTCCCCGGGAGGAGGACGGGGTCTTCCCCTTATTCCTGCAGGGAGGTGGATTCCATAGGAATATTTCTTCATCTTGTTCTTCGTTCCCCAAAGGCGTAAGGTGCTGACGGCCTTTATCCTTCCATGGGCCTGCAGTGCCTGCGTGGCTATTGCAGCCTAGAGCTGAGACTAATATCACATCAACTTCATAGGAATCTTCTAGTGAAAAGCCCAATCCTGGATGTCGGGTGATTTGCAACAACCGCCGGTCCAGGTTTGGCGGGTTCCACATTCTCTTGAACATTTCTTTCCGACTGGAGAGCAGGCAGAAGGGGATCCCTTGCTTTCTGGCCATCTTGACCACAGGACCGGCTGTGTCAGGAAGTCCTATTACTGGGACGAGTGGGTCGTGCAGCTCATCGGGCAGTCTACAATCATCATCCCCCTTGACCGGGTGCTCCTTGGCCACATAAAAGATGGTAGGCAGACCCTCGGGGTTGGGCACCTCGAAGGTCCTTAACGGTTCAGCCACCTGGCAGTCGGATTCTGCAAGAGGCTTGATGATCCCGGGAGGGACCCTGATGTCTTCCAGCAAGTCTTCAAGGTATGGTGTTCCCGGTGTAGGGTAGATGGGAAGGTAGGTGGCTCGGAATACCCCTTCTGCTTTAGAAACGAATGACACCTGAGGGGGAGCCACATAGCCAGGCGGTGGTGGGGGGAACCAGCTGTCAAGCTCTGCCTTTTTCTTTCCTTTGTCTTGAGTAGCTTGGGAGGCTTGCTTCGATTTTTTCCAAATAAAGATTAGCATCCGACAAGTGACATTCGAACACTTCGAAAGGATGGAGGTCGGCGAAGATTCTCTCCTCTTTCCCGTTGCCGGGGTACTTGATGCATTGGTGCAGAGTGGATGGTACCACCTTATTTTGATGTAGCCAAGGTCGGCCGAGCAACGCCTTGTAAGAGGTGTTGGAGTTGATCACATGGAATTGGACCTTGGTGGTGAAGTCACCGAGAGAGAGGTTGAACTCTGCGACCCCCATAGGGACTTCGCACTTCTGGTTGAAGCCGGCAATCTTGATGTTCCTGACCTCGACCAGGTGTACGTCAAAGTAATGCTTCTGATACACCCGATAGGGGAGTATGTTCACTGCTGCCCCAGGGTCGATCAAGGCTCTGTTGATGGGATGCCCATTCAGCTGACCCGTCATGTAGAGTGGCATGTTGTGACTGCAGGTTGGTAAAAGCATGTCCTCTTCAGTGAAGGCCACAGGTACCTCAGGTGACATTTCTGCAAGGCAGGCTTCAACATATGCTGGTGTCTGGAGTGCGGCGATGACAGCTGGCCGTGTTTCTTCATCTAAGGATAGGATTTCCCAGACGGTAAACCTGGCTGGGATCTTCTTCAGGTGTTTGACTATTCTGTTGCTAGCTCGGACTTCGAGCAACTTCATTTCTTCGGCTCTACTGCGCCTGCCCCCAGTCTGGGCCTGGGGAGTCGGCTCAATGGGTGCCTCCTCCACTGGGTCGGATGCCGCTTGAGCTTGTGGGGCCTGCTGGGTCACTTCCTTTTCTTGCAAGAACTCGACTAGGTTTGGGATGTTGTCGGGCTCTTCCCTCGACCGAGGAGGGATTGCTACAGATGGAGCCGAGGGGCTGCCTGCCCCTTGGGTCTGCCGGGACTCGTGGGGGCATGACTGCTTTCCCCTCTGAGTCGTAAGAAATTCCATGAATGAAGGGGCGGCCTGGCCGACCGGTTCTCCAGGGTAGAGACCTAAGGGAGGGGGAATCTCCATGCCTTGGACCCTAGGCTCGGGGATATGATACGGTTGTTCTCCCCTAAGCAGGATGTTGTGGTCGGCCTGAGGAGGACGTCCCCACTTCCTTCCCGACCTGGTGGCATGTTGGGAGGTGGATGCTTCAGCTTGATTCACCTCTGACGGCTTGACGGGCACTTCTTGCTCTTCCTCTCTCAGGCAGAGGGCTGTGCCAAACAATGTTGAGAGGGTGTTGCAAGAAAGGACAACCCCACTCTTCTTCTTGTTTCTAGGTCTTCTCTTCTTCTTTTTCTTCTTCTCTTCAGTGGCTGGCAACTGCTCTTGGGGAAGCTCACCCCACAAGAGAGGCTCTTCTTTCATCTCGGCTTCCGCTTCTGGAGTGAGTTCGAGTGACTCGAACTCCTCCCAGGGGACATACTCCTTCAACTCCATAGGCTGGATCTTGGGCTGTTCATAGTCTTCAAGCCCATCAATGATGGCCTGGAGCCTTTCTACCGCAGGGCTGGTTTCCTTGTGCACCCGCATCGGGATGTGTTTCTTCTTGTTGTGAGTGGGCCATCTCATAATGAGCCGGGGGGCTGTGTCATGCAAAACAGGTGTCACCGGTGGCGGTGCTGGTTGGGGTGTAACACCCCTTATGCGAACCTCTAGAGTGGGCCGAGGAGCTTGTCTTCTTCTTCTATTATTCGTTGGCGCGGCTTGCCAACCTCCTTGATCATGAGCTGGCGCCATGACGAAGGCTTGATAAGTGGCCTGCGTACTGGACTCTGCCCATTCTTCAGGCAACTGTTGGCATAAAGATACCATGTTGACAGTGGTGCCAAGGCTCGGCATCTCGTGCGGCTGCGGAGGATCCACTCTAAGCTCCCCCATGTCCAGCTCTCCCTTCTTGATCAAGGACTCAATGACATCCTTGAAGATGTAGCAATCCTCGATGGTATGCCCAAGCATCTGATGGTATGGGCAGAAATGAGGATCATCCTTCTTCTTCAAGTCACCAGCCCTCTTTGGATCTGGTAATGTGATCTTGTTGTACCTGGTGGCCCATTCAAATAGGACTCGGGCTTTGTCTCGAGGAAAGGAATACAATTTGTTCCTCATCTTCTCCCGCAGGGAGGGACCTTCCCGTCGTTCAGTGGAGGTGTCGGCCATCTCTTTGGCTTTCTCTTTCTGTTTCTCGAAAGCTTCGAAGTCCAATGTATGAACTTCTGGCGGTGTTGGCCTCCTCTTGGCCTGCCGGACCCTCTGACTTGATGCAGCTGGAGCGGAAGAGTATCGAGCGAGGAATGCTTCGATCTCTGCCACTATGTTGTTCAGGCGGTAGAACGACCTCACCTCAGCACCGATCATCCTCTCAAGGATCTCCTTCTTCAGATTCTATTTACAGATCTGCACTGCGTCCTCCTGATGCGGGGGACGTTTACACCTCATGCTGAGGTTCCTCCATCTCTTTATGTAGTCGAGTGCCGACTCCTCATTTCTCTGTCTCGTGGCGTAAAGCTCTGCCACGGTCACCTCCCGCTCAGCTATGTAGAATCTTTCCTTGAATTTCTTCTGCATATCAGGCCAGTCTGTAATGGACCCGGCGAGCAAGCTCGAATACCACTCGAAAGCGAGCCCGGTAAGTGTCGAGCCAAAGAACTTGAGAAGATAAGCTTCATCCGCAGCTAGATCCCCCATAACATTCACATAATAGGCAATGTGCTCCCTGGGAGACCCTTGCCCATTAAATTTCTCAAACTTCGGCGGCTTGGTAATGCCGGCTGGTAGCCTCTTTGTAGCATAGTGTGCCGGGTAAGGTACCCGGTATACGTCGAATGGCGTGTGATCACCATCGCTCCTCTCCGCCAGCTTCATATCTATGATTTGTTCAAGCATTAGTCTACTCACTGTTGCCGGGTCAACCGGGTTTGGATAGAAATGGGCCGGTTGCATCAGCGGTGTTGTTAACACTGTCGCCTGAGGTGCAATAGTGGACCCTTGGAATGGTAGGTTCGGTGGCGGGGCCGGTGTGACATGTTGTGGCTGATGCAGGGGTACGCCTCCAGTGTAGGTAGGTATTAGGGGAGACACCGTCACCTGTGGAGAAGCTTCCGAGGCCTGCCCGTTGCCCCCAGGGGTCTCTGGTAATGCTTCAGTCTTCCCAGATGTTGAGGGCTGAGCGGCTCTTTCAGTCAGTTGTTTCTTCAACAATTCGATCTCCCGTTGATATTGTTGCATCATGTGCAATACCGCGGGTTCGTTCATGGGAAGGCTAGGGGTGCCCCCCCTTTCTTCGATCGGCACCTCTTCGGATGAAGTGGATGGTCCTCCCGCCGTGCCTTCTGTAATAACATTGGCAGCCAAGGATGTTGAAGGTTCCTCATAGTTAGCTCCTCCAGTGTGGACTTGTGTCTTTTCAGCTGCCGCTTTCCCTCTTCTGGTAAGAGGTCCTGGCCTTGTGGCAAGCCTGGCTACTTCCTCGGGCTCGGTTGGTAGAGCCCCGTACCGGCCAGATACCCCTGCCATATTGCAGGTATAAACTCTTTGGTCTCTGCCTCTTCTTGTTGTTCTTCTCGATGGCCTACCTGGAAAGACCAATCTGTCAAAGACCGCTCTCCGCGGCTTCACTTCTTCCCTTGCCGGGGACTGATAATGCTCCTCAGAGTAGTTTCTTGACTCGGCAGTGGGCACTGGCCGGGTCTCTTCTTCTTCAAAGGCAGAGGCTACTACCTCCAGTAATCTCTGGCGACCCAGGGGAGTGCTCCCCGGGCCCCGCAAGTAGTTCTTCATGGCTTGCTCCACTCCTTCCCAGTCCTGGTCAGGAGGAGAAGCTGATGATGTCGCCCTGTTGGCAGCAACGGGCATGTGGGTTGCAGGCTCCACATGGGCAGCCTGATAGTGGCGTCAGTAGTGTCGACGGTGGATGTTGTCCGGTGGGGACGGTGTAGTTAATGTCGTCTGGTAGATGGGGGCCGATGTCTTGACCCGATCTCCTTGTTGTGCCCTTGTCGGGCGGAAGGTGCTGGGCCTTGCCTGGGCTGGTGAGGTGAACCGGGCCCCCTTGGGAACCCAAACTTGCTAAGCTTTGGTGGGCCTGGAGGCTGACTGATGTTGCGGCGCTGGGGCCTGAATGGCGGGCGTCATCCTGCCCTTCATCTTCTCCAGTGCCTGAAAAGAGTTGCGCACTGGTACGGTGGGTACAATGCGATCCGGGATCACCTCGAAATGTTGTCCGTTAAGATGCACCCGAAAAGTCCCGATGACAGCCGACTTGCCGGTGCTGGAGAACCGGCCTCGGTATGATGTTGTGGCATGGCTCCTTCGGAGCCTCCTTTGGTGAGAGGCCGACCCTAGGTGAGAAGGGCCGGCAGTTTGGTGCACGTGGTGCACGTTGCAGCTCAGCGTCCCAGTCGGGACGGTCTTGGAAGTCTCGGCCATCGATCGGCCGACAGCAGCTTTGGCGGCCCCCCGGATGGGAGTGTTGCTTTCAGTCCTGTCAGACGCTTCCATGTCCAGCAGGTTCGTGAAGGCTACCCCAAGGAAGTTGGGGAAGCCTACCGCGGGAGGGAAGCTCCCGAAGCTGAGGGGGACGGCAAAGTAGCCGTTTCGAACATGGCTCTCGACGGCCTGTTGGCCGAACATGGCGGCCATCATGGTGTTCAGAATGCGACCTGCATTTGCCAATCAAACAATTAGTATTACAAGAAAGGGGCCGCAGGGCCCTTAGTCCCGGCAAAGAGATGAAGGGTAATTTCAGTCCCACCGGGCGTGCCAGACTTGTGGACGCACTAAAATTCGGAGGGGGGATCCGTTCGTTTGTTGGTCGGGGTTAATTCTTCTATTTAGTGCGAGGGCGTGCCAGTCACAAAGTGACGATTTATTCGGGCTTCATGGAAGCCCATGGTGCGCTTGATCTGACTAATCAGACGATTGTGTAGTTCGTGTCGGGACCGAAACCCGCCGTGCCGTAAAGGCCACGACGTTATTTACATCCCCCATACGGCCTACAGAGAATATTAATAATGCAGGAGGATAGTGAAAGATGAACTATGCTAGAAACCCGTATCGGGACATGAACGCTAAGACTATGTCGGCCACTCATGGGCCACTTCATGTTCGGATGAAGGTCCGCGTTTGTAGTATAAAAGACGGTAGCAAAACCGCACGAATGTTTGCCATGAACAAGGCAAGTTTAATGAGAATGCGGGATTGGATCCCGGTAGGGATGGGTCAAGTTGATAGACTGTTGGCCGGAGATGATTTCGGATTATGGCCATGTCGGAAGTTTCGTAAACCACATCCGATACCATAAGGCGTCGTTGATTTTCTCTTTGCACCCAGTCTGAGGGAGTGAATTATTAAATGCGTAGCCCGAGCTCAATAACGTGCGCCCTCACACACGGATCGACCTGCGCGGTCAGGTCACGGGGTAATAGAGTTACTTTCATTTTTTTGTTATTGATCTTTGCATTCTTCTTTTTATTTGAGCATTTCTCTCCTTTTATTTTTTATTATTCCCCCCCCCCTTTTTTCAAATAAAGGAGGCACGCCGAGCTTGAAGTGGGCAAGAGGGGAGGCACGCCGGATAAGAGCTTCGAAGGAGGGCGCCGGATAAGGGAGCACAAGGGGGAAGCGCGTCGGCTAAGGTGGAAAGTTGGGGCGTGCCGAAATAGGGTGAGGAATAGAATAGCGCGCCGGTTTAAGGCGGCTATGCAAGGGGCGCGCCGGTTAGTGGCAAAGAAAATGAAAGGGGTTTTGAGTGTAAGGCTAAACCGGCGCGGGGGGGTACCGCGCCGGGTTAGCCCACGCCGGATTAGGGCACGTCGGGTTAAGCTTCTACGAGGTTTTGTTTTGCTCTATTTTGATTCTTTTTGCTCTGTTCTTGTTTCTTCAACTTACAGATTGATATTTTGGTTGGTTTATTCACTTAGTCGATGGATTAAGTTGATAGAGAAGGTGGTTAAAGCTTTCTGATCGTTTGTTAAGACGAACGAGCATGCGGATTGAATATCTTATTAAGAGGGATTATCCAGGAACTTGTTCGGTTTGATTCAGAGATAGCTTCAGACATATGCTGTTCTTACTCCCAGAGGCCTTGGCTTGTTCAGCTGTTCTTATGCTCAGAGAACTCATCCTGTTCGTCTGTTCTTGAGTGTTCACATCCTGGTGAGATTTGGGCAGCACCTCCCTTGGACTGGGGGTTGCCAGAGAATAATAAGGAACACCAAACGGATAACTCCGGGGTGCACCTCGAATCTAGACCTCATGGCGGTCCAATAACCCAAATGTGAGTGCTGGAGAGCTCGAGGACTAGCCTTCAAGAGCTCTCACAACTCACGGGCGATGACTTCGTGGAACGGGATAGATGTAGGTCGCAGGTGGCCATGACTGTTCACCCTTCGAATGGGTTCCCTCAGAGTTCATGCCACAGAAGGGCAAGCTCCCGAGGACCCCTGGTGATTCAGAGAACCAGAGAAATAAAACGGAAGAAAAAGGGGGGAAAGGATCAGAGCCATAGAATACTGCGCATGCTCACAAAGTCATTCTTTTATTCATCCTCAAGAGAAAGGGAAGGAAGAATACAACGGAGAAGATAAAAGAAAAGCTAAATGTTGAGGTGGGGGAAGAAGATACATCGGCGGGGGAGAAGAAGGAACAGAGCACAAGCTCTCCCTCTCTTCTCTCCCCTCTCTTGCTCTCACCCTCTCCCTCTCTTTCTTCACCTTGCAGGCGTGAACGGATGGCTGTAGCTTCTTCTCTTAGGAGGCTGGAGAGCTCTCGAGAAGACCTCTCTCCCCTCCTTCTTCAACCTTCCTCTTCTCTTTTCTTCTGTTCCCTTCTATTGACCCTCTCTTCTTTTTTTTCTGGCTTCACAATGCTGCCCCTTATATACATCAGCCAGCCTGGGAGCCTTCCTGCCATTTCCACCTCGTCCGCAACGAAGTCGGGAGTTGACCGACTGTGCTGGACACTGTTCATTTGTCCCGTACACTGCTGCTCGTCCGAGGATGGGACGCTCAGAGATCTGCCGGAGCTTGCCTTGCTGCTACTGCTTGTGTGCTGTCGAACGAAGGTAGAAGCAGAGTTCTGGGCATTGAATGTCCTCTGCACGCCATAATGATGCAAAACAGAGCATCGTCATGCCGACGGGACAGGATGGGGTTAAACCGATGCGGGAGGTGAGCGCGCCGGATTAGCATCAGGATGAGGGGAAAGGCTTAAAGCCAAGGGAATAGTAGTGCGCCGTATTAAGGCAACCTCAAGGGCAAATGGGAAATGGGGGCGCGCCGGTTTATGGGGGCGCCGGATTAAGATGTTGAGGGGGGGCGCGCCGGTTTAGAGCGCGCCGGTTTAAGTCCCTTCCGTGCCATTTTAAGCCTCAAATTGATTCTTTTCGAAGTCGCGGCCGTTTATATGAATGTTGGCATTCCCAGAACATTCTGGTTGCAATGCATGGCCTCCGCAATATTCCGTTTGTAGCCTCAGGGACTCGGTCTCAGATTCTGCATGACTTTCGGTGCATGCCGAGACTGTGCCGGAGTTCTCGACTTTTCTCTGATTCAGCTCTCGGCGTGGCCGGTCGGAGCATTGTAGCTGTATCTTCTGCTTAGGGGGCTTCCTTAGCGGGTAGCGGACCACCAAGTGAGTTCTCGTCCTGATCGGGCGAGGCATGAGGTTTATTCGGCATTTCTGTCTTCGACTCGCGCTCTAATGTGTAGACGCGAATGTCGCCATGATCATCATCGTCATTTTTTTTGGCGCCCACAGGCCTTCAGGCGACAGGAGGGCGATGCTGATTCCTCTCCCTTGAGAATTCAGAGCTCCATCAAAATATAGCGTCCACATTGGCTCCTCTGATTGGTTGACGGACATTAGTTGCTCATCTGGAAACTCTGATTGGACGGGATCGATCTTGGGAAGAGGATGGTGGGCGAGATGCTCGGCTATGGCATAGCCTTTAATCGCCTTTTGCTGGATGTAGGTGATGTCGAACTGAGAGAGAAAACTTTGCCAGCGTGCTAGCCTATCCGTAAGGGCGGATTTCTCTAGAAGGAATTTGATAGGATTCATTCGAGCAATCAAGTGGACCTCATGAGCCAAGAAGTAGTGCTTCAATTTCTGCACTACCCAAACGAGGGCAGCACAGGTTTTCTTCATGACGGTGTACTTCTGCTCACAGGGATTGAGAAGTTTGGACAAGTAATAGGTTGCCCGTTCCTTGCCTTCTTCATCAGCTTGTGCGAGGACGGCTCCCACGGAGTCATCCAAGACTGAGACGTAAAGGATAAGAGGTTTTTCTGGTTTAGGTGGAATGAGAACGGGTGGACTAGCCAGATATTCCTTCAACCCTTCAAAAGTTTTCTGACATTTAGAATTCCAGTGGAATTCTACTCCTGGCTTGGTCAACTCGTAGAGAGGTCTACACCTTTGTGAATGTTGGGACACAAACCGACGAATAAACTGCAACCTCCCGATTACACCTCGGACTTCCCTCAAATTCTTGGGAGGCGGCATATTCCTGATAGCCTTGGCTTTGTCGGGATCTATCTCGATCCCTCTTTTGCTTACAATGAACCCCAACAATTTACCCGACGACACACCAAACACACACTTCTTCGGGTTCATTTTCAATTGGAACTCCCTTGACCTCTGCAAGACCTTAGCCAAAACTTCTAGATGTTCCATCCTGGTCCTTGATTTCATCAATAAGTCATCCACATACACTTCCAGATATATGTGCATCATGTCATGAAATATGGCCATCATCGCTCTTTGGTAAGTAGCTCCATCATTCTTTAATCCGAACGGCATGACCACGTAACAATATGTTCCCCAAGGGGTAGTGAATGACATCTTTTCCTGATCCTCTTCTACCAAACGAATTTGATTGTATCCTGAAAATCCATCCATGAATGAGAGGGTTTCGTAGCCTGTCGTGTTATCGATCAACACATCAATGTGAGGCAAGGGAAAATCATCCTTTGGACACGCGCGGTTAAGGTCCCGGAAGTCGATGCAAATCCTGACTTTCCCTTCTTTCTTCATGACCGGGACAATGTTCGCCACCCATTGAGGATAAAGAACGACTCTAATGAACCTGGATTTGTGGAGCTTATCGACCTCTTCTTTCATTTTCAAAGCCATATGAGGGTGGAAACGCCTTAACCTTTGTTTTACCGAGACGGACCCTGGTTTTAGGGTTAAACGGTGTTCGACCAAGGTTGAATCTAGACCCGGCATATTCTCGTAGCTCCATGCAAACGTGTCCTTATATTCCTTGAGAACCTCAATTAATGCCTCTTCTTCATAGGGTGGTAGGTTGTCACTTATGAGGATGATCCTAAGGTCTTCCTCAGTTCCCAAGTTGACTTCTTTGGTGGATTCTTCTACGGCGGTTGACGGCTCGTCGAATCTCCTCATTCCACTAGCGTATGCGCCCGCCGCATCCTCATATTCTTCACCCTCATCTTCAGTGGGGCATTCTTCATCCGTGATCTCGTAAACTCCATACCCTTCATTAAATGCACAGTCGCCCTCATATTCTATTTCCGGTAGCTGGATGGGATTTTCTAACAACTGGGGGATGGCAAGAAGGACCTGACACCTGGCGGCTAAATCCAGAAGGAATCGACGAGGGATCTGCCTACCCTTGGATTTCTTCCTAGGTACTACCCTTGACCTATCATTCCTAGATTGACTGACAATACTTACAGAAGAAGAGGAAGACGAAGAGGATGGTGTAGAATGTACAGGAGGAGACCCCTCAGAGGAGGGGTAGAAAAGGTCGCTCATCGGACCTTGGACGGGTGGTCCGCAGGGCGGGACGCACCCGTGGGAGATGTAGGAGGTTTCCTCAACGAAGATGTGTTGTTGGGGAGTTTGAAAATTGACGTTTTTTTTTCGTTTTCATTTTTAATGACAAAGCAGTGAAAAGAGATTGGAGAAGAAAGAAAAGTGGTTATGGCTAGAGGATTGGGAGGCTCGTAGAGTAGATCATGATTGAAAGCCTGGCGCGGGTTGAGAAGCCCGCATAGGTATGTAAGCAGAGAAGGGGACCTGGGAAGATCATCAGACAATTGTCTGGCCCAGGAAGAAGATATCAGCAAAGGCTGAGACGAGTGGATGGAGAAGATGGTGGCTAATGAGCCGTCGACTGCAATGTTGAGGACGGATGAAGATCCATCGATGACAGGGTCCTTCTAGCGAGGATGAGGATAATTTGGAACCTTGGCAAGAGTGGTAATATTCTCTGGTATTCGGAGATCAATGGTGGTCCTTCAAGCTGTGGTGACGAGAACATCCTTTCCAGTGCAATGAAAATGTCTCGTATGTCGAACCATTTGTTCCACTCGCATTCCGGATCTTTGATCTTGCCTCTTTTGGTGATCCTCGGACATTTTTCAGTCAAATATACAGCATGTGATCCCCCATATGCTTCTCGTGGGTAATCTCCCATCTAAACAACGGGCCCTCTGTTGAAGTGGTTTGATAGAGTCCATGTGAGGGGCTTCCAATCCACCTTGAACGGTCCTTTGAAGCCTAGGCCAAACCTATGGTTCGGCCTGATTTCCTTTGGGATTTGAGCATACCCTGTAATTGTGCGCCCAGACCTTTACCCTGTTGATAGCCGATGTTCCTCATAATCTCCCAACCTTTGGTGTGAAAAGGGAGACATGATGTTGCGGCTGTCCTGGCCGGCTCCTTTGGTGCTAGTGGAACGTGAGATAGATCATGCACGTCCAGCAATGACAATATGGGCCGATGAGATGGCCACACAGAGGGCAGAGAGGTGTTGATAGCATCCACTGTGTGAAGGACAGGTGTACTGACCACTTTAATAATCCTCCCATTGTAAGGAAACTTCAAGCACTGATGGTTGGTGGAATGCACAACGTCCATGGCTTCGATGTAAGGGCGACCCAGTATAGCCTTGAATGTGGGGTCCATGTCGAGGACATGGAATTCCGTGGGAATTGACATGGGGCCTAGTTCTGCCTTCAGAATAATCATCCCCTGTGGCGGCCTTTTGCTATTGTCATAAGCCGTGATCGTGATTGAGGAAGGTCTTATTTGTTCCTCGTTGACCCCACACAACTGAACGGTGTCCATGGAGATCACATTTATGGACGCACCCGTGTCCACAAGACACGAGTTTATGGATACCCCATTAATTTTTATTGAAATGCACAATACGTATTTCCGAGCTTCCTTGGGAGCGAGCTCATAGTTGTGGAACATGATGGCCGGTTGTGTGTCTGTTCGGGTCAGGACGGTCGAAATCTTCTCCACGGGGAGGTCCTCATTAACCATGACTTTTTGAAGATATTCCATCAAGGCCGCCTGGTGGGATGTGGATATTTGAAGTAGCTCCAGGATGGAGATACGAGCAGGTGTCTTGTCCAAGTGTTTCAATAGATCATACTGTGTTCCAGGGATAGCTCTTTCTGGTTGTTCTCCATCATCCTTCTCTGGCTGAGATTGCTCAGGATTCTGACTGTTGTGGGGGAAAACCCTGTGGAAAATCCTTCCACTCCGGAGCACCATTGCCTGCGGCTTTTGTACCTCTGTGGGGGTAGCAGTGGGTTTTAACAGAGGTTTGAGAGGTAGTGGTGGAGGAATGGTTGATGAAGCAGGGGTGATGACGGGAGCAGGGATTCTGATGAGGGGTTTATTTAGATGGAGGCATGGTGGAGGTAGAGGGGATATCGCGCGGATTATGAAGGATAAGGGGTCTGGAAGGCGGAGGTGGAGACGAAGTAGAAGTGGGTAGGGCTTGAAGTGGGCAATGATTTTGAGGTGGGTGATGGGTAATGAGTGGTTTTGAAGGCATTAGTGGTGATACGGTGGAGAAAGACGGGGTTATGTATGGTTGACGGATGATAAGGGGTTTAGAAGGCATAGGGGTAAATGTGGTAGAGGTGGATGGTAAAGTGGGGGAGTGGGAGAAGATGAGAGGGTGTGAAGGCGTAGTGGAGAGTGTCGGTTGATAGGGGATCGGGGTACGGATGAGAGGGTGTAATGGTACTGGAAATGGTGAAGGCGATACTGACGCGGGTTGATGTGAGAGAGGTGCTACCCGGGCAAGGCAAGGGTGTTGCGTGATGATAGGATTGGCGGTAGAAAGAATGGAGGTACTTTCCTGGTGCCACACCTGCTCTCGCCCGACTTCCGGAAGGAGGAGATGGGGTTAACCTGATGATTGGGCTGTTGGTGCTCCGGTAATGGATTCTGGATTATGCCCATGTCGGGCTGTTGTTGTGGGGCCTGCTGAGGCTGTTGTTGTTGTTGTGGTTGTTGTTGCTGCTGCTGTTGTAACTGCTGTTGTGGCCTATGAGGAGGTCTCCTAGCCTTAAGAGCGGCGACGTATCGTCTCATTTCATCCCAATCTATTTGATGTTCATCATTCATATCGTGGATGTAATCTTTGAAATGGAAGCAGTAATCTACTGTGTGTCCTGGCTGCCTGTGGTAGACGCAGTATTTGGAGGTATCAACATTTGGGGGCCACACGGGCCTTTCTCTGGGTAGGGCGAGTTGGTTTGATGCCATGAGGGCATTAAAAATGTCTGCTAAGGTTTCTGGCAATGGTGGATAGTAGGCTCTCTTGGGACCGAGCGGCCTCCTTTGTTGCTGTTGGGGACCATAGTTCCCCGGGGGTGGAACTTGGTTGTACTGAAGCGGTGGTTGTTGTTGCTGAGGTTGTGGTTGTTATTGCTGGGGTTGACGTAATGGAGGCATATTATCCTGGGGTGGATTATTTTGGGGTGGAGGACGAAGAGGGAAAGGACCTGGTTGGAGGGGAAGTCGGGGCATTTGTGGAGGCCTTGGGTTGACTGCATAGTTGGCATTGTTGACCGCACCCACTTGCTCATTTGTCACGACCCCTTCTGTGGCTCCGCCCGGGACACCAGCGCCTGTCTTTCTGACCACTTTGGTCTTCGGTGACTCAAACATGTTCATAATGGGGGAGTCTTTTAACTGGGTTTGGATGTACTGGGCCCTTTCATAGAGTTCCTCCATTGTAGTAAGTTTATTCATGGCCAGGACGTGTCTGAACTGTGGATTGCATTAGACACAATCATCTTCACTTGTTCGGGCTCGAAGAGGGTATCCCTTATTCTTTTCGCCAGAGACCTCCATCTATCAGCATAGCGGACAAAATCCTCGTCGGGCTTCATCTTTTCGGCCACTAGGTCGGTAATGGAGAGTGAGGGACCGACCCTATCCCTATATTTCTGCAAGAACCTTCGCTGGACTATTTCAAAATTCTCGGCCTCGCGGGGCTCCAAAGAATAGAACCACTCTAGCGCGGGACCATCCAATGATCTCCGAAAGAGGTATGCCAGGGACCTCTGATCGTTTTGCCAATAGGAGGATTCATACATGAAATCCTTGAGGTGAATGAAGGGGTTGCCAGGTACCATTGTATCTGCGGTATGTGGGCATTTCAGAGGGAGGAAGATGAATGACGGGAAGGATTGGCAAAGTAACCTCCGGGGTGGCTTTCACGTCCACCATCCTTCTCAGATTTTGAAACTGCTCATCCATGCGATTGAACCTATTGAGGAGCGATTGGGCGAGCTCCTCTGGAGGTGAAGGTGGCACTTGCTACTTGGGGAGAAACTGTCTGTCGGAGACTTGAGGGGGGAACCCGGAATGAGAGGGAGCTGTCGGACCGCCGACAGTTGGCCCTGGCTGAAGCGGTGTGTGGGGAACAACAGGAGTTTGAGATTGTGACGGGAATTGGAATGAGGGTGGTTGTTGGCTCGCTTGTCCTTGAAGCGAGGGAGACTGGATGGCTTGCGCCAATGAAGGAGATGGAATGGCCTGCACGGATTCTTGGAGAGGTGCGATGGCCGGAGTTGATTCCTGGGGCGTGGGGGAAACAGATTTCCCCTTCAAAATGGCCTGGAAGGCCCGGAGCTGTTCAGAGGTAAGCTCCGTGTTGGCGAGGACGCCCAGTAAGGAAGAGATATCCTGCGGTGGGGATGTGTCCCTGGCAATAACCTGCACCTCATGCGAGGGCTCATGAGAAGGACCCGAGTCCATAGCATAGACTTGCGGGTCGGCTGACAAACCACGACTAGGGTGGTTCTCCTCAAAAGACTCGTGAGCCATGCTCACAGTTTTCCCAGAACGCAAAAACATACACTAGCAAGCAGGTAGTAGAGATTATCAAACAAGTTGATGCCTTTATGCCTTTTTTTGTGTTTTGATTTTGATGATTTTTTTTTATGTTTTTAGCGAGATCCGAAGTTCACACAAAATAGGGACCCTAGTTTATTTTTGTTTCACCGTCGTGTCAGCTAGGGTCTCTCGTCTCACCACGAATGAAATGACTAACTCCGGGGAACTTCAATGGTACAACCAGCCTAGTGAACGAAGAGGAGATTCTTCGATGTCGGGGACTTACAAAGGTCCCAGTGTAGGAGATTCTAGTCCGTTGAGAGGAATTCCCAAACGGAGAGTCCTTCCTTCACCGGGAAAGGGTGATCCTCAAAAAAAATGAAGAAAGGATAGAAAAGAGGGATGGATGCATGCAATGAAATGCTGACAGAGAGATGGAGTGGGAAAACAACAGAAATAACAGACATATAATAAACAGACAACCAATCACAACTGACAGTGCTGCCGTGAGCACAACGGGGGCGCGCGCGGGCGTCAAGGTGGAGAGGCACGGATGGTGCCGAACTTGCAAGGGTAGTCGAAAGGAAGCAGTAGAGGTCCCACCGTGATCGCCAATCTGTGAGCGACGTCACGCGGTTCGGTGTGCGAAGAGGACGCGGAGCGCGCGGGCTCCTCTTTTTGTTTGCTGCAACACAGAAATAAGAGAAGAGAGAAGGGGCCACCATGGGAGATTACTCCGGCGGGGCGAGCGAGACAAATGTAATATAGCAAGATATGGGGGTTAAACGGCCATAGCGGGAAGTGACTCGCCGCGACCTCGGGGGGACGGGAATGGTGCAGAAATTAAATAGCAAGAATTGAAACGGCCATTGGGGAAGTGACTCGCCGTGGCCTCGAGAATATGAGCAGATAAGAAGATAACAGAATATAAAGATAATATAAAGAGCAGGAATTTAAATGGCCATTGGGGAAGTGGCTCGCCGCGGCCTCGAGAATATGAATAGATAAGAATATAATAAAATATAAAGAGAATATAAGAGCGAGAATTTAAACGGCCATTGGGGAAGTGACTCGCCGTGGCCTCGAGAACATGAATAGATAAGAATATAACATATAAGAACGGTAATTTAAATGTCCATTGGGGAAGTGACTCGCCGCGGCCTCGATGTCAAGATGTGATTGCCAGGGGCCAAAAGACCCCAAAATAAAGAAAGTGATCGCGCCTACCTCAAGAGCGGGAGATGGCGGGTTGCTTCTTCATCCCCCTTCGGCCGGCCGACGGAGAGGGCCTTCCTTGGTTACCCTTGCAAAACAGTAGACAATAAACGAACGGAATTAGAAAATGGCAGTGTAGTAACAATTCCTTGCAATAAAAGTAATGAGATCGTGACCTGACACACACCTGGTTGGTGTGGTTTTAAACCCCTCTCGGACTCGAGTAGGAGGAAAATGCGATGATGAATGCAAGAAGTATGCAAGAGACGGCGCCCTTATGTAGGGAGATAGAGGATGCAGTATGATGAATGTAAAGAACTATGGAGAAAAAGGGGAAGAAAAGGCTTATTGGAGGAGCCGAGGGTGAGATCCGGCGGAGCTCCGACAGCGTAGGGACGACGTGGAAGCGCGGTGGATGAAGACGACCTTCCTCTCGCGAGCGTGGGCACCCGAGAAGCCGGCAGAACCTCCACCTACAAAAGACCCCACGGGTTAGAAGATGACTCCGGTAGCCTCTAGGCTCCAGCAGCCTATCGGATATCTTTTTAGCTCCCCCAGAACTGAGGGGGTGGGCCTCTATTTATAGGGCTCCGGAGGGTGGAGGCGTCCAGGACCCTGGACACCTCCATCAGGGCAAAAAAGATATTTTATTCTATTTTTATTCATTTTTTCAGAATATTTTTATGGAGGCGTCCAGGGCCCCGGACGCCTCCAACAGGTCCACCGAACACCACCGACGGCCGCACGCGGTTCGGCACAACGCGTGGTTTTGTGAGCGGCGCCTCGTGATTCAGAAATGGGCGCGTCCAGCTGGCTGGACGTCTCCATAATTTGGCTTTTTTCACACACGACAAACCATCGTTCGGTGGGTGGCGCCCGTGAGGGAGTTGATGGAGGCGTCCAGGGTCCTGGACGCCTCCATTAATATATTATTTTTTATTTTGTTTTGTCTTTTTATGCCAACTGGCATATATATATTTTTTATATTTGTTTTTATGGAGGCGTCCAGGGGCCTGGACGCCTCCATTAATATATTATTATTTATTTTGTTTTGGGCTTTGAAAAAATAAATTAAAAGAATGGGGGCGTCCAGGGGCCTGGACGCCCCCATAAAGACCCACCCGGGTCCTCAGTTCAGGCGTTGGCGGTCGCCCGGCAGACACCCTTCCTAGTTCCGAAACCTCCTGATGCGTCTGACTGGTGTTGATGCCGTCCGAATGCCGTGACGAGACGATTCCGGATGCCGAAAAGGGCGGAAGAAGACTCAAGAAAATGAAGCACTCAAGTGATTCAAAACGCGTAAGCCGTTGCGGGGCGTTGTATAGTAATATGAGACTTTCTCAGGAGACGTCAGGAATGGCGTGTCTATAGTATTGTTGGAACGGACACATATGGACCGTTTTCTTTGTGGAGCGGTTGATGGTTAGACCGTTCATGTGCTAAAGTAATGATGAAGAATGCTTCTTTGCTACATCCTGTGATTAAGTGGCTGATTTCTTTTATGGCTTGAATGATTGTTTCATGATGAAATATTGCAAAATCTTTGTTCATGAATTCTTTGCAGCACCACTTCAGCTTGCCATTTCGCCTGCCCAGGTAAGTCAGGTATGGCCTTCTATCTTTATATCCCTTATTGCATTACTATATGGTATTAAGATATATTATCTCGAGAACCAGCTGGTTATCTACGTATTCCAGGATCTGATGTTCCCCTTTAATAAAAATGATGATGATCCAGGTTCACGTGTTTAATCATCGGATAGGCCGTTAGGTTGGGAAAATTAGGGGAGGATGGTTCTCTCCTGCACACCATGGTTGCGGATGGTGTCTTGACTCTAATTTGCCCGGTCTAGCAATATTATTCTCGAGTATTTTCTATTTAATCTTTCTTTGCAGTCATTTTGATGATTTTTTTATTTTAGTCCAACATGCATCATACACATCTTTTGAGCATTCATGACCCATGGTTTGCCTGCTAATGTCCCACCAGTAATGAATGGCTGTGCGTTCAATGTTTGAGTAATAGGAACAATTCCACTAAGAGTTGGAAGGTTCTCTCTGGTCTGTTCACCTGGTTTGATTGACTGAAGGTCCCCGTCTGGAGTGTTTAGTCTGTTTCTTTGCTTTTGTTATTTATTTCGGTCTCCTCATTGGTCCGAGAGATTGTATCCCCCATGAGGTGGATCGTGTGTTTTTGCTTATTTTGTTAATTCCTCCAGATCGGTGTTGCTTTTAGTCTGACTATTCCTTGTGTTTGGTTCAGAGTTTTTCGGAAGACTCCTATCGCTTGTTGGCGAGAAAACGGGTGTCGTTTTACCTTAACGCCCACTTTTCGGTCCACTCCACTTCATTTCCGCTTCATCTCCATGTTCCATCTCGCTTTCGCTTCACCAGCGCTCGCTCCCCTTCAAAGAGGACGTTAAGGAGGGGCATCTGTTGACACCCATTTTTTGCCTATGAGTTGAGTCATTCCTTTTACCACCATTTATTGATGCCTCGAGTTGTCCATTACTCATTGGGCCATTTCCAGGACTAAACTTGGGCCTATTTTATGGGTGCCTCCCTCCCTGACTCGGTCCACTTCAATTCAGGGTTTAATAGGCCTTGATTTTGCTTGATTTATCAAATTTTATCAATTTTTAAAACGTCCAGCCTTGCGCGGTCTATCGCTAGGCCCTTCAGTCAATGCATGGTTGGAATTGAACTGTTTATATATTTATTGGATATTAAGGTGATTTTCTGAATTTCCACCGACAAGCTGATAAACGGTCCTTGTTTAGCCGTCCAATGTCATGGAACGGTATTTACACGACCGTCCAATTCCCAGAGTCCTAATCTCGTTGGTTTTTCAGATAATTATCTATTTATCTAATTTGGCTGGATTTATCACCGACAGGCTGTACACGATTTGTATTGAGCCGCTCTATGAAGTGAGTGGTCTATCATTAGACCATTCAATCCATGAGAGTCCAACGGCGAAATTATCGGTCAGTTCGATGGATATTCGGATAATATTTCTTATTTATGAATTTCCATCGACAGCATTGGACGGTCTGGTCCCAGGCCGTGCCATAGCCTGGGCAGTCTATTGCACAACCGTGCAATGGCTCGATCTTTGAAGAATTTAGGGTTTTTCTCTCTCTCTCTTTTTTTTGATAGAAAGCCCTATCTAGTGGTGATATGGAAAGTGCATCCAATTCGGACTACACTTTCTATGTCACACCTAGGGGGTATTTTATTAATCAATGAAAAAGAAACATTACATCGCTCTCAGGCTAGGCATACCTAGCTTATCAAGACTAGCAGCACCTCTAACAAGAATGGGAAGCTCGTGCTGCGAATTAAAAAAAGAATTACAATGAGAATGACAAGCCCAATTGGCAAGAGAATCGGCTACAACATTAGCCTCTCTAAAAATATGTGATATATTCTCATGGAGAGGAAACAATCTCCAGATCTCTCTAGCAAACAGGGATAACCTCCCAAGGACAATATGTCTTCTTTTGGATAATTTGCACAAGTAGAAGTGAATCACACTCTATCACAGTCTGCTGGAAAGGAAGTGTTTGAAGATATTTGATGCCATCCAATAATGCCCGGGCTTCAGCAACAAGACTACTGCATTGCACATAAGAGTGAGAGAAAGCCAGCATAATATTTCCTTTGTGATCTCTGATGACACCACCTCCACCAAAAGATCCTGAAAGTTTGCTTGCTCCATCGGTATTAAGCTTGATTTGAGGCCAAGGGGGATAGGCCCATTTGATAATTTTGATCCAAGGAGGATTTTTAACTACAACTTTTATGCAAAATCCAACCAATATGCTACGAGATTTAGGATGGCCTTCCTTAAGATTAGCAAAGCTCAGAATTTACTTAACCTGGAAAAGCACCTTGTGGTAGATGCTTTGGGGAGTAGCAGATTTGTCTTCATGCAAAGCTGAATTCTTGGCTGTCCATATTTCCCACATGCCACAAGCAAGGATAGCAATCCGGAAAAGATCATAAAGAGATTTAGCTTTATTGTTATCCACTGCATTTTGAATCAGGGATCTTGCTGAATGTCCCAAGATTTGGCACCCAGACTTATGGAAAATAGACCATAACTCTGAAGCCCAATCACTTTTAACAAATAAGTGGTTTATATCCTCTTCTTGCGGATTTTTACAGTAGACACATTTGGATGTAATAGGGATGCCAAGAGATTTCACTCTTGAATCAGTTGGGATGCTGTTGTTCCAGATTTTCCATAAGAGGACTGAGAACTTTGGAGGAATCCATTTGGACCAAATCTGCTCACCTGGGAACAAATTCTGTTGCGGAACAGTTCTGCAGGAGCGTTTGTAGATTGATGATATTTGACATTCTCCCGAAGAGGAAAGGCTCCACACTGCCTTATCCTTTTCCTGACAGAGAGAGGTAAGCCAAATGGCTGAACGAAGCATAGTAGGAATATGGTTCTCAATAATGGTAATGACTTCTGTAGATGGATTAAGTAATACTTCACTGACTGTGGAATTCTTGTTAGGGGTGATAATGTCAGGGATAAGAGAAGCCAGGGGCTGATTGCTAATCCAATTGTCCAACCCAAAATTAGTAGAACAACCATTACCAATGATCACTTTTTTATGTTTCAAAATAGCAATCTTGGCCTGGGACCAACACCTTTTGGCATGGCCTTTCATCTCCTTGAAGTCAACCTCAGAGATATGTCTTCCTCTAATATACTTTGCTCTGAAATACTCAGCCCATCTTGAATCTGAATGCATGGCCTTCCACAACATTTTAGTCCTGAAAGCAGCTTCCATCTGCCTGAGGGATAAAATCCCCAATCCTCCATAGTTAACAGGTTTACAAATTGCTTTCCAGGATTTCCAATGTCTTTTGTTCCCATAATTGGATGAACCCCAAAAAAAATTAGCAAATGACATGTCTAGCAATTGGTGTATTCCAGCATGCATTGGAGATGAGGCTAAAGAGTATAACGGAATAGATTAGACAATATGCTTTAAGAGGGTGAGTCTAGCTCCTTGAGAAAGATAGGTGGCATGCCAACCATTAATCCTGCTCTGAATAGCTGATATAATTCCAGCAAAATGAACTTTTTTTGCCCGGCCACAGACCAAAGGAAAGCCCAAGTATTTGTGAGGGAAGGAATGATGGGTAAACCCTATAATGTCTTGAATCTTCTTAATAGTAGCAGCCTTTGTATTTGGGTGGACAAAAAAACCACTCTTGTTAACATTGATGGACTGTCCAGAAGCTCTTTCATAAGATTTCAGAATGCCCATCAAATTTCTAATGGAAGCAACATTAGCCTTGCTGAATACAAGAGTGTCATCAGCAAAAAGTAAGTGAGAGATATTTGGACATCTCCTAGGACCGGCAAACCAGTCCACCTGACCCTCTGATTGAGCATTACAAATAGACCTGCTTAAAGCTTCCTCTGCTATTATAAAAAGTGCTGGAGCCATGGGATCACCTTGACGAACCCCCCTAGAAGATTTGAAGAACCCTGCTGTGTCACCATTCAAGAGGACAGAGAACCAGCAGTTTCCAACCATGGAGTTAATAAGAGTAATAAACTGAGCACTGAATCTAAATTTTGATAGTACTGCATATAGGAAATCCCATTCTAATCTGTCATAGGCCTTAGCCATATCTAATTTGAAAGCCACATTACCTCCCCTGGTTTTCCTACCCAGTTCGTGAATCATTTCTTGGGCCAGGGCAATATTCTCAACTATGAGCCTACCTTTAACAAAAGCTGATTGCTCCATAGAGATGATATTTGGCAGAATAGTTGCTAATCTGTTGCTGAGCAGTTTTGACATGACTTTGTATATGAAATTGCACAAACTAATGGGCCGGTAATCAGATATGTCAGAAGCATTGCTCACTTTGGGAATGAGAGCAATAAGAGTTGCTGATAAAAACATGGGCAACATAATCCTAGAAGAGAAGAATTCCTGGATGGCATTGGTAACCACTCTTGCAGTAATCTTCCAAGTTTTATGAAAGAAGGCTCCTGAAAAACCATCCGGACCTGGAGCACTGTCAGGGGACATTTGAAAAATATCCTCTTGAACTTCAAATTCAGTTGGGATGGCACACAATCTATCATTATCAGTAGGGGAAACCAATTGTGGAATGTTGTTGATTAATGCATCTTCAATAATATGATACTGAGATGTGAAAGCTTTCTGGAAGTGGCAAGCTGCAATGTTCTTCATTTCCTCATGATCAGAAGTGAGAAGTCCAGCAGAGTTCCTTAGATGAGGAATTACATTTCTTTTCCTATTTGTAATGGTCTTCATATAGAAATATTTGGTATTCCTATCACCTTCTGCAAGCCAATTGACTCTGGATTTTTGTCTCCAGAAGATTTCATTCTGGACCAGTCTATTTGCCAGATCTAATTTTGCATATTCTAGAATTTCAAAATTGGGCTGGTTTGGCTGAGTGTCATATATAAATTCTGCCTTCAGCACACTGTCTTCAGCTTCCATAAGCTTTGAGTGAATGTTACCAAATACATGTTTGTTCCAGACTTGAAGCATTTTTCTCACATGCTTGAGCTTCAAATACAGGGTAGATATAGCAGAAGAAGCCAGAGGGCTAGTGCGCCAATTAACCTCCACATCCCTCAAGAATTTCTCATGAGTGGACCACATTTGTTGATACAGAATCTACTTCTGAATTTATAACCGCTAACAGGTTTGATAAGTTTAGGGACATGGTCCGAAGCTTCCCTGGACAAGTGTTCTACAGTAATTGGAAAGGTTAATTGCCAAGGAGCATTAGTGAGCGCCCTGTCCAGTCTAGCCCAGATGCCCTTATTTCCACTATGATTGTTATGCCAAAAATACTTGGAACCCTGAAAGTCTGTATCTGAGAGAGCACAATCATTCATACAAGTATTAAAATCTGACATGGAGGTAAGAGAAGGTGGGTTTCCACCAATTTTTTCATCAGGGTCTAAGATACAATTGAAGTCTCCCGCCACCAACCAGGGACCTGAATTCTGGATATGAATGTTATTAAGAGAAGACCAAAGGGATCTCCGTTCAATAATGGAGCATTTAGCATAAACAATAGTGATATGAAAAGACGGAATGAAACCAGCAATATGTTGGAGTGTGATTTGTTGATCATCCTGACTGATAACTGAGAAATCCAGCGGGTATTTCCACATTACTCATATATGAGCATTATTTTCTCTATTGGCGATAGCCTTGTCCATTCCCAATCTTCTACAAGTCTTGCTCAGGGAATTGACCTGAATTTTGGGTTCTAGAAAAGTAATGCATTGAATATTGTGGTTTCTGATAAGAAGCTTTGCACGACCCAAGTAGAGATCATTCCCAATACCTCTAACATTCCAAATAAGAAAAGTCATTGTGAAGTGTTTGGAAGAATACCCATGGAACTAGTCCTTTTCATCGATCTGGTAATGACTCCTGATTACTTTTTTAACAGAATACTGGCATTTGTAATATCAGCAGTAGTAGCAATAACCTGTCTCTGATGGTGAATCTCATCCATAAGATTCTTGCCTGCTACTTGAGTTATGTCTTCTTTACAAGATTCTTGAATTTTTCCTTTACCTTTAGAGGCTCTGCAATCATAATCCATATATTTCGATTCAGGGTCAGGGGCAATTAGACCAGCCGAATCCTGCATTTGGAATGAAGGGGGCTCATTATAAGGCATTTGCACAACAATGCCATTGGCCGGAACAGAAGAATGTAACATCTCACTTGCAGGGTCATTCTTTGATAAATGAAAAGCTAAGATGGAGGTATCTGCTCCCAAAGCTATTGAAGAAGGCTGACTTTCCGTCTCATGGGACTCCTTCAATTCGGACGAGGAATCCAAATGGTTTAAATTCAGACACTGAATAGTTTCCTCTTGACAATTTCCAGTACCAGCCAAATATAAAATCTCCTCCTACTTTTTAACAGTTATATCTTCAGACACTTTCACTGCTATAGGTTGCCAGCACATTTTTGGAGCAGGATGAAAAGGAGCTTGAGACAGACGATGCTGATATCCCATTAATTTGCAATTAGAAACAGAATGGCCAATTCGGGAACAAGAAGAACAAAAGGCTGGCAAATCTGGATAGCTAACATCCTGCCAAGTCCCACCACCTGGGACTCCAATCCAAATCCGCTGAGGGTGATGTTTGGAAATATCCAGCTCGATGCAGACCCTTGCCGCAGTAGTATTAGATAGATTGAGAGTTGATGGATCAATGTTTAGAACATGACCAATATTACCTGCAATTGATCGAAGCATAGGCTCGAGAAAGAAATTAACAGGCAATCCAGGGAATGAAATCCAGATAGGAAGAATCGAGGAATCAGCCTCTGGAGAGAAATCCATCGTCCACTTAAAGAATTTGAAAATTCTGCCTTGGACATACATAGACTCCTTAAGAAGGAGTTTCAAGTAGTCTTCATAATTGCAGAACCTTAGAAAAAGATGGAGAGAATCAAGGGCACTAATCAAGAAATCCTCCTTAAAAGAACACCTGTTGGATAAATGGCTTCTAATCTCTGGGAAGGAAGGTCTCCCACGAGGAGTCCTAGCCACAACCACAAATGAAAATGGGAGAACGCTAAGAGAGATTTCCTCCTTTGAAAAGAAGACAGCCGGCTCACCGCTATCCGTGGAAGCAGGAGGATGCACCGTTCTAGACATTTTCGGCAGTGACATGGACGAAGCCAAGACATCCGCAAAATATCGTTCCAGATGAGTCGGCATCATCACTTTGGAAGGAAAAGCAGGGGGAGAGGTCGAGGGGGCCTCAGGAGCCCCCCCAAGGTCCGCCATGGCCGACCAGTTCTGCCGGCGGGAGCAACTATCTTTTTGGGTTTTTCTCTCTCCATCTGTGGTTTTATCCTCAAGTTGTTCCACCCATTTCTTCGTAGATACTCCACCAAATGGGGTGCCATTTCAACTGGTTGGAAGATAATTCCATTATCTACGGATTTTTTTTTGATATCTCGAGCTGATTTTCACTAGAAACCCTAATTTCGGGGCTGGCTTTTTAGGGTCTATAAATAGATCCTAAGGCCAAGCTTTGAGAGGGGGGGGGAGATTTTAAGGTCACCGCGAAGCCTTGTCAAATTATAGAGTGACCTACAGTAAGGGAGGGAGGCCTTTACATCCACTCAGGCCTCCGGTTCAGGGAGTACTTGTGTTTGAGTCTTTGGTTTTGATAGTTCCACTCGTCGTCTCGTTCATTGCATGCTTCTTTCTCTTCGTTCTTCCCTCCACATTTTTCTTCATTGCACATCATTTCACACACTTTCCTACTATTTTTCACGCCCCTGGGGGTTTAAAAACCTCCCAGGTATCCGTCAATCGATGGTAGTTTTGTTCATTTTCATGTTCTTTTTTTAGTTACTGCACTTCATAGTTCTGATTTTGGGTCTTCTTTTGTGGTTTTCACTGTGTTTTACAGGTCAGCAGCATACTGGCACGAGGCCCATCCTCTCCAGCCTGCCTGAAAGGGTGGAGGATCAGGTCCCACGAGCTTGAAGTCTGGCGTTGATACACGGCCTCATTCCGTCCGTTTGGAGATCAGGGCGGTTTATCACCAACCGTTCATTTCTTCACGCTGCTGCCCCCGAGCCATTCTATTGCCAGATTTGCCTTCGTCCCGCTTCATACTTCAGCGCTTTGAGCGGTCTGTCGCGAGACCGTCCTATCCACTGAGCGGATCCACAAGGGCCATCTACATCTGTCAGCACTGAACATTAGGTGAGTGCTCTCCCTCTTTTCCAAGGTATGTCGTACCATTCGGTATTCGTGTCTTGGTGGCGATCACGATCACATTCTTCTCCCCTCTTCTTCCTTCCTTTACATCGTCTGTTTCACGCTTCGATACATTTGGGAAAGTAAGGTAAGGAAGAGAGCAAAAGAGAGTAGGAAAATCATGTCAACACTGGCCTGTCTTTCATCCGACACCATTTGATATACATAGAACCAATTTGAGAAAAGGCAAAGCCAACAATCCACAAGGTGATCAATCCATGTAATCATTTCATTAAGCCGAAGCAACGCAACCATTCAAACCATGTTATTTGCCAAGTAGAGAAGAAATGAGAGACGAGCCATCATGTAATGCCCAATACCAATTGGATTCAATTCATCATTCCATTTCATTAGTTTATCAGTACAAGGTACATTGATGCTTGAGAGAATGCAAGACCTCTAGACACAAGCAAAGGCTAATGCAAAACTGACTCACAAATGGCTCACAAATGCAGATTGCAAACATTCATACAATACGCATGCATAAGCTAAAATATAGAGACCTGCACTAACTACTTCTCCCCCTTTGGCATCATCAAAGTAGAGGATAGGATAGACCATAAAGAGATTTAGCTTTATTGTTATCCACTGCATTTTGAATCAGGGATCTTGCTGAATGTCCCCAGATTTGGCACCCAGACTTGTGGAAAATAGACCATAACTCTGAAGCCCAATCACTTTTAACAAATAAGTGGTTTATATCCTCTTCTTGCGGATTTTTACAGTAGACACATTTGGATGTAATAGGGATGCCAAGAGATTTCACTCTTGAATCAGTTGGGATGCTGTTGTTCCAGATTTTCCATAAGAGGACTGAGAACTTTGGAGGAATCCATTTGGACCAAATCTGCTCACCTGGGAACAAATTCTGTTGCGGAACAGTTCTGCAGGAGCGTTTGTAGATTGATGATATTTGACATTCTCCCGAAGAGGAAAGGCTCCACACTGCCTTATCCTTTTCCTGACAGAGAGAGGTAAGCCAAATGGCTGAACGAAGCATAGTAGGAATATGGTTCTCAATAATGGTAATGACTTCTGTAGATGGATTAAGTAATACTTCACTGACTGTGGAATTCTTGTTAGGGGTGATAATGTCAGGGATAAGAGAAGCCAGGGGCTGATTGCTAATCCAATTGTCCAACCCAAAATTAGTAGAGCAACCATTACCAATGATCACTTTTTTATGTTTCAAAATAGCAATCTTGGCCTGGGACCAACACCTTTTGGCATGGCCTTTCATCTCCTTGAAGTCAACCTCAGAGATATGTCTTCCTCTAATATACTTTGCTCTGAAATACTCAGCCCATCTTGAATCTGAATGCATGGCCTTCCACAACATTTTAGTCCTGAAAGCAGCTTCCATCTGCCTGAGGGATAAAATCCCCAATCCTCCATAGTTAACAGGTTTACAAATTGCTTTCCAGGATTTCCAATGTCTTTTGTTCCCATAATTGGATGAACCCCAAAAAAAATTAGCAAATGACATGTCTAGCAATTGGTGTATTCCAGCATGCATTGGAGATGAGGCTAAAGAGTATAACGGAATAGATTAGACAATATGCTTTAAGAGGGTGAGTCTAGCTCCTTGAGAAAGATAGGTGGCATGCCAACCATTAATCCTGCTCTGAATAGCTGATATAATTCCAGCAAAATGAACTTTTTTTGCCCGGCCACAGACCAAAGGAAAGCCCAAGTATTTGTGAGGGAAGGAATGATGGGTAAACCCTATAATGTCTTGAATCTTCTTAATAGTAGCAGCCTTTGTATTTGGGTGGACAAAAAAACCACTCTTGTTAACATTGATGGACTGTCCAGAAGCTCTTTCATAAGATTTCAGAATGCCCATCAAATTTCTAATGGAAGCAACATTAGCCTTGCTGAATACAAGAGTGTCATCAGCAAAAAGTAAGTGAGAGATATTTGGACATCTCCTAGGACCGGCAAACCAGTCCACCTGACCCTCTGATTGAGCATTACAAATAGACCTGCTTAAAGCTTCCTCTGCTATTATAAAAAGTGCTGGAGCCATGGGATCACCTTGACGAACCCCCCTAGAAGATTTGAAGAACCCTGCTGTGTCACCATTCAAGAGGACAGAGAACCAGCAGTTTCCAACCATGGAGTTAATAAGAGTAATAAACTGAGCACTGAATCTAAATTTTGATAGTACTGCATATAGGAAATCCCATTCTAATCTGTCATAGGCCTTAGCCATATCTAATTTGAAAGCCACATTACCTCCCCTGGTTTTCCTACCCAGTTCGTGAATCATTTCTTGGGCCAGGGCAATATTCTCAACTATGAGCCTACCTTTAACAAAAGCTGATTGCTCCATAGAGATGATATTTGGCAGAATAGTTGCTAATCTGTTGCTGAGCAGTTTTGACATGACTTTGTATATGAAATTGCACAAACTAATGGGCCGGTAATCAGATATGTCAGAAGCATTGCTCACTTTGGGAATGAGAGCAATAAGAGTTGCTGATAAAAACATGGGCAACATAATCCTAGAAGAGAAGAATTCCTGGATGGCATTGGTAACCACTCTTGCAGTAATCTTCCAAGTTTTATGAAAGAAGGCTCCTGAAAAACCATCCGGACCTGGAGCACTGTCAGGGGACATTTGAAAAATATCCTCTTGAACTTCAAATTCAGTTGGGATGGCATACAATCTATCATTATAAGTAGGGGAAACCAATTGTGGAATGTTGTTGATTAATGCATCTTCAATAATATGATACTGAGATGTGAAAGCTTTCTGGAAGTGGCAAGCTGCAATGTTCTTCATTTCCTCATGATCAGAAGTGAGAAGTCCAGCAGAGTTCCTTAGATGAGGAATTACATTTCTTTTCCTATTTGTAATGGTCTTCATATAGAAATATTTGGTATTCCTATCACCTTCTGCAAGCCAATTGACTCTGGATTTTTGTCTCCAGAAGATTTCATTCTGGACCAGTCTATTTGCCAGATCTAATTTTGCATATTCTAGAATTTCAAAATTGGGCTGGTTTGGCTGAGTGTCATATATAAATTCTGCCTTCAGCACACTGTCTTCAGCTTCCATAAGCTTTGAGTGAATGTTACCAAATACATGTTTGTTCCAGACTTGAAGCATTTTTCTCACATGCTTGAGCTTCAAATACAGGGTAGATATAGCAGAAGAAGCCAGAGGGCTAGTGCGCCAATTAACCTCCACATCCCTCAAGAATTTCTCATGAGTGGACCACATTTGTTGATACAGAATCTACTTCTGAATTTATAACCGCTAACAGGTTTGATAAGTTTAGGGACATGGTCCGAAGCTTCCCTGGACAAGTGTTCTACAGTAATTGGAAAGGTTAATTGCCAAGGAGCATTAGTGAGCGCCCTGTCCAGTCTATCCCAGATGCCCTTATTTCCACTATGATTGTTATGCCAAAAATACTTGGAACCCTGAAAGTCTGCATCTGAGAGAGCACAATCATTCATACAAGTATTAAAATCTGACATGGAGGTAAGAGAAGGTGGGTTTCCACCAATTTTTTCATCAGGGTCTAAGATACAATTGAAGTCTCCCGCCACCAACCAGGGACCTGAATTCTGGATATGAATGTTATTAAGAGAAGACCAAAGGGATCTCCGTTCAATAATGGAGCATTTAGCATAAACAATAGTGATATGAAAAGACGGAATGAAACCAGCAATATGTTGGAGTGTGATTTGTTGATCATCCTGACTGATAACTGAGAAATCCAGCGGGTATTTCCACATTACTCATATATGAGCATTATTTTCTCTATTGGCGATAGCCTTGTCCATTCCCAATCTTCTACAAGTCTTGCTCAGGGAATTGACCTGAATTTTGGGTTCTAGAAAAGTAATGCATTGAATATTGTGGTTTCTGATAAGAAGCTTTGCACGACCCAAGTAGAGATCATTCCCAATACCTCTAACATTCCAAATAAGAAAAGTCATTGTGAAGTGTTTGGAAGAATACCCATGGAACTAGTCCTTTTCATCGATCTGGTAATGACTCCTGATTACTTTTTTAACAGAATACTGGCATTTGTAATATCAGCAGTAGTAGCAATAACCTGTCTCTGATGGTGAATCTCATCCATAAGATTCTTGCCTGCTACTTGAGTTATGTCTTCTTTACAAGATTCTTGAATTTTTCCTTTACCTTTAGAGGCTCTGCAATCATAATCCATATATTTCGATTCAGGGTCAGGGGCAATTAGACCAGCCGAATCCTGCATTTGGAATGAAGGGGGCTCATTATAAGGCATTTGCACAACAATGCCATTGGCCGGAACAGAAGAATGTAACATCTCACTTGCAGGGTCATTCTTTGATAAATGAAAAGCTAAGATGGAGGTATCTGCTCCCAAAGCTATTGAAGAAGGCTGACTTTCCGTCTCATGGGACTCCTTCAATTCGGACGAGGAATCCAAATGGTTTAAATTCAGACACTGAATAGTTTCCTCTTGACAATTTCCAGTACCAGCCAAATCTAAAATCTCCTCCTACTTTTTAACAGTTATATCTTCAGACACTTTCACTGCTATAGGTTGCCAGCACATTTTTGGAGCAGGATGAAAAGGAGCTTGAGACAGACGATGCTGATATCCCATTAATTTGCAATTAGAAACAGAATGGCCAATTCGGGAACAAGAAGAACAAAAGGCTGGCAAATCTGGATAGCTAACATCCTGCCAAGTCCCACCACCTGGGACTCCAATCCAAATCCGCTGAGGGTGATGTTTGGAAATATCCAGCTCGATGCAGACCCTTGCCGCAGTAGTATTAGATAGATTGAGAGTTGATGGATCAATGTTTAGAACATGACCAATATTACCTGCAATTGATCGAAGCATAGGCTCGAGAAAGAAATTAACAGGCAATCCAGGGAATGAAATCCAGATAGGAAGAATCGAGGAATCAGCCTCTGGAGAGAAATCCATCGTCCACTTAAAGAATTTGAAAATTCTGCCTTGGACATACATAGACTCCTTAAGAAGGAGTTTCAAGTAGTCTTCATAATTGCAGAACCTTAGAAAAAGATGGAGAGAATCAAGGGCACTAATCAAGAAATCCTCCTTAAAAGAACACCTGTTGGATAAATGGCTTCTAATCTCTGGGAAGGAAGGTCTCCCACGAGGAGTCCTAGCCACAACCACAAATGAAAATGGGAGAACGCTAAGAGAGATTTCCTCCTTTGAAAAGAAGACAGCCGGCTCACCGCTATCCGTGGAAGCAGGAGGATGCACCGTTCTAGACATTTTCGGCAGTGACATGGACGAAGCCAAGACATCCGCAAAATATCGTTCCAGATGAGTCGGCATCATCACTTTGGAAGGAAAAGCAGGGGGAGAGGTCGAGGGGGCCTCAGGAGCCCCCCCAAGGTCCGCCATGGCCGACCAGTTCTGCCGGCGGGAGCAACTATCTTTTTGGGTTTTTCTCTCTCCATCTGTGGTTTTATCCTCAAGTTGTTCCACCCATTTCTTCGTAGATACTCCACCAAATGGGGTGCCATTTCAACTGGTTGGAAGATAATTCCATTATCTACGGATTTTTTTTTGATATCTCGAGCTGATTTTCACTAGAAACCCTAATTTCGGGGCTGGCTTTTTAGGGTCTATAAATAGATCCTAAGGCCAAGCTTTGAGAGGGGGGGGGGGAGATTTTAAGGTCACCGCGAAGCCTTGTCAAATTATAGAGTGACCTACAGTAAGGGAGGGAGGCCTTTACATCCACTCAGGCCTCCGGTTCAGGGAGTACTTGTGTTTGAGTCTTTGGTTTTGATAGTTCCACTCGTCGTCTCGTTCATTGCATGCTTCTTTCTCTTCGTTCTTCCCTCCACATTTTTCTTCATTGCACATCATTTCACACACTTTCCTACTATTTTTCACGCCCCTGGGGGTTTAAAAACCTCCCAGGTATCCGTCAATCGATGGTAGTTTTGTTCATTTTCATGTTCTTTTTTTAGTTACTGCACTTCATAGTTCTGATTTTGGGTCTTCTTTTGTGGTTTTCACTGTGTTTTACAGGTCAGCAGCATACTGGCACGAGGCCCATCCTCTCCAGCCTGCCTGAAAGGGTGGAGGATCAGGTCCCACGAGCTTGAAGTCTGGCGTTGATACACGGCCTCATTCCGTCCGTTTGGAGATCAGGGCGGTTTATCACCAACCGTTCATTTCTTCACGCTGCTGCCCCCGAGCCATTCTATTGCCAGATTTGCCTTCGTCCCGCTTCATACTTCAGCGCTTTGAGCGGTCTGTCGCGAGACCGTCCTATCCACTGAGCGGATCCACAAGGGCCATCTACATCTGTCAGCACTGAACATTAGGTGAGTGCTCTCCCTCTTTTCCAAGGTATGTCGTACCATTCGGTATTCGTGTCTTGGTGGCGATCACGATCACATTCTTCTCCCCTCTTCTTCCTTCCTTTACATCGTCTGTTTCACGCTTCGATACATTTGGGAAAGTAAGGTAAGGAAGAGAGCAAAAGAGAGTAGGAAAATCATGTCAACACTGGCCTGTCTTTCATCCGACACCATTTGATATACATAGAACCAATTTGAGAAAAGGCAAAGCCAACAATCCACAAGGTGATCAATCCATGTAATCATTTCATTAAGCCGAAGCAACGCAACCATTCAAACCATGTTATTTGCCAAGTAGAGAAGAAATGAGAGACGAGCCATCATGTAATGCCCAATACCAATTGGATTCAATTCATCATTCCATTTCATTAGTTTATCAGTACAAGGTACATTGATGCTTGAGAGAATGCAAGACCTCTAGACACAAGCAAAGGCTAATGCAAAACTGACTCACAAATGGCTCACAAATGCAGATTGCAAACATTCATACAATACGCATGCATAAGCTAAAATATAGAGACCTGCACTAACTACTTCTCCCCCTTTGGCATCATCAAAGTAGAGGATAGGATAGACCATAAAGAGATTTAGCTTTATTGTTATCCACTGCATTTTGAATCAGGGATCTTGCTGAATGTCCCCAGATTTGGCACCCAGACTTGTGGAAAATAGACCATAACTCTGAAGCCCAATCACTTTTAACAAATAAGTGGTTTATATCCTCTTCTTGCGGATTTTTACAGTAGACACATTTGGATGTAATAGGGATGCCAAGAGATTTCACTCTTGAATCAGTTGGGATGCTGTTGTTCCAGATTTTCCATAAGAGGACTGAGAACTTTGGAGGAATCCATTTGGACCAAATCTGCTCACCTGGGAACAAATTCTGTTGCGGAACAGTTCTGCAGGAGCGTTTGTAGATTGATGATATTTGACATTCTCCCGAAGAGGAAAGGCTCCACACTGCCTTATCCTTTTCCTGACAGAGAGAGGTAAGCCAAATGGCTGAACGAAGCATAGTAGGAATATGGTTCTCAATAATGGTAATGACTTCTGTAGATGGATTAAGTAATACTTCACTGACTGTGGAATTCTTGTTAGGGGTGATAATGTCAGGGATAAGAGAAGCCAGGGGCTGATTGCTAATCCAATTGTCCAACCCAAAATTAGTAGAGCAACCATTACCAATGATCACTTTTTTATGTTTCAAAATAGCAATCTTGGCCTGGGACCAACACCTTTTGGCATGGCCTTTCATCTCCTTGAAGTCAACCTCAGAGATATGTCTTCCTCTAATATACTTTGCTCTGAAATACTCAGCCCATCTTGAATCTGAATGCATGGCCTTCCACAACATTTTAGTCCTGAAAGCAGCTTCCATCTGCCTGAGGGATAAAATCCCCAATCCTCCATAGTTAACAGGTTTACAAATTGCTTTCCAGGATTTCCAATGTCTTTTGTTCCCATAATTGGATGAACCCCAAAAAAAATTAGCAAATGACATGTCTAGCAATTGGTGTATTCCAGCATGCATTGGAGATGAGGCTAAAGAGTATAACGGAATAGATTAGACAATATGCTTTAAGAGGGTGAGTCTAGCTCCTTGAGAAAGATAGGTGGCATGCCAACCATTAATCCTGCTCTGAATAGCTGATATAATTCCAGCAAAATGAACTTTTTTTGCCCGGCCACAGACCAAAGGAAAGCCCAAGTATTTGTGAGGGAAGGAATGATGGGTAAACCCTATAATGTCTTGAATCTTCTTAATAGTAGCAGCCTTTGTATTTGGGTGGACAAAAAAACCACTCTTGTTAACATTGATGGACTGTCCAGAAGCTCTTTCATAAGATTTCAGAATGCCCATCAAATTTCTAATGGAAGCAACATTAGCCTTGCTGAATACAAGAGTGTCATCAGCAAAAAGTAAGTGAGAGATATTTGGACATCTCCTAGGACCGGCAAACCAGTCCACCTGACCCTCTGATTGAGCATTACAAATAGACCTGCTTAAAGCTTCCTCTGCTATTATAAAAAGTGCTGGAGCCATGGGATCACCTTGACGAACCCCCCTAGAAGATTTGAAGAACCCTGCTGTGTCACCATTCAAGAGGACAGAGAACCAGCAGTTTCCAACCATGGAGTTAATAAGAGTAATAAACTGAGCACTGAATCTAAATTTTGATAGTACTGCATATAGGAAATCCCATTCTAATCTGTCATAGGCCTTAGCCATATCTAATTTGAAAGCCACATTACCTCCCCTGGTTTTCCTACCCAGTTCGTGAATCATTTCTTGGGCCAGGGCAATATTCTCAACTATGAGCCTACCTTTAACAAAAGCTGATTGCTCCATAGAGATGATATTTGGCAGAATAGTTGCTAATCTGTTGCTGAGCAGTTTTGACATGACTTTGTATATGAAATTGCACAAACTAATGGGCCGGTAATCAGATATGTCAGAAGCATTGCTCACTTTGGGAATGAGAGCAATAAGAGTTGCTGATAAAAACATGGGCAACATAATCCTAGAAGAGAAGAATTCCTGGATGGCATTGGTAACCACTCTTGCAGTAATCTTCCAAGTTTTATGAAAGAAGGCTCCTGAAAAACCATCCGGACCTGGAGCACTGTCAGGGGACATTTGAAAAATATCCTCTTGAACTTCAAATTCAGTTGGGATGGCATACAATCTATCATTATAAGTAGGGGAAACCAATTGTGGAATGTTGTTGATTAATGCATCTTCAATAATATGATACTGAGATGTGAAAGCTTTCTGGAAGTGGCAAGCTGCAATGTTCTTCATTTCCTCATGATCAGAAGTGAGAAGTCCAGCAGAGTTCCTTAGATGAGGAATTACATTTCTTTTCCTATTTGTAATGGTCTTCATATAGAAATATTTGGTATTCCTATCACCTTCTGCAAGCCAATTGACTCTGGATTTTTGTCTCCAGAAGATTTCATTCTGGACCAGTCTATTTGCCAGATCTAATTTTGCATATTCTAGAATTTCAAAATTGGGCTGGTTTGGCTGAGTGTCATATATAAATTCTGCCTTCAGCACACTGTCTTCAGCTTCCATAAGCTTTGAGTGAATGTTACCAAATACATGTTTGTTCCAGACTTGAAGCATTTTTCTCACATGCTTGAGCTTCAAATACAGGGTAGATATAGCAGAAGAAGCCAGAGGGCTAGTGCGCCAATTAACCTCCACATCCCTCAAGAATTTCTCATGAGTGGACCACATTTGTTGATACAGAATCTACTTCTGAATTTATAACCGCTAACAGGTTTGATAAGTTTAGGGACATGGTCCGAAGCTTCCCTGGACAAGTGTTCTACAGTAATTGGAAAGGTTAATTGCCAAGGAGCATTAGTGAGCGCCCTGTCCAGTCTATCCCAGATGCCCTTATTTCCACTATGATTGTTATGCCAAAAATACTTGGAACCCTGAAAGTCTGCATCTGAGAGAGCACAATCATTCATACAAGTATTAAAATCTGACATGGAGGTAAGAGAAGGTGGGTTTCCACCAATTTTTTCATCAGGGTCTAAGATACAATTGAAGTCTCCCGCCACCAACCAGGGACCTGAATTCTGGATATGAATGTTATTAAGAGAAGACCAAAGGGATCTCCGTTCAATAATGGAGCATTTAGCATAAACAATAGTGATATGAAAAGACGGAATGAAACCAGCAATATGTTGGAGTGTGATTTGTTGATCATCCTGACTGATAACTGAGAAATCCAGCGGGTATTTCCACATTACTCATATATGAGCATTATTTTCTCTATTGGCGATAGCCTTGTCCATTCCCAATCTTCTACAAGTCTTGCTCAGGGAATTGACCTGAATTTTGGGTTCTAGAAAAGTAATGCATTGAATATTGTGGTTTCTGATAAGAAGCTTTGCACGACCCAAGTAGAGATCATTCCCAATACCTCTAACATTCCAAATAAGAAAAGTCATTGTAAAGTGTTTGGAAGAATACCCATGGAACTAGTCCTTTTCATCGATCTGGTAATGACTCCTGATTACTTTTTTAACAGAATACTGGCATTTGTAACATCAGCAGTAGTAGCAATAACCTGTCTCTGATGGTGAATCTCATCCATAAGATTCTTGCCTGCTACTTGAGTTATGTCTTCTTTACAAGATTCTTGAATTTTTCCTTTACCTTTAGAGGCTCTGCAATCATAATCCATATATTTCGATTCAGGGTCAGGGGCAATTAGACCAGCCGAATCCTGCATTTGGAATGAAGGGGGCTCATTATAAGGCATTTGCACAACAATGCCATTGGCCGGAACAGAAGAATGTAACATCTCACTTGCAGGGTCATTCTTTGATAAATGAAAAGCTAAGATGGAGGTATCTGCTCCCAAAGCTATTGAAGAAGGCTGACTTTCCGTCTCATGGGACTCCTTCAATTCGGACGAGGAATCCAAATGGTTTAAATTCAGACACTGAATAGTTTCCTCTTGACAATTTCCAGTACCAGCCAAATCTAAAATCTCCTCCTACTTTTTAACAGTTATATATTCAGACACTTTCACTGCTATAGGTTGCCAGCACATTTTTGGAGCAGGATGAAAAGGAGCTTGAGACAGACGATGCTGATATCCCATTAATTTGCAATTAGAAACAGAATGGCCAATTCGGGAACAAGAAGAACAAAAGGCTGGCAAATCTGGATAGCTAACATCCTGCCAAGTCCCACCACCTGGGACTCCAATCCAAATCCGCTGAGGGTGATGTTTGGAAATATCCAGCTCGATGCAGACCCTTGCCGCAGTAGTATTAGATAGATTGAGAGTTGATGGATCAATGTTTAGAACATGACCAATATTACCTGCAATTGATCGAAGCATAGGCTCGAGAAAGAAATTAACAGGCAATCCAGGGAATGAAATCCAGATAGGAAGAATCGAGGAATCAGCCTCTGGAGAGAAATCCATCGTCCACTTAAAGAATTTGAAAATTCTGCCTTGGACATACATAGACTCCTTAAGAAGGAGTTTCAAGTAGTCTTCATAATTGCAGAACCTTAGAAAAAGATGGAGAGAATCAAGGGCACTAATCAAGAAATCCTCCTTAAAAGAACACCTGTTGGATAAATGGCTTCTAATCTCTGGGAAGGAAGGTCTCCCACGAGGAGTCCTAGCCACAACCACAAATGAAAATGGGAGAACGCTAAGAGAGATTTCCTCCTTTGAAAAGAAGACAGCCGGCTCACCGCTATCCGTGGAAGCAGGAGGATGCACCGTTCTAGACATTTTCGACAGTGACATGGACGAAGCCAAGACATCCGCAAAATATCGTTCCAGATGAGTCGGCATCATCACTTTGGAAGGAAAAGCAGGGGGAGAGGTCGAGGGGGCCTCAGGAGCCCCCCCAAGGTCCGCCATGGCCGACCAGTTCTGCCGGCGGGAGCAACTATCTTTTTGGGTTTTTCTCTCTCCATCTGTGGTTTTATCCTCAAGTTGTTCCACCCATTTCTTCGTAGATACTCCACCAAATGGGGTGCCATTTCAACTAGTTGGAAGATAATTCCATTATCTACGGATTTTTTTTTGATATCTCGAGCTGATTTTCACTAGAAACCCTAATTTCGGGGCTGGCTTTTTAGGGTCTATAAATAGATCCTAAGGCCAAGCTTTGAGAGGGGGGGGGGGGAGATTTTAAGGTCACCGCGAAGCCTTGTCAAATTATAGAGTGACCTACAGTAAGGGAGGGAGGCCTTTACATCCACTCAGGCCTCCGGTTCAGGGAGTACTTGTGTTTGAGTCTTTGGTTTTGATAGTTCCACTCGTCGTCTCGTTCATTGCATGCTTCTTTCTCTTCGTTCTTCCCTCCACATTTTTCTTCATTGCACATCATTTCACACACTTTCCTACTATTTTTCACGCCCCTGGGGGTTTAAAAACCTCCCAGGTATCCGTCAATCGATGGTAGTTTTGTTCATTTTCATGTTCTTTTTTTAGTTACTGCACTTCATAGTTCTGATTTTGGGTCTTCTTTTGTGGTTTTCACTGTGTTTTACAGGTCAGCAGCATACTGGCACGAGGCCCATCCTCTCCAGCCTGCCTGAAAGGGTGGAGGATCAGGTCCCACGAGCTTGAAGTCTGGCGTTGATACACGGCCTCATTCCGTCCGTTTGGAGATCAGGGCGGTTTATCACCAACCGTTCATTTCTTCACGCTGCTGCCCCCGAGCCATTCTATTGCCAGATTTGCCTTCGTCCCGCTTCATACTTCAGCGCTTTGAGCGGTCTGTCGCGAGACCGTCCTATCCACTGAGCGGATCCACAAGGGCCATCTACATCTGTCAGCACTGAACATTAGGTGAGTGCTCTCCCTCTTTTCCAAGGTATGTCGTACCATTCGGTATTCGTGTCTTGGTGGCGATCACGATCACATTCTTCTCCCCTCTTCTTCCTTCCTTTACATCGTCTGTTTCACGCTTCGATACATTTGGGAAAGTAAGGTAAGGAAGAGAGCAAAAGAGAGTAGGAAAATCATGTCAACACTGGCCTGTCTTTCATCCGACACCATTTGATATACATAGAACCAATTTGAGAAAAGGCAAAGCCAACAATCCACAAGGTGATCAATCCATGTAATCATTTCATTAAGCCGAAGCAACGCAACCATTCAAACCATGTTATTTGCCAAGTAGAGAAGAAATGAGAGACGAGCCATCATGTAATGCCCAATACCAATTGGATTCAATTCATCATTCCATTTCATTAGTTTATCAGTACAAGGTACATTGATGCTTGAGAGAATGCAAGACCTCTAGACACAAGCAAAGGCTAATGCAAAACTGACTCACAAATGGCTCACAAATGCAGATTGCAAACATTCATACAATACGCAAGCATAAGCTAAAATATAGAGACCTGCACTAACTACTTCTCCCCCTTTGGCATCATCAAAGTAGAGGATAGGATAGACCATAAAGAGATTTAGCTTTATTGTTATCCACTGCATTTTGAATCAGGGATCTTGCTGAATGTCCCCAGATTTGGCACCCAGACTTGTGGAAAATAGACCATAACTCTGAAGCCCAATCACTTTTAACAAATAAGTGGTTTATATCCTCTTCTTGCGGATTTTTACAGTAGACACATTTGGATGTAATAGGGATGCCAAGAGATTTCACTCTTGAATCAGTTGGGATGCTGTTGTTCCAGATTTTCCATAAGAGGACTGAGAACTTTGGAGGAATCCATTTGGACCAAATCTGCTCACCTGGGAACAAATTCTGTTGCGGAACAGTTCTGCAGGAGCGTTTGTAGATTGATGATATTTGACATTCTCCCGAAGAGGAAAGGCTCCACACTGCCTTATCCTTTTCCTGACAGAGAGAGGTAAGCCAAATGGCTGAACGAAGCATAGTAGGAATATGGTTCTCAATAATGGTAATGACTTCTGTAGATGGATTAAGTAATACTTCACTGACTGTGGAATTCTTGTTAGGGGTGATAATGTCAGGGATAAGAGAAGCCAGGGGCTGATTGCTAATCCAATTGTCCAACCCAAAATTAGTAGAACAACCATTACCAATGATCACTTTTTTATGTTTCAAAATAGCAATCTTGGCCTGGGACCAACACCTTTTGGCATGGCCTTTCATCTCCTTGAAGTCAACCTCAGAGATATGTCTTCCTCTAATATACTTTGCTCTGAAATACTCAGCCCATCTTGAATCTGAATGCATGGCCTTCCACAACATTTTAGTCCTGAAAGCAGCTTCCATCTGCCTGAGGGATAAAATCCCCAATCCTCCATAGTTAACAGGTTTACAAATTGCTTTCCAGGATTTCCAATGTCTTTTGTTCCCATAATTGGATGAACCCCAAAAAAAATTAGCAAATGACATGTCTAGCAATTGGTGTATTCCAGCATGCATTGGAGATGAGGCTAAAGAGTATAACGGAATAGATTAGACAATATGCTTTAAGAGGGTGAGTCTAGCTCCTTGAGAAAGATAGGTGGCATGCCAACCATTAATCCTGCTCTGAATAGCTGATATAATTCCAGCAAAATGAACTTTTTTTGCCCGGCCACAGACCAAAGGAAAGCCCAAGTATTTGTGAGGGAAGGAATGATGGGTAAACCCTATAATGTCTTGAATCTTCTTAATAGTAGCAGCCTTTGTATTTGGGTGGACAAAAAAACCACTCTTGTTAACATTGATGGACTGTCCAGAAGCTCTTTCATAAGATTTCAGAATGCCCAACAAATTACTAATGGAAGCAACATTAGCCTTGCTGAATACAAGAGTGTCATCAGCAAAAAGTAAGTGAGAGATATTTGGACATCTCCTAGGACCGGCAAACCAGTCCACCTGACCCTCTGATTGAGCATTACAAATAGACCTGCTTAAAGCTTCCTCTACTATTATAAAAAGTGCTGGAGCCATGGGATCACCTTGACGAACCCCCCTAGAAGATTTGAAGAACCCTGCTGTGTCACCATTCAAGAGGACAGAGAACCAGCAGTTTCCAACCATGGAGTTAATAAGAGTAATAAACTGAGCACTGAATCTAAATTTTGATAGTACTGCATATAGGAAATCCCATTCTAATCTGTCATAGGCCTTAGCCATATCTAATTTGAAAGCCACATTACCTCCCCTGGTTTTCCTACCCAGTTCGTGAATCATTTCTTGGGCCAGGGCAATATTCTCAACTATGAGCCTACCTTTAACAAAAGCTGATTGCTCCATAGAGATGATATTTGGCAGAATAGTTGCTAATCTGTTGCTGAGCAGTTTTGACATGACTTTGTATATGAAATTGCACAAACTAATGGGCCGGTAATCAGATATGTCAGAAGCATTGCTCACTTTGGGAATGAGAGCAATAAGAGTTGCTGATAAAAACATGGGCAACATAATCCTAGAAGAGAAGAATTCCTGGATGGCATTGGTAACCACTCTTGCAGTAATCTTCCAAGTTTTATGAAAGAAGGCTCCTGAAAAACCATCCGGACCTGGAGCACTGTCAGGGGACATTTGAAAAATATCCTCTTGAACTTCAAATTCAGTTGGGATGGCACACAATCTATCATTATCAGTAGGGGAAACCAATTGTGGAATGTTGTTGATTAATGCATCTTCAATAATATGATACTGAGATGTGAAAGCTTTCTGGAAGTGGCAAGCTGCAATGTTCTTCATTTCCTCATGATCAGAAGTGAGAAGTCCAGCAGAGTTCCTTAGATGAGGAATTACATTTCTTTTCCTATTTGTAATGGTCTTCATATAGAAATATTTGGTATTCCTATCACCTTCTGCAAGCCAATTGACTCTGGATTTTTGTCTCCAGAAGATTTCATTCTGGACCAGTCTATTTGCCAGATCTAATTTTGCATATTCTAGAATTTCAAAATTGGGCTGGTTTGGCTGAGTGTCATATATAAATTCTGCCTTCAGCACACTGTCTTCAGCTTCCATAAGCTTTGAGTGAATGTTACCAAATACATGTTTGTTCCAGACTTGAAGCATTTTTCTCACATGCTTGAGCTTCAAATACAGGGTAGATATAGCAGAAGAAGCCAGAGGGCTAGTGCGCCAATTAACCTCCACATCCCTCAAGAATTTCTCATGAGTGGACCACATTTGTTGATACAGAATCTACTTCTGAATTTATAACCGCTAACAGGTTTGATAAGTTTAGGGACATGGTCCGAAGCTTCCCTGGACAAGTGTTCTACAGTAATTGGAAAGGTTAATTGCCAAGGAGCATTAGTGAGCGCCCTGTCCAGTCTATCCCAGATGCCCTTATTTCCACTATGATTGTTATGCCAAAAATACTTGGAACCCTGAAAGTCTGTATCTGAGAGAGCACAATCATTCATACAAGTATTAAAATCTGACATGGAGGTAAGAGAAGGTGGGTTTCCACCAATTTTTTCATCAGGGTCTAAGATACAATTGAAGTCTCCCGCCACCAACCAGGGACCTGAATTCTGGATATGAATGTTATTAAGAGAAGACCAAAGGGATCTCCGTTCAATAATGGAGCATTTAGCATAAACAATAGTGATATGAAAAGACGGAATGAAACCAGCAATATGTTGGAGTGTGATTTGTTGATCATCCTGACTGATAACTGAGAAATCCAGCGGGTATTTCCACATTACTCATATATGAGCATTATTTTCTCTATTGGCGATAGCCTTGTCCATTCCCAATCTTCTACAAGTCTTGCTCAGGGAATTGACCTGAATTTTGGGTTCTAGAAAAGTAATGCATTGAATATTATGGTTTCTGATAAGAAGCTTTGCACGACCCAAGTAGAGATCATTCCCAATACCTCTAACATTCCAAATAAGAAAAGTCATTGTGAAGTGTTTGGAAGAATACCCATGGAACTAGTCCTTTTCATCGATCTGGTAATGACTCCTGATTACTTTTTTAACAGAATACTGGCATTTGTAATATCAGCAGTAGTAGCAATAACCTGTCTCTGATGGTGAATCTCATCCATAAGATTCTTGCCTGCTACTTGAGTTATGTCTTCTTTACAAGATTCTTGAATTTTTCCTTTACCTTTAGAGGCTCTGCAATCATAATCCATATATTTCGATTCAGGGTCAGGGGCAATTAGACCAGCCGAATCCTGCATTTGGAATGAAGGGGGCTCATTATAAGGCATTTGCACAACAATGCCATTGGCCGGAACAGAAGAATGTAACATCTCACTTGCAGGGTCATTCTTTGATAAATGAAAAGCTAAGATGGAGGTATCTGCTCCCAAAGCTATTGAAGAAGGCTGACTTTCCGTCTCATGGGACTCCTTCAATTCGGACGAGGAATCCAAATGGTTTAAATTCAGACACTGAATAGTTTCCTCTTGACAATTTCCAGTACCAGCCAAATCTAAAATCTCCTCCTACTTTTTAACAGTTATATCTTCAGACACTTTCACTGCTATAGGTTGCCAGCACATTTTTGGAGCAGGATGAAAAGGAGCTTGAGACAGACGATGCTGATATCCCATTAATTTGCAATTAGAAACAGAATGGCCAATTCGGGAACAAGAATAACAAAAGGCTGGCAAATCTGGATAGCTAACATCCTGCCAAGTCCCACCACCTGGGACTCCAATCCAAATCCGCTGAGGGTGATGTTTGGAAATATCCAGCTCGATGCAGACCCTTGCCGCAATAGTATTAGATAGATTGAGAGTTGATGGATCAATGTTTAGAACATGACCAATATTACCTGCAATTGATCGAAGCATAGGCTCGAGAAAGAAATTAACAGGCAATCCAGGGAATGAAATCCAGATAGGAAGAATCGAGGAATCAGCCTCTGGAGAGAAATCCATCGTCCACTTAAAGAATTTGAAAATTCTGCCTTGGACATACATAGACTCCTTAAGAAGGAGTTTCAAGTAGTCTTCATAATTGCAGAACCTTAGAAAAAGATGGAGAGAATCAAGGGCACTAATCAAGAAATCCTCCTTAAAAGAACACCTGTTGGATAAATGGCTTCTAATCTCTGGGAAGGAAGGTCTCCCACGAGGAGTCCTAGCCACAACCACAAATGAAAATGGCAGAACGCTAAGAGAGATTTCCTCCTTTGAAAAGAAGACAGCCGGCTCACCGCTATCCGTGGAAGCAGGAGGATGCACCGTTCTAGACATTTTCGGCAGTGACATGGACGAAGCCAAGACATCCGCAAAATATCGTTCCAGATGAGTCGGCATCATCACTTTGGAAGGAAAAGCAGGGGGAGAGGTCGAGGGGGCCTCAGGAGCCCCCCCAAGGTCCGCCATGGCCGACCAGTTCTGCCGGCGGGAGCAACTATCTTTTTGGGTTTTTCTCTCTCCATCTGTGGTTTTATCCTCAAGTTGTTCCACCCATTTCTTCGTAGATACTCCACCAAATGGGGTGCCATTTCAACTGGTTGGAAGATAATTCCATTATCTACGGATTTTTTTTTGATATCTCGAGCTGATTTTCACTAGAAACCCTAATTTCGGGGCTGGCTTTTTAGGGTCTATAAATAGATCCTAAGGCCAAGCTTTGAGAGGGGGGGGGGGAGATTTTAAGGTCACCGCGAAGCCTTGTCAAATTATAGAGCGACCTACAGTAAGGGAGGGAGGCCTTTACATCCACTCAGGCCTCCGGTTCAGGGAGTACTTGTGTTTGAGTCTTTGGTTTTGATAGTTCCACTCGTCGTCTCGTTCATTGCATGCTTCTTTCTCTTCGTTCTTCCCTCCACATTTTTCTTCATTGCACATCATTTCACACACTTTCCTACTATTTTTCACGCCCCTGGGGGTTTAAAAACCTCCCAGGTATCCGTCAATCGATGGTAGTTTTGTTCATTTTCATGTTCTTTTTTTAGTTACTGCACTTCATAGTTCTGATTTTGGGTCTTCTTTTGTGGTTTTCACTGTGTTTTGCAGGTCAGCAGCATACTGGCACGAGGCCCATCCTCTCCAGCCTGCCTGAAAGGGTGGAGGATCAGGTCCCACGAGCTTGAAGTCTAGCGTTGATACACGGCCTCATTCCATCCGTTTGGAGATCAGGGCGGTTTATCACCAACCGTTCATTTCTTCACGCTGCTGCCCCCGAGCCATTCTATTGCCAGATTTGCCTTCGTCCCGCTTCATACTTCAGCGCTTTGAGCGGTCTGTCGCGAGACCGTCCTATCCACTGAGCGGATCCACAAGGGCCATCTACATCTGTCAGCACTGAACATTAGGTGAGTGCTCCCCCTCTTTTCCAAGGTATGTCGTACCATTCGGTATTCGTGTCTTGGTGGCGATCACGATCACATTCTTCTCCCCTCTTCTTCCTTCCTTTACATCGTCTGTTTCACGCTTCGATACATTTGTGAAAGTAAGGTAAGGAAGAGAGCAAAAGAGAGTAGGAAAATCATGCCAACACTGGCCTGTCTTTCATCCGACACCATTTGATATACATAGAACCAATTTGAGAAAAGGCAAAGCCAACAATCCACAAGGTGATCAATCCATGTAATCATTTCATTAAGCCGAAGCAACGCAACCATTGAAACCATGTTATTTGCCAAGTAGAGAAGAAATGAGAGACGAGCCATCATGTAATGCCCAATACCAATTGGATTCAATTCATCATTCCATTTCATTAGTTTATCAGTACAAGGTACATTGATGCTTGAGAGAATGCAAGACCTCTAGACACAAGCAAAGGCTAATGCAAAACTGACTCACAAATGGCTCACAAATGCAGATTGCAAACATTCATACAATACGCATGCATAAGCTAAAATATAGAGACCTGCACTAACTACTTCTCCCCCTTTGGCATCATCAAAGTAGAGGATAGGATAGACGAAAAGAAGACCCAAGGAGACACACGACCCAAGGACAATAGACTAGAGCAAAGAAGCAAAAGAAAATCCTCAATGGCCATCTACAGGAAGCTGATCTTTAGGAGGCGGGTGTTAGCCAAGGCGACGTTGGGTATCCTCAAGAGTGTGGTCTTGAAACTGAAGGCGGTGCTGGAGATTAGCGATTGTGTTATCGCCATCCAGGTCACGGCGTTGCATATGAAGAAGAACGCAGTTCATGGTATGAAAGGCCTCACATGAGTCTTCATGGCTTTGGGTGAGGGTAGTCATGTGAGTGAAGAGAGTGGTCATCTAAGTGGACAAGGTGTCTAGGACTGTAGAGAAAGAATCTATGCGATCGGACATGGCTTCCAGCATATCACCCATGGTGTCTATGTGATCCCCAAAAGTAGAGAGTTGGTTCCCAAAGGTGTCTACGTGACTGACTAGTCCAGAATAATGCCTATCAAAAGTGTCAGGTTCTACCCAAGAAGGCTGTCCAGCTCCCTGAGTAGAGGACTCCCCGTGAAAGAGCTGTGGTGGAGGAGGCATCTCCAGATCGGCATGTGGTGGAGAAGGTGGAGGAGGCTAGTCCTCCGCCTGAACAGGAGGGGGGGGCTTCCCCTTGACCCTGCTGCTACTGTGGCTCTTCTTCCTCTTCTTCTTTAGATTCTTCTCAATAAACGGGCACATTTCTATGAAGCTCACCATCTTGACCCCAATAGTATCCAAAATCTATGAAAGTCTTATGTTTGTTGTAGATATCATCTTGTCTAACTCGAATAAACAGTTCACCAGCCAAATTGATCCCAACATATATGAATACTCCTGTCAGCTGTGAAGCATATGGCAAGGATCTCCGAAGTTGGGTACGGCATGTTCTAATCAAATCTATCATGAGCCGACCCATGTTCACTAACCATTCATAACATAGTAAAACAGGAATTTGTGAACTTCTATTACTTCATTTCGGCTTCCAGTCTTGGGATAAATGAATGCAGTAAACATGTGATGCAATATTTGCTGCAGTGGTGGAAAATAGTTGGCATTCAAGGTGATTAAATCACTGACACCACGCACATAATCACAACCGGTCATAGCAAGAAAGGTATCCTCAACTTCACCATGACCAAAAATCATGTCTGCACCCCTAATGGGGACATCAGAGCAAGAGCACTGACATTTTAATTTGTATTTGTGTCTTTTAGTTTATTTTTATATCCTTGGGAAAGCATATGCGCAATTGTAAGGCTTTATAAGCCAATGTGTCATTCCCTATGATTGTTTGGGTTTTTGTGCAAAATATCAGTAGGTCTAGCAAGGGGGCCCTCACTCCTTTCCCATTGGTCCAACTAAGCCATAGGATGTACATGTGGGGCTGGTCAACCATTCTAGGTGGTTTCTAGATGGCTTGACCACTCAAGGGGATAATTGGATTAAAAAGTCCAATATTTCAACCCTTAAAGTCTAAGATGCTTCCCCCTTATAATATAGTTTATCCCATGTTGTATTTTTTATTTAATTTGGTCATTTGACCACATGGGGAAGAAAATCCCCTCTCTCCCACGAAATTCCCAACCCCCCACCCCTTGCCATTCTCTATATAAGCCTATGTATAGTGTCATTAGAGAAATTAATGAAGAGAAAAAATTGTGTAAGCATTGGAGCTTGGTGCGCCCCTCCCTCTCTCCCTCTGGTTCCCCTCTGGTTCTTCCACATTTCAGGGTGTAAACCCCTTCTATCTTAGCCCCTCCACCTATGATTTCTATCTGTGCCACCGCTGCCGCCGTTCGTGCCGCCATCGAGCCACCGTGAGCATCCTTCTGAACTGCTGTCCAAGTTCTATTTTATTGGACAGGGGTTCACTATGAGAATTTTAACTCCCAACTCCGACATCATCTGGAGTTGATAGTTTCAGGGTTGGTTCCCCACTTGATCCCCAACCTCCAGTAAAATTATCCTATCATTTCACAATCTTTTTATATTTTTATATTTTCGTGTCTTTCTATCTTCCAGATCTGTCCCTTTTCAGATTGTGTAGTAGAAGCTTAGTTCTTTCCCCTTTCAACCCCCTTATTGATTTTTGTTTGAATCCCCAGATTTATTGGAGGTTCTGTCTACTATCCCCATCCTCAAAAAGTTTTGTCAAATTTCAAAAGCCCTCTACCTATTTTTAGAAATTGTGTCTTTTCCCCAAATTCAAGTCTATCTCTGCTGTTCAGATCCGACCCTGAGTCCGTATAAAATTCCGACAAAATCAAAACTTCCACAAAACCTTTCATAAGATATATCCCCGTTTTACTCTCTGCGGCCTCTACAACTTTCATGAAGGGCTCAAAAGCTGAATCGAAGATCTACATCACGGTCAGCACCAACTCTTAGGAAAACTCAAATCTGCCCTGAGTTTTTAGATCATGTGAGTCAGCAGCTTGAAAATTCGACAAAGGCCATCAACGGGAAACTCAAATTTCTTTCTCCAGCTATAGATAGAAGGATTTCAAGTCAAATTTCCATCGGTACCTCTTGTGCGTCGATCCGACGTTGGGAGTGTCCGCAGCAGCGGATTTCATCAGGACGCGCGGGTCTGAAACAGCAGTTCACATCCGTGGGCAGCAACTCCGACGAGTGAAGAACGGAGCCGCCCGGCCTCCGGCCGGTGAATCAGCGCGCCACCTTCCCATGGAGTGCCCCTCCGGGCGTCCCCACCACAGTGGTGCCACCCCAGTCCCATGCGGCCCCACTGACCAGCACATGGGTCCCACGGTCGTGAGTATGCGTGCCGCCGAAGCTCCACAAGAAGCTGCCCGTCAACCCGAACCCGCTACTCCCGGGTCCCATTATGTCGCCCTTTACCTCCCAGCGTGGAGTGGGCACTCATATTCATTGCAGTAATATTTGTGTAATAATTGTTCCGGGAGTATCAGTTTGACCGGGGTCATCTTCCCCACGCCAAGAGCGTGGAGGTATCGAGTTCGCTCCTTACTCGGCACTTTGCTTAGTTCGAATATGCTTTATATGCCGCTGCTAGAGAGCATGATAGGGTAACTTAGCTCGCTATTTATTATTATTCACTACTGCGAGCGAGAGAGAGATACCATCCCGTGACCCGATCCGGGCACGAAAAGAGAGCCGACCACCCTAGCTCACTGCCGATTTTTCAACCGTGCACCTCTGACGCTTCCCTCGCTAAGGGACGATCGCGAGTTTGCATAGAGTCCAAAGATCGCATTTCAATTGGAGTCAAGTCCGTGGTCCGTCCCGCATCAATTTGGTATCAGAGCGCCAGTTGAGTCTAGCGTAGTATTTGGTCTAAAAAAAAGAAAAAGTGTCATTTACGTCTAGTCATCGTCTAAGTCGGTCTAAGGTCGCATCCACATACCATTGTTCGGTATATAACAAGGTGTTGTCCGAACGTTAGGCTATGCCTATCGGGAAGGCCGCACACTTACGCGAGTGATCTTCGGATCGATTAACTCCGCCACGTCCCGAGTCTTGGTTAAGTCCGGGGTCCTTAGTGTGCATGCATTCCAACCTTGCATAGTCGGTCTAGTGTCTTGTCCAAGTGTCGGCATGTCCATCCACTAGTGTCCCCGTGTCCCATGGATGGACAAGGGGTCACATCTTCTGCATGGTGGCGATACTATCTAAAATGGAAGGATCACCCAGACCACCCCAAAAGGCCCGTAGCCCGGGACTTCTACGGCTCTGATAATCTGAGTGACTACCTAGAGTGGGAAGCCATTATGGATGACTACTTTGAGTGTTACCTTATGTCCAGTCCCCTCGCAAGTCGACTTTGCCAAAAGGTGACTTTTCTATGAAGTCGCCGAAACATGGAGGGACATCAAGTACTTCCGGGAGGATAGGAGGTTAAGGCCCATCGAGTCATGGTGGGATATGAAGAGAGCGCTTAGGAGGGTCTACCTTCCCCGCCCACTGTGGATGCGGGGATTCTTATTATTTTATTTTTTTAATAGATTTAATGGATTTGGATATTTATCGACCCATTGATTTATTGGTTTGGTTAATTGGCGTGCCAGTCACATGTGTGACGATTTTATTGTGCGCTCGACTTGACTTGGTCAGTCGATTGTGAAGTCCGAGTCGGGACCAAAAGTCTGCCATACCATAAAGGCTATGACGTTAATTACGTCCTTCCTAAGAAGGACAACCCTTGATTAAACGCCGAAATAGGAGGCCGCTCGGGGCGGTTAAAAACGAAGTGCATGATATTAAAGCTATTATTATTCTAAGGAGGTGACTGGGTAAACGATAGGTTATTAAATCAGCATGACCCCTCTATGTAGGTCGTGCCGGGTAGAGATAGGACACCGTCCGCGCAGCGACGAGGCAGGGTCTGGACAGTCATCGAGGACATGTCCCCCTTCACGTTTCTCATCCGGCCAAAGGCCTCGCAGTGTTCATGTTCCCCGAAGGATCGGGCCGGACGGGAGGTGCATGACGTGTGCTTCCCGGGGTTTATCGGGGTTAAACATCGGTCGACATTTCGGCAGCATCTCCCCATAATCTGGATTATGCCCAGAGAAGAATAGGCTATCACCCACGGAGTGCCGGGATGAAAGCCGAGAAAAAGAGGGAGCGAACCTCCCACACTGCATATGTATGCCCTGGGGCAATGTTTGACTCTTCCCTTATAGAAGCCGGTGACACTCATGCATTGGCAGAGCTCACTTTAGCAAAAAGGGGGGCTGCTCGGGAATCCGGTGCGGATCAACAGAACATGAGGGAGTCTTGCTCCCTTCGATTTATCCCCGGGACAGGTCTGGTGACTCATGGGCATCCCTGGGTGGGTTTGATCCAGGCGCCGGGGGTTCAATTGAGTGGCAAAGCAGGCTCTCGGGGCAGCTTGGATATGCATATAGGTTCCCGGCGTGAAACAGCGTGGCAAGAAGGGTTTTCGGCGCGAGGGCCAAATGGCCATGGTTTCCCGGCGCCAGTGGCAAGGAGGCCAAGGGGGCTTTTCGACGCCGGTGGCAAGGAGGCAGGGGTTCTCGGCGGAAGAATGAGGAGGCCAAGGAGGCTTTTCGGTGCAAGGGCCAAACGGCCGTAGGTTCCCGGCGCCAATGGCAAGGAGGCCAGGGGGAGCTCCTGGCGCCAAATGGCATGGAGGCAGGGGCTCTCGGCGCGGGGTCCTCCCGGCGCGATGAAGAGCAGGCCAGGGAGGAGGCTCCCGGCGTGGGCTTCCCGGGGCGAGGAGAAATGAGATGGGGTGGCTTTTCGGCGCGAGGTAAAACAACAGGGAGGCTCCCGGCATGAGAATGAGATAGGGTCTCGGCGCAAGAAGGCTTGCGCCGAGGGCTGTTCATCCGCTTTACTGTTTGTGGAGCCGAGACAGACGAGGGCGCCGAGGTGAATTTAGGGTTTTACGGCACTATGTTTTTGGATTTATGGATGATTGAGGGGGTTTTCCTGGTGATTAAGGATGAGATTGACGGGCCCTGAGGAGTCAAAGATGGGTGCATTTATTGGGTATCAACTAGCTTTGGAGTGGGTTTAGAAGGAAATCCGAGGGCAGAGGGAAATGGAAAAGGGGAACTGAACATAAGGAGCCTCTGTCACCATTGCTTAGATAGACTTCCAGGAGGATGGCTTGATGTTATCATTCGTCATCCTGGGAACCAAGAGATATCTATCTCTGGTCCAGAAACGACTCTGATGATGTCGGTAAACAAATCGGGCATCGGAAACTCTGGAATCTCACAGATGTGAATCATCATGTGGCTTGGCTTTGTTCTGAAGGCCAAGGGATAGCCTATCCCTGGCCCTGGAACAAGCGCATGAAAGCATCTTCGAGAAAGAAAACACAGACGAATAATCAGACTGGGGAAAGGAATAAGAGGCAAACCTCCACAGAGACAATAGCAGGCGACGATCAAGGCCTGTTCCATTTGTTTATTCATCCGAACATGACTATTACATCCATGCATCAGAGGGACGGAGTACATAGAAGAAAAATGCTTATAAAGACTAAGTCCTGTTCTAGCGGCATGAAAACTGATTACGATGTAGCAGAATACATCAGAAGAAGAAGAAGAAGTATCATCCATCGAAATTACAAGAAGATAAAAATACAGAAATGGGGGGGGGAGGGCGGAGCATTGACTCCTCTCCCTCCCCGGTGCCCACCTTCAATCAGCTTCAAACCTTCTCTCTGCTTTCTCCTTTGGTCTCTTCTCTCTTTCTTTCAGTGGAGGAGGCTCTCTTCTTCCTTCCGGCGGTGGTGAGGGTGAGGATCTTCTGAGCCTTTTTTTTTATTTTTTGTGTTTTTCGAAGGGGTGGGTTTTTATAGACCCGATCCTCTTACCCTCTCGGCAGGTGGAAGTCGGCACGGCACTCTGCTCGCAGCAGCTCCCGGTGCGCTGAGTGGCCTCTGTTGAGGTTTCCGGCGCCGCTCCCGGAAGCCCATCTGGCCGGCCCATTTAGGGCTTTTAGGCCTCACACGTGCCTTGGCTTCTCTTAATTCTTTAAACTGATATTCATCGTAACTGGAGAAGGTCCAGTATTAGTGACGTAACTTTGTTGAGATCATCTTGAGATTTCATCAGTCAGCAGACTGGGATTTCATCAGTGTTGTCGTTTGGATGACGATAACACCGGACATCAGCTTTAGCCCAAGGAGGCTTCAGCCGGGTAATGGTTTCAGTGGTAATTCTTTTGTGGCTCGGACCTTGCCGGAATCTTCATAGTCTTCATTTGTTGGTTCTGGCTTTATCTTTATCTTTGCTCATGTCTCATTTGTCAACAAATCAATATCTGACTTGATATGACGTGTCATCTGCAGCCCTTCAGACGAGGCCGTAGTGTAGCTCTTGTTAAAGTGTGCTAGGGGGTTTCATCAGTCAGGTGACTGCTATTTCATCAGTGCCGTCGTCTAACTAACAATGGCATCGGACATCAGCTTGGCCCGGAAAGGACTTCAGCCGGGCAGATGGTTGACGAACTTCGTCATTGATCTTTCACTGTTGGTCTGATCTTCCTTTCAATTCTGTTTCTGCCCTTACTCATTTTCAAGGTGTCAACAAATGCCCCCCACCTGCGGGCGGCGTAAGTGCAGAATAAGCGGCACGGGGTCTGCAGGTGCCTTTTATCATTCGAGGGCATCTTCCTCCATTTCCCTTTGACATTATTCTTTGGCTTGATCATGTTGCTGCAGCAATATTATGCACATGTATCTTTCATTTTAATGTTTTTCATCTCCATATCTTCTGATTTTATTGTCAGCATTTTGGAGCCTTCTTGACCTTGCCTTGGGCTTCTCGGTGCAGGGTATGGCCCTTCTCGGCGCGAGGGTCTTCAGCAGCTTCTCGGCACGGCAGTCTCGGCGCGAGGGTCTTCATAGCTTCTCGGCGTGGCGGTCTCGGCGCGCCCCCTCTTTTCTTCCGACCGACGGGGGGGGGTTCTCGGCGCGCTTTCCTTCGCGCCGAGAGGCCCCTCTTTTCTTCTTTTTAACCCCCCGAGAGGGGTTTTTACCCTCATTTTTACATTCCTATTCTCTCTCTTCATCTCGGCGGCAGTGGTGATCTTCCCCTCTCCGAGAGCCTTGTTTCATCTTCCCCCCTCTTCGACCGATTAAGTCTCAGGTAGGTTCGTTATACGGGACTAAGTCCCCTTTTATGTTCGGGATCACTCCCTCTTGGTGGGTGACTCCCTATCTTTCTTTGGGCAGACCCCAGACAAGGGGTGATGCTGCCAAAATTTATTGAAAATTGTTTGCCTCATTGTTACAAGCCCATTCATCCTTCTGATGCTTATCTTCTCATGCTTCCCTGACCACAGGTGCTGACATGGCTTCCGTGACTACGGGGGCGAGTTCATCGGTGTAACGCCCGGTAATTTTGGAATAGGAATAAAATATATACATAAGTATATAATGTTTAATGATTAAAGTTTATTCAAATAAATACTTGGTCAAGTGATATTCCTAAAGGGTTGCTCAGATCGAATCTGCCTCTGATACCTAGGACAAGAACTAATAAAAGTTAAAGAACTTATGAGCAATAAAATCTCTAAATAGAAGATTACTAAGATCTCAATGTATGTGAGAACTAGCCACACCAAATCAATGAGGTATAGAACCTTAGAGATAGTCTTAAGAGCCTTATTTATGCATAGATGGAAATACATGCAAGTTATTAAAAGATATAAGTCGTATGTGTAAGGTCTTGACAAATAAACAAGTAAGACTTCCAAACAAAGTAAACTTGTGTAAAGGAACAAATAGAAATAACTAGTTACAAATATAATTATTAGGCCTTGATAAAGGATTAACATTTTAATGCTAAGCTCCATTGGCCCAAACTCAACCCAAGCATTTTACGCTTAATGGGCTTTTTAACACGTTTTATTATCTTCTCCCATATAGGCAATATATATATATACATAAGTACATAACATAAACCTGTATATATGTATATATATATATACCTAGAAATAGAAGGAAAGTATATATTATATACGAATGAACAAATAAAAGAGTGAAATGGAAATAACGCCTCTAGTACAGGCGCTACTTAAAGAATACACGCCCTCAGGGAAGGCGCTAATTATAGAAAGGACGCCCAAAGATAAAGGCGTCAATTCTCAAACGGCTAAAATAAATATAAATGGCAAGTGAACGTAACGCCTTACACATGGGCGCTTTATATAAGAAACGACGCTGGACAAGGCGTCAATTTAAATTCGACGCCCTTACCTAAGACGCTAATTCCTTTCGTCTTCCGTTCGACCCAAGGACTTATCCAGGGTAAGTGATAACTATGGGAAAGAGTTCGAATGTTGTAATAACTCAATCTTGGAAGTGTTACTTCCACTATAACTCTAACCCTAATAGGACCCCCAAAATCCTATAAATACCTTTGATCACCCAAGCCCTAAAACCATTTGATCGATCCTCTCTGCTACGGTATGATGAAGAACAGTAAGTTTTCCTTATAGTTCCCTTTCCCTAATACGGGAAGAATATTGATTATTCTTCCTCTTCCTCTATTACAGGTTGAAGAAACCTTGACGTCGTGAAGAACAACAGTGAGTTCTTCTTCCCCTGCCTTTCGTTTTTCATCAAAGCTTTTGACCCTTCCTCTTCCTTTCTTCTGCAGGTTGCCTGCAACCGGAGGAAGCTTGGGTATAACGGGAAGAATGATTGTTCTTCATCAACGTCCTCTAAATCTTCTTCTTCTTCCAAAAATCAAGGCTCTATTGCAAACAGAGTTCATTTTCTGTCAGAACAGAATTAATCTTCTATTCAAAACCTTCGTCCGTTCATCCGATTATCATCATCAAGGTAGGTTTTCTCAAGCAACGTAGCCCAAACAAGTTATTTAATATATATACCAGCATTACATGCATGTAGTATAGTTTTCTGCTGGCTTTAATATGTTTTCTGTAATATTTTTTTGAAAGAGACGCCCGTGTCTAGGGCGCTACTTTTAGAAACGACCTGCACTAGGTCGTCAATTTAAGATTTGACGCCCTGCCCTATAAGCGTTAATTTCATGAAAATCGCATGTAATTAATAATTGATCCTGTTTAAAATTCAATAAATATGAAATATCGATTCTAATATCTTGCATGACTCTACCTGTGAATTCCTGCTAATTTTCCTGTCATGACCATGTCTCCTGTCTCTTGAAATTTTATTTCCTGAAATATTGTAAATTCCTTGAATTCACGACCTGGACTAGGCCGTCTCTCACGGTGATAACGCCCCTGTGTAGGGCGTGATTTTAAAATTTACGACCCTTCCTAGGGCGCGTTCATGTTAAACTACAGAAATTGATATCTTGCAAAAATGAAAATTAAGAAATAGACGACCACTGTATATGTTGTCAAATTTATATAAAACGCCCCTATCCAGGGCGTGTTTTTGATAAAACACAGAATTATGGAAATTTCTGCAAAATTGGAAATGCATGTAAACGCCCTTATTTAAGGCGTTATTTACTTAAGTAGTGACTTAATCAAAGTCGTTATTTTCTGTAAAAATGTTTTTACCTGTTACTACTAACCGAGGGTTTTCATTATATTTATATATATGTATATCGGCACTATATCTCCACTCCGTGAGTATAGTCCCACGTTTTCATGTTGTTCTATCGATCACCCTCAACTCTCATTGACATACAAGCTCTCCATTGGACATTCCGTTCCTTTGAACTAGCGAGTTAGTCATAGAGACCTCCGTAAGACTCCTCGTACCTTGGATTCCCTCAAGGTCGACTGAGCTGGTTGTACCCTAAAAACCCATTACACAATCTTTACCATGTCACTCTAATGAAACATGGTATACCGGCCCTCATGTTATACTATATGTATGATATGAGAACTATCTTAAGGAATGGGGGAAAACATGCCATCAATGAGATGTTATTGTAGACCCCAATTCTATATCAATTTTGTTATGATGATTCTTGTGGACCTCATGTTATTAACATGCTGTTCTTGTAGATCACAATTTTATATACCAAGAGTGACCATCTACATATGGGCACTTATTTGTCATGGTACCCGGTTAGGGACCCAATTCCACCCAGTTTATCGACGTCATGGTTACTATGCTTTGCGTGGATTTTATCGCTAGTATGTCCTTACTCAAGGGTCTTGCTCTTGAATTCCATGAAAATCTTATCTTATCATCCTAATTAAAGCTTGTTCTTGGAACTCCTTATTGGCTATAAACTATCGTGGATGTCTAGATCTATCGTGAATGCTGTGCATATAGGGCCCGATCTGGTCCTGGGAGGAGCGCCCGAAAGTACTAGTGCCCATGGGAGTTTTAATGATAACGGTGTCTAGCATTGCACCGGAGTACTCTTTATCTTGATCTTTGGCATTCCATGATCTCTCTTTTCTTGCGTGCGTGACTTGACTTGCGTGACTTTACTAGCGTATAGCCAATAATCTATAAAGTCTCTCATGAATACTTCTTGATTAATACTCGCTTGGATGTTTTGCACGACGTGTTATTCTATTGATCAGTTTATTTCACTTGCTCAGTTATTTATACATGCATAGCCCTATTGCATAAACATGTGAAAACTGGTAATTACTTAAACCCATTGCTAGTTCTTGAGATATAATTTCCTACTGAGCGTTCGCTCACTCCGTTTTATTCCAACATTTTCAGGTAATCAGGTGGCTAGCAAGACCGAGACTCACACGGGTGGGACAAGTGTGCAAGCGAGCTGTGGAAACTAGTGAACCCGAGTCTTTTATTTTCTTGAGTCTAGATAGTATTGTCTAGCTAAGTTAGCTTATCGTCTCTTATTCAGTTATTTTGTCTAAGTCTGTTAGTATGTCGTTATCTTCTTTTCCATTATGTTGAAGTCTCCAAGTTGGAAAACAAGTTCTTGTAAGAGATTTATAATAGAAATATAAATTTCTATTGTTGTTCGAAATTATCTTGGTCTTATGCGATTGCTCTTGATCATTCACGACTGTTTAACTGCCACGTTCCGAGCAAACGACACGTTCCGCTGCTATCGGCCCGGGGCGTGACAGAGGTGGTATCAGAGCATCGACTTTCATATCCTCCAGGTTAAGTATCCTTGTCTATCATATCAGAGCTTCGGCTTTCATATCCTCCAGTTCTTAGGTTGTTTATGGATCCTATCAGAGCTTCGGCTTTCATATCCTCCAGGTTAAGTATCCTTGTCTGTCATATCAGAGCTTCTGCTTTCATATCCTCCAGTTCTTAGGTTGTTTATGGATCCTATCAGAGCTTCGGCTTTCATATCCTCCAGTTCTTAGGTTGTTTATGGATCCTATCAGAGCTTCGGCTTTCATATCCTCCAGTTCTTAGGTTGTTTATGGATCCTATCAGAGCTTCGGCTTTCATATCCTCCAGTTCTTAGGTTGTTTATGGATCCTATCAGAGCTTTGGCTTTCCTATCCTCCAGTTGTTATATCCTCTGGTTATTAAGTCCCAAGGATAGGTCATCCTTATCAACCATATTAGAGCTTCAGCTTTTACATCCTCAAGTTATTAGGTTTCAGTGATAGGTCAGATATCCTTGTTAGTCATATCATAGATTTGGTTGTCGCAATCGTTAAGTTTCCGTGATAGGTCCGGTATCCTTGTCGGTCATATTTGAATTCAACTTTCCAAAATCCTTAGGTTGTTGAAACCAGGTTATAGGTTGAGTATCTTTGTCAGTCGTCCTATAGGAATTCTGTGAGAGATGGGTAGTGTAACGCCCGGTAATTTTTGGAACAGGAATAAAAATATACATAATGATATACCTACTCTTATAAGTATATAATGTTAATTAAAAATTTATTCAAATAAATAAATGGTCAAGCGATATTCCTATATGGTTGCTCAGATCGAACCTGCCTCTGATACCTAGGACAAAGACTAATAAAAGTTAAACAAATTATGAGGAATAAAATCCCTATATACATACAAATTATTAATAGGTATATGAGGGTTAGAAAGTAACAAATATGTTTATGAATATATAATGCAATACAAATAAATATAATACAACGTAAATAATCAAGGCCAGACTCGGTACACGACCCCCTGACATCCTGAGAAATCTCACAAAAAGAACTCATGAACCCTACCATTGTATTATCATAATTTTAAGAATAACATGTTATTTTTAAGTAAGGCATTTAATGCATAATACCATTTTATTTGAATTGAGAATCATTAAATCTTGAAGAAAACATCAATTAGTATTTTATTAATAATTTAAAAAAATTTAATATTCATATTTATTACATTATACTTTGATTAGAAGGAAGAAATATAGCAACCCTGATAAAATATTAATAAAAATAAAGATTTTAAATAAATCAAATAAATAGATAAATAAAACAAAATGAAATAACGCCTCTGATAAAGGCGCTATTTAAATTAGACACGCCCTTAAACAAGGCGTGATTCAAGAAAGGACGCCCTCACCACATGGCGTCAAAATTCCGCACCAAATAGGGCAAGTAAGATAAACGCCCCTTTCCTGGGCGTGTTTTAAACAAGAAACGCCTCTCCACTGGGCGTGTCTTTAAGAAACGCCCTATGACAAGGTGTCAATTTCATTTCCACTTCCGTTCGACCCAGGAACTTATCTAGGGAAGGATTAAGCTAATCTAGTAAGTATCTACTAGGGTAAGGACTCTATATTAGAAGCATTACTTCCACTAGAACTCTAACCCTAATAGGACCCCCAAAATCCTATAAATACCTTTGATTACCAAACCCTAAATCCATTTGATCGATCCCCTCTGCTACGGTAAGTAATAAACCGTGATTCTTCCTCCTGCTTTCCTCTCAATATGAAGAATTTTAAATGATTCTTCTTTTTGTAGGAAACCTGCAGGTCAATTGAAGAACGTAGGTTCTTCATCCGGGTGTAAGTTCTTCTTCCCCTGCCTTTCATTTTTCATCAAAGCTTTTGACCCTTCCTCTTCCTTTCTTCTGCAGGTTGCCTGCAACCGGAGGAAGCTTGGGTATAACAGGAAGAACGATTGTTCTTCATCAACGTCCTCTAAATCTTCTTCTTCTTCCAGAAATCAAGGCTCTATTGCAAACAGAGTTCATTTTCTGTCAGAACAGAATTAATCTTCTATTCAAAACCTTCGTCCGTTCATCAGATTATCATCATCAAGGTAGGTTTTCTCAAGACACTGTAGCCCAAACAAAGTAATCCAAAATATGTATTAGCATGGCATGCATGTACATGGTTTATTATAGTTTTAAAGCGTTTTCTGAAATATTTTGAAAGAAACGCCCATGACAAGGGCGCTAATTTAAATAAACGACCTGCCCAGGGTCGTCAATTACAGATTTGACGCCCCGCCCTGTAGGCGTCAATTTCATGCAATTTTCTGTAAATAATAAACACCCACATTTAAAAATTAAATATCTATGAAATCCTGAAACTAATGTAATGCATGAACTTACCTGTGAAGTCCTGCTATTTTTCTTGTCATGATTATATACCTTGTCTCCTGAAATTCATAAAAATTCCTAGAAACTGTGAATTCACGATCTGAATCAGGTCGTTTCTTATTGAACCCACGCCGCATACTAGGGCGTGAATTTAATTATAACGCCCCTTCCCAGGGCGCGTTTTGATAAACTCCTGAAATTATATATCATGTAAAAATATTGTAAATAAAAGGACGCCTGACAGAGTAGGCGTCAAATTTAAATAAAACGACCCTGCACAGGGCGTGTTTTTGATGAAATAATGAATTATTGAAATTCCTGCAAAATAGGAAAAATAGATAAACGCCCTTATCTAAGGCGTTAATTACTTGAGTAGTGACTTTACTTAAGTCGTTATTTTCCTATAAAAATGTTTTTACCTGTTTCTGATAACCGATGGTTTCAGTATATATATGTATATCGGCACTATATCTCCACTCCGTGAGTATAGTCCCACGTTTCTACGACGATTTATCGCATTACACATTCAATTCTCATTGACAAACAAGCTCTCCATTGGACATTCCGTTCCTTTGGACTAGCGAGTTAGTCATAGAGACCTCCGTAAGACTCCTCGTAGCCTTGGATTCCCTTAAGGCCGACTGAGCTGGTTGTACCATAAAACCCATTACATTATTTTGCCATGTCACTCTATAGAAACATGGTGTACCGGCCCTCATGTTATGCTAAGTGGATATCATGAGAATATTCTTAATGAGATGAGGACATCATGTTATTAACATGCTATTTTTTTGTGTGGGTCTCAATTCTATATACCAAGAGTGACCATCTACATATGGGCACTTATTTGTCATGGTACCCGGTTAGGGACCCAATTCCACCCAGTTTATCGACGTCATGGTTACTATGCTTTGCGTGGATTTTATCGCCAGTATGTCCTTACTCAAGGGTCTTGCCCTTGAATTCCATGAAAATCTTATCTTATCATCCTAATTAAAGCTTGTTCTTGGAACTCCTTATTGGCTATAAACTATCGTGGATGTCTAGATCTATCGTGAATGTTGTGCATATAGGGCCCGATCTGGTCCTGGGAGGAGCGCCCGAAAGTACTAGTGCCCATGGGAGTTTTAATGATAACGGTGTCTAGCATTGCACCGGAGTACTCTTTATCTTGATCTTTGGCATTCCACGATCTCTCTTTTCTTGCGTGCGTGACTTGACTTGCGTGACTTTACTAGCGTGGCCCGACACGGGCAATGTACTTGCGTGAAATAGCCAATAATCTATAAAGTCTCTCATGAATACTTCTTGATTAATACTCGCTTGGATGTTTTGCACGACATGTTATTCTATTGATCAGTTTATTTCACTTGCTCAGTTATTTATACATGCATAGCCCTATTGCATAAACATGTGAAAACTTGTAATTACTTAAACCCATTGCTAGTTCTTGAGATATAATTTCCTACTGAGCGTTCGCTCACTCCGTTTTATTCCAACATTTTCAGGTAAGCAGGTAGCTAGCAAGACAGAGACCCACACGGGCGGGACAAGTGTGCAAGCGAGCTTCGAAAACTAGTGAACCCGAGTCTTTTGTCTTTCTTGAGTCTAGATAGTATTTTCTAGCTAAGTTAGCTTATCGTCTCTTATTCAGTTATCTTGTCTAAGTCTGTGGTATGTCGTTTCATTCCTTTCCATTATGTTGGAGTCTCTAAACTGGACAACAAGTTCTTGTAAGAAATTTATAATAGAAATATAAATTCTATTATTGTTCAAATTTATATGGTCTCATGCCATTGCTCTTGATCATTCACGACTGTTTAACTGCCACGTTCCGAGCAAACGACACGTTCCGCTGCTATCGGTTCGGGGCGTGACAGAGGTGGTATCAGAGCTTCGGCTTTCCTATCCTCCAGTTATTAAACCATATCAGAGCTTCGGCTTTCTTATCATCCAGTTATTAGGTTCCAATGACAGGTTAATTAAGCATCCTTGTCAGTCATATCAGAGCGTCGGCTTTCATATCCTCTAGGTTAAGTATCCTTGTCTGTCATATCAGAGCTTCGGCTTTCATATCCTCCAGTCATTAAGTCCAGGAGATAGGTTAAGTATCATTGTCGGTCATCCTATAGGAATTTCGTGAGAGATGGGTAGAACTTGGGATAAAAGTTATAAAAGAAAGATAAAATATTTACATTTCAATAATATTAATTCTTGAGTAAATAAATTATCTCCCCAATCATCTTTGCAGGAACCTAGATAAAATGGAAGCCTCTAAGCCGAGCCTTGTTCATGAAATCATCTTGGTGGATGTCCAAGTTTATGCGAGCCTTGTCAGGAGAGTTCAAGAACTAGAGAAAGTAGTGGAAGAAAAAGAAAGAGTTGAAGGGAAAGATCAAACAAATAACTCCGAAAGTTTCGCCGTTACCAAGAAAAGAATAAATGAGGAAGATATTTCACAAAGGTGTAAGAAATGCCAGAAATGTAAGAAGTGTAATAAGTGTAATAAGAGGGAAACTTCGGCGGATCGCCCGCAAGATAAGTGTAAATCTTGTGGAAGATATGGTCACAAATCGAAGGAGTGTTGGTGGAGTTCGGGAGCATGTCTGCGTTGCGGGAAGTTAGATCACAAGATAGCGGAATGCCCCAAAAAGCCTCCAAAAGGAGTTCAAGATTTAACCAAACTTGCCAAAGGGAAAGATGCAGAAGGTATCCCTCAACCGTAATCCTAAACTAGCCCTTTTTCATTCTGAAGATTTCTTCTGCTCGTAATAAGTTATAGCTAGTTCTCTATTAGGAATGGAAGTTGATGTGAATTTGGGGACCAAATTCTCTTAAGTGGGGGAGGGTGTAACGCCCGGTAATTTTTGGAACAGGCATAAAAATATACATAATGATATACCTACTCTTATAAGTATATAATGTTAATTAAAAATTTATTCAAATAAATAAATGGTCAAGCGATATTCCTATATGGTTGCTCAGATCGAACCTGCCTCTGATACCTAGGACAAAGACTAATAAAAGTTAAACAAATTATGAGGAATAAAATCCCTATATACATACAAATTATTAATAGGTATATGAGGGTTAGAAAGTAACAAATATGTTTATGAATATATAATGCAATATAAATAAATATAATACAATGTAAATAATCAAGGCTAGACTCGGTACACGACCCCCTGACATCGTGAGAAATCTCACAAAAAGAACTCATGAACCCTACCATTGTATTATCATAATTTTAAGAATAACATGTTATTTTTAAGTAAGGCATTTAATGCATAATACCATTTTATTTGAATTGAGAATCATTAAATCTTGAAGAAAACATCAATTAGTATTTTATTAATAATTTAAAAAAATTTAATATTCACATTTATTACATTATACTTTTATTAGAAGGAAGAAATATAGCAACCCTGATAAAATATTAATAAAAATAAAGATTTTAAATAAATCAAATAAATAGATAAATAAAATAAAATGAAATAACGCCTCTGATAAAGGCGCTATTTAAATTAGATACGCCCTTAAACAAGGCGTGATTCAAGAAAGGACGCCCGCACCACATGGTGTCAAAATTCCACACCAAATAGGGCAAGTAAGATAAATGCCCCTTTCCTGGGCGTGTTTTAAACAAGAAACGCCTCTCCATTGGGCGTGTCTTTAAGAAACACCCTATGACAAGGCGTCAATTTCATTTCCACTTCCGTTCGACCCAGGAACTTATCCAGGGAAGGATTAAGCTAATCTAGTAAGTATCTACTAGGGTAAGGACTCTATATTGGAAGCATTACTTCCACTAGAACTCTAACCCTAATAGGACCCCCAAAATCCTATAAATACCTTTGATTACCAAACCCTAAATCCATTTGATCGATCCCCTCTGCTACGGTAAGTAATAAACCGTGATTCTTCCTCCTGCTTTCCTCTCAATATGAAGAATTTTAAATGATTCTTCTTTTTGTAGGAAACCTGCAGGTCAATTGAAGAACGTAGGTTCTTCATCCGGGTGTAAGTTCTTCTTCCCGTGCCTTTCGTTTTTCATCAAAGCTTTTGACCCTTCCTCTTCCTTTCTTCTGCAGGTTGCCTGCAACCGGAGGAAGCTTGGGTATAACGGGAAGAACGATTGTTCTTCATCAACATCCTCTAAATCTTCTTCTTCTTCCAAAAATCAAGGCTCTATTGCAAACAGAGTTCATTTTCTGTCAGAACAGAATTAATCTTCTATTTAAAACCTTCGTCCGTTCATCCGATTATCATCATCAAGGTAGGTTTTCTCAAGCAACGTAGCCCAAACAAGTTATTTAATATATATACCAGCATTACATGCATGTAGTATAGTTTTCTGCTGGCTTTAATATGTTTTCTGTAATATTTTTTTGAAAGAGACGCCCGTGTCTAGGGCGCTACTTTTAGAAACGACCTGCACTAGGTCGTCAATTTAAGATTTGACGCCCTGCCCTATAAGCGTTAATTTCATGAAAATCGCATGTAATTAATAATTGATCCTGTTTAAAATTCAATAAATATGAAATATCGATTCTAATATCTTGCATGACTCTACCTGTGAATTCTTGCTAATTTTCCTATCATGACCATGTCTCCTGTCTCTTGAAATTTTATTTCCTAAAATATTGTAAATTCCTTGAATTCACGACCTGGACTAGGCCGTCTCTCACGGTGATAACGCCCCTGTGTAGGGTGTGATTTTAAAATTTACGACCCTTCCTAGGGCGTGTTCATGTTAAACTACAGAAATTGATATCTTGCAAAAATGAAAATTAAGAAATAGACGACCACTGTATATGTCATCAAATTTATATAAAACGCCCCTGTCCAGGGCGTGTTTTTGATAAAACACAGAATTATGAAAATTTCTGCAAAATTGGAAATGCATGTAAATGCCCTTATTTAAGGCGTTATTTACTTAAGTAGTGACTTAATCAAAGTCGTTATTTTCTATAAACATGTTTTTACCTGTTACTGCTAACCGAGGGTTTTCATTATATTTATATATATGTATATTGGCACTATATCTCCACTTCGTGAGTATAGTCCCACGTTTTCATGTTGTTCTATCGATCACCCTCAACTCTCATTGACATACAAGCTCTCCATTGGACATTCCGTTCCTTTGGACTAGCGAGTTAGTCATAGAGACCTCCGTAAGACTCCTCGTACCTTGGATTCCATAAGGTCGACTGAGCTGGTTGTACCCTAAAAACCCATTACACAATCTTTACCATGTCACTCTAATGAAACATGGTATACCGGCCCTCATGTTATACTATATGTATGATATGAGAACTATCTTAAGGAATGGGGGAAAACATGCCATCAATGAGATGTTATTGTAGACCCCAATTCTATATCAATTTTGTTATGATGATTCTTGTGGACCTCATGTTATTAACATGCTGTTCTTGTAGATCACAATTCTATATACCAAGAGTGACCATCTACATATGGGCACTTATTTGTCATGGTACCCGGTTAGGGACCCAATTCCACCCAGTTTATCGACGTCATGGTTACTATGCTTTGCGTGGATTTTATCGCCAGTATGTCCTTACTCAAGGGTCTTGCCCTTGAATTCCATGAAAATCTTATCTTATCATCCTAATTAAAGCTTATTCTTGGAACTCCTTATTGGCTATAAACTATCGTGGATGTCTAGATCTATCGTAAATGATGTGCATATAGGGCCCGATCTGGTCCTGGGAGGAGCGCCCGAAAGTACTAGTGCCCATGGGTGTTTTAATGATAACAGTGTCTAGCATTGCACCGGAGTACTCTTTATCTTGATCTTTGGCATTCCATGATCTCTCTTTTCTTGCGTGCGTGACTTGACTTGCGTGACTTTACTAGCGTGGCCCGACACGGGCAATGTACTTGCGTGAAATAGCCAATAATCTATAAAGTCTCTCATGAATACTTCTTGATTAATACTCGCTTGGATGTTTTGCACGACGGGTTATTCTATTGATCAGTTTATTTCACTTGCTCAGTTATTTATACATGCATAGCCCTATTGCATAAACATGTGAAAATTGGTAATTACTTAAACCCATTGCTAGTTCTTGAGATATAATTTCCTACTGAGCGTTCGCTCACTCCGTTTTATTACAACATTTTCAGGTAATCAGGTGGCTAGCAAGACCGAGACTCACATGGGCGGGACAAGTGTGCAAGCGAGCTGTGGAAACTAGTGAACCCGAGTCTTTTATTTTCTTGAGTCTAGATAGTATTGTCTAGCTAAGTTAGCTTATCGTCTCTTATTCAGTTATCTTGTCTAAGTCTGTTAGTATGTCGTTATCTTCTTTTCCATTATGTTGAAGTCTCCAAGTTGGAAAACAAGTTCTTGTAAGAGATTTATAATAGAAATATAAATTTCTATTGTTGTTCGAAATTATCTTGGTCTTATGCGATTGCTCTTGATCATTCACGACTGTTTAACTGCCACGTTCCGAGCAAACGACATGTTCCGCTGCTATCGGCCCGGGGCGTGACAATCGGCTTAGCCGGACATATCTCGGGCTTCAGTCAACTGGCTGAATGTGAATTGTCTGAGCTTCGGCTATAACCAGATCGCCACTGTTGATGAGTCCTCTAATTCCGAGACTGACACAGTGCCGTCTTCCAGAGTCTATTCTTCCACAGAAGGGATTGATTTCAGAAGGGCTGCTGACTACCTTCCGGATCTGCCGAAGGATTGTCATCTGCTGCCATTTATCCAGACCTTCACCATAGGCGGAATGAGGGGTTTCCTGCTTGCTCGGTCTGTGGAAGCGGCAATACTGGCTGATAGAGACAGCATGAAGGGTTCTATTTATCGAGCCCGAGCTATATATCTCCCAGGCGAGCAGAGGGACTGGAATGCCGTGCTGGGAATTTCCGAATTAGAGCCGGAGAAGAAGATGCTGACCCGGGCTCCAGAGTTTACCCCGGCAAGGTGGAACCATGCAGCCGGTCGTGTCCATCGGGAGAAGCCCAACTTTGGACTTTTTCTAGCTCCTGTGAAGTAGGGTTATAGGGATGAGCCATTCATTCTGAACTGTCTGGCCGTTCAATTCAAATATCAGCTGGCTGCCGGCTAGTTTGGGGACGCTAAAGTGACGGACGCCCATCTCTTCAGGGTAGGAGCAGTGGAGTTTACAGAATTTGTCTTGAAGGAATACGCCCCTTTACTGATTAGAGCTGGGGTATATCATAGTGTACTTGCCTCCAGGTTCCGCTATCCCATCTCTCGGGGATTATGTTGTGGCATGCTTGAAGTGTTCTGCCCACAGTTCAATACGTTCTATACAGCAGAAGGCGAGACTTCTCTCGATCTTTGGAGTCTTGCGCAGCTTTTAGGCCTGCCTATAGATGGGGAGCCATATGAAGAGGTCTGTCTAGACGACTCCGTAAAGGACGCCTCTGATGGAGAGGGCAGATATTCTTTTGGCTACGCATATCGGTACTTGATGAAGGCTTATCGGACCATTTGTCTGTCCTATAGCAGGGGATCTTCCAAAGGATATCAACCCCGGGAAAAGAGCAGCCGGTTGAGAGTCCGTGTAGCACAGTGGATACAGTACTTCTTCGGGGGTCCTTTGAAGTATACAGACTTCCCTTTCGTGGGACCGACTCCCAGTAAGCAGATCAGGGCCCCTCGTTATAAATCAGCATTGCCGGCTTCACTGCATCGAGCAGGTGTAGATGGCACGAACCCAGCAGGGGTTGACCCCATTACTCATTGTGCAGCTTATCTGACCTTCTGGCTGTGCACTTTCGCTCTCCCCCAAGGGGACGAGACGATTATCAGACCGGAGGCTATATATCCGGCCTGTCAGATGGCCTGGGAGATGAGACTGTCTCTGTGCCCGGCGACTTTGTGTTTAGTTTACAAATCGCTGGGAGATTTGCATAGACATCGGGTTCCCCATTCTTTACGGACTGTAGGTCCATTTCATTTCTTCAATGCTTGGGTTTGCAGCATTTTCCCCGAGTTGGCCCCGAGAACTCTGCAGTCAGACACACTGCTCCCTCGGATGATTGAGTTTGCTAGCGCCGAACCCGGCCTTTTCTCAGAGCAGTTGTTCAAGATCAGGGGCCGGTTGACAAAAGTGCCTGTAGATCCTCCTGGTAGCATTCATTTTTGGAGCTTGGCAGCAGGCTCGGCTCCCTTAGTAGACCCTCAGAGGGAATGCAGAATGGAAGAGGTAGAAGTTTATGTCCATTCGGTTTCGGGGGCCAATGCCATCCGGCCCATATTAGAACCAGAACTAGTAAGGTGGGCTATGGCTATCCGACCCAGTGTATTGGTCTTCAGGAAGAGGAGGCTTGCTCATCTTGGAGCCCTATTACCCATTCCGTTTTAGTAGAAACTTCGGCTACGATCAGCATATTCCTTCATCAGCCGCTCAGTTCCCTTTGGACAGCCGTGCCAAGCATGGGTCCTCCATTGCCAGTGACGGTCGGATATGGTGGGATTTCTTTCATCGCTGAGAGGGCGTAACTTTCAGGATCCCGACCGTTTCTAATCGTATTCCCCAGGTCACATCAGAATACATCAAGTGGTGGAATACCCGCACCAATTTTTATAAGGATGGCAGAGGCACCTTCTGGGATGTGGCCGAGCGCTCTTTCTTAAAGCGACAATCAGGGCCTTTATTTGAGATTGATGAGGTTCACCTGAAAAGGCTCTATTCACAGCATCCGAGGGAGGCAGACACATACATCGCCAAACGTCGGTCCTTAAAAGAGGAAGGCTCTGAAATACCCACTCCTGTATTTTCTGAGATCAATGAAGATGCTTTTACAAAGGACCTGAGGCATCTGGGCCACATAGGGAGTACTCATGTGGAGGTGCAGTATCCATTTCCCCCGGAGGAGCCTCTCCCGACAGCAGCCCCCTGGAGGGGCCCGGTAGACAGATTTCACCCTTACCGGACATTTGTGCGGAGGGAAGACTGCACCAGCACATATTATCAGCACACTTCTTGGCTTTTCATGCTGCTGAATGTTCACGGACTATCGGTAGAGAACCCGATAGCCGGTATTCTGAATAAGCCGCTTTTTATCTCTTTTCATTATGTCGACGGCTGGTGCATGGATTACCTCGGCCTGTTTCATTGCCTTGACTTCCACGGCCACCAAGATTTAGCTGCCTTGACGGAGAAATGCCAGACCATAGGTGACGTGTGCTGGCTCGTGAAGGAGGCTGCTTCCCGCTCGAAGGAGGTGGCTTATCTGTATTGGCCGCTTTCTACCTTCTATGACGGCCCAGTAGGTATGACCCTTCCTGTGCGCTCATGGCGTCTTTCTTTTATTGTCATGTTATGCATCTGTCGACTATGACTGCCTTTCTTGTGTCTTGCACAGATAGACCGGACATAAAACGGCAGGGACTTTACAGGAAGATTATTGCTCAGGCTGAAAAGCCTGCTTACTTTGAAATTCCTGCAGCAGCACCCACGACCACTCCCCTGCCTCCGGGCAAGAAGAGGAAGCCTTCTGCGGTGAAAACTGCAGTTGTCAAGGCCAAGAGGGCCAAAGTTGTTCGGGTCCAGCAGTCAGCTCCAATTGCGACGGACGCCGAGACCCCTCTTCCAGACATCCCCTCTTTTGACGTGTTCAGGTCTCAGAGGGAGGCCGCTCAGGAACCCGTCGAGAGTAGCAGTAAATATCTTGCAGATGCAATCTTCACTGTTTTCTTGACTGCTCTTTTAAGGCGCCTTTCGAGACTGAGCTTCTCTTTATCTGATACAGCCCCGAAGCAGGTTGCAGTGCCTGCGGAGAGGGACACGAGGCTGCCTTCTCCTACCCCGGCTGGCGAGGAGGAGGGTAAATGTGCTCTCTCATCTTTTCTCTTTATACTTTTGCTGTTATTCTTTTTCATTATATCCCTCAGAGTTCCCCTTTTGTTGAGGTGGTGTTGACACCTTGAAAATGAACAAGGGTGGAAGCATAATTGAAAAGAGGTCGGACCAGCAGTGAAAGACCATTGATAAAGCTCGTCAACCATTCACCCGGCTAAAACCCTTGTCGGCCAAGCTGATGCCCGGTGCCGATGTCACTCAGACGGCAGCACTGGTAAAGCAGCAGTCACTCGACTGATGAGACCTTCTAGCCCACTCTAATGCTAGCTGTACTACTGCTTCGTCCAAGAATCCACGGACGATATGTCAGGGTAAGTCAGATGTCGGCTTACCGAAAGATGTAATATGAGATAAAGATGAAGCTGGTACCGGCAGATGAAGATTGTAAAGGCTTTTGCAAAGTCAGAACAGAAGAAGAATCGTCTCCACAGATTACACACCCGGCTGAAGTCTTTCCAGACTAAAGCTGATGTCCGAGCTCGTCACCATTCAAGTGACGATATCGATAAGATAATACCCGGTTTTGTCACCGTTCAGATGGCAATACTGATGAAACCCCTGTCTACGGACTGATGAAACCCCTGTCTACGGACTGATGAAAACCGTAATAATGATACAAGCTGTGTCACCAATGGAAGACCCTTTTGGGTGAGGATGCCCTTGAAAGACCCAAATGGGCCTGTGAAAGTGGCTAAAGTACTCTAATTGGGCCTGCAATATTGGCGCCGAGAGTCACTTGCCGAAGCCCAAAAGGTGGCGCCGAGAAGCTGAAGGCAGGCGCGCCAGGAAGCCCAAAGGGCGCGCCGTGATGAAGCCTGCCGAGAAGGGGGGAAACGGTTATAAAAACCCCTGTCTTCGAACAGATAGAAAAAAGAAGAAAGGAGGAGAGGGATCGGAGAAAAAAAGAAGATAGAGAAAAAAAAAGAATCGAGAGGGAGTCCTACCAAGAGAGAGCCCTCCTCGGCTGAGAGAAGAGAAGAAGCAGAAGAGAGGAAGAAGCAGACAAGCTTCAGGTGGGCTGCTCCGGGGAGGGAGAGGAGTCAATGCTCCGCCCTCCCCATGTTGTCTTTCCTTTCTATTGATGTAATCTAGCGAGTTTTCTTCTCGATTTATCAAACGTAGCTAGCGAGTTTTAGGTCTCGAGCTCCGTCTCTCTCTCTAATTTGCATTTCTCTTTTACAATCAGTGTAAGGCTTCGAGCAATGCAATGAAATATCAACGGGATCCATTTGGGGATCTTCTGATTGAAATGTCTGTTCCCCTCTGATTGAGATATCTGCTCTTCGTTCCACCGTGTATGCTTATCGTTTATGCGCAGTGTCTAATGATTCATACGAATCTTCTCTTCAGAGGCATGGGAACAGAACCCCTACCCTTATCTAATGGGTTACTGGGTTCTGTCACCTTCCCCCTTTCTGTCTCGAGAGCAGATCCATCGCACCCTTTCGAGCTTTCTCACAAGGCCCCTTAAGGCTCCTCTTCGTGCCGTTCAGGACCAGAGACATCAATCTCTTGGATTCCTGAACTGCCGGCTATACGAGAGGACATGCCGATTCTACAGACCGCTGCTGTCCCTCCGATTCTAGCGAATGACGATCTCGATCTCTCGACCCTCCATTCTAACCCCTTGGATGACTAGGTCTGGAGTTTCGATGCTAAAGGTTTCGCAGTCACCGGTTTTTAGATGCTATTGGGTTCGTCCAGGGGATCAGAGACAGTCATCTCTTGATCCCCAGACGGCCGGCGGCAGAAATAAATAAAGTCTTCAGAAATCCAGACGATGGTCTCGTTCCCCATCGATTCTACCCTCCAGATCCCCCTTGGCCCCTTTCTCGGGGAAGCATCCATGAAATCCCCCCTCCTGCACTTCAAATTCGGCTTCAATCGCAGCCAGAAAGCTCAGGAATCCCAGAAGCCGAGTATCGTTTGAGCTCTGTAAACCCTGAAACCCTGTAGCAATTCCACCTTCTCGGTGTACAAAATTCCCCGCCGAGAACTATCCCGCCGAGAGGCCGTCCTCTTCTTTCCCCTTCAGCTAAACGACAAACCATGGCCCTGCCATTCAAACCCTTCATGCACACCTCCTAGCCCACAGGCTCTCGGCGCCAGGCTCCCGGCGCGGCCAGGAGCGCGCCGGGAAGCCACCCGCCGAGATCCCCCTTTTTTTTTTGCTAAGGAGCGCGCCGAGACCCCTTTTTTTTAGCCAATAGACCCATGCCGAGAAGCCCCCCCCCTTTTGGCCAACTAAAGCCAACGCCGGGAGCCTCTCCCTTTTGGCCAACTAAAGCCACCGCCGAGACCCTTCATCTTGGCCAAATGAAGTCCAGTCAGAGGCCCATCTCTGCACTACCAGTTGTCAGCCTTCTGATATCTTCACATATATGTCCCGGGGATGTACAGAGACCGTCATTAATGCCTTGAGAAGACACATTATTGGGGAAGACCTCCCCTACAGTCCTCATTCCCGATCCGGATTTCACCCTCATGAACCCAAAGGGCCATGTCGTTACATGAGTTCTGAGGGGTTTCGAGAGGATATTAATCGATGGTATAAAGGCAAGCGCTGTCCCGGGGCCCGGTGCCCATCCTCGTTCGGTCGTCATCCCGGCACTCCGTGGATGATGACCTATCCTCTCTTGGCATAATCCAAGTTGAGGGGACATGCTGCCGAAATTTACACATACCTTGCCAGGTAGCTGTGATGTTCTCTCTCTCAACCCCGTCGGCCCACGGAGCTATGTCCCTACATGCTCTCCAATGGTCCTTCGAAGGGGGATATAGATGCGCCACCGCACCCACATGGAGCGTGTCATATCACGCCAGCACTTACTCGGATTCTGGGTCAATTATGCCCGATCTTTTATGGATCCCACCCTGCCGCTGCATGGGTGGTTTCCTATTCCCCGCTTGGCATGGTCCAAGATGGTGGGAATATGCCGTTGAATTTATCCCAAAAATAACAAACTCCAGCTTTGTCAAATCCATTTAACGTCTTACAAGAGAACGAATTCCGTCTCTTTTGAGCGCGCAGCTTTACCGCTGTCATCCTCCTATCTTTAGCGTTTAATCAAGGGTTGTCCTCCTTAGGGGGGGACGTAATTAACGTCATAGCCTTTATGGTATGACGGACTTCTGGTCCAGACACGATCACTCACAATCGACTGACCAAGTCAGATCGAGCGCACAATGAAATTTACACACATGTGACTGGCACGCCAATAAATCAAATAATAAACAAAATAAATAAATAAATAAATAATAAAAAATCCGCGTTCCCACAAGTCTGGCACGCCCGGTGGGACAGAGTCTCCCTTCATCTTTACGCTAAAGTAGGAGGCCTAGCGGGCCCCCCTCAAACCTCTGATTCCGTCCACTTTCCTCATTTTCAGGAATCTACAATGACGGCTGGAATCATGTCTGTCTGCTTCGACCAGCAACCGATTGACATGCATGTGCGAGAGGGCTACCTGGCGGTACCTCTTACATTCGGATCAATGCCGCCTGCTGTCGGGCTGCCCAACTGCCTGGGCCTCGTCTTCACCGACCTTCTGCAGGTCGACAACGATGAGCAAGGCACTGTCGCAAGTGCCCCGACGCAGACCACTGATGAGAAAGCTAGCTTACTGAAGAAGACAGCTTCCACCGTTGTCTCCTGCTATGTCCATCATGTACAAAGGAAGGACATGGTCCCCGCTGCTGCCCAGAAGGGGAAAAGAACCAACCGGAGAAGCCGGTGTGCCGCTGCTAACCGTCGTCTTTCCAATTCCGGGAAGACGATGATGATGGGTGATATTAGGGCGAACCTTGACGGCCGCCCCAGGGAGATCCGTCCGGACAGGATTATCCCGACCATCCCGACCAACAACAAGTTCCAAGTTCTGGCCACCAGGAGGGCCAGCCGGGAAGCTGATGAAAGGAAGACGCTGGCGCCCAAGCCAGCAAGATACAAACAGGTCTGGCGGCCGAAGAAGATACGGAGCTGGGTCCCAGCTCGAGACAGAGAGAATCTTACTGATGTCACTATTGCCCGCTTCAGAGCAGGGGGCAGAAGGGAAGAGAGAAAAGACAAAAGAAATGCTACTGCTGTCTACCCCAGGGCCCTGGGGAGGAGAGATGAGACTGAGGGTCAAGGAAGGAATATGACTGCTGCTTGCCCCATGATGAGGGGTAGAAGGCATGAAAAGAAGGAGGACTTTACTGCCACCCGCTCCGGGGCCGGGGGCAGAAGATGGCAAAGAAAGAACCATGATGCTGCTGCCAACTACTGCCAAGTTGGCGATGTGAGAAGAAGTGAACCAATCACTGTGGTTGCTGCAAGAAGACCAAGGGCATGTGCCAGACAGGCTGATATCTTCAGATACTCCAGAATCGAGCATTTGAATGCTCAGGTGGCGAGACTGGCTTATCAGCAAAAGAGCCAGGACAGATTGATACTCCAACCCGAGCCACAAAGGCACAAGCCGGAGGAGATGAAGCAAGTGGTCCAAGACTACTTCCATTACCTAGGGAACTCTGCCCTAGGTCAACAAAGATTGTCCTGTGCTTTGGGCACCGTGGATGAACAAGAAGGAGAAGCCCTTCAAGAAATGATGTTCGGAGCCTCCTCCTCCGATTCAAATGATTATGAAGGAGGCCGCGAGGCCGGATATGATGAAGAAGACCTATACAGAGAGGAAGCTGAAGAAAGAGTATCGGTCTTCGACCGACTCAAATACCCTGACCAGGCAAAAAGAAAAGTTTGCAAGCAGAAAGGAAGAATGCAAATCTTCGCCTGTAACATGGCTGGAATCGCCAGGGGGCAGGATATGCTACCAACTCAGCCAGATGAACTGCTCAGGCTGGCTACCAGACCAGGCCCCGTCACAAGAAGAGGCCAGGCTGCAAAAGATAAGATGAAGAATGACGAGGAAACCCGCAAGATCACCACCATGACAGTCAATGTGGTGACAACAGAAGAAGAAGACAATCCCTTCGTTGATGATGCTAAAGGGACTTCAGAAGATATACAGATCCCATCGACTCTGGATCCCATGATCCAGATGATGTTCAGAAGATATCAACAGGAGATCAGTGCTCTCAGAAGACAACTAAATGAGAGGCATGAAGCCACACCAGTCTCCAAACTAGCCGAACCTATGGGGCAGACTTCCAGCTCAGCAGAAACGGCTGTCCCGACTAATCCTCCTCCAGCTGATAAGGGCAAAGCACCGAGCCAACCTACTCCACAGCAGATAGTGGCTCAGCCCTCTATATCTCAGACGCAGCCTGTCGCGCCCATCTTGCGCGCAACTGTGATGACGACTCCTCACAGCCAGCAACAAGCTCATTTCTTCCCAGAGGAGATAGATCCAGCCATAGCCCACAAGCTGATGATTGAGAAAATTGTGGAGATGAAGCTGTCGGAGAAGACTGGTGACGATGGCAGCACCTACGATGTGTACAAGGTGCCGTATCCGCCCCAGTATGCGGCTAAAACATTACCTCCGGGCGTCAGTAAGCCGCCAAAATTTGAGAAGTTCAATGGCCAAGGCTCCCCCAGGGAGCACATAGCTTACTACACCATAATTATGGGTGATTTGGCAGCCAACGAAGCTTATCTGCTCAAATTCTTTGGCTCATCCCTCACTGGGTTAGCCTTTGAATGGTATTCGAGCCTGCCAGCTGGGTCGGTGGTTGACTGGCCTGATATGCAGAGAAAGTTCCGTGACAGATTTCATGTCACAGAAAGAGAGATCACTATAGCAGAACTGTATGCAACCAAGCAGAAATAGGATGAGACAGCACTGGATTACATCAAAAGGTGGAGGAACTTGGCTATGAAATGCAGAAGACCTCCCCATCAAGAAGATGCAGTGCAGATATGTAAACAAAGCCTCAGGAGAGAGGTGCTAGAAAAGATGATCGGTGCAGATGTTAGAACATTTGACCGACTGAACAATATAGTAGCGGAAGTCGAGACGTTCTTGTCCAAGCGTCCGACCGCCAATGCTCCCACTATGCCGAAGGGAAAATCCAATAATTGACGGCCATCACACTCTGAGGCCAACGCCGTCGATTTTAGAACCTTTGAGCAACAGAAAGGGAAAAAGGAAGCAGATGAAGCTCCCCCGCCTGAGGGTGCGACAGAAAGAAAGGATAAAGTCTCTCTGAGAGACAGAATGAGAAGGGCTTACTCTTTTCCCAAAGATAAGACATCAGCATTATTTAACTGGGCATATAAGTTCAACAAGGTAACATTGCCTGAACCGAAGAGACCCGCAGATGCAGAAAAGAAAGATGATCCGTTGTTCTGTCCATTTCACCGTGCACTGGGGGACGCGATTGAGGACTATTATGTCTTCAAAGATATCATGGAAGGAATGGTTAAGAAGGGTGAGCTGCAGCTGGGAGATTACCAGGTGAAGCCGCCTCGTCCACATGAGCCTCCGCCCTGGAGGCTGGCTGCCAATATGATCTCAGTCTACCAACAGCTGCCCAAGGAAGCCGCTGAAGAATGCACCAGGCATACCTATGAAGCTTGCTTCCTCACCCCACAGAAGGATCAGGAGGGATGGCAGATGATACCCATAAAGAGCAGAAAGAAGACTCCTGCAGCCAGTACCAGCGGAGTAGTTATCCGGGGTGTCAGCCCAAGGCCCGAGCCGCCTCCAATAAAGCCAGTATGGCGTACAGCTGAGACCGGGCCAGTCATCCGGATCCCTACTCACAACCGGAGGAGACAAACTCCCCTCCCTGCACATAAAGAAGTAAGTCCTGCAGCCAGGCGTCTACAACAGTATATCAATGAGCTCGACGGATATGAGCAAAAAGAGCCCAAGCACCTGTTGGTGAAAGACTGTATACTCTGGGAACAGCTCGAGGAATTGAAAATTGAAGAGCAGCCAGAGGCAGAACAAAGAAAAGATGAGACTGAGCCCTTCTGGGGGCAGGAGCCAGCAAAGCCAAATTCCCAGAAGAAGAAGAGACGACCCAAGTCCAAAAAGGAGAAGAAAGTCACGACAGTACAATGTAACACCCTGTCGATACTCTTTTCCTTGCCCGGGGAGAATGACGAGGATGAAGCATCAAATGCCCCGCTAGAAGCCAACCATGCTGAGGCCTCAACCTCGGCCCATGCAACACGTTCTGGGAGAAAATGGGGGCGCCCACCACCAGCTAACCATAACATCATGTTCAGAGGGGAGCAGCACTATCAAATCTCGGAACCAGAGATGCGAGGCGTCCAGGTTCCTCCCCCTGCCAGTTTATACCAGGAGGGAAGAAAAGCAGATGAAGCCCCCTCATTCCTGGAATTTCTGTCCAGTCTGGAGAACGAATAGTTAGTGCAGGTTATGCCAGCTACAAACAACAAGTGCCAGCAGTCGGCAGATAGAAAGCAGAAGCAGCATGAAGAAGATGAAAGATGTAACCCTTTAGCAAAGCCAAGAGCCGTTGCTACAAAAGAAACATCCCAGGGAATCGACCTAGAGGACGAAACTAGCGCCGGGCATCAAAGGCCACAGGCACCACATGAACCTCCAAGACCCCGTTGGGTGGAGGAGATGAGGCTAGCCAATGTCCGGGTGGGTAGTCGGATCATGAAAATGCTGAAGAAGCTCCCTACCAGGTTCTCCATCTGGGAAATCCTCTCTCTGAGTGAAGAGGCTCGCCAAGCCATCATTGATGCCTTGCAGTCGCCGGCACAATATGAAGCACTCTTGACAGAAGTGAATTCTGGGCCCTCGATCACGTTCACAGAAGATGATATGCTGATCCCAAATTCCGGCCATAAAAGACTGCTATATATGAGGGGTTCCCTGAACTGTCAGCCGATAAGCAAGATACTGATAGATCCCGGGGCTACTGTAAATATTCTCCCATACCGCATCTACCAGAAATACTACTTTGATCTGCAGCTCACCAAGGTCAGAGACATGAAGATTGCAGGATTCAACCAGAAGTGTGAGACACCCCTTGGGGTAGCCGATTTCAACCTCACATTGGGAGACCTCACTACCGTGGTACGGTTCTATGTGATCGACTCCAATACCACGTATAAAGCCCTGCTGGGGAGACCGTGGCTGCATGAATATCAAATAGTGCCATCCACGCTACATCAGTGCATCAAATACTGCCATGAAGGAAAAGAAGAGAGGGTGTTTGCAGATCTGCATCCTTTCGAAGTGTTCGAGTGTCAAATGCTCGATGCATCCTACTACACCGAGGTATCGCGAAAGTGCAAAAGTAAAGAGGCTGTGATCAGCCAGAAAAAGCCCGCTACAGAGGCAAGGGATTGGTCTCCGCCGCCACCAAAGGGCTATGTTAAGAAGCATAATGTATCTCATATCTCTTATGCCGGTGACTTTGCTCGGGTTACCCCTCCTAGCGTCCACCCGGATGATGCCGATGAAGAAATGAAACAAAAGTACACTCAGGTGGAGGTGCCGCAGGGTTTATTTAAACCCATCGTCAGTCTTGAGTACCAAACGTTGCTACCACTGAAGACTATAGAAATCCCTCGCTTCTGCGAGCCCCCTATTATATTCTACACCGGGGAGCCAGTCGAAGAAGATGATCAAGACTGTATGGCCCCTGAAGAAGCAGCAAACCGGATGGTACCGATTACAGGCTTGGATTACACTACCCAAAGGGTTTCACAAATGTTCTCCAAGATGCAAATGCCATCAACGCAGCCTGCTGCTCAGAAGAAGGCATTCAAGGAGCTATGGCATCCGCCTCGAGATAGTAAAGAACTGAGGAAGATCACTCAACACCCAGGATTGGGTTATACCCTCCAAGAATACTATGAGGCTGAGGTAGACGTCATATCTGTCTCCTACCAGCATGAGGACCCTCCCGAGGCGGGATATGATCAATACCCCTCGGAAGATTAAGAAATCATTTATCAATCCATAATGAACAATGAAGCCCCAGACAGTCTGCCAGAAACAGAGACATCTGATGAGGCAAAGAAAGCTTGGTACTGGGAGGACCTGTCTTCCAAAGAGGATCTGTTCCAGGCTGAAGCAAAATTTGATACGGGAACCCCAGATGAAGATCAAATAGCCAAAGAGCTGCAGGAGTGTTTGAGTTCGGACGCATCTAGAAGAGTTCCGGGCTCTGCAGAATGATGACCTATCAGAGAGCCCACATCAGAAGAGCCTCTAAGAACGGAAGAGTCCACTCCTGAATTTTCTGCTGAACTAGCCTCGTCCTCGGGACAGACTGAACAGAATTCGGTAATATTGGCCCTATATGATGCACCAGTCTCCGCTGATGACCAGTATGATGAAACAGAGGAGCATGAAACTGAAGAAGATTACATCCCAGGAGGCTTTATTGATTTGCAAGAAGCCCCGCCCGAAGTTGAAGACGGGGGCCAAGCCACCGTCGATGAGTTGATAGAAATAAATTTGGGATCCGCAGATGAACCAAGGCCGACATTCCTCAGCGCACTGCTGGAGCAAGATGTCAGGGAACAATATATACAGTTCTTGAAAGAATTCCGAGACTGTTTTGCATGGACGTATGACGAAATGCCGGGACTGAGCTCTGATGTGGCACAGCACCGATTGGCAATAAACCCAGAGGCCAACCCTGTAAAGCAGCCTTCCAGGAGAATGCGTCCTGAATTGATAAACCAGATCAACAAAGAAGTTGACAAGCTGATTGATGTAGGCTTTGTCGAAGAAAACCAGTATACTACATGGCTGGCTAATATAGTGCCCGTAAAGAAGAAGAATGGGCAGATTAGAATATGTGTTGATTTCCGGGACCTTAATAAGGCTTGTCCGAAAGATGATTTCCCAGTGCCAATCACTGAGGTGATGATCGATGCAACTACTGGCCATGAGGCCCTATCATTTATGGATGGGTCATCTGGATACAACCAGATCTGGATTACTGAAGAAGACAGAGTGCACACTGCAATTCCGCACTCCGAAGAGAATATTTAACTACAAAAGGATGCCGTTCGGCCTCAAGAATGCCGGCACTACTTACCAAAGGGCTATGACAAAGATCTTTGATGACCTGCTCTTCAAAAAGGTAGAGTGCTACATTGATGATCTAGTGGAAAAAACCAGCAAAAGAGAAGATCATTTGCGAGACCTAAGGATAGTATTCCAGAGGTTGCGCAAATATGAACTCAAGATGAATCCTATGAAATGCGCCTTTGGCGTGTCCAGTGGAAAATTCCTCGGATTTATTGTCTGACATAGGGGTATTGAAATTGATCCATCCAAGATTAAGGCTATCCAGGAGCTCCCTCCACCAAGGAATCTGCACGAGCTGAGATCTCTGCAGGGGCGTCTGGCCTACGTCCGATGATTCATATCAAATCTGTCGGGAAGATGTCACCCCTTTCACAAGCTCATGATGAAAGATGTACCGTTCCTCTGGGACGATGGGTGTCAGGAGGCCTTTGAGAAGCTAAAAGAATATCTCAAGACCCCTCCGGTGCTGGGGGCACCCATTAAGGCAGGCCCTTGATACTGTATATCGCAGCCACATACTGTTCCCTGGGGGCAATGCTGGCACAAGTAAATGAGAAGGCAAAGAGCAAGCCCTGTACTACCTAAGTAGGAGGCTGATGAGAACTGAAGAAAGCTACAGCTACATAGAGAAGACCTGCTTGGCACTAGTCTTTGCTGTCAAAAAGCTCCGACACTACATGTTGTCACATGAAGTCAGATTGATATCTGCAGCAGATCCACTTAAATACATATTGACTCAGCCAGTACTGAAAGGCCGGTTGGGCAAATGGGCAGTAATTCTGATGGAATTCGATATCACATATATACCCCAGAGGACAATAAAAGGACAGGCCGTGGCTGATTTATTCGCAAAGCATCCTGTGCCGGAGAATGATATGTTGGGGACTGAATTACCCGATGATGAGACACTCGAGGCCTGTCAAGCTCAGCCAATTATGTGGCAACTGTTCTTTGATGGAGCATCCAGAACGGAGACAGATTCTGATGGAAAGACCAGGATACGGGCTGGAGCCGGTATTGTGCTGAAATCACCAGAGGGGGAGGTTGTGCATACTTCCTGTTCTATAAACAAGCCATGCACCAATAATGAAGCCGAATATGAAGCTCTGATAATCGGACTCAATGTCAGCCTCAACATGGGTATCCAAATGCTTCAGGTATTAGGGGATTCGATGTCGATAATAAAACAAGTCCAAGGGGAGTTCGAAGTGCGGAAGCCAAAACTAAATCCCTATCACCAAAAAGCTGTACGCCTCATGGCAAAGTTCTATCATATTGAACTCAAACATGTGGGCCGTGGACATAATGCCCAGGCTGATGCACTGGCAAAGCTGGCCAGCTCGCTAGCAGTCCCGCCAGATGAAACATTGAACATCATTGTTATGAACCGGCGGCAGGTCCCCAGTATGCTAGAAGGGTGCCCCGAAGAGGAAGAAGTTGCCACTATCAGCGCAGTACATGCGTCTGATTGGAGACAGCATTTGCTACAGTGGTTTCTGCACCAACAGCTGCCACAGAAAAGGGAGGAAAAGATGAAACTCCTGGGAATCAAAGATTCCTATGAATTCAGAAATGGAACTTTATTCCGAATAATGGCGGATGCACGTAAAAGGATTCTACTCCGCTGCCTGTCCACTGAGGAAGCTTGGCAAGCGATGAGAGAAGTACACGCTGGGACAGCAGGCGCCCACCAGGCTGGCCCCAAGATGAAGATAGAAATCAAGAAGCTGGGCTACTATTGGCCTACCATGTTTGAAGACTGCTGTAAATTTGCAAAGTGATGCCAAAAGTGTCAGGAGCATGCTACCATACCTAGAAGGCCACCTGCAACTCTGCACCCTATAGTTCCTAGCTGGCCATTTGCGCAATGGGGAACTGATGTAGTCGGGCCACTGCCGACTTCCTCGGCCGATCATAAGTACATATTGGCCATGACAGATTACTTCTCCCGATGGGCGGAAGCTGTAGCATTAAGAGAAGTGACTGGTGAACTGGTCGCCAGATTTAGCAAGCAGAATATTATCTTCTGGTTCGGGATCCCCAACCGAATAATATCTAATAATGGAAGTCATTTCAGAAATCAGAAAATCTATCGACTTGCCGAGAAGTATAAGATTGAATGGATAACCTCCACTCCCTACAATCCCCAGGCAAACGGATTGGCAGAAGCTTTTAACAAGACTTTGTGCACCTTGCTAGCCAAGGTTGTCAGTTCTAATAAAAAGGACTGGGAAGAAAAGATGTATGAAGCTCTATGGGCATACCGCACCGTCTTTAAGACACCTACAGGGTGCTCACCATACTCATTGGTATACGGCTCGGAGGTAGTAGTTCCACTAGAGCTGGAAGTCCCGTCACTCAGAGTGGCAATCCAATATGGCCTGGCCCATGGCGAACAAACAAGTGCTGAAAGAAGGTTAGAAGAACTGGCTGAATTGGAAGGGAAGCGCCTCCAGGCCCAGAAGAATATCCAAATGTATCAGGCCCGCATGGCCACTGCATTCAATAAACTCGTAAGAGGACGAGAATTCAAGAAAGGTGACCTCGTCATGGTCAAGAAAAAAGAAGTCATGGCGTCCAACCCAAAAGGAAAGCTAAATGCTAATTGGGAAGGTCCTTATGTGATACAAAGGGTCTACGAAGGAGGGGCCTACGTAGTTGTTAACCATCGAGGGGAAATTCAGTTCTCGCAGCTCAACGGTAAACACCTCAAGCTGTATCATGCTGCACAACCAATATTCCCCGAGTAATCGGGCAGATACACCCTTTCCTTGGTTCAGTGGCACTCCGCCCTAACCAAGCTACCTTCCCTTGGCTTAGTGGCATCCTGCCCTGGCCGAGATACACCCCTTCCTTGGTTTAGTGGCACTCCGCCCTAACCAAGCTACCTTCCCTTGGCTTAATGGCATCCCGCCCTAGCCGAGATACACCCTTTCCTTGGTTTAGTGGCACTCCGCCCTAACCAAGCTACCTTCCCTTGGCTTAGTGGCATCCAGCCCTAGCCCAGATACACCCTTTCCTTGGATTAGTGGCACTCCGCCCTAACCAAGTTACCTTTCCTTGGCTTAGCGGCATCCAGCCCTAGCCGAGATACACCCTTTCCCTGGTTTAGTGGCACTCCACCCTAACCAAGCTACCTTCCCTTGGCTTAGTGGCATCCCGCCCTGGCCGAGACACACCCTTTCTTTGGTCTAGCGGCATCCCGCCCTAGCCGAGATACACCCTTTCCTTGGTTTAGTGGCACTCCGCCCTAACCAAGCTACCTTCCCATGGCTTAGTGGCATCCCGCCCTAGCCGAGATACACCCTCTCCTTGGTTTAGTGGCACTCCGCCCTAACCAAGCTACCTTTCCTTGGCTTAGTGGCATCCCGCCCTGGCCGAGATACACCCTTTCTTTGGTCTAGCGGCATCCAGCCCCAGCCAAGCTACACCCTTTCTTGGTATAGCGGCACTCCGCCCTAACCAAGCCATCCCTCATCATGATCTAATGGCATTTCGACTCATCACCCTCCCAAAAAAAGGGGAAGAGAGAATAAAAGAATGAAAATAAATAAATAAATAAAAAAGATGGGGTTAAAAATACAGATACCCCGCCGGCCTTGTTCAGGCTTTCTGAGCAAGGGCAAAAAATGGCTAAAACCCAGCTGTGGTGAAAACCCGAAAGGGCACTTCAGGCAAAATCGGGTACCCCGCCACGTGAAAACCCGAAAGGGCGCGTGGGTAAAAGCAAGAGGGGGCTGGCCCCGGCGAAAACCCGAAAGGGCGCTTGAGTCAGTAATGTGGTGATCCTAAAGAAACCTCACCTCCCGCCATAAACTTCTCGTCGATCGACCGGCACCTTGCCCGATCAACGATCAAACCCACCCAGTACAGACCCTACGTCTGTCCTGATAAAACCCTCATACCTTGCCAAAGTCCCACCATGGTGAAACCTGCGTTGATCGGTTGGCGCACTGCCCGGTCAATGATGAAACCTATCCGGCTTAGACCTTACGTCTATCCCGATGAAACCTATGAAATCTTTGCATTGGTATAAACCCAATACCGATGATGAAACCTGCGTTGATCAGTTGGCGCACTGCCCGGTCAATGATGAAACCTATCCGGCTTAGACCTTACGTCTATCCCGATGAAACCTATGAAATCTTTGCATTGGTATAAACCCAATACCGATGATGAAACCTGCTTTGATCGATTGGCGCACTGCCCGGTCAATGATGAAACCTATCCGGCTTAGACCTTACGTCTATCCCGATGAAACCTATGAAGTCTTTGCATTGGTATAAACCCAATACCGATGATGAAACCTGCTGTTGATCGATTGGCACACTGCCCGATCAACGATAAAACCAGCCCAGTGTAGACCTTACGTCTATTCTGATAAGATTCATGAGGTCCTTGCATTGGTATAAACCCAATACCGATGATGAAGCCCACCTTTGATCGATGGACACCCTGCCCGATTGACAAAGAAACCCGTCCTATTAAACTTGCATGTCTTTCGACGTCCCGCCGTGATGAAGCCTACCATTGGTCGATCGGCACCTTGCCCGATCAATGATAAAACCTATCCGGCTTAGACCTTACGTCTATCCCGATGAAACCTATGAAATCCTTGCATTGGTATAAACCCAATACCAATGATGAAACCTGATGTTGATCGATTGGCGCACTGCCCGGTCAATGATGAAACCTATCCGGGTTAGACCTTACGTCTATCCCGATGAAGCCTATGAAATCCTTGCATCGGTATATACCCAATACCGATGATAAGAGCAGCCACTAATGAAGCAGCACATCGCATGATCCATGCTGAAGTCTCAATTCAAGAAATATATATACGTATATATAAATAAATATAAAAAAACTGGGGTTAAAAATAGAGATACCCCGCCAGGCTTGTTCGGATATCCCGGACAAGGGCAAAAATGGCCAAAACCCAGCTGTGGTGAAAACCCGAAAGGGCACTGCAGGCAAAATCGGGTACCCCGCCACGTGAAAACCCGAAAGGGCACGTGGGCAAAAGCAAGAGGGGGCTGGCTCCTGTGAAAACCCGAAAGGGCACTTGGTTCAGTAATGTGGTAATTCAAAAGTTCCATGCCAACCGGCATGCTACCTTCACCTCCCCTTCACTGATGAAACCTCCCGTCGGTCAGACGGCTTCATTCCCCACTGATGATAAAACCCTTCCGAGGTAGACCTTACGTTTACCCTGATAAAATTCACATACCCTCTTTCAAACATCCCACCGACAATGAAACCCATCACCATTATGATAAAACCTCTCCAGGAAAGACCTTACGTCCATCCTGATGAAATCTACACACCCTCTTTCAAATGTCCCACCTGCAATAAAACCTGCTGGAATAGACCTTACGTCTATCCTGACGATTCCTACGCCTCTACCTACAACCAACTGTTGATCGATCGGCGCCTCACCCGATCAATGATGAAACCCTGCCAGTTTAGACCTTTCGTCTATTCTGATGAAACTTATAAATCCCTTTGCATCGATATAAACTCAATATCGATGATGAAACCAACTGTTGATCGATCGGCGCCTCACCCGATCAATGATGAAACCCTGCCAGTTTAGACCTTTCGTCTATTCTGATGAAACTTATAAATCCCTTTGCATCGATATAAACCCAATATCGATGATGAAACCAACTGTTGATCGATTGGCACCTTGCCCGATCAATGATGAAACCCTGCCAGTTTAGACCTTTCGTCTATTCTGATGAAACTTATAAATCCCTTTGCATCGATATAAACCCAATATCGATGATGAAACCAACTGTTGATCGACCGGCACCTTGCCCGATCAATGATGAAACCCTGTCCAGTTTAGACCTTTCGTCTATTCTAATGAAACTTATAAATCCCTTTGCATCGATATAAACCCAATATCGATGATGAAACCAACCGTTGATCGATTGGCACCTTGCCCGATCAATGATGAAACCTTATCCAGCTTAGACCTTTTGTCTATTCTGATGAAACTTATAAATCCCTTTGCATCGATATAAACCCAATACCGATGATGAAACCAACTGTTGATCGATTGGCACCTTGCCCGATCAATGATGAAACCCTATCCAGTATAGACCTTACGTCTATTCTGAAACCCCTCCTTGCGTCGATATAAGCTCAATATCGATGATGAAGTCAACAGTTGGCTGATCGGTACATGCCCAGGCCAATGATAAACCTGTCCAGTTCGTACTTTATGTCCGTTCTGATGAAAGCCCCATATCCTTTTTCAAATGTCCCACCTGCTATAGTCTCTACCCAGCCTAGACCATACGTCTACTCTGATGAGACCTCTTCATTTGCATTCCGGCAACTCGTCTCCCTTATGGCACACATGGCCAATAGGACGTTTGCTGCCACCAACAAATTCGGTTCAAGCACCTCCTCGGATGCCGTCACGCGGTGGAGCGAGTTCCCCATCCTTTCTCTGAAGGGGTGGACGCTCTCCTGCCAAGGTACGAGCCATTCGCATGAGGGATTGTTGAAACCACTACCCCGCTTCCCAAAACAATGAAGCCACATAAAAAAAATGGATACACATGAAGACAAAAAAATTCCTTGTCATTGAGAAGAAGAGGAATACATAAAGGGCCCCGAGGGGACATTGTATCACAAAAGAAAACAAAAAAGGGGGAAAAGGAATGAAGGAATGATTCATGGCCGCCGGAATATGTCTTCAAATGCCAGGAGACCCACATAAGGAGCAGCTCCTAGCTCACGAAGGCGCGCCTCCTCCTCCTGAAGCCTCACGGACATGTCCTGGAGAGACATTACTCGTCCCTGCAACGAGGCTACCACTTCTACAGACTGTAGCCGGACAAAGGATAATTGCTGCAGCTCAGTTCGAAGCTCTGAGAGCTCCGCCTCCAGAATAGCTATCCGGTCCTGCACAGTTGCCTCCCATTGAATAACACCTTGCAGCTCGGCCCGGCATCCATCAAGCACGAGTGTCAGCTTCCCCAGCTCAGACTTATATTCTGACCTCTGCAGCTTCAGCGCCATCAGCTTATCAACCATAGTACGTGCTAGGAAGTCTCTCCTATGCACGAATTTCAGTAAAAGCAGAACCCGCTGAGCCCATATGTCCAAAGGGCAGCCCATGGCTTGCAGGCCGACGGTAAAGCGATTGGCAATTTCCTTCAGCTGCTAATACGTCAAGCCAGGCTGGGATTCTACCAACTGACGTAGCATGTCCAGATGCTGCCAGACAAAGTTGTCAGAGGAAGCGAAGCCGAAGGAAGCAGAGGGGACGACTTCAAAGGCCACCTCGCCATCGATATCTTCCCACAATGCAACGTCCGGCTGAGAGGACGAAGACGGCAGATCTGCTGTAGGGGCTGGCCAGTCCCTCTCTGTGCTCTCCTGCTGAGCTGAAGATTCCGCCCTATCGCTGTAGCGGAAGCTATAGTTTGAACATCCACAGGAGGAGAATCGATGAAGGATGGAGCTGCCTCTTCATGAGTCTCTTGAATAGGGGTTTCGTCTTCAGCTGCTCTTTCTGGTGACAGGGAAGGTGCTGCTATAGGCGGAAAAGGCAGAAGTCTAGTCTCTATAGCCACTATGGCAGGGACTGCTGACTCGGGCGCAATTGACATTACTACGGACGGAATAAAAGCGGAGCTTCTAGATGGATTGGCTTCAGCTCTGAAATCTGAAGCCCTGATAGGGATGCAACTCTCTCCTGGGGCCCCTAGGTCCAACGATGCTAAATCTGTCGAAGACTGTATCCGCGCTGGCACAGGGCGAATGATCTCAGGAACCCCCATGCAAGTTAAAGGCAGAAAAGGGACAATAGCCCAGTTTGTAGAAGAATGTCCGTGATAGCCGCAGTTGTGTCTGAGCTAGCAGTGGCAATGCCCTGAGACCAAAACAAAGCAACTTCAGCGCTAGATAAAAAAAGGGGGGGCAGATGAAGCAACAAACATGAAAAGGAACCCACCCTTGAAGCGGGGTCCACATCCTCGAAGTGGGGTGAAAGTGAAGGAAGCTCCGTAGTCGGAGTGACAAATGGTGGAGTTATGTCAATCTCGGTGTCGAGCCCGGCAAACTCCTCTGGCAACTCCTCCTCAGACGATAGCACCAGCAGCTTAGCAGGCTGAAAAGGCAGAGCACCTTTTGCAAATACAAGCGGGGCCTCTGATTCAGGAGCATCCCCCTCACTGCCACTGAAAGCCGCTTCCTCCTCGTCAGAGACGGTCTTAGAACTGCCTGAGGATATTTCCACACTAGCTACACGCTGTAGGGCCACCTCTAAAGCATGTCGGGATGTAGACCGGGTAATTATGCGCCTGGTCGGAACAGTACTCTGCTTCGACTGAGTCTTGTGACCCTCTTGGGGTTGAAGCAATTCTTCTGTCACCATAGCTTCAGTCTGCTCCTCTCCTGCCACTGCTGCAAAAAGAGACCTCTGAGAAATATAGCAAAGAAAACAATGCAGGTATGAAACAGGTGAGAAAATACACTTACCCCCCGCCTCACTAGTCGGCGTGGGAGAAGGCAACCTGGTCTCCACCACAGAAGGTGCTATGACCGTCTCTTGGGCTGTGCAAAAGGAAGGGGGTCAGATTCAAGGATTTCTTTGAGATTCTGCAAAAGACAATGAAGAACGCAAATGCAAGTTTTTGATGTTACCCTGAAACGATGTCTCAGCAGCCGCCCTTTGAGACTCGAACTCATCGAAGGAGGGGATATCAGGGAGAGGGGTCCCGGTGTCCATAGCCACCGAAGCCGACTGTTGAGCGTAAGCCTTCTTGGCCTTCCTGGCCTTCCCAACTGCAGCCTTAACTACAGAGGCCTTTCTCTTCTTGCCAGGAGGCAAGGGAGTGGTAGTCGGTGCTGCTGCAGGGATTTCAAAATAAGTGGGCTTCTCAGCCTGCGCAATGATTTTTCTATAAAGCCCCTGTCGCTTTATATCAGGCCTGTCTGTTGAAGATGTCAAAGAGGCAATGTGATCAGTGGACGCAGAGTATGAATACTGAGCAGAAAGCACTGCAGTCAAAAGAGAAGAGAGCATACCTGCTGGACCGTCGTAAAAGACAGAAAGCGGCCAGTACAGATAAGCCACCTCCTTGGAGCGTGAAGCAGCCTCCTTGATAAGCCAGCACACATCGCCAAGTACCTGGCACTTCTCCACTAAAGCTGCCAGGTCACTATGACCATGAAGGTCAAGACACCGAAACAAGTCGAGGTGGTCCATACCCCAGCCGTCGACATAATGGAAAGAGATAAACAACGGCTTGTTCAATATGCCGGCTATCGGGTTTTCTGCAGATAACCCATGTAAATTCAGCAAAATAAACAACCAGGACGTCTGCTTGTAGTACGTCTGGGTTCTATCTTCCCGGCGCACAAACGTCCTATAGGGGTGAAATCTATCTGTCGGACCCCTCCAAGAAACTACTGCCGAGAGCGGCTCTTCGACAGGAAATGGATATTGTTGCGCCTCCAAGCGAGCGCCCCCTACATGGCTCAGATGTTTCAAACTCTGCATGAAAGTGTCCTCGTTGATAGCAGCAAAGACAGGAGCAGGCGGGTCGGAATTCTTTTCCTTCAAAGCCCGACGCTGGGCCAGATAGTTCTCAGCCTCCCTCTGGTGCTGTGAATAAAGCTTTCTCAAGTGGGCCTCGGGGATGTCAAATACTGGCCCGGGCTGTTGTTTCAGAAAGGAACGCTCGGCCACGTCCCAGAATGCACCTCTACTATCTCTGTAGAAGCTGGTTCGAATGTTCCACCATTTGATATATTCTGATGTTACCCGGGGAACACGGTTAGAAACTGTGGGAACTCTGAAAACTGCACCGTCCTGGCGATGGTAGAAATCCCACCACAACCGGCCGTCGCCGACAATGGTGGACCCATGCTTAGCCCGGCTGTCCAGGGGAAATTGAGCAACCGTTGTGGGGATATGCTGGTCATAACCAAAGTTCCGCCCAAAGCGGAATGGATAGTATGGTTCCAGAAGGAGCAGGCCACCCTTTCTGAAAACTAAGACGCTAGGCCGAATGGCCATGGCCCACCTCACCAGCTCCGGTTCCAGGATTGGCCGGGCAGTGTTAACCCCTGAGACAGGATGGATATATGTCTCCACCTCTTCCAGCTTGCACTCTCTCTGAGGATCAATCAAAGGAGCTGAGCCTGCCGCCAGGCTCCAGAAATGAATGCTGCCAGGGGCATCCACCGGCACCTTTATCAGTCGGCCCCTTATTTTGAACAGCTGATCATAAAAAGGACCAGGTTCAGCACTGGCAAACTCAATCATTCTGGGCATCACTGTATCTGCCTGCAAAGTTCTGGGAGCCAACTCAGGAAATAAACTGCAGACCCAGGCGTTGAAGAAATGAAAGGGACCCACGGTCCTCAAAGAGCGGGGAGTCCGATGCTTGTACAGATCCCCAAAGACTTGTATATCAGACACAGGGCCACTGGGCAGAGCGACAGCCTCATTCCCCATGCCATCTGACAGGCCGGATATATAGCTTCTGGCCGGATGATTGTCTCGTCCCCTTGAGGGAGAGCGAAAGTGCACAGCCAGAATGTGAAATAAGCCGCACAGTGTGTGATGGGGTCTACGCCCGCTGGGTTGGGACCACCGCTGCCTGCACGGCGCAATGAAGCTGGCAGCGCCGACTTATAACGGGGAGCCCTTACCTGCTTGCTAGCAGTCGGACCCATGGAAGGAAAGTCTGAATATTTCAGCGGGCCGTCAAAGAAGTACTGAATCCACTGCCCTACCCGGATCCGCAGCTTGCTGCCCTTCTCCCGGGGATGATAACCTTTGGAGGACCCTCTACTGTATGCCAGACAAATGGAGCGATATGCCTTCATCAGATACCGGTATGAGAAGCCGATGGAATATCTGCCTTCACCATCAGAGCTATCCTTCTCAGAATCTGCCAAGCAGACTTCTTCATACGGCTCGCCGTCAATAGGCAGTCCGGAAAGCTGTGACAGACTCCAGAGGTCAAGAGATGTCTCACCCTCTGCTGTATAGAATATGTTGAATAAGGGGCAGAAGACCTCGAACATCCCACAGCATAACCCTCGGGATATAGGGTACCGAAATCGGGAAGCAAAAACACTATGATATACCCCGGCTCTGATCAGTAGAGGGGCATATTCCTTCAGAACAAACTCAGTAAATTCCACGGCTCCTACCCGAAATAGGTGGGCGTCGGTGATTTGTGTATCCGCAAACCAACCAGCGGCCAATTGATACTTGAACTGAATGGCCGAACAATTCAGCACAAAGGGCTCCTCGCGGTACCCCCACTTCACTGGCGCCAGGAAGAGACCATAGCCGGGCTTCTCCCTATTGACTCGGCCGCTGGCATTATCCCACCGAGCAGGTGTGAACTCCGGGGCCCGGGTCAACATTTTCTTTTCCGGCTCCAGCTCCGATAGGCCAAGGACTGCATCCCAGTCACGCTTCTCCCCGGGAAGATATATAGCCTTTCCGCGATACACCGAATCTTTCAGGCTGTCTCTCTCAGCTAGAATTGCGGCTTCAACTGTACGGGCTATTCGGTAGTTCCGCATTCCGCCCACGGTGAAAGTCCGGATGAACGGCATCAAATGTCGGTCCTTCGGGAGATCTGGCCGATAGCTATCATCCCGCCTGAAGCATGTCTCGGTCGCCGTGGAGTATACCCGGGCCGTCGACACTGTGTCAGTTTCAGAGTCAGACGACTCGTCAACTGAAGCTATCCTATCATATCCGAAATCCAGGCTGTGCACATTCAGCCAATTTACTGTGGCCCGAGATATGTCTGGCTGGGCCGATGAGCTAGCACCAACAGCTCCGGAAGATGCAGCAGCAGAGCCGGAAGCCATTGCAGTGTCTGCAGTCGAAGAAGTAATGTGAATTAAAAGTCAGTCTTATAAATATTGCAACATGAGACCCTATGAAAATTTCGGCAGCATCTCCCCTTATTCAGGATCTGCCCAAAAAGAATAGGGAGTCACCAACTAAGAGGGGGTGATCCCGGAAGCAAAAGGGATTAAATCCCCAAAAGACGTCATACCCGGGACGGAAGAACTCGCGGCCACCGCCGAGAGGATGAAAACGGCTCGCGCCGAAGAGAAGAAATGAAGAGAAGAAATGCAGAGAAGAAAGGCTAAAGAAAGAGAAGGCAAACTGAAGAATGAGAAGAAGAAAGGGCCTCGGCGCCCTAAATAGGGGCCCGAGCGACCAGGGTCTCGGCGCGGTGAAATGCGCGCCAAGAACCCCCAGGCCGAGAGCCCCCTTGGGCCAAAAGGGCGCGCCGAGTGCCCCAGGCCGAGAGCACCCTTCGGCCGAGCGCGCCGAGAAGCTATGCGCGCCGAGAACCCCAGGCCGAGAGCCCCCTTCGGCCGAGCGCGCCGAGAAGCTATGCACGCCGAGAAGCTCCGCGCTGGGAGGCCTTCGTGCGCCGAGAAGCCTATGGCTCCATGCCGAGAAGCTCCAAATGCTGAAAATAAAGAAGATATGAAGATGGGGAAAAGTGAAAATGAGGAATACGTGTGCAGAATATTGTTGCAACGAGATGTTCAGGTCTGAGAACCGGCTTGAAGACAAATTGAGGAAGATACCCTCGAATGATGAAAGACACCTGCAAGCCCCGTGCCGCTTATTCTGCGCTTACGTCGCCCGCAGGTGGGGGGCATTTGTGGACACCTTGAAAATGAACAAGGGTGGAAGCACAGTTGAAAAGAGGATCAGACCAACAGTGAAAGGCCAATGATGAAGCCCGCCAACCTTTTACCCGGCTGAAGCCTTTGTCGGCCAAGCCGATACCCTGTGCCGATATCAGTCAGATGACAACACTGATAAAGCAGCAGTCACTCGACTGATGAGACCTCTAGCCCACTCTAATGCTAGCTGTACTACTACTTCGTCCAAGAATCCACAGATGACATGTCAGGGTAAGTCAGATGTCGACTTACTGAAAGATGTAATATGAGATAAAGATGAAGCTGGTACCGGCAGATGAAGATTGTAAAGGCTTTTGCAAAGTCAGAACAGAAGAAGAATCGTCTCCACAGATTACACACCCGGCTGAAGTCTTTCCAGACTAAAGCTGATGTCCGAGCTCGTCACCATTCAAGTGACGATATCGATAAGATAATACCCGGTTTTGTCACCGTTCAGATGGCAATACTGATGAAACCCCTGTCTACGGACTGATGAAACCTCTGTCTACGGACTGATGAAAACCGTAATAATGATCTCGATGCTGTGTCATCAATGAAGACCCTTTGGGTGATGGATGCCCTTGAAAGACAGCAAATGGCCTGAAGTGGCTAAAGTCTTAATTGGGCCTGCAATAGTGGCGCCGAGAGTTCTTGTCGAAGCCCAGAAGCTGCACCGAGAGGTCGAATGCCTGCGCGCCGGGAAGCCTCAGTTGAGGCGCGCCGTGATGAGGCCTGCCGAGAAGGTAAAAAGGGGGGGGGAAGACGGTTATAAAAACCTGATCCCTTCAATGAAACAAGCGGCGAACAAGAAAAAGGAAAAAAAGGAGAGGGATCGGAAAAAAAGAAGAAGAAAAAAGAAAGAGAAGAAAAGAATCGAGAGGGAGTCCTGCCAAGAGAGAGAGCCCCCCCTCGGCCGATCGAAGAGAAGAAGCAGAAGAGAGGAAGAAGCAGACAAGCTTCAGGTGGGCTGCTCCGGGGAGGGAGAGGAGTCAATGCTCCGCCCTCCCCATGCTGTCTTTTCTTTCTATTGATGTAATCTAGCGAGTTTTCTTCTCGATTTATCAAACGTAGCTAGCGAGTTTTAGGTCTCGAGCTCCGTCTCTCTCTCTATTTTGCATTTCTCTTTTACAATCAGTGTAAGGCTTCGAGCAATGCAATGAAATATCAACGTGACCCATTTGGGGATCTTCTGATTGAAATGTCTGTTCCCCTCTGATTGAGATATCTGCTCTTCGTTCCTCCGTGTATGCTTATCGTTATGCGAAATGTCTAATGATTCATACGAATCTTCTCTTCAGAGGCATGGGAACAGAACCCCTACCCTTATCTAATGGGTTACTGGGTTCTGTCACCTTCCCCCTTTCTGTCTCGAGAGCAGATCCATCGCACCCTTTCGAGCTTTCTCACAAGGCCCCTTAAGGCTCCTCTTCGTGCCGTTCAGGACCAGAGACATCAATCTCTTGGATTCCTGAACTGCCGGCTATACGAGAGGACATGCCGATTCTACAGACCGCTGCTATCCCTCCGATTCTAGCGAATGACGATCTCGATCTCTCGACCCTCCATTCTAACCCCTTGGATGACTAGGGTCTGGAGTTTCGATGCTAAAGGTTCCTCAGTCACCGGTTTTTAGATGCTATTGGGTTCGTCCAGGGGATCAGAGACAGTCATCTCTTGATCCCCAGACGGCCGGCGGCAGAAATAATAAAGTCTTCAGAGAGCCAGACGATGGTCTCGTTCCCCATCGATTCTACCCTCCAGATCCCCCTTGGCCCTTTCTCAGGGAAGCATCCATGAAATCCCCCGCCTGCACTTCAAATTCGCTTCAATCGCAGCCAGAAAGCTCAGGAATCCCAGAAGTAGAGTATCGTTTGAGCTCTGTAAACCCTGAAACCATGTAGCAATTCCACCTTCTTGGCGTACAAAACTCCCCGCCGAGAACTATCCCGCCGAGAGGCCGTCCTCTTCTTTCCCATTCCGCTAAACGACAAACCGTGGCCCTGCCATTCAAACCCCATTCACATGAGTCTCCCCGCGCCATGCTCCCGGCGCGGCCAGGAGCGTGCCGAGAAGCTCCACGCCGAGACCTCCCTATAAGCCAACTCCCCTTTTTATGCAAACCTCCCAGCCCTTCCCGGCGCCACCTTCCCGGCGCGGTAATGGGCGCGCCGGGAAGTCCCACGCCGGGAGCCTCTCCCTTTGGCCAACTAAAGCCACTGCCGAGACCCTTCATCTTGGCCAAATGAAGTCCAGTCAGAGGCCCATCTCTGCACTACCAGTTGTCAGCCTTCTGATCTCTTCACATATATGTCCCGGGGATGTTCAGAGACCGTCATTAATGCCTTGAGAAGACACATTATTGGGGAAGACCTCCCCTACAGTCCTCATTCCCGATCCGGATTTCACCCTCATGAACCCAAAGGGCCATGTCGTTACATGAGTTCTGAGGGGTTTCGAGAGGATATTAATCGATGGTATAAAGGCAAGCGATGTCCCGGGGCCCGGTGCCCATCCTCGTTCGGTCGTCATCCCGGCACTCCGTGGATGATGACCTATCCTCTCTTGGCATAATCCAAGTTGAGGGGACATGCTGCCGAAATTTACACATACCTTGCCAGGTAGCTGTGATGTTCTCTCTCTCAACCCCGTCGGCCCACGGAGCTATGTCCCTACATGCTCTCCGATGGTCCTTCGAAGGGGGATATAGATGCGCCACCGCACCCACATGGAGCGTGTCATATCACGCCAGCACTTACTCGGATTCTGGGTCAATTATGCCCGATCTTTTACGGATCCCACCCTGCCGCTGCATGGGTGGTTTCCTATTCCCCGCTTGGCATGGTCCAAGATGGTGGGAATATGCCGTTGAATTTATCCCAAAAATAACAAACTCCTGCTTTGTCAAATCCATTTAACGTCTTACAAGAGAATGAATTCCGTCTCTTTTGAGCGCGCGGCTTTACCGCTGTCATCCTCCTATCTTTAGCGTTTAATCAAGGGTTGTCCTCCTTAGGGGGGGACGTAATTAACGTCATAGCCTTTATGGTATGACGGACTTCTGGTCCAGACATGATCACTCACAATCGACTGACCAAGTCAGATCGAGCGCACAATGAAATCGTCACACATATGACTGGCACACCAATAAATCAAATAATAAACAAAATAAATAAATAAATAAATAATAAAAAATCCGCGTTCCCACAGGTGGCAATCAGGGAGCCGACTGGGGCTACAATAGCAGTGGGAGAGCCGTCTCAGCCGCAGGAAAGTGAAAGGACTCAAACAAAAGAGAGCCCTATTCCGGCCAGACGCATAATCACCCGGTCTGCATCGCGACATGCTCTAGAGGCGACCTCACAGCACATAGCTAGAGTGGAGATATCCTCGGGCAGCTCCGAGACCGTGCCTGATAATGAGGAGGAAGTGACCTTCAGTGGCAGCGAGGAGGAAATCCAAAAATCAGAAACCCTGCCTGTGTTTGCAAAAGGCCTTCCGCCCTTTCAGCCTCCTAAACTGTTGATGCTATCTTCTGAGGAGGAATTGCAAGAGGAGTTTGCCGGGCTTGACACTAAGGTCGACATAACCCCTCCATTTGTTGCTTCAACTACGGAGCTTGCTCCTCTTTTGTCTCATCTTGAGGATATAGATCCCACTTTAAAGGTAAGCTTCTTTTTTTGCTTGCTGTTCTATTTATTTTCTTCCATCCATTGATGAGGATCATTCTGCCTTGTCCTCAGGACCCTGTCACTATCAGCTCCGATGCGGCCGCAGTCTCCATGGATGTCTCATCTGCAGATTTGATCATCATCCCTGCTTTACCTTCAACTTGCATGGAAATTTCTGAGGTTATTCGCCCCGTGCCAGTGAGAATACAATCTTCAACTGACTTAACATCACTGGACTTGGGATCATCAGGCGAGATTTCCATCCCTGTCAGGGCCTCAGAGCTTAGAGCCGAAGCAGACCCAGCCAGAAGCTCCGCTTTTATACCAGCTGCCGTAATGTCAATTGCGCCAGAGTCAGCAGTCCCTGCCACAGTGGCTATAGAGACTGGATTTCTGCCTTTACAGACTAGGGACCCTTCGCCCCCATTATCAGGAAGAGTAGCTGAAGATGAAGCCCTTATTCAGGAGACTCATGAAGAGATAGCTCCATCATTCATTGGTCCTCCCTCCGCGGATGTTCAAGCCATAGCACCCGAGACAGCGGTGGAGGAGGAATCTTTAGTTCAGCCAGAGGGCACGGAGAGGGACCGGCCAGTTCTTCCAGCAGATTTGTCATCTTCATCCTCTCAGTCCGATGTCGCACTGTGGGCAGACATTGATAGTGAAGTGACCTTTGAAGTGATCCCCTCTACTTCTTTTGACTTCGCATCGTCTGAGAGCTTTGTCTGGCAGAACCTAGATATGCTGCGCCAGCTGGTAGAATCTCAGCCTGGCTTGACACATTTGCAGCTGAAGGAAATTGCTGATCGCTTCACTGTCGGCCTGCAGGCCATGGGCTGACCTCTGGACACATGGGCTCAGCGGGTCTTGCTTTTGCTGAAATTCATGCATCGGAGAGATTTCCTAGCACGGACTATGACCGACAAGCTGACGGCATTGAAGTTGCAGAGGTCAGAATGCAAATCTGAGCTGGAAAAGCTGACGCTTGCCCTTGACGAACGCCAAACTGAGCTACAGAGCGTTGTCCAGCGGGAGGAAGCCGTCCAAGGCCGGATAGCCATTCTGGAAGCGGAACTCGCTGGACTTCGAGCCGAGCTACAACAATTATCGTCTATTTGGCTACGGTCGACCGAAGAGGTGGCCTTGTTGGAGGGACGGATGATGTCTCTCTGGGACATGTCCGTGAAGCTTCAGGAAGAGGAGGCGCACCTTCATGAACTAAGAGCCGCTCCCGATGTGGGTCTTTTGGCCTTTGAATATATCTTCCGGCGGCCTTGAATTATCTCTTCTCTGTTTTCTTCTTTTTGTAATACAATTCCCCCTCAGGGGCCCTTCTTGTATTCCCTCTTTTATTCAATGGAAAGGAATCTTTCTACTAGTCTCATATGTGGTTTATTCTTAACTTATCGCACCGTCACTATTTCACGGCGATTTGGCAGCGGTTTCAGCGGTCCCTTTGGGAATAGCCCGTACCTAGCAGGAGAGCGTCCACCCCTTCAGAGAAAGGATGGGGAATTTGCTCCACCGCGTGACGGCCTCCGGGGGGATGCTTTAAACCGAGTTCTGTTGGTGGCAGCAAACGTCCTTCTTGGCCATACGTGCCGCAAGGGAGACGGTTTGCAGGAATGTGAACAAAGAGGCTCAGAGCACAATCTGAAATGGGCGAATGGCCCGTCCGGGGCAGGTTTCAAAGCTAGTCGGGGGGATGTGCCAATCGACCAGCACATGATTTCATCATCGACATTGGGTTTATATCGATGCAAAGGAGTTTTATAAGTTCCATCAGAGTAGACGTAAGGTCTAGACTGGGTAGAGGTTATCGCAGGTGGGACATTGAAGGGTGCGTGGTTTTCATCAGGACAGACGTAGGGTCTGAACTGGATAGGATTTCATCATTGATCGGGCGAGGTGCCGGTCGATCAACAGCTAGCATCATCATCGATATTGGGTTTATATCGATGCAAAGAAAGTGTTATGAGTTTCATCAGAATAGACGAAAGGTCTAAACTGGCAGGGTTTTAATTGGACATGGTTTCATCGTTGATCGGGCGAGGTGCCAGTCGATCAGTGGTTGGTTTCATCGTCGATATGGGCTTATATCGACGCAAAGAGTTTCATAAGTCTCATCCGTATAGACGTAAGGTCTAAACCGGACAGAGGATTTCATCATTGATCGGACAAGGTGCCGGTCGATCAACGGTGGGACATATGTAGAGGTGTAGGTCTCGTTAGGATAGACGTAAGGTCTATCCCAGTAGGTTTTATGGCGGGTGGGGCTTTGCCAAGAAATACGTAGGTTTCATCAGGATAGGCGTAGGGTCTGTCCTGGTAGGGTTTTATCGTTGACAGGGCAAGGAGCCGATCGGTCAAGGGATGGTTTAGGAGTTTGACCAGACAGACGTAAGGTCTGAACTAGCCAGGCTTTATCAGAATGATGGCCGGTTTTATTGTTGGTGGGACATGTGAAAGGAGGGTGTGTAGATTTCATCAGGGTAGACGTAAGATCTACCCCGGCAAGGCTTTATCATCGGTGGGGCATAGAGCCAGATGACCGACAGAAGGCCTCGTCAGTGAAGGGTAGGTGAAGGCAACGTGCCAGTTGGCATGGAACTTCTGAATTACCACATTACCGACCCAAGCGCCCTTTCGGGTTTTCACTGGAGCCGGCCCCCTCTTACTTTTGTCCACGCGTCCTTTCGGATTTTCACGTGGCGGGGTACCCGATTTTGCCTGCAGTGCCCTTTCAGGTTTTCACCACAGCTGGGTTTTAGCCCTTTTTGCCCTTGTCCAGAATGCCTGAACAAGTCTGGCGGGGTATCTCTATTTTCAACCCCCCTTTTTTTTGTATATTTTTTTTGTCGTTTTCTTTCTCTTTTCCTTTTTCATTGTCTTTTCTGGGACCAGAACTTTCATCCTATGGACCATGGCGCCATATGTTTATTGTGGACACACGATCATTGATGTGGGTGTCAACATCAATGCAAAGGGAAGTAGGGTTTCATTATCTATCCAGACGAAAGGTCCGAATTGATTTAGAGGATATAAATAGCAGCTCGGGCACGAAGCCGTTTGCTGAGAATATGAGTTTCATCGTTAACGTGGGGTTTAACATTAACGCAAAGGAATATAGTTTCATGATCTATCCAGACGGAGGGTCTGAATTGATTCAAAGAGCAGTGTTGTGCTATGTTAGAGCGGACGGAAGGTCTACCCTGGATGGATTTTAGCGTCGATCAGGCAGCGCGCCAGCCAACCGATAACAGGTTTCATCATTGGTATTGGCTCATCCCAATGCAAGGATTTCATATGTTTCATCAGGATAGACGTAGGGTCTAAACTGGATAAGGTTTCATCGCTGATCGGGCAGTGTGCCAGTCGATCGACAGCGAGTTTCATCATCGGTATTGGGTTTATACCAATGCAAGGATTTCGTAGGTTTCATCGGGATAGACGTAGGGTCTAGCCCGGACAGGTTTCATCGCCGATCGGGCGGTGTGTCAGTCGACCAGCAGCAGGTTTCATCACGGCGGGACGTAAAGAGACCTGTAGATCTAGTCGGAATAGACGCAAGGTCTAAACCGGATAGGGTTTCATCGCTGATCGGGCAAAGTGCCGGTCGATCAGCATCAGGTTTCATCATTAGTATTGGGTTTATACCAATGCAAGGATTTCATAGGTTTCATCGGGATAGACGTAAGGTCTAAACCGGACAGGGTTTCATTATTGATCGGGCAAAGTGCCGGTCGATCAGCATCAGGTTTCATCGCGGTGAGATGTAAGATAGGTTTCATTGGGATAGACGAAAGGTCTAAACCAGACGGGGTTTCATTGTTGTGGGTCTTAGACAGGAACAAGTGAAAGTGTTTTATCAGGACAGACGGAAGGTCTATCCCGAGGTGGGCCTATTATCGAGGGAATTTTTCTCGAGCAATGCATGAAGGCTTCAATAGAATAGACGTAAGGTCCATTCCGGATGGGTTTAATCGTTGATCGGGCAAAGCGCCGGTCGATCGACAAGGAGTTTTATGGTGGGAGGTAAGGCTTTCTTTGGAATCACCACATTACCGACCCAAGCACCCTTTCGGGTTTTCGCCGGAGTCAGCCCCCTCTTACTTTTGCCCACGCGCCCTTTCGGGTTTTCACGTGGCGGGGTACCTGATTTTGCCTGCAGTGCCCTTTCGGGTTTTCACCACAGATGGGTTTTGGGCCATTTTTGCACTTGTCCCTAATATAGGAGCAAGTCTGGCGGGGTATCTCTATTTTTAACCCCATTTTTTTTTACTTTTACTTTTTTTTTGTTCTTTCTTCTTCCTTCCTTTTTAGAGGGTGACAGGTGGGAATGCCACCAGCTTAAGATGAGGATAGCTTGGTTAGGGCGGAGTGCCACTAGACCAAGAAAAGGGTAGCTCGGCTAGGGCAGAGTGCCGCTAGACCAAGGAAATGGGTAGCTCGGCTAGGGCGGAGTGCCGGTAGACGAAGAAATGGGTAGCTCGGCTAGGGCGGAGTGCCGCTATACCAAAAAAATGGGTAGCTCAGTTAGGGCGGAGTGCCGCTATACCAAGAGATGGGTAGCTCGGCTAGGGCGGAGTGCCACTAGACCAAGGATGGGGTAGCTCTGCCTGATCACTCGGGGAATGCCGGTTGTGCCGCATGATACAGCTTTAGATGTCTTCCGTTGAGTGGGGAGAATTGGATTTCCCCTCGATGGTTAACAACCACGTAGGCCCCTCCTTCGTAGACCCTCTGTATCACATAAGGACCTTCCCAATTAGCATTCAGCTTTCCTTTTGGGTTGGATGTTATGACTTCTTTTTTCTTGACCATGACAAGGTCACCCTTCTTGAATTCTCATCCTCTTACGAGTTTGTTGGATGCAGCGGCCATGCGGGCCTGATACATTTGGATACTCTTCTTGGCTTGGAGGCGCTTCCCTTCCAATTCAGCCAGTTCTTCTAGTCTTCTTTCTGCATTGGTCTGTTCGCCACGGGCCAGGCCATATTGGACTGCCACTCTGAGTGACGGGACTTCCAGCTCTAGCGGAACCACAGCCTCTGAGCCGTATACCAGCGAGTATGGTGAGCACCCTGTAGGTGTCTTGAAGACGGTGCGGTATGCCCACAGAGCTTCATACATTTTCTCTTCCCAGTCCTTCTTATTGGAACTGACGACCTTGGCCAGCAAGGTGCAGAGAGTCTTGTTAAAAGCTTCTGCCAATCCGTTTGCCTGTGGATTGTAAGGGGTGGAAGTTCTCCATTCGATCTTATACTTCTCAGCAAGCCGATAGACCTTCTAATTTCTGAAATGACTTCCATTGTCAGATATTATTCGGCTGGGGATCCCAAACCGGAAGATAATGTTCTGCTTGATGAATCTGGCGACCAGTTCACCAGTCACTTCTCTTAATGCTATAGCCTCCGCCCATCTTGAGAAGTAATCTGTTATGGCTAGTATGTACTTATGTCCGGCCGAGGAAGTCGGCAGTGGCCCGACTACATCAGTTCCCCATTGTGCAAACGGCCAACTGGGAACTGTAGGGTGCAGAGTCGTAGGAGGCCTTCTAGGCACAGTAGCATGCTCCTGGCATTTCTGGCATGATTTTGCAAATTTACAGCAGTCTTCAAACATGGTGGGCCAATAGTAGCCCAGCTTCTTGATTTCTATCTTCATCTTGGGACCAGCCTGGTGGGCACCTGTTGTCCCAGCATGTATCTCTTTCATCGCTTGCCAGGCTTCCTCAGTGGATAGACAGCGGAGTAGAATCTTCTTGCGTGCATCTGCCATTATTCGGAACAAAATTCCATTCCTGAGTTCATAAGAATCCTTGATTCTCCGGAGTTTCATCTTTTCTTCTCTTATCAGCGGCAGTTGTTGGTGTATAAACCACTGCAGCATGTGCTGTCTCCAATCAGGCGCTTGTTCTGTGCTGATGGTGGCAACTTCGTTTTCTTCGGGGCACCCTTCTAGCATACTGGGGACTTGCCGCTGGTTCATAACGACAATGTTCAGTGTCTTATTTGGTGGGACTGCCAGGGAGCTGGCCAGCTTCGCCAGTGCATCAGCCTGGGCATTGTGTCCACGGCCCACATGCTTGAGCTCAATATGGTAGAATTTCACCATGAGGCGCACAACTCTTTGGTGGTAGGGACTCAGTTCTGGCTTCCGCACTTCGAACTCCCCTTGGATCTGTTTTATTATCAACATCGAATCACCGAATACCTGGAGCATTTGGATACCCATGTTGAGGCTGATATGCAGATCGATTATCAGAGCTTCGTACTCAGCTTCGTTATTGGTGCAGGGCTTGTTTATAGAATAGGAAGTATGCATGACCTCCCCTTCTGGTGATTTCAGCACAATACTGGCTCCAGCCCGTATTCTGGTCTTTCCATTGGAGTCTATCTCTGTTCTAGATGCTCCATCAAAGAATAGTTGCCACATAACTGACTGGGTCTGGCAGGCTTCGAGTGTCTCATCATCGGGTAACTCAGTCCCTAGCATATCATTTTCTGGCACAGGATGCTCTGCGAAGAAATCAGCCACGGCCTGTCCTTTTATTACCCTTTGGGGTGTATAGGTAATATCGAATTCCATTAGGATCATTGCCCATTTGCCCAACCGGCCCTTCAGAACTGACTGAGTAAATATATATTTGAGCGGATCTACTGCAGATATCAATCTGACTTCATGTGACAACATATAGTGTCTGAGCTTTTTGACAGCAAAGACTAGTGCCAAGCAGGTCTTTTCTATGTAGCTGTAGCTTTCCTCAGTTCTAATCAGCCTCCTGCTCAGATAGTATAAGGCTTGCTCTTTGCCTTCTTCATTTATTTGTGCCAGCATTGCCCCCAGGGAACAGTATGTGGCTGCGATATACAGTATCAAGGGCCTGCCCTTAATTGGTGCCCCCAGCACTGGAGGGGTCTTGAGATATTCTTTTAGCTTCTCAAAGGCTTCCTGACAGCCATCGTCCTAGAGGAACGGCACATCTTTCATCATGAGCTTGTGAAAGGGGTGGCATCTTCCCGACAGATTTGATATAAATCGTCGGATATAGGCCAGGCGCCCTTGCAGAGATCTCAGCTCGGACAGATTCCTTGGCGGAGGGAGTTCCTGGATAGCCTTAATCTTGGATGGGTCAATTTCAATGCCCCTATGGCGGACAATAAACCCGAGGAATTTCCCACTGGACACGCCGAAGGCGCATTTCATGGGATTCATCTTGAGTTCATATTTGCGCAGCCTCTGGAATACTACCCTCAGGTCTTGCAAATGGTCTTCTCTTCTTTTAGTTTTTACTACCAAATCATCAATGTAGCACTCTACTTTCTTGAAGAGCAAATCATCAAAGATCTTGGTCATAGCTCTTTGGTAGGTAGCGCCGGCATTCTTGAGACCAAACGGCATCCTTTTGTAGTGGAATATCCCCTTCGGGGTACGGAATGCAGTGTGCACTCTGTCTTCCTCAGCAATCCAGATTTGGTTGTATCCGGATGACCCATCCATAAATAATAGGGCCTCATGACCAGTAGTTGCATCGATCATCACCTCAGTGATTGGCACCGGGAAATCATCTTTCGGGCAAGCCTTATTAAGGTCCCGGAAATCAACACATATTCTGATCTGCCCATTCTTCTTCTTTACGGGGACTATATTGGCCAGCCATGTAGTGTATTGATTTTCTTCAACAAAGCCTACATCAATCAGCTTGTCAACCTCTTTGTTAATCTGATTTATTAATTCAGGGCGCATTCTCCTGAAAGATTACTTTACAGGGCTAGCCTCTGGGTTTATTGCCAATCGGTGCTGTGCCACCTCAGAACTCAGTCCCGGCATTTCATCATATGTCCATGCAAAGCAGTCTCAGAATTCCTTTAAAAATTGTATATACTGTTCCCTGGTAGCTGGCTCCAGCAGCGCACTGAGGAATGTCGGTCTTGGCTCATCTGCGGTTCCCAGATTTATTTCTACAAGCTCATCGACGGTGGCCTGACCTCCATCTTCGACCTCGGGCGGGGCTTCTTGCAAGTTAATGAAGCCTCCCGGGATATAATCTTCTTCAGTTTCATGATTTTCTGTTTCATCATACTGGTCATCAGCGGTTGCTGGCTCATCATATATGGCCAATATCGCTGTATTCCGTTCAGTACGCCCCGAGGACGTAACTGGATCAGCAGGAAACTCGAAGACGGAGTCTTCCGCCCTTAGAGGCTCTTCTGATGCAGACTCCCTTGAGAGATCGTCATTCTGCAGAGCCCGAACTTCTACCAGGATGCGCTCAGACTCCAAGCATTCCCTCAGCTCTTTGGCTGCTTGATCCTCATCCGAGATTCCCATGTCGAACTTTGCTTCAGCATGGAATAGATCTTCTTTGCAAGGTAGGTCTTCCCAGCACCAATCTTTCTTTGCTTCATCAGACGTCCCCGTCTCCGGCTGAATGTCTGGGGCTTCATTGTTCATTATGGATTGATAAATGATTTCTTCGTCTTCCGAGGGGTACTTGTCATATCCCACCTCGGGAGGGTCTTCATGCTGGTAGGAGACAGATATGACATCCACCTCAGCTTCATAGTATTCTTGAAGAGTATAACCCAATCCTGGGTGCTGAGTGATCTTCCTCAGTTCTTTATTATCCCGAGGCGGATCCCATAGCTCCTGGAACGCCTTCTTTTGGGCAGCAGGTTGTAGTGATGGCATCTGCATCTTAGAGAACATCTGCGAAACCCGTCGGGTAGTGTAGTCTAAGCCTGTAATTGGCACCATCTGGTTTGCAGCCTCTTCAGGGACCATGCAGTCTTGATCATCTTCCTCGACTGACCCCCCAGTGTAGAATATGGTAGGAGGCTCGCAGAAGCGAGGGACTTCCATAGTCTTTAGTGGTAGCACCGTCTGGTACTCAAGGTTGACGAGGGGTTTGAATAAACCCTGCGGCACCTCTACTTGTGTGTACTTTTCTTTCATTTCTTCATTGATATCATCCGGGTGAATGCTAGGAGGAGTGATCCGAGCAAAGTCACCGGCATAAGAGATGTGCGATACCTCATGCTTTTTAATATAGCCCTTTGGTGGCGGTGGAGACCAGTTTCTTGCCTTCGTCACCGGCTTTTTCTGGCTGACCACAGCCTCTTTCTCTTTACCCTTTTGCGACACCTCCATGTAGTAGGATGCATCGAGCATATGGCACTCGAATACTTCGAAGAGATGCAGATCCGCAAACACCCTCTCTTCTTTTCCTTCATGGCAGTATTTAATGCACTGATGCAGCGTGGATGGCACTATCTGATATTCATGCAGCCACGGTCTCCCCAGCAGGGCCTTATATGTGGTGTTGGAGTTGATTACATAGAATCGTACCACGGTAGTGAGATCCCCCAATGTGAGGTTAAAATCAGCCACCCCAAGGGGCGTCTCACATTTCTGGTTGAATCCCGCAATTTTCATGTCTCTGACCTTGGTAAGCTACAGATCAAAGTAATATTTTTGGTAGATGCGGTATGGGAGAATGTTCACGGCAGCCCAGGGATCTATCAGTATCATGTTCAATGGCTGACAGTTCAGGGAGCCCCTCATATACAGCGGTCTGTTATGACCGGAATTCGGAATCAGCATGTCATCCCCTGTGAATGTAACTGACGGCCCAGAATTCACTTCTATCAAGAGTGCTTCATATTATGCCGGTGACTGCAGGGCATCAACAATTGCTTGGCGAGCCTCCTCACTCAGAGAGAGAATCTCCCAGATGGAGAATCTGGTAGGGAGCTTCTTTAGCATTTTCATGATCCGGCTGCCCACCACGACATTAGACAGTCTCATTTCCTCTACCCATTGGGGCTTTGGAGGTTCATGTGGTGCCCGTGGCCTCTGCTGACCAGTGCTGGTCTCAACCTCTGGACTGACTTCTTGGGAGGATTCTTCTATAGCAATGGCCCCTGGTGCCGTCAGAGGGTTATCCCCTTCTTTCTCATTCTGCTTGTAGGCTACAGACGCCAATTGCTGGGGTCCGTTGCCTTATCTGGCCCAGCCTGTATCGATTGCCCATCTTCTAGACTAGACAGAAATTCCAGAAATGTTGGAGTTTGACCTCCTTTCTTCTTCTCTTGGTACAAGCCGGTAGGGGGAGGAACCTGGATGCCTCGTACCTCCGGTTCAGGAATCTGGTAAGGCTGTTCCCCTCTGAACATAATATTATGATTAGTTGGTGGTGGGTGCCCCCACCTTCTTCCGGAGCGTGTTGCATGTGCCGAGGTTGAGGCCTCGGCATGGTTGGCTTCTAGCGGGGCATTTGATGTTTCATCCTCATCATCCTCCCCGGGTGAGGTAAAGAGTGCTGACAGAGTGTTACACTGTACTGTCGTGACTTTCTTTCCCTTTTTGGACTTGGGCCGTCTCTTCTTCTTCTGGGCATTTGGCTTTGCTAGCTCCTGCCCCCAGAAGGGTTCAGTCTCAGCTTTTTCTTGTTCTGCCTCTGACTGCTCTTTAATTTTCAATTCTTCGAGCTGTTCCCAGAGTATACAGTCTTTCACCAGCAGGTGCCCAGGCTTTTTCTGTTCATATTCATCGAGCCCATTAATATACTGTTGTAAACGCCTGGCTGCAGGACTTACTTCCTTATGCGAAGGTAGGGGGACTTGTCTTCTTCGGTTATGAGTGGGGATCCGGATGACCGGCCCTGTTTCAGCTGTGCGCCACACTGGCTTTACTGGAGGTAGTTCGGGTCTTGGTGTGACACCGCGGGTAAATGCTCCATTGGTTTTGGCTGCGGGAGTCTTCTTTCTGTTCTTTATGGGTTTCATCTGCCATCCTTCCTGATCCTTCAGTGGGGTGAGGAAGCAAGCTTCATAAGTATGCCTAGTACATTCTTCAACGGCCTCCTTAGGCAGCTGCTGGTAGATTGAAATCATATTGGCGGCCATTTGTAATGCCGGAGGCTCATGCGGACGAGGTGGCTCTACCTGGTAATCTCCCAGCTGCAGCTCACCTTTTTGACCATGCCTTCCATGATATCTTTGAAGACGTAGAAATCTTCAATCGCGTGCCCCAGCGCACGGTGATATGGACAGAACAGTGGATCACCTTTCTTCGCCGCGTCATCGGGTCTCTTTGGCTCAGGCAATGTTACCTTGTTGAACTTGTATGCCCAGTTGAATAGTGCGGCTGTCTTATCTTTCGGGAAAGAGTACGGCTTCCTCATTTTATTTCTCAGAGAGACCTTATCTTTTCTTTCTGCTGCGTCTGCTGGTGGGGGAGCTTCATCTGCCCCCTTCTTCCCTTTCTGTTGCTCGAAGGTTCTGAAATCGACGGTGTTGGCCTCAGAGTGCATTGGTCGTCGATCATTAGATTTCCCTTTCAGCACAGTTGGAGCATTGGCGATCGGACGCTTAGACAGGAACGTCTCGACCTCCGCCACTATATTGTTTAGCCGGTCAAATGTTCTGACATCTGCACCAATCATCTTTTCCAGTACCTCTCTCCTGAGGCTCTATTTACATATTTGCACTGCATCTTCTTGATGAGGAGGTCTTCTGCATCTCATAGCTAAGTTCCTCCACCTTTTGATGTAGTCCAGTGCTGTTTCATCTTGCTTTTGCCTGGTTGCATATAGTTCTGCTATTGTAATTTCTCTTTCTGTGACGTGAAATCTGTCGCGGATCTTTCTTTGCATGTCAGGCCAATCGGTCACTGACCCAGCCGACAGGCTTGAATACCATTCAAAGGCTATCCCGGTGAGGGATGAGTCGAAGAACTTAAGCAGATAAGCTTCATCAGCTGCCAAGTCACCCATGATTGTGGTGTAGTAAGCTATGTGCTCCTTGGGAGAGCCTTGGCCATTAAACTTTTCAAACTTTGGCGGCTTACTGACCCCTAGAGGTAGTCTCTTAGCAACATACTGGGGAGAATATGGTACCTAGTATACATCGTAGGTACTAGCATCATCACCAGTCTTTTCAGACAGCTTCATCTCCACAATCTTTTCAATCATCAGCTTCTGAGCTATGGCTGGATCTATGTCTTCCGGGAAGAAGTGAGCTTGTTGCTGACTATGAGGAGTTGTCATCACAGTGGCGCGCAAGGTGGGCGCGGTAGGCTGTGTCTGAGACGCAGAGGGCTGAGCTACTGTTTGCTGTGGAACAGGTTGGCTTGGTGCTTTGCCCTTATCAGCTAGGAGAGGATTAGCTGTGATAGCCGTCTCTGTTGAGCTGGAAGTATGCCCCACAGGCTCGGCTTGCTTGGAGACCGGTGTAGCTTCATGTCTCTCATTGAGCTATCTTCTGAGAGCATTGATCTCCTGCTGGTATCTTCTGAACATCATCTGGATCATGGGATTCAGGGTGGACGGGATCTGTACATCTTCTGAAGTCCCTTCAGCATCATCAACGAAGGGATTATCTTCCTCTTCCGTTGTCACCACATTAACTGTCATAGTGGTGATCTTGCGGGTTTCATCATCAGTTTTCATCTTATCTTTTGCCGCTTGGCCTCTTCTTGTGACAGGCCCGGGTCTGGTTGCCAGCCTGAGTAGCTCGTCCGGTTGAGTTGGTAGCATGTCTTGCCCCCTGACAAGTCCGGCCATATTGCAGGCAAAGATCTGCATCTTTTCCCTCTGCTTGAAGACTTTCCTTTTCATCTGATCGGGGTATTTGAGCCGGTCAAAGACTGATATTCTTTCTCTGGCTTCTTCCCCATGCAGGTCTTCTTTCCTGTACCAGGCTCTGTGGCCTTCTTCATAATCATTGGAGTCGGAGGAGGAGACTCCGATCATCATTTCTTGGAGGGTTTCTTCTTTTTCTTCATCCATGGTGCCCAAGGCACGGGATAATCTTAGTTGACCGAGGGCAGAATTCCCCAGGTAGTGGAAGTAGTCTTGAGCCACTTGCTTCATCTCCTCTTGATTGTGCCTTCATGACTTTGGTTGGAGCATCAATCTTTCCTGGTTCTTCTGTTGATAAGCCAGTCTCCCCACCTGAGCAGTCAGGTGCTCGGCTTTGCAGTATTTGAGTATATCAGCCTCTCTGGCACAGGCTCTTGGTCTTCTTGGAATGGCAGCAGCGACTGGTTCGCTTATTCTCATTCTTTCTTCTTTCTCAAATCTTTTGTTGCCATCCTGGTAGCAGTTGGCAGCAGCATCATAGTTCTTCCTTTGCCATCTTCTGCCCCCAGCCTTGGGATGGGGGACCGAGAGGTCTTGCTTCTGCTCATATTTTCTGCCCCTCATCCTGGGGTGAACAGTGGTCAGATTTCTTTCTTCATTTTCTTTCTCATCTTTCTTACCCCAAGCCCTGGGGTAAACAGCAACATCATCTCTTATGTCTTTTCCTTCTCTTCTTCTGCTCCCTGCCCTGAAGCGGGCAACAGCATCCTCGGTAGCTTTCCCCTCATCTCGAGTTGGGGCCCAGCTCTGAATCTTCTTTGGTCGCCAGACCTGTTTATATCTTGCTGGCTTGGGCGCCAGTGGCTTCCTCTCATCAGTTTCCCAGTTGGCCCTCCTGGTGGCCAGAACTTGTTGTCGATCTAGACGGTCGGGACAATCCTGTCCGGCCGGACTTCTCTCGGGCGACCGTTGAGGTTCACCCTAACGTCACCCATCATCATCGTCCTCCTAGAATTTGAAAGACGACGGTCGGCAGCAGCATACCGGCTCCTCCGGTTAGTTCTTTTCTTCATCTGGGCAGCAGCGGGGACCGTGTCCCTCCTTTGAACATGATGAACATAGCAGGCGACGGCTGTCGAGGTCATCCTCTCTGGTAAGCCACCCTTGTTATCAGCAGTCTTCATCGGGGCACTTGCAGCAGTGCCTTACTCGTTGTTGTCGACCTGCAGAAGGTCGGTGAAGACGAGGCCCAGGCAGTTGGGCAGCCCAACAGCAGGCGGCATCGATCCGAACGCAAGAGGTACCACCAGGTAGCCCTCTCGCACATGTGCGTTGACCACTTGTTGTTCAAAGTGTACAGAGATGATTCCAGCCGTCATTGTAGTTCCCTGAAAATAGAGAAAGCGCGGAATCAGAAATTTGAGGGGGGGCCCACTGGGCCGCCTATTTTGGCGTAGAGATGAAGGGAGACAAAGTCCCACCGGGCGTGCCAGACTTGTGGACGCGGGGATTCTTATTTTTTTTATTTTTTTAATAGATTTAATGGATTTGGATATTTATCGACCCATTGATTTATTGGTTTGGTTAATTGGCGTGCCAGTCACATGTGTGATGATTTTATTGTGCGCTCGATTTGACTTGGTCAGTCGATTGTGAAGTCCGAGTCGGGACCAAAAGTCCGTCATACCATAAAGGCTATGACGTTAATTACGTCCTTCCTAAGAAGGACAACCCTTGATTAAATGCCGAAATAGGAGGCCACTCGGGGCGGTTAAAAACGAAGTGCATTTTATTAAAGCTATTATTATTCTAAGGAGGTGACTGGGTAAATGATAGGTTATTAAATCAGCATGACCCCTCTGTGTAGGTCGTGCCGGGTAGAGATAGGACACCGTCCGCGCAGCGACGAGGCAGGGTCCGGACAGTCATCGAGGACATGTCCCCCTTCACGTTTCTCATCCGGCCAAAGGCCTCGCAGTGTTCATGTTCCCCGAAGGATCGGTCCGGACGGGAGGTTCATGACGTGTGCTTCCCGAGGCTTATCGGGGTTAAACATCAGTCGACATTTCGGCAGCATCTCCCCATAATCTGGATTATGCCCAGAGGAGAATAGGCTATCACCCACGGAGTGCCGGGATGAAAGCCAAGAAAAAGAGAGAGCGAACCTCCCACACTGCATATGTATGCCCTGGGGCAATGTTTGACTCTTCCCTTATAGAAGCCGGTGACACTCATGCATTGGCAGAGCTCACTTTAGCAAAAAGAGGGGCTGCTCGGGAATCCGGTGCAGATCAACGGAACATGAGGGAGTCTTGCCTCCTTCGATTTATCCCCGGGACAGGTCTGGTGACTCATGGGCATCCCTGGGTGGGTTTGATCCAGGCGCTGGGGGTTCAATTGAGTGGCAAAGCAGGCTCTCGGGGCAGCTTGGATATGCATATAGGTTCCTGGCGCGAAACAGCGTGGCAAGAAGGGTTTTCGGCGTGAGGGCCAAATGGCCATGGTTTCCCGGCGCCAGTGGCAAGGAGGCCAAGGGGGCTTTTCGGCGTCGGTGGCAAGGAGGCAGGGGTTCTCGGCTCAATAATGAGGAGGCCAAGGAGGCTTTTCGGCGTAAGGGCCAAACGGCCGTAGGTTCCCGACGCCAATGTCAAGGAGGCCAGGGGGAGCTCCTGGCGCCAAATGGCATGGAGGCAGGGGCTCCCGGCGCGGGGTCCTCCCGGCGCGATGAAGAGCAGGCCAGGGAGGAGGCTCCTGGCGTGGGCTTCCCGGCGCGAGGAGAAATGAGATGGGGTGGCTTTTCGGCGCGAGGTAAAACAATAGGGAGGCTCCCGGCGTGAGAATGAGATAGGGTCTCAGCGCAAGAAGGCTTGCGCCGAGGGCTATTCATCCGCTTGAGGGCTGTTCATCCGCTTTACTGATTGTGGAGCCGAGACAGACGAGGGCGCCGAGGTGAATTTAGGGTTTTACGGCACTCTGTTTTCGGATTTATGGATGATTGAGGGGGTTTTCCTGGTGATTAAGGCTGAGATTGACGGGCCCTGAGGAGTCAAAGATGGGTGCATTTATTGGGTATCAACCAGCTTTGGAGTGGGTTTAGAAGGAAATCCGAGGGCAGAGGGAAATGGAAAAGGGGAACTGAACATAAGGAGCCTCTGTCACCATTGCTTGGATAGACTTCCAGGAGGATGGCTTGATGTTATCATTCGTCATCCTGGGAACCAAGAGATATCTGTCTCTGGTCCAGAAACGACTCTGATGATGTCAGTAAACAAATCGGGCATCGAAAACTCCGGAATCTCACAGATGTGAATCATCATGTGGCTTGGCTTTGTTCTGAAGGCCAAGGGATAGCCTGTCCCTGGCCCTGGAACAAGCGCATGAAAGCATCTTCGAGAAAGAAAACACAGACGAATAATCAGACTGGGGAAAGGAATAAGAGGCAAACCTCCACAGAGACAATAGTAGGCGATGATCAAGACCTGTTCCATTTGTTTATTCATCCGAACATGACTATTACATCCATGCATCAGAGGGACGGAGTACATAGAAGAAAAATGCAGATAAAGACTAAGTCCTGTTCTAGCGGCATGAAAACCGATTACGATGTAGCAGAATACATCAGAAGAAGAAGAAGTATCATCCATCGAAATTACAAGAAGATAAAAATACAGAAATGGGGGGGGGGGGGAGCATTGACTCCTCTCCCTCCCCGGTGCCCACCTTCAATCAGCTTCGAACCTTCTCTCTGCTTTCTCCTTTGGTCTCTTCTCTCTTTCTTTCAGTGGAGGAGGCTCTCTTCTTCCTTCTGGCGGTGGTGAGGGTGAGGATCTTCTGAGCCTTTTTTTTTCTCTTTTTTGTGTTTTTCGAAGGGGTGGGTTTTTATAGACCCGATCCTCTTACCCTCTCAGCAGGTGGAAGTCGACGCGGCACTCTGCTCGCAGCAGCTCCCGGCGCGCCGAGTGGCCTCTGTTGAGGTTTTCGGCGCCACTCCCGGAAGCCCATCTGGCCGGCCCATTTAGGGCTTTTAGGCCTCACACGTACCTTGGCTTCTCTTAATTCTTTAAACTGATATTCATCGTAACTGGAGAAGGTCCAGTATTAGTGACGTAACTTTGTTGAGATCATCTTGAGATTTCATCAGTCAGCAGACTGGGATTTCATCAGTGCTGTCGTTTGGATGACGATAACACCGGACATCAGCTTTAGCCCAAGGAGGCTTCAGCCGGGTAATGGTTTCAGTGGTAATTCTTCCGTGGCTCGGACCTTGCCGGAATCTTCATAGTCTTCATTTGCTGGTTCTGGCTTTATCTTTATCTTTGCTCATGTCTCATCTGTCAACAAATCAATATCTGACTTGATATGACGTGTCATCTGCAGCCCTTCAGACGAGGCCGTAGTGTAGCTCTTGTTAAAGTGTGCTAGGGGGTTTCATCAGTCAGGTGACTGCTATTTCATCAGTGCCGTCGTCTAACTTACAATGGCATCAGACATCAGCTTGGCCCGGAAAGGACTTCAGTCGGGCAGATGGTTGACGAACTTCGTCATTGATCTTTCACTGTTGGTCTGATCTTCCTTTCAATTCTGTTTCTGCCCTTACTCATTTTCAAGGTGTCAACACCCACCTACCTCTAACCATGGGGGTCATACCACCAACCAACCCCACCCCTTCATCTCCATCCAAGTCCATCAAAGCAACCCCAATCAAGTGGCCCTCCCAGTCACCTCCAACCAACCACCCCTTGGCACCTCCATTCAATCCCACCCAATCGCCTCCAACCAGTGGAAACCCCACTTATAGTCGCGTCTAGGTCTGCATCTAGGCCGAGAGATGAGGAGCGAGTCCACCCCGAGGCCCCTACTCCAACCCGCACCTTAGATGAAATCAAGAAAATGCTTTCAGATTGGTTGGAAAGGATAGAAAGGACACATGCTCCTTCACCACCCGTGAGTGCTCCATTGCCACTTTCTACTTCCGAACTTTATTCGGAACCATCTTATTTGGAGCCACCCAAGCCCGAGCCACCCGTGTTTCTAACGGGTACGCTATACATAGCCGAGCCGCTTTTTAGTTGGCTCAAGGATGGCTTGGTCCCACCTCCTTACCCATCTATGGACCCCACCTTACCTCTAGTGTCCGTCAACTCCTACCACATGACATTCCGGTCTAGTCACCATGTTGATACATTGGGTGACCTTATTCTTGGTTTAGGTTGGCAATGGAAGTTGACGCACTTATTGGCTCGAGGCTTCGACCAACCCACTAGTCGTAGCTTCACCCATCCCGCCATAAGGTCCACTACCTCCGTGTGCACCGTGGGTTGTGTCACCACGGAGATTCTTCTATTCCTCCCAATACCGGCCGAGTCCAACTTCGTTATCTTTTGCCCAAGGGAGGAATCCTATTTTCTAGACATGGCCGTCGTCCCACCAACCACAATCTATGACGGTGATTATGAATTCTTAAATTGGGACCGAGTCATGGGGGAACCCACTTCATGGGGTCATACCTTCTTTGACCCTTTTGACCCCTTCACTAGTGAACCTCCCGAGCTATCATATTCACTCCACTTCTTCCAAGGAGTTCACTATCCCACCCCTACCCCTCGGTCTAGTTGGCAAGACGTACCTACGTCTAGAGGTAATGACGAGGGTAGCTTTGGATCTCCTACCCTTCCCCACCCAAATCTTATAGGTCGCCAATGAATGAGTGGTACATCTTAGGGTGTCTAGGAGTCCTCCTGATGTGAAACAAATGCCGAAGTCGATTCTGTCCGGTTCTGGAATCTGTGACCAGCAGCTGTTGAAGTGGCTGTGGATCGCACTCTGGAATTTTGCCGGAGGCGCGGTTGGTGCCGTTGGCTTCGTAACAGGGTAGGGATACAGCACAATTTTTCTGAATTTTGGTTCCTCCCGAACCTGGTCGCCACGGACGACTGAGCGGGCACCCCGTTCTGGTTCTGTGCAGGGGCAGCTTCTGAACAGCGGCTTGACAGGGACACCACGAGCAACCCCGAACTCCGTTTGGTGCGCGGCAGGTGGCGTTGGAATCGTGGGGACGACTACTTTCCAGCGGCACTGGTCTCGCCTCAGTCGGATGTCGGTGTGGACGTGCAGGTCCCGTTGAGTGGGGACTGGTCGGAGGAGACAGACAGGAGGCAGAATGGGGTCGTCGGGGTATAAAATTTGTAACTCTGGCCACCGACCTCTGATTGCGGTTCCGTCTTCTGATCCCGGTAGCTGACTTGAGGATGGAGAACTTTGATGAAGATTCTGGAGCCTGAATCCTTCAAGAAGAGGTCGTGGTTGCTGCCCCAAACCGCTTCAGGTCGCTGTCAGGCCTTCTCTGCGCAGTCGGGGAAGAAAGTCCCTTGTGGGCGGCCACGAACTCGGATCGACACGATTCCAACTCGCTTGCGAAGAGGACTTGTGGACGATCAACTTTGCTGAAGACCTTGGATGCAGAATCCACCTGGAACGAGCTGGAAGTTACTCTGCAATTTGGGCCAGAAGCTGCCTGCGGGTTTGGGATGGGCTTGTGGAGTGGGGGCTAAGTTTAGTGGTGGTGTTTGTGGGTGTAAGCTATGGGGATAGTGGGTGGACGTGGTTGGGGTTGCAGGGGGTTGTCTTGAGGCTGTGGAAAGGGGTGCAGTGCGTGTATGACGGGAACGGAGGTAGCGTGGGCGTATGAGGTAATAGCGTGGCCGGGAGGAAGAAGCTTAGAGGGTGAGGCAAGGAAGGTAGACTGCCGCAGCAGTGAAAGATTGGGTTAGAAGACAGGAGGAACTGGGGAACGGGAAGTTCGGCCAAGCTGTGGGGGTGAGCGGAAGATGCTGGTGGCTGGAGGAGAAGGGAGGAATGAAGGGCATCAACACCCGTGGCAAGGAGGGAAGAACTGGGCATCTCACCCGTGGAGAGGGAAGGAAGAACAGGCACTCACGGCCATGGGAATTAAAAGAGGGGGGGGGAAGAAGATAAAGGAGGGGAGGGCCCCTCCTACGTGGGCATCACATGGGGGTTCCAAAAATAAGATTTCATTCACTGTTTTCAAATGAAAGATACATGACTCTTTTATAGACTCTCAAAGAAGACCAAAAGACACTATCCTAAACACTTAATGTCTACTTATTATAGTTCTCTTGGGGAGACCAAAAGACACTATCCTAAACACTTAATGTCTACTCATTATAGTTCTCTTGGGGAGACCAAAAGACACTATCCTAAACACTTAATGTCTACTCATTATAGTTCTCTTGGGGAGACTAAAAGACACTCTATTGGAAGACTTAAAGACAAAAATATGAAAGGACTATTACATAATTGCTACGGACATAACCCATAAGGCCCATAAAGAGGCCCATTTATCATGAGACAAATAGATTGGCCATTTGATTGTGTTGATGAAGTTGATTGCCGATCCCCGTCAAATTTTTAAATTTTGAATCTTGAACCGAGGATTCCATCATACTCCTCCGCTTGGAGGAGTTTCGACCTCGAACCTCAAAGCTCAGGATCTCGGTCCGATGGGACGGCCCGATTCCCTAAGCTCTGATACCACTTGATGTGAAACAAATGCCGAAGTCGATTCTGTCCGGTTCTGGAATCTGTGACCAGCAGCTGTTGAAGTGGCTGTGGATCGCACTCTGGAATTTTGCCGGAGGCGCGGTTGGTGCCGTTGGCTTCGTAACAGGGTAGGGATACAGCACAATTTTTCTGAATTTTGGTTCCGCCCGAACCTGGTCGCCACGGACGACTGAGCGGGGACCCCGTTCTGGTTCTGTGCAGGGGCAGCTTCTGAACAGCGGCTTGACAGGGACACCACGAGCAACCCCGAACTCCGTTTGGTGCGCGGCAGGTGGCGTTGGAATCGTGGGGACGACTACTTTCCAGCGGCACTGGTCTCGCCTCAGTCGGATGTCGGTGTGGACGTGCAGGTCCCGTTGAGTGGGGACTGGTCGGAGGAGACAGACAGGAGGCAGAATGGGGTCGTCGGGGTATAAAATTTGTAACTCTGGCCACCGACCTCTGATTGCGGTTCCGTCTTCTGATCCCGGTAGCTGACTTGAGGATGGAGAACTTTGATGAAGATTCTGGAGCCTGAATCCTTCAAGAAGAGGTCGTGGTTGCTGCCCCAAACCGCTTCAGGTCGCTGTCAGGCCTTCTCTGCGCAGTCGGGGAAGAAAGTCCCTTGTGGGCGGCCACGAACTCGGATCGACACGATTCCAACTCGCTTGCGAAGAGGACTTGTGGACGATCAACTTTGCTGAAGACCTTGGATGCACACTCCACCTGGAACGAGCTGGAAGTTACTCTGCAAATTGGGCCAGAAGCTGCCTGCGGGTTTGGGATGGGCTTGTGGAGTGGGGGCTAAGTTTAGTGGTGGTGTTTGTGGGTGTAAGCTATGGGGATAGTGGGTGGACGTGGTTGGGGTTGCAGGGGGTTGTCTTGAGGCTGTGGAAAGGGGTGCAGTGCGTGTATGACGGGAACGGAGGTAGCGTGGGCGTATGAGGTAATAGCGTGGCCGGGAGGAAGAAGCTTAGAGGGTGAGGCAAGGAAGGTAGACTGCCGCAGCAGTGAAAGATTGGGTTAGAAGACAGGAGGAACTAGGGAACGGGAAGTTCGGCCAAGCTGTGGGGGTGAGCGGAAGATGCTGGTGGCTGGAGGAGAAGGGAGGAATGAAGGGCATCAACACCCGTGGCAAGGAGGGAAGAACTGGGCATCTCACCCGTGGAGAGGGAAGGAAGAACAGGCACTCACGGCCATGGGAATTAAAAGAGGGGGGGGGGAAGAAGATAAAGGAGGGGAGGGCCCCTCCTACGTGGGCATCACATGGGGGTTCCAAAAATAAGATTTCATTCACTGTTTTCAAATGAAAGATACATGACTCTTTTATAGACTCTCAAAGAAGACCAAAAGACACTATCCTAAACACTTAATGTCTACTTATTATAGTTCTCTTGGGGAGACCAAAAGACACTATCCTAAACACTTAATGTCTACTCATTATAGTTCTCTTGGGGAGACTAAAAGACACTCTATTGGAAGACTTAAAGACAAAAATATGAAAGGACTATTACATAATTGCTACGGACATAACCCATAAGGCCCATAAAGAGGCCCATTTATCATGAGACAAATAGATTGGCCATTTGATTGTGTTGATGAAGTTGATTGCCGATCCTCGTCAAATTTTTAAATTTTGAATCTTGAACCGAGGATTCCATCACCTCCATTCCGTCAACCATCGAGTACATCTAGTGTATGTATGGCACATATTCAGGTGTCCTGGTCCACCATGGCCTATGCGTAGGTCAGACTAACATTAGGTGTGTCTAGGGTCTTGTGTGTCGGTGCATACATTGAGTCGAGTTGGTTTGTACGCTCACGATGTTAGTCCCTTTCGAGTGCGAGACATGTTGGTCTTTGGGATCAGTTCTACTTCATATCGGATCTAGTCACATAAGAGACAAGCGGTGATTCCTAGTGAATCTTTGAGCCGCTTCCTTCATTTGAGAGTGACCCCACCCCGGAGTGTCCACCTCTAGCCTCTTCCCTAGTAGCGTGTGCATATCGAATCTATACGGGATGAGCAGGTGTTGATTACTTGGAGTGGAGCATACTCCGCGCTTCCAGGTTCGGTGACGCATCCGCCGGAGCTACTTGAGTAGCCGCACCCCTTACTCGGCGGGGTCGAGTTCTTCCCACCCGGAGAGAATTGATGGGACATCAGAGTAAGAGCACTGCCATTTTAATTTACATTTGTGTCCTTTAGTTTATTTTTATATCCTTGGGAAAGCATATGGGCAATTGTAAGGCTTTATAAGCCAATGTGTCATTCCTTAGGATTATTTGGGTTTTTGTACAAAATATTAGTAGGTCCAGCAAGGGGACCCTCACTCCTTTCCCATTTGTCCACCTAAGCCATAGGGGGTCCATGTGGGGCTGGTCAACCATCCTAGGTAGCTTCTAGATGGCTTGACCATTCAAGCGGACAATTGGATTAAAAAGTCCAATATTCCAACCCTTAAAGTCCAAGATGCTTCCCCCTTATAATATAGTTTATCCCATGTTGTATTTTTTATTTAATTTGGTCATTTGACCACATGGGGAAGAAAATCCTCACTCTCCCACGAAATTCCCAGCCCCCCACCCCTTGCCATTCTCTATATAAGCCTATGTATAGTGTCATTAGAGAAATTAATGAAGAGAAAAAATTATGTAAGCATTGGAGCTTGGTGCGCCCCTCCCTCTCTCCCTCTGATTCCCCTCTGGTTCTTCAACATTTCAGTGTGTAAACCCCTTCTATCTTAGCCCCTCCACCTCTGATTTCTATCTGTGCCGCTGCCGCCGCCGTTCGTGCCGCCATCGAGCCACCGCGAGCATCCTTCTGAACTGCTGTCCAAGTTCTATTTTACTGGACAGGGGTTCACTATGAGAATTTTAACTCCCAACTCCGACATCATCTGGAGTTGATAGTTTCAGGGTTGGTTCCCCACTTGATCCCCAACCTCCAGTAAAATTATCCTATCATTTCACAATCTTTTTATATTTTTCTATTTTCGTGTCTTTCTATCTTCCAGATCTGTCCCTTTTCAGATTGTGTAGTAGAAGCTTAGTTCTTCCCCCTTTCAACCCCCTTATTGATTTTTGTTTGAATCCCCAGATTTATTGGAGGTTCTGTCTACTATCCCCATCCTCCAAAAAGTTTTGTCAAATTTCAAAAGCCCTCTACCTATTTTTAGAAATTGTGTCTTTTCCCCAAATTCAAGTCTATCTCTGCTGTTCAGATCCGACCCTGAGTCCGTATAAAATTTCGACAAAATCCGACTAGGTTAGGGTAGTATCGGGGATATCTTGTGACAAAATCTACCCAACCATCTTGAATCTCAAATATTGCACATAGATCGAGAAGAATATCATTCATCTCATTGAAATCGACCAGTCGAGGGTCGATTATGGGCCGTGGAGGCAACTGTGGTGCACGAGGAGGTGCGGGAGCCCGCTGTGGTGGAGGAGCCGGGGCCTCACGTCTCCGAGCACTGGGTTCCCCCAGGGTAGAATGCCGATAACTTCTTCTAGGCAGCATCCTAGACTAGAAAACCCGCTGTGGAAACCCTTGAACGGATTGAACTCTTCCCTGGGGATGTAGATGGACAAATAGACACACCAAAGGCTTGAGAAGATCTTCTCCACAATCTGGAACCCTGGAAATAGCTTCAAGATCGCACAAACGGTCTCGAAGGTTTCATCTCGAGATGGTGACGAACAAGACAGATCTTGTACGGATGGATGAAAGTGGAGGATTTGGGGCTTGAGAAGTGGGGTTTTGGTGTGCTAGGGTTAGGGAATAAGGTTGGAGGGACAGTTGGTGTGATGAAATGAAGAAAGGGGGTGTAAAGACCCATTTAAAAAGGGTTCGGATGTTGGTTCGGCCGGTCTGGTTCACCGGATTCTGTCGACCGGATGCGGGGCGGCGATCGACCGGAATGGTTGACCTAGCCCTCATTTCTCTTTTTTAAAAAAAACTGAACCAACACCTTGGTGTAGAGAGAGGCAATGACCTGGAGAGAAGACTGATGAGGCATTTGAGAGAAAAACCTTTGACTCTCCCCCTCAGAAAGTGCCTCAGATCCAGAGGTCACTCGGTCCACACTTATTTAATCAAGGAGTATTCGGTCTTACAAAAATTTCAAGGAGGGATGTATGTATAATTACATTCAAACATGGAAGGGTATATATATATACAAGTTATTGGTAATAATCACACATAGTATGCATGGGAATCTACCCTTTATGTAAATGAGTTTCTACATGTGCAACTCTTAACCTCAATGCAGACCTAGGTATGTTTGCTCTCACCCTTGCACATGCCAAGTTCTCTTCTTATCTTGCTGAATTGATCCTGGTTTAGGGGTTTTGTGAAGATGTCAGCTAACTGATTGTGTGTGTCAATGAAGTTCAATTCAAAGACCCCTTTTCCTACATGATCTCTCAGAAAATGATGTCGAATATCAATATGCTTTATCCTAGAATGTTGTACATGATTTTTTGACAAGATGATTGCACTGGTGTTGTCACACAATATTGGAACACATTTCATTTCAACCTCCAAATCAAGCAATTGATTTTTGATCTAAAGTTCTTGGGCTCCACAACTTCCGGCGGCTACATATTCAGCCTCGGCCGTTGAGAGAGCTACTGAATGTTGTTTCTTGGAGGCCCATGAAACTAGGCACCCACCGAGAAACTGACAGTACCCACTAGTACTTTTGCGATCTACAATGCATCCAACATAATCCACATCAGTATATGCGATCAAATCAAATGAACTACCTATATGAAATCATAACCCAAAGTCTATTGTGCCAATTAAGTATCAAAAAATCCGTTTAACAGCCAATACATGAGTTTATTTAGGACATAACTGAAAATGAGCACATAGACATACGTTGTATTGAATTTCAGGATAGCATGCTGTGAGATACAGTAGTGATCCGATCATACCTCGAAACAGTGTATAATCTATAATTTTACCCTTTTTATTTTTGTCTAACTTCGTGGTTGTGGCCATCGGAGTTGACATGGGCTTTGCTTCTGCCATCCCATATTTCTTTAGTAGCTCCAAGGTATATTTGGCTTGATTTATGAAGATGCCTTATGACGTTTGTTTAACCTGCAATCCAAGAAAGAATGTTATTTCATCTATTAAACTCATCTCAAATTCTCCTTGCATTATATCTGCAAATTCATCATATAAAGCATTGTTAGTAGCTCTGAAAATTATATCATCAACATACACTTGAACTACGAATATGTCTTTACCTGATTTTCTCGTGAAGAGTGTTTGGTCAACCTTACCTCTTTTGAAACCATTTTCAATTAGGAATGAGGTGAGCCTTTCATACCAAGCCCTTGGTGCTTGCTTTAATCCGTACAAGGCCTTCTGCAACTTGTACACATGTTGTGGATGTTTTGGGTCTTCAAAACTTTGAGGTTGTACTACAAAAACATCCTCTTTGATGTACCCATTAAGAAAGGTAGATTTAACATCCATCTAAAATAATCTGAAGTTGAGAGAACAAGCATAGGATAATAGAATCCGGACTGCTTTTAATCTAGCAACTGGTGCAAAACACTCATCAAAATCAATGCCCATCTTCTGAATATACCCTTTGGCTATAAGTCGGGCCTTGTTCCTAACAACCAATCCCGTGTCATTTAGTTTATTTCTAAAAATCTAACGGGTTCCAATTATGGGATGATTCTTGGGATGAGGCACGAGAGACCACACTTCGTTCCTTTCGAACTGGTGTAGCTCTTCATGCATAGCCTGAATCCAGGATTCATTTTGAATAGCTTCATGAATATTATTAGGCTCTTCTTGAGAGATAAAGGCCATTAAATCCTCTTCTTCCACTTGCCTTAATGAAGATCTAGTTCTTACCCCATGTTCAGGATTACCGATGATATTTTTAGCGGGGTGATCTTTCAAGTATGTTGAAGCTCTAAGCAAGTCAGGGTGTTGCAATGGTTGTTCTTGAAGTGTTTCAATTGAAGGATCTTCATCATTTTCATCCTTGCTGGAGGTTCTTTCAGTTGGTTCATCCTTAGCCTTATATGTTCCAACATCATTTGAGTGTTTAGGAGCTTCATCTGCATCCAAAGTAGAAGAAATTTGATTTTTTCAATTTTAATTCAGATTCATCTAAAATGACATGAGGACTTTCTTTAACAACTAAAGTCCTTTTGTTAAATAGTATGTAAGCTCTAGACTTTAGTGCATAACCTAGGAAGATCCCTTTGTCACTATTTTCATCAAACTTACCTAGATTAGACTTACCATTGTTCAGGATGAAGCAAGGGCATTCAAAGGGTTTAAGATAAGAAATGTTTTATTTCTTACCCTTGTAAAGCTCGTATGGAGTTTTTTTCAAAATGGGCCTTACCATTGCCCTGTTGATGATGTAACATACTGTACTTACCGTCTCAACCCAAAAGTATTTTGGTAGAGTGTTCTCACTTAACATGGTCCATGCCATGTCAATCATGGTTCTATTTTTCCTCTCCACTACTCCATTTTGTTGAGGCGTCCTTGGTGATGAGAAGTTATGTGTGTATCCCTTCTCCTTGCAAAAGATGTTGAATTCATGATTTTCAAACCCACCACCATGATCACTTTGAATTGTGGTGATGAGGTATCCTTTATCATTCTGGATTTTCCTGCAAAATACTTGAAACTCCATCAAGGCATCACTTTTATTAGCTAGAAATAATACCCATGTGAATCTAGACTAATCATCAACAATCACAAATCGATAAGATTTTCCTCATAGGCTGGATGTCCTAGTCGGACCAAAAATATCAAGGTGCAGCAGTTCTAAGGGCCGAGCGGTAGAAATAATGTTCTTATTTTTGAAAGAGATGTGTGTTTGCTTGCCTTTTCTGCAAGCCTCATAGATTTTATCACTTTCAAATTTTAACTTTGGCAAATCATTCACCAAGTCATGTCTAGATAATTTGGAGATTACTCCAAAACTAGCATGATCTAGTCTTCGGTGCCATAGCCATGCATTATCATGGTTGTTTGATACCAACACACATCATCACCGGAAACATCATCAAGATCAATAGTATATACATTGTTGTTTCTATTGCCGATGAACGTAATTTCACTAGTGCCTTTATTCATGACTAGACAATGTGATTCATCAAAGACAATCTTAAAACCTTTGTCTTACAATTGGCTTATGCTCAAAAGATTATGATTGAAACCCTTTACCAAAAGTACATTTTCAATCAAGGTTTCAGAATTCTTACCGATGTTGTCAATTCTAATTATTTTACCTTTGTCCTTTTCACCAAAGGCAACTGAGCCTCCATCCTTATCTTACAGAGTAGAGAACACCTTCTTGTCCCCTGTCATATGCCTTGAGCAACCGCTATCCAAGTACCATTTGCTCCCCCTGGCTTCAAGGCATATCTGCAAGAAACAACATTCTCATCTAATTATTTTTGGTACCCAAAGTAATTTGAGTCCATAGGAGTTAGTCTAATTCTGCACATATCTTTTTCTGGTCCAAGCAGCAAGATTTCTTTGAGTGCTTTGTTTGACCCAACAATTAGAAATAGCATGATCAAATCTACCACAGTAAAAGCAGATAACATTTGAAAACCTTCTTTAAAATTTGCATGGTTTAGGTTGGATATGTTTAGTCTTTGAGTATGAGCATGAGGCACAGTTATTGTCTTTTTCATGAATAAAGGAAGTTGTGATCTTATTCTCAAAAGATTTTTTGTTTTGGGGAATGTACCCCAAACATTCTTTTTGGAAGTTAACCTTAACTCCCAATATATTATCTAAGTTTTGTTTGCCTTTGACAAACCTAGATAAGGTGGATTGTAATTTAGCCACCTCTTCATTCAAGCTCACATTCTTCTTTTCAAGTTTTGAATTTGTGGATTTCAGAACTTTTTCTTCATTTTTAAAATTTTGAAACTCTTTTCCATTTTAGACATTTTATACATCAATTCAACTTTAGTTTTTTCAATATCTAAAATTATTTGAAGCATGCTTTCTTTTTCTTCTATCAATTCAAGCCATTCTTGTTCGAGTTTTTCAAACTTAATAGAAGAGTCCTCATGTGCTAAATCTTCAATTTTCCTTTTGAGAGATTTATTTTTAGATCTGATTTTCTTGTATTTCATATTCTAACTCCCATTGTTCATTTGAAATAAAATCAAGGTCATAATTTACTTCAGGTGAATCATCTTCATGTGCCATGAGACACAGGCTTTCCACGAGCTGTTCTAGCTCCTCTTCGGACTGCTTGTCCTCTTCGTCGCTCCATGTGGCGACCATAGCTTTGGGCTTTTTGAACATGTCCTTCTTGAATTTCCTTTTCAAATATGGGCACTCTCCTCTCATGTGCCCGGCTTCTTGCATTCATAGCAAATAACATTGTTAGGCTTGCTCGGCTCGCCCTTGGTTTGAAAGGGCTTCCTTTGCCCCTTTCTGAAGTTTCCTTGGAAATTCTTCTTTCTTCTCAAAAACTTCTTTACTTGGTGTGTCCACATGGCCAAGTTTTCTTCTTCAACACTTCCTTCGGTAGACTCCTCTTCTTGGGAGTCATCATCAAGTTGGTGGGCTTTCAAGGCCACAGTTTTCTTCTTCTTGGATTCCTCCTATTATGACCGCTAAATGGGCACTAGCCAATCGGGTATAATTCGGACCCATAAGACTCAACGAGCCAAAAATCTGGATGGATTAATTAAAAATCCTTAGAAAACCCGGAATTTAACATAAGAAGATCAGAAAAGGATGAAGCCAGGCTCGTTAGAAAGCTTGGGTCCTTAGACCAAACCCCACTATTGGAGAGGAAGCCCAATTAGCATCAAAACTTGGGCCTGGAGCCCTTTGGCTGACAGTTGTCACGAAGGGGTGTGATTGTTGGGGAAATTCAAAGGTGATTAATGGGAAATTCATAACTTCGCCTGTGGTTTATGAAATGAATTGAAACCAAGGCCAAAATTTCGAGTAGGATGTTAGCTGCAACTTCTATGATGGGGTCGAGGCACAATGCGAACTGGATAATAGAGTTGTGCCTAGATTACCTCGGGCTACCGAAAGGTCACAATTTGAATAAGGGAGAATAAATGATAATGTTACGAAAATCATAACTATTGATAGGGATACTAAAATTCAATGAAATTATGACCCAAAGTTAGATATAGAAGCCCTCTTCATTTCATCTGAAGATATCTGAATCCATATCCCAATAGAAGAGCGTGCCCACTCGCATTTATGAACAGGTAGACGAAGGGTCGCGACTGAAACAGAGGTGAAATAATGTTAATATTACGAAAATCATAACTCACGGTAGAGTTGATGAAATTCAATGAAACTATGACTGAAAGTTAGATCTTGAGGTCCTCTTTATTTCATAAGAAGACAGCCTAGCCTAAACCCTAAAACAAAAGCATGCCCATTCATATCTTTGACCAGGTAGATGAAGGGTCACCTCTGTTCAAACCAAAGGGGTGCTTAGCATTGACCCCCTCTTTAAGCCAGTGACCTTTGGGCTGGGCTGAGCCTTACTAGACGTGGGAAAAGGCCTTGGGAGGCTTGAAAAACCTATTTAAGAAGCGTGTTCCAAGAGGGAATAGCCATTTAGCAACACTAATCTTCCATTTTCTACCACCTACGATTTCCCTTGGGTAAGGAAGAGGGGTGAGGGACCTGGGCATTTTGTAGAAGGGTGAACCTGCAGCGAAGTCTTAGGAGGGTCTGGGGTGTGGATCTCATCCACGAATCAAAAGGGGTAAAGCTGAGGTGGATCTGGGGTGTGGATATTCTCCCCGGATCGTCAGTTAGCATCTCAAAGGTAGGCACCTAACCTCAAATTTTAGGGGTCAATGATGCATTAGATTGATTTTAAATATATTTTATACACTTTAAAGAGGGATTAAGGGCACATGGGGACCACCACCATGTTCATTTTGGTTTTTGGTTTCATCAAGTTTTGGGCTTCCACGAGTTACCTCTGTGTCTCTAAGGATTTACACAGCCCCTAGGAAGGTCAGCCTTTGAGGCAAGGTCTGTACACATTTCATATGGTTCATAGCAAGGTCTGTGCATATTTCATGTTGATCATGGCAAGGCCTGTACATATTTCATATGGTTCATAGAAAGGTCTGTGCATATTTCATGTTCATCATGGCAAGGTCTGTGTATAGTTCCTAATATTCATAGGTAAGATCGGTGCATATTTTGGTCCAAGCATAACTATGGTCGGTGCATGTTTTGGTCCAAGCATAACTAAGGTCGGTGCACATTTGGCCCATGCATAGGTAAGGTCGGTGCATGTTTGGTCCAAGCATAACTAAGGTCGGTGCACATTTGGTCCATGCATAGGTAAGGTCGGTGCATGTTTGGTCCAAGCATAACTAAGGTCGGTGCACATTGTGCATAGGTAAGGTCGGTGCATGTTTGGTCCAAGCATAACTAAGGTCGGTGCACATTTGGCCCATGCCTAGGTAAGGTCGATGCATGTTTTGGTCCAAGCATAACTAAGGTCGGTGCATGTTTGGTCCAAGCATAACTAAGGTCGGTGCATGTTGGACCATGCACAGGTGAGGTCGGTGCATGTTTGGTCCAAGCATAACTAAGGTCGGTGCACATTTGGTCCATGCATAGGTCAGGTCGGTGCATGTTTTGGTCCAAGTATAACTAAGGTCAGTGCACATTTGATCCATGCATAGGTAAGGTCGGTGCATGTTTGGTCCAAGCATAACTAAGGTCGGTGCACATTTGGCCCATGTATAGGTAAGGTCGGTGCATGTTTTGGTCCAAGCATAACTAAGGTTGGTGCATGTTTGGTCCAAGCATAACTAAGGTCGGTGCACATTTGGTCCATGCATAGGTAAGGTCGGTCCATGTTTTGGTCCAAGCATAACTAAGGTCAGTGCATGTTTGGTCCAAGCATAACTAAGGTCGGTGCACATTTGGTCGATGCATAGGTAAGGTCGGTGCATGTTTGGTCCAAGCATAACTATGGTCGGTACACATTTGGTCTATGCATAGGTAAGGTCGGTGCATATTTTGGGCCAAGCATAACTAAGGTCGGTGCACCTGTGGGTCTGTCCAGATTTCCAAAAACACAGAAAAAGAGAGTTTTGAAAGGGCATTTTATTTCATAAAAAACTAAAAAATTAGAAAGTGGTAGAAGGATAAGTTAGTAACCCACTGTAAAAGTTTTATGTACCCAGAAATTTTTTACTTTCAGATATAAGTCATTTTCTATGCATGTGTAGCCTAGAATGATGAACCTGTACTTTCATATAGTAACCTGAACATGACTACGGGTGTGTTTAGCCATCTTAACTATTTGCAGCATATCTATAAGTATGAGTAACTCATTAGAAGAATGACTATGAGTATGTTTAGCCCCCTTAAAATCATGAAAATATGTCTGATGAGCATCATGCTAGTAATATCAAGTAAGAATATGTATGCCATGAAGAGGAAATAGCAGCATTCTGTGAGGTTAGACTTCGGTCCCTTCTGCGGGACAGCGATACGTAATGCCGCGGAAGTAAAAGATCCCAGGGGATGGCAATATGTATCGCCCTGGTCAAAAACCTATTCATTCGGCTGGTTCGTTCTGTGGGATGGCGATACATAACGTCGTAGAACTCGGGGGACGGTGATATGTAACGCCCCGTGCGGCAAGAGTCTAGGTGGGAGTTCGCTCTCGGGTCTGCGCAGTACTCTTTCGTTTGTTGTGTGTGTGTGGGTCTCCTGTGTTTGCTGCAGCTGTCTGGTTCCAAGAATGGCAATAATATGAACTCTCATAAAATATGATAATAGGTAATTGTTCTTGTGCTGGGGTCTTGCTGCATGTATGAGAGTTCATACACTAGTTAAAGAATCTGTACTTTCCTTGTTTGAGTTATTTTAAGTAGATGATATTAAATGAACTATGTTACTGTTAACATCTGAAAAATACATATAAATGATTATATAGATGCAAGTTAACCCCAGTTTATTTAGGATGCCTACTGAGCGTCACACTCACCCTTGTGACACACATTTTTTAGGAAATATAGAGGAGGAGGTTGAGGTGGAGGCAGCAGCAGAGAAATAGAGTTTGCACAGTCCATCTGGGTATGCTACGGTTGAATGTTTTGCTATATGTAGGGGTGTGGGGTGGAAAGCCCATGTGGTCTCATGTGTAATCAGGGACATGAACATGTACTCTTTTTGGAGATTATGAATGGTTGAGATGCTTACCTACATTTCTTGTAACCTGTGGTTTCTATCTCATGTGAATTTATGCATGTTACATAATATTGTGCTTCCACGATACGTACGAAGTGATTGCTTCGGGGTCTGATAAAAAGGAAAATAAATAATCCCCAAAAATTTGGGGATCAGATCCCGGGGTGTTACAACGTGGTATCAGAGCACGAGAGACATACCATGATTACAACCATTCCATATGTTCCATAGTGGAGGAAGTGATAGGTTAGAGTGGGGAAGGGGTAGAGTGTGTTTGGAACCATTTAAACCCTCTCACTCAAACTATTGTATGTTTTTCAAAGCCATGCCACCAAGAAGGAAAAAGATCTTCCCTAGGTGGATGAGAGGGGATCGGGGGTAGATGACCCAAATGGGGCACATGACGGGGCTGTCCATGCCCCTGTAGTTGGCGGAGGGCAGGTGCCCAATGCGGGAGTCAACCTAGAAGTGTTCATGTAGAGCTTCTAAGGATTGATGCAGGCCATGTAGCAATAAATGCTGTAGCAGCCCGCAATCGCACCACGCCATGACCTGCCGACACTTGATCGATTCCTAAGGTTGGCGCCTCCTATCTTTATGGGGGAGAGCCATCCAGAGGTGGCTGAGTCATGGCTCAGCGAAATGGAAAAGAAGTTCCACACAATGTGGTGTCCCGAAGAAGAGAAGGTGAACCTAGCGGCAATGTTCTGCAAGACCAGGCCGACTTGTGGTGGAAGGCCAAGATGCGGACCACCTTCGTGGACTACCACGACATCGACATACTCTGGGAGTAGTTCTTGGCTATGTTCCGAGAGAAGTATTTTCCAGAGCATGTGCGAGATGCGAAGGAGCAAGAATTTCTGAGTCTCGAGCAAGGGAGCATGTTGGTGGCCGACTACAAGGCCAAGTTTTTAGCTCTGGGCCAATATGCTCTGCACATATTCGATGACGTGCATCGGAAGGTGAAGAAATTTTTTAATGGGTTGTACAGCAATGTCCGACGCTATGTCGCAACCCAAGACCCTGGCTCTTACCCAACGACATAGAGGCTTGCTCACCTAGCCGAGCAAGAAAATACAAGGTAATGGCTGAAGCCATAAAAGTTAGGAAATATATAAGGGTAAGTCCTAACCAATGTCCATTTATAGGTTCGCCGAGGAGCAGAAGTCATCGGGCAAGAGACCTATGCAGGCTGGAGGGAGGCGAGACAAGAAAAAGGTGGCGCGCCAAGGACCGGTTCCGAAGGGCGGGCAGGGGATTCCATTTTTAATCCAGTGTGGGCGCAACCAACGGGGACAGGAATGCTGGAGGACTGAAGGCAAGTGTTATGAATGCGGCGAGGGCGGACACTTTGCGAAGAACTGCCCCAAGAAGGCTCAACAAAAGCCATTTTCTCCACAATAGAAGATTCAATACAAAGGGCGAGTCCATGCGCTAATGCAAGAAGAGGCAGACAATACCCCGGCCATGGCTGAAGGTATGCTCCTTGTGGATAATGTTTATGCAAAGGTCTTGTTTGACCTGAGGGCTACACACATTCATATCCACTAGTTTTGCCAACCAACTAAAGAACCGACCCCAAGCCACATTCTTCGGTGAAATGATAGTTAGCACACCAACCGGGAAATAAGTCCACACCAAGCTTGTGATCCCCACTATAGAAGTCAACATCAATGGGAGGATATTGCTAGGGGAAGCATACATCCTAGATAAGAATAACTTTGACCTCATTCTGGGGATGGACTGGTTAGACAAACACTGTGCTCTCTTGGACTGCCATCGGAAGAGAGTGATTTTGCAGAAATCGGGGAAGGATACATTCTTCTTTCAATGCCCTAAGGATAAGTCGGGAAGAATGATGGTATCAGCCATCTGGGCCTCCAAGCAGATCAGCAGAGGATGCGACTATTTCTTAGCCAGTATGGTGCTTGAAGAAGGCTCCGTTAAGATTTTGGAAGACTTGGACATAGTCCAAGATTTTCTAGATGGGTTTCCCGAGGATCTACCGGGACTACCACTAGCTCGAGAGATAGAGTTCTCTATTGAGCTAGTACCAGGCACTGCACCCATCTCCATTCCACCATACCGAATGGCTCTGGGAGAACTTGCTAAACTCAAGAAGCAATTACAAGAGTTGCTAGACAAAGGGTTCATCTGACCCAGCGTGTCCCCATGGGGAGCACCAGTCTTGTTTGTGCGGAAGAAGGATGGGACCATGCGGCTGTGCATTGATTATCGCAAGCTCAACTAGGTCACCATAAAAAACAAGTACCGTCTGCCGAGGATTGAGGAGTTGTTTGACCAATTATCATCTGCCAAAGTCTTCTCCAAGATTGATCTAAGGACAGGTTATCACCAGATCAGAATCAAGCTTGAGGATGTGCCGAAGTCAGTTTTTAGGACTAGGCATGGTCACTACGAGTTCTTAGTAGTACCATTCGGGTTGACTAATGCACCGGCTATATTCATGGAACAGATGAATCAGATTTTCCACCCCTATTTAGATCAGTTTGTCGTGGTCTTTATAGATGACATCCTGATATATTCTGCCAGTCAAGAGGAGCATCGGCATCACTTGAGAGTGGTTCTGCAGACCCTCAGGGAGAACAAATTCTTCGCCAAGTTCAGCAAATGAGAATTCTAACTAGATCGGGTTATGTTTCTCGGGCATGTTATATCCGGGAATGGCATATCGGTGGACCCGAGCAAGGTGGAAGCAGTGACAAAATGGGAAGCACCGAAGACAGTCATGGAGATTAGGAGCTTCCTTGGACTGGCTGGGTATTATCGCTGGTTCATCGAAGGTTTCTCCACCGTTGCAGTCCTAATGACTAAGCTGACCAAGAAAGGAGCAAAGTTTATCTGGTCAAGGGAGTGTGAAGATAGCTTTCAGATGCTCAAGGAAAAATTTACTACGGCCCCGGTGTTGGCACTCCCTCGAGGGGGCGACGGCTTCACTATTTACACAGATGCCTCTAGAATCGGCCTCGACTGCATACTGATGCAAAATGGCCGGGTGATCGCCTATGCCTCAAGACAACTGAAGGACCATGAAAGGAACTACTCCACTCATGACCTGGAAATGGCAGTAGTGGTCCACGCCTTGCGTATCTGGAGGCACTATTTATATGGGGTTTGGTTTGAGGTCTTTACCGACCATCAGAGTCTCAAGTACATATTCACCCAGAAGGAACTCAATTTGAGGCAAAGGAGGTGGGTCACGCTATTGAAGGACTATGACTTCGCCTTACAATACCATCTGGGCAAGGTGAATGTGGTGGCGGATGCTCTTAGCCAAAAGTTGATGGTGCTGAGTTTGCATCGAGAGTGGGATATGATAGAGGGAGTGATCGAATCACGACCTGATAAAAGGAAGCAGTTCGGTCTCCTAGCTGGGTTATCGGCAAGACCTGCATACTTAGATAGAATTGCTGAGGCATAAAGGCAGGACATGGCATTCCAAAGTGAACTGAACAATGAGGACTTCCAAATGGGAATTGATGGATTGATTGCATTCCGAGGAAGGATTTGTGTACCGGACGATGTGAAGATAAAAAAGGACTTGATGCGAGAGGCTCATGGGTCAAAATTTTCCATCCATCATCAAAGCACCAAAATGTTCCAAGATATGAAAAAGATGTATTGGTGGCCGGAAATGAAGCGAGACATTGCAGAGTTGTATCCAAATGCCTCACTTGTCAGCAGGTAAAATTTGAGCACCAAAGACCTGGCGGTCCTCTCTAAACCATTGAAATAGCCCAGTGGAAATGGGAACAAATCACCATGGACTTTGTGTCTGGCCTACCCATGACCAGGAGAAGGCATGACACAATTTGGGTAATTGTGGACAGGTTCACAAAGACTGCACACAGCCTGCCCCCGTCAACAAGCAAACTCCAATCGAATCCTTAGCGAAATTATTCATCACCGAGATTATTCGGTTGCATGGGGCACCCTTGTCCATCATTTCTGATAGGGACCCTCGATTCACCGCGAGGTTCTGGAAAAGTTTGTAGCAGGCTATGGGGATCGAGTTGCGGCTCAGCTCGGCCTTTCATCCTCAGACTGATGGGCAATCCGAGCGTACCATCCAAACTCTTGAAGATATGCTGAGGGCGTGCAGGATTGAATGGAGAGGAAACTGGGACGATCACTTACCCCTGATAGAGTTTGCATACAGCAATAGTTACAACTCCGTCATCGAAATGGCACCTTATGAGGCACTCTATGGGCGGACATGTAGGTCACCAGTATGCTGGTATGAAGCTGGCGAGAAGTAGATATCCGGGCCACAATTGGTGCAAGACTGCTCAGAGAAGATATCATGATCCGACAATGACTCCTCATAGCCCAGAGCTGACAGAAAAGTTGTGCAGACCAGCAGCGGAGAGAGTTGACATTCGCAGAAGGAGACCATGTATTCCTAAAGCTGTCTTCTACCAAGGGAGTCATGCGATTTGGGAAGAAGTGCAAGCTCAGTCCCAGGAATATCGGGCCTTTTGAGATTCTACAAAGGGTCGGCGAGGTGGCTTATCGACTTGCACTCCCGCCCGCTTTGGCACATGTGCATCCGGTCTTCCACGTCTCCATGCTAAGGGGATATGTCCGAGATGCCTCGCATGTGATAGAATACGAGCCCCTGGAAGTTCAAGCAGATCTATCTTATGTGGAGCAGCCCATCGAGATCATCGACCGGAAGGAACAGGTATTAAGGAATAAAACTATCCGGCTGGTGAAAGTCTTATGGAGGAATTCTCATTCTTAGGAAGTAACTTGGGAGCCGGAGGACAAGATGCGCCAGGAATACCCCCAACTATTCGGTGAGTAGTTTTTCCTTAAAAAGAAGTTTTCTTCTTTCATTCAATTCAATTTCGAAGATGAAGTTATTTTAAGGGGGAGAGGATGTTATGACCGCTAAGTGGGCACTAGCCAATCGGGTATAATTCGGACCCATAAGACTCAACGAGCCGAAAATCTGGATGGATTAATTAAAAATCTTTAGAAAACCCGTAACTTAACATAGGAAGATCAGAAAAGTATGAAACTAGGCTCGTTAGACAGCTTGGGCCCTTATCCCAAACCCCTCTGTTGGAGAGGATGCCCAATTCGCACCAGAACCTGGGCCCGGAGCCCTTTGGCTGACAGCTGTCGCGAAGGGGTGTGACTGTTGGGGAAATTCAAAGGTGATTAATGGGAAATTCATAACTTTGCATGTGGTTAATGAAATGACCTGAAACTAAAGCCAAAATTCTGAGTAGGATGTTAGGTACAACTTCTATGATGGGGTCGAGGCCCAATGCAGATTAAATAATAGAGTTGTGCCCGAATTACCTCGGGCTACCGAAAGGTCGCAATTTGAATAAGGGAGAATAAATGATAAATTTGCAAAAATCATAACTATTGCTAGAGATACTGAAATTTGATGAAACCATGACCCAAAGTTAGATATGGACATCTGAAGACATCTGAATCTAAATCCCAACGGAAGAGTGCGCCCACTCACATTTATGACCAGGTAGACGAAGGGTCACGACTGAAACAGAGGAGAAATAACGTTAATATTGAGAAAATCATAACTCAATCTAGAGTTGATGAAATTCGATGAAACCATGACTTAAATTTAGATATGGATGTCCTATTTATTTCATATGAAAGTAGCCTAACCTAAATCCTAACAGAAAATCGCGCCCATTCATATCTTTGACTGGGTAGACGAAGGGTCACCTCTGTTCAAACCAAAGGGGTGCTTAGCATTGACCCCCTTTTTAAGCCAGCGACCTTTAGGCTAGACTGAGCCTTACTAGACGTGGGAAAAGGCCTTGGGAGGCTTGAAAAACCTATTTAAGAAGTGGGTTCCAAGAGGGATCAGCCTTTTAGCAGCACTAATCTTCCATTTTCTGTCACCTACGGTTTCCCTTGGGTAAGGAAGAGAGGTAAGGGACCTGGGCATTTCGTAGAAGGGTGAACCTACAGCGAAGTCTTGGGAGGGTCTAGGGTGTGGATCTCATCCCCGGATCGAAAGGGGTAAAGTTGAGGAGGATCTGGGTTGTGGATATTATCCCCGGATCGTCAGTTAGCATCTCAAAGGTAGGTACCTAACCTCAAACTTTATGGGTCAATGATGCATTAGAATGATTTTAAATATATTTTATACACTTTAAAGAGGGATTAAGGGCACGTGGGGACCACCACCATGTTCATTTTGGTTTTTGGTTTCATCAAGTTTTGGGCTTCCACGAGTTACCTCTATGTCTCTAAGGATTTGCACAGCCCCTGGGAAGGTCAGCCTTTGAGGCAAGGTCTGTACACATTTCATATGATTCATAGCAAGGTCTGTGCATATTTCATGTTGATCATGGCAAGGCCTATACATATTTCATATGGTTCATAGCAAGGTATGTGCATATTTAATGTTGATCATGGCAAGGCCTGTACATATTTCATATGGTTCATAGCAAGGTCTATGCATATCTCATGTTGATCATGGCAAGGTCTATGCATAGTTCCTAATATTCATACGTAAGGTAGGTGCATGTTTTGGTCCAAGCATAACTAAGGTCGGTGCACATTTGGTCCACGCATAGGTAAGGTCGATGCATGTTTGGTCCAAGCATAACTAAGGTCGGTGCACATTTGGCCCATGCATAGGTAAGGTCGGTGCATGTTGGGTTCAACCATAACTAAGGTCGGTGCACATTTGGTCCACGCATAGGTAAGGTCGGTGCATGTTTGGTCCAAGCATAACTAAAGTCGGTGCACATTTCGTCCATGCATAGGTAAGGTCGGTGCATGTTTGGTCCAAGCATAACTAAGGTCGGTGCAAATTTGGCCCATGCCTAGGTTGATAGGGTGCTAGGCCCGGATACAGAGGGGGGTGAATGTATCCTGCTACGAATAATGGCCGAAATTAAAACTCTAACGCTCAGATATGCGGAATAAAACTAGTGAGCTCTCCAAGATGAGATAATAAGACAACACTTGATCAAACAGTTGGACTGCAACAATGCAGCCACCTGATCAAACCAGAAACGCAGACAGAACTATGGAAACCAAACTCACCTAGCAAAATATAATGCTAAGGTTACTGCAGAAAGAAACAACAATAACAAATTAACTCCCAGGATAACACAACTAACCATGCATGCATAACTTGTGAATGGGAGATAGAAGGCAAGGAGCAAACGCACAAAACAAAATCACTGCTCAAGAGATTTTTTAGGTGGTTCGTTCTTCCAGACCTATGTCCACCCCTCACTCCCAACCGGAGTGAGGCTTCCACTAGCACAAGCTAGAAAACTGCAGACTCAGTCTGCGAACAAGATGCTGCCACACAGCTTGACCAGGGGAACAACCTCCCCTCTTCCTCCAGATCGGAGGGACACCCCAAGTGGCTCCCAGCCACTTGGAAACCAGAGACTAGGTCTCTCTTCCTCCAGACCAGGAGGGAACCCACCAGTGACTCCCCGTCACCAGCAAACCAGAGGTCGCAGACCTCTCTTCCTCTAGACCAGGAGGGACCCCTGGACTTGCAACCCACAAGCCCAGAACGGGAGGACCAATCCTCCCTTCTCCTGAGTCCACAGGAGGAACCCGACCTCACTACTGAGAATCGGAAGAACAATAGTAACCAGAGTAATAAAAGGAAAAATAAGAAAACATAAAAAGCACAGTGATAAAATCTGGAAAAGAAACACAAGAAATATAGCTCTCAATGAGCATAGTCGTTCTGGATTTGATCCACGAACAGACTGAACAGATCTTCAATAGCACTCTCTCCTCTCTTCCTTTCTTCCTCTTCTTTCTTCTTCTTTCTGCTTCTCTTTCTTTTCTCTCTTTCTTTTGCTGCTCTCGCACTCTTCTTCTTTCTTCTTCTTCTTCTTCTGCTCTCTGCCTCTCTTCTTCTTGTTTCTTCTTCTTCTGCTTCTCTGCTTCTTTTCTCACAATCTCGATCAGCCCTCTTCTATTCTCATCATTTCTCTTCAGTGGACGAAGGCTTCTATTTATATCAGCTTCAGCAGGTGCTAGGGCGTGTGTCCTTCAGGTTCTCGCCCAGAGAGCACATCAGATCACGTGTCAGGCATCATCCTCGGTTCACGCGCCCAGTCATTAACCTGAGTCATCTGCAGACAGAGACAAAACGAAATGAAACGAATTAGTTAGTTCAGGCTTATAACAATGACTGTATATACTTTAGAAGCAGTAAATGAGTAAGTGTGTACACTGAGAGAGTGTATAGACTTGTAGGTCTTCATGTGACCTCAGTGTATATAGTTGCTGAAGAATGCATTATCATAACAAGGGGGAATATGTGGACTTCTGTGAAATGTAAGAAGCCATCGAGTGTATAGACTTAGAGACATTAATTAGGCAAGTGTGTACAACGTGAGAGAGTGTATATACTTGCTGTGAAGAACAGCAATGTGTAGACTTGTGAAGCATAACTGTATGAAGTGTATAGACTTCAATGAATGCAATGCATGCACAATGATGCAATGTATTGACTATGAAGATATGTGTGTGAAGCTCAACAATGTATAGACTATGCAACGGCATCAAAGCAACATATCGATGTACAGACTTTGGCTTGATCAATGCACACTACACAAATGGATGTACAGACTTGAAGTGGCATGTAGCAGACGATGAAAAGCCAAGCATGTATAGACTTACCAATGCGAGCACAGGCTGTACACACTTTGATTGCATGCAAGATAACGCAGTGTACAGACTTTGCTGTGAAGAACAATGCATGAATGCAGTGTATAGACTTGTTGTTAACATGCATGAGAACCCAATGTACAGACATGCTGTCCCTGCAGCTGACGACTCCAGTGTATAGACTTGCTGAGGGAAGGGCTATACAGACTTTAAGCAAAGCAAGGCAGTCGAGTGTATAGACATCATGATGTGTAGACTTTGGCACAAGAAACGGCTGTACAGACTTTAGCTCAACAGCGATGTATAGAGTTATGAAAGCTTGAACGACAAAGCATGATGTACAGACTTTGAGCGTTGTATAGACTTTGCGAAGCACATGCCTTGGATGTACAGATTTCAGACTTGAACGTGTGTGCTGTGAACGTTGTATACACTTGGAGGCCCTTGAAGGGTGTATAGACTTGAAGAACCGAAGCCAATGTAGAGACTTGACGAATGGCTCAGCAATGTATAGACTTGGTGAGCTTCAGAGCACAATGTGCAGACTTTACCACTGTATAGACTTGAAGTTCTGAACGTAGGTAAAGGCTGGGATTGTATAGACTTGCACAGTGCTGCCAATGTATAGACTTCCAATGAATGCAACCGCTGTACAGACTTGCTCAAACAGACCGATGTATAGACTTGCCAACGAGAGGGCTGCACAGGCTTGAGCAATGCAAAGGCAATCGGATGTATAGACTTGGGCTATACATACTCGGAAGGCTTGAAGTCGATGTACAGACTTGGAAACCGATTTTCAAAGGCTGATGTATAGACTTGAAGGTTCACAGGATGTATAGACTTCAAATGCAACAGAAGACTCTGTATGGACTTTGAAGATGCAAGCGATGTACAGCCTTGGGGTTCCACTGTGGATGAATAGACTCTGAAGAAATGAGGCGATGTGCAGACTTGGCACCTTGAAGGATGTATAGACTTCAGTTGAGCAAGCTACAGTGCCGTTGTATGGACTTGATCTTCAAGGAATGGCTGTACAGACTTTGAAGGCTTAGCGGAGGATGTACAGACTTTGAATATGAAAACCAATGTATGGACTTCCGGTGAAGACCAATGTACATACTTTGAATATGAAGGCCAATGTACATACTTTGAATATGAAGACCAATGTACGGACTTCAGGTGAAGACCAATGTACATACTTTTAATATGAAGACCAATGTACAGAGTATGAGAGCTAAGGCCAATGTATTGACTTGAACAAGTAATGCATGTGCCAATGTATACACTTGAAAAACCGATGTGAAGACTTGACAATGTACACACTTTGAATTCATGCAAGTTCTGCGATGTATATACTTCGAATGCAATAGAAGACTCTATATGGACTTGGCCAGTGTACAGACTTCAGTTGATGAACGATGCATGCTATGCAATGTGTGGACTTGACTTGCCTACTGAAGGCGATGTACATACTTGCTGCGTGATGCTAATGTGCAGACTTATGTAAGTGTATGTAGTGTATAGACAACACTTATCTGGGGAGTCGGCCCATCTAGAAAGGGGAGTCGACCCACACTAAGCTGACTGTGATGATGCAAGGATGTTTAGCCTAAACAGAATTCCACAAGCAGAGTGAAGCAACTGATGAATGTGTACATGAATGCTTCATGCAGCAGATAACATGGCTGAACATCAAATATGCAATGCTTTTAGACCTGATAAACTAACAGAACAGCAGACTAACTGAACATATGAAGATGACTCATACAGCAAGATGACTCACAGTGATTAACTCACAACAAAAACCAATCATCAAGTGATTAACTCACATCAAAGCCAATCATCAAAACCACAGGAGCACAACAATCTCCCCCTTTTTGATGATGGCAACACTACGCTGTGGTCGAGGTCTGATGATGTCTGATGACACAAACTATTCTCCCCCTTTGACTTCATCAAAAAGAAAATAGTTTAAGAAGTTAAAGCATGTTTAAAATACAGTCAATTTCTCCTCCTTGCAATAAACAAGATGAACCATGGAGAGGTATGAATGCAGAAATGCAGATGCAACTAGAAGTGCAATACCTCCCCCTAAATATATGAATGCAAAGACACAATTGTGACCAATTGAGATGAACATGATTCAATATTACAAGGAAGCTCCCCCTGAGTAGATGCCAATTGATATGCATCTGTTGCATTTCTCCCAATTGATATGGGTGAGAGGGAGACCACAGAGGCATTCAAGGATAAGTTCAAGTCAATGAATCAAGGACAGTGAGCAGAAGAATTTCAAATTACAAATCTTCAAAGAAGCTCCAAGCACAAGAAGTTCAATAAGATTTTCAAGGAGATATCAATCTCATAAATCCAAAATATAATTTTTTAAGGTCTTCCATTATAAGGGCTTATGAATGAAGTTTATTGATCAGCATGGTTTAAACATGATGTATGCAGAGTTTATCAATAAAATTCTGTATTGATATCTAAAATCATGGTTTAATAAAAATGAACCAAGCCCTCCTTTTTATCTTGATTAACCTCCCTTTCTCTTACACAATCAAATTTATTGACTTCAATCGGAATTACATGCACTAGAATTGAGATCAAAGATTTATGAAGTCATGTAGGGTTGTAGCAATTTGATTTTAGCATCAATATTCAGATATTTCAATTTGTTCAACAATTTTCATGCTACAAATTTTACGAGCACTCTAGTTCAGTGCACACCTTGTAACTAGAGGATATACCTTGATCAGAGGCCAATATCCCTAAGCACTTAGTGCGACTCACAGTCATGCTTTATATAAACAGAGGTAACATTTACACATCATGACACACTACAAATCATTTCTTGATGAGTGAGTTGTATTTCTCAGTGTGCATGCCATTGCTCTGCCTGATTAACACTCATTCTTAAGCAGAGTTAACTATGGCACCTCATGACACAGTCCTTTGACATGTGTTTCTCAGTGACCAAAGTCATTACTCTGACAGAAATTACCCTTTAGACATTTCAGAAAAATTCATTTGCTTCAAATCAATAATAGTTTCATGTACTTAACCAAATAAAGCCATGTATTTAATAGTACAGATTTCAGAAGTTTTTACAAGACACATCATGAAACAGTTGGTTAAAGTTTATTAAACATGTTTCATATATTTTTAAAAGATTTTAAAGTCAAACTCCATGAATACATTAAGCTTAAACCACATGAGTTAATTTAGACATTCATAAAATCGTATAATAGAAGATTCCTAGTTCAAGTGTTTTCAGATTTATGATCGAGATAGTCCCATTGAAATCTTCATGAAAGACTGATGGAATTCAGATATCAAATGATAGAGGAGATTTTGAAGCCCAGTGTTTTTCAAATTATGATCAAGGTTTGTCAACAAAATCAATAAGAAAGGATATGCAATGAGTTCTCACACGAGTATGCATTTGACAACCTACATGCAATGCATTGACTCCCCCTGACAATATGCATTCAGTCACTCTTTTTGGCATTTTTCAATGTAAGGAAATGCGACGCACTATATGTATGCAAGGACATGCAAACACTCAACATTGGATGCTATGCAAGGACATGCAATTAACTCCCCCGGAAAAACATGCAATGATTTGCACTGAAGACTGAACATATGACAATGTGACTTATGCTCAATCAGACTGCCCTATTAAGAAAAATGACCCATGGTACCAGGCGGAGCACTTGGTCTAAAAGGCCACCTCACACATAGCAAGAACCTCCAGACAGATTTCCCTGCCTTTTGGTAGCTTACCATTTATATACCATAGAGGTCAATCATGATAATTCAACATGCAGTCCTATATGCAATCTAGATTTTCAGTGAGCTATGCAACAGACAAATTTCAAACCACATTCATATGCAGTTCAGATTTTTCAGAAATTTCAGAATGTAATTTGTTTTCAGATATTATGCATAACAATAGTTATCAAACGATTGCAATTGACATATGTATGCATCGGATGCAGACAACCCTTTTAATCTGATATTTGCACAGAACACTCAGCAAGTGTATGATCAAAAAATGATGCAAATGGCAGATGATGAATGAAAATGCAAAATCAGATCTAATGTGCTATGCAATAAAACTAAGAATAGGAAGTGTAAGAAATTTACCTGAAAGATTCAGGAGGGGTTTTCTTCTTGAGTGGCTTGGATTGTTACCCCTCTTTATTCTTCAGCTTCCAAGTCACACCTGCAAGTTAGCAACCTATTTTGCACAAATAGGCACCCAAGAAGTCTTGGGTCCTGACATGGCAGTATCACTTCTAGCAGGTTTTCTCAGCACATTTTTAACTTGATGATCATTGAATTTTATCAGAGGATAACCATCCATCAAATGTCCATATTTGCCATAATGATGGCAAGAAGCAGTAGTTTTCAGATCTGATTTATGCACACTCTTATTAACATGAATTCTATGTGCATATGCATGAAATCTTTTGTTAACAGAATAAAAATTCTGTTTACCAAAACCAGTTTGATTTTGATATCCTGCCAGCCAACAGGTTGCAGCCCTGTGTCCTGGCTTTCCACAGTTATAGCATGAGAAAACAGACTTTAGGTTCTTTTTATGCACATCATTATGAACATGAATTTTATGTGCATTGGCATGGAGATTACTGTTATTTGCATGACCAAACTGTTTTCCATAATCAAAACATTCAAAGTTTTTCCTTTTAAAAACAACTTTGCTCTTTCTGAGAGCATTTGTACTTGCAGGGAATTTAAACCTTTCAGAGATGAAAATTTTCCCTTGAGCATGCCAACAGTCCTTGACTGTGTGGCCATGCTTTCCACAGTGAGAGCAATTGAGAGAATTTCTTCTATAAGAACCTGACTAGCATTCAGAGGCCTTGTGACCAGTTCTGTTGCAGTTAAAGCAGATGATGAGCTGGTTCTTTGAAACAGATTTGTTCTTATTAAAAACATGTTGATTTGAAAAGTATTTTATATGATTTGAACATGATTTTTCCTTACCACTTGCAAACCAGCAATGAGCAGTAGTGTGTCCTACTTTATCACAATTAGAACATGTGACACTCTTTTTCTTAGGGACAGGGAACTTGATCTGCGAATCCCTACCATGCTTTTCTCTAGCTTTCAGATCATCTGATTTCATTAGGTTACATTCATGCATCAAGTGGCCAATCTTGTGACAGTAATGACATTTCATGATTTCTCTTTTATGTGCATGTCTAGGTGTATCAGTGTGTTTTACAGCATGCACATTTTCAATTTGATTCAATCCCTTCTTCACATGACTGACCTTTTCCATTTTTCCAGTTTGTTTCTGATTCTTCTGAACATTTGATTGTTTATTTTCTGAGGTGGTGGCTACATCTGATGCTTTGATAAAAGATGTCATTAGCTTTTTTTTGAAAGTCTTTTTATTGACATTGTTGTAGCCTAGCCCTTCCTTTTGAGTATTGACCTTAACACCTAACAACCTATCCAGATTTTCTCGTCCATCAACAAATTTAGACAGAGATTTCCTCAAGTCTAGGATTTCATATTCTAGAGAGGCAATATGTAACTCATAACTTGTAGTCTCTTGTTCACTGCAATTGATAGCTTCACTCAAAACCTTGTTGGCAATTTTGTATTCTTCGATCTCCTTTCTCAGATCATCTTCTTTTTCAGTTTCATTTGTACAGATGACTTTTCCTTTCTCCAATGTAAGAAGTCTTTCAGACATGCCACTGTTTAACAACTTCAATTTTTCAATTTCTTCTTTAAGCTTATCATTCTGAACCAATTCATTTATTAGAAGCTGGTCTTCTGAATTGACTTCATACATTCTTCCATTTTCAATTTCCTTCATTTCTCTTTATTGCTTTTCAAAATCTTTCTGTAATTCTATGTTTACAGATTTTATGGCATTCAATTTTTCAGCAACCAAATTCTTCTCTTGCTCAAGTTTCCCAAATTTTTCTTCATTATCTTTAACAGATTATTTCAGAGAGTCATTTTCAGATTCTAGCCTACTTAGTTCAGACTTAACACATTCAAATTTTTCCAGCAAATTCTTACTCTGAACAGAATCATTACAAGTTAGGCTAAGCTTCTTCTCAAGTTCAGAGATCTCTTTTACAGGATCTTGATTCTCAATCTTCAGTATCGAAATTTGCTTTTTCAACATTTGAATATCAGACACAAAAGCATCATGAACATTTTTCAGTTCAGCACAGTTTTTACATGGAGAATTGAAACTGTCTGACCTACTATTCTTCTTCAATTTTTTGTATTATTTTCTTAACTGTTCATGAGACTCTAATAATTCAGCATATGAATTTTCCCAGTCATCCAAGGTATAGTTCTCGAAGAGATTTACCTCATCATCATCATCTTCTTCATTTTGGCTGCCACTTTGATTGCTTCTGTCAGCCATCATGCAGTTGTCCTCATTTCTCTTCTGAGTTCGCTTCAGTATGTCCAGAATATCTTTATCAGAGCTGCAATCTAAGAAACGTGAATGAAAATCTCTATCAGTAGCTGCCTTCATTAGATTTATAGCTATCTGATTCTCTTCATGCATTGATTTATGAATGTCAGTCCATTTGGACTTTTTCTTTGGTAGTTCATGAGGACCGTGTGAAATCACTTTCCACAGGTCTGGATTAACAGATTTAGTATAATTTTTCAGACTAGCAAACCATACACTAAAATTGGAACCGTTGAAAACTGGTGGTTCACCCATGGAAACAGATCAGATATAATGCAACAGGAATATTGATGCACCAAAAGCAAACAAGCACCTAAGACAGCAGGATCGGATCTGCAGGTCGCTGGACCTTCTATGCAGACACTGCTCTGATACCAATTGATAGGGTGCTAGGCCCGGATACAGAGAGGGTGAATGTATCCTGCTATGAATAATAACCTAAATTAAAGCTCTAAAGCTCAAATATGCGGAATAAAACTAGTAAGCTCTCCAAGATGAGATAATAAGACAACACTTGATCAAACAGTTGGACTGCAACAATGCAGCCACCTGATCAAACCAGAAACGCAGATAGAACTATGGAAACCAAACTCACCTAGCAAAATATAATGCTAAGGTTACTGCAGATAGAAACAACAATAACAAATTAACTCCCAGGATAACACAACTAACCATGCATGCATAACCTGTGAATGGGAGGTAGAAGGCAAGGAGCAAACGCACAAAATAAAACCACTGCTCAAGAGATTTTTTAGGTGGTTCGGTCCTCCAGACCTACGTCCACCCCTCACTCCCAACCGGAGTGAGGCTTCCACTAGCACAAGCTAGAAAACTACAGACTCAGTATGCGAATAAGATGCTGCCACACAGCTTGACCAGGGGAACAACCTCCCCTCTTCCTCCAGACCGGAGGGACACCCCAAGTGGCTCCCAGCCACTTGGAAACCAGAGACTAGGTCTCTCTTCCTCCAGACCAGGAGGGAACCCACCAGTGACTCCCCGTCACCAGCAAACCAGAGGTCGCAGACCTCTCTTCCTCCAGACCAGGAGGGACCCTTGGACATGCAACCCACAAGCCCAGAACGGGAGGACCAATCCTCCCTTCTCCTGAGTCCACAGGAGGAACCCGACCTCACTACTGAGAATCGGAAGAACAATAGTAACCAGAGTAATAAAAGGAAAAATAAGAAGACATAAAAAGCACAGCGATAAAATCTGGAAATGAAACACAAGAAATATAGCTATCAATGAGCATAGTCGTTCTAGATTTGATCCACGAACAGACTGAACAGATCTTCAATAGCACTCTCTCCTCTCTTCCTTTCTTCCTCTTCTTTCTTCTTCTTTCTTCTTCTCTTTCTTTTCTCTCTTTCTTTTGCTGCTCTCGCACTCTTCTTCTTTCTTCTTCTGCTCTCTGCCTCTCTTCTTCTTGTTTCTTCTTCTTCTGCTTCTCTGCTTCTTTTCTCACAGTCTCGATCAGCCCTCTTCTATTCTCATCATTTCTCTTCAGTGGATGAAGGGTTCTATTTATATCAGCTTCAGCAGGTGCTAGGGCGTGTGTCCTTCAGGTTCCCACCTAGAGAGCACCTCGGATCACGTGCCAGGCATCATCCTCGGTTCACGCGCCCAGTCATTAACCTGAGTCATCTACAGACAGAGACAAAACGAAATGAAATGAATTAGTTAGTTCAGGCTTATAACAACGACTGTATATACTTTAGAAGCAGTAAATGAGTAAGTGTGTACACTGAGAGAGTGTATAGACTTGTAGGTCTTCATGCGACCTCAGTGTATATAGTTGCTGAAGAATGCATTATCATAACAAGGGGGAATGTGTGGACTTCTGTGAAATGTAAGAAGCCATCGAGTGTATAGACTTAGAGACATTAATTAGGCAAGTATGTACAACGTGAGAGAGTGTATATACTTGTTGTGAAGAACAGCAATGTGTAGACTTGTGAAGCATAACTGTATGCAGTGTATAGACTTCAATGAATGCAATGCATGCACAATGATGCAATGTATAGACTATGAAGATATGTGTGTGAAGCTCAACAATGTATAGACTATGCAACGGCATCAAAGCAACATATCGATGTACAGACTTTGGCTTGATCAATGCACACTGCACAAATGGATGTACAGACTTGAAGTGGCATGTAGCAGACGATGAACAGCCAAGCATGTATAGACTTACCAATGCGAGCACAGGCTGTACACACTTTGATTGCGTGCAACAGAATGCAGTGTACAGACTTTGATGTGAAGAACAATGCATGAATGCAGTGTATTGACTTGTTGTTAACATGCATGAGAACCCAATGTATAGACATGATGTCCCTGCAGCTGACGACTCTAGTGTATAGACTTGCTGAGGGAAGGGCTGTACAGACTTTAAGCAAAGCAAGGCAGTCGAGTGTATAGACTTCATGATGTGTTGACTTTGGCACAAGAAACGGCTGTACAGACTTTAGCTCAACAGCGATGTATAGAGTTTTGAAAGCTTGAATGACGAAGCATGCTGTACAGACTTTGAGTGTTGTATAGACTTTGCGAAGCACATGCCTTGGCTGTACAGACTTCAGACTTGAACGTGTGTGCTGTGAACGTTGTATACACTTGGAGGCCCTTGAAGGGTGTACAGACTTGAAGAACCGAAGCCAATGTAGAGACTTGACGAATGGCTCAGCAATGTATACACTTGGTGAGCTTCAGAGCACAATGTGCAGACTTTACCACTGTATAGACTTGAAGTTCTGAACGTAGGTAAAGGTTGGGATTGTATAGACTTGCATAGTGCTACCACTGTATAGACTTCCAATGAATGCAACCGCTGTACAGACTTGCTCAAACATACCGATGTATAGACTTGCCAATGAGAGGGATGTACAGGCTTGAGCAATGCAAAGGCAATCGGATGTATAGACTTGGGCTGTACATACTCGGAAGGCTTGAAGTCGATGTACAGACTTGGAAACCGATTTGTAAAGGCTGATGTATAGACTTGAAGTTTCAAAAGATGTATAGACTTCAAATGCAATAGAAGACTCTGTATGGACTTTGAAGATGCAAGCGATGTACAGACTTGGGGTTCCACTGTGGATGAATAGACTCTGAAGAAATGAGGCGATGTGCAGACTTGGCGCCTTGAAGGATGTATAGACTTCAGTTGAGCAAGCTACAGTGCCGTTGTATGGACTTGATCTTCAAGGAATGGCTGTACAGACTTTGAAGGCTTAGCGGAGGATGTACAGACTTTGAATATGAAAACCAATGTATGGACTTCAGGTGAAGACCAATGTACATACTTTGAATATGAATACCAATGTACATACTTTGAATATGAAGACCAATGTACGGACTTCAGGTGAAGACCAATGTACATACTTTGAATATGAAGACCAATGTACAGAGTATGAGAGCTAAGGCCAATGTATTGACTTGAACAAGTAATGCATGTGCCAATGTATACACTTGAAAAACCGATGTGAAGACTTGACAATGTACACACTTTGAATTCATGCAAGTTGTGTGATGTATATACTTCGAATGCAATAGAAGACTCTGTATGGACTTGGCCAGTGTACAGACTTCAGTTGATGAACGATGCATGCTATGCAATGTGTGGACTTGACATGCCTACTGAAGGTGATGTACATACTTGCTGCGTGATGCTGATGTGCAGACTTATGTAAGTGTATGCAGTGTATAGACTACACTTATCTGGGGAGTCGACCCATCTAGAAAGGGGGGTTGACCCACACTAAGCTGACTGTGATGATGCAAGGATGTTTAGCCTGAACAGAATTCCACAAGCAGAGTGAAGCAACTGATGAATGTGTACATGAATGCTTCATGTAGCAGATAACATGGCTGAACATCAAATATGCAATGCTTTTAGACCTGATAAACTAACAGAATAGCAGACTGACTGAACATATGAAGATGACTCATACAGCAAGATGACTCACAGTGATTAACTCACAACAAAAACCAATCATCAAGTGATTAACTCACATCAAAGCCAATCATCAAAACCACAGGGGCGCAACATAGGTAAGGTCGGTGCATGTTTTGGTCCAAGCATAACTAAGGTCGGTGTAAATTTGGCCCATGCCTAGGTAAGGTCGGTGCATGTTTTGGTCCAAGCATAACTAAGGTCGGTGCATGTTTTGTCCAAGCATAACTAAGGTTGGTGCACATTTGGTCCATGCACAGGTAAGGTCGGTGTATGTTTGGTCCAATCATAACTAAGGTCGGTGCATGTTTTGGTCCAAGCATAACTAAGGTCGATGCACATTTGGTCCATTCGTAGGTAAGGTCGGTGCATGTTTGGTCCAAGCATAACTAAGGTCGGTGCACATTTGTCCCATGTATCGGTAAGGTCGGTGCATGTTTTGGTCCAAGTATAACTAAGGTCGGTGCATGTTCGGTCCAAGCATAACTAAGGTCGATGCACATTTGGTCCATGCACAGGTAAGGTAGGTGCATGTTTGGTCCAAGCATAACTAAGGTCGGTGCACATTTGATCCATGCATATGTAAGGTCGGTGCATGTTTTGGTCCAAGCATAACTAAGGTCGGTGCATGTTTGGTCCAAACATAACTAAGGTCGGTGCACATTTGGTCGATGCACAGGTAAGGTCGGTGCATGTTTGGTCCAAGCATAACTAAGGTCGGTGCACATTTGGTCCATGCATAGGTAAGGTCGGTGCATGTTTTGGGCCAAGCATAACTAAGGTCGGTGCACATGTGGGTCTGTCCAGATTTCCAAAAACACAGAAAAGGAGAGTTTTGAAAGGGCATTTTATTTCATAAAAATCTAAAAAATTAAAAAATTGTAGAAGGATAAGTTAGTAACTCACTGTAAATGTTTCATGTACCCAGAAATTCTGTACTTCTAGATATAAGTCATTTTCTATGCATGTGTTGCCTAGAAGGATGAACCTGTACTTTCATATAGTAACCTGAACATGACTACGGGTGTGTTTAGCCATCTTAAACTATTTGCAGCATATCTATGAGCATGAGTAACTCATTAGAAGAATGACTATGAGTATGTTTAGCCCCCTTAAAATCATGAAAATATGTTTGATGAGCATCATGCTAGTAATATCAAGTAAGAATACGTATGCCATGAAGGGAAAATAGCAGCATTCTGTGAGGTTAGACTTCGGTCCCTTCTGCGGGATGGCGATACGCAACGCCGCGGAAGTAAAAGATCCCATGGGATGGCGATATGTAAGGCCCTAGTCAAAAACATATTGATTCGGTTGGTTTGTTCTGTGGGACGGTGATATGTAATGCCCCGTGCGGCAAGAGTCTTGGTGGGAGTTCACTCAAGGGTCGGCACAGTACTCTTTCGTTCGTTGTGTGTGTGTGGGCCTCCTGTGTTTGTAGCAGCTGTCCGATTCCATGAATGGCAATAATATGAACTCTCATAAAATATGATAATAGGTAATTGTTCTTATGCTAGGGTCTTGCTGCATGCATGGGTGTTCATACACTAGTTAAAGAATCTGTACTTTCCTTGTCTGAGTTATTTTATGTAGATGATATTAAATGAACTATGTTACTGTTAACATTTGAAAAATACATATAAATGATTATATAGATGCAAGTTAACCCTAGTTTGTTTAGAATGCCTACTGAGCGTCACACTCACCCTTGTGACACATGTTTTTTCAAGAAATATAGAGGAGGTTGAGGTGGAGGCAGCAGCAGAGGAATAGAGTTAGCACAGTCCATCAGGGTATGCTACGGTTGAATGTTTTGCTATATGTAGGGTTGTGGGGTGGAAAGCCCATGTGGGCTCATGTGTAATCTAGGACATGAACCTGTACTCTTTTTGAAGATTATGAATGGTTGAGATGCTTACCTACATTTCTTCTAACCTGTGATTTCTCTCTCATGTGAATGTATGCATGTTACATAATATTGTGCTTCCGCGATACGTACGAAGTGATTGCTTCAGGGTCCGATAAAAAGGAAAAAAAATAATCCCCAAAATTTTAGGGATCGGATCCCGGGGCGTTACACCTCCTCCGCAGTTCTTTTCATGTTTATTTCATAGGTCATGAGTGACCCTATGAGCTCGTCCAAAGAGAGTATGGACAAATTCTTCGAATCCTCAATGACTGTGGCTTTTGTGTGCCAGGCGGGTGAAAGTGATCTTAACACCTTCCTCTCGAGCTCAGAGTTGGTGTATTCCTTTCCAAGACTCTTGAGACCATTAGTGATCTCAATCAGTCTTGTGAACATCTCAGAGATGGTTTCTTCGGGTTTCATTTTGAATAGGTTGTAATATCTGACGAGTAAGTTGGCTTTGGCCTCCTTGACCTCGGAGGTTCCTTCATAGATAAGCCGCAGCTTGTCCTACATCTCTTTTGCTGAACTGCACATTGATACATGAGAAAACTTGTTAGGATGAATATCGCACTGCATAATGTTCATAGCATTGAAATTTACTGTGGAGTTTTTAATATCCTCAAGGGTCCATTCGTCTTCATTTTTGGAAAGCTCATATGGGCCCTTGTCCACCACCCTCCAGATCTCGTACTCTTGGGCTCTTAGAAAAATATGCATTCTATTTTTCTAATAGGAGTAATTCGAGCCGTCGAAGTATGGAGGACGGTGGATGGAGTGACCCTCCGGCATCATCCCCTTGTTGGCCATTAATCTGGATCTGACTCTAGATCGTTAGATCTGAAAGAAATAGAGCCTTAGCTCTGATACCAATTGAAGTCCCGCGATCAATGACACCCAAGAGGGGGGGTGAATTGGGTGATTACAAAATTTAGAAAACTTATACCAGAATTAAACAGATATGAAGAAACAATCTTTTAGAGACTTAGATCTGATCAAATAACAAATAGATCTATCAAAACCTATCACACACAGCAGATCCTTGGTACTATGGTGGAGATATAAATATGAAGATTCTGCTCACGCAAGGTATTATCTTCCTGACAAGAATGGCCTTGTCAATCTGAATCTACCTTTTGATATACCAAAGATCTAATATATAAATGACAAGTTATGCTAGATCTGAAAGGAAATCACAAGAGAGTGATATAGTGTATGCTAGCACAGAATAGGGGTAGAAGAAAAGGATCAAACCACACAAAAGGCAGAGATTTTTAGGTGGTTCGGATACAACGACGGCAACCTACGTCCACCCTCACAAACTGTGAGGATTCACACACTATCTTGTAGAGGATTACAAGATCTGAGCACACACACACTCGTAGGAGGATAGGAACTCTAACGAAGGTGCAAGAGCACTGAAACACACACAGATTTGAATGAAACACACACACACACGCGCGCGTAGATCTAGGTAGATCCAAACACACACAAGTGTTTATAGATTACAAGAACACATACTTAAGGATCAATGAAAATAGAAGTAGAAACACATATGAAAAACTCCATATTTAGGCTCCCCTTTAGTGAATGAAGAAGGTCTTTGATGAAGCTTGCTTCTCAGCTTGATTTCCACTTGAATGGCTTCAGGATGATCTTCAAATGCTTGAGATTTGATGAAGAATGCTTGGACGAAACACTGTTCACAGAGTTCTTCTACAGCCCCTTTTTCTCCCTTGGTAGCCTCCTTAGATCTCCCTTGTGTAATTAGGGTTCCTTGGCCCTAAGAGGAGTTTTTATAACGCTTGAATGGTCAAGGACAACCAAGACACAGATCCACAATTCCAGCGATGTCTGGAGACTTTTAGGATTAAAAAATCCTTGATAGATGCTTTCTCCTCGTGAAGAAAGCAAAGTCAACAATAGTTGCATCGAAGGGTTCGGTCGACCTAGGAAGGTGGGGCGGTCGACCTAACTTTTACAGAATCTGAAGCTTTCATTGCTAGGAGAATCGGTCAACTGGTCCAGGGCTGGCAGTCGACCGAACTCTGTACATTTATAGAGTTTTAATTGTTGGGAGTTCAGGTCGACCGTACCAACTTGATAGGTCGACCGGACTCTGGAAAACCTGTAAAAATAACATTGTTAGCCCATGAGACATATCTTTATACAAGAGGCTTTGTGATCACATATTGTTCCATTCGATTGAGTTGGTTTTGACTTATTCTTGGCATCTTGAAGCAAGATAACATTTAATCAATAAGCTTGGGATGAAAATGGCTTTGAGTGCTTAAATGAGCTCTTACTTATGCAATAATGAATGTTGTCTAACTATATGCTATACGGGGTTTTGTTATCATCAAATTCACCGGGAGAGACTCAACAGTGTTCAGCAAGGTCGATGCATATACATGCATTCCGTCTACAAGGCCGACGCACATCGAAAGCGTTATGTCCATCAGGTCGATGCACATGCAGCAACATACTCTCTTAGGTCGATGTAGGCCAATGCATATATGTCACTCACTGAACCCAGGTCAGTGCATTCATAATGGTTGAAGTCTTTAGGTCAATGCACATACGTTAGTCACTAGACCTAGGTCGATGCACTTGTGGCTATCTGACACCTTAGGTCGGTGCATCTCCGTAATGTCTTATTTTCATCCATTCTCTCTTGGCATATAAGGTCTACCTGTGGTTTACACAGGTCAATGCAATTGTAATCAATCTACTACATTCGTGTAGAGGTCTAATCACACAGGTCAGTGCACTGTGTGTATGCATCGAGGCATCTGCATCATCATATGTTCTTTTAATCTGGATGTTTAACTCTTATGAAATTTGCTAAGTCTGATTTCTCTTAAGCACTTATGATGATAAAGTGTTTGATGAAATGTTTTATATCTTGTTGACAGGAACATCAATATGATAGCATCAAATGACTTAAGGAAATTGATTGAAAATCTGTAGTGCAGAGAGAGTCAGAGAGTTAAGTGGTCACGTGGTTTGAAGATTCATTGTCTGGCACGTGATCCATGACACGCAGTCCAAAAGAATGATTCGCCACATGGACTTATTTTCTCTTCTGATCTGACACGTGGACATCAGATTAGCTTCTTCTCCTGAAAAGCCATTGCTGGGAATGTTCCCTTCATGCGCCGGACTGGAATCTTGTGGGGACCACAAGATTCAGTTCGCTGGTATAAAAAGGGGTCTCTCGTTCGAAGTGAAGTGAGACAGACATAGAGCATTGGAGATCAAGAGAGAGAGAGTGTGAGCTCGACGTAGAAAAGAAAAAGGGATATTATTAGAGAAGAAAAAGGAGAGCCAGTGAGTGAGCATAAGAAAAGAATTGAGAGAAAGAAGTGAGAGTTGAGAGTAAAAAGTCTGAGAAGAGATCGAGAGTTGAGAAGAAGCCTGCAGAGAAGTGTATCTGTCTATCGTGAGGAAGCCACCTGAAAAAATAGAGTATTAGAGCAATACGTTTGGAGAGAAAAAGAATGAGTTGAGTCAGAGATATCAGAGAGTACAGTTGAGACTTATTGAAGATCTGATTGATGTTGGGTCTTGGATCAGATCCAAGCCAACCTTCTCTTTGAAGAGCTACATCATTCTCTGTTTTCCTTCTTTGAGTTTTTTCTTCAGTTTGCTATTGTTTGTTCTTATTGTTACAGCAAGTTACGAAGCTCAGCGGGCGAGGATTAGTTCCTCGGACAGCAAGCTGTGTTGCTCAGCGGCAACGACTGGTTCCTCGGATAGCAAGCTGTGAGAGAAGCGGTGAGGAAGTGTTCCTCAGGTTAAGCAAGCTGTGAAGCTCACCGATCTTGGATTCATCCCCAAAGCTGTGGATCAGCGGTTTGTAGGGTATTGTCCCCGAAGCTATGGATCAGCGGATTGAAGCTATATAATCAGTAGTAAGCCTCACTCTGGTTGGAGTGAGGGGTGGACATAGATCTGTTAAGGTAGATCGAACCACCTAAAAGTCTCCTTGCATTGTGATTTGCTGTGTGGTTGTTTTTCCTTCATTATTCTTACTGCTAAGCGCTTGTGAAACGTTCCTCCTGAGAGCTCATTGAGAAATTATCATTGTACAGTGTGCGTTGCTAGGCTTCCTGATCAAGGAGAGCTAATGTTCGTGTGCCAAGTGTTTGTTCTTTTGTCCCATCAGATTTTGAATCTGTCTATCCTATTTTGAGTTCGGATTAGAGTATATTTGGAATCATGATTTAATTCCGTAATTTTTTTTAGAGAGGGATCTATTCACCTCCCTCTAGATCACGGCCTTGCACCCTATCAATTGGTATCAGAGCGATTTCTAATTCAATAGATCCAACGATCTACAGATCTGATCCTGCTATTTAGTGCATGCTATTTGGTGCATTCGTTATTTTTGCTATTCGTTTCAGTATGGTTTTAATGGCTAACCCTCCTAGGTTTGATGGATCAAGTTTTTATAACTGGCTAGGAAGGTTGAGAGATTTTGTGAACTCAATAGATTCTAATCTATGGGTCTTAATCGCCTATGGTCCATATGATCTTCCTCAGGAAGAATCAAATTGGAATGTCATACATAGATTAAAGAATGCTGATAATTTGAAAGCTCTGAAGCTGATGAAAAGAGCTATAGATATTGATGTGTTCCCTTATATCTCTAAGTGCAGGAGTGCTAAGGAGATATTGGATAAGCTAACTGCCATTCATGCTCAAGAGGGGAACAAGTGCTTAATGGTCAAAGATCACAGCAATGATCAACTGCATGAGTCTTCATCTTATGTAAGTTTTGAATCAGATGAACTTACAAGTAATGATTTGATGATTCTTTACAATGGCTTGTTAGATAAGTATAAGAAAGTCAAATCTGAAAATAGGAAATTGAAAAAGAAAGTTTCATCTGAAATAAGTTCATTGCAATCCGAAAATGAACATCTCAGAACTGAAATAAAGAAAGATGAAAAGTCATGTGACAAGTGTTTGTCCGAAAAAGAGCTGAATTCCAATCTTAAATCTGAGATTACATGGCAAGAAAAATTGATTGTGTCTCTTAGGGAAGAGAATGAAGAGTTACTCAACAGGAAGAAAGAACTTAAAAAAAATTGAGGATGAGTTAAATGGAAAACTGAGTCTGATGGCCAAAGATGATTTGATGAATGAAAATAAAAATTTGAAAGATCGAAACAAAAAGGTCATGGTGCTAAATACTATCATATCAGAAAGATTATAACTTTTGAAAAAGGGAAATCTGTTGCCATCAATGAATCTGAAAATCTGTCAACTCTACAAAAAGAAAATGAAAGTCTGAATATCAAAGTAATTGAATGTGAGGATGAAATAATTAATTATGAACTGATGATAACATCTCTGGAAGGTCAAGTGGCTGATTTGAATTAATGTATGTCTAAATTTTTTGAAAGGAAAGAAAATTTAGAGAAAATTCTTGGGACAAGAGTGAATTTCCAGAGAGAATGACTGGGTTACGATCCAGTTAATAGGAAGAAGTTTGAGAATAAACTGTCAACTTCATTTGTGAGTAGTTCTGAGCAATCTAAAACATCATGCTCATCTGTTTTTTAATTTACTGCTCAAAAATAAAAAAAAACAAAAGAAAAATCTGAAAACATATAAAAAATAGAAAACGATTGATAATCTAAAAACATTTAAAAGGAATCCTGCTACCCCAGTACATGTAGCTCATGAGCCTCCCACACATTCACATGCACACAAAAAGGAAAGCACATGTCATTATTATGGTAGGGCAGGGCATGTGATGTATGATTGTCATGTTATGAAGTCTGATGAAATGATTGCATTCAAAAAATTGAATGGTTTCAAAAATGTTAAGACAAATTCAAACGAAAAGGGTTTGTTTCAAAATCCTCATATGCATGTTGGAAAGGCTTATGTCAATAATCATGTTGTGCAGAAAAAGAGAATTAAATGCTTTCATTGTAATAGATTTGGACATATAATGCATGATTGTTGGTTTCTTAAGAATGATGAATTGAAAGTCCAAAGAAGCTTTACTGATCAAAGAAGCCCAAATCTGGTTTCAAACAAAAGGCATCATTGTCTTCACTGTAAAAGAATTTGCCATACAGTCCAGGACTGTTGGCATGTAAGAAGAAATTCTGAGTTCCATGATAGAAATGGCAGAACTAATGCCATCCCACATAAATACTCTACTTATGCATCAAAGAAGAACATGAATGCATTTAACTCATGTCATTATTGTGGGAATGCGGGGCATGTCATGAACAATTGTTTTGCTATGAAACTTGATGATTTGAATACTCTGAAATCATGGAAAGCACCTAAGAAAAGTGTAACTCAATTGATAGGATCCAAGAATTCTTGGGTTCCCAGAAATTCAAAATGATTTTGCTTGCAGGTGTGCCTTGATGGCAGAGAATAAAAAGGGAGATACAATAAAATCAAGGCACATGAAGGTTAGTCAAACCTCATTTTATTCTCTCTAAACTGATGTTTGAATAACTCTCTTTGGAATGTTGTATGTTTGGTCAGATTGAACTCACTGATATTAGTTGATGACATCTTGTCATGCAAATCATGGTTTTAAGTTGACAATCTGTTTCATGCATTTCCATATGAGCATCTGTATATTGAATAGTCATTCATGGTCCATAATTAGAAGTATTCTCTTGCATGACCCTTTGGTATATCAAATGGTACATTGGGAGAAGGGCAGATCATTTCTGTCTGGAAACTCACATCATGCATAGATGCTAGTCATCTGTCAAGTACCAATGGTCCAACTTGCATATAGTGAAAATTTTGCATTTTGCACTTTTCATATTTGCATACTTATGTACAATGAGAAAAGGACTGTTGTTTGATTGGAATCACTGCACATAGTAAGGGGGGGGGGGGTTGATATGTTCTGATCTGAGCGGGCAATGTATAATTCAATGAAAGAATATGAGTTAATGGTGTCAGAAAATGATGGTCTGCTTCAGATGTCTGAATAAGTGTTCTTGCAACAGCTATTGGTTGAAATCCTATAAGGTCGAGTCTCTATCAAGTCGAGTCTATTCTATATTGATTTTTGGCTGAAACTTTAGTTTGGATAAGTAGAAGGTTGATGTATATGGATGGAGCACCGACATTAATATATAGATAGGTCGAAGCATAAGAAAGGTGCATTGACCTTACCAAATTTGCAAGTCAAAGCATATGAGAGAAGCATCGACCTCACTATACCTGGAATGAGAAGTTTGTTGTCTTAATGTGCTATGTTCATGATGGAAATCTATTGAAGCATCTTTGGTTGTCTGCAAATTTGACCTTAGTTTTCCTCATGCTTAGATGTGGCCACCTATTTCACCCATCTTAGATCTCTTCACCTTCATAGACATATCCATTCTTGCACTCTCATATATGTCGTCTATGTCAAGTCTTTCCTATTCTATCTTAAATGTATGTGCATTCATTCAGGGGGAGTCAGTCATAAAAATATGTTATCTTTACAAATCAAGAGATGTCTTTACAAGACCAACCTCATCTAAGAGAAACCATTTGACCATACAAAATTGTGATTAGATATTCATAAGGATTAAATCTAATCTTAATTGTTCAAAATTATTCATGATTGCAATGACAATGGTTTTAAAACACTCTAAAATTGGAACTATCCAGTTGATTTCCTGAAATCTAAAAATTATAAGTAATAGGACATCTCTGGTAGAAAATCATGTACTTATATTGTCCTTAAATATTTTTAAAGTAAAATCTGAAATAAGACTAGGGAATACACCATTTTATTATAATAATAATAAGACAGAGCAATGGCATATCTTTTGGAGAAACTGACTATCTACATCAATGAGATGCAAAGGTTATGTCATGATAAAATATGCTAACTCTGTTCAAAAATTGAAGTATAACGGTTGATTGCACTGAGTAACCAGGGATTCGGGCATCTAATCAACGTGTCTCCTTGAATAAAAAGGTGCAGTCATACTTGAATGCTCAAGCCAATAAACAAAAAGAAAATGAAAAATATGGTTGACTCTGTGTTATTTTTAGAAACATAAAATTATTTATTTTCAATATAAATCTTATGACCACCAATTTGGGCACAGGCCCAAATGAAAACAACTCGGGTCCATGAACTCAATAAGTTGGAAATCTGGACAGATTATTGAAAGATCCTTAGAAAATTCATAACTTATTATAGGGAGGTCAGAATTAGGTGAAACCAAAGCCCATGCAACGACCATTAGGTAAGTAACAACTTTGATGAAGAGTATGACTTCTTAAAAGTGGGCCTAATAGGAGATAAGAAGGAATTATGATAATGGGCCGAAATTATTATAGGAAACACAGTCACCCATTAAAATAAGGATATCTTAGTCCACAGTCAACCAAATGGGATGAAACTAGGCTCATTAGAAAGATTGGGCCCTTAGCCCAAACTCTTCTGTTGACATGGAAACCCAATTCACACCAGAACCTGAGGTTCTAATCCCATTTGCAGCCAGCTATCATGAAGAGGTGTGACTGTTAGGATAATTCGAATATAATTAATGAGAAATTCATAACTTCATCTGTGATTAATGAAAGGACCTGAAAACAATGCCATAATTTCGAATGGGATGTTAGCTATAACTTCTATGTTGAGGATGAGACCAAATACAGTCTGGATGCTAGAGATATACCCGGATTACCTCGAGCTACCGAAATGTCACAACTGGAATGAGGGAGCATAAATGTTAATCTTGCAAAAATCATAACTCGGGCTAGGAATGAGAAAATTCGATGAAACCATGACCCAAATTTATATCCAGAAGTTCCCAATCCAAAGCTCGACATAAGAGCGCGCCCACTTGCATTTATTACTAGGTAGATGAAGGGTCACGACTCGAATAGAGGAGAAATAACATTAATATTGAGAAAATCATAATTCATGCTATGATCGATGGAATTTGATGAAATCATGACCAAAATTTAGATCAAGAAGTCCTCTTGATATCATCAGAAGATAGCCCAACCCAAATCCCAACATAAAAATGCGCTCACTCACATTTATGAGCAGGTAGACGAAGGGTCGTGACTGGAACGGGGGAGAATGAATAGTCATCTCGCAAAAATCATAACTCATGCTAGGATTGATGAAATTCGATGAAACCATGACCAAAATTTAGATCCAGAAGTCCTCTTGATTTCACTTGAAAATGTCCCAGCCTGAATCTCGACTGACGAGCGCGTCCAATAGAGTTTATGACCGGAGGTCAAAAGGTCACACATGTTCAAACCCGAAGAGGTGCCTAACATTAACTCCTCTTCAAACATGCGACCTTGGAACTTGTTGGAGCCTTGAGGAACGTGGGTAAACCCTTGGGAGGCTTAAAAACTATTTATGGAGGTAGGATTCAAGGGTGGTAAACCTTTAGCAACCATTTCCATCAACCCTCCACCACCTTCTACTTGTGAGAAGAGAGTGAGGGACTCCGTCTCTTGGTGGGCGGACCATCCGGTTCGTGATTGGACGATCCGACGAGTGGAGGACGTCGTGCGAAGTCTTGGGGGGGGATCTGGGGTGTGGATCTCATCCCCGGATCGAAAGGAAAGCTTAGGTGGATCTGGGGTGTGAATATCATCCCCGGATCAAGCGGTTTAACATTTCAAAGGTAGGCACCTATCCTCAAATCTTAGGGGTCAATGATGCATTAAAATGATTTTAAAGTAGTTTCTATATACCAAAGAGCGATTAAGGGCATGTGGGATTGACTACCATGTCTATTTATTGGTTTTTTCCATCAAGTTATGTGTTTTTGAGAGGTTTCTCATAATTTTAACTGAAAATACTAGGTGGTGTTGACACTGCCCACGATTGTGTTGACACATTCCCATGAATGTGCTGACACATTCCCATGAATGTGCTGACACATCCCTTGGACGTGTTGACACTTCCCCTGAATGTGTCGACACTTACCCTGGATGTGTCGACACTTCCTCTTTAGAAACTGTCGGAGGTGCTGACACTGCAAGGGATCGAAAGGAAAGCTTAGGTGGATCTGGGGTGTGGATATCATCCCTGGATCAAGCGGTTTAACATTTCAAAGGTAGGCACCTATCCTAAAATCGTAGGGGTCAATGATGCATTAAATTGATTTTAAAATAGTTTCTATATACCAAAGAGCGATTAAGGGCATGTGGGATTGACTACCATGTCTATTTACTGGTTTTTTCCATCAAGTTATGTGTTTTTGAGAGGTTTCTTAGAATTTTAACTGAAAATACTGGGTGGTGTCGACACTACCCACGAATGTGTTGACACATTCCCATGAATGTGCTGACACATCCCATGAATGTGCTGACACTTCCCTTGGACGTGCTGACACTTCCCCTGAATGTGTCGACACTTATCCTAGATGTGTCGACATTTCCTCTTTAGAAACTGTCGGATGTGCTGACACTGCCCATGGACGTGCTGACACTTCCCCTGAATGTGTCGACAATTACCCTGGATGTGTCGACACTTCCCCTTAAGAAACTGCCGGATGTGCTGACACTTCCCTTGGACGTGCCGACACTTCCCCCTGAATGTGTCGACACTTACCCTGGATGTGTCGACACTTCCTCTTTAGAAACTGTCGAATGTGCTGACACTGCCCATGGACGTGCTGACACTTCCCACGGATGTGTCGACACTTCCCATGGATGTGTCGACACCCTGAGAACCCTGTCCCCAATTTCCAGAAATGTGGGAAAAGAGAGTTTTGAGTGGTCAAATTAATTTAGAAAAATCTGAAAAATTAGAAAATGATAGAAGGGTAAGTTGGTAACCCACAGTAAAAATTTCATGCTCACATAAATTATGCACTTGTAGTTATGGTTCATTTTCTACGCATATGTAGGGTTGACAGGTCGACACTTCCTTTAGACAGGTCGACACCCTGGGGCTCTAGCCCTAATTTCCAGAAACGTGGTAAAAGGGAGTTTTGGGAGGTCATATTAATTCAGAAAAATCTGAGAAATTGGAAAATGGTAGAAGGCTAAGTTAGTAACCCACTGTAAAAGTTTCACGCTCCCAGAAATTTCACACTTGTGGTTATGATTTATTTTTTACGTATGTGTAACCTAGAAATAAATCTGTACTCTTTTATACAGCAACCTGATCATGCACTATTCCTCACCAGTCAGCATATAAATATGTTTAGCACAATTAAACTATTGGAAGCATGCATGTTATGATAAAGTATCATACTAGTATTTATAAAATGAGTATCAATGCGAATACGATGTGAATGTTATGAGTGGGAACAACAGCATTCTATGAGATAGGACTTCGATCCCTTTGTGGGGCGGCCCTTTCTGCGGGACGACAATATGTAACGCCGTAGAAGTAAAAGATCCCAGGGGATGGCGGTGCATAACGCCCTAGTCAAAACCTATCATTTCGGCTGGTCCGTTCTGTGGGACGGCGATACGTAACACCACAGTTCGCAGTGGGCCACTGGAATCTAGGTGAAATCTGATGACTCGGCTCGTTCTGTGGGACGGCGATACGTAACGCCACAGTTTGCGGTGGGCCACAAGAGTCTAGGTGGGAGTTCGCTCTCAGGTCTACGCAGTACTCTTTCATTCGTTCGTTCGTTTGTGTGTGTGGGGTCACCTGTGTTATGGTAGCTGTTTGTTTCCAAGAATAATAGAATTGTGAAAATGTGAAAATGTGAAAATGAGAAAAGGTGATAATATGTAAACTGCTCATTCACCGTGGTTTTAACGCATGCATGGGTACTTTATATGTTAGTTAAAGAATATGTATTTTCCTCATATGAGTTATTTTAAGTAGATGATAATGAATGGATTATGCTATCATTAACATCTGAATTATGTTTATAAATGGTTATATAGATGCGAGTTAACCCCGATTTGATTAGGCTGCCTACTGAGCGTCACACTCACCCCTTTGTGACACACATTTTCAGGAGACATAGTGCAGGTGTTTGAAGAGAAGGCTGCAGCTGAGGAGTAGTGCTAGTTCATAGTTTGTCGGGGTATGCTATGGATGAATGTCTCTCTTATATGTATGGTTATAGGGTGGTGAGCCCTTGCAGACTCATGTTTATGTTGAAACAATGGACATGTACTCTCTTATTGAAAATTGAATGGTTGAAATGCTCATTTACATTTCGTGTAATTGTGGTTTCTCTCTCTCTCTCTTTCATGCGAATGTATGCATGTTTATAATTGTGCTTCCACGATACGTGCGATGTAATGTCTCGACGTCCGATGGAAGAAAGAAAAATAAAATAATTCTCATAATTTGGGAATCGGATCTCGGGGCGTTACAGAGTGGTATCAGAGCATGAGAGACAAACCATGGTTACAACCATTCCAATTGTCCAAGTAGTAGAACAAGAAATAGGCTAGAGTGAAAAAAAGGGGGAAAGTAGATTTAGAACCCATATATATAGAACAAGGCCTCCGTATAAGCTTTTGGGTAGAGTGATTTGATCCTATTGTTTTTCCATTTGTCCACCTGGGAAGTAGAGAACAATCTTCTGCCATGTGTGGGCCTCAAATACCCTTCTTAGTCTCGTGCCAAAAGATTGGCATCAAAGGCATGAACTCTCCTCACATGTTGCTTACATGTTCGACCATATGACTGTACACCCTGTCCACTTCGAAGCCTTACTGGCCTTTTACAGCCTGGAAGGACTATCTATGTACCTTGTAAGCCTTTTGTCACTCTCACCTAATCCCAATTATTAGCAAGGGGGACCTGTTTGTCACCTTAACTGATATTAAACACCCTTAGCCAACCATTCTTCATACAAAGCTATCTTCACAATTATTGATTCAAATAAAGCAAGTGGTCGGGACCTGTTTAGTTAGTCTTTTTTTTTTGAGTCAAGTGTCAACCTTATGTACTTTTGATTATGATTCAAATAAAGCAAAGATTTTGTCCAATTATTGTGCATTCAATTCTTATGTGTGAATGTGTTAGGGCTCTGATTATATTGCTCACTTGAGGCGTACTAGCTGACTGCTCATGTTCCCGATTGTTTCTGCTGCATAATCTCGGGACGTGACACTAACACCCCTTTCCCTTTAGGATTCCTACTCTTGAAGGAATTACGCTTAATTCAAGACATTAAAAGGTCCATTGAAATTCCTAAGAATAAATCTCGTATCATCTTACCTTGTTTGACTTGGGTGAGACCCTCTCATTCTGCATTGGTTACTGCTCATTGAGTCTTTGATATAATGTGGCTGGGACTGCGACTGCATTCTGGAACGCGGCCGCATTCATGACAACGTTTGATAAAGCCCGTTCATTCTGTTTGTTCTGCATTCCCTCATTCTTCATATAGGCTTTTGTTGATAAATTTGTTCATTTTTAATGTTTTATTGTGCTCTATAGCTGTGTTCCCTCATTTTAGTGACATTCGGTTGCATTAGTTTTGTGCATAAGTCTGCCTACTTGCCTGCCTGATTTCAAGAGCCTAGTCGTGGTCATAATCCCGACCGCTTTCTAATAGGCGTGGCTTTCTGGGAACCGCGTTCATTCCTCATCGCCCTCTTCATCTCCCACACCCTCTTCCCTAGTTGTATTTTACATTGATTTTTCTGTATTTAGGTAGATCTCCACCTATCTCATGGAGAACCACCTTAATTCCATGTATCCTTCTGCCCGATCTTCTTATTCCCGTGTGGAATCTTCTTCCCATGCAGGCCCTTCTTCCCGTGGTCACTCTGACCCTTCTAATGAGCAAGCAAATCTCATGGCCCATATATCTTGCCTTATTCGCCAAATGGACCCTGCTCAAGCTCAAAGATTTTTTGCAAACTATTTCAATGGGCCTCCTCCCCATGCTACTAATCCAATTGGTCCACATCCCAATGCTCAATCTAGATCTGTGTATCCTTCTGCTTTCGGAATGGGTCCTTTCTCTTCTCAGTTCGGATCCTCCTATTTGGCCCATTATTCTATTCATGGTCTAAATTCACAACCTTATTCTCAAGTTGGACCGCATTACTCTCAATCTCTCCTCACACAGGAGATGATTTCTCAGGCCCAACGCCAACTTGACGAGCTTCAACGACGGATTGATCCTTAACCTTCTTTCGGTATTCCATTCACATTCCAGAATCTCCGCCTTCCACTGCCTTCGAAAATTCTTACTTATTGCCGTTATGGTGGAACCGGTGATCCATATGTGCACTTGAAGGAATTCATTTATGTGACGACCCAGACTCCGGATACCGGTAAACCCGATACAACTTGGAACCTGCGAGGCATCCCAAGAGCAAAAAAGCTCTGAAGGGATAGAAAAGTATGTGATAGTACATTGAACTTCCAGATAAAGTAGTAAGCAATTAAATTTCAATGATCAGGATTGCAAAAATAGTAGAAATAAAATTACTTTTTCTATAACAATTAAAACTAACAGAGTCTAGTCTGAAGAAAGATAAGTACAAGCCAACATAAAAGAGAACGTACTCTCAAGTCGGGGGAAGCCCGACACTAGCAATGCTGGCACTAAGAACCACGCAGTAGGTATCGCCCAGCAGGAGGAAGAACTGCTACACCTGAAAAGTCAGGGATGAGCCTCCTATCACTGGCTCAGTAGGGTTCCCGCATAACCCTACCACAAAACAACGCAGTAAATAGCAGTGCTAGCAACAATAGCAAAGCAGTAACAACAGGAGCATGAACAATAGTAAAAGTAAAGAGGGAAGGTGTAACACGGAAACACAGCAGCCGAAGGAACCTCGGCCCTCTAAACTACTCGAAAGTGCAACAGAAAGGCGAACCCCGATCTCACAAAGTCGGGCGTTATCGATCCATTGTCAAATCACAAAGCCTTATCGTGAAAAGCCTACCAAAATAGGTAAAGCCTACCAAAAACCTACACAGTCAAAGGCACGAGACATACACGAGCTCACCATCCTGTATGCCTAAAACCAATAACCTTGAGTGAAGCCAAGCACATGCTACTCGGACAAGTCACGAAAACACAAGTCATCGTGTCAATTGACAGAAGCATCTGCTCACTAGAAGAACAGCTAGATGCGTCGACTGACATCTTACACTGCGCCTCAAGTGTCTCCCACTCGCCTCGAACGTGATAACTAAGACACGAACCAAGTGGAAGGAACAACAGTAACGAGTGACTAGTCAGGGTCACGCCCGTTGGTGCTCATCCAACCGCCCCTGACCACGTGTGCACACAAGCCCAATACCTTGAGCCAGACCTCTAGCTAGTTTTCCCCCCCAGCAGGACGCTACTGGAAAGCAAGGGGGCCCATGAAAAGTAGCCTGAAAACCGTCAACTAGGAATTTCCCCGCCACCACTCCTAGGTGGGCTGACACATAGAAGTGTCATCAGGCTTCGACTAGTGGAGGTTCACTAGACACAGAGACTCAAAATAGCGAACACCGAAGTATAGATAGGGTAGGCACGCACTATCGCACGTACTTCGGAGCATAATGTATTATACAACTGCTAGCAGACTCAGGACAGTCAACTAGACCTACTCACAATGATCCTTGAGTCACAAGACTCGGGTCAAGATCATCGCACATCACAGCAACACACTGTTAATCAGCATAGTCCCTAAGCCAAATATCACAGGAAACACATTATGGAAGATGGCACAGAACAACCGGATCCATAACAACAATAATGACAATAATGAGTCCTCGGCCTCCATGATGCGGGACGGACACGCGACCTGGGGCTCTAGCTTACGATCGCCCCTAAGCGAGGGAAGACGTGGGACCGGGCGTAATTGAGAAACCGGCCATGAGTATCGGGTATCGGCTTTTCCGCGTTAACTCGGATCGAGTCACAGGATGGTACACTCACTCACTCTCGCAGCGATGATAACAATATATCAAGCTAGTAACCTACACTTGCAGCGGCATTCAAACATATACGATTTGAGCAAAATGCGATAAAGAGTGGGGACGAGTTTACCTCCACGCTCCGGGCGTGGGGAAGACGATCCCGGCCAAGACAGTAACTCCCGGTTAAATAATTACTACAATAATTACAGAAATGATTTCTACTGCCCACTCAACGCAGAGAGGTAACAGGCTACAAATGGGGCCCGAGAGGACCGAGCTTGGGTTGACGGGCAGCATTTTGATGTAGCTTCAGCGGCACGCGTATTCACGAACGTGCGGCCCACGTGCTCATCTGCGGGTCCGAGTGGGTCCGGAGTGGTACCGCTATGACGTTAGCTCCTAGAGAGGCGCTCCCAGGGACGGCGGCACGCTGGTTCGCCCTTTGGAAGGCGAGTTGGTTCCGGTCTTCAATGGTTGACCAAGCTACCCTCGGATCTGCAGTTTCAGTTTTACAGTGCGTGACCCGGCGAGATCTGCTGCTGCGATCACTCCCGACGTCTGATCGACGCACAAGAGGTACCGTTGGAAAGCTCTTTCAAAATAACTCGATCTATGGCCAGAGAAAGAATATTGAATTTCTTGGATCTGGTCTTGATTGATTTTACAAACTGCTGTTGGACAGAACCCGAAATCTCAGGATAGAACTACGTTTTCCTTAGAGTTTGCGTTGACCATGCCTCAAACCTCAGATCTGGAACTTGGACTCTTCATGAACGTTGTAGAGGTGGAAACAAGGAAAACGGGAATAATTTTTGTGACAGATTTGGTGGAGGTTTGGGTGGGGAAAGCTATTTTATACTGTTGGGTGGTCGGATCTGGACAGAGACAGACAGACTGAGTTGGGATCTAAAAGTGATTTTTTTGAAACTATAAACGGGATCCTAAATTCACAAGAAAATTTTTGGAAGAGGTACTAGATTGATAGAACTCCAAATAAAATTGGGGACTCAATAAAATAAGAGAAAGTGGGTCAAAACTTGGGAACACAGGGTTACTGTGACAGGATCTGAACAGAAGATAGAACTGGAAGGTAGAAATATACACAAATGGAAAAATATCAAACGAAAGGTAAATGATCGGGTTTTTTTTGTGGAGGCTGGGGTGGACGTGGATGACTCACCCTCCATGTTTGGTTGCGATCTGAGCTCCTAATGGGGATCTAAAAATCATGGAGTAGGGTTCTATCTTGATGTAGATAGAACTCCGGCGATGAAGGCGGCGGCGCGATAGCGGTGCGATTGCGGCAGCGGCAGAAATAGAATTCAGAGGGGCTAAGGAGAAGATAGAAGGGCTTCACACCCTGAAGAAGAGCTCTCACAGCTCTAGAGGGGGAGGAGAGGAGAGAGGGGCGCACCTAGCCTCCTTGGGGCAAATGCCAAAATTTTCTTCAGTAATTCAAATAAAATGTGAATTACATCTATTTGTATGAAATGAAAAAAGACTCAAAATAACCTCAGATCTAGGGTTAGAGGGGTTAAAAGAGGAAGTTCAAAACTATTTCTCCCATGTGGTTTGGAACCACATTAAACTAATATTAAGGGGGGGGGCGCCCCCTTGACCAAGGGGATGGAATATTTGACATTTCTTACCACTTGTCCCCCTTGACTTGTCAAAGCATCTAGAAGGCCACTTAGGACTTTGACCAGCCCCACATGGACCCAAATGCTGCCACTTGGACCAATAAGGAAGGAGTGAGGGCCCCCTTGCTGGACCTACTGATATTTTACACAAAAACCCAAAGAATCCTAGGGAATGACACATTGGCTTATAAAGCCTTACAATTGTAAACATACTTTCCCAATGATATAAAAATAAACTAAAGGACACAAATGTAAATTAAAATGTCAGTGCTCTAGCTTTGATGTCCCCATCAATTCTCCCCGGGTGGGAAGAACTCGACCCCGTCGAGTAAGAGGTGCGGCTGCTTGAGTAGTTCCGGCGGATCCGTCACCGAACCTGGAAGCGCGGAGTACGCTCCACTCCAAGTAATTCGACACCTGCTCATCCCGTATAGATTCGATATGCACACGATGTTGGGGAATGAAGCTAGAGGTGGACACTCCGGAGTGGGGTCACTCTCAAATGAAGGAAGCGGCTCAAGGACTCACAAGGAATCACCGCTGGGTCCCTTATGTGACTAGATCCGATATGTAGAGGTAGAACCGATCCCAAAGTCTGACCAGTCTCGAACTCGAAAGGGACTAACAACGCGAGCGTACAAACCGACTCGACTCGATGTTTGCATAAACAAATGACAGACAAACGAAACAACGACTCAAAAAGACCCTAAACAAACCTAATGTTAGTCCGACCCGTACGTGTGTGACGGCGGACCATGACACCCTAATGTGTGCCATGCATGCATCTGACGTAACCGGAGGTTGACATCATGGGAAATTTCTTGGCCTCCTAAAATGGACCATGCATGCATAGTGGACTTAGATGTGGGAGGGCCAGGGGTACCAAATGCATCTTCTTTCTTTCCCCTTAATGATGGTCTATCACGCAAGTGAACGGGCTTGGTGGGTGTAGACGACCCGGCCCGTAGGGAAGGGGTGTGGTAGTGGACTCTCTTGAAGAATTGAAGTATAGATGGTGGGTCAAGGGGCCCACTGGGGAATGGGTCAAAGGGATCAAAGAAGGTATGACCCCTTGTGGTGGGTTTCCACATGTCACGGTCCCATGTGTTGAAGTCTTGAAGGTGTGGATGGTCACCTTCATGCATTGTGGCGGGTGGGACGGTGATCGTAGGTAGGAAGTATGATTCCTCACTCGGACAAAAGGGTATGAAGTCGGGCTGGGTCGACATGGGGAGGAATAGAAGAATCTTCGTGGTGACACAACCCATGGTGCACACGGAGGTAATGGACCCTAAGGCCGGATGGGTGAAGGTAAGACTAGTGGGTTGGTCGAAGCTTCGAGCCAAGGAGTGCGTCAACTACCATTGCGAGTCTAATCCCATAACAAGGTCATCCAAGGTATCAACATGGTGACTAGACCGCAATGTAGTGTGGAAGGAGTTGACGGGCACCAATGGTAGGGTGGGGTCCATGGATGGGTAAGGAGGTGGGACCAAGCTATCCTTGAGCCAACTAAGTAGTGGCTCGGCGATGAAAAGCGTACCCGTTAGAAACACGGGTGGCTCAGGCTTTGGTGGCTCCAAATAAGATGGTTCCGAATAAAGTTCGGAAGTAGAGGGTAGCAATGGAGCACTCACGGGTGGTGAAGAAGCACGTGTCCTTTCCAACCAATCCAAAAACATTTTCTCGATTTCATCAAAGGTGCAGGTTGGAGTAGGGACCTCGGGGTGGACTCTCTCCTCATCTCTCGGCCCGGATGCGAACCTAGACTCGACTATAAGTGGGGCTTCCACTTGGGTTGAGGCGACTGGGCGGACCACTTGATTACGAGTGCTTTGGTGGGCTTGGAAGGGGCAGGGTTGGTTGAAGGTGTGGCCCACATGATTGCGAGTGAGTTGGTGGGGCCGACTAGTGTTATAACCCCCGTGGGTGGAGGTAGGTGGGTGGAGCCGGCTGGAGGTGATTGGGTGGGACGGTTTTGAGGCGATCGGGTGGGGTAGGTAAACCTTCATAAGCTCCCTTTTCATGTCCCACCATGATTTGACGGGCCCTTGTCTCCTAATCTGCCTCAAGCATTCAATGTATCCCCACTTCTCGGCAGCCTCGTGAAGTAGCCTATCTTTGGTAAAAGAGAATTCATGGGCCTTGGACATGATGTAATAAGCGAAGTATTTGTCCATAGCGGCTTCCCAACGTAGGTAGTCGCTCGGGACTTTGGAGCCATAAAAGTCCGGGGCTTCAGGCCCAAGCCCATGAGGGTGCCAACGGTAATATCGCCTGGGCAACCAAGATTTCATAGGGAATGGGGAATTACAAGGCGGGCATGCCGACACACGGAGACACGACCCTAACTAATGCAATGTTGGAATGCACTAACTAATGCACACTAAGGACCATAGACTTAAACCAAGAGTCGATACGTGGCGAAGTTAATCGATCTGAAGATCACTCGCGCAAGTGTGCCGCCTTCCCGATAGGCGTAGCCTAACGTTCGGACAACACCTTTTTATATACCGATTAATGGTATGTAAATGTGACACTTAGATCGACTTAGACTTAGACTCGACTTAAACGACTCTTTTTTTTTGTTTCGGACTTAGACACAAAGACTACTCTAGACTCAACTGGCGCTCTGATACCAAATTGATGCAGGACGGATACGTGACCTGGGACTGTAGCTCACGATTGCCCCTAAGCGAGGGAAGACGTGGGACCGGGCGCGGTTGAGAAACTGACCATGAGTCTAGGGTATCGGCTTTTCCGTGTTAACTCGGATCGAGTCACGGGATGGTACACTCACTCACTCTCGCAGCGATGATAACAATATATCAATCTAGGAACCTACACTCGCAGCGGCATTCAAACATATACGAATTGAGCAAAATGCGATAAAGAGTGGGGGCGAGTTTACCTCCACGCTCGGGGCGTGGGGAAGACGATCCCGGCCAAGACAGTAACTCCCGGTTAAATAATTACTACAATAATTACAAAAATGATTTCTACTGCCCACTCCACGCAGGGAGGTAATGGGCTACAAATGGGGCCCGGGAGGACCGAACTTGGGTTGACGGGCAGCGTTTTGATGTAGCTTCAGCGGCACGCGTATTCACGAACGTGGGGCCCACGTGCTCATCAGCGGGTCCGAGTGGGTCCGGAGTGGTACCACTGTGACGTTTGCTCCTGGAGAGGTGCTCCCTGGGATGGCGGCACGCTGGTTCATCCTTTGAAAGGTGAGTTGGCTCCGGTCTTCAATGGTTGCCCAAGCTGCCCACGGATCTGCAGTTTTAGTTTTACAGTGTGCAACCCGGCGAGAGCTGCTGCTGTAATCACTCCCAACGTCGGATCGACACACAAGAGGTACCGTTGGAAAGCTCTTTCAAAATATCTCGATCTATAGCCAGAGAAAGAATATTGAATTTCTTGGATCTGGTCTTGATCGATTTTATAAGCTACTGTTGGATAGAACCCAAAATCTCAGGATAGAACTAAGTTTTCCTTAGAGTTGGCATTGACTGTGCCTCAAACCTTAGATCTGGAACTTGGACTCCTCATGAAAGTTGTAGAGGTGGAAACAAGGAAAACGGGGATAATTTTTGTGACATATTTGGTGGAGGTTTGGGTGGGGAAAGGCATTTTATACGGCTGGATGGTCGGATATGGACTGAGACAGACAGACTGAGTTGGGATCCGAAAGTGTTTTTTTGAAAATATAAACGGGATCCTAAATTCACAAGAAAACTTTTGGAAGAGGTACTAGATGGATAGAACTCACAATAAAATTGGGGACTCAAGAAAATAAGAGAATTAGGGTTGAAACTTGGGAACACATGGGTGCTATGAAAGGATCTGAATATAAGATAGAACTGGAAGGTGGAAATATATGAAAATGAAAAAAAAATCAAACGAATATTAAATGACTGGATTTTTCTTGTGGAGGCTAAGGTGGACGTCGATGACTCACCCTCCAAGTTTGGTTGCGATCGGAGCTCCTGATGGGGATCTAAAAATCACGGAGTAGGGTTCTATCTTGATGTAGACAGAACTCTAGCAATGAAGACGGCGGCGCGATGGTGGTGCGATGGTTGCGGCGGCGGCGGCAGAAATAGAATTCAGAGGGGCTAAGGAGAAGATATAAGGGCTTCACACCCTGAAGAAGAGCTCTCACAGCTCTAGAGGGGGAGAAGAGGAGAGAGGGGCGCACCTAGCCTCCTTGGGGCAAATGCCAAATTTTTCTTCATTAATTCAAATAAAATGTGAATTACATCTATTTGTATGAAATGAAAAAAGACTCAAACTAAGTTCAGATCTAGGGTTAGGGGGGTAAAAGAGGAAGTTCAAAACTATTTCTCCCATGTGGTTTGGAACCACATTAAACTAATATTAAGGGGGGGCGCCCCCTTGACCAAGGGGATGGAATATTTGACATTTCTAACCACTTGTCCCCCTTGACTTGTCAAAGTATCTAGAAGGCCACCTAGGACTTTGACCAGCCCCACATGGACCCAAATGGTGCCACTTGGGCCAATAAGGAAGGAGTGAGGGCCCCCTTGCTGGACTTACTAACAGTTTGCACAAAAACTCAAAGAATCCTAGGGAATGACACATTGGCTTATAAAGCCTTACAATTGTAAACATACTTTCCCAAGGATATAAAAATAAACTAAAGGACACAAATGTAAATTAAAATATCAGTGCTCTAGCTCTAATGTCCCCCTCACTCTGAGCCATACAATGGACTCATAATTCTGTAGAACACGAAACACAGAACACGAGGGATTACTGAAGCCCTCAACCAAATGGCATGCAAACCGCGGTAAGATGATACCTCCAAGTTTCCAAAGCCAAGTCTCGATCCTTACAGGATAGATGAGACACACACGAGAACCGCTAGGTCACAAACGGGTTGACTAGGAACCATAATGACCCTCGAAATAATACAAAACACAGCTCGGTATAATGGCACTTTAAGACACCATATAACATGGTCACAGCCCTCATAGGACGTCCACGATACCCATGGAACAATGGGCTAACCAAAGGGTCAAAGCCACATTAACGGGAAACCAAACCAACACAAAGGGATACTCTGGGCATGTTGCAGTCTTACCCCTGGCCGCTAAACCAGCCTAATTGTCATCCAAAGGGCCGCTACCATCAACACATAGCACAGGCGAATGGCGGTCAGCCACATGGCCGCCAAAGCCACCTAGCGGTCACCCAAGGGCCCCCAAACCAAATGGCGGTCAGTCGCATGGCCGTTACCAGCGAACCGACTTAAAAGTAAAAACCAATTAACAATCTCCCTTGAACCGTTAAACGGGAATGGCGGTCACCCCAGTGCTGAATTAAAACCAATTGACCAATTCAAACGTTAAGTTGCGGTCGCCCAAGGGCCGCTAAACAAGCCTTGCGGTGGGTCACGTGACCGCTAAACTAAACTGATAAGAGACTCCACCTAACGGTCTTCAGTGGGCCACCAAAGATGTTGTGCCCCTGTGTGGTTTTGATGATGACTGACACACCATGAGTCACACTGAGGTGTGCTAATTAATATAGATGACTGATTGACTGCTTGAATATCTTATTGCTTTATCTGATTGTTTGCTTGAATAGTTAATTCATGAATATGGCTAGATTGGGTTAACGTAGTGGCTAATTGTGTGTTCATGCATTACTCTATTTGTCAAGTGTATACATCAGTCAGCATTGCACTTTGTTCACGAAGTCTATACACTGCTGGATGTTCATGTCTGAACATTGGTGCTTTTCCCTACGTTCTGGCCAAGTCAATACAGTCTCATTCTTACCTTTGTTCAAAGCCAAAGTCTACACAACACCCTTCATTGAAAGTCTACATTCGCTGCAAAGCTCACTGTCAAGTCTGTACATTGGGTTCACATCTTCAAGTCTGTACAGCCGTTTGCATTGGATTTAAAGTCTATACATTGCACTATTCCTTTCATCTTCGTGCTGTTCTTGATCACTACACTTCGTGTTGTTTCCCCTCACTAACACGAAAAGATTTCGTGTCGTCTGAGCTTACAACACTTCGTGTTGATTTCCATGCTTGACAGGAAAACTTGTGTGAGGTATACTTTGTGTTGTTCTATCCTTGTCGTCCTTGTCTTCAAGTCATTTTTCATGCGTCATTGAGTCTTCTTACGTTTTACTTCGTGTTGGTTTCTATTCTCGGCTTCATGTTGTTGTCAGTCTGTGTCGTTGTCAGTCCGTGTCGTTGTCAGTCCGTGTCATTTTCTTTGTTATTTCCATCTTCGTGTTGTTTTTCCTAGACCTCGTGTCTTTCATGTGTTGAAACCATACTTCGTGTTGGTTTCTGTTCTCGTCTTCGTGTCATTTTCCTTGTTGTGTCTTCGTGTCATTTTTGTTCTATTGCGTGCAGGACATCGCAGCACCTCGTGTTGCTTTCTGTGCCACCTCGTGTCGTTCTCTGTGTAGTGTGTGTTTTCGTCACCACTACACTTCGTGTCGTTGTTCTTTACTTCGTGCTATTTTCACTGTCTTCGTGTTGGTCTTTCTCATTAGACCTCATGTCTTTCTCGCCTTGACCACACTTCGTGTTGCTTTACGTAGACCTCGTGTCTTGCTTGTTTGCAACCACTTCATGTCGGTTTCTGTTGTCAGCCCGTGTTTGTCCTCGTGCTGTTTTTGCATTCGTAACCTCGTGTTGGTCTAGTATTTGTGTTTTTGTTGTTTTTATTTTCGTGTCTTCGTGTTGCCTTTTCTAGACCTAGTGTCTCTTTTGTTCTATAACCTCACTTCGTGTCGTTCCCTTCGTTGTGTCTGATCTGTTACAGTGTACTCGTGTCGTTCTTAGTTATTATGTCCGCGTGTTGTTTCCTTCTCACTTCGTGCTGTTCTCATCCTACCTCGTGTCGTTCTTGTCGTAGTGCTTGATTTGTTACAGTGACTTCGTGTCGTTCTCCTTGTAATGTTTGTTTTTGTCACCACTGAATGTCGTGTCTTTCTCAGTGCATCTAGAACTGCTACCACATACCCCGTGCAGCTTTAGTTATTGTGGCCCTCAGTGTTAATGGTTTGTATCTCCTTGCAGGTTCGAGGAAGAACATTTCCCAGTGCCTGGGCTGCACGTGAATCCGAGGCTGGAATGAAGCCTACTGAGAGACTGCCACATGGCCCTAATATTTAGGGCTGAAAGTGTGGAGGTCACACGATGGAGCTGCCGCTGCTGCTGCTGCTCCTGCTATATATATGAACCTTCTTCCACAGAAGAAGTGAGATCGAATGGTCGAAAGGTGAAGTCAATACAGAGAGCCACGATCCAGACAAAGAAGAAGAAAAGGAAAAGAAGAAGAGAAAGAGAGTGAGAAAGAGAGAGAAAGAGAGAGAGAGAGAGATTTGAGCGAGAGATAGAGATAGCAGAAGTGTGAAGAGTAGAAGAGGAAGGAGAACAGAGAAGAAGAGTGAGCTAGAGTGATAGAAGCTTCAACTGTAGATTTGTTCCTGCTGGACCGTGGATCAAATCCAGGCCAGCCAGCTCCTGCGAGAGCCACATCTGTTTTTATCTTTTCAGCTTTCTGTTGCTGGTTTTGTTTTCCTTTAAAACTATCCATTTGCTATTTTTTCGATTCTCTGTAGAGAGGTCGGGGTCCCTCCTGTTGGTTCAGGAGAAGGGAGATCGCTATCTCCGGTTGCAAGTAGCTGGGTTCTACTTGTGGGTTCCCTCTGGTTAGAGGAAGGGAGGCTCATCCTCCGGTTCTGGGCTTGTAGATTTCAAGTCCAGGGGTCCCTCTGGGTGGGAGGAAGAGAGGTCCTAGACCTCTGGTTTGCAGGTGACGTAGTGTCACTTGTGCTTCCCTCTGGTGTTCAGAGGAAGAGAGACTTGGGTCTCTAGGTTCCCCTCCGGTTTGGAGGAAGGGAGGATTGGTCCTCCGATTCTAGTCTTGTGGGTTGCAAGACTAGGTGTTCCCTCCGGTCTGGAGGAAGAGAGACTTGCGTCTCTGGTTTGCTAGTGACTGGTGTCACTAGTGGTTCCCTCCGGTTGGGAGGAAGAGGGGAGGTTGTTCCCCTGGTCAAGCTGTTTGGCAGTATTTGTTGCAGACTGAGTCTGTTGTGCTAGTGTGACTAGTGGAAGCCTCACTCCGGTTGGGAGTGAGGGGTGGATGTAGGTCTGTTGGACCGAACCACCTAAAAACCCTTTGTGCAGTGGTTTGTCTTCTTTGTGTGTTTGGCGCTAGATGAATGCGTAGGGTCGAGGTAGGTTGACCTTCCATATGTGTTCATTTCATTGATGCGCATTCTATATGCTTGACAGTGGTTTTGCGTGTTTGCATGATCTGTCTAATTGCTGCCCACATTAGATGTTTGCTAAGAGTGCACTTCATATTTGTATACAGGTTCAGTAGATGACTGGATTAGTGTTTCTTCAGTTAGTCTTAGTGCTTTTATTCCGCAGTTTTGAGCACTAGTATTTTAATTGGAAGAAAGTTTTTAAAGGGTATTCATTCACTCCCCCCTCTGAATACATTGCACCGAACACAACAATTGGTATCAGAGCAGTTCTCTGATTGATCAGATCCAACGATCTGCAGAGGATCCTATTGTCCCTTGGTGCATTTCTGACTTTACTCTTTGCTGCATAAATCTACTTGCCAATTTAATCCATGGGTTCTCCACCAGTTTACAATGGTTCTAACTTTAATTCATGGGTTAGCAGTCTACACAATTATGTGGAAGTTAATTTCACATGGTCCTCATAGACTGCCAAAGGAAGAGTCCAAATGGACTAAAAGTGATAGATTAAGAAATGGAGAGAATCAGAAAGTTTTGAGATTAATGGAAAAAAGCTATTGACAAGGCTCTACATTCTTGTTTTTCTTGACTGCAGGTCTGCAAAGGACATTCTGGATCAGTTGAAACTAGTTCAGAGGATGAATGAGAACAACTGTCTGATGACTGATAAGAGTGACCATAGCAGTGAACAAGATGAATTTGAAGATGCTGTGAAGGTAAACCCTTTCGAGAATTTCACTTTAGATGACTGGGAAGATGCATATGCTAATCTGTTACACTCCCATGAAAAACTGAGGAAGAAGAATAAAAGTCTGATAAAGAAGATAATAAATCTAGGGGATCCAGTCTCTGGGACTGAAGATTTTGAAAATACTGAAGTTTTGAAAACTGAAAATGAAATACTCAGAAGACAAGTGTCTAAACTAGATGGAATCCAATCAGAACTTGATCATGTTAAATTTGAAAACACTAAACTTAGAAAACAATGTCAGGAATCTGACCAAAAACTAATCAGTCTTGAAAAAGAAAACAGATTGATCAATGAAGAGCTCAAGGCAGTTAGTGTTGCAAACTTAAAATTTCAGGAAAACTTTGAAAACTGTACATCAGAATACCCAAGTTTCCTAACTGATGTAATATTTGATGATGATAAACTTGAGCAGGAAAACACTAGTCTAAAGGAAGAAATTGAGAAACTGAAACAGTTGAACTCCACCATGTCAGAGAGATTGCTGACATTTGAAAAAGGAAAATCCGTTGATGAAAATCAAGATGAGCTCAAATTGAAACAAGAGATTGAAACTCTTAGAACTTTGAATGATGTGATGCATCAACAAATTCTGGTCTGTGAAGAAGATATAGTCAACTATGAACATCAGATTTCTTCTCTTCAATCTGAAATAAATGATCTGAACAATACTTTGTCAAAATTCGTAAGTGGGCAGAAAAACCTAGACAAGCTACTAGGTGTAAAAATCAACACTAGGAAGGAAGGGCTGGGCTACAATAATGGTAACAAGAAAGAATTTCAGAGCAAGTTGATGACATCTTTTGTAAAGGTTTCAAATGTAGCCACCACTTCAAAAGATAAACAGCCCATTGTTCAGAAAACTGAAGAGCAGAACAAAAATCAGAAAAAGATTGGAAAACAGAAATTAAATAAAAGGGGTTCATTAGGGCATGTTGATCAAAGTTCACACACACATTCACATGCATCTAAAAAGACAGTGTCATGCCGTTATTGTCATAAATTTGGTCATCTGATGCATGAATGTAAATTGATGGAGAAAGATGATATGACTGCCAGGAACCTTAATGATAGAAATCTTTCATTTCAGAAAAAGAGAATTGAATGTTTTCACTGTGGTAAATCAGGACACACAATTGCACAATGCTGGTTTGCAAATGATAAGAAAACATCTCATTCATATCATAGTAAATCTCCTGCTAGCCAACATGGTCCTAATAAGAACAAATCTTTTTTTAAAGATAATCTCATTACATGCTTTGAGTGTGGAAAGATGGGCCACAGAGCCATTGAATGCTGGCTGAGGGCTGGTGGAAGAAATTCTAATTCATGCTTTCATTGTGGCAAGATGGGCCACATTGCAGCCCAATGTTGGCATGGTCAGGGAAGGAAGTTTAACAATAAATCTGGTAGATTCCCTGTCAATAGAAATATCTCTGATAGAAATGAATTTGTGTTTGAGAAGAAAACACTTACATGTTTTGAATGTGGGAAGCCAGGCCATAGAGCTGTTGACTGTTGGCTGGCTTATGTTGGTAAACAGAATCCTAATTCTGTTAACAGAAAATTTCATACATATGCACATAGAACTCATACTAATCAGAATGTGCATAAAACAAATTTGAAATCTGCTGTCTCTTGCTATTATTGTGGTGTATTAGGTCATTCAATGAATAATTGCCATCTGATGAGATCTGATGACCTAAATGCGAAAAGGTTATTTAGAACACCTACCAAAGGTGTCACTATTAACCATGCAGGACCCAAGACTGTTTGGGTACCTGCCCATGCAAAATAGTGTGCTAACTTGCAGGTGTGCCTTGGAAGCTAAAGAATAAAAAGGGGGAAATAAACCAAGGCACCCAAGTTGATAAAACCCCATTCAGGTAAATTTCTCAAATCTGTTCAAATGAAAATTATGGTTGAGTTGAGAAGTCATAGCTTCATGCATACATATTTTATTTTAATTGGTTTGACTCTCGCATTGATCTTTGTGGGCTTTCTTGTTTGTACTGTGAGCTGTGTGCATATATGAGAATGGCATAAACATGCACATGACATACATTCATTGAAAATCTGATGCATATAGGACTGTTTGTATTGCATTATCATGCATGACCACTTGGTATATAAATGGAAAGCTACTAAAGGGCAGAGAAAATCTGTCTAGAGGTTCTTACTATGTATGAGATGGTCTTTTAGGCCAAGTTCTCCGCCAAGTACCAAAGGTCAAATCTGCATTTCAGAGAATGTCTGCATTTTCATGTGAATATTTTACTTCATGCCCCTGCATACAAGAAGTTAATTGCATTGCATTTCTTTCCATTGAAAATGTCGAAAAGATACATTGAATGCATACATTTAGGGGGAGCATTATTCATACATCTGAATTCACTCAACTGTCTTGAGATTTACTGCATAGCATGTTAAATCAGTTGTTGCATAATCATTCATCATCTACATTGTCTGCATGACATATAGGATGCTTCAGCGTTTTTAGTTAGAGGGAATCATTGCATAGCATATCACTTCTTTGAAAAAAATCAAAAAAAAAAGGAAGGGAAATATCACTGCATATAGATAGGGGGAGCTTGCTTAATCCATTCTTCTCCAGCTATATGATTCATCTTGTCATATCTGAAGTGTCAGGGATTCCATCATTTAAAGTGGTATCAAATGATTTCTTGACTACTTCTGAAGTTGTTCAAAATCCGATTGCATACCTTATTGGTATCTGTTTGTCTCTCCTAAATCTGCTGAATGAGAGCTCTTTCTCTATTCAGTCAACTTTGAACCTCTTTGCTCAAGAGCAGCTCAATTGCTAAAATTCTTCAGAATCATGCTGTTTAGTGAATATTCTCACTTGAATTACTCTGCTGAGATATGAAGTAAACCTTCAGCCTGAATACTACTTCATAAAAGTTAAAATACCTTTAATGAGGAACCTTCCATTATACATGCTTAAGAACATTTGTTAACTGGAAGTGGTTTAAATCTTATGTACTCTTGTTTAGTCTCAAGAAACTTGAAAATATCTGTTTCAACCTCTTAATAAACTTGAACTGTCTGCTTCATGTAAATTCATGTAAGACTTTCTGAAATCTGAAAAGTTGATATCCATGTCTACGTTGACTGAGATATATAGTGTATGTGGTTGTTCCTAAACAACTAACTAGTTCTGAATCCTTTTTTTAAGAAAAAGTATGGACAGAGCAATGACTGTGGCTACTGAGAAACCTGTCCAAAGGATTGTGTCATGAAGTACCATGGTTAACTCTGTTTAAAGAGATGATTGGAAATTATTGTGAAAATATGGCAGAGCAATGGCATAGTTGTATTGAGTAACTGGGGATTCTGGCCTCTGATCAAGGTGTATCCTCATGCCAAAGATACTTTTAATGCTACCTCTGTTCTTTAAAATGGGAGAAACAATACGGTTGTCACACTGAGTAACTGGGGACTCTGACCTCTGATCAAGGTGTCTATCCACGTCAAAAGGTGTTGATAAACTAAAATTGTTCTTTAAAGAAAGATTTGAACAAGAGTAAATCAAATTCTGAAAGAACAAGTAAAATTCAGGAGCATTCACTTATGTTTCTCTTAAAGCTGTCATGGAAAGTAAACTAATTAAGATAGAAGTTGGTTGAACTAGAATCTTATATGAGCTTGTAATTCCTTTTTTTATTAAGTGTTGGTTCAGATATGAGTACAATTTCTTTTGAAAAATTTCAGTTTACATCATTCTTAAACCATATCTGACAATCAAGGGTTCATAAGCTTTTATGATGGAGGAATCCAGAACTTAAGACTTTGATTTTATGAAGTTGGTATCTTGCTGAAAAGTTCATTATCTCAATTTTTCACACATCGTTGAATCTGCTCATCCTATTGCCCTTTATCACTGTGATTTCATTCAGACTGGTTGTCATATATGAGAGTTGCTGTCTTTGAATAACCAGAGTTCATCCTTGTAGATTTCTCTTGCTTCATGGATCATAAGGGTAGAATTCTCTGGTATGTTTGAGAGACTATATGCATAAGGGGACAATGTGCTAGATTGCCTGATCATGTTATTTGTCTACATTAGCTCTATATCATCTACCATGTCAAAGGGGGAGTATTGTTGCATATGCATGATTGCATAAGTTGTTTGACTAAGGGGGAGAATTGTTTTTAATTGCTTCTGATATTGTGTTGCCATCATCTGCTAAACTATATTGAGTGTCTCATATGACATCTCTGGTTTATTCGTTTTGCTAAAGTAAAAGGGGCTGCTTAGTCAAAAAAAAAGGGAGTTTTTGATTAACAAATTAGTTTTAATTCACTCTTCAACTCATGTCTTTTTGCTGAAGGCAAAGGGGGAGAAGAATCTAATCTGAGATCTGAGTCAGTGTAACTCATAGTGTTGCCATCATCAAAAAGGGGGAGATTGTTATGCCCCTGTGTGGTTTTAATGATGACTGACACACCATGAGTCACACTGAGGTGTGCTAATTAATATAGATGACTGATTGACTGCTTGAATATCTTATTGCTTTATCTGATTGTTTGCTTGAATAGTTAATTCATGAATATGGCTAGATTGGGTTAACGTAGTGGCTAATTGTGTGTTCATGTATTACTCTATTTGTCAAGTGTATACATCAGTCAGCATTGTACTTTGTTCACGAAGTCTATACACCGCTAGATGTTCATGTCTGCACATTGGTGCTTTTCCCTACGTTCTGGCCAAGTCAATACAGCCTCATTCTTACCTTTGTTCAAAGCCAAAGTCTACACAACGCCCTTCATTGAAAGTCTACATTCGCTGCAAAGCTCACTGTCAAGTCTGTACATTGGGTTCACATCTTCAAGTCTGTACAGCCGTTTGCATTGGATTTAAAGTCTATACGTTGCACTGTTCCTTTCATCTTCGTGCTGTTCTTGATCTCTACACTTCGTGTTGTTTCCCCTCACTAACACGAAAAGATTTCGTGTCGTCTGAGCTTACAACACTTCGTGTTGATTTCCATGCTTGACAGGAAAACTTGTGTGAGGTATACTTCATGTTGTTCTATCCTTGTCGTCCTTGTCTTCAAGTCATTTTTCTTGCGTCATTGAGTCTTCTTACGTTTTACTTCGTGTTGGTTTCTGTTCTCGGCTTCGTGTTGTTGTCAGTCCGTGTCGTTGTCAGTCCGTGTCGTTTTCTTTGTTATTTCCATCTTCGTGTTGTTTTTCCTAGACCTCGTGTCTTTCATGTGTTGAAACCATACTTCGTGTTGGTTTCTGTTCTCGTCTTCGTGTCATTTTCCTTGTTGTGTCTTCGTGTCATTTTTGTTCTATTGCGTGCAGGACATCGCAGCACCTCGTGTTGCTTTCTGTGCCACCTCGTGTCGTTCTCTGTGTAGTGTGTGTTTTCGTCACCACTACACTTCATGTCGTTGTTCTTTACTTCGTGCTATTTTTACTGTCTTCGTGTTGGTCTTTCTCATTAGATCTCGTGTCTTTCTCGCCTTGACCACACTTCGCGTTGCTTTACGTAGACCTCGTGTCTTGCTTGTTTGCAACCACTTCGTGTCGGTTTCTGTTGTCAGCCCGTGTTTGTCCTCGTGCTGTTTTTGCATTCGTAACCTCGTGTTGGTCTAGTATTTGTGTTTTTGTTGTTTTTATTTTCGTGTCTTCGTGTTGCCTTTTCTAGACCTCGTGTCTCTTTTGTTCTATAACCTCACTTCGTGTCGTTCCCTTCGTTGTGTCTGATCTGTTACAGTGTACTCGTGTCGTTCTTAGTTATTATGTCCGCGTGTTGTTTCCTTCTCACTTCGTGCTGTTCTCATCCTACCTCGTGCCGTTCTTGTCGTAGTGCTTGATTTGTTACAGTGACTTCGTGTCGTTCTCCTTGTAATGTTTGTTTTTGTCACCACTGAATGTCGTGTCTTTCTCAGTGCATCTAGAACTGCTACCACATACCCCGTGCAGCTTTAGTTATTGTGGCCCTCAGTGTTAATGGTTTGTATCTCCTTGCAGGTTCGAGGAAGAACATTTCCCAGTGCCTGGGCAGCACGTGAATCCGAGGCTGGAATGAAGCCTGCTGAGAGACTGCCACGTGGTCCTAATATTTAGGGCTGAAAGTGTGGAGGTCACACGATGGAGCTGCCGCTGCTGCTGCTGCTCCTGCTATATATATGAACCTTCTTCCACAGAAGAAGTGAGATCGAATGGTCGAAAGGTGAAGTCAATACAGAGAGCCACGATCCAGACAAAGAAGAAGAAAAGGAAAAGAAGAAGAGAAAGAGAGTGAGAAAGAGAGAGAAAGAGAGAGAGAGAGAGATTTGAGTGAGAGATAGAGATAGCAGAAGTGTGAAGAGTAGAAGAGGAAGGAGAACAGAGAAGAAGAGTGAGCTAGAGTGATAGAAGCTTCAACTGTAGATTTGTTCCTGCTGGACCGTGGATCAAATCCAGGCCAGCCAGCTCCTGCGAGAGCCACATCTGTTTTTATCTTTTCAGCTTTATGTTGCTGGTTTTGTTTTCCATTAAAACTATCCATTTGCTGTTTTTTCGATTCTCTGTAGAGAGGTCGGGGTCCCTCCTATTGGTTCAGGAGAAGGGAGATCGCTATCTCCGGTTGAAAGTAGCTGGGTGCTACTTGTGGGTTCCCTCTGGTTAGAGGAAGGGAGGCTCGTCCTCCGGTTCTGGGCTTGTAGATTTCAAGTCCAGGGGTCCCTCCGGGTGGGAGGAAGAGAGGTCCTAGACCTCTGGTTTGCAGGTGACGTAGTGTCACTTGTGCTTCCCTCTGGTGTTCAGAGGAAGAGAGACTTGGGTCTCTAGGTTCCCCTCCGGTTTGGAGGAAGGGAGGATTGGTCCTCCGGTTCTAGTCTTGTGGGTTGCAAGACTAGGTGTTCCCTCCGGTCTGGAGGAAGAGAGACTTGCGTCTCTGGTTTGCTAGTGACTGGTGTCACTAGTGGTTCCCTCTGGTTGGGAGGAAGAGGGGAGGTTGTTCCCCTGGTCCAGCTGTTTGGCAGCATTTGTTGCAGACTGAGTCTGCTGTGCTAGTGTGACTAGTGGAAGCCTCACTCCGGTTGGGAGTGAGGGGTGGATGTAGGTCTGTTGGACCGAACCACCTAAAAACCCTTTGTGCAGTGGTTTGTCTTCTTGGTGTGTTTGGCGCTAGATGAATGCGTAGGGTCGAGATAGGTTGACCTTCCATATGTGTTCATTTCATTGATGCACATTCTATATGCTTGACAGTGGTTTTGCGTGTTTGCATGATCTATCTAATTGCTGCCCACATTAGATGTTTGCTAAGAGCACACTTCATATTTGTATACAGGTTCAGTAGATGACTGGATTAGTTTTTCTTCAGTTAGTCTTAGTGCTTTTATTCCGTAGTTCTGAGCACTAGTATTTTAATTGGAAGAAAGTTTTTAAAGGGTATTCATTCACCCCCCCTCTGAATACATTGCACCGAACACAACAAAAGACCCCTTGCGGTCTCTGGTAAGGCCGCCAAACCGTTCCGGCGGGAAAACCACAGGACTACCCAAAACTCAATTTTTCCACGCCCTAATGGCATCTAAATGAAGGGGAAAGAACTCTAACACCGATAACATCCTTCCATAAGCCGGAAGGGATCAAACCATACACAAAAACACAAGAAACGGGCGATTCCCATGAATCGATCCAAAATTACTCACATGGACAGCCGGGCTCATACCGACTCAGATTCTCAACCAAATGCGGTGAAACTGGCGGGAAATGATTCCCAACATGCTGAGGGTTCAAATGAATCCATTTTAACTACAAACCGTTGCCTGGAAAGGTGAACACGGCTCACACCCCCCAAACATGCAATTCGCCCAAACAAGGCAAAACCCGCTCAAACTCACATCGTTTGGCTCCAAATCACGAGAAGATGTAGGAAAAGAGTAGGGCATCTGTCCCCTTACCTCCACCGAAGATCTCACATGCCGAAAAGGCCAAACCATGCTGAAAATGATCACACGAACAACCCACGTCAGCTTTGAATCAACGAATGGTATCGCGTCAATGCCACGCTCCGATACTCGCACCATCACGCTCCACGTCAGCTCCATGCCATCGCCACCTCGTCCCCGGGCATCCTCCGTCTGCAGTCGGAGCAGAGGGGGAAAGAGGAGAGAGAATAGAGAGGGAGAGAGTGAGAGATCGTGAGGAGGAGAGAGAAAGGGTTAAGAAAAAAAAGAAAATAGGAAAATTAGCAATTTTCCTAAAATTTGATTTTCTACACAAAAATCCGTAAATTCAAAAAAATACAGAAAAATAGTCTTCGTGATCCTCGAAACGAGCACAACGCAGCTGTAGCATCCCTGAGTAGCAAAACTCAACGGTCAACTCTCCACAGGGTTTCGCAAGTTATACAAGGGAAAAACCCACGTGGGTCGTAAAACACGTTTCAGGACCCACGAAAATGATCCGAAAGCTCTCCAATTCCGATCCGAAGAATCAAAGATATTACAGCCCTCCCCCTTTATGGAATTTCATCCTCGAAATTCAAGAAGTCAACAAGTGAACAAGGGAAAAACATACCCAAACACTGTCCACGCTCTCAAAGCATCAGCCAAACCTCAACGCAAAGCACGATAACACAATTCTCGAAAAACACAATTCAGAGGGACACTGCCAGACCACAATCACAGGCACACACTTCGGATCTCAAGGCACATCGATCGAAAGAACGAGCATGGCACACAGGGGATCACAAGTTCGGCACCTCTGAGAACAGGGCATCATTGCTATCATCTCATAGGGAATGGAGACACGACCCATGCCATCAAACAGCCACCGATAAACAAACACTCGATAGACATAACAAGAATCAGCTTAAACAAGGAAACACAGTCCTCTCAGTTGACTGCTCCAACCATCGGCTTCCGCGCCATATCAACAATGAAACTGGCACACACAACGCCAATGACAACACTGGACCATAAGCACAACCAAGTCAGTCCTCACTTAGATGTTACATCTGATTTGATTTACATGCCAACTCTACCATGACAAAAGACAGCAAAACCAACCGACAAGACCTCGGTCCACAGAATGTCGATTTCAGACTCATAGGGAACTCCTCCCAAGCTGAACACAACCACAAACCAATAAACAACCTCAACAACACCTACAGAATCTCGGCTCCATTCTAAACACAGAACGACGAGACACAACTGCAAGTTGGGTCACATCAAGGCACAATCACAGCTGAACACACGGCTAAAATGCACTAGCCACGCTGCGAGCAGCTTACCAACAAGGACCCACAACAACAACAATCTTGGAGAACGCATCTCTAGGGCCATGATTACGTCCCGAGAGCATAATTCCCAAGAAAATAGAGAAAGAAAAGGGTACTCGACCAGCATATATGTCGATAGATTTCCCCAATTCTCAAACCTGCCAGTGCCAACAACCACAATGCCTCAAACAACAGCACGGCAACCAACAGCATCAAGGCACACATAGCTAATACGATAATTACACCGAGGAAACAATCCTCTCGGCCGGCCATAATCTTCCAACCAACGATCCTCGACCTATGTGTTATAAGCCCACATGCTTCCACTGCACACTCAACACAACGCACACAGGCATCACAAACAACTCGGCATCCGCATCTCAGCACACACTCAGCGCCATCGCAGTTCATGAAACTACAATATACCACGCCTCGAGTATCGAACCTGCTAACAGCTGATCACAAGTCGCCATATGGAAAACCATGAAGGGCACTAGCTTCAGCACAAACCACAAAGAACGCCAATCCCAGTTTATCCTCTCATCCTGGCACGATTACTAAACCTTCACAGCACAACAACCGCCAAACACGGCACGTGGAACACGGTGCACAATGGCCCCCAAACAGGAACTATGTCCAAAGCCAAGCAACCGTCGAACAAGAGAAGATCAGGCTCAGAACTAACGCAGTCCACACACAAGCAGACATAGGACAAAGGCTTCACCGAGACAGCACTTCTAAAGCTTACCTCGAAAAGACGCCACAAGACAAAATGAGAAGAATCAAGCTCGACTAACAATAGCTCACCAGGAAGGAAAATCTTAGGTTCGCCTGAGCATTCTCTTAAACAAGGCATCCAATCGACCACCACAACACAACCTTAACACCTCAGGGGCTAAACAAACTCAAGTTGAGATGACCAAAACAACAAAAGAATGAGCATGGCCATCACACCAACGATAGTTCCCAGCAGCCACGAAAAAATCTCGAACACCACACCATAGATTCACGCATGTCGACGAACTCTGCCAAGTACAGCATAACCAATACAAACACCAGAACAAAAGAAGAACGCTCCATCAGAACCTGATGAGAGCAAAACCATCTCGCACAGTGCCAACACAGCACGCACAAGACCACACACGAAACAAAAGTGATAAACAATCGCAAAACCTATGATAGCTGCCGACTGTACTAGACCTTATGAACCGTAAGTACTGTAATATCTTGAATTCCCATGTACTTCCCAAACACAAGCTCAGCTAGCTTAGAAAAACTCTCAACAACTCTGAACTCCACTCTAATACCAACTGTGACGACCCAGACTCCGGATACCGGGTAAACCCGATACAACTTGGAACCTGCGAGGCCTCCCAAGAGCGAAAAAGCTCCAAAGGGATAGAAAGGTATGTGATAGTACATTGAACTTCGAGATAAATTAGTAAGCAATTAAATTTCAATGATCAGGATTGCTAAAATAGTAGAAATAAAATTACTTTTTCTATAACAATTAAAACTAACAGAGTCCAGTCCAAAGAAAGACAAGTACAGTCCAACGGAAAAGGGAGCATACTCAAAAGTCGGGGGAAACCCGACACTGGCACTAAGAACCACGCAGCAGGTACCGCCCAGTAGGAGGAAGAACTACTACACCTGAAAAGTCAGGTGTGAGCCTCCTATCACTGGCACAATAGGGATCCCACAGAACCCTACCATAAAACAACACAGTAAATAGTAGTGCTAACAACTATAGCAAAGCAGTAACAACAGGAGTATGAACTACAGCAAAAGTAAAGAGGAAGGTCGTAACACGGAAACACGGTAGCCGGAGGAACCTCGGCCCTCTAAACTACTCCAAACAACAATAGAAAGGCGAACCCCGATCTCTCAAAGTCAGGCGTTACCGATCCATTGTCAAATCACGAAGCCTTATCGTGAAAAACCTACCAAAATAGGTAAAGCCTACCAAAAACCTACATAGTCAAAGGCACGAGACATACACGACCACACCGTCGTGTATGCTACAAAACCCGTAACCTCGAGTGAAGCCAAGTATAGGCTACTTGGACAAGTCACGAAAACACAAGTCATCGTGTCAAGTGACAGAAGCATCTCCTCACTAGAAGAACGCCAAGATGCGTCCACATACGTCTTACACTGCGCCTCAAGTGTCTCCCACTCGCCTCGAACTCGATAACTGAGACACGAACCAAGTGCAAGGAACAACAGTAACGGGTGACTAGTCAGGGTCACGCCCGTCGACGCTCGTCCAACTGCCCCTGACCACGTGTGCACACACAAGCCCAATGCCTTGAGCCAAGGCTCTTGCTAGTTTTTCCCCCGAGTAGGACACTACCGCAAAGCAATGGGGCCCATGAAAACTAGCCTAAAAACCATCAACCGAGAACTGCCCCGCCACCACTCCCAGGTGGGCCGACACACAAAAGTGTCATCAGGCTCCGACTAGTGGAGGTTCACTAGACACATAGGCTCAAAATAATGAACACCGAAGTACAAATAGACTAGGCACACACTGTCACACGTACTACGGAGCATAATGCAATATACAACTGCTACCAAACTTAGGACAGTCAAGTAGACATGCTCACAACGATCCTTGAGTCACAAGACTCGGGTCAAGATCCTCGCACGTCACAGCAACACGTTGTTAATCAGCCTAGTCCCAAAGCCAAAAACTACGGAAAATACATTATGGAAGACAGCACAGAACAGTCGGATCCGTAATAGTAATAATGACAATAATGAGTCCTCGGCCTCCAAGCCGCACAATGGACTCACAATTCCGTATAACACGAAACACAGAACACGAGAGATTACCAAAGCCCTCAACCACATGGCATGCAAACCGAGGTAAGATGATACCTCCAAGCGCCCAAAATCATGTGTCGATCCTCACATGATAGACGAGACACTCACGAGGTCACGTGTCAACCGCTGGGTCACAACTGCGTTGACCAGAAACCATAATGACCCTTGAAATAATACAAAACACAGCTCCATATAATGGCTCTCTCAGACACCCTATAACATGGTCACAACCCTTATCGGATGTCCACGACATCCACAGAACAATGGGCTAACCAAGGGGTCAAAGCCACATTACCAGGAAACCAACCAACACAAAGGGATACTCTGGACAGGTTGTAGTCTTACCCCTAGCCGCTAAACCAGCCTAACGGTCATCCAAAGGGTAGCTACCATCAACACAGTGCACATGCGAAATGTTGGTCCGCCACATGGCCGCCAAAGCCACCTAGCGGTCATCCATGGGCCGCTAAACCAAATGGCGATCAGTCACATGGCCGTTACCAGCGAAGCGACTTAAAATAGTAAAAACCAAATAACTGTCTCCCTTGAACCTTTAAACGGGAATGGCGGTCACCGCAGGGCCACTAAAGACCTCATGCGGTCGGAGCTTGACTGCTAGCCTGAACCGGCTTAAAACCATTTGACCAATTCAAACATCAAATAGAGGTTGCCCAAGGGCTACTAAACAAGCCTTGCGGTCAGTCGTGTGACCGCTACACCAAACCGACAAGGGACTCCACCTAACGGTCTTCAGTGGGCCGCCAAAGACCACTAGCGGTCTTTGGTAAGGCCGGTAAACCGTTTCGGCAGGAAAACCACGAGACTACCCAAAACCTGATTTTTCCATGCCCAATCACATCTAAACGACGGGGAAACAACCCTAATGCCGATAACATCCTTCGACAAGCCGGAAGGGATCAAACCATACACAAAAACACAAGGAATGAGCAATTCCCATGAATCGACCTAAAATGACTCACATGGACAATTGGGCTCATACCGGCTCCGATTCTCAACCAAATGCGGTGAAACTGGCGGGAAATGATTCCCAACATGCTGGGGGTTCAAATGAATCCATTTAAACTATAAACTGTCGCCTGGAATGGCAAACACGGCTCACACCCCCCAAACATGCTATTCGCCCAAACAATGCAAAACCCACTCAAACTCACATTGTTCAGCTCCAAATCGCTAGAAGATGAAGGAAAAGAGTAGGGCATCTATCCCCCTACCTCCACCGAAGATCTCACGAGCCAAAAAGGTCAAACCACGCCAAAAATGATCACACGAACAACCCACGTCGGCTTTGAATCCACGAACGGGATCGCGCCAACGCCACGCTCCGATACTCACGCCATCACGCCCCACGTCAGCTCCACGCCGTCGCCACCTCGTCCCCGGGCCTCCTTCGTCTACTGTCGGAGCAGAGGGGGAAAGAGGAGAGAGAATGGAGAGGGAGAGATGGTGAGGAGGAGAGAGAAAGGGTTAAGAAGAAAAATAAAATAGGAAAATTAGTAATTTTTCTAAAATCTAATTTTCTGCATGAAAATTAGTAAATTCAAAAAAAATTGGAAAAATAGTATTCGCGCTCCTCGGAACGTGCACAACGCACCTGCAGTGTCCCTGAGTAGCAAAACCCAAACAGGAACTATGTCCAAAGCCAAGCAACCGTCGAACAAGAGAAGATCAGGCTCAGAACTAACGCAGTCCACACACAAGCAGACATAGGACAAAGGCTTCACCGAGATAGCACTTCTAAAGCTTACCTCGAAAAGACGCCACAAGACAAAATGAGAAGAATCAAGCTCGACTAACAGTAGCTCACCAGGAAGGAAAATCTTAGGTTCGCCTGAGCATTCTCTCAAACAAGGCATCCAATCGACCACCACAACACAACCTTAACACCTCAGGGGCTAAACAAACTCAAGTTGAGATGACCAAAACAACAAAAGAATGAGCATGGCCATCACTCCAACGATAGTTCCCAACAGCCACTTGAACAAGCCACGAAAAAATCTCGAACACCGCACCATTGATTCACGCATGTCGACGAACTCTGCCAAGTACAGCATAACCAAGACAAACACTAGAACAAAAGAAGAATGCTCCATCAGAACCTGATGAGAGCAAAACCATCTCGCACAGTGCCAACATAGCACGCACAAGACCACACACGAAACCAAAGTGATAAACAATCGCAAAACCTATGCTAGCTGTCGACTGTATTAGACCTTATGAACCCTAAGTACTGCAATATCTTGAATTCCCATGTACTTCCCAAACACAAGCTCAGCTAGCTTAGAAAAACTCTCAACAACTCTGAACTCCACTCTGATACCAACTGTGATGACCCAGACTCCGGATACCGGGTAAACCCGATACAACTTGGAATCTGCGAGGCCTCCCAAGAGCGAAAAAGCTCCGAAGGGATAGAAAGGTATGTGATAGTACAATGAACTTTGAGATAAATTAGTAAGCAATTAAATTTCAATGATCAGGATTGCTAAAATAGCAGAAATAAAATTACTTTTTCTATAACAATTAAAACTAACAGAGTCCAGTCCAAAGAAAGACAAGTACAGTCCAACAGAAAAGAGAACATACTCTAAAGTCGGGGGAAACCCGACACTGGCACTAAGAACCACGCAGCAGGTACCGCCCAGTAGGAGGAAGAACTACTACACCTGAAAAGTCAGGTGTGAGCCTCCTATCACTGGCACAATAGGGATCCCACAGAACCCTGCCATAAAACAACACAGTAAATAGTAGTGCTAACAACTATAGCAAAGCAGTAACAACAAGAGTATGAACTATAGTAAAAGTAAAGAAGAAAGTCGTAACACGGAAACACGGTAGCCGAAGGAACCTCGGCCCTCTAAATTACTCCAAACAACAATAGAAAGGCGAACCCCGATCTCTCAATGTCGGGCGTTATCGATCCATTGTCAAATCACGAAGCCTTATCGTGAAAAACATACCAAAATAGGTAAAGCCTACCAAAAACCTACATAGTCAAAGGCACGAGACATACACGACCACACCGTCGTGTATGCTACAAAACCCGTAACCTGAAGCACAGTCATACTGCCCTGAGTCAGCTCCATGAATTGATACATTTTTGCCATTTGAAAACAGGCAGGAGTGTAGGCGCGCTCAAAAGCAGCAACAAACTCTACCCATGTGATCTGTCGAAGAGGTCTTGAATGAAAAGCGATCTGCCACTCGGCCTTCCACCACGTAATGGCTGTACCCTGGAGTTGAAAAGCGGCAAGCATAACTTTCTCATCTTCAGCACATTCCATCAAAACAAATACACGCTCGATAGCATCCAGCCATTGCCTCGCAACCTCGGGATCAGCTTGACCATCGAAAGGAGGCGGATTGAACGTCAGGAATTCTTTCAAAGCCTTGCCTCGACTGCCAGGCGCTTCAACCGGAGGAGCAACAATCGGCGTTGGAGGAGGAACAACTACTGCAACGGGAACAGTAGGAACTGCAGGAGGAGGTGCAGAACCACTATCTTCCCTGGGCGCATCTCGAGGAGCACGAGGAACTCGAGGAGGTCTTCCCCGACGAGGCGGCATAATTACTCTGCCGAGATCATAAAACAACAATAAAACCCATCAATCATACAGAAAACACCCTAAGCCAACAATAGACGACACAGGACTAGCTCTGGACAAACACAAATTTCAATTCCTTATACGATTCCTCAAACAACAGCTCTGATACCAACTGTAACGACCCAGAGTTCAAGATACCGATATACCGATAACATCGATACACCGATACCAAGAACTGGGGAAGCCACCCAAGAGGCTGATGAGGCCCCTGAAGGGTTAGTAAGGTTATGTCGAGGGAATGTATAACGAACTGCAATTTGGAACGTGTAGATTACAATTAAGCAATAAAATTAACACAAGTGCGGAAGCAATTCAAAATAACCAAAGTGATATATATATATACTAGTCCAGATAAACAAAAGTACTAGTCCACAAGGGTACAACTACACGGGGCATACCCCGACAAAGGTACCACGAAAGCCTCAAAAAGGCGGCTCGACTAGAGCTGGCAGCTAGACGCTGTCCCCGAAATAGCTCACAAAGCTCCGGGAGACGACGGGCACGGCTCACCTGAAAGGAGAAGGGTGAGTCACAGCCAGACTCAGTAGGGGTCACGCGGATCCCTACCTCGCACTAACAAGCATTCATGCATAAATAAAAGCAATTAGAGCATGCATCTAATTAAAATAACAGGTAATGGCATGAATAAACTACTCAAGTAAAGCTGTAAACTCTAACTAAGCAAGTAGAACAGCTAACACATGCCACAGCTAAATAAATGCAAGCGACTAAAACTAAATCTACCAAAATAGAATAAGCCTTAACTAATCCAAACAATAAGGAAGGACAACCACTGGAGTAGAAACCAGAAGTGTCCACTGACGACTTACACTGCGTCTCAAGCACTCGCAGTCGACAAAGCGACAAGCTGGGCGCGTAAATAGTACCAAACCAAGTTACTAGTCGGAGTGGCACCCATCGGTGTCAGTCCACATTCTCCGACCACGTGTGCACACACTGACTCTAGCCTGAGCCAGGCCCTCTAGCTAGTTTTCTCCCTTGGTAGGACGCTACCATTGGTTGGGAGCCCACGGAACTAGCTTACAAACCGTGTATGGGAAACACCCCTCCGCTATCCCCAAGCGGGTCGGCACTCAACAGACCTTAGGGCAACAACAGTGGTTCCATTGCATGGAAAGAAAGCTATTCTATTGGTATAAGAAACATGCCATCAAACAATGAAACAACATAAACATGGCACATTTACGTAAAGGAACGCATAACCAATGGCTGGCAACTTATTAAACCCAACAGGAAAGCGGCGGTCGGATGCCCATGCGCTACATGAAAGTAACGGTCGGAGGCTGGCGCGTTACACCAAGAACGACGCGTCTGTCTCCGTCCGTCACTCCCGCCTTAGTTCCAGCTCAAAAAGCCCAAAAGGGAATGTGACGGTAGGGGCCCTGTGCATTACATCGATACAACACGTTGGATCACCGCCGTTACATCCACCCGAGTCCAAAAACCAACGTACAGCGTTCGAAATCAGACGCAGGCGAAGCGACGCGCTCGCTCAGGCACGTCGGACGGAAGCGACGGCCGGCCGACTGGCCGTCGGGCTAACCGCCTCACCCTTCAACGTAAAATGACGGATGAGTAACAGATGGGGATCCCACCGTTACTCTCCAAATAACGCACCCTCATCGGGCCATTGTTTGGAAATGACGCGTCCACTAAGGACTGTCAGGCGTGTGACGGTTCCTGGCAGGACCGTCACACCACCTGGAACACGGGCGGGTACGGTTTGAAAACCGGAGCCCTCCCGGACGATAAAAATCGTCGGGTAATGTCGTAGAAACCTGTAACCTGTCAAACCGTAGAACCCAAACAACAAAATAACACCCAAATACCACACATGCAAAGCCCACAATGCATGAAATTCAAGAATTAAGCTAAAACCCCAAAGTTACGAAATATGAACATTAAGCATGCTACGGGGTTCTAATCAAATGAACGAGCTATAGGAAATGATCCTAGCGAGATCAGGATTCCATCCCCCTACCTTTTGCGAGCCGAAACCGGCGAAAGGGCCGCATGCAAGGAGGAAGAGCCACGACGCCTTCACGCTCCGCCTCGCTCCCACGAGCCACGAAACACGTCGAGGTGGGCATCCACGCGACGCGAGGAATCCACCGGTACCCCCCACGCCTCCATCCGGCGCCAAAAAGCCTGCTTCCCAAGGGGAGGGGAGAGAGGCGATCGGCGAGAGGAGAGAGAGAGTGAGGGTGAGATCGACGAGGGAGAGAGAGAGAGTGAGGGTGAGGGATTAAAAGAGAAGAAAAATAAAATTAAAAAATATATAATATAATTATTATATATATTAAAATCTTATTAATCTCTAATAACCCTCAAAGCTCCAAATAAATCTGAAAAAAATACCAGAAAAATTCCTAAAAATCTAGGAAAATAGTCGAAAATTCCAGAACAAATACTAGAACAAAATCCATTAAGGATCCATTAAGGCACGGGCCTTACAGTCCCTCCCTCCTAATAAAAATTTTGCCCTCGAAATTTACAACAACAGAAAAAGGAGGAAACTGAGAAAGGACAAATACCTCACTGGAATAAGAAAGGAAAAAGCTGACGCATCTCATCTTCACGTTCCCAAGTGGACTCATTACCAGAGTGACGCTGCCAAGCTACTCTTACCAGAGGGATAACCTTATTTCTCAACCGCTGCTCACGACGGTCTTCAATTCTAATAGGGAACTCTAGCGCAGACAAATCAGCAGTCACCTCAGGCCAAACTGAATCATCGAGAACATGAGAAGCATCCGGCACATATTTCCTCAACTGAGATACGTGGAACACATCATGAACAGCTTGCATGGCCGTAGGTAGTTGTAGACGATAAGCCACCTGACCAATAGCTTCGATGATCGAAAGAGGGCCAACATACCGCGGACTAAGCTTTCCACGCTTCCCAAACCTGGAAACACCTTTCATCGGAGATATTTTAACAAACACCATATCTCATGGCTCAAATTGTAGTGGACGTCTGCGCTGATCTGCATAACTTTTCTGTCGACTCTGAGCCGTCAACAATCTCTGCCTGATCAGACGAACCACATCAGAACACTGATGCACCATATCAGGTCCGGTCAACAAACTGTCCCCAACATCAAACCAATTCAGAGGAGTACGACAAGGATGACCATACAGTGCTTCATAAGGAGCCATTCCAGTACTAGAGTGAAAACTATTATTATAGGCAAATTCAACAAGTGGCAAATGCTGACTCCACGAACCTTGCCAGTCAAGGCAACACAATCTCAACATATCCTCTAAAGTCTGAATAGTCCTCTCTGACTGTCCATCTGACTGAGGGTGATACGCTGAACTGAAAGCTAACTCAGTGCCCAAAGCCTTCTGGAAACTGCGCCAGAAGCCGGAGGTAAAACGTGGGTCACGATCTGACACAAGTGAAACAGGAACTCCATGCAGTGGCACGATCTTCTGCACATATAGCTCAGCCAACCTCTGCATATTCCAGGTAACCTTAATTGGCAATAATCTGGTAGTTTTAGTCAATCTGTCGACAAGCAACCAGATACCATCAAAACCTTGAGAAGTCCAAGGTAAACCCACCACAAAATATGTAGTAACATGGTCCCATTTCCACATCGAAATCTCTAATGGCTGAAGCAAACCACCTGGCTTTTGATGTTCGGCTTTAACCTGCTGACAAGTCAAGCACTTAGAAACAAATATAGCCACGTCTTTCTTCAAACCCGGCCACTAGAACTGCTTCTTCAAATTCTGATACATCTTGGTGACACCTGGATGAATAGCAAAACGGGAACCATGGGCTTCACTCAGAATCTCATGCCTCAAATCATCATCAGCGGGAACTTACCATCTGCCCTGAAAACTGACAACCAGCTCGTCATCAAATTCCACATCATATCTTGATATAACACGGGCTAAAACAGAATCTGCTTGTTGAGCTTCTTTAATCTGCTGATAAAGAGCTGAACCCAAAATCAAACTAGCACAAACCGCCATCTTCGGATCAGAAGGAAACTCTACACTGAATGCCTCGCTCGGAAGCCATTTCCATAATTTCCATTCATGAAGCATCAAATGACTGACCAGCACTTTCCTGTTCAGAGCATCAGCCACAACATTCATTTTACCCAGCTGATAGGAGAGTGTAAAGTCAAAATCTTTCATGAATTCCATCCATCGGCGCTGCCTGAGATTCAAATCTTTCTGGGAGAATATATACTGTAAACTCTGGTGATCAGTAAAAATCTGAAATTTCTCACCATACAGATAATGTCTCCAAATCTTTAAGGCAAAAATAACTGCAGCTAGCTCCAGATCATGAGTGGGATAATTCTCTTCATGTCGTTTCAATTGCCGAGATGCATATGCGATAACTTTACCATGTTGCATCAGCACTGCACCCAAACCTACTCGAGAAGCATCAGTACAAACCAGAAGACCACCCGAGTCGGAAGGCAAAGTCAACACAGGAGAATAAGTTAATAGCCTTTTCAATTCAACAAAGCTAGTCTCACACTGATCCGACCAGACAAAAGGTACATCTATACGAGCCAGTCTAGTCATCAGGGCTGCAATCTTCACAAAATCTTGGGTGAATCTGCGGTAATACCCAGCCAAACCTAGGAAGCTTCGTATTTCTGTCACAGTTCTTGGCCTCTGCCAACTCAACACGGCATCAATCTTTGCAGGGTCTACTGCCACTCCGTCACCAGAAATCACGTGACCAAGAAAATGAATCTCCCGAAGCCAGAATTCACATTTACTGAACTTCGCATACAGCTCGTGATCTCTTAGAGTCTGCAGAATGATCCTCAAATGCTGCACATGATCTTCATCAGAGGTAGAATAGATCAAAATATCATCAACAAAGATCACCACAAACTGATCAAGAAATGGACGAAAGATGCGCTGCATCGGGTCCATAAAAGCTGCTGGGGCATTAGTCAGACCAAACGGCATGACCAGAAATTCAAAGTGACCATAACGAGTGCTGAAAGCTATCTTCTCCACATCAGATTCTCAGATTCGTAATTGGAAGTAGCCAGACCGGAGATCAATCCGTGAAAAGACAGTAGCAGACTGTAACTGGTCAAACAAATCATCAATCCTGGGAAGCGGATATTTATTCTTGATAGTCACCTGATTCAATTGCCTGTAATCAATACAAAGTCTCAGGCTTCCATCTTTCTTCTTCACAAACAACACTGGAGCACTCCACGGAGAAAAGCTGGGGTGAAAATAACCCTTTTCCAGTAACTCAAGTAGCTGTGCTCGCAGTACTTTCAATTCAGCTGGAGCCATTCGGTACGGTGCCTTTGCTAAGGGAGCTGTACCTGGAATCAGTTCAATCACCATTTCTATTTCTCGCTCTGGGGGTAAGCCTGGCAACTCGTCAGGAAACACATCAGGGAACTCACAAACAACAGGAATATCACTGGCTTCCTGTCGTGGTTTTTCAACAGCAACCATAGAAGCAAGAAATCCCTGACAACCTGCACTAAGCAACCTGTAGGCTCGAATAGCAGAAATAATCATACGAGAAGAACGGGATCGAATACCTTGGAAATAAAAAGTTGATTTCCCCTGTGGCTGAAAATAGACTTTCTTCGATCTGCAGTCAACCACAGCTCCATAATGCTCCAACCAATCCATTCCCAGAATAACATCATAATCTGCCAACTACAATGCATATAATCTTGCCGGCAACTGGTGATTATTGATCATAACAGGAGACTCTTCCAAACACAGAGGTGTAATCATGAAATCTCTTGAAGGCATCTCAACATACATCTCATAAGTTATCTCTGAAGTCGGTCCCTCAATACATGCCATGAAATCCTCAGAAATAAAAGAGTGAGAAGCACCAGAATCAAATAAGACACGAGCAGAATGATCATAAAGCATAATCGTACCTTCCACAAGATGGGCTGCAACAGCATCAGCTCTAGTCATTTGTGAAACCTTGCCTTTCTGCTTCTTTGATCCGGCCGAAGATTGCTGAGAAGACGTCGACGCTTGAGAGAAGAACTGTTGAGCTTGCAGTGCAGGAGGAGGTCTGAATTGCGGCTGCTGAGGTTGAGAAAACTGAGGGGCTTGCAATTGCTTTGGCCCCATTGGGCAATCCCGAACCACATGACCCGCCTGGTCACACCAAAAGCAAACAACGGGAAGAGAACACGGCTGGCCCTTGTGATGACCACCGCATCTCCGACACGTCCATGGCTGACTGACAGCTAAACTCTGACGAGTCTGAGTAGAAGGTGTTGTCGGCTACTGAACTACATCTGTACCAGACTACTGCTGGAAAAACTTCTTCTTCTTCTTGAACCTCTTAAACTTGGTCTTCGAAGGAGAGGAAGCACTGCTAACCTCTGACTAGACTGAGGGAACACCTGGCGCTGGCGGTCGGTACACCTGCTGAGACTGTACTGCTGGCTGAACTGACCCTGCCTGAGGATATCCACCCGGTCTCGTCATCTCCAGCTCAAGTGCCACAGCTGTCTGGCACGCACTATCATGGTCTGCAACACGACTAGCAATGAGGGGCATCTTCAATTCTGGCCTCAAACCTCGCAAGAATTGTTGTGTCTTCAAAGCTTCACTAGCCAGCACATGGGGCGCATACTGACCCAATTCCATAAACTTATTCCGATACTGAAGCACAGTCATACTGCCCTGAGTCAGCTCCATGAATTGATACATTTTTGCCATTTGAAAACAGGCAGGAGTGTAGGCGCGCTCAAAAGCAGCAACAAACTCTACCCATGTGATCTGCCGAAGAGGTCTTGAATGAAAAGCGATCTGCCACTCGGCCTTCCACCACGTAATGGCTGTACCCTGGAGTTGAAAAGCGGCAAGCATAACTTTCTCATCTTCAGCACATTCCATCAAAACAAATACACGCTCGATAGCATCCAGCCATTGCCTCGCAACCTCGGGATCAGCTTGACCACCGAAAGGAGGCGGATTGAACGTCAGGAATTCTTTCAAAGCCTTGCCTCGACTGCCAGGCGCTTCAACCGGAGGAGCAACAATCGGCGCTGGAGGAGGAACAACTGGTGCAACGGGAACAGCAGGAACTGCAGGAGGAGGTGCAGAACCACTATCTTCCCTGGGCGCATCTCGAGGAGCACGAGGAACTCGAGGAGGTCTTCCCCGATGAGGCGGCATAATTACTCTGTCGAGATCATAAAACAACAATAAAACCCATCAATCATACAGAAAACACCCTAAGCCAACAATAGACGACACAGGACTAGCTCTGGACAAACATAAATTTCAATTCCTTATACGATTCCTCAAACAACAGCTCTGATACCAACTGTAACGACCCAGAGTTCAAGATACCGATATACCGATAACATCGATACACCGATACCAAGAACTGGGGAAGCCACCCAAGAGGCTGATGAGGCCCCTGAAGGGTTAGTAAGGTTATGTCGAGGGAATGTATAACGAACTGCAATTTGGAACGCGTAGATTACAATTAAGCAATAAAATTAACACAAGTGCGGAAGCAATTCAAAATAACCAGAGTGATATATATATATATACTAGTCCAGATAAACAAAAGTACTAGTCCACAAGGGTACAACTACACGGGGCATACCCCGGCAAAGGTACCACGAAAGCCTCAAAAAGGTGGCTCGACTAGAGCTGGCAGCTAGACGCAGTCCCCGAAACAGCTCACAAAGCTCCGGGAGACGACGGGCGCGGCTCACCTGAAAGGAGAAGGGTGAGTCACAGCCAGACTCAGTAGGGGTCACGCGGATCCCTACCTCGCACTAACAAGCATTCATGCATAAATAAATGCAATCCGAGCATGCATCTAATTAAAATAACAGGCAATGGCATGAATAAACTACTCAAGTAAAGCTGTAAACTCTAACTAAGCAAGTAGTACAGCTAACACATGCCACAGCTAAATAAATGCAAGCGACTAAAACTAAATCTACCAAAATGGAATAAGCCTTAACTAATCCAAACAATAAGGAAGGACAACCACTGGAGCAGAAACCAGAAGCATCCACTGACGACTTACACTACGTCTCAAGCACTCGCAGTCGACAAAGCGACAAGCTGGGCGCGTAAACAGTACCAAACCAAGTGACCAGTCGGAGCGGCACCTGTCGGTGTCAGTCCACAGTCTCCGACCACGTGTGCACACACTGACTCTAGCCTGAGCCAGGCCCTCTAGCTAGTTTTCTCCCTTGGTAGGACGCTACCATTGGCTGGGAGCCCACGGAACTAGCTTACAAACTGTGTATGGGAAACACCCCTCCGCTATCCCCAAGCGGGTCGGCACTCAACAGACCTTAGGGCAACAACAGTGGTTCCATTGCATGGAAAGAAAGCTATTCTATTGGTATAAGAAACATGCCATCGAACAATGAAACAACATAAACATGGCACATTTACGTAAAGGAACGCATAATAAATGGCTTGCAACTTATTAAACCCAACAGGAAAGCGGCGGTCGGATGCCCACGCGCTACATGAAAGTAACGGTCGGAGGCTGGCGCATTACACCAAGAACGACTCGTCTGTCTCCGTCCGTCACTCCCGCCTGAGTTCCAACTCAAAAAGCCCAAAAGGGAATGTGACGGTAGGGGCCCTGTGCGTTACATCGATGCAACGCGTTGGGTCACCGCCGTTACATCCACCCGAGGCCAAAAACCAACGTACATCGTTCGAATTCAGACGCAGGCGAAGCGACGCGTTCGGTCAAGCGCGTCGAACGGAAGCGACGGACGGCTGACTGGCCGTCGGGCTAACCGCCTCACCCGGTCAACGTAAAACGACGGACGAGTACTGGATGGGGATCCCACCGTTACTCTCCAAATAACGCACCCTCATCGGGCCGTTGTTTGGAAATGACGTGTCCACTAAGGACCGTCAGGCGTGTGACGGTTCCTGGCAGGACCGTCACACCACCTGGAACACGGGCGGGTACGGTTTGAAAACTGGAGCCCTCCCGGACGATAAAAATCATCGGGTAATGTCGTAGAAACCTGTAACCTGTCAAACCATACAACCCAAACAACAAAATAACACCCAAATACCACACATGCAAAGCCCACAATGCATGAAATTCAAGAATTAAGCTAAAACCCCAAAGTTATGAAATATGAACATTAAGCATGCTACGGGGTTCTAATCAAATGAACGAGCTATAGGAAATGATCCTAGCGAGATCAGGATTCCATCCCCCTACCTTTTGCGAGCCGAAACCGGCGAAAGGGCCGCATGCAAGGAGGAAGAGCCACAAGGCCTTCACGCTCCGCCTCGCTCCCACGAGCCACGAAACACGTCGAGGTGGGCGTCCACGCGATCCACGCGACGCGAGGAATCCACTGGTACCCCCCACGCCTCAATCCGGCGCCAAAAAGCCTGCTTCCCAAGGGGAGGGGAGAGAGGCGATCGGCGAGAGGAGAGAGAGAGTGAGGGTGAGGGATTAAAAGAGAAGAAAAATAAAAATAAAAAATATATAATATAATTATTATATATATTAAAATTTTATTAATCTCTAATAACCCTCAAAGCTCCAAATAAATCCAAAAAAATACAAAAAAAATTCCTAAAAATCCAGGAAAATAGCCAGAAATTCCAGAACAAATACTAGAACTAAATCCATTAAGGATCCATTAAGGCACGGGCCTTACATATGGCAATTCTAATAGTCTCATTGCAGAAGCTAGAGCTCTTAGTGATGGTCTCAAATACCTTCATACTATATCTGATCGACCTGCATACATTGAATGTGATTCCAAGGTTCTTATTCAAAGCATCAACCGGGAAATCCCCTGTACTTGGATTATTCTCACTTATGTTAGGGACATATGGCACACCATCTCCACAGATGATACACTATCACACATTTACAGAGAACCAAATATTGTTGCTGATACTTTGGCAGCGTTAGCCTGTAGCACTAAGTGCAATTCTTTTTTTGTTCGCCATGAGCTACCTAACATTGTCAAAGGTGCTGCTCGATTGGATAAGCTAGGAATGCCTAGCCTTCGCATGATGTAACAATTCTATTCATTTTGCTATCAATAAAATTTACCTCCTAGGTTTGGGTAGTGGAGTGGTTTTCTCCTTTCCTCTGGAAAGGGGTGCATTCTCCGACTCAACTCTAGGCAGGGTTTTCACAAAAAAAAGAGAGAGGGATGCTGCTATCCTTTAGCGGGACCGCCTGGAGACTGCTGAGTTGGTGACTCCTTCTAACATCGAGGAGTATATTTCTTGACTGATGTTGTCGACGGGTAATGTTCTCAGGAACCTATCCTCTTGCAAGCGAGTGCTTTCCTTTTCTCAACTTGTTCTTCTTCGCGTAGATCTACGGCGAGCGACTGAGGAGGAGGAGGAGGAGGAGGCACAGTCGGTCGAGCTGGAGGTCATCAATGTGGATGATACGCCGGTTTCGAGTGATCTCCTAGCCTCGGAGGGCTCATCCCGTGCCCGGGAAAAGGGCAAGGGGGTCGCCTGGGACGATGCTTTGGAACGCCGAGGGGTCAAGCGGAAGGATCCTGTGGTGAAGTTGTTGCGGTCTTCGATGCAGGCTCAGTCTACTGAGAAGAAACGGGCGAGGAAGGCGGTGACCGTCCACCCGGTTGATGAGGTTCCCCTGTTGCCTCCTCCTTCTGCGGTGCAAGAGGGGGCAAATGACGAAGGGATCACTGCTGATGCTTGGGCGCCGAGCGAAGCAGAGGGGCCACTGGATGAGGGAGCCTGGCCCAAGCCAGTCAAGGCTGGAGGGTCATAGGGTGTAGCCACTCGATCGTAGCCGACCGAGGCTGGGGAGGTGCATGGTAGGGCTGCTCATCCCTAGTCAACCGGTGGGGCCCCCGAGGCATGATTACTCGGGGAGGGTGCCCCAGTCCCGGTCGCTCTGAAGAGGTCTCCCTTTCCCTCGACCAGTGCCTTCAACGTTCGGGCCTCCCTGTATCAGAGGTGCCACTCTGTAGCTTCAGGGGTCGTTCGAGCGAAACTTCAGAGGAGTCCCCCCTCCACGCTTTTCGAGCAACTCATGGAAGGAAGCCTTATCTTGGCCCAGCTCAGGGCTGAGGCAGTAGGCGCGTATGGTCGGGTGGAGTTGGAGCGGGAGGCTCTCTTGTAGGCCCGTGGTGCACTCGATCGGAAGGTTGAGCGTCTGACCCTTGATCTTGGTGACCTCCGTCGGGAGGTGTCCCCGCTTCGGGCTCAGGTGCAGTCGAGCCAAGTGGAGGCTCGGTTGTTGGCGGAGCAGCTGGCCCATGCTCGTTATATGGTCGACTGGAAGAATGAGCTCCTGGAGGTGGAGCGTATGATTCAGGTCGAGCTCGGCAAGCAGTGGAAGGCCGAGCGGGAGATGCTCGAGGGCCGAGTCTGGGGAGCCAAGGATGCACTGACCGAGGCTGAGAGAAGGCTGTCCGAGTCAAAGCGGAGGATATCCGAGCTCGAGGGGTAGGCGGAGTCGGCCGGGGTGGAGGCACTCGAGTGACATAAGTGCTCAGAGGCCTACCATGCGACTCTTCTCTAGGCTGCCTTCCCTTATTATGAGTTAGACTATCACCGGGGGCTTCGAAAGGGCTTCTCTCAGGGCTACGAACAGGCCGTCATAGAGGTAGAGGCCCAGGCGTCTAAGCTCCTTTTTCCTTTCGGGCAATGCTATGACTCGGACTAGGGTTTGACCGACTCTTCCCATTATACTTCGAGCGAAGAGGATGGTTGGGAGTCTTCATCCGAGCGATTGCCAACTCCAGCATCTTCGGGAGAGCACACGACCGAGACAGTTCCCACACAAGAGGGGTCAGTGCCCGGGTCGGCCGTCGCCGAGAATATTAGGGGCAGATTGTCTGGTGCTAAGGAAGCCTCACCTGCCGAGCCTGAAGATGGGCCTGAGGCCAGATGTAATAGCCATTTCTTTCCTTTCTTTCCTTTCCCTTATGTAGCCTGGTAAGGCTTTTTTGGAAAATATAATAGCGACAATATTAAATGCTGAATTGACTATTTCTTACTGCTTCTGGTGTGATTTGACTATCAGATTTGTAGTCGTTGGAGAAGGCGCCAATTTTCTTTGCAGATATCATGCGTGCCAATCTGTCAAATAACTGACATGGCACTGGCACCTTTCCGTTTTTCCATACCGCCCTTAATGACTTACCGCTTCATGCGTCCCACTGGCGGGATGTTTTGGGAAATGAGATAACCATCTCAAGGAAAGCCCTTTTAGCGTGTTTCGTAAGGGGAGAGTCATTTAAGGTGATCAGATCCCCCTTCGGCCTATAAAAGGTCCAAGGGGCATCTCTTTTCCTTTCATCGCTTAAGGCCATCCCTGGCGGTTTCTCCTTCTTTCCCTTTCGCGAGGTGTTGTGCTGTCGGTCATGGCGGGCATGGAAGGCGCTTCAGAAGACGATGATGCAGATGGCGGTAGGAGGGAAGCTCCTGCTATTTCAGTCTGGGAGAGGGTTCGTCAGTCGGGGGTCACTCTAGGAGAGGGTTCGTCATGCCGGAGCATGTGGCCCTCCTATCCCTGACCCGCCGACGCCATCCCGAGGGGTGGGGGGGAGCTAATTAAGCTCCCTCCTTTCTTGGCCTCCCCCTACCCCCTCGTCCATCTCTGCCATTTTTTTTCTCCCTCCTCTTCCACTCTTCAGAGGATGCCTGCTCTCTCTGCCTTCCAAAGAGTTGGCAGAGAGGAGGCCTTCACTTGTATTCCTTCCTCTTCTTCCCTCTCTTTTTCAAGCTTTTCTCAAACCAACGAGGCCGACAATCCTTTGTCCGACCCAATTTCCGCATGAGGTAGAGTCAGTGGCTAGACGTAGGAGTGCCTACCGGGTTGGCCGAGCGTTCTGCTCGTGTAATAGTGCCGGAGGGTGTAATTTTTTGTACATGTATACTGTACTGGCTGCGGCCCACTTGATGTACATCAAAGTTTAATAAGAGGAGAAGAATGGCATTTATTCTATTTTGCTTAGATGTGTATGCTTGCCAAATGATCAAAAGTAGAACTTGCGAAGATTTGTTGCGTTGCATGTCCGAGGGACGAGTGTTCCTTCCATGGTGGACAATCGGTATGCTCCTTTCCCGAGCGTCTCGACCACTCGGTAATGGCCTTCCCAGGTAGAGGCCAGCTTCCCCGCCGCCTCCAGTGGTCGAGATGCTTCGACTTTTCTTAGGACGAAGTCTCCCGACTAGAAGTGTCTATCTCAGACTCTGGAGTTGTAGTATCGAGTGATGCGCCGTTGGTATTCCATTGCTCGGATCTTTGCAATCTCTCGGATTTCATCTGGTAGGTCGAGGTTCTCTCGCAGTTTCTTCTCGTTTACCTCGGGCTCGAAGTGGATGACTCGGAGAGAGGGGTTACCGACCTCCAACGGAACTACGGCTTCTGTGCCATACACCAACTGAAAAGGTGTTTCACCGGTGGCCGTCCTCGGAGTAGTTCGGTGTGACCATAGTACGCTCGAAAATTCCTCGAGCCAGCTACCCTTGGCTTTGCCGAGCTTGGTTTTGATGCCTTTTAAGATAGTCTTATTGGCATTTTTGACCAGTCTGTTAGCCTGAGGGTGGGCTACCGAAGTGAAGTGGTTGCAAATGTTTAGGTAGGCACATCTATCTCTGAAGTAATGAGAATCAAATTGCCGACCATTATCGCTCATGATCACTCGGGGGACACCGTAGCGACAGATGATCGACTTCCAAACAAAACTCCATACGACTGACTCGGTGATCTTGGTGGTGGCTTCGGCCTCGATCCACTTGGTGAAATAATCGATGGCGACGATGATGAACTTCTTCTGAGCTTGGGCCGTAGGGAATGGCCGCAAGATGTCGATCCCACACCGAGCGAAAGGGTATGGCTCGGCAAGGGTGATGAGCTCCGTGGCAGGCTGATGGATCAGGTGGTCAAAGCGTTGACATCGGTCGCATTTCTGTACGTAGGTCGTGCAGTCACGCTGTAGAGTGGACCACCAGTAACCCTGTCGAAGCAAGATCCTGGCGAGCGATCTTCCTCCTTGGTGCGCTCCGCAGGTGCCTTCGTGTACTTCTTGAATAGCTCGGCTGGCTTCGTCAGCGCTGATGCACTTGAGGAGAGGGCTAGAGAAAGATCTGCGGTACAAGGCCTCATCTAGCATGATTAAACGTCGGGCATGGTACTTCAGCTTCTGAGCCTCCCGAGGGTCGGTGGGCTCTTGAGAATCCTAGAGCCAGGATATGTAGGGGGTTCGCCAATCGCTCGGGGGTGCCGGGTCAATGGTCATAAGCACGGACTCAATGCTCGGTCGCCCGAGCTCTTCGAGGAACACCATCGTGTACCTGCGGGGTCGAGCGAGGAGGCCAGTCGAGAGAGGGCGTCCGCTCGGGAGTTTTTCTCCCGAGCTATCTGGACTACCTCAAAGCTCTCGAAGAGTTGGGCCATCCTCTTGACCGCTTGGAGGTATTTGACCATTTGTCCTTCCCGAGCTTCGTAATCACCATTGACCTGGCTAGCGACCAATTGGGAGTCAGTGTGGATTCTGACCTGCTCGGCTCCCAGCCGTCGAGCCATCCTGGCTCCTGAGATAAGGGCTTCGTAATTGGAGGCGTTGTTGGACGCCTGGAAGTTGAACTTCAGGGCGTACCACAGCTCTGCTCCTTCTTGGGACTTGAGGAGGACACCGGCGCCGCATCCGGCCGAGTTGGGGGACCCGTCAATGAATAGATCCCAAGTGGGCCCGGGCGCTCGTGGAGGTACCGCTTCAATCGAGACCGTGCTTTCGGCGATGAAGTCTGCAAGAGCCTGTCCTTTGATGGCCGAGTGGGGGTGATACGAGATATTGTAGGCCTCGAGCATGATGGCCCATTTGATGAGGCGTCCTGATGCTTTAGGGTGAAAGAGAATCTTGTTCAGAGGTTCATCGGTCAATACGACGATGGGTTGCCCTTGAAAGTAGGGTCGGAGGCGCTTGGCCGAGGTAACCAACGCTAGCACGAGTTTCTCAGTTGCGGAATACCTTTTCTCGGCCTCATTAAGCACCTTGCTGGTATAGTAAACTGGTCTCTTGATCCCTGCATCATTCCTGACCAGGATCGAGCTCACTGTAGAAGGGGTCACCGAGAGATAGAGGTATAGAGCTTCACCGTGGACCGGCTTGGATAGTACCGGGGGTGAGGCCAAGAATTCCTTGAGTTCGGAGAATGCCTTCTGACATTCCTAGTCCCAGGTGAACGTAGCAGATGCCATTTTGGGTCCCCTTAATAATTTGAAGAAGGGTAGGCATCGTTCGGCTGCCCAGGATAGGAAACGGTTGAGCGCAGCAATGTGCCCCGTAAGGCGTTGAACCTCCTTGATGCAAGTGGGCGGCCGCATGTCTCGGATGGCCTGGACCTTGTTGGGGTTGGCTCAATTCCACACTGAGTTACCAGGAAGCCTAGGAGCTTCCCGGATCTGACTCCGAAGGCACATTTGGTAGGTTGAGCTTCATGCTGCATTTCAGTAGGGTGTCGAAGGTCTCGGCTAAGTTGGCGAGGTGGTCTCCGACCTTCGGCATTTTGACGAGCATGTCATCATGTAGGCCTCGACGTTCCGACCGAGCTATCCTTCGAATATGTGGTTGATCAGTCTCTGATATGTTGCTCCAACGTTCTTTAAACCGAACGACATCCGTGTGTAGCAGTGTACGCCGAAGTCAGTGATGAAGGCGGTCTTCTCGATGTCCTTTGAGTCCATCATGATCTGATGGTAGCCGAAGTAGGCGTCCAAGAAGCTGAGAAGCTCGTTGCCAGAGGTTGAGTCGACCAGCTGATCGATGCTCGGCAACGGGTAGCAGTCCTTCGGGGTAGCCGGGTTGAGGTCGGTGAAGTCCACGCACATTCGCCATTTCCCAGAAGCCTTTGGTACAAGGACAACGTTGGCGAGCCACGTAGGGTACATGACTGGATGAAAAAGGCCAGTCTTCTGCCCCTTGATGATTTGCTCTTTGATGACCACTTGCTTCTCTGGGGCATGCTTTCTTCTGCGTTGCTGGACCGGCTTCACCATTCGGTCGAGGTTGAGCTTGTGCATCCCCACATCTCCCGGGATCCCAGGAAGGTGCTCATCAGACCATGCAAAGACTCAGATATACCTGGTAAGGAAATCCTTATATTTTTGATGTTCCTCAAGTGGTAGATCGGCTCTGATCTTTACTCCTAGAGTCGGGTCACCATTAAGGAAGACCGTTAGCAACTCGCCACCAGGCTCAGATGTTGCGGGTCCCTCTTCGGCTCGCTTTACTCCTTTTTTCCCTTCCGGCCTAGTGGCTTTGACCGAGATTTTATAGCACCGTCTAGCCAATGCCTGGTTACCTCAGACTTCCCCCACGCCATGCTTGGTTGGGAACTTCTTCTTTTGGTGAAAGGTAGAGGGCACCGCCTTCATTCGGCTAAGAATGCCTTGGCCGAAGATGGCATTGTATGCCGTCATCCCCATAATCACGATGAAGTCTACCATAACCGTAATGATTTTGGGCGGGGTGCCGATAGTAACCGGTAGGCTCAGTGCTCCCTCGGGATAAGTAGCCTGGCCGTTGAACCCACAGAGGGGGGTTCGGATCGGGCGAGTTTAGATGGATTCTCTCCCATCTTGAGGAAACATTCATCGGATAATACATCAGGGGCACTACCATTGTCAATTAAGATCTTATCTACGTTACAATGGTTTATTGTAGCCGATATAATGAGAGCGTCGTCGTGCAGGGTGGTTAACCCTTCCAGGTCCTGGTCGGAGAATAGCAGGGCCTGTGATTCGCTCGCCTGCGGGGCCGTAGAGTGCTCAATGGAGGCTCGGCTCGCCCGCTTGACGTGACGCTTTCTTCCTCAGCTCCTATCTCCGCCTGATGTTGCGCCGCCCGCGATGACGTTGATGTGGACTCTGTGGGGGGCATTGTCGATCTCTTCATGGGCGCCTCGGTCTTCCTTCTGCCCAGACACATCGAGATAGGTGTCCCTGGCGGACGAGGTGCTCGATCTCATCTTGAAGTTGATGGCAATCACTGGTGCGATGCCCGTGGTCACTGTGGAACAGGCAATGCTTACGGCGATTGCGGTGCTTGGTCTTCATAGGCTCGGGTTGGTTGAGGAGGCCCGAGCCTTTGATGTCTTCATAGATTTCATAGACGGGGGTGGTAAGGGGGGTATATTGCTCGTACTTCCGGGACGGCTCTTTTCGGTCTCTGTCCTGGTTCCGCCTTTTTCCTTGGCCCATCCCTTGGTCGGACGGTCGCTTCTTGTCCCCCTCCCGACCCGAGCCTGTCGTGCCTCGGTAGGCGTGGAGGACTTCCTTACACACTGCATGGTGTAAGGCCAGGGTCACTAGCTCGACCATGGAGGTGGGAGGATGCAGCACTAGCTCGCGCTACAGGTTCTCGTCACGGGTACCCCCGGTCAATGTGGTAATGGCAGAGGCCACATCCAGGCGGGGGATGCGTAGGGCTTCCAATTTGAATCAGATGATATAAGCCTGTAACTTCTCCCTCTGTTCCTACTTGAGGGCCAATAGTCCCGCCACTGATCGGGGTGGACCGCTGCCGGCCAAGCTTTCCTTGAACACTCGCCCGAATTGTTTGAAGTAGTGGATGCTACCGGGGGCGAGGGCCCTGAACCAAGACTTAGCGCCCTGGACCAGAGTGGTCACGAACGCTCGGCACTTGATTACGTCGGATGCCCCATGCAAGGCCATTAGGGCATCAAAGTTGTCGTAGTGGTCGGCCGGGTCTCCTTGGCCGTCGTACAACTTGAAGGTCGGAGTGAGATTCTGGGGGATATCTCTACCTTTAAAATATAGTCGGAGAACGGGGATCGCTCCTCATCCTCCACAGGAGTGGTCTTCTGCAAGGTGCGGAGGGCACGCTCTTGCTTCGCGAAACGCCTTTCAAAGTCTCACAGCCGGAGAGATAGCTCCGGTTGTCGCTGAACCGAGGGGCTGGGGGGGGGGGCGCACTTGCATGCTCTCCCGACGCTCCTCGGGGGCTTCGGCTTCCAGAAATGGTCGGCGTGCTCCGGTCTTCTCCCTACGTAGGGTTGAGGAGACTTCCTCCTCCGGGGGAGGGGCATGCAATGGTCCTCCTAAAAAGTTGCGAATGAGCCGCCGCCCCCAGAGCGTAAAACGGCCTCCAGCGGTTTGCTGGGAGGCGTCCGTACGTGGGGGGCTTTTTCGGGGGAGCTGTGACTTCTCCTCCCTGGCCGCCTGGGCCCTCATGAGATGCACGAGGACATCCGGTTTTGCGTTGAGGGTTTGGAGGGTGTCGGTGCTCCAGTCGAGAAGTTGTTCCCTTGCCACCGATGGAAGTATCTCGTTGGCGTGGTTGCTCGGCAGGGAGTTCCCCGTGGGGAGAGAAGGTGCACCTTCTTTCATCACCAGGGCTTTCCCCAGGTCGCCGGCAGTCCTCCTGCCAGAATTCCTTCGCACCATGTTGGGTCTTTGTTCGTTCCCACAGATGGCTGTTGTGCCCCTTGTGCCCTGATGATGCTGTGATGTTTTGATGATAGCAAAATTAAGTGTCACCACATAAGATTGTATGATTAATCTATGATTGAGTGCTTGATCTGTATGCCTTGATGATGATTTAACTGATGAGCATTCAGTTGCTACTTTAGGTTGGTGCATTGTTCTGTGCACTATTTTGCTTGCTGCATTGGGTCTAAACATGTCTACGCATCAGTTAAGTTAGTGCACTTATGTATTGTCTAAGGCTAGTGCATTTTTGTCAGTCCGGCTGCTCAACAACCTCGGTGCATGTCACCGTTCATAGGCATTAAGGTCTGTGCATTCCACTCTCCGTGCACACTATCTTGGCGAGTGTTAGGTCGGTGCATTGCTTATTCTGCGTCTCATGGTGGCCTGGAGTCGGTGTGTGTGTCAGTGCATGTGTGCGTCTCACACACATCTTAAGTCGATGCACATGAGCCTTCACGGTCGGTCCAATGCAATGTTTGCTATGGGCTTGCACTACGTCAGTGCATATTCTTATTATTGTGCTCGTTTTCATGCTAGTTAGTACATAGTCGGTGCACATCTCACCAAGGTCCATGCACGCTTGCCACCTCGCATTCTCAGTCGGTGCACGGTCTCATACTTGCATAATAAGTCAGTGCAATTCATGCATACCGCACATACATAGTCGGTACAATTTATAGCTCCGCATTCACGACAAGTCTGTGCATATATCTGCTTTGTTAACTTGAGTCCGTGCATACATAATCTCATGCTAAATCAAGTCTGTGCCCACCTCGTAACCAATTCAGTGCATAAGAGATTCATGCATCTTAGTCCATGAAATGTCTGTAGTCTGCATAGTCAGTGCATCTGTTATCCTTGTGCTGTAAGTAAGTATGTGCATATGCTAGTGTGACAGTACTGAACTCGTGCATATAATACCCTATGTCCGTGTACATCTTTCGTGATTGAATGAAGTTTGTGCATATTTTATACATAACTGAAAGACACTTATGCAACAGGTCAATAGCTCGTGTTCTTCAAGAAGGGCATGTTATCCAATGACGATCCTCACTTAAAGATGCTGCCACGTGGACCCTTAAGCTTCCAGATTCTGACAAGTGGCGAGTGTCTCCTGAAGCTTCCAGGCCGGAGCATTCCTTCCACACTCCTAGGGGAAGAGCTCGTCAACCTGACCTGATGGAGTATATATATAGTCTGCTTCCTGCAATCAGAAGGACATCTCTCTCGAAAGCAATAGAAGAAAAAGAGAAAGAGAGAGATCGAGAGCAGCAGAGAAATGCAGAAGAAGAAGAAGTAGACAGAAGAGAGAGAGAGAGATCGAGAGTTTGAGAAGAGAAGAAGAGAAGCTTCATCTGAAGATTAGTCCCTACTGGAATCTGGATCAAATCCAATCTAGTCAGCTCCTTGAGAGCCATATCTGCGCATTAGTGTTTACAACTTTTAGTTGCTGTCATTTCCCGTTTCTTGTTTTCCTTTTTTTTTGTTACTTCAAGCTGTAGCAGAGGAGGATTCCTCTGGACGGGTTAAGCTGTAAGCCCCAGCGGTTGCAGAGGTGTGGTGTCCTCTGGATGGCGAAGCTATATTGCCCAGCGGGTCAAGCTGTGTGTCAGCGGATGGCTAAGCTGTATTGCCCAGCAGAAGCAAGCTGTGATGCTCAGCGGATGTAGGCAAGATGTGAGGCCCAGCTGTTAAGCTGTGTATCAGCGGGAAGCCACACTCGGGTTGGAGTGTGGGGTGGACGTAGTTCTGGAGGACCGAACCACCTTAAAATCATCTGTTCATCGTGGTTTGACTGTTTATTCTGCTCTGCTAGAAGTATGCTTAGGAACGTTCACGATAGTCTGATCTTATATATAGTGAGAGATAAGGTTGCACAATGTGCGTTTGATTCTGGTCTTGATAGAGTCTAGTTGTTTAGATGAACTGAGTCAACTCTTTAGTCTATATGGAGTAGATCAGAAGTACAGTCTCTCTGATCTTCCTTCCATCTTTCGAAGAGTGCATCTATGTTGATTAAGGCACCCGTGGGTTTTTATTCCACATCTCTGTTTGTTATAAGTTTTAATTGGGCATAGTTTTAGAGAGGCATTCATTCACCCCCCTTTTGAATCAATCGCACCGGTCTCATCAATTGGTATCAGAGCGGGTCTCTGTGTATTAGATCTAACGATCTACAGAGGATCCTACTACTTCCGTGGTGCATTTCATAGTGGATATGTGTCACACCCCGACGCAGAATATCGGAACTGGCAGTAGAGACAAGTAATAATAATAATAATAGTAATAATATGTTGATTTCTAGACATGATATGTTAAAGCTAAAAGATCGCACATCACCATAAATAGAAAATGCTCCATTCATTAAATAGCACATAGCCAAACCATGATCCATGATCTTACGTAACATAATCTTGTCAACATCCACTTAACATAATTACATTGGCTAACTCCAAATTACAACTCTTCCAAAATACTCTTTAACACAAATAACTTCACAACTAGAACTAGTTTCACAGGCTTCTATCAGGTTCACTCCACAGTCGCCACTCTTGCCCGTTCCCATCAGATTGCGAGGCCTCACCTGAGCTAGCTAAAAAGGGGGAAAACCTAGGTGGGCGAACGCTCATAACAGGCAAGTTTAAGTAATTAACCAATTAAATTGCATGTTTGAGCGCGTAAATAATGAACGAAAAGAAATAACCATGCAAAAAAATAATGAAAGGAAGTCAAGAACATGATGTAACCGGGAATTTGGCCAACAAGCAAGATTTAACCAAGTCAAGAGAAATTCAAGTAAGAGATTATTGTCTTAGACATCACGCTAGTCATGCACTCGGTGTAATGCCTCACCATGTCATTCAAACTCCCCGGAGCACAAGTACTTTTCGGGTGCTCCTCCCAGGACCAGACCAGGCCCTTATGATGCGTTTGCATTGATTTGTTGGATCCAAGATCGCAAGTTATGTCTAGACATTAATCAAGTTAGATGGCCAACACTTCAAGATATGGAACTTACCAAAGTTTCAAGGGTAAGTTAAATTAGACATCATGTCTGGAAAGTTCAAGTTATCAAGAACCAATCAGGTCCTTGGATTCAACACGAAAAATCATGAAAATCACTTCTGGATGATAAGCGGTCAGAATAGGGCCGCTCAAGCAATACACGGTCTAGAATGGACCGTTCAGGATAGAGATAGGGCTTATTGGATCGATCCAAACACAATTTGGTCGAAGATAGATCATAGTTAAATGACCAATGTACGTGGCACTTGGCGATAGATGTACGGTTCGTTATGAGCCGCCCAATAGGATGAACGGTCCCTTTCGGGCCGCGTAATTCTCAGGGGTCCAAATCGAGCCGTGACTTACAATACGATAGTTCAATCGATTCGATCACGTACACAGGTTAAGGTCTTGATGGTACAACCTGCCCGGCGTCCTAGTGGGAATCCTAGGCTCGCGGGGGCTTACGGAGGTCCCGTAATGAAGGTCCTAGTCTGACGAAAGGAATATCCGGTGGAGAGTCCCAAACATTACAAGGAAATAGGGCTAATAAAACATCGGAAACCAGTGAGACGGTCAGTCAATCCTACAGGAGTAGAACGACCGTCATACAACCCTAATAACATTTTCAATTTAATAATGAATCATGATTAATATTAATATTGAAAAAAAATGATCCATGGTCAAGATGAATAAATCCGCAAGATTTATAATCATTTAAGGTTATAATTTTCCAGAGTTTTTATGCATGTTGCTAACTTACATTTAATCATTAATCTATTAACATAAATCATGTGAAAAAGATAACTTAATCAATTCTGTAAAGATGGACGGTCCAGTAGGGACCTTTCATCCTCCTCGGCGGTCGCACGACATACCGTTTATCCCCCCTCATGTCAGAAGGCCTTCTGGGGATGGGCGGTCTGTAGTGAGCAGCTGGAAGAGACGAACGGTCAATAATTGCCCGCCTGACAGAAGGGCGGTCTAGGTCAAGCCGCGCTTCCCAAAACATAATACGAATCACAACACATAAACGGTCCGTAATGTGCCGCCTAAAAACGGTGGGCGGTCTATCGTGAGGCCGCGCAAGTCAAAAATTAACCAAACCCCCCTTTCGCCATGCCCGCCTCCGGCGAGTTGGCTAGGGTTACAAAGAATTTCTAAATACGCATAGCACAGAGCATAATAATTAAGGCTTTTAGACTCAAAAGAAAGAGCACGAAAAGTTTTACAATATAGCATGCTCGATTTAATCCTTAGTGCCTGAAATCCCTACTTAAACGAGATGGAACAAGTATAACCCTAGATATGACATGCTTCTACTAAACCCTAAAATTCTCGCATGATACTAAGTAACTTTTAGGTCTTTTGCATTCAATAGAAAGAGCACTCGATGCTGGTTCTAATCATATATAATAATTAAGATTTGGCTTGCTATAACCTACCTTAAATGGAGGAAGAAGGAAGAAGAAGGGACGACGACACACGAAGAACACCTCGCCGGTGATCGCCGGAATCCATCCTCGTCCACGATCCTCAGCACCCAAACGAAAATAGGGTTCCTGAGAGTCACTTTTATAGGTCACACAAGGTCTAGAGTCTTCTATTCGAGGAGATAGAGTCCAATCAAGTTGGATGTGCGCAAACCGCGCAGATAGGGTTAGCCGACGCCTTCTAAACCGAAATTCACTTTCTAGGGTTAGGGTTTAGGGGAGAACTAAGAGGGGAAACGATCCTCTCATCCTAGCCTTCCATTTGGATCCGGTCTCAGCCTAAATGATCGGGTATTGGGCTCAAATTTCGGGTTCTAAGGTCCAATTAGATTAAGTGTGGATTTGGGCCTTAATCAGTTGATTTGACCAAATTACGGATTTTATTTGGGTCAGTCACAGAAGACACTATTATTAAACATTTTATCCTCTACATGATTCTAAAATTTCCAGATTTTTACGAAATAGTCAAAATTTAACTTATTCTATTTATTAAGGATTTTCTAATTAATTTCTTATAAATTTTCTAAAATATTTTTTTGTTTAATAAATCGTGATATTACACCCTCCTCCACTTCAAAGAATTTGGTCCTCCAAATTCACTGCACTTAACACGATGGGGAGTGCAACAACTCACCTAGAACAAATCGGGATACTATTTTCGTATGGTATCTTCTGACTCCCAAGTAGCTTCATCGGTTCCACACCGACTCCATTGCACTTTCACCATAGGTATAGACCTGTTTCTGAGTTGCTGCTGCTTACGATCCAGAATCTTAACAGGTCTCTCTTCATAAGTCAGATCTTCCTTTAACTCAAGATCTGCATGCTGAATGACATGAGTGGGGTCATACACATACTTTCTCAACATCGACACATGGAAGACATTGTGTACTCCGGATAACTGATGTGGTAGTGCCAGCCGATATGCAACCTCCCCCACTCTTTCCAAAATCTCGAATGGACTGACATATCTGGGACTTAGCTTGCCTTGAATGCCAAATCTTCGGATTCCTCTTGTAGGAGAAACTTTCAAAAACACATGTTCACCAACTTGAAATTCCAAGTCCCTCCTTCTGTGGTCTGCATAACTCTTCTGTCTTGATTGTGCTACTTGCAATCGGTCTCTAATAATACGAATATTCTTTGATGATTCAGAAATAAGATCTGGCCCCAGCCATTGCTTCTCACCAACCTCGTTCCAATATAATTGAGACCGGCAGCTTCTTCCATACAAAGCTTCAAACGGAGCCATCTGAATGCTGGACTGATAACTATTGTTATAAGCAAATTCAATCAAGGCCAAGTGATCACTCCAGCTGCCTCCGAAATCAATCATGCAGGCTCTCAACATATCTTCCACTATCTGGTTGGTTCTTTCTGTCTATCCGTCTGTTTGTGGATGAAAGGCAGTACTGAAGTTCAGACGGGTTCCCAAAAATTCTTGCAATCCTTTCCAAAAATGTGAAGTGAATCTGGGGTCTCTATCAGACACAATACTGACCGGAATACCATGGAGTCGCACCACTTCCTTCATATATAAAGCTGCTAGAACATCAACAGTCCACTTAGATTTAATGGACTAGAAATGAGCGGACTTTGTCAATCTATCAATGATAACCCATATTGCATCAAATCCGCTACGAGTCCTAGGTAGACCCATAATGAAATCCATACCAATACTCTCCCACTTCCATTGAGGTATGTCCAGTGGTTTCAACTTCCCTCCAGGTCTGAAATGCTCAGCCTTAACTTGCTGACACACCAAGCATCTATTCACAAATTCTGCAATTTCCTTTTTCATATTTGGCCACCATAAAGATCTTTTCAAATCCTTACACATTTTCGTACCTCCAGGATGAATGGTATATCGGGATCTATGAGCTTCCTCGAGGATCTTATTCTTAGCTTCGGCCACATCAGGTACACAAGTCCTTCCCTGAAATAACAGTCTGCCATCGTCAGCTATCATGAACTCTGGTCTGCTACTCAAGCTCTCCTTGATTTCTACCAACTCTCGGTCATTGTCTTGCAAGGACTTGATTTCTGCCAATAATTCTAGTTTAAGCTGAATCTGAGCAATCATAACTCGGTCCTTGTCAACATTAATATCCACCCCGGCTGATTGCTCCAACAGCTTCCATTCTTGCATCATGAGACTTGACAATTTAGCCGCCGGCTTGCGGCTTAGGGCATCCGCCACCACATTACCCTTCCCAGGATGATATTCTATGGAGAAGTCGAAATCCTTTAAATATTCTAACCATCTTCTCTGCCTCATATTGAGTTCTTTCTGAGAGAATAAATACTTCAAACTCTTGTGGTCTAAAAATACTATGAATGTCTCTCCATATAAGTAATGCCTCTATATCTTCAAAGCAAAAACTACGGCTGCTAGCTCCAAATCATGGACAGGATAATTCTCCTCATGATTTCTCAACTGCCTAGAAGAATAGGCTATCACTTTCCCGTGCTGCATCAGTACGTAACCTAAGCCAATTCCCGAAGCATCGGTGTACACCACGAAGTCCCCTTCTCCTGATGGTAAAGCTAAAATAGGGGCAGTCGTTAAACATTCTTTCAAAGTTTGGAAGCTTTTCTCACAATCTTCCGTCCAATCAAACTTATTCTCCTTGCGGGTTAATCTTGTTAAGGGTACCGCAATCTTGGAGAAATCTTTAATAAACCTCCGATAATATCTTGCGAAGCCTAGGAAGCTTCTAACTTCTGTTACACTAGTAGGTTTGTCCCAATCTTTAACTGCCTCTACCTTTGACGGATCAACAGAAATACCTTCTTTCATAATGATATGCCCTAGAAAGGACACCTCTTTTAGCCAAAATTCACACTTGCTAAACTTGGCGTATAACTGATGGTCTCTCAATAATTGTAATGCCATCCTCAAATTTTCAGCATGTTCTTCCTCACTCTTGGAATAAATCAGAATGTCATCAATAAACACTACGACCCATTGATCCAGATAGGGTCGGAATACATCGTTCATCAACTGCATGAAAGCTGCAGGTGCATTCGTTAGTCCAAAAGGCATTGCAATAAATTCAAAGTGCCCATACTTGCTACGAAAAGCTATCTTATAAATATTCTCCTCCTTAATCCGCAACTGATGATGGCCTAATCGAAGATCAATCTTAGAGAAAAACTGAGCTCCTGCTATCTGATCAAATAACTCAACAATCCTCGGCAATGGATATTTATTCTTTATAGTCAACTGGTTCAATTGCCGATAATCAATACACAACTTCATCGAGCCATCCTTCTTCCTTACAAATAACACTGGAGCTCCCCACGGGGATGTACTTGGACGAATAAACCCCTTCTTAAGTAATTCCATTAACTACTGCTTTAATTCCCTCAGCTCCGCAGGAGACATACGATAAGGAGCTTTAGAAATAGGGGTCGCGCCAGGCATTAGATCAATAGAAAACACAACTTCCCTCTCTGGTGGAAGACCTGGCAATTCCTCAGGAAAAACATCCCGAAAATCTCGGACAACAGGAATGTTCTTAATCTCGATCTTCTTCTCAGGGGTCACATAAACAAAGGTTAAAAATGCCTGACATCCTCTCCTCATCAACTTATCGGCTCGGATGGTTGAGATAAGTGGCACAGATCTATGGTGCCTAACCCCTATAAAGGAAAGTCCAGGGTGTCTAGAAAAAGACACAGAGCTGAAACTATAATGAACATTGGCATCATGCTTAGCCAACCAATCCGCTCCTACAATTACATCATAGTCTTTCATATCCATGCATACTAAATCAGCAGGCAAATTCTATTCGTTAACCATAACCTTGCTAGAAGGATAAAAATATTTAATCGCTAATCTAGAGCCAATAGGAGTTGATATCATTAAGGGGGAATTCATCAAAACCGGCTTGACAACTAATGCCTTAGCAAAACTCCGATAAACAAATGAATGAGTAGCACCGGTATCGAAAAGAACAAAAGCTGGCTTTCCATGAACAATGAGAGTACCTTCCACAAGTCCACCCTCCTCGGTGGTGCCTGCATCTTCCTCTTGTAGGGCCTGGAGTTTGCCCTGCTGTTTCTTGCCGCCTTGTGGTTTCGTCGGGGTAGCCTGCTCGGATAAGAGAGGACACTCTGGAATGCGATGATCCCTACTCCCGCAACGCAAACAGGCGCCCAGCTTGCGCCATCACTCTTCCATCTTGTGACCGGGGCGGTCACAAGACTTGCATCTGCCCTTAAATGGGACAATAGGGCCATGCTTCTTGTCTTGATTCTTTGGCATTTTCCCCTTCCATGAACCAGACCCGCCATTGGGCCTCTTCTTGCCATTCCCGGGTTTAGCACTCCCGGAACCAGTAGGTTGCTCCTTTTTAACATTCTTCCAACGGATTTTCTCCATCATTTCCAAGGTATCTTCTAAAACTTGGACTTTTCTTACCATCTCTGCATAGGTTTGAATCTCCATCGGCGCCAACTGGTTAATATAATGCAACTTCAGCCCATTTAGAAAATGTTTCGCCTTCATCTTCTCTGTGGAAATCAAATGAGTAGCATAGCGAGAGAGTCTAGAAAATTGAGCTTCATACTCCGCCACAGATAAACTCTGCTGCTTCAGAGTAGCAAACTCAGCGGCTTTTTTCTCTTGGATTCTGTCGGAAAACTACTTGCTATTGAAGAATTCTTCAAATTCCTTACATGAAATTTGTCTATCACCGAGGGTTGCCTAGTCTGACTCCCACCAAGTCCTAGCATCCCGTTCCAACTGGAAGGTTGTTAACAACACACGCTCCTGGTCGCTGCATTGCATAACTTCAAAAATTCTCTCCATCTCCTTAAGCCAGTGCTCGGCTTCATTAGGATCTGTTGAACCTCCAAAACGTGGGGGATTCATCCCACGAAAATTCCTAGGTAAATCACCAGCACCATGATTCGCCGCTCGACCTTGGGCCACCTGTTGTAAAGCCCACGTAAGTCCTTGGACCGTCCGCTGCATGTCCCGCCACTGCGCACGCTCAGCTGCCATCGGAACGTCCTGCATAAAAATGATTTATCTTAAGTTCATTTAAGAGAAAGAGTTTAGAGTTGATTATGAACTCAACCCAAGTCTCTACCCAAATTCTCACTAGGTTTGGTCCTTTGACTCATAACAAGGGTATAGGTTCTACGACAAACACTTAGAATCCTAGAACTTAAATAACCTAGGAAGATTAAAAACCTAGGCTCTGATACCACCTAACTGTCACGTCCCGACACGGAATGTCGGAACTATGAGTAAAGACAAGTAATTATAATAATAATAATAATATCTTGATTTCTAGACATGATATGTTAAAGCTAAAAGATCGCACATCACCATAAATAGAAACATCTCCATTCATTAAATAGCACATAACCAACCATGATCCATGATCTTACTTAACATAATCTTGACAACATCCACTTAACATAATTACATTGGCTAACTCCAAATTACAACTCTTCCAAAATACTCTTAAACACAAATAACTCCACAACTAGAACTAGTTTCACATGCTTCTATCAGGTTCACTCCACAGTCGTCACTCTTGCCCGTTCCCATCAGATTGCGAGTTCTCACCTGAGCTACCTGAAAAGGGGGAAAAACTAGGTGAGCGAACACTCAGTAGGTAATAACAGGCAAGTTTAAGTAATTAACCAATTAAATTGCATGTTTGAGCGTGTAAATAAAGAACGAAAATAAATAACCATGCAACAAAATAATGAAAGGAAGGCAAGAACATGATGTAACTGGGAATTTGGCCAACAAGCAATATTTAACCAGGTCAAGAGAAATTCAAGTAAGAGATTATTGTCTTAGACATCACGCTAGTCATGCACTCGGTGCAATGCCTCACCATGTCATTCAAACTCCCCGGGGCACAAATACTTTTCGGGCGCTCCTCCCAGGACCAGACCGGGCCCTTATGATGCGTTGGCATTGATTTGTTGGATCCAAGATCCCAAGTTATGTCTACACATTAATCAAGTTAGATGGCCAACACTTCAAGATATGGAACTTACCAAAGTTTCAAGGGTAAGTTAAAGTAGACATCATGTCTGGAAAGTTCAAGTTATCAAGAACCAATCAGGTCCTTGGATTCAACACGAAAAATCACGAAAATCACTTCTGGATGATAAGCGGTCAGAACAAGGCCGCTCAAGCAATACACAGTCTAGAATGGACCATTCAGGATAGAGATTGGCTTAGGACTAGCCACACCGAAGTCAAGGATACACGGTCCATGTAGGGCCGCTCGAGTAGTTGGGCGGTTGAAAATGGGCCGCTCAAGACTAGTAGAGTTGGAAGCCCAAGAACACGATAAACGGTCCATATAGGGCCGTCCAACAGATAGACGGTCCAATAAGATCCGCGCTATAACATGGGCAGTTCCAATAGGTCCGTTCAACTTAATCAACTAGAAATCTACCCAAACGGCTCCGGGCTGCCATAAGTGGGGCAGAACTGAATCAGGGTCCATCCCACTCTCCACTGGTCAACCTAGGGCTTATTGGGTCGATCCAAACACAATTTGGTCGAAGATAGATCAAGGTTAAACGACCAATGTAAGTGGCACTTGGCCAGGGATGTACGGTTCGTTATGGGCCGCCCAATAGGATGAACGGTCCCTTTCGGGCCGCGCAATTCTCAGGGGTCCAAATCGAGCCGTGACTTACAATACGATAGTTCAATCGATTAGATCATGTACACAGGTTCAGGTCTTGATGGTAATACCTGCCCGGCATCCTAGTAGGAATCCCAGGCTCGTGGGGGCTTACGGAGGTCCCGTAATGAAGGTCCTAGTCCGACGGAAGGAATATCCGACGGAGAGTCCCAAACATTACAAGGAAATATGGCTAATAAAACATCGAAAACCAGTGAGACAGTCAGTCAATCCTACTGGAGTAGAACGACTGTCATACAACCATAATAACATTTTCAATTTAATAATGAATCATGATTAATATTAATATTGAAAAAAATGATCCAAGGTCAAGATGAATAAATCAGCAAGATTTATAATCATTTAAGGTTATAATTTTCCAGAGTTTTTATGCATGTTGCTAACTTACATTTAACCATTAATCTATTAACATAAATCATGTGAAAAAGATAACTTAATCAATTCTGAAAAGGTGGATGGTCCAGTAGGGACCTTTCATCCTCCTCGGTGGTCGCACGACAGGCCGTTTATCCCCCCTCAGGTCAGAAGGCCTTCTGGGGATGGGCGGTCTGTAGTGAGCCGCTGGAAGAGACGAACGGTCAATAATTGGCCGCCTGATAGAAGGGTGGTCTAGGTCAAGCCGCTCTTCCAGAAACATAATACGAATCATAACACATAAACGGTCTGTAATGTGCCGCCTAACAACGTTGGGCGGTCTATCGTGAGGCCGCGCAAGTCAAAAATTAACCAAACCCCCCTTTCGCCCTGCCCGCCTCCGGCGAGTTGGCTAGGGTTACAAAGAATTGCTAAATATGCATAGCACAGAGCATAATAATTAGGGATTTTGGACTCAAAAGAAAGAGCACGAAAAATTTTACAATATAGCATGCTCGATTTAATCTTTAGTGCCTAAAATCCCTACTTAAACGAGATGGAACAAGTATAACCCTAGATATGACATGCTTCTACTAAACCTTAAAATTCTCACATGATACTAAGTAACTTTTAGGGCCTTTGCATTCAATAGAAATAGCACTAGATGCTGGTTCTAATCATATATAATAATTAAGATTTGGCTTGTTATAACCTACCTTAAACGGAGGAAGAAGAAAGAAGAAGGGACGATGACACGCGAAGAACACCCCGCCGGTGATCGCCAGAATCTGTCCTCGTCCACGATCCTATTCGGCCGCCACATCACCCAAACGAAATAGGGTTCCTGAGGGTCATTTTTATAGGTCACACAAGGTCTAGAGTCTTCTATTCGAGGAGATAGAGTCCAATCAAGTTGGACGTGCGCGAACCGCGTGGATAGGGTTAGCCGCCGCCTTCTAAACCAAAATTCACTTTCTAGGGTTAGGGTTTCGGGGAGAACTAAAAGGGGAAACGATCCTCTCATCCTAGCCTTCCATTTGGATCCGGTCTCATCCTAAATGATCGGGTATTGCGCTCAAATTTCGCGTTCTAAGGTCCAATTAGATTAAGTGTGGATTTGGGCCTTAATCAGTTGATTTGACCAAATTATGGATTTTATTTAGGTCAGTCACAGAAGATACTATTATGAAACATTTTATCCTCTACAAGATTCTAAATTTTCCAGATTTTTACGAAATAGTCAAAATTTAACTTATTCTATTTATTAAGGATTTTCTAATTAATTTCTCATAAATTTTCTAAAAAAAAATTTTGTTTAAAAAAATGGGATATTATAATCTGGTTTTGTCGCTTTTGGTGCTTCAGTCTTTCTGAGTCGTGTCTTGCTGTACTTCGGTTAATTCCGGTGCACTTCTCATTTCTTTCTATTGATTAATTCATCTCTCGATGGCTCATCCACCGATCTTCAGAGGTGATGGTTTTGAGCTATGGCTTAAAAAGTTACGTTGGTATGTAAGAACAATCGATCTTGACTTGTGTAAGGTAATGACTCACGGTTCACACAAATTATCAAAAGATAAATCCAAATGGACCGAGGAGGACACATTGAAAGACTCCGTCAATTCTAGAGCCTCCTTCCTCCTCTCTGCCGCTGGAAGGTCCTCCCGTGCCAGCTCGTGCAACCCTTGCCCCCCGCCTTGGGTGTTCGATCCAGTAGGGTTTCCCTCCTCTTGCTGGCCTTGGCGCCCTCGCTGTCGGTGGTGGGGCTGTGCTGCCTCTCCCTGCCGCGCACGGCTGCCTTGGGTGTCAGCCGTCCAACGACTCCCCTTCGCCTTCGTCTGCTGCAGTTTTGCCCATCTCTGTTAGCTCCTGCGTTGCTGTGGAGGGATCAGACGCAGGTGGCTTCGGCTATTCTATTCTTGGTGGTGTCTCTACTATCGGCATCCCTTCTTCTCCGGCTGGCGTCCAAGGTTTTTCCTCCGTCTCCGGCCCTTTGGCTCATCCTCCGGCCTTCTCTCCCTTGGCCGTCGGCATCCCTTGCGGTTCCCGGTCTGCTCCACCACCAACTCCTGGATGCCATGTTTTTCCCCATGCCAGCACGTTACCTCTCCTGGCCTCATCCAAACCGTCGATCGTCCAATCTCTATCCACGCTATCATCGTCAACTGGACACGTCCCCCTATTGTCAACTTCTCCCCCCTCGTTGACCATTCCACTTGATTGGACCTTGGGCGAAAACGGTGCTCTATTTTCCCCTCAAGGCCCCCTTCCTTCCAGCGTTGCTCTCGTCGGCTTTCAGCTACCCCGGCTTCCGATCTGTTCATCGTCCTCAGCCTCCACCACTTCCCGTCATGGCATCCTTGGCCCTGGTGGGGTCTCGGTTGTGACCTCCTCCGCGCCCTCCCATGGTCCAGCTTGCCATCCCCCCCTTCTGACGAGGTTGTTTGTGGCCCTTCCACGGTGCCCCCAACCCTCGGTTTGGCTCCTCCTGGTGATGCCTCGCGTCTTGCTCCTCCGGCAGGAGCCCTGTCATCCGTGCCTGCTAGTGGCGCCTTCACTTCCGGACCGGTCCAAGGCAATGCAGATCATCACTCCAGAGTGCACCAGGGCCGGATGGATTCACGGGTGCTTTCTTCCTTAAGGCTTGGCCAATCATTTCTGATGTGGTTGTAAGGGCTGTTCAAGAAGCATTTACAAACCCACAACCCCACCCAAGATTTGTATCTTCCACTGTAATTGCTTTAATTCCAAAAAAACCAAAGGCAGTGGATATTTCGGACTACAGGCCGATCAGACTATGTAACTTCTTTTATAAGATCATCTCATCCATTGTCAATAAAAGATTGGCCACAATCCTACCAAACATAATCTCGCAGGAACAAACTGCTTTTGTAAAAGGGAGGCACATAACTAAAAATATTGCTTTAGCTCAAGACTTGACTCAGGAATTAGGCAGAAAAACCAGAGAAAAGAATATCATCTTTAAATTAGACATGGCCAAGGCCTATGATAGACTTGAATGGGATTTCCTATTTGCTGTTCTGCAAAGATTTGGTTTCAGTCTGTCTTTCATACAGCTAATTGGCAAGCTTATCCAGAATTGTTGGTTCTCAGTCTTATTGAATGGTGATGTTGTTGGATTTTTTAAATCATCTAGGGGTGTTCGGCAAGGTGATCCGGTTGCCCCATCTTTATTTATTATTGTTCAGGAAAGTTTGAGCAGATCTTTAAAAGAAGCTCAGTTAAACAGACGAATTGAAAGTTTTCAAGGGCCTCGGAGGTGTCCCACTGTTTCCCATCTATTATTTGCATATGACACTTTGATATTTAGTAAGGCTAGCCTAGCATCTGTCAGGTATTTACTGAAGCTGCTCAAAACTTATGAACGGGGGTCAGGTCAGCTTATCAATACCAGTAAGAGTGGTTTTCTCTTACACCCTAAGACAAATGATCCCACTGCCCATCGGATATCCAGGCTAACTGGTTTCACCAGACACAGTTTCCCACTCAAATATCTTGGATTTCCTCTGGTTCTAGGCCGCAGCAAAAAAGTGCATTATGTAGGTATCATTCACTCCATTCAAAAGAGGATCTCTGGTTGGAAATCCAGTCTCCTATCACAAGGTGATAAGTTGACTTTGATAATGCATGTTCTCACCTCAATTCCTATTTATTCCCTATCCACTGCACCTCTTCACTCTGGTACTCACCACCTAATGGAGCAGTCTTTTGCAAATTTTTTCTGGGGCTCCTCACCGAATGGGAACAAAAGACATTGGAGATCCTGGGACATAATTTGCAGACCTATATCTCAGGGAGGCCTTGGAATTATGTCTCTCAGGCAGATGGACATTGCTCTAAGAGTTAAGATGTTATGGCAAGCATTGCATTCTAACTCCTTGTGGGCAACTTTCTTCAGAGCTAAGTATATTGGGCAGCGCCACTTGAGAGATGTGAATTTTAATAATATGGCTGGACCTGCCAGACGAAGTTGGATCAAGGCAAAACAGATTGTTCTACAATTTCAAAAGATCATCATTGGAGATGGGAAGCACACAAATTTTTGGTATGATAACTGGATTGGAAAGAACTGTCTATCTTATTTTGTACCTCCCAACAGTATCCCAAATTCAAACATTACTATTAATGAGTTCTTGCTGCACTCCCCAAGAGAGGAAATAGATTTAATGGACAGATTTATGCCTGTTAATCTTAAAACAGCTATTATTCACACCACTCTCACCCCTGATACTGACCTCCCAGCATGGAGTCTGTCCTCCACAGGACATTGCTCGGTGGCTTCCACTTACAAAGTACTTTCTGAAACTGCCTTCAATCAGCCATTCACTCAATGGCCAAGGCTTTGGTCTCCATGGCTTCCAACCAAAATTTCAGTTCATCTATGGAAAATTCTACATAACAGGCTCCCTATTGACACAAATGTCCAACGTCTGGGTATCCAAATGTGCTCTAAATGTTCCTGCTGTTAGGCCCATCAGGGGAAAAGCATAAACCATATTTTCATTCACAGTGAATTAGCATCTCACATATGGTCTTACTTCCAATCTATGGGGCTGCCATTGGAAGGAAATACTGTCACATCCTTCATTTCAAATGCTGCTTGCCACATAAAGGTGAATTCAGCTCATGGGCTCCTAATCCAAGCAGTGATTGGCTTTGGTTGCTGGGATATTTGGAGAGCTAGGAACTCTGCGAGATATGAAGGCAGTACTATATCCAAAAGCCGTATTCTCCACCAAATTATTGCAAAAGTGAAGCAGGCCTGCACAAGTGCATCTTACAAAGAGCATGATATTAGCAAACGGAGGATTCTTGATTCCCTAGGGATCTCTGCCTCACGTTCAATTGGTGCTCAGCTGAAAGCAATTAAATGGGTATATCCCCCTTGGCCATTCTTAAAATTAAATACTGATGGGGCTTGCAAGTCCGATGGAACCTCTGGAGGAGGTGGTGTCATCAGAGATCATAATGGACATGTCCTCCTAGCATTCTCCCACTTCTATAGTCAGGCCAACAGCCTGGTAGCAGAGGCAAGAGCTCTTATTGATGGAATTCACTATTTGCATACTATTTCAGACCACCCAGCTTATATTGAATGTGATTCCCAAGTTCTTGTTCGAGTTATTAACAAGGATTACCAAAGTCCATGGTCAATTCTTTCTTATGCAAGAGACATCTGGAGATCTACTACTCATTTTGACAAGATTGTTCACACTTACAGAGAAGGAAATAAAGTAGCGGATCTACTGGCCTCCTTAGCCTGCTCCTCCAAATGTAATGTTTTTCTCTCCTACAATGAATTACCCCCTATTATAAAGGGAGAGGCTCGAATGGATAAGCTAGGTATGTCCAGCATCCGACAGATGTAATCTTTATTCATCCTATTCAGTAATAAAATTCACCCCCTAGTGGCTGATGGCCCCCCATCTGCCTCTAGGTAGGGCTTTTTGGATTAAAAAAAAAAAGGTCGTCACTCTAGAGGTCCCGGCCGCGCCTCTCACCCTGCTCCAGTGCGTCGATCCAGCGGGGGTGCCCGTCCGGGAGAACAACCTATGGCGTCTCCTGCTGGTGCTCTTCTGCCTGCAACTTCCCCGTGGTTAGGACCTGTGCGCCCTCCTATGCCTGGGGGGGCTGCCTCTACTTTGCTTGCTGCGGAGCAGGCGGGGACGCCTCAAGCGCCTACTACTGCTCCATCCTTCGCACACATGTTACTTCAGTCCTTAGCCCCTCCGGCTTTGCCATTGTCCGTTCATGCTCCTGCATTCACTGACGGTGGGGAGCCTGCAGCCTTCTTTACCATGGAGGAGATCTCCATGTCTTGCAGCCAACTGGAGTTCGCCATTATCGCACGGACGCCACAGGGACGACCTCCATTTCAAGAAATTAGAGCACACTTTGCTCAACGGTTCCATTTCTCTCAAGACTTCCTGATTTGCTCCATGGATCGACGCCATCTTCTTCTTTGCTTCCACAATAAGGAGGACTTTCTACAGGTGCTCCTCAAAGAGTCCCTTCTTGTTAAAGGCCGGCCATTCTCCTTCTTCAAATGGTCTCTGAGTGATGCGGGATGAACACGGGAGACGACACTATATGGTGCCACCCTCGGACTCTAGATGAAGACACGACCAACAACACACACCAGGGAGACACTAAGCCCGGCACTACGAGCTCCTAGTGGTGAAACGTCGCTAACAGAAGTAGAAGCTCACTCGTCGTCCCAAGCGAGGGAAAGCGGGGACCGTACGCGGTTAAGGAACCGGCGGAGGTCAAGGGTAGTCCGACTCAACTTCCGGACCCGGATCGAGTCACGGGACGGGTCACTCTCACTCTCACAGCGGTGACATGGACACACGGGCTAGTACCTACACTCTCGGCAGCGGCCTAAGACCGTATACTAGCTAAGCAATGTAACACCAAGAGGTTCGGACCATTACCTCCACGCACCCAGCGTGGCGATGACAACCCCGGCCGAATCACGGACTCCCGGTTAACAATTATTACAGCAATACACTAAGTCGACCCACTCCACGCAAGGGGGTAAAAGGTCACATGTGGGGTCCGGGAATCACGCAACTCGGGTTGACGGGCAGCATCTTGATGTCGCCCGGCGGTGCCGAACTCCGCGTTTTCGTGCTTTCCGAACGGCAGGTTCTGCTGGCCCGCGGGGCCCACGGATGGCGCTGTCCTCCGGATCTGCGGGGGTGGGACCCATTATGATGGGGACCCCTGGTGGCGCGCCTCCATGGACGGCGGTCGGCCGGGAACACCGATCGGGGGTCGATCGGTCCCGATTCCCAAGCTTTGAAGTTGCTGCCCACGGATTTTTAGTTACTATATTTAGGCGCGCGCTCCGGCGAAAACGGCCGCTGCGATCAATCCCGACGTCGGAGCAGGACGCATGAGCTATCGTTGGAAAGCTCTCTTCAAATGCTTCAATCTAGACCCAAATAGATCTGCTAGATCTGGTCGGATCAGAACTTTATTGAATTTACAAGTCCTTGTTCTACAGTAACTGAAATCTCAGATCTGGAGGGCACTTGTCTGAGAACCACCGTTGACCGCCTAGTAAACCTCCGATTCAGCTCTTCTTCAAAGTTGTAGGGTATCAAACCACAGAACTGGGACTATTTCGAGAATTTGATTTGGAGGTGGTGGTGATTTACTATGATTTTTGGGGTGACTGGTGGTTAGATCTGGGAACAGGGGGACAGAACTGTAGCTGGGACTGAGAACGATTTTTAGAAAATATGAGATGGACGAACCGAAAATTGAGAAAAATTGTGGATGAAGGGGTGGATGGATGGAATCCCCAGTAAAATTGGGCGAACTAAAAAAAATCAAAAAGTGGATCTAAAATAAGAAACTCAGGGCGGAGATGAACCTGGACAGAACTTTGGCAAACCGAAATGGAAGAGTGGACGAAAATCAAAAATTAAGAAACGTGATCTGAATGCTGGCCTGATTTTTTTGGGTGGATAGGAACATTCCAGGAACAACTCCTCCAAATTTGGTAGCCAAATGAGCTCGGGGAAGACCTGTGAATTTTGAACAAGCTGCTGTGGTACTGCGCGGGCAGAACTCCGTTGATGGCGATGACGGTGCGGTGGCGGCTCGTGGCTGCGGCGGCGGCGACCGGAACTGATAGGGTGGAGTCTCACCACCTGAAGGAAGCCTTCACAGCTTCAAGGGGAAGAGGGAGAGGAGAAGGGGGCGGCCTAGGCCATGCTCCAACAAATTTCACAATTCTTATGGCATTAATTCCACTAAAATGGAAAATACAAGCTTAAATAGGTTACATCTCACATCTATCCACAACCATTGGATCTAGGGGATGGGAATGGAGGGTTGGGATGGAGTGTGACACATCACACAAAAATTATAAAAAACTAAGGGGAGGGGGGCGGCCCTTGGACTAGGATGTAGCATGTGGACTTGGTAGGTGGGGGTGGGTAGCCTACTTAGACTTTTCAAGCCATTTGTCCCCCACGTGTCATTTTACCAGTCAAACTTCTAGATGCCTCCATTTGGCATGTTGACTGACCCCAGGTGGGACCCTAGGCTGAGGTGGCCCAATGGGATGGGGCCTGGGGGGCCCGTGGGGCCCACGGGATCTGAATTACACATAAGCCCCTATTACAATCAAAATGGCAAACCGAATGCAATGAAATAAACATAAATTACACACATATAAAGTCTAACTAAATATAATACATGGGGAGACTCAGGGCGGTGTCTCCAGGCTATCTCCGAGCCAGATGGACGCCGAGGTGGCTCGTGTCGTACTCCGCGTGCGGTACCGGTGGCTCGGCGTATCGTGCCGATCAACTGCTCGGGTGTCCGCACCAATTCTCCCCGGGTGGGAGAAACTCGACCCTGTCGAGTAAGGATCTGCATCACTCCTGTATCGCTCCAAAAGGTCCGGATCAATCCGTTGCAACTCGCCATGTGTGATCCATGTGTGATCCATGTGTCCTCAGTAGCGGGCCGTCCTCTCCATCGCACTAGGTAGCGCGGGTAAGATCCACTCCTGGTAACTGTCACTTGCTCGTCCAGTATACGATCTATATGCTCACGCTGCTGTGAAAAAGGGGCTGGAGGTGGAAGTAGACACTCAGGTGTGGGATCACTCTCAAGGGGAGGAGATGGCTCAAAAGGCTCACTAGGGATCACCGCTGGGTCCCTATATGCAACAAGATCCGATACATTGAAGGTAGAGCTTATACCATATTCCTCGGGCAGGTCCACAACATACGCATTGGATCCAACGCGTTTCAACACTCTAAAGGGACCGGCTCCGCGAGCTTGCAACTTCTTAACGGTTCCAGAGGGAAACCGTTCAGGTCTTACCCTGATCAAGATATATTCACCCTCTTGGAACTCTCGGTGGTGTCGATGGGCATCGGCTAGCTCTTTGTAACGTGCATTGCTGGCCTCACTCATGCAGACTCCTAACATGATTAGCAAAAGAAAAGAAACACAGGATGCACACACGACCTAACATGCTTAGCAAAAGAAAAGAAACACACTGATGCACACACGACCCTTAACAACCCTACAGTTAGTAAAACCCAATCATATGCAAGGTGGTCCAGGACATCCGAATGTGTGCCATGCATGCATTTGACATAATCGGAGGTTAATGTCATGGTGGACTCCTAGACATCCTACGATGCACCAACCATGGACATGGGGTTTGGATGTGGGAAGTCCAGGAGGCTTGGGTGGTTGAGGTGGGCCGGGGGAACCAAAGTCTTCATTACCCCCAAATGACGGTTCAGACCTATTGCCATGTGAAGGTTGCCAGGCCCGAGTAGGAGGGGTGTGATAGTGGACTTCCTTAAAGAGGGGGAATGGAGGTTGTGGGCCAAGGGGCCCATGAAGAAAGGGATCGAAGGGATCAAAGAATGTGTGACCCCTCGATATGGATTCCCTCATCTCAAGATCCCATGTGTGGAAGTCTAGAAGGTGTTGTTGATCTCCTTCATCCTTGAAGGGAGATGAGACGGTGGGGGTATGATGGTGGACTCTCTCAAAAAGTGTTGTGACCCCTCTATGTTGATGATGTTGACACTTGCTTTATTTCATTGGCAACACCATTGTTTTGATTGATTGGCAACTATTTTTGATTTGATGAAATTGCTCTATCAGATTGAGCCAATGGCTGTCTGCATTTCTTACTGTCATGAGTCTATACATCGTCCATTTTGGATAAGGTACACACACTGCATTTCAATTGAGTTGGTTAAGTGTGTACAGCGTCGACGCATCATGTTACAGCGTCAACGCACTTCATTGGATGTGTGTACAGCATCAACTCGTTAAGTCTGTACAGTGTTCTATGTCTAGAGCTTCATCAAGTCTGTACAGCCAGTCACTTGACAAAGTCAGTACAGTGTCTCATATTGGCAAAGTCTGTACATCGTCGGTTCTGTGGATGCTTTGTTCTTTGAAGTCTATACACTCGATTGTTAGGTCTTCAACTCTATACATTCGAGTGTTAACCTCTAAGTCCATACATTGTCGCATGAATAGTCTATACAGTGTGCATGGTTCAACAAGTCTGTACATCCATTGTCTTCATATAGGAAGTCTGTACATCAGACGCGCATGCTCGCCTGTCCCTCCGGATGCTCACCTGGGACCGAGTATGTTCTCCAGTGACTGTTAATGCTCCGATTGGCCAGCGTCTCTCTTGATCAAGTCTATACACTCATTCACTGTTCATGCATTCACAGTGAAGTCTGTACATTCGTTTGGCCATGAATCACTATCCACCAAGTCTATACATTGGTAGAGTCTGTACATCAGACGTGCATGCTCGCATGTCCCCCGGGATGCTCTCCTGGGATCGAGTATGCCCTCCAGTGACTGCTAATGCTTCCCTAACTTTGAGGATGCTCCCCTGTGTAGACACGCCAAAATTGACGTTACTGTGAGTATATCTCATATCGCCTTGTAATGCCCCAATTTGACCCTCAAATTAGTTCTATTTGAGTGGTTTTTCTCACTTTTCTTGGATTTCTCCCCTTTTTCACCCTTTTATTATTTTTTCCTATTTTCCCCTATTTTTCTGGATTTTTCTGGATTTTTTGGGCATTTTTTCTCTATTTTTCAGAAATAACGACTTTACTGGGGGCGTCTTTTAAATAACGACTTATACATGGGCGTTTCTTAAAAAATTGACGACTATACTGCAGGGCGTCCATTCTTTCAAATTTCCATTTTTCTGGATTTTTCTGGGAATTTTTCGGATTTTTTTGGGAATTAACGACTTGACCATGGGCGTTACTTTGAATTTGAAAAGAATAAAAAAATCAAAAATTGAATTCACGCCTTACTCACGGTCGTCACTTTTTCAAATTGATTTTTTAATATTATTTTCCACTCCGTTCCAGAGGTGTTTTGGTGGCCTTCCGGGTGTCAGAAAAATTCGCAAAAATAGTCGTTGGAATCAGGGCATTGAGATGCACCTTCACCTAAAAAATGGGAAAATAATATTGAGAATTGAAAAATGGCCCTATTTTGAATATTTTGAATTAACGTCCTTTGTTAAGGCGTTTTTTTAATTAACGCCTTTAAATCAGACGTGTTTCACAATTTTTCAAATAAATTCTAAAATTTGATTTTTAAATTAACGCCCTGATATAAGTCGTGTTTTTAAAAGACGCCCTCTGGCAGGTCGTCAATTCTTGAATTGACGCCCTGGTCCAGGTCGTGTTTCAGTTTTGTGTTCCGAACGGACGCAGCCTTTCTCCCAGAGGATCCCTGCTTCGTTTGGGCTCTTGCCCATTCTTATCCTCCCCTATTTTGGGCTATTGCCCGTTCTTATCTCTTCCTCCTTTGGACTCTTTCCTTCTTATCTCTTTTCTATCTTATTAATAGAGCTTCCGAGCTCTGTTAATCGGTTGGACGCAGGAGGCTTCTTCCCCGGATTTTTCTTTTGTTTTTCTTCTGTCTTTTTCTTCTTTGTTCCTATTTCTCTTCTTCTTCTTCTATCTTCTTTTTCTTATTCTTCTTTCTTCTTCCGTTCTCCTCCCGTCTTCCTCTTCTCCTTGTTTTTCTTCTTCTTTCTTCTTATTCTTCTTCTTCCTCTTTTTTTTCCTTCTTCTGTATTCTTCTGATTCCTTCTTCTTCTCTTTCTTCTGTTTCTCCCGTATCTGTCTTCTTCTTCTTCTTCTTCTTCTTCTTTCTCTTTCTTCTGTTTCTCCCGTATCTGTCTTCTTCTCCTCCTTCTTCTACTTCTCTTCTTCTTCTGTCTTCTTCCTCTTCTTCTCCTTCTTCTGCTCTGCTTTTCTTCTTCTTTTCTTTGTTTCTACAGGAACCGACGGAAGTGCTGCTTGACAGGAGGAGGTCCTTTATCCATCAAAGCTTCATCCTTTTGGGAACTTCTCCCTATTGAAGATCAAAGCCAAGGAGCAACCAACAATCAGATTTTTCTATTCCCCTTCTCCCCTATCTTATTTTTATTTTAGTTCATAATTCACATGCATGCATCATTGTTATTGATAATTCTTTCTCAATCATCATATTGAGACCTCCCCTTTTTTTATTATTATTTGCATTCATCATACATCTCCCACACCCTCTTTGCATAGGGGTTTAAGGGCTAATACCCTTAAGGTGTGTTCTTAATCAATTTTCATGCTCATCTTTATTAAGAATTGATGCTACACACACATTATTTCTAATCCAATTCTTTTGTGTTGTGTGTCTTTTTTTTTGCAAGGGTAACCAAGTTGAAGAACTCTCTTCGTCGGCCGGCCGATTTGAAGAGAAAAGGAGTACTCACAATCAACCGCACATTTGAGGTATTTGCGATCACTTTCCCCTTATCATCTCCATTTGAGACCCTCGTGTCTCTGGCGATCACAACCTCCTTTTAGCACCTCGTGCTATTTTATTGCTTTCACCTTATCTATTGCTTTTTTTATATTTAAGTGGATTTTTTAAAGAGATCTACAAATTGGCGATCACGGTGGGACCCTTTGTGTTCTTCATCTATTACCCGTTTCCCCTTAGGCACCCGCGTGTGCCATCTCCCTTATTTGCACCCTCGGTGCGTCACCCTTTTGTGCCCTTCGGGCACCCTCCATTGGTTTTGTCCTTTTCCCTAAGTGATTTGTCAATTTATTGATTTTTCTTTAAAATCTCCACTTATTTGAAATTTTGATGAGCATGCTTATATCTTATATTTGTTGATTGCCTGCGACTGTGAGTGGTTGTTACTGTTGGCCGTGGATTGAGAATTAACGCCTCTGTCGGAGGCGCCTTTTGATTTCACGCCCTAACCCAGGGCGTGTTGTTTGAAGTTAACGCCTTCTGACAGGGCGTTTGCTAGCTGTCTCCAATTATCTCTGCTTGCTTGGTGAATTCACGCCCATTGCAAGGGCGTCTTTATCTTTATTAGCGCCTCCCTTAAAGGCGTTTTCTTGGATTTGACGCCCGCTGAATAGGGCGTCCTTTTATTTATAGCGCCTCACACTAAGGCGTGTTTTACCCTACCCCTTGGCCCCTCACGTTGATTCACGACAGTCACACCGTCGTGTCCTTGTTTAGTAGCGTCCCCTTCCAGGGCGTGTTTTTACTGTGGGTTTCCAGAACCCCCCGACTGTGGTTTTTCATGATATTTCATGCTTATCTTTATTGATTGATCATTTGCTGTGATTAGCTTGATTTTCCCTGCTGCATTCATATTTGCATTTTGGTTTGGGAGCCCCCCTCCTCTTCATTAGGATCCACACACCCTCTTGGAATCGGGACGACCCTCCATTGAGCATTCCGTCTCTTTGGACCGGAAATCCCTTTTTCCAAGCCTCCGTAAGTCCCCGCACCCGTGGATTCCCTCACGGACGCCGGGCAGGTTGTACCCTTTTGAAGTCCCGAGTTAGTTGGCCTATACGGTGAGAGAGGATCCCTAGTGGGCATTGAAGTTCAAATCATATTGAAACTAGGTTCCCCCCCTTTTGTGTGAATCATTCAAAACTTTATTAAAATTCATTAATTCACCAAGGATCAAACAAATCAAAATCACGGTAACCATTCCAACTTGTGTGCTTCTTTGCAATTATTGAGAACTTTGATTATATAATGGCTTACCATGATAGAAACATGTTCAATTCAATTAATGAGGATGCACAACCTAGCACTTCATATCCTCAATTTCAACATGTTAATCATCAGCATTCTCACCATTCTTTCAAGGGACCACGTCCTTATTCTCATGGTCATACCCGACCCATGGGCAATGTCCATCCTCATGGTCCCCCTACTCAAGTTCGAGCCACTATTCCTACGGGACCGTCTCCTCCCAATGACGAGAAGGTCTCTCGAATCATCCATGCATTAGATCATCTTACCCCTCAACAGATCCAAGCCCTTAAGGCTGCCGTTGAGGGTACATCTCATGCATCTCCCCCTCTTTCCAATTCTATACGGGTGGCCCATCACCTACCTCCTTCCAATTCTATTCGGGTGACCCATCACCCATCTCCCTCCAATTCTACACGGGTGGCCCATCACCCACCTCCTCCTTCCAATCATATTCGGGTAGCCCATTACCCATCTCCCCCTATTCATTCTACTCGGGTGGTCCGACACCCGCCTCCTTCTATTCCTCCTCCATCACGGCCCCAAGGCCCATTTACTCATTGCAATCCGGCCCATCCGGGTTCTTCTGCGGGTCGGCCCATTGATCCACCTCCACGGCCTTTTTATACGGCCCCTCCTCCTTCAAGGCCCTGCCAACCTTCTGTTGTTCAGGTCACACCCCTCCAACAATCTCTTTTTGATAAGATTACTTCCATGGAGGAACAATTAAAGAGGGTCACGGTTCCTCCTACTCCGGTCAATCCTCTCTATGCGGCTTTGGATGACATTACAAGAATGGAGAGAGAATGGAAGGATAGGATGGACGACTACGGCGTTGATATTCCAAGCGAGCAAGAACCGGCAATTGAAGAATCCGAGCCGGTGTATGATGATGAAGCTCCGCAGGCACCCCTTGCGAGTTTCCTTAACTTTCCACTTCCCCCACTTTCATTCGATGAACCCCTCGCTCAGGATGAAGCCACCATCCCCGATCCAACCCCTATTTCCGAGACTTCTTGGTGTTACGACGATGGGTCGATACTTCAATCACCCACGCCGACACATCTTGAGTCTCCTCCCACTCCCAACGCCGCTCGCCCCGTTCGGCATTTTCTCCGCAGCAAACCCCCACCAATTACACCTCCCACAATTATACTTCCACCGATTACACCTTCACCAATCAAACCCCCATCAATTACACCTCCACCAGCTATGCCATTAACCTCCATATCACCAGCCTCCACTGAGCCCACCATTGAACCTTCCCCAATTAACATCCCATTACCACCACCTCAACCCTCCATTATCCCTTTAACCCCAAAACCCCTTTTGCCTATACCTCCACCACATAACCCTCCACCTTTACCTATGGCTAATCCTGAGCAGGACCCACCACTTTTTGCACTCAAGCTAACCCCGATCGCTTGCAAGCAAAGGGAGAAACTTGATGTGTTTGAACCTCCGCCTCCACTTACGCCAACACTTTCCATTATACCTCCACCACTCACAAAGCCTTCCGCCTCCGCTTCACCTCCTTTTACTACTCGGAATGGGAGTGCTTCTGCAAGTACTTGTGCCGAAGGTGATCAAGAGCCGGGCAAGACAGATGTGGCCACGGTTATGCGATTCAAGATTCAAGAAGTCATTTACCGGATGCCAATCCGGATTATTGTGCCGAGCATGGTCGCAGAGGCCAAGTCACCGCCATTGCTCAGGGAAGAATGCCAAGAATTGATGCCATCCAAGGGCCAGGCAGGGCACCCCTTGTTCAAACTTTCCAATCCAGAATTCATTATTCCTTACAAGGGGCGAATGCCCATTTTGCTCAACATTCCATATACACCACATTCAATGGGCAACTCAATGCTTCCCGTTCCAACTCTACAACTCCCCCACATTATTGATCTTTGCTTTCCAAGGGAGTTGTCTTTTACTATTGAAGCTTCTTTTATTGGGCCAATTGACCGTACATGTTCACTGCCGTGGAGGGGCAGTTATCTTAATGCTAAGGGGCCATCCCTTATTTGCTCCACTTTCTATTCATCCATCTCTATCACTTTTTCTTCATGGGCCATTCCCAGGGTTAGGAGGAGGATCTCATCCTCTCGCCCTTCACATTCTTCATATTCTTTGCATTTCATGCATTCATCGCATCCATCCCATTACATGCATTTGCACCTCCTGCTTCCCGGGTTTCCAAACCCGTATCTTCCTCGCCTTCTGGCACCGCCGGATATTCCGCATTTCCCATCTTATTCATATTCATCCTTTTATCCACTCTCCTTGGGGCATCGCGTCCCCCTTCCTGCCATTTCCCTGGAACCTCCAGGAATTTTATCCCTCCTCTTTGGGCATCTCGCCCTTTCTGATTCTATTTCTCCGGAACCTCCGGACCTTTCTCTCGGGCACGACGCCCCTTTCCATCTTCTCCTTACTGATTTCATCCCTCCGGAACCTCCGGATTCTCCACCTGATTGTCTCCATCTTTTCCCCGGGCATCGCGCCCCTTTCTATTTGCTTCCTCCGGAACCTCCGGACTTTCCCCTCGGGCATCACGCCCCTTTTCATTCTCCTCCTCCAGAACCTCCGGACTTTTCCCTCGGGCACGACGCCCCTTTCCACCTTCTCCTTCCTGATTTTATTCCTCCGGAACCTCCGGACCTTCCATATTTCCTTCAATTCATCTTTTTGCTCCTCCGGGACTCCATATCTTTTATTCTCTTCTTCCTTTTTCGTCATCTTTTTCATCATCTTTTTCCCTATTTCTCCCCAGGGCATCGCGTCCCTTCTTTCGTTATCCCTCCGGAGCCCCCGGATGATTCCTCCTATTACGATTCTCCTCCTTTACCTCCGGACCCTCCGGATCCACCTCTTTCTATCTACCAATTTCTTCTTCTAATTCCCCCTGATTCCGGGTCTGACCCAACTTCTTCAACATCCACTGCTTTGGCCATCTGCCCTTTCTCCCATTGCTTCCGAGGCTTTAGTCCTCACCCCTCTTCTTGATTTTCCGCTTCTTCTGTAGACTGTTCCATGTGATCAGGGTCTCCGCGCCTTAGTGAGGGAGTTCTAGCCCTCGCCTCTTTTCCTTTTCTCCTTATTCGTCTGAGTCTGGTTTGAGCACCACTCATTCTTGTTAAGCCACTCCCAAAATCCTTTGCTTCCAATCCTTTTGACTGCCAAAGAGGACAAATCCCATGATGATCGCTCCTCGCCTCTGACAGCTGCTTCTACAAAGGTTGCAAGGTAACATATTGGCGTAAGTACGCATTTTAATGATATCATTTTCTCATTACTTCACGCATGATTTTCAAAATCAAGTGCTTCCTAGCAAGATTAAGAGTGGTGTTTTAGATCTTTATTTTAGGCTTTTGTTAAATTAAATCATTGTTCAAAAGAGTCTTTCGGCTTGCTATGCAGCACCTTTGGTAACAAAAACCCGCACTGGGAATTCAACATTCTCTCCCTGCTTGTTTAAGAGTAACCCTTAGCTAGGCATTTCACACACTTCACGGCGTCCTTAGCCGGCTCCTTTATTTAAACATCGTTGCTACCTTGGCCATGCCATGAGTTTCCGAAAGTCTTTTCTCTTCTTTACTCGGCCGAATGCAGGTCCAAGAGGTTGACAGATAAGATAACCAACTTTGGTAAATCCCAATACGAGAGGAGTCTCAAATAAGGGCAGTCTTGACCCAAAATCAATATGAATTTCATGATACATCTCGCCACAAAGGGCAATTAAGAATTAAGTCAAACTTTCGATAATTGAATTATGAATCATGGCATGACAAGAGTGGCAAAGTCCCCGCAGGGAAAACCCTGGTCGTATGCATGTCAAGGGTCTGAAAAGCAAAGGCACAAAGCCCCGGCACAACAGACTACCTCTTTGAGGGGAAGCACCTTGGAAGGAATTCAAGTCTTGATATCTCCCATCCTGCGTAAAGCTTATTTCCAATTATTCTTCTCTTCTCCCTCCAAGACCGAATGTTTCTCGGGTATGGCCTTGGTAGGGGCACCGTTGATCAAAGGCGGTCGGTTATAGGGCGCCACCTTACAATGCACGCCCAGCTTTAAGCTGTTTTAAGCAAAAAGGGAAGGAACGAGGACCCCTAGCCAGTGGTTTAAAACACCCTTTGATGCTGCTTTAGCAATGTCCAACCAAAATCAAACAAAAAATTGAATATTTCTTGTCCAAAATCCATAAAAATTTGAATACCTTTCTCAAAACTTCACAAAAATTTGCATATTGATCAAAACTCATAAAAATTTGAATATCTTTTTCAAAACTCATAAAAATTTGCATATTCCAAAACTCCATAAAAAATTGCATATTTCTAAAATCCAAAAAAATTGCATTATATTTTCTGATGGTGTTTTGCAGGAACAGCTTTGCAGAGACCAAAAGCACGGGATGGGTCCTCTCTCTACTTATTGCTATCAATCTATTGATTCTTCCCAATATTCTCATGACATGCCACCCAGGGGCATCATCTCCCTATATCATTCTGATTATCATATCCCATGATTATTCATCTCCAAATCTTTCAATCAACTCCTGCTCGTTTCATCTGATTACTCCGCCGATGGGCATTATCAGATCCTGATTATTTAACTCCAAAACTTGATTAGCCAGATTGTCATCCTCATGACAAACAACAAATAATGACGATTTGCAATACCATGATTTGACTTATGCTATTCATGCCATATACATGCTATGATTGATGCTTTGATGATTGTTATGCTTAAATGCCTCATTCATTGTTTGTTATCTTTTATATCTTGGCTAATGAATTTTTGAGCGCAGGATAAGAAGCTCTTGGTCCCGCCGACTGGGCATCATCATCAAAGTCCCACGGTGCTTGCACCTCATTTCTCAGTTCCCCCATGTGCCCATTGCTATCACAATCTCCCTGTATGCATTTTACTATATGTTAATACGCTATTAGATTATATCAAGGACCTTGTGGCTTTGGTAAATCTGGGATTTGAGTTCCCCTTCATCAAAAACAATGATGATTCCAGAGGAGTCTTAGTCATACGGATAGGCCGTCGAGCCGTCCAAGACCGGGGACGATGGTTCCCTTTTTGCGAGTTGGTGCGCGGATAAACGGGCTTCGGCTTAGTATCAGCTCGCAGAATCGGTTTCTTGACCCAGTCTGGGCAGTTTAACAATATTATCCTTGATTATATGATATTTTCATTTGTTTTCATTTTCCCTTTAAACCCAGCATGCATTCATGTAGGAATTTGAATCAACTGTTGAAAAAAAAATCGTTCTGATAAGCTGGCTTTGAGAGTTGAATTGATCTGAATTTTCTCGATATGAGATATTCATTGCTGAATTGTGTCTTCAGTTCGTTTTGTCGCTGTTTTGGGTCATCTTCTCGAATGCTCCTTGTTTGGATTTTTATCATCTTATTTTATCTCCTTTCCCTTGATCCACCTTGGCTGCAGCACGTCCACTGGCTGGTAACCGCTCCCCAATGGTGAAACCTACAGGTTTGTGACCTGGGGTACTTCCACCGCGCTGGAAGTTGATCATTCTTTTTATCTCCTTCGTGTACCGCGTGCACACTCCCCGTTTTATCCAAACATCGTTGATTTCGTTGGATCTCCCGAGATTTGCTCATCTCGAGCTTTTGATTTCATTCTCATCAAGTAATGTTGATTGCGTATCTCATCACACCTTGGCATCTACTTTTCAGTTTGCTCTGCTCCCTTGCAAAGCAGACGCCAAGGTGGGGCAGCTGTAGACACGCCAAAATTGACGTTACTGTGAGTATATCTCATATCGCCTTGTAATGCCCCAATTTGACCCTCAAATTAGTTCTATTTGAGTGGTTTTTCTCACTTTTCTTGGATTTCTCCCCTTTTTCACCCTTTTATTATTTTTTCCTATTTTCCCCTATTTTTCTGGATTTTTCTGGATTTTTTGGGTATTTTTTCTCTATTTTTCAGAAATAACGACTTTACTGGGGGCGTCTTTTAAATAACGACTTATACATGGGCGTTTCTTAAAAAATTGACGACTATACTGCAGGGCGTCCATTCTTTCAAATTTCCATTTTTCTGGATTTTTCTGAGAATTTTTCGGATTTTTTTGGGAATTAACGACTTGACCATGGGCGTTACTTTGAATTTGAAAAGAATAAAAAAATCAAAAATTGAATTCACGCCTTACTCACGGTCGTCACTTTTTCAAATTGATTTTTTAATATTATTTTCCACTCCGTTCCAGAGGTGTTTTGGTGGCCTTCCGGGTGTCAGAAAAATTCGCAAAAATAGTCGTTGGAATCAGGGCATTGAGATGCACCTTCACCTAAAAAATGGGAAAATAATATTGAGAATTGAAAAATGGCCCTATTTTGAATATTTTGAATTAACGTCCTTTGTTAAGGCGTTTTTTTAATTAACGCCTTTAATCAGACGTGTTTCACAATTTTCAAATAAATTCTAAAATTTGATTTTTAAATTAACGCCCTGATATAAGTCGTGTTTTTAAAAGACGCCCTCTGGCAGGTCGTCAATTCTTGAATTGACGCCCTGGTCCAGGTCGTGTTTCAGTTTTGTGTTCCGAACGGACGCAGCCTTTCTCCCAGAGGATCCCTGCTTCGTTTGGGCTCTTGCCCATTCTTATCCTCCCCTATTTTGGGCTATTGCCCGTTCTTATCTCTTCCTCCTTTGGACTCTTTCCTTCTTATCTCTTTTCTATCTTATTAATAGAGCTTCCGAGCTCTGTTAATCGGTTGGACGCAGGAGGCTTCTTCCCCGGATTTTTCTTTTGTTTTTCTTCTGTCTTTTTCTTCTTTGTTCCTATTTCTCTTCTTCTTCTTCTATCTTCTTTTTCTTATTCTTCTTTCTTCTTCCGTTCTCCTCCCGTCTTCCTCTTCTCCTTGTTTTTCTTCTTCTTTCTTCTTATTCTTCTTCTTCCTCTTTTTTTTCCTTCTTCTGTATTCTTCTGATTCCTTCTTCTTCTCTTTCTTCTGTTTCTCCCGTATCTGTCTTCTTCTTCTTCTTCTTCTTCTTTCTCTTTCTTCTGTTTCTCCCGTATCTGTCTTCTTCTCCTCCTTCTTCTACTTCTCTTCTTCTTCTGTCTTCTTCCTCTTCTTCTCCTTCTTCTGCTCTGCTTTTCTTCTTCTTTTCTTTGTTTCTACAGGAACCGACGGAAGTGCTGCTTGACAGGAGGAGGTCCTTTATCCATCAAAGCTTCATCTTCTCCCTATTGAAGATCAAAGCCAAGGAGCAACCAACAATCAGATTTTTCTATTCCCCTTCTCCCCTATCTTATTTTTATTTTAGTTCATAATTCACATGCATGCATCATTGTTATTGATAATTCTTTCTCAATCATCATATTGAGACCTCCCCTTTTTTTATTATTATTTGCATTCATCATACATCTCCCACACCCTCTTTGCATAGGGGTTTAAGGGCTAATACCCTTAAGGTGTGTTCTTAATCAATTTTCATGCTCATCTTTATTAAGAATTGATGCTACACACACATTATTTCTAATCCAATTCTTTTGTGTTGTGTGTCTTTTTTTTTGCAAGGGTAACCAAGTTGAAGAACTCTCTTCGTCGGCCGGCCGATTTGAAGAGAAAAGGAGTACTCACAATCAACCGCACATTTGAGGTATTTGCGATCACTTTCCCCTTATCATCTCCATTTGAGACCCTCGTGTCTCTGGCGATCACAACCTCCTTTTAGCACCTCGTGCTATTTTATTGCTTTCACCTTATCTATTGCTTTTTTATATTTAAGTGGATTTTTAAAGAGATCTACACCCTGGAGCAGCAATTGCTCTCCAGAGACAGCATGTGCTCCACATGCTCCCCTGACGCTGGAGATGCTGTCCAGAGGCCATAGATGCTCCCCTGAGACTTCATATGCTCCCGTGCGAGAACGCACTAGTCTCTGGATATTTAAAAGAATTGTATTACATGCATTCCCTTTCACTAAGTCTGTACAATGCATGCTGCTTATAAAGTCTATACAATGCATTTCATCTTCAAAGTGTGTACAGAGTTTACACTTGAACTGATACGCTTATTTCGACTGACTGATAGGGATTTGGTACTGGGATTGCTGACATGGCTCGTGATCCAAGGAAGGACGAGGCTCCCTGATCGTGACATGTGGAAGCACTGTGCTGAGATGCTGCCACGTGGTCCAAATTGCTGGGCGGGAAACGTGGAGAGCACACGCCTGCTGCTGTTGTTGCTATATAAACAAGCCTTCTTCCACAGAAGAAGACTGATCGAAATAAAAAGAATAGAAAGTCTATACAGTAGTGAGCCTTCGATCCACAGAGAGAAAAGAGAGAAGAAGAAGAAGAAATAGAGAAGAAGGAGAAGAAGAGAGAGGAAGAGATCGAGAGAGATTGAGTTGAGAGAGAGCTGATTGAGAGTGAGAGTGAGAGAGTATGTATCTGAGTCTCGTGGTTCAAAACTAGAGCTGAGCTTTGCTCTTAAAGCTACATTATTTTTTTGAGCTTTTCTATTTTCGTTTTGATTCTGTCTTTCATTTTCGAATGCTATTTTTTCAAGCTGTGTGTCAGCGGTCTTGCAGTGGTGGTCTCCACTGGACGGGTTAAGCTGTATTTCCCCAGCGGTTGCAGAGGATTAGATCCTCTGGTCGGCAAGCTGTAGTGCCCAGCGAAGCTGTGTATCAGCGGAGTGTTTGGCCAAGCTGTAAAGCCCAGCGGACGCAAGCTGTGCTGCGCAGCAGGAAGCCATACTCGGTTGAGTATGGGGTGGACGTAGGTCGTTGGCCGAACCACCTAAAAATTGTGTGCGCAGTGTGCTTGTGTTTTTGTGTGATCTGTGTGCGATGGGAATTTCTTGCTCAGTTTACTTGATTGCATCGCTTATGCTCATGTCTAGCTTTCGACCTTTTGTTTAGCATCTTTTGTTTAGCTTAACTGATGTTTGCCTAAATTCCGCTTTAGAACTTGCAGTAGTTTTAAATTAGGCAAGTTGATCTATTCACCCCCCTCTAGATCCACACTCTGTGGAGATAGACTGCGTCCATCTAACCCAACACTTGGTATCAGAGCCTAACTCTTCTGCAGGGACTCATCGCCCGAAGAGAATAGGCAGAGATGGATGTTTGAGGGATGACTGCCGAAGATCACTCAACAACGAAGCCCCCATTCTTTGACGGATCAAACTACGCATACTGGAAGAACCGTATGCAAGTGTTCCTCAGGGCTAAGGATTATGAGATTTGGAAGATTGTCAGCAAGGGACCTTATGAGCTGTCCCCGAATGAAGATGTGTGGACCAAGGAGGAGATCAGAAGGTCCACGCTAAATTGGAGTGCTATTAATACTATCGAGTGCGCTCTGCATCCTACAGAATTCTCCCGTGTATCTGCTTGCAAATCAGCTAAGGAGATGTGGGATGCGCTGGAAGTAATTCATGAAGGCACATCTCAAGTAAGAGAGCAGAAGGCCAATCTTCTTGTATCTGAGTATGAAGCCTTCAAGATGAAGCAGAACGAGTCCATCAGCGAAATGTACGCTTGGCTGACTGTCATAACCAATGGCCTCAAAGGTTTTGGGAAACCTCAGGCAGAATATGATGTAGTAAGGAAAAATCTGTGCTCCCTGACTCCCAATTGGCACACCAAAGCAACTGTGATGGAGGAGTCAAGGGACCTGCGTAATACAAAATCTGATGAGCTTATTGGCTCACTTATGGCATATGAGATAAACATGCCAAGGACAGATGAAGCCGAGAGGAAGAAGAAGCCGATAGCGCTGAAGACTAGTTCCAGCAAAACAACAAAATCCAGCTCCAGCAGCTCTTCATCATCAGAGGAGAGCCTAAACGAAGAAGAAGATGTGACTCGATCTGAAATAGCCATGATGACTAGAGAGTTCAGGCGATTTCTCAGAAAGGGAGCAGGACGGTTCGGTCAGAAGAAATACAGTGATGGCCGAAAGGATAAAAGGTATAAATCTACACCTGCAAAGAAAAATGAAGCTAATGTCTGTTATCAATGCAGGAAATCAGGGCATCTGAAAATTGACTGTCCAGATAATTAGAAACATAAGGACAAGTCAAAGAAGAAAACCAAGAAGGGAAGAGCTATGATCACCACATGGAGTGATGAAGATGAAGGCTCTTTCAGCAACAGCTTAGATAGTGAAGCCGAATCTGAACAGCCCATTTGCCTTATGGCAACAAGCTCCGAAGATAGAGAGGAGGACACAGATGAGGTAATCACTAGATTTGAAAACTTCATAATTACTGATTGGGTAGATGCTTATCATGACATGGCTGATAGAGCTGATGATATTAGAAAAGAAAATATGCATCTTAGAAGAAAAATCAATTCCATGCAAAATGATAAAACACTAACTGATAAAATTGCATGTTTGGAATCTGAGATTGATGAATTGAAACTCACATGTTCTGAAGAAGATAAAATCAAAAATGAGTTAAAAGCTTCTAAGGAAGAGAATCTAAGGCTTGAAGATGAAATTGATGAATGGAAGCTGAAGATTCAGAAATGTGAAAGTGAAGTCAAAATTATCTCTGAAAAATATGAAGTTGTCCTCAATGTCAACAACGAGCTGAAAAAGGCTATTGATGAACTTCAGAAAGATAATGAGGATAAAATGAAGACCATTGAGAAAATGACCCAAGGAACAGATAACTTAAATGCTTTGTTAGGGTCAAAGGTTAATTTCAGAAAAGAGGGCCTAGGTTTTAATTCTAGTGCAACAAAAACATTCGGAATGAAAACAATTTCATTTGTTGCTCAAAAGGAAAAGGGACCTCTAATTAGCATGAACTCAACAAATTTGATGAACAAAATTGCTAATCTGAAAAAGCCCAGTGCTGAGGAGAAGGGCAAACGAAAGGTTAATGAGCCTAGTAGAGCTAGCACATCTAAGCAGAATCCTAGGGCTCAGACTCAGGTTAGGGGTCAGCCTACACAGTCCAGTAAACCCCAGGTCAAGGTAACCAAGTCTCCACCTACACCTCCACCTCTGAAGAAGTACCAATACAAACCTGTGTATAAGTCAGCAGGTTCCAAAGTATAGGGGAGACAAAGTGCAGCTAGGAGACAACCCAATTATTTTTATCAACCCAGAGCTCAGACCCACTATAATGCACAGCCAACCTACTTCAATAGGTCAGATTGGTCTAGAACTCAGGGTAAGTTTACAGGTCTTGCACACCAGGGTGCTCAATACCAAAGACCTTACAATGGAAATTGGGTAAATGGGTATGGTTACTGGACATCTAGAAACCAACATTTCCATAGCCAGCCCAGGAACAACTATGGCCAAAACTTTGTGAACACACCCTGGCCAAGGCAATGGCACAGAAATAACAATACCGTCAATAATCATGCTGCTGCCAATAAGAAAAAGATCAATAAGAAGAAAAGGAACAACAACAGAAGAAAATCTGTAGGATCCACTGAACAAAACACATTTAAACAAATGTGGATTCCGAAACACTTGCTTTCCTGTTTTGCTTCTAGTTCATTTACATTGGAGCCCAATCAGTCTTGGGTTCCAAATTTCTCTACCTAATTGTGTATGCAGGTATGCCTGGCAGCCAAAAATAACTTGTGGTACATGGATAGCGGCTGCTCCAGGCATATGACAGGAGATAAGGCCAAATCTTGCATACTGACTGAGAAAGTAGAAGGCCTTGTCACCTTTGGAAGCAACACAAAGGGTAGGATTATCGGATCAGGTAAGGTAGGTAAGTGTTCTACCTGCTGCATTGATGATGTTATGCTGGTTGAAGGGTTAGCCTATAATCTACTTAGCATCAGCCAGTTATGTGATAAAGGTTATAATGTTCTATTTAATTCTCAATGCTGCAAGGTTTTTGAACCTGATTCTGATATTGTCAAATTTACTGGAAAAAGAATAAATAATACTTACATGATAAATTTAGATGACATCCAACACACTAACATTTGCCTTACTGCCAGTAGAGAAGACATAGCATTTTTATGGCATCGTAGGTTAGGTCATGCTAGCTACACTGTTTTGCACAAATTAAATAAGCATGACATGGTTAGAGGACTTCCTGAAGTCTCATTCAAGAAAGAAAACAAAATCTGTGATGCATGCACCCAATCAAAGATAACTAGAAAATCATTTAAGTCTAGAACTAAAAATCTATCTTCCAAACCCTATGAGCTGATACATATGGACCTTTTTGGGCCAACTAGAGCTGTCAGCCTATCAGGGAGGAGGTATGGGTTTGTCATGGTAGATGACTTTTCTAGGTATACTTAGGTTTATTTCTTATCTAATAAGAGTGATGCTTTCTCAGAATTTCAGGAGTTCTATGTTAAAACAAATCAGAAAATTGAAAACATATTGTCTGATCATGGAGGTGAGTTTGAAAACTCACAATTTGATGAATTCTGCAGGTCGAATGGAATCAACCACAGGTACTCCTCACCAAGGACACCTGAGCAGAATGGAGTTGTGGAGAGAAGGAACAGAACCCTAGTGGAAATGGGTCGTACACTCCATGTTGAAGGTGGTCTACCAAGGAAATTTTGGGCTGAAGCAGTGAACACTGCCTGTTATGTAATTAACAGAGCCATGGTAAGACCTTCTACCCAGCAAACACCATATGAGATATTAAAAGGTAAGAAACCTTCTATTGCTCACTTCAAGGTTTTTGGTTGTAAATGTTTCATTCACATAAATGATAAAAAGGACCTTGATAAATTTGAACCTAAGGGAGAACCAGGAATTTTTCTTGGCTATTCTGAAAACACCCGAGCATACAGAGTGTACAATCTGAACTCTAAAACTGTTGAAGAATCTCCACACATAGTTTTTGATGAATCCTTGGCAAATTCTAATGTTAGTCAATGCAGGAATGAAAACAATGGAGAAATTCTGAAGGAAGGAGATCCTGCAGACAAATCCGAGGATGAAGAAGAACATAAAGAGTTTAATGAAGAGGAACCTACAGTTCAGGGGGAGGTAAATCAAGTTCATGATAGTCCAATTGCAAATATTAGATATCTCAAGGATCATCCTATAGATAATGTCATTGGAAATCTGAATGATCCCCCTAGGACTAGAGGCCACTTAAGAATTCAACATGAACTAAATGCTTATGCTTTTGTTTCAAACATAGAACCCAAGTCCATTGACTGTGCTCTCTAAGATGTGCATTGGATTAATGCCATGCATGAGGAGCTCAATCAATTTGACAGGAATAAGGTGTGGCATTTGGTTCCACCTCCTGATCATGAAACAGTCATAGGAACTAAATGGGTATTTAGAAACAAAACTGATGAAGTTGGGAATGTTATTAAAAATAAAGCCAGACTTGTAGCTCAAGGGTACAATCAGGAATTTAGAATAGATTTTGAAGAGTCTTTTACCCCTGTAGCTAGGTTAGAAGCAATAAGTATTTTATTGGCTTATGCATGTTCCCTAGGAATAATTCTTCAGCAGATGGATGTGAAATCTGCTTTTCCAAATGGGGAAATTAATGAGGATGTCTATGTGAGACAGCCTCCTGGGTTTGAATGTTTAGATTTCCCTAATCATGTTTATAAGCTCAATAAAGCTCTCTATGGTTTAAAACAAGCTCCTAGAGCTTGGTATGACAGGTTGAGCAAATTCCTCACCGACAAGAACTTCACAAGAGGTATAGTTGATCAAACATTGTTTACTAAGGTAAGCCATCCAGATATTCTTATCATTCAGATTTATGTGGATGACATTGTGCTTGGGTCAACTAACCCCAAATTGTGTGAGGAATTCTCTCAAATTATGACTGATGAATTTGAAATGAGCTCAATGGGTGAGCTCAAACTATTTCTTGGACTGCATGTTACACAAACAAAAGATGGCATCTTCATCTCTCAGTCCAAGTATGTAAAGAACTTATTGAAGAAGTACAAAATGGACAACCTCAAGGAAATAGCCACTCCAATGGGTACATCAACCAGTTTGAATGAAGATTGTAAAGATAAACCTGTGGACCAAAGGCTATACAGAGGTATGATCGGATCTCTTCTCTATCTTACAGCATCTAGGCCTGACATACAATTTGCTGTGTGTTTATGCTCTAGATTTCAGGCCAGCCCTAAAGAAAATCACTTTAAAGCTGTGAAAAGGATTTTTAGGTATTTACTAGGCACCCAAGAACTAGGTCTCTGGTATCCTGCTAAGGGTCAGTTAGAGCTTCTAGCCTACACTGATGCAGACTATGCTGGGTGTCGAGTAGATAGAAAAAGCACTAGTGGCTACTGTCAATTCCTTGGTGGCTGTCTAGTGTCTTGGGCATCTAAGAAGCAACACACTGTAGCATTATCCACAGTTGAAGCTGAGTATGTTGTAGCATGTAATTGTGCAGCCCAAGTACTTTGGATTAAGCGCCAACTCGCGGATTATCAGATAAATCTGGGATGCATTCCACTTTTATGTGATAATACTAGTGCTATATGCCTTGCTAAAAATCCTGTTCACCATTCTAGGACTAAGCATATAGAGATAAAACATCATTTTCTTAGAGATGCTATAAATAAAAAGGAGATTGAAATGAACTTCATAGAAACTGAAAAACAAATTGCTGATATTTTTACTAAGCCTCTTGCGAATGAAAATTTTAAGTTTCTTCGAAGAGAACTTGGCTTATGTAAATTTCAGCATGATGAATGATTGTTTAATTGCTGTGAATAAAATCTCTGATGTGGACTTATTTTTGATTGCTTGGATAAATCATGTGGATGTGAATGTGGATGTAGAACTGTCCTGTATTACATATATTCAGGGGGAGCTTGTCGAGTCTTTGCATGTCTTTGCAAATCATTCATTCATGACCTATGCATAAGCTCTCTCTCAGTTAATTCTTGCCATGTTGCATGCATACAGACAGGGGGAGTATTCCTAGAAATTCAGAGTGGTTTCAACCTTCTTGAAGTCATTCAACCTTTAATTCTGAATATTTGTCTCTGACATTATGGCAGTCTGTTGGTCAGTTCTGATTTCTAAGCAGTAGAAAATGGACTTCTTCATTTATAAGAATTTGAAATGTTCAAAGACTGATGTAATGGTTTAAATCTTATAATGGTTGGAGTTTAAAGATTACAATCAGTATATAAGAAAGTTGAAAATTGATAAAACTCTCAACCTCTTTCTTATTTCATGTTAGACAAAGCTAATCATATCTGAAATCTGAAATCATGATAGAGAGATTAAGTATGTGTATTGTTCTTGAACAAGTCATTCTGAAACATAAAAAGGACAGCTGAGAAAGCTATTGAAAACATTGAAAAATCATTGAAAATTAATATTGGCAGAGCAATGACTGATAAATCACTGAGAAACTGAGTGATCCATCAAAGAAGTGGACAACACTCATGTCATGAAGTGTATCAGCTATCTCTGTTTAAAATGTTCAAAACAGCAGGCTGGTTTCACTGAGTACCTGGGGGTAACTGGCGTCTGATAAACGTGTACCCTCACACAAAAAGGTGTAACTCAGTTCTGTTGAATTTGATCATATGCAGAATGGTCCATCTTGTTGAGTATCTAGGGGTATTGACGTCTTATAAACGTATACCCTTACGCAGAAAGACTTGTGGTACCTGAATGCTCAATATATTCTAATATTGATAATGCTGCTCCTTCAAAAGAAAAGTTCATGAGTGTCAATTTGTTTACCTTCAATACATGACTTGATTTCTCTCAATATTTTTTTGAGATTATGAAAGTAAGATATTATGAAACTGAATCTTTCATGCAAATATGATTCTGGCTTATGGTTATGTTTTATCATGCACAGTGACCTTATCTATTGCTTGTAGTGCATGAACTCCAAATTTTATCGTCTTTAAACCAGAACTCTTTCTGACAGCTGTCTCTAATTTCATATGACTGAAGACTCTATGCTTTAGAATGCTTATTCATGAACTACCTGTTCAGAATGCCAGTCAGCTCTTCTCTTAATTCCTCCATTGTATTTAACTTTTCCCTCCTCTTTGTTGATGGCAAAGGGGGAGAATATTGTCTAGGGGATGTCTAGGGGGAGAATACATATCTGTGTCAATTTTGAATTCATTCCAAGGGAGAGTTTGAGGAAGTTAGTTGCATGCCTTCATAGCATCTACATGTCAATCTGCAGAACACATCATGTCTTTCATCAAACATATATCTATATGACAGGATGTTGCTCTTCTATTTCATATGGGGTTGCCATCATCAAAAAGGGGGAGATTGTTGTGACCCCTCTATGTTGATGATGTTGACACTTGCTTTATTTCATTGGCAACACCATTGTTTTGATTGATTGGCAACTATTTTTGATTTGATGAAATTGCTCTATCAGATTGAGCCAATGGCTGTCTGCATTTCTTACTGTCATGAGTCTATACATCGTCCATTTTGGATAAGGTACACACACTGCATTTCAATTGAGTTGGTTAAGTGTGTACAGCGTCGACGCATCATGTTACAGCGTCAACGCACTTCATTGGATGTGTGTACAGCATCAACTCGTTAAGTCTGTACAGTGTTCTATGTCTAGAGCTTCATCAAGTCTGTACAGCCAGTCACTTGACAAAGTCTGTACAGTGTCTCATATTGGCAAAGTCTGTACATCGTCGGTTCTATGGATGCTTTGTTCTTTGAAGTCTATACACTCGATTGTTAGGTCTTCAACTCTATACATTCGAGTGTTAACCTCTAAGTCCATACATTGTCGCATGAAGAGTCTATACAGTGTGCATGGTTCAACAAGTCTGTACAACCATTGTCTTCATATAGGAAGTCTGTACATCAGACGCGCATGCTCGCCTGTCCCTCCGGATGCTCACCTGGGACCGAGTATGTTCTCCAGTGACTGTTAATGCTCCGATTGGCCAGCGTCTCCCTTGATCAAGTCTATACACTCATTCACTGTTCATGCATTCACAGTGAAGTCTGTACATCCGTTTGGCCATGCATCATTATCCACCAAGTCTATACATTGGTAGAGTCTATACATCAGACGTGCATGCTCGCATGTCCCCCCGGATGCTCTCCTGGGATCGAGTATGCCCTCCAGTGACTGCTAATGCTTCCCTAACTTTGAGGATGCTCCCCTGGAGCAGCGATTGCTCTCCAGAGACAGCATGTGCTCCACATGCTCCCCTGACGCTGGAGATGCTGTCCAGAGGCCATAGATGCTCCCCTGAGACTTCATATGCTCCCGTGCGAGAACGCACTAGTCTCTGGGTATTTAAAAGAATTGTATTACATGCATTCCCTTTCACTAAGTCTGTACAATGCATGCTGCTTATAAAGTCTATACAATGCATTTCATCTTCAAAGTGTGTACAGAGTTTACACTTGAACTGATACGCTTAATTCGACTGACTGACAGGGATTTGGTACTGGGATAGCTGACATGGCTCGTGATCCAAGGAAGGATGAGGCTCCCTGATCGTGACATGTGGAAGCACTGTGCTGAGATGCTGCCACGTGGTCCAAATTGCTGGGCGGGAAACGTGGAGAGCACACGCCTGCTGCTGTTGCTATATAAAGAAGCCTTCTTCCACAGAAGAAGACTGATCGAAATAAAAAGAAGAGAAAGTCTATACAGCAGTGAGCCTTCGATCCACAGAGAAAAAAGAGAGAAGAAGAAGAAGAAATAGAGAAGAAGGAGAAGAAGAGAGAGGAAGAGATCGAGAGAGATTGAGTTGAGAGAGAGTTGATTGAGAGTGAGAGTGAGAGAGTATGTATCTCAGTCTCGTGGTTCAAAACCAGAGCTGAGCTTTGCTCTTAGAGCTACATTGTTTTTTTGAGCTTTTCTATTTTCGTTTTGATTCTATCTTTCATTTTCGAATGCTGTTTCTTCAAGCTGTGTGTCAGCGGTCTTGCAGTGGTGGTCTCCACTGGACGGGTTAAGCTGTATTTCCCCAGCGGTTGCAGAGGATTAGATCCTCTGGTCGGTAAGCTGTAGTGCCCAGCGAAGCTGTGTATCAGTGGAGTGTTTGGCCAAGCTGTAAAGCCCAGCGGACGCAAGCTATGCTGCGCAGCAGGAAGCCATACTCGGTTGAGTATGGGGTAGACGTAGGTCGTTGGCCGAACCACCTAAAAATTGTGTGTGCAGTGTGCTTGTGTTTTTGTGTGATATGTGTGCGATGGGAATTTCTTGCTCAGTTTACTTGATTGCATCGCTTATGCACATGTCTAGCTTTCGACCTTTTATTTAGCATCTTTTGTTTAGCTTAACTGATGTTTGCCTAAATTCCGCTTTAGAACTTGCAGTAGTTTTAAATTAGGCAAGTTGATCTATTCACCCCCCTCAAGATCCACACTCTGTGGAGATAGACTGCGTCCATCTAACCCAACAAAAAGGTGGAGTAAATGTGGGTGGTCACGAGGTCCATAAGAGAATGGGTCGAAGGGATCAAAGAAGGTATGACCTCTCGGACTAGGCTTCCACAAATCGCTGTCCCACATTTGGAAATCTTGGAGGTGTAAATGATCACCTTCATTCATTGTGAGAGGTGGGACGACAGTCATAGGTAGAAAGTAAGATTCCTCCCTTGGGCAAAAGGAAATGAAGTCGGACTCGGCCGGCATAGGGAGGAGTAGAAGAACCTCCGTGGTAACAGGACCCACGGTGTACACGGAGGTGATGGACCTTAAAGCGGGATGAGTGAAACTACGACCTGTGGATCGGTCGAAGCCTGGAGCCAACAAGTGCGTAAATGTCCACTGCCGGTCTAACCCTTTAAGAAGGTCATCCAATGTATCCACATAGTGACTAGACCGGAAAGTGGTATGAAAGGAATTGATTGGCACCAGAGGTAGGACAGGGTCCATAGAGGGGAAGGGAAGTGGGACCAAACCCATCTTAAGCCAGCTAAAGAGTGGCTCGGCTATGAGTAGCTTTCCCGTTAGAAACACGGGTAGCTCTGGCTGAGAAGGCTCCAAATAAAGATCGGAGAGTGAGGCTTCTCCAACCCTTTTGTCCCTTATGGCTAGAGATGTCAGAGTGGGACATTGTCCGGCGTAGTGGCCGAACCCCTGGCAGCGATAACACTACTGTCGTGACCCACTACGCTCCCTGATAAGTAGGTCCCTACCCTTATCATCCTGACGGACAGGGGGTATAGGCAATGGGGCTCTCGTGGGTGGGAGAAGAGGATCCACTATGATGGGGAGGGGACCGTGGGATGGAACCATAGATGGCACCGGATTGGGACTACCGGCTATTACCTCCTTAGGTTCGTGTTTGGTTCCTCCCTGGCTAGGAGGTAGGCAAGGGGGAAGCAGGGACTCGATATAAGCACACTTCCTATCCACTTTATCTAAAATGGGTTGGAAGAGTTCGGCAATGGTGGGGTTTGGAGTAGGAGTAATGTGATGGACTCCCCCATATGAAGTCGGCCTAGTCGTAGACCTAGGCTCTTCTACATGCGCGGCGCGTTGCCTCCGATTATGGCCCACTTGAGTGGATGTGATTGGGTGGGGTCGGTTGGAGGTGACCGGGCCGGGTAGGTAGACCTTCCTAAGTTCGTCCTTCATCTCATGCCACGACTCGATGGGCCTTTGCCTCCTAATCACTCTCATGCGCTCAATGCTCTCCCATTTCCATGCGGCTTTGTGGACAAGCCTCTCTCGGGCAAAAGTAACTTGCATGGCATCGGACATGGTGTAACATTCAAAATATTTATCCATCGCGGCCTCCCAATTGAGGTAGTCGCCCGGATCATTAGAGCCATAAAAATCAGAGGCTTCGGGCCTACGGAAGGGGAGAGGATGGTTGCCAAGCCCATGGGTGGACCAACGGCCATATTGCCCAGGTGATGGGGATTCCATGTGAAATTGGGGGGGGGGGGGAGACTACATGTTGGACATGCCGACACTTGGACACGACACTAGACCGGTTATGCAAGGTTGGAATGCGCTAACTAATGCAAACACCGACTAATGCACCTAGACCTAAACCAATATCCGGTACGGGGCGGAGTTAATCGATCCGAAGATCACTCCCGCAAGTGTGCGACCTTCCGGTAGGCATAGCCTAACATTCGGACAACACCTTTTAAGATATCGAATAAAGGGTGCAAATGCAATTTAAAACATACTTTTTTTTTGTTTTGAAAATAATGATGGTCCAAGACTCGACTTAAACCATAATGCATGCAAGACTTATGCAATGACTACCCTAGACTCAACTCGCTCTTATACCAAACTGATGCGGGACGAACACGGGAGATGACACTATATGGTGCCACCCTCGGACTCTAGATGAAGACACGACCAGCAACACACACCAGGGAGACACTAAGCCCGACACTATGAGCTCCTAGTGGCAAAACATCGCTAACAGAAGTAGAAGCTCACTCGTCGTCCCAAGCGAGGGAAAGCGCGGGCCGTGCGCGGTTAAGGAACCGGCGGAGGTCAAGGGTAGTCCGACTCAACTTCCGGACTCGGATCGAGTCACGGGACGGGTCACTATCACTCTCACAGCGGTGACATGGACACACGGGCTAGTACCTACACTCTCGGCAGCGGCCTAAGACCGTATACTAGCTAAGCAATGTAACGCCAAGAGGTTCGGACCATTACCTCCACGCACCCGGCGTGGCGATGACAACCCCGGCCGAATCACGGACTCCCGGTTACCAATTATTACAGCAATACACTAAGTCGACCCACTCCATGCAGGGAGGTAAAAGGTCACATGTGGGGTCCGGGAATCACGCAACTCGGGTTGACGGGCAGCATCTTGATGTCGCCCGGTGGTGCCGAACTCCGCGTTTTCGTGCTTTCCAAACGGCGGGTTCTGCGGGCCCACGGATGGCGCTGTCCTCCGGATCTGCGGGGGTGGGACCCACTATGATGGGGCCCCTTGGTGGCGCGCCTCCACGGACGGCGGTCAGCCGGGAACACCGATCGGGGGTCGATCGGTCCCGATTTCTAAGCTTTGAAGTTGCTGCCCACGGATTTTTAGTTGCTATTTTTAGGCGCGCGCTCCGGTGAAAACGCCCGCTGCGATCAATCCCGACGTCGGAGCGGGACGCATGAGCTATCGTTGGAAATCTCTCTTCAAATACTTCAATCTAGACCCAGAGAGATCTGCTGGATCTCGTCGGATCAGAACTTTATTGAATTTACAAGTCCCTGTTCTACAGTAACCGAAATCTCAGATCTGGAGGGCACTTGTCTGAGAACCACTGTTGACCGCCTAGTAAACCTCCGATTCAGCTCTTGAGCTCTTCTTCAAAGTTGTAGGGTATCAAACCACGGAATGGGGACTATTTTTGGAATTTCATGTGGAGGTGGTGGTGATTTACTATGATTTTTGGGGTGATTGATGGTTGGATCTGGGAACAGGGGGACAGAACTGTAGCTGGGACTGAGAACGATTTTTAGAAAATATGAGATGGACGAACCAAAAATTAAGAAACATTTTGGATGAAGGGGTGGATGGATGGAATCCCCAGTAAAATTGGGCGAACTAAAAAAAATCAAAAAGTGGATCTAAAACAAGAAACTCAGGGCGGAGATGAACCTGGACAGAACTCAGGCAGAACCGAAATGGAAGAGTGGACGAATATCAAAAATTAGGAAACGTGATCTGAATGCTGGCCTGATGTTTGTGGGTGGAGAGGAACATCCCAAGAACAACTCCTCCAAATTTGGTAGCCAAATGAGCTCGGAGAAGACCTGTGAATTTCGAACAAGCTGCTGTGGTACTGCGCGGGCAGAACTCCGTTGATAGCGATGGCGGTGCGGTGGCGGCTCGTGGCGGCGGCGGCGGCGACCGGAACTGATAGGGTGGAGTCTCACCACCTGAAGGAAGCCTTCACAGCTTCAAGGGGAAGAGGGAGAGGAGAAGGGGGTGTCTAGGCCATGCTCCAACAAATTTCACAATTCTTATGGCATTAATTCCACTAAAATGGAAAATACAAGCTTAAATAGGTTACATCTCACATCTACCCACAACCATTGGATCTAGGAGATGGGAATGGAGGGTTGGGATGGAGTGTGACACATCACACAAAAATTATAAAAAACTAAGGGGAGGGGGGCGGCCCTTGGATTAGGATGTAGCATGTGGACTTGGTAGGTGGGGGTGGGTAGCCTACTTAGACTTTTCAAGCCATTTGTCCCCCATGTGTCATTTTACCAGTCAAACTTCTAGATGCCTCCATTGGCATGTTGACTGACCCCACGTGGGACCCTAGGCTGAGGTGGCCCAATGGGATAGGGCCTGGGGGGCCCGTGGGGCCCACGGGGTCCGAATTACACATAAGCCCCTATTACAATCAAAATGGCAAACCGAATGCAATGAAACAAACACAAATTACACACATATAAAGTCTAACTAATATATAATAAATGGGGAGACTCAGGGTGGTGTCTCCAGGCTGTCTCCGAGCCAGATGGACGCCGAGGTGGCTCGTGTCGTACTCCGCGTGCGGTACCGGTGGCTCGGCGTATCGTGCCGATCAACTGCTCGGGTGTCCGCACCACTGAGTTTCTCTGCCGACGAAGATTCACCCTTTGTCCCGGTTTGGATCGAGATGCCAGGCCTCCTGGCTAAGTTTTTCAAAGAAGCTTTGCTGCTCTCCATTGCTGGAGCCCTTGGAGCTCCTCTTAAAGTTGACCGCAACACTCTTTGCCGCATCAAGTTGCACGTAGCCAGGGTCTGCGTGCTGCTTGACACCTCTAAGAAGACTCCTGGTGTGGACACCCGAGCAGTTGAGCGGCGCGATACGCCGAGCCACCGGTACCGCACACGGAGCACGACTCGAGCCACCTCAGCATCCATCTGGCTCAGAGACAGCCTGGAGACTCCGCCTTGTGCCTCCCCATTTATTATATTTAGTTAGACTTTATGTGTGTGCAATTTGTGTTTATTTCTTTGCATTCGGTTTGCCATTTTGATTGTAATAAGGGCATATGTGCAATTCAGACCCCGTGGGCCCCACGGGTCCCACAGGCCCCACCCCATTGGGCCACCTCAGCCTAGGGTCCCACGTGGGGCCAGTCAACATGCCACATGGGGGCATCTAGAAGTTTGAATGGTAAATGGACACATGGGAGACAATGGACTAGAAAAGTCCACATGGGAGGCCACCTACCCCCACCACCTAGTCCACCCTCTCTCCTTGGTCCAAGGGCCGCCCCCCCCCCTTTGTTTTTTTAATATTATTTTGTGTGTGTGTGTCACACTCCATCCCAACCCTCCATTCCCATCCCCTAGATCCAATGGTTGTGGATGGATGTGAGATGTAACCTATTTAAACTTGTATTTTCCATTTTACTTGAATTAATGCCATAAGAATTGTGAAATTTGTTGGAGCATGGCCTAGGCCACCCCCTTCTCTTCTCCCTCTCCCCCTTGAAGCTATGAAGGATTCCATTCTGAGGTGTGAGGCCTCATGTATCGGTTCCGACGATCGCCGCCGCCGCCACGAGCCGCCACCGCACCGCCTTCGCCATCAACGGAGTTCTGCCCGTGCAGTACCACAGAAGCTTCCATGAATTTCCTGTCTCAGCCCCGAGCTCAGATAGATCTGGGGATTTTATTGGATGTTCCAAAGTTGTCAAGGACACCCCAAAAATTTTGGTTTGCCATTTAGATCTCGTTTCATAATTTTTGATTTTCGTCCACTCTTCCATTTCGGTTCTGCTAGAGTTCTGTCCAGATTCATCCCCGCCCTGAGTTTCATGTCTTAGGTCCAATTTTTGATTTATTTTGGTTCGCCCAATTTTACTGGAGGTTCCACTCATCCACCCCTTCATCCAAAATTTTTCTCAATTTTTGGTTCGTCCATTTCATATTTTCTAAAATTTGTTCTCAGTCCCAGCTACAGTTCTGTCCCCTTGTTCCCAGATCCAACCACTAGTCACCCCAAAAATCATAGTAAATCACCACCACCTCCAAATCAAATTCCAAAAATGGTCCCAGTTCAGTGGTTTGATTTCCTACAACTTTAAAGAAGAGCTCAAGATCTGAATCGGAGTTTTACTAGGCAATCAATGGTGGTTCTCAGACAAGTACCCTGCAAATCTGAGGTTTCGGTTACTGTACAATAGGGGCTTGTAAATTCATTAAAGTTCTGATCCGACTAGATCCAGCAGATCTATCTGGGTTTAGATTTAAGCATTTGAAGAGAGCTTTCCAACAATAGCTCATGCGCCCCGATCCGACGTCGGGATTGATCGCAGCGGACGTTTTCGCCGGAGCGCGCGCCTAAAAACAGCAACTAAAATCCGTGGGCAGCAACTTCAAAGCTTGGGAATCGGCACCGATCGACCCCCGATCGGTGTTCCTGGCCGACCGCCATCCGTGGAGGCGCGCCACCAGGGATCCCCATCATAGTGGGTCCCACCCCCGCATATCCGAAGGACAGCGCCATCCGTGGGCCCCGCGGGCCCGCAGAACCCGCCGTTCGGAAGGCACGAAAACGCGGAGTTCGGCACCGCCGGGTGACATCAAGATGCTGCCCGTCAACCCGAGTTGCGTGATTCCCGGGCTCCACATGTGACCTTTTATCTCCCTGCGTGGAGTGGGTCAAATCTTTGTATTGCTGTGATATTGTTTAACCGGGAGTCCGTGATTCGGCCGGGGTTGTCTTCGCCACGCCGGGTGCGTGGAGGTAATGGTCCGAACCTCCTAATGTTCATTTGCTTAGCTAGTATATGGTCTCTTGCCGCTGCCGAGAGTGTAGGTACTAGCCCATGTGTCCATGTCACCGCTGTGAGAGTGAGAGTGACCCGTCCCGCGACTCGATCCGAGTCCGGAAGTTGAGTCGGACTACCCTTGACCTCCGCCGGTTCCTTAACCGCGCACGGTCCGCGCTTTCCCTCGCTTGGGACGACGAGTGAGCTTCCACTTCTGTTAGCGACGTTTTGCCACTAGGAGCTCGTAGTGTCGGGCTTAGTGTCTCCCTAGTGTGTGCTGCTGGTCGCGTCTTCATCTAGAGTACGAGGGTGGCACCTAATAGTGTCGTCTCCCGTGTCCGTCCCGCATCAGTTTGGTATCAGAGCAGGTTGAGTCTAGGGTAGTCGTTACATATGTCTTGCATAGTATAAGTCGAGTCTAAGATCATCATTTCAAAATAACAAAAAAAAAAGAGTGTTTCAAATTGCATTTCACCCAATAGCCCGGTATATTAAAAGGCGTTGCCCGAACATTAGGTTATGCCTATCGGGAAGGTAGCGTACTTGCGCGAGTGATCTTCGGGTCGCTTATCTCCGCCACGTACCGGATATTGGTTAGGTCTAAGTGCATCCTTTTGTGAGTGTTTGCATCAGTTTGTGTCTCCTAGTTCATGTGTAGTCCAATAAGAGTCAGTCGGTCTTGTCCAAGAGTCGGCATGTTCAACATGTAGTTCCCCCCCAATTTCCCATGCATTCCCAATCACTCGGGCCATATGGCCGTTGGTCTACTCATGGGCTTGGCAACCATCCTCTCCCCTTTCGTAGGCCCGAAGCCTCTGATTTTTATGGCTCTGATGATCCGGGCGACTACCTCAATTGGGAGGCCGCCATGGACAAATATCTTTAATGTTACACCATGTCCGATGCCATGCAAGTTAGTTTTGCCCGAGTGAGGCTTGTCAACAAAGCCGCCTGGAAATGGGATAGCATTGACCGCATGAGAGAGGTTAGGAGGTGAAGGCCCATTGAGTCGTGGCATGAGATGAAGGACGAACTTAGGAAGGTCTACCTACCCGGCCCGGTCACCTCCAACCAACCCCACCCAATCACCTACACCCAAGTGGGCCATAATCGGAGGCAACGCGCCGCGCATGTAGAAGAGCCTAGGTCCACGATTAAGCCGACTTCATATGGGGGAGTCCATCACATCGCTCCTACTCCAAACCCCACCATTGCCGAACTCTTCCAAATCATTTTGGATAAGGTGGATAGGAAGTGTGATTATATTGAGTCCCTGCTTCCCCCTTGCCTACCTCCTAGCCGAGATAGAACCAAGCATGACCCTAAGGAGGTAGCAACCGGTAGTCCCAATCCAGTGTCATCTAGAGTGCCATCCCGAGGTCCTCTCCCCATCTTGGTGGATCCTCTTCCCCCACCCATGAGAGCTCCATTGCCTACACCCCCTGTCCGTCAAGAGGATAAGGGTAAGGGTCCACTTATCAAGGAGCGTAGAGGATCACGACAACAGTGTTATCGCTGCCAAGGGTTTGGCCACTTTGCCGGACAGTGTCCCACTCGGACATCTCTAGCCCTAGGGGATAAAGGGGTTGGAGAAGCCTCACTCTCTGATCTTTATTCGGAGCCACCTCAGCCACAGCTACCCGTGTTTCTAACGGGAAAGCTACTTATAGCCGAGCCACTCCTTAGCTGGCTTAAAAATGGCCTGGCCCCATCTCCCCTCCTGTCTATGGACCCTATCCTACCTCTGGTGCCAATCAATTCATTTCACACCACTTTCCGGTCTAGTCACTATGTGGATACATTGGATGACCTTCTTAAAGGGTTAGACCGGCAGTGGACATTTACGCACTCATTGGCTCCAGGCTTCGACCGACCCACAGGTCATAGTTTCACTCATCCCGCTTTAGGGTCCATCACCTCCGTGTACACCGTGGGTCATGTTACCACGGAGGTTCTTCTACTCCTCCCTATGCCGGCCGAGCCCGACTTCATTTCCTTTTGCCCAAGGGAGGAATCTTACTTTCTACCTATGACTGTCGTCCCACCTCTCACAATGAATGAAGGTGACCATCAACACCTTCTAGAATTCCACACCTGGGACCTTGAAATGAGGGAATCCATATCGAGGGGTCACACATTCTTTGATCCCTTTGATCCCTTTCTTCATGGGCCCTTTGGCCCACAACCTCCATTCCACCTCTTTAAGGAAGTCCACTATCACACCCCTCCTACTCGGGCCTGGCAACCTTTACATGGCAATAGGTCCGAACCGTCATTTGGGGGTAATGAAGACTTTGGTTTCCCCGGCCCACCTCAACCACCCAAACCTCCCGGACTTCCCACATCCAAACCCCATGTCCATGGTTGGTGCATCGTAGGATTTCTAGGAGTCCACCATGACATTAACCTCCGGTTATGTCAAATGTATGCATGGCACACATTCGGATGTCCTGGACCACCTTCCATATGATTGGGTTTTACTAACTGTAGGGTTGTTTAGGGTCGTGTGTGCATCCGTGTGTTTCTTTTCTGTTGCTAAGCATGTTAGGTCGTGTGTGCATCCTATGTTTCTTTTCTTTTGCTAATCATGTTAGGAGTCTACATGACGATGTCCGTCGTCACAGTTGAGGCCAGCAATGCACGGTACAAGGAGTTAGCCGGTGCCCATCGACACCACCGAGAGTTCCAAGAGGGTGAATATGTCATGATCAGGGTAAGACCTGAACGGTTTCCCTCTGGAACCGTTAAGAAGTTACAAGCTCGCGGAGCCGGTCCCTTTAGAGTGTTGAAATGCGTTGGATCCAATGCGTATGTTGTGGACCTGCCCGAGGGATATGGTATAAGCTCTACCTTCAATGTATCGGATCTTGTTGCATATAGGGACCCAGCGGTGATCCCTAGTGAGCCTTTTGAGCCATCTCCTCCCCTTGAGAGTGATCCCACACCTGAGTGTCCACTTCCACCTCCAGCCCCTTTTTCACGGCAGCGTGAGCATATAGATCGTATACTGGACGAGCAAGTGACAGTTACCAGGAGTGGATCTTACCCGCGCTACCTAGTGCGATGGAGAGGACGGCCCGCTACTGAGGACACATGGATCACACATGGCGAGTTGCAGCGGACCGATCCGGACCTTCTGGAGCGATACAGGAGCGATGCAGACCCTTACTCGACAGGGTCGAGTTTCTCCCACCCGGGGAGAATTGGTGCGGACACCCGAGTAGTTGAGCGACGTGATACGCCGAGCCACCGGTACCGCACACGGAGCACGACTCGAGCCACCTCAGCATCCATCTGGCTCGGAGACAGCCTGGAGACTCCGCCTTGAGCCTCCCCATTTATTATATTTAGTTAGACTTTATGTGTGTGCAATTTGTGTTCATTTCTTTGCATTCGGTTTGCCATTTTGATTGTAATAAGGGCCTATGTGCAATTCGGACCCCGTGGGCCCCACGGGCCCCACAAGCCCCACCCCATTGGGCCACCTCAGCCTAGGGTCCCACGTGGGGCCAGTCAACATGCCACATGGGGGCATCTAGAAGTTTGAATGGTAAATGGACACATGGGAGACAATGGACTAGAAAAGTCCACATGGGAGGCCACCTACCCCCACCACCTAGTCCACCCTCTCCCCTTGGTCCAAGGGCCGCCCCCCCCTATGTTTTTTTTATATTATTTTGTGTGTGTGTGTCACACTCCATCCCAACCCTCCATTCCCATCCCCTAGATCCAATGGTTGTGGATGGATGTGAGATGTAACCTATTTAAACTTGTATTTTCCATTTTACTTGAATTAATGCCATAAGAATTGTGAAATTTGTTGGAGCATGGCCTAGGCCGCCCCCTTCTCCTCTCCCTCTCCCCCTTGAAGCTGTGAAGGCTTCCATTCTGAGGTGTGACGCCTCGTGTATCGGTTCCGACGATTGCCGCCGCCGCCACGAGCCGCCACCGCACCGCCTTCGCCATCAACGGAGTTCTGCCTGCGCAGTACCATAGAAGCTTCCACAAATTTCCTGTCTCAGCCCCGAGCTCAGATAGATCTGGGGATTTTTACCATTCAGATCTCGTTTCATAATTTTTGATTTTCGTCCACTCTTCCATTTCGGTTCTACTAGAGTTCTGTCCAGATTCATCCCCGCCCTGAGTTTCATGTCTTAGGTCCATGTTTTGATTTATTTTGGTTCACCCAATTTTAATGCAGGTTCCACTCATCCACCCCTTCATCCAAAATTTTTCTCAATTTTTGGTTCGTCCATTTCATATTTTCTAAAAATCGTTCTCAGTCCCCGCTACAGTTTTGTCCCCCTGTTCCCAGATCCGACCACTAGTCACGCCAAAAATCATAGTAAATCACCACCACCTCCAAATCAAATTTCAAAAATTGTCTCCGTTCCGTGGTTTGATCCCCTACAACATTGAAGAAGAGCTCAAGATCTGAATCGGCGTTTTACTAGGCAGTAAATGGTGGTTCTCAGACAAGTACCCTACAAATCTGAGGTTTCGGTTACTGTACAAAAGGGGCTTGTAAATTCATTAAAGTTCTGATCCGACTAGATCCAGCAGATCTCTCCGGATTTAGATTGAAGAATTTGAAGAGACCTTTCCAATGATAGCTCATGCGCCCCGATCCGACGTCGGGATTGATCGCAGCGGACGTTTTCGCCGGAGCGCGCGCCTGAAAACAGCAACTAAAATCCGTGGGCAGCAACTTCAAAGCTTGGGAATCGGGACCGATCGACCCCCGATCGGTGTTCCCGGCCGACCGCCATCCGTGGAGGCGCGCCACCAGGGATCCCTATCATAGTGGGTCCCACCCCCGCAGATCCAAAGGACAGCGCCATCCGTGGGCCCCGCGGGCCCGCAGAACCCGCCGTTCGGAAGGCACGAAAACGCGGAGTTCGGCACCGCCGGGTGACATCAAGATGCTGCCCGTCAACCCGAGTTGCGTGATTCTCGGGCTCCACATGTGACCTTTTACCTCCCTGCGTGGAGTGGGTCAAATCTTTGTATTGCTGTGATATTATTTAACTAGGAGTCCGTGATTCGGTCGGGGTTGTCTTCGCCACGCCGGGTGCATGGAGGTAATGGTCCGAACCTCTTGGCGTTCATTTGCTTAGCTAGTATATGGTCTCTTGCCACTGCCGAGAGTGTAGGTACTAGCCCGTGTGTCCATGTCACCGCTGTGAGAGTGAGAGTGACCCGTCCCGCGACTTGATCCGAGTCCGGAAGTTGAGTCGGACTACCCTTGACCTCCGCCGGTTCCTTAACCGCGCACGGTCCGCGCTTTCCCTCGCTTGGGACGACGAGTGAGCTTCCACTTCTGTTAGCGACATTTTGCCACTAGGAGCTCGTAGTGTCGGGCTTAGTGTCTCCCTAGTGTGTGCTGCTGGTCGCGTCTTCATCTAGAGTCCGAGGGTGGCACCTAATAGTGTCGTCTCCCATGTCCGTCCCGTATCAACTCCTCCCCGGGCATGGATCGGATATGGTGGTAGCGGCTTCTGGCAGGCTCTGGAGTACCCTAACCTCCCCTTGTTCTACTCCATCTGCAAGCGTCTTGGCCACCACTCACTTCATTGTAAGAAGCCACCTGCTTGGCCATCCGAGGCCTCGCAGCCACTGCCCACCCACCGTGCTGCTAAAGCCCCTACTGAGTTCCACAAGTCTGCTGCTCCAAATCCTGGAGGTTCATCGCACGCTGCTTGTTCCCAGGCGGCCTGTCCGCCCCTTACGTCCAGCCAGACTGCTTATGCAGTTGCCGATCCTTCTCCGTCAGGGGCATCTCTGCCTTTGGAAGCAGCCGCTTCAGGCCGCTCTACTCGCCATGAGGACGTCTTAGCTGTTCAAGCTAGCCCCGCGGCTTTGCCTCTTGACAGCATTCCTTCTCTCGGCAGTGATTCCCATGTCTTCCTGGCCGCTGCATCTCCGAGCTTTGCTGCTGTCCCCCTCTAGCAGGCCTTGTGCCCCCTGCCTCTGTTCTCCTTCCGTCGGTGGCTTCACCGAAGCTAGCCACGGTTCGCACAGATGGTCTGCGGGCTTCTGGTCCTCTGTCGCCCCCTTCCTCCTCTCGGCTCTTGTATGACACCCAGCCCGCTAGTGCTTTGGTCAGCGCGGCAGCTGACTCCCACCTCCTGGGAGATTCTCCTGCTCCCCTCCATCCTAGCGTGGGGTTTGTTGCGGATGCCCCTGAGCTGCATGCTCGGTAGATGCCTCCTGCAGTCTCATCCTTCCAGGCTGACGGCTTCATCCACTTGGACTGTGTCGTCCCTGTTGTCTGCACCGTGCATGCTGGCTCCCAGGTCCCTGTGGCCTCTCCTCTCCGTGGGTCTGCGCTTCTCTCTGTGACTTTGGGCACGGTCCTCACCACCTCTGCTGCTCTGCCTCGGTGGTTGTGCCCCGCTGCACCGACTCTGTGGATGCGCCTCTCCAAGCTGATCCTGTGGAGGCTCCTCAAGGTTCTTTCCAGGCCGAACGGGCCGTTGGGAAGGGTGCTCCTCCTCTGTGCCCCGCTTCATCTGAGGCTGTCTCTTTGCTGGCTGCCCAATCTTCCCGTGCCCAGGTAGCTATTCGCGCCGCCGCTACTTCGTTGGTCCTCGGCCCCCAGGCACCGAATGCTCAAGCCCATGGCGGGCCCCTGTTGCCTCCTGCTGGTCTTAACGCCGCTGCTGAGGATCGGTCTCCAGGGCTGTAGGCCTCCACCATGGCGGGTGGGGCTGCCGGTCCAGTGCCACCCTCCTCTACACCAGCGCCGTCTCCCCGTCTCTCCTTTGCTCAAGCACTAAAGAAGAAGATCAACCGGGAACCGCCCGGGCCGGTTGTTGCCTCTGCTGAGCCATTTGCTCCATTACGGCCCGCGATGACATTGCCTCCACCGGGATGTGGTTCGGGCATCAAGCTACCTCAGTTCCTACAAGTTCTCACGGTTCCTGGGCTCGAGCCGGCGTCGAGATTTTCTAACTTTGTGGCAGCTCATGCGGCTTTTCTGGGGAAGCCTGTTCGGGACCGTTTGCGGCTGGCCATGAGGTCGGAGGATGGCGCTCCTCGGCGTTCCTACCGGTGCTCCAACTCGACTTCCTCTTCGCGCGATCGGCAGTGTCAATTTGAGGAGGCTCCTCCTCCTCCCCGTCGCTCACTTCATCTCCATTCGGCTTCGGCGGGGCTCCACCAGCCAGTCCACTCTTCCCTCTCCGAGGAGCTCGATCAGGATGGTTCAGATCTTGACCCTCTCGACTCGCCAGGATCACCGGTCTGTCTCCGTAGACTCTGATCCTCGCTCTCTTCTGACTCTGAAGGGGTGTTCGAGGAAGATTCTATCTTGTTGGGGCTGTGATTATTTTATTCTTTTGGTTGATGGGTTCGGCGCCATGCCCATGTCTTGGCCACTCTTGGCCTCTTTCGTTTCTGGGCCCTTCGGCCTTGTACTTGTCTTGCCCCTATGGGGCCTCCCCCCCCCTCTATACCCCCTTCTCTTTTACTGCTTTCCTTAATGAAAATGCTTGCTTGGCGGTCGGGGTCGTGTGTTCATCTTCTTCCGCAATGAAGGGATGAACCCCCGCCCCTCTCTACCACCTTGCAAGTATTGACTTGAGTTAAAAAAAACATGATAAAATCATCAATTGATAGAGCACTAATCTCATACGTCTCATCTTACAGGTCTGCCAAAGAAATCTTGAACAAACTGAAGGATGACAGCTGCAAAAATGATAATCGATGCATGATGGCTCAAGGAAGTGAACATAGCAGCAATCAAGATGAAGAACTGGACAATGATCAGGCAAACATCTTTGAAGACTATGCCCTTAATGATTGGATTGCTGCATATAATGAATTGCTAGAGTCTCATGATCATCTAAGAAAACAATATAAGAAGATGAAAAAGAAACTTGACAAAAATGATTTTAATTCATCTTGTGAAAAGTGCTTGAATATCAATGAATTATATGATAAATGTCTATCTGAGACTCATGTGAATATGAAGCAAATGTGCTTGCTGAAAAATGAAAACCAATAATATGCCAATAAAATTTCTGAATTAGAAAGTCAGTTAAAGCTGAAAACTAATGAGCATCTGATAAACATGGAAGAGTTGGAAAGGATTAACTTTGATCTGGAGAAATTGAAAGCTGAAAATGGAGAAATTCAGAGGAATGATAAAAATCTAAAAGCTGAAATAGAGAAAGTTAACAAGGAAGGTGTGCAGGGTTCCTCTCTAAAATCGATCTGCAACAAGTGCTTGGCTCTAAAAGAACGCAATGAAGATCTGTATGATGAAAATGAGGGGCAGAGAAAATTGATTGAATCTCTAAAAGAAAAAAACAAAGAATTGTTGATTGAGAAAATTAAAGTTGAAGAAATAGAAAATTAACTAATTGAAAGACTGGAATCTATATCCAGTGGTAAAGAAATTGAGAAGCTAACCAATGAGAACAATGAACTGAAAGAACAAAACAAAAAACTCAAGGTCCTAAATACTGTTATTTCAGAGAGGCTTCTGGCTATAGAGAGAGAAAGGTGCGCTAGTAAGAAAATTGAGGCTGGAAAACTCGAGGAGGAAAACCATGAATTGAAAGCTGAAATTGAGAAGTTAAAACAATTAAACACAGGTATGTCTGAACAACTTCTCATATTAGACAAAGGAAAAACTGCTTACAATGAAGAGACTAACATATTGAGCAGTCTGGAACAAGAAATTGAGAAGTATAAAACTGCAAACAAAGTTCTAAGTGAATGCGTTAATTGCAGTAAATAGGAGATAGCCAGTTATGAACTTCATATCACCTTTTTGGAAACTAAAATTCAGGATCTGGAAAAATCAACATCCGAGTTTGCTGAAAAAAGGAGAAAAATGAAAGCTGTCATGAAAAGTGAGGATAATAACTCAAAAAAGGGGATAAGTTGCAGTTCTGATGCCAAGGAAACTATTAGAAACCAACTATACATCACCTTCGTGCAAGATTCTGAAGTAGCTGGTACCACAAGTCAATCCCCAAAACAAAATGAAGACATGAAAACTTCTTCATCATCTGTCTTTCAATTTAAGGCTCAGAAAAATGAAAAACAAACAAAAGTTGTGAACAAGGGTAAACAATTGAACAAGAATGGTAAGAAAAATAAGGTCAAAAATGTCCCTACTTGTGTCTTGAAATCTGCTAGTTCTGCTGCATCTGATGGGTCAATCCATACTGCTCATAACTCATTTACTTATTCGTATGCATTTGATAAGAGTGTTTCATGCCATTATTGTGGCATGGTAGGCCACGTAATGGATGATTGCAGATTATTGATAGAAGATGAGCATGCAAGTGAAACATTGCATTCTAGAAATTCATTTGGTAGAAACCATGCTACTAGGAAGTCTGGTGCATCTTGTCATTACTATGGTAGGCATGGTCATCTCATGAATGCATGTTTCATCATGAACCAAGATGATAAAATGCATGCTAGGTCTTCTGGTAATCATCATGGCCCCAAAAGAAACACGTTTGCATCAAACCAGCACATTATTTGTTTTAACTGTAACAAACGTGGTCACAAAGCCATTGAGTGCTGGTCTTGATCTACTCAGGATAAAAATTGTTCTAAAGGTAAGCACATCAGGTGCTTCGAGTGTGGGAAGCATGGCCATACAGTCGAGGACTGTTGGCATGTTCAGGAAAATTCTGTTAATCCCTATTTTGTCAAATTCTCGAAAAATGACTTGTGAACTTTTCATGCTTTGACTGTGGTAACCCAGGTCACAAATCTACTGAATGTTGGCTGATTAAGAATAAGCAACAAAATTTCCATGTAAACAACAGAACATTTCATGCTCAGGTTCATAGGTCTCATGCTGCTGTTGATATGCATCATAGGACCAGAAAATCTGATGTTTTAAGTAGATATTGTGGTAAATTCGGTCACGCCATGGCCAATTGTTATCTGGTGGATTTTGATGACAATGTCGCTTAGAAATTGTTCATAACTCCTGTGAGGGCTAATACAGGACCCAAGGCTGCTTGGGTTCCTACAGGATCAAAATGACTACCTTGCTGCAGGTGTGCCTTGGAATGAATAAAGAGGGGTCAATAAACCAAGGCACTCAAAAATTAAAAGACCCCATGGTCCTGCTCTTCAGGTCTATTCTGAGCAATTACCTCGAATTCTGCCATCTGAAATTGTGAGTTTGAAAGGTTTGAATATCATGTTTATTCGATCTGTGCTGAATTGAAATCATCTAAAAATTTGAATTACACATAATGTTTATGGTAATCTCCTTTTGATTGAATTGCATGTCTGTTTCATGAGCTTTCACCATAAAACCATGTGTTACGCTTTCTTTGTATACCATGCACTTAGTCAGGGGGAGATTGACTGCGTTCGTTTAATTTTCATGCGGCTCATGTATAGTTTTATTACATGTGGCATCTAGACAGGGGGAGCATTCCTGTTTCATCACCTCTTGAACTCTTTCTGTCTAGCAATCTGATCCATTCTCTGTACTTAGGTGGTTCATCTAAATTCTCTGCTGTCTCTACTTGCATAGCTGATCTATATGTATTCCAGACTCAGCTACTGAAATTGATTCTGCTATGCATATATTTGATGTGCTTCTTTCCTGCTGTTATTTGCTCTACCAGCTTGTACTTATCCAACACTCACATCCTTTCAAGCTGGTCTGATTAATCTGGTTCTTGTTCCCGGAATGATAAGCTGTTTAGTTGCATTGATTGGACTGATCTGAGATCCTTATGCTGCCTACCATGTTTTAGTCTAAATTCTTAAAAGAAATTCCTATCATATAGGTTTAAGAATGTCTACTGATTCAGACTGATATAAGTCTAATGTATTCTCAGATTCGTATTCAAATGTATTGAAAGTATCTGAATGATGAGTTTTAATAAATTGTAACCAACTGTGTCATGAATACCCTAGTCTCACCCATCTGTAATCTAAAAATGTGATATCAAGGCTACTTTGGTAGAGACACATAGAGTAAGTATTGTTTTTATACATTAACCAGAAAAATGTTGACTATATGGAAAAATTGAATTCAGAGCAATGACTTGGTCACTGAGAAACTGGGTTCTCTATCAATGAAATAAGAGTAAACCTATGTCATGAAGTGCCATAGTTATCTCTGGTGAAAATTTATTGAAAAATCTGACAGAGCAATAGCATGTCTGTGTTGAGTAACTGGGGAGTCCGACCTCTAATCAAGGTGTCTCCTCATGTAAAAAGACACTTCTATTGCTAACTCAGCTCTCAAACTTGAGAGGCAATGAAAGTTATCACACTGAGTAACTGGGTCACTTCACCTAAGACGTGTTGTGCCTCATGTAAAAAGGTGTTGATTAACTTAAATTGCTCAAGAAAAATAATGTGCTATCAAAAGAAAATATCTTGCAAAAACAGTCAACTCACTATCTAGTAAGAGTGTTTAATCTCAATTCTGCTATGTGTGACTCTCAAAGGAGTCATTGAGTTCATCTGAGTAAGATGGAAGGTGGTTCTTGAGTATTGCTTGATTAATTAGTTCACCTTTATTAAAACCTACCTTCAGATATGAGTATTGAATTTAATTGACAAATTTGGTATACATCATGGTTAAATCAGTTGGGTCATGTCGGTTAATTCACAACCCCCTATGATAAGAGAGTTTTTCCTTGTGAGGACTTATTACTGTGGTACCTGGCATACAATTTCCTCTGATCAGGTTCACCTCTAACAACTTAATCATTATGCTAACTTACCTGTTGGAGATCTTGTGCCCTGCTTGCTGTTATTTACTCCCACCCTTGGCTACATCTACTTCATTTATATCATTAGTTTCACTCTCCACACTGTTGGAATCTTTCATCTTGTTTCTGTATCCCTGACGAATGACTCTTGTAACTGGTTCTAGTTCTGTGGGCCTTTCACTTGCATCTTGTTTCAGTATTCTTGTGGTGGTGGATTCAAATTGATTCATTGGATAACCAAAGTTCATCTCTGTGGATACATTCTGTGCTTGCATTTTTGATTCCTTTCATGCTCTCGGGGGGAGTTCTGGGCATTATAGATATTCATGATAATGTCAAGGGGGAGGACTGTATTTCAAAGGGGGAGAATAGATTCATGCATCATATTATTGTTCACGCAAACTACCTTCTTTTTGCTGAAGTCAAAGGGGGAGAATAGTTTGATTTGTCGAGTCCATGTGACTCATTGTGTTGCCATAATCAAAAAGTGGGAGATTGTTGTGCCCCTTGTGCCCTGATGATGCTGTGATGTTTTGATGATAGCAACATTAAGTGTCACCACATAAGATTGCATGATTAATCTATGATTGAGTGCTTGATCTGTATGCCTTGATGATGATTTAACTGATGAGCATTCATTTGCTGCTTTAGGTTGGTGCATTGTTCTGTGCACTGTTTTGCTTGCTGCATTGGGTCTAAACATGTCTACGCATTAGTTAAGTCAGTGCACTTATGTTTTGTCTAAGGCTAGTGCATTTTTGTCAGTCCGGTTGCTCAACAACCTCGGTGCATGTCACCGTTCATAGGCATTAAGGTCTGTGCATTCCACTCTCTGTGCATGCTATCTTGGCCAGCGTTAGGTCGGTGCATTGCTTATTCTGTATCTCATGGTGGCCTGGAGTCGGTGCATGTGTGCGTGAGTTGGTGCATGTGTGCGTCTCACACACATCTTAAGTCAATGCACATGAGCCTTCACGATCGGTGCAATGCAATGTTTGCAATGGGCTTGCACTACGTCGGTGCATATTCTTATTGTTGTGCTCGTTTTCATGCTAGTTGGTACATAGTCGGTGCACATCTCACCATGGTCCGTGCATGCTTGACACCTCGCATTCTCAGGTCTGCGCACGGTCTCATACTTGCATAATAAGTCAGTGCAGTTCATGCATACCGCACATACATAGTCGGTACAATTTATAACTTCGCATTCACGACAAGTCTGTGCATATATCTGCTTTGTGAACTTGAGTCCGTGCATACATAATATCATGCTAAATCAAGTCTGTGCCCACCTCGTAACCAATTCAGTGCATAAGAGATTCATGCATCTTAGTCCATGAAATGTCTGTAGTCTGCATAGTCAGTGCATCTGTTAGCCCTGTGCTACAAGTAACTATGTCCATATGCTAGTGTGACAGTACTGAACTCGTGCATATAATACCCTATGTCCGTGTACATCTTTCATGATTGAATGAAGTTTGTGCATATTTTATACATAACTGAAACACACTTATGCAACAGATCAATAGCTCGTGTTCTTCAAGAAGGGCACATTATCCAATGACGATCCTCACTCAAAGATGCTGCAACGTGGACCCTGAAGCTTCCAGATTCTGACAAGTGGCGAGTGTCTTCTGAAGCTTCCAGGCCGGAGCGTTCCTTCCACACTCCTAGGGCAAGAGCTCATCAACCTGACCTGATGGAGTATATATATAGTCTGCTTCCTGCAATCAGAAGGACATCTCTCTCGAAAGCAGTAGAAGAAAAAGAGAAAGAGAGAGATCGAGAGCAGCAGAGAAACGCAGAAGAAGAAGAAGTAGACAAGAAGAGAGAGAGATCGAGAGTTTAAGAATAGAAGAAGAGAAGCTTCATCTGAAGATTAGTCCCTACTGGAATCTGGATCAAATCCAATCTAGTCAGCTCCTTGAGAGCCATATCTGCGCTTTAGTGTTTACAGCTTTCAGTTGCTGTCATTTCCCGTTTCTTATTTTTCTTTTTTTTTTGTTACTTCAAGCTGTAGCAGAGGAGGATTCCTCTGGACGGGTTAAGCTGTAAGCCCTAGCAGTTGCAGAGGTGTGGTGTCCTCTGGACGGCGAAGCTGTAATGCCCAGTGGGTCAAGCTGTGTGTCAGCGGATGGCTAAGCTGTATTACCCAGCAGAAGCAAGCTGTGATGCTCAGCAGATGTAGGCAAGCTGTGAGGCCCAATTGTTAAGCTGTGTATCAGCGGGAAGCCACACTCTGGTTGGAGTGTGGGGTGGACGTAGGTCTGGAGGACCGAACCACCTTAAAATCATATGTTCATCATGGTTTGACTGTTTATTGTGCTCCGCTAGATGTATGCTTAGGAACGTTCATGATAGTCTGATCTTATATCTAGTGTGAGATAAGGTTGCACAATGTGCGTTTGATTCTGGTCTTGATAGAGTCTAGTTGTTTAGATGAACCGAGTCATCTCTTTAGTCTATATGGAGTAGATCAGAAGTACAGTCTCTCTGATCTTCCTTCCATCTTTCGAAGAGTGCATCTATGCTGATTAAGGCACCCGTGGGTTTTTATTCCGCATCTCTGTTTGTTATAAGTTTTAATTGGGCATAGTTTTAGAGAGGGATTCATTCACCCCCCCCTTTTGAATCAATCGCACCGGTCCCATCAATTGGTATTAGAGCGGGTCTCTGTGTATTAGATCTAACGATCTACAGAGGATCCTGCTACTTCCGTGGTGCATTTCAGAGTGGATCTGGTTTTGTCGCTTTTGGTGCTTCAGTCTTTCTGAGCCGTGTTTTGTTGTACTTCGGCTAATTTCGGTGCACTTCTCATTTCTTTCTATTGATTAATTCATCTCTCGATGGCTCATCCACCGATCTTCAGAGGTGATGGTTTTGAGCTATGGCTGAAAAAGTTACGTCGGTATGTAAGAACAACCGATCTTGACTTGTGGAAGGTAATGACTCACAGTTCACACAAATTATCAAAAGATAAATCCAAATGGACCGCGGAGGACACATTGAAAGACTCTGTCAATTCTAGAGCATTGAACATGGTAAAAGCATCAATTGACAGAGCACTAATCTCATACGTCTCATCTTGCAGGTCTGCCAAAGAAATCTTGAACAAACTGAAGGATGGCAGCTGTAAAAATGATAATCGATGCATGATGGCTCAAGGAAGTGAACATAGCAGCAATCAAGATGAAGAACGGGACAATGATCAGGCAAACATCTTTGAAGACTATGCCCTGGATGATTGGATTGCTGCATATAATGAATTGCTAGAGTCTTTTGATCATTTAAGAAAATAATATAAGAAGATGAAAAAGAAAATTGACAAAAATGATTCTAATATATCTTGTGAAAAGTGCTTGAATATCAATGAATTATATGATAAATGTCTATCTGAGACTCATGTGAATATGAAGCAAATGTGCTTGCTGAAAAATGAAAACCAATAATATGCCAATAAAATTTCTGAATTAGAAAGTCAGTTAAAGCTGAAAACTAATGAGCATCTGATAAACATGGAAGAGTTGGAAAGGATTAACTCTGATCTGGAGAAATTGAAAGCTGAAAATGGAGAAATTCAGAGGAATGATAAAAATCTAAAAGCTGAAATAGAGAAAGTTAACAAGGAAGGTGTGCAGGGTTCCTCTCTAAAATCGATCTGCAACAAGTGCTTGGCTCTAAAAGAACGCAATGAAGATCTGTATGATGAAAATGAGGGCAGAGAAAATTGATTGAATCTCTAAAAGAAAAAAACAAAGAATTGTTGATTGAGAAAATTAAAGTTGAAGAAATAGAAGATTAACTAATTGAAAGACTGGAATCTATATCCAGTGGTAAATAAATTTAGAAGCTAACCAATGAGAACAATGAACTGAAAGAACAAAACAAAAAACTCAAGGTCCTAAATACTGTTATTTCAGAGAGGCTTCTGGCTATAGAGAGAGAAAGGTGCGCTAGTAAGAAATTGAGGCTGGAAAACTCGAGGAGGAAAACCATGAATTGAAAGCTGAAATTGAGAAGTTAAAACAATTAAACACAGGTATGTCTGAACAACTTCTCATATTAGACAAAGGAAAAACTGCTTACAATGAAGAGACTAACATATTCAGCAGTCTGGAACAAGAAATTGAGAAGTACAAAACTGCAAACAAAGTCTAAGTGAATGCGTTAATTGCAGTAAATAGGAGATAGCTAGTTATGAACTTCACATCACCTTTTTGGAAACTAAAATTCAGGATCTGGAAAAATCAACATCCGAGTTTGCTGAAAAAAGGTGAAAAATAAAAGCTGTCATGAAAAGTGAGGATAATAACTCAAAAAAGGGGATAAGTTACAGTTCTGATGCCAAGGAAACTATTAGAAACCAACTATACACCACCTTCGTGCAAGATTCTGAAGTAGCTGGTACCACAAGTCAATCCCCAAAACAAAATGAAGACATGAAAACTTCTTCATCATCTGTCTTTCAATTTAAGGCTCAGAAAAATGAAAAACAAACAAAAGTTGTGAACAAGGGTAAACAATTGAAAAAGAATGGTAAGAAAAATAAGGTCAAAAATGTCCCTACTTGTGTCTTGAAATCTGCTAGCTCTGCTGCATTTGATGGGTCAATGCATACTGCTCATAACTCATTTACTTATTCGTATGCATTTGATAAGAGTGTTTCATGCCATTATTGTGGCAAGGTAGGCCACGTAATGGATGATTGCAGATTATTGATAGAAGATGAGCATGCAAGTGAAACATTACATTCTAGAAATTCATTTGGTAGAAACCATGCTACTAGGAAGTCTGGTGCATCTTGACATTACTATGGGAGGCATGGCCATCTCATGAATGCATGTTTCATCATGAACCAAGATGATAAAATGCATGCTCGGTCTTCTGGTCATGGCCCCAAAAGAAACACGTTTGCTTCAAACTAGCACATTATTTATTTTAACTGTAACAAACGTGATCACAAAGTCATTGAGTGCTGGTCTGGATCTACTAGAGATAAAAATTGTTCTAAGGTAAGCACATCAGGTGCTTCGAGTGTGGGAAGCATGGCCATACAGTCGAGGACTGTTGGCATGTTCAGGAAAATTCTGTTAATCCCTATTTTTTCAAGTTCTCTTCAAAATGACCTGTGAACTTTTCATGCTTTGACAGTGGTAAGCCAGGTCACAAATCCGCTGAATGTTGGCTGATTAAGAATAAGCAACAAAATGTCCATCTAAACAACAGAACATTTCATGCTCAGGTTCATAGGTCTCATGCTGCTGTTGATATGCATCATAGGACCAGAAAATCTGCTATTTTAAGTAGATATTGTGGTAAATTCGATCGTATCATGGCCAATTGTTATTTGATGGATTTTGATGACAATGTCGCTAAGAAACTGTTCATAACTCCTGTTAGGGCTAATACAAGACCCAAGGCTGCTTGGGTTCCTGTAGGATCAAAATGATTACCTTGCTGCAAGTGTGCCTTGGAATGAATAAAGAGGGGTCAATAAACCAAGGCACTCAAAAATTAAAAGACCCCATGGTCCTGCTCTTCAGGTCTGTTCTGAGCAATTACCTCGAATTCTGTCATCTGAAATTGTGAGTTTGAATGGTTTGAATATCATGTTGATTCGGTCTGTGCTGAATTGAAATCATCTAAAAATTTGAATTGCACATAATGTTTATGGTAATCTCCTTTTGATTGAATTGCATGTCTGTTTAATGAGCTTTCACCATAAAACAATGTGTTACACTTTCTTTGTATACCATGCACTTAGTCAGGGGGAGATTGACTACATTCGTTTAATTTTCATGCTGCGCATGTGTAGTTTTATTACACGTGGCATCTAGACAGGGGGAGCATTCCTGTTTCATCACCTCTTGAACTCTTTCTGTCTAGCAATCTGATCCATTCTCTGCACTTAGGTGGTTCATCTAAATTCTCTGCTGTCTCTACTTGCATAGCTGATCTATCTGTATTCTAGACTCAGCTACTGAAATGGATTCTACTATGCATATATTTGATGTGCTTCTTTGCTGCTGTTATTTGCTCTACCAGCTTGTACTTATCCAACACTCACATCCTTTCAAGCTGGTCTGATTAATCTGGTTCTTATTCCAGGAATGATAAGCTGTTTAGTTGCATTGATTGGACTGATCTGAGATCCTTATGCTGCGTACCATGTTTTAGTCTGAATTCTTAACAGAAATTTCTATCATATAGGTTTAAGAATGTCTACTGATTCAGACTGATATAAGTCTAATGTATTCTCAAATTTGTATTCAAATGTATTGAAAGTATCTGAATGATGAGTTTTAATAAATTCTAACCAATTGTGTCATGAATACCCTAGTCTCACCTATCTGTAATCTGAAAATATGATATCAAGGCGACTTTGGTAGAGACACATAGAGTAAGTATTATTTTTAAACATTAACCTGAAAAATGTTGACTATATGGAAAAATTGAATTCAGAGCAATGACTTGGTCACTGAGAAACTAGGTTCTCTATCAATGAAATAAGAGTAAACCTATGTCATGAAGTGCCATAGTTATCTCTGGTGAAAATTTATTAAAAAATCTGACAGAGCAATAGCATGTCTATGTTGAGTAACTGGGGAGTCCGGTCTCTAATCAAGGTGTCTCCTCATGTAAAAAGACACTTCTATTGTTAACTCTGCTCTCAAAGTTGAGAGGCAATGAAAGTTATCACACTGAGTAATTGGGTCACTTCACCTAAGACGTGTTGTTCCTCATGTAAAAAGGTGTTGGTTAACTTAAATTGCTCAAGAAAAATAATGTGCTATCAAAAGAAAATATCTTGCAAAAACAGTCAACTCACAGTCTAGTAAGGGTGTTTAATCTCAATTCTTCTCTGTGTGACTCTCAAAGGAGTCATCGAGTTCATCTGAGTAAGATGGAAGGTGGTTGTTCTTGAGTATTCCTTGATTAATTGGTTCACCTTTATTAAAACCTACCTTCAGATATGAGTATTGAATTTAATTGACAAATTTGGTATACATCATGGTTAAATCAGTTGGGTCATGTCGGTTAATTCATAACCCCCTATGATAGGAGAGTTTTTCCTTGTGAGGACTTATTACTATGGTACCTGCCATACAATTTCCTCTGATCAGGTCCACCTCTAACAACTTAATCACCATGCTAACTTACCTGTTGGAGATCCTGTGCCCTACTTGCTGTTATTTACTCCCACCCTTGGCTACATCTACTTCATTTACATCATCAGTTTCACTCTCCACACTGTTGGAATCTTCCATCTTGTTTCTGTATCCCTGACGAATGACTCTTGTAATTGGTTTTGGTTCTGTGGGCCATTCACCTGCATCTTGTTTCAGTATTCTTGTGGTGGGGGATTCCAGATTGATTCATTGGATAACCAGAGTTCATCTCTGTGGATACATTCTGTGCTTGCATTTTCAATTCCTTTCATGCTCTCAGGGGGGAGTTCTGGGCATTATAGATATTCATGATAATGTCAAGGTGGAGGACTGTATTTCATGCATCATATTATTATTCACGCAAACTACCTTGTTTTTTCTGAAGTCAAAGGGGAAAGAATAGTTTGATTTGTCGAGTCCATGTGAGTCATTGTGTTGCCATCATCAAAAAGGGGGAGATTGTTGTGCCCCTCGTGCCCTGATGATGCTGTGATGTTTTGATGATAGCAACATTAAGTGTCACCACATAAGATTGCATGATTAATCTATGATTGAGTGCTTGATCTGTATGCCATGATGATGATTTAACTGATGAGCATTCAGTTGCTGCTTTAGGTTGGTGCATTGTTATGTTCACTGTTTTGCTTGCTGCATTGGGTCTTAACTTGTCTACACATCAGTTAAGTCAGTGCACTTATGTTTTGTCTAAGGCTAGTGCATTTTTGTCAGTCCGGATGCTCAACAACCTCGGTGCATGTCACCGTTCATAGGCATTAAGGTCTGTGCATTCCACTCTCTGTGCACCCTATCTTGGCGAGCGTTAGGTCGGTGCATTGCTTATTCTGTATCTCATGGTGGCCTGGAGTCGGTGCATGTGTGCGTGAGTCGGTGCATGTGTGCGTCTCACACACATCTTAAGTCGATGCACATGAGCCTTCACAGTCGGTGCAATGCAATGTTTGCTATGGGCTTGCACTACGTCGGTGCATATTCTTATTGTTATGCTCGTTTTCATGCTAGTTGGTACATAGTCGGTGCACATCTCACCAAGGTCCGTGCACGCTTGCCACCTCGCATTCTCAGGTCTGTGCATGGTCTCATACTTGCATAATAAGTTAGTGCAGTTCATGCATACCGCACATACATAGTCGATACAATTTATAGCTCCGCATTCACGACAAGTCTGTGCATATATCTTCTTTGTTAACTTGAGTCCGTGCATACATAATCTCATGCTAAATCAAATCTGTGCCCACCTCGTAACCAATTCAGTGCATAAGATATTCATGCATCTTAGTCCATGAAATGTCTGTAGTCTGCATAGTTAGTGCATCTGTTGGCCTTGTGCTGCAAGTAAGTCTATGCATATGCTAGTGTGACAGTACTGAACTCGTGTACATCTTTCATGATTGAATGAAGTTTGTGCATATTTTATACATAACTGAAAGACACTTATGCAACAGGTCAATAGCTTGTGTTCTTCAAGAAGGGCATGTGATTCAATGACGATCCTCACTCAAAGATGCTACCACGTGGACCCTGAAGCTTCGAGATTCTGACAAGTGGCGAGTGTCTCCTGAAGCTTCCAGGCCGGAGCGTTCCTTCCACACTCCTAGGGCAAGAGCTTGTCTACCTGACCTGATGGAGTATATATATAGTCTGCTTCCTACAATCAGAAGGACATCTCTCTCAAAAGCAGTAGAAGAAAAAGAGAAAGAGAGAGATCGAGAGCAGCAAAGAAATGCAGAAGAAGAAGAAGTAGACAGGAAGAGAGAGAGATCGAGAGTTTGAGAAGGGAAGAAGAGAAGCTTCATCTGAAGATTAGTCCCTACTGGAATCTGGATCAAATCCAATCTAGTCAGCTCCTTGAGAGCCATATCTGTGCTTTAGTGTTTGCAGCTTTCTATTGATGTCATTTCCCGTTTCATGTTTTCCTTTTTTTTTGTTACTTCAAGCTGTAGCAGAGGAGGATTCCTCTGGACGGGTTAAGCTGTAAGCCCCAGCGGTTGCAGAGGTGTGGTGTCCTCTGGATGGCGAAGCTGTAATGCGCAGTGGGTCAAGCTATGTGTCAGCGGATGGCTAAGCTGTATTGCCCAGCAGAAGCAAGCTGTGATGCTTAGCGGATGTCGGTAAGCTGTGAGGCCCAGCTGTTAAGCTGTGTATCAGTGGGAAGCCACACTCTGGTTGGAGTGTGGGGTAGACGTAGGTCTGGAGGACCGAACCACCTTAAAATCATCTGCTCATCGTGGTTTGACTGTTTATTCTGCTTCGCTAGATGTATGCTTTGGAACGTTCATGATAGTCTGATCTTATATCTAGTGAGAGATAAGGTTGAACAATGTGCGTTTGATTCTGGTCATGATAGAGTCTAGTTGTTTAGATGAACTGAGTCATCTCTTTAGTCTATATGGAGTAGATCAGAAGTACAGTCTCTCTGATCTTCCTTCCATCTTTCGAAGAGTGCATCTATGTTGATTAAGCCACCCGTGGGTTTTTATTCCGCCTCTCTGTTTGTTATAAGTTTAATTGGGCATAGTTTTAGAGAGGGATTCATTCACCCCCCCTTTTGAATCCATCGCACCGGTCCCATCAATGGCGCCAGATGAAGAGGGGTTATCTCGCGCTGCTCCTGAGCGGGGGGGTTGATGTCCACGTACCCATGAAATGTGAACTGCAAGAAGGGAAACAAGTCAAAGGTGCCCGGGGATAGAACCCCGGGGGAGACCCTCCAATGCCTAAGTCAGCAAAATAGTAGAGCTTGGATGCAAAGGGAAGAGCTAGGAGGAAGATGGGAGTGCGAGATCCCTCTCCATCGAAAGGTGAAGTGGTTCCTGCGCAGAGTTTTTGGCTCTTGCCTTGCTTACCCTCTGTAGTAGGGCTTTTCCAGTTTAAATAGTGCCTTATTTGTGCGACTGATCCCTGTAAGCGGAGGAGTCTCAGGGGGAGTTATGTCCTTCATGCGGGGCTCCTTATAGCACGCGGACTCCTAGTTTCCCCTGCCCTCTTGAGCTTCCTGTCATTAAGGGACCCACAATGGCCGTGATCAATAAGCTTCCATCAGGGAGCTCGAGCGATAGGCACTGGCCCAGGAGAGGTCTCGCGAGCGATGAGTGCTTGGTCGGCACAGGGAATAAGGGCTCCAGAGGAGCTTTCCCGATCGAACTGATGCACGGACTTTCGAGAAATCTCGTCGCCCGTACGGAGAGGCCAAAGGAGGTCCAACTGGACCGAACGAGGCCAAACTCCTCGATGTGGTAGCCCCCGGGCCCACTTAATATAAAGCCCAAAACTCACTCGGTACAAGCGCTTCCAAGGCGGCCTTCGGGTTGGGAAGTCTGAGCATCAGTTCGATCAGGAAAGCTCCGCCGGAGCCCCTTATTCCCTGTCCTGATCAAGCACTCATCGCTCGGGAGACCTCTCCTGGGCCAGTGCCTATCGCTTGGGCTCACTGATGGAAGCTTATTGATCATGGCCGTTGTGGGTCCCTTAATGATAGGAAGCTCAAGAGGGTAGGGGAAACCATGAGTCTGCATGATATAAGGAGCCCCGCATGAAGGACATAACCCCCTCTGAGACTCCTCCGCTTACAGGGATCAGTCACACAAATAGGCCACTATTTAAATTGGAAAATCCCTACTACAGGGGGTAAGCAAGGTAAGGGCCAAAAACCCTGAGTAGGAACCACTTCACCTTTCGGTGGAGAGGGATCTCGCGCTCCCATCTCCCTCCTAGCTCTTCCCTTTACATCCGAGCTCTACTATTTTGTTGACTTAGGCATCGGAGGGTCTCCCCCGGGGTTCTATCTCTGGGCACCTCAGACTCGTTTCCCTTCTTATAGTTCACATTTCAAGGTTACGTGGACATCAACTCCCCTGCTCAGGAGCAGCGCGAGATAACCCCTCTTCACTAGTGTTTAATGGCTTATTTATTCGGTTTATCATTAGGTGGGCCAACTCGGGACTAGTTTTTCTCTCTGCCACAAGATCAGGTTGTGAACTTTCAGATTCTTCAAGAGAAATTCATTCAGTATTATCAAGACTAGGTTAAGCCTAGGTACTCTGTTGTGGATTTAGCCTAAGAGAAGGTGAGGCTCGACGAGGAGTTCTCTACCTTTGTTGACCACTGGCGTCACATGGCCGCCCAAGTCCTGGAGCATATTCCCGAGAAGGAGTAGATTAAGATTCTTATGTCCAATGTAATGCCCCAATATCGCTTTATCTTAGCCTTGAATGATATCACCTCCTGGTAACAACTTTGTAGTCGAGCCTGCTTCATTCGGCATCAACTCTAAAGTTCCATTGATGCTAGTTCCATTGATGCTGAGTCCCCTCACCAACCCTCCATGAGTCCGCCATCCACATCTACCTCTTACTCATCCTCCACGAGTCAGCCTTCCACCTCCCATCAACCCTCCGTGAGTCCGCCATCCACGTATACCGCTCACCAACCTTCCGTGAGTTAGCCCTCCGTGTCCACGTATCAATCCTCCACAAGTCAACATTTTGCCATCCATAGTAAACCATCCGCTATCCATGGTCAGCCTTCCGTATACCCACATCTATATTAAACCTCGATCAAGGGAACACCAAATGATGTGACACACCCTTGGACTTAAGCAAGCAAGCACATTCGCATTCAAATGGATCGATATGGGCCACCGCTCTCCCGTCGCTCACCCAAGCCCGGGGTGACTTGGCGAGGCCAAGTGGAGGATGTGAGGGTTGGGCCCTTGCTGGTAGAGGGCCAGCAAGGCCAAAGTTTGTTCCCCAAAGGTGTGGAGGCCCAATTCAATGGGGCCGACAAAGTGCCGAGGGCACCGGCTTCACTCTTCCCCACGGTGATCTCTCAAAGCAACGTGATTGAGGGCCGGTGGAAGGGGGGTTGGGTAGATGGCCAGACGGTGGATGTGAGGGAGAGAGGAGTATGTGGGAGTCATTCTTCTCCCTACCCTCTTCCCCTGCCACGGCAGTCATTCTTCTCCCCCCCTCTCCCTCTAACTCCTTCTGAAATGGCCATTCTCTTTGCTCCTCTCACAAGCTTACACAGGCCCAGGTTCCACTGCCCCCCCTTTCCCAGCCTTCTCTCCCCCTCACCCTCCCACTATCCTACAGAGATGCCGTGCTTTCCCCTCTCCCTGCAACTCCCCCTTCTCTCTGTGCTCTCACACCCGAGCTTCTCCTCTCTTCCCTCTCTCTTCCCCATCCCGTCTCCTCGGCCCCCTCCCATTCTCTTCCTTTCTCTATTTCCTGCGTCCAAGTTGCTCTGTTCAGAAGAGAGCTTCGTTTCTCCCTCCTCTCTCCGAGCCCTCTCTCCCTTTCTGACTTCTCCCCACACTCTCCTTCCCCTGGTACCACCCCCTCTCTTTCCCTCTCACTCCTCTGCAACACTAACACCACCGACCGCCCTTCTCATCCTCACCACCTTTCACCTGCACGGCAAGAACCCCCATGCAACCAATAGTCCCCACCTGCACGGTAAGAACCACCATTTCACCCACCACCTATGTCCTCAAGATCCTCAAATTGTGGTGGGTCATCCTCCTCTATTGAGACAATTGGGCCAAAGTTCTTTGTGGGTGGGTCGGCCATGAGGGGAGGGCTTGACTCTCCACCCGATATAAGAAGCTCCAAATTGAGGAGAAGGTCGGGCTCATCGGGTGTTGGGAGGAATAGAAGGAGGTCGCTAGTGTAGCAACCAATGGTGCAAACCGAGGTGATAGACCTGACACAAAGGTGTAGGAGGTCAAGGCTCCTAGATTGGTTGGCCATGGGGGTCAACAAGCCGGTCAACTCAAATTGTCAAGCTAAGCCCTTGAGAAGGTCCTCTAATGTTTCCACTTGGTAGGATGTTTGGATTATGGCGTGATAGGAGGAGATGTGCACTATCGGAAGGTTTTCCTTTATGGGAGGGAAATCGTGGGCCGTGATCTCTCTTATTGGGCTTTTCTTTAGCCAACTAACAAGGGGTTCCCCTAAGATGAGTTTGTCCCTAACTAGAGAGGATGGTGTAAGGTGAAGGTCACCATGTGATGCTTCTTTTTCTACTTGGTCATGGGTGGTCTCCGTGGTAGGGATACGGTTCGGAGTGTTCACCACTATGGGATCGGGTATGGGTTCCTCTTCTAAAGAGGTGAGGGGGTCTTTTGGTGGTATGGTGATGAGGGTTGGTGCATGGCGCTCCCGGGGTGGAAGGTAAAGGGAAACTTGGTTTGGGATAGGGATGGGAAGTAGTGGGGGACTAGGACATGGGAGTTTTGGGGGAGGGAGTGGGAGGTGGGTTGGTTTGGGTGGCTTGGGTTGGTCGGTCTGGGGGGGAGTGTCCCTTATAGGGAAAAATGGAGGGGTAGTGGTGGTCCTTATGGGGGAAACTTGGTCAGGTACGGGTCTCTTCCCCTTAGGATCGGCCAGTTGTGGGGGGTGGAAGTGGGGGCCAATTAGATTTGGATAGTGAGGTTTGTGGAAGGAGGTTTTGGTTGGGGTGTGGGGATCCCCATGGGATTTGGTGGAGAGGTGGATACTTGGTTTATTTGGGTCTTAAGGGAGAGGACTTGGTCGCGAAGTGTAGTTATGATGGTTGAGAGGTCATTTGTTGGGAGTGGTGGGGGTGGAGACCAAAGGGCGGTCTCAAGTTGGCCGAGTGGGGATGGAGGAGTGGTAGTGTTCCTTGGGTTTGGGGTGCTTGAGTAGGAGGGGTGGGAATGTTTGGGGATGTAGATCTTTCTAAGTTCTAGCTTCATCTCTTCCCATGAGTGAATAGGTTCTTGTCTTCCAACCCTCCTTAAGCCCTCTATGTGTTCCCACTTACTCTTGGCTTGACCCCGAAGTCGTCCCTTGGCCTTTCGGACTCTCGCGGGTCCATATACCCAAGTCTTTTCAAAGTACTTTTCTATGGTAGCCTCCCACCGAAGATAGTAACTAGAATGTGATCCGTCAAAGGTAATATCCCTATCTAGGATGAAGTCCATGGGTGGCGAGTAGGCTAAGTAGGAAGTGGCCATGATGATCGGGGGCATAAATGCAAGGGTCGGACTGATGATGACTCGAATGCAAGCGTGCCCTAGGACTTGACTTGATAGAGACAAGTCAATGACTTGCTCTGATACCAATTTGATGTGACACACCCTTGGACCAAAATGAACAAGCATAATTTGCAATCAAACGGACCGATATTGGCGACTGCTCACCCGATGCTCACCAAGACCCGGGGTAACTTGGCAATGCCAAGTGGAGGTTGTGTGGGTTGGGCCCTTGCTGGTAGAGGGCCAGCAAGGCCAAGGTTTGTTTCCCCAAGGGTATGGCTGCCCAATTCAAGGGAGCCAACAAGGTGCCAAGGGCACGGGTTACACTCCTCACCCCACAGTGATCTCTTGAAGCAAGGAGCTCAAGGATCGGGCTCTCACTCTCACGGCCAGCGGAGTTTATGAACTAATATTGAGAAGAACAAGCATAAAATGGAGCTAGGTTGGAGCACTTACTCGACCGGTTTGAAGAAACCAGTCCCGCTCGGAGACGAGGGCGAGCGGGGAGGCGAGTGTTCCCCACACGCCCCGTCGGAGAAGCTTGACCTACTCAAACGATTACAACACTATACCTCTCGCAAGAGGGGGGGATCATGGGGTGGGGGTTAACTGATATTACATCTAAAACTACCTCCACACAGGGAGGGGCCTTCAGCCGACCAAGTGGGGTGGGGACATTAATCTAAGAAATGATAATCTTCGATCTTCGTCGGTGCTGCCAACCCTCTGTGTTTGTGGACAGACGGTTGATGAAGTTGACGTTGCGGCCACTCAAGAATTTTTCTGAAGACGGGACCAGTGGGGATTTCTTCGTAACTGGTGCGGGAAGATGCCAGAATTGTGTTGATTTCTTCGGGCACCGCTGCTGGTCGGGGTAGGGGTTTGAACAAGGTGGCAGACCATCTGCTCTGACAGCTTCAGGTTCCCAACAGCAGGGAGAAGAGGGTATCACGATCACTCTCGAGCTCATAATCAGGTGCCGCCAGAGTCTTTGGAACTGTTGACGAGTCCTCTTCGAAGCAAGACTGACGGGGAAGCCAAATGTTGTCGGAGCAGACCGGTAGGCTCAGAACACCTAGGAGGGGTCGGGGCAGACTAAGTGGAGGCAGAACCGTGCACCCGGGGAAGAAAATTGGTAACTTTCAATTCCAGACGCTAAACTGAGTTTCGCTTATTGGAGGTGAAAGAGAACTTGGAGTAGAAGACTTTTGATGAAGAACTCTTGCTCAGATTTCCACTAGGATCGCCGCAGTGGAGCTTCCCATCCGGTTCAGGTGCTCTGCCAGGGAAGCTTCGCACAGTCGAGGGAGAACGGCTCTCCCGGGCAGCACGGTGCTCCGACGATGACGAAACCACCGCCGTTGTGAAGAGGACATGCAGACGCTTCCGTGGATACCTCTTGTGTCTTCAGATTCGCCAGAATGAGGTTGGGGTCGCCGCTGCAATCTACTGGTTCTCTGCAGGTACTCAGCTGCAAGCAGGTTCACCGATGTAGATCTCTAAATGACCTCGAAAGGAGATGACAAACAAGGGAATGGTGAAGGTGAGATGGTGAATGGTGGGAGGGAAGTGTGGGGAAGGTATTGGGGAGGTTAGAAGTGTTGGGGGAAAGCTGGAGAAGGGGGGGGGCGCAGGAGATTGGGGTTCTCTTCAAAGGGTGGAGGGAGGGGTGATGGGGAAGAACAAGGAAGAATGGAGGTGATGAGAGAGGGGGGGCGACCCAAACCAAAGGGGGAGGGGCTTGGGCGACCTAGGGCTGTGGAGGGAAGGGGAAATTTGAATTCAAATGGCCTAGGGAGGTGGAGGGGTGCTTGGGGTAGTGAGAAGGGTGCTTGGGAAAGTGGGAGGGGTAGTTGGGGGTTGGGAGGTGAGATGAGGATTGGTGGAGGGGTCTTGGGAAGGGGTGGAGTATTGAAGAGGGTTGTGGGGAATGGGGAGAGGCTTTAATGGGGTAGGTGGGGAGTGGAGGTGGTTGGGAGGGGAGGAGAGAGAGGGTAGGGCGCAGCCCTCCCTTGTGTGGTGAGAGAGTAAGAGAGAGAGGGGTAGGTGGGAATCACTCCCAAGGGTTTCTCACCCAACTAATGGAATCTCTCCAATAGGAAATTTGAACTCTCAAATGGCAATTTTCATTCATTGATTCATTAAGTTGAAATGGGGGGGAATGGGGTCCTATATATAGGCAACCCATATTTTATAAAAAGACCCAGACATTTGACTCAATGACAAATAACCAAGGAAGGGGGGGCGCCCATGGGCCTAGCCCAATGAATTGGGCCCAAAACTAATCTAATGAGCCTAATGACACTCAAACTTAGCAAAGACCTAGGGACATGACTCAAATAAAAGAGAAAATACATCAAATGACTCAAATAAAAATTACATATGACTCAAAATTAAATAACTAGACCATGCTAGATGCAACCGGGGCGAGGAGACGAGATGTGAACGTGGGCATGGGAGGTGATATCCCCATCACCAAACCCTGAGCAAGTGGATGTCGTTCACTACATACCTACCCATCCCAGTCATCATGCACCTTCACCTAGTCCCTCCACTAGTCACCACGCACCTCCGTCTTACTCTCCGCAAGCCTCTCCTCTATCCCATGCTCCTCAGCAGCCGCCTTGCCCGAAGCAGGCTTGTTATCCTCCATTGTCGGAGTCTCTCTCATATATCTTCCGGGCTTTGATGGCCACTCATGCATTGCAACTTCCTCCGGTTGAGTCTTGCCAACCCTTGGTTGGAAGTCTGCTCCAATATTATGAATATCATCGTCAATAGGGGCATTTGATTGAGGATTGCCCCGAGTTCTGGGATTATTTTATGGTCTAAAAGCTAAGAAGAGGATCAATTGGCCTGCTATTCAAAAAAATGTGTTGTATCTTGGTAGCAAGCAGCAGCAACAACAGGCACTGCCCCGATAGTCTTCTCCATCATTGCAAGACTAGGGGCACCCCTGTATCTAGTGTTGCACCCGCTCCATCGCCTATCCTGTCACCCACTCCATCACCTAGTCCACTACCTATCCCATCATCTCTATCGCCATCTCGACCATCATCGCCTACTCCATCACCTATCCCATCGCCATCTCTATATCTGTTACCTCCACAAATAGAAACCCATGCTCAGGCTAGTGCCTCCCCTTCCTCCTCTACTCCCATTGCCACCACTACTTTCGATCTCGACGCCACTCGACATGTCATGTTGATACGTCGACGGTGGACACTGCGACCCTCCCCTTCATCCTCTCCATCACTGACACTATCATCATTACCCCCGTTGCCCTCATCATCGCCTTCATCACCCTTGCCAAGGGCACCTAACCCGTTAACTCCATCACCTTCACCACCTACCCTTTCGAAATCACCTGATCCACCGCCTTCATCATCTATGCCACCTCCGCCATCACCCTCACTGCCTCAGCCTGTCATTACCATTCCGCCGTCTCCGATAGAAGCAACCATGGAAGCCCCCCCGCCATTCAAACCTTCTACCCCTACCCTACCATCTACTTCTGCCACACTGAGCGGGTGCACGCTGCCTATGGTGCCCCTTTGGTCTGGTCCCCAGGGAGAGAATGAGCCAAGTCAGGACAGTTCAGTACCAGTTGAGCACTTCAAGATTCATGATTTTATGTACCGCATGCCAATCCACGTCCTGGTCACCGGCTATTTTGGGGCTGATAAGTATACACTTTCGATGATGGCTGCCAAAAAGAGTTCCCTTGCACTAATGCCAGTTCCTTTACAAGTGAGACCGGTGGTGATCTCGTTGCTCACCGGACGATCTATCATTGATGATATTATCACTTCTCGCTCTGTTGCTATTCAGATTACTAGTCAAGGGGGGTTCTCTACCCAGATTATGCTAACACGCACAGTTGCCAAAGAAGTTCTAGATTCTATGTTCAAGGGGCAATTTGACGTATTATCGAGGTCTTCGAGGGACATTCTGTAAATGTTATGTAATCTCTCTCGATTTGTCAGTAAGTCGGCCACGCCTACGCAGCGCATTACTCTCCCGCTGATTTGTTCTGCTCCATTATCAAGGTAGTTATACTTCATACCTGACCATCGAGTGGAGTTGTCGAACCTCATGCTCCTCACACCAGCTAACCAAACTTCATGGATTCATGTTATTCATCCTAAGGAGTTAGTTGTTCGAGAATGTCCAGATACTACTAGCATCAGATGCCTAGGGGCAACCGCCTCGACAAAGCTACATGTTCATGACCGGGCTCGACCGTCTGCCAGGTGGGCTCCTCATTTAAGAAGATCTCGCAAGTTAAAAGGCCCGAAAGTCCAATCCCGAGACGAGCAGGTCCATTTTAGGGAAATTTTTGCTAAGAAAAGGTGGGGGCGGAAGTTCAAAGGCCACATGTTGGGCACTCATGAGTCCACCGCTTCTTGCCCTTCTTTCAATTCATCCTTTCTTTTGCTCAGTTCCCACCCCTGAGTGGTGTATCTCCCCTCTTCCAGTCCCATGTCCGTAATCTTCTCCTTTCTTCCTGGGTTCGTAAACCCTCATTCCTCTCCTTTTCATCCGGAGTCTCCGGATCTTCTTTATCTTCTTAATTCTAGGCCTCAGTCTAATTCCTCTTTTCATTCCAATTCCAGGTCATCTTCCGATTCTTCCTCTCCCTTTCATCCGGAGCTTCTAGATCTTTCCAGGCTTTCTTCTCTACTACACCCTCCTTATCTGGTATCTCTAGATTTTCCACTGTCTCTGAATTTTTCTCAAACTTTTGCTTTTCCTCATTACTCCAAATCTCCTCTATCACGTCCCTTTCTTCCGGAACTTCTGGACTCTGCCAATTCCCCTGATTATTCCCCGATTCCGTCGAATTATTTTTCTTCCTTGCTTTTGCAGCAATCCAATCATTGTTCCTCTATTCCTTCTTTGCCACCTGTAGATTATGGAAAATCCACAAGATTTTAAAAACAAAAATAATTTTTAAAATGAATTATGAGGATAAAAGGGGGAAAAGGGTGCATGCTAGATGCTAAAGAGATGGAGTGTGATCGCCAGAGACCGTAGGCCTCAAAGAAATATAACAATAAATAAAGGGAGGTGATCGCGAATAAATACCTTTAAAGAGCGCGGGGAGATGTGAGGTTCACCTTCTCTTCCAATCGGTCGGCCGATGAAGAGAGCTCTTCTTTATGATTACCCTTGCAAAATGAACAAATAACCAACAACAGATATGATTAGAAATCAAAGTGTGCAACATCAAGTTCTTAATATCAATAGACGTGAAAGCATGGATGAGAACACACCTTGTTGGTGTTTGGCCTTTAAACCCCTATGCAAAAGGGTAGTTAAAAATATGATGATGATGGAGGTGTGCAAGTGTTGCACAAAAGGAGGATCTCAATGTCGTTGAGATGATAAAAGTAAATAGAAGAGGAAATGTGATGCATGCAATGCTAATAAAAATAAAGAGAAAGGGACGAAGAAAGGCTTATTGGTTTATTTCTCTAAGGATTTTCAATATTCTGCAATGGGAGAAGATGCTCGAAAGGATGTAGCCTTGAGGTTCATGGGAGTCTCCTTCTTCTCCAAGGGGCGCACTTCCAGCAGAGTTTCCCCAAAGTCTAAAAATTTAGCCTTTTACACAAGGGAGAGGGGAGTCCTATTTATAGAGGTGAAATTCAGAGGTTTAATTCCCTTAAAATTATGAAATCAAGTTTTAATGAGATTTGGAGAGAGATATTCATGTGACATGTGTCCTCACAACCTTAGAAAGTCATAGGAACCATTTCCCAAGTGGAAAAGGAGTTTAAAATGATGAAGGAAAGAGGTTATATTGGATTCGAAACTTTGGAAGAATTGGCGTCTGACCTAGTGGTCACCAATTAATTGGCGTCAGCGACGAAGACACTAATTCTAAGCTATTTTTAGAAATTTTAGAAATTACCAAAATTGGAAGAAAATTGGCATCCACATGGTTCGACGCGATTTACGAATTTATACGAATTTTGGTAGGAATTAAAAGCTCAAAATATGGAAATGAAATCTGCGTCCACCAACCTCGACGTGACTTTAAATTCACGTTAGAGGTGAAGATGCCATTTCATAATTATTTATGGAAAGTCAGAAATAACCAAATTTTGGAAAAATAATTCACATCCAAGGGAGCTGACGCGAATTAAGAATTTCGGTGATTTTTGGTAATAATTTAAAAGCTCAAAATATAGAAAGGGAATTAACGTACATGAGGTGGACGTCAATTAAAGAATTGGCGCCTCTACAGAAAGGCGTTAATTCAAGGTTAATACGAATTTTAGCCAAATTGATGAAGAAAAAGAATTTGGGTCCACTTGAGCAGACGCCAATTAAAAATTGGTGCCTTTCCAAAAAGGTGCTAATTCAATATAAATACGAATTTGGCACAAAATGAGGAAGAAAGGAAATCATGTCCACCTTCCTGGATGTGAATTATAGAATTTGCATCGCTTTATATGGGTGTTAATATCTTGAAAGAACTGGTAACTTGATCGTTGACGTTAATTTGAAGAATTGGCGTCCATTGGGTCTGACTCCAATTCAAAACGGGCCTAAAAAATTGGAGAAAAATCTTGGAAAAATAAAAAAAATAAAAATATGGGAGAAAATAGGGGAAGTTGAATATTCAAGAAAAATGAGTAAAATCACTCAAATAAGTCGATTTGAGGGTCAATTTGGGGCATTATAATGGGATAGGAGATGTACTCAGAGTGATGTCAATTTTGATGTGTCTACAGCTATCCCGCCTTGGCATCTACTTTGCAAGGGAGTGACACAGAGTGGAATTGATTGAAATGGAATGAAATGAAGTGAAATGAAGTGAAATGAAGTGGAATGGAGTGGGAGCGAATTAAAAAGTAGATGCCAAGGTGTGATGAGGCACACAATCAACACCACTTGATAAGAATTGGTTCCAAAGTTCAAGATGAAGCAATCTTGAGAAGATTCAATGAAATCAACAATTGTTTGGATGTAGGATGAAAAAGTGATTAAGATGTGCACGCGGGCATGAAGGAGAGGAAAAAAGAAGTAGATCAACTTCCAACACGTTGGATTTACCCCAGGTCGTAAACCTATAGGTTTCACCATTGGAGAGTGACTACCAGCTAATGTGGACGTGCTGCAGCCAAGGTGGATCTAAGGAGGATTGAGATAAGAGGATAGAAATCTAAACAAATGACTTTTCAAGGAAACAGCCCAAAACTGCAACAAGGCGAGCTGAGGAGTCAATTCGGAATGGAATATCTCATATCAAAAATTAATAATGAATTGATTCTCAAAATCGAGTTATAAAAATAATTTTCTAAAGTTAATTCAAAGTCCTACATGAATGCATGATGGGTTTAAATGAAAAAATTAAAATAGAAAGTAATCAAGGATAATATTGTAAAGCTGCTCAGACTGAGTCAAGACACCGATTTGTGAGTTGATACTAAGCCGAAGCCCATTTATCCGCACACCAATTCGTAAAAAGAGAACCATCGTCCACAATCTTTGACGGCTCAACGGCCTATCTGTGTGACTAAGATTCATCGGAAATCATCATTATTTTTGATGAAGGAGAACTCAAATTTCAGATTTACCAAAGTTACAAGGTCCTAGATATAATCTAATAGCATAGATAGCATATAGTATAATGCATACATGGAATATGGTGGAGGCAATAAGCATGTTGGGAACTGAGAAATGGGAAATGCAGTCACCGTGGGACTTGGATGATGCCCGAATGAAAAGCAATGTGCTCAAAATTGGTTAGCCAAAATATCATGACACATAACAAGCAATGAATATAGCAATTGAAAAGCATGAATAGCATAGCATGGATAGCATCAAAGCACTAGACATACAAAGCATATCATGAAAAGCATCAAAGCATGAGACGTGCAAAGCATCAATGAATCATTGTTTGTTATTAAATCATGAGGATGACAAACTTGGCCAATGGTTGAATGATCAAGATTGAAATGGTGAGGCCTAGAATGGCAGGAATAATCAGAGGAATTGAATGATGTTGTTTGAGAACAAGGGAAAGAATCGAAAAGTCGGTGTAATTGAAAGAGATGACTCATCCCATGTTCTTGGTCCTTTTTGTAAAAAGTTGTCCCTGTAAGACACCATCTGAACAAACAATTATCGAAAAATACAAAAATATTTTTTCCAATTTTGAGAATATGAAAATTTTAATAATTTTAACAATATTCAATTTTTATGAATTTTAAAAAATATTCAATTTTTATGGATTTTAAAAAATATTTGATTTTTTTGGATTTTGAAACTATTCAATTTTTTTGAGTTTTGGTTAGACATTGCTAATTGCAGCACAAAAGGGTGTTCAAACCACTGGCTAGGGGTCCTTGTTCCTTCCCCTCTCGCTAAGAATTGCCCAAAACATGGCGTGTGAAGAGGCCCGGGGAGAACCCTCCGATGCGTAAGTCAGAAAATATGATAGAGCATTGATGCGAAGAGAGGTGATAGGAGAAGAAGAGGGCACAAGATTAGTCTCCACCAAGAGGTGTGGTGGTTTTCTCTCAGGATTGTTGCCTTACCTCTTTGGGGGGTCCTCCTGGGATTTATATAGCGATCCGTTTAATGCAGGAGCCCTGGGAGTCGAGGGGATTAAGGGGGGGTTACGTCCTCGTCGTGGGCTCTTTATGGCATGAGGAATCTTGCTCTCCCTTATCCCTTGGGATTCCCTGCTCCTGAGGGATGTACAATGGATGCTTGGATAAGCTTCCGACAGTCGGTCCGAGCTTGGGACACTTGCTCGGGGTTTCCCCCGAGCGATGGGCGTATAGCTCGGATAGGTCGCACTGGGTCCCCGCAAGGGGCCTTCTCGACTGATCTATCGCTCACACTTTCGGACCCGAGGGCCGCCTAGGAAGTGCTGCTCCAAGTGAGTTTTAGGCTTGAAGTAAGTGAGCCCAAAATGCGGCTATCACTTTGGAGAGCTAGGCCTAGTTTGGTCAAATTAGACCTAGTTAGGCCCGGCTCTTGGGTGGTAGATTTTCACCCTCTCCACTTGCCCCCCCTACTCCGCAGCCATGCATGTGCTGGGATGAGTAGCACTTGTGGGGATGGTGTTGGTGGCTTCATTTGGACGGGGAATTATCTCCGGCAGAGGCCATTTAATGCGGCTGTCCTAGGAGTACGCCTATAATGATGACTTTTTGAGTTGATGTGATGAGCCCCCCTTTTAGAGTTCAGAACGTCGTGCCGTCTCCCACCAAGCCTTTGGGGGTATAAATATTGCGCGTGCTTGCGTTCCAAGCCTCTTTCATATAGGGTTTGCTCTATCCATCGTACTTATATTCAAGAAGGGCTCATGCGCCTCGAGGGTGATCAAGAAGAGCAACGACTCGCGGAGGCCTTTGCAGAGTTAGAAGAGATGACAGCGACGGTTATTTGTCAGCTTCCACCTCCTCCTGAATCATCTAATTTAGCGCTCTCCTCTTCTTCTTCCTGCTCCTCTCGTTCTTCTATGGTGGAACAACACCCTTCAATCGAGATGCAGGAGGCCGAACGAGGTGCAGGGAGTTTGGTGCCGCAAACTGAGCACCCCATGCACAGTGAGTTAGGCGAGGCCGAAGTGAAGAAGATGGAGAAGCATTATGGGCTGCCGTGGGAGTACTTATTCTCTTCATCGCTACCTCATGAGTTTAGCTTAGCCTCTCGTTCAGGCCTCTTCTGTACTTTTCTTTTAGCTTAGAAGTATGGGTTTCGTCTCCCTCTCCTTTTCGCACAGTTGCTTCAGTTTTACCGACTGGATCCTATCCAATTGGTCTCCAACTCGTATACTTTTATCTTTTCCTTCATCTTTCTCTGCCATTCGTGCGGGCTTCGCATTTCGTTCGAGCTTTTCCATTCTTTCTTCGAGTTGAAGGAGCAGACCCATGCGGGTAAGGGCTTCTTCTATCTCCAGGCGAAGAGGGGAAGGAGCTGTGTGTCCCTCTCTGCTAGGGATTCTTCCCACAAGGGGTGGAAGACCCAATTTTTCTGGGTGGGTTCATCCAAAAGGGGTATCCCTTGGGACTTCTTGCCGGAGCCTAATTTCCATCCGTCTCTCCCTCTGAAGCAAATGGTGATTTCTACGGAGCTCGAGGAGGAGATCAGGATTCTTTAGGAAAATCGCTAGTCAATTGCCGAGTCGATGACTATGGCGAACATCGAGGACTATCCCTCCCGCGCGGTGCCACCTCACGGTAAGAACACTAAGGTCCTGCATTGCTGCTTTCGGGTCGGGCAGGTAGGCCTTTTTCTGACGATTTGATTTCCATTGTTTAGATTCAAGGAAGATGAATGACGAGAAGGAACAACCGTTGGAGCAGTAGATCGTCGAGCTAGAGGAGACGCCTGCTCCAAGTGAACCTCGAGCCTTTGGGGGCCCTTCTTGCGCCCGAGATAGGGGCAAGAAGATTGCTCTGGGAGATGCCCCCGAGCGCCGTGGGGCTAAACGCAAGGACCCTGAGGAGTGGCTGCTACTATCTTCAATGAAGGCTCTGACCACTGAGAAGAAGCAGTTAAAAAAGGCGGGGGCACTCACCTAGTTGAGAGGCGTGCTCACCCGATCAAGGAGCGTGTCCACCCGATTGAGGAGCCTTCAGCCGGGGAAATCTGCCATCCAGATCTGCCATCCATCGAGCCAGAAATGGCTACTGCTGGTGGGAAAACCGTTGTCGAGCCTACCAGACCCCAGATAGAGGCGGTGGGCTCCGAATCCCCGGCCGAGGCTAATGGGGCGCAGGGCGAGGCAACAAACCAGCTCGAGCCGAGCGTTGTCGACCTAAAAGTGGGGACGCTCGGGGGAGATGCCCCGATCCTGGCTCTTCAGAGAGGACTCTTCCCCCCCATTTGGTGCCCCCACCGTTCGGGCTTCTCTATATCAATGGTGCCGATCCTTGGTGCCTTCACTGAATTGGAAAGAATTCAGACGCAGTTCCCCTTCTCTACTCTTCGAGAGGGTTATGGAGGGCGGCATGATCTTGGCCCAGCTGGGGGCCGAGATAGTGGATTTCTTCGCTCAGCTGGACAGTGAGGAGAGGTCCCTCTCTCGGGTCTGCGCTGAATCTGATCTGAGAATTGGTCAGTTGACTTCTGTGCTCGCAGTCTCTCAGTAGGAGGCAGCCTCATTTCGAGTTCAGATTTAGTCGAGCCAGGAGGAGGCTTGGACTGTAGCGACCCAAAATCCGAACACCAGGAAGGCCTGATAACCCGAATCTCAAACCGCCACCGATGAGCCCGAAGACTCGGAAGGGTTAAAGGGATGGTGTGGAAATACACAAGAATCTAAAATAATTACAGAATTACACAATTAATATCAATAAGTAGGAAATAATAAATAACATTAAGCAATTTACATGGTCCACAAACTAACAGCAGTCTAGAATATAACAGTAGTCCACAACTATTATTATCCAGAAAGAAAAGTACAACTACACGGGACATACCCCAGCTCTGGCAGCTGGCAACTAACCCTGGGCACTAGAACCACGTGGAGCCTCAGAAGCGCTCCCCTGAAGCCTCGCCTCACCTGAAACCATGAAAAAATGTAGGGAATGAGCCTCATAACAAAAGGCTCAGTAAGGATCACCCAGACCCCTACCTCGTAAAACGAGAAACTGCACGGAAAGTAGTCAAAGGCTAACACTAACCAAACGTAGAGCGAAGATCAACAAAGTAAATAAATGGGAAAGCTCAGCTACGTCGAGTACCGACCACACGGCACAAAATCGAGACAACCCGACAGAACACCAAGTGTCACTACTTGACACGACAGGAGTACCACCCACTAGAAGCAAGGTCGGTTGTGACCACTGGTGTCTTAGACTGCGCCTCAGGTGTCCCCCCTCATCGCACCCTGGCGGAATGGGGACCCGTACAAGTAACCACAGAACAAGAACTAGCTGGTGTTGATTTGTTTTCTTCCTTTTGTTATGTGATGTGAAGAATGACAAATATAATGAGCAAATCACAACGATCTCAATCAACCTATGAACATGTGAACCGTGAACCTAGGCAATCAGAACAAGCTCTAGCATGGGCAATGCTATCTCAATCGAACTAAACTAAGAAAGGAAAAAGAAAAACACACACAGGAGCGTGGAGCAAAGGAATAAACGAAAACACACCGCGTGGGTGGAACAAGCAAGATAAATAAGAGATATGAGAAAGAGAAAACCAATGCCCAATACTAAGAAAGAACGTGATCGCCACCAAGGTAAACACAAGCCAAAGACCTGAGAAATACCTTAGAATAGGAGGATGATGCACCCACCCACGGCAGAGAGAAACCAATAGGAAACTGCAGCTCTGTTATGTTTAACGGCCCAGAACCTACGCATCACAGGGAGTGTGACGGTCGCCCGATGAACCGTTAGAGGAACCTGACGCGCCTGATGAAGACCGTCAGAGTGTCTGCAGAACAAGCTCATGAATCCTTCAAACTCCAAACTTTCCAGCCGGCTAGAAAGCTTGGGCCTCGCCTTATGAACCCTGTAAACCTGCCAAAGAACGTAGAACACAAGAAAATAATCCCAGATTAGCCTTTCACAGAACGTAGCATCAATTCTCAAATGAACTTAATATGATACAAAAGGAAAGGGGAATACCGGGGAAGTTTGGTTTTTTAACCCCTCTGGGCGTTTTAAAATATAGGAAGGATGTTTAGATGAATGAAATAAGTGGAAGAACGTGGATGAAGGAGTAGGACAATGCTATGATGCAAAGGAGAAGGAGAACATAAGTATGACAATGATTGACTCAACACTTGAAACCAAAGTACTCCCTTGACTGAGATGCAGATGGACGTAGAAAATCAATTCTTCTTGGTTGGATGTGGCTCCAGAATGCGGCAGCACTTCGATGCAAACTCCAGATTTCTCTCCTCTTTAGGCCATGAAGTTAAGGGTTCTATTTATAGACCCTCAAACTCTCCGGTCGAGCAGAGGATAATCCAGCTAAAAAGGAGGATGATTCTTAGCAAACTCTTGAAGATAATACTCCCAAGAGTCCTTAAGAACAAACAGAAGGTCCTGAGGATCAGAATTGGAAGAGAAACCACAAGATCAAACTCTCAACTCAACCACGGAGTAGCAGAGAAAATACCAGACTTGCCAGGACTCTCTCTTGGATGTAACGGCTGCACGACAGACCGCCATAGGGACGTAACACGCCAGGAGTAGACCGTCACAAAACCTTATCTCTTAAGAAGATAAGATCAATGGGAAGAAGTTCTAAACAATTGGACTCTGAAGAAATGTGACGGCCATGGTCTGACGCGTCAGAAAGATATAACGGCCGCACGACAGACCGTTAGAATCAATGGATAGGCAAAAGGATAAGCATTGGAAGGAAGGCCTTGAGCTGTAGGACTCTTCAAGATCTAACGGCCGTGGGCTGATGCATCAGAAAGATGTAACGCCCCTGAGGTGGACCGTTAGAGACAATAAGGATCCAAAGAAAACAAAAAGCTTGCTAAGCTTCATCTAATGACAAGCCACAAGGAATCAGACCCAACCAAGAGATAAAAACCCATGAAATAAACCTCCAACTGATCAAGAAGGCTCAATGAAAGGCAATAACTCGGAGCATCATATAGAATGAACAAGGAGATGACCCGACTTATTGGTCATAAAACAGGTGTCAACAGATGCCCCTCCTTAACGTCCTCTTTGCAGGGGAGCGAGCGGAGGTGAAGCGAAAGTGAAATGGAACATGGAGATGAAGCGGAACGGACTGAAAAGCGGGCGTTAAGGCAAACGACACCCGTTCAACCAACAAGCGACAGGAATTTTCTGGAAAACTTCGAACTAATCACAAGGAAATAGCCAACTAAAGAACGCATGTCTGGAGGAACTAACAACTAAGGAAAGGAAAACACGGCTGGCCACCGGAAGCAATGGAAAGGAAAGAGACAACTGACTAAACTCCAGACAGGGATCTCCAGCCAACCAAATCAAGCGAACAGATCGAAGGAATCCTTTTAATTCAGAGTGGAATGATTCTCCTTATTCGAGATTGAGAACACAGCTATTCACCATCACTGAGATGCCTTGAACAGTCGAAGATTCATGAATGCTCAAAGAATGCGCATGATGCATGATGGGCTAAAATAAAGAAATCATCAAAACGAATGTAAAGAAAGATAAAATAACAAGATACTCGAGAATAATATTGCTAGACCGAAGAAATCAGGGTTAGGACACCATCTGCAACCACGGTGTGCAAGACAGAACCATCGTCCCCCAAATTTTTCCTACCTAACGGCCTATCCAACGATTAAACATGTGCACTTAGATCATCATCATTTTTGTTTAAGGGGAACATCAGATCCTAGAACACATGAATGACCAGCTGGTTCTCGAGATAGTATATCATAGATAACATATAGTAATGCATTAAAGGGACAAAGGACTCGGGATACTGTACCTGACTTACCTTCCTGACGAACGGCAAAGCATGATGTTGTTCATAACTTCATCCATGAACAAAAGATTAGCCAATGATAATTAATATGAGCATGAAACAAGGCATAACCGTCTGTACGCATGAGAAGCATTAATAATATGCGCCATGGAAGAAAATGCAATCATTCAAGCATCAAATAAGCCACTTTATTCATCAAGAAATCTTTAAATTGTGACGGTTTAGAGATGGTGCGTCACACCACGTAACGGTCTAGGACTGGACCGTTAGACATTGGTGGTTCACATTCTTCAATAAAACGTACTCAAACAAACCTGACGGTCTAAAGAAGACGCGTCAGAGAATATAATGGTCTGGCGATAGACCGTCACATTTCCTGTGTGTTCAAAAAAAAACAAGACTGAACGGTCACAAACCATCATTCATACATCCATTCACCCTAACACCGAAAAAAACCCAACCGAGATGACCAAGACCACCGGCGACCACCGACGAGGATGGCCGGCGACGAGGCCCCACAGCCACCGAAGAGAAGGGAAAAGGGGACGAAGAGGAAGGCCATCCGACGCCTCCACCGTCGGATATAGCGTGAAGTGATCCCACCGCCCGTGGAAGAAGAAACGGTGATGAGGGAGCCAACGACGGAGGAAGATGTTCCAACGACTGAGGAGGATCAAGGGGAAGCTCCCCTGGATGAAGGAGAACCCATTGCAACAGAGAAAAAGAAGAAGAGGGGCCAAGACCGAGAGGTAAGCCCACTCACCCTAATCTTTTTTTTTTGTAATTTTTATGAGTTTTTAAATGCATGCATGGATGGATGGGGGGTAAAAAATGGGTCTATGAACCCATTAGGAACACATGTAGGCCATTTGGCCATAGTGGGAAGCCAAGGGAAACAAAAGGGAAAATGCCCTTTAGCAGAGAACGTGACGGTCCTTCTAGCGACCGTCACGAGCCTAACGCATCACCCCTAGCGCGTTAGAGCCGTGTGACGCCCCACCCCAGGGCTGTCACAATCACCAAAGATCAAAACTGATTTCTTAGGTTTTCAGTTATTCAATTTTTTTGTGTTTTCAATATATGAATGATATGCAATGATTCTATGATGCAATTGACTAACTTATGCTTTAAATGAATGCAGGGGAAAAGACGAACAAGAATCTCCTGGCTGCAGATCTGGGCCGTCTACCAAGCACTGCCCGATTACCAGAGAGAGAGATTGGCAGCAATGGGATTCACCGAGGTGCTGAGCATCGAGGTGATCAGGATGGACACGCCGCTGCTCTATGCATTGCACGAGAGATATGACCCGATCAGCAGGGCGTTCATCTTCCCGTGGGGTCACATGATCCCCACGCTGGAAGACATAGCAAGGATCACGGGGCTGAGAGTCCACGGAGCCGCGGTGACAGGCTAGACATACAGGGACTACAGGGAAATGGCCCAAAAGCTGCTGGGGCTTGACTTGATCAGACCAGGCCAGACATCATCCCAGCTGTCGAGATCGAGACTGCAAGAGAGCCTGGGACTGAAAGGAACAGCGATAGCCGTGGGAGAGCTACCTGAGTAGCATATAGGCAGAGTGATAGAGCAGGTGCGACCACATGTGGCGGCAGAGACGGGACCAGAGGGAGATTGCATCCTGAGACGGTTTCTCATGCTACTATTCGGGAAGATCCTATCCGCGACTTGAGCGGATGTGATCAGCTGCAGACTGCTGCCACTGCTCGAGGATTTAGGCAGAGTGGGAAAATACGCATGGGGGGCAGCAGTGCTGGCCTTCCTGTTCGAGTCCCTCAGCATGACGGACTGACAGACCATGCTGGGCGGCTTCTTACCTTTTCTATAGGTAAACTTGACTTAAATGCTTTCTATTATGCAAATGATAATGCAATGCAAGTGACTGACACGACTCCTAAATGCAGATCTGGAGCTTCATACACCTCCCAGGGATAGGGAGAGGCACACTACTCCATCCCGGATGGATCCCGGTCGCCAGACAATGGGTGGTCGCAAGGGACTCAGGGTTGATTACTCGATTGACCCGGGCGATCCAGGATTAGCTGGATTCCTTCCCGTATACAGCGGTAAGCCCAGAACTCTAAATGTCTCGAATGTTGCCAGATGCTTCTATATGAATGTTCTATATGCTGACAAAAGGACTAACATGATTTAGGTGAGATGGACCCCGTATCGGGACGAGAGTACCGAGGGACAGCCATGGGTCCAGATAGCCATATCATACCGTGGATGAGACGTTTGGGTGCACTGCATCAACGTCATCGAGCCACTACACTACTGCTTGCTCCTGCGGAGCCGGGGACTACCCCAGCCAGCGGTGACCTTCCCACGCCGCGGTGACGAGCGCCCGGGGAAGTCATCAAAGGGCATTAGCGGCAATGTGGATTGGTGGGCCCGTAAGGCAAAATACGTCCATGATTGGAACAAGAGAGGTCGGGCGGTAAAGGAGCGGGCCGAGAGCGATGAGGCGTATTTGAAAGCCTTCGCCCGGCGATACGGGGACCAAGTGTACCGAGGTACCCGACGACCGGTATGCAATTCTAAACTTAAACTCTGAATGCTTCTACATGAAAGTTTCCTATATGCTGACTCATATGCTTTCTAAAAGCAGCTAGACCCTGAGGAAAGGATAGCCGAGCTCGAGGGGCTACTCCATGCTACCATCCAGCAGCGAGACGAGTACCGGACTGCCTTGGAGCTTCTGGTAAGATTCCCAAGACCTTAGACCTAAATGATTATGCTTATGATGCAAATGATGCAAATGCGACTGACTAACTATGATTCACAAATGCAGCGGGACGAGGGAGCCCAAAGAGCGGGACCGGACGCCCCATCGTCATCATCACAGCCTGCCGGGGGCAGAGCTGAGCGGGACGTCGAGTTTGCTCGAGTGGTTGCTCGAGCCGAGGAGGCGGAGGCCACCCTCGTAGAGCGGGTAAGATGAAAAAAAGCTTTGATGGAAAAATGCTTATGCAACATTTAAATGCTTATTTGGCTAATCATGATAAAATGTAAACTACATGCGAAAGAGCTAGCCGCAGCGAAGGCCGAGGCGGAGCGTGCTCGGACGGAGGCAGAGAGGAACCGTGCTGAGACTGAGCGGGCTCGGGCAGAGACAGAGCAGCTGCGGGCGGAGGTGGCCCGATGGAGAGGAGAGTTTGAGCAGACGGCCACGCAGACGACGGACCTAGAGAGATACCGGTCCGAGGCACGAGCAGCGCGGCTCCAGGCACATGATATTCGAGGTACGGACTCTAGAGAGGACTATACGGATGATGGGCCGAGGACCAGAGCGGAGCGCCTCTCAGAGTGGAGCACCAAGGAGTGCTGCCCGTACCGGCTCAGTGGCTGACTACCTCGTCAGTTCCTCCAGCCAGCGGAGGAATGAGAGGGCAGAGAGAGGACAGCAGGAGGAGAGTGCCTCCATAGCGCCACCGGCGAGGAGACCCGAGGGCGGAGGTGATGACGGCGGCCCGGGAGACAAGCCGGCCGAATGAGCTCGCATTTTGGTTTTTTCTTGTTACTTGTACATGACTTATATATGAAAATGAATGAAATGGAGTGAAGAGTTCTTTTTATGTTTTTTTTTTGTTATGTGGATGAATGTGTGAATGGAAATGCAGATAAATGGAATGGATGGAGTGAATGAATGTATGGAATGCATGAGTGTATCAATGTGTGAATATACGGAAGGACTGTCAAATGTGTAAGATCGACAGGTCTAACCTCTGGTAGAAGAGAATGGCACAGAACCAGCAGCAGAAAACGTGACGGTCTAGAGAAGATGCGTCAGAGTCATGTAACGCACCACCATGGGGTTGTCAGGGACGACAGAGACCAGACTGCAACCTGATCTGTAGGAAATGTGACGGTCCACTGGGGGGCATCAGAATGATGTGACGGCCAGAACCAGACCGTTAGGGACAACAGAACAATGTTGGATTGAGTAACGTGCAGAAAATGTGACGGCTCAAATGTGGAGCGTCAGAGACAAGTAAAGGCCGTAACCAGACCATCAGGAATGATCGAGCGAAGGAGGAGCCCAGACCGCATGGCAGAAAATGTGACGGCTCAAGGTCCATGCGTCACAACACGTAACGATGCAATGTTAGGCCGTTAGGCTTGGCAGACCGAGATTGGGCCAAAAATAAACCCACAGGAAATGTGACGGCCCAGAATTGGGGCGTCAGAGACAAGTGACAGTCCTACGATAGACCGTTAGAGATCCAGGTGTACTCCGAGACGGATTGTGCCGTGAGAGGCCAAACCCGAAGGTTAACCATCTAAACCCCCACTAGAACTCTCCCAGACTTAAGATAAGGTCTTCTAACCCAAATCTTATCATCCTAGAGCCAAAAGCAAGCCTTAAAAACTCAGGAACTCTGCCAAAAATCGTAGCTTTCCTTAATTCTCTGCTACAAGGGCTGAAGAACCTCTCCTAAGGGTAGAAATACCATGAAGAGGAGCTTCGAAGTGATGGTCATGGAGGAGAAGGTCTACACCGGACCTAGAGCTGCCAGGAAAGAGTATGGGGAGTTGCAAAGGCTGACATCAATCGCCAAGCATCTGATCTCAAGTGCTCAAAGAGTGGTGAGTTCTAATTCCTTAACCAAGTTTAATAATTCCACACTTCAACTTCCTATAATCTCTTCTTCTTCTTCGTCTAGCCTCTTCCCGGTCCAAGATGCTACTCCAACTTGAAGTGGGTGGCTCCCATGATCAAAGAACTCCCTTTAGAAATCTTAGCAATCCTTAGGGCATGGTACCTCCAGCCTCTATTGGTCTTAGGCAAGAACTTTCAGAAATTATCTTTAGATTGGCCAAGCATTTCAGCTCTCATAGAATTGTGGCATCCACAAACACATACCTTCATCTTCCCTTCATTTGAAGCTTCAGTCCTATTAGAGGAAGTAGAAACCTACCTAGCCATTCCTAAGACTAAGGTGGGGGATGAGGACCTAGTTTGCTATACGGAGCCTATTGACCCATCCTTGATCTTGAGCGATTTCATTCACAATCCAAAGGACGTGAGGACCATGATCAGCCCGCACCACATTCACTTAATACCCATGGCACAGTGGATAGTCTCTCATTACAAAAACAAGTGGGAGAGACATGAAGCAATAGCCAAGGCGGAGTCTTCCTTTTCACCACTACTGACCGCCTCTTACATACCCAAAATCTCAGTATTATTAGTGGGTTGTGGCGGGGGATATCCATCTCTCAAGCGATCCTCTCATATCTCTACGAAGGACTAAGCTCTGCTTGCTTAGGAGGACCTCTATTCAGTTTCATGATACTCCTTGAGTGTTGGATGGGAGTGAGAGTCAAATTCCAACCCAAGGAAGATATAACTTCTGCTAGCCGGATCTTTGGGAGCCACCCTTTGTTCTTTATTGGAGGTGCCTTTGGATTTTCTTCTCAGGTTGAATGCAGGACGATGGATAAAAAAACACAGGATGAATGGTGCCTCTTCTTCAACACTTTGTCATTAGAGAAATTCACCATGCGACCAAGAATCCTTCGGAGCACTTTGCTTAGAATACCGCGGCGTCAAGGCCTGGACCTCTAGTTAGTGGGAAATACTACCATGGCGATCTACAACCCGCACCGGTGCCATCTTCAGATCGGACTACCTCGGATAGAAGTTCCTGCACTATCACACTACCCTCCCCTTCTACCTAGGAAGATGGGGACCGAGGAGGATGAAAGAGTAGTTCGGAACGCGTTGACCATGTGGGAGATCAGTAAGGTGCGTTCGTGGCAAGAGGAAGTGAAAGAGAACGATGACACACGCCGTGGCTACGTGAAGGAATTAAAGAAGATCCACCCTCTTGCGGATAGGAAACTGAATGTAGCTTGATTTTGTTCATGATGATGATATAAATTGACAATTAGAACTGATGTTGCATTAAGTCCAATTGAATGAGTTTAAGTGAATGATTTAGAAGTGATTTTAATTGAAATGAGCATGGGTGGTTGCTCGATTCGGCTTGAATGATCTGAATGCACAGCCTCTGGAGAGCGTAACGGTCCTGCATAGGGCCGTTAGAAGAATGTGACGGTCTGGCGATAGGCCGTCAAGGGAGTGGACTGAGAATCCTGTTCTCTGGAGGATGTAACGGTCTAGCGACAGACCGTTAGAAGGATGTGACGGTCCGCATGAAGACCCTCAAAGATGGACCTACTGAGAGAAAGAAGACAACGCCCTGAAGACAATGTGACGGTCAAGGATGGACCGTTACATGACTGTGGCGGTCTGGTGCTGGCGCGTTACAGAGCTGGACCTGCATAGTTGTGAGATTTCAACTCGGGTTTGAACCTGCATTCTGCACACACTTAGACAAGAAACAAATTAGATCTGTTCTTAGACTCAACCTCTTGTCTTAAAGCAAGTTAGAGAATGACCATTTCTTGATGTTTGGTCAAGGGGTGGAGCCTTATCAAATAGGCGAAAAACATAATAGAAATAATGCGATGCATGCAATGCATATGATGGCATTTTTTGGAGTTTTGGGAAATGTCTGAATTTTTGTGAGATTTTGGAAATATTTGATTCTTTTAGGTTTTGAAATATTTGATTTTTTTGGGATTTTGTGATTTTTCGATTTCGATATATGATTTTTTTGGATTTTGGAAATATACGATTTTTTGGATTTTGAAATATATGATTTTTTTGGATTTTGGAAATATATGATTTTTCGGATTTTGAATATATGATTTTTTTGGATTTTGAAATCCGATGCTTCCCCCGGCAACGTGGGCCCTTCTTATTACATTAAGAGTTCCTAAGGTTGGCGTGCAACAAGGTGACAACCCCTGGCCAAGACCTGATTCCCAAAACGGTGCTTTTACCAAGGCCATACCCAGGGTACTAGTCTTAGTCCTAAAAAGAAAAAAAGAACACAGCGGTAAGCTTATTCCAGATATGGAAGTTTGTAGGACTTGATTTCCTCTCCAAATACCCCATTAGAGATTTGGCCTGTTGCGCCGGGGCTTTGTGTCCGTCATCGAACCTTAGTCCACTCTAGGTGATGCGGGACAGAAGTGGGGGGTCTTCTTTTTCCTTATGGTCATAGTCGCGCTATACCCATTACGCGCGTTCACAGACAGCAGCAGAACGAAGAACCTCGACGTTGGGGCTCCCGTGGACGATTCTGGGGGTTCAAAACACAAGGGGAAAGCACACAGGACGATGGACAACACACAGGGGATGCTTAAAATGAAATCAAACCAAGCAAATACTATCTAGGATAACTTTTGTGAAGGTGGCTGTGGGGGTGAATGGCAAGGGGAGAAAGGTGGACGTGGATGATGTTAGGGCCTAGATGAGGCTTGGCTGGGGCCTCTCACCCGAACCCTTCATAGGCACGGTGCAACCGAGCTCCATCCAGATCTTAACACCTTTGGCGGAGGTGGGGGTGGTGGAATCGTGGTTGGAAGAAGATCAAAGCTCCGAATGGAGCCTCACACTCGACCCCATCTCGGAGCCGATGCACCCGGGGCTTCGATCGTCCTCCATTGAAGGGGAAAAGAGAGGATCAGGGAGATAGAATTGGGCCTCGTGCCCAGAGAGGATCGGACGAAGGGGGGGGGGTTTCCAAAGATTTGGAGAAATAGCCATGGGCTACTCTCAAGAACACTCATAGGTTCATGCCTCAATTCATTCATTCATATATGTTTAATCAAACGAACGGGGTACATATATAGGGAAAGGGGAAGACAACACGACGCTAACACGTCGATTTACAACCATGGAAGACAGCTAACATCGAAGACTTTGAAGATTTCGGCACCGGGAAGTTGGACTGGCTGCCAACACGTTTCTGCATGAGATCGCGCTAGGGAAACACAGCACGTTCTCCAGGTCGCGCTAGGGACGGCTGGCGCCTTCATCATCAGATCGCGCTAGCTTCTCATAGCGCCTTCTCCAGGTCACGCTAGGGGAACATAGCGCCTTCATCCCTGGGTCTGGATGTTTCATGGATGATCTTTGGTCTGGTAGTGGGCTTGATTCCCATCAAAACCCCTCCACTTTGGAAGGTTCATCCTCGAACCTCGTAGCTCAAGATCCCAGTCTGTGAGAACATCCTGGTTCCCTAAGTTCTGATACCAAACTGATGCGGGATAGAAGTGGGGGGTCTTCTTTTTCCTTCTGGTCATAGTCGCGCTATACCCATTACGCGCATTCTGAAGAACGCGCTATATCGTTTACGCGCGTTCACAGACAGCAGCAGAACGAAGAACCTCGACGTTGGGGCTCCCGTGGACGATTCTGGGGGTTCAAAACACAAGGGGAAAGCACACAGGACGATGGACAACACACAGGGGATGCTTAAAATGAAATCAAACCAATCAAATACTATCTAGGATAACTTTTGTGAAGGTGGCTGTGGGGGTGAATGGCAAGGGGAGAAAGGTGGACGTGGATGATGTTAGGGCCTAGATGAGGCTTGGCTGGGGCCTCTCACCCGAACCCTTCATAGGCACGGTGCAACCGAGCTCCATCCAGATCTTAACACCCTTGGCGGAGGTGGGGGTGGTGGAATCGTGGTTGGAAGAAGATCAAAGCTCCGAATGGAGCCTCACACTCGACCCCATCTCGGAGCCGATGCACCCGGGGCTTCGATCGTCCTCCATTGAAGGGGAAAAGAGAGGATCAGGGAGATAGAATTGGGCCTCGTGCCCAGAGAGGATCGGACGAAGGGGGGGGGGGTTTCCAACGATTTGGAGAAATAGCCATGGGCTACTCTCAAGAACACTCATAGGTTCATGCCTCAATTCATTCATTCATATATGCTTAATCAAACGAACGGGGTACATATATAGGGAAAGGGGAAGACAACACGACGCTAACACATCGATTTACAACTATGGAAGACAGCTAACATCGAAGACTTTGAAGATTTGGGCGCCGGGAAGTTGGACTGGCTGCCAACACGTTTCTGCCTGAGATCGCGCTAGGGAAACACAACACGTTCTCCAGGTCACGCTAGGGACGGCTGGTGCCTTCATCATCAGATCGCGCTAGCTTCTCATAGCGCCTTCTCCAGGTCGCGCTGGGGGAACATAGCGCCTTCATCCCTGGGTCTGGATGTTTCATGGATGATCTTTGGTCTGGCAGTGGGCTTGATTCCCATCACTAGGCATGCATATGACCGGGCTCATTCGTCCCGCGGGGAACTGTACTGCCACTCTTGCCATGCCTAACTTTTCTTTCTTGCCTTTCTGGAGCTCTGGGATCATGATTGATAGACTTTTGAGATAATGGCTTTAGATTTTGTCACAAAGATTGCTCCTTTTACTTTCTTCTTTTCTTTGCTCTATGCTTGTGGCGTCAGGTCATAACGGACTGCCCCTATTTGAGACCTCCTCTCGTTAGGGTGCCTGGATCAGTCATCGCCTCCTTATTCACTCCTTTCCCCTGGATTCAGCCGAAGAAAGAAATGGACAGGGACTTCGACTTTCCCCCAAAGCATGGCCAAGGAGAAACGATGTCTACAAAGCGGAAACCTGACCAGGGATGTCGTGTAGTGTGTGATTGCTGTACTCAGGACTTCTCTTTCATGGTGAAGGGAAAGGAACACCTTGCTGCCGGGGTGGCACGGGTTAGACTCTGAGGAAAGAAACGCTTAAGATACAACCCATTCCAAGCGTGAGAGAGCTCCTCACCTTCTGCGTTCACTAAGCGATAAGCATTCCCTGGATAAGCCTCTTTTACAACGAACGGCCCTTCCCAGTTAGGTTGCAATTTAGACCTAGGACCTGCAGACCGAATGAATTTACGTTTCAAAAACATATCACCTTTTTGAAATTTACGTTCAATCACCTTCTTTTGAAAATAACGTGAGACTCTCTCTTGGTAAACAGATACGTGATCGGCCGCGTTCATCCTCTTCTCATCCAAGAGTTCCAACTAGACGAGCAACGCCTCTCGACGTTCATCGAGATTAAGTTCCTTATCGAGCTGCACTCTAAGGGAAGGGATCAATATCTCATAGGGGAGCACCGCCTCCATCCCGTAGGTAAGAGCGTAGGGAGTCTGTCCCGTGGGAGTATGGACGGAGGTGCGGTAAGCCCACAGAGCTTCCACTAATCTTTCCGGCCAATCGGAAAACTTATGAGATTCGCATGTTTTCTATATAATTTTAAGAAGGGTTTTGTTAGTGGCCTCAGCCTGACCGTTGCCTTGAGGATAATATGGGGATGAATGATGCAATGCAATATTGAACTTCTTACATAGGTCCTTGAGCTCTTGAGAGACGAAATGGGGTCCGTTGTCAGTGATGATGCTGCTTGGCACTCCGAACTGTGAGATGATACTCTTCATGATGAAGCGGCACACCGTTGAAGCTTTGATCTCTACGTATGCCTCCGCTTTGGTCCATTTGGTGAAGTATTCAGTGGCAGTAAGGATAAAGGATTTCTGTTTGGTCTGAGAATTAGGATCACCGAGCGGGTCGACAACGTCAAAAGCCCACATAGAGAATGGCCAAGGAGCGGAAAGAGGATGGAGAGATGAAGCTGGAGCATGGATTTTATCAGCGTGGAGTTGGCATTTAGGACACCTCCGGACGTAGAGGGAGCAATCTTCCTCTAGAGTGGGCCAATAGTAGCCCTACCTAAGGATCTTCTTCGCTAGAGCATGGCCATTGACATGACCTCCACACTCGCTAGAATGGGCTGCTTCAGCCACCTTCCAAGCCTCATCATCATCTAAGCATCTCATGAGCATTCCATTGGTAGCACGCCTGTATAGTTCTCCTGCAACGATGGTATACCTTGAGGCGGCTCTCCTTATTGACTTGCGCTGCTCGGCATTTGCCCCTTCTGGGAATGATCCGTCTTTGCAAAATAACTCAACTTCATGATACCAAGGCAATTCTTCTTCCTCCAGGATCTCTTCTAGTTCCATCAAAGATACTTCCTTAAGGTCTTCCTTTCAGCCCTCACCTCTACAGTTTTCCTAAGGTTGATGTACCAAGGATCCTAAAGAGAGGGTGCGTCCATTCTCTAAACGATGATAGTCTCAGTACTCTGACTGAGAGGGAAAGATAGAGAGGAGGCAAGCAATGCTAAGGCATCGGCTAGAATGTTCTGAGACCTAGGAGTATGAATGTAGATCAGCTTACGGAATTGTCTAGCCAGGAGCGTGACCAAATCTTGATATGGCTTAAGCTTGGGGTCACGAGTGCGGTAAGTGAACAGAACTTGCCGCAAGACGAGCTGAGAGTCTCCTATGATATTCAAGTAACGCGCGCCCAGAAGGTAGGCATGCTTTAATCCGGCTAGGAGAGCCTCATACTCGGCGATATTGTTGGTAGCAGGAAATCGAAGTTGATAAGCAAAGGGAATTGTCACTCCCTCTGGAGTGAGCAGAACAGTGCTGATCCCTCGGCCTTGAGAATTGAGTGCACCATCAAAGTGCAGAGACCAAAAGGGATGATGAGAAATGATAGAGAGATGCTCATCAGGGAAATCATCCTGAATAGAGTCAGTGTGAGGGACTGGGAGATGGGCAAGATGATCGGCGATGGCGTACCCTTTGACCACCTTCTGAATGATAAATGTGATATCGAATTGGGAGAGGAAGCTCTGCCAGTGAGCAAACCTACTAGAAAGGACAGACTTTTCTAAGAGATAGCGGATCGGGTCCATTCTAGAGATCAACCTAACTAGGTGGGCAAGGAAGTAATGTTTAAGCTTCTAAGCTACCCACACTAAGGCAGCACAAGTCTTTTCAATAGCGGTGTACTTGGCCTCTGCCGGGTTAAATAATCGAGAGAGGTAATAAGCAGCCCGCTCTTTCCCTTCGTCATCTACTTGTGAGAAGACCGCCCCTAGGGAGTCCTTAATGACCGAGATGTATAGGATTAGGGGTTTCCCAGGGACAGGAGGTTGCAAAACCGGGGGATTGGATAGATATTCCTTTAGGTCCTCATAGGCCTTCTGACAGTCTTGATTCCATTTAAACTTAACCCCCGCCTTTAGCAATTCATAAAATGGGCGGCACCTTTGAGAATGTTGGGATATGAATCTTCTGATGAATTGCAGTCTTCTAATCAGTCCTCGAAGTTCCGTAATATTCCTTGGCGGAGGCATGTCCATGACGGCCTGTGCTTTGTTAGGATCAATTTGGATCCCCCGTTTGCTCACTATAAAACCTAGCAGCTTCCCTGAAGAGACTCCGAAAACACACTTCTTCGGATTCATTTTCAGCTTGTACTCCTTGGCCCTTTGCAGCACCTTAACCAGAATAGAGGGGTGCACTTCTTTTGTCCTTGACTTCACCAAGATGTCATCCATGTAGGCTTCCATATATATATATGTATCATGTCGTGGAAAATATCCATCATCGTCCTTTGGTAGGTGGCACCCACGTTCTTCATACCGAACGGCATAACCACATAGTAGTACATGCCCCAGGGTGTGGTGAAGGAGGTCTTCTCTTGATCTTCAGGAGTGAGATGGATCTGATTATATCCTGAGTAACCATCCATGAATGACAAAGATTCGTACCCGGCGGTGCTATCCACCAGAACGTCGATGTGAGGCAGCGGGAAATAATCTTTGGGACATGCTTTATTAAGATCCCTGAAATCGATGCAAATACGAACCTTTCTATCCTTCTTGATAATAGGGACTATGTTCGCCACCCACTGAGGATATAGAACCACTCTAATGAATCTGGCCTTGTACAACTTGTCGACTTCTTCCTTAATCCTCAAGGCCATGTGGGGGTGAAATCTTCTCGACCGTTGTTTCACATGTGTTGCCCCTGGTTTAAGCACGAGTCGGTGTTCCACTAAGGAGGGGTCAAGACCTGGCATGTCCTCATAAGACTAGGCGAAAGAATCGCTATACTCCCTTAGAACCTTGATCAAATCTTCTTCTACTTGTGGAGGGAGATTAGCGGCAATCATGATGGGCCTTGGGTCTTCTTCAGTTCCCAGATTTATTTCCTTCGTAGGTTCATCCACTGTCGACGATGGCTCGTCAAATTTATTTAACCCTCGTTCATACAGATCGGCAGTGTCGTCTACGTTGCTATCTGCATCATCAATCAGGTCCTTTTCATCCAGGATTTCATAGACACCGAGTCCGTCATCGCTCCACACCCCTTCTATTTCCTCTTCATCTTCGATTATGATTGCGGTAGCAATGAATTCTGGGCACCTCAAAAGAGCATGACATCGTTGAGCTAGATCTTGCAGGAATCTATCAGGAACAGATTTTGGAGGACGCGCGAGCGGGCACGGCTCAGGGGAGGAAGGGTTGGACGAGCTAGAACAAGACCCTACTTCTCTAGACCTAACTGACTCTACTTCCCTAGACTCGATGGACCCTAATCCTAACATAGAGGAAAGAAAATCTAGTGGAAGGGAAGGAGCAGGGGACTCGTGTCCCCGGGCGGAGGACGGAGACAAGGTAGCATAATCTTCCACTGAAATCTCCGTTTCAAATTTGACGTTTTTTTTGGAGAACAGTGGAGACCATACAACAGGATGGAGGAGGCGAGAGTTGCATGGGGAACAACTCGGAGAAGATGCAATCGAAGAATGGATCGGAGGACTAAAACCACATCTCGTGTAGTGGAGTGGTGGAGGAAGGAGGAGTGAATAGATCGAACAGATTGATGGGTGGGCAGCGCCCACATGCGCAGGGGACAAACAGGATTTCCAGTGGTCCGTCCGTAAAGTATGAATCGACCATCATAGGGGGAGAACGAGGAATGGGTTCCTATAGTTGGAAGAGAGATGTGAGATGGGAAGGAGACCAAGAAATGATAACGGGTGAGCTCCCCTCCTCCCGGGGATGCTTAACTGGCTGCTTCTTCGGCCTCCATTGGACGAGCCAAACTTCTTGATGCTTCTGTCGGTAGCCCTCTTTGTGGAATAATCTTTCAAAGGCCTGACTATAGTCAATCATGCCATCAACTGGCCCTTTTGCTGGTAGAGGGGGACCGGCAACTGGACAAACAGAATCTTTTCTTTCTGGTAGAACTGGCGGTGGGCTCAATGTGCCTAGTTGAAGAGGCCCTCTGACAAAATGCTGACGGTAGTCCCAGGTGAGTGGCCCAGAGTCACCCATTATAGATAATGCGGTCTCTCAGTAGCCGAGACCTCTCCTGTTCAATTTTCTTCCCTTGGGGATGGGCTTGGTCCTTCCTTGCAATTGAGCACCGAGGCCTCTCCCCGGTTGATAGCCTAGTTTCAATATAATGTCCCAGCCCTTGGAATGTCGGATCTGGGGCTTCATCTTGATATCAACCGTAGCAGCGACGGGCTTGCGGGGTGCATAAGCCCAAGGAAAGTCCAGATCTAGCACAGAGATAACTGGCCGACTACTTGGCCATAAGGTGGGAAGAACCTTTTCTGAAATAGCCTTAACAGATTAGACCGTGGATAAGCTCTTAACTTTGACGACCCTCCCTTGGAAAGGGAATTTAATGCATTGATGTGCAGTGGAGGGTACGGCGCTGAGAGTGTCAATCCATGGGCGACCCAAGATAGCCTTGAACATAGGGTCAATGTCTAGCACATAGAACTCCACGGGCATAGTAAGAGGCCCAAGTTCGACTTGAATAGTGACCATCCCATGACATGCTCTCCTCAAGTTGTCATATGCAGCTATGGTAGTGGGGGTTGGGCGTAGAAGTTCTTCTGGTATATTGCAGGCCCTGAGAGTGCTGAGTGGACATACATTGATAGACGCCCCTGTATCAACTAGTGCCGCCTCAATACTGACTTTGTTCAGAATAATAGTGATACAAAGCGGCATTTGCCGAGCCTCCGGTGGTGCTAGCTCAGTTTCAGAGAAGGTAATAGCGGGCCCCTTGGAGATTGTTGCCAATGCCGTAGGTAGACTGTCGACTGCCATGTCTTCACTAACCATAACCTTTTGTAGAAAGTTTCTGAGAGCATCTTGGTGAAGGGTAGATCTTTTAATGAGCTCCAAAACAGATATCTTGGCGGGCACCCTATCCAAATGATGTAGCAGGTCATATTGGGTACCCGGCAGAGGTTCAGTTTCTTCCTGTTCGGCAGCCGGTTGGGAGGACTGAAGATTGGAAGTGGTAGGATAATTCTGATGGAACAACCACCCGCTCCGTAGGGCGAGGTTTTGTGCCGGCACGACATCAGGAGGTGATATGATTGGCCCGGTGGGGTGGATGAGTGGGATAAGCAGTGTAGGAGAAAGGATCTGGTGGGATGTGGTGTTGGTGGAGGTAATAAGTGGTGATGGACGGATGATGGGTGAGGGATTAGTGGAAGGTAGGGTAGTGACGATGGGCGTAGGCACGGGCTGAGGAAAGGTTAGCGGAGGTGTAGTGATAGGTGAAGTGGGAGACGGAGAAATGATGGTGGCGGGGATAACTGGTGGCGGATTTACTGGAGCGGGTGTGAATGGGAGAACAAGTGGTGAAGGCGTTGGGTGTGTAGGTAAAATGATGGGGGAAGCGAGGGGATTGCGGTGATTATGGTGGAGGGCCATTATCTACGGCGTGGTGCCGTCGTCATCAAAAGACCACCCGACGTTAGGAGCCGGGGGTTGGACAACATTGACCTGATCCGGTGCCGGCGGCTGAGGCTGCGGAGCGGGAGGATGGTTCGGCATCGGGTTCTGATGAATCCCCAAATCCTGAACCGACTGCTGTTACGGTTGATGTGGCTGCTGCTGCGGCTGCGGTGCCTGTTGCTGCTGCACTTGCTGTCTCAGCGGCTGCCTTCTCTTCTCTTTGATTTCGATAATGGCCTTGTGCATCTCAGCCCAATCAATTCTCTATCCTTCATGGAGGTCATACACTAGGTCCCTAAACTGAAAACATCCTTCAATTATGTGCCCCGGCTACCTAAGGAATATGCAATACTTTGTTTAATCAACGGCTGTGTTCCAAATAGGCCGTTCCGGAGGAAGTTGTATAGCATTTACTGACATGAGAGCTGAGAAGATATCCGTGAGGGTTTCTAGCAAGGGTGGGTATTGTGCCCTTTTAGGAGCCGGACGCTTGTTGTTGGTGTTGTTATAGCCGTTGGGTTGAGGGACATTGTGATATTGCGGAGGTTGTGGTTGTTGCTGTGGTGCGGCGGAGGTATTTTGTGGAGTGGTGAAGGTAGGCGGAGGGTTTTGTGGGGTAACTTGGATGTTTTGGGGAGCGGGGTTCTGTGGAGTGCGGGGGTTTTGAGGGAAGCAGAAGGGTGCGGCTTGGAAAGGAAAAGTAACGGCTTGAACTTGCTCGTTCGTCTGGATCCCCTCGGTAACAGGCCCTTGAGGCTTCTTATGATACTTGGGCTTTTGGTTTTCAAAGAGCGAGTGTATGGGGGAATCCTTGAACTGGGTTTGGATAAAGCACGCCCGGCTATAAAGTTGATCCATGTTGGCTATATCATTCATAGCTAGTATGTTGCGGAAGGACAGAGTGGCATTTGAAATCAGCAATTTGACCTTCTCTTCCTCCGGAATGTGGCCAGGCACTCTAGCAGCCATCTGCCTCCATCGGTTTGCGTAGGTAGCAAATTCCTCATCTGGTTTCATCTTTTCGGCCACCAGATCTGTAAATGAATGTTTCGGGCCGACTCTATCTTGGAACCTCTGAAGAAACTTATCTTTTACTGTCTTGAAACTCTCGGCATCTTCCAGTGGCAAAGAATAAAACCATTCCTGTTGTGTCCCCTGTGGCTCTGTGGTTTTGATGATGACAAATGTTATGGGGTTCTGTGGTTTTGATGATGACAACTGTTATGGCTCATTATGTATTGATGATCTAATCCTGATGAAATATGAGGAACAGTCAGAACAGGTTTAAGGATGACTCACACTCATGAAGTCAACCTATGTCAAAGTCAAATCTCTGACAGGTACAGTCAATGCACAGTTAGATCAGGTAATGTTCTATCTAATCTCAGATCTGTGCATATGTTAATTTTTATGTCTATACAGTCCATACATTCGTGCATAATCACTCTCAGCACAGTCTTTACATTGCATGCGTAGCAGACATCTTAAGTCTATACATTGCATGTGTTGCCGACGAGCATAGTCTACACATTGCATGTGTTGCACATTCACAAAGTCTGTACACTGCATTCATCGCAGGCGCAGCTGTTTCATGCATTCATATAGTCTACACATTGATTAGTTGCATGCCACAGAGTTGAGAAAGTCTATACATCGTGTGTTGCTGAAAGTTTGTACACTGTCTCACTTAGCATCTTAGTGCATTCGGCAAGTCTGTACATTCTGCACACACACGCTCGTGTCTCACTGTTAAAGTCTATACAGACTTTAGCGTCTCATTCAACGTCTCTCTTTGTGTTTCACTGTTCAAGTCTATACATTCGACTGTGCAGGCATAACTAGCGGGTCTATACATTGCATTGTTGTGTTTGTGCATCGTTGAGAACACAAGTCTATACATCCATTGCTTCAGTTCAATACCTGCTATGTGCATGCATTACATCGGTGCATTGCTTCCTCTGTGCATATACTACATCGGTGCATCCATCAGGCATACAGTCTATACACTAATGCATGTGAGGTACTATCTGCTCGATAATGTCTATACATTGCTGCATTGTTCGCACGGGCTAAGTCTATACATCGTCCGTCTCAGTTGAGCTCCAAAGCCTGTACATCCACCATCTCACTTGAGCTGTGAAGTCTATACACTGTCCGTCTTACTTAGTGTCTCATGCAGCGTTAGCTCAGTAAGTCTGTACATTGCATTGGCTAAGTTTGTACATTGTCCGTCTCACTTAGCGTCTTATGCATTAGGTAAAGTCCATACATCGGTGAAGTCTGTACATCCACCAGTTCAAATTCTAAGTCTATACATTGGGACCTTTACCTACGTTGCACTCATAAGTCTATACATCGTGCACTTTCAAATCTGTACAGACCTTGCTTTGCTCAAGTCTGTACATTGTCAAGTGCTTTGCAAAAGTCTATACATTGTGCACCATCAAGTCTGTACAGCCTTTCCTTTGGCAAGTCCACACATCGCGAAGTCTATACATCGTGCTTGCATCAAGTCTGTACAACCTTTCCTTTGGCAAGTCCACACATCCTGAAGTCTATACATTGGCTTTGCTTGCACGGGTTGAAGTCTATACATTGGACTGTGTCACTTAGCATCTTGTGCATGCATTAATCAAGTCTGTACAGCCTGTGCGCTTCATATTGCCAAGTCTATACAACATCTACTCATCATGCATTCAGGCTTAAGTGTTAAGCATAGAATGTCTGTACAACATGTGCATCCTCTTGATTCAATGTCTACACATTGTATGTTAGCATGCTCGCACACACAAAGTCTATACAGTGCAAAGTCTATACAATGCACTGCATCCTACGAAGTCTGTACAGGGTTCTATACTTAAACTGATAATTCAATCCTCTGTCTGACAGGGACTCTTGGCTGAGATTGATGAGTTGTCTCGTGATCCAAGGAAGGACGAGGTGCAGATGGTGACACATGGAAGCAGCCCATCCAGGATGCTGCCATGTGGATGAAATTTCCTCGGATCTGGCGAATTCTTTGGGCGGGAAATGTGGAAGCCACACACCCTTATCCAATCTGCTGATGGTATATATATGAGCTTTCTTCTTCAGAAGGAGGCTGATCGATCGAGTGGAAAAGTCTATATAGTGAGACTGAAAGTCTGAAGCAGATGAGAGCCTCCACGATCCAGACAGAGAGAAGAAAAAAGAGAGAAGAAAAAGAGTGAAGAGAAAAAGAAAGAAAGCAAGACAGAGTGATCGGAAGAAAAGGGAAGAGCAGAGAGTGAGGGATTAGCAGAAGAAGAAGAGAAAGAAGTTGAGGAGAGATAGTGACATCGAGAGAAGAAGAGAGCAGTCTGAAGATCAGTCTTCACTGGACCGTGGATCAAATCCAGGCCAATCAGCTCTTTGAGAGCCATATTGTGTTTTAGTGTTTACAGCTTTCAGTCGCTGTTGCTACACATTTTGTGTTTTCTCTTTTACCTTTCTTCAAGTTGTTAGTCAGCGGTTTGCAGAGGAGGAATCCTCTGGACAGCAAGCTATGTTGCTCAGCAGGCAAGGTGGATACCTCGGACGGCTAAGCTGTATCGCCTAGCGGTTGCAGAGGATCTGTTCCTCTGGTCGGCAAGCTGTAAGGCCCAGCGAAGCTGTGTATCAGCGGTTGTATGGTAAGCTGTGATGCCCAGCTGTTCAAGCTGTGAGTCAGCGGAATCCACACTTGGGCTTGAGTGTGGGGTGGATGTAGCTCTGTTGGACCGAACCACCTAAAAATCATTGTGCAGTGGTTTGATTTCATATTTGCTTCCGCTAGATGAATGTTTAGGCTCGATATGCTTTCATATGTTCATTGAGCTAATTGACTGCACGTTTACTATTTGATTGAATACTTCACAGTCCTTAAGTTTCAGTAGAACTGAATCTGTCTTTGTCTTAGCATCCTTGAGTGTTCTGAGTTTTTAATCAGGAAGAATTTTTTAATTGAGCGAAGTTTTAAAAGGGTTGATTCATTCACCCCCCCTCTGAATCCATAGCACCGAACCCAACACTTGGTATCAGAGCGGGTTGCTGTGCATAGGATCTAACAATCCGCAGTAGATCCTGCTGGTTTTTGGTGCATTTCAGAGTGGGTCTCTTGTGTTCTGTGATTTGTCTCACCGGTTTAGTGTCTTGATTTGTTTGTCTGATTTCAGTGCATTTATCATATCTCGATGGCTAATCCTCCGATATTCAGAGGTAATAATTTTTATTCTTGGATAGAAAACTTTCATAGGTATGTAAAATCTACTGATCCTAATCTTCGGAAGGTAATAACTCATGGTCCACACAAACTATCAAAAGATAAATCTAGATGGACTGAGAAGGACAAATTGAAAGACTCTGTCAACAGTAGAGTAGTAGTTTTGCTAAAAGAATCAATTGACAGACCTCTAATCGAATGCATTTCTTCGTGCAGGTCTGCTAAAGAAATTTTTGAAAAACTGAAGCTAATCAGGAATCCCAGCAAATGCTTGATGGCTGATCGGAGAAATGATGATGATGAAACCTCATCTCAGGTAAGCTCTGAATCCGAAGAACTTTCGATTGATGATCTATGGAATATAAATGAGGAACTTAATGATAGATGTGAAAGATTAAAATCTGAGAATAAAAGATTGAAAAAGAAATGTGATCAGATAAATTTGAAAGCTTCCTGTGAAAAATGTCCAAATCTGAAACAATCTTATGATGCATGTATGTTAGATGTTCAGAACTTTAAGGAACAAAATGGTTTTCTAAAACTTGAAAAACAAACATGTTTGGACAAGATATCTGAACTGGACAATCAGCTTATTAAGATGAAAAAGGAGCATCTAAAAAGCATGCAAGAGCTGAATGAAGTTAATTCTGAATTGGATAAACTGAAACTTAAGAATAAAGAATTTCAAAAAAAAAATTATGGCTAGAATAAATGAAATCAATGGGGAGGCTTCACATTCTTCTTCTGCTGAATCAAACTGTAAAATGTGCTCGGCTCTAAGAGAACGTAATGAAGATCTTTTTATTGAGAATGAATGGGTGAATAAGCAAATTGCCTCGTTTAAAGAGGATCACAAAAATATGATTATTGAGAAAACTAAAGTGGAAGAAAGAGAAAAGGAACTAATTGAAAAGCTGGAGCTGATGTCTGGAAGAGAAAATTGTAATGAAGGAGTCAAGAAGCTGACTGAAGAAAACAAAGAACTGAGGGAACAAAACAAGAAACTGATGGTGTTAAATACTATTTTCTCACAGAGGTTTCTGACTGTCGAAAAAGAAAAATCTATTATTAAGGAAGCTCAACCACAAAAACTTGAGGAAGAAAAGACTGAATTGAAAGCTGAAGTTGAAAAATTGAAATGGTTAAACAATGGCTTGTCTGAAAGACTTCTCACCATAGAAAAGGGAAAAGCTGTTTGTGATGAAGAATTAAAAATCTTGAGCAATCTGGAACAAGAAGTTGAGAAGTATAAAATTGCAAATAAAGTCTTAAGTGAATGTGTCAATTGTAGTGAACAGGAGATAGCCAGTTATGAGCTTCATATAGCATCTTTGGAAGATAAAATTCATGATCTGTAAAATTTAGCAATTGAGTCTGCTAAAATAAAAGGAAAAATGACATCTGTCATGAAAAGTGAGGACAAGAATTCAAAAAGGGGGACAAGCTGTAGTTCTGATGTTAAGGAAACTACTAGAAACCAGCTATACACTACCTTTGTGCAAAGCTCTGATGTAGCTGGTACCTCAAGTCAATCCCCAAAATAAAACAAAAATCTGAAATCACCACCATCATCTGTCTTTCAATTGAAGGCACAGAAAGCTGAAAAACAAACAAGAATTGTAAACAAAGTTAAACAATTGAACAAGAATGGAAAGAAAGATGGGGTTAAAAATGTCCCTACTTGTGTCATGAAATCAGTTAGCTTGGCTGAATTTGATGGGTCAATGCAAAATGCTCATACCTCATGTACTCATTCGCATACATCTAGGAATTCATCTGATAGAAACCATGCCCCTAGGAAATCTGATGCTTCTTGCTATTACTATGGTAAGCATGGTCATATCATGGATGCATGTTTCATCATGAAACAAGATGATAAACTGCATGCTTGATCTTCTGATCATCATGGGTACAACAGAAACAAACTTAAGTTTAACCAGCACATCACATGCTTCAATTGCAACAAGCCAGGTCATAAGGCTGTTGAGTGTTGGTCAGGGAATTATAGGAATAATTCTGGATCTAGAAGTAAGCATGTTAGGTGCTTTGAATGTGGTAAGTATGGGCATGCAGTCAAGGACTGCTGGTATGTTCAGGGAAATCACTTTAATTCCAAATTTGTCAAATTCCCTGCAAATAGAAATTTTTTTGCAAGAAATAAAACTGCTTTTAAGGAAAAGATTCTTGCATGTGTTGAATGTGGAAAACCTGGCCATAGAGCTTATGAATGCTGGTGGGCAGGTAATGGTAAATCAAAATCTCATGCAAGTAACAGAAATTCTCATGCTAACTCACATAGGTTACATGATTATAACAATGTTCACAAAAAGAATTCAAGGGCTATTATATCATGTAGATATTGTGGAAAGTTTGGTCATTTCATGAATAATTGTTACCTGATGGAGAATGATGATAATGTTGCCAAGAAACTATTCAGAACACCTGTTAGAGCTAACTCGGGACCCAAGGTTGTTTGGGTCCCTGCAGGATCAACTTGATTAACATGTTACAGGTGTGTCTTGGAATGAAAAAGTGGGGTAAATAAACCATGGCACTCAACAGGAAGACCCCAGGGTTCTGCTTTTCAGGTTTATTCTGAATACTCATCTTAAATTCCATCATCTGAAAATTGCTTGCTTGATATGGTTAAGCATCTTGTTGACTTGATTTGTGTTTATTCAAAACTTTCTGAAAAGTTGAAATGAAATTGATGAACTTGACAGTGTCTCTCTCTAGTTGAACAGCATGATTTTTCTTCGAGCATAAATTTTAAATCATGAGCTGTGCTTTCACTGTATATCATGCACTTAGTCAGGGGGAGTTTGAATGGTTAAGGTTGATGGTTAATAATCATGCTTATGGTAATTATCTTCTGTCTGATTTGCATGAATAATATCTGAATGAGAGTCATTGGATAAGCATACATGTAGTGACTGCATTACATATCATCATATTGAAAAATTCCAAAAGAAGTAACTGACTACATGCAGCACTGCATTGTCATGCATGACCATCATGGTATATTAAATGGAACAGTGCTGAAGGGTAGATGGAGTATGTCTGGATGCTACTGCCATGTGTGAGGTGGTCCTTGGACCAAGTCCGCCGCTTAGTACCATGGGTCAAGTCTTCATATAGAGCAGTGTACTGCATATCATCAAATTTGAAAAATCTGAAAAGAAATGATTCATTGCATATCATGCATTTTGTCAGGGGGAGCTTGTCTGCTATTGCTTGGTCATCATGCTCTCCTTATCAGATTTGTTGCATACTGCACATATGAAGAGTAGTGCACATATAAAATTTTGAAAAACCTAAAAAGATATTCCATTGCATTTAGACAGGGGGAGCATTCCTATTTCATCTCATCGATTCATCTCTTGAACTCTCACTATCTAGCTATCTGATCTACTTGCTACACTCAAGTGGTTTATCTAAATTCTCTATTGTCCTCTCTAAAACAGCTGATCAGTCTATATTCTAGACTCAGCTACCGTCTGATGATAAACTCTCTTCTAATGCTCTTCTCTATTGGTGATTTACTCTTCCACCAGCTTATGCTTATCCTTCATACATCTTTCAGCTGGTGTGACTGATTTGGTTCTACTGATTGATAAGTTGGTCAGCTAAATTTTTCCTTTCTGGTCTGAGGAAATTAAGCTACATGTCATGAAATTGAGTCTGAGAACTTTGTAGAAATTCCTATCATATAGGTTTAAGAAATACCACTGAATCAGACTGATATAAGATTAATGTATTCTCAGATTTGTAATTAAATGAATTGAAAATATCTGAATAATAAGGTTTAATAAACTTTAACCACATGTGTCATGTAAACCTTAGACTCTCTCATCTGATATTTAAAAATTTGAAATCAAGGCTACTTTGGTAGAGATACATAGAGTGAGTACTGTGGTTAAACATTAACTTAAAATGTTGACTAAATGAAAAATTGTGAATTCAGAGCAATGACTCGGTCACTGAGAAACTGGGTTCTTTATCAATGAAATAAAGTAACTCCTGTCATGAGGTGCCATAGTTATCTCTAATAAAAATTTATCAAAAAACTTGACAGAGCAATGGCTTATTTGTGTTGAGTAACTAGGGAGTCTGGCCTCTGATCAAGGTGTCTTCTCATGTAAAAAGACACTTATATTGCTAACTCTGCTCTCGAAGTTGAGAGGCAATGACAGTTATCACACTGAGTAACTAGGTCACTTCACCTGAGACGTGTTGTGCCTCATGTAAAAAGGTGTTGATCAACCTAAATTGCTCAGAAAATATATAATGTGCTTCAAATGAAAATATATTGAAAATTCTGTCAACTCATATTCTTGTAAAAAGTGTTTAACATCAATACTAATCTGTGTAACTCTTAAAAAAGTCATTGAGATCATGTGTGTAAGATAAAGATGATTGATTTTGAGTGTTATCTGAATATTTGGTTCACCTTTATTAAAACTTGGATTCAGATATGAGTATTGAGTTTAATTTGACAAATTTGGTATACATCATAATTAAATCAGGTTGGTTAAGTTGCCACTTCATAACCCTTTATGATAGAAGAGTCTATACTTCTTAAGACTTATTGAAGTAGTGCAAGCATTAAAATCCCTCATGATCAGATTCTTTCCAGATAGCCTGATCAACATAAATCTTGCTATTGATTACTCATTGAGATGTCTTGTGATGATTGTTGTAAACTCTTACCTTCTATCATCAATCACTTTACTCTCCACACTGTTGGAATCTTCCATCTTGTTCTGCAATCAGTTCTGGTTCTGTGGACCTTTCACCTGTTTCATTCTGTTCATGCATATGTGAGGTGCCACAACCAGAATTCAGATTCTTTGTAATGGCTGATTTAAGATTGATTTATTGGATAACCAGAGTTCATTCCTGTTATTCAAGGGAAGTTCTGGATCATCTGTAGTTAAGGGGAGAGTAGTCAAACATGCATGTTGATAGGGGGAGTTTCAGCATTGCATAAAAGCTTCTATATCATCTCCTTCAACAGTCAATGATCATTCTAGTCCTTTTTACTGTTGTCAAAGGGGGAGAAACTTTTGTGAGTCATCATTTGCATACATGGTGCATTATTACATGCTCATTATTTCTGAAAGAGCCATTCCATTGTGTATCTTCATATTCATCTTCATGAATCTAAGGCAATGACTCATAATATTGCCATCATCAAAAAGGGGGAGATTGTTGTGTCCCCTGTGGCTCTGTGGTTTTGATGATGACAAATGTTATGGGGTTCTGTGGTTTTGATGATGACAACTGTTATGGCTCATTATGTATTGATGATCTAATCCTGATGAAATATGAGGATCTGTCAGAATAGGTTTAAGGATGACTCACACTCATGAAGTCAACCTATGTCAAAGTCAAATCTCTGACAGGTACAGTCAATGCATAGTTAGATCAGGTAATGTTCTATCTAATCTTAGATCTGTGCATATGTTAATTTTTATGTCTATACAGTCCATACATTCATGCATAATCACTCTCAGCACAGTCTTTACATTGCATGCGTAGCAGACATCTTAAGTCTATACATTGCATGTATTGCAGACGAGCATAGTCTACACATTGCATGTGTTGCACATTCACAAAGTCTGTACATTGCATTCCTCGCAGGCACAGCGGTTTCATGCATTCATATAGTCTACACATTGATTAGTTGCACGCCACAGAGTTGAGAAAGTCTATACATCGTGTGTTGCTGAAAGTCTGTACACTGTCTCACTTAGCATCTTAGTGCATTCGGCAAGTCTGTACATTCTGCACACACACGCTCGTGTCTCACTGTTAAAGTCTATACAGACTTCAGCGTCTCATTCAGCGTCTCTCTTTGTGTTTCACTGTTCAAGTCTATACATTCGACTGTGCAGGCATAACTAGCGGGTCTATACATTGCATTGTTGTGTTTGTGCATCATTGAGAACACAAGTCTATACATCCATTGCTTCAGTTCAATACCTGCTACGTGCATGCATTGCATCGGTGCATTGCTTCCTCTGTGCATATACTGCATCAGTGCATCCATCAGGAATACAGACTATACACTAATGCATGTGAGGTATTGTCTGCACGATAATGTCTATACATTGCTGCATTGTTCGCACAGGTTAAGTCCATACATCGTCCGTCTCAGTTGAGCTCCAAAGCCTGTACATCCACCGTCTCACTTGAGCTGTGAAGTCTATACACTGTCCGCCTTACTTAGTGTCTCATGCAGCGTCAGCTCAGTAAGTCTATACATTGCATTGGCTAAGTCTGTACATTGTCCGTCTCACTTAGCATCTTATGCATTAGGTAAAGTCCATACATCGGTGAAGTCTGTACATCCACCAGTTCAAATTCCAAGTCTATACATTGGGACCTTTACCTACGTTGCACTCATAAGTCTATACATCATGCACTTTCAAGTCTATACAGTCCTTGCTTTGCTCAAGGCTGTACATCGTCAAGTGCTTTGCCAAAGTCTATACATTATGCACCATCAAGTCTGTACAGCCTTTCTTTTGGCAAGTCCACACATCGTGAAGTCTATACATCGTGCTTGCATCAAGTCTGTACAGCCTTTCCTTTGGCAAGTCCACACATCCTGAAGTCTATACATTGGCTTTGCTTGCACGGGTTGAAGTCTATACATTGGACTGTGTCACTTAGCGTCTTGTGCATGCATTAATCAAGTCTATACAGCCTGTGCGGTTCATATCGCCAAGTCTATACAACATCTACTCATCATGCATTCAGGCTTAAGTGTTAAGCACAGAATGTCTGTACTGCCTGTGCATCCTTTTGATTCAATGTCTACACATTGCATGTTAGCATGCTCGCACACACAAAGTCTGTACAGTGCAAAGTCTATACAATGCACTGCATCCTACAAAGTCTGTACAGGGTTCTATACTTAAACTGATAATTCGATCCTCTATCTGACAGGGACTCCTGGCTGAGATTGATGACTTGGCTTGTGATCTAAGGAAGGACGAGGTGCCCAGATGGTGACACGCGGAAGCAGCCCAACCAGGATGCTGCCATGTGGATGAAATTTCCTCGGATCTGGTGAATTCTTTGGGCGGGAAATGTGGAAGCCACATGCCCTTATCCAATATGCTGCTGGTATATATATGAGCTTTCTTCTTCAGAAGGAGGCTGATCGATCGAGTGGAAAAGTCTATACAGTGAGACTGAAAGTCTGAAGCAGATGAGAGCCTCCATGATCCAGACAGAGAGAAGAAAAAAGAGAGAAGAAAAAGAGTGAAGAGAAAAAGAAAGAAAGCAAGACAGAGTGATCGGAAGAAAAGAGAAGAGCAGAGAGTGAGAGATTAGCAGAAGAAGAAGAGAAAGAAGTTGAGGAGAGATAGTGAGATCGAGAGAAGAAGAGAGCAGTCTGAAGATCAGTCTTCACTGGACCGTGGATCAAATCCAGGCCAGTCAGCTCTTTGAGAGCCATATTGTGTTTTAGTGTTTACAGCTTTCAGTCGCTGTTGCTACTCATTTTGTGTTTTCTCTTTTACCTTTCTTCAAGCTATTAGTCAACGGTTTGCAGAGGAGGAATCCTCTGGACAGCAAGCTGTGTTGCTCCGCAGGCGAGGTGGATACCTCAGACGGCTAAGCTGTATCGCCCAGCGGTTGTAGAGGATATGTTCCTCTGGTTGGCAAGCTGTAAGGGCCAGCGAAGCTGTGTATCAGCGGCTGTATGGCAAGCTGTGATGCCCAGTTGTTCAAGCTGTGAGTCAGCAGAATCCACACTCGGGCTTGAGTGTGGGGTGCATGTAGGTCTGCTGGACCGAACCACCTAAAAATCATTGTGTAGTGGTTTGATTTCATATTTTCTTCCGCTAGATGAATGTTTAGGCTCGATATGCTTTCATATGTTCATTGAGCTAATTTTTGATTGAATACTTCACAGTACTTAAGTTTCAGTAGAACTGAATCTATCTTTGTCTTAGCATCCTTGATTGTTCTGAGTTTTTAATCAGGAAGAACTTTTTAATTGAGCAAAGTTTTAAAAGGGTTGATTCATTCACCCCCCCTCTGAATCCATAGCACCGAACCCAACAATTCCAGTGCAACACCATCCAGCGATCGACGAAATAGATACGTCATGAGGCGATCATCGTGTTGAAATTGAGCCGACTCGTATAAGAAGTCCCTCACATGAACAAAAGGATTGCTGTTCCCATCATACTTTCTATAGTTGGGGAGCTCGGGCTGTGGAGGGAACCGGATGTTCTGAAAAGTCGGGACTGGAATGTCTGCCAAAGATTGAGGGCCAACCCGCTTTTGAAGGAAGTTAAGTTGCTACTGCATGGCGGCCCACTTATCAAGCAACTCCTGCTCTCGGGTGGGAGCAGGGATAGTAAAGGATGAATTTTGAGGAACGGAAGGGTAAACAGATGGAGGAGACGGTCCATAAGAAGGATGGTGGATCGAAGGATGACCCACGTTGGATTGGACCTGGGCTACCCCTTGCTGAGGGCTCATAAAATCATTCGGACCAATAAGAACTTGCGGCACAGCTGGGCCTGAGGTGTGATGATCCGATGGGAAAGAAGGGACAAGGGTATTGCCCTTATCAAGGAATTGCTGGGCCGAACCAGAGGACTGGCCCATTTCAAGATTGGAGAAGCGGAGGGTCCTAGGTTGGACCGGAGTGAGATCAATAGAAGTGGGCTGGACAGCGGGTCCGTCGGCTCTAGGTTGAGCAACGAACGGATTGGAATGACCAAAGATAATAGGAGAAGGCGGGGTGTTGGACCCCTGCAGAACCTGATAGACTGCCTGAAGCTGGGCCGGGTCTAATTGAGCCATCATCTGAAGGATAGAATTGGCGGAAGGAAGAGGATGATTTTGGGTGGATGGAGCAATCTGCATAGGGATGGAAGATGAGGGAGGAAGGGGTTCCTCCCTAGGCTGGAATGAGACAACCCTAGAGGGATCCTCTAGAAGCCCTTGAGGGAGAGACTCCTCTTGGGACCGAGGAAGATCAAAGGAAGCCATAGTAGATTCGAAGAGTGGGTTGAAATAGGATGAGGAGAGGGACTCGCCCCCGGGTGATGATGCTTCTAACGGATTGAGGGGACTCCACATGCAACGGACAACCTTAACAAGATGCAAACAACAACACACAACAATTACACAATAAGTGACCAAACTTAGACGACTTCTAGCAAAGATGTAAGCGAAAAAGAAATGAAGACACTCCAAGTCAACCAAGTTGCTTAAGATGATGCCACAAGATTTCTATGATTTCTCCTTTGGAACTTTAGTAAATTGATTAAAAACGTGATCTCAACAATGTGTTCCTAATAGGAGAGGGGTGTGAGGCTTGGTTTGACTCTAAATGTGATCACTCCTTCACTTAGGCAGTCCTAGACATGGGGTGGAAAGGTACAACCGACCCGGCGTCCGTGTGGGAATCCACGGCTTGCGGGGACTTATGGAGGTCCCTGGTGTGATTTCCTAGTCGGCCCCAAGGAATATGGAGACGAGAGGTCCGCACACCAAGGTAGGAAAATGCAATCTAATGTATGGAAATATGCATGAACCTATGCGCACCAGAGTGCATGCAAATTCTAACCTAGAATCTAGCAAACAAGTATGCACACAATGAATATGAATGAGCAGAATAATGAGGGAGGGGACCAGGTATCACCCAAGTAAGAATATCACAACAGAAACTGCGGAAAGAGAATGCACCTCGGGATGTGTACTTGTCTGGAGTATGTAACGGTCTAGGGGACCTGCGTCAGAAGTAAGTGACGGTCGAAGACCAGACCGTTAGAAGCAATGTAACGCAGGAATTGGAGACTGTCAGAGGAGCCAGGGAACCAGAAACAACAGAAAATAAAAGGGAAATCCGGGGAAAACCAAGACAAGGAAATGATGGCAAGTTTAACATAGATCAAAACACGATTGGCACAAGTTGTCCCACCGTGATCGCCAAAAAAATGTTGATTTGTTTTCTTCCTTTTGTTATGTGATGTGAAGAATGACAAATATAATGAGCAAATAACAACGATCTCAATCAACCTATGAACATGTGAACCATGAACCTCGGCAATCAGAACAAGCTCTAGCATGGGCAATGCTATTTCAATCGAACTAAACTAAGAAAGGAAAAAGAAAAACACACACCGGAGCGTGGAGTAAAGGAATAAACGAAAACACACCGCATGGGTGGAACAAGCAAGATAAATAAGAGATATGAGAAAGAGAAAACCAATGCCCAATACTAAGAAAGAACGTGATCACCACCAAGGTAAACACAAGCCAAAGACCTGAGAAGTACCTTAGAATAGGAGGATGATGCACCCGCCCACGGGAGAGAGAAACCAATAGGAAACTGTAGCTCTGTTGAATGTAACGGCCCAGAACCTACGCGTCACAGGGAGTGTGACGGTCGCCCGATGAACTGTTAGAGAAACCTGACGCGCCTTGAAGATCGTCAGAATGTCTGCAGAACAAGCTCGTGAATCCTTCAAACTCCAAACTTTCCAGCCGGCTAGAAAGCTTGGGCCTCACCTTATGAACCCTGTAAACCTGCCAAAGAACGTAGAACACAAGAAAATAATCCCAGATTAGCCTTTCACACAACGTAGCATCAATTCTAAAATGAACTTAATATCATGCAAAAGGAAAGGGGAATACCTGGGAAGTTTGGTTTTTTAACCCATCTAGGCATTTTAAAACATAGGAAGGATGTTTAGATGAATGAAACAAGTGGAAGAACGTGGAAGAAGGAGTAGGACAATGCTATGGTGCAAAGGAGAAGGAGAACATAAGTATGGCAATGACTGACTCAACACTTGAAACCAAAGTACTCCCTTGACTGAGATGCATATGGACGTAGAAAATCAATTCTTCTTGGTTGGATGTGGCTCCAGAATGCGGCAGCACTTCGACGCAAACTCCAGATTTCTCTCCTCTTTAGGCCATGAAGTTAAGGGTTCTATTTATAGACCCTCAAACTCTCCGGTCGAGCAGAGGATAATCCAGCTAAAAAGGAGGATGATTGTTAGCAAACTCTTGAAGATAATACTCCCAAGAGTCCTTAGAAACAAACAGAAGGTCCCGAGGATCAGATTTGGAAGAGAAACCACAAGATCAAACTCTCAACTCGACAACGGAGTAGCAGAGAAAAGACTAGACATGCTAGGACTCTCTGTTGGATGTAACGGCTGCACGATAGACCGCCACAGGGACGTAACGCGCCAGGAGTAGACCATCACAAAACCTTATCTCTTAAGAAGATAAGATCAACGGGAAGAAGTTCTAAACAATTGGACTCTGAAGAAATGTGACGGCCATGGTCTGACGCGTCAAAAAGTTATAACGGCCGCACGACAGACCGTTAGAATCAACGGATAAGCAAAAGGATAAGCACTGGATGGTAGGCCTTAAGCTGTAGGACTCTTCAAGATCTAACGGCCATGGGCTGATGCGTCAGAAAGATGTAACGCCCCTGAGGTGGACCGTTAGAGACAATAAGGATCCAAAGAAAACAAAAAGCTTGCTAAGCTTCATCTAATGACAAGCCACAAGGAATCAGACCCAACCAAGAGATAAAAACCCATGAAATAAACCTCCAACTGATCAAGAAGGCTCAATGAAAGGGAATAACTCGAAGCATCATATAGAATGAACAAGGAGATGACCCGACTTATTGGTCATAAAACGGGTGTCAACAGCTGGGGTCGCACTCGACAGCGCGGGTCCTACTGCCTCCAACCACGTGTGCACACGCAGACCATGCGTCCTAGGTCTGGCCCTCCGACTAGTTTTCCCCTCAGCTAGACTCTGGTTGTAAGACATGTGGCCCTACGGTAACTAGTCTAAAAACCGTCTCTCGGGGTAGCCTCACCACCACTCCCTGGTGGGACCACTCGCGTGTCGGAATGGTACGACTAGTGGTGGGTCGCTGAAAGAGTAGACGCTCTAGCCAACGGAATACAACGTCTGAACCGGATAGGGTACAAGGACTGCTCCTCGTACCGACACTGACTCATTGTGACATCAGCCGAATCCACGCCACTCCATGGGGTTCCCACGGCACCCACGTACGGCTCCCACATGATGCCCAGCATCAATCGGGCCGCCGGTCAGCACGGGGGATCGAGGTCCACTCATCCAGGATTAGGATCAGCGAGAAAAGAGCTCCGGTCAGACAAAAGATAGGTGGTGGTCAATCCTGGACTGCCCCAGTGCCAAGCGGTCCTCTTTGGACCGCAAGGGAGGCCTAGCGGTCCTCCTATAGACCGCAAGGCCCAGCCTAACGGTCTAGCTAAGACCGCAAGGGAACGTGACTCGGGAGAGCCTAGCGGTCTATCGCCAGACTGCTAGCCCAAGCCTAGCGGTCCTCTCTAGACCGCAAGGAGACCATAAATGGTCGTGTCATGACCGCATGCTGACACGTGACTCCCAATGGTCAAAAACCCAAACTCCGAGGGTGCAACGGCCGGACGGGAGAAAATGGTCGTGAACCGACCGCTTGCCAAAGGGAGGTGGTCTATCGCGCGACCGCTACCCCGAGCCTAGCGGTCTATCGCCAGACCGCTAAGGCCTACCGACAATATAGTGTTATGAAACGGTCTCATAGAGACCGCCAAGTGAGCCATGTGGTCCCTGGAAGGACCGCAAGGCTCACCCGAGCACAAAACCGGTGAGAGAACCCCAAAAACTTGATCCACGCCCCGATCATCACCCGATGATGGGGAAACAAAGGGGAAAACATCCGCAACCCTCCTAGCATGCATCTATAGCCTTGGATCGGCCAAAAACTCCACGGAATCAGAGATCCGGCGCTCAAACCCCCAAGCATGAATTTCCCTCCCCGGCTCAAATGAATCCCTCTCGACCTCCTCCCGGACTAGAAATCACGGGGAAGATGGTAAATGAGCTAAGGATCCGTCACCCTACCTCGGGGTCACCCAAAACGGGTCGGATCGCAGTCGATCTCCAAAACCTTGCTTGAAACCCATGATCTCCCACGAGCTCCCACGAACCGCACACCACCACGATCTCCACGCCGTCGCCGTTACACCATCGTCTCACCGCCGTCTGTAGTCGGAGGGGAGAACGCCGCGATCATCGCCGGAAGAGGAGAGAGAAAGAAAGGGGGGTCGCGATCGGCGCTCACGGGGGAGAAGAGAAAAAGAAAAAGAAAGGGGTATTTATAAAAAATCTAGATTTTCAAAAAAATATAAAAAAATAGAAAAATACATTTCCTCGATCCTCGGAACATGCCAGATGCACTGGTACCGTCCCTAAGTAGGAGAACACAACGGTTTACCCTACACAGGGTTCTGTAGGTTCGTCATGGAAACACACGCGTAAACCGTGAAACACGTTCCGGGACCCCCAAAACTGATCTGAAACCCACGGATCAAGATCCAAAAAGTGTTTGAAAAAATCGGGGCATTACAGCCCTCCCCCCTTAAACAAATTTCATCCTCGAAATTCAAAATAAGGCACGGGGGTAAGAAAGGGAGACTTACTAGAATAGATAAGGGAACTGCTGACGCATCTCATCTTCTTGCTCCCAATACGCCTCGCCGCTAGAGTGCCGCTGCCACACCACCTTAACCAGGGGAATAACCTTGTTCCGCAGGTGCTGCTCTCGTCGATCCTCAATACGGATAGGGAACTCCGGAAGAAACAGATCGAGAGTCACCTCGGGCCAAACGGAATCCATCAAAACATGAGAATCATCGGGCATATATTTTCTTAGCATGGAGACATGGAACACATCATGCACCGCAACTAACTCTGAGGGTAGCTGCAACCAATAAGCAACCTCACCAATGTGTTCCACAATGGGAAAAGGGCCAACATAGTGGGGACTCAACTTCCCACGCTGCCCAAAATGCATTACCCCTTTCATAAGAGAAACCCTAAAAAATACTCGGTCACTGACTACAAAACTGAGGGGCTACCTTCTCCGATCGACATAGCTCTTCTGCCGACTCTACGCAGCCAACATGTTCTGACGGACCAAATGCACCACATTCACGCACTGCTGCACCAACTCTGGTCTCGTCATAACACGCTCACCAACCTCAAACCACTCGAGTGGAGTCTGACATGGTCGCCCGTACAATGCCTCATAGGGAGCCATCCCAATGCTTGAGTGATAGCTGTTGTTGTAGGCAAACTCCACCAATGGTAGATGGTGAATCCAACTCCCCTGCCACTCCAGGCAACATGATCTCAGCATGTCATCTAGCGTATGGATGGTCCGCTCTAACTGACCATCCGACTGAGGATGGTACGCCGAGCTAAAAGCTAACTCGGTGCCTAGAGCTATCTGGAAACTCCTCTAGAACCCAGAAGTGAAACGCAGATCTCGATCTGACACAATGGAAATGGGAATTCCATGCAAAGGTAAGATCCGCTCCATAAAAAGACGTGCCAACTTGGGCATACTCCAGCTGACTTTGATCGGTAACAACCGAGCCGTCTTTGTCAGCCTATCCACCAGTAACAAAATACTATCCTGCCCACTCGGAGTTCTCGGCAATCCCACCACAAAATCAGTGGTCACATGGTCCCATTTCCACGCGAGAACCTCCAAGGGCTGAAGCGTACCACCTGATCGCTGATGTTCCTCCTTCACCTACTGACAGGTTAGGCACCTGGCCACAAACTCAACAACATCTCACTTCATGCCATGCCACCAGAACTACCTTCTCAAGTTTCGATACATCTTTGTCGCACCCAGGTGTACGATGTACCTACTCCCATGAGCCTCTAGTGACACCGCACGTCTTATCTACTCCTCGGCCGGGACGTATAGCCTACCTCGGAATCTCACCACTCCATCCTCACCGAGCTCTACATAGGCCATAGCCAAAATATGGGGCAACTCAGGGTCTGCATGCTGGGCTTTTGTCACCTGATGACGGATGGCTAGTGTGATAGTCAAGCTCACAAGAACAGTTGACAATGGCTCTTGAGGAACCTGAAGCCTAAATGTTATGACTGGCACTTGTTCCCAGAGCCTCCACTTCCTCAACATCATCGCACTAACCACGACCTTCCTGCTCAAGGCATCAGCAACGACGTTCATCCTGCCCGACTGATAAGACATGGTGAAGTCATAATCCTTCATGTACTCCATCCATTTCCTATGCCTGAGGTTAAGGTCCTTCTGAGTGAACACATACCTCAAACTCTGATAGTCAGTGAACACCTCGAACTTCTCACCGTACAGATAATGCCTCCAAATCTTCAATGTAAAGATCACAGCTACCAACTCGAGGTCATGGGTAGGGTAGTTCTCCTCGTGTGGCCTCAATTGCCATGATGCATACGCCACAACTCTATCGTGATGCATCAGCATAACACCCAAACCGATCCTGGAAGCATCTGTACACAACATAAAACCTCCTGATCCAGAAGGCAACACTAACACTGGTGCTGAGGTGAGCAACCTCTTAAGCTCCATAAAGCTATGCTCACACTCATCAGTCCAAATAAATGGCACATCCTCCTCTTAAGCCTGGTCATCGGGGCTGCAATATGAGCAAAATCTTGGATGAACCTCCTATAATAGCTTGCAAGCCCCAAGAAACTCCGAATCTCCATCACAGACCCCGACCTCGGCCACTGCGTCACTGCCTCGACCTTGGCTGGATCCACGGAAATACCATCACCAAAAATCACATGCCCCAAAAAGTGCACCTCATGAAGCCAGAACTCGAACTTGCTGAGCTTCGCATACAACTGGTGATCTCGCAAGGTCTACAACACAATCCTCAAATGGTACACATGGTCCTCTGCAGACTGTGAATATACAAGGATGTCGTCCACAAACACAACTACGAACTGATCCAAGTAGGGATGAAACACCCTATGCATCAAATCCATGAATGCTGCGGGGGCATTGTTGAGCCCAAACGGCATCACCAAAAACTCATAATGCCTATACCTCGTGCTGAACGCAGACTTCTCCACATCAGACTCACGAATCCACAGCTAATAATAACCGGACCGCAAATCAATCAACGAGAACACTCACGGGGACTGAAGCTGGTCAAACAAGTCATCAATCCATGGCAACGGATAGTTGTTCTTAATGGTTACCTCATTCAGCTATCGGTAGTCAATACACAACCTCAAACTACCATCCTTCTTCTTCATAAACAATACTGGCGCACCCCAAGGGAAAAAGCTAGGGCAAATATACCCCTTGACGAGTAACTCCTACAACTGCGCCCTCAACTCTCTCAGCTCAACGGGAGCCATGCGGTAAGGAGCCTTCGACAAAGGCCCCGTACCAGGCACAACCTCGATCACAAAATCGATCTCCGCTAGAGAGATAATCCAGGTAAATATTCAAAAAAATATCGGGAAACTCGCACACCACCGGAATGCCCTCCACATCTGGCTCCGATTGGTCCACCACGGTCACAGAAGTGAGAAAACCTTGACAACCTACATCGAGCAATCGATGAGCCCTAATAGCTGAAATAAGAAAGCGGGAAGAGGAAGACCTGATACCTTGAAAATAGAAGGTGGGTCCCCGAAATTACTGAAAATAAATCTTCTTCAAGCCGTAATCCACTAAGGCATGATGGGCCTCGAGCCAATCCATGCCAAAAATCACATCAAAGTCCTGAAGTGGTAACGCATAAAGCCTGGCCGGCAAGCTCTGCCCTTCCACCCACGCAGGCACCTTCTCAAAACAATACGGGGTATCATAAAATCACCAGTGGGCAACACTACCACCAAATCACAGGACATCTGGGTTATCGGCTCCTTAATACTCAATGCAAAATCCTCCAAAATAAAAGAATGTAATGCGCCAGAATCAAAAAAAACTTGAGTTACGCAACCCAAAATCATAACAGTACCCTCCACAAGCTACGATGACTCTGCCTCTGCCCTGGTCATGTGGGTAATCTTGCCTCGAGAACTTTGACTACCCACACTCGCTGACCGGGGTAGTGGCGGATACTGCCCCTGCTGCTGTTGCTGCTGCTGCGGCCTAAAAGGACAGTCACGCGCCATATGTCTTGTCTGGTTACATCTGAAACAGATCACTGCACCGTGCACTACCTGAGCAGATGAGAACCGCCACACCGGCGACACGACCCCCGCGAACCACCAACTGATCCCTGACACGGATAAGGAATCGGCTGCTGAACACTACATGCAGACGCCTACCTCTGATCTCTTCCCTCCTTACGCTTCTTACCAAAACCTCTCTTGAAGAACTGCTTGACCTTCGAGCGAAAAGATACCGATCCTGCCGCTGATGTCGCTGGCGCCGATGCTCCCGAACTATCCGTAGCGTGCTGAAAGGTGTCATGCTGCTAGGTAGTCGCATGCTGGCTATGGCCTGACAGGGACTGCCCCTGGCCAACCTGTCCTCGGATCTTCTGCATATCCAGCTCCAAGGATGCCGCCACATGGGAAGCTGTCTCCAAATCAGTGGCATCGTTCACCATCAAGAGGTGCCTCAGATCCTACCTCAAACCCTAGACGAACTGCTCAGTCTTCAGCTCCTCATTCTCCATGATATGGGGAGCATAACGGCCTAACTCAACAAACCTAGCCCTGTACTACAACACTGACATGTCACCCTGAACCAGCTCCAGAAACTGATGCATCTTCTGCGTACTGACATAGGATGGGCAGTAAGTATGCTCGAAGACCCTAACAAAGTCCTTCCACGTGACCTGCTGAAGGGAACGTGACTGAAAGGACGTCTTCCACTCTGAAGACCACCAACCTCGAGCCGCACCCTTCAACTGGTTACAAGCCAACATCACCTTATCCTCCTCTGCGCAGTTCATGGAAGTGAACACTCTCTCCATCTCATCAAGCCAGTCTCGGGCCACATCTGGGTCTGGCTAGCCATCGTAGTAGGGTGGATGGAACTGCAAAAAGTCCCTCACTACACGGCTAGGCCCATCCCTAGACGACGAGCCCTCACCAGCATCTCCGCTGAACTGCTGAGTCATAACCTGGAACATGCTCCGAAAGAAATCCACTGCCCCCAGAACTCTCGATGTATCCCCTGCCTCAGTGGTAGCTGGTGGCACTATGCTCTGCTCCTCCTGCTCCTCTATCGACTGTCCCTGCTGAGAGCGTGGCCTCCGCCTCGGCGCCATACTCGCCTATTGCAAAAGACAGAAGACTTGTAAAACTACGAAATCAATAAAACATACAATGCCCTAAGCCAGTGCCGACTGTACATCATCATTGTGGACTAGTGTACCACTGTAATTATTTATGATTCTTATATATATCCACAACCGCTGCTCTGATACCAACTGTAGCGACTCGAGATCTGAACACCGGGAAGGCCCAATAACCCCAATCTCAAACTGCCACCCACGAGCCCGAAGACCCGGAAGGGTTAAAGGGATGGTGTGGAAATACACAAGAATCTAACATAATAGCAGAATTATACAATTAATATGAATAAGCAAAAAATAATAATTAACATTAAGCAGTTTGCATGGTCCACAAACTAACAGCAGTCTAGAATATAACAATAGTCTACAACTAGTACAGCCCAGAAAGAAAAGTACAACTACACGGGGCATACCTCAGCTCTGGCAACTGGCAACTAACCCTGGGCACTAGAACCACGTGGAGCCTCAGAAGCGGTCCCCTGAAGCCTCGCCTCACCTGAAACCACGGAAAAACACAGGGAATGAGCCTCATAACAAAAGGCGCAGTAAGGATCACCCGGACCCCTACCTCGCAAAATGAGAAACTGCACGGAAAGCAGTCAAAGGCTAACTGTAATGCCCCTGATTTTTTGAATTACTTATCAGCTCTGGATCCGTGGGTTTCGGATCGTCTTTTCGCGGATTACGGATTGCATCCGATTGAGCTTCGAACTATTTATACCGGATTACCATACCCATTGGCGGTGTACCCGTGAATTTCCTTGGGTTCGTGGCATTGTGAGGAGCACGCCGGTATTTTTCTAGAATTTTCAGAGCGCCTGTGTGGATCCCGGGTCGCATTTTGGGTTTTACGCGTGTTTTTCATCAGTCGGACCTTTGGAACCCCGTGTAGGGTGAACTGTTACATTTTTCGATACTGGGACATTACCACTGCGTTGTGCATTTTTTGAGGATCATGGGGGTATTTTTTCTTTTTTTTGGTATTTTTTCAGAATTTTTGGATTTTTCCTATAATTAACCCCTTAACCCCTCTCTTTCCCCATTCTCTCTTTCTCACTCTCTCTCATCTCTTTCTCTCCCCCTCTCCCCGGGCGGCCGACGGTGGCAGAGGAGGGCGAGGCGGCGATGGCGAGAGGCGAAGAACGAGGAACGGGTCGAGGATCGAGGGTCGGTGGCGCGTGGAAGCTCGGTGGTGCGTTCGTGAACCGGTGAAGGTTTAAACAGCGTTTCTTCATGGATCGGCGTCCACGACGCGTGAAATCTTCGATGGAGGTAGAGATATGGACCCCCAACTCACATACTTCATTTCTAGTGAGTTTGGTAGGCCGTAGCGAGCTGAGTGTGGGTTTATTGCCATTTTGGGGAAAAGGCATGATTTTGGGGTATGAGCCCGATCTAAAGTTTTGATCGCATTTTTGGGGTTTAAATGGGTCCTCTCGGTGCTAGAGAGGTAGGGGACTAGTTTCCCCTTGTTTTCCCCTTCGTGGGGGCACGAACGGGGCATGGAATGGACTTTCCCGTGATTTTTACCATTTTCAGGCTCGGGACGACCTAGCGGTCATTCTTGAGACCGCAAGGGGCGCCAAGCGGTCCTCTAGAGACCGCCAAGGGTCCTTTTATGTCGGTTGGTTTAGCGGTCATGCGATAGACCGCCTGAGGGGTTTCGCGGTCTAGGTGTAGACCGCTAGGCTCGTGGTAGCGGTCATGGCAAGGCCATTTTCTATTTTGGAGTCGTTCGAGGTCGGTCGGGCAGTGGTCTTGCGACAGATCGCTAGGCATCACCTAGCGGCCATGCAAAAGACCGCCACCCTGCCTAGCGGTCCGAGAGGTGACCGCTAGGGGTTACGAGTTCCTGGGGCTTAGCGGTCCAGAGGTAGACCGCTAGGCTGGCATTAGCGGTCCAGGGGTAGACTGCTAGGCGATTCTTCGTGCTCGTCGTGTGTTTACCATCGTGTTGGTCTCCGGTCGACCCGGTTGTGACCCAGTGGTCGATGTTCGGCCTCGTGAGTGTCCCAGACACCCCGTGAGTTCTGTGTCCGTGTTTCTGGGGTGTCTGGAGGTACCGTGTTACCTTGATTAGCGTGCCCATTGATTAAGAGGGTCAGGTGACCCTGTGTGTGTGTTCTGGTTTTCGTGCTACGCTTGATCGAGTCACCGTGTATCGGTGTGAGTGCGGTGGGGTTCCCCCACATGTCATGGGTTTCTACGAAAGATGATTCCCGACTGGGCCATGTGTGTGGCCTTGGACTACAAGTCCAGTCATTCAACCTGGGGCTGGAGGTTTCTCGCTTTCCCTAGGATGGGGAATCAGTGTGGCGGCTTGTGAGCTACCTTGGAAATCATGTTTCTGTCCTTTCCGCATGGGCCGTGTGTGTGGCCTTAGACTATGAGTCCAGTTGCCCAGCCCGAGGTCAGAGGGCTTCTCAGTTCCCTTTTCGAGGGAATGCTCTCAGCGGCTCGTAAGCAGCCTCAGGTTTCATGCTACCATGGTTTTAGACCTATGGATTAGACTAGATTAACGGCATTGTGCCGTTGCGTGCGATGGTCTTGACCTCGAGTTTTGTGACTCAAGGACCGTTGGATTTAGTGAGTCTAGAGGACTGTCCAGAGTCCAGTGGCTCAGTGCCACTTGGTTCTTCTCGACTTTCACACAGGTTGCGTGCGTGTTTCTCGGAGTTCTCCATGGAGAGTGGTCACATCAGTGAGTCCTCACTAGTCGTAGCCTTCTGACACGCGAGTGGTCCCACCAGGGAGTGGTGGCGAGGGTACCCCAGAGAGACGATTTTTAGGCTGCTTACTGTCGGGCCCCACATCTTGCAACCAGAGTCCGGCTGAGGGGAAAACCAGTCAAAGGGCCAGACCTATGATACATGGTCTGTGTGTGCACACGTGGTTGGGGACAGTTGGACCCGCGTTGACGAGCGCGACTCCAGCTAGTTCTTGTTTAGTGGTTACTTGTACGGTGTCAACGGGGGCACCTGAGGCGCAGTCTAAGCCGTCAGTGGACGCATCCAGCCTTACTTCTAGTGGGCAGGTACTCTTGTCACGTGAGACATGACTCTCCTGTTCGAGTTTCATTTCCCATCTACGAGACGTGGTTTTCTAGACCGTCCGGTGTTTTTGAGGTAGTGGCCAGGGTGCTAGTGGCTTCACCGAGGTTGCATCTTGTTAGAGTCGTGTTCACGACAGTGTGGTCATGACCCTACATTGGACAGCGTGGTCCAGGTTGGCCTTGTCTGGGAGGACAAGCCTTCATGTAGGAGCTGCCATGAGTGTGTCCTTGGTAGGCCTGGTGTTAGAGTGGTCCGGTTGTGAGATTGGGATTTCTCTTTCTGTTTGACCGATACAGTAGGAGTAGCTGTAGTGCCGAGTTTTGACTGACCACCGGTTCGCTGTTCCTGCTATAGTTGTAGCTATTTTTTTCCCTTTTCGTTACCGCTGTTGTTCTCGGTTGGGGTTTCATGGGATCCCTACTGAGGCAGTGACAGGAGGCTCACCCCTACTTTTCAGGTGCGACGGTTCTTCCTCAAAGTTCGAGGGTGTTGTTCAGATCTTCTTAGTTGCCAGCTCGCCAGGCCGAGTGTTCACTTGGCATGTGGTACAGTTTACTACATTAGACTATACTTTCTGTTGGACTGGACTCTGTTGTTGTAGTTGTTTATTTATTTCTATTAATTATTGAAGTATCCTGCTTTATTTCCTATTTCTTTGTACCGCCACACTCCTTTTAGCCCTTCCGAGCCCTCCCGTCTCGAGGGCGGCGAACCAAGATTCGAATGGTATCGGGCTCTCCCTGCTATCCAGATCTTGGGTCATTACGATGGTCTCAGAGCGGTGGTTGTGGACGTACATAGGAATTTGAGATATTGCAGTGATCAGAGTCCATAAGGTCCAGTACAGTCGGTAGCTGGCCCAGGGTTTTGTGTTTATTTTTCGCTTGATTTCTCGCTTAAGAGCTTGAGTGCGCTGCGTGGCGCTGTAAAGGTGGTTGTTGTTCACGGCTTTCGTGTCGGTGTGGGGCCCAAGTGAGGTAATAGAGATATTTCTTCCCGATGGGTTGTGACCCCGATTGTGCTGTAGTGGGCAGAGGTTGTCGGCAGGTGCGTTGATACGGTGCTGTGTTCGAGGTGTTTACCGTGAGGTCAGGTGGTTGGCGAGGATTGTTCGTGGTTAAGTCACCGTGAGCATGCTTTGAGGGAGCTGTTATAGAGTTTGGCCACTTCAGTCTGAGATGTATCCAACTCTTGAGGTGTTAAGGTCGTGGTTTGAGGTGGCAGAGCGGGTGCTCTGATCGAGAAGTGCGCTCGGGTGAGCGGAGGATTTTCTGTTCAGATGTTGATTATCGAGCCCGATGTTCTTGTCATGCTCTGTGGCATCAGGAATGACGTGTCGGTTCTAGTTATTCTTGCGGATTTCAAGGCAGGATTGGGCTGTGGTGTCCCAGTAAGTCTTGCTCCTGCGCTCTTGTGTGCAAATGGGTTGTGTTCGCCTTGGATTTGGTTTGAGATGAGAAGGCTCCGTGGTGAGTTTCAGGACTCAGGGATGAGCGTTGTCAGTTGTCAATTATGGCTCGTGGTGCGGCTCTTGTTATGGCGTGTTGCAGTTCGAGGAGTTGCAGTGGTGGTGCATCAAGAGATGTTGTGATCATGGTCCGACGTGACACTCATTGAGTTTGTCGGAGGCGCTGACCTAATGGAAGCAATGATTTTCTTGGTGCTGGCAGGTGCTGTTCCCAACGTGCGTTAGGTTCAAGGTCAGGTCGAGAGTTGAGTTTCTCCATTTGTCAGAGATGTGATCGGTTTGTCCCTTGGTTGGAGAGATTATGTTTGCCTAAGATTCGTCGTCTTGCATTGTGTGTCCGGATTGGTTGGCCTCCGCGTGCCATGAAGTCCGTGCGAGATGTGTTCCATGTTTTGGCAAGGTGGTTGCTTGTGAGAGTTGTGCCCATTTCCCCTGGTGTGTACGGGTGTTGGCGCTGTTCTGGAAGGACGAGTGCTTGTTTGGCGGTGTTCGCATTCTTGGCTGGTGTTGGAACTTTCCGATGCGTGGCGATTCGGATCCTGCAGAGTTGCTAAGGATTGCCAGATTTGGGAGTGAATCCGTGCTTGGGGTTCGAGGTAATGGAGCTTTTCCTTACCCTATTTTTCTGAGGTTGACCATCAGAGTTGTGGATTGTCGGGATGGAGAGTCCCAAGTTGCCGTGTTGGCTGTGCGCGCAGATCAGAGTGCGCAGCGGAAGCGTGGTGGGCCCATAACCTATAGGTTCAAGATCGTAGCATTGGGTGCTACGAGTTGATTCCTGAAGTTGCATTAAGCATCGGAGGATTGGTTCCTCGGTGTGAGACGTGTTGTTGCCCTGGCGTTGATCAAGATGTTATGGTGATTGGCACTGGCAGGATGGAGTGTTGGGGGAAAATATTGGGAAGCGTGCCGTATGAGTACCATGTTCCTATGATGAGAGCCGTGTCAGGCGTCGGTGTTAGACTCGGGTGGGGTTGTTAAGGATGTCGCTTGACGGAAGTCGAGGACGTGTTGGTCAGAGACAGTGGTTTGGTGCCCGGCTTGTGTTGCAAGTTGTGTTCTTGGATGAGTCGTGTTCTAGAGGAAGTGATCTCTGAGAGATTTTGGGTTCCGGTTGGTAGCTACGAGTGACTTGTAAGGCTAGTCTCATAGTCAACCATGGTAAGATGTGTATTGTTGGGGACCCGTGTGCATTGGTCGTAGCGTCGGTGACCAGGTTGCTGTGAGATTGGGTGTCGCTTACCTCTAGAGACGTGTGTCATGAATTGTTCCGGTGGTGTCCCGTGGCTCTGTGGTAAGGGCGGAATCGAGATTGACAGGTGTCCTCTTGGATCAGTTGAGATAGGATTCGATGAGACAGGTCGGAAGAGTGACGTCTGTGGTTGGAGGTCCTTGAGAGGAGGTTGGCATTGGATGTTGGTCCTTGGTCTTTAACTAGCAAGGGAGGATTCCCCTGTAAGCCTTAGTCGAGTGCGATGAAGACCGAAGAAACTAAGATCTTGTTTTTTGGTTTCGCCGTGCTCCCCTGAGAGGGTGAAGTTGGCGCAATGATCATGATCGGATGCGACGTCCGAAGGAAGTGCATCTTGAGATGTGGTAATTGTCTGTGTGAGTTAGCGGATGGCCTGTTATGAGTTGGATCATGCCTGTTAGGTCGGCGAAGGTGTCCCGTTGACGTGTATATGGCGACCAATGGATGGTCTTCTCATAAATAGAAGGTGTTGTTGGTTGTGCATCGTGAACGGTGGGAGCCGTGTATCGTTGAGGCCTTTTGGTGGTCGTTTCTATGATGTGCTTTTTTGGATGGGATCTGGGCTTTGTCAAAGTTTGTCTTCTAGCAGAGTTGGCCCAGTGATATGTCAGGCTTTCGGCTTGACAGGTGTGAGGTGATCCTTGGCGTTTAGCCGATGATCTGGGACCGAAGACTGAATCAATAGGATTTTAAACAAGGGCGTTACGTATCGCCGTCCCCTGGGATCTTTTACTTCTGCGGCGTTACGTATCGCCATCCTGCAGAAGGGACCGAAGTCCAACCTTACAGAATGCTTCTGTTTTTCCTTCATGGCATACATATTCTTACTTGATATTACTAGCATGATGCTCATCAGACATATTTTCATGATTTTAAGGGGCTAAACATACTCATAGTCATGCTTCTAATGTGTTACTCATGCTCATAGATATGCTGCTAATAGATTAAGATGGCTAAACACACCTGTAGTCATGTTCAGGTTATTATATGAAAGCACATATTCATCCTTCTAGACTACACATGCATAGAAAATGACTTATATCTGAAAGTACATAATTTCTGGTTACATGAAACTTTTACAGTGGGTTACTAACTTATCCTTCTATCATTTTTTAATTTTTCAATTTTTTATGAAATAAAATGCCCTTTCAAAACTCTCCTTTTCTATGTTTCCAAAAATCTGGACAGACCCACAGGTGCACCGACCTTACCTAAGTCTGTGCAGCATGTGCACCGACCTTACCAATGCATAGACCTTCTATGGCTAACACAGACAGGCACAGACCTTGCTATGGCTAACACAAACATGCACAGACCTTACTATGGCTTAACACAAACATGCACAGACCTTACTATGGCTAACACCACATGCACAGACCTTACTATGGCTAACACAAAACATGCATAGACCTTGCTATGGCTAACACAAGCATGCACAGACCTTACTATGGCTAACATAAAACATGCACAGACCTTTCTATGGCTAACACAAACATGCACAGACCTTACTATGCACAGACCTTACTATGGCTAACACAAACATGCACAAACCTTGCTATGGCTAACACAAACATGCATAGACCTTACTATGGCTAACACAAAATATGCACAGACCTTGCTATGGCTAACACAAACATGCACAGACCTTACTATGGCTAACACAAAACATACACAGACCGTACTTTGGCTAACACAAACATGCACAGACCTTGCTATGGCTAACACAAACATGCACAGACCTTACTATGGCTAAGACAAAACATGCACAGACCTTGCTATTGCTAACACAAACATGCACATACCTCTCTTGGCCTGGGCAAAACATGCACCGACCTTAATTTGGCATGAACTAAATATGCACCGACCTTATGGCTTGAACTAAACATGCACAAATGATCATGGTGGTGGTTCTCACATGCCCTGAATCCCTCTTTAAAGTGTATAAAATATATTTAAGAACCGTTCTAATGCAGTATTGACCCCTAAAGTTTGAGGTTAGGTGCCTACCTTTGAGATGTTAACCGACGATCTGGGGATAACATCCACACCCCAGATCCTCCTCAGCTTTACCCCTTTTGATCCGAGGATGAGATCCACACATCAGATCCTCCCAAGACTTCACTGCAGGTTCACCCTTCTACGAAGTGCCATGGTCCCTCACCTCTCTTCCTTACCCAAGGGAAAACATAGGTGGCAGAAAATGGAAGAGTAGTGTTGCTAAAAGGCTGACCACCCATGACACCCCCCTCCTTTTATAGTTTCTTTCAAGTCTCCCAAAGTTCTCCTACGACCCAGAAGGCTCCCACCTGCTTCCCAAGATCGATGGTTTAAGGAAGGTTAATGCTAAGCATCCTTTCGGTTTGAACAGAGGTGACCATTCATCTACCCAGTCAAAGATGCGAATGGGTACATTTATATGTTTGGATTTAGGTTTGGATGTCTTCATATGAAATGAAGAGTACTTCTAGATCTAACTTTCAGTCATCGTTTCATTGAATTCCATCAACTCTATTGTGAGTTATGATTTTCGCAATATTAATGTTATTTCTCCTCTATTTTAGTCGCGACCCTTCATCTACCTGGTCATAAATACGAGTGGGCGCGCTCTCCTATTGGGATTTGGATTCAGATGGCTTCAGATAAAATCAAGAGAGTTTACATATCTAACTTTGGGCTGTGGTTTCATCGAATTTCAGTATCCCTAGCCCGAGTTATGAGTTTTGCAAATTTATCATTTATTCTCGCTTATTCAAATTGTGACCTTTTCGGTAGCCCGAGGTAATCGGGGAACAACTCCATTATCGAGTCCCTATTCGGCCTCGACCCCATCATAAAAGTTGTATCTTACATCCTACTCAAAATTTTGGCCTTAGTTTCAGGTCAATTTATTAATCACAGCCAAAGTTATGAATTTCCCATTAATTACCTTCGAATTTCCCCAATAGTCACACCCCTTTGTGACAGCTGTCAGCCAAAGGGTTCTGAGCCTAAGTTCTGCTGCGAATTGGGCTTCCTCCCCAACATAGAAGTTTGGGATAAGGGCCCAATCTTTCTAACGAGCCTAGTTTCATCTTTTTCTGATTTTTCTATGTTAAGTTACGGGTTTTCTAAGGATTCTTAAATAATCTGTTCTAGATTTCTAGCCCGTTGGGTTCATGGGTCCGAATCATACCCGATTGGGCTAGTGCCCAATTGGCGATCATAAATTCTCTCCCCCTTAAAATAATTTCATTCTCAAAATTTAATTGAAAAACTTCCCTTCAAGGAAAATTACTTACCGAATAGTTGGGGGTATTCCTGGTGGATCTTGTCCTCTGGCTCCCAAGTTGTTTCCTCGGAATGGGAATTCCTCCATAAGACTTTCACCAGTCGGATGGTCTTATTCCTCAATACCTGTTCCTTCCGGTCTATTATCTCGATGGGCTACTCCACATAAGACAGATCTACTTGAACTTTCATGGGCTCATATTCTATCACATGCGAGGCATCACGGATATATTCCCTGAGCATGGAGACGTGAAAAATTGGATGCACATGTGCCAGAGTGGGCGGGAGTGCAAGTCGATAAGCCACCTCGTCGACCCTTTGTAGAATCTCAAAAGGCTGGATATACCTGGGACTGAGCTTGCCCTTCTTCCCAAATCACATGACTCCCTTGGTAGGAGACACCTTAAGGAATACATGGTCTCCTTCCGTAAATGTCAACTCTATCCGCCGCTGGTCTGCATAACTTTTCTGATGACTCTGGGCTGTGAGGAGTCACTGTCAGATCATGGATATCTTCTCTGAGCATTCTTGTACCAATTATGCCCCGAATAGCTGCTTCTCGCCAACTTCATACCAACATACCGGTGACCTACATGGCCGCCCATAAAGTGCCTCATAGGGTGCCATTCTGATGGCGGAGTGGTAGCTATTCTTATATGAAAACTCTATTAAGGGTAAGTGATCATCCCAGTTGCCCCTCCATTCAATACTGCACGCCCTCAGCATATCTTCTAGGGTTTGGATGGTACGCTCGGATTGCCCATCGGTCTGAGGGTGAAAGGCCGAGCTGAGCCGCAACTCTGTCCCCATAGCCTGCTGCAAACTCTTCTAGAACCTCGCGGTAAATTGAGGGTCTCGATCAGAAATGATGGACAAGGGTGCACCATGCAATCAAATAATCTCAACGATGAATAATTTCGTAAAGGATTCGATTGGAGTTTGCTTGATGACGGACATGAAGTGTGCAGTCTATGTGACCTTGTCCACAATTACCCAGATTGTGTCGTGCCTTCTCCTGGTCATGGGTAGGCCAGACACAAAGTCCATGGAGATTTGTTCCCATTTCCATTGTGCCATCTCTATGGTCTAGAGAGGACCGCCAGGTCTTTGAAGCTCAATTTTTACCTGTCGACATGTGAGACATTTGGACACAAACTCTATAATGTCTCGCTTCATTTCTGGCCACTTGTATGTTCTCTTCATATCTTGGAACATCTTGGTGCTTCCAGGATGGATAGAGAACCTTGACCCATGAGCCTCCCGCATCAAGTCCTTCTTTATCTCCACATCATCTGGTACACAAATTCTTCCTCAGAATGTGGTCAGTCCATCAATCCCCATTTGGAAGTTCTCATTGTTTAGTTGTCTCTGTAATGCCATGTCCTACCTTTGTGCCTCAACAATTCTATCTAAGTATGCAGGTCTTGCCGATAACCCAACTAGGAGACCGAACTACTTCTCTTTCTCGAGTCGTGATTCGATCACACCCTCCATCATATCCCACTCTCGATGCAAGCTCAACACCATCAACTTTCGACTGAGAGCATCTGCCACCACATTCACCTTGCCCAGATGGTATTGTAAGGCGAAGTCATAGTCCTTCAATAGCTCGACCCATCTCCTTTGCCTCAAATTGAGTTCCTTCTGAGTGAATATGTACTTGAGACTCTGATGGTCGGTGAAGAACTCAAATCGAACCCCATATAAATAGTGCCTCCAGATACGCAAGGCGTGGACCACCGCTGCCATTTCCAGGTCATGGGTGGAGTAGTTCCTTTCATGGTCCTTCAGCTATCTTGAGGCATAGGTGATCACCCGGCCATTTTGCATCAGTACGCAACCGAGGCCAATTCTAGAGGCATCTGTGTAAACAATGAAGCCGTCGCCCCCCCCCCCCCCCCCGGGTGGAGTGCCAACACCGAGGCCGTAGCCAATTTTTCCTTGAGCATCTGAAAGCTATCTTCACACTCCCTTGACCAAATAAACTTTGCTCCTTTCTTGGTCAGCTTAGTTATTGGGGCTGCAATGGTGGAGAAGCCTTCGATGAACCGACGATAATACCCAGCTAGTCCTAGGAAGCTCCTAATCTCCCTGACTGTCTTCGGTGCTTCCCATTTTGTCATTGCTTCCACCTCGCTAGGGTCCACCGATATGCCATTCCCGGATATAACATGCGCAAGAAACATAACCTGATCTAGCCAGAATTCACATTTGCCAAACTTGGTGAATAATTTGTTCTCCCTGAGGGTCTACAGTACCACTCTAAAGTGCCGCCGATGCTCCTCTTGACTGGCAAAATATATCAGGATGTCATCTATAAAGACCATGACAAACTGATCTAGATAGGGGCGGAAAATCTGATTCATCTATTCTATGAATACAGCCGGTGCATTAGTCAACCTGAATGGTACTACTAAGAACTCGTAGTGACCATAACGAGTCCTAAAATCCGACTTTGGCACATCCTCGGGCTTGATTCTGATCTGGTGATAACTTGTCCTCGGATCAATATTGGAGAAGACTTTGGCAGATGATAATTGGTCAAACAACTCCTCAATCCTTGGCAGAGGGTACTTGTTCTTTATGGTGACCTAGTTGAGCTTGCGGTAATCAATGCACAGCCGCATGGTCCCATCCTTCTTCCACACGAACAAGACAGGTGCTCCCCATGGGGACACGCTGGGCCGGATGAAGCCTTTGTCTAGCAACTCTTGCAATTGCTTCCTGAGTTCAGCAAGTTCAGTCGGAGCCATTCGGTATGGTGGAACAGAGATGGGTGCGGTGCCTGGTACTAGCTCAATAGAGAACTCTATCTCTCAAGCTGGCGGCAGTCCCGGTAGATCCTCGGGAAACACATCAGGAAATTCTCGGACTATGTCCAAGTCTTCCAAAATCTTGACGAAGCCTTTTCAAGCACCACGCTGGCTAAGAAATAGTCACATCCTCTGCAGATCAGCTTGGAGGCCCGGATGGCTGATACCATCATTCTTCTTGACTTGTCTTTAGGGCATTGAAAGAAGAATGTCTTTTTCCATGGTTTCTAAAAAATCACTCTCTTCCGATGGTAGTCCAAGAGAGCATAGTGTTTGTCTAACCAGTCCACCCCCAGAATGAGGTCAAAGTCATTCATATCTAGGATGTATGCTTCCCTCATCAATATCCTCCCATTGATGTTGAGTTGACTTCTATAGTAGGGATCACGAGCTTAGTGTGGACTTGTTTCCCGGTTGGTGTGCTAACTATCATTTCACCGAAGAATGTGGCTTGGGGTCGGTTCTTTAGTTGGTTGGCAAAACTTGTGGATATGAATGCGTACGTAGCACCCAGGTCAAACAAGACCTTTGCATAAACATTATCCACAAGGAGCGTACCTTCAGCCACGGCCGGGGTATTGTCTGCTTCTTCTTGCATTAGCACATAGACTCGCCCCTTGTATTGAATCTTCTCTTGTAGAGAAAATGGCTTTTGCTGAGCCTTCTTGGGGCAGTTCTTCCCAAAGTGTCCACCCTCGCCACATTCAAAACACTTGCCTTCAATCCTCCAGCATTCCTATCCCCGATGGTTACGCCCACACTGGATACAAAACGGAATCCCCGGCCCGCCCTTCTGAACCGGTCCTTGGCGCGCCACCTTTTCCTTGTCTCGCCTCCCTCTGACCTGCATAGGCCTTTTGCCCGATGACTTCTACTCCTCGACGAACCTATAGTGGACATTTGTTAGAATTTTACCTTATATGTCTCCTAGATTTTCATGGCTTCAGCCTTTACCTTGTATTTTCTTGCTTGGCTAGATGAGCAAGCCTCAACGCCGTTGGGTAGGAGCACGGGTCTTGGGTTGTGACATAGCATCAGACATTGCTACGCAGTCCATTCATAAATTTCTTCACCTTCCGACGCGCATCATCGAATATGTGTGGAGCGTATTGGCCCAGAGTTGAAAACTTGGCCTCATAGTCGGCCACTGACATGCTCCCTTGCTCGAGGCATAGAAATTCTTGCTCCTTCGCATCTCGCACATGCTCGGGAAAATACTTCTTTCGGAAGACAGCAAAGAATTCCTCCCATAGTATGTCACCGCCGTGGTAGTCCGCGAAGGTGGTCCGTATCTTTGCCTTCCACCACATGTCGGTCTGGTCTTGCAGAACATAAGCCGCCAGGTTCACCTTCTCCTCTTCGGGACACTACATTGCTCGAGACTTGTTTTCCATTTGGCCGAGCCACGACTCACCCACCTCTGGATGGCTCTCCCCCTTAAGGATAGGAGGTGCCAACCTTCGGAACTGATCAAGTGTCGGCAGGTCATGACGTGGTGCGGCTGCGGGCTGCTGCAGCATTTGTTGATGCATGGCCTGCATCAACCCTTGGAAGCTCTGCATGAACCCTTCCAGGTTGACTCCCGCATTGGGCACCTGTCCACCGCCAACTGTAGGGGCATGGACAGCCCCATCATGTGTCCCATTTGGGTCATCTACTCCCGATCCCCTTTCATCTGCCTGGGGAAGATCTCTGTGCCTTCTTGGCAGCATGGTTCTAAAAAAAATATACAATAGTTTAAGTGAGAGGGTTTAAATGGTTCCAAACATACTCTACCCCTTCCCCACTCTAACCTATCACTTCCTCCACTATGGAACATCTAAAATGGTTGTAACCATGGTTTGTCTCTCGTGCTCTGATATCACGTTGTAACGCCCTGGGATCCGATCGCCAAATTTTGGGGATATTTTTTTCTTTTTATTAGACCCCGAAGCAATCACTTCGTACGTATTGTGGAAGTAGAACATTATGTAACATGCATACATTCACATGAGAGAGAAACCACTGGTTACAAGAAATGTAGATAAGCATCTCAACCATTCATAATCTCCAAAAGGAGTATAGTTTCATGTTCCAGATTACACAAGATCCCACATGAGCTTTTCACCCCACACCCTACATATAGCAAAACATTTGATCGCAACATACCCAGACAGATGGTGCTAACTCTATTCCTCTGCTACTGCCTCCACCTCAACCTCCTCCTCTATATTTTCTGAAAAACGTGTCACATGGGTGAGTGTGACGCTCAGTAGGCATCCTAAACAAACTGGGATCAACTTTGCATCTATATAATCATTTATATGCATTTTCCTGATGTTAACAGTAGCATAATTCATTTTATATCATCTACTCAAAATAACTCAACAAGGAAAGTACATATTATTTAACTAGTATAAACACCCATGCATGCAGCGAGACCTCAGTACAAGAACAATTTCTCATTATCACATTTTATTTGCCATTCACAGAACTGGATAGCTGTCGCAAACACAGGAGGCCCACACACACAACGAACAAAAGAGTACTACGCAGACCCGAGAGTGAACTCCCACCTAGATTCTTGTGGCCCAGTGGCATTACGTATCGTCGTCCCATAAAGACCACCCCACAATGGGACCGAAGACTGAATCAATAGGATTTTAAACCAGGGCGTTATGTATCGTCGTCCCCTGGGATCTTTTACTTTCGCGGCATTACGTATCACCATCCCGCAGAAGGGACCGAAGTCCAACCTTACAGAATGCTGTTGTTTTCCCTTCATGGCATACATATAATTACTTGATATTACTAGCATGATGCTCATCAGACATATTTTCATGATTTTAAGGGGCTAAACATACTCATAGTCATGCTTCGAATGTGTTACTCATGCTCATAGATATGCTGCTAATAGATTAAGATCGCTAAACACACCCGTAGTCAAGTTCAGGTTATTATATGAAAGCACAGATTCATCCTTCTAGGCTACACATGCATAGAAAATGACTTATATCTGAAAGTACAGAATTTCTAGGTACATGAAACTTTTGTAGTGGGTTACTAACTTATCATTCTACCATTTTCTTTTTTTTTGGTCAAAAGCCTTGCCTAGGGATAGTGGTGGGGAGGTCCACCAATCTATCACCAGGAGGTTAATTTTATTGCTGGAATAGTGAATGCATAATTACATCAAGCGGACGCTAGGCATGCCTAGCTTGTCAAGGCGAGCAACTCCCTTTATAAAAGAGGGAAGCTCATGAGATGAATAAAAATTGTTACATTGCAAAGAGCATGCTAAAGTTGCCAAAGAATCTGCCACTGTATTGCCTTCTCTATATGTGTGGGAAATGATGTCCGACGGAGAGATAAGTTTCCAAATATCTCTAACATACTTGAGGATAGACCAAGGGCAGCTGACTTGTCCCTTGATGGTCTGGACAAGAGTTTTCGAGTCACATTCAATATATGCAGGCGAAATATGATCAACAGTGTAAAGATATTTAAACCTGTCAAGAAGAGCTCTAGCTTCTGCTATAATGCTGTTAGACTTCCTGTAGTAGTGAGAGAAAGCAAGGATAATATTTCCACTGTGATCACGAATTACTACACCACCTCCTGAATCTCCATTATACTTAGAGGCACCATCTGTGTTTAGCTTTATGGAGGGCCAAGGGGGATTGGTCCATTTAACTGCCAAGCAAAATTGATGAATTGAATTTACATTCTGCAGTCCAAAGGCTTCCAGAATTTTCCTATGGCTTTTGTTTGCTTCTTTGAGATCAGCAATGCTGCATATTTGTTGGACTTGGAAGATAATACTATGGACAAGACTCTGCTTTTTTGTTTGTTTACCATCATACCTGAATTTGTTTCTTGCACACCATAATTCCCATAAACCATACCCAACAATGGCAAGGGTAAAGAGTCCAAATAGGGACTTAGACTTTGTTCTGTTGATATTTTTCAGGATTATAGATCTGACAGAGTTACCTTCGATGTGCATTCCATGGGCATCCAAATAATTCCAGACATAGGTGGCCATATCACTGTGTGCAAAGAGGTGATTATAGTCTTCAGTCTGGGGCTGCTGACAGCAGTGACACTTGGAACATATGGATATTCCAACTTGCTGGATATTTGAGTCAAGTGGGAGGGAGTGATTCAACACTTTCCATAGGTGGACAGAGATTTTGGTGGGTAGCCACTTTGACCAAAGCTGACCCCACGGGATTTGGCTAGAAGAATTGTTGCTGCTGTTGATGAAATTAATTGTGGAGGAAACACTACATTTACCAGAAGGAGCAAGCCTCCAGGCCTCCATATCTTTATCCTGATTCAGAACAATCTGCCTTAAGGCAGCTTTAATGTCAGTGGTAAAGTAGGAATCCTGGAGGCTCAGAACAGCAGGTGTGGGGTGCAAAAGGCATTCTCGGACAGAGGCAGACTGATTAGGAATTTGGTTGGCAGGCACAAGATCTGCCAGCCTGAACTTGCCAAACCATTTGTCAAACCAGTAATTTGTTTGATTTCCATCCCCTACAATCACCCTTTTATGCTGGATAATGAGGTCTTTTGCTGCAGTCCAGCTCCTTCTAGCAAGAGCTTTCATATTTTTGAATTGAACATTTTCAAGTGGACTGTTTCGGATATACTTTGCTTTGAAGTAGCTTGCCCAAAGAGAATTTGTGTGAATAGCATTCCATAACATCTTGACCCTTAGTGCTAATTCCATGTGTTTGAGTGACGTAATGCCAAGTCCCCCATGTGTAACTGGCTTGCAGATGGCCTGCCAGGCCCTCCAATGCTTTTTCCTGCCATGTATAGAAGATCCCCAGAAGAAGTTGGCGAAGGCCTGTTCCAGCTCTTTGTGTATGCCAGAGTGGAGAGGTGAAGAGGATAAGAAATAGATTGGCATTGATGTCAAGACATGTTTAATTAAGACCAACCTGGCACCCTGAGAGAGCTTATGCGATTTCCACCCAGTGATACGGTTCTGAATAGTCTTGATAATGCCTGCATAGTGTATTTTTTTTCCTCTACCTTGTGTCAGGGGGAATCCCAGATATCTGTGTGGAAACGAATGCCTAGCAAAACCAGTGAGTTCCTGGACCCTGATAACTTTTTGATTGTTACCCCTTGGCTGCATGAAAAACCCACTTTTAGACACATTAATCTGCTGCCCTGAAGCTCTCTCATAAGTTCTTAGAACTTTCAGCAGATTTCTGATTGAGGCTTTATTGGCTTTGCTGAAGATCATTGTGTCATCCGCAAAAAGCAGGTGGGAGATGTTAGGACATCTTCTGGGGCCTGAGTACCATTCAATTAGGCCACTAGAAAAAGCTGCATTCAGAGATCTACTAAGTGCCTCTTCAGCAATGATAAACAGGGATGGGGCAATGGGATCCCCTTGTCGGATCCCTCTTGTAGATTTAAAGAAGCCAGCAGGTGTTCCATTAAAAAGGATTGAGAACCAACAATTGTTCACCAATTTTTCTACAAGACAAATGAATTTGTTGCTGAATCCAAATTTATGTAAGACCGAAAAGAGGAAATCCCATTCTAATCTATCATAAGCTTTTGCCATATCAAGTTTAAACATGACATTAGAGCCCTTTGTTTTCTTACCCAACTCATGAGATAGCTCCTGAGCTAGTGCAATACTAATTTTTCAGATTTTTATGAAATAAAAAGCCCTTTCAAAACTCTCCTTTTCTGTGTTTCTGGAAATCTGGACTGACCCACAGGTGCATCGACCTTACCTAAGTCTATGCAGCATGTGCACCGACCTTACCATTGCATGAACCTTCTATGGCTAACACAAACATGCACAGACCTGCCTTTCCTTGAGCAATGTCTAGACTCTTCTACATGATACCTTGACCCTTGGTACCTGGCGGAGAACATAGGTCCTAAGACCACCTCACGCATAGTGAGTGCTTTCAGGCAAGCATAACTTGCCTTTCCACAACTCAGTATTTTATGTACCATGGTCAAACAAAGACTTGTAAAGCAACCCATCACCATGCAATGCTTTATGAACATGCAGCATGAGAATGTAAACTGGTATCCACAAGATAAAGTCAGATATGCATGAAATTTTTGTTTATTACAGTCCAAAGACAGTTAAACTCCCCTTCTGCCAGTTCAACAAATAATTTTAGAAAATAGGTACTTAGAGTCATTATGCTAGGAGCATAGTGAGAGAGTTAATCAACCAATTCAAACCTGTTTTGATTGAGGTCTACATAGACCCAACTCCCTTCTTAGAGTAGAAAACCTATCTGTGCATAATGGCTTGGTGAAAATATCTGCAACCTGATTTTCTGATTGGACAAAATGCAGCTCAAAGTTTTTGTTATAAACTTCATCTTTAACAAAGTGATGCCTTATATCTATATGCTTGGTCCTAGAGTGCAGACCTGGATTTTTGGCAAGACTTATAGCACTAGTGTTATCACATAAGATAGGGACACATCCAAGATCCACTAAGAAATCATGGAGTTGATGTTTAATCCACAACACTTGGGTGCCACAACTCCCTACAGCTACATATTCTGCTTCTGCAGTAGAGAGTGCAACTGAGTGTTGTTTCTTGGAAGCCCAGAAGACTAAACATCCACCCAAGAATTGGCAATAGCCACTAGTGCTCTTGCGATCCAGTTTGCATCCTGCATAGTCAGCATCTAAATAAGTAATGAGAGAAAATTCACAAGATGCTGGATACCACAATCCCAAGTCTTGAGTGCTAGCAAGGTATCTGAAGATACGTTTGACAGCAGTCAAGTGAGATTCTCTAGGACTAGCTTAGAATCTAGCACAAAGGTAAACACTAAACTGGATGTCTGGTCTAGATGCAGTTCAGTAGAGTAATGAACCAATCATATCTCTATAGTACTTTGCATCCACCAATCTTCCTTTCTCATCTGCATCCAGTGATGTAGTTGTTCCCATAGGAGTTGAAATAGATTTACAATTTGTCATTTCAAACCTTTTCAGCAACTCCTTCACATACTTGGCTTGATTTATAAAGTATCCTTCATCACTCTAGCAGATCTGCAAGCCAAGAAAAAATTTAAGCTCACCCATTCGGCTCATCTCAAACTCACTGGTCATAAGGTCAGCAAAATCCTTACACATTTTGGGCTTTGTAGTACCAAACACAATATCATCAACATAGCTTTGAACTAACAATATATCTTTACCTTGTCTTTTTGTGAAGAGGGTTTGGTCCACATTACCTCTAATGTAGTCTTTTTTAGTGAGGAACGAGCTTAGTCTATCATACTAAGCTCGGGGTGCTTGCTTTAGACCATAGAGAGCCTTATCCAGCTTGAATACATAATCTTCATGATAAGAATATTCAAAATCGGGGGATTTTTCAACAAAAACCTCTTCTTTTATCAAGCCATTTAGAAAGGCACTCTTTACATCCATTTGTTGCAGTTTTATTTTATGAGCACAAGCAAAAGCAAGCAAAATCATAATTGCTTCTAATCTGGCTATAGGGGCAAAAGACTCTTTAAAATCAATTCCAAATTCTTGAGCATACCCCTGAGCCACTAATCTAGCTTTATTCCTAAGTATGGTTCCATCTTCACTAAGCTTGTTCCAAAAAACCCATTTAGTACCTATGACAGTTTTTTATGAGGGTCTAGGAACTAGATGCCACATATTATTTCTTTGAAACTGGTTTAATTCTTCTTGCATGGAATTTATCCAGTTCTCATCTTTCAAAGCTTCTTCAATGTTCTTTGGTTCAATTTGGGAGACAAGAGCAAGTTGTTCAAGTTCATCAACAATTCTGAAATGTGACCTAGTTCTAGGTGGATCTTGTAAGCTACCTATGATATTTTCTAGAGGATGATCTTTAAGCACTCTAATATCCATAGGATTGTTACCTGCACCTGTAACCGTGACCGTTGTATTGCTTGGATCTTCCACATCATCATTTCTTTTTGTCTCCTCCTGTGAAGGGTCATTCTTTTCATTGGTGTCTATGAAGTCCTCATCATCATCATTTTTCCTGTTACATTTATCATCATAAGTTTCATCAAATGTAACATGAGGTGACTCTTCCACAGTTAGACTTTTGAGATTATAGACCCTATAAGCCTTGGACCTATCAGAATATCCAAGAAATATAGCTTCTTCACTCGTGGGCTCAAATTTGTCTAAATCTCTTTTGTCATTATTATGAACAAAACATTTTGAACCAAATACTTTCATGTGAGAGAGAGATGGCTTCTTACCTTTGAACAGCTCATAAGGTGTCATCTTAGTGAATGACCTTACCATTGATCGATTGATAATATAGCATGCAGTGTTCACTGCTTCTACCCAAAACCTCTTTGGTAGTTCATTTTCAGCAAGCATAGTCCTGGCCATTTCTATGAGAGTTCTATTTCTTTTCTAAACCACCCCATTTTGTTCAAGGGTTCTTGGTGATGAGAACCTATGATTTATCCCTTCAGTTCTGCAAAGATTATCAAAATTAGCATTTTCGAACTCACCACCATGATCTGAAAGTATGTTAGAAATTTTAAATTTATCATCTTGCTTCACCTTCATGTAGAGCGCCTAAAACTCACCAAAAGCATCATTTTTATGCACAAGAGGAAACACCCATGTGAACCTAGAGAAATCATCTACTAAGACATACCCATATCTCCTTCCACTTAAGCTAGCGGTTCTTGTAAGACAGAACAAGTCCATATGGATTAGTTCAAGCGGTTTGGATGATCGGCTTACAGTTCTGCTGGAGAAAGATTTTCTAGTTTGTTTTCCTAGGGTGCATGCCTCACAAATTTTGTCATTTTGTTTGAATTTGAGTTCAGGCAGTCCTTTCACCATACAATGTTTCAAGAGTTTGTGTAGAATATTATAGCTAGCATGTCCTACTCTACGATGCCACAGACATGCAAGTTTAGATTGAGGTGGAGCAAGACAAAGATTCAAATGGGCTGGATCATATTCCAAAAGATTATATTCCAACCCTTCAACCAACAAGACATTTTCAATAGAATTGGAGGGATTTTTGCCAACTTGATCTGAACCGTTGATTTTCCCTTTATTGTTCCCTCCAAAGGTTACATACCCACCTTCTTTTTCCACCAAGAGATAAAACTTTGTTCTGTCCCCAGTCATGCTTCTTGAACAGCCACTATGAAGATACCATTTATTGTGCACGGCTGCAAGACACTCTTGCACAGGAAATCAAGTAACAATGTTTGGAACCCAAGGACAATTGGGTCCTAGTAAACCTTTCATTTCAATAAAGCAAGATAAAATAGATTTAGGAATCCAAATTTTCTTCTCATTTTTCATTTTCTTGCTTGATGAAGAGTTTTTGTTTTCAGTTTTCAGTTTTCTACCCTATTCAGGAACCTTGTTACCCTTTGGCTTTTGGTAGAAGTTTGGAAAGGGGTGATTCTGGTTCCTATAGTTTATCCTTGGCTTATAGAAGGTATGGTGGTTCATAGGGTAATAGGTTGGATCAAGTCTGTATGTGTATGACTGCACCGACCTATGATAGGGCCAACCATATGACTGCATCGACCTATGAAAGGGCCAACCATTTGACTGCATCGACCTATAGGAGTGTGTGCATTGATGCATGATGGGGTTTCTATCCTCATGACTATTGGAATACCAGGGATGCCTTGACCCTTGACGAGGATGATATAGACCAACATTCCCCCTTCGACCACCTCTAACCTTGGCGTAAACTGGCTTGACCTTTGATTTCTGGTGGTTCGGCTCGGATTTCTGAGGAGAATTTTCAAGTTTTTCATGATTTTTCTTTATGGGTTCTCCCACCTTTTCTTTTCATTTGTTTTGAGCAGGTTTGGTGTTTGAACTTGAGGCACCTGCAGAAGATACAAAAGTGACGGTTTTCAAACCAACTTTCTTTTTATTTGTGGGATTAAAACCCGATCCTTCTTTGTTGAAGTTCATTTTAGTACCTAGTAAAGCATCTAGGTTATCTCTTCCTTCTACAAACTTTTCGAAAGAATGTTGTTTATCTTTCAACTATTTTTGATGTTTTTCAGCATCTTCAAGTTGCTTAGAGTTGACTTGTTTTATAGCTTCATATTTTTCATTGCTCAAATTTCTATCTTTTTCATAACTTTCCATTTTTCTTTTCAGATAATCAATTTCATCCCTCAGATTTTCGTTTTCAACTTCCAGATCTCTTATTTCATTTCTCCCTTGTTCCATGTCTTCTATCATTTTCTTCAAATCTTCGATTTCAGATTCTAGTGAAGTAGTTTTATCATCTAAGCTTTGATCATGCACAGTTGAATTGATTTTCTTTTTTAAGGCCTTATTTTCCTTTCTATACATGTCATATTTTTCCATAAGCTCAATATAAACTCCTTCCCAGTCAGTGATTGTAAAATGCTCAACAGGGGAACATACCTCAGATTGTTCATTCCCATTTGCCATGAGGCAGATGCCTTCTGTTTCATCTTCTGAGGAGCTTGTTCCATCTTCCTCCTCTTCCTCATCACTCCATGTGCATACCATGGCTTTGTTTTTCTTCTTCTTGCCTTTCTCTTTCCTGAAGGCTTTCTTCACTTTTTCAGGACATTCAGTTCAGATATGCCCTGGTTTGTTACAAGAATAACAAATAACTCTTTCAGATTTGTTTAAGTTTTCAAGTTTAGATTTGTACGCTTTCTTCACCTGAGGCTTCCATTTTTTGAAGCCTTTACCTTCATTTCTCAAAAAAATTCTGAACCTGCGAGTGAGCATAGCCACTTGATCTTCATCTTACTCACTACAAGAGGTCTCACCTTCCTCGGAAGTGGCTTGAGTGCTTGGTCCAGCTTTCAGAGCGAGAGGCTTTTTCTTACATACCTCGACTTTCTTACTCTTCAAGTTTATCTCATAGGTCATCAGGGAACCTATGAGTTCATCCACCTTGGTTGTTGAAAGGTCTTTTGACTCTTCTACAATAGTTGCCTTCGTGTGCCAGGCTGGAGTCAATGACGTTAAAATTTTTCTTACAATCTCCTGTTCTTTATATGTCTTTCCTAAACTAGTCAGACAGTTAGTGAGCAGAGACAGACGAGTGTACATGTCTGAAATAGATTCTTCACGCCTCATCCTAAACACCTCATATTCTGTAATGAGTAGGTTGGCCTTTGTTTCACGTACCTGAGCAGTGCCTTCATAGATTACTTCTAATCTGTCCCACATCTCTTTAGCAGAGGTTCATGTAGACACTATTGAGAAATCCGCTGGGTGAAGAGAGCACCGCATTAAATGCCTTGCGCCCTAGTTGAGTGTAGATTTTTTCATCCGTTCCTCAGTCCATTGCTCTTCATCGGGAGGTAGCTCGTACGAACCTTTGCTCACTACCTTCCACATCTCATAGTCTTGCGCCCGAATGAACACCTGCATGCGGTTTTTCCAATACGGGTAATTAGTACCAGTGAAGAAGGGTGGCCTATTGACAGAATGACCCTCAGACATTTGACCCCTTGATGCCATTCCACCGTTTCTCTCAAGGTCGTTGGACCCTTGCATGAGAGATTGGATCTAATACCACGTGTTATGTGGTGGTGGCGGATCTAGAGGGGAGGGGTAAATAAATCAGCCCCCCTTTTTTAAAAATTAAAGCACAACGGAATGAAAGGTCGGCTAACGCCCAGGAAGATCCACAAGATAGGAGTCAAAGAGAGATAGTAAGATGGCTTATGCAAGCATCTACCATAAAAATAAGCTCACAGACAACCACACTAGACAAGGAGTTTTAAGATGGTTCAGACTCAATCCCAGAGTCCTATGTCCACCCCTCACTCAACCAAGTGAGGCTTCACTAGTGCAACTACATTAAACAAATGCTGACACACAGCTTGCAGGCTCACATAGCCAAGCTGACACACAGCTTACGGGCTCACACAACCAACCGACAGAACAGAAACACCTTCTATCTATCTTCTTATAGCTCCTTGTAGGGACCGAACAAAGTATTAAGTTAAGTGTTCAAGTAACGGAAAGATAATCCAAAATAAAAACCAGACAAGATGTGAGACACTGAGTATAGAAGGAGATGGTTCTTTCTGGAATCTGGATGGCGATCCTCGCTTCTTCCAGATGGTGTACTTCCTAGAAGGGTAGGTCTTCCTTCATAGGAAGTTGAAGCTTCTTCCTCTTCTTCTCGCAGGGTGAAGAGTATAGATGGCGACTTGGATCTTTAGAAGCTTCACAGTTGCAGCTGAGGCTTCACAGATGGCTTTGCGTCGCAAAGCTCTTCCTGTCGTTGGCTTCCCATGAGCTCTCACACACTTTTTCTTTAGTTTAGCTATCAGCTGTCTTCAATCTGCAGTCCCTTCTGCTTGCTTTCCTTCTCCCGCTACATATCCTCCTCTTTTATGCTTATCCTTATCTTTTTTTTTGTCTCCTCGAAACCCTTCATTCCGCAAGTCTTTTGTTTCCATTTTGAACACACCCACTTTTTCTTGAACTCTTTGTGCAGACTACTTTTTCAGAGTGTGTCTCCCGGCTTATATGCTTTTGGGTCAGATAATCTTTTCTATTTTAGTGCTAAGTACACAGTTGGTAAGCAAGATTTGGTAATAGGTAATATGGACCTTCTATCTTCATCAGAGAGGACCAGATGCCAGACCACGGTGACCTCTGATTGGTTCAGAAGTGATAAGGTGCAGTGGGTTCTCATTGGCTGCCCAGACTAGATCAAACGGTACTCTGTAATTTCCATTTGTTGACCGAACATATCTTCATCAAGTACAAGATTTTCTCCTCAAGGTTTGACCCCTTTTCGGATGGAGACCCTTTCTAGGTGATTGCCATTGGTCCATCGGGAAAGTAGGAATCTTTTCTGCCAGTAGATCTTCCAGAACTTGTACTTCCAAAGGAGGTGACATCTGTTTGATTGAATGCCTGTTCTGAGTGCACATACCTTACTCTTGAATATGCTCAGACCTTGTAACATGCTTGGACCTTGAAGTAATCTTGGACCTTGAAACATGCTCGGACCTTCAAAGGTGCTCAGACCTTAAAAGTGCTCAGACCTTGAAGTGTTGAAAGGTAAATGTGCACAGACCTTGTAGCTTGGAGAGCAAACGTGCACAAACCTTTATGTGTTGAAAGGTAAATGTGCACAGACCTTGATATGCAGAATGCATGTAATGAGAGACTAGCATCGACCCTAGTTGTGTCCAAGGCACAACTAACACCGACCTCAGTATGCATGAACCATGAACCAACATCAACCTTAGTAAGCATAAGCCGCAACTAACATCGACCTTGGCACAGCTAACGTCAACCCTAATATGCATACTAACACCGACCTCACATGCACATCATCCCATGCTAGCATCGACCTTATACACTAGACGTTGTGCACTAGCACCGACCTTAGACATGCATAATATGCAGCTAGCACAGACCCTAGTACGCATGAGATGCAAATAACACTGACCTTATTTCAACTAGCATCGACCCTATGCATGAACTAGCATAGACCTTATATGCAAAACATGCTATACTAGCATCGACCTTGTCTCAACTAGCATCGACCCTATGCATGAAGTAGCATCGACCTTGTCAAGCTAGCATCGACCTTGTTGTATTCAAACCAGACATGCACAGACCTTGTAGTGTAGAAGGCAAAAACATGCACCGACCTGGTTTGCCAAAAGCCAAAAGGTGAACTGACCTTGTTTGTAGTATAAGACAATGTACACTGACCTTCATTACTGTTCCTGGTCAAGGTGGCATCGACTTTGGAGAGTAGCATCGACCTTCAGCTGCTTGAGCGCTGAAGTGGCATCGAGCTTAGTTGTTGTTGAGCGAACTAGCATCGACCTTAGTTTGTCAGAAGTCCAACCTGGCATCGACCTCAGTTTGAGCGAACTAGCATCGACCTTAGATGCTTGAAAGCACTGCTAGCATCGACCTTAGTTTGTCAGAAGTCCAAACTGGCATCGACCTTAGACGCTTGAAGGCTGAACTAGCGTCGACCTTAGCTGCATGCTAACTGAAGTAACATCGACCTCAGTTACTATTCTAACTGAAGTAGCATCGACCTTACTTAATCACTGACTAAAGTAGCATCGACCTTAGTGCCTCATACTGAGATATGCATTGACCAAATCTGTCAACGAGCTGACTTCCAGTTTGATCAGTAGCGTTAACCTTCATTGACCAACGTTGACCAGCGTTGACTTTTCAAGGAATATTTCCACTTCTTCATGGGCCAATGAACACATTAGAAATGCCATTAGCAATAGTATTATCAACCATATGTATGACTCATAGTTAGAGCATCATTAAAACATATTTAGAGAATTAAACCATAGCCACAGGGATGGAATTAACATAAATTAACATATTCCCAAGCCATGTGGAAAAATCAGAACCGTCGAATATGGGCGGGGAGACCATAGAAGTATGTGTAGCATATGAAGGCATTTAATTAGAAAGCACCGGGATCTTTCCCTGCAGATCGTAGGATCTGGGAATGGCAGAGCTTGGCTCTGATACCAATTGATGGGTCCCGATAGGTGCAATAGGATCTAGAAGGGGGGGTTGTATAGATTCTTTCGCGAACTATGGCCTAATTAAAACTTGACTACCAAAAGCATAGACCACCCCTATAAAGCAATTAAAACACTTAGACACAAAGCACACCGGATATAGATGGAATGGGTTAAGTGTAAGCGGCGGTCCTAAGACAACACAGGTTGTGGTACAAGCTAAGGTGCTTCTCAGCAAACCTCTGATGTGTGTGTGAACAAGGTGATCTCCCTTTTGTTGGAGAAAGCTCCCTAGTACCTGAGTGCAAAGGTGCAGTAGGCACCCAAGGGAATGCTAATAACGAGCAAGGAATAACTGGTGTGTATACAAGATTGTGCAGTCCACGAAGCTAGAGTGTGCGATGGAGATAAACAAGATTATATGCAATGAAACAAGCACACCGATATGTGAATAGGGGTATAAGATATGGAACAAGCCCACAAGATGTTCAACCCACAACACAAGGATTTTAAGGTGGTTCGGTTGTAAACCCACAACCTACATCCACCCCACACCAAACCCGTTGAGGCTTTACCACATAATGCAAACACAGCACACTTCCTACACACAAACCGGTAGGGACAGTTTTCCACACATGCTGCAGATGCAGCTCAACTTCCTACACACAAATCGGTAGGGATGGTTCACCTACACACAAACCGGTAGGGATGGTTCTCCTACATACAAACCGGTAGGGACGGTTCTCCTTGAAATGAAAGAAAAGAAAAAAACACAAGAAGAAAAACACTACAAGTGCAGTAGAGAAAAGACAACCTTTCTGATATGACGATGAGGCACGGAAATGCACAATCAGAAAAGAATAACTAGACAGTGGCTTCAGATTTTGCTCTTGAGGCACCTTTGGGAAGATCTGGACACAGGTCCAATCTGACTTCTTCTTAGGCTCATTCAGGACGTGAGAAGGGCTGCACTCCTCTCTCGGCTTCTCCTTTTCTTTGCTCTCTCTCTCTTATCTCTTTCTATTAGCACGGGCCGGTTTCAGACCAGGACTGGGCTACTTCTTTTCTTTCTTTTTCTCTCACAAATTTTCTCTTGAAAGCTCACGTATTTTTCTCTTGGATAGCAGCTTCAGCCGCAACATTTCTTCAAGCATGGAGTCCTTCTAATAGGCGCAAGCAGTCCTCCCAGTAGGAGGTTTCAGCCCGTATGTGATTGGCCCTTCATAATCTATTATTTGTCTTCAGGGAGCTTTTGCCTTGGCAGCCTCTGATTGGCTAGAGAAGCAATAAAAGGATTCCCATCATTTTGGTTTCTTTGGTTGATCAGAGGGTACGAGTAGAGCTTCCCAAGTAAGATCTACAGCATCCTTTTGTTCGCTGGCTGGACTATGCAGGACGTCCTTTTGTCCTATGAGATTTCTAGAATAGCAAATCTGATTGGGCAAAGGCAAAAAGCTGGGTAGCAGACAGGTGACTATTCTCGGATATGGTAACCTGCATTTCTATTGCCCAAAAGGGCTGAAATAGTAAGCCAATGATGACATGGAAGTTCACTGAGCAAAGATACCTTTCCGGACCTCAAAAGATGTGAATTTTGGCATTTGCGGTTCCTATTTATGCTCTCTGGATCCAATTCTGAAAATAGTGCAGGTTCGCTAAAAGAGGCTTTGGAACTCGCTCAGTGAGGCATTTCACTGAACATGTGCTCTTCTCCATGAGGTCGGTGCAGATTGGCTTGGCATGCCTTATGAGGTCGATGCACATAAGGTGCTTGCTCCTTGGTAGGGTCGGGGCACATTTAGAGAGCCTTCAGTTGAGATCAATGCATACTAGAAAAACAAGGTCAGTGCTGATGTGACACAACCTAAGACCTATATTGCAAGCAAGGCAACAGACACGACAATGGCACACAAGCGGACTCACTCGCATTTGGCACACTCGGGTCCTTAGGTGGACCGGCGATAAGGTGAGGGTCCGAGGATGGACCCGGAGGTTTCCAAGGGTATGGCTGGATTTGGGAGGACCCCTAAGGGCGTGGGGTTGCCCAAATTCATGGGTGGTCAGCACGCCGAGGATGTGGGTAAATTGGTCTCGCTCACAACTCACCCGTGGTGGACACTCACATAGTAGCAATTTGAGTCCGAGCACTCCTCACCGACCGATGGCACATTAGAAGCAATACTAATCAAGCACAAATAATCCAGCATAGTAGTGTGGTCAGGAGCTCACCTGATCGGTGTGAAGACACTGATCCCAGCCGGAGACGAGAGCGAGCGAGGAAGCATGGGCTTACCCGCACGCCGCGCCGATGAAGCGTCAACCTAAAATTTTTGTTTACATGCACTACGCCCCTTGCAAGGGGGTTGGACTAGGGGTGGGGATTAGTTTTTACAACCAAAATGTACCTCCACTCAGGGAGGAGCGGTCAGCCGGCCAGGCGGGGTGGGGAAAACTACCCTAGAGACCGAAGTGGACGAAGATTGTCGGTTCTGCCAGCCCTCTAGAACAGCGGATAGACAATCGGTGTTGACGCCGCTGCAGACTGCCCTAAACTCCGTTTGTAATGAAACAAGCGGAAAAACCTCCATGGTTGACCTAAGATGTCATCAAAATTTTTGGGGATTTTATTGTTTGGATGACGGTCGGGGCAGAGGCGTGAACAGAGTTGTAGGCATCTGATTCTGGTAGCTTCTGTGTCACTGCAGCAAGAAGGCGAGGACACCACGGTTGCTCCCAAGCCCTGATTCAGAGAGGCTAGAGTCGTTGGATTTATGGTCAAACCCTCTTTGAACGGAGACCTATGGGGATGCCGTCGGAGGTCGGAGCTTACCGCGAGAGCCTGAGAAGTGGGAGGGGGTTAGATCTATCTTCAGTCAGACTCACATGCGCACTAATGGTAGGAAATTCTGAACTTTGGGCTTCGGCCTTCAAACGATTCTCCGATTCTTGGCGATGCTAGGGGACTTGGAGGAGAACGTTTCAGCCAAGCGCCGCTCCAAGAAGCTTAGAATTCTGGTCGTGGTAGCCTTTGCAACCTACTTCTGGATGACTGTCAGGAGGATGATGCGCAGTCCGGCGATGTCGGCTCTCCTGGGCAAGCACGAACTCAGACTGGGACGAGACCACCACCATTGCGAAGAGGACTGGGAGACGCTTCCAATAGTATATGGTAAGCCCTCTGAAGCTTCTTGGTGATGATGTGGCTGCCTCAGAAAGTCGCTGGTACTCTAGTGCCTGCGAGTTGGGAATAGGATGAAGGTGTAGGGTTGTGGGATGGCCAAGGGAAGAAAGGGGAAACGGGGAGGGCGACTAGGGTAGGAAGGGGGTTTTGGGGAGGGGTGAGGGGCAGCCAACAAGGGAGGGAAATTCAAATTTGGCCTAGGGTTTGAACCCCTTCAGCCTTGGGTAGATGGAAGGGTGCTTGGGAAAGGGTAGTGGGTGGTTGGGGGTTGGAGGGTGGCTTGGAGATTGGTGGGTTCTCCCTTGGGACTAGGGGTGGAGTAAAGAGGTGTTGTGGGAAGTTGTGGTGACTATTGAATGAGGGGAGGAGAGAGAGAAAGTAGGTGGGAGGGGGGAGGAGAGAGAAAGGGGCTAGGGGAGGGGAGTTTCTCACTCCTCTCTAATGGCTTCTCACCAAATGAACTCAATTTTCTGTACTCACAATAATAGATCTTCATTAACTTAAAATGGGGGGAATGGGATCATATTTATAGAGAACCCACATTTTACAATAAGTCCCTGACTTTTGGACTAATGACAAATAACCAAGGGGGAAGGGGGCGCCCCTAGGCCTAGCCCATTGAATTGGCCCTATTAACTAATCTAATCAACCCTATGACACTTAACTTAGGTAGATGACTCATTAACCTAGGTACTGGACTCAAATAAAAGGAAAATTACAATGATATGACTCAAATAAAATAAGAAAATTACACGACTCGACTCAGAAAAATGTAACAGACATAATGGAGCCATGATGGCGAGCAATAGGAGTTTGGAAAAATGTGAAGGGCGAGAGATGCCCCCATCAAGTGCACATCTGAGAAACAAGGTCGGTGCACATTTTAAGGTCGGTGCACATTTCTGTTCCAGCACATATAGGTTGATGCACATTTAGAAGCTTGGCATACCAAGGTTTGTGCACATTTAGAAGGTCGATGCACAATTGAAGTTCTTCAATAGAGGTCGGTGCACTTTACCAATTTATCACAACTAGGGTGATGCACTTTCCAAGGTCCACGCTTGTCAAGGTCGGTACACATCTCACCAGCTCGCAGCTAAGGTCGGTGCCTGCTTCAAGGTCGGTGCACATTTCATATTTCCTTACATGCAGGTCGGTGCACATTTCAGTCTAACCCATATGAAGGTCGGATCACACTTCACCAGCTCGCAGCTAAGGTCGATGCATGTTTCAAGGTTGGTGCACATTTCATATTTCCTTACATGCAGGTCGATGCACATTTCATATTTCCTTACATGTAGGTCGGTGCACATTTCAGTCTGACCCATATGAAGGTCGGTGCACACTTCACCAGCTCGCTACTAAGGTCGATGCATGTTTCATGCTTTGAACATTCAAGGTCGGTGCAACTTTCATTCTTGGAGAGTTCAAGGTTAGTGCAGCTTTCTTGCATGAAGAGCACGGTCGGTGCAGATTTCAACAGCTCGCATCTGAAGTCGGTGCAAGTTTGAAACAAGGTCGGTGCAAGCTCCACATTTCTTCTTATGCAGGTCGGTGCACGTTTGAAACAAGGTCAGTGCACGTTGCTATTTGAAGCATGACGGTCGGTGCACTTTTCATACCAGAGCTCATGAAGGTCGGTGCACATCTCTATTGCTGCTCAGTGAACGTCAGTGCACATTTGGATTTCTACTCGCCCAAGGTCGGTGCACATTTTGAAACTTCTTTAGTTTCTTCAGTTCCTTGGAGCAATGACCCCTAGTGAGATCAGCCTTGATTTTTGTGCAACCTTTTGCCTTGATTTCTGTGTAGCCATTTGTCTTGATTTTTGTGCATTTGTAACTTGGCCTGAAACTTATACATGGAGGCATTATCTTGAGCAATTAAGACTCACAAATGAGTCATGGTTAGACATCATCAAAACTCATACTGGGACATCATCAAAACAACATATATCCAACATTTCCAAGGTGCTTAACGCAGTTCCTTCTATGTTGCTTACTTTGGTGGTGATCACGGATCATTGCTTGATACATATCACCTCCTTTCTTTCCTATTGCTTTCTTCATCATTGCTCCACGCCCACGGTGTGTGTTTCTTTTTCCTTACCTATTACTGCTTGTTCCATGCCCATGGCTTGTGTTTAGTTTAATTCCTTCATTATTTCTCTCTTGCTGTTGATTATTACTGAGGTGATATTGTCATATACTGGTATTTTATTTATTGCTCACTTGTGGTGATCTTTTCATTACCTACACCACTGACTTTGCAGAGGGAGGGTCTATCCTTACCGCAGTAGTAGCTGGAGTGTTGGGGACCTTAGAAGGTTCCCCTTCCACTGTGGGACTAGAAGTTGACTGAGACAAGGTGGCAGCAAGGCGAGTTCGAGGGGTCCAGGAAGTGCACGATGCCAGTCTCTTAACCCTATTATTTATAGGAGAGCTCTTCTCACCTTTGAGGAAACAGTGGTGGGGGACACCCCCTACTCATGACGGTTGGTCTCCTCCATGGGACTCACGCATTATGGGAAAGTGTGGACTCGTTAATGGCAACATAATCAAGAAGAAATCAAGGAACTAACATACGAGGAAGAAAATTGTAAAAAGGGAGATTCCCCGTTACCAAAAAAAGTTGTAAAAAGGGAATTTTACTGATAAAAGGGGGAGGAGTACAAGCGACTTGTCACCCTCCTTGGGACGAAACTGGTCGGGTTGGAGGCTCGTCACCCCCTGATGGGAATCAACATCGGGCACTATCATTTTATTTATATTTATATCCTTTTTTATAATTATACCCTTGGATAATTGGGTTTATAATTGTAAGGTATTATAAGCCAAAGGTTAGTCTTTAAAGTCTTTGGGTTTCTATGTAAATTGCCAGTGGGTCCAGCAGGGTCCCCCACCCTCTTTTCCATTGGTCCACCTAGGTTCTAGGGCCCATGTGGGGCAGGTTCAAAGTCTAAGATTGGACTTGGACCAAGGGGGGACAAAAAATGAAAAATTCAAAATTGGAGGCCCCTTAAGTCAAGGGGGCGCCCCCCATTTATAATAGTTTAATTCTTGTTGTATTTTTATTTAATTTGGCCATTTGAACACATGGGGATTAAATATCCTATCCCTAGTTTACCCCTCCCAAACCCTAGATCTAGGGCTAGTTTTGGTCATTTGTACATTTCTATAAATCCCTTGTATTTCCATTTTTGTGAGAATTAATGAGAAGAATTTTGGAAAAATTGCCAAGAGCCCAAGGGCGCCCCTCCTCTCTCCCCTCTCTTGCACCTGGATTGCTGTGTTTCTAGGGTGGATTCCCTACAAAACATGGTGGATTCCAAGTGATCTCTCCTCCCCGGAGTGTGAAGCTCTACTGCCACCGCCATCGAGCCGCCACTGCCACTTCACTGGAGTTCTGTCCATCTCCGGACAGAAGCCTAATGCGCGATTTTTAGCTCTCAATCAGGAGCTCCGCTCATGTTGAAAATTGGAGGGTGAGTTCCCCACGTTCTCCCCAGCCTCCACAAAAAAATACACATTTTCCACCTTTGTTTACCTTCCTTTACCGTTTATTTCCCCCGATCTACAGATTCTGTCTCTGTGCAGATCTGTGTTCCAACAAGCTACCTCTTTGCCCCTTTCACCCCCTTTCCGATTTCAGATTGACCTAAAATTTGATCTGGGAGTTCTGTCCACCAAATCCTTCGTCCCCAATTTTTTTTTGTGATTTTAGGAATTTTCTTTCCCATTCCAAAAATCACTGGTTTTTCCCAAAATCTGTTCTATCCTGTGCAGTCCAGATCCGACCACCACCACCAAAAAATCTATTTCCCCAGTCAAACCACCTCCAAAAATTATCCCCGTGTTCCTTACCTTCCCATCTACCATGCATAAAAATTTCAGATCCAAACCGTTTTATCTTCGGTCAACCCATGTTCTCAGGCAGATCCCATTCTGCCCAGTATCTCTTGAGTCTGTCAGGCCGCCTCTTCTAAATTCAACCATGGCAAATAAAGAGACAGGAAAATTCCTGTAACAACACATGGTTGAAGATCTTCGGGTTAGCTTCGTAATGGCGCCAGTTTCACGTCGTTCCAACTCCCGTGGTGATTGCAGTAGTTGTTTTCACCGAGTCGTGCAAGCCTGAAACTGCAGAACAGGTCCGTGGACAGCAAGCCACAACGCCCCCCAATCGGGCCGCGTCGCCTTCCACAAGGCGAACCAGTGCGTTCCCCTCCTCGAGATCGTCCCTCCAGGAGTCCCCACTGCAGCGGTACCAGTCCTGGCCCGTTCGGCCCTCCGACCAGGACGTCGGCACCACATTCGTTGGCACGCGTTACCCCCGGAGCTGTCCAAATCGCTACCCGTCAACCCGAACCCGCTACTCCCGGGTCCCGCGTGTAGCCCGTTATCTCCCTGCGTGGAGTGGGCCTTAAAATTCATTTATGTAATTATTGGTTATTGTTGTACCGGGAGTACGAGTTTTGGCCGGGATCATCTTCCCCACGCCCGGTAGCATGGAGGTATCGTGTCTGCTCCTCTCTTCACATTTTGCTTATTTCGTATGTATTCTATTGCCGCTGCATAAGTGATAGGTTAATCTCGCCTGATATTTTTATCACTACTACGAGAGAGAGCGAAACCCGTCCCCTGACCCGATCCTGGCACGAAAGAGAGTTGACCACCCGACTCATTGCCTATTTCTCAACCGTGCAGATCCCGTGTTTCCCTCGCATAGGGACATCCGCGAGCTAGAGTCCCAGGTTGGCATACCATCCCGCATCAAATTAGTATCAGAGCCGAAGGTTGAGTCTAGGGTAGTCGTTGTTTAAAAAAAAGAAAAAAAGTGTCTAAGTCTAGGTGTTGCATTTGCATTCCTCTATTCGGTATATCAAAAGGTGTTCCAGGAATGATTGGTTATGCCCATCGGGAAGGTAGCACACTTGTATGAGTTCGGTCTTCGGATCATACCTCCGCCACATACCGGATACTGGTTGAGTCTAGGTTGGTAGTCGAGTCTGCATTCCAACTTTACATTGTCATTTTCGGGTCATCTTTAGTCGGTTCGTCTTGTCACCAAGTGTCGGCATGGCCATCCTATAGCTCCCCGTGTCCCTTGGATCCCCAAAACCCCACATCATATGCATGGTGGCGACACGCCCCAGGATGGGAAATCCAACCCCACCACCTCTGTAGGCCCGAAGCCCCAGACTTCTATGGCTCCAAAGTCCTGAGCGACTACCTAGAGTGGGAATCCACTATGGACAAATACTTTTGAGTGTTACATTATGTCCGATGCCATGCAAGTCAACTTTGCCACAAGGTGACTTTTTTACAAAGCCATCGAACAATGGAGGGACATAGAATACTTGAGGGAAATTAGGAGGCAATGGCCTATCGAGTCCTGGCATGAGATGAAGGGCGAGCTTAGAAGGGTCTACCTATCTGGCTCAGTCACCTCCAACGGACCCCACCCAATCACCTCCAATCAAGTGGGTCATAGTCGGAGGAAAAGAGCCCCACATGTAGACGATCCTAAGCCCAATACTAGGCCGAGTGATTATGGGTGAGTCCATCCCAATACCCTACTCCAAACCCCATCATTGCCGAACTTTTCAAAACCATTTAGGATCAGTTGGATAAGATGTGTACTCAAATTTACAGATTCCTGTCTGAGCCTCCCAACTCGGTGCCACCCCAAGGACCTCTCCCCTTAAGGGATGACATTCCTTCCCCATCCATGAGAGCTCCATTGCCACCACCCTTACCTTCCGATCTTTATTCGGAGCCACCTCAACCAGAGCCACCCATACTTCTACCGGGGAAGTTACTCATAGACGAGCCACTACCTAGCTGGATCAAGAGAGGCTTGGTCCCTAGGACACCGTACTATCCATCCATGGACCCAACACTCCCAATAGTCCCCATTAACTCCTTTCACACCACTTTCCGGTCCTTTTGCTTCATAGGAAGTGTGAAAGATCTACTAAGGAGTTTACAATGTCAATGGGAGCTGGCATATATGTTGGCCTTAGGGTCTGACCAACCCTATAGTCATAGCTTCATGCTCTCAGCTTTGGGGTCTATTACCTCGATGTACACCTTGGGTCATATCACCACCGAGGTCCTATTGTTCTTCCCCGTTCCCGATGAGCTTGACTTTGCCCCCTCTTACGATATTGCCATCCCGAGGGAGGACCCATATCTACTCTATGAGATCACCGTCCCTCTTACCATAATGGATGAAGGTGACCACCTACACCTTCAAGAACTCCAGACATGAGACCGTGACATGTGGGAACCCATATCGAGGGGTCACACATTCTTTGATCCCTTCGATCACTTCCCTAGGGAACCTTATGACCCACCATATCTACTCCGCTTCTTCCCGGGAATCCACTACCACACCACTTCCCCATGGGCTAGTTCACCTACACTCAGCCAGGAGACCGTTCCACGGTCATCATATAGGGGCGATGAAGAAGGAGCATTCGACTCTCCTAGCCCTCCCAAGTCTCCCAAAGCCAACAGGCAGCCGCATGCTAGTGATAGATTAGGATGTCTAGGAGTCCCCCATTCCGTCAACCATCAATTACATCTAGTGTATGCATGGCATACCTTCGGATGTCCTGGTCCACCATTGCATGTGTATTGGTCGGACTAATAGTAGGTTTGTTTAGGGTCATGTGTGAGTCTTTATTTCGTATAGTTTATCTGTCGAGTGCATATGCATACATCGAGTTGAGTCGGTCTTTTGTATGCTCACGTTGTCAGTCCCTTTCGAGAGTGAGGCAAGTCGGAATTCATCCGTACGTTGTTCATGTAAAATCGACCTTGGACCTATTTTGAAAGCATTCAAGTTTGAGCAGCGGACTCACACTAGCGAGCTCACCCGTATGGCACACACTAGGGCCCGAAGGCAACTAGGCGATGTTGGAGAGGGTCCGAGGTGGGACCATGAGGCTCCAAGGGTTGGCAAGCTTGGGGAGAACCCAAAATGGGCCTAGAATGTCCAAATCATGGGCGGCCAACACACCAAGGGTGTGGGTTAAGTGGATTCACTCTCAACTCGCCCGCGGTGGTCACTCAATTTGGTGGCAATGTAAAATCGGACACTCTCTTACCGCCGACAGAGTAACTATAGCAATACTAAGCTAAGCAAGTCCAATACAGCAATGAGGGATGTTCAGGAGCTCACCTAGCCGGCGTGAAGACGCCGACTCCGGCCGGAGACGGGGGCGAGCGGGGAGGCGAGGGTATGTACCCGAACGCCGCGTCGGTGTCGCTTCAACCTGAAAGTGTAAAGAGTACAACACTACGCCTCTCGCAGGAGGGATGATCTTGGGGTGGGGATTAAGTTAATTACATCCAAAACTACCTCCACCCAGGGAGGGGCCTTCAGCCGGCCAAGCGGGTTGGGGATTACGCAATGAAACTTGACCGCCCGAGCTCCACCGGTTCTGCCCTGCTTCAGGTTCACTGGACAGACAGTCGGAGACGGTGCTGCCACGGGTTCCACGGAACTCGGATCTTGACGAGACCAGCGCCAAACGTTTCCCAACTGACAGAGGATGAAGCTTGAATTTTTAGGGAAGCTTTGATACTCGGGGATGACCGCGCCGGCGACTGGAACAGGACAGCAGCGTCTGGTCTCTGGCGGGTACCGAACTGATGCAGCAGGTTGCAGAAGTCACTGTGGGCTCTCCCGGACTCCGATTGGAATGAAACTGGCGGTGATGCGATCGTGGTCGGGGTAGCTTCGAGCCGGAGTTGACAGTGATGTGATCCGATGTCGGTGGAGAGAGGGGTAATCGGAGGAGTGAGGACTGGTCTAACCTGGGACCACAGGGGGCAGTCTGCCGTCTCCGACAAAGAAAATTGGAGCAGAGGGTTCCGGTGGCCGATTGAGTCTCTTCTTCTTGGAGGTGGCAGCTAGCTTGAATTAGTTTCTTCCCTCCAAAAAAAGCGCTCAGAGCCTTCACGAGCTGGCCGTGGCAGAGTCTGGGACCGGACTGATTGATTCTGCCTCTGTCTGGTGCAGATCAATGTGGCTGGTTGTAGAGGGTGCCACGATCTCTAACGAGCTCTGATTGAGGCGAGACCTGAACCGTTGGAACCGTAGCCGAGTCTTCTTCCTGTCGGCACTGACGGAGATGTCGGCAGATGTTGGAGAAGACCGGGACGATCAGATGAGTAGAGGGGTGTCGGTTCTGGCTCCTGTAAACTGACCTGACACACTTGGAGTAGAAAATTTGTAACTTGAGATTCTGATGTCCAAATGCAGCTCTGCTTCTTTAGGATGAAAGAGGACTTGAGAGGGAAGAACTTTACTGAAGAACACTTGATCTGAATCCCAAATGGTTCGTCGTGGTCGGGCTTCCAATCTCGCTCTGGTTCTCTGCCTGGGGTCTTCTGCGCAGTCGTGGGAGATCAGCTCCTGCGGATAGCTCCGACCTCGGAAGCCGGCGAGACCACCACCGTTGGAAAGCTATCTCGATGAAAATTCCAGAAATGTAGGCCTTGTCACCTGAATTTTTGAGAGACGGTCGTGGATGCTTCTGTAAGTTGCTGCAACTCTGCTGTCTGAAACAGAGGCTGAATGAGAAGAAGATGAGGGGGTGGGGAAGGGGATGGCCAAGAGAGTAGGAGGTGGAGGGTGAACTTGGCTAGTATGGGGAAGGGGGGCTGCGACTTTGGGTGGTTTGGGAGGTGGGGAGATGGAAGGGCACTGCCCTAGGGAGAGGGAAATTTGAATTTGGGCTTAGGGAAGAGCCCCTTCAACCTTGGGGAGAGGAAGGGGTGCTTAGGAAGTGGTGTTGGGTAGTTGGGGGTTGGGAGGTGGGGTGTGGATTGGAGGATGCCACCTTGGGTTGGGGGGGAGTTAAATGGGTGTATGGGGAAGGGGAGAGGTCTTAATGAGGGGTGAATGGGGAGGAGAGAGAAAATTCCGAAAATTGGGTGGAGGGAGAGAGAGAGAGAGATAAAGAGAGAGAGAGAGATAATGGGAGAGAGATTTGGTAGAGAGGAGTAAGACTAGAGAATTTTTTTCTATTCAAATGATTCTTCAAAAGTTGTTACATATGAGGAGTGGGGTGGCCTATTTATAGGTACATGACTTTTTCACAAAGGACCCTAACAAAAGACACAATGACTAATAACCGAAGGGAAGGGGGGGCATCCATGGGCCTAGTCCAATGAGATGGGCCCAATAACCTATCAAACCAACATAATGACTTAATACTTAGGAAAATGACTCAACAACCTAGGTACATGACTCAAATAAAGGGAAAATTATATGATATTGACTCAAAGAAAATGTGAAGATTACATGACTAGACTCAAAAATACATGACTAACATAATGGCGCTTGCCGACGAACAATCCGAGTCCGGAGAAAATGTGGAGGGGCAAGGGATGCCCTCATCATACCCCCGGGGTGGGGAAAACTCGACCCCGTCGAGTATGGGTCCACCAGGGAAGTAGTACATCGAATTGCGGCTCTGGGTGATCCTCGATCTCCATACTCAACCCGCGACCATAGTCGGGGAACGGCGCTTCAGCTCGACAAAGTGACTCGGTCATACCCTCATGCTGGCGATGGGATCTTGCTTGCCTAGTATTGCGTTGTGTGCTCACGTCGGGCTCTCAGGCTATTTGTGGTGGCACTACGAGGGTGTCTCTCACAAGGGTAGGTGTAAGCTGGAGGCACTCACTAGGATCCACCGCGGTGCCCTTATAAGGTGCTAGATCCGCCACATGAGAAATGGGGAGAATCCCAAAACCCTTTTTGAAAGTTCAACCCATAAGCCGGGTTGCCAAAGCCACTCGAAACTTGGCAAGGTCCAAGTCCTCGTGCCCTCAATTTGGAGGTGACCCTGGGGTAGAGCCACTCCAAAGTCATCATTGTCAAGTTACAAACTTGGAATTCCAAGTGGCGCTCATGAGTTTTTGCTCGCTTGTTGTGAATATCACCGCTTGTTGCTTGATATGTGCTTGGATGCATATGCCATACTTGATGATGCGATGTGGGTGGGCAATGTTTGGTATGCAAAGGTGGTCTGGGGCAGCCACATGTAGATCGATCATGCTTTGATGCTATGAAGATTGTGACAGACTCAGGGGGGCCGGGACATCCATAGATGAACCTTTTATGCATGGGTATGACAAATGTCTGGGGACCCGGACATCCATGTATGCTCATCTCATACTTAAGACTCATGATGAATGAGGGTGGGCCAATACATCCAAATACGATCCACTTATGCTTCCTACTTGACATGTGGGTGATGTAAATGAATGTACCCGACTTATGAATCATGCCAAGTGGTGTTGTATGCCAAGACTTATGCACTCTTGTGACAAAGATGTCTCCTATGTGTGGGCCTTTGGACTTCCATTGGAATGGGTCGAAGGGGTCTAGAAAGGTGGATATCATGAGATGGGGCACTTCCTCGATCCCTAGGTGTATACCACCCAAAGTCATAGTTCCCATGGTGTAACCCGGGTCTGGGATGGGGTGGATTGGATCAAACATGGTGGGTTGGGGTAGGGAAAGGTAGGTGGTAGTTAAGGTGGTTGGGTTACTCGGGTTCCTTGACTCCCATTGGAATGGATCATAGGGATCATAAAGTGGGTTACCAAGGGGCTCCATGTCCTCAAAAGGTGATGAGTCGTCTTCTTCTAGTGGAATGGTTGGGCCGGTGTATGGGGTGGGCTGGTTGGTCAAGGTTTTAGGAATCACAATGGTAGGGGAGTGGACCAGGATGGGCTCTTCCACTATGGGGAGAAGGAAAAGGATGTCACTAGTGTAGCAACCAATAGTGCAAACCGAGGAGATAGACCCAATGCATGGATGGATGAGGTTAAGGCTCTTGGGTTGGTCTGCTCCTAGGGTCAATAAAGAAGTCAAGTCTGATTGCCACTTTAGACCTTTGAGGAGATCATCCCAATTTTCTACCTCATAGTAGGATTGGATTGTGGTGTGATAGGAGTAGAGGGGAACAATTTGGGATGAATATCCCAAAGGTGAGAGAGGTGGGGGTGAGCTAGGAAGGGTGGGTCCTTGCTTGAGCCATTGGAGTATATGCTCATTCATGGTGAAGGTGGGTGACTCTTGAGGATCCGGGCTATTTGAAGTGGTAAAGGGTTGAGGCTTTTCCTTACCATTGGTGTGATCTTGGGCTTCCTTGTGGGTGGGAATGGGTTCCGGACTAGCATCTACTCCCATGTGGAGGGTTGTGGAGGTTTCAATTCCTAGTGTTAATGGGTTGGGTAGGTCTAATGCGGGAGAATTGGTGATAGCTGGAGCATGGTGCACTTGGGGTGGTGGGCAAGGGTGGACTTGGATTGGAAGGGGAAGTAGAGGAGGCCTAGGTTGGGGAAAGATTGGTGTAGGAAGCGGGAGGTGAGTTGCGTGAGGGGGTTTGGGTTTGGGGATGGTGGCCATTATGGGCCTTGGTGGAGGGGTGGACACGGTGTCCACATGGTTTTTAATGGTGAGGGTTGGATGAGTGGTGGTCACCATGGAGGGAATTGGGTCGGTTAGGGGTCTCTTGCCCTTGGGATCATTTGGGGTGGAAGTGGGGGCTAAAGAGGCTTGACTAGTGTAGGTTAGTGAAGGGGGTTTTGGTTGGGGTGTGGGGGCCCTCATGGGATTAGGTGGGGAGGTGGAGGCCTTGGAGACTAGGGTTCTAGTGGTAAGGGTTTGGATGGGTGGGTTTGGAGGAGTGAGAGTGCTCCTCGAGTTTTGGTAACCCGGGTAGGAAGGGGACATATATTTTGCTCTAAGTTGCTCCTTCATGTCCTTCCAAGTGGTGATGGGAGTTTCCCTTCTAAGTATCGTTAGCCCGACAATTTGCATCCAATAAGTTTCCGCCCGTTTGGTAAGTTGCATTTTGGCAACCAATGCCTTTTCATCCTCGGATATATGATACCAAGTGAAGTATTGGTCCATTGTAGCTTCCCAATCTAAATATTCTCTAGGAGAGGTTCCATCAAAGGTGGGAAGTGGGAAAGGGACCATTCTATCGTCTGTCCTTGGGGCGGGCCTATTTTCTCCAAGTTGGTTGAGTCGGTCCGATATGTTATCAAGCCGCTCATTGGCATAGGTCAAGGCTTTCATGAAGTAGTTGACATGGCCAGGAAAGTTATGGGTGTTAGTGGTAGGTATCTCTTGGTGGCTTGGACTTACGGAGTGGGCCGATTGGTAAGGTTGATATGAGGTGGCCATACTAGGGGACAAGAGTGATGCACTTGAAGACTCTAAATGCATAGACATGCCCTAGGACCAACTTGATAGAGACAAGTTGTGAACTTGCTCTGATACCACTTGATGTAAAATCGACCTTGGACCTATTTTACAAGCATTCAAGTTTGAGCAGCGGACTCACACTAGCGAGCTCACCCGTATGGCACACACTAGGGCCCGAAGGCAACTAGGCGATGTTGGAGAGGGTCCGAGGTGGGACCATGAGGCTCCAAGGGTTGGCAAGCTTGGGGAGAACCCAAAATGGGCCTAGGATGCCAAAATCATGGGCGGCCAACACACCAAGGGTGTGGGTTAAGTGGATTCACTCTCAACTCGCCCGCGGTGGTCACTCAATTTGGTGGCAATGTAAAATCGGACACTCTCTTACCGCCGACGGAGTAACTATAGCAATACTAAGCTAAGCAAGTCCAATACAGCAATGAGGGATGTTCAGGAGCTCACCTAGGCGGCGTGAAGACGCCGACTCCGGCCGGAGACGGGGGCGAGCGGGGAGGCGAGGGTATGTACCCGCACGCCGCGTCAGTGTCGCTTCAACCTGAAAGTGCAAAGAGTACAACACTACGTCTCTCGTAGGAGGGATGATCTTGGGGTGGGGATTAAGTTAATTACATCCAAAACTACCTCCACGCAGGGAGGGGCCTTCAGCCAGCCAAGCGGGTTGGGGATTACGCAATGAAACTTGACCTCCCAAGCTCCACCGGTTCTGCCCTGCTTCAGGTTCACTGGAGAGACAGTCAAAGACGGTGCTGCCACGGGTTCCACGGAACTCGGATCTTGACGAGACCAGCGCCAACAGTTTCCCAACTGACAGAAGATGAAGCTTGAATTTTTGGGGAAGCTTTGATACTCGGGGCTGACCGCCCCAGCGACTGGAACAGGACAGCAGCGTCTGGTCTCTGGCGGGTACCGAACTGATGCAGCAGGTTGCAGAAGTCACTGTGGGCTCTCCCGGACTCCGATTGGAATGAAACTGGCGGTAATGCGATCTTGGTCGGGGTAGCTTCGAGCCGGAGTTGACGGGGATGCGATCCGATGTCGGTGGAGAGAGGGGTAACCGGAGGAGTGAGGACTGGTCTAACCTGGGACCACAGGGGGCAGTCTGCCGTCTCCGACAAAGAAAATTGGAGCAGAGGGTTCCGGTGGCCGATTGAGCCCCTTCTTCTTGGAGGTGGTAGATAGCTTGAATTATTTTCTTCCCTCCAAAAATGGCGCTCAGAGCCTTCACGAGCTGGCCGTGGCAGAGTCTGGGACCGGACTGATTTATTCTGCCTCTGTCTGGTGCAGATCAATGTGACTGGTTGCAGAGAGTGCCACGATCTCTAACGAGCTCTGATTGAGGCGAAACCTAAACCGTTGGAACCGTAGCCAAGTCTTCTTTCTGTCGGCACTGACGGAGACATCGGCAGATGTCATAGAAGACCGGGACGATCAGATGAGTAGAGGGGTGTCGGTTCTGGCTTCTATAAACTGACCTGACACACTTGGAGTAGAAAATTTGTAACTTGAGATTCCGATGTCCAAATGCATCTCTGCTTCTTTAGAATGAAAGAGGACTTGAGAGGAAAGAACTTTACTGAAGAACACTTGATCTGAATCCCAAAAGGTTCGTCGTGGTCGGGCTTCCAATCTCGCTTTGGTTCTCTGCCTGGGGTCTTCTGCGCAGTCGTGGGAGATCAGCTCCTGCGGATAGCTCCGACCTCGGAAGCCGGCGAGACCACCACCGTTGGAAATCTATCTCGATGACGATTCCATAAATGTAGTCCTTGCCACCTGAATTTTTAAGAGACGGTTGTGGCTGCCTCTGCAAGTTGCTGCAACTCTGCTGTCTGAAACAGAGGCTGAATGAGAAGAAGATGAGGGGGTGGGGAAGGGGATGACCAAGAGAGTAAGAGGTAGAGGGTGAACTTGGCTGGTATGGGGAAGGGGGGCTGCGACTTTGGGTGGTTTGGGAGGTGGGGAGATGGAAGGGCACTGCCCTAGGGAGAGGGAAATTCGAATTTGGGCTTAGGGAAGAGCCCCTTCAACCTTGGGGAGAGGAAGGGGTGCTTAGGAAGTGGCGTTGGGTAGTTGGGGGTTGGGAGGTGGGGTGTGGATTGGAGGATGCCACCTTGGGTTGGGGGGGAGTTAAATGGGTGTATGGGGAAGGGGAGAGGTCTTAATGAGGGGTGAATGGGGAGGAGAGAGAAAATTCCGAAAATTGGGTGGAGGGAGAGAGAGAGAGATAAAGAGAGAGAGAGATAATGGGAGAGAGATTTGGTAGAGAGGAGTAAGACTAGAGAATTTTTTTCTATTCAAATGATTCTTCAAAAGTTGTTACATATGAGGAGTGGGGTGGCCTATTTATAGGCACATGACTTTTTCACAAAGGACCCTAACAAAAGACACAATGACTAATAACCGAAGGGAAGGGGGGGGCATCCATGGGCCTAGTCCAATGAGATGGGCCCAATAACCTATCAAACCAACATAATGACTCAATACTTAGGAAAATGACTCAACAACCTAGGTACATGACTCAAATAAAGGGAAAATTACATGATATTGACTCAAAGAAAATGTGAAGATTACATGACTAGACTCAAAAATACATGACTAACATAATGGCGCTTGCCGACGAACAATCCGAGTCCGGAGAAAATGTGGAGGGGCAAGGGATGCCCTCATCAGTTGTAGACTTGCCTAGCAAATATGGGATCGGCTCTACTTCAATGCATCGGATCTAGTCACATAAAGGGACCCAACGGTGATTCCTAGTGAGTCACTGAACCGTCTCCTTCCTTTGAGAGTGACCCCACCCCGGAGTGTTCACCACTAGCCTCATTCCCACATTAGCATGTGCATATCGAATATATACGGGATGAGCAGGTGATGATTACTTGGAGTGGAGTGTACTCCGTGCTTCCTAGTTCAGTGACGAATCCGCAGGCGCCACACGAATAGCCAGACCCCTTACTCGACGGGGTCGAGTTCCTCCCACCCGGGGAGAATTGATGGGAATCAACACCGAGCACTAACATTTTATTTTATATTTATGTCCTTTTATTTATATTTATACCCTTGGCTAATTGGGTTTGCAATTGTAAGGCATTATAAGCCAAAGGGTTAGTCTTTAAAGTCTTTGGGTTTCTATGTAAATTGCCAGTGGGTCAAGTAGGGTCCCCCACCCTCTTTCCCATTGGTCCACCTAGGTTCTAGGGCCCATGTAGGGCTGGTTCAAAGTCCAAGATTGGAGTTGGACCAACGGGGGACAAAAATGAAAAATTCAAAATTGAAGGCCCCTTAAGTCAAGGGGGCGCCCCCCATTTATAATAGTTTAATGCTTGTTGTATTTATATTTAATTTGGCCATTTGACCATATAGGGATTAAATATCCTATCCCTAGTTTACCCCTCCCAAACCCTAGATCTAGGGATAGTTTTGGTCATTTGTACATTTCTATAAATCCCTTGTATTTCCATTTTTGTGAGAATTAATGAGAAGAATTTTGAAAAAAGTGCCAAGAGCCCAAGGGCACCCCTCCTCTCTCCCCTCTATTGCAGCTGGATTGCTGTGTTTCTAGGGTGGATTCCCTACAAAACATGGTAGATTCCAAGTGATCTCTCCTCCCTGGAGTGTGAAGCTCCGCCACCGCCGCCATCGAGCCGCCACCGCACCGCCACTGCCACTTCACCGGAGTTCTGTCCATCTGTGGATAGAAGCCTAGTACGCGATTTTTAGCTCTCAATCAGGAGCTCCAATCATGTTGAAAATTGGAGGGTGAGATCCTCACGTTCCCTCCAGCCTCCACAAAAAAATTCACATTTTTCCTCCTTTATTTACCTTCCTTTACTGTTTATTTCCCCCGATTTAGAAATTTTGTCTTTGTGCAGATCTGTGTTCCAGCATGCTACATTTTCGCCCCATTCAGCCCTTATCCGATTTCAGATTGAGCTAAAATTTGAACTGGGAGTTTTGTCCACCAAATCCATCATCCCCAATTTTTTTTCTGATTTTAGGAATTTTCTTTCCCATCCCAAAAATCACTGCATTTTCTCAAAATATGTTCTGTCATGTGCAATCTAGATCCGACCACCACCACCAAAAAATCCATTTCCCCAGTCAAACCACCTCCAAAAATTATAAAACAATTATGCCCGTGTTCCTTACCTTCCCATCTACCATCCATAAAAATTTCAGATCCAAACGCCACCGTTTTATCTTCTGTCAACCCTTGTTCTCAGGTAGATCCCATTATGCCCAGTATCTCTTGAGTTTGTCAGGCCGCCTGTTCTAAATTCAACCACGGAAAATACAGAGACAGGAAAATTCCTGTAACACAAGAGGGTTGAAGATCTCCAAGTTAGCTTCGCAACGACGCCAGTTTCGCGTCGTTCTGACTCCCGTGATGATTGCAGCAGTTGTTTTCACCGGGTCGCGCAAGCCTGAAACTGCAGAACATGTCCTTGGGCAACAAGCCACAGCGCCCCCCAATCAGGCCGCCTCGCCTTCCACAAGGCAAACCAGCGCGTTCCCCTACTCGGGAACGTCTCTCCAGGAGTTCCCACCGCAGCGGTACCACTCCCAGCCTGTTCGACCATCTGACTAGGATGTGGGCCCCACGTTCGTTGGCACGCGTTACCGTCGGAGCTGTCCAAATCGCTGCCCGTCAACCCAAACCCGCTACTCCCTGGTCTCGCGTGTAGCCTGTTACCTCCCTGAGTGGAGTGGGCCTTAAAATTCATTTCTGTAATTATTTGTTATTACTGTACCGGGTGTACGAGTTTCGGCCAGGACCGTCTTCCCCACGCCCGGTAGCGTGGAGGTATCGTGTCCGCTCCTCTCTTCGCATATTGCTTATTTCGTATGTATTCTATTGCCGCTGCATGAGTGATGGGTTAATCTAGCCTGATATTTTTACCATTGATGCGAGAGAGAGCGAAACCCATCCCGTGACCCGATCTGGGCACGAAAAAGAGTTGACTACCCGACTCATTGCCGGCTTCTCAACCGCACAGGTTCCGCGTTTCCCTCGCATAGGGATGTCCGTAAGCTAGAGTCCCAGGTTCGCATACCATACCGCATCACCCCCTTGTTACAGTGGAGGCGGTCAACCTTCGCCAGGGTGTCACGCCAGCTCTGAAGGTAGCCCTGCTTATACTCGTCAGAAACTCCCCCACTCCTTCCATCACCCGTTGGCGGGTCTGGAGCCGGCAGCGCCTCTTTGCAAAAGAACATTCCTTTATAGGGAGCCCCCTCCGGTGAAGACCCTGGCTCTTCGGATGACATCGCTCCTTAAGATGCTTCAAACATAAAAGATAGCACTTGGTGCCCTTAGGGTTTCGCACGGGACTCCTATTTATAGGGAAGCAAACGAAGCCCCAAAAAGGGGCAAAGGGTCTTCACCCTTTCTCGATCTCGTAGGAAACGAAGCAATGGAACCCTGAGTATCATGCCTTGAAGTATCTCACACTTCCCGAAGAGACTTCGATCGCCGATTCGTATCCCATGGAAGATTTAAGTAGGAAAAAGCAAACACGAAGGCTCTGTGGAAAGTAAAAAGGCACCAGAACTTGCGAAGAAAAGGAGAACATCCTTTATTAAAAGGCCGAAAGGCATACAGAGAAGGGGCTACATCTCCTCGGACGTACCGTCGTGTCAAAAAAGGAAAAAAAAAGAAGAGGAGGCACAAGCAAGAGCGAGCACTTGGACACACCCTCGGTAGCATGGGCAGGTGCCAGGTCTAGGCCCTTGGACACAACCTCAGGTACGGCCCCAGAGGGTGGAGGGTCATCAGTCAGATCTACCAACTCCTTGTCCGCTGAGTGCACGTCGTCAACCCCCTTCTCTGCGGTGCTCGACTTTTCCTCACCCAAATCCTCCTTGCCCTGACCAACCGTGAGCTCGAACAGCATCAATGGACGTTGCAGGGTAGGCACGGAGATGCCCATGTCATCAGCAACATCCTGGAGGGTGGCCACCCGTCCCGCCTTGTAGCCAAGATCCTTCATCGGGCCATAGACCTCGATAGTAGCCGTGTTCAGCTCAGCCTGGTACTCTGAAGACGCTTGGAAGCGCTCCACACCCTCCTCGCTAGCTGTGGCCACCGGTGCCTCTAGATCGATAACCCGGGCCACTGCCACCTAGGCCTTCTCCTCGGCCCAGTCACTTAGGACCCTAGCTTCGTCGCCCTAGCCTCAACCGCATTAGCTCGCTTGCCCATCTTGCATAGGAATCCCTCGAGCATTCGAATCTGGACCTAGAAGGCATACTGGTCATGCTCAGCCTCTGCCAGAGTTCAACCTTGAAACTCCAAAAGCTCTTAAAGCCCGGTCTGCTCACCCTTCAACTTCTGGAGTTGGGCTTCTAGTTCTGATTGTGCGGCGATGCTATCGATCAACTGTTGAGTGGTCCCCCGGAAATGGTACGCCCACAAGCTGAAGGCCCTGTTGACCGAGCACAAGTTCCTAGTCACCAGGTTATACAACTCCCCATGGATCTCTAGGGATAAGATCCCCATGCGGTCACTCATCTGTAAAGCCTTGTCTATCAAAGCGTAGGCTTCGAACTAATGGACCCGGACTCCTGGAGCATCCTGGAACGAGGAGGAGCTGGGGGTAACTTCAGGGTAGGGTGCCTTGCCCCTTTCGGCTGGCCCCTCAGCAGGGACCGACGGTGTAGCCCCCACTTACGGCGGGTAGACGGGGGGAGATGGAGCTAGTATGGGCGTTTCCACCGGCTAGGTGACTAGAGGGTGCACAGATTGTAGATGGGGAGACATCTGGCCACGCGAAGCTTCAACGGCGGCCTTCCCACTCTTCTCTTGGCGACACTGGCGGTCTAGCGCCACCACTATGGTGAGATCGACTCGACGGCGCTTCTCCACCACCATCGAAGCGACTTCAACAAGCACGCTCAAGGAACTCTTGGAAGCAACCCTCGGGCTAGCGGCACGGGTGCCCGAACCAACATTGGGCATGAAAGCAGTGGAGGGTGACGTAGGGGGAAGGTGCTAGCGTTCCACTGGGATCGCCGCTGGAAGGAGATACGGTAAGCGTCCCAACTCAAAGGCAATTGCCTACTGGGGAGCTACGACAGATACCTGGTCAGTACCATGCTCTATGTGGTCACATGGTTGGGGAACGTACACCAACAGCTCTACTATCCATGTTGTGTCCCTGTGGTTTTGATGATAGCAAACACTATAAGTCATCATGTGTTTTAATGAAAGATTGAATGATTATGACATATGTGTTTGATTATGCATCTGGTCATTGCATTGTGCATTAATGAGAATTGATTGATGTGCATTGATTCATGTGCATTAATGTTGTCATCATATTCATTTGCATGATATATGCATTTTCTCTTAGGTTGTTAAGTCATATGCACATAAGGTCCATGCTAGCTGTTCATTGTGCATACTAAGGTCGTGCATACACAAGGTCATTTCATCAAACAGATTACTGTTCGTGCATACACAAGGTCTATGCACATTACTGGTCTATGCACCACTCAGGTCGGTGCAAGTTGTTGTTTCTAGTATTGAATTGTCATAGTCAGTGCTACCTGCGTCTCAAGCTAGGGTCGGTCATGGTTGCACAAGGTAAGTGTTGTTTGCATCTCATTTTTCATCTCACGCACACCAAGAGTCAGTGCATCTTTTCGCGCAGCGCATATTGCATGAAGTCGGTGCATTACACTGCTCAGGTCGGTGTAGGTTTTACTTCTTGCATATATGAAGTCCGTGCACTTCACTGTTTGGGTTAGTGCTAGTACATGTTTCATGTGTTGTTCAGGTCGGTGCAGGTTTAGGTGGCAAATGCATAAAGGATGGTGCATTGTTCCCACGTCTGTGCATATTTCAGGTCCGTGTAGGTTTTGCTTCTGCATACAAATTCAAGGTCTGTGCATACAATAGTCGATGCATGAATTCATTTTACACGTAGTCAGTGTAGGTTTTGGGCATGTAGGTCGGTGCAGTCTTCGTTTTGGCTCACACAGGTTGGTGCAAGCTTTGGCTCGCATGTAGGTCGGTGCATATTTCGTTGTTGCACGCACGCATATAGAGTCGGTGCATATAGTTTGCTGCGAGCGGTTCAGGTCGGTGCAGCTTTTGCTGTGAGCATAAGGTCGGTGCAATTTTTGGTTAAGCGTAGGTATATGTTTCACCACCAAGTCGGTGCATATTTTTTTTAAGGCATAAACATGTTCGATGCATGGCCAAGTCGGTGCATCTTTTCGTTCAGGCATATTAAGGTCGATGCATTCACTCGGTCGGTGTGCATTCCTTGCATCGGTGCAAGTTTTGCCTTGGGCTATATAAGTTCCGTGCAAGTTGTATTTCATGCGCACCCCAAGTCGGTGCATGCTGTCCTTGGCACACGACAAGGTCGGTGCTAGTTGCATGAGGGTCGATGCTCTTCTTGACTGACCAAACCAAAAGCAGTACATTTCTTGTATTGTTTTGATTGCACTTTGACTATGATTCTGTCAATGTTTGACAAATACTTTTCTTATTGCAGGGACACTTTATTACAAAGTTGCTATCTGTGGTGCAGACAGAACAATGTAAAAATAGTGTCGACCCTAAGAGTCGACACTTGTTTCTGGCAAACCCAGAACCAGGTTCTTCTCCAGGTTGGGTGATTGGTTTAGCGGTAATGAGCACGTGATCCCAAGTTGACTGGAGGCTAACATGTGGATTCTCTAGAGAAAGGGGGCACGAGCCCAACACACGTCTGAGGCGTGAGTCCGTGGGACTCCAGGTCTGAAGCCCTAAGAAGACATCTTCTGCGATAAAAGGACCCTAACCTGAAAAAAGAAAAGGGTGTGGCCGCCAGAAGGAAAGAAGGGCAACTAGAAGAGAAGAAGAGTGAGGCACAAGAAGAAGTCCAGAGAGAGCAGCCACCAGAGAAGAAAGCAGAGAGAGAAGAGAAGAGATAGTTGAGAAGAAGAAGAAGTCCAGAGAGAGCGAGAGAGCTGCGAAGTGAAAAGAGAGAGAGAGAGCTGAGAAGAGAAAGAAGAGAGAGCTTTCCCTGAAGACTCTCGTTGGAATTGCTCTTCGGAGCTACAGTTGTTTTTCCCTTTTTGTTTCTATTTTTGTTTTTCGTTTGTTTTTTCCTCCTGCTCAGTGTGTTTTTCCGATCCTCTGATTTGAGGTCGGGGTTCCTCCTATGGACTCAGGAGAAGGGAGACTGTGTCTCCAGTTTGCAAGTGGCTAGGTGTCACTTGTGGTTTCCCTCTAGGTTTTAGAGGAAGGGAGACTGTGTCTCCGGTTGCTAGTGGCAGGGTGTCACTAGTGGTTCCCCTCCGGGTTGGAGGAAGAGAGGAGAGTGTTCCTCTAGGTCAAGCTGTTTGGCAATGTCTATTGCAGACTGAGTCTGCTGTTCTTGCTTTTGAGCGTGGGTTGCTTTGTGCGTTCGTTCCATATCACTTATCCCCCTTCACAGGCTGTTTGAGTGTTCTATATCAGAAGCTTTCCTATGTGATTTCTGTTTGAATTTGGTGTTGATGTTAAGTGTTTGACTGAGTGCTTAATAGAGACATATGCTTCTTAGTGATTCTTGCTCTTTGAGCAAACTTGTGAGGTGAGTCTGCACAATTCCTTGGGTTATCTATCTTCAGTATTTTCAGTTTCCTGATTAAGAGAGCTCAATGGTCTCATTAAAGTTCATTGAGTGTAGGGCAATAGTTTTATTCCGCAATAATTTTTTGAACGGGGATTCATTCACCCCCCCCCTCAAAATCTGTGCCTAGCACCCTAACAATTGGTATCAGAGCGGATTATTGGCTCTACAGATCCAATGATCTGTTGTGATCCTTGGTGCTCCTTGATGCTAATTTCATTTGTTGCTCTTTATTTTTTGGCTGATTGTTCCTAAATCATGCTTATGGGTCATCCACCAGTTTTTGATGGTACTAATTTTAATTCGTGGTTTAATAACTTGCGTATGTTTGTTAAGTCTGTCGATCCAGATCTGTGGAAGCTAATTTCACATGGTCCACATAGACTACCAAAGAATAAGTCCAAATGGACTGATAATCATAGATATATATCTGTGTGATGAAAACCAGAAAGCTTTGGAGATAATGAAGGCCGTTACTAATAGGGCATTCCATTCTTGTTTTTATGATTGCAGATCAGAAAGAGAGATATTGGATAGATTGAAGACCGCCGATAAAGGAAACGAAGACAAATGCATGATGGCAAACGGCAGTGATCACAACAGTGGTCAGGATGACAATGATGATCAGATAAACCCCTTTGAGAATTTCTCTATAGATTACTGGGAGGATGCCTATGCTGATTTGTTAGATAGGTATAACAGCCTAAGTAAGAAAAATAAATCCTTAAAGAAGAAATTGCATGAAGCTGCTAACTCTAATTCTGAAAATATTGATATTGAGACATTGAGAACTGAGAATGAAATTTTCAGAAAATGACTGAACAATCTTGATTCTGTCGATTCAGAACTAGAGAATTTGAAATATGAAAAAGAAATGCTTAAGAAACAAATTGGCTTATTTAAAGAGGAAAATCAAGATCTTGTACGTGAAATTTCTGAACTAAAAGAAAAACTTAGCTTGATTGATGATGATCAGGTTCATGTCAATAATTTAGTTCAGAATGAAAAACTGATGAAAGATTTTGAATGTGTTAGTTGTGAATTGAATACCCTGAACATTGAGAATGAATGTCTTAGGAAACAGTGTCTAAAAGCCAATGCTGAAACAACATGCTTTGCTAAATCTGCCTGCAATGACTGTCCATTTCTGAAAGAAATAAATGAAAAACTTCTCTCAGATTTAGAATGGCAGAAAGACTTAATTGTTTCCTAAAGGAATAAAACCAAGATCTGTTAAACAAGATTTTGGAGTTTGAACAGATAGAAGAAGAGTTGAATGATAAAATGAACTCAATAAAAATTGATAAAAGCTGTGATGAAGAAATTGAAAATCATAAATCATAAAATGACAAATTGATTAAAGAGATTGAAAAGGTGAAGCAGTTGAACACTGCTATGTCAGAGAGACTTCTTGTCCTAGAAAAAAGGGAAATTTGTTTGTATAAAAGAGTCTAAAAAACTGCACAATCTGGAACAAGAAGTTGAGAACTATAAAACTGCAAACAAAGTGCTAAATGAGTGTGTGAATTGCAGTGAACAAGAAATTACTGGTTATGAATTACATATTGCGTCCCTGGAAGATGAGATTAAGGACCTAAAGAATTCATTGTCTAGATTTGTTGAAGGTCAAGATAACTTGGATAAGTTGCTAGGAATGAAAGTGAATTTTCAGAAAGAAGGGTTGGGATATAAACCTATGAATAAAAGGAAATTTGAAAGCAAACTTTATACTTCTTTTGTGTGCAGTACTTAATGGAACACTACCTCCACTCCTCAAGTATTTCAGTTTACTGCTTAAAAATCTGATAATCAAACTGAGGGATCAAGAGAGAAAAACAATCTGAAGAAAAAGGCCACAAACACCCATGTTCCTGTTGTGCATGCTGAACACAAGTTACCCTTTCACTCACATGCATCTAAATAGAAAATGATTTGTTATTACTGTCACAAAATTGGCCATATGATGCATGAGTGTAAATTGATGGAAAAAGATGATCTGAATGCTAGTAAAATGCATGCTAGCAAAGACCATGTTAAGAATCATCCATTTCAGACAAACAAAATTCAATGTTATTGTTCTGGCAAGCTGGGCCACATTGCTGCATTTTGTTGGCATGCTCAGGGAAAGAAATCTAAATCTGAATTTGTTAAATTCTCTGTAAAAGGAAATGATTTTGATTACAATAAATTTCTTGTAAACAATGCTTCTCGTGGAATTATTTTTGTTTCAAAAGCTCACCATATTGCATGCTTTAACTGTGGGAAGCCAGGCCACAGAGCTGCTAACTGTTGGCTGGCTGGTTATGAAAAGAAAAATTTCCATGATAATAGCAGAATTAATCTTGTTCACTCACACCAACTTCATGCTCATGCTAATGCATATAAGGAGAACATGAAATCTGTTGTCTCTTGTTATTACTGTGGATAGTTAGGACATTCCATGTCTAACTGCTATTTGATGAGGTTTGATGATTCTCAAGTGTTGAAAATGAGGAGAGCACCAGTCAAAGGTGATACTGTCACTAAAGGACCCAAGGAGACTTGGGTTCCTAAGAATGCAAAATGTGATGTGGTTTACAGGAGTGCCTTGGATGGAGAATAAAAAGGGGGATTAATAAATCAAGGCACTCAAGTAAGGTAAAACCCCAACTCTACTGATTACAGGCTTGTTCACCTAAATTTTTCTTTTAGCTAAACATCATGCTTAATATGTCAATTAAGATCTCATGCATACATGTCCACAACTGCATCTGCCATTTGCACTCTCTTCTGTTCATGCACTTGCTGGGTGATCTGTGCATATATGAGATTAAAGGGTTATCTACATTTGATGCATAGATATTCCAATTGCATTTGTTTGATATTTGTTAAAATGCATAATTACTGAAAATAAATTACATATCTGAAAAATCTAAAAAGTTGGAATTTGCTCCCTGCATATTGTCATCACACATGCCACATTTAGAATCCTCAATCAATGCACAAATTCAGGGGGAGTTAGTCATAACAACTTCTATATTTCATGCATATTCGTTTAATCTAATCCCCTGCATGATCTTCATGACTCATGTGATGGTTCAATGCATTTAGTGAGGGGGAGCTGGCTGATTTGTGAATCATTCTGTTTGTTGGTTTCTCTGACACATCCGTTGCTGCACTTCTTGAAAGTCTTCTTTTAGGAGTGTCGACACCATGAGCTGTCATTCTTGATTGTTCAGCTCGTCTCTCTTTCTTTCTCTTTCTTTCTTGCTGAACAGACGTTGACACAAAGAGTCGACACCTTTATGGATGCTCTTCTGATCATGTTTCTACTCTTGCTCTCTTGATTGGAATACTTATCATGCACTTAAACTTGTTTTCAAAACACTACATATCTGCTAAACCTTGAAGATCCTGAATTATGTCTGACCTTCAGTCATTTTGCTTGTGGTGCATATCCTTTTTACTGATTCTATTGATAAACCTTGATCAAATCTGAGAACAATTGGTATCAAAATCACTCATTCTTTTTGGAACACTTATGTCAGTTATTCATGAAGATTTCAATGAGCATATCTCGATCATAAATCTGAAAATATTTGTATTAGGAATCTTCCATTATATGGAACTATGAATGTCTGAAATAACTCAGTTGGTTTAAGTTTAATGTATTCATTGAGTTTGACTTTGAATATCTTGAAAATATCTGAATCAGTCTTTTAATAAACCTTAACTGACAGCCTCATGTAAGTTCATGTAAGACTTCTTGAAATCTGAAAATTGAAACCATGATTTACTTTGGTTGAGATACATAATGTAAGTGTTGTTCTTAAACATTTAATATGTCTGAATTATCTTAAAAAAATTATGGACAGAGCAATGACTATGGCTACTGAGAAACCTGTCCAAAGGACTATGTCATGAAGTACCATGGTTAACTCTGCTGAAAAATGGTTAAAAATTATGTGAAAATATGACAGAGCAATGGCATGGTTGTATTGAGTAACTGGGGATTCCTGCCTCTAACCAAGGTATCTCCTCACGTAAAAAGATACTTATATTGCTAACTATGTTCTCTTAATTGAGAAGTAATATGGTTATCACACTGAGTAACTGGGTCATTTCACCTAAGACGTATTGTGCCTCATGTAAAAAGGTGTTGATTAACCAAAATTGCTCATTCAAAAATAAATTGATGTTCAGAAACAAAATCTGAAAAATGGGTGTATCAGAAAAGTTTTTGCAAGCAATGTTAAATTCAGATGCATTCACAGATGTTTAATCTCAATACTATTTTGTGTAACTCCTAAAGGAGTCATTGAAAGTAATTGAGTAAGATGGAAGGAGGTTGAACTAGAAAGTTATATGAGCAATTGGTTCATTTTTATTAAAACTTGTTTTCAGATATGAGTACAGAAACCTTCATGAACAAACCTTGAATACAGTATATTTAAACCATTCTGTCAAATAAAGATCATTTCATAAGTCTTTATAGTAGAAGATTCTGAAATCTCTTCATCTTTTAGATTTACGGCATTGCTATCTCATTGACAATGTTCTTGCATATCTTGATCCTTTGAGTCTTCAGTCTGGTCTATTGCTGAAAAGCTCTTGCTAGCATGCTTTCATTCTTTTTCAACTGAAATTCTGAGCTTATCTTGACTGTCACATTTCGTGACTGCACTCCTCACTGCCATACTTCTTGGCTTGTCTGATTGTGTATGTCTGCCCCTGTGTTTTTGCTATTTTGATTCATTCATCCAGGGGGAGAGTTATTGCGAAAACATATTATTGTGCCATTTTTCTCAGGGGGGGTTTTGATTCAATCATCTCATGCATGTTTATATTTCTCGTATCAAACTATTTTCTTTTTGATGAAGTCAAAGGGGGAGAATAGTTTGACATGAGTCTGCATAGTTTGACATTCTGCATCTGACTTTATCCTTATGACTCATAGTGTTGCCATCATCAAAAAGGGGGAGATTGTTGTGTCCGTGTGATTTTGATGATAGCAAACACTATAAGTCACCATGTGTTTGCATAAAAGATTGAATGATGATGATATATGCGTTTGATTATGCATCTGGTCATTACACTGTGCATTAATGAGAATTGATTGATGTGCATTGATTGATGTGCATTAATGTTGTCATCATATTCATTTGCATGATATATGCATTTTCTCTTAGGTTGTTAAGTCATATGCACATAAGGTCCATGCTAGCTGTTCACTGTGCATACTAAGGTCGTGCATACACAAGGTCATTTCATCAAACAGATTACTGTTCGTGCATACACAAGGTCTATGCACATTACTGGTCTATGCACCACTCAGGTCGGTGCAAGTTGATGTTTCTAGTATAGAATTTTCATAGTCAGTGCTACCTGCGTCTCATGCTAGGGTCGGTCATGGTTGCACAAGGTAAGTGTTGTTTGCATCTCATTTTGTGTCTCACGCACACCTAGAGTCAGTGCATCTTTTCGCGCAGTGCATATTGCATGAAGTCGGTGCATTACACTGCGCAGGTCGGTGCAGGTTTTACTTCATGCATATATGAAGTCCGTGCACTTCACTGTTTGGGTCGGTGCTAGTACATGTTTCATGTGTTGTTCAGGTCGGTGCAAGTTTAGGTGGCAAATGCATAAAGGACGGTGCATTGTTCCCACGTATGTGTACATTCCAGGTCCGTGCAGGTTTTGCTTCTGCATACAAATTCAAGGTCTGTGCATACAATAGTATGTGCATGAATTCATTTTACATGTAGTAAGTGCAGGTTTTGGGCATGTAGGTCAGTGTAGTCTGTGTTTTGGCTCACACAGGTCGGTGCAAGCTTTGGCTCGCATGTAGGTCGGTGCATATTCCATTGTTGCACACACGCATATAGAGTCGGTGCATATAGTTTGCTGCCAGCGATTCAAGTCGGTGCAGCTTTTGCTACGAGCATAAGGTCGGTGCACTTTTTGGTTAAGCGTAGGTATATGTTTCACCACCAAGTCGGTGCATATTTTGTTTAAGGCATAAACATGTTCGGTGCATGTCCAAGTCGGTGCATCTTTTCGTTCAGGCATATTAAGGTTGGTGCATTCACTCGGTCGATGTGTATTCCTTGCCTCAGTGCAAGTTTTGCCTTGGCTGTATAAGGTCCGTGCAAGTTGTATTTCATGCGCACCCCAGGTCAGTGCATGTTGTCCTTGGCACACGACAAGGTCGGTGCTAGTTGCATGAGGGTCGATGCTCTTCTTGACTGACCAAACCAAAAGCAGTACATTTCTTGTATTGTTTTGATTGCACTTTGACTATGATTCTGTCAATGTTTGACAAATACTTTTCTTATTACAGGGACACTTTATTACAAAGTTGCTATCTGTGGTGCAGACAGAACAATGTAAAAATAGTGTCGACCCTAAGAGTCGACACTTGTTTCTGGCAAACCCAGAACCAGGTTCTTCTCCAGGTTGGGTGATTGGTTTAGCGGTAATGAGCACGTGATCCCAAGTTGACTGGAGGCTAACATGTGGATTCTCTAGAGAAAGGGGGCACGAGCCCAACACACGTCTGAGGCGTGAGTCCGTGGGACTCCAGGTCTGAAGCCCTAAGAAGACATCTTCTGCGATAAAAGGACCCTAACCTGAGAAAAGAAAAGGGTGTGGCCACCAGAAGGAAAGAAGGGCAACTAGAAGAGAAGAAGAGTGAGGCGCAAGAAGAAGTCCAAAGAGAGCAGCCACTAGAGAAGAAAGCAGAGAGAGAAGAGAAGAGATAGCTGAGAACAAGAAGAAGTCCAGAGAGAGCGAGAGAGCTGCGAAGTGAAAAGAGAGAGAGAGAGCTGAGAAGAGAAAGAAGAGAGAGCTTTCCCTGAAGACTCTCGTTGGAATTGCTCTTCGGAAATATAGTTATTTTTCCCTTTTTGTTTCGATTTTTATTTTTCGTTTGTTGTTTCCACCTGCTCAGTGTGTTTTTTCGATCCTCTGATTTGAGGTCAGGGTTCCTCCTGTGGACTCAGGAGAAGGGAGACTGTGTCTCCAGTTTGCAAGTGGCTGGGTGTCACTTGTGGTTTTCCTCTGGGTTTTAGAGGAAGGGAGACTGTGTCTCTGGTTGCTAGTGGCAGGGTGTCACTAGTGGTTCCCCTCCGGGTTGGAGGAAGAGAGGAGAGTGTTCCTCTAGGTCAAACTGTTAAGCAGCGTCTATTGCAGACTGAGTCTGTTGTTCTTGCTTTTGCAAGGGAAGCCTCACTCCAGTTTGGGGTTAAGGGTGGACGTAGGCAGACTGTGGGTCTGGCCGAATCACCTAAAAATCTTTTGTGCCGTGGGTTGCTTTGTGCGTTCGTTCCATATCATCTATCCCCCTTCATAGGTTGTTTGAACGTTCTATATCAGAAGATTTCCAGTGTGATTTCAGTTTGAATTTGGTGTTGATGTTAAGTGTTTCACTGAGTGCTTAATAGAAACATATGCTTCTTAGTGATTCTTTTTCTTTGAGCGAACTTGTGAGTTGAGTCTGCGCGATTCCTTGGGTTATCTATCTTCACCATTTTCAGTTTCCTGATTAAGAGAGCTCAGTGGTCTCATTACACTTCATTGAGTGTAAGGCAATAGTTTTATTCCGCAATAGTTTTTTGAATGGGGATTCATTCACCTCCCCTCTGAATCCGTGCCTAGCACCCTAACAATCCCGAATCGAAGCTCTGGTGATGTCGGTGCCTCTCCAACACGACACGGAAAGGTCACCACGTGTAGGGCGAAAAGATGAGGGAAGCAACAAGGCTTGTACTATGATGCAACGGGGGGCTTAACCCCAATTCCCGGAGGACTATCGGAGTTAGCCTCGTGTCAGCATTGCTGGGGGGGTGGCGAAGAATGGGTTAAATCACCCATGCCTCCTCAGTGGTTGGAACCGTCAATCTGTTTGCTCTAGGGGGGTGAATGTTTGCAGCAAAACTCCAGTCACTAGGATGGCCACTTGTCACGCCCCGTACTCTATACTGTCAAGGTATAGTCCGCGTTGGCCTACCGGCCTCACAGCTTTATCCCTTTCTAACAATGATCGGCACCAGAATGGGAGACTTCCCGGGAGGTCACCCATCCCAATACTACTTTCTATTAAGCACGCTTAACTTCAGATTTCTTTACAAGAATTGAGTCACGCCCCGATGTGGATAAAAAAGTCGGAACACAGCAGTAATATCATTCATGTCATTCAGAGAATGCCATTGGCACAAGAGACCAAGGCCGAGGATATTGAAAATTTCAAAATTTTAGTACATCGACACTTGTGGACTTTGCTAAAATAATAGCATAACTATTACAACAACAAATCAACACCAACAACCACTACTTCACGACTGATTCCTACAAGAAGAAGAAAGAGACACGATACGCCAAGACTACTAGACGGGTGCATTCCATGGTCACTCTCGCCCTTCCCCGTCCAATTGAGAGCCCTCATCCGAGCTACCTTAAAAGTGTTGAGAAACTAGGTGAGTGAGAGCTCAGTAGGAATTATATCTCTATGCTAGGCAAAATTTAAGTAGTTAACCTTTTAATAAAAAGTCAATGAGAAACTCATGAAAACAATAACGAATAAATCAGTAAAGAGATCTTGACTAAAGTAAGCAAAAGGATAAGATGAAAGTGGACTAAGAACAATGATTAATTAGGATAATAACAGCAGGTAGGACAGGTGCATGTAACTAGAACTTTCATGTGATTGGCCATATCAAGCACACATGTGTAATCATGTCATGTAAGTTGTGTGGAATAGAATGTCATAGATCTAATACGCTAGCAAGTACTTCGGTGCAATGTCACACCTTGTCATTACAACTCCCATGGGCAACAAGTATGTTCGGGTGCTCCTCTCAAGATCAGACCAGGCCCTTAATGTTGCGTTGAGATTGAAATGGTGGATCCTGTTGTGTAGTGGACAGCGGATCTAGAGGGGAGGGGTGAATAGATCTGCCCCTCTTTTAACAATGCAACCCTCTATATAGCTAGATAGAATAAATCGCAGCGGAATATAACTAGCTTAGTAACGTATAAAATGATTTGCTTAGAAATATGATTTTGCAATAAGGAGGTTGAACCTAAGCATGCATCTATCACAAATCAATCACACAATCAAACCACAACACAAAGGATTTTAAGGTGGTTCGGACTGAATCCCCAGTCCTACGTCCACCCCTCACCAAATCCGGTGAGGCTCCACTAGTGCCTCGCACTGAACCGCAAATCAGAAAGACCGCCGATTGCCTTCATACTGACCACCGGTAGGGACGTCAACACCGCAGATCGGACAACTTCCGATTGCCTTCCTACTAACCACCGGTAGAGACGATCTTCAGTTTCAATCGTTTGTATGAAATGAAAAAGAACAAATATGAAAACACTCAATCATCAAACAAGATATAGAATATGCTCATGAAGAAAAATCTTGTCTGAGATTGCTGGAGCTTGAGTTGGATGCTTCAATGGTGTCTTCTTCCTTGAGAGATGATCTTCCTTGAGTTGATGAAGAAGACTATGGATGTAGCTTTGATCTTCCTTTTGATCTCCTTGAGTTGATGAAGAGTTTGATGCAGTTTAGATCACCCTTGAGAGCCTTGATTGCTTCTTGCTTCCTTGGAGTTTGAGATGGCTTCAGATCTAGGCTTGAATCCCTTGAATGGATGAAGAACTTCTTCCCGGAGTACTGTTCACAGCTACAGTACTCGAACGCCTCTCTCCCTTGTAGCCTCCTTTGATCTCCCTTGGATTCACAAATGATCAACTAGGGTTTCTAACCCTCTTGCATGTGTTTTATAACCTTTGAATGGTCCTTAGGCATCCCCCAAACCAGATCCACAATCTATGGAAGATTGGGTGACTTTAGGGTTAAACAAATATAAGAAAAGGGGCTGGCCTCGAAGTGGAAAATAAAGTCAACATTGAAGGCTCAGGGCTGGCGGTCGACCTGCAGCTTCTGGCGGTCGACCGCTACTGAGAAACCTGTAAACGGGTGGTCCCTGGGAATTCCGATCGACCACTACTTCTGGCGGTCGACCGCCACTGAGACTCATGTAGACTGGGAGATGCTGGCTGGGGCGGTCGACCGCCCCTGTGTTGGCGGTCGACCGCCAGCTGGGCAGACCCCGGTTCATCCCGGGTCGGTCCGTTAACCGCTTTAGCTCCGTCGCTTGAGTCCTTTAGCAGCCCGTTCATATCTGTGGCATCTCCCTTGATAGTCTAAAAGGTATCAACTGAGTCTCTAGCCTTGGATTCTCTTGGCTGTACTTCTTTGTGCATTGACCTTGGATTTGTGACGAGCCGAATATCACATGTCGACCTTTGCTTGTGTTCGCATCCTTGCTTGGGCGCGATCAATGAGCTTTCACTTTTGCCATCCTCACTGAATGCCTTGTCCAGTCATTGGCATATCTATCATGAACAGAACATCACATATGTTAGTCACATGAGAGTGGAAACATCAATGACTAATAGTGTTTAGCCATTATCAAAACTAAGAATACCACAGAACTCATATGACCATAGGATGATGTCGAATGACCCCAGTGACCATAGGATAACTCAAATAACCACAGGGGCACAACATTCTCCCCCTTTTTGATGATGGCAACACTGTGAGTCATTATGTGGCAGTAATATCAAGAATGACAACAGTTATAGCAAATGCAACATATTCGACTCAAGATCCATGATAATGAGAATATGGGAATGCATATATGAATGCGGATATGAATGCGATGTAATTATGCAAATCCCATCACATACACATATGAAGACTCCCTCATCAGTCATACACAAAAGCGCACAAAGGTTTCTCCCTCGTACACAATTCACTCATCCCCCAATGATAACTCACAAAGCAAGGGATGACTCATAACAAAATATTCTCTCCCCTTTGACAATGTGATAACGCAAAACTCTTACAAAGGACTCACACAAAGAATTCTCCCCCTTTGACAACAGCAAAAAGGGAGGTATAAGGTAGAGAAGGGGACTAATGTCTGAGAGACCAGAGCTAAATGAGAGTGGAGAGCAAGCCATTATATGCAAACCTGAAACATACCGTGAGCAACATAGATGGTTCAAAGCTAATGAAATTCGAGATCATCAACAGAGTTCGAAAAGTAGCTACATCTAAGATTTAATAGAAATGAACCAAAGGTGCATATCATGGCAGTGTTTAACCTTCCCTTGTCTTATATATCCATATTCAATAACTACAAAGGAAATAACACAAAAACTAGTATTAAGGCTAAACAATCATGACTAAAGCATGGAATTTTACGAGTGCAGCAAATTGGATTTTCAATATCTTTTGAATTTAAAGGCACATGACTCATATTTTACGAGTAATCAAGTCTAGTACATATCTCCTAGCCGTAAGAATACACGTTGTTTAGACGCCAGTATCCCTAGGTATTTGGCAAGACTGACGGTTATGTTTCAGAATGAACAGAGATAGCAAAGTCACATCATGACATATCCAAACTCATTTCTGTGATGAGAAGATATATTTCTCAGTAATTATGTCATTGCTCTGCCTAGAGTCCAAATGAATTAAGACAGAGATAACATAGGCACATCATGACATATCATTCGTCACTTGATTTGATGACGTGTCATATTTCTCCGTGCAACAATATCATTGCTCTGTCAAATTATTTTTCAGGAATTCCAGTTCATCAAGATGTTTAAAAACAATACTTAGCTCTAGAGTATTATCAAGATGGTCATGAATTTTGAATTTTCAGATATCAGGATAGTCATTCAAAGTACAATATGCAATCTCTCGTTAAGGTCTATTAAAACCACAAAACATAGATGATTTCAAACAAAATATATCAGAACTACAAGGAAATCATTAAATCTGAACCATTTTCATTGAATAGACAATCATCAGTTCATATAATAGAAAGCTCTCACACCATATGTTTGTCAGTCTCATGATCTCATATTCAGACTGTAAGCCATGTAAGCACAAGAAATTAAGAAAAACATCTAGACTCCCCCTAAGGATATGCAATGAATGCACTCAAAGAGTTATGTGTGCAAGCAAGTGTATTGATAACTGTCAAGAGGAAAATGACCTGAAACATGCAGGGGTTGACATGAATTTGGCAAACATGAGATGCATGACCCAACACTTATTAAATACAACAGAATGAAGATGAAACATATGCATGAATGCTACACAAGGACAACTCCCCCTTACTATATGGCCTATATGCGACATTGACACATGGTATTTGGCGAAGGTGAAACCTCACGCATATTGAGTGCTTCTAGGCAAGCATAACCTGCCTTTCCATACATCAACATTTGATATACCATGGCCATACAAGAATGATGCTACACAAATCATGCAATGCATTATGAACATAAACTCAATTCATTATTATGCATCTACATGCAATGCGACACATATGCAAAATGACATGTTGACATGTAAACAATGCATGAACACCAATCTGCAAAAATACACACTAAATTGAACAAGATCATCATTTCAATTTTTATTGGCCTGAGGTCGGCAAAGACCAAGCTCCCTTCTGAGTGTTGAAAACCTGTCATTACACAAGGGCTTGGTGAAAATATCAGTAATTTGATTTAGAGTATCAACAAAATGCAGTTCAAAATTTTTCTTAACGACCTCATCTCTAATGAAGTAATGCCTAATCTCAATATGCTTAGTCCTAGAGTGCTGGATTGGATTTTTTGCAAGGTTGATAGCACTAGTGTTATCACACAGAATCGGGACACAATCAAGATCTACTAGATAGTTTTGGAGTTGGTGTTTAATCCATAACACTTGGGTGCCACAGCTCCCCGCAGCAACATATTCTGCCTCTGCGGTTGAGAGGGCAACCGAGTGTTGTTTCTTGGAGGCCCAAGAAACTAAACACCCATCTAGAAACTGGAAATAGCCACTAGTACTCTTACGATCCAGCTTGCATCCAGTGTAGTCCGCATCAGAATAAGATATAAGAGATAAATCACATGATGACGAATACCACAATCCCAAATCTTCAGTGCCGGCAAGATATCTAAGGATACGTTTGACGGTAGTCAAGTGGGATTCTCTAGGACTAGCTTGAAATCTAGCACAAAGACATACACTAAACTGGATATCTGGTCGGGATGCAGTCAAGTAAAGCAAAGAGCCGATCATACCTCTATAGATCTTTGCATCCACTAATTTACCATTTTCATCCGAATCTAGTGATGTTGTGGTGCTCATAGGAGTTGCAATGATTTTACTATTCGTCATATCAAATCTTTTCAGCATCTCCTTGATGTATTTGGCTTGACTTATGAAGCACCCATCTTGTCCTTGGTTGACCTGTAAACCGAGAACGAATTGGAGTCCTCCCATTAGGCTCATCTCAAATTCGCTAGTCACGAGGTTAGCAAATTCCTCACACATTTCAGATTTAGTAGAACCAAACATAATATCATCAACATAAATTTGAATAATCAAGATGTTCTTACCTTGCTTCTTGGTGAAAAGTGTTTGATCTACCTTACCTCGTGTGTACCCTTTTTCAATGAGGAATGAGCTTAGTCTCTCATACCAAGCTCTTGGTGCTTGCTTAAGTCCATAAAGTGTCCTGTCTAGCTTGTATATAAAATATGCATGGTTAGAATTTTCAACGCCAGGGGGCTTCTCAACATAGACTTCTTCTTTGATCAAGCCATTCAAGAAAGCACTTTTTACATTCATTTGATACAGTTTTATTCTAAGGGAGCATGCAAAGGCTAGTAAAATTCTGATGGCTTCGAGTCTAGCAACTAGGGCATAAGATTCATCAAAGTCTACCCCAAACTCCTGATTATACCCTTGAGCCACCAATCTAGCCTTGTTTCTTATTATCTTGCCATCCTCACTGAGTTTGTTCCTAAAGACCCATTTAGTGCCAATGACAGATTGTGATGAAGGTCTAGGAACAAGATGTCAAACTTTATTTCTTTCAAACTGGTTTAACTCGTCTTGCATTGAATTTATCCAGTTTTCATCTTTTAATGCTTCATCAATGTTTTTGGGTTCAAGCTGAGAGACAAGAGCAAGTTGATCTAATTCTTCCATAATTTTAAAATGTGACCTTGTTCTAGGTGGGTCATTCAAGCTTCTAATGACATTTTCTAAAGGATGATCCTTAAGAATTCTAATGTTTGTAGAATCATTACCTTCTCCCAGAGCTTGATCCCTTGCATTGCTTGATTCAGCTCGGTCACCATCTTCTTTTGATTCTTCTTGTGGAGGATCACTCTTGTCCTTCATGCTTAGGAATTCCCCATCTTCATCGTTTTTCCTGCAAGAGTTATCATTGTTAGAATCATCATGATATTCATCAAAGGAAACATGAGGTGATTCTTCCACAGTTTGACACTTGATATTGTAAATTCTATAAGCCCTAGATCTATCAGAATATCCAAGGAATATACCTTCATCGCTCTTGGGCTCGAATTTATCTAAGTCTCTTTTATCATTATTGTGGATGAAGCATTTTGACCCAAACACTTTCATATGTGTGAGAGAAGGATTTTTACCTTTCAGCAACTCATAAGGAGTCTTTTTGGTGTGTGGCCTTACCATAGAGCAGTTGATAATGTAACATGCTGAGTTTACTGCTTCAGCCCAAAACCTCCTTGGAAGTTACCATTCAGCAAGCATGGTTTTTGCCATCTCTACAAGTGTTCGGTTTCTCCTTTCAACTACACCGTTTTGCTCTGGGGTTCTTGGTGAAGAAAACCGGTGTGAAATGCCTTTAGCCCTGCAAAGATTATAGAAGTCAGCATTTTCAAATTCACCACCGTGATCAGATTGAATCTTGAAAATTTTAAACTCACCGTCCTGCTTTATCTTCATGTAGAGTGCTTGAAACTCATCAAAAGCATCATTTTTATGTGTGAGAAAGAAAACCCATGTGAACCTAGAAAAGTCATTCACCAAGACGTATCCATATTTTCTACCACTTAAGCTAGCAGTTCTGGTTGGACCAAACAAGTCCATATAAATTAGCTCGAGTGGTTTGGATGATGTATTTTCAGATCTTTCCTTGAAAGATTTTCTTGTTTGTTTACCTAGGGCACATGCATCACAAAACTTATTTTCTTATTTAAATGATAATTCAGGCAACCCTTTCACCATTGAATGCTTTAACAATTTATGTAAGACATTGTAGCTAACATGTCCTAGTCTACGATGCCGTAACCATGCAATTTCAGATTTTAGTGCAGCAAGACAAAGGTTTGAATAAGCAGGATCATCTAAGTCAATCATGTAAATATTGTTGACTCTCTTACCAGAAAATTTTATCTTGTCAGATTTTGGTTCAAAGATTTTACATTCATGAGAATCAAACAATACTTTGTGACCTTTATCATACAATTGACTTATGCTGAGCAAGTTATATTTCAATCCTTCAACTAACAACACATTTCCAATAGAGTTGGAGAGATTCTTACCTACATTACCTGTTCCAATGATTTTTCCCTTGTTGTTCCCTCCAAATGTGACGTATCCTTCTTCCTTTTCCTCCAAGAGATAAAATTTTGATTTGTCTCCAGTCATGTGTCTTGAACAGTCGCTATCAAGGTACCACCTGCTATGCATGGCTGCAAGACATTCATGCACAAGTAATTAAGCAATGGTGTTTGGAACCTAACCAAATTTGGGTCCCATCAAACTTTTCAAATTTTCAAAACATGAAACCATTTCTTTTGGAATCTAAACCTTCTTAACATTCATGTTTTGTTTACTTAGAGCAGGGATTTGGTTTTTCTTTTTAGCTTTGACATTCACATTTTGTTTAGAGTCTCTTTGTTGAATTTTGTGGAAGTTTGAGGAAGTTTACTTCTTAAACCATTGAGGCCGTTGGTTGGTTTTGGGTTGAAAGTGATTGTTTTGCCACCTAGGAGATTGAAACTTATAAGATTGATGAACACATGAATCATAATTTCCCCAAAAGTAGGGTGGTGTTGGCCTATATGAATGTGCAATCTAGTTATGGTGATATCTGGAAGATTGAGCATGCAATGGCCAAGGAAGTGTTGACCTATGCTGCGGGGAAGGTCGACCTTTCTTAGATTTTTGGAAAAACTTTTTGGAAATTTCAGTTACCACCTCTTCAATCTTTTCTTTTCCTTTGGATGTTGTTTTTGAGGTTGAAGCATTAGAAGAGGTAATAAATGTGACTGTTTTTAGCCCAATTGGCCTTTTGTTTGTTGGATCAAAACCCAACCCATCTTTGTTGTGGTTCATTCTTGTTCCTAGCAATGCATCTAGGTTTTGTCTTCCATCCACAAACCTTTCTAAAGATTATTGTTTATCCTTCAACTCTTTTTGTAGGTTTTCAATATTTTGAAGAAGTTGAATGTTGACTTGTTTGATGGCTTCATACTTTTCATTGCTCAATTTGCTATCCTTTTTATAGGTTTGCATTTTTAGCTTCATGCTATCAATCTCATTTCTCAAATCTTTATTTTCAGTTTCCAAGTCAGCCATTTCTGTTCTTCCTTCCTCCAAGTTCTCAATCATTTTCTTAAGATCTTCAATTTCAGTTTCAAGTAGAGCATTCTTATCATACATATCATGATCATGCACAAATGAGTTAATTTTATTTTTCAATGATTTATTCTCATTTTTGTACATTTCATATTTTTTCATGAGTTGTATATATGCATCCTCCCAATCATCAATTGTATAATCTTCAAATGGAGAATTTACCTCAGTTTCTTCACCACCTTTGACCATAAGACAGAGATCTTATTTTTCTTTGTCCGAGGAGCTAGTTCCGTCATCACTTTCCTCTTCATCGCTCCATGTGGACACCATGGCCTTGTTCTTCTTCTTGTCCTTCCATTTGTCGGCTTTTCTGAATCTGTCGGGACAATCATTCTTGAAATGTTTTGATTTATTACAAGAATAGCAAATGATTTTATCAGATTTCTTAGAGTTTTCAGAATTATATTTGAAACCATTTCTTACCTTTGACCTTCCTCTCATGAAGCTCTTACCTTCCTTTCTCAGGAATTTTTTGAACTTACGTGTGAGCATGGCTACGTCATCCTCATCTCGTTCACTTGCCGAATCCTCACCTTCATCAGAAGAGCCTTGACCGCTGGGTCCTGCTTTAAGAGCTAGGGACTTCTTCTTAGGTGCCTCAGCCTCTTTGTTCTTGAGATTGATCTCATAGGTCATCAATGATCCAATGAGTTCATCTACCTTAGTTGTTGCGAGATCTCTGGATTCTTCAACCACGGTTGCCTTCGTATGCTATGCTGGAGTTAACGATCTGAGAATTTTTCTTACAATTTCTTGCTCTAAATATTTCTTTCCCAAATCAGTCAAACTATTAGTAAGCACAGTTAATCGGGCATACATATCCTGAATTGACTCATCATGCTTCATGCGGAACATTTCATATTCAGAAACTAAAATGTTGGCTTTTGTTTCTCATACCTGAGAGGTTCCTTCGTAGATTACCTCTAACTTATCCCACATTAGTTTTGCAGATGCGCAGGTAGCCACTCTTGAGAATTCAACTGGATGGAGTGAGCATTGCATGATGTGTTTAGCACTCCAGTTGACAGTGGATTGCCTTATTTGTTCTTTGGTCCACAAGTCCTCATCATCCGACAGCTCATACGGACCTTTGCTGATCACTCGCCAAAGTTCGTAGTCTTGGGCGCGAATGAACACCTACATACGATGTTTCCAATAGGGATAATTTGCTTCAGCAAAATAAGGAGGCATGTTCACATAATATCCTTCAGGTAGAAAACCCTTGGACGCTGATCCACCAATTCCCTCAAGGTCGTTGGACCCCATAATGAGAGATTAGGCTCTGATACCACTTGTTGTGTAGTGGACAGCGGATCTAGAGGGGAGGGGTGAATAGATCTGCCCCTCTTTTTGTAATGCAACCCTCTATATAGCTAGATAGAACAAATCACAGCGGAATATAACTAGCTTAGTAACGTATAAAATGATTTGCTTAGAAATATGATTTCGCAATAAGCAGGTTGAACCTAAGCATGCATCTATCACAAATCAATCGCACAATCAAACCACAACACAAAGGATTTTAAGGTGGTTCGGACTGAATCCCCAGTCCTACATCCACCCCTCACCAAATCCGGTGAGGCTCCACTAGTGTCTCGCACTGAACCGCAAATCGGAAAGACCGCCGATTATCTTCCTACTGACCATCGGTAGGGACGTTAACACCGCAGATCGGACAACTTCCGATTGCCTTCCTACTAAACACCGGTAGGGACGATCTTCAGTTTCAATCGTTTGTATGAAATGAAAAAGAACAAATATGAAAACACTCAATCATCAAACAAGATATAGAATATGCTCATGAAGAAAAATCTTATCTGAGATTATTGGAGCTTGAGTTGGATGCTTCAATGGTGTCTTCTTCCTTGAGAGATGATCTTCCTTGAGTTGATGAAGAAGACTATGGATGTAGCTTTGATCTTCCTTTTGATCTCCTTGAGTTGATGAAGAGTTTGATGCAGTTTAGATCACCCTTGAGAGTCTTGATTACTTCTTCCTTCTTTGGAGGTTGAGATGGCTTCATATCTAGGCTTGAATCCCTTGAATGGATGAAGAACTTCTTCCCAGAGTACTGTTCACAGCTACAGTACTCGAACTCCTCTCACCCTTGTAGCCTCCTTTGCTCTCCCTGGGATTCACAAATGATCAACTAGGGTTTCTAACCCTCTTGCATGTGTTTTATAACCTTTGAATGGTCCTTAGACATCCCCCAGATCAGATCTACAATCTATGGAAGATTGGGTGACTTTGGGGTTAAACAAATACAAGGAAAGGGGCTGGCCTCGAAGTGGAAAACAAAGTCAACATTGAAGGCTCGGGGCTGGCGGTCGACCTGCAGCTTTTGGCGGTCGACCGCTACTGAGAAACGTGTAAACGGGTGGTCCCTGGGAGTTCCGGTCGACTGCTACTGGTTGGCGGTCGATCGCCACTGAGACTCGTGCAGACTGGGAGCTGCTGACTGGGGCGGTCGACCGCCCCTGTGCTGGCGGTCGACCACCAGCTGGGCAGACCCCGGCTCATCCCGGGTCGGTCCGTTAACCGCTTTAGCTCCGCCGCTTGAGTCCTTTAGCAGCCCGTTCATATCTGTGGTATCTCCCTTGATAGTCTAAAAGGTATCAACTGAGTCTCTGGCCTTGGATTCTCTTGGTTGTACTTCTTTGTGCATTGACCTTGAATGTGTGACGAGCCGAATATCACGTGTCGACTTTTGCTTGTGTTCGCATCCTTGCTTGGGTGCGATCAATGAGCTTTCACTTTTCCCATCCTCACTGAATGCCTTGTCCATTCTTTGGCATATCTGTCATGAACAGAACATCACATATGTTAGTCACATGAGAGTGGAAACATCAATGACTAATAGTGTTTAGCCATTATCAAAACCAAGAATACCACAGAACTCATATGACCATAGGATGATGTCGAATGACCCCAGTGACCATAGGATAACTCAAATGACCACAGGGCACAACAGATCCAAGATCCAAGAAAAATCTAGACATTCATTTATAATGGCGAAGAGTTCCAAGGACAAGCTCAAGTAACCAAGGCATCAAGTGTAGAGATATGGAGTTCATAAAAGAATTCCAACAAACAAGTTCATTACTCCAAGGGGAAAGTCCCTGAAGAAAAATGACTTTATGAAATAGGTTTCAAGTAAATTCCAGTAACCAAGTTTTGGAATCAAACATTAAGGGGTTGAAAATGTCCAAGAGAAAGGCCTGGAAATGCACCACTCTAGATAAGACTTAGATACCATAACATAATGCAGTAAACATGAATTCAAAAAAATTGGCTTGAACGCGGTTGAACAACCCACCGTGACATGTGTAACACGGTTGGGGTATGGCCGTGTTAATAACATGAACGATGGTTCTGTGGACATGACGAAGCAGTCGGTCGACTAGGGCAATCAGCTTACCCAAGATGAGTCTAACGTCATCTATAGACCTACCGTGGTCAACATGGACACGATCGGGTCAAGGTCCGTGATCCCACCATGGTAGGGTGAAGGCGGTCTATCGGTCCACTGCCACCACATATAGAGGGTTGAACGTGGTTCTACTCAGGGCCGTGTTCACAATAGAGCTGGCAGAACTTGGACAGCACCTCGTTTCGCCCTTTAAAAAGAGAGTCGAACCCCATCCTACACAGTAGAACATGGATTCCAGTGGGGATAAGTGTTTTCTGGGAACAACTCGACATACGGAGGCCTCGATGTAGAGATTCTAGTCCGACGGAAGGAATATCCAGCGAAGGGTTCCAACTATACTAAGAATTTGGGGTGTGCAGTAACACGGAAACTAGTAGGATAGTGAGTCCATACCACTGGGGTGGCATGACCCTTAACAAAACTTTATACCATTTCATTCTAAGGAAACACCGAATAACCACTTAGGCTATCATGTCATAAAAGCAAAGGAGCTTGTGACCTCTAAATAAGTTGCATCAGTAAGTTAATCTACTCTTTTACTGCATGAGATATCAAGGGGATGGTACAAGTATCAAGAGGGATGAGAGAACATGGAATTAGTCAATCTTATTAATGATTTAACAATATTTCGTGAGTCCTAATCATATAAAGCATTCTGAACCCATTTATAACCTAGGAACATGTTGTTTAACAGTGGATAGTCAAGATTAAACACAGCAAAAACTAGAGTTTTGTTGGGCTACCCGGGGCCAGAATGCGGTCTGGTCTCTGGCCGTGATCACGTAGATGCGGTCTTCTAGGAAACTGCGATCAGGCAATTTTTAAATTTTTGAAATTTTGAAATATTAAAGAAAAGCTTAAGTAGCGGTCTATTATGGTGCCGCGTTCAAAATCGCGGTCACTGCTAATACCGCGATCTGAAATAGAGACTCGCCTTCTGGCGAATGGCGACTCACCTTGGTTCAAACCAAGATTTCGATCGATATAGTTAATAAACATTGGGCAAAAATATATCATATGAAAGGGGTTTAAATATGAACATTTTGATATACAAAATTACTGGTTTGGCCTGAGAGAACACCTACCTTGAATGATTTAAGGAGGGGATGGTGGATGCCAGAACCCTAGATGCCTTGCCCTCGACCTCCGATTCCACCCTCGTCCACGCACGCCGCCATCCACCAGAACAAATAGGGTTTTCAGGATGGCGTGGACCTCTATTTATAGGGTTAGGGTGCCTCAAAGAGTCCTAGATCGATCTAGAGAAATCGAGGAGAAAAACCCATGAAATTTATGCCATCCTACCTTATCTAGCGTCGCCGCCCCAATTCAAGGTTTCCTATGGCTAGGGTTTTGAGGTTTGGTTGACCATCAAGGATGGCTAGGGTTTATGGTTTGATTTGAGCCCATTTGGTCAAGATTTGCGCCCAATCAGGCTAGTTTTGGTTAGGTTTTCCCTAAACTTCGAGTTAACCCTAATTTTAGCCAAATAATCCTATTTCAAATTTTCTTTTTGGGTTTTCTTTATCAATTAAATTATAAATTCCTTTTTCTAAAGTTTTATATATTTTCACATTTTTACTATTTTACTCATTTGAGTTTGAGAAGGTAATTACATAAATCTTAATTTATTATTATTTTATTTTCGGTTGCTACAGCCTCCCCCACTTAAGAAATTTGGTCCTCCAAATTCATCTAACTTCTAGAATGAAAGGAATTACTAATACTGACCTAAAAACAATTCCATGTATGTCTTCTTAAGGGTCTCTTCTGATTCACACGTGCCTTCCTCAACTCCACGTCTACTCCACTGAACCTTAATCATCAGTATGTACTGGTTTCTGAGTTGATGTAGCTTCCGATCAAGAATATTGATAGGCTTCTCTTCATAGGATAAGTCCTTTTGCAGCTCTAAATCTAAATACCGGATTACGTGTGATGGATCATACACATACTTCCTTAACATTGATACATGGAAGACGTCATGAATGCCAGACAATTGAGGTGGTAAAGCCAGCCTGTAAGCTACCTCTCCAACCCTTTCTAAGATCTCGAAGGGACCAACAAACCTCAGACTCAATTTACCTTTGATCCGAAATCTTCAAACCCCTCTCATAGGCAAAACCTTCAGAAACACATGCTCACCAATTTGAAACTCTAAATCTCTCCTTCTGTTATCAACATAACTCTTCTATCTGGACTGAGCTATCTGTAGCTAGTCTCTGATGATCTGAATATTCTTAGAACTCTCAAAAATAAGATCTAGTCCCAACCATGGCATCTCACCCCCTTCATCCCAGCACAAAGGTGATCTGCAACTCCTTCCATATAATGCTTCGAAAGGTGCCATTTGAATGCTGGACTGGTAACTATTGTTGTAAGCAAACTCAATCAAGGGTAATTGCTAATGCCAACTACCTCCAAAGTCAATCATACATGTTCTCAACATGTCTTCAATGATTTGATTGGTCCTCTCAGTCTGCCCGTCAGTTTGAGGATGAAAAGTTCTACTAAAATTTAAACGGGTTCCAAAAGATGCCTGCAATTGTAAGACTCGTTCATTAACAGATCTTTACTGGTAACAAAATAGAATTTATTCTATGAATTTAAGCGATTTTTTTGGATTTATTGGACTTTAAAAATATTTTTTAATCTTTTTTTAACCCATTCGATCACCCTCTCTCTCTCTCTCTCCCATTTATCTTCTCTCTCTCCCTCACCCTTTCTCTCTCTTCACGGCGAACCGCGCTCCCCCTCTTGGTGGCATGATCGGGTCGGGTCACAGACGAAGGCGCGGGTGATGTCATTGGATTGCTCACGACGCGAGGATCGCATTGACGCCGACCTTGCCTCGAACCACGGCACGTGGAGACGGGTGGGCGTAAGAGAGCGGCGTGATCTCCTTCGTCCGTTCGGCACTGGAATGGTGATTTCGGCGCGATCGAGGTAGGGGGCTATGGGTCAATAGATGGTCCAATATTGGGCCGCTACAAAGGGTGTAGCGTAGGGGTTTTGGACCGCTAAGGTCCTCTGCCACACTGCTTTGAAGAAACGGTCACTGGCAGGACCGCCACCTGCCCAGTTGTTTAGATTGCTTTACAGCTTTGTTTAATTTTGTCAAATGCATGCTTTAATTGCTTTCCTTTACTGCTTTTGCATAATTAGTTGCGAGGTAGGGATCCGCGTGACCCCTACTGAGTCTAGCTGAGACTCACCCTTACTCTTTTAGGTGAGCAGCAACAGCCGTCTTCCGCAGCTTCCCGTGCTTTTGACGGTCGCCCTTAGCAGCCAGCAGTGGTTCGTTTGTAGTTTTTGTCCTTTTCTTGTACTTTTGGCCAGGGTATTCCCCGTGTAGTTTTACTTTTGGACTTTTGTTCAGTAGTTGAACTTGTATATATTGTGGACCTGGACTATTTTGTATATTTATCACTCTGATATTTTATTTGCTTCCATTTATAGTTCAAATCGTGGCTTTAATTAATATTGCGTGCATGTAATTTTAATTCGTTATACATCCCCTCGACAAACTCATTCAACCCTTACGGGGCCTCATCAGCCTCTTGGGTGGCTTCCCCGAGCTCTTGGTATCGGTTAATCGATGATATCGATTTACCGGTATCCGGATCTCCTGGGTCATCACAACAATCCTCTCCAAAAGTGAGATGTGAATCTTGGGTCTCTGTCAGATACTATTGATGTAGGAATACCATGCAGCCTCACAACTTCCTTCATGTACAATGCAGCTAACACATCCACAGTCCATATGGACTTGATGGGCAAGAAGTGCGCGGACTTAGTGAACCTATCCACAATCACCCAAATGGCACCAAAGCCGCCACGAGTTCTTAGCAATCCCATGATAAAATCCCTACCTATACTCTCCCTTTTCCATTCCTGTATCTCGAGAGGTTTCAATTTCCCAGCAGGTCTAAAATGTTCAGCCTTGACTTGCTGACATACCAAGCACCTACTCACAAACTCGGTCTCTTCTCTCTTCATGTTTGGCCACAAGAAAGTCCTCTTAAGATCTCTATACATATTCGTGGCTCTTGGATGAATGGTATACTTAGACCAATGGGCTTCTTATAGAATCTTGCTCTTCACTTCAGCAGAATTTGGGACATAAGTTCTCCCTTGAAATAGCAATCTACCATCCTCAGCTAATAAGAAATCTGGTCGACTACTCAAGCTCTCACTAATCTCGACAAGAAATGGATCACTACCTTGAAGCTCCTTGATTTCCGAAAGCAAATCTGAGCGAAGTCTAACATGAGCAGTCACGACTCGGTCTCCCTTCTCTTCGATATTAAGATCCAATTTTGCTAGTTGCTCTAGCATCTGCCATTCTTGGAGCATTAAACATGACAATATGGCCATCGGATTCCGACTCAACGCATCGGCCACGACATTCCCTTTTACTGGATGGTGCTGGATGGAAAAATCAAAATCTTTCAAATACTCGAGCCACCTTCTCTGCCTCATATTAAGCTCTTTCTGAGAGAACACATACTTCAGACTCTTGTTGTAATACCCCAAAATTTTGTATATGATATTTTCAAATTTTATAGAATTTATTTAGATTTTCAATAGATAAATGGATTATTAAACGAATTTGGGTTAATTAAAAACCAAATAATGAGGCCTGATATTTGTTAAGCAACCTGGTCTTTTAAATAAGCCTAAATGGCCCAAAACCAAGCCCACAAGACTTGGCCCATATTCTAGAAGCCAAGAATATGATAATTACATAATTTAGAAGATAAATTATCATTTATTATACTTTTAAAGGGATTAATAGGCTAATAATAGGAGATAATGTCAAAAGAATTTGAATTTATTCAAATTCGACGCCAATAGGTAAAAACGGTCTATCAGGCGACCGCATGGGGACTAAAAACTATCTAGACTAGATCGCTAAGCTCTGTAGATTCTGTGAATGGAAGAAGGCATGAAAAGCTAGGAACTTTGACATCCAAATCGCCTAGGATCGATGCTATATATTAGATAGATGAGTCTAGAAGGCTTAAGGATCAAATTGACACTCTAATTAGGACTCTATGTTCGTTCTAATCCATGGAAACCCTAGCTAACCCTATAAATAGACCTTAAGTTTAAGCTGCATGACCCCTACTTTTGGCTCACGTGGAACTAAGGTAATGAAGCATTCTTTCAGGTAGGTTCATTAGAAGTTTTTGTTCATAATACTAAGGTCTAACTACCCTCCAAATTTCATCTTAGGAGATCAAGTCGCCAGGAAGATAGATGCGTTCAAAATTGCTGGTTCGGTACAAGAATCTCAGGAAATTGTGCGACCAGGCCAGATTGATGAGCTAAATAGAAGCCCTAAATGAGGTAATTAGATAGGAGTTCTTTAGAACTAATTGTTCCTTTTAGTACCATCTTCTTACCCTCAAAATTTCGTGGTCATAGGTGAAGAGGATCAAGATTTAGAAGGTCATGAAGTTGCTATTCTAGTTCAGGACGAGCAGAAACTAGCGTCAAGTTCCAATCTTAAATTCGACGATTAAAGCCTAGTCCAGAGGTAGGTTATCTCATAAATGGCTTAAACGTGATGTTAAGAGTAAAAGCCCTCTTATTCCACGAGTTTTCATGCATTATATGTAGAGAATTTTATATTTTATTGAATATGTGTAATTTCGTTCATTGTCATACATGAGCCTAACCCATTAATGAAATAGATGAAATTCTTATTTAAATTACATTTTTCCTTATGCATATTCTTGGCCAATACTCTTCGAGCATGTTTAATCCATGTTTTCCATAATGTTTATACATAGCATGACCTAGATTAGCTTTTATTTTATAGTTGTATAGCTTCTATCTGAAGACAAAAAATGGCCTTGACAGAACCGCCAAGTAAGAATGACCGTTAGTACCTTTCTTTAGTGGTTTATCGCGAGACCGTCTGAACCACTATGCGGCCAGATCCTGACTGCTATTTAGTTCTATGAACCAGTTTAATCTCAATTAGTTTCCATACTGATCAACATTATAATGTTCTAAATTCTTATTAGAAACCCTACTTTTGCATGTGCATGAGTTTCAAACCTTATTTTTATTATCATATAATTTCATGTCTAAAATGTTATAGTGTTGTAATTAAATAATTTCCCAATTATGAATGAGATCTATGTGGCGTTATTATCATGGTTTAAACGAGTGTTTTAATCGTTCACTCTCATTCTCATCTATGAGTTATTTTCATAAGTACATGGCGTTTATTCCGGTACGTGACCATTAGATACACTTTGCACTATAGTACACTCTCTTGGACTTGTGAACCTCTCCGCCGGATATTCCTTCTGTCGGACTAGGAGATCTTGTTTCAAGGCCTCTGTAAGACTCCGAGAGCCTAGAATTCCCAATAGGACGCCGAGCTGGTTGTACCCTTAAAGCCCAATTTGTCTAGAATGCACTCCCATGACCGATTGTTTTACTTCATGTACTCTGATTAATAGCGGCCTAAAAAGAGACCGTCTCTGTTAGATAGCAGTCCTTTCCCTGACCGTTTCTATCAGAAAACGGCCCCCTCTGTGACCGTTATTACCCATAAGTTGTTAAGTGTCGACTCTTTCATTCTGGTTGACACAGTTTACAAACGGCCTTCACTGGACCATTATTATTGATTAAGCGGTCTGGCTGTGACCGTTTTATGTATGAAACTGCCCAGTAAATGACCGTCTTTTCTGTTAGCTTCATAACTGGAGGTTTGACCTAGGGGTTGTCTAATTTTCGTTCTCGGATAATCTTAGGATTATCTAGTTTCCAAACTTATGTGTAACAAGTTGATATCAAGTTATGGAAATTAAAGAATGTACCATTATGCTGTCGAATTCTTTCCGTGGCATGACCTTGCTCTAAGTCAGTTTTGGACTCCCTTATTCTTATTTGATGCATTCTTGCCTTGGCATTGTATCATGAAACTATCATTGAACTTGTTACATTATTGGCCGTACTTTATATCTCGTGAAAGTAGCTGGATTTATAACTTGAAGATGCAAGACCGGGCACTGATTGTGTCCAAGGGCTCCATGCTAGTCCCCACGACTGATGGTCGGAAACGTGCTGTAATGATGGAGGCATCACTCATGACTCCCTCAGGCTCGGGTCGTCTTCAAACCCCGGAGTGGTTTGAGCTCGGGCATCACTCCATGTGGGCCCAATTATCCATTTTGAGCATTCTATTTGAGTCGTTTTGTAGCACCCCAGAAATTTAAATAGAGAATAAATAAAAATAATTATAATTATTAGTCATAGAAAATTATGAGAATTAAAATAAAGGAAAAGTGATAATTAGCTAAAATAGTTATTTAGCCTAAATGTTAATAAATGGGCATAAATAAAGGTATAAAGAAATAGTTAAGAAATAGATATTTAATATATCCCTTTATCTATTTATTAAATTAAAAAAATATATATACATAATTCAAGTATTTATGAGGAATCTCATTACAAGAAAAATGTATTTATATACATACATATTTGTATATAAAGATTTTTATAAGATCGAACCCGACTCTGATACCCGTGATGCAAAAGGGTAGATAAACCGATAAAAGTTATATAGTTCTACATTAATTACGCTCTCGAATTAATGAAGATATATAATCAGGGAACCTTAACTATTGTCTTAATAGGTTTAAATTAATAAGCACTAAATGGGCTAAGAATGTATATACATGGGTTTCTAATTAGTTAAGGGGGCTTAATAAGAGGGACTAATGGACATTAAAAAGCAATTGGTAGGGCTTGGATAGGCTAAATGGGCCTTATGCATACTAGAAGAATGGGCTTTGAAATAACTAAATGGCATCCCCTATTAAAAAGAAAAGTAATGGACTTTTGGGCCTTAAGAGAATTACGTACAAAACATATAATGAGGTATATATATATATATATATATATATATATATATATATGTATGTATGTATGTATATATATATATATATGTATATATATATATGTATATATATTAACCTGAGGGTTTTCTCATTACCCAAAAGCCTTCTCACGTTCGAACAAAAAGAAAGGTCTAAGGGTTTAGGAAGATAATATGGAAGGCGGCTACGAAATCGGGAAAGGAACGTAAGGATATGGGAACTTAATATTAAGTAGGAATCGTACTTAAGCAACCACGTTCCATTAGGATTCTAAACCGCGAAGTATTATAAATAAACCTCCCTCGATGAGCACGGCCATTGTTGCTGCTCGCGTTATTTCTCTACCTCATGTTCGTGCCGTTGCTGCAATCCTTCACACGAGGGCAAAGCTGTTGTGCTGCTTCCTTCTACATCCTCTGCTGCCATCGCTGTGTACTATTGCAGCTGTTCTTCTGCACATCTTCTTCTCTTCATCCTGCTACTTCTTATTCTTTCATCCGTCGAAGCATTGTTAAGAGGTAGGCAATCTCCCAAGTAAAATTATAAAGCTAGCACGCTAGATGTATAGAACATGTAGGTTTTCTCAAGTTTCGTAGCCCAAACAAAGTTAAACAATGATTTCAGGCCAACATGATAGGTAAAATCATCTTATATCATGTGTTTATATCATACATATGATTATCGATGTGTTCTATCGAGCGTTAGAATTTTTACAGTAAATAACGCCTCTCTTTAGGGCGTTATTTTATTTTGACGCCCATCAAAACGGTCGTCAAATCCTGTTTGGAAATGACGACTTCACATCTGTCGTGTTTTCTGAAGTTGACGACATTGTTAAAGGCGTATTAATAGAAAAAGGTGACAGCCGCAACGTCGTTAGTTAATTGAAATAATAAAAAAAAAAGAAACGACGAAGGATTAGTCGTCAATTTCAAAGATGTTAGTTAGAAATATTTTAGCGTTTATAGTTACTCATGGGTATAGAAGTATCCTTTGGCCATGAAAATTTATGGGCATACTATTGGGATGGGGACCGAGGTAGTGGAAGTGGTTGCACCATTTTTCGTGCCCTCTATTGCAAGATCCCCCGTCTCTCATCGAAATTATTTTTTGAACATGTGGTTAGGTAGAGCTTTTCGAGCCGGTCATTTTGATATATTATAAGCCAGATTCTGACATCATTTAGTATAGAAACCAGAGAGTTCTCTAGTTGAAAAAAATAAATTTTTGAAAAAAAATGACCTATGTTCGGTCGTGAAAACTAAATAGGACGCCCTTAAGGTTAGGCGTCAACTTTAAAGTAATATTATATATATATATATATATATATATATATATATATATATATCCTATATGTGTATCTTTGAAAATCCATATTAATTAAAATATGTAACAGAAAATTATAAAAAATAAATATTTGGAATCCTTGCATTTTTCTCCTAATTATCATATATGCTTTTTCTTTAAATTATTTTAAATAAATCAATGTGTCTTTTAATGTATGTTTTTGAATTTATTCAATTAAATAGATATAAATGTGAATTCTTGTTAAAAAAAATTAGTTAAAAATTCTGAAAACTTACGTTTCCCAAGAGGGTGCTAATTAAAAATTGACATCACCCACGGGCATCAAATAATGTATGTTTATTTAATTATAGTTAATTATAGAGTAGGTTGGACATGAATTCTATGATTAACGTATACTTGTTCTCACCGTTTCTTCTGTTTTTGACCCATACCGCGGGTCTTTTGGCACTCTCATCTCACGTCCGTAGATGGAGTCCCTGTTTCATGATCGGTTCACGCATACACCTCAACTCTTGGTGACATACGAGTCCTCCGTTGGACATTCCGTTTCTTCGGACTGGCAAGTTAGTCATTGGGACCTCCGTAAGTCTCCTCGTAGCCTTGGATTCCCTCAAGGCTAACAGAGCTGGTTGTACCTAATCACCTAGATTTTTGAAATGCCATGGTTTTCATATGGTTCATTGATATATCATCCTTACTACAAGTTCTGTCCTTGAACTCTATGCTTCATGAAATCTATCTTAAAGTTCTTACATGCTTGATCCTTGAAATTCCTGGCCATTAATATGGAATTAGTCTAGACTAAATGTCAGGGGCTATGGGTCCCACTAAAATGACATTTTAAATACTACGGGTCCTGATCTGACCCTATTGGGCGAGGCAAAGTCCAAACGTTACCGGTATACGATGATCGGGTGCAGGCATTCACCAACTCGATTATTGGCATTTATGGGCAATCATATAGTCGTGAGAACTCCTAAGTGTGCGACCAAATACTAACTAGTGCTATTTCTATGAGGGGTGGTCATATCGTCGTGATTTTCCCCTTAGTGCATTGGCCAATCCTATATAGTACTAGATGTGCAAACGCTCTCGTGATAGTGATGATCGGGAGTAATTGCCATCATAATGCATCTTTCTACAACTTATTGTTCGTCATGAAAATATCTTGAATTGCCATGTTGGAGGGGTTATCACATTGTTGTGATATTCCCTTAGTGTCGTGGCAAATGCTATATAATGCTTGTAGAAGTAATTGTTCTACTTCTATATCGATCATCATAAATGTTCTTGAATTATCTCATTGATAGTACTCGTTATCTTGTCATGAAGATCCTTCATAATACTGGATACCTTGAGGCTCTCGTGATAGTGTCCGTCATAGAGAGATGAATGTTATATTTCCTCGTGAATGCTAGCTTGAGAAAGTACTTGCTGAGATCTCGCTATACTCTCTTGATTATCATTGTCCTTACTCTTCATGAGTGTATCTAGCATCTTGCTTACTCGTTTGTTTATTATAGTTCTTGAATTTATCTCGTCTTATTATAGTTCTCGATTTCTATATCGTGCATGACCTGCATGAGCATGTTAAACTGTAATTGACTTAAAGCTAGCTTGGAGCATGAGATATTAAGTCCTACTGAGCGTTCGCTCACCCTGCGTTTTCCAATGTTTTTCAAGTAACGACCCTAGTGACGACGAGATCGAACATGATGGGCAAGGACAAGAGTGAAGAGTACCCCGACAACCTAGATGAACCATCTAGCGTGGTTATCTTGTGTCTTATGTTAAGTCGATTCAAGAGTCTCATTGTAATTTTTCTTTATTGAGTCCATTTATTATGGGCCCGAATATGTAAAGAACTTATATTTGAAATGAAATTTGTTATTTGTCCAAATTATGTTTTGTGGAAATGACTATGCTCTGATTGACATGACTGTTTAACTGCCACGTTCCGAGCAAACGACACGTTCCGCTGCTATTGGTTCGGGGCATGACAGAAGGTGGTATCAGAGCCTAGGCTTTCTAAATCCCTAGGTCATCAGGTTCAAGTCCTAGATTGAGTCGTCTTTGTCAGTTATCCTATAGGAACCCCGTGAGATTTGGGTAGAGCTATGGGTTAAATGATAAAATATGTCACATTCGCGTTAGATACCTGCCAAGATATGCATATCATTAATCCAAACTTTATTCTTGTAGGCTAGAATGGCCGCTGAGAGAGCTCAGTGGAGAGAGATGCAACGTACGGTTCAAGGTTTAACGCAAGTTTTGCAACAAGTTGCACAAGGTGGAGCACGGCATGGAGCCGGGGATTTGCATCGGAAGTTCCAAAAGATAAATCCCCGTAAGTTTAGTGGGTCGACTGACCCGGATGAAGTAGAGAATTGGGTGCAAGAAATAGAGAGGACCTTTAAGGTGATGCAATGCACCGATGAAGAGAAGGTACTATTAGAAATATATCAATTAGAGAAGGATGCCCGAGTATGGTGGGGATCCGTGGAAGCAATCTTGCCTAACGAGCAAGTTACATGGGACGAATTCTTAGAACACTTTAATGAAAAGTATTTCTCGGAAAGAATTCGCGAGAAGAAAGCTATGGAATTTGCAGCTTTGAAGCAGCGTAGTCTATCAGTCGCCGAGTATGAAGCGAGATTTTCTAGATTGGCCCGATATGCACCACACTTGGTTACCACGGAGAAAATGAGAGCTAAGAGATTTATGAATGGCTTGAAGGTGGAACTTATACCTCAACTGGCCCCACTAGAAATTCAAACATATACGGAGATGGTTAGAAAAGCTCAACTCTTGGAAGATGCTATAGATATGATGGAAAGAATCAAAGGAAAGGCCGCCAAGAAGGACTTACCAAATGGACCCAAGAACAAGGAAAACATGAACGACAAGAAGGGATTTAATGAAGGCAACAAATTCTATGAAAATAAGAAACCTCGAAATAAAGATCGACATATTGTTCCGGCTAAGGGGAAATGCAAGCATTGCAAGAAGGGAAGGCACAATCCGGACGAGTGTTGGTATAAACTTAGAAAATGCATCCGTTGTGGAAGCAGAGATCACAAAATTGCTCGATGTCCACTCTTAAAGGAAGAAGAACCACAAGCAACGGAAGGTGACCCTATAAACCTATCTCATCTAAAACTTGCATGAATCGGATATGACCTTAAGTACTTAGCATGATATATGAATGATCTAGCCAGAATACATGCTTTAGATATGGTGATCTTACACCACTAATTTTGGAAAGAAATCATGTGAATTTGGGGACCAAATTCTTTTAAGTGGGGGAGGGTGTAGCACCCCAGAAATTTAAATAGAGAATAAATAAAAATAATTATAATTATTAGTCATAGAAAATTATGAGAATTAAAATAAAGGAAAAGTGATAATTAGCTAAAATAGTTATTTAGCCTAAATGTTAATAAATGGGCATAAATAAAGGTATAAAGAAATAGTTAAGAAATAGATATTTAATATATCCCTTTATCTATTTATTAAATTAAAAAAATATATATACATAATTCAAGTATTTATGAGGAATCTCATTACAAGAAAAATGTATTTATATACATACATATTTGTATATAAAGATTTTTATAAGATCGAACCCGACTCTGATACCCGTGATGCAAAAGGGTAGATAAACCGATAAAAGTTATATAGTTCTACATTAATTACGCTCTCGAATTAATAAAGATATATAATCAGGGAACCTTAACTATTGTCTTAATAGGTTTAAATTAATAAGCACTAAATGGGCTAAGAATGTATATACATGGGTTTCTAATTAGTTAAGGGGCCTTAATAAGAGGGACTAATGGACATTAAAAAACAATTGGTAGGGCTTGGATAGGCTAAATGGGCCTTATGCATACTAGAAGAATGGGCTTTGAAATAACTAAATGGCATCCCCTATTAAAAAGAAAAGTAAGGGACTTTTGGGCCTTAAGAGAATTACGTACAAAACATATAATGAGGTATATATATATATATATATATATTAACCTGAGGGTTTTCTCATTACCCAAAACCCTTGTCACGTTCGAACAAAAAGAAAGGTTTAAGGGTTTAGGAAGATAATATAGAAGGCGGCTACGAAATCGGGAAAGGAACGTAAGGATATGGGAACTTAATATTAAGTAGGAATCATACTTAAGCAACCATGTTCCATTAGGATTCTAAACCGCGAAGCATTGTAAATAAACCTCCCTCAATGAGCACGGCCGTTGTTGCTACTCGCGTTATTTCTCTACCTCATGTTCGTGCCGTTGCTGCAATCCTTCACACGAGGGCAAAGCTGTTGTGCTGCTTCCTTCTACATCCTCCGCTGCCATCGATGTGTACTATTGCAGCTGTTCTTCTGCACATCTTCTTCTCTTCATCCTGCTACTTCTTATTCTTACATCCGTCGAAGCATTGTTAAGAGGTAGGCAATCTCCCAAGTAAAATTATAAAGCTAGCACGCTAGATGTATAGAACATGTAGGTTTTCTCAAGTTTCGTAGCCCAAACAAAGTTAAACAATGATTTCAGGCCAACATGATAGGTAAAATCATCTTATATCATGTGTTTATATCATACATATGATTATCGATGTGTTCTGTCGAGCGTTAGAATTTTTACAGTAAATAACGCCTCTCTTTAGGGTGTTATTTTATTTTGACGCCCATCAAAACGGTCGTCAAATCCTGTTTGGAAATGACGACTTCACATCTGTCGTGTTTTTTGAAGTTGACGACATTGTTAAAGGCGTATTAATAGAAAAGGGTGACAGCCGCAACGTCGTTAGTTAATTGAAATAATAAAAAAAAAGAAACGACGAAGGATTAGTCGTCAATTTCAAAGATGTTAGTTAGAAATATTTTAGCGTTTATAGTTACTCATGGGTATAGAAGTATCCTTTGGCCATGAAAATTTATGGGCATACTATTGGGATGGGGACCGAGGTAGTGGAAGTGGTTGCACCATTTTTTGTGCCCTCTATTGCAAGATCCCCCGTCTCTCATCGAAATTTTTTTTTGAACATATGGTTAGGTAGAGCTTTTCGAGCCTGTCATTTTGATATATTATAAGCCAGATTCTGACATCATTTAGTATAGAAACGAGAGAGTTCTCTAGTTGAAAAAAATAAATTTTTGAAAAAAAAATGACCTATGTTCGGTCGTGAAAACTAAATAGGACGCCCTTAAGGTTAGGCGTCAACTTTAAAGTAATATTATATATATATATATATATATATATATATCCTATATGTGTATCTTTGAAAATCCATATTAATTAAAACATGTAACAGAAAATTATAAAAAATATATATTTGGAATCTTTGCATTTTCCTCCTAATTATCATATATGCTTTTTCTTTAAATTATTTTAAATAAATCAATGTGTCTTTTAATGTATGTTTTTGAATTTTTTCAATTAAATAGATATAAATGTGAATTCTTGTTAAAAAAATTAGTTAAAAATTCTGAAAATTTACGTTTCCCAAGAGGGTGCTAATTAAAAATTGACGTCACCCACGGGCATCAAATAATGTAAGTTTATTTAATTATAGTTAATTATAGAGTAGGTTGGACATGAATTCTATGATTAACGTATACTTGTTCTCACCGTTTCTTCTATTTTTGACCCATACCGCGGGTCTTTTGGCACTCTCATCTCACGTCCGTAGATGGAGTCCCTGTTTCATGATCGGTTCACGCATACACCTCAACTCTTGGTGACATACGAGCCCTCCGTTGGACATTCCGTTTCTTCGGACTGGCAAGTTAGTCATTGGGACCTCCGTAAGTCTCCTCGTAGCCTTAGATTCCCTCAAGGCTGACTGAGCTGGTTGTACCTAATCACCTAGATTTTCGAAATGCCATGGTTTTCATATGATTCATTGATATATCATCCTTACTACAAGTTCTGTCCTTGAACTCTATGCTTCATGAAATCTATCTTAAAGTTCTTACATGCTTGATCCTTGAAATTCTTGACCATTAATATGGAATTAGTCTAGACTAAATGTCAGGGGCTATGGGTCCCACTAAAATGACATTTTAAATGCTACGGGTCCTGATCTGACCCTATTGGGCGAGGCAAAGTCCAAACGTTACCGGTATACGATGATCGGGTGCAGGCATTCACCAACTCGGTTATTGGCATTTAGGGGCAATCATATAGTCGTGAGAACTCCTAAGTGTGCGACCAAATACTAACTAGTGCTATTTCCATGAGGGGTGGTCATATCGTCGTGATTTTCCCCTTAGTGCATTGGCCAATCCTATATAGTACTAGATGTGCAAACGCTCTCGTGATAGTGATGATCGGGAGTAATTGCCATCATAGTGCATCTTTCTACAACTTATTGTTCGTCATGAAAATATCTTGAATTGCCATATTGGAGGGGTTATCACATCGTCGTGATATTCCCTTAGTGTCGTGGCAAATGCTATATAATGCTTGTAGAAGTAATTGTTCTACTTCTATATCGATCATTATAAATGTTCTTGAATTATCTCATTAACGGTCTTGTCATGAAGATCCTTCATAATACTGGATACCTTGAGGCTCTCGTGATAGTGTCCGTCATAGAGAGATGAATGTTATATTTCCTCGTGAATGCTAGCTTGAGAAAGTACTTGCTGAGATCTCGCTATACTCTCTTGATTATCATTGTCCTTACTCTTCATGAGTGTATCTAGCATCTTGCTTACTCGTTTGTTTATTATAGTTCTTGAATTTATCTCGTCTTATTATAGTTCTCGATTTCTATATCTTGCATGACCTGCATGAGCATCTTAAACTGTAATTGACTTAAAGCTAGCTTGGAGCATGAGATATTAAGTCCTACTGAGCATTCGCTCACCCTGCGTTTTCCAATATTTTTCAGGTAACGACCCTAGTGACGACGAGATCGAACATGATGGGCAAGGATAAGAGTGAAGAGTACCCCGACAACCTAGATGAACCATCTAGCGTGGTTATCTTGTGTCTTATGTTAAGTCGATTCAAGAGTCTCATTGTAATTTTTCTTTATTGAGTCTTTTCATTTATTATGGGCCCGAATATGTAAAGAACTTATATTTGAAAAGAAATTTGTTATTTGTCCAAATTATGTTTTGTGGAAATGACTATGCTCTGATTGACATGACTATTTAACTGCCACGTTCCGAGCAAATGACACGTTCCGCTGCTATCGGTTCGGGGCGTGACACATTTGATGTATTTTCCCTTTTATTTGAGTCATTTCCCTAGGTTTGAGTCATTATCCCCTTGGTTGGCTTATTGGACTGCTTTTGTCATTACATGTAAAGCCAGGGGTAGTTTGGTCACGTAAATGGTTGGATCCCTATAAAAAGGACCCCAACCCCATTTGAGGAAGCTAATGAAAATTGCCATTTTGTGAGTTCAAAATTCAAATACTAGTGGAGAGAATCCATGTGAGAGGGTGTGAAATCTTGGGTGAGAAACCCCACCTCATTCCCCATCTTCTCTCTCTCTCTCTCTCCCCCCCTCTCTCTCTCTCTCCAAGAAGGGGGCGACCCAATTCTCTCTCCTCCCCTCCCAACAACTTTCTCTCTCTCTTCCCCCTCCATTAAAGCCTCTCCAACTCCCCACAACCCCTCTCTATACTCCACCCCATCCCCAAGGTAGTCTCTTGGACTTCATCAAGCGATGGAGGGACGTCAGCATGCGCTGCGATAACCCTCCGACGCCTGAAGATGCAATCACCATCTGCCGCAGGGGTCTCTTGGCAGAAGTCAGTGAAAAGCTTCTGGACTCCAACATCATAAGCTTTGACCAATTGAATACGGTGGTGGCGGAGATTGAGATGTTCTTTGCCGACCACCCTACACAAGCTTCTGCCAAGGGAAAATCCTCCAAAAACCGTCTGGCTAGCGGCAAGGAGGTAAATGCCGTTGACTTCTCCCCGACAAATGGAGATAAAGGGGAAGGAAAGTCTAAAGGCAATGGCAAGAAGCATGATGCCAAGGCAAGCACGTCTCAGTTGGCAGAGAACATGAAGATGCCCTATTTCTTCAGGAAAGAGCATACTAAAATGCTCTTTGATCTATGCATGAAACAGCAGCCAACCACCCACTACCTTTTCCCAACACAATACACCCACTCTCCCATACAATCCTCCAGCTCCCAAGAGAGGTTTGAATATTTTCCCTCCTCTCTCACCTTCCCCCCCATGCCCTAGGTCGCCCCAAAGAGGGATCCCCCCTTGAGCTGGTCGCCCCCTGTTGAGACCCAAACGGTGGTAATCAAGAGGGGAGGGGTGAATTGATAGGCCAATTAAAATTTATTCCAAGGAAAACAATGATAAGTAAACATACAAGTACTAGGCCTCACTCGATCATGATCTCACTTGTGAATGCGTGTAGATAAGGGTAGGTATTTGATTAGGGAAAAGGTGTACGCTTAGCTCACCGTGAAGCCCACTCGACAATGAATCTGGAAAAACAAATCACAAGTAACACACAGAGTTTTTTAGGTGGTTTGGGTACATTGCCGTGTCCCCTACGTCCACCACTCACACGTGAGGATTAAGACTCCACTATGAAGTGAGCCACACACACACGCTGTGTAGAACAGTAAACACACACACGGCACCCAATCTGGGTTGCCAAACATACACACACACACACGTTCGTGTTTCCGAACACGAACACCACACACAAGATCTGAATCAAGTTTTACATCAAATGCTCAAGTAGACACAAAGTAAATCTGAGAGTAAGGAATGAAGAATGATTTATCCTGGTTGAAGCTCCCCCTTTCACTTCCTTAAATGTAATTGAATGCTTCTACAGGAAGAAGATCAATCCTTGAGGAAGAATGAAGCTTTGTCGTACAAATGAGGTTGCGGCTTTGATAACCCACACAGCTTGTTGTTGGGGATGATATGGGGGCTTGATTCAAGCTTCTTCCCTTCACTTTCAGGCTCAGACAAAGGTGGAAGAAGACCCTTGAGCTGCTGCTGCGAATCTGCACTCACAAGGGTTAGAAAAATAACACCACTTTTAGATGCCTCTCTCCCTTAGGGTTTCATACCCCAATAAGATGTATATAAAGAGTTTGGAACGTTCAAAGACACCCTAGATACCGGATCCATAATTCCATGAATGTTTTAGGGATGTTAGGTTCGATTGGTTTGACTTTTGTTGCATGTGCACGCAAGTCAAAGAAGACGGCTCAGGTCCGTATCTGAAAGGGTCGACCCTCGCGAAGGTTTAAAGGGTTCTGGGCCAATGGGTCGAACCTTGGGGTCGACCCTCAGGGCTCATCCGTGCGAGTAAAAATTAAACCTACCCGTGGTCGACCCTTGGGGTCGACCCTCGCGTGGATGGGTCAACCCTTGGGGTCGACCCTTGTAGTTGAGAGAAAGGGATCCGATGGATTTTAATTCAAACTACCAGGGGTCGACCCAAGGGGTCGACCCTTGCGTCTAGGGGTCGACCCAAGGGGTCGACCCTTTCAGCTAGAGTACAAAAGCCCATTTTTTTGCACCCGGGGACCTAGGGGTCGACCCAATGGGTCAACCCTTATTCCAGAATATCCAAAAGGTAGATTAAAAAGTTCACTAAGTCCAAGAACAAGTCAGGGGGTATCATGATGGTTTTTAATACATGAGAGGGAATGAAACCCAAACCATTTAAGCTTAGATAAGTCCTAAACTAATTTAACCCTTGAGATCAAAATAATGAACTTCAAACCACACGGTCAAAGGCCAATAAGTTGAAGTTGATCGCACCAACCGTCTGTAGACACGCCAAAATTGACGTTACTGTGAGTACATCTCATATTACCTTGTAATACCCCAATTTGACCCTCAAATTAACTTTGTTTGAGTGGTTTTTCTCACTTTTTTTGGATTTCTCTATTTTTTCTCCCTTTTCTTATTTTTTCCTATTTTTTTGGATTTTATGGGTATTTTTCTCTATTTTTATGAATTTTTTAGAATTAACGACTAGACGTTGGGCGTCTTTTAAATAGCGGCTTAGCCTTGGACGTTTCTTAAAAAATTGACGCCACTTCCATTAGGCGTCAATTCCTCTCATTTTCTTATTTTTCTAGATTTTTCTGAGGATTTTTTAGAATTTTTTATGAGTTAACGACTTAACAAGAGACGTTATTTTGATTTTTAATAAAATAAAAATTAAAAAATTGGAAATAACGACATTGTTGAGGGCGTCAATTTCACTTTGAATTTTTTAATATTATTTTCAACCCTCTTCCAGAGGTGATTTGGTGGCCTTCCGGGTGTCAGAAAAATACGCAAAAATAGTCATTGGAATCAGCAAAATGTAATGCACCTCCACCTAAAAAAATTAGAAAATAATATTGAGAAATAAAAAATAGCCCTATTTTGATTATTTTTGAGTTAACGACCCTTGGTAGGGCGCGTTTTTAATTAACGCCTTTGGTTGAGGCGTGTTTCACAATTTTCAAAAAAAAGAAGAAAGATTTATTTCTAAAAATGATCCCTGAATTGACGCCTTGTTCCAAGGCGCGTTTTAAATTAACGCCCTTTCGTAGGTCGTCAATTTCAGAATTGACGCCCCTATCCATGTCGTGTTTCATCTTTCGTGTTCTAAACAAACGCAGCCCTTTCCCAGAGAGTCCCTGCTTTGTTTGGTCCTTGCCCATTCTTATCTTTCCCATGTTGGACTCTTGCCGTTCTTATCTTGATTCAATCCTATTAATAGAGCCCTACGACTCTGTTATAGAGGTTCCCCCCCTTCTTTTCTTCCGAGTCTTCCGGATCTTCTTCTTCTTCTTCTTTTTCTTCTGAATTTTTACGTAGGTGCTGCTGTTGCTGCTTCCTGGCTGGAAGGAGAAGTTCCTGTGCGTTCACTGCTGCCATCTTCTCTGGAGTCTTCTCCCCATCGAGTATCAAAGCCAAGAAGCCAACAAGCAGATTTTCTCTATCTCCCTTCTATTCTCTTTTATTTTGTTGCTTAGTTCACATACGCATGCATATACGTTTATTCACTGTTTAATTCTTTTACTCAACCACATTGAGTATTTCCCACAGTGCACTCTTGCACACCGTTTATCTTTTATATCATATCATCATCACATCTCCCATACCCTTTTGCATAGGGGTTTAAGGGCAACCACCCTTAAGGTGTGTTCATATACCCAATTGTTCATGCCCATCTTATTAAGAATTTGATGCTACACTCACCATATTTCTAATTCCATATTCTCTTATTGGTGTTTGTCTTTGATTCTTTTGCAAGGGTAATCAAATAAGGAGAACTCTCTTCATCGGCCGGCCGATCGGAAGAGAAAGGAGCACTCACATCCCCCGCACTTTTACGGTATTTTCGCGATCCCTCCATTGATTATTTGTTATATCCTTTGAGGCCCTCGCGTCTCTGGCGATCACATCTCCTATTTTGCACCTCGTGCATGCTTTTTCTTCTCATGCTTTTTTCTTCTTTGTTCTAAGTGGATTTTTATCACAATCTACACCGTCCTCGAGTTCCTTAAGCACTTAGGCACGTTCCTTGCCCTGTAAAGACATACATTCTGAATTAGATTTAGCATTGCAATTTAAGTTCAAACACCTTACCAGATGAAGTTACTCTTGTACCTCCAAAAGCTCCAAGTCTACATCAAGGATGTGCATTTCCAAAGCTTTTCATGTTAGAACAACTCGATTTCAATTCACACAAATATATAGTGTTTGGTCATCATCAAAATCTATTTAGTATACCCATAAGGAGGGGGTTCAACAATCTCCCCCTTTTTGATGATGACAAAATACTATATGCCTTGCATAAACATATGACTTCAAAAAAGATGTAGCATTTATATGGAATTCAACCATCAACCTCCATATCAAGAATAAAACTTTCGTACTTCACATGAATCATTCAAGAAACATCATTGCATGAACCATACCGATCCAAACATATAAGATTGACCATAAAAGGTAAGATTTCTACCGACAACATAATTTAAAGGTGAACAAGGTCTGAGTTCAAAGGCAAATGACAATATGCAATGCATGAGACGCAACTGAGATGTAACACAACTTAAATGCAACACTGCTAATGGACAGAAAGTATGATAAAGGCACACATGCATGCAAGCATACAACACATGATATCATATAAGTAGCCGAAGAGCTGAGGCACACATATATGCCTAAAAGTTCTCCCCCTTTGGCATCATCAAAAAGGAGGGGGTGAATAAGGATAATTAGAGTGCCATTCTGCAGGAGCATAACCGCTTCAATCATCATCCGGAGTGGATGGATGTGATGGACGCCGAATATAATCCAGAATTTCCTGTAACATGTGGGTTTGATCGGCCAAGGCGTCGGTGAAAAACTGAGTGTACTCATCGTGAGAAAGCTTCAGATCATGAAGGTCCTTTGTTATAGCATCAAAAGTCTCCCCATACGTGTCTAACTGATCATCAATAGAATCTAAGTGATCAATGAGCTGCTGAACTGCCTCGGAGGGCATCTCTGCAGCAGGAGCATGGGGTTGATCCTCACCGGCCGGCTCTCCATCATCCTCGTCTTCCTCAGCAGAACTGTCGGCTGGAACGACACTTTTCAGTTGGCGAACAAGCTCACCATTTTTGAGTTCATAGCCCATGTTGTGACAAATGGAGTGCATTATAAAAATATCAGCCTCTCGAATAGTTTGGGAGGATTCCTTGGACAGATCCAGCTCCATGTATACAAAAATGGCAGTCAAAGCAGCGACATATGGTAAAGTTCTGTTCTTGTGCTTCATGCTTGAACACATATGTTCCAAAATAAGTGCGGGAAAACAGATTGGGATACCACCCAAGAAACAATAGAATAGGAACATATGGATTTCAGTGACTTTGTCATGACCTCCCCCTCGCGGCAGTAAGATGGTTGTAATCATCTGATGCAATATGTGTTGTAAGGGAGGAAAATGATTAGCATTTAATCCAGCAAGTGACTTATCACCCTTATCTGCGGATGTCATGTATTGATAGACTGTTTCATCTGGAACCAAAATATCGCCAAAAGCATACCCTTCATTTGATAAATTAAAAGCAGCACTTAGAAGCTCCGCTGAGAGATAACTTGAATTTCATTCACTTGTGAAATTGGTGTGTCACCGGCCATAGACAAATTACTATAAAACTGATGCACCAGATTGGGATAAATGAGGCGATGTGCAAACATGAAAAAATCTAGATTTGGTTTACTGCAAAGAATATCGACAAGGCTTGGAATATAGCGGCTTAGATTACCGAAATCGACCGCCCGGGGACAGAGAACTTTCCGATCCAAGACCTTGCTGGCCGATGGGTGGCCTCTAAGAGCTACAGCTTGAGCAGCTGGTTTAGAACGAGCTTCCCTAGTAGAGCTCGATGCACCTCCGCTGCGAGAGGGGCGTCTCCTTGGGGCCATCTTGAACACAAATCGAAAGAAACACTTGATGGGGTATAGAACGAGTTGGTTCAACTTGGAAGACTAAAACATGGATTAGAGATACTCCACACTCACTAAGAGTTTACCTCAGGTGGATTGAAGAGCAAAAAAATGACCCTTGGAGCCGCAAGAAGGAGGTGGCCACTGGAGAAACCGTGGCTAGGGCTTGAGAGATTTGAAGCCAAGAATGGATTTTTAGGGCTTGCAAAGGGTGGTGGCTAAGCTTGAAAGGGGGTAGGAGAGGTTTTATAATCATGGGAGGGGCCAACGTAGGGTTGGAACCCCGTTCGCGGATGGCGCGATCGTGGCGAACCCGCCCGGCCGGTTTGGGTCCACCCGTTGGGTCAACCCATGTACCCTCCACCCCCGAACAGAACTGGGTTACATGAGGGTCGACCCTTGGGGTCGACCCATACCCTGGTTTTCAACATTTTAAAGATAAAAGATAACGGGAAGGCCAAGGGAGTTCGGCTCGAGTCCCCAATGATAAAATTTTGTTGGAACCAAAGGAAATGTGAGTATTTTAAGGGTTGAAATCAATTGGGGATATGTTTGAGAAAATGACTAAGATTATATTTGATGTTTATGGTCCAACGATCCGGATTTCAGATTTTGATCAGTTTGTGCTTCGTTGTTGGCATGTAAATATATCCAAGGTGATTTCGACCATAGAAATAGCAATAAACATGTGTGTATACAATATACATAGAAGAAATGTAGAAACACATCAACATGATTGTTCACACAATTTGGTTTATTCTTTTGTTTTTCACACAACATAATGCACATGTATGACAAAGGAAAATTCAGTTATGCATTACACTAATGCAAATGTAAGTTATGCAGCGACCTATACACACATTAGTGCATATGATCATGATGCAGACTCATCTATCCTACAGACCCCTAGTTCTCTTCTAAATGTTGAGAATTTTTCTTCACTAAGAGGTTTGGTGAAAATGTCGGTAATTTGACGATCTGTATCAATAAAACTGATTTCTACATCACCCTTGCTTACATGATCCCTAATGAAATGATGTCTAATTTCAATATGCTTGGTGCGAGAGTGATGAACAGGGTTCTTTGACAGGTTTATGGCTGATGTGTTATCACAAAGGATTGAGGTGTTTTTGAAGGAAATGCCATAGTCAATCATTTGTTGTTGGATCCATAGCACCTGGGCAACACAGCTACCGACAGCCACATACTCGGCTTCGACAGTTAAGAGGGCCACTGAGTTTTGTTTCTTGGAGGCCCATGAGACCACGCATCCCCCAAGAAACTGGCAGTACCCGCTGGGGCTTTTCTGATCCACCTTACAACCCGCATAATTGGCGTCAGAATAAGCAATTAAATCAATGCATGAATTACGTGGAAACCATAATCCCAAATTAACTGATCCAGCAATATATCTGAAAATACGTTTAATAGCCGACATGTGTGATTCCTTTGGATTTGATTGAAATCGAGCACACAAACACACAGAAAATTGGATGTCGGGTCTACTGGTAGTTAAATATAGCAATGAGCCTATCATGCTTCTAAAGAGTTTCTGGTCCACGGATTTACCTGATTCATCTGTTGAGTCTTGTTGAATCTTTACATGTTTTGATGATGACAACACTATAAGTCTTAGTGGTGTTCAAAAATACTTCTCTGTGAAAAATTAACAAAAATATTTTTCTGTGAAAGTGAACAAAGAATATTTTTCTGTGAAGAATAAACCTTCATTTCACTTCAGGTATTTTCAGGGATTGTCTTCGTGTTGGTTGGAACTTCGTCATGTTTGTGTATAACACCTCGTGTTGTACTGTTTGCCTTCGTGTCGTTTTAGTTTTAGTACTGTTTGTGTTTTCAACACGCCGTGTCGTCCTTTCTTACCTCGTGTTGTGTTAAGTTGTGTGCTGATTGACTTCGTGCTAATTCTTCTGAAGCAGCTCGAATTGGTCTGATGAACTTCGAGTTGCTTCTGTATGAACCTCGTGTCGTTAGCACTTAGTTGCTCATCTCGAGTCAGTCCTCTATGTTTGCTCTTGTGTCTTCGTGTCAATTACTGTAGTTCCTCGAGTTGTTCTTCTGCTTCCACCGTTTCATCACGTGTTGTTGAAGACGTGTCTATCTCATGTCTTCGTGTCGTGTTTTCTAGGCCTCGTGTCCTTCTCGCCTTGACCACACTCTGTGTCAATTATTCTATTGTCATCTTCGTGATGTTTTCAACTCGTGTCGGTTTCTATTTTCATCTTCGTGTTGTTTTCAACTCGTGTCGGTTTCTATTTTCATCTTCGTGTTGTCTTCAACTCGTGACGGTTTCTGTTGTTTGTCTTCGTGTCGTGGTCAGCCCGTGTCGCCTCGTCTTCGAGTCGTTCATTCGAGCTATTGTGTGCTCGAGTTGTTTTTCTTGTGTTTTCAAGTGTTGTTTCACTACGTGTCTTCGTGTTGTCTTTTGTATTCGTGTCTTCGTGTTGTCTTTGTATTCGTGTCTTCGTATTGTCTTTGTATTCGTGTCTTCGTGTTTCTTTTGTATTTGTATCTCCGTGTTGCTTCCTTCTATTTTCGTCCTGGTCTCTTCTCATCGCGTGTCTTTCTATTGCTTCACTATGTGTTATCTTTTTCTCACCTCATACTGTCTTTATCTGACTTCGTGTCGTCTTCGTTGTTGTGTTAGCTGTACTCTCATGTACTTCGTGTCGTTCTCGTGTTATCTCGTGCTAAACTCATCTAACGTACCTCGTGTCAGTCACAGTATAGTGCACCTTGTTTTGTTATCATATATCTCGTACAGTTCTTTGTTCTTATGGCCAACCAACTTATCTCAGCTACATATATCGAACCCTGAGCATTAATGTAATTAATCTGCTTGCAGGGATCCGAGGAAGATTATTCCTCAGTGTCTGGGCAGCACGTGATCCAATGCTAGAGGAACCAATCCGATAAGGACACGTGGCAAGAAGGTTCTGGATCAAGCGTGGGAGGCACACGCATTTTGAACCGGATCTACTACTGCTGCTGATATAAATAGAAACCTTCATCTTCAGATGGAGGATGATCGAAAAAGAGAAAGATATAGAAGAAAGAGCAGAAAAGCAGAGAGTCTTTCGATCCAGAAAAACGAGAGAAAGAAGAGAAGAAAAAGAGAGAGCAGAAACTGAAGGAGAAAGAAGAAGAAGAAAGGAAGAGGAGAGAGAGCTTTATTGAGGATCTGATCAGTCTGTTCGTGGATCAAATCCAGAACGACTATGCTCATTGAGAGCTATATATCTTGCGTTTTATTTCCAGCTTCTGTCGCTGTCATTTTCATGTTTTCTTATTTTTCCTTTTGCTACCTTGTTTAGTCTTGTTCTTCCGATTGCCCTGTTGGGGATCGGGTTTCTCCTGGTGGTACAGGAGAAGGGAGATCTGATCTCCAGGTTGCAAGTGGTAGGTTGTCACTTGAGGGTTCCCTCTGGTTTACAGGAAGAGAGGCTTGTCCTCCGGTCCTTGGCTTGTGGCTTGCAAGTCAAGGGATCCCTCCGGTTGGAGGAAGAGAGGTCTTAGACCTCTGGTTTGCTAGTGACGGGGAGTCACTGGTGGGTTCCCTCCTGGTCTGGAGGAAGAGAGGCTAGGCCTCTGGTGGGTTGCCGGCAGTAGGTTGCTACTGGCTGGTTCACTGGTAGTGGGACTGCTACCAGTGGGGTTCCCTATTGGTATAGAGGAAGAGAGACGTGAGTCTCTGGTTTCTAGTGACCGTGGGTTGCTATTGGTTCCCTCCGAGTAGGAGGAAGAGGGGAGGTTGTTCCCTTGGGTAAGCTGTGTATCAGCGTTTGTTGGCAAGCTGTGTTGCCCAGCTATTAGTGAAGCCACACTCAGTTTGAGTGTGGGGTGGATGTAGGTCTGGAGGACCGAACCACCTAAAAATCCCCGTGCCGTGTGCTTGTTTTTCTCTTCTGGGCTTGGATATTCGGTAGATGCTTGTTTATGCCGATCCTTCCCTATCCTCCAAGCAGTTCGTTCTGCGGTCAGTGTTTGACCATTGTGCTCTAATTCGGAAACTCCTGTTTGAGATCTAAACTTAATTTTTAATCCTTAATTTTTAACAGGTAAAGGTCCATTCACCCCCCTCTGGACCTATCAATTGGTATCAGAGCGGTTCCCTATATCTCCAGATTCAACGATCTATAGGGGATCTTGCTGGTCTGATAGGTGCATTTCTGTTTTGGTCTTACTGCTTGGTTTTACTCCTAAACTGATTTCAATGAAGCACCCACCGATCTTTAGTGGTTCTGGATTTAAGTTGTGGCTTAGAAGTCTGCGTACCTATGTTAAACAACGTGATCCGGATATGTGGAAGTTGATTTCACATGGTCCACACAAACTGCCAAAGAAAATGTCCAAATGGACTGACAATGATAGATACATGTGTGATCAAAACGAGAAGGCTATGGAAATTCTGAAGGCTGCCACTGACAAAGCTTTACATTCATGTTTTTATCATTGCAGGTCAGCCACTGAAATTTTGGACCAACTGAAAATAGCCTTCGAGTCAAAGAAGGACGCTTGCATGATAGCCAATGGGACTAATCACAGCAACAATCAAAGTAATGAAGAGGACAATGATGATCAGGTAAACCCTTTTCAACATTATACTATGGATGATTGGGAAAATAGCTATGCTGACTTGTTGGGGCTATATTAAAATTTAAAAAGAGAACATAAGAAACTGAGAAAGGGTACTAGGTTAACCAGTGCAAATTCCTCTTCATGTCAAAACTGTTTAAAATTGGAACAAACAAATGATGCTTCCATAGCTGAGATTCATAAGCTTGAGAGTCAAATTAAATTGTTAAAGAAAAAGAATCAAGAATCTGTTAATTCAGAACTGAATGAACTTAAATCTGAAAATGACTCTCTCAGGAAAATCATTGAAGAAAATGTTCAGAAAATTAAAAACCTTGAACAAGAAAATAAACTGCTAACTGAAAAATCTGAATCTAATCAACAATTTGAACCACCGTGTGAAGATCAGATTTTAATAAATGAATTGGTCCAGAATTACAAGCTCAAGGGAGAAATTGAAAAATTGAAAATGTTGAACAGTAGTATGTCTGAGAGACTTCTAACCTTAGAAAAAGGAAAAACTGTTTGCATTGAAGATTCTGATAAACTGAACAATCTGAAAAATAAAATTGAGGACTATAAAATCGCAAACAAGGTGCTAAGTGAATGTGTAAACTGCAATGAACAAGAGATTGCCAGTTATGAAATACACATTGTTTCTCTGGAAAATGAAATAGAAGACTTGAAGAAATCCTTGTCAAAATTTATGGAAGGACAAGAAAATCTGGACAGATTGTTAGGTGTTAAAGTCAATTTTCAAAAAGAAGGGTTGGGCTATAACTCAACAAAGAAAAAGAGTTTTGAAAATAAGATTCAAACTTCTGCTGTTTCAGATGTTGCATCTGCTAGCCTAGCCAGTCCTTCTGTATTTCAATTCACTGCTCAAAGAAGTCTGAAGACAACTGTAGAACAAAAAGGGAAGAACAAAGTGGATTCTACTACATACATGCATCCTGACTTTAAATCCCATGCTAATAAGAAACCTATGTCATACCTTAATTGTCATAAAATTGGTCATCAAATGCATGAATGCAAACTGAAAGGAAAAGATGACATGAATACTAGTAAAGTGCATGTTAGGAAAACTCATGACAGAAATCATGAGGTTCAAAAAAAGAAAATGTCATGTTACTACTGCCATAGAATTGGCCATTTGATGCATGAATGTAGATTGATGGAAAAGGATGATATGGATGCTAGGAAATATCATGATAGAAATCCTGATGTTCATTCAAATAAAAGGGAATGTTCACATTGTGGTAGATTAGGCCACACCCTTGCTCAATGTTGGTTTGCTAATGGAAAGAAAAAACCACTCCCACATCATGCTAAATTTTACGCTAACCAACATGCTCTTAATATCAACAAAACTGCTTCTCCGAACCAGCATGTCAGATGTTTTAATTGTAACAAGCTTGGGCATAAGGTCACTGAATGTTGGGCAAGATCTTATAGGAGAGAGTCTCCTTTCTGCTCCCATTGTGGGAAGCATGGTCATGCAGTCAAGGACTGCTGGCATGCTCAGGGCAGAAAACTCAATTCTAAAACTGTTAATCTCCCTGCGAATAAAAATGCATTTGGTAGAAATGTCTTTAGAGGCAAGCACAATGAGTGCTTCAAATGTGGGAAGCCAGGTCACAGGATTGCAACCTGTTGGCTAGCAGGATATCAAAACTAAACTGATTTTGGCAAACAAAATGTTTATTCTGTTAACAAGGAGTCTCATGTTTATGCACATATGATTCATGCTAACAAGGATATGCATAAATCAGTACTGAAAGTTGCTGCTCCTTGCTATCAAGTTAAAAATGTGCTGAGGAAACTTGCTAGAAGTAGTACTATCATGTCAGGACCCAAGACTTCTTGGGTACCTGTTTGTGCAAAATAACTTTGCTTTGCAGGTGTGCCTTGGATGGAATAAAGGGGTAATAAACCAGGGCACATAAAAGGACCCCATGTCTGAATGCTCCAGGTAAATTTACTGCTTCCCTCCTAATCTGAATTCAATCTCCAATCCATCAGAATGATGTTTGTTGTTGTTCATATAAACTGCCTATTTTGAACTAGACAGAATTATCATGATTCACAAACTCACATGTTTAAATTTCATGGCAAACACTGCATTCAATAAATAATTAATACTTCCAAGAGTCGTGTGTGAGATGTCCTTGAGTGGGCTGAAAAGGAGTTTGACAGGCCATTTGGTTTCTGAAGAATTTTGTCAGCCGATGTAGTTAATGTGGTGTTAAGATCTGTCATCTCATGAGGTTGCAGTTTATTGCCCAAGAGCTTCTCTGGATGTGAGACAGAACTTCTTCAAGAATATTATATTTGTAAGCGTCCTTGGTACTTAATGTCTTGAGTGATCTCTCACTTGTTGGCTTGCTCATAGGAGTGCTGCTCATCTCATCTCTCTCTATTCGGCCTGCCACCTTCTTATCTCTCTCCTATCACTTTTGGTTCAGAAATTCTCTCAAAGAAATTTTTTTTTCTTATAGTCTTCTTGCTCTTATCAGATGTGATCTGTATACCTTAAACCACCCAATAGCTAGTGTAACAACTTACACCTGTTAATAAAGAACTTCAATGTATGGGGGTTATATTTGGTCCTTGATCCTTCTAAGTTATCCTCTCAAGTGTTGGTCAACATATTATAAAACTTCCTGTTAAATGAGAAAAACTTGTTGAGGATCTCGATTTAACTGAAACTTATGTGAAGAGAGCTGTGAGATAAAAATTGTGTTAAGTAAGATATCTGTCTTTTGTCAAAAATCATGAGAAGTGCCACCAGGGAATACGCCATTCTTTGTGGCAGAGCAATGGCTTTTGTGGAGAAATAGACACTCTAGATCAGAGAAGTCTAGAGTTTCTGTCATGATACAACTAGCTATCTCTGTATAGAAATGTTAAAATAATACAAAAAAAGGGGGAAAAGTCAACAAAGAAAAAATTTCATTGGCTTTGATTGGCATAAAGGTAGTCCGTCCTGAGTAACCAGGGTTTCTAGTGTCTGATAAACATGTCTCCTTGTGTAAAAAGGGACTATTCTACCTTGTGCTCAACAAATTGGTTGACCATGTATGCCTTCTCTTGTCCATTAAATGAAGAAATGAAATCTGCTTGACATCGATGTGTTATTTCTTTGCTTGACAAACATAAGGAGTAATTTAATCGTGACTCTCTCTAGGTTAAGCAACTTTAACAGCTAATTTTGTGATCATGTTGATTTAATATCTTGAGGTAACTGACCATGGAATTTGGAAGAATATAACTAGTCCATATATTGAAGGGCAAACTTTAACAGGCAATGGCTGTGTTACATCATGACTGAGGGTAGTTTGGGTATTTCCAGAAAAAGTTTGATAAGAGTGAAAAGCAACCCGACAAAACCCTTCTTGTTTCACACGCCTTCATCCACAAACCCTCGTTTCCCCTTGCCGCTTCCTATTCATCTTCGTGCCGCTCCACCTTGAGTGTTCCTTCAAACTCATCTCTATCTTTTCCCGCTCACTTCCTTTCCCCACAGAGATCTCTTCCTCTCTTGGGTCTAGCTTCACTTCCAGTAGCAACCGGCAAGAGAGAGTTGATACTCTAGGAGTCTTGGCAAATGGATCAGCAAGCATCCGCCGCTCAGGTTGAAAGGAAGAGGAAAGGAAAGGAAACTGCTGAGGAGCCTCCGTCCAAGCAACAACGTTGTCTAGAATCAGAAGCTGCTGCGGGAATGTCTTCAGAGTAAGGTACCAGGCCTTCCCAGACTACCGTATTTTTAGAGAGTGATAAAATCATTCCTCCGAGGATAGTTGATTTCGGTGATGAATCCATGGTCCTGAAGTTTCCAGAACTCTTGAAGATCTTCGAGTTTCAGGAATGGAAGAAATTTTTGGAAGATCACAGGGTATTCTACCCTAGCCTGGTGATGGAATTTTACAACAACTTGTTGTTGAGCTGAGATAAGTCTGCATTGATTTCGACTGTTAAAGGGGTTGAGATAACAGTGACATGCAACTCTCTCCATGAAGCTCTAAGTATTCCAGAAAAGGGAGAGGTGGAGAGAGGGTACATATACAGTCTGCATGAGGCGTTTTCGATTATTACTGGTAAACCCAGTAACATTCTTGACAAGGGGCAAGTGAAGCTGAAAGCTTTCCAAACCTCTTCATTTCCTCCTCTTCACAAGCTCCTTCAAAACATAATTGCTTCTATAGTCACACCACAGACTGGAGCTAGGGGTAGAATCACAGACACACAGAGGTTTCTACTGTTTTGTCTGATTCAGAATGTAAAGATATGTTTGCCAGAAATCATTTTTACCATCATGAAGGGATGTATTGGATCCAAGAGACACCTTCCCTATGCCGCCCATCTGACAGACATCTTCAAGTATTCAGAGATTTGCTTGGATGGAGAGGCTGCATCTGAAGTTAAGGCCTGAAACATATTTAATATGAATTTTGTTTCAGTGTTTTTGGGCTTGGAGGGCTCTTCAATGGTGGGGCAAGTTAAGGCCCAGAAAGTCAAGGAATCACAAACTCAGGGGGAGCATCTGGAACAATCTCAAGACTTAGCTCAAACTGGTGTGCAATTAGTTTCTGAGATTGCTGTACAGGATACACCAGCTGAACAACCACAGTCTATTACGTCTACTGCACTCCCTGAAGTATCTTTTTCCTTTCAGAGGCTAGTTGAGGTTGCATCTGAAGAAATCAGGTTGTCTGAAGAAAGTATTCAGACTGATCTAGATGCAAATATTGATGGTCTGTTTGATTCTTTTGGGAAGACATCTGAAGAGGTGATATTGCCTGTGGAACAGCCAGCTAAAGAGCAAGAAAGTACTGATCAAGAACTTGCTGATTTTATTAATGTGATTCTAAGAGAGACTGTAGAGAAAAGCTTGGAAGAGGCTACCAACTTGGTTTCATCTGAAAGTCTTGAACAGGCACCTGTTGACAGCCTTGCAGATCATGATCTCATGGAAGATAGAGGGGATAACAGTCAAGAAAAAGTTCTTGTCATAGAATTGGATACAAAATCTTCAAATGAGGAAGAGGAACCTGAAATTGTAGTTCCTGACAAAGACACACAAGCTGAAGTTGAAGACCAGGCTCCAGCAGTAGACAACCAACCGCCAGTGCAAGAATTTTTTGGTACACCTCTAGGTCCACCTAGACTTCTATCTGCACAGGCGCCCAACATTGAATCTGCTCGGGCACCCAACATTGAAGAACTCCTCATAAACTTGACTCAGCAGATGCAGAAACAAGATAAGAAATTAGATGATATGCTCAAATATGTCACTCTCAACATCAATCAAGTACATTCCAGGCTACTGAAGCTTGAGATATCTCTCCTCATTGAATGGAAAAGGTTCCTACTCAACAAAAAGGCTTCAGATGATGCCAACAGATCCTTGATGCAAGGTTTGCAGGAGGTTTGTTCAAAGATAGCAAAAGCACTGCGTGAGTTACAAGATGTTCAATTTTCCTCCTTCAAACAATCTACCAACATTATAGATCACTGCTTTGAGATCAGAACATCTTTAGAAGTTTTGAAGAAGTCATCCAGTGCCCTAGGTCCAGGTGTTCAGTAGATCTATGATAAATTGGTCGCCTTCTTAACAGAAATGACAATTCTGACTGACAGATATGAAACTATTAATATTCGCCAAGACGACATCATTTCTGAAGTGGCACATGTCAGAAGCGCTGTGGTGTATTGGCTAGCTGAACTGTCAAATGACCTTAAGGAATTTCAGTCTATCTTGGGTTCAGCACCTGGTCAAGCTTCTTCTTGCTGAACTCCACCTCAAGAATATACCTCTGCTTCTCCAAGGGGGAGACCACCACATGGCAGGCCGCGTGGCCCTTCTAGCAGACATGCCAGACTTTTTTCTTGAACAGACAATGCTCTATATCTTGTTGCCCATTTTGAGGCTTTCTCTCTCACACTCTTGGACTTATTAATTAAATTTCATATCATTTGCATTGTTGCATCCTTATTGTTTCCTTCTTTTTGATGATGACAAAGGGGGAGAAATCAGGCCTTTGCTAGAAAATCAGGCCTTTGCTAGCTCGCTGAGAATGTTTGTTATTCATTGAGAATGGTTATTTGACACTTTAAAAATGTTTAATAATGGTGCTAACGTTTGTTTAGCCTTGGAAAGGTTGAAATTATTTTTTCTGCAAAGACTCAAGACTCATAGTGTTGCCATCCATCAAAAAGGGGGAGATTGTTGAGTCTTGTTGAATCTTTACATGTTTTGATGATGACAACACTATAAGTCTTAGTGGTGTTCAAAAATACTTCTCTGTGAAAAATTAACAAAAATATTTTTCTGTGAAAGTGAACAAAGAATATTTTTCTGTGAAGAATAAACCTTCATTTCACTTCAGGTATTTTCAGGGACTGTCTTCGTGTTGGTTGGAACTTCGTCATGTTTATGTATAACACCTCGTGTTGTACTGTTTGCCTTCGTGTCATTTTAGTTTTAGTACTGTTTGTGTTTTCAACACGCCATGTCGTCCTTTCGTACCTCGTGTTGTGTTAAGTTGTGTGCTGATTGACTTCGTGCTGATTCTTTTGAAGCAGCTCGAATTGGTCTAATGAACTTCGAGTTGCTTCTGTATGAACCTCGTGTCGTTAGCACTTAGTTGCTCATCTCGAGTCAGTCCTCTATGTTTGCTCTTGTGTCTTCGTGTCAATTACTGTAGTTCCTCGAGTTGTTCTTCTGCTTCCACCGTTTCATCACGTGTTGTTGAAGACGTGTCTATCTCATGTCTTCGTGTCGTGTTTCCTAGGCCTCGTGTCCTTCTCGCCTTGACCACACTCCATGTCAATTATTATGTTTTCATCTTCGTGTTGTTTTCAACTCGTGTCAGTTTCTGTTTTCATCTTCGTGTTGTTTTCAACTCGTGTCGGTTTCTATTTTCATCTTCGTGTTGTCTTCAACTCGTGACGGTTTCTGTTGTTTGTCTTCGTGTCGTGGTCAGCCCGTGTCGCCTCGTCTTCGAGTCGTTCATTCGAGCTATTGTGTGCTCGAGTTGTTTTTCTTGTGTTTTCAAGTGTTGTTTCACTACGTGTCTTCGTGTTGTCTTTTATATTCGTGTCTTCGTGTTGTCTTTGTATTCGTGTCTTCGTATTGTCTTTGTATTCGTGTCTTCATGTTTCTTTTGTATTTGTATCTCCGTGTTGCTTCCTTCTATTTTCGTTCTGGTCTCTTCTGATCGCGTGTCTTTCTATTGCTTCACTCTGTGTTATCTTTTTCTCACCTCATGCTGTCTTTATCTGACTTCGTATCGTCTTCATTGTTGTGTTAGCTGTACTCTCGTGTACTTCGTGCCGTTCTCTTGTTATCTCGTGCTAAACTCATCTAACGTACCTCGTGTTAGTCACAGTATAGTGCACCTTGTTTTGTTATCATATATCTCGTGCAGTTCTTTGTTCTTATGGCCAACCAACTTATCTCAGCTACATATATCGAACCCTGAGCATTAATGTAATTAATCTGCTTGCAGGGATCCGAGGAAGATTATTCCTCAGTGTCTGGGCAGCACGTGATCCAATGCTAGAGGAACCAATCCGATAAGGACACGTGGCAAGAAGGTTCTGGATCAAGCGTGGGAGGCACACGCATTCTGAACCGGATCTGCTGCTGCTGCTGATATAAATAGAAACCTTCATCTTCAGATGGAGGATGATCGAAAAAGAGAAAGATATAGAAGAAAGAGCAGAAAAGCAGAGAGTCTTTCGATCCAGAAAAACGAGAGAAAGAAGAGAAGAAAAAGAGAGAGCAGAAACTGAAGGAGAAATAAGAAGAAGAAAGGAAGAGGAGAGAGAGCTTTACTGAGGATCTGATCAGTCTGTTCGTGGATCAAATCCAGAACGACTATGCTCATTGAGAGCTATATATCTTGCGTTTTATTTCTAGCTTCTGTCACTGTCATTTTCATGTTTTCTTATTTTTCCTTTTGCTACCTTGTTTAGTCTTGTTCTTCCGATTGCCCTGTTGGGGATCGGGTTTCTCCTGGTGGTACAGGAGAAGGGAGATTTGATCTCCAGGTTGCAAGTGGCAGGTTGTCACTTGAGGGTTCCCTCTGGTTTAGAGGAAGGGAGGCTTGTCCTCCGGTCCTTGGCTTGTGGCTTGCAAGTCAAGGGATCCCTCCGGTTGGAGGAAGAGAGGTCTTAGACCTCTGGTTTGCTAGTGACGGGGAGTCACTGGTGGTTTCCCTCCTGGTCTGGAGGAAGAGAGGCTAGGCCTCTGGTGGGTTGCCGGCAGTAGGTTGCTACTGGCTAGTTCACTGGTAGTGGGACTGCTACCAGTGGGGTTCCCTCTTGGTATAGAGGAAGAGAGACGTGAGTCTCTGGTTTCTAGTGACCGTGGGTTGCTAGTGGTTCCCTCCGAGTAGGAGGAAGAGGGGAGGTTGTTCCCCTGGGTAAGCTGTGTATCAGCGTTTGTTGGCAAGCTGTGTTGCCCAGCTGTTAGTGAAGCCACACTCAGTTTGAGTGTGGGGTGGATGTAGGTCTGGAGGACCGAACCACCTAAAAACCCCTGTGCCGTGTGCTTGTTTTTCTCTTCTGGGCTTGGATATTCGGTAGATGCTTGTTTAGGCCGATCCTTCCCTATCCTCCAAGCAGTTCGTTCTGCGGTCAGTGTTTGACCATTGTGCTCTAATTCGGAAACTCCTGTTTGAGATCTAAACTTAATTTTTAATCCTTAATTTTTAACGGGTAAAGGTCCATTCACCCCCCTCTGGACCTATCATCATCTTGATCAATTTTTATTAAGGTGGACATGGGAGTTGGTTGTGATTTGGTAGAGGTCAGATTGAACTTTTTCCAGCAGCTCCATTGCATACTTCATCTGATGTATGAACATATCGTCAGCCGTCTGTGTGACCTACAATCCCAAGAAGAATGTCAATTCTCCCATAAGACTCATTTCAAACTCACTTTGCATCAATTTGGCAAAGTCTTTGATGAGAGCATCTTTAGTAGAGCTAAAAATAATATCATCTATGTAAACTTGAACAATTAAGATTTCCTTACCATTCAACTTCGTGAAAAGGGTTTGATCAACATTACCTCGTTTGAATCTATTTTGAATGAGGAATTCACTTAACCGTTCATACCATGCCCGGGGTGCTTGTTTCAGACTGTAGAGTGCCTTGTCTAGCTTGTACACATGGTCTGGATACTTCGTGTCCTTAAACCCCGGTGGTTGCTCTACGTACACGTCCTCCTATATGTAGCCATTCAAAAATACACTTTTAACATCCATTTGAAATAATCTAATGTTGTTACTGCATGAAAATGCTAATAGAACTCTCACTGTCTCGAGTCTTGCTACTGGAGCAAAAGACTCATCGAAATCAATTCCAAGCTCTTGGCTATAGCCTTTAGCTACTAGCCTGGCCCTGTTCCTAGTTACCACTCCTTGATCGTTTGTTTTGTTTCGAAAAACCCACTTTGTCCCGATCACTGAGTGGTTTCTAGGGTATGGCACGAGGAACCACACTTTGTTCCTTTGGAACTGCTATAGTTCTTCTTGCATAGCCATGATCCAATACTCATCCTTCAAGGCCTCTTCAATAGAGTGAGGTTCAAACTTGGAAAGTAAGGCAATATAGTCCAGATTTTCAACTTCCCTGAAGGAGGCTCGTGTTCTTGTTCCGTCTTCAACATTGCCGATCACATTCTCCGACGGATGGTCCTTTTCGAAAGTCCATTCCCTTGAAAGCTGCTGTTCCAACTGATCTTCCGGATTTGCACCATCTTCTTGTGGTTCTTTTACTTCTTATTTTTTAGTTTTTCCTTCCATCATCTCGATATTACCGTCATTCAAATCATCGTCCTACAAAATAGATTTTTCATTAGTACTTTTAGAAGATGATTCATCAATGATGACATGGGGGCTTTCCTCAACTACAAGAGTTCTCAAGTTATACACTCGATAAGCTCTTGAGCTAAGAGAGTATCCAAGAAATATACCTTTGTCACTTTTGGGGTCAAATTTAGTCAGGTCCACCTTACCATTATTGTGAATGTAACAAACTGAGCCGAACGGTCTAAAATAGGAGATGTTTGGCTTCTTATCTCGGTACAGCTCATAAGGGATTTTCTTCAATAGTGGTCTTACCATGGCACGATTGACAATGTAGCAAGCAGTGTTCACTGCTTCAGCCCAAAAATACCTCGCCAAGTTATTCTCGTTTAGTATGGTTCTTGCAATCTTAATTAGCATCATGTTCTTCCTTTCAACAACACCATTCTGTTCGGGAGTTCTTGGTGCGGGGAAGTCATGTGTATAGCCTTGAGCCCTATAAAAGTTGCTGAACTCATGGTTATCAAATTCCTTACCATGATTGCTTCGCATGACTTTAATGCAACAGCCCTTGTCATTTTGAACTACCCTGCAAAATGCTTCGAACTCTGTTAGGGCATCATTTTTATGTGAAAGGAAGTAAACCCAACAAAATCTTGAGTAATCATCTACAATGACAAAGTCATACAATTTACCACCCAGCTATGTGTTCTGCTTGGTCCAAATAGGTCAATGTGGATTAACTCAAGGGGCCTTGATGTAGTTACATCATTCTTGCATTTGAATGATGTCCTTGTTTGCTTACCCATGCTGCACGCCCCACAGACTCCTTCATCAGTAACCTTCAGCTTAGGCAATCCAACTACCAAATCATTTGGAGATAGTTTTAGCAAAACATTAAAACTAGCATGCCCAAGTCGGCGATGCCAAAGCCAAACATCATCATTATTCCTTGCAACCAAACATAGATTTTTATGAGAGGGTTCATCCAAATCAATCATATATACATTGTTATGCCTAAAACCAATGAACTTTATCTCATGAGTATTTTTATTCACAACGGTGCAGTGGTTAGAATCAAAAGTCACATTGCATCCTTTATCACAAAGTTGACTTATACTCAAAAGATTATGATGCAAACCTTTTACAAGCAAGACATTCTCAATGGCATGATTTTGATTCTTACCTATCTTATCTACTCCGATGATTTTGCCTTTGTCCTTACCACCAAATGCCACTATTCCACCATCCTTTGCATGCAGGTCTGCAAATAATTCTTTGTTTCTCGTCATGCGCCGAGAGCATCCACTGTCCAAATATCACCTATTCCTTTGAGCTCTCAAGCAGACCTGCAATCACAACAAACGTACTTATGCAGATTTTGGTCCTCAAGCAAGCTTGGGTCCACGATGGTTAGAAACATGAGATGTGTATGATCTATTTCTCATTCTAGCAAAGCTTTCATCATCAAATTTTAGAATTCTACAATCATACGTGTCATGGCCTAACCTTCCACAATAAAAGCATGTAGTGGCTCTATCCCTGTTTCTTCTCCTTCCTTTATTCAAGAATGAATTATGCACATGTGTTTTTGACGTGGATGAAGATGAACTTCTGGGAGGCATATGAGTTGAATGTGTTTCAGATTGTAAAGTTTTTCCTTTTTCAAAAATGGCAATAGCATCCTTCAACTCATGGTTTTCATGCATTCGAGAATGGACTTGATTTTCGGCCTTTTCTTTTGCTTGATTGTATGCCATGCTTTCAAGCTTTTCTTGTTCCAGATTATTTTTCAAATCATCATGCATTTTACTTAGTGTGAATTGCTCCTCTCTCATGCATGAAATCTCTTCTTCAAGCAATTCATTTTTAGACACAAGAATTTCTTTCTCATTTATCAATTTCTCAATTTCAGATTTCAACACATGGCAATTTTCACATGAGTTTTCAGCATGCACAAGATGTTCAATTTTCTTTTTCAAATGTCTATTTTTAGATCTGAATTTTTTATATTTTTCATATAACGACTCATATGGAATTTGCATTTGTTCACAAGTAAGAGTTTCAGTTTCAGAATCTACCTCATTTCCATCGTCGTCATTGGCCATGAAGCAAAGGTTCTGGACTAGCTCATCTAGTCCATCTTCATTCCCGGACTCTTCCTCATCTTCATCACTCCAAGTGGCCACCATGGCCTTGAGCTTCTTAAATTTTCCTTTCTTCAGCTTCTTCATCAAATCGGGGCACTCACCCCGCATGTGACCAAGTTTCTTACATTCGTAGCAGATCACTTCTTCTTTCTTGCAACTTTCTCCTCTGTTCGGACCTTGCCTTCTTGGTCCCTTTCTGAATTGACCACAAAAATTTCTGGTCGTTTTGACGAACATTCTTGCCCTTCTTGTAATCATGGCAACCAGCTCTTCATCTTCAGTGTTACCGGTTGAATCATTGTCACTGCCCTCTGAATCTTGTGGATTCACTTTTAGGGCCAAAGGTGTGACTACCTTCTTCTTTTTGTGGTCCTCCTCGCTCCTCTTGATGTTGATTTCGTAAGTCATCAAGGAGCCAATTAGCTCGTCCAATTTCAAAGTGCTGAGATCCTTTGAATCCTCGATTACAGTGGCCTTTGTGTGCCATTGTGATGACAAGGATCTCAGAACTTTTCTGACGAGCTCCTTATCTGAATATTCCTTACCTAGACCCTTCAGTCCATTTGTTATTTCTGTCAATCTTGCGAACATGTCAAAAATGGACTCGTCCGGTTTCATCATAAACAACTCATAATCCCGGACTAACAGATTCACCTTGGTTTCCTTTACTTCCGATGTTCCTTCATAGATCAACCACAGCTTGTTCCACATCTCCTGCGCAGAAGAACACATAGAAATACATGAGTATTCATTAGGATGAATGGCACACTATATTATATTCATGGCTTTAAAGTTTGCTAAACACTTCTTTATATCCTCATCATCCCACTCATCCTCATTTTGAGACAGAGTATACGGACCCTTGCTAATGACGCGCCACACGTCATAGTCTTGGGCACGTAAAAAGACATACATCTTGTTTTTCCAATAAGGGTAGTTTGATCCATCAAAGAATGGGGGTCTTTGGATCAAATGTCCTTCGGACATCATCCCCTTGTTTGTCATATAAAGGGATCTGCTCTATGACCGTGTGGTCGAGTAAAACAGAGACCAAAGCTCTGATACCAATTGTTGAGACCCAAATGGTGGCAATCAAGAGGGGAGGGGTGAATTGATAGGCCAATTAAAATTTCTTCCAAGGAAAACAATGATAAGTAAACATACAAGCACTAGGCCTCACTCGATCATGATCTCACTTGTGAATGTGTGTAGATAAGGGTAGGTGTTTGATTAGGGAAAAGGTGTACGCTCAGCTCACCGTGAAGCTCACTCGACAATGAATCTGGAAAAACAAACCACAAGTAACACACGGAGTTTTTTAGGTGGTTCGGGTACACTGCCGTGTCCCCTACGTCCACCCCTCACACGTGAGGATTAAGACTCCACTATAAAGTGAGCCACACACACACGCTGTGTAGAATAGCAAACACACACACACACACAGCACCCGATCTGGGCTGCCAAACATACACACACACACACACACACACGTTCGTGTTTCCAAACACGAACACCACACACAAGATCTGAATCAAGTTTTACATCAAATGCTCAAGTAGACACAAAGTAAATCTGAGAGTAAGGAGTGAAGAATGATTTATCCTGGTTGAAGCTCCCCCTTTCACTTCATTGAATGTAATTGAATGCTTCTGCACGAGGAAGATCAATCCTTGAGGAAGAATGAAGCTTTGTCGTACAAATGAGGTTGCAACTTTGATAACTCACGCAGCTTGTTGTTGAGGATGATATGGAGGCTTGATTCAAGCTTCTTCCCTTCACTTTCAGGCTCAGACCAAGGTGGAAGAAGACCCTTGAGCTGCTGTTGCGAATCTGCACTCACAAGGGTTAGAAACATAACACCACTTTTAGATGCCTATCTCCCTTAGGGTTTCATACCCCAATAAGATGTATATAAAGAGTTTGGAACATTCAAAGACACCCTAGAGACCAGATCCACAATTCCTGGAATGTTTTAGGGATGTTAGGTTCGATTGGTATGACTTTTGGTGCATGTGCACGCAAGTCAAAGAAGACGGCTCAGGTCCTTATCTGAAAGCGTCGACCCTTGGGGTCGACCCTCGCGAAGGTTTAAAGGGTTCTGGGCCAATGGGTCGACCCTTGGGGTCGACCCTCGGGGCTAATCCGTGCGGGTAAAAATTAAACCTACTAGGGGTCGACCCTTGGGGTCGACCCTCGTGTGGATGATTCGACCCTTGGGGTCGACCCTTGCAATTGAGAGAAAGGGATCCGATAGATTTTAATTCAAACTACCAGGGGTCGACCCTTGGGGTCGACCCTTGCGTCCCAAGGGGTCGACCCTTTCAGCTAGAGTACAAAAGCCCATTTTTTTTGCACCCAGGGACCTAGGGGTCGACCCAATGGGTCAACCCTTGTTCCAGAACATCCAAAAGGTAGATTAAAAAGTCCAATAAGTCCAAGAACAAGTCAGGGGGTTTCATGATGGTTTTTAATACATGAGAGGGAATGAAACCCAAACCATTTAAGCTTAGATAAGTCCTAAACCAATTTAACCCTTGAGATCAAAATAATGAACTTCAAACTACACGGTCAAAGGCCAATAAGTTGAAGTTGATCTCACCAACCGTCCTTGAGTTCCTTAAGCACTTAGGCACGTTCTTTGCCCTGTAAAGACATACATTCTGAATTAGATTTAGCATTGCAATTTAAGTTCAAACGCCTTACCAGATGAAGTTACTCTTGTACCTCTAAAAGCTCCAAGTCTACATCAAGGATGTGCATTTCCAAAGCTTTTCATGTTAGAACAACTCAATTTCAATTCACACAAATATATAGTGTTTTGTCATCATCAAAATCTATTTAGTATACCCACAAGGAGGGGGTTCAACACCCCCCATCCTCCATCTCCACTCACCCAAGAGCATCCTCCACCACCCCTCCCTCCGTCTCTTGTGCAGAGAAATAGCAGCCCCTCTCCTACGTCCCACCCTCTTCCTACCCCTCCATCTCTGTCCTAGCAACCCTCTACACATCCCCTACATCCCCCTTGTACCACTCATCCATTCCCCTTCACCAATCAACAACCCTTCTCCCCATTTCATCGTCCCTTGGAGCTGCACCGAAGGGCCTGTTCGCAGTTGAGGACCCGTAAAGATCCAACCTCTTGCAGAGCTGCCCATGACTTTATCTTGGTGCCCCTGGAAGCACAATAAGAACCATTGGAAGCGTCTCCCAGTCCTCTTCGCAATGGTGGTGGTCTCATCCCCGTCTGAGTTTGGAGCTGCCCGGAGGAGCCGTCATCGCGGGACTACGCAACTTCTTCCTAACAGTCAACCAGAAGTGAGTTGTAGAGGCTCCCACGTCCAACCTATTGAAGTTATGAAGGCGGGCCATGGCTGAGAGATTCTACGACAAGTCCACTTCCAGAAACAAGAAACGGCACCCCGTTCGGCGTCCGGAACTTTGAGTTCTCATATTTCTCCCCCGGGTGCGCTGGTCTGTTCCCTCTGGAACTGATCTGACACCCGACCATTGTCCAGGTCCTCTCCGCCTACTCCGGCCTCCTCCGGCACCCTCGCAAGTCTCCTTTCTAAGAGGACTCAACCAAAAATTCAACGACTCCAACCACGCCTGAATCAGAACTTGGGAGCATCCGTGGCGGCCTCATCTTCCTTCTGTAAAGGTGTAGAAGCTACCAGAACCAGCAAACAGAGACCATGTTCGCGCCTCTGCCCCGACCAACGCCGTCATCCAGAAATTCCCCCAAAAATTGGACGTCCTCCCGGGTCAACTAAAAATATTTTCCTACTAATTTCATCAACAATGGAGTTCGGGAGAGGCCGTAGCGACGCCAACTTTGACAGCCTATCCCTTGTTCCAAAGGGCGGACAGAACTGATGACTGTCTGTCAATTAGTTCCTAGATCGATTTTCCCCTCCCCGCCTGGCCGGCTTACAGCCCCTCCCTGTGGGAGGTAGTGTTTGAATGTAAATTTGACTTCCCCTCCCCTTGTTCAACCCCCTTGCATGGGGAGTAGGGGTGTAATTCCTTAAACATGTTCATGCTACACCGACGCAGCGTGTGGGGAACCCACGCTTCCCCGCTCGCCCACGTCTTCGAGCAAGACCGGTTTCTTCAAACCTATCGAGTAAGTGTTCTAACCCTTGCTTCCACTTAGTGCTTGTTCTTTCAATATTAGTTCATAGCTCCGCTGGCCCGTGAGAGTGAGTGCTCGGTCCGCAAGCTCCATTGCTTCAAGTGAGTGCCGTAGGAGAGAGTGTGACCCGTGCCCACGACATCCTATTGGCCCCATTGAATTTGGCCTCCACACCCCTTGGGAAGAACCTTGGCCTTCCTGGCCTTCTACCAGCAAGGGCCCAGCCCTCACAAACCTCGACTCGGCATCACCGAGTTACCCCTGGTTTTGGGTGAGTGTCGGGTGAGTGGCCGCCAATATTGGTCCGTTTCTATTACAAATTGTGCTTGCTTGTCAAGGTCCAAAGTGCATCGGTCTTGTGGCTATCACCCTCTAGGTGGTGTCACATCAATTGGTATCAAAGCAAGTTTAGACTTGTCTCTACTAAGTCCAAGTCCTAGGACCATTGCATTGAGTCATCCGTTCAATCCTCTCCCCTCCCTTGCATGTCCACCCGTAGTGGAGCCGTTTACCGACCCGATCCATCCTCTTCGGTTCCCCCTATGGATCCCAATCCCAAAATCAACCAAGATGCCCATAGGGAGGAACCCCAAGGCCAAATGGGCTGGGTAGATGCTGCCCTTGCCAACATCCTTGATCGACTAGAGGCCCTTTCCACTCGACTTGCTCGGCTAGAAGAAAATGATCCCCACCATAGGAACCATGGTCCAAGAGCTCACCCTCCACATGATAAAATTGATGGGGAGGATTTGAATGCTGACCCCTACTATGGCTATGAGAGGCCTCGCCACCATCAACATAATGAAAGGCGTCCACGGGATGACCTAGATGACCCTCTCTTAAGGATGATCAAGGTAGAAGCCCCAAACTTTGACGGTTCCCATGAACCAAGTGTCTACTTAGAATGGGAGACCGCCATGGACCAATACTTTGAATGGTACCCTATGTCCGACCAAAGGAGAGTGAGATTGGCCAAAATGCACCTCACCAAATTAGCCAAGACTTATTGGCTAAACCAAGAGGGATTAAGAAGGATTAGGCGAGAGGAGCCTATTGACACTTGGCAAGGCATGAAGAATCAACTTAGAAACAAGTACCTACCCCTATCCTACCATCAAATGCTCCTAGATGAGTGGCAAAGCCTCACCCAAGAAGGGAAGACCGTGGTTGAATACATTAAAAAATTTGACTCCTATCTTTTGAAGTGTGGAGTACATGAGGACCCGGCCGTCACCTTGTCCCGATTTAGAAATGGGCTCCAAAATCACATCAAGAGAGAACTCTTCATGAGAGATGTAAAAAACCTCGAACAAGCCTATCAAATAGCTCGGGATGTTGAAAGATTCTCTCGGATCCCTAGGTTTGCACCTCGCCGACCGGCCGATCAAAAAAGCATGGGGCTCCGAACCCCTCCGGCCCCCCCCCATGAAGGCACCTAGCCCAAGTGGGAATGTCCCATTGCGGCCTTACAATCCCCCTCCCACCATCACTCCAACCAAGGCCGCCCCTAGCCATCCTCCTCCACGGAGGGAAGAGAGTTCCAAGGGTCCAAGTGTAGGAGGTACCACCCCGGGTAGTGGGCACCAACAATGCTATAGATGTCAAAGATTCGGACACTTCGCGGGGCAATGCCCATCTAGAGGGTTGCCTAGTTTGCTAGTTGAAGAAACTCCCCAACCCTAAGGAAAACTTGAGAGCATGATTGAGGTCCATGAAGCCTCACTAGATTGGGAGGAAGAGTACGAGGCCCAATACCATGAGTCGGGTCTAGACCACACCATGACATCTACCGACTCCCATCTAGGAGTGATTAGATGTACCCTTACCAAACCCCAAGAGGAGGACTGGCGTCAAACTTTAATCTTCCACACCTTTGTTAAGATAGGGGGCCATGTGAGAAAAGTGATCTTAGATAATGGGAGTTTTGTCAATGCCTTGTCCCCCGACACCGTTAAGCTCCTTGGGCTAACCATTACTCCCCACCCTAGCCCATACCGGGTCTCTTGGATTAACAACAATTGCATCCCGGTCAACACTCGCTGCCTTGTGCCCTGCACCTTCTCTTCCTACCATGGCCAAATATGGTGTGATGTTATCCCCATGGAAGTAGGTAGCATCCTACTAGGGAGACCTTGGCTTTATGATGTGGATGCCACTATTTTGGGTAGGACCAACACATGCACCTTTGAGGTTAAGGGAAAGAGCATCCATCTTAATCCCTCCCCACCACATCCCTTGCCTAAGAAGAGCCCACCCCCTCAAGGTCAACACTCCACCACATCTCAAGTCATGGGGAACTCCACCCCACCAACCCAACCTCTCTCCCAAAACCCCAACCAAGATAAGACTTTGGGAATGACCAAGGGCCTTCATCTCATCACCAAAAGAGAACTTGAGGAGGAGCTAGCTCAAGGGACACCTCTATGCGCGGTAGTCATTTGTCTAGGAGAGCCCACCCCCTCCAACCCCCATTCCATAGAAGTCCGGCATCTCCTAAAGGAGTTTCATGATGTGTTCCCGGAGGAACTTTTTTTTTTTTTGTAAAAGCCTTGCCTAGAGTTGATGGGAGAATGCTCCCCTTGCCAGAGGCAAGGAGAAACCACTCCACCATCAGACCCCTAGGAGGTGTATTTTATTACTGACAAAATGATAGAGTTACATCACTCGAATACTAGGCAGACCTAGTTTGTCTAGACGAGCCTCACCCTTGATAATAGAGGGCAGCTCGTTACAAGAATAAAAAGCATTACATTTTGAATTACAAGCTAAGGAGGCCAAAAAGTCCGCTACTTTATTCCCTTCTCTATAAGTGTGAATGATCCTATCATGCTGAGAAATTAATTTCTAGATTTCACGGACAAAAGAGAGAATGGACCATGGGCACTGGGTTTCCTTGTTGATGATCCTGACAATAATATGAGAATCACATTCAATGTAAGCTGGGCGATCTGTATAGTATGTAAGTACTTGGTTCCATCAAGGATAGCTCTGGCCTCTGCTATTAAGCTGTTGGTGTGGCCATAGTAGTGGGAGTAGGCAAGAATGATATCCCCTTTAAAATTTCTGATGACTCCTCCTCCTCCAGATATCCCATTTTGCTTACAAGCACCATCCGAATTGAGTTTAAAAGAAGGCCAAGGAGGAGATATCCATCTAATGATTTTTAACTGAGGAGCATTAGGAGTCTGAATAGCAATGCCCAAAGACTGAAAAAGAATTAAATTTTCCTTGTTCGATTCCTTTACATTTGCTGCTACACAGTTAAGTTTGACCTGGGAGATGATTTGATGAAGAGTGCTGGAGAAGGATATGGATTTGCCCTCATACTTAGCTATATTCCTGGCCTTCCAAATGTCCCATAGACCATACCCAATAACAGCGAGCAATAGATGGTCATAACCTGATTTAGGAATAATTCTGTTGGTAATCCGCAGGATAAGAGATCCAACAGAAATGCCTTCCAGAGTAAAGCCTATACTTCTGAAATGAGCCCAAATGTAAGCAGCCAGTTCACTATGAAGAAAAAGAAGATCCATATTCTCCTCATTATGCGTATGACAACAAACGCATTTTGAGCATAAATGGATTCCCAATCTTTGAATATTTGAATCAACCGGAAGACAGTTATTCAAAATCTTCCACAGGTGGATAGAAATTTTAGTGGGCAGCCATTGTGACCATAACCTTGCCCACTTGATAAAAGACTGTCTGTTATTATTCTCAGTCTGAAATTGGTAAGTGGAAGCAACAGTACATTTTCCAGAGGAAGAGAGACTCCAAGCTTGAAAATCAGGATCTTGAGTTAGGGTAGTGCTCTCAATAGCTGATTTGATATGAGAAGGGACCATCCTGTTCAGCAATTCAGCATCATCATTTGAAGGGTTGGGCAGGAACTGATTAACAGTGGCATTGGGATTATGAATACTGTTGATAGGAACAAATTCAGAAAGACAGTGTTCACCAATCCAATTATCATTCCAAAAATTTGTATTATTCCCATCTCCGATAACCACCTTTTTATTATGAAGGATGATGTTTTTCACCTTGAGCCAGCTTTTCCTAGTGAATCCATTCATATTTTTAAAGTGCACATTTTGGAGATGGTTCTGGCCAATGTACTTTGCTCTGAAATGAATTGCCCATAAGGAATTTGAATGCAAAGCCTGCCAAAGCATCTTAACTCTAAGGGCTATTTCCATGTGACTAAGGGACATGATGCCCAGTCCTCCCTATGTGATGGGCCTACAAATGTTTTTCCAGGATCTCCAGTGCCTTTTATTGCCATTGTGAGTGCTGCCCCAAATTTTTTTTGCAAATGATCTATCCAGAGTTTGATGTGTACCTGAATGCAAGGGGGAAGAGGAGAGGGAATAGATAGGAATTAAAGATAATACATGCTTGATCAGAATGAGCCTTGCACCCTGGGAGAGAAGCCCTGCTTTCCAGCCATAAATCTTTTTTTGTAATTCCCGGAGGAATTCTCAGACCAACTCCCTCCCATGCGTGATGTGCAACACGCAATTGATCTAGTTCCGGGAGCCACCCTTCCAAACCTTCCCCATTATCACCTCAATCCCACGGAACATGCCGAACTTCGGAGGCAAATAGAGGAACTCATTAGGAAGGGCTTCATCCACATTAGCAAAAGTCCATGTGCCGTCCCGGCGCTTCTCACCCCCAAGAAGGATGGATCATGGCGGATGTGTGTGGATAGTCGGACCATTAACAAAATCACCGTCAAGTATAGGTTCTCCATCCCTAGGCTTGATGGCATGCTAGTTGGAGCCACTATTTTCTCCAAAATCGACCTTAAGAGTGGTTATCACCAAGTTAGAATTAGGCCCAGAGATGAGTGCAGAACGGCCTTCAAAACCAAAGATGGCCTCTATGAATGGTTAGTCATTCCTTTTGGGCTCTTAAATGCCCCAAGTACTTTCATGCGTCTTATGACGGAGGTCCTTAGGCCTTACATTGGGGTCTTTTTAGTGGTCTATTTTTGATGACATCCTCATCTATAGTTAGTCCCAAGAAGCCCACCTTGACCACCTTAGGCAAGTTTGTACCGTCCTTCTGCATGAAAGTCTATTTGTGTAGCAACCCTGGTAAATCAAAGAATAAAATCTTAAATAGATTAAAAGATTAAACTAAAGATAAAGGCCCAACTCATATACACTTAAAGGCCCAACTCTTATACACTTAAAACATATAAGCCAAAAGTGATTAACGCCTCCGATCAAGTCGCTATTTAATTGAAGACTGTTCAAACAGGCGCTAATTCAATAATTGATGCCCCTTTGACAAGCGTCATATGAAGAATTGAAGACTGTGATAGAGGCGTCATTTTTAAATAACGCCCCAACCTTAGGCATCATTTCCAAACAGAACCCGTTGGTGTTTGGTTCGAACAAGGATGTTATCTAGGTAAGTGTTGATTAGGGAAAGGTTGAACACGTGGATGTCTAAGTTTAATCAGGAGTCTGCGTAGGAAGTTTCAGTTCTAATCAAACTCCTAGAACCCAGTACTATTCCTTCCCTATAAATACCCCTTCCCATCGAGCCAACCTGCTAGGCTCTTTTCTTCAACAAACTGTTGTTACTCCGTGCGTGAAGAACACAAGAAGGTTCTTCAACTTCTTCCGTTTTTCATACTGCTGCGTTCGAAGGGTAGACGGCACCTGCCGTGGATACGAGAGGAACGTGGGTGTTCTTCATCGACTTCCTCCTCGTCCTCCTGCGGATTACCTGCGCCAAGAAGGGGCCGCGGCTGCTGCATTGTTGCTCTTCACCCTTCTGCAACTTCATACAAGGGTTGCTGTTGTTACGCTTAATACGAGCTGCTGCACTTGTTATATTCCAGTAACTCTGTTTGAAACAGAGTGTCGTTCTTGATACTTCATCCTCTTCACGTTTCTATCGTCTACAACTCCGAAAAGGTAGGTTTTCTCAAGTGATAAGCAAAATTTTATGGACAATTGCATGCATATAGGTTATTAGTGTTGCGACTGACTGCCATATGAATTTTCATGATTTCATCGTTCTACTGAAAATGACGCCCTAGATCAAGGCGTTGTTTTTATTTTAACGCCCGTGAAGACATGCGTCAATTGTCTAGTTAATTAATATTAACGAATGTTCAAAATTTAATAACTATAAACTCCTACATGTAAACTAATGCATGACCATGTCCATAAATTCTTGCTATTTTTCCCTCTCTATTCATGTCATTTGTTTCTTGATCGGACATATTTTATAAAGCCTGTGTCTGTGATTGTACCTATTAGGTACAAATCAGATGAGAGGAATTAGCGACCCTGACTAAGTCGTTATTTGAATGGACGCCCCTACACATAGGCGTCAGATTCATGATAAATAAAGAAAATGGAAGAAAGACATAAATTACTGGACTTGATAATTGACGACGTGTATACTGCCCTTAAATTTGATATATGACGCCCCTGTCTAGGGCACTGTTTACGAAATTGAAGCCTTAATGTAAGACGTCATTTATATAATATCTGAAATTTTAGAATATTTATAGATTTTAATATTAACAAGACCTGGATACAATGACTGCACGAACAGTCGTCACTTATTGAACTGACGACCCTAACAAGGAAGCCATTTCATGAAATGAAGACGTGACCTAAGGCGTCAATTCTTATTTTCCTGATTTTCGTGGTTTTCTGTGACCCACTGTAAATGGGTTAGTTATTAGGCACTATATTCCATTCCGTGAATATAGTCCCATGATTTACGTTATTTTATCGAGTACCCACTATTTCTCGGTGATAGACGAACTCTCCATAGGACATTCCGTTCCTTTGGACCAGTGACTTTATCATAGAGACCTCCGTAAGACTCCGCTAGCCTTGGATTCCCTCGAGGCTGTTAGGGTGCTAGGCTTGGATACAGAGGGGGGTGAATGTATCCCTCTAGAAAATATGGCCCAAATTAAAAAACTAAACCTCAGATATGCGGAACAAAAACTAATGAGCTTTCCAAGACGAAATGATAAGGCAACAAATGAACAAACAGTTGGACTGCAACAATGCAGCCACCTGATCAACCAGAAACGAATACAGAGTAAAACAACCCAAACACACTTAGCAGAAAATAATGCTAAAAAATAACTCTCTAGATAATGCAACAAGCCAAGCATGCACGACCTGTGAATGTGAGGTAGAAGATATGGAGCTAATGCAAGGCAAACCACTGCACAAATAATTTTTAGGTGGTTCGGTCCTCCAGACCTACATCCACCCCTCACTCCCAACCGGAGTGAGGCTTCCACTAGTAACACTAGCACAATAGACTCAGTCTGCAACAAATGCTGCCAAACAGCGTGACCAGGGGAACAACCTCCCCTCTTCCTCCCAACCGAAGGGAACCCACAAGCAGCACCCAGCTACTTGCAACCGGAGATCAAATCTCCCTTCTCCTGACCCACCAGGAGGAATCCACAAGTAGCACCCAGCTACTTGCAACCGGAGATCAAATCTCCCTTCTCCTGACCCACCAGGAGGAATCCACAACTAGCACCCAGCTACTTGCAACCGGAGATCAAATCTCCCTTCTCTTGACCCACCAGGAGGAATCCAAACCCCAACAGGGCAATCGGAAGAACCACAAGGAAATGTAAACGAAACTAAGAAAGGGAAAATATAGTAATCAGAAAACTGTAGCTATGATAGCACAACAGTGGCTCTCAACTAGAGCTGACTGGGATGGATATGATCCACGGTACAGCAGGAACAAATATTCAAGTAGCTTTACTTCTCTTCTCACTCTGCTCGAGCTCTCTATCTCTTTCTTTCTCTTCTTTCTCTTATGCTTCTTCTCTTCTCTCTCTTTTCTTTTCCTTTCTTCTTCTGGATCGTGGAAGCTCTCACTCTTCCTCTGCTTCAGTCGATCACAATCAGTCTCATTCAGACAGAGGAGTCTTCCTTATTTATCAGCAGCATCTGGGGCGACATGCGCTCTCCACGATTCCCGTCAAGATGCCTCAGTCCACGTGTCAGCATCCTGGTACCTCGTCCATCCTGGGATCACGAGCCAGTCACCTCAGATCACGTGCCCTCCATTAGCACGTTCAGCAACTACAGTCTTGTGGCGTCAACTCACTTGCTCCAAAAGGTTGACGCAGCCTTCAAAGGCATTCTACCAGCAAGACTTAAGTCTGCTACGTTGACTCCATCAGCCTGCTGCGTTGACGCATCAGTGATCTAGTGATCAAGTCTTCAGCAGATAGACGTGCTGCGTCGACGCTCTCAGCATGCTGTGTTGACGCATTGGTGTTCCAGCATCTGAACTTAGATGGCTTCAGCCCTCTCACGTTTCGTGTGGAGTGCGTTGACGCATTGTACAACTGCGTCCACCCTCTGGTCACCTCGTCGATCCATCAACCTGCTGCGTCGACGCCACTTGATGAATGCGTTGACGCGCTAGAATAATCCAGTAGCTTGTTTCTTGATTGTTTGAACTACTACGTCCACGCTGCCAGTTGGTGGCGTTGACGCACGAACATGTACTTAAAGCCTATCTTGCCTTGTACATTGGCGTCTCTTAAGCCGCTGCGTCGACGCTGCTCCATTGTGGCGTTGACGCATCGGTGTTCCCTGCATCTCCTTGTTCCTGTTAAACATTTATTAAAACTTAAGTGTCTATATCAATTATCTTATCGTTGTCATCATCAAAACCAGGAGTACAATAATCTCCCCCTTTTTGATGATGGCAACTCTGAACAGATTTAAGGATGAGGTATCAAACAAATGCATGGTTATCTATCAATCAGAAGTACAAGTATTTGTAATTCATGAAGCTACATTGTATTCAAGTATCTGTAATTCATGAAGCTACATTGTGATGTATGCTTAATTACAAAAAGAAACATATGCTATCATTTGAACTCATGCTGCTCTCCCCCTTTGACATCATCATGAAGGGGGCAATACGTGATCTGGCACGAGACCTCAATTGAAAAATCTGCCATGACTGGAAGAAGATCCGTGAGCCCTTGGTGGTTGACTTGGAGTAGAGTGAGATCGTGGAGTAGTAGATTGATCTCTGCCCAGCAATGTGCGAATGTCTTGAGATATAGCAGCTAAGTCATGTTGCAGTGTGGTCCTCACATGTGCAAGTGCAGAGGACATATCATCTTGGACATTTTTGGTGTTCTTCAGTTGATTTCCAAGAGAGTTAAGCATGTCTGTCACAGTGTCAATCTTGCCTAAAATAGCTTTGATGCATTGGGGAAGAGCATTAACAGGACCCTTGATGGTTTCAACAGCAATCCTCACATCAAAACAAAGATCAGTAATCTTGGCAAGGGATTGACAAAATGCAGATTGATTGCTGTGTATGTCGTTCACCAATGTTGATAGTTTGTCAAGTAGAGATGATAGGTGTTGCAAGACGGACCTTGTAGCTTGGTCAGATAGCATCTTGGAGAGTAAGAATTTTTGCCACTCGGATAAGACAGAGACTTCAAATTGTATAACCCGAGCAGTCAGTTTGTTGAGATGATAATTTGTAAAGTCCATTAGCTTGTCCATCTTTGCATCCTGACGCTGCAGCATCATAGACATGTGTGCGAACATTTCTTCAACAGTGGCTGGGGGTGGAGCTGCATCAGAAGTTGGGGAAGTTCTTCTATAAACTTTAATGGCTCCAGTCATAGGGGGTCCCATGGTAGGTGCAGACCCACTGGGTTCTCCAGTTTCCAACTGAGGACTTGATGATCTAGCAAATGTGTCCTCAACCTCTGGTCTTTCTTCTCTCACATCTGATGGAATTGGTATCTCTGTCCTGTTCACTTGACTCTCATCCACAGTGGTTGTTCTTGATGCCTGACCTGTTTCTGATGGAGCTGTTTTCTGACTGGGAAGAATTCTAACTGGCTTACCATCAATGACTTTAAACCCCATGAACTTCTGAATTTAACCAAGGGTGTAAACGTTCCCTTGAGGAATGATTATTTTCTTCTCAGAACTAAAATCGACACCCACTTTTCTAAAAATGGCAGTTAGTGGAGCAGCAAAAGGAAGTGTCTTGGACTGTGAAAGACAAGACCCCATAGTTTGAATAACTACATCAGGCAGGGAAATCTTTATTTTCTTCAGCATACAGTAAAGTAGAAATCTTTGCATCTCTGTAACTCTTTCCCTACCACTGCTCTGTGGTGTGATCATCGATGTGCAAATGTGGTGGAGCAGTCTATTTAATGGAGGGAATTGATTGGCTTTGAGACTGGCTAGATAGGTTTCCCTGACATCAGAATGATCACTGGGTTTGTCAGTCAGGAGCGCATAAGCATCGTGCTCATCATACTCAAAATCATGCAGTTGAACTCCATTTTTGGGAATTTTCCAGGCTCGGGCAAACAGCTTATTTGTTAGTTTGAAAGAGACATTCTTGACAGATGATGTAAGTTTTGGAACTTGTGGTTCATACTTCAAATTTTTGTAGAACTCTCTGACCAGGGAGGGGTAATAAACCTTATGGGTTGTGACAAACGACCACCAGCCCTGATAGTCTAAGGTCGGAAACAGTTCCGGAAAAACTGCAAGCATCTCATGGTCGGAAGCATCAACATATCGGAAAATGAGAACTTTCAGAGGTTCTCCTGCGGTGACTGGAAGAGATCTGTCCGCACCTTTCTGACTTGCTGCAGAGCCTGTAGACGAACCCTTCTTTTCTTTTCTGACATCTGATGCCTTCCGCTTTTTGGTTGGCGGACAAGGATCGAGTGGACGCATCTCTTTCCTCTTCCCTTTATCGTGATCAGCTTTGGAGCGGGACTCCAATATGCCTTCTGCCGATGCTGAATTTCTTGGAGGATCCTCTGCCCTCTTCTTCCCCTTTGTAGTTGATGTCGGAGGAGCCATGCAGCGAGGTGAAGGGAGTAGGAAAAAGCTATGAGGGTTTTGGAGAACACGGAAGGTAGAATGACCAAGGGTTTTCGAAAGGAGGAGAGAGGAGCAGCGGTCACGCTACACTTTTAAAAGAAGCTACGAAGACCCTTTTAGTGAACGGTTCAGCCGGTTCAAGTCGGTGAACCGGATTGTGAAGAAGGTTGTATTAGAAGCAATGCGTGGACGCCAAGGGACATTGCATCTACGCAGTGAGGCATATGTGAACAGAAAACACGGGACAAGTGGCCAGAAGGGCACAGTACGTTGACGCCAAGGGACATTGCGTCTACGCAGTGATGCAGGTGTGAGCAGAAGAAGCAAGACAAGTAGCCAGAGAGACATCCGTTCAAGGGATTTTCTTAAGACACTAAGATAATGAGATAATCATGCTTATATTCAAGGAATTTAAGTGTTGCAGATCGAATTCCCATGAAGGAGATGTATGTAAATAGGCTCTAATTCATTTAATGATAATGAGAAGAAATAATCTTAAAATATTGAATTAGAAACCATGAACCACTAAAGCCACCTGCCTGGAGAAAAAGTAGAACTCTTTTCACACTAGAACCATTTTCATTTCTGTCCCTTATATCTTTCAATTTTAAGAAGCCTTTCAGATAGAGAGAAATTTAACTGGCATTGAAGATAGACTCAGTTGAATAAGGAGCTTCAGATCAGTCAAACTCACATGTTTTAATTGTTTTCACATTTTCAGCATTTTCAGCTTCTTTTTACGTTTTCATTTGCAGTCAAGTATTGCTAGCATTTTGACACGGGTACACATGTTTATCAGACACCTGAGTCCCCGGTTACTCAGCATAGCAAACTATTCTGCATTGACTAACCAGAGGTGGCAACTGACTTCATGACATGCCTATCAGCACTTCATAAGTGCTTGAAGGTAGTTTCTCAGATAAAAGTTACCATTGCTCTGGAATGATTTATTTTTCTCTTGAAGACAGAGATAGTAGTGCACCTCATGACTTGCTCTTCAGCACTTCTTTGGTGCATAGGGCTAGTTTCTCAGTGAATAACTACCATTGCTCTGCATTTTATTACATGTGTAATATATTGCATCTTCAACGTTTATAAATAATTTCTGAGTTCATTATCAATACAAATATTAAATTCCTCTGCACACATTGGTTTCTTTACTTTTGATCAATAAGGTTCGAGAGATGATAAGGTCCTGGTTTTATTAAATTGTTCAGCTTTTGTTCCACTCAAAGTGCATTATTGGGTTCAAAAGTTCTTGAATTCAATCATCATAAGAATTGTAGAGCTCCTATCATTAGCATATCATAGAGCAATTCAGAACATATCCAATACTCCACAGGAATTATCACTGTAACTCCCCCTGAATTTAAGACATCATCTACGTATCTCAGTGCTCTAGAGTTTTTCCCTCATACAGGATGTCAAGGAAGCTTTATTGTGGGATAAGAACGGAAGGGATGAGATAGACAAAGCAAGTTTATTTGAGAAAGGGAGGTTTCCAAGAAGAAAGATATACTAGGAGGATTTCACCATGGCACAACAGTTGACTTAGTGCTAGCTCACAACCCAAACCAGTTTCCAAGTTATATTGCTCAGTGCGTTAACTCAATCTCAGTACAGCGTCAACTCATTCAACTAGACATCACAAACATTTGTTCAATTTCAGAACCCAATTGTCCACAGCGTTGAGTCAGTTTCATCATAGCGTCAACTCACTTAACCAGCCAGCAGCAACAACTCTGTACTCTATTCAGCATTTTGTTACCGAGAAATTAATCTTAAGCAAACTCCCCCTCAGACCATGCATGAATGAAATTATAATAGCCAATAAAATGAGTATCAAGCTGAACCAGTATTCATGCTGAGATGATTGAAAGAAGGATAGACACAACAAACAAAGACGACTAAACTCCCCTTTAGAACATGCAATGTTTGCCATAAAAAACTGAACATAGGAGTTTGTGATTCATGCACATTCAGACTGCCCTATTAAGCAAAATGACCCATGGTACTAGGCGGAGCACTTGGTCTAACAGACCACTTCACACATAGTAAGAACCTCCAGACAGATCTCCCTACCTTTTGGTAGCTTACCATTTATATACCATAGTGGTCAATCATGATAATTCAACATGTAGTCCTATATGCAATCCAGATATTCAGAAATTTCAGAGTGCATGATCAGAGAGCAGTGCAAATAGCAGATGATAAATGAATATTCATGACACACATCAAGCAAGTTATGCAATGAATTTCAAAATAGGAAATGCAGAGAATTTACCTGAACAGTGTGAGAATGGGGTTTTATTTTTGAGTGCCTTGGCTTGTTTACCCCTCTTTATTCCTCAGTCCCAAGGCACACCTGCAAAGCAAAGTTATTTTGCATAAACAGGTACCCAAGAGGTCTTGGGTCCTGAGATGACATTATTACTCCTAGCAGGTTTTCTCACCACATTTCTAGCAGCATGGTCATTAGATTTCATCGAGTAGCAATTATTCATTGAATGACCAATTTGTCCACAGTAATGGCATGAATTAGCAGATTTCAAATTCTTTTTATGCACATTACTGTTGTCATGAAATTTATTGGCAGAGAAAGAGTTCTGTTTACTAAAATGATAGCAAGATGCACCAGAATTCAGATTTGATTTATGCACATTCTTATTAGCATGAAATCCATGTGCATATGCATGAAACTTTTTGTTGTTGACATAATTAAAATTTTGTTTATCAAAACCGGCCACCCAGCATTCAGTTGCTCTATGACCTGGCTTCCCACAGTGATAGCATGCAAGAGACTTTCTGTTAATGGCAGGGAATTTAACAGTTTTAGAATTAAATTTTTTACCCTAAGCATGCCAACAGTCCTTGACTTTGTGGCCATGCTTTCCACAGTGAGAGCATTTGAAAGAATTTCTTTTATAAGAACCTGACCAGCATTCAGAGGTCTTGTGACCAATTTTGTTGTAATTAAAATAGATGATATGCTGGTTCATTGAAACAGATTTGTTTTTATTAAAAACATGTTGGTTTACAGGGAATTTAGCATGATATGAATAAGAGGTTTTCTTGCCACTAGCAAACTAGCAATGAGCAATTGAGTGTCCTAATTTGCCACAATTAGAATATATGACACTCCTATTCTGACCAGACACAGATTTTCTAGCATGCTTCTTGTCATCTTGTTTCATCACAAAGCAGTTACTCATAAAGTGTCCATGCTTACCACAGTAATGACAGGAGCCATTTGATTTTTTTTCAGCATGGCATTTATCTGATGAGTTTTCAGCATGCAAATTATTCCTTTGAATTTTTGTTGTTTTATGATTTTTATTTTGATTTCCTATTTTCTTAGCCTTGTACTGAGGTGTAGATGAGGTAGAAGGCTTTTCCTGTTCAGAAGATTTAACGAAAATAGTTTGTTTTTGGGTTCTCTGAACAGTGGACTGAGAAAGAGGTGACTTCTGAGAAGTGTGAGAAGTAGAGCTAGCAACAAAAGATGTATGAATTTTATTTTCAAACTTCTTTTTATTTACAGGATTATAACCTAACCCCTCCTTCTGAAAATTGACTTTTATTCCCAGCAGTTTGTTCAGATTATCTTGCCCACTAACAAATTTAGAGAAGGAGTTTTTTAAATCCTGAATTTCATTTTCTTGAGAGGAAATGTGTAACTCATAACTGGCAATCTCTTGTTCACTGCAATTCACACATTCAGTTAACACCTTGTTAGCAGTTTTATATTTTTCAATTTCATTTTCCAGATTGCTCAGTTTATCAGAATCTTCAACACACACCATTTTTCCTTTTTCTAAGGTTAGAAGTCTCTCAGACATCGCACTGTTTAACAGCTTCAATCTTTCAATTTCTTCTTTAAGCTTATCATTTTGAACCAATTCATTTATTAGAAACTGGTCTTCTGAATTGACTTCATACTTTCTTCCATTTTCAATTTGTTTCATTTCTCTTTGTTGTGTTTCACAATCTTTCTGTAATTCTATGTTTACAGATTTTATGGCATTCATTTTTTCAATCAGCAAATCATTCTCTTGTTTGAGTTTCTCAAAATTTTTATCATTTTCTTTAGCAGATTGTTTTAGAGAGTCATTTTCAGATTTTAGCTTGCTTAGTTCTGAGTTAACAGAATCTTGATTCTTTTTCCTTAGCAATTTAACTTGACTCTCAAGCTCACGAATCTCAGAAGTAGAATCATCATTTGTTTGTTTCAATTTTAAATAATTTTTACATGAAGAGGAATTTGCACTGTTTAACCTAGTACCCTTTTTAGTTTCTTATATTCCCTTTTTAGTTTTTCATATAACCCCAACAAGTCAGCATAAGTATTTTCCCAATCATCCATAGTATAATGTTGGAAAGGGTTTACCTGATCATCATTGTCCTCTTTATCACTTTGATTGTTGCAGTAATCAGTCCCATTCGCCATCATGCAGGTGTCCTTCTTTGACTGGAAAGCTATCTTCAGGTTGTCCAGGATTTCGTTGGCTGACCTGCAATGATAAAAACATGAGTGTAAGGCCTTGTCAGTGGCAGCCTTCATAATTTCCATAGCCTTCATATTTTGATCACACATGTATCTATCACTGTCAGTCCATTTGGATGTTTTCTTTGGCAATATGTGTGGACCATGCGAAATCAACTTCCACAGATCCAGATCAAATTGTTTAACATAGGTGCGCAGACCTCTAAGCCACAACTTACATCCAGAACCGTTGAAAACAGGTGGTTCCCCCGTGGAGACAGAACAGATAAACTGCAACAGGAATATTTATGCACCAATCAGTAAAATAGCACCGAAGACTACAAGATCGGATCTGCAGGTCGCTGGACCTTCTAAGCAGACACCGGCTCTGATACCAATTGTTAGGGTGCTAGGCCTGGATACAGAGGGGGGTGAATGTATCCCTCTAGAAAATATGGCCCAAATTAAAAAACTAAAGCTCACATATGCGGAATAAAAACTAATGAGCTTTCGAAGATGAAATGATAAGGCAACAAATGAACAAACAGTTGGACTGCAACAATGCAGCCACCTGATCAACCAGAAACGAATGCAGAGTAAAACAACCCAAACACACTTAGCAGAATATAATGCTCAAAAATAACTCTCTAGATAATGCAACAAGCCAAGCATGCACAACCTGTGAATGGGAGGTAGAAGATATGGAGCTAATGCAAGGCAAACCACTGTACAAATTTTTTAGGTGGTTCGGTCCTCCAGACCTACATCCACCCCTCACTCCCAACCGGAGTGAGGCTTCCACTAGTAACACTAGCACAGCAGACTCAGTCTGCAACAAATGCTGCCAAATAGCTTGAACAGGGGAACAACCTCCCCTCTTCCTCCCAACCGGAGGGAACCCACAAGCAGCACCCAACTACTTGCAACCGGAGATCAAATCTCCCTTCTCCTGACCCACCAGGAGGAATCCACAAGTAGCACCCAGCTACATGCAACCGGAGATCAAATCTCCCTTCTCCTGACCCACCAGGAGGAATCCACAACTAGCACCCAGCTACTTGCAACCGGAGATCAAATCTCCCTTCTCCTGACCCACCAGGAGGAATCCAAACCCCAACAGGGCAATCGGAAGAACCACAAGGAAATGTAAACGAAACTAAGAAAGGGAAAATACAGTAATCAGAAAACTGTAGCTATGGTAGCACAACAGTGGCTCTCAACTAGAGCTGACTGGGATGGATATGATCGATGGTACAGCAAGAACAAATATTCAAGTAGCTTTGCTTCTCTTCTCACTCTGCTCGAGCTCTCTATCTCTTTCTTTCTCTTCTTTCTCTTATGCTTCTTCTCTTCTCTCTCTTTTCTTTTCCTTTCTTCTTCTGGATCGTGGAAGCTCACACTCTTCCTCTGCTTTAGTCGATCACAATCAGTCTCATTCAGACAGAGGAATCTTCCTTATATATCAGCAGCATCTAGGACGACATGCGCTCTCCACGATTCCCGTCAAGACGCCTCAGTCCACGTGTCAGCATCTTGGTACCTCGTCCATCCTGGGATCACGAGCCAGTCACCTCGGATCATGTGCCCTCCATTAGCACGTTCAGCAACTATAGTCTGGTGGCGTCAACTCACTTGCTCCAAAAGGTTGACGCAGCCTTCAAAGGCATTCGACCAGCAAGACTTAAGTCTGCTGCGTTGACTCCATCAGCCTGCTGCGTTGACGCATCGGTGATCCAGTGATCAAGTCTTCAGCAGATAGACATGCTGCGTCGACGCTCTCAGCATGCTGCGTTGACGCATTGGTGTTCCAGCATCTGAACTTAGATGGCTTCAGCCCTCTCACGTTTCGTGTGTAGTGTGTTGACGCATTGTACAACTGCGTCCACCCTTTGGTCACCTCGTCGATCAATCAACCTGCTGCGTCGACGCCACTTGATGAATGCGTTGACGCGCCAGAGTAATCCAGTAGCTTGTTTCTTGATTGTTTGAACTGCTGCGTCCACGCTGCCAGTTGGTGGCGTTGACGCACGAACATGTACTTAAAGCCTGTCTTGCCTTGTACATTGGCGTCTCTTACGCCGCTTCGTCGACGCTGCTCCATTGTGGCGTTGACGCATCGGTGTTCCCTGCATCTCCTTGTTCCTATTAAACATTTATTAAAACTTAAGTGTCTATATCAATTATCTTATCATTGTCATCATCAAAACCAGGAGTACAACATAGGCAGCCGAGCTGGTTGTACCCTTAAAACCTATGTCACTATTTGATTACCATGTCATTCTAAAGAAACATGGTATACCGGCCCTCATGACTTGCTAAGAGGATGTCATGAGAATACTCTAAATTAATGGAGTGGGAAACCATGCCATTAGTGTCCTTATGAATTAGGTGCCATACTTATGGAACTCAATTCTATCTAGCTTATCATGTCCAAGAACGAGCGACCATCTCAATATGAGCGCTTATTCTTAATATCGTGGCACCCGGTTAGAAGAGCCTATTCCACCTAGTTTTAATGCAAATCATGGTTATACCGTTACTTTAGTAGTACGTCCTTACACATCATGATTCAATCCTTGAAATTCTTTTCCTTATGATCTACCTTAAAGTTCCTACAAGTTTAGTTCCTTTGGAATTCTTTTGTTGGCTATAACTAAAGTGGATGTCGAAACACATGACCAATGTCTGCACATTTAGGGCCTGATCTGGTCCTGGGAGGAGAACCCAAAAGTACTAGTGCCCATGGGAGTTGTAATGATCACGGTGTGGCATTGCACCGAAGTGCATGACTAGCTTGATAGACATTCCACAATCTCGTACTTGACTTGACATGACATGACTTACGTGACCCGGAAAGGGTATTTATTGTTACTTGCTTGAAATATAATAGCCAATCATTGACATGACTTGATAAACGTACTTGCTTGAACGCCTTGATCATTATTGACATGAATTCTTGAAAGACATGTTAGTTCATTCAAATATCTCTTCGATATACATTCTTTATCGTGGTATACATCCTATCTCTTATCGTTTCACGCGAACATGCATAGCTATACTGCATTCATGTAACTTGTAATCTACTTAAAACTAGCTAGCACTTGAGATATAATCCCTACTGAGCGTTCGCTCACCCAGTGTTTTTCCCTATTTTTCAGGTAAGTCCGATGACGAGACTCAATCGGATAGGGAAGGTCAAGAGTGAAGAGATTAGAGCTCTCCATCTATCCAACCGTCTACTAGTCTTATCTTTCTATATTTTTGAGTCAATCATTGTACTTTTCCCTTTATTGAGTCTTAGCACTTTCATTAAGTGGATTGTAATAGAAGTACTTTTGAGGTTGTGATTGAATAAAGGATTGGGTTATCTTTACTTTGCGCACTCTGTCTTTGTGTTGAATACACTAACGCTCTGATTGACATGATTGATATAAACTCGTCATGCGTCTCTGATTTCCTTCCGCGCTCGGGGTGTGACAGTTTTTGTGGTATCAGAGCCTAGGATATTCAATTTCTAGGAAACCCAAGTCCAAGGATAGGTTTAGACCTTTACCTGGTGAGAATTGGGTAGAACCATGGGTTAAAGTAACTAAGGTATTCAAACTCTTGGTCAAGTCTCATATTAATTAGTTATTTAAATCCTTGTAGGATAATGGCTGCCTAACGTGCTCAGTGGCGTAACATGCAACGCACTATTCAAGGCATGACTCAGGCACTTCAATAGGTAGCTCAGGGGACGGTGAACCGTGGAGCGGGAAACCTCCACCAAAGTTTCAAGAACATGAACCCTCCTAAGTTCATGGGATCCACTGATCCGGATGACGCCGAGCACTGGATCTAGGAGACGGAACGTATCTTTAGAGTCATGCAATGCACAGACCAAGAGAAGGTCTTGTTAGTAACGTTTCAATTGGAAAGGGACGCCCGCTGCTGGTGGAGTTGGTAGAAGACACATTAGATCAAGGACAAGTTACTTGGGAGGAGTTTGTTGAACATTTCAACAATAAATATTTTTCAGACCGAGTCCAGGAGAAGAAGGCCACCGAGTTCGCCGCACTTAAACAACGATCTTTGACGGTGGCTGAGTATGAGGCATAATTTACTAGGTTGTCTCAATATGCTAAACATCTAATTAGTACCGAGAAGATGAAAGCTAGGAGATTCCTAAATGGGCTCAGACCCCAATATATCACACAGCTGGCGCCGATGGACATACAGGTCTATTCAGAGATTGTACGACAAGCTCAGTTAGTAGAAGATGCCACGGAGCTATCTGATAGGATCCGTGGGAAGGATAAGAAGGAACAAGTCACTACTTCGGGTTCCTTCAAACCCAAGAAGAGGCCGAGTAATGGAGGTACTCCCTCCCAAGAGTAAAAGTTCAAGAAGACCATACCTTTCTCCATCACCACTACACCTTCTAAAGTGGTGTGTAAACACTGTGACAAGGCCGGACATAAGGCCGAAGAATGTTGGAGGAAACTTAAAGCGTGTCTCCCTTGTGGGAGCCATGATCATCGAATTCCCGACTGTCCCCTACTCAATGATCAAGCCGGTGACGGAAAGCGCCCGGTGACAAAGAATGCACGTCTCCAAGCTATTAAGGAGATAGAACAAGATGAAGGCGGACTAGTGGAAGGTACATTGAAAGTTTGTTCCAAGTCTGCATATGTCTTATTTGATATTGGTGCCTCGCATTCTTTTATTTCTAAGAAGTTTGCTAATCCATTACCCATGGAACCGGAATTGATGAAATTAGTTCTTTCAACTCCTCTCGGAAGCGAAGTAGACCTTGCTCACCATTATCAAAACTGTGAAGTCTTGGTAAAGGGAAGAAATCTTCCTATCGACCTCATATGTTTAGACCTAAAGGAATATGAAGTCATATTAGGAGCCGATTGGTTATCCAAATACCAGGCAACTGTGGATTGCCGTAATAGCAAAGTTACTTTCAAAGACTTTCTGGAACTGGTCTATACTAGCCCTAAGAGTCGGAGCAAGTCGTCTCTTATTTCGGCTCTCCGAGCTAGCATGCTAATAAGGAAAGGATGTGTATCTTTCCTTGCGTTTGTCACTATTAAAGGGACTAAGGAGAGTAAGATAGAAGACATCCCTGTTGTGCAAGAATTTCCAGATATGTTTTTGAAAGATTTACCTGGACTACCCCCACAACGAGAAGTGGCCTTCACCATCGAGTTGATCCTTGGTGCTGGTCCAGTTTCTAAGGCACCTTATAGGATGTCCCCTGTCGAACTCAAGGAGCTGAAGGAGCAATTAATGGAACTTTTTAAGAAGGGTTTTATTAGACCAAGCACTTCCCAGTGGGGAGCACCTGTGCTATTTGTAAAGAAGAAGGATGGATCCATGAGGTTATGCATCGACTATCGACATTTGAATCATCTCACTATCAAGAACAAGTATCCACTGCCGAGAATCGATGAGTTATTTTATCAAATATCTGGATCCAGGTATTTCTCGAAGATCGATCTAAGGTCGGGATATCACCAACTAAGGATCAAAGATGAGGACATTTATAAAACCACGTTCAGAAGCAGGTATGGGCACTATGAGTTTGTTGTTATGCCTTTTGGACTAACAAATGCCCCTGCAACCTTTATGTAGTTGATGAATAGTATATTCAGGCCTTATCTAGATCAATTCGTAGTAATTTTCATTGATGATATATTGATCTATTCAAAGACCAAGGAAGAACACGAGGAGCATTTGAGGATTTCATTACAGATATTGAGGACAAATCAGTTATATGCAAAGCTCAGTAAATGTGAATTCTGGTTAGAAGAAGTATCTTTGATGGGTCATGTTATATCGAAGGATGGTTTATCCGTAGATTCATCAAAGGTTGAAGCTGTACGGAATTGGGAAAGACCGACTAATGCTAGCAAGATCCGAAGTTTTCTGGGTCTTGTAGGTTATTATCAGTGATTCATTAAGGATTTTTCCAAGATAGCCATACCACTCACAAGGCTAACTCGCAAGGAGATCCGTTATGAATGGAGCAAGGAATGTGAAAGAAGCTTTCAAGCTCTCAAGGATTATCTAACTACTGCCCCAGTATTAGCTTTGCCAATTGAAGGAGAGAAATTCAAGGTATACACCGATGCCTCAGGCGTTGGCCTCTGATGTGTATTGATGCAACAAGAAAGAGTCATAGCGTATTCTTCCCGACAACTCAAGAAGCATGAAGAAAACTACCCAGTTCATGATTTGGAGTTGGCTGCGGTAGTATTTGCATTAAAGATATGGAGATATTATCTATACGGAGTACAGTTCACTGTATACACCGATCACAAGAGTCTCAAATATCTCTTCTCGCAGAAGGAATTGAATATGAGGTAAAGACGTTGGCTAGAATATCTCACGGACTTCGACTTCACTATACAATATCATCTTGGAAAGGGTAATCCTGTAGCCGATGCCCTCAGTCGAAAGCCGAGAGCACTATTAGCCAATTCTATGATTCAGGAGTGGAAGTTGCTAGAACAATTCTCTAGACTTAATATAAGCATAGACAAGGACAGTAGGTGTGTCACATTAGCCCATATGAGCATACAGCCAGACTTGCTATCTGAAATACAATGACTTCAAGATAGTGCCCCCGTAGTAGTGGAAATCAAGGACAAAATTGATGACAATCGGAGTTCAAATTAGTATTAGATGGAAGATTGATGTTCAAAAATAGAACTTGTATACCGGATTGTCCAGAGCTGAAGAAGAAAATCTTAGATGAAGCTCACAGATCAAGGTATACGATTCATCCAGGGTCAACTAAGATGTACCAAGATTTGAAAAGGACCTTCTGGTGGCCCAACATGAAGAGAGAAATAGCAAACTTTATGTCTCGCTGTCTCACGTGCCAACAAGTCAAGGCAGAACACCAAAAGCCTGCCGGTAAGCTACATCCTCTAGATATTCCCAAATGGAAGTGGGAGGATATCGGTATGGACTTCATTATGGGTCTGTCTAAATCAAAAGGAGGACATGATGGAATATGGGTTATCATCGACCGATTGACCAAATCAACACACTTCTTGCCAATCAAGAGCCGATGGTCAGTTGATGTTCTTGCTACATTATACATTAAGGAGATAGTCAGGTTACATGGAGTACCTATCTCAATCGTGTCTGACAGAGACCCTCGTTTTACTTCTCACTTTTGGAAGGGTCTACAACATTCGTTGGGGACGAGACTTAACTTTAGTATAGCTTTTCATCCTCTAACGGATGGTCAGACCGAGAGAACCAATCAGGTAGTTGAAGATATGCTCAGAGCTTGCATCATTGATTTTGGTGGAAGCTGGCATGATCACTTGCCTTTGGTTGAATTTGCATACAATAATAGCTACCAGGCAAGTATACAAATGGCACCTTTCCAAGCTTTATACGGAAGGAGTTACCGATCGCCTTTGTGCTGGGACGAAGTTGGCGAGAAACAACTATTAGGTCCAGACATGGTAAGGGATACCACCGAAAAGATTCAGTTGATTAGAGAAAGACTATAAGTTGCTCAGTCTAGACAGAAGGCTTATGCTGACACAAGAAGAAGAGATCTTGAATTCCAAGTCGGAGATCACGTATTTCTCAAGATATCACCTGGACGTGGAATAAGGAGATTTGGTGTTAAGGGCAAGCTTCCACCAAGGTTTATCGGACCTTTTGAGATACTAGAAAGAGTTGGCGAGGTTGCTTACCACGTCGCTTTACATCCTCAATTGTCCGAAGTTCATAATGTATTTCACGTATCCATGTTGAAGAAGTATGTGCACGATCAGGCACATATCATCGATCATGGTGACCTGGTGATTCAAAAGGATCTCACATATGAACAAAAGCCCATGAAGATCCTCGATCGTGAGATTCGTACTCTATGGAATAAAATAATTCCCATGCTAAAAGTGTAATGGAGTAAATGCTCAGAGCACGAAGCCACATGGGAGACTGAGGAGTCCATAAGGAAGCGATTCCCAGATTTATTCTAAAAAGGTATATGTCTTGCACCCTCTGTAAATTTGTGCAATTGAATTTGGGGACCAATTTCTTCTAAGTGGGGGAGGGTGTAGCAACCCTGGTAAATCAAAGAATAAAATCTTAAATAGATTAAAAGATTAAACAAAAGATAAAGGCCCAACTCATATACACTTAAAGGCCCAACTCTTCTACACTTAAAACATATAAGCCAAAAGTGATTAACGCCTCCGATCAAGTCGCTATTTAATTGAAGACTGTTCAAACAGGTGTTAATTCAATAATTGACGCCCCTTTGACGGGCGTCATATGAAGAATTGAAGACTGTGACAGAGGCGTCATTTTTAAATAACGCCTCAACCTTAGGCGTCATTTCCAAACAGAACCCATTGGTGTTTGGTTGAAACAAGGATGTTATCTGGGTAAGTGTTGATTAGGGAAAGGTTGAACACGTGGATGTCTAAGTTTAATCAGAAGTCTACGTAGGAAGTTTCAATTCTAATCAAACTCCTAGAACCCAGTAGTATCCCTTCCCTATAAATACCCCTTCCCATCGAGCCAACCTGCTAGGCTCTTTTCTTCAACAAACTGCTGTTACTCCGTGCGTGAAGAACACAAGAAGCTTCTTTAACTTCTTCCCTTTTTCATACTGCTGTGTTCGAAGGGTAGACGACACATGCCGTGGATACGAGAGGAACGTGGGTGTTCTTCATCGACTTCCTTCTCGTCTTCCTGCGGATTACCCGCGCCAAGAAGGGGCCGCGGCTGCTGCGTTGTTGCTCTTCACCCTTCTGCAACTTCATACAAGGGTTGTTGTTGTTACGTTTAATAAGAGCTGCTGCTCTTGTTATATTCCAGTAACTCTATTTGAAACAGAGTATCGTTCTTGATTCTTCATCCTCTTCACGTTTCTATCGTCTACAACTCCGAAAAGGTAGGTTTTCTCAAGTGATAAGCAAAATTTTATGGACAATTGCATGCATATAGGTTATTAGTGCTGCGACTGACTGCCATATGAATTTTCATGATTTAATCATTCTACTGAAAATAATGCCCTAGATCAAGGCATTGTTTTTATTTTAACGCCCGTGAAGACAGGTGTTAATTGTCTAGTTAATTAATAACGACGAATGTTCAAAATTTAATAACTATAAACTCCTACATGTAAACTAATGCATGACCATGTCCATAAATTCCTGCTATTTTTCCCTCTCTGTTCATGTCATTTGTTTCTTGATCGGACATATTTTATAAAGCCTGTGTCTATGATTGTACCTATTAGGTACAAATCAGATCAGAGGAATTAGCGACCCTAACTAAGTTGTTATTTGAATGGACACCCCTACACATAGGCATTAGATTCGTGATAAATAAAGAAAATGGAAGAAAGACAAAAATTCCTGGACTTGATAATTGTCGACGTGCATACTGCCCTTAAATTTGATATATGACGCCCCTGTCTAGGGCGTTGTTTACGAAATTGAAGCCTTAATGTAAGATGTCATTTATATAATATCTGAAATTTTAGAATATTTATAGATTTTAATATTAACAAGACCTGGATACAACGACTGCGTGAACAGTCCTCACTTATTGAACTGACGACCCTAACAAGGGCGCCATTTCATGAAATGAAGACGTGACCTAAGGCGTCAATTCTTGTTTTCCTGATTTCATGGTTTTCTGTGACCCACTGTAAATGGGTTAGTTATTAGGCACTATATTCCATTCCGTCAATATAGTCCCATGTTTTACGTTGTTTTATCGATTACCCATTATTTCTCGGTGATAGAGGAACTCTCCATAGGACATTCCGTTCCTTTGGACCAGTGACTTTATCATAGAGACCTCCGTAAGACTCCGCTAGCCTTGGATTCCCTCGAGGCAGCCGAGCTGGTTGTACCCTTAAAACCTATGTCACTATTTGATTACCATGTCACTCTAAAGAAACATGGTATTCCGGCCCTCATGACTTGCTAAGAGGATGTCATGAGAATACTCTAAATTAATGGAGTGGGAAACCATGCCATTTGTGTCCTTATGAATTAGGTGCCATACTTATGGACCTCAATTCTATCTAGCTTATCATGTCCAGGAACGAGCGACCATCTCTATATGAGCGCTTATTCTTAATATCGTGGCACCCGGTTAGAGGAGCCTATTCCACCTAGTTTTAGTGCGAATCGTGGTTATACCATTACTTTAGTAGTACGTCCTTACACATCATCATTCAATCCTTGAAATTCTTTTCCTTATGATCTACCCTAAAGTTCCTACAAGTTTAGTTCCTTTGGAATTCTTTTGTTGGCTATAACTAAAGTGGATGTCGAAACACATGACCAATGCCTACGCATTTAGGGCCCGATCTGGTCCTGGGAGGAGCACCCAAAAGTACTAGTGCCCATGGGAGTTGTAATGATCACGGTGTGGCATTGCACCGAAGTGCATGACAAGCTTGATAGACATTCCACAATCTCGTACTTGACTTGACATGACATGACTTGCGTGACCTGGAAAGGGTATTTATTGTTACTTGCTTGAAATATAATAGTCAATCATTGACATGACTTGATAAACGTACTTGCTTGAATGCCTTGATCATTATTGACATGAATTCTTGAAAGACATGTTAGTTCATTCAAATATCTCTTCGATATACATTCTCTATCGTGGTATACATTCTATCTCTTATCGTTTCATGCGAACATGCATAGCTATACTGCATTCATGTAACTTGTAATCTACTTAAAGCTAGCTAGCACGTGATATATAATCCCTACTGAGCGTTCGCTCACCCAGTGTTTTTCCCTATTTTTCAGGTAAGTCCGATGACGAGACTCAATCGGATGGGGAAGGTCAAGCATGAAGGGATTAGAGCTCTCCATCTATCCAAGCGTCTACTAGTCTTATCTTTCTATATTTTTGAGTCAATCGTTGTACTTTTCCCTTTATTGAGTCTTAGCACTTTCATTAAGTGGATTGTAATAGAAGTACTTTTGAGGTTGTGATTGAATAAAGGATTAGGTTATCTTTACTTTGCGCACTCTATCTTTGTGTTGAATACACTAACGCTCTGATTGACATGATTGATATAAACTCGTCACGCGTCTCCGAGTTCCTTCCGCGCTCGGGGCGTGACAATTTACCAACCCAGGGAAGTGTCATTTCATGACCAAGTCCATTACCTTCCTAGGATTTGAAGTCTCTACCGAGGGCGTCTCCATGGACCCCGAGAAGGTCCAAGCTATTCTTGATTGGTCAGAACCCCGCAACCTCCATTTGGTCCGAAGCTTCCACGGGTTGGCCACATTCTATAGGAGGTTTATCCGGGGATTCAGCATCATCACCGCCCCCATCACTGGTTGTCTCAAAAAGGGGACCTTTGTGTGGACCAAACTAGCCTCCAAAGCCTTCTAAGAGCTCAAGGAGAGGATGACCCAAGCCCCGGTCCTATGCCTACCCGATTTCTCCAAAGTCTTCGAAGTCACATGTGATGCATCCGGTATAGGAATAGGCAGGATCCTTAGTCAAGAAGGACACCATGTGGCCTTCTTCAGTGAGAAGCTATGTGATGCTAGGGCAAGATACTTCACTTATGACAAGGAGTTTTATGCCGTGGTTCAGTCCCTCTAACATTGGAGGCACTACTTGTTGCCCAAAGAATTTGTCATCTTTTCCGACCATGAGGCCCAAAAATACCTTAACTCCCAGCAAAAGTTGAATGCCCGACATGCCCGTTGGTTTGAGTACATCCAATCCTACAACTTTGTAATCAAACACAAGGCATGAAGTGAGAACCGCGCAGCGGATGCACTCAGTAGGAGGATCTCTTTGTTGTCAACTATCCATGTAGAGGTTACCGGGTTTGAGAGACTCAAGGATGAGTACCCTGGCTACCCTGACTTTAGACACATCTATACCACCTTGACCACCCCGTCTAGTCGGGAACATGAGGGTTTTATCTTAGAGGATGGGTTCCTCTTCAAGGGCCCAAAGCTTTGCATACCACGGACCTCACTCCGTGATTTCTTGGTCTGGGAATTACATGCAGGGGGACTAGCTGGTCATTTTGAGGTTCACAAAACCATTGCTCTAGTTGAGGGTCAATTTTATTGGCCAAGTCTCAAGAGAGACGTAGCCAAGATTGTGAGTCAATGCCACACATGTGCTTCGGCCAAACAGGTGAAGCAAAACACCGACCTTTACACCCCTCTCCCCATCCCCGACCGTCCATGGCAAGACTTAAGCATGGACTTTGTGTTAGGCCTACCCAGGACTCAAAGGAAACATGACTCGATCTTTGTGGTAGTTGACAGATTTTCTACGATGGCCCATTTCATCCCATGCTCCAAAAGCTCAGATGCTTCCCGAGTGGCCAGGTTGTTCTTTGATGTGGCTGTTCGCCTCCACGGGTTACCCAAAACCATAGTCTCCGATAGGGATGTCAAGTTCACCAGCTACTTTTGGAAGAATGATGCGGGACAGACACGCGACCTGGGACTCTAGCTCGCGATCGTCCCTAAGCGAGGGAAGATGTAGCAACCCTGATAAAATAAAAAAGGAATAAATAAATCAAAATAGATTAAAATATTTAATAAAATAAACGAAAGAGCTTGGAATAAAAAATAATTAAAACCTGATGGAAATAACGCCTCAAGAAAAGGCGCTAATTTACAAGAAAACGCCTTCACCTAAGGCGTGTTTTAAAGAAAGGACGCCCACATGTCAAGGCGTCAAATTTCAAACGACCAAAATAAATAAAAAGGGCAAGTTTGCATAACGTCCTTTGAGTGGACGCATTTCAACAAGTAACGACGCTTGACAAGGCGTCAATTTAAATTCGACGCCCTGACCTAGGTCTTTAATTCGGTTCGAGTTTCGTTCGACCCAGGAGTCTATCCAGGGTAAGTTGATAACTATGAGAAAGAGTTCGAATGTAGTAATAACTCTATCTTGGAAGTATTACTTCCAATCAAACACTAACCCTATTAGGATTCTAGAAATCCCATAAATAACCTACTGCTCAAACCAAGAACGCTATTTGGCGTTCGGACTATTCTACGGTATGTGAAGAACCAAGGTTCTTTTATCTTATTTTCTGTTTACGATGGTATGAAGAACATTAACAGGTTCTTCATCTTCTTCTCTTCTTATAGGTTAAGAAGATTAACGTTGTGAAGAACAAAAGGGTAAGTTCTTCTTTCTTCCATCTTCAGTCAAGTATTATGAAGGTAATACTAGTGATCGTATATATATGTTCTCTGTAGGAAAGTCATCTTAACCTACTAAAGAACGTGGGTTCTTCATCGGCGAACGTCTGCACCTGATCGTGCCGAAAAGAAAACCTATCGATAATCTACACCAAGACCTCTGCCCTTTCGTCCTACTCTGTTGATAACAGAGTACCGTGTCTTCATCACTTCTCCAGCTAATCATCATAAAGGTAGGTTTTCTCAAGCAACGTAGCCCAAACAAGTTAAATTCATAGTAACACATCATGCATGTCATGTATATAAGTTTCCTGATGGTTTCTACACGTTTCTGTAATATTTTTGCAAGAGACGCCCGTGTCCAGGGCGCTACTTTAAAGAAACGACCTGCACCAGGTCGTCAATTACAGATTTGACGCCCTGCCCTGTAGGCGTTAATCTCATGAAAATCACATGTAATTAATAATTGATCCACGTTTAAAAATTTAATAGATATGAAATATCCAATCTAATATATATTGCATGACTCGACCTGTGAATTCCTGCTAATTTTCTGTCATGATCATGTCTCTTGTCTCTTGGCAATTTATTTCCTGAAATATTGTAAATTCTTGAATTCACGACCCTGTATAGGTCGTCTCTCACTTGACTAACGCCCCTGTTCGAGACGTGAATTGAAAGGTAACGCCCCTGTCCCGGGGCGTGTTTTGAGAAAATTCTGAAAATATATACTCTGTAAAAATAGAAGGAAAGAATGGACGACCACTGATTACGTCGTCAAATTGTAAATAAACGCCCTTCACCAAGGCGCGTTTTTGATAAAATACTGAATTATTGAAATTCCTGTAAAATAGGAAAAATAGATAAATGCCCTTATCTAAGACGTTAATTACTTGAGTAGTGACTTTACTTAAGTCGTTATTTTCCTGTAAAAATATTTTTACCTGTTTCTGATAACCGATGGTTTCAGTATATCTATATATATATATGTATATCGGTACTATATCTCCACTCCGTGAGTATAGTCCCACGTTTCATGATGTTTTATCGATCACCCTCAATTCTCATTAACATACAAGCTCTCCATTGGACATTCCGTTCCTTTGGACTAGCGAGTTAGTCATAGAGACCTCCGTAAGACTCCTCGAGCCTTGGATTCTCTCAAGGCCGACTGAGCTGGTTGTACCCTAAAAACCCATTACACTATTGAATGCCATGTCACTCTAAAGAAACATGGTATACCGGCCCTTATGATATGCAAAGAGTATATCATGAGAATTCTTAATGGGATGATGATATCATGCCATTTGTTGATGTTCTTGTGGACCTCAATTCTGTAATAAGAATGAGGGTATCTTGCCTTTGATATACCGTTCATGTGGACCTCAATTCTATATAAAGAATGTCCATACTTGTCATGGTACCCGAGTTAAGGGAACCTAATTCCACCTAGTTTCATCGTTCATCGTGATTGTACTGTTGTTATCGCCTATCTATGTCCAATGTCGTATTTTTGGACTCCATTCTCTCAAAGTTATCCTACGTGTCTACAAGCTTAAATTGTTGAAATTCCATATTGGCTATATATATATACAAGAGTGGATGTCAAAAATACATGATAAATGCCTGCACATATAGGGCCCGATCTGGTCCTGGGAGGAGCACCCGAAAGTACTTGTGCCCATGGGAGTTGAATGATAAGGTATCTGGCATTATACCGAGTGCATGACTAGCTTGATTGGACATTCCACACAAATCTTGTACTTGACTCGTACTTGATATGACATGAATTGCGTGACCCGAAAAAGGGTAATTACTTGCTTGTTTGATACATGATAGCCAAAGTTCTTGACATGACTTGCTAAAAAGTACTTGCTTGAATATCTTGTTATCTTTTCTTGAAAGCTCATGACTAGTTCATCTTGCTGTCTTATTGATAAATTCTCTTTCTACCTTGTCATTTTATGCGAGCATTCATAGCTATAGTACATACATGAAAGATGTAATTATTTAAACCCCTTGCTAGCGCTTGAGATATAATTTCCTACTGAGCGTTCGCTCACTCCGTGCGTTCCCTACTTTTCAGGTAATTCCGACGACGAGGGAAGTCAATCGGATGGGAATGGTCAAGAGTGAAAGAGATAGAACTTCTCCAAGTGTCATCTAGTCTTTTTCCTATTTTCTTGAGTCAACTATGTACTTTTCCTTTTCAATTGAATAGAGTATTGGATTTGTAATAGTCTATCCATTATGAAATAAAGGATTGGGTTATCTTTCTATTTTGCGCATCTCTGTTTTGGTGTCGAATACACTACTACTCTGATTGACATGATTGATATAAACTCGTCGCCCGTATCCGAGTATCTTCCGCGCTCGGGGCGTGACAGAAGATGTGGGACCGGGCGCGGTTGAGAAACCGGCCGTGAGTCTCGGGTATCGGATTTCCGCGTTAACTCGGGTCGACTCACGGGACGGTAACACTCACACTCGCTCTCTCGCAGCGGTGATACAAGTATATCTAGCTAGAAACCTACACTCGCAGCGGCATTCAAAGCTATACAAGATAAGCAAATGTGATAAAGAGTGGAGAGCGAGTGTACCTCCATGCTACGGGCGTGGGGAAGACGTTCCCGACCAGTTACGGTAACTCCCGGTAACAACAGTTAAAAAATTTCATTACAGCAGTAATTCCATTGCCCACTCCACGTAGGGAGGTAAAGGGCTACAAGTGGGGCCCGGGAGGACCGACCCTGGGTTGACGGGCAGCAATCTGGAGGCGCGTACGGCACAAACTCGGCCTGCTGGTCTGACTCGGCACTATTCCAACTCGGTGATGCGCCAAGTCGGTTGCTGACTCGGTGGGCAGCAAGGTATGGATTCCAAAGGAACGCTGCCTTCCTGGGATCTTCTGAAGGTGCCGCTTGGCTGGGACGATGGCGTGATGTCCTTGATCGACTCCCTGAAGGGGCGGCTCCTGAAGTTGACTTTGATATTTATTTCTGAATTTTCTCCCGGACTGAGTTGTGTTGGCTGAATTCAGATCTGCTCTGCACACCTTCACAAAAAGAATTCCTACGACCAGATCCGATGCCGGATTGATGCACAAGATGTACCGATGGATAGGGGACTCAGAGATATACAACATATATGTTTTGTGGATCCATCGACAAAACGGATTAAAAATAAAAATAACTGCAAACTGCCTTTTTTTTCTTACCCGGACTGACAGACACACAGGGCAGAGATGGATCTACCTGAAACAGACCTTTGACCGAGGGCTAAATGATTTTTGTTGACTCAACAAAAATTACGGTGCAAGGGGGTATACGTGAGGAACACTAGGGAATTTTTTTGGATTTTATAAAATTTTTGAAGTTGGTGGAGAAATTACAAGAAGACGACCCTATCCTGTAGATCTGCAAAAGGGCAGATTACTGAGCGGACAAACAAAAATACGGGGAATATATCAAATGGACTCCAAATGACACGAAATTTTAATTGAAGGTTAGGGAAGATGGAAAGAATAAACTCTCAAAATTAGGGCTCAATCAGACAACAAGAACAAGAGATACAATTTTGGAGGAGAGGTTCTGTCCTGATTTTGATAGAACTTCGATGTAGCGGCGGTGGCGGCACGACGGTGGCACGAACGACGGCAGCAGAAAGAGAACTCAGAGGGGCTAAGGAGAATATAGGAGAGGGCTTCACACCCTGGAGGGCTGGAGGAAGAATAAAACTAGAGAGAGAGGAGAGAGGGCATACCCTTCTTGTTTCAATCAATTTTCACATAATTTCTTCATTAATTTCTCTAATGACACTATACATAGGCTTATATAGAGAATGGCAAGGGGTGGGGGGCTGGGAATTTCATGGGAAATAGGCCATTTTCTTCGCCCATGTGGTCATAAACCTAAAATAAATAAATTACATATGGAGGTGGCACTCCTTTGACTAGGTAGGTAAGGTAGGTGGCCTCCCTTTGATATTTTCAACCACTTATCTCCCATGTGTCCAATTGGCCTTCTAGATGCCACCTAGGACTTTGACCAGCCCCACATGGACCCATATGGCTTATGTGGATCAATGGGGAAGGAGTGAGGGCCCCCTTGCTGGACCTACTGACATTTTGCACAAAAACCCAAACAATCCAGGGGAATGACACATTGGCTTATAAAGCATTACAATTGCACATATACTTTCACAATGATATGAAAGCAAACTAAAAGGACACAAGTGTAAAAATAAAAGTCAGTGCTCAACGTCGATTCCCATCAACTCTCCTCGGGTGGGAGGAACTCGACCCCGTCGAGTAAGGGTTACGGCTACTCGAGTAGCTCCGGCGGATGCGTCACCGAACCTGGAAGCGCGGAGTACGCTCCACTCCAAGTAATCGACACCTGCTCATCCCGTATAGATTTGATATGCACACGCTGCCATGGGAAGAGGCTAGAGGTGGACACTCCGGGGAGGGGCACTCTCAAAGGAGGGAAGGCGGCTCGAAGACTCACTAGGAATCACCGCTTGTTCCTTATGTGACTAGATCCGATATGAAGTAGAACTGATCCCAAAAGTCTGATAAGTCTCGTACTCGAAAGGGACTAACAATGCGAGCGTACAAATCAACTCGACTCGATGTATGCACAGACATACAAAACCCTAGACACACCTAATGTTAGTCAGACCCGTACGTGTGTGACGGCGGAACAGGACACCCGAATGTGTGCCATGCATGCATTTGACGTAACTTGAGGTTGACGTCATGGTGAATTCCTAGACCTCTTAAAGTGGACCATGCATGCATATTGGACTTAGATGTAGGAGGGCCTGGGGTACCAAATGCATCTTCTTTCTTTCCCCTAGATGATGGTGTATCTCGTAAGTGAATGGGCTTGGTGGGTGTAGACGACCCGGCCTCTAGGGAAGGGGTGTGGTAGTGGACTCCCTCGAGGAAGTGGAGTAGATGGGGTGGGTCAAGGGGTCCACAAAGGAAGGGGTCGAAGGGATCAAAGAAGGTATGACCCCTCGAGATGGGTTCCCCCATGACACGGTCCCAAGTTTGAAATTCATGAAGGTGTGGGTGGTCACCTTCATTCGTCATGGTGAATGGGATGGTGGTCATGTAAAAAAAATAGGATTCCTCCCTTGGGTAAAAGAGTATGAAGTCGGACTCGACCGGCATCGGGAGAAATAGAAGAATCTCCGTGGTGACACAACCCATGGTGCACTCGGAGGTAATGGACCCTAAGGCCGGATGGGTGAAGCTACGACTAGTGGGTTGGTCGAAGCCTCGGGCCAATAAATGTGTCAACTCCCATTGCCAACCTAAACCAAGAATAAGGTCACCCAATGTGTCAACATGGTGACTAGACCGGAATGTAGTATGGTAGGAGTTGACGGGCACCAAAGATAGTGTGGGGTCCATGGATGGGAAAGGAGGTGGGACCAAGCCATCCTTGAGCCAACTAAGAAGTGGCTCGGCTATGTATAGCGTACCCGTTAGAAACATGGGTGGCTCGGGCTTTGGTAGCTCCAAAGAAGAAGGTTCCGAATAGAGCTCGGAAAGAGCGGGTGGTAGCATTGGATCTCTCATGGGGGATGAAGGAGGGAGCTCCATGATGGAGAGAGGGCTTGGGGATGCCGGAGGTGGGGCCGGATTAAGACTACCGGCTATGACCTCCTTGGGCTCGGGTAGGAGTCCGCCCATATGAGCACGTGTCCGATCCATCATATCCAATCGGTCCGTAAACATTTTTAAGATTTCGATAAAGGTGAGGGTTGGAGTAAGGGCCTCGTGGTGGACTTGCTCATCGTCTCTAGGCCTGAGTCTGGACCTAGGCTCGGCTATAGGTGGGACCTCTTGCTTCCGGCTAGGACCCATTTGCTTTGAAGCGCTTGGGTAGGATTGGTTGGGGGTGAATGGATGGGGTTGGTTGGAGGTGTGGCCCACTTGATTGGGAGTGCTTTGGTGGGCTTGGGTGGAGGTGAAGGGGCGGGGTTGGTTGAAGGTGACCGGGCCGGGTAGGTAGACCTTCCTAAGCTCGCCCTTCATCTCATGCCACGAATCGATGGGCCGTTGCATCCTAACCTCCCTCATGCGTTCTATACTCTCCCATTTCCAGGCGGCTTCGTGGACAAGCCTCTTTTGGGCAAAGCTGGCTTGCATGGCATCGGACATAGTGTAGCACTCAAAATACGTGTCCATGGTGGCTTGCCACTTGAGGTAGTCGCTCGGGACCTTGGAGCCATGAAAGTCCGAGGCTTCGGGCCTATGGAAGTGGATGGGATGGTTGCCAAGCCCATGGGTGTCATACCGCCAGTGGCACGGCCTAGGTGACTTGGAGTCCATTGGACACCGGGGAACTATAAGATGGACATGCAAACACGTGGAGACAAGACAAACCAACTAGACAATGGACTAAACATGACCCTAAACGACAATGCAAGTTGGAATGCCGACTCGACTACCAACCTAGACACAACCAAGACTCGGTACGTGGCGGAGATCACTCGCGCAAGTGTGCGGCCTTCCCGATAGGCGTAGCCTAACGCTCGGACAACAACTTTTGATATACCAATTAATGGGATGCAAGTGCAACCTAGACCGACTTAGACGATGACTAGACATAAAGGACACTTTTTTTTGATTTTAGACACTCTAGACTCAACTGGCGCTCTGATACCAAATTGATGTGGGCCGGACACGCGACCTGGGACTCTAGCTCGCAATCGTCCCTAAGCGAGGGAAGACGTGGGACCGGGCGCGGTTGAGAAATCGGCCGTGAGTCTCGTGTATAGGATTTCCGCGTTAACTAGGGTCGAGTCACGGGACGGTAACACTCACACTCGCTCTCTCGCAACGGTGATACAAGTATATCTAGCTAGAAACCTACACTCACAGTGGCATTCAAAGCTATACAAGATAAGCAAATGCGATAAAGAGTGGAGAGCAAGTGTACCTCCACACTTCAGGTGTGGGAAAGACGTTCCTGGCCAGTTACGGTAACTCTCGGTAACAACAGTTAAAAAATTTACTTACAGTAGTAATTCCATTGCCCACTCCACGCAGGGAGGTAAAGGGCTACAAGTGGGACCCGGGAGGACCGACCTTGGGTTGACGGGCAGCAATCTGGAGGCGCGTATGGCACGAACTCGGCATGTTGGTCCTACTCGGCACTATTCCAACTCGGTGCTGCGCCAACTCGGTTGCTAAATCGGTGGGCAGCAAGATATGGATTCCAAAGGAACGCTGCCTTCCTGGGATCTTCTGAAGGCGTCGCTTGGCTGGGACAATGGCGGGATGTCCTTGATCGACTCCCTGAAGGGGCGGCTCCTGAAGTTGACTTTGATATTTATTTCTGAATTTTCTCCTGGACTGAGTTGTGATGGCTGAATTCGGATCTACTCTGCACACCTTCACAAAAAGAATTCCTACGACCATATCCGATGTCAGATTGATGCACAAGAGGTACCGATGGATAGGGGACTCAGAGATCTACAACATATATTTTTTGTGGATCCATCCACAGAACGCATTAAAAAAAAAATTTACTGTAAACTACGTTTTTTTTCTGACCTGGACTGACAGACACACAAGGCAGAGATGGATCTACCTGAAACACACCTTTGACCGAGTGCTAAATGATTTTTGTTGACTCAAAGAAAATTATGGTTGAAGGGGGTATAGGTGAGGAACCCTAGGAAATTTTTGTGGATTTTATAAAAGTTTCTATGTGGGTGGAGAAATTACAAGAATATGACCCTATCCCGTAGATCTGTAAAAGGGCAGATTACTGAGAGGATAAACAAAAATACAGGGAAAATATCAAATGGACTCCAAATGACACGAAATTTTAACTGGAGGTTAGGGAAGATGGACAAAACAAACTCTCAAAATTAGGGCTCAATCAGACAACAAGAACCAGAGATACAATTTCAGAGGAGAGGTTCTATCCTGATTTGGACAGAACTTCGATGTAGCGGCGGTGGCGGCGCGACGGCGGCAGCAGAAAGAGAACTCAGAGGGGCTAAGGAGAATATAGGAGAGGGCTTCACACCTTGGAGGGCTGGAGGAAGAAGAAGATAACCAGAGAGAGAGGAGAGAGGGCACACCCTTCTTGCTTCATGTAATTTCCACATAATTTCTTCATTAATTTCTCTAATGACACTATACATAGGCTTATATAGAGAATGGCAAGGGGTGGGGGGCTGGGAATTTCGTGGGAAATAGGCCATTTTCTTCCCCCATGTGGTCAAAAACCTAAAATAAATCAATTACATGTGGAGGTGGCACTCCTTTGACTAGGTAGGTAAGGTAGGTGGCCTCCCTTTGACATTTTCAACCACTTGTCTCCCATGTGTCCAATTGACCTTCTAGATGCCACCTAGGACTTTGACCAGCCCCACATGGACCCATATGGCTTATGTGGATCAATGGGGAAGGAGTGAGGGCCCCCTTGCTGGACCTACTGACATTTTGCACAAAAACCCAAACAATCCAAGGGAATGACACATTGGCTTTTAAAGCCTTACAATTGCACATATACTTTCACAATGATATAAAAGCAAACTAAAAGGACACAAGTGTAAAAATAAAAGTCAGTGCTCAACGTCGATTCCCATCAAAGACCCTTTGGCACTTGATGGGTACCCTCCTCAAATTCTCCACAGCCTACCACCCTCAAACTAATGTCCAAACAGAAGTTGTCAATCGGAGTCTAGGGAACCTCCTTAGGTGACATGTTGAGGATCGTTTAGGGAATTGGGATCTCATTCTACCTCAGGCTGAATTTGCATATAACAACTCTGTCAATAAGTCCATAGGGGTGAGTCTGTTTGAAGCTGTGCATGGGTACAAGCCAAGGAAACCTTCAGATCTCATTCCGCTTCCCCAGCATGCTAGAGTGTCTATTTCAACTGTGTCATTTGCCCAACACATTAGAGAATTGCATGAAGAAATCCGCAAGCACATTGTTGATGGTTTTCTTTGTGTGATTGTGTGTGTGAGTAATGTGAATATAGTGGTATGAGAGACATGTGAGATATATGTGAAGATGTGTGAGCAATCAATAACCTAACTCAAACAATCACAAGAATCAGAAGCATGGGCATGTCATCAATGTTCATGGAAAAGAAAAGAAAAACACACGCCGGGGGGTGGAGCAAGGGAATAAAACAAAAAAACACACACCGTAGGTGTGGAGCAAGTAAAGTAGAGAAAAGAGCAAGCAAAGATGATGACAATGATGAACAATACCCAACTAAGGAAGTGTGATCGCCACCAAGGTAATTAAAATAGCAAAGCTAGGCTAAATGCCTTGGAAAGAGGAGGATGCAACACCCGCCCACGGGAGATGAAAACCAGAACTCTGTGAACAGAAACGATCTAATATCAGACCGCCAAAGATAAATAGACGGCCTTATGATTGTGGACGTGCAAAATTGCACACTCGTATGTCCCAACTAGTTCGGCATCAATAACAACTTCAACCGAAGATGCTATGGAAAAGCGGGGCCGCCCGGACTCTCTGAACACACACACTACTATGAAGCCGTCTTCAGAATCACGACAATGAAGAGGAATCAACCACCAAGAGGCCTTATAATCCATGGGCCTCGAAGAAAATCAAATGAGCCACAACTTGTGCCCACAACATGCTCAGAACCGCCCATTTAGGCCTTCAGCAGCACGCCCCCGATGCCCTTCAGCGGTACGCCCAGGGCCCATCAACGGCACGCCCCTGGCAGCCTTCAGCGGCACACCTTGTGCCCCCCTCAGCGGCACACCCATGGGGCGCTTCGCCGGCACACCGCCAAGCGCCCTCAGCGGCACACCCCGTGCCCCTTTAAAGGCATGCCCATTGGCCCTTCAGTGGCATGCTCAGTGGGCCTTCATCGGCACGCCCCTGGCGCCTTCAGCGGCACGCCCCTGGCGCCTCCAGTGGCACGCCCTGCCTCCCGTTCAGTGGCACGCCAGGCTCGCTTCAGTGGCACACCCCCAGGGAGCACCAGCGGCACACCCTCCAGGGTGCTCCAGCGGCACACTCCCGTGAAGCCCTTCGGCGGCACACCATGGCAAGCCCCAGTGGCACGGCCATATGCCCCTCAGCGGCACACCCAGGCTACCCTTCAGCAGCATGCCCCTGGCGGCCTTCCATGGCACACTCTTTATGCCCTCAGCGGCACACTCACTCGAGTGCCTCCAGTGGCACACTCGCATGCCTGTCCAGCGGCACGCCTTAATTCCCCTTCAGCGGCACGCCTGCGAACACCTTCAGCGGCACGCCTGCCAGCCCCTTCAACGGCGTGCCCGTCCATCTCTTCAACGACACGCCTGGGTGGCTGTTCAGCGGCACGCTTGGTGTGTCTTCCAGCGGCACAGTGTCCAGCCCATTCAACGGCACACCCTGGTTCTTCTTCACCCGGCGCAACCAACAAAATGACGTGATGCCCACGCCCTACGGATTCTTGGCGCGCAATGGGGTTACTGAGGTGTCACCCGGGGAGAAATCCACGCTGCCTACTACTCCTGCCACCGAGGACGGGGAAGTCAAATCCCCATTAATGTCGGTCACTTCCCGCCTCTGCCAGTCGCGTTCGGGCGTTCCCGCCGTGTGGGGTATAAAAACCCCTCTTCTCCGGTGAACAAGAGGAGGAGGAAGAGGGACACACATACACAGACACAGAGAGAACAGAAAAGAAGAAGAAGAAGATAAGAAGAAGAAGAAGAGGTGGGGGAGGCTCTGGCCCCCCCCTCTGCTGCTCCGTCCACCGTCGTCCGCGCAAAAGAGAGAGAGAAGGAAATAGAAGAGAAGAAGAGATGAAGAGTGGGTGGAGAGGGAGAGTGAGGTCCGGGAGGGGAGGAGTCCATGCTCCGTTCCTCTCCAATGTATTTCTTTTTCTTCTTTCTTTTCCTTTATTTCCTCCTTTTGTCGTCGTCGCAATGTATTAGCTCCCTTGGGGCACTCCTTTTGTGAGAATAAAAGTAGAAGGCCTGCAAGTATTCTTTGGGCGTCTTTCTAAAGCATTTCTTCCGTGTTTACGTCCTTTGGTGTTTCACGCCCCTTTCCTTTTTTTTTCCTTTTCTTTCCTTAGGGTTTGTTTCCTCCTGGGCATTTTCACCTTCGTTCACCCCTGGTTGTGCCTCCAGCGGCACACTCTAGCCGTGCCTCCAATGGCATACTCCAGCCGTGCCCCCAACGGCACACCCCAGTTGTGCCTCCAGCGGCACACCCCTAACCGTGCCTCCAGCGGCACACCCCTAACCGTGCCTCCAGCGGCACACCCTTGGCCTGCCTCCACTCGGCACACCTGACCCTCCCCCTTCCAGTCAGGGTATCCTTAGGCTGCATTAACCCAGTGTCTCCCATTCGCTGATTCCTCCGGGTTTTATGAAGTTTCCTCAAAGGTGTTGCCACTCTCGGGCGCCCACCTCCAGTTGTCGGGTTCCGCCACTCCATGTGGGCGCGTTCCCTGTATCTCCCTTATGCTCGGGTCAAGGGAAGATGCTGCGGAATTTTTTGTTAGAAACAACAATATGTTAAAAGACAAAAGGAAGGAACAAACAAAGGGGACAGTAGCGAATTAAAAGATAAAAAAGTGACAAACAAATGAAATGAACAACGGTAAAACACTTTAACCAAAACAAGGGAACCGCAATCAACACAAAGAGAGCCGAATCGAACGATAACTAAACAACTTCAACACCCGTCCTCAGGAAAGAAGGAATGAAAGATAATCAAGTGAAAGAAAGAAGAAACTTATGCGAATTGAATAAAATCAAGAGAGAAAAGAAAAAAAAAAGACATAAGAATGGAAGAGGAGTGGGCTCCCCATGCCCTTCGCCGGTACACCCTCTAGCCACCCTTCGCCGGCACACCTGCTCATGCCCCTCGCCGGGACGCTCCCCTCCACCCCCCTTCACTGGCACACCTTCCATCGTCCTTCGTCGGCACACCTCCCACCATCCCTCAGCGGCACGCTCGTGCCCTCCTCCAAGCGGTACACCCTTGCATTGCCGCCAGCGGCACGCTCGTGCCCTCCTCCAAGCGGTACACCCTTGCACTGCCGCCAGCGGCACACCCTCAGCTCACTCTCCCGGTACACCCCAATCAACCCCTCAGCGGCACGCTCGTGCCCTCCTTCCCCAGCACGCTTCCATGGCCTTCGCCGGTACGCGCTTCCAGCTCCTTCGTCGGCACGCCCATCCCTGAACCCTCCAGCGGTACACCCCCCGTCCCTGCCTTCGCCGGTACACCCCCGATCAACCCCTCAGCGGCACGCTCGTGCCCTCCTTCAGCGGTACACCCTTCCACCGCCGCTAGCGGCACACCCTCAGCTCACTCTCCAGTGATACACCCTCTTTCAGCGGCACACTCTCCACCGCCCTCTTCACACATGTGCTGAATGCAACAAATAATAATAATAATAACGGACTCACAATAAAAAAAAGAGGGATAAATGATAACAATAATAATAAAATTATAATAACAAAAAGGGGCAAATAATAATGATGACACACCCAATAAATAAATAAATAATAATAATAAAAAGGGGAAATAAGTAATAATAATTAAAAACCCAATAAAAAAAATAAAATACAATAAATGAATAAGCAGAGAAAAATAATAAGAACAATAATAAATGAACAATAATAATAAACTCACCAAAAAATATATACAAACAATAGATAATAATCTTAAAATTTAAATAATAGTAAAAACGACGAGACCCGTACTGCAGTCTCGTCTCTCTCCCGTGACCCGGTGCTGAAGGAACAACAATGCCGCCCTTGTGGGCTGGGCCTGTGCCTTGGGAGTTATACTGAAATGGCCATGACCCGACCTCGCCTTGGGCCGACATTCCGATTAAATTAGATTCGTCTCTCATGGCCAGACCCCTTCTGTGCCACTACTAAAATTGCCGTGCATTCGGCAGACATTTGAACAGGTTCACCTCGGTTTCCGTCGCGTTTCTATTAACGGACCATTGTCCGAACATAAAATGGTCTGCGAATGACCGACAAATCTGAATGGAACGAGAAGTCTCTCGTCATACCCGGACCCTATGCAAGGGAATATCAATAAGGCCTCCATGGGTCATCCTTAGACCTCGGGTCTGCCCCGATCATGGTCATTGCCTGACCCATATTCTTGGCCTATAGCCAGCTATCCCTGTACACGTCTTCGTTTTGAAATCTAGTCCCGGGACTCTTCCCCGTTACCCTCCGGCATCGAAAATATTAATGATGCCCACGCAATCCTCGTTTGGATCGCGAGAGGCGCCCCCGGTACGGTCCTGACTCGATCCCGCACCGGGCTAATAAATCCACTCATTTCCTACTACACTAACCGAGATTTAACCGAATGTTTTCGGTGTCTCGGAATAATATATTTGCCATATCCCGGTGTACATATGTTCCGGGTCTTCCCGCGACAATTGTGATATTATCAAGCCGGACACGCGTCTGAATATTAAATGGTCCCTTGAATGACCGACATGTTTCGAATGTTTGCTTCCCTAGATATAGGGCTTTCCCGCCGATTCAAGGGACACTCCCCGTTGCCCCTTGGCACCGGAGATATTAAAGATGCTCATGCAAGTCTTATTTCGACTGCGGGGGGCCCACCGCAGTATGGTCGCAGCTTGATCTTGCACCGGGCCAACAGACTTACTGGTTTCTGACCGCTTTCATCGAGATTGAACTGAATATTCCTCGTTCTTCTGAACAATAAATTTACCATATCCCGGCATACATATGCTCCGGTTTTCCCGTGACAATCCCGCTTTTCTCGAGCCGGACATTCGTCCGAACATTAAATGGTCAGTACATGACCGACATGATTGCGAATGTTTTTTTCTCACCCTCGCGCCAGGATTTCAAGACATCCTAATAGGCATTTCTATGCAATTAATTTTTTGGCCATGAGGCCCTGATTCCCGGCGATTAATCAAGGGTGTTCCCTCGTATGGGGGATGTAAATGACGTCGTGACCTTTATGGCGCAACGGGTTTTGGTCCCGACACGAACTACACAATCGTCTGACCGAGTCAGATCGAGCGCACCATGGGCTCTTCGGAGCCCGAATAAATTGTCACTTTGTGACTGGCACGCCCACGCACTCAATAAACCCAATAAACCAATAAACAACGACATCACAAAAAGTGCGTCCATAAGTCTGGCACGCCCGATGGGACCAAAACCACCCTTCATCTCTTCGCCGGGATTCAGGGCCTCACGGCCTCTTAATAAACGATGTTTGCCTGCTTTGATGAATTGCAGGTGCTGTCTTCGCCAGCCCTATGGGGAGAAAAGCCAAAGTAGGTGCAATTGCCTTTGTGGCCTCGAGGACGCTACTCCGAAGTATATGCAGCTTCCAGGAATCATGGGGGGCTGCTATAAAAAAAAAGAGAGAAAAGAGAATGAGAAAAGAGGGGAGGGGAAATCAAGCCCCCCTTTTCTGCAATAATAAAAAGAAGAAAAGGAAAAAAAAAGAGAGAAGACAATAAGAAAGAAACAGAACTAGGGAAGAGAAAGAATCGACGAGAGAGGGTTGTACGGCCACGTCCGTCGAGACCCATGCTAAACAAAGATTGCCACTGTGGGAGTGATGTGGTGGAGCGAACCACTCATCCCCTCCCTGAGGGGGTGAGCGCTCTCCTGCACACCCACCTTGGTCTATTACACAAAAAAGAGAAGAGAAAAAAAGAAGGGACAAAAAATTTGGCAAGCATTGCCGACCAAAAGGACAAGAAGAAGGCTGGCCTCCAGCCTGACCCTAGGAGGGGCCGATTACATGGTGCAATGCCCTGGCCCGTTCCACCTTCGTACTGCCCCTATCCCACATGACACGGCCCCTCAAGTGGTTGTTCGAAGATCCAGTAGGCCGCAACCGTAGCTTGATGAACTGCTGCCCGCTGTGGGGAATGTTTTATAGTAATGAGGCCAAGCATGGCCACCACTCCCGAAGAGAGCATGCACATACCCCACCATGGGGGATAAGAAGAAGAGATATACCCCGCCATAGGGGCACAAGAGGCAAAAAAATATATACACCCCGCTCCCGAGGGCACATGGAGAGGATCCGCCCTGACTCAGAGGCACAATAGACGACAAAGCTATACCCCAGCTCAGGGGCCTTTGAAGAAGAAACATACCCCGCCTGGGGGCACATAAGCGAAGAGGCCTAACCCCCCCCCCCCCGACCTAGGGGGGCAGATGAAGAAGAGGTACACCCCACTCTGGGGGCACATGAAGAGAAGTACGCCTCACCATGAGGGGGTAAAAGAAGCAGAACATACCCTCGCCTGGGGGCATAGAAGCCTAAGACACACCCCACATCGGGGGGCATGTGAAGAGAAAGATACCCTACCCTGGGGCATAAGAAGCAGCAAGAATGCACCCCGGCCTAGGGGTATTTGAAGAAGAAACATACCCCACCTAGGGCATAAAAGCCATAGTGAATACGCCCCGGCTTAGGGGCTTTTGAAGAAGAAATGTACCTCGATATGGGGGCACTTGAAGCAAAAGACATACCCCGCTATGGGAGCATAAGAAGAAAAGAACTCACCCTGGCCCGGGGGCACATGAAGAGAAACACCCCCCCCCCCTGGGGGCACGTGAGAAGAATCTACCCCGACCTGGGGGCATAAGAAGAAGCAGAGCTGCACCCCAAATCAGGGGACATGTGAGACAAAGGATACACCCTGCCCTAGGGGTATTTGAAGAAAGAATTATACCCCGCCAGGGGGCATAGAAGCCATGAAGAATACGTCCCGGCTTAGGGGCATCTGAAGAAGTTACATCCCGCCTCGGCAGCATAAGAAAGAGAAGAATATGCCCCAACTAATGGGCATTTGAAGAAGAAACATATCCCGCCTGGGGGTATAGAAGCCATAAAGAATACGCCCCGGCTTAGGGGCATTTGAAGAAGCTACATCCCGCCTTGGGAGCATAAGAAGAAAAGAGTTCACCCCGACTTAGGGGCATCTGAAGAAGTTACATCCCTCCCTTGGAGCATAAGAAATAAATGAATATACCCCGGCCTAGGGGCTTTTTAAGAAGAAGCATACCTCGCCACGGGGGCATAAGAGACAGGATCCACCCAGCCTTGTGGGGGAATCAGAAGCAAGGACCCCACCCCGCCTCTGGGGGCACAAGAAGTAAAACACACCCCACCTTGGGGCGTAAGAAGCCGAGAACATACCCCGCCATGGGGGGACATTAGAAGCAGAATGTATCCCCACCCCGGGGGCATATGAAGCAACATACACCTCACCCCGACATCATATGAGGCCAAGAAGCATACCCCGGCTCGAGAGCATAAGAAACAAAAGACATACCCCGGGTAGGGGGCATATGAAGAGGAACGCACCCCGTCTTGAGGGGTGCAAGAAGAAGAAGGACTCACCCCACGTGGGGGCATCTGAAGTGGCAGCACACCCCACCTCGGGTGCACAAGAAGCTAGGCTCAACCCACATGGGGGCATGTGGGACACAGCTACGCCCCGACTCAGGGGCACTCGAAGAGAAGTCCACCCCGGCTTAGGGGCACAAGAAGCAAAACATGCCCCGTCCGGGACATTGAAGCCATAAGAGAATACACCCCCGTTCTTGGGGCATTTGAAAAAGAAACATACACCCCAATCCGGGGTCATAAGAAGCGAAAGAATACACCCCGACCTGGGGACACATGAAGAGCATCTACCCCGCTCTGGGGGCACAAAAAAAGAAATACACTCCGCCCTTGGCGCATAAGAAGCAGAAGCATCTACCCCGCTCTAGGGGCACAAAAAAAAAGAAATACACTCCGCCCTTAGCGCATAAGAAGCAGAAGCATCTACCCCGCTCTGGGGGCACAAAAAAAAAGAAATACACTCCGCCCTTGGCGCATAAGAAGCAGAAGCATCTACCCCGACCCGGGGGGCACAAAAGTGAAGAGACATGCATCTCGATCTGGGAGCATATGAAGAAAGATATACTCTGCCCAAGCGGCATTTGAAGAAACAACATACCCTGCTTCGGGGGCACAGCAGCAGTAAAGAAACATACACCCCGGTCCGGGGGCATAAGAAGCATAATAATTCACCCCCGCTCGAGAGGCATCAGAATCAAAGACGTTACCCCGCCACGGGTACATAAAAGCCATAAAGAACTCACCGCGCCTGGGGGCACGACAAGCAATAGAGTTATACCCTGATCTAAGGGCACGTGAAGAAAAGACACATCCTGCCTTGGGTGCACAAGAGGTGAAACACACCCCTCGTGGGGGGGGGCTTGAAGTAAGCTACACCCCGATTCGGGGGCATAAGAAGCAGAAGAATCCACCCCGCCTTGGGGCATAAGAGGCAAAGAATCCACCCCGTGCCGGGAGCATATGAAGAGAAGCATACCCCCGCTACGGGCCATAAGAAGCAGCAGAACCCACCTCCGCCATGGAGGCATAAGGATCCAAGACACCACCCCGCCGTGGGGGTGTAAGAGGTAAAGACTCTATCCCGTGCAAATCTGCCCTGCATGGGGGTATAAGAAGCAGAAGACACACCCCGCCTGGGGGCACGGAAGCCATCAAGAATATACCCCGGCTTAGGGGAATCTGAAGAAGAAACATACACCCCGCCTGGGGGCATTAAAGCCGTAAAGACTCCACCCAGCCTCTGGGGGCACAGAAGCAAAAAGAATACACCCGACCCACGGGGCATACGAAGAAAGCTACACCCCGGGTTGGGGGCATGTGAAGAGAAATATCCCTCGGACCCGGGGGCACAAGCAGCGTGAAGTTGTAGCCCGGTTTAGGGGCACTCAAAGAGAAACATACCCAGCTCGGGGGCATAAGAAACAAGGAATTTACACCCCATCTAGGGGCATAGAAGCCATGAGAAACACACCCCACCTGGGGGTACAGAAGAGAAGCTATACCCCAACCTGGGGGCATGTTAAGAGAAAAACACCCCGGTCCCGGGGCATCAATGAGAAAGGAAGAGCAGAACAAAAGAATAGTCACAGGGTAGGTGTGGTCTTCGTACCCGCCTCTTCACAATAAAGAAAAGGGAAGAAAAGAATCACACAAAAAAAGAGAGAAAAGAAACACGAGGCAGACATGGTCTTTGCACCTGCCTCTCCATAAAAGAAGAAGATAAGAAGAAAAAGAATGGCCACGAGGTGAACATAGTCTTTGTACCTACCTCTCCACACAAAAGAAGAAGAGAAGAAGAGACAGAAGAGTCACGAGGCAAACATGGTCTTTGTACCTGCCTCTTCAAGCAAAGAAGAAGAAAAGAAGAGAAAGAAGAGTCACGAGGCAAACATGGTCTTTGCACCTGCCTCTTCATGCAAAGAAGAAGAAAAGAAGAGAAAGAAGAGTCACGAGGCAAACATGGTCTTTGTACCTACCTCTTCATGCAAAGAAGAAGAAAAGAAGAGTCACGAGGCAAACATGGTCTTTGCACCTGCCTCTTCATGCAAAGAAGAAGAAAGGAAGAGAAAGAAGAGTCACGAGGAAAACTTTTACCTCCAACCTCCAGCCATCCAACAAATAGAAACCAATCAGCATTCCACCGATGAGGCGTTAAACCGAAAAATATTCAGCCATCGGGGCTTCAAGCCGACAGATATTCAGCCATCGGGGCTTCAAACCGACAGATATTCAGCCATCGGGGCTTCCAGCCGACAGATATTCAGCCATCGGAGATTCAAGCCGACAGATATTCAGTCATTGGGGGTTCAAGTCGAGAGATATTCAGCCATCGGGGCTTCAAGCCGAGAGATATTCAGCCATCGGGGCTTCAAGCCGAGAGATATTCAGCCATCGGGGCTTCAAGCCAACAGATATTCAGCCATCGGGGCTTCAAGCCGAGAGATATCCAGCCATCGGGGCTTCAAGCCGACAGATACTCTGCCGACGGGGCGTTAAACCGACTAAACCCTCCACCGACGGGGCGTTAAACCGACTAAACCTTCCGCCGATGGGGCATTAAACCGACTACACCTTCTACCGACGGGGCGTTAAACCGACTAAACCTTCCGCCGATGTGGCGTTAAACTGACTACACCTTCCTCCGACGGGGCGTTAAACCAACTAAACCTTCCGTCGACGGGGCGTTAAACCGACTACACCTTCCACCGACGGGGCATTAAACCGACTAGACCTTCCACCGATGGGGCGTTAAACCGACTAGACCTTCCACTGACGGGGCGTTAAACCGACTAAACCTTCCACCGACGGGGCGTTAAACCGACTAAACCTTCCGCCGATGGGGCGTTAAACCGACTAGACCTTCCGCCGACGGGGCGTTAAACCGACTACACCTTCCGCCAATGGGGCGTTAAACGACTACACCTTCCGCCGACGGGGCGTTAAACTAACTAGATCTTCTACTGACGGGGTGTTAAACCGACTACACCTTCCACCGATGGGGCGTTAAACCGACTAGACCTTCCGCCGATGGGGCGTTAAACCGACTAGACCTTCTGCCGACGGGACGTTAAACCGACTAAACCTTCTGCCGACGGGGCGTTAAACCGACTAGACCTTCCGCCGACGGGCCGTTAAACCGACTAAACCTTCCGCCGACGGGGCGTTAAACCGACTAAACCTTCCACCGACGGGGTGTTAAACCGACTAGCATTCCGCCGGCGGGACGCTAAATCGACTAAATGTTGGGTTCGGTGCAAGTATTCAGAGGGGGGGGTGAATGAATATGTCCTTTAAAAATTTCGCTCAAACTAAATCTTAAGCAATCAGAGACGCGAAATTAAAAACAATTGCAGATATATATAGAACGAACCTAAGCAAGTCTAAACTGTAGACTGTATCAAATCAAAGGGGCTTGTGCCTTAAAGCATTCAGACGGAAAAAACCAATTGAGGCGCTCCTAGCATTCATCTAGCGAATTCAGATAAAAGAAATCAAACCACAGTCAAACATATAGTGTGCGTAGCAAATAGATTAATACTTATAGAACATCAAACCAAAGCGCCCCTAAGCAAGCATCTAGCGGAAGCAATAAAACAGATGAAGAAATCAAACCACTGCTCAGAGGTTTTTAGGTGGTTCGGTCCAGCAGACCTACATCCACCCCACACTCAACCCGAGTGTGGCTTCCTACTGACTCACAGCTTGAACAGCTGGGCATTACAGCTTGCCATACATCAGCTGGGCAACACAGCTTACCGTCCGAGGAATCCTCCTCACCCGCTGAGCAACACAGCTTGCTGTCCAGTGGAATCCACCACTGTAAATGCTGAGCCTCACAGCTTGCTCCGCTGACAAATAGCTTGAAGAAATGTATAAAGGAAAATGAAAGATAGAACAAGACAGCAACGGAAAGCTGAAACAATAAAGCACAAAATATAGCTCTCGATGAGCACTTCTGGTTTGGATTTGATCCAAAAGCCAGACAACCTCAACCTCTCTCTCTTTCTCAACTCGAGCTCTCTATCTCTCTCTTTCTCTTCTTTATCTTCTGCTCTTCATCTCTTTCTCTAATCTTCTCTCTTTCTCTTCTTCTTTCACTCTCTGTCTAGATCGTGGCTCTCTGTATGGACTTCACCTCTTGCCAACTCGATCAGTCTTATTCTGTGGAAGAAGGCTCGTATATATAGCAGCAGCAGCCCTTGGGCGCGTGGCTTCTACGTTTTCCCGCCCAAGGAATTCGCCAGATCCGAGGTAGCTTCATCCACATGGCAGCATCCTGTAATGGGGTGCTTCCACGTGTCACCATCTGATCACCCCTCGGATCACGTGCCCTCCTTAAGCTTCACGAGCAGAGGCACCTGTCAGATAGTCAGATAGAAACTCATCAATTTGGTGTCGACACTTTGTATAGACTCTGCGAAGCTAAAGCGATGTATATACTTGTGAAGGCGAATGCAGTGTACAGACTTTGCCCCAATGTGTAGACTTCAGTGCGACTCAAATGAAGACAAGCGATGTATAGACTTTTCCAGGGCATGCACAATGCAATGCGTTGACGCTTCACTACATGCCAATGCACTGCGTTGACGTAATATAATGTGACTTTGAAGGCTGTGAACAACAAGGCATGCTGTACGGACTTTGATATAATGCATGTAATGCAATATGGACAATGTATACACTTATCCTTTGAGGAACGATGTATAGACTTAGAACGTGAAGACAGGCTGTATATACTTGAATAATAAGCCAGTGTATAGACTTGAAAAATCTGAACCAATGTACAGACTTGTAGATGCGAAGCCAATGTACAGACTTGAAGATGTGAAGCCAATGTATAGACTTTGAGCTTCAAAGCACAATATGCAGACTTTACCACTGTATAGACTTGAGGCTCTAAACGTAGGTAAAGACTGGCAGTCCAATGTATAGACTTGGAGTGAAGCTAAAGCAGCGAATGTAGGAAAAGGTTAGAATGTATGGACTTACGCTCGATCAGCAATGTATAGACTTCACAGAGATGTGAGCTGCAGTGTACAGACTTAGCCAAGCAATGTACACACTTGCAGAGTTGACGCTACATGAAGCACTGAGTTGACGCTGTATGAAACATGGACAGTGTACAGACTTTACCCACTGTATGGACTTCATGCAATGCAAATGAATGTGTAGACTTCACTATGTAAATGGCTGTACAGACTTAGTCCAAACACGATGTATAGACTTTGGACTACAAGGGCGATGTATGGACTTTCACATGAAAGGCTGTACAGACTTTGAAAGCTGAGGTCAATGTATAGACTTGCCAAGCGAAAGGGCTGTACATACTTTGACTTCAACAGAGACGCTGCATGAGACGCTGAAGTCTGTATAGACTTTAACAGTGAAACGATGTATAGACTTCAACAGTAAGACACAAATAGAGACGCTAAATAAGACGCAGGATGCACTGTTCAGACTTGGCCAATGATATACAGACTTACTCGAGTGAGACGATGACCAAGACGATGCAGCTACAGTGATGTACAGACTTGGCATGAGACGCAAATTGAGACGATGCACAATGTATAGACATTAATGTGATGCACAAGTGCACAGTCCAATGTATGGACTTATGAAGTTCAACTAGTGAGTGTACAGACTTCACCAATGAAACACTCAATGTACAGACTTGCTGGCTGGAACGTGAGACGCTGTATAGACTTCGTCTTCCAGCATATAGACTTGATGAATGCATAAGTCACAAGACCGACAGACTTAGCCTGTATAGACTTAGCATGAAGCACACATGCGATGTACAGACTTCAAGTCATGCAGTGCAATGTACACACTTCAGCTAAGCAAGCTTCAGTGAATGTATGGACTTTATGAACGATGCAAGCAGCTCTGTACACACTTTAGCCAATGCAATGCAGTGAAAGCAATGCAATAATGTCTAGACTTGGTCCATGAACTATGCACATGAATGTGCAGACTCCAAAGCATGAATGAATGCAATGTAATACCCCGATTATTTATTAAGTTTTATTGAGCTTTTATTAATTAAAAATTGAATTAAAATGAATTAATGTTTGAATTTTGAAATATTAATATTTAATTCATTAGAAAATAGAACCTATAAAATTTGACTACCTTAGAAAAAAATCTGTAAAAATAGTAATTGGGTAAAAGATCATTTTTATAGCAATTTTGTCTTCTGGACTTGACCCAAATTAATTACGTAACCTTGTCTAATTAGAGGATTAATCCAGAATTTGACTTTCACCTACCCTTTACCTAATCGTAACTTAAAACGTGAAATTCGACCTTATTACTCAACCAAATGATCTGAAATCAAGGGAAAATGGAAGGCCACGAGGTAAGGAACATTTACCCTCAATCAATTTGAGGTAAACCTAGCCCTAAAACGTGTTGCCGACATAGATTTGGTCGAGTCAAGGATTCCGGCGCCGTTTCTAACACGAAACTTGCAGCGCCAAATACTCCCAACTCCGAAGGCTCAAGAAGCCCCATGACCTATAGAAATGTAGCTCTTCGACTCTAGTTTCATTTGGTAGCTGGGTCAGCTGACGAGGAGTCCAGATCTGGGAGCATTCATCGTTTTGGTGGAGGGTGTTGGTAGTTCGTCGTTCTTCATCTCCAGCCCTTTAATCCGTCGATTAAGGTAGGTACCCTTAACCAATTGAGACTTGTAAATATAGTATCTTGATCAGCTCGACGAGATCTATCCAATGGGACTGAAAGCCCCAAATTTCATTAGGTATCCGTGGAGATATCAAGCTTTTTGTGAACTGCTATCAAGCTTGTTCTTCATTCTAGGGTTTCGTAGTCTTTCTCCGATTTGAGGTAGGTTATAACAGCCCAACTTCTAATTAATATACATGAATGTAATTAGTAGCTTGTTAGCTTTCTTTTGACACCAAAATCCCCAAATTCTGTTGTGTATGTTGGGAGAATTTTTAGATTTAGTGGAAGTATGTCAAGAACTAGGTCTTCTTGTGTTCTACATAGAATAGGTTGTGATTAAATGGGTTTCTGATGAAATTCATGTTTTAAAACTCATGTATTATGACCCTCATATGTCTAGAAAGATTCCTATAGCATGGGGTTTTGATTTCAACTCAATTGGACCTCATTTGGATGAGTTCATGTGTTTTCCGGAGTCAACTTTCGTTGCTGTTCTTGCAGGGGTCGACCCCAGGGGTCGACCCGTTTTCTGGGAAACCCAGCAGGCCCGAGGGTCGACCCCAGGAGTCGACCCATCCAACTCCTGCATGGGGGTCGACCCCAGGGGTCGACCCTTGCGCTGGATTGAAGGGGTCGACCCCAGGGGTCGACCCATCCTTCAGAATTTGCTGGGGTCGACCCCAGGGGTCGACCCATTCAGCTACCAGACCCCATTTTTACAGGGGTCGACCCATGTACCAGAAACTCAGTTTTCATCATTTTGCGACCCGTGGATCGATCCGGATCATTAGGGGATCGACCCATTGAACTTAGACCAATTGAAAACTATACTTTTGAAGAACCAGTGACCTGTTCTGGAAACCTTATGATTTCAATTTACATTGGTTCCTAATTGCAAATATAGTGTAAAAATATGCCGTCTACCATCTTCATTTCGACTCATACATTGGTTAAATAGAAACCCACATAATTAGTGGTTAATGGTGTAATTAAATCTCTGTTAATGCATTCTTTTTCCTTCCTGTACAAGCTTGTTCCTTTACCTTATCATCTTGAATCAGTTTTTGGCAATGGTCTTAATGCAAATGATAATGGATAATCTTTGACATATTAACTTGGTGATTAGGATTAATATGTTGATTAGCTTGTTGGATAGTTGCTGTACTATAGTAGCGCAGCTTGATTAACTTTTATTGTGACTCAGTTTTCAATCCTCTTGATGATTGTGCTTACCTTGAAATTCTGAAATGAATCTCCTTCCTACTTGAAATTGTTATTGCTACATGGTTCAAACCTTGGAATTCTGGCCATAAATTGTGGAAGTCTAGATTCGTGAGATCTTTGATCCAAAAAAATCAATGCCTGGCAAACAATTAAGGGCTTGGTCTAGTCCTGGGAGGAGCACCCGAAGACTACGTGTACCCCCGGGGAGGTGATTGACTAGGTGTGGCATTTGGCACCAGTACTATGACATGGGTTAAATCTAGGACTGGCCACTACTCTCTACTACTCTCTACTACTCTCTACTACTCTCTACTACTTTTCACTTTCCACTCTTCACTGTTCTATACTCTACTTGTTGTTACTTACTTGATGTTACTTGGACGTGGAAATGAAACTACACACGTGCTTGACATGACTTGAATTATCTCGATATGGCCAACTCTTTATCGTTATCTCCTGTAGTAAATTCTTGTCTTTGTTATTCCTCTTAAGTATTACCATTCTGTTCCTTTATATTTCGTGACCTTGCAAGATCTTTAAATTTTGTTTAATTATATCATCATTACTCTTTTATTGCATTATCCTTTGTAGCATGATATTTTGAAAATGTAATTAAACTGCTAATCACTTATACCTATCTGTTATTTCCTACTGAGCGTTAGCTCATAGTTGTTGTTTCCCCCTTTCGAGGCTTTTCAGGTGTCGCGCTTACCAATGGGGAAGGGCAGGAGTGATGTTTTGAGTGTATCAGTTAGTTGTGTTTAGAGTGTGTTGTGCTTCAGTTATGTTATTATGGTTTAGAGTTGTTATCCCAATTGTATTGAGTTGATTTGAGGATTATGTACCAGTTATGTTTTGTTTAATGGTCAATAAGTTATTTCCATTTCTTAGCATTTGTATATTTAGATTAGTTCTCTCTCTTTCCAGCTCGTTTCTAACTGTACGTCCCGATATTCCGCGTCGGGGCGTGACAGTTTAGTTGGTATCAGAGCCCTAGGTTTCATATTCCTAGGTTTCCTAAGTTTAGGTTTTCTTGCATTGCATCCCAATAATCAGTATATCAAAAGGTGTTGTCCGAACGTTAGGCTACGCCTATCGGGAAGGTCGCATACTTGCGCGAGTGGTCTTCGGACCGATTAGCTCCGCCAGGTACCGAGTTTTGGTCGTGTTTAGGTGCATTAGACCTCTAACCTTGTTAAAGTCTAGAACCTGACCTGGTGAGATTGGGTAGAAACTTGGGTTAAGTTCGTTCCTTAATCGTGTTATTATCTATTATATTGTACCTAAGTAATCTATTTCTCGTGTAGATGGCAGCCGATCGTGCTGAATGGAGGAACCTGCAGCGCACGGTTCAAGGCCTGACTCAGGCGTTACATCAGGTAGCTCAAGCTGGAGCAGCAGGTCATGGCACCGGTGACTTATACCAGAACTTTCAAGGAATGAACCCACCAAGATTTGCTGGTTCGACTAACCCAGACGAGGCCGAGCATTGGCTCAATGAAATGGGGAGAATTTTTGAAGTCATGCAATGCACCGACCAAGAGCGTGTCCTTCTTTCTACCTTCCAATTGGAGCGGGACGCGCGTACTTGGTGGGATTCCGTCAAGGCAACTCTAGGCGATCAACAAGTCGCATGGGAAGAGTTCGAGGAATTCTTCAACGACAAATATTTTTTCGATCGTGTACAAGAGAAGAAGGTGGCGGAGTTCGCGGCTCTAAAGCAGCGAAGCTTATCGGTGGCCGAATATGAAGCACAGTTCTCTCGGCTTTCGCGCTATGCTACTCACCTTATCTCCACAGAAAAGATGAAAGCTAAGCGATTTCTCAACGGGTTGAAGCTTCACTACATCAATCAACTGGCGCCGATGGAGATCTCTACTTATTCTGAGATGGTGAGAAAGGCACAAGTTCTAGAAGATACCTTAGAAATGACGGAGAGGATCCGTGGGCAAGGCATGAAGAAGGAACAACCAACTCCTAGACCCGGATTTGGCACTAGCAAAAAGAGGCCCATGAGTGGGTCTAGTTCGTGGATCGAATCGGGAACGTGGAAAGGCAAGATGCTAAGAAATGAAGAGAAGAAACCCGGCCCTATTGTTCCATTCAAGGGCAAGTGCAAGTATTGTGATCGTCCAGGTCACAAGATGGAGGAATGCTGGCGCAAGCTAGGTGCGTGTTTACGATGTGGGAGTAGGGAACGCCGTATCCCTGACTGCCCTCTTCTATCGGAACAAGCTACACCGGCAAAACCTCAAGTTATCAAGAAGCCGCAAGGAAGGCTCCAAGCTTTACATGCGGATGAAATTAGGATTTCTGATGATGGTGGACTCGTCGAAGGTACCCTAACTATAATCGACAAGCCCGCATTTGTTCTCTTTAATACTGGTGCAACACATTCTTTTATTTCTCAGAAATTTGCGAAGTCGTTATCTGTCGAACCTATTATGATGAATTCTCCATTGGTTATATCAACTCCTATTGGTTCTGAAGCGGCTATTCAATATTACTATCCTTCTAGTAATGTTATTATTGATGAACGGAACCTTCCAGCCGACTTAGTTTGCATGTATATGAAGGATTATGATGTAATCCTTGGAGCAGATTGGTTGGCCAAGCATGAGGCCAGTGTTCACTGCAGTTCTAGCTCAGTGACTTTTACTGGACATTCTGGTTTATCTTTTACGGGGATCAAGCACCATAACCCCGTATCGCTCATCTCTTCTCTTCGAGCCGACAAGCTGATGAGGCGAGGTTGCGAGGCTTTTCTAGCCTTTGTCCATGCTACACCGGAACAGCGAGTTGGGATAAAGGACACTCCTATTGTCCGAGAATTCTCCGAAGTCTTTCTGGAGGAACTACCAGGACTTCCGCCTGAGCGAGAAGTTATCTTCTCCATTGATATTGTTCCTGGAGCGTCCCCTATTTCTAGAGCTCCTTACCGTATGTCCCCTGCGGAGCTAAGGGAATTAAAGCAACAGCTGATGGAATTGCTCGAGAAGGGCTTTATTTGTCCGAGTACTTCACCATGGGGAGCTCCTGTATTATTCGTCAGGAAAAAGGATGGTTCGATGAGATTATGCATCGATTATCGGCAACTGAACCAGCTAACTATCAAGAATAAATACCCATTGCCGAGGATCGACGAATTATTCGACCAGATAGCGGGAGCACATTATTTCTCTAAGATCGATCTTCGATCTGGATATCATCAGCTGAGGATTAAGGAAGATGATATTTATAAAACGGCTTTCCGCAGCAGGTATGGTCATTTTGAGTTTGTCGTTATGCCTTTTGGTCTAACGAATGCACCAGCAGCTTTCATGCAGTTAATAAATAATGCATTCCGGCCTTATCTTGATCAATGGGTCGTGGTATTCATTGATGACATACTAATTTATTCCAAGACTAAAGAAGAGCATGGCGAACATTTAAGGATGGCATTGCAGATATTGAAAGATCATCGACTATATGCCAAATTCAGTAAATGTGATTTCTGGCTGCAAGAAGTGTCCTTCTTAGGACATATCATCACCAAAGAAGGTATTTCAGTTGATCCTTCGAAAGTGGAGGCAGTAAGGAACTGGGATCAGCCTACTACAGTGACCAAAGTGAGAAGCTTCCTAGGCCTGGCAGGCTATTATCGGAGATTTATTCAAGACTTCTCCAAGATTGCGGTACCTCTCACTCGATTGACCCGCAAAGACAACAAGTTTGAATGGTCCGAGGAATGTCAGCAGAGCTTTCAAACATTGAAGGATTGCCTCAGTACTGCACCCGTATTGGCTTTACCTTATGGCGACGGTGGTTTCGTGGTCTATACCGATGCTTCTGGTATTGGCTTAGGCTGTGTACTCATGCAGCATGGTAAGGTGATTGCCTATTCTTCTAGGCAGCTGAAGAAGCATGAAGAGAATTACCCCGTTCATGACTTGGAACTTGCAGCAGTTGTATTCACCTTAAAAATTTGGAGGCATTACTTGTATGGAGAAACATTCACAGTATTTTCAGATCATAAGAGTCTGAAGTATTTATTTTCTCAGAAAGAACTTAACATGAGGCAGAGAAGATGGTTGGAGTACTTGAAGGACTTCGACTTCTCGATTGAATATCATCCCGGTAAAGGCAATGTGGTGGCAGATGCATTAAGCCGGAAGCCTGTGGCTAAATTATCAAGTCTCATGTTACAAGAGTGGAGGCTATTGGAACAGTTAGCTAGCCTGGATCTAAATGTTGATAATGATCGGGTTATAATTGCACAGATTCGACTTAAGCCCGAATTATTGATGGAGATCAAATCCTTGCAAGATAATGATCCCGAGCTGGTTGAGATCAAGGGAAGTTTGAGTAGCAGACCCGACTTCATGGTGGCTGATGATGGAAGATTGTTATTCCAGGGTAGAACTTGTGTACCTGATGAAGCCGAGTTAAAGAACAAGATTCTGGAGGAAGCACCTAGATCCAAATACACTATTCATCCTGGAGGCACGAAAATGTTCAAGGATTTGAAAAGGTCCTTTTGGTGGCCGAATATGAAAAGGGAAATTACATATTTCGTGAGTAGATGTCTGGTTTGTCAACAAGTTAAGGCTGAACATTTCAGACCGGCAGGAAAGTTGAAACCACTCGACATACCCCAATGGAAGTGGGAAAGCATTGGCATGGATTTCATTATGGGTCTACCTAAGACTCGTGGTGGATTTGATGCGATATGGGTGATCGTCGATCGCTTGACAAAATTGGCTCATTTCTTACCCATTAAGTCCAAGTGGACAGTTGATGTATTGGCTGCTTTATATTTGAAAGAAGTGGTAAGGCTCCATGGTATACCTGTCAGCATTGTGTCTGATAGAGACCCGAGATTTACTTCACATTTCTGGAAGGGACTGCAAGAGTCTCTTGGTACTCGTCTGAATTTCAGTACTACTTTTCATCCACAGACAGATGGACAGACTGAAAGAACCAACCAGATAGTGGAAGATATGCTGCGAGCTTGCATGATTGATTTCGGAGGCAGTTGGAGTAATCACTTGGCATTGATTGAATTCGCCTACAACAACAGTTACCAATCCAGCATACAAATGGCTCCATTTGAAGCTTTGTATGGAAGAAGCTGTCGTTCCCCGTTGTGTTGGGACGAGGTGGGCGAGAAGCAATGGCTTGGACCGGATCTTGTTTCAGAATCATCACAGAACATCCGTGTTATCCGAGACTGGTTACAAGTGGCTCAGTCAAGACAAAAGAGTTATGCCGACACAAGGAGAAGAGCATTAGAATTTCAAATTGGCGAGCATGTGTTTCTGAAAGTCTCTCCTTCGAGAGGGATTCGAAGATTTGGCATTCATGGCAAGCTGAGTCCGAGGTATATTGGTCCATTCGAGATCCTAGATAAAGTGGGAGAAGTTACTTACAGACTGGCATTACCGCCTCAGTTATCTGGCGTACACAATATTTTCCATGTGTCTATGTTACAGAAATATGTGTACGATCCCACTCACATCATTCAACATGTGGATTTTGAGTTAAAGGAAGATTTGACTTATGAAGAAAGACCTATCAAAATTCTAGACCGGAAACAGCAGCAACTCCGGAATCGGTCTATACCGATGGTCAAGATTCAGTGGAGTCGGCGTGGAACCGAAGAAGTTACTTGGGAATCGGAAGATACTATGCGGAAGCGGTATCCCGACCTATTCTAGGTGATCTATCTTTTCCCTACTTTCCATATATAGTGCAGTGAATTTGGAGGACCAAATTCTTTAAGTAGGGGAGGGTGTAATACCCCTATTATTTATTAAGTTTTATTGAGCTTTTATTAATTAAAAATTGAATTAAAATGAATTAATGTTTGAATTTTGAAATATTAATATTTAATTCATTAGAAAATAGAACCTATAAAATTTGACTACCTTAGAAAAAAATCTGTAAAAATAGTAATTGGGTAAAAGATCATTTTTATAGCAATTTTATCTTCTGGACTTGACCCAAATTAATTACGTAACCTTGTCTAATTAGAGGATTAATCCTAAATTTGACTTTCACCTACCCTTTACCTAATCGTAACTTAAAACGTGAAATTCGACCTTATTACTCAACCAAATGATCTGAAATCAAGGGCAAATGGAAGGCCACGAGGTAAGGAACATTTACCCTCAATCAATTTGAGGTAAACCTAGCCCTAAAACGTGTTGCCGACATAGATTTGGTCGAGTCAAGGATTCCGGCGCCGTTTCTAACACAAAACTTGCAGCGCCAAATACTCCCAACTCCGAAGGCTCCAGATGCCCCATGACCTATAGAAATGTAGCTCTTCGACTCTTGTTTCATTTGGTAGCTGGGTCAGCCGACGAGGAGTCCAGATCTGGGAGCATTCGTCGTTTTGGTGGAGGGTGTTGGTAGTTCGTCGTTCTTCATCTCCATCCCTTTAATCCGTCGATTAAGGTAGGTACCCTTAACCAATTGAGACTTGTAAATATAGTATCTTGATCAGCTCGACGATATCTATCCAATGGGACTGAAAGTCCCAAATTTCATTAGGTATCCGTGGAGATATCAAGCTTTTTGTGAACTGCTGTCAAGCTTGTTCTTCATTCTAGGGTTTCGAAGTCTTTCTCCGATTTGAGGTAGGTTATAACAGCCCAACTTCTAATTAATATACATGAATGTAATCAGTAGCTTGTTAGCTTTCTTTTGACACCAAAATCCCCAAATTCCGTTGTGTATGTTGGGAGAATTTTTAGATTTAGTGGAAGTATGTCAAGAATTAGGTCTTCTTGTGTTCTATATAGAATAGGTTGTGATTAAATGGGTTTCTGATGAAATTCGTGTTTTAAAACTCATGTATTATGACCCTCATATGTCTAGCAAGATTCCTATAGCATGGGGTTTTGATTTCAACTCAATTGGACCTCATTTGGATGAGTTCATGTGTTTTCCGGAGTCAACTTTCGTTGCTGTTCTTGCAGGGGTCGACCCCAGGGGTCGACCCATTTTCTGGGAAACCCAGCAGGCCCGAGGGTCGACCCCAAGGGTCGACCGATCCAACCCCTGCATGGGGGTCGACCCCAGGGGTCGACCCTTGCGCTGGATTGAAGGGGTCGACCCTAGGGGTCGACCCATCCTTCAGAATTTACTGGGGTCGACCCCAAGGGTCGACCCATTCAGCTGCCAGACCCCATTTTTACAGGGGTTGACCCCAGGGGTCGACCCATGTACCAGAAACCCAGTTTTCATTGTTTTACGACCCGTGGATCCATCTGAATCATTAGGGGATCGACCCATTGAACTTAGATCAATTGAAAACTATACTTTTGAAGAACCAGTGACCTGTTCTGGAAACCTTATGATTTCAATTTACATTGGTTCCTACTTGCAAATATAGTGTAAAAACATGCCGTCTACCATCTTCATTTCAACTCATACATTGGTTAAATAGAAACCCATATAATTAGTGGTTAATGGTGTAATTAAATCTCTGTTAATGCATTCTTTTTCCTTCCTGTACAAGCTTGTTCCTTTACCTTATCATCTTGAATCAATTTTTGGCAATGGTCTTAATGCAAATGATAATGGATAATCTTTGACATATTAACTTGATAATTAGGATTAATATGTTGATTAGCTTGTTGGATAGTTGCTGTACTACAGTAGCGCAGCATGATTAACTCTTATTGTGACTCGATTTTCAATCCTCTTGATGATTGTGCTTACCTTGAAATTCTGAAATGAATCTCCTTCCTACTTGAAATTGTTATTGCTACATGGTTCAAACCTTGGAATTATGGCCATAAATTGTGGAAGTCTAGATTCGTGGGATCTTTGATCCAAAGAAATCAATGCCTGGCAAACAATTAAGGGCTTGGTCTAGTCCTGGGAGGAGCGCCCGAACACTACGTGTACCCCCGGGGAGGTGATTGACTAGGTGTGGCATTTGGCACCAGTACTATGACATGGGTTAAATCTAGGACTGGCCACTACTCTCTACTACTCTCTACTACTTTTCACTTTTCACTCTTCACTGTTCTATACTCTACTTGTTGTTACTTACTTGCTGTTACTTGGACGTGGAAATGAAACTACACACGTGCTTGACATGACTTGAATTATCTCGATATGGCCAACTCTTTATCGTTATCTCCTGTAGTAAATTCTTGTCTTTGTTATTCCTCTTAAGTATTACCATTCTGTTCCTTTATATTTCGTGACCTTACAAGATCTTTAAATTTTGTTTCATTATATCATCATTACTCTTTTATTGCATTATCCTTTGTAGCATGATATTTTGAAAATGTAATTAAACTGCTAATCACTTATACCTATCTGTTATTTCCTACTGAGCGTTAGCTCATAGTTGTTGTTTCCACCTTTCTAGGCTTTTCAGGTGTCGCGCTTACCGATGGGGAAGGGCAGGAGTGATGTTTTGAGTGTATCAGTTAGTTGTGTTTAGAGTGTGTTGTGCTTCAGTTATGTTATTGTGGTTTAGAGTTGTTATCCCAGTTGTATTGAGTTGATTTGAGGATTATGTACCAGTTATGTTTTGTTTAATGGTCAATAAGTTATTTCCATTTCTTAGTATTTGTATATTTAGATTAGTTCTCTCTCTTTCCAGCTCGTTTCTAACTGTACGTCCCGATATTCCGCGTCGGGGCGTGGCAGCAATGTACAGAGTTAAAGATGTTCTGGACACAGTGTATAGACATGCTCTCTCGGGGGGTCGACCCATCAAGAAGGGGTGTCGACCCACTTCAGTCCAGACTATGCTGATAGAAGTGATGAATGCACTAATGCAAACAGGAAAATGCAATGTGCACAGAAACACATCAATGCAATCTATATAAATAGAATAATGCATTCAAACCAACATGCCATCATCATATCAAAATAATTCATGTTCATGTTTCTATCAGAACAATATCCAAATCACACACTGTGTTGCTATCATCAAAACAAAACAGCATTGCTATCATCAAAACACATAGCACATGCTTGTGCCTAAGGGGCACAACATTCTCCCCCTTTTTGATGATGGCAACACACTGTGACAGTGAGTCACACACAAAAATTTTCTCCCCCTTTGACATAATCAAAAAGAGAAAAACAGTGCAAAGTGCATTATGCATGTAAATGACCATAGTGCAATAAACTCCCCCTGAAGGTATGACTCTCCCTGAACTGGTTCTCCCCCTAAATAATTGCTCCCCCTTTGAGAAGGAATATGGACAGATAATTCAAAGGTAGATAAGGTAGGAGGGTCACTTGACAACAGCATAAGCATAGGTTCAGAAAAGAGCATGATTATAAACAACTGTTAAAGTATAAGAATCAGCAACATACAATTTTGACAAAAAATCAGGTTTAACAGTGATAAATCTAGAGTAAAACACCTGACCCCTGAAAAAGAGTTTGACTCCATTTATAGCAATGAATCTAAGGCACATGGTATTAATAGATAAGTCAGAAATAATACCCTTTTGTTATTAAACATGGAATTTCAAGAAAGGTAACTTGAATATGTATTGAGAAAAATAATTTTCACTCATTGACTTTTGATTTCAAAGGGTTACAGCAGTTTGTATTTCACTTTTGAATTTTCAGAAACTGAGCTAAGTGAATAGACCTGTGGCATTTATGCTGTTGACATTAGGTGTACACCTTGATCAGAGGCAGGTACCCCTAGTTACTAGGCATAAACTACAAGACCTATTTCAGATCAAGACCTATGTGGAATAGTCTTCACTTTTGACATTAAGGGTATACCTTGATTAGAGGCCAGTACCCTCAGTTACTTGGTGAGGACTCCCCCTATAGATTCGACCCTATGAACAGAGATATGTTGAAGCACCTCATGACATGTGAGTTCTCCTCCTTCTTTGGAGGAGTTCACAGTTTCTCAGTGCAATCAGCCATTGCTCTGTCACTATGTTCAGCTCTTTTACATTTATGATCTTATTTACTGCTGCCCTTAATTCTTTTAGAGTGATTGTTTAAAAAATCATTACATACTCTTATTCACCTGTTCTAGACATTTCCAGTTCAACACATTTAGGCATTAAAAAAACTTTTTCTATTTTAACCATGAGACAAAGATTAAGAGCTATAAAAGTTTTCTTTTATCTCAAATTCTGAAGTGCAGACACTTAACTCTCCAATTTATAAAGGTTAAACCTTTAGTTCTTTTCAATTTGTAAGAGTGATTCTTATAAAAGAACAATTGAAATAATCATAACTCAATGTACTAAACCAGATACAGAACTGTTGTTCAGTAAAAATGATAGAGAAAAGATAGCAATAAGCATTATGGTCCAATAGCATCTGATGTCAAAAGATATGAATTAATTGAGTGGGGACAGTGAGAAGTGAAAAGGAATCAATGTAATGAACAGAAATCTCAGCTCCCCCTGACATCATGATGCAAGAGATATGCTATGCAACATACTGTTCTACATGCAGACTATGCACCAAGGATACATGAGACAAGTATGCAATCAATTCAGGTTTATGCATCCAAGTAATGAACATTTTTATCCTTTGTCAGATTTTTTTTTTCAAAAATATGATGGCAGTACACTGATCTACATGAAGACAGGACCCATGGTACTAGGCGGAGAACCCGGTCTCAAAGACAATCTCACACATGGTAGAAACCTCCAGACAGATTTCCCTGCCTTTTAGTAACATACCATTTGATATACCAAGGTTATGCAAGACAATGCAACATAAAGCAGTCCTACATGCATTGAACAACATCATTGACAGTCGTGCAAATGATATATGCAGACATAAGACACATGCATTGACTGTGTACACTACATGAACCATTCACAATCAGCAAGTTATGCATTTAACAACAAACATGCAATGCATTAACACAAAACACATGCATTGACACAAAGTCTATATAGTGCATCAACTGAATACACTAAAGAAGCATTCAAATTTAGTTTAACATATAGCAAGAGAAGAGCATCAGATATGCAGAATTGAATTCAATACCTGAGTCTGAAATGCAGACTGATCAGCTAGACATGAAGAGATCATCATAAATCAAGCAGACAGTTCAACAATTTCAGTTAATGAATTTAAAGCAAAGTTCAGAACTGACCTGAAATATAGAATCCTGTGCACAGCAACCCGCTCTGATAGCAAGTGTTGGGTTCGGTGCAAGTATTCAGAGGGGGGGTGAATGAATATGTCCTTTAAAAATTTCGCTCAAACTAAATCTTAAGCAATCATAGATGCGGAATTAAAAATAATTGCAGATATATATAGAACAAACCTAAGCAAGTCTAAACTGTAGACTGTATCAAATCAAAGGAGCTTGTGACTTAAAGCATTCAGACGGGAAAAACCAATTGAGGCGCTCCTAGCATTCATCTAGCGAATTCAGATAAAAGAAATCAAATCACAGTCAAACATATAGTGTGCGCAGCAAATAGATGAATACTTATAGAACATCAAACCAAAGCGCCCCTAAGCAAGCATCTAGCGGAAGCAATAAAACAGATGAAGAAATCAAACCACTGCTCAGAGGTTTTTAAGTGGTTCGGTCCAGCAGACCTACATCCACCCCACACTCAACCCGAGTGTGGCTTCCTGCTGACTCACAGCTTGAACAGCTGGGCATTACAGCTTGCCATACATCAGTTGGGCAACACAGCTTGCCGTCCGAGGAATCCTCCTCGCCCGCTGAGCAACACAGCTTGTTGTCCAGTGGAATCCACCACTACAAATGCTGAGCCTCAGCTTGCTCCGCTGACAAACAGCTTGAAGAAATGTATAAAGGAAAATGAAAGATAGAACAAGACAGCAACGGAAAGCTAAAACAATAAGGCACAAAATATAGCTCTCGATGAGCACTTCTGGTTTGGATTTGATCCACAAGCCAGACAACCTCAACCTCTCTCTCTTTCTCAACTCGAGCTCTCTATCTCTCTCTTTCTCTTCTTTATCGTCTGCTCTTCTTCTCTTTCTCTTCTCTTCTCTCTTTCTCTTCTTCTTTCACTCTCTGTCTGGATCGTGGCTCTCTATATGGACTTCACCTCTTGCCAACTTGTTCAGTCTTCTTCTATGGAAGAAGGCTCGTATATATAGCAGCAGCAGCAGCCCCTAGGTGCGTGGCTTCCACGTTTTCCCGCCCAAAGAATTCGCCAGATCCGAGGCAGCTTCATCCACATGGCAGCATCCTTTAATGGGGTGCTTCCACGTGTCACCATCTGATCACCCCTCGGATCACGTGCCCTCCTTAAGCTTCACGAGCAGAGGCACCTGTCAGACAGTCAGACAGAAACTCATCAATTTGGTGTCGACACTTTGTATAGACTTTAACAGTGAAACGATGTACAGACTTCAACAGTAAGACACAAATAGAGACGCTAAATAAGACGCAGGATGCACTGTTCAGACTTGGCCAACGATGTACAGACTTGCTCGAGTGAGACAATGACCAAGACGATGCAGCTACAGTGATGTACAGACTTGGCATGAGACGCAAATTGAGACGATGCACAATGTATAGACATTAATGTGATCCGAGGCTGAAGGACTGACAGAAAGCTGACACGTGGCCAAAAGTTCTGGGCGGGAAATGTGGAAGCCACACGCGCTCAGTGCTGCCCTCCTGTTTGCTGCTGTTATAAAAGGAGGTCTTCGTCCACAGATGAATGTTGATCGAGTTGGCAAGAGGTGAAGTCCATACAGAGAGCCACGATCCAGACAGAGAGTGAAAGAAGAAGAGAAAGAAGAGAAAGAGAGAAAGAAAGAGAGACAGTGAGATAGAGAGAAGAAGAGTGAAGTCTGAAGATTTGTTTACTGGACCGTGGATCAAATCCAGGCCAGTCTGCTCTGTTGAGAGCTATATTGTGTTTTTCATTTACAGCTTTCTGATTGCTGTCTTGTTCTGTTTTCGTTTTCCATTTTATCCCTTCTTCAAGCTGTTTGTCAGTGGAGCAAGCTGTGAGGCTCAGCATTTGCAGTGGTGGATTCCACTGGACAGCAAGCTGTGTTGCTCAGCGGGCGAGGAGGATTCCTCGGACGGCAAGCTGTGTTGCCCAGCTGATGTATGGCAAGCTGTAATGCCCAGCTGTTCAAGCTGTGAGTCAGCAGGAAGCCACACTCGGGTTGAGTGTGGGGTGGATGTAGGTCTGCTGGACCGAACAACCTAAAAACCTCTGAGTAGTGGTTTGATTTCTTCATTTGTTTTATTGCTTGCACTAGATGCTTGCTTAGGGGCGCTTTGGTTTGATATCTTGTCCAGACATGTTTGATTTTCAAGCTTTAGAGAACCATTTTGTTCCTGAAAATTCTGAACATATAACATACATGCATCATAAGATTGTTTCAGATCTGGACAATTTTTACAAGGAACTTTCAAAGTTATCTGATCACATTTCTTTTTCAATCTCTTATTCTCAGATTTCAATTTTTCACATCTATTATTAAGTTCCTCATTTATATTCCATAGGTCATCAATTGAAAGTTCTCCAGATTCAGAGCTTGCCTCGGATGAAGTTTCATCATTAGCATTTCTCCGATCAGCCATCAAGCATTTGCTGTGATTCCTGATTAGCTTTAGTTTTTCCAAAATGTCTTTGGCAGACCTGCAAGAAGAAATGCATTCAATTAGAGATCTGTCAATTGATTCTTTTAATAAAACTACAGCTCTATTATTGACAGAGTCTTTCAACTTATCCTTCTTGGTCCATTTGGATTTATCCTTCGACAGTTTATATGGACCGTGAGTTATTACCTTCCACATGTCAGGATCGGTTATGCTTACATACCGATGCAACTTTTCCAGCCATGGGCCAAGGTCATCACCTCTGAATATCGGAGGATTATCCATAAAAGCAGATAACAAGCAGACTCAAAGCACAAAGCAATCGACAAGAAAACACCACAACCAGATAAGCACGGCAAAGCACTAACTCAGTGAAACTAAATAACGAGCATAGAAAGCACACTCTGAAATGCACCAAACACTAGCAGGATCCTCTACAGATTGTTAGATCTGATAGATCAGAGACCTGCTCTGATACCAAGAAAATCACTAGAAACCAGCTATACACTACTTTTATGCATAGTTCTGATGTAGCTGGTACCTCAAGTCAATCCCCAAAACAAAATAAAAATGAGAAATCATCTTCAAAATCTATCTTTCAGTTCAAAGCCCAAAAAATTGAAAAGCAAACAAAATCTGTTGAGAATAATCAGAAATTGAAAAGAAATTGTCAAACAAAGAAGGCTAAGAATATTTCTAGTTGTACTCTGAAATTTGTTAGCTCTGCTGAATGTAATGGGTCAATGCAAAATGCTAATGCTTCATGTACTCATTCACATGCATCTAGTCAATCTGTTAGTAATCATGTCATCAGGAAATCACAAGTGTCATGTCACTATTATGGCAAGATAGGACATGTAATGGATGACTGCAGATTGTTGATTGAAGATGAGCATGCTAGTGAAGCAATGCATTCTAGGAATTCATCCGACAGAAACCATGTCATTAAGAAATATGTTGCATATTGTTACTACTGTGGTAGGCGTGGTCATCTAATAAATGCATGCTTTAAAATGAAAGAAGACGATAATGTGAACTCTAGATTTTTCACACATGCTCATGGCCCATATAGATATGAATCTACTTCAGGCCAGCATATTATTTGTTTCACTTGCAAAAAGCCTGGGCATAAGGCAAAGGAATGCTGGTCATGATATCATTGGGGGAACAACAACTCGAGAAGTAAGCACCTGAGGTGCTATGAGTGTGGGAAGCATGGCCATACAGTCAAGAACTGTTGGCATGCTCAGGTAAGTCATGTTAATGACAAAGCCTTTAAATTCTCTGCAAAACGACCTATGAATTTTTCATGCTTTAACTGTGGTAAAACAGGTCACAAATCTACTGAATGTTGGGTGAAGAAGAATAAGAAACAGAATGTCCATGTAAACAACAGAACAACTCATGCTCAATCTCATAGGTCTCATGCTTCTTTTGATAAGCATCATAGGACCAGACAATCTGTTGTTTTATGTCATTATTGTGAAACTTTTGGACATTCCATGGACAATTATTTTCTAATGGAATATGATGATAATTCTGCTAAGAAACTGTTCAGAACACCTGTTAGGGCTCATACAGGACCCAAGACTTCTTGGGTCCCTGCAGGGTCAAATTTATTAAAATGTTGCAGGTGTGCCTTGGAAACTGATGAATAAAGGGGTTAATGATCCAAGCCACTCAACAGAAGACCCCAGGATCCTGCTCTTCAGGTTTGTTCTGACCATCCAGTTTAAAAAAAAAATTAAAAAAATTTCATCATATGAAATTGTGAACTTGAAATGATTGCATATCATGTTGATTTGCTTGTTTGATGTTTCTATCTGTTTGCTTCCGCTAGATGATTGCATAGGGGTGCTCTAAGTATTTGGTTTCTGGTTGAGCAGAAGAGTTGATCAGTTTTCTTAGAGTGTTTTAATCTGTTCTGAGTGAGCGAAATCTTGTTTGAGCGAAATTCTATTTGGGTGAAGGTTTTTAAAGGGATATATTCATTCACCCCCCCTCTGAATACATAGCACCAAACCCAGCACTAAACCCTTCGCCCATTGGCTCCTCAGCCAACAACTATCCACTATCGGCTCCTAGCCGACAGCTATCCAATCATCGGCTCCTAGCCGACAGCTACCCCGTCATCGGCTCCCAGCCGACAGCTTCCCAGTTAAAAAATAGACCTCTCACTTTGGTTCGGATCCTTCCCCAGCCAGAGAACAATAGAATAAACCTTTCACTTTGGTACGGACCCTTCCTCGGCCAGAGAACAAAAGAGACCCTTCTCTTCGACTCTCACATCCCGCTACCCAACGCCCCTCCGCAGGGCCATTTCGGCTGGGGCCCACTATCAGGATTAATCCATCTGTCCCACCGCGCTCTCCGATATCTTTTCGGCTTTACAGCCTACTTCCAACACCTCTCGGCTTGTCAGCCTGCTCCCGATATCCCTTGGCTTTTTAGCCTACTTTTCATTATCCTTAGCTCTCGCAGCCTGCTTCCCATGATTCGCCCTTCGTGGCCTGCTTCCCAATTCCGGCTCTCGTAGCCTGTGTTCCTTTAGCTTTTATAGCCTGCTTCCCAATTCTGGCACTCGTAGCCTGCTTACCTTTGGCCTGCGTGGCCTGCTTCCCAGTTCTGGCCCTCATAGCCTGCTTCCCTTTGGCTTTTATAGCCTACTTCCCAACTTTGGCTCTCGCAGCCTACTTACCTTTGGCCTTCGTGGCCTGCTTCCCAAGTCTGGCTCTCGTAGCCTGCTTCCTAGAATTCAGCTTTCGCGGCCCGCTTCCCAATTTCGGCCCTTATGGCCCGCTCCCCTAATGTCCCTTGGGTTCTGTAGCCCTCTTCCCTAATACCCTTTCAGCCGTTCGTGGTCTGCTTCCCTAATATCTTTACTACCACTACACTAATACGCAGCAACAATATTTCCTTATGCAAAAAAAAATAACAAAACACGACAACAAAAAATACACAAAAAAAGAAAAAAAAGAAAGAGAATGCTCGGTTACCCTGCTTGCGTGCTTGCTTATAATATAGAATAATGCATCTCCTTGAAATTTTCTAGGACCTTGTTGCCTTGCTAAATAATAATGCCCCGATTCCAGATGCACGTGCGTCACGGCGTACGCTCGAAGGGAACCCAATTATGGCGGGTGCACACGTCAAGGGGAAGAGTCATGGCTGAATTGCTAAGTCAAATTCACAAAATAAACCTGAGGCAACGCTCCCACACTTAGCACTTAATGTGTTCAATAGCTTTCAACCATAGGGATTGCCCGAATTTCTTCTTAGCACTCTATGGAGACTTGAATTCCTGCACTCGCGTGAAGAGCAATCGTGAGGAAAAAGCTGCCTACCCCCACTGTAAAAAAAAAAGAAGAAAGAAGAAAAATGATGCAAAAAAAAGGAGAAATGTGGATCCGAGTAGTCGGGAATCCCCACTGAAATAAATAAGGAGACTCGCGCGAAATGGTGAAGCGAATCACAATAAGGATGAATCTTAGTAGCCGGGGATCCCCATTGAGACACATGAGGAGACTCGCGTCGAACGGTGAAATCCGCTACCAAAACAAACAGATGGGGGCTGTGTGAAGCTACCGAAAGTCGAAAGCCTGAAACTAATGTGTAGGCGCTAGAGTGATCCTTGAGTGTCACTAGGAAAACCTGCATATCCCTATGGTTAGGGCTCTTTGTTCGCACATTTGCACCTCTACACCACAGAGAATTGCCTCGGGTGAAATGCGTGAATTTAAGCTGTGCATGCAAGACATGCGATATCCTCTTGACGGGTGCACCGCCCCTTAGTTGTGCCTTCTGGCTCGCGCCGTGTCCGCGAATTATGGGCGATATATCTATGCCCATCTCCTATAGAGGGAGCTACCTTATATATTTGTGTTATGCCTACTAACGAATGGCCGCATGCTTGAATAAAAAGAATAAAAATACATAAAAATAATAAATAATAAAAAATAATAAAAAATATCAATAAACCTAATTTTGGCTATCGCAGCCTGCTTGCCCAGTTCTGGCTTGGAGAGCCCAATTCTGACCCTTACGGCCTGCCACCAGCCCTTGCAGCTCGCTACGCTCCTAATTTCGGCTCTTGTGGCCCGCTTCCCGATTGCGGCTCTCGTAGTCCGCTTCCCTGATTTCGGCCTTCACGGCCTACTTCCGCAACACCAATTCTGGCCCTTGTGGTTCACCTTCCCGGGTTCGGATTTCATAACCGGTACTCACGGCGCATTAAAGGACGTCAAGCCCTTTCACTCTAGATCCGACCTTCTGTCCAGCTAGAGAATAAAAAGATCCCTTTCACTTTGGGTCGGGCCTGTCGCCCGGCCAGAGAATAAAAAGACTCTCTCCACTCTAGATCGGACCTTCCGCCCGGCTGGAGAACTAAAAGATTCTTTCCACTCTAGATCAGACCATCCGCCCGACTAGAGAATAAAAAGATTCCTTCTACTTTAGATCGGACCTTCCGTCTGGCTGGAGAACTAAAAGATCCCTTTCACCTTGGCCCGAGCCTGCCGTTCGGGTGAGGAATCAACCCTCTCCTTGCGCTGACACCACCCCGTGTCAGCGACTTGACCGCCTCTCTGTCCCCCCCCCCCCCCCCGGGTGACGAATATCTCTTTGACTTGGACCTTCCGTCCAAGTCATTGAATCAACAAATGCTCCTCCCCGTCCCTTCGGGCGACGAATATCCCTTTGACTGGGACCTTCCATCCAGGTCACTGAATCAACGAACTCTTCTCTCTGTCCCCCCCCCCCCCGGGTGATGAATATCCCTTTGACTCGGACCTTCCGTCCAAGTCATTAAATAAATGAACTCTTCTCTTCATCCCTTCGAGCGATGAATATCCCTTTGACTTGGACCTTCCATCCAGGTCACTGAATCAACGAACTCTTCTCTCTGTCCCCCCCGGGTGACGAATATCCCTTTGACTCGGACCTTCCATCCAAGTCATTAAATAAATGAACTCTTCTCTCCGTCCCTTCGAGCGACGAATATCCCCTTGGATCTGGACCTCCCGTCCAAATCATTGATTAAACAAACTCTCCTCTCTCTGTCCCTTTGGGGTGGTGAATATACCATTCGATTTGGACCTTTTGTCCAGGTCATGGAATCAACAAACTCTTCTCTCCCCCCTTCGGGTGGCGAATATTCCTTTTGAATCAATAAACCCTTCTCTCCGCCCTCATGGCTTGCTTTCAATTATTGGCCCCTGAGCCGACAGCTTTCAATCATCGGCCCCTGATCCTACAGCTATCCAATCATCGACCCCTGAGCCGACATCTCTTCACTTATCGGCCTATGAGCCGACAGCTATTTTCGATCGGCCTCCAAGCCGACAACCATCCTTTATTGGCCTCTGAGCCGATAGCTACCTTCATCGGCCTCCCAGCCAACAGCCATCCAATCATTAACATCCACGCCAGCAGCCGCTCGGAGTTCTTCAAAAAAAAAGAGAAAAAAAAGAGATGGAAAGAAGAGAAGAAGAAGGAAAGAGAGAAGAGAAAAGAAAAAGAGAATAAAAGAGAGAAGAGAAAAGGGAAAAAGGTAATAAAAAAAAGAAGAGCAGAGAAGAGAAGAAGAAGAAGAGAAGAAGAGAAAAGAAAGAAGAAAAGAAAGAAAATAGAAGAAGGTGAGCACCCTGTCAGCGCCCGACACCCTGTCGGCATTGACAAAGAGAAGAAGAGACCAATAGAAGAGAACAACATGCAGCGTCAGTTCCCGACACCGCGTCGGCACTGATGAAGAGACAAGAGACCAACACGCTACGTCAGTTCCCGACACCCCGTCGGCACTGATGAAGAGACAAAGAGACCAACACGCTACGTCAGTTCCCCACACCCCGTCGGCACTGATGAAGAGACAAAGAGACCAACACGCTACGTCAGTTCTCGACACCCCGTCAGCAATCATGAAGAGACAAACATGCAGCGTTAGTTCCCGACACCCCGTCGGCACTGATGAAGAGACAAAGAGATCAGCATTCCATGTCAGCTCCCGACACCCTGTCGGCACTGATGAAGAGACAAAGAGACCAACATGTCACGTCAGTCCCCGACACCCCGTCGGTACTGACGAAGAGAAGAAAAGACCGGCATACCACATCAGCTCTCGGCACCCTGTCGGCACTGATGAGGAGAAGAAGAGATCAACAAACCACGTCAACGCCCGGCACCCTGTCGGCACTGGTGAAGAGAAGAAGAGATCAACAAACCACGTCAGCGCCCGGCACCCTGTCGACACTTCTGAAGAGAAGAAGAGACCAACAAACCCTGTCAGCTCCCGACACCCCGCCGACACCGATGAAGAGACAAAGAGACCAGCAAACCACGTCAGTCCCCGACACCCCATCGGCACTGACGAAGAGAAGAAGAGACAAATAAACCATGTCAGCTCCCGACACCCTGTCGGCACCAACAAAGAGAAGAAGAGACCAGTACACCCACGGGCACCGCCCGGCTCATCCTTCGCCTATGCTACCCGTGGGTGGGGGGCATTTGTGGACGTGCAAAATTACACACCCATACGTCCCAACTACTCCAGCATCAATAACAACTTCAACCGAAGAAGCTGTGGAAAAGCGGGGCCGCCTGGACTCTCTGAACACACACACTACTGTGAAGCTATCTTCGGAATCACGACAATGAAGAGGAATCAACCACCAAGAGGCCTTATAATCCATGGGCCTCGAAGAAAATCAAATGAGCCACAATGGGCTCAGAACCGCCCATTTAGGCCTTCAGCGGCACGCCCCTGGCGGCCTTCAGCGGCACACCTTGTGCCCCCCTCAGCGGCACGCCCATGGGGCGCTTCGCCGGCACACCGCTAAGCGCCCTCAGCAGCACACCCCGTGCCCCTTCAACGGCACGCCCATTGGCCCTTCAGCGGCACGCTCAGTGGGCCTTCAGCGGCACGCCCCTGGCGCCTTCAGCGGCACGCCCCTGGCACCTCCAGCGGCACGCCCTGCCTCCCGTTCAGCGGCACGCCAGGCTCACTTCAGCGGCACACCCCCAGGGAGCCCCAGCGGCACACCCTCCAGGGTGCTCCAGCGGCACACTCCCGTGAAGCCCTTCGGCGGCACACCATGGCAAGCCCCAATGGCACGGCCATATGCCCCTCAGCGGCACACCCAGGCTACCCTTCAGCGGCACGCCCCTGGCGGCCTTCCACGGCACACTCTTTATGCCCTCAGCGGCACACTCACTTGAGTGCGTCCAGCGGCACACTCACAGGCCTGTCCAGCGGCATGCCCCTTTTGGCCCATTCAGCGGCACGCCTTAATTCCGCTTCAGCGGCACGCCTGCGAACACCTTCAGCGGCACGCCTGCCAGCCCCTTCAACGGCGCGCCCGTCTAGCTCTTCAACGACACGCCTGGGTGGCTGTTCAGCGGCACGCTTGCTGTGTCTTCCAGCGGCACAGTGTCCAGCCCATTCAACGGCACACCCTGGTTCTTCTTCACCCGGCGCAACCGACAAAACGACGTGATGCCCACGCCCAACGGATTCTTGGCGCGCAATGGGGTTGTTGAGGTGTCGCCCGGGGAGAAAGCCACGCTCCCTACTCCTCCTGCCACCGAGGATGGGGAAGTCAAATCCCCATTAATGTCGGTCGCTTCCCGCATCTGCTGGTCGCATTCAGGCGTTCCCGCCATGTGGGGTATAAAAACCCCTCTTCTCCGGTGAACAAGAGGAGGAGGAAGAGGGACACACATACGCAGACATAGAGAGAACAGAAGAGAAGAAGAAGAAGAAGAGGAGGGGGAGGCTCTGCCCCCCCCCCCCTCTGCTGCACCGTCCACCGCCGTCCGCGCAAAAAAAAAAGAGAAGGAGATAGAATAGATGAAGAGTCGGTGGAGAGGGAGAGTGAGGTCCGGGAGGGGAGGAGTCCATGCTCCGTTCCTCCCCACTGTATTTCTTTTTCTTCATTCTTTTCCTTTATTTCCTCCTTTTGTCGTCGTCGCAATGTATTAGCTCCCTTGGGGCACCCCTTTTGTGAGAATAAAGTAGAAGGCCTGCAAGTATTCTTTGGGCGTCTTTCTAAAGCATTTCTTCCGTGTTTACGTCCTTTGGTGTTTCACGCCCCTTTTCTTTTTTTTCCCTTTTCTTTCCTTAGGGTTTGTTTCCTCCTGGGCGTTTTCACCTTCGTTCACCCCTGGTTGTGCCTCTAGTGGCACACTCTAGCCATGCCTCCAACGGCACACTCCAGCCGTGCCCCCAATGGCACACCCCAGTTGTGCCTCCAGCGGCACACCTCCAGCCGTGCCCCCAACGGCACACCCCAGTTGTGCCCCCAACGGCACACCCCAGTTGTGCCTCCAGCGGCACACCTCCAGCCGTGCCCCCAACGGCACACCCCAGTTGTGCCTCCAGCGGCACACCCCTAACCGTGCCTCCAGCGGCGCACCCTAGCCGTGCCTCCAACGGCACACCCTTGGCCTGCCTCCACCCGGCACACCTGACCCTCCCCCTTCAAGTCAGGGTATCCTTAGGCTGCATTAACCCAGTGTCTCCCATTCGCTGATTCCTCCCAGTTTTATGAAGTTTCCTCAAAGGTGTTGCCGCTCTCGGGCGCCCACCTCTAGTTGTCGGGTTCCGCCACTCCTTGTGGGCGCGTTCCTTGTATCTCCCTTACGCTCGGGTCAAGGGGAGATGCTGCCGAATTTTTTGTTAGAAACAACAATATGTTAAAAGACAAAAGGAAGCAACAAACAAAGGGGACAATAACGAATTAAAAGATAAAAAAGTGACAAACAAATGAAAAGAACAAGGGTAAAAACACTTTAACCAAGACAAGGGAACCGTAATCAACACAAAGAGAGCCGAATCGAACGATAACTAAACAACTTCAACACCCGTCCTCAGGAAAGAAGGAATGAAAGATAATCAAGTGAAAGAAAGAAGAAACTTATGCGAATTGAATAAAATCAAGAGAGAGAAAAAAAAGAAAAGACATAAGAATGGAAGAGGAGTGGGCTCCCCATGCCCTTCGCCGGTACACCCTCTAGCCACCCTTCGCCGGCACACCTGCTCACGCCCTTCGTCGGCATGCTCCCCTCCACCCTCCTTCACTGGCACACCTTCCACCGTCCTTCGTCGGCACACCTCCCACCATCCCTCAGCGGCATGCTCGTGCCCTCCTCCAAGCGGTACACCCTTGCACTGCCGCCAGCGGCACACCCTCAGCTCACTCTCCCGGTACGCCCCGATCAACCCCTCAGCGGCACGCTCGTGCCCTCCTTCCCCAACACGCTTCCATGGCCTTCGCCGGTACGCGCTTCCAGCTCCTTCGCCGGCACGCCCATCCCTGAACCCTCCAGCGGTACACCCCCGATCAACCCCTCAGAGGCACGCTCGTGCCCTCCTTCAACGGTACACCCTTCCACCGCCGCCAGCGGCACACCCTCAGCTCACTCTCCAGCGATACACCCTCTTTCAGCGGTACACCCTCTTTCAGCGGCACACTCTCCACCGCCCTCTTCACACATGTGCCGAATGCAACAAATAATAATAATAATAACGGACTCACAATAAAAAAAGAGGGATAAATGATAACAATAATAATAATATTATAATAACAAAAAGGGGCAAATAATAATGATGACACACCCAATAAATAAATAAATAATAACAATAAAAAAGGGAAATAAGTAATAATAATTACCAACCCAATAAAAAAAATAAAATACAATAAATGAATAAGCAGAGAATAATAATAAGAATAATAATAAATGAACAATAATAATAAACTCACCAAAATATATATAAAAATAATAGATAATAATCTTAAATTTTAAATAATAGTAAAAATGACGAGACCCGCACTGCAGCCTCGTCTCTCTCCCGTGACTCGGTGCTGAAGGAACAACAATGCAGCCCTTGTGGGCTGGGCCTGTGCCTTGGGAGTTATCCCAAAATGGCCATGACCCGACCTCGCCTTGGGCCGACATTCCGATTAAATTACATTCGTCTCTCATGGCCGGACCCCTTCCGTGCCACTACTAAAATTGCCGTGCATTCGGCAGACATTTGAACGGGTTCACCACGGTTTCCGTCGCGTTTCTATTAACGGACCATTGTCCGAACATAAAATGGTCTGCGAATGACCGACAAATCTGAATGGAACGAGAAGGCTCTCGTCATACCCGGACCCTATGCAAGGGAATATCAATAAGGCCTCCGTGGGTCGTGATTAGACCTCGGGTCTGCCCCGATCATGGTCATTGCCTGACCCATATTCTCGGCCTATAGCCAGCTATCCCTATACACGTCTTCGTTTTGGAATCTAGTCCCAGGACTCTTCCCCGTTGCCCTCCGGCACCGGAAATATTAATGATGCCCACGTAATCCTCGTTTGGACCTCGGGAGGCGCCCCCGGTACGGTCCTGACTCGATCCCGCACTGGGCTAATAAATCCACTCGTTTCCTACTACACTAACCGAGATTTAACCGAATGTTTCCGGTGCCTTGGAATAATATATTTGCCATATCCCGTTGTACATATGTTCCGGGTCTTTCCGCGACAATTGCGATATTCTCAAGCCAGACACGCGTCCGAATATTAAATGGTCCCTTGAATGACCGACACGTTTCGAATATTTGCTTCCCTAGATATAGGACTTTCCCGCCGATTCAAGGGACACTCCCCATTGCCCCTTGGCACCGGAGATATTAAAGATGCTCATGCAAGTCTTATTTCGACCGCGGGGGGCCCGCCGCAGTATGGTCGCAGCTTGATCTTGCACCGGGCCAACAGACTTACTAGTTTCTGATCGCTTTCATCGAGATTGAACTGAATATTCCTCGTTCTTCTGAACAATAAATTTACCGTATCCCGGCATTCATATGCTCCGGTTTTCCGGTGACAATCGTGCTTTTCTCGAGCCGGACATTCGTCCGAACATTAAATGGTCAGCACATGACCGACATGATTGCGAATGTTTTCTTCTCGCCCTCGCGCCAGGATTTCAAGACATCCTAATAGGCATTTCTATGCAATTAATTTTTTGGCCATGAGGCCCTGATTCCCAGCGATTAATCAAGGGTGGTCCCTCGCATGGGGGATGTAAATGACGTCGTGACTTTTATGGCATGGGCGTTTTGGTCCCGACACGAACTACACAATCGTCTGAACGAGTCAGATCGAGCGGACCATGGGCTCTTCGGAGCCCGAATAAATTGTCACTTTGTGACTGGCACGCCCACGCACTCAATAAACCCAATAAACCAATAAACAACGACATCACAAAAAGTGCGTCCACAATGATAAGCCTCCACAGTTCCTCAAACGGTCCTAAACACAGCCGCTAGAGTGCACAGAATAGCAAATTTTGACTTGGATCTCCACCTCTCCTGATCGGCCAGAAGAGTTGGGCCTCGTGCTAGGAACCCTGTAGACCTGTAAAAGAGTGTAGAAGCACAGAAAAAGAACCCAAATTAGCCCTTGGACACGTGTAGTATCTATAGTGCAAATAAACTAAGGTGCATGCAAAAGAAAGGGTGGATACCTGGGAGATTGGTTTTTTAACCCCTATGGGGCATGGAAAAAGATGGGAGGATGTTTTAAAAATGATTGAGATGCAAAGAACGTGGAAGAAGAAGAGGGAATATGCTTGTGAATGCTATGAAGAGGGGAATGAACTAAAGAAAAAACAACACTAATGAACCCTTGGAACTCAATACTCCTTGGACTTTGAAGGCTAATGGACGTAGAAAGCACTTCTCCTTGATGGGTACTCGCTCCAGAACACGGCAGCACCTCGACGTAAACTCTAGAAATCTCCTCCTCAACCCATGAACTTAAGGGTTTTATTTATAGACCTGCAAACTTTAGGTTTGAGTTGGAGAGATTCCAGCAAAAAAGTAGGATGAAACTTGGCAAACTCTTGAAGATAAAATTCCCAAGATTCCATAGAAACAAACGGGAGCTTCTAAGGATCACTATCGAAGAGAAATCACCAAATCAAAACTCTACCTCGACCACGGCGTAGTAGAAGAAAGATAGTAAATCAGGACTCTCTGTCACCTGAAACGGCCCTACGATAAACCGCCACTTGGAATTAACGGTCCAAGGATAGGCCGCTACTCTCAGAAGATAAGGCCAACGGGCAAAAACTTCGTGAACAGGACTCTGGGGCCAAGAAACGGTCTAAAGTAAAATCGCCACAATGCTTCTAACGGTCTTATGATAAACCGTTAGAGCTCAACGGATAACAATGGGATAAGTCTGAGAAGATAGACGTTGGCTCTGGACTCTGGCGTCAACTAACCGTCTTAAGATAGACCGCCAAACGTCATCAAATGTCCATATGATAGATCGCTAGAGATAGTAGCATGGCAAAACAAATGAAAGGCCTATTAAGCTTCAACCCACGAAAAAACAAATAAGGAGCGAGACCCAACCAAGGGGAATGACTCATGAAATAAGCCTCAAAACTGACCAAGATGGCTCAATAAACGGCGTATAACTCGGAGCATCATAAAGATAAAATAAGGAGATGACACAACTCATTGGTCATAAAATGGGTGTCAACAGATGCTCCTCCTTAATGTCCTCTTTGTAGGGGAACGAGTGGAGGTGAAGCGAAAGCGACATGGAACATGGAGGTGAAGCAGAAAAGAAGCGGAGTGGACTGAAAAGCGGCCGTTAAGGTAAACCGACACCCGTCCTCAACCAACTAGCGATAGGAATCTTCCGGAAAACCTCGAACCAGTCACAAGGAACGGTAAACCGAACGACGCATGTCTAGAGGAACTAACAACTAAAGAATGAAAACATGACCAGCCTCCTCACTGGAACACACAGCTAATAGGCGGTCGGAGCAAGCGGAAAAGTATAGAGACGAGTAACTAAACTCCAGACAGGAATCCTCAGTTAACCAAACCGAGCAAACGGACCAAAGGAAACCTTCCGACTCAGAGTAGAATGACTCTTCTTACTCAAGACCATAGACACAATTATCCACCATTACTGAGACACTCAGACAGATGAGGGCTCATGAATGCTCAAAGATACGCATGATGCATGCTGGGCCAAAATACAAAAAATCATCAAAACAAATGCAAAGAAAAGATAAAATAACAAGATACTCGAGAATAGTATTGCTAGACCGGACAAATGAGGGTCAAGACACTATCTGCAACAACGGCGTGCAAGATAGAACCGTCGTCCCCCAACTCTTCCAACCTAACGACATATCCAACGATTAAACATGTGCACATAGATCATCATCATTTTTGTTAGAGGGGAACATCAGATCCCGGAACACATGAATGAGCAGCCGGTTCTCGAGGAAATATATCATAGATTTCATATAGTAATGCATTAAGGGACTAAGGATCGAAATACTTACCTGACTTACCTGCCCGGCAAGCGGCTGATAAAGTGTGATGGCGTTCATGATTTTGCAAATGAAAAGGTTAGCCATCATCAAATAGATCCATAAAATAAGCATGAAGCACAACAGATGTATCCTTGAAGCATAAAACATAACGGATATAGCATTGCAACTCATCAAGCAATTCAGCCCATAAAACGGTCTAGGATAGAACTGTTATAAGAGCCTTAACGGTCTAAATATGGACCGCTAAAGAACGTCGGTTCACATCCTTCGAGGAAGGGAACCTTGATGACAAATGGTCTAATGTAGGACTGCCATAATGATTGTAACGGTCTAACGATAGACTGCCAATTTTACTGAGCGTTCAAAAAAATAAACCGTTCGTTCTTCCCCTCATTCAAACGTTCATTCAATCAAACGCCCAAAACAACCAAAATCGAGCGACCACCCATACCCCATTCTACCGACGACCACCGTCCAACCCTCCTTCGGCCACCGCGATGGTGAAGAAAAGGGCGATAAAACACCCCCAACGACAAATAGCGGATGAGAGGACACCGTCGGCGGCGGCGGTGGACCCACTAGAGAGAGAGGAGCCACCAACGGCCCAAACGGAGGGAAACGAAGCCCTCATGGCCAAGGAAGGTCCCGGGGAGGCCATGGAGGAGGAGGAAGAGGCCACAGCGGCCGGGGAAGCGCCAGCGGCGGCGTCCAGACGGCGGTCGACGGAGGTAGGCCGACGGCCCCAAAAACACCAAATTTTTCATTTTTCAATTTTTATATGTATGCATGTATGTGGAATGGCAAGGGAATGGGTCTGGGGACCCCTTAAAACAATTTGTAGGCCATTTTGGCCATTTTGACAAACTGGGGAAACGAAGAAGATGATGCTCGTTCACAGGTTGCGTAGCGGTTGTTTCAGTGACCGCTACAGTCTAAGACGGCCCACACTACGGCGGCTAGAGGTTTCAGACGGCCCAAGATATGGCCGCCAGAGAATCAGAGACAGAATGTTGATTTTTTATTATTTTGTCTTATTTAAGTTTTTTGTTGTTTTTGTTTATTTGAAATGCAATGAAAATGCAATGCAATGACTGACCTATGTTCTAAATGTGTGCAAGGAAAGATACGAACTTGGATTTCCTGGCTGCAAGTCCGAGCGGTATACCAGACATTACGCGACTACCAGAGAGAGAGACTAGCCACCATGGGCTTCGGGGATCTGTTGAGCATAGAGGTACCAGGATTGACATAGCCCTGATCTACGCCCTCCACGAGAGATGGGATCCAGTTAGCCGAGCATTCATCTTCCCCTGGGGCCACTTGATCCCCACGTTGGAAGACATATCGAGGATCACCAGACTGTGGGTCCATGGAGCACCGGTGACAGGATGGACCTACAGGGATTATTGAGAGATGGCACATGAGCTGCTTGGATTGGATTTGCTAAGGCCAGGGCACCAGTCGTCCAGGCTAGGACGGGCGACACTCCAGGAGAGGATGGGGCTGAAGGGGGCTACTATCTTTGTAGGGGAGCTGCCAGAGGAGCACCTTGGGAGGGTGATATACCAGGTCCGGGGCAGAGTAGCAGTAGCACCGGGACCCGAGGGAGACATCACTTTACGACGCTTCCTGATTTTGCTGTTCGGGAAGCTTCTTTTCGCGACTAGAGCCGACGGAGTGAGCGTCAGGCTCCTCCCTTTGCTGAGGGATCTGAATGGAGTAGGAGGATACGCCTGGGGAGCAGCAGTCCTGGCATTCCTTTTTGACTCGCTGAGCACTACCGATCGGCAGACCATGCTGGGTGACTTCTCTCCATTCTTATAGGTAAAATGCCCTAAACTCTGAACTTTAAATGCTTTTTTATATGCTTGCTATTGTTATATGCTGACACTGACTTATGTAGGTTTGGAGCTATCTATACCTCCCTGGCTTAGGGCGAGGGAAGGAGCTACACCCCGAGTGGATCCTTATCGCGAGACGGTGGGTGGTAGACGGGATATGGGATCGAACCTATGCCTAGCTCGGGCGATCCAGGACGACATCGACACTTTCCCATATGCATCGGTAAAACTCTAAACTTAAAATTTTCTGCATGCTTTAAATGCTTCTAAATGCTTATAAATGCTTATCTGAATGCTGACATTGACTCAATTGCCTTTTAAGGTGTGCTGGACACCTTACCGTGACGAGGGTCACGAGGGGTAGCCTTGGGTGGAGGCAGCCCAGGTGTACGCCGTACGACAGATCTGGCTACATTGCATCAACATCGTCGAGCCTCTCCATCATCGACTGATCATGAGGACGAGGGGAGTGCATCAGCCAGAGGTGGAGTTCCCCGAGCGAGATGACGAGTGCTTTGGGAGATCGGCGAAGGGACTCAGCGGTGAAATCGACTGGGTCACTCGAGTGGTCGACCAGGTGCGGGACTGGACATGGAGGGGTCGGAAGGTGAGGACCCGAGCTGACAGCGACGAGGCCTACCTGAAGGCCTTTGCTCGGAGGTACGGTGACCGGGTATTCTGCGGCTTCCGTTCACCGGTATGACCTTCTAAACTCATGCTCTTAAATTAAATTACCTTATTCCTATATGCACTGACACTATGATTTACTATATGCAGCTAGACCCCCAGGGACGTGTAGCGGAGTTGCAGGGCCTCCTCCATGCTATTGTACAGCAGAGGGACGAGTTCCAGCATGCGCTGGACCTTCTGGTAAAACTTCCTAAACCTTGGACTTAATTATGCCTATGATTATGATGAATGTGACTGACATTGACTTCTAAAATGCAGCGTGCCGAGGGAGCGCAGCAGTAGGGACCGGATGCACCACCCTCTTCGTCACAACCTGAGTGAGACGCCGACTTTGCTTGGGCAGTGGCTCAGGCTAAGGAAGCGGAGGCCTCTCTTGTGGAGAGGGTAAGCAAAACCAATCGTGTTCCTTAGACTTTAATGCTTACGATGCTTATGCCTTGATTGACTATGATGAATGCTAATGAAGGCTGGAGAGCTGAGCACAGTGCTGACCGAGGCGGAGCATGCTCTAGCAGAGGTAGAGCGATGGCGAGCAGAGAGAGAGAGAGCCAACGAGCAGAGATGGAGAGGCTACGGACGGAGGCTACAGTGGCGGCCGATCTCCGTGCAGAGATAGAGAGATTGAAAGCAAGGACATCTGCAGATTCCCAGCGGGTGATAGGGGAGCTGAGAGCTGAGATCCGGGCATTGGAGAGAGCACTCCGGAAAGTGGGAGGACGGTCCTCCCAGAGCGTGTCCTAGAGCGGAGGGCGGAGCGGAGCTCGGGACTTTCTTACGGGTTCCTCCGGCCAGCGGAGAAATGAGGAGGAGGAGCGACGTCGGCGACGGCACCGAAAGGAGAGCAGCACAACCATGGGCCCGTCGGAGAAGAGGCATGAGAGTACCGGCGACAGCGGTGGCCCGAGAGGTGGACCGGCGGAGTTACTTGTACTTTTATTTTTCTTTTGATGCACCCTTGTACATGACTTTTGATAGTGGAATGAAATCTTTTTGTTTTCATTTTTATTTAAGATGTGAATGTGAATGAATGTGAATGCTTGACTGACTGACTGAGGGACAGAGAAAGAACAAGACTGACGACTGAGGGGGGGAATGATTTTAAAAAAAATTGGCAAAACCTGACAAACGGTCTAATTTAAGACCGCTAGAGTCTGGAAAATGGTCAAACCAATGACCGTGAGAGAGACAGAGGAAGGCGGTGGATGAAAGGATAAAAACGGTCCAATAGTGAACCGCCAGAGGACTCTAGCAGTCTCACGATAGACCGCTAGTGTAGAATCTGTGTATATCAGAGAAGGATTCTCTGTGAGAGTCCAAACTCGGGGGGGGAAGTAGCCTTAATCTGCACTAGACCCTAATCTAACTTAGGATAAGGTTACCCAACCTCAATCCTAATTCACCAACCTTAAAAATAAAGCTCTACAAGTAGGAACAAGCCTAAAATTCGCAGCTCACATCAATTCTTGGCTACAACTCCCAAAATTCCATCAAAAACTCTCAAAAACACCATGAAGAGGACCTTTGAAGCTAGTGTTATGGGAGAGAGGGTCTACATCGGGCCTAAAGTAGCTAAGAAGGAGCATGGGGAGCTACAGTGGTTGACCTCAATACCCAAGCACTTGAGCTCAAGTTCTTCAAGAGAGGTAAGTTGCAATTTGATTCAAAATTTCATAAATTTCTAAACTTTCATCTTCTAATGGTCTTCCTGATGGGGACATCTCCGACTACTCCATTTTTCCGAGGGTCCCGTTGCTCGCCAACTATGCTTCATCGTGTTCGCTATATTTTTCTTAATCATGGCATGTGATTTTTATATTTTCTTAAGTCATAAATTAGGTAATTTTCCTTTTATTTGAGTCCAGTACCTAGGTATAAGAGTTATTTACTTAAGTCAAGTGTCAATAGTGTTGTGCCCCTGGCTCCTGTGGCTTGTGGTTTTGATGATTGGCTTTAGGGGTTTGTGATGATTGGTTTTAATGTGAGTTAATCACTGTGAGTCACCATGTTTTTATTCAGTCATTCTTATATTCAGTCTGTCTTTCAAATGTTCATTCAGTCTTTCATATGTTCAGTCAGTTCATCTGCTTACATTGTGAGTCATTGCATTTGAAATTCAGATTGTTCAATCTGCTGCATAAAGCATTCATATGCATTTATAGAGTCTGCACATTTGCATCAGGCAGCAAGTGTGTACAATGCCCTGTGTAGGCACGACAAGTCTATACACTGGTTGCACATTGCACAGCTGCAGGCACTTCTAAGTCTACACATCGTGTAGCGTGCTGGCATAGTCTGTACACTCATCTGTCTACATGTGTCACCAAGTCCACACATTGCATCATGTGTTTCTTCATGAAGTCTATACATTGGCATGCTGCATCTCTTGAAGTATGTACATCCTCTTCAAGCATTTCAAAGTCTATACTTTGCTGAGCGTCTCACTGATAGTCTCATGCAAGTCTATACATCGCCTTCAGACTTTCAAGTCTATACATTCCATGATCTTCCAAGTATGTACATCCTCAGTGTGCTGATGCGTCGACCCTTCAGTCATTGCTTGTCTCTATTCTCACACCAGTGCGTCAACTCAGTGTGCTGATGCGTCGACTCTTCTGTTCAGGTTCTTCATTTGATTAAGTCTATACATCATCAGTTGAACGTAAAAGTAATACGTTGCAGCGTCAACTCATTGGGCTGCAGCATCAACTCAGCATCATGCACATAGACTTCCAAGTCTATACATTCCTGCATTAGTGTGCTTCACGCTTTGTTCATGGCTGAGAGTCTATACACTGGGCTTGAAGTGTATACATTGAGCGTCTCAATGAGCATCTCATGTAAGTCCATACATTCGTAGTGCATTGCATTGGCTAAGTATATACAACGTTAGTTCATGCATTGTCTTAGGCTAAGTCTGTACAGCCTACGTCTCATGCAGCGTCAAAGCTGTGAGCATTCTCAAGTCTGCAGCGTCAACGCTGTGAGTGTGTACACAGCATTCTCAAGTCTGCAGCGTCAACTCTCCAAGTCTGTACACCCACATTCAATAGGTAAAGTCTATACATTCTTCAGCTGGAACTGTGCAAGTCTGTACATCGTTACTTGCCAAATTTTGTACATTGGCATCTGTTCCTACGTTGCACTTCCAAGTCTGCACATTGGGTTCTTTACCTACATTCATCCTTGAAGTCTGAACATTGGAAGTTTTACCTACGGTGCACTTCAAAGTCTATACACTCGTTTCTAAGGCAAAGTCTATACAATCGTCTTCATAGGTCTCAAGTCTGTACAGCATGCCTTGCTATTCATAGCCTTTAAAGACTGTACATTGGCCTCACATCGGCAAGTCTGTACATTGGCTTCATATGCTCCTAAGTCTATACATCAGTCCTCAAGCGTTACAAGTCTGTACATTGGTTCAGACTCTTCAAAGTCTGCACATTGGGCCTTCAAGCTTTTGAAGTCCATACACTCTCTCGCTCACATCATCAAGTCTGATTGAGCATCGTGAAGTCTGATTGAGCACTGTGAAGTCTATTCAGTCGATGAGCATTGTAATGTCTATACATTGGTAGAGTCTGTACATCAGACGTGCATGCTCGCCTGTCCCCCCGGATGCTCTCCTGGGACCGAGTATGCCCTCCAGTGACTGCTAATGCTTCCTTAACTTTAAGGATGCTCCCCTGGAGTAGCGATTGCTCCCCAGAGACAGCATGTGCTCCACATGCTCTCCTGATGTTGGTGATGCTGTCCAGAGGCCATAGATGCTCTCCTGAGACTTCATATGCTCCCGTGCGAGAACACACAAAGTCTATACAGTCTGAAGTATATACAACGCATTTCATTCAAAGAGACTGTACAGGGTCTAGACTTAACCTAATAATCCGATACTCTGTCTGACAGGTGCTCTGCTCGTGAAGCTTAAGGATGGCACGTGATCCAAGGCTGGAAGGCCAGACCAGATGATGACACGTGTGCTGAAGCAATGCTGATGCTGCCACGTGGTCCGAGAGTTTTGGACGGGAGATGTGGAAGCCACACGCCCTACCCTAATTGCTGCTGTTGCTGCTATATATACGAGCCTTCTTCCACAGAAAAAAAAAAGAAGATCGAATTGGCGAGACGTGAAGTCCATACAGAGAGCCACGATCCAAACAGAGATGAGAAAAGAAGAGAAGAGCATAAGAAAAGTAAAGAGAGCAGAAGAAGAAAAAAGAGAGCAGAAGAAGAAAAAAGAGAGCAGAAGTGGAAGAAGAAAAGAAGAGAAGAGCAGAAGAAGAGTGAAGAGAGAGATAGTGCTCGTGAGAAGTGAGAAGAAAGAGAAGCAGAAAGAAGAGGAAGAAAAGAAGAGGAGGAGAGACTCTATTGCAGATCAGTTCAGTCTGTTCGTGGATCAAATCCAGAACGACTATGCTCATTGAGAGCTACATCTCTTGTGTTTCATTTCCAGCTTTTGTTGCTGTGCTTTTTATGTTTCTTTATTTTTTCTTTTGTTTCTTTGGTTAGCCTTGTTCTTCCGACTGCCCTGCTGGGGATCGGGTTCCTCCTGTGGATTCAGGAGAAGGGAGACTTGTCTCCGGTTCTGGGCTTGTGGCTTGCAAGTCCAGGGGTCCCTCCAGTTGGAGGAAGAGAGGTCTGCGACCTCTGGTTGCTGGTGACTGGGAGTCACTAGCGGGTTCCCTCTTGGTCTGGAGGAAGAGAGACTTCGCTCTCTGGTTTCCAAGTGGCTGGGAGTCACTTCGGGTGTCCCTCCGGTTGGGAGGAAGAGGGGAGGCTGTTCCCCTGGTCAAGCTGTGTGGCAGCACCTTGTTCGCAGACTAAGTCTGCTTGGTTCTAGCGTTTGCTAGTGAAGCCTCACTCCGGTTGGGAGTGAGGGGTGGATGTAGGTCTGGAGGACCGAACCACCTAAAAATCTTTTGAACAGTGGTTTGCTTTGTGTGTTTGCTTCCGCTAGATGCTTGGATAGGCGCGCACCATGTGCTTGCTCATAAGTTTAATTGAATTGGTCTTATTCTGTGATTGCGTCTAGCATCTGAGTTTTTATTTGGCCATTATTCATAGAGGGATACATTCACCCTCCCTCTGTATCCGGGCCTAGCACCCTAACAGTTGGTATCAGAGCAGGTGTCTGCATACAAGGTCCAGCGACCTGCAGATCGATCTTGCAGTCTTATGTGCTAATTTGTTTTAGTGCATCAATATTTTTGTTGCATTGAATCTATCGGCTATCTGTTTCAATGGCTTGTCCACCCGTCTTTAGTGGTTCTTACTTCAACCAGTGGCACAGTGCTTTACGTAGTCATGTTAAATCTGTTGGTCCAGACCTGTGGAAAGTGATTTCACATGGTCCTCATAAATTACCAAAGAAAAGGTCCAAATGGACTGATAGTCACGAATCAATGTATGAGGAGAATCAGACAGCTATAAATCTGATGAAAGCAGCCACTGACAAAGCCCTTCACTCATGTTTCCTTGATTGCAGATCTGCAAGGGATATGTTAGAGATGATGAAGAGAGCCGGGAAAGGAAATCAAACAAGCTGCATGATGGCCAATAGAAGAAATCAAAGTGGCAGCGATCAAGGCAGCAATCAAACTGAAGAAGATGATGATGATGAGGTAAATCTCTTCGAGAATTTTTCTCTAGAAGATTGGGAGAATGCATATGCTGAATTATTTGAATCTCATGAACTGTTAAGAAAACAGTATAAAAATTTGAAGAAGGATACTGGTTTAGATAGTTCAAGCTCTCCTTGTAGAAATTGTGTTGAATTGAAAAATATTCATGATGCCTGTATGTCTGATTTTCAAATATTGAAGAAACAAGTCTCATTATTGAAAATTTAAAATCAAGATCATATAAATGATATCTGAACTCAATGAAAAATTCGACTCAGATAATGATAATCAGACTCTTGTTGACTATCATGACCAGTATGGAAAATTACTGAAAAACTTTGAAAGTGTGAACTCAGATTTAAACAAGCTGAAAATGAGAATGACTCTCTCAGAAAGTTTTCTAAAGAAAATGAAGAACAATTAGATAAACTTAAACGAGAGAATGATTTGCTGATTGAAAAACTTAATGTCATAAAACCTGTAAACATAGAATTACAGAAAGATCTTGAAAAATAACAAAAAGATATGAAGGAAATTGAAAATGGAAGAAAGTATGAAGTCAATTCAGAAGATCAGCTTCTAATAAATGAATTAGTTCAGAATGACAAACTTAAGCAAGAAAATGAGAAATTGAAAATGCTGAACTCCACTATGTCTGAGAGACTTCTAGCTTTAGAAAGAGGTAAAAGTGTTTGCTTTGAAGATTCTGATAAACTGAGTAATCTGGAAAATGAAATTGAAGAATACAAAACAGCTAACAAGGTTTTAAATGAAGCTGTCAATTGCTGTGAGCAAGAGATTGCCAGTTATGAGATACATATTTTCTCTTTAGAAAATGAAATTCAGGATTTGAAAGTTTCCTTGTCTAAATTTGTTGATGGGCAGAAAAACCTAGACAAGCTACTAGGTATAAAAATCAATCATAGGAAGGAAGGGCTGGGCTACAATAAGATAAACAAGAAGGAACTTCAGAACAAAGTTATGACATCTTTTGTAAGTGGTTCAGATGTAGCCACCACGTCTAAAGACAAACAGCCCATTGCTCAGAAAATGTTGGGAGCAAAGGATAACTTTAAGAAAGAGGGACTGGGCTACAGTCCAGTCATGAGGAAGGTTGATGGATCCAACTTGAAAACTATTTTTGTTAAATCTTCTGAACAGGAAAAGCCTTCTACTACATCTTCAATTCAGTACAAGGCTAAGAAAATAGGAAAAGAGAAAAAAAATCAGAAAAGGACTGTAAATCAGAAAATAAATGAAAATGGTTCATCAATGTTTGCTGATCACAGTCCTCACACACACTCATATGCATCTAAAAAGAAGATTATCTGTCATTACTGTCATAAAGCTGGACATCTGATGCATGAGTGTAAGTTGATGGAGAAGGATGATAAGAATGCTAGGAGATATCATGATAAAAATCCTTCATCTCAGAAAAGGAGAATTGAGTGCTTTCATTGTGGTAAACTAGGACACAAAATTTCACAATGCTGGTTTGTTAGTGATAAGAATAAATTTCATGCAAACGATCATGCTCTTAACAAGAACAAGTCTGTTCCAATAAACCAGCATATGACATACTTTAATTGTGGAAAATTGGGTCATAAGAGATTTGAATGCTGGCTGAATGCTGGTAAGAAAAGTTGTAATTCATGCTTTCACTGTGGCAAGATGGGTCACATTTCAGCCCATTGTTGCCATGTTCAGGGTAGACAATTCAATTCTAAAACTGTTAAATCCCCTGCAAATGGAAATATTTTTGGAAGTAATGTTTTTAGAGGCAAGCACAATGAGTGCTTCAAATGTGGGAAGTATGGCCATACAGTCAATGACTGTTGGCATATTCAGGGTAGAAATATGAATCTCAAACATGCTAAATTCCCTGTAAGATAATTTGCAAATCTTTCATGTTATAACTGTGGGAAGCCAGGTCACAGGGCTACAACCTGTTGGCTGGCAGGATATCAAAACCAAACTGATTTTGGCAAACAGAATTTTTATTCTGTTAACAAGAAATCTCATGCTTATGCACATAGAATTCATGCTAACAAGAATGTGCATAAATCTGATCTGAAAACTGCTCCTAGAAATGTGCTGAGAAAACCTGCTAGGAGTAATACTGTTTTGTCAGGACCCAAGACTTCTTGGGCACCTGTTTGTGCAAAATAACATTGCTATGCAGGTGTGCCTTGGGACTGGAATAAAAAGGGGTAATGATCTAAGGCACTCAAGAAGAAAACCCCATACTAAACTTTTCAGGTAAACTTCCTGCTCCTCTTGCTTTTAGTTTTAAATGCATAGCAAGTTAAATCTGTTTTTGCATTTTCATTCATCATCAGCCATGTGCATTATTTTCTGATCATGCATTTGCTGAGAGTTCTGTGTAAATATCAGATTAAAAAGGGTTTTCTGTATCTGATACATACATAGGCTAATTGTAATTGCTTGATAATTGTGTTATGCATAAACTCTGAAAATAAATTGCTTTTCAAATTTTCTGAAAAATCTAAACTGCTTATAAGTGTGACTTGAAACTTGTGTGTTGCAATAGCTCACTGAAATTCTGAATTGCATATAGGACTGCATGTTGAATAATTAGGCATGACCTCAATGGTATATAAATGGTAAGGTACCAAAAGGCAGGGAGGTCTGTCTGGAGGTTCTTACTATGTGTCAGGTGGTCTATTAGACCAAGAGCTCCGCCTAGTACCATGGATCATTTTGCTAGATAGGACAGTCTAAATGTGCATGAATAATTGGTATCATATGTTCAGTTTTCAGTGCAAACATTGCATGTTTTCAGGGGGAGTTAGTTGCATATCCTTTCATAGCATTCAATGTGAGTCTTTGCGTGTCCCTGCATACATATAGTGCATTGCATTTCCTTATATTGAAAATGCTAAAAAGAGTGTTTGAAGCATATTGTGAGGGGGAGTCAATGCATTGCATATAGGTTGTCAAATGCATACATGTGTCAGAACTCATTACATATCCTCTCTTACTGATTTTGTTGACAAACCTTAATCATATTCTGAAAACTTTGAGCTTCACAATCTCTATTAACAATTGGTATTCCTCCTATCAATTGGTATCATTTGGGTTCAGAATTCCATCAATCCTTCATGAAGATTTCAATGGGCTATCTCGATCATAAATCTGAAAATTTTGAACTAGAAATCTTCTATTATATAGTTTTATGAATATCTGAAATAACTCATGTGGTTTAAGTTTAATGTTCATTGAGTTTGATTTTAAAATCTCCTAAAAAAAAAAAATCTGAACCATGTTTAATAAACCTTAACCATTTGTTTCATGCTGTGTCTTGTGAAAAATTTCTGAAATCTGCACTTTTGAATACATGACTTTAATTGGTTAAGTACATGAAACTATTATTGATTTGAAGCAAATGAATGTCTCTGAAATGTCTGAAGGGTTTTATCTGTCAGAGCAATGACATTGGTCACTAAGAAACACAAGTCCAAAGGACTGTGTCATGAGGTGCCTTAGTTAACTCTGCATAAAATTCATTGAAAATCAGGCAGAGCAATGGCATGCACACTGAGAAATACAACTCACTCATTAAAAAATGATTTGTAGTGTGTCATGATGTGTAAATGCTAACTCTGTTCACATAAAGCATGACAGTTAGTCACACTAAGGGCTTAGGGATATTGGCCACTAATCAAGGTATATCCTCTAGTTACAATGTGTGCACTGAACTAGAGTGCTCGTAAAATTTGTAGCAAGAAAATTGTTGAACAAATCGAAATATATGAATATTGATGCTAAAATCAAATTGCTACAACCCTAGATAAAATAATATGACTTCATAATTGCGTGATTTCAATACTGATGCATGTAATTCCGAAAGAAGTCCATAAATTTGATTGTGTAAGAGAAAAGGAGTTTTATCAAGATAAATATGAGGGATTGGTTCATCTTTATTAAACCATGGTTTTAGATATCAATACAGAATTTTATTTATAAACTCTGCATACATCAAGTTTAAACCATGCTGTTCAATAAAGCTCATTCATAAGCCCTTATAATAGAAGACTTTGAAAACTTATGTTTTGGATTTATGAGATTGCTATCTCTCTGAAAATCTGACTGAAGTTATTGAGATTGAAGCTTCTTTGAAAATCTGCTACTTGAAACTTTTCTGATCAATATCATTGATTCATTGACCTGAACCTCTCCTTGTTATCCATCTCATAAGATTCCACTTATTGAGGGGGAGCTTCCATGTACTATGCATCATGCTGCATAAAAACTCTTAAAGGGGGAGCATTGTGTTCTTGCATTCATATTTTTAGGGGGAGCTCTTGCATCTTGGTATCAAAGGGGGAGATTTTTGCCAAAGGGGGAGAATTTTATTCAATCATTGCATGCTGTTTTGCTTTCACTTCTCAAACTATTTTTTTTGATGAAGTCAAAGGGGGAGAATAATTTGAGTCATCAGAATGACTTTCATAAGAATGTATTACATCATCAGAATGACTCACTGTGTATTGTTGCCATCATCAAAAAGGGGGAGATTGTTGTGCCCCTGGCTCCTGTGGCTTGTGGTTTTGATGATTGGCTTTAGGGGTTTGTGATGATTGGTTTTAATGTGAGTTAATCACTGTGAGTCACCATGTTTTTATTCAGTCATTCTTATATTCAGTCTGTCTTTCAAATGTTCATTCAGTCTTTCATATGTTCAGTTAGTTCATCTGCTTACATTGTGAGTCATTGCATTTGAAATTCAGATTGTTCAATCTGCTGCATAAAGCATTCATATGCATTTATAGAGTCTGCACATTTGCATCAGGCAGCAAGTGTGTACAACGCCCTGTGTAGGCACGACAAGTCTATACACTGGTTGCACATTGCACAGCTGTAGGCACTTCTAAATCTACACATCGTGTAGCGTGCTGGCATAGTCTGTACACTCATCTATCTGCATGTGTCACCAAGTCCACACATTGCATCATGTGTTTCTTCATGAAGTCTATACATTGGCATGCTGCATCTCTTGAAGTATGTACATCCTCTTCAAGCATTTCAAAGTCTATACTTTGCTGAGCATCTCACTGACAGTCTCATGCAAGTCTATACATCGCCTTCAGACTTTCAAGTCTATACATTCCATGATCTTTCAAGTATGTACATCCTCAGTGTGCTGATGCGTCGACCCTTCAGTCATTGCTTGTCTCTGTTCTCACACTAGTGCGTCAACTCAGTGTGTTGATGCGTCGACTCTTCTGTTCAGGTTCTTCATTTGATTAAGTCTATACATCATCAGTTGAACGTAAAAGTAACACGTTGTAGCGTCAACTCATTGGGCTGCAGCGTCAACTCAGCATCATGCACATAGACTTCCAAGTCTATACATTCCTACATTAGTGTGCTTCACGCTTTGTTCATGGCTGAGAGTCTATACACTGGGCTAGAAGTGTATACATTGAGCGTCTCAATGAGCATCTCATATAAGTCCATACATTCATAGTGCATTGCATTGGCTAAGTATATACAACGTTAGTTCATGCATTATCTTAGGCTAAGTCTGTACAGCCTACGTCTCATGCAGCGTCAACGCTGTGAGCATTCTCAAGTCTGCAGCGTCAACGCTGTGAGTGTGTACACATCATTCTCAAGTCTGCAGCGTCAACTCTCCAAGTCTGTACAGCCACATTCAATAGGTAAAGTTTATACATTCTTTAGCTGGAACTGTGCAAGTCTGTACATCGTTACTTGCCAAAGTTTGTACATTGGCATCTGTTCCTACGTTGCACTTCCAAGTCTGCACATTGGGTTCTTTACCTACGTTCATCCTTGAAGTCTGAACATTGGAAGTTTTACCTACGGTGCACTTCAAAGTCTATACACTCGTTTCTAAGGCAAAGTCTATACAATCGTCTTCATAGGTCTCAAGTCTGTACAATATGCCTTGCTATTCATAGCCTTTAAAGACTGTACATTGGCCTCACATCGGCAAGTCTGTACATTGGCATCATATGCTCCTAAGTCTATACATCAGTCCTCAAGCGTTACAAGTCTGTACATTGGTTCAGACTCTTAAAAGTCTGCACATTGGGCCTTCAAGCTTTTGAAGTCCATACACTGTCTCGCTCACATCATCAAGTCTGATTGAGCATCGTGAATTCTGATTGAGCATCGTGAAGTCTGATTGAGCATTGTGAAGTCTATTCAGTGGATGAGCATTGTAATGTCTATACATTGGTAGAGTCTGTACATCAGACGTGCATGCTCGCCTGTCCCCCCGGATGCTCTCCTGGGACCGAGTATGCCCTCCAATGACTGCTAATGCTTCCCTAACTTTAAGGATGCTCCCCTGGAGCAGCGATTGCTCCCCAGAGACAGCATGTTCTCCACATGCTCTCCTGATGCTGGTGATGCTGTCCAGAGGCCATAGATGCTCTCCTGAGACTTCATATGCTCCCGTACGAGAACGCACAAAGTCTATACAGTCTGAAGTATATACAATGTATTTCATTCACAGATACTATACAGGGTCTAGACTTAACCTGATAATCCGATACTCTGTCTGACAGGTGCTCTGCTCGTAAAGCTTAAGGATGGCACGTGATCCAAGGCTGGATGGCCAGACCAGATGATGACACGTGTGCTGAAGCAATGCTGATGCTGCCACGTGGTCCGAGAGTTTTGGGCGGGAGATGTGGAAGCCACACGCCCTACCTTAATTGCTGCTGCTGCTGCTATATATACGAGCCTTCTTCCACAGAAAAAAAAAAGATCGAATTGGCGAGAGGTGAAGTCCATACAGAGAGCCACGATCCAAATAGAGAGGAGAAAAGAAGAGAAGAGCAGAAGAAAAGTAAAGAGTGCAGAAGAAGAAAAAAGAGAGCAGAAGAAGAAAAAAGAGAGCAGAAGTGAAAGAAGAAAAGAAGAGAAGAGCAGAAGAAGAGTGAAGAGAGCAGAAGAAGAGTGAAGAGAGAGATAGTGCTCGTGAGAAGTGAGAAGAAAGAGAGAAGAAAGAGAAGCAGAAAGAAGAGGAAGAAAAGAAGAGGAGGAGAGACTCTATTGCAGATCAATTCAGTCTGTTCGTGGATCAAATCCAGAACGACTATGCTCATTGAGAGCTACATCTCTTGTGTTTCATTTCCAGCTTTTGTTGCTGTGCTTTTTAGGTTTCTTTATTTTTTCTTTTGTTTCTTTGGTTAGCCTTGTTCTTCCGACTGCCCTGCTGGGGATCGGGTTCCTCCTGTGGATTCAGGAGAAGGGAGACTTGTCTCCGATTCTGGGCTTGTGGCTTGCAAGTCCACGGGTCCCTCCGGTTGGAGGAAGAGAGGTCTGCGACCTCTGGTTGCTGGTGACTGGGAGTCACTAGCGGGTTCCCTCCTGGTCTGGAGGAAGAGAGACTTCGGTCTCTGGTTTCCAAGTGGCTGGGAGTCACTCGGGGTGTCCCTCCGGTTGGGAGGAAGAGGGGAGGTTGTTCCCCTGGTCAAGCTGTGTGGCAGCACCTTGTTCGCAGACTAAGTCTGCTTGGTTCTAGCGTTTGCTAGTGAAGCCTCACTCCGGTTGGGAGTGAGGGGTGGATGTAGGTCTGGAGGACCGAACCACTTAAAAATCTTTTGAACAGTGGTTTGCTTTGTGTGTTTGCTTCCGCTAGATGCTTGGATAGGCGCGCTCCATGTGCTTGCTCATAAGTTTAATTGAATTAGTCTTATTCTGTGATTGCGTCTAGCATCTGAGTTTTTATTTGGCCATTATTCATAGAGGGATACATTCACCCCCCCTCTGTATCCGGGCCTAGCACCCTAACAAATAGATTGCCTAGTTTGGTTATTGGGCCCAATTAAATGGGCTAGGCCAAGGGGCGCCCCCACCCCCCTTGGTTTCTTGTTATTAATCCAAAAGTCAGGGACTTGTGTTAAATTGTGGGAATCCTATAAATAGGACCCCACTCCCACCATTTGGAGCTAATGGATGAATGAATTATTGAAATAAAATTTGAAATTCCACTACAATTGTGAGACTCTCTCTCTCTCTCTCTCTAAGGGGTGGATTCCCCTCTCTCTCTTTCTCTCTCTCTTCTCTCTCTCTCTCAAAGGGGTGACCCCCCCTCTCTCTATAGGGCGCACCATCCTCTCCCTCCTCTCCCCCTTGCCACCTCACCATCCACATCAGCCCCAACCTTTCACCTTCCCAAGACCCATCAACTCTTCCATTAATCTCACCAAACCCCAAGCAACCTTTCACCTTCCAAGGCAACCTTCCCCATTCCCAAGCCACTCCTTCCATCTCCCAAGGGAGAATCCCATCTCCCAAGCACCCCTTCACATTCCCAAGACAACCCTTCCCATCCCCAAGACCAACATTAATCCCTCCATTAACCACCCATTCAAACCAAGGGAGAGAACCCCCCCTCTCACCCTCTCCACCTAGACAACCTGCGCGCTGCACCCCTCACCCCTGCTAGCTCCGCCCCCCAGCCCTTCCTCCCACCCCCACAGCCTGGAGAAAAACCCCATCCCTCACCCCACACACCTAGGAGTACCTCCCACCCCTCTCCCCCACGTCATCCTCTCCATTCCCTTCCATTTGATCACCATCTCTCTCTACTACCAGTCTGGAACTTGTAGCAGCAGAGTACCACGAGGTTGCAGAGGTTGCAATGTCTTCATCACGCATTTTTCGGTGGTCTATCCTATATTTCCGGAATGATCTTTGAAGCGGCTTCGCAGGCATGGCGGTCTCGCCTCAATCTGAGTTCGGAGCCATCTGGGAGAGCCGTTCTCCCCCGACTACGCAGATCAGGCCCGGCCAGCGACCTGAGGCAACTTCTTAGAGCCTCCACAGCCACATCCCTTAGCTTCTGGAGGTGCCACATGGCCAAGAGCTTCTACCACAGGGCGTCCACCATCACCAAAAAGAGGCATCCCATTCGGCACCTGGAGGAGCATTTTCTGAATTTTCTCCCCCAGGTGCTCCGATCTGTCCGTTCCTAGACTAAACAGACACATGTTCACTTCTTGGACTACTCCGGTCTGCTGCGACCTCTGCCAGTGTTTCTGCAGGCTCTGTTTCGAAGAGGACCCGACGACGGTTCCAACGACTCTGGCCGCATTCAAATCAGAGTTCGGGAGCGTTCGTGATGACCTCTCCTTCCTGCACATGAGATACCCCTGCTGTCAGAATCATGAATCAGGGGCCCTGTTGGCGACCCATCCACGGTCAGCACGGCACCTAGGGAATTCGAAAAAATTCAGATGTCATCCTGAACCAACCACGAAGAGATTCCAACCAGTCTCATCATCGACAAAATTCAGGAGTGGCCGCATCTGCGACATCTCCAACTGCCTGTCCCCCATCCCTGAAGGCGGACAGGATCGACATCACCCACCGGTTCGATTTCGATTAAGTTTTTCCCCTTCCCCGCCTGGCTGGCTTAGCGCCCCTCCTTGCGTGGAGGTAGTGTTTGAATGTAACCACTATTCACCCACCCCACGATCACCCTCCTACGGGAGGAGAAGTTTTGTACTAGCAGGTCTTCGGCTGAAGCTTCATCGGCGCGGCGTGCGGGTAGTCCATGCTTCCCCGCTCGCCCTCGTCTCCGCCCGGGATCGGTGTATTCACACCGATCAGGTGAGCTTCTGGTAGCACTACTCTACTGGAATTACTTTTCTTGTTTAGTATTACCTCTTAGTGCCGTCGGTCGGTGAGTGAGTGCCCGATCTCAAAATATCATCGATTTGAGCAACCACCGCGGAGGGAGTTGAGAGAGCGACCCTACAACCCACGCCCTTGGCGTACTGGGCACCCACGGAATTGGGCATCCCAGGTCCTTAACGGTTCAGCCCAAGCTAGTCAAATCCCCGGATAGGTCAGGTCCATCCTCGGACCCTCCCCACAATCGTCGGTCCACCTACGGACCCGGGTGTGCGCGATGCGGGTGAACCCGCTTGAGTGGGTCCGCCGTTCAGTTCGGTTGCTTGCGAATCTAGGTCCGAGGAGTTGTGTCACATCAATTTGGTATCAGAGCCAGGTTCACAACTTGTCTCTCTACAAGTTGGTCCTAGGGTGCATTCACATTTAGAGTCATCATCGGGCCACCCAGTGCATCATCATGTATACCCCTCTTTGGTTAACTCCCAACAACTCGGCCCTCCACAATGGTTCGATTGACCCCCTCCTCTTGGAAATCATTGTAGATGGGGACCTTAGTTTTGACGGATCTAGTCTTAATGCCTACCTAAAGTGGGAGGCTACCATGGATAAAAACTTTGATAGGACTATGGTCTATGGACACTCTAGAGTCTGCATGGCCAAGGGGTGGCTTCGGGGACAAGCCAAGAAGGAGTGGGAACGCATAGTGGGCTTAAGAAGGGTTTGGAGGCAAGAACCCATTATCGTATGGGAAGAGATGAAGATTGAGCTTAGGAAGATCTACGCTCCCCGACCTTCCCCCTCCTACTTGGAGAACCATAATTCGAGGAGCACTCCCACTCCTCCTTTCTCTCCCAATCAACCAAAGACCTCCCTTAGGGCCCAAACTCCACCACCCCCAATAATTTCAACCCCAATCAACACCTCTACACTTTGCTACCCAACCACCACCATTCAAACCAAATTGGCCCCCACCCTCGCTCCTCCCCAATCGGTCGATCCCAAGGGCAAAAGACCCCTAATTGACCCAGTTCCCCCCATGAGGGCCACCACTCCCCAACCCAAAGCCACTCAACCAACCCTCACCTTTAAAACCCAAGTGGACAACGTGTCCACCCCTTCCCCTAGGCCCATGACGGCCACCACCCAACCCAAAATTCCACATCAAACCCACACCCCACAAGCCTCCATGGTCCCCACCACTACCCCTCCATCTTCCCCTAAAAGGGACACTCCTCCCCAAACAAATCAACCCAATCCTCCTCAACCCACCCATCTTCCACTACCAACCCCAATCCTACCCCAACTTAGGCCTCCACTACTTCGACTGCCAAACCCAACCCAAGTTCAAACTCCCTCACCACCCCGAATGCGCCATGCGCTGGCTATCACCAAACCACCCACCTTAGATCCTCCTACCCCATTGGCATTGGAAGAAGTGGCCCATACTCTAGGCCACATGGGGACAAACACCCTTCCAGACCTTAACCCCACCAAGGAGACCACCCATGTCCAAGTTGAAGAAGAAACCTCACACGGCGGTCTTAACCTTATACCACCCTCTCTAGTTGGGGCCGAGCTCATCTTAGGAGAACCCCTTGCTAGTTGGCTAAGGGAGAACCCGATTAGGGAGATCATGGCCCATGTTTGCCCTCCCATGGAGCTAGACCTCCCCATAGTACCCTTCTCCTCCTATCACACCACCATCCAATCATCTTATCAAGTGGAGACATTAGGGGATCTCCTTAAGGGTCTATCTTGGAAAATGGAGTTAACTGGCATGTTGACCACAGTGGCCGACCGACCTAGGAGCCTTGACCTCCTACACCTATGTGTCGGGTCCATCTCCTCGATTTACACTGTAGGTTGCTACACTAGCGACCTTCTTCTATTCCTCCCTACACCTGATGAGCCCGATGCTATCCACAAACTAGAGTTGCTTATCTCGGGTAGAATATCAAGCCCTCCATTCATGGCCGACCATCCCATAAAGAACTTCGGCCCAATTGTTCCATTAGGGGGGGATGACTCGCCACTATGTGAGGACCATGAGGACCTAGAGTTCATCTCCCTAGGTGACCCTTACTATGACCACTACGATCCCTTCCTAAACCCACCCACTAAAAACTTTGGCCCAATCATTTTACTAGAGGAGGAGGTGTTGTGCCCCTTAGGCACAAGCATGTGCTATGTTGAATTGATGATAGCAATGCTGCTTTGTTTTGATGATTGCAACACAATGAGTGCATTATGATATTATGTTTTGTTTTGATGATGACATGTTGATTTGAATGCTTGAGTGTGTTATATCTGATTTAGTCTGTGGATTGAGTGTGCCATGTTTGATATCCTTGATGGGTCGACTCCCTCAGACTGTCCATCTTATTTAGAGTCTCATGCAGCGTCAACGCTGTGAGCATTCTCAAGTCTGCAGCGTCAACGCTGTGAGTGTGTACACAGCATTCTCAAGTCTGCAGCACAGCATTCTCAAGTCTGCAGCGTCATCTCTATAAGTCTATACAGTGGTTCAGCAAGTGTGTACATCGCTTAGTGTAAGCATGGCGAAGTCCAAAGTCTATACATTTGCACTGTAGATGCACGCACTGTTCATAAGTCTAGACATTGGAAAGTCTGTACACCACTGTTCAGTGCATCGTCTCATTCATCGTCTCACTTGACGTTCAAGTCCGTACAGCCGTTTGCATTAGATCTCAAGTCCATACATTGGTCTGCAATGGCTAAGTCTGTACACTGGATTCGTATTCACAACGTTCATTCAGCAAAGTCTGTACATTGAAGTCACGCTTCACAAAGTCTATACAGACTTTCTCATTTGCACAATGCATTTCATTCATAAAGTTTGTACACTGTCCATGTTTCATGAAGCGTCAACTCAGTCTGTCTTGTAGCGTCAACTCAGCAAGTGTGTACATTGCTTGGTTAAGTCTATATGCTGCTTCATATGCAGTGAAGTCTGCACATTGCTGAATGCTCTTCTAAGTCTGCACACTGGTAAAGTCAATACAGACTGTGTTTGCCCAAGTATGTACATCGCACAGCACTGCATATAGGAACTCTATACATTGGGCAGAGTCTATATAGCATGCATCGTCTCATTCAGCATCTTATTTGAAGTATGCTCATTAGTGTTTTTCCCTACGTTCTGGCCAAGTCTGCACATCCGTTTGCCTGACTTCTGTCTCAAGTCTACACATTCATTGTTAAAGGCAAAGTCTATACAATGGCTTTGGGTCTCCAAGTCTATATAGCCTTTTGCTTCGCCAAAGTCTGTACATTGGTCTGCATTGCCCTTGGACATCAAAGTCTGTACAGCCTTATCTTTTGGCAAAGTCTGCACATCGCATGCATCAGTTGAATTAAGTCTGTACAGCGTTGTTCATATGCAAAGTCCAAGTCTGTACAGTGGACCGTCTCAATTAGCGTCTTACGCATTGAGCAAAGTCTATACAGACTTCAGCTTCTTATGCAGCGTCTTATGCAAACTCCATACATTGCTGAACGCTCGTCAAGTCTATACATTGGCTTTAAGATGAAGTCTACAAATCAGAGTGCATTGCATTTGTTCATGGCTGCAAATCTATACATTGTGTGTCTTGTTCAGCTAAGTATACACATTGGACGAGTCTGCATCGTGCATATGTTCTGAAGTCTATACACTGTGTCGTTCACATCTGCAAGTCTAGACATTCGCAATGTCTATACATCAGATGAGTCTGCATAGGCCAAGTCCATACATCGGACTGTTCATGACTTCATTGGTAGAGTCTATACATCAGACGCGCATGCTCGCCTGTCCCCCCGGATGCTCTCCTGGGACCGAGTATGCCCTCCAGTGACTGCTAATGCCTCCCTAACTTTGGGATGCTCCCCTGGAGCAGCGATTGCTCCCCAGAGACAGCATGTGCTCTACATGCTCCCCTGACACTGGTGATGCTATCCAAAGGCCATAGATGCTCCCCTGAGACTTCATATGCTCGTAAGTCTATACATCGGTCCTCAAGCGTTACAAGTCTGTACATTGGTTCAGACTCTTCAAAGTCTGTACATTGGGCCTTCAAGCTTTTGAAGTCCATACACTATCTCACTCACATCTTCAAGGGTGATTGAGCATCGTGAAGTCTGATTGAGCATCGTGAAGTCTGATTGAGCACTGTGAAGTCTTTTCAATGGATGAGCATTGTAATGTCTATACATTGGTCAGGCTCGATCATGCATCGTTCATTTCATGACTATACACTGCATTTTATAGCATGAGTTATAAAGTCTATACACTGTCTTCAGTTGATTTTGTTAATCGACTGAACTCCTCATTTATCTTGCAGGTGTCTGGCATGTGATCCAAGGAGCTGAGATGCTGACACGTGGCAGAGTCAATTGGGCTGGAAATGTGGAGGCCACTTGCGCCCAGTGCTGCTGCTGCTGCTACTATATATATGAGCCTTCTTCCACAGAAGAAGACTGATCGAATTAGCGAGAGGTGAAGTCCATACAGAGAGCCACGATCTAGACAGAGAAGATGAATAGGAAGAAGAATAGAGAAGAAGAGAAAGAAACAGAGAGTGATAGATCGAGAGCAGAGAAGAAGAAGAAAAGGAAAGAGGAAGAGAGATCAGCTGAAGATTGTCTCAACTGGACCGTGGATCAAATCCAGGCCAGTCAGCTCCTTGAGAGCCACATATTGTGCTTCTTTGTTTACAGCTTTCCGGTGCTGTAGTTTCTATCTTTTGTTTCCTTTTACATCTTTATTCAAGCTGTTAGTCAGCGGTTTGCAGAGGTGCTTCCTATGGACGGGTAAGCTGTAATCCCCAGCGGTTTGCAGTGGAGGATTCCACTGGACAGCAAGCTGTGTTGCTCAGCGGGGCGAGGAGGATTCCTCGGACGGCAAGCTGTGTTGCCCAGCGGTTGTATGGCAAGCTGTGATGCCCAGCTGTTCAAACTGTGAGTCAGCAACAAGCCACACTCGAGTTGAGTGTGGGGTGGATGTAGGTCTAGAGGACCGAACCACCTAAAAACCCCTTGTACATTGTGGTTTGTTTTGTCTATTTGTGCTTCCGCTAGATGATTGCATAGGGGCGCTCTAAGTATTTGGTTTCTGGTTGAGCAGAAGAGTTAATCCGTTTTCTTAGAGTGTTTTAATCTGTTCTGAGTGAGCGAAATCTTGTTTGAGCGAAATTTTAGTTGGGCGAAAGGTCTTTAAAGGGCATATATTCATTCACCCCCCCTCTGAATACATAGCACCGAACCCAACACTTGGTATCAGAGCGGGTCTCCGATCTGTCAGATCTAACAATCTGCAGAGGATCCTGCTAGTCTTTGGTGCATTTCAGAGTGGATCTCTTGAAATCGTGTTTTGCTTCATTGACTTGTGCTTTATTTTGATTATCTGGTTTCAGTGCATTTCGTGTCATTTGTTTTACTTCGCTGAATCTGTCTGCCACTTGTTCAAATGGGTCGTCCTCCGGTTTATGATGGTTCTAACTTTGAAAGTTGGCTAGGAGGCCTAGCTGTGTACATAGACTCAATTGGTCCACATTTGTGGAGTCTTATATCTAAAGGCCCACACCGTTTACCTAAAGATCAGACCAATTGGTCTAGTGAGGACAGCTCTAAGAATCGCGATAATACCATAGTTCTTAATATCTTGAGAGCTGTAGTTAATACTGATATGTATCCTTTTGTTTTCAGGTGCAATTCTGGAAAAGAGATATATGACAAAGTTATCTCTGCGCATAATCAATAGAATGATAGCTGTTTGATGGCCAACCAGGAAAATGAAGATTCTTCATCCGAGGTAAGCTCTGAATCTGGAGAACTTTCAATTGATGATATATGGAATATAAATGAAGAGCTTACTGAAAGATGTGAAAAACTGAAATCTGAAAACAAAAAGTTGAAAAAGAAATGTGATAAAGCAAATTTGAAAGCTTCCTGTGAAAACTGTCCAAATTTGAAACAATCTTATGATGCATGTACACTAGACGTTCAGAATCTTAAGAAACAAAATGATTCTCTAGAAATTGAAAAACAAACATGCTTAGACAAAATGTCAGAAATTGAGAATCAGCTGAATGATAAGAAAAATGAGCATCTAAAAAGCATGCAAGAACTTACTGAAGTCAATTCTGAATTGGACAAACTGAAACTTGAGAATAAAGAATTTCAAAAGAAAAATGAAAACCTTATGGCCAGAATAAATGAAATCAATGGGGAAGGTTCACATTCCTCTTCTGCTGAATCAAACTGCAATATGTGCTCAGCCCTAAGAGAATGTAATGAAGATCTTTATAGTGAGAATGAATGGCTGAGTAAACAAATTATCTCACTTAAAGAGGATCACAAAAACTTGGTGGCTGAGAAAATTAGAGTGTAGGAAAGAGAAGAAGAGCTAATTAAAATATTGGAGCAAATGTCTGGAAGAGAGAGATGTGCTAATAATGAAATTCAGGATAAAAATCTTGAGGAAGAAAACACTGAATTAAAAGCTGAAGTTGAAAAATTGAAATGGTTAAATACTGGCTTATCTGAAAGACTTCTCACCATAGAAAAAGGAAAAGGTGTCTATGATGAAGAATCACAAACTTTGATCAATCTAGAACAAGAAGTTGAGAAGTATAAAATTGCAAATAAAGTCTTAAGTGAATGTGTAAATTGCAGTGAACAGGAGATAGCCAATTATGAGCTTCATATAGCATCCTTGGAAAATAAAATTCATGACCTGGAAAACTCAGCATCCAAGCTTGCAAAAATTGAAAGAAAAATAAAAACTGTTGTGAAAAGTGAGGATAAGGATTTAAAGGGTGGAACAAATTGCACTTCTGATGTCAAGAACATCACTAAAAGCTAGCTATACAACACCTTTGTGCAAGGTTCAGATGTAGCTAGTACTTCAATGCAATCCCCAAAACTAAATGAAAATCTGAAATCATCTTCATCTGTATTTCAATTCAAAGCCCAGAAAAATGAAAAGCAAACAAAAATTGTGAAAGGGGGCAATAAATTGAAAAGGAATGGTCAATTGAATAAAGTCAAAATTGTCCCTGCATGTGATGTGAATTCTGCTAGCAGTGTGGAGTCTGATAGACTGACACATGTCGCTCACTATTCATCCACTCACTCACATGCATCAGGGAAGAAATTATCATGCTATTATTGTGGCAAGAAAGGGCATATCATGGATGATTGCAGAATACTGAATGAAGATGAGCATGCTAGTGAAGCAATGAATTCTAGGAATTTATCCGACAGAAACCATGCCATTAAGAAATCTGTTGCATATTGTTACTACTGTGGTAGGCGTGGTCATCTAATGAATACATGCTTTAAAATGAAAGAAGACAATAATGTGAACTCTAGATTTCTCACACATGCTCATGGCCCATATAGATATGAATCTACTTCAGGCCAGCACATTATTTGTTTCACTTGCAAAAAGCATGGGCATAAGGCAAATGAATGCTGGTCAGGATATCATTGGGGGAACAACAACTCGAGAAGTAAGCACCTGAGGTGCTATTAGTGTGGGAAGCATGGCCATACAGTCAAGAACTGTTGGCATGCTCAGGTAAGTCATGTTAATGACAAAGCCTTTAAATTCTCTACAAAATGACCTGTGAATTTTTCATGCTTTAACTGTGGTAAATCAGGTCACAAATCTGCTGAATGTTGGATAAAGAAGAACACAAAACAAAGTGTTCATGTAAACAACAGAACAATTCATGCTCATTATCATAGGTCTCATGCTGCTGTTGATATGCATCATTGGACCAGAAAATCTGCTATTTCATGTATGTCTTGCATAACCCTGGTATATCAAATGGAATGTTACTAAAAGGCAGGGAAATCTGCCCAGAGGTTTCTACCATGTGTGAGATGATCTTTGAGACCGGGTTATCCGCCTAGTACCATGGGTCTGTCTTCATGTAGAACAGTGCATTGCATCATATTTAAAAAAAAAATCTGAAAAAGGATAAAAATGTTCATGACTTGGATGCATAAACCTGAATTGATTGCATACTTGCCTCATGTATCCTTGGTGCATAGTCTGCATGTAGAACAGTGTGTTGCATAGCATAATCCTTGCATCATGGTGTCAGGGGGAGCTGTGAGTTAGTTCAATTCTTGAATCATATTTACTCCTCATTGTCCCCATTCAATTGATTCATATCTTTTGACATCAGATGCTATTGGACCATAATGCTTATTCCTATCTTTTCCCTATCATTTTCACTGAACAACAGTTATGTATCTGGTTTAGTACATTGAGTTGTGATTATTTCAATTGTTCTTTTATAAGAATCACTCTTACAAATTGAAAAGAACTAAAGGTTTAACCTTTATAAATTAGAGAGTTAAGTGTCTGCACTTCAGAATTTGAGATAAAAGAAAACTTTTATAGCTCTTAATCTTTGTCTCATGGCTAAAATAGAAAAAGTTTTTTGTAATGCCTAAATGTGTTGAACTGGAAATGTCTAGAACAGGTGAATAAGAGTATGTACTGTTTTCCAAACAATCACTCTAAAAGAATTAAGTGCAGCAGTAAATAAGATCATAAATGTAAAGAACTGAACATTGTGACAGAGCAATAGTTGATTGCACTGAGAAACTGTGAACTCCTCCAATGAAGCAGGAAAATTCACATGTCATGAAGTGCTTTAGACTATCTCTATTCATAGGGTCGAATCTATAGGGGGAGTCCTCACCAAGTAACTGAGGGTACTGACCTCTGATCAAGGTATACCCTTAATGTCAAAAGTGAAGACTATTCCTTGTAGGTCTTGATCTGAAGTAGATCTTGTAGTTTATGCCTAGTAACTGGGGGTACCTGCCTCTTATCAAGGTGTACACCTAATGTCAACAGCATAAATGCCACAGGTCTATTCACTTAGTTCAGATTCAGAAATTGAAAAATGAAAATCAAACTGCTGTAACCCTTTGAAAATCAAAAGTCAATGAGTGAAAATTGTTTTTATTAATACATATTCAAGTTGCCTTTCTTGAACTTCCATGTTTAAACACAAAAAGGGAATTATTTAGACTTATCTATTAATACCATGTGCCCTAGATTCATTGCTATAAACGGAGTCTATAAACTCTTTTTCAAGGGTCGGGTGTTTTACTCTAGATTTATCACTGTTAAACTTGAATTTTTGCAAATTGTATGTTGTTGATTCTTATACTTTAACAGTTTTTTATAATCATGCTTTTTTTCTGAACCTATGATTCAGCTGTTGTCAAGTGACCCTCCTACCTTCTCTACCTTGTTTATCTGTTCATATTCCTTCTCAAAGGGGGAGCTGTTATTTAGTGGGAGAAATAATTCAAGGGAGTCTTACATTAGGGGGGGATTGTTCTAGAGGAATTTGCATGCATAATGCACTTTGCACTCTTGTTTATACTATTTTTTTTCTTTTTGATTATGTCAAAGGGGGAGAAAATTTTGTGTGTGACTCACTGTCACAGTGTGTTGCCATCATCAAAAAGGGGGAGAATGTTGTGCCCCTTAGGCACAAGCATGTGCTATGTTGAATTGATGATAGCAATGCTGCTTTGTTTTGATGATTGCAACACAGTGAGTGCATTATGATATTATGTTTTGTTTTGATGATGGCATGTTGATTTGAACGCTTGAGTGTGTTATATCTGATTTAGTCTGTGGATTGAGTGTGCCATGTTTGATATCCTTGATGGGTCGACTCCCTCAGACTGTCCATCTTATTTAGAGTCTCATGCAGCGTCAACGCTGTGAGCATTCTCAAGTCTACAGCGTCAACGCTGTGAGTGTGTAAACAACATTCTCAAGTCTGCAGCACATCATTCTCAAGTCTGCAGCGTCATCTCTATAAGTCTATACAGTGGTTCAGCAAGTGTGTACATCGCTTAGTGTAAGCATGGCGAAGTCCAAAGTCTATACATTTGCACTGTAGATGCACGCACTGCTCATAAGTCTAGACATTGGAAAGTCTGTACACCACTGTTCAGTGCATCATCTCATTCATCGTCTCACTTGACGTTCAAGTCTATACAGCCGTTTGCATTAGATCTCAAGTCCATACATTGGTCTGCAATGGCTAAGTCTGTACACTGGATTCGTATTCACAACGTTCATTCAGCAAAGTCTGTACATTGAAGTCACGCTTCACAAAGTCTGTACAGACTTTCTCATTTGCACAATGCATTTCATTCATAAAGTATGTACACTGTCCATGTTTCATGAAGCGTCAACTCAGTGTGTCTTGTAGCGTCAACTCAGCAAGTGTGTACATTGCTTGGTTAAGTCTATACGCTGCTTCATATGCAGTGAAGTCTGCACATTGCTGAATGCTCTTCAAAGTCTACACACTGGTAAAGTCAATACATATTGTGTTTGCCCAAGTATGTACATCGCACAGCACTGCATATAGGAACTCTATACATTGGGCAGAGTCTATATAGCATGCATCGTCTCATTCAGCGTCTTATTTGAAGTATGCTCATTTGTGTTTTTCCCTACGTTCTGGCCAAGTCTACACATCCGTTTGCCTGACTTCTGTCTCAAGTCTACACATTCATTGTTAAAGGCAAAGTCTATACAATGGCTTTGGGTCTCCAAGTCTATACAGCTTTTTACTTCGCCAAAGTCTGTACATTGGTCTGCATTGCCCTTGGACATCAAAGTCTGTACAGCCTTGTCTTTTGGCAAAGTCTGCACATCGCATGCATCAGTTGAATTAAGTCTGTACAGCGTTGTTCATATGCAAAGTCCAAGTCTGTACAGTGGATCGTCTCAATTAGCGTCTTACGCATTGAGCAAAGTCTATACAGACTTCAGCGTCTCATGCAACGTCTTATGCAAAGTCCATACATTGCTGAACCCTCATCAAGTCTATACATTGGCTTTAAGATGAAGTCTACACATCAGAGTGCATTGCATTTGTTCATGGCTGCAAATCTATACATTGTGTGTCTTGCTCAGCTAGGTATACACATTGGACGAGTCTACATCGTGCATATGTTCTGAAGTCTATACACTGTGTCGTTCACATCTGCAAGTCTAGACATTCGCAAAGTCTATACATCAGACGAGTCTGCATAGGCCAAGTCCATACATCGGACTGTTCATGACTTCGGTAGAGTCTGTACATCAGACGCGCATGCTCGCCTGCCCCCCCGGATGCTCTCCTGGGACCGAGTATGCCCTCCAGTGACTACTAATGCCTCCCTAACTTTGAGGATGCTCCCCTGGAGCAGCGATTGCTCCCTAGAGACAGCATGTGCTCTATATGCTCCCCTGACGCTGGTGATGCTGTCCAAAGGCCATAGATGCTCCCCTGAGACTTCATATGCTCCTAAGTCTATACACCGGTCCTCAAGCGTTACAAGTCTGTACATTGGTTCAGACTCTTCAAAGTCTGTACATTGGGCCTTCAAGCTTTTGAAGTCCATACACTATCTCGCTCACATCTTCAAGGGTGATTGAGCATCGTGAAGTCTGATTGAGCACTGTGATGTCTATTCAATGGATGAGCATTGTAATGTCTATACATTGGTCAGGCTCGATCATGCAGCGTTCATTTCATGTCTATACACTACATTTTACAGCATGAGTTATAAAGTCTATACACTGTCTTCAGTTGATTTTGTTAATCGACTGAACTCCTCATTTGTCTTGCAGGTGTCTGGCACGTGATCCAAGGAGCTGAGATGCTGACACGTGGCAGAGTCGATTGGGCGGGAAATGTGGAGGCCACTTGCGCCCAGTGCTGATGCTGCTGCTACTATATATATGAGCCTTCTTCCACAGAAGAAGACTGATCGAATTGGCGAGAGGTGAAGTCCATACAGAGAGCCACGATCCAGACAGAGAAGAAGAAGAGGAAGAAGAACAGAGAAGAAGAGAAAGAAAAAGAGAGTGATAGATCGAGAGCAGAGAAGAAGATGAAAAGGAAAGAGGAAGAGAGATAAACTGAAGATTCTCTCAACTGGACCGTGGATCAAATCTAGGCCAGTCAGCTCCTTGAGAGCCACATATTGTGTTTCTTTGTTTATAGCTTTTCTGACGTGACACAACCTCGGACTTAGGCAAGCAATCACAAATAGCATTCAAATGGGCCTTAATGGGCCACCACTCTCCCGTCGCACTCTATACCCGGAGTGACTTGGCGATGCCAAGTGTGAAGTATGGGAATGGGCCCTTGCTGGTAGAGGGCCAGCAAGGCCAAGGTTTGACTCCCAAGGGTTGGATGCCCAATTCAATTGGGGCCGACAAAGTGTGCAAAGGCACCGGTTCACACTACCCCACGGCGACCACTCTAAGTCATGGACTTGAGGATCGGGCGCTCCCTCACAAATTCAGCGGCGCATGAAATAAATATTGAAAGAGCAACACTAATGAGCTAGGATGAGACACTTACTCGACCGGTTTGAGGAAACCGGCCCCGGTCGGAGACGAGGGTGAGCGGGGAGGCGGTGGCTCCCCACACGCCGCGGCGGTGTCGCTTGACCTGCCCAAAGAAGTACAAGACTACACCTCACGCAGGAGGGGGATCTTGGGGTGGGGGTTAAAGTGTTACAACCAAAACTACCACCACGCAGGGTGGGGCCTTCAGCCGGCCAAGCGGGGAGGGGAGAAAAGCTCTCAATCACTAAGTGGCGTCCGGCGCGATATGAGCCTTGTTCTGGCCTGCAGGACAGGGTGATGATGTTGTGGTCGCCACGGACTCGTCCGGACTCCAAATTGAGCGAGACCACATCCTAAAGCTTCCTGACTTAGGGGGTTGACTCCAGAATTTTTGGGGATGCTCAGTGGGTGGGAGGTAGCAGCACCAGCAGCTGGGAGGAGATCTCTCTGTTTGGCCGCAGGCTCTGCCTGGACTAGAACAGCAGGTTGCAGAGATCACCGTTCGCACTCCCGAGCTCCGAACAGCATGAAACTGGTGGCAACGTCTTCATGGTCGAAGTAGCTTTCAGCAGGAGGTGACGGGGCTGCAATCAGAGGTCGAGAGCGGTCGGTGTACCCTGAAGAGTGGGCACTGGTCGGAGCAGACTGCAGAAGACAGGACTGGAGAGCTCGGGGGAGAAAATTTGAAACTCCTTCCTCCGGTGGCCGAACAAGGTTCTGTTTCTTGATCTTGGAAGAGGACTGGCAGGGGGAGAACTTTGATGAAGGGGCTTCAGCCTGAATCCGCTGGGGTACGTCGTGGCACAATGATCTTTCCGGTTCTGGTCCAGGATAAAGACCTCTCTGCGCAATCGTGGGAGAACGGCTCCTACGGCTGGCCCCGACCTCAGAACGAGTTAGCTCCACCTCGCCTGCGAAGAAGACAGAGGGTCCTTTCCAGTGATGTAGGCCACGTCCCTAGAAGCTCCAAGATGAAGACGTGGACGATGCTGCAACTTGGTGCTGATCTGCAGGCCTGCACTACAACAACCTGAAATTGAAAGGAGAGGGAGAGGGGCTTCTTTTGGTGGAGGGTTGATGTAGGGCGGCCTAATGGTGAAGGGGGGTTCTTGTGGGGTGATGGAGGGGGCTAATGGTGATGGGGAGTGAGGAGGAAGAGGGCTGGGGTCGCAGGTTGCAGTTAGGGTAGGGTGAGGAGATGGTGTGAGAGGTGGAGTGGAGAATAGAGGAGGGGGGCGGACCTAGCTATGGGGGAGAGAGGGGGGGTGGCCAAAAGAAGTGGAGGGAGATGGATTTCAAATTTGAAATGGTCTTGGGAGTGGGGGATTGTGTGGGAACTAGGGGAGATTGTGTGGGAATGGGTGGGATTGTGTTGGAAAGTGGGAGATGCCTCCTTGGGACAATGGGAGTGGAGTAATGGCAACTTGGGGAAGTGGAGGGGTATTGAATGAGGTGGGTAGCTAGTGGAGGTGGTTGGGGAGGGGAGGAGAGAGAAGAAAATTCAAAATTGGGGTTGGAGGAGAGAGAAAGAGGGGTGAAATAGAGAGATTAAGAGGGGAATAGGTGGGGAATCTCTCCCCTAACCCAAAAACTAGAGGAATCACTCCAATTTGAACTCAAATGGCAATTTTAACTCATTCATTCATTAACTTCAAATGAGGGAGAGTGGGGTCCTATTTATAGGTAACCCACTCTTTATAATAAGTCCTTGACAAAATAAGCAACTACAAATAACCAAGGGGGGGTGGGGGCGCCAATGAGCCTAGCCCAACGAATTGGGCCCAATAGCCTCATTAGACAGCATGATGATACAAAAATATAAGAAAGTAAGTGCTAGACCTAGGGAAATGACTCCAATAAAATGAAAATACATCAAAATGACACAAAGGAAAACTACAAAATGGATAAGGGGCCTTAATAGAGTGAGGCCCAAACTCAACCAGCTCCTGAATGTGAAGAAGTGGACCCGAGCCAAAGGGAATCGTGGGTGATGCCTCCATCAAATCCCCTGGGCCGCGAAGAGCTCGACTCCGTCGAGTAGGGATCCATCCGGCTAAGGTACCGCTCGAGGAGGTCCGGATCCAATCGCTGGAGGTCCTCCCGACTCACCCATGAGTCTTCCGACGGAGGCCGATCCTTCCACCTGACGAGATAGCGCTCATATACCTTGCTCCGGGTGGTAGTGACCTGCTCATCCAATATTCGTTCAATGCGATCGCGCTGAGCTCTCTTGGCTAGTGGACTCTCCTCACGGGTGGGTACTCTCTCAAAGGAAGAAGTAGGCTCAATCTCCTCACTAGGTCCCACCGTGGGGCCCTTGTATGGCACTAAGTCGGCGACATTGAATGTAAGACTTACCCCATAATCCTCAGGGAGATCTAACTCATAAGCATTTGCACCAATGCGCCTCAAGACCTGGAAGGGCCCAGTCCCACGTGGCCTCAACTTGGAGTTGGCTCCTGGGGAGAGCCTCTCCGTCCTTACCATCACAAAGTCACCCACTTGGAACTCTAAGTGTCGCCGATGAGAGTCGGCCAACTTTTTATAAGCCTCATTTTTCATGCTAATGTGCTTGCGAATTTCCTCATGCAATTGCCTAATATGTTGTGCAAAAGACTCGGCAGAAATGGACACTCTAGCATGCTGGGGAAGGGGAATGAGGTCGGATGGCTTTCTTGGTTTGTACCCATGCACGGCTTCAAATGGACTCATCCCTATTGACTTATTGATGGAATTGTTGTATGCAAACTCATCCTGTGGTAAGATGAGATCCCAATTTCCTGGCCGATCCTCAACAAGACTCCTAAGGAGGTTCCCTAGACTCCGGTTGACCACTTCAGTTTGGCCATCCGTTTGGGGGTGGTAGGCAGTGGAGAATTTGAGGAGGGTACCCATCATGTGCCAAAGAGTCTTCCAAAAATAGCTAGTGAATTTGACATCCCTATCGGAGACTATGGTCTTGGGCAGCCCATGGAGGCGGACTACCTCATCAAAGAATAATCGGGCTACATGGGAGGCATCGGATGTTTTGGAGCATGGGATGAAGTGGGCCATTTTGGAAAATCTATCAACCACCACATAGATGGAGTCATGCTTCCTAGAGGTCTTGGGTAAGCCTAGCACAAAGTCCATGCTCAAATCTTGCCATGGTCGGTCGGGAATGGGAAGTGGGGTGTATAGGCCGGTGTTTTGTTTCACCTGCTTGGCCGAAGCACACGTGCGACATTGACCCACTATTTTGCCTACATCTCTCTTGAGGCTCGGCCAATAAAATTGACCCTCAACTAAGGCAATGGTTTTGTGGACCCCAAAATGACCGGCTAACCCTCCGGCATGTAATTCCCAAACCAAGAAATCTCGAAGAGAGGTCCGGGGAATGCAAAGCCTTGGCCCCTTGAAGAGGAACCCATCCTCTAAAATAAATCCCTCATGCTCCTTGCTAGAATGAGTGGTCAAGTTGGCATAGATTTGCCCAAAGTCGGGGCAACCAGGGTACTCGTCCTTGACCTTATCAAAACCAATCACTTCCACTTGGATAGTGGATAACAAGGACATCTTCCTACTAAGGGCATCCGCGGCCTTATTCTCACTCCCGGCCTTGTGTTTGATGACAAAGTTGTAGGATTGGATGAACTCAACCCATCGGGCATGTCGGGCATTCAACTTTTGTTGGGAATTGAGGTATTTGAGGGCCTCATGGTCGGAAAAGATGACAAACTCTTTGGGAAGCAAGTAATGTCTCCAGTGTCGGAGGGATTGGACCACGGCATAGAACTCCTTGTCATAGGTGGAGTATCTAGTCCTAGCATCACATAGCTTCTCACTAAAGTAGGCGACCGGGTGTCCCTCTTGACTAAGAATCCCTCCTATCCCTATCCCGGATACATCACAAGTGACCTCAAAAACTTTGGAGAAATCGGGAAGGCATAGGACCGGGGCTTGGGTCAACTTTTTCTTAAGCTCAAGGAAGGCTTTAGAGGCGGCTTTGGTCCAAAAAAAGGTTCCCTTCTTGAGACAATCAGTTATTGGGCCGGTGATAGTGCTAAACCCTCGAATGAATCTCCTATAGAATGTGGCCAACCCATGGAAACTCCTAACCTTATGAAGGGTGTGGGGCTCCGGCCAATCAAGAATAGCTTGGACCTTGTCGGGGTCCATGGAGACTCCTTTGGTTGACACCACAAATCCTAGGAAGGTGATGGAAGTGGTCATGAAATGACACTTTTCTAGGTTGGCAAATAGGCTTTCTTGCCGGAGGATGGTGCAAACTTTCCTAAGGTGGTCAAGGTGGGCCTCATGGGTTTGGCTATAGATGAGAATATCATCAAAGTATACTACTAGAAAATTCCCAATGAAAGGCCTAAGTACCTCCGTCATAAGACCCATGAAAGTACTTGGGGCATTAGAAAGTCCAAATGGCATGACTAACCACTCAAAGAGACCATCCTTGGTCTTGAAGGCCGTTTTCCACTCATCCCCGGGCCTTACCCTAACTTGGTGGTAGCCACTCTTGAGATCTATCTTAGAGAAGATGGTGGCTCCGGCTAGCATATCCAACATGTCATCAAGCCTAGGGATGGGGAACCTATACTTGACGGTAATCTTGTTAATGGCCCGGCTATCCACACACATCCGCCATGATCCATCTTTCTTGGGGGTAAGGAGGGCCGGGACGGCACATGGACTCTTACTAATGCGGATGAAGCCCTTCCTAATGAGTTCCTCTATTTGCCTCCTAAGTTCGGCATGTTCCGTGTGTTGTGCATCCCTTGGTTTTGATGATGACAATAGGATATGTTTGATTAATCAAGTTCTATCTTGTTTCATAACAAATACAAGTGGTTTGATTGTTCCTTCAAAGTAATGGACTCATGACTATTTGATGATGACAAACAATGTTTTTGATTAACTCAATATAAATCTGATAGTTCAAAGTACTTCTGATAAGTTAAGTAATTTCAGGTTCACTGAAATCCAAGTGGAATCAACAAATCAGAAGAAGTGTCAAAGGCCGCTTGTCGACCAGGGAAGTGGTTATGGTCGACCAACGAACCCAGCCAGAAACACTTCAAGTCATCCGTCTTCTGCATGTGCCTTGGCTGTCGACCAAAGCCCCACTTCTGGTCGACCACAGAACAGACAGAGCATCAGACAGAACTGACGGCCATCTGGAATTTGCCCCTTGTCGACCAGCGACAAGGCTGTGGTCGACCACGGGACGCGAGTGTCAGCCAGAATGAAACCGCCATCAGGACACTACTCGTTGTCGACCAGGGAGAGTGTCATGGTCGACCACGGGTGTTATAGCGTCCAGAACCGAACTCTAACCGAATTCTGTTTTGGTTCCTTAAAACCTGCAGATTGTTGTTGCAGGTTGTTGGGTAGTTCAAATGATGAGATTCCACACGGGAATCAAGGAGAGAATCTTGCTTAGAAGCGGTCAAACTTATTGTAGTGATCGGAGTTAACCTTCTCCCTGCTTTCTAGCAGATTGACGCTCGATCTGGAATTTGAGCGGGAAGAGCTTCAGGCTTGAAAAAGTATCTGCATAAAAAGTAGAAGGCAACTGATCGCGGAAAAAAGCACACAGAGAGAGCATAGAACAGAAGCTAAGAAACACACCTACATCACAGGACGAAGTGGCTCTCCATCAATCAGAAATCTGCAGAAGACTAAAGGCATTCTCATTGCTGCAGAAGGAAGACTAGGCTTGAAGCTGTGCGACCTCCAGCAGCAAAGCAGCTGAAGGCATCCGATTGGAAGTTCTACAGGGAGTCTACTCTTGTTATTTATGTGATTAAGTCCCAGGCTGAATTCTTTACTTTGTTACAAAAGTCTATATTCAGTCCTGTTGCATCATCCCACCTTCTCATCATTTCTATTCATCCTTACACCAAGTGTCAAGCTGTGAGGCAGCGGATTCAAGTTGTGTGTCAGCTGGTACAAGCTGTGTGTCAGCAGGAACAAGCTGTGTGACAGCGGTGTCTTGTGTTTTGGATTGAGATCAGAGGCTCTCATAAGTGAAGCCTTGCTTGAGTTAAGCAAGGGGTGGATGTAAGTCTCGGGAAGAGACTGAACCACCTTAAAAATCCTATCTTGTGGTTTGCTTATGTGTGTGCGTGCTTCTCTATGTGTTTATTTTCGTCATTGATATCAACATTAGTTCTGTAATTCGTCAATCACCTGCAACTCATTTAGTCAATAGATATTAAATCGAAAAAAGGGGGAAAGATCTATTCACCCCCCCTCTAGATCTATTCAGTCCGTACTCAACACGTGGTATCAGAGCCAGACTCTCCAAAAATGTGGTCTAACAACCAGGAGAGGCCTGCCGGACTGAACTCTAGAAGTCTAATGGCTGAGGGACACTCAGTAACTAGACCACCATATTTCGATGGAAATGATTTCTCATACTGGAAAAATCGTATGCAGGTGTTCTTGAGAGCACAAGATCATGAGATGTGGAGAGTAGTAAGCCGAGGACCGTACGAGCTGCCCGAAGATGAGGATACCTGGACCAGAGAACAGGTCATAAAATCAACCATCAACTGGGGAGCCATGAACGTAATGCAATGCGCACTACACCCCACGGAGTTCTCACGAGTTTCACAATGTGCAACGGCCAAGGAAATGTGGGATCGATTAGTAGTAATCTATGAAGGTACTTCAGAGGTAAGGGAGTCAAAAGCAAATATGCTAGTTTCAGAATATGAAATGTTTAGAATGAAAACTGACGAAAATATTTCTGAAATGTATGCTAGACTAGTGCAATTAACGAATAGTTTAAAGAGTCAAGGTAAAACCTACAAGGAACAGGAATTAGTGAGGAAGATCCTAAGATCCCTCACTCCTATGTGGCATACCAAGGCCACAGTAATTGAGGACTCAAAGAACCTCACCACTATGACTGTGGATGAACTAGTGGGATCCCTAATGGCCTATGAGGTCAATCTGAAAAGAAAAGAAGATGAGGGCAAGAAAAAGAACCAACTCGCCCTAAAAACTAAAATAGGCACCTCTGAACTATCTGACACTGATAACTCATCTGGCACAGGTGAGGAAACTGGTGAGCTAGCCATGTTAACAAGAAAATTCAAAAGGTTTCTGCGGAAGGAAGGTAAGGGATTCAGGAATCCTAAGGGCATGGTAAGAAAGTCATCTCAGTTTAAGTTTGATAAAAATAAAACTTCATCTAACAAACTTGTCTGCTACAACTGCAGGAAACTAGGACACATAAAGGCTGAATGTCCAGAGACTCCTAAGAAATCAAGCTTCAAGTGAAAGGCAAGCAACCAAAAGCAATGATAAGCACATGGAGCGAGGAGGAGGAAAGCAGTAAGGAGGAAACAACTTCCGAGGAAGAAGAAGGAAACATCTGTTTGATGGCCAAAGGAGATAGAGATGATCTTGAGGTAATCCCTCCGTTTCAAAATTTTTCTAGCTCAGATTGGGAAGAAGTCTACTCAGACTTACTTGATGCATATGAAAGAATTAGAAAGGAAAATAAGAGTTTGAAGAAAAAGCTTAATCAGGTCAATAATGACAGCAACCCATTTGCCAACAGAACTGAACTAGAATTAGAAATCACCACCTTGAAAAATAAGCTGAAACAATACGAGACAGATGAAGAAAATGTCAAAGGGCTGTTAGAAGAAAATGAGTCACTGAAAAACACAATTGATGAGATAAAATTAAAGACTCAAGAAAGTGAACAGCAAACTAAGGTAACTCAAGAAAGAAACAACTCACTCAAGGAGGAAAACTGTCAACTTCTGAAAGAAATAGAAAGAATCCAGAGTGAACTGAAAAACAAACAGGAAACCTTGGAAAAAATGACTAAAGGTCAAGAAAACTTAAATGCTGTCTTGGGAATAAAAGTAAACTTTCAAAAAGAAGGGTTAGGATACAATCCTACGGCTAAAAAGGAATTCCAAATAAAAACCGTAACTGGGATTGCTGACTCAAAAGGAAAAGGGCCCCTAATCAATCTATATCAAGACAAACAAGAGGATGTAGCTGAATGCTCCTCCAAAAGGAATAATGTCACCAAGGAAGAGAGAAACATTAAAGAGAAAACAGTCAATCAACATAAGCTTAAAAATAATAGATAAGAAACTCAAATTCACAGAAATAACCAAACAAACCAAGTACTAAATCAAGTTAAAGGACATAAATCTGGAAAAAAAGGTGTCTGGAGACAGGCTGGTCGACAACCGACCCCTCCTCTGTCGACCAGAGGATCTGCCAGAACAGGCGCTGGCGTCTGGAGAAGTAGTGGTCGACCACAGACATACCAGATGTCGACCAGAGGAACTGCCAGAACAAGCGTTGGCTTCTGGAAAAGCAATGGTCGACCACAGACACACCAGATGTCGACCATGACCAGACACGCAAACAGAAACCACAGATTTTCTCAGGTGAAACAAAATGAAAATTGGAAATCAAAAAGGTGGATTCAGATTAAAGAAACATTAGAACAAAAGCCACCCAATCTGAACAAGTTCAGAGACGAAAAATTAAACTGCTCTAACAAAATCTGGGTTCCCAAAGGATTGTTACAGTAATTTCACAATTTTACAAGTTATCTTGGACCCGGGTACCATTGGGGTCCAAAAATTTCTGTGTAATTCATGATGCAGGAATGTCTGGCAGCCATGCACAATAAGTGGTACTTAGATAGTGGTTGCTCAAGACACATGACGGGAGACAAGACCAAGTTCTCCCAACTAAGCTCAAAAGATGGAGGTTATGTGACCTTTGGAGGAAATAACAAAGGTAAGATCATCGGGACAGGTAAAATAGGTAAGAACTCCTCAAACAGTATTGAAAATGTACTGCTGGTAGATGGACTGGAATATAACTTGCTGAGCATCAGTCAGCTTTGCGACAAAGGCCATAAAGTAATATTTGACTCCAAGATCTGCAAGATTATTGAACCAAATTCAGATATAGTCAAGTTTATGGGCCAGAGAGTAAACAATGTCTACATAATAGACTTGGATGATCCAGCCCACTCCAACTTGTGCCTAACCGCCAAGAAAGAGGACCTGACCTGGCTGTGGCACCGAAGGCTAGGGCATGTTAGCTATAGGGTGTTGCATAAACTTGTGAAGAATAAAATGGTTCTTGGTATGCCTGAAATTTCGTTTGCTCAAAATGTCAAAGTATGTGAATCATGTACCCAAGGTAAGCAAACAAGAAAATCATTCAAAGGTAGAACTGAAAGTCAATCTTCTAGACCACTAGAACTTGTGCACATGGACCTTTTTGGCCCAACAAGAACTGCTAGTCTTAGTGGTAAGAGATACGGTTATGTACTAGTTGATGATTTCTCTAGATTCACATGGGTAATATTTCTATCTCATAAAAGTGATGCTTTTTCTGAGTTTCAGGAATTCTACAAAAGAATGAAGCAGGATGGCAAGTCCAAAGTGTGTACAATCATATCTGACCATGGGGGGGAGTTTGAAAATTCTGACTTTGACTTATTCTGCAGAAACAAGGGCATAACCCATAGATTTTCCTCACCAAGGACTCCAGAACAAAATGGAGTTGTGGAGAGAAGGAACCGCACTCTTGTCGAGATGGCTAGAACCATGCTGGTTGAAGCTAAACTTCCAAGGAGATTTTGGGCAGAGGCAGTTAACACAGCATGCTACATTGTAAACCGAGCAATGGTAAGACCGGCTAGTGAAAATACACCATATGAAATGTTCAAAGGTAAGAAACCATCCCTAGCTCATTTTAGAATTTTCGGGTCAAAATGCTTTATTCATAATAATGATAAAAGGGTCTTGGACAAATTTGAACCGAAGAGTGATCCAGGAATATTCTTGGGCTATTCCGACCGATCAAGAGCCTATAGAGTTTTTAACACCAAAGATCAAATTGTTGAAGAATCCCCTCATATTACATTTGATGAAATTAATGATCTTGGCAAAAATGAGCAGGTCAGCAAGGAAGAAGAAGATAGGGAATTTCTAGAAGACAATGAAGAACCAAATGAAGAAGAACAATCTCAGGAAAGAGATCAAGGTATTACTAATGCTCCACCCGAAGGAGAAGGCATCTCAGGTAACAATCTTGAGAACTTAAGACTTCTTAGAGATCATCCCATAGAAAACATCATTGGTGGAATTCATGATCCTAGGAAGACTAGATCTCAGTTAAAAGAAATCAATGAACTAGATCAGCTTGCACTTGTGTCCCAAATAGAGCCCAAATCAGTAGAGGAAGCATTAAAAGATGACTCATGGATAAATGCTATGCATGAAGAACTAAATCAATTTGAAAGAAATCAGGTGTGGAGTCTTGTCCCTAGACCTTCATCTCACCCCGTTATTGGAACCAAGTGGGTCTATAAAAACAAGTTAAGTGAAGAAGGGGTTGTAATGAGAAACAAGGCTCGGCTGGTGGCTAAAGGGTACAACCAGGAATTTGGGGTTGATTTTGAAGAATCATATGCTCCAGTTGCTAGATTAGAAGCTATCAGGATATTGTTAGCCTTTGCAGCATCTCATGGAATCAAACTACAACAAATGGATGTAAAAAGTGCATTTCTAAATGGAATAATAAAAGAAGAAGTCTATGTGGAACAACCCCCTGGATTTGAAAATGATGAACTTGCTAATCATGTTTTCAAATTGCATAAAGCTTTGTATGGATTAAAGCAGGCTCCTCGGGCCTGGTATGAAAGGTTGAGCTCCTTCCTCACCAAGAAGGGATACATAAGAGGTAAAATTGATCAAACATTGTTTTTCAAGACCCAAGGTAAGCATATACTAGTTGTACAAATCTATGTGGATGATATTGTGTTTGGGTCTACCGAAGCTTCTTTATGTACTGAATTTGCAAACTTAATGACCAATGAGTTTGAAATGAGTTTAATGGGTAATTTACAGTTTTTTCTTGGATTGCAGATCGTACAATGTAGAGAAGGATACTTCATAAATCAATCCAAGTACATAAAGGAGATGTTGAAGAAGTTTGGCATGGAAAGCTGCAAACCAATCGAGTCACCCATGGGTACAAATGCAACATTGGAAGCTGATGTAAAAGGTAACATGGTAGATGCCAAGAAATACAGAGGTATGATCGGGTCCCTGCTATACTTAACTGCTTCAAGGCCAGATATTCAGTTTAGTGTATGCATGTGTGCTAGATATCAGTCTAGCCCTAGAGAATCACATTTAGGGGCTGTCAAGCGTATCCTTCGATACCTTGCCGGCACCCAAGAATTGGGTTTATGGTATCCTACATACTGCAAACTAGATTTGATTTCATATTCAGATGCTGATTATGCTGGTTGCAAAATTGATAGGAAGAGTACTAGTGGTTATTGTCAAATATTAGGTGGATGTTTAATATCATGGGCTTCTAAAAAGCAGCATTCTGTGGCACTCTCCACTGCTGAGGCTGAGTATGTCGCAGTAGGGAGCTGTGGTACACAGGTTATGTGGATAAAACATCAACTCCAAGACTACAATGTAGATCTTGGATGTGCACCTATTTTCTGTGACAACACTAGTGCTATTAATTTGTCTAAAAACCCCATTCAACACTCCAGGACAAAACACATTGAGATCCGTCATCACTTTCTAAGAGATGAGGTCTCCAAAGGAAATTTCATGCTTCATTTTGTAGAAACTGAAAAACAACTGGCAGACATTTTCACAAAACCCCTTAACAATGACAGATTTTCAACTCTAAGAAGGGAGTTAGGAATTTGTAGAATTTCTCCTGAAAATTCTTGAAATAATCATATTCATGTGTTCATTGTATAGATTCTGTCATTTCTGTACTAAGTTATGTCAACTAGGTCTCTAGTACTGGTCAAGTTTTAAGTTTGGAGGTCTAGTGTCGGTTGCTACTTCAGCAAGTTCTGCAGAATCCTGGTTCTACTACGGATTATCTCTTGTGGTCGACCACAGGCAAGGCGCTGGTCGACCAAGGCATCAGGACAGGAAATAGTTGGTTCTGTGACTTCGCAGCTGTCGACCACAGGCGGTCCCATGGTCGACAACAGAATTGTCAGAAAGCAGACCACAGGTGACTACTCAACAGGCAGTTTCTGTGACAGCACAGAGGTCGACCAAAGGCAACTCTATGGTCGACAGAGGATCTGAACAAGGGAAAATGGATCTAAAAAGGCTGCTGGCTCTGCTAGGAAATCCTCTGAACTAAGTGAACTTTTGTGCTCAGATTCTTCACTCATTCATCCTTATCCATACTTCCCATCCCTTGTGTCTCTATATCTCTTCATGGCCAACATTTTTTTTATCTTCAGCAAGGACTCACAAATTGAGGGGGAGAAAAAGTGTAAACTCATTCCTTGATAAAACATTGAAAAACCTAACCATATCTTTCAATAAAATCACCAAGGTAATCATTAAGAGTAGAGGTTGAGTGTAGTAATGAGAATTTGAACTGTACTACTGCAATAAATTCAAACCATAACTATGACTCTGTCACAAGATTTTGAGGACTTATGATTTTTAGTAATGAGACTGTTTCTCTACCTGTGTCTGTGTTGGACAGTAAAAATAAACTCAAATATAACATGTATGTACATGGAATACGCCATAATTCTGCCTTCTTGGTAGAGCAATGGATTGAGTTCTGAGAAACTACTGTTCTCCATCTCAAAGCAAAAAATTGGCTGAACAATAGATGGGAGACAAGTGTGTCATGAAGATCCAATCTAACTCTGCTGCTTTCAAAAATATTGATTAGGCATACTGAGTAACTGGGGATATTGGCGTCTGATAAACGTATATCCTCACGGATAAAAGGTGTGTCCCAGTCATTAGTGGAATGGTTAGGCATGCTAAGTAGCCGGGGTTTCTGGCGTGTAAAAAGCGTGTCTCCTCGTGTAGAAAAGCATGTGATAAACCTGACCACAGCTCTCAAATGATTCAAAAAGTTATCACAAAGGCAGAGAAAATGGTTGACCTAAAGCATAGCATGCAAATAAAAGTACAAAACACTGTTCAGCTAGCATAGTTAGTCAAATTATCTCTTGAAATATATTATAAGTTCAAGGAGCCATGTGAAAGAAATTGGATATGGGGAGTCAATTTATTGGTGCAATACTTTCAAATTCATTGAACCACAATACCCACTCTATTTGGTCACAAGGTGGTCTTTGCATAAGGGTGGAAAGGTTCCATAAGTGTTCTATTAAAGAAAGGGAGTACACTTTAATATCTTCCAAAAATTTGAGTTATGCTGATTAAATCCTGACCGCTCGTTTTCTGCATCGTGATGGTTCACTATCCTAGTTTTTTTTTATGATCTTCTTTTTGCTGTTGACAAAGGGGGAGATAGGACTTTATGTGTCATTGTGTGTCTAGTTGTGTGTCTAGATGTGTGTCTAAATGTCAAGTTTACTTTGTCTACGTGTCCTTAGTGTCTTTATCCTTTTTGAGTCACTCATGTAATTAGTGCTATAGTTTTTGAAAGGCACATCAAACGAATTGTCTGAATGAAATCTGTGCTATGATAGCCTTGAATGCAATATCAAATGAATTCTATAATCTGTTGTTTGTCACAATGACTCATGGTTGTCATCATCAAAAAGGGGGAGAATGTTGTGCATCCCTTGGTTTTGATGATGACAATAGGATATGTTTGATTAATCAAGTTCTATCTTGTTTCATAACAAATACAAGTGGTTTGATTGTTCCTTCAAAGTAATGGACTCATGACTATTTGATGATGACAAACAATGTTTTTGATTAACTCAATATAAATCTGATAGTTCAAAGTACTTCTGATAAGTTAAGTAATTTCAGGTCACTGAAATCCAAGTGGAATCAACAAATCAGAAGAAGTGTCAAAGGCCGCTTGTCGACCAGGGAAGTGGTTATGGTCGACCAACGAACCCAGCTAGAAACACTTCAAGTCATCCGTCTTCTGCATGTGCCTTGGCTGTCGACCAAAGCCCCACTTCTGGTCGACCACAGAACAGACAGAGCATCAGACAGAACTGACGGCCATCTGGAATTTGCCCCTTGTCGACCAGCGACAAGGCTGTGGTCGACCACGGGACGCGAGTGTCAGCCAGAATGAAACCGCCATCAGGACACTGCTCGTTGTCGACCAGGGACAGTGTCATGGTCGACCACGGGTGTTATAGCGTCCAGAACCGAACTCTAACCGAATTCTGTTTTGGTTCCTTAAAACCTGCAGATTGTTGTTGCAGGTTGTTGGGTAGTTCAAATGATGAGATTCCGCACGGGAATCAAGGAGAGAATCTTGCTTAGAAGCGGTCAAACTTATTGTAGTGATCGGATTTAACCTTCTCCCTGCTTTCTAGCAGATTGACGCTCGATCTGGAATTTGAGCGGGAAGAGCTTCAGGCTTGAAAAAGTATCTGCATAAAAAGTAGAAGGCAACTGATCGCGGAGAAAGCACACAGAGAGAGCATAGAACAGAAGCTAAGAAACACACCTACATCACAGGACGAAGTGGCTCTCCATCAATCAGAAATCTGCAGAAGACTAAAGGCATTCTCATTGCTGCAGAAGGAAGACTGGGCTTGAAGCTGTGCGACCTCCAGCAGCAAAGCAGCTGAAGGCATCCGATTAGAAGTTCTACAGGGAGTCTACTCTTGTTATTTATGTGATTAAGTCCCAGGCTGAATTCTTTACTTTGTTACAAAAGTCTATATTCAGTCCTGTTGCATCATCCCACCTTCTCATCATTTCTATTCATCCTTACACCAAGTGTCAAGCTGTGAGGCAGCGGATTCAAGTTGTGTGTCAGCTGGTACAAGCTGTGTGTCAGCAGGAACAAGCTGTATGACAGCGGTGTCTTGTGTTTTGGATTGAGATCAGAGGCTCTCATAAGTGAAGCCTTGCTTGAGTTAAGCAAGGGGTGGATGTAAGTCTCGGGAAGAGACTGAACCACCTTAAAAATCCTATCTTGTGGTTTGCTTATGTGTGTGCGTGCTTCTCTATGTGTTTGTTTTCGTCATTGATATCAACATTAGTTCTGTAATTCGTCAATCACCTGCAACTCATTTAGTCAATAGATATTAAATCGAAAAAAGGGGGAAAGATCTATTCACCCCCCCTCTAGATCTATTCAGTCCGTACTCAACACTGTGGGATTGAGGCAATAATGAGGAAGATTTGGAAGGGTGGCTCCCGGTACTAGATCGATTGCGTGTTGCACATCACGCATGGGAGGGAGTTGGTCCGGGAGCTCTTCCGAGAACACTTCATGGAATTCTTCCAAAAGTTGTTGGATCTCTATGGGATGGGGGTTAGAAGGGGTAGGTTCCCCTAAGCAGATGACTACCGCACACAATGGCACCCCTTGAGCAATTTCCTCTTCAAGCTCTTTCCTAGTGATGAGATGAAGACCTTTGATCAACCCCGTGATTCTACTTTATTGTGGGGTTTGGATAAGGGCTTGGGTTGGAGGGGTGGAGTTCCCCGAGACTTGTGGAGTGGTGGGGTGTGATCCTTGAGGAAGAGGGTCCTTCTTGGGCATGGGTCGAGGTGGGGAGGGGTTAAGACGGATAGTCTTACCCTCATGCTCAAAGGTGCATATGTTGCTTCTCCCTAAAATAGTGGCATCCACATCATAGAGCCAAGGTCTTCCTAAAAGGATGCTACCCACTTCCATGGGTATGACGTCACACCATATTTGGCCATGGTAGGAAGAGAAAGTGAGAGGCACTAGGCATTGGGTGTTGACCGGGATGGAGTTGTTGTTGATCCATGAGACCCAGTATGGACTTGGGTGGGGAGTGAGAGTAAGCCCAAGGAGCTTGACGGTGTTGGGTGACACGGCATTAACACAACTACCACTATCCAAGATCACTTTCCTCACATGGTTCTCTATCTTGATAAAGGTGTGGAAGATTGAGGTCCGACGCCAATCCTCTTCTTGAGGTTGGGTGAGGATGCACCTAATGACTCCTAGATGGGAGTTGTTTGAAGGAGTGGAGTGATCTAGACCTGACTCTAGATATTGGGCTTCATACTCCTCTTCCCAATCTAGTGAGGCTTCATGTTCCTCAACGTCATTTTCTTGTTCCTTTTGGGGTTGAACTTCTTCCTCAATAAGCAAACTAGATAACCCCTTAGATGGACATTGTCCCGAAAATGACCAAACCCTTGACACCTATAGCATTGTTGGCGCCCTCTTCCCGGGGTGGCTCCTACACTTGGTCCTTTAGGGTTGTCATCCTTCCGTGGGAGAGGATGACTAGGAGCGGGCTTGTTTGGAGTGATGGGTGGGGGAGGATTGTAGACTTAAAGGGGCATTCCCACTTGGGCTAGGAGCTCTCATGGGAGTGGGTGGAATGGGACGTGGTCCCAAGTTTTTGGGATCGGTTGGTCGGGGAGTGATAAATCGGGAACTCCTAGAAAACCTTTCCACATCTCTAGCTACTTGGTAAGCTAGCTCAAGGTTGTCAACGTCTCTCATGAATAGTTCCCTCTTGATGTGGCTTTGAAGCCCATTCCTAAAGCGGGATAAGGTGACGTCCGGATCCTCATGTACCCCACACTTTAAAAGATAGGAGTCAAATTTTTCAATGTACTCTACCACGGTCTTCCCTTCTTGGGTGAGGCTTTGCCATTCATCTAGGAGCATTTGGTGGTAGGTTCGGGGGAGGTACTTGTTCCTAAGTTGGTTTTTCATATCCGCCCAAGTGTCAATAGGCTATTCCCGCCTAACCCGTCTTAGACCCTCTTGGTTTAGCCAATAAGTTTTGGCCAACTTAGTGAGATGCATCTTAGCCAATCTAACTCTCCTTTTGTCGGACATGGGGTACCATTCAAAGTATTGGTCCATGGCGGTCTCCCATTCTAGGTAAACACTAGGTTCATGTGAACCATCAAAATTTGGGGCCTCTACCTTGATCATCCTTAAAAGGGGGTCATCCGGATCATCCCGTGGATGCCGGTCATGGTTTTGATGGGGGCGAGGCCTCTCATAGTCATAATAATGGTCATGGTCCATATCCTCCCTATAAAATTCAGCATGTGGGTGATGGGCTCTTGGGCCGTTGTTCCTTGGGTGGAACTCATCCCTATGAGGCTCTACATGTGGAGGGTGGACTCTTGGGCCTTGGTTCCTTTGGGGAAAAACATTCCTATGGAACTCACCATGTGGTGGAGGGGATCTTGGCTCATTGATCCTTGGGTGAGGATCTTCCCTATGAGGCTCATCATGCGGAGGGGGAATTCTAGGCTCGTTGTTCCTTGGGCGGAACTCTTGGTCTTCTAACCGAGCAATTCGGTTGGTAAGGGACTCTAGTTGGGCAAGGATGGTTGTGAGGGCAGCATCTACCCTATCCATGGGGCCTTGGGGTTCCTCCCTAGGAACATCTTGGTTGAGTTGGTGAGGATTGGGATCCATTGGTGGAGCCGAAGATGATGAACCGGGTTGATAGCTAGCACCACTACGGGTGGACATGCAAGACAAAGGGCCAAAGTGGTTGGACAAACTATGCAAAGGTCCTAGGACTTAGACTTGATAGAGACAAGTCAAGGACTTGCTCTGATACCACTTGACGTGACACAACCTCGGACTTAGGCAAGCAATCACAAATAGCATTCAAATGGGCCTTAATGGGCCACCGCTCTCCCGTCGCACTCTATACCCGGAGTGACTTGGCGATGCCAAGTGTGAAGTATGGGAATGGGCCCTTGCTGGTAGAGGGCCAGCAAGGCCAAGGTTTGACTCCCAAGGGTTGGATGCCCAATTCAATTGGGGCCGACAAAGTGCGCAAAGGCACCGGTTCACACTACCCCACGGCGACCACTCTAAGTCATGGACTTGAGGATCGGGTGCTCCCTCACAAATTCAGCGGCGCATGAAGTAAATATTGAAAGAGAAACACTAATGAGCTAGGATGAGACACTTACTCGACCGGTTTGAGGAAACCGGTCCCGGTCGGAGACGAGGGCGAGCGGGGAGGCGGTGGCTCCCCACACGCCGCGGCGGTGTCGCTTGACCTGCCCAAAGAAGTACAAGACTACACCTCACGCAGGAGGGGGATCTTGGGGTGGGGGTTAAAGTGTTACAACCAAAACTACCACCACGCAGGGTGGGGCCTTCAGCCGGCCAAGCGGGGAGGGGAGAAAAGCTCTCAATAACTAAGTGGTGTCCGGCGCGATATGAGCCTTGTTCTGGCCTGCAGGACAGGGTGATGATGTTGTGGTCGCCACGGACTCGTCCGGACTCCAAATTGAGCGAGACCACCTCCTAAAGCTTCCTGACTTGAAGCGGTTGACTCCAGAATTTTTGGGGATGCTCAGTGGGTGGGAGGTAGCAGCACCAGCAGCTGGGAGGAGACCTCTCTGTCTGGCCGCAGGCTCTGCCTGGACTGGAACAGAAGGTTGCAGAGATCACCGTTCGCACTCCCTAGCTCCGAACAGCATGAAACTGGTGGCAACGTCTTCGTGGTCAAAGTAGCTTTCAGCAGGAGGTGACGGGGCTGCAATCAGAGGTCGAGAGCGGTCGGTGTACCCTGAAGTGTGGGCACTGGTCGGAGCAGACTGCAGAAGATAGGACTGGAGAGCTCGGGGGAGAAAATTTGAAACTCCTTCCTCCGGTGGCCGAACAAAGTTCTGTTTCTTGATCTTGGAAGAGGACTGGCAGGGGGAGAACTTTGATGAAGGGGCTTCAGCCTGAATCCGCTGGGGTACGTCGTGGCACAATGCTCTTTCCGGTTCTGGTCCAGGATAAAGACCTCTCTGCGCAATCGTGGGAGAACGGCTCCTACGGCTGGCCCCGACCTCAAAACGAGTTGGTTCCACCTCGCCTGCGAAGAAGACAGAGGGTCCTTTCCAGTGATGTAGGCCACGCCCCCAGAAGCTCCAAGATGAAGATGTGGATGATGCTGTAACTCGGTGCTGTTTTGCAGGCCTGCACTGCAACAACCTGAAATTGAAAGGAGAGGGAGAGGGGCTTCTTTTGGTGGAGGGTTGATGTAGGGCGGCCTAATGGTGAAGGGGGGTTCTTGTGGGGTGATGGAGGGGGCTAATGGTGATGGGGAGTGAGGAGGAAGAGGGCTGGGGTCGCAGGTTGCAGTTAGGGTAGGGTGAGGAGATGGTGTGAGAGGTGGAGTGGAGAATAGAGGAGGGGGGCGGACCTAGCTATGGGGGAGAGAGGGGGGGGTGGCCAAAAGAAGTGGAGGGAGATGGATTTCAAATTTGAAATGGTCTTGGGAGTGGGGGATTGTGTGGGAACTAGGGGAGATTGTGTGGGAATGGGTGGGATTGTGTTGGAAAGTGGGAGATTGCCTCCTTGGGACAATGGGAGTGGAGTAATGGCAACTTGGGGAAGTGGAGGGGTATTGAATGAGGTGGGTAGCTAGTGGAGGTGGTTGGAGAGGGGAGGAGAGAGAAGAAAATTCGAAATTGGGGTTGGAGGAGAGAGAAAGAGGGGCGAAATAGAGAGATTAAGAGGGGAATAGGTGGGGAATCTCTCCCCTAGGGTCTCTCACCCAAAAACTAGAGGAATCACTCCAATTTGTACTCAAATGGCAATTTTAACTCATTCATTCATTAACTTCAAATGAGGGGGAGTGGGGTCCTATTTATAGGCAACCCACTCTTTATAATAAGTCCCTGACAAAATAAGTAACTACAAATAACCAAGGGGGGGTGGGGGCGCCAATGGGCCTAGCCCAACGAATTGGGCCCAATAGCCTCATTAGACAGCATGATGATACAAAAACATAGGAAAGTAAGTGCTAGACCTAGGGAAATGACTCCAATAAAATGAAAATACATCAAAATGACACAAAGGAAAACTACAAAATGGATAAGGGGCCTTAATAGAGTGAGGCCCAAACTCAACCAGCTCCTGAATGTGAAGAAGTGGACCCGAGCCAAAGGGAATCGTGGGTGATGCCTCCATCATTTTCGGTGCTGTAGTTTCTATCTTTTGTTTCCTTTTACATCTTTATTCAAGCTGTTAGTCAGCGGTTTGCAGAGGTGCTGCCTCTGGACGGGTAAGTTGTAATCCTCAACGGTTTGCAGTGGAGGATTCCACTGGACAGCAAGCTGTGTTGCTCAGCGGGGCGAGGAGAATTCCTCGGACAGCAAGCTGTGTTGCTCAGCGGGGCGAGGAGGATTCCTCGGACGGCAAGCTGTGTTGCCCAGCGGTTGTATGGCAAGCTATGATGCCCAGCTGTTCAAGCTGTGAGTCAGCAGGAAGCCACACTCGGGTTGAGTGTGGGGGGGATGTAGGTCTGGAGGACCGAACCACCTAAAAACCCTTTGTGCATTGTGATTTTTTTTATCTATTTGTGCTTCCGCTAGATGATTGCATAGGGGCGCTCTAAGTATTTGGTTTATGGTTGAGCAGAAGAGTTAATCAGTTTTCTTAGAGTGTTTTAATCTGTTCTGAGTGAGCGAAATCTTGTTTGAGCGAAATTTTAATTGGGCGAAAGGTCTTTAAAGGGCATATATTCATTCACCCCCCCTCTGAATACATAGCACCGAACCCAACAGGAGGATCCACCACTATATTGTGAGGACCATGAGGACCTGGAGTTCCTCTCCCTAGGTGACCCTTACCATGACCCCTTCGATCCCTTCCTATACCCACCCACCTTACTCACCACCAATCTTTTCCTACCCCAACCAACCATGTTGGACCAAGCCCACCTCTCTCAAGACCCGGCCCACACCAAGGGTACCATGACCATGGGTGAAATACACCTAGGAAACAATGAAGTGCCCCACTCCATGACACATAGCTTCGTTGACCCCTACGACCCTTTTGAGTGGAAGCTCAAAGGCCACCCCACCACCCCACACAAAGAAGTCACCTATGGGAAAGGAATTCCTATGCCTTGGCACATCACACCACTTGGCATGAATAGAAAGTCGGGTCCTTTCATACATGACACCCACATGTCAAGTCGGATGCATGATTGGTCCAAAGGTCCTCCCACATTCATCATTGGTCTTAATCATGTTACGAACATTCACGGATGTCCGGGACCCCCGGCATTTGCTATACCCATGCGCAATATATTCCCCTACGGATGCCCCGGCCCTCCAACCATTGTTATGAAGTCCATTCATGATAGGGTCACTTGTGGCTGCCCCTGTCCACCTAAGTTCATCAAGGTCCACATGGCATCAAAGCATGATAGGTCAATTTATGGTTGCCCCAGTCCACCTTTGCACACTTCCCACTTTCACAACCACTCACCGCATCATAATGCATGGCATGAGCATACACGCAAGTAAATTACAACGAGCGGTGAGGTTCACAAAGAGCTGGAAAAGGCACGCGAGCACCACTTGGAATTTCAAGTAGGCAACCTATCGATGGTGGCATTGGAGTGGCTCTACCCTAGAGTCACCTCCAACTTAAGGGCACGAGGACTTGGACCTTCTCAAGTTCCGAGTGACTTTGGCAACCTGGCTTACAGGTTGGACTTGCTAATGGGTTTTGGGATACACCCAACTTTTGGTGCGGCGGATCTGGCACCCTATACGGGCACCGCGGTGGAACCCAGTGAGCACCTTGAGCCTTCCCCCACCTTTGTGAGTGATACCCTCGGAGAGCCTCCACATATCAGCCTGAGAGTCCGACGTGTGCACACGGAGGCAATACAGGGCAAGCAGGGTACCATCGCCAGCAAGAGGGTGTGCCCAAGCCACCGTGAGAGGATGAAGGGCCGTCCCTTGGTTGCGGACGCAGGGTTGAGTTTGGAGGTTGAGGTTCACCCTGAGCTGCTTTAGAGGACCACTTCCCCGGTGGACCCATACTCGACGGAGTCGAGTTCTCCGCACCCCGGGGGTATGATAGGGACATCTCCGACTACTCCATTTTTTCGAGGGTCCCGTTGCTCGCCAACTATGCTTCATCGTGTTCGCTGTATTTTTCTTAATCATGGCATGTAATTTTTATATTTTCTTGAGTCATAAATTATGTAATTTTCCTTTTATTTGAGTCCAGTACCTAGGTATAAGAGTTATTTACCTAAGTCAAGTGTCAATAGATTGCCTAGTTTGGTTATTGGGCCCAATTAAATGGGCTAGGCCCAGGGGCGCCCCCACCCCCCTTGGTTTCTTGTTATTAGTCCAAAAGTCAGGGACTTATGTTAAATTGTGGGAATCCTATAAATAAGACCCCACTCCCACCATTTGGAGCTAGTGGATGAATGAATTATTGAAAGAAAATTTGAAATTCCACTACAATTGTGAGAATCTCTCTCTCTCTCTAAGGGGTGGATTCCCCTCTCTCTCTCTCTTTCTCTCTCTCTTCTCTCTCTCTCTAAAAGGGGCGACCCCCCCCCTCTCTCTCTAGGGTGCACCATCCTCTCCCTTCTCTCCCCCTTGACACCTCACCCTCCACATCAGCCCCAACCTTTCACCTTCCCAAGACCCATCAACTCTTCCATTAATATCACCAAACCCCAAGCAACCTTTCACCTTCCAAGGCAACCTTCCCCATTCCCAAGCCACTCCTTCCATCTCCCAAGGGAGAATCCCATCTCCCAAGCACCCCTTCACATTCCCAAGACAACCCTGCCCATCCCCAAGACCAACATTAATCCCTCCATTAACCACCCATTCAAACCAAGGGAGAGAACCCCCCCTCTCTCCCTCTCCACCTAGACAACCTGTGCACCCCACCCCTCCCCCCTGCTAGCTCCGCCCCCCAGCCCTTCCTCCCACCCCCACAGCCTGGAGAACAACCCCATCCCTCACCCCACACACCTAGGAGTACCTCCCACCCCTCTCCCCCACGTCATCCTCTCCATTCCCTTCCATTTGATCACCATCTCTCTCTACTACCAGTCTGGAACTTGTAGCAGTAGAGTACCACAAGGTTGCAGAGGTTGCAACATCTTCATCACGCATTTTCCGGTGATCTATCCTATATTTCTGGAAAGATCTTCGAAGCGGCTTCTCAGGCGAGGTGGTCCCGCCTCAATCTGAGTTCGGAGCCATCCGGGAGAGCCGTTCTCCCCCGACTGCGCAGATCAGGCCCGGCCAGTGACCTGAGGCGACTTCCTGGAGCCTCCACGGCCACATCCCTTAGCTTCTGGAGGAGCCACTTGGCCAAGAGCTTCTACCACAAGGCATCCACCATCACCAAAAAGAGGCATCCCATTCGGCACCCGGAGGAGCATTTTCTGAATTTTCTCCCCCAGTTGCTCCGATATGTCCGTTCCTAGACTGAACAGACATCTGTTCACTTCTTGGACTGCTTCGGTCTGTTCCGACCTCTGCCAGTGTTTCTACAGGCTTCGTTTCGAAGAGGACCCGACGACGGTTCCAACGACTCTTGCCGCGTTCAAATCAGAGTTCGGGAGCGTTCGTGATGACCTCTCCTTCCTACTCATGAGATACCACTGCTGTCAGAATCAGGAATCAGGGGCCCTGTTGGTGACCCGTCCACGGTCAGCACCAGCACTTAGGGAATTCGGAAAAATTCAGACGTCATCCTGAACCAAACACGAAGAGATTCCAACCAGTCTCATCATCGGCAAAATTCAGGAGTGGCCACAGCTGCGACATCTCCAACTGCCTGTCCCCCATCCCTGAAGGCGGGCAGGATCGACATCACCCACCAGTTCGGTTTCGATTAAGTTTTTCCCCTTCCCCGCCTGGCCGGCTTAGCACCCCTCCCTGCGTGGAGGTAGTGTTTGAATGTAACCACTATTCCCCCACCCCACGATCACCCTCCTGCGAGAGGAGTAGTTTTTTACTAGCAAGTCTTCGGCTGAAGCTTCATCGGCGCGGTGTGCGGGTAGTCCACGCTTCCCCGCTCGCCCTCGTCTCCGGCCGAGATCGGTGTATTCACACCGATCAGGTGAGCTTCTGGTCGCACTACTCTACTGGAATTGCTTTGCTTGTTTAGTATTACCTCTTAGTGTCGTCGGTCGGTGAGTGAGTGCCCGATCTCAAAATATCATCGATTTGAGCGACCACCGCGGAGGGAGTTGAGAGAGCGACCCTACAACCCAACCCTTGGCGTACTGGCCGCCCACGGAATTGGGCATCCCGGGCCGTTAAGGGTTCAGCCCAAGCTAGTCAAATCCCCGGATAGGCCAGGTCTATCCTCGGACCCCCACCACTATCGTCGGTCCACCTACAGACCCGGGTGTGCGTGACGCGGGCGAACCCGCTTGAGTGGGTCCGCCGTTCGGTTCGGTTGCTTGCGAATCTAGGTCCGAGGAGTTGTGTCACATCACTTCCTCTCTTCTTCCTCTTCTATTTCCTTTTTCTTTAGCTTCTTCCTGGCCCAAGATGTTACTCCAACCTAAAGTGGGTGGCTCCCATGATCAAGGAACTCCCTTTAGAGGTCCTCTCAATCCTAAGGGCATGGCACCTTCAACCCTTAGTGGTTCTAGGAAAGATTTTTCAGAAAATTTCCTTGGATTGGTCAAGCATTTCGGCCCTTGTAGAGCTATGGCATCCACAAACACACACTTTCATCTTCCCAAACTTTGAAGCCATTGTCCTATTATAGGAGGTAGAGACCTACCTAACCCTGTCTAAGATCAAGATTGGGGATGAAGACCTAGTGTGTCATACGGTTGAGCCTAGGAGATTTCATACACAATCCAAAAGATGTTAGGACCATGATCAGCCCACGCCATATCTATTTGATACCCATGGCACAATGGATAACTGCTTATTGTAAGAATAAGAGCGGAAGATTTGAAGCCATTACCAAAGCTACCTCGGTTTGCTTGCGCGGGGTCTTCCTTTTCACCACCACCGACCACCTCTTAGACATCCAAAAATTTAGCATTATTAGTAGGCTATGGCGGGGTTTATCTATCTCCCAAGCGGTCCTTTCATACCTTTACGAAGGCCTTAAGCTCATCTTGCCTAGGAGGGCCACATTTCGGGTCAATGATGATCCTTGAGTGTTGGATGGGAGTAAGACTCAAGTTCTTAGCCAAGGAGGATTTGCCTTCAGCTAGCCAGATATTCAGGAGCAACCCTCTATTCTTCATAGGAGGCGCATTCGAGTTTTCTTCACAGGTTGAGTGCCGGGTGGCGGACAAGAAGACACGGGATGATTGGTGCCTTTACCTCAACACATTGCCTATGGATAAGTTTGTGATGCGGCCAAGAATTCTTCGAAGCACTACCCTTAGAGTACCACGGCGGCCGGGCCTAGACTTGCAGCTAGTGGGGGACACTACCTTAGCGATCTACAACCCGCACCGGTGCTATCTTCAAGTTGGGCTATCCCGTACTACGGTTCCTGCACTATCACACTTCTCTCCCCTTCAAGCTAGGAAGATGGGGACCGAGGAGGACGAGCGAGCAGTCTGAAACGCGCTAATCATGTGGAAAATCAGCTGGGTGCGTGCTTGGCAAGCAGAAGTGGCAAAAGATGAAGAAGGATACAGTGCTTATGTGAAAGAATTACGCAAGATCCGGCCTCGCGCAGATGAAAGAATGAATGTAATTTGAGCTTTTCTTTTTGATTATCAATGAAATAATGTTAAATGAACTTGATTGAATGAATAAGAGATTTGTTTTGAGATATGTGCAATGGATTGCTTGATTGATCTTGAATGGATGAACAAAACAGGGTTCTCTGTCTGACAAACGGTCCATTATAGGGCCGCTAACCATACCTAACGGTTCAACGAGAGACTGCCAGAGATAGTGCTCAGGAAAAACTGAGTGTTTTCAACCCTCGGGAGAAGAAAACAGTCCAATCATGGGCCGCCAGAAGGCTGTGACGGTCAATCGTAAGACCGCTAGAGACAATTTTACTGAGAGTTAATTTTTTTCAACTTTCGGGAAAGGAAAACGATCCAATCATGAACCGCCAGAGATGGTTAGTGGTCTAATTATAGACCGTGAGAGAGCCATAGACAGAAAATTTGTGAGCTTTGAATCTTGGGCGCTTGAACATGCGTCTGCACACACTTAGATAAGAAAATATGTTAGATATGTTATTAGACTCAACCCCTTGCCTGGAGTAAGTTAGAAAATGACCAGTTCTTGATATTTGGTCAAGGGGTGGAGCCTTATTAAATAGGCGAAAATATATAATGAGAAAATACGATGCATGCAATGCAAGATGATGGTATTTTTTTGGAGTTTTTGAAAGTATTTGTTTTTGTGAGGTTTTGAAATATCTTATTTTTCCGGGTTTTGTAATATATGATTTTTTTGGGGTTTTGAAATATATGATTTTTTTGGATTTTGCAGTATATGATTTTTGGATTTCGATATATATGATTTTTTTGGATTTTAAAACATATATATTTTTTGGATTTTAAAATATATGATTTTTTTAGATATTAAAATATATGATTTTTTAGATTTTGAAATATATGATTTTTTTAGATTTTGAAATATATGATTTTTGAGATTTTGAAATATATGATTTTTTTGGATTTTGAAAGCCAATTTCATCCCGGCAACAAGAGCCCTACCTGCCCCACTAGGATTCTCCTGAGACGGGCGTGCTTTTGAAATGACAATCCATGGCCAGGGCCAACTTGCATGATGGTGCTTCTATCGAGGCCATACCTAGGGTACTGTCTAGTCCTAAAAGGAGAAAACATAATATGAGGATAAGCTTAGGCCAGGTATAGAGGTTTTCAGGGTTTTAGTCCTTCTCACAACGACCCATTCAGAGATTTAGTCTGTTGAGTCGGGGCTTTGTGTCTGTCATAGAACCTTCATCAACCCTAGGTACGCATACGACCGGGCTCATAACGTCCCGCATGAAAACTGTACTGCCACTCTTGTCATGCCTAATTTTGTATTCTTGCGGAGCTATAGACTTTAAGATACGGATTCTTGAAATAGATCTTTGTTTTTCGTCGTGATTATTGATCCTTCTTTATCTTTTCTTTGATGAATTACTTTTTATTGTGAAATGAGGTCATAACGGACTGCCCCTATTTGAGACCTCTTCTCATCAGGGTGTCTAGATTAGTCATCGCCCCCTTATTTACCTCTTGCCCCTAGATTCAGCCGAGGAGAGAAACGGACAGGGACCTTGACTTCCCCCGAGCATGGCCAAGGAGAAACAATGTTTACATAATTGGGGAATCCAACGAGGGATGCCGTGAAGTATGTGATTTGCCGAACTCAGGGTCCTCCTTCGTGTTCGAGGAAGGGACACCTCGCTACTGGGCATTCATTATCCTGACTCTAAGGATAAAAGCGCTTAATATACAACCCGTTCCAAGCGTGAGACAGCTCCCCACCCTTTGCGTTGACTAAGCGATATGCGTTCCCTGGATAAGCCTCTCTAATAACAAACGGACCTTGCCAGTTAGGTTGCAATTTGGACCTAGGACCTTCGGACCAAATGAATTTACGTTTTAAAACTATATCACCTATTTGAAATTTGCGTTCAATTACCTTCTTTTGAAAATAACGTGAAACTCTCTTTTGATAAATAGACACATGATCGGCCGCATTCATCCTCTTCTCATCTAAAAGTTCCAGCTGGACGAGCAACGCCTCTCGACGTTCATCGAGATTCAGTTCCTTATCGAGCTGCACCCTTAGGGAAGGGACCAAGATCTCATATGGGAGCACCACCTCCATCCCGTAGGTGAGAGCATAAGGGGTTTGCCTCGTGGGAGTATGGACAGAGGTGCGGTAAGCCCATAGAGCTTCCACTAACCGTTCAGGTCAATCAAGAAATTTGTGAGATTCACATGTTTTCTTTACGATTTTAAGAAGGGTTTTATTAGTGGCCTCGGCTTGACCGTTGCCTTGAGGATAATATGGAGATGAATGATGCAATGCAATATTGAACTTCTTGCAAAGGTCCTTGAGCTCTTGAGAGATGAACTGGGGTCCATTGTCCGTGACGATGCTGCTTGGCACTCCGAACTGTGAGATAATATTCTTCATGATGAAGCGGCACACCGTTGTTGCTTTGATCTCCGCGTACGCCTCCACTTCGGCCCACTTGGTGAAGTACTCGGTAGCGGTAAGGATAAGGGATTTTTGCTTGGTTTCAGATATAGGATCACCGAGGGGGCCAACAATGTCGAAAGCCCACATGGAGAATGGCCAAGGAGCAGAAAGAGGATGTAGAGAAGAAGCTGGAGCATGGATTTTATCAGCGTGGAGTTGGCACTTAAGACACCTCCGGACAAAGAGGGAGCAATCTTCCTCTAGAGTGGACCAATAATAACCCTGCCTAAGAATGTTCTTTGCTAGAGCCTGGCCATTAACATGACCTCCACACTCGCTAGAATGGGCCGCTTCGGCCAACTTCCAAGCTTCATCATCATCTAAGCATCTCATGAGCATTCCATTGAGAGCGCGCCAATACAATTCTCTAGCAATGAGGGTGTACCTTGGCTCTTCTGATGGCCTTATGTTGCTCGGCGTTTGCCCCTTCTGGGAACGATCCCTCTTTGCAATACAGCTCGATTTCATGGTACCATGGCAATTCTTCTTCTTCAAAGATCTCTAATAATTCTTTTAAAGACACTTCTTTCGAATCTTCCCTCTCCGCCCTAGCTTCTACAGTCTTCCTAAGGTTGCGATACCAAGGATCCTAAAGAGAGGGAGCATCTAACCTCTGAATGATGATAGTCTCAGTGTTTCGACTGAGAGGGAAAGATAAAGAGGAGGCAAGTGATGCCAGTACATCAGCGAGAATGTTCTGAGATCGAGGGGTATGGATGTAGATCAACTTGCAGAATTGTCGAGCCAAGAGAGAGACCAAATCTTGATTTGGCTTGAGCTTCAGGTCACGGGTGCGGTAAGTGGACATAACCTGCCGCAGAACGAGCTGAGAGTCTCCTATGATGTTTAGGTAGCGTGCGCCCAAGAGGTAGGCGTGCTTCAATCCGTCCAGGAGAGCCTCATACTCGGCGTTGTTGTTGGTAGCAGGAAATCGGAGCTGGTAAGCAAAGGGAATCGTCACCCCTTCTTAAGTGAGGAGAACGGCACCTATCCCTCGGCCTTGAGAATTGAGCACAGTATCAAAGTGCAGAGACCAAAAGGGATGATGGGTAAGAACAGAGAGATGCTCATCAGGGAAATCATCTTGAATAGAGTCTGTGCATGGGATAGGAAGATGGGCAAGGTGCTCAGCAATGGCATATCCTTTGATTGCCTTCTGAACGATGAATGTGATATCAAACTGAGAGTGGAAGCTCTGCCAGCGAGCTAACCTACTAGAAAGGACGGGATTTTCTAAAAGATAACTGATGGAGGCATCACCCACGATTCCCTTTGGCTCGGGTCCACTTCTTCACATTCAAGAGCTGGTTCAGTTTGGGCCTCACTCTATTAAGGCCCCTTATCCATTTTGTAGCTTTCCTTTGTGTCATTTTGATGTATTTTCATTTTATTTGAGTCATTTCCCTAGGTCTAGCACTTATTTTCCTATGTTTTTGTATCATCATGCTGTCTAATGAGGCTATTGGGCCCAATTCGTTGGGCTAGGCCCATTGGCACCCCCACCCCCCCTTGGTTATTTGTAGTTGCTTATTTTGTCAGGGACTTATTGTAAAGAGTTGGTTGCCTATAAATAGGACCCCACTCCCCCTCATTTGAAGGGAATGAAGAAATGAATCCTTTTGAGTTAAGTCTACACTTTTGTTCAATTTGGAGAGATTCCACTAAGATAGGGTGAGATACCCTAGGGAGTGAATCCCATACCCCCCTCCTCTCTCTCTTCTCTCTCCTCCCACTAAGGGGTTCACCCCCTTCTCTCTCTCCTCCCTTCCCCTTCAACTCCCAACCACCACCCACCTCATTCAATACCCCTCCACTTCCCCAAGTTGCCATTACTCCACTCCCATTGTCCCTAGGTGGCATCTTCTCCACTTCCAACACAATCTCCTCCCTCCCAAGGCAATCCCACTAGTTCCCACACAATCCTCCACCTTCCTAGGCCAATTCAAATTTGAAATTCCCTTCCCTCCACTTGTTTTGGCCGCCCCCTTCCATTACCTCCCTTCTTGCCAAGTTCGCCCCCCTCATTCCCCCATTCCCTCTCTCACACCCTCATCTTCCTCCTCTACCTGCTAGCATTTGCTTCCAGGCATTCTCCCCCTCATTCCACCATCACCATTAGCTCTTTTCTCCACCCCACTAGAGCCCCACTCACCCTTAGGTCGCCCCTACCACTTCCCTCCACCAAAGAAGCCACCTCTCCCTCTCATTTCAGTTTCAGGTTGGAGCTGTGCAGACTAGCAGATCAGCCCTGAGTTGCAGCATCGACCACGGCTTCCTCCTGGTGTTCCTGAAGGCGTGGCCTACCTTTCTGGAAAGGCCTTCTAGTCTACTTCGCAAGCGAGGTGGAAGCAACACGATCCGAGGTCAGAGCTGCCAGATAGAGCCATTCTCCCACCATCGCGCAAGAAGGCCTTCATCCAGAACCAGAACCTAGAAGACTACCATACCACGGTTGACTCAGGCTGAATCAGGCCCAGGTTCCTTCAAAAAAGTTCTTCCCCGTCCAGTCCTCCTTCAATAACAGGAAGCAGAACTGCATTCGGCCACCGGGGGGCAGAGTTATCATTTTTTCTCTCCCCGTCTGTCCAGCCCTGCTTCTACAGTCTGTTTCAACCAGTGAGCACCGTTCAGGGTGCCGCGCTCGCCATCGACATCAGAACGCTGCCCCGTCACTTTCTTCTGAAAGCTACTTCGACCACGAAGACGTCGCCACTGGTCTCGTGCTGATCAGAGATCGGGAGAGCGCACAGTGACCTCTACAAGTTTCTGTTCCAGTCCAGATCAGCCTGCGGCCAGACAGAGCGATCTCCTTCCTGCTGCTGTAGCTGTCACCCGCCGACCAACAGAGCGTCCCCAAAAATTCTACAGTCATCCCCTTCAAGTCAGGAAGCTGTAGGAGGTGGTTTCACTCAATTCGGAGTCCGGACGAGTTCGTGGCAACCTCAACCTCATCACCCTGTCCTGCAGGCCAGAACAAGGCTGATATCGCACCGGGCGCCACTTAGTAATCGAGAGCTTTCCTCCCCTCCCCGCTTGGCCGGCTGAAGGCCCCACCCTGCGTGGTGGTAGTTTTGGTTGTAACATTTTAACCCCCACCCCAAGATCCCCCTCCTGCGTGAGGTGTAGTTTTGTACTTCTTTGGGCAGGTCAAGCGACACCGCCGCGGCGTGTGGGGAACCACTGCCTCCCCGCTCGCCCTCGTCTCCGACCTGGGACCTGTTTCTTCAAACCGGTCGAGTAAGTGTCTCATCCTTGCTCAATAGTGTTGCTCTTTCAATATTTACTTCATACGCCGCTGAATTTGTGAGGGAGCGCCCGGTCCTCAAGTCCATGACTTAGAGTGACCGCCGTGGGCTAGTGTGAACCGGTGCCTTTGAGCACTTTGTCGGCCCCAATTGAATTGGGCATCCAACCTTTGGGAGTCAAACCTTGGCCTTGCTGGCCCTCTACCAGCAAGGGCCCATTCCCATACTTCACACTTGGCATCGCCAAGTCACTCCGGGTATAGAATGCGACGGGAGAGCGGTGGCCCATTAAGGCCCATTTGAATGCTATTTGTGATTGCTTGCTTAAGTCCGAGGTTGTGTTACATCAATAACGGATCGGGTCGATTCTAGAGATTAACTTAACCGGGTGGGCTAGAAAATAGTGTTTCAGTTTCTGAGCTACCCACACTAAGGCGGCACAAGTCTTTTCCATAGCGGTGTATTTTGTCTCTGCTGGGTTAAATGACCTAGAGAGATAATAAGATGCCCACTCTTTACCTTCGTCATCTGCTTATGCTAAAACCGCCCCTAGGGAGTCCTCGATAACAGAAATGTATAGGATTAGGGGTTTCCCTGGGACATGATGTTGCAAAACTGGGGGATTGGTCAAATATTCCTTTAGGTCCTCATAGGGCTTTTGACAATCATGATTCCATTCAAACTTAACCCCCGCCTTTAGCAACTCATAAAACGGGCGACACCTCTGTGAATGCTAGGATATGAATCTTCTAATGAATTGCAATCTACCAATCAATCCTCAGAGTTCCGTGATATTCTTTGGCGGAGGCATTTCTATGACGACCTTTGCTTTATTGGGATCAATCTGAATCCCCCGTTTGCTGACTATAAAGCCTAGCAACTTCCCTGAAGAGACTCCAAAAACACATTTCTTTGGATTCATCTTTAACTGGTACTCCCTGGCTCTCTGGAGCACCTTAGCCATAATGGAGGGGGTGTTCTTCTTTAGTCATCGACTTCACCAAGATGTCATCCACATAGGCTTCCATGTAGACATGCATCATGTCGTGGAATATAGCCATCATTGCCCTTTGATAGGTGGCGCCTACGTTCTTTAAACCAAACGGCATAACCACATAGCAATATGTACCCCAGGGCGTGGTGAAGGAGATTTTCTCTTGATCCTCGGGAGCGAGACAGATCTAGTTATATCCTCAATAACCATCCATGAATGATAATGCTTCATACCTAGTGGTGTTATCCACCAATACGTCTATGTGAGGTAGCAGGAAATTATCTTTGGGACACGCTTTGTTAAGATCCTTGAAATCAATGCAAATACGCACCTTTCCATCCTTCTTGATAACAGGGACTATGTTCGCCACCCACTGGGGATATAAGACAACTCTGATAAACTTGGCCTTGTACAATTTATCGACCTCTTTAATCTTAAGGCCATGTGGCGGTGAAATCTTCTTGACCTTTGTTTCACGGGTGTTGCCCCTGGTTTAAGCACGAGTCAATGTTCCACTAAAGTGGGGTCAAGACCCGACATGTACTCATAAGACCAGTTGAAAGAATCGCTGTACTCCCTTAGAACCTTGATCAAATATTTTTCTACTTCTGGAGGGAGATTAGCGGCAATAATAATAGGCCTTGGGTCTTCTTCGGTTCCTAGATTTATTTCCTTTGTAGGTTCATCCACTGCCAGTGATGGCTCGTCGAATCTCTTTAATCCTTGCACATACAGATCGGTGGCGTCATCTACGTTGCTGTCCTCATCATCGACCGGGTCTTTTTCATCTGTGATTTCGTATACACCTAATCTGTCGTCACTCCACACACCGTCTTGCTCCTCATCTTCTTCTATCACAATTATCGTTGCTATGAACTCCGGACACTTCAGAAGAGCATGACATCGCTGATCTAGGTCCTGCAAGAATGTATCAGAAACGGATTTGGAATGACCCGCAAGCGGGCGCGGCTCAAGTGAGGAAGGGTTGGATGACCTAGAACAAGATCCTACTTCTCTAGACCTAACAGACTCTTCTTTCCTAGACTCAACGGACCCTACGCCTAACCTAAGAGAAAAAAAATCTAATGGGAAGGAGGCAGCAGGGGCCTCATGCCCCGAGGAGGAGGACGGAGACAAGATAGCGTAATCTTCCACCGAAATCTCCATTTCAAATTTGACGCTTTTTTTGGAGATCAGTGGAGATCACGTAGCAGGAGGGAGAGGATGGTGGAGGAGGAGGAAGTTGGAGGGGGAAAAGAGACAGGAACAAGACATAGAAGAAAGGATCGGAAGAAGAAAACCACATGTCTGAGAGATTGGATGAGGGAGTCCACATAGTGGAGAGATCAATAGGTGGGCATCGCCCACATGCACATGGTATAATCAGTACCTCAGTCGACAATTCCGTTAAGAACGGATCAATCATGATTGGAGGTGATCGAGGTATAGATTCCAGCAGCGGTAAGAGAGACATAAGACGGGAGGGAGACCAAGTAAAGACAACGGGCGAGCTCCCCTTTTCCCGCGGATGGTAAGCTGGTTTCTTCGGCTCAAACTACACAAGCTGTACCTCTTGACTTTCTTCTTCATAGAATAGCCTGTCAAAAGCCTAGCTATAATCGACCATTTCATCAACTGGCCCCTTTGGAAGCAATGGCGGGCTAGCAAATACCTGAGCTGTATCTTCTTCTTTCCTGGGCTGACTCGACTATGCTTTCAAGGTGTCGGGCTAGAGAGGACCTTTAATAAAATATTGACGGTAGTCCCAGGTCAAGGGCCCAGAATTGATAATGCGGACTCTCGATAGCCGAGGCCCCTTCTATTCATCTTTCTTCCTTTGGGCACCGGTTTGGTTCTCCCCTGTAGTTGTGCGCCGAGGCCTCTCCCCGGCTGATAGCCTAGTTTCAATATGATGTCCCAGCCTTTCGAATCTCGAATCTAGGGCTTCACTTTGATATTCACTGTCGCAGAGACGGGCTTGCGTGGTGCGTAAGCCCATGGGAAGTCCAGATCTAGTACTGAAATAATCGGCCGCGTGCTGGGCCATAATGTGGGCAAAATCTTCTCTGACATGGCCTTCACAGACTGGACCGTGGACATACTCTTCACTTTAGCCACCCTCCCTTGAAAAGGGAATTTTAGACATTGGTGGGCAGTGGATGGTACGGCATTCAGGTTGTTGATCCATGGATGACCCAAAATAGTCTTGAACATAGGGTTGATATCCAGTACATAGAATTCAACCGGCATAGTGAGTGGCCCAAGCTCGGCCTGAATAGTGACCACCCCGTGACATGCCCTTCGAGAATTGTCATATGCTGTTATGGTTGTCGGGGTCGGCCTTAACAGATCTTCTGATAGGTTGCAAGCTCTTAATGTACTGAGAGGGCAGACATTGATAGATGCCCCTGTATCTACCAGCGCTGCATCTATGCCGACTTTTTTTTAGAGTTATGAAAATGCATAGCGGCATTTGTCAGTTTTTTGGGGGTGCAAGTTTTGTTTCAGAAAATGTGATTGCCGGCCCCTTTGACATTGTAGCCAGAGCTATTGGCAGGCTATCCACTGCCCTGTCTTCATTAACAATTACCTTCTGCAGAAAATTCCTGAGTGCATCTTGATGAAGTGTAGATCTCTTTATCAGCTCGAGTACGGAGATCTTGGCAGGCACCCTGTCCAGATGGTGCAATAAATCATATTATGTTCCGGGCACTACCTCTTCCTGATCAACAACCGGTTGAGAAGATTGGGGATTAGGTGCGGGTGCACCAGTGGAAGGATAATTTCTATGGAACAAACACCCTCTCCGGAGGGCAAGGTTATGGGCCGGCACGGCCTGGGATGGAATTAAAATGAGTGGCTTGACTGGCCCAGTAGGGTGAATGAGTGGCGCGGGGGAAGGTGTAATGGGGATGATAGTCAAGGGGTTTGATGGAGGTGGAGTAATGATTGGTGTAGGTGTCGGCGATGGGGTAAGGGTAGTTGGAAGGAGGGTGATGGGTGAATGGTTGGCTAGTGGTGTGGTGGTCGCGAAGGTAGAAGGTGGTGGAGTGGGGGTAGATGGGTTTATGGGGAATGCGGATGGTAGGATGAGAGGTTTGGCATGTGCGGAGGTTGGTGGGGTTGATTGATTAAGCAGGAGGATGACAGAGGGACCAAGGCTACGGTGGTTGTGGTGAAGGGCCATAAGCCATTGTAACGATGCATCATCATCATAAGACCATCCGGCGTGGGGAGCCGGGGGTTATACGAGATTAACTTGGGCTGGTGCCGGTGGTTGTGGCTGCGGAGCAGGAGGATGGTTTGGCATGGGGTTCTGATGTATCCCCAAGTCTTGAGCGGGCTGTTGTTGTTACTGTGGCGGCGGATGCTGTGGCGGCGGTGCTTGTTGCTGTTGCACTTGCTGCCTCTGTGACTGCCTTCTCTTTTCTTTAATTTCAACAATGGCCTTGTGCATCTCGGCCCAATCTATGCACTGCCCTTCATGCAAGTCGTACACTAGATCTCTGAATTGAAAACAACTTTCAATTGTATGCCCGGCCAAGCTGCCTATGGAACATGCAATATTTGGATTGATCAACGGTCGGGTTCCAATTCGGCCGTTCCGGAGGAAGTTGAATGGCATTGATGGACATGAGAGCCGAGAATATGTCCGTGAGGGACTTGGACAAAGGAGGATATTGGGCTCACTTTGGACCCGGATGCTTATTGTTGTTGGTGTATCCATTTGGTGAATGGATATTATGGTATTGCGGAGGTTGTTGTGGAGCGGGGGATGTGTTTTGTGGAGTGGCGAAGGTAGGGTGAGGATTTTGTGAAGCGGAGAAAGTGGGTTGGGCGTTTTATGGCGTGGAGAACTGGGGATTGCGGGGGTTTTGTAGAAAGCGGAGTGGCGCAGATTGGAAGGGGAATGCAACGGCTTGCACTTGTTCATTGGTTTAGACCCCCTTTGTGACAGGCCCTTGAGGTTTCTTGTGATATTTGGGCTTTTGGGTTTCAAAAAGTGAGTGTATGGGGGAGTCTTTGAATTGAGTTTGAATAAAGCGCGCCCGGCTATATAGTTGGTGCATGTTTGATATGTCATTCATAGCAAGAATGTTGCAGAAAGTTGGGGTAGCATTTGATATGAGCAACTTAACCTTCTCTTCCTTCGAAAGGTGACACGGCACGTGAGCGGCCATCTGTCTCCATCTATCAGCATATGTAGCAAATTCTTCATCTGGCTTCATTTTTTCGGCCACTAAGTCTGTGAAAGAATATTCCGGGCCTACCCGATCTTGAAACCTTTGAATAAATTTTTCCTTCACCACCTTGAACCTCTCGGCATCCTCGAGCTGTACAGCATAGAACCACTTCAAAGCAACTCCATCTAGCGATCGGCGGAATAAATACGCCAGGAGGCGATCATCATACTGGAACTGCGTCGATTCATACATAAAGTCCCTCACATGAATGGAGGGATTGCTATTCCCGTCATATTTACAGTATGTAGGGAGCTTGGACTGCGGAGGGAACCGGATGTTACGAAAGCTAGGGAATGGAATATCCGCCATGTCACGCCCCGACGTGAAATATCGGGATTGGCAGAAGAAATAATTAATAGTAATATGTTGATTTACAAACATGATATGCTAAAGCTAAGGGTCAACACAACACCATGAACAGAAAATAACTCCATTCACTAAATAACATTTAAATAATCTATGTTCCAATCATACAAACCCACTGAAACAAACTTCCAACATAACATCCACTTGACACTACTACATTTGCTCACTCCGAATTACAATTCTTCCACCACACACTCTAAAACATAAATAGACACAAACAACTATGACTGGCTCCACATGCTTCTAACTGGTTCGCTCCTTGGCCATCACTCTTGCCCGTCCCCATCAATCGGTTAATCCTCACCTGAGATACCTGAAAATGGGGAACAACTGGGTGAGCGAACGCTCAGTAGGTAATAACAGGCAAGTTTAAGTGATCAACCAATTAATTGCAATTATATGTGAGAAAATAAGGAACGAAATGAAATGACGATATGACGAAACAACATAATAAAGAGAAGGCAAGATCATGATATAACAAGAAATTGGCCAACAAGCAAGAACTAACCAAGTCAAGAAAAGATTCAAGTAATAGATTGTTGACATAGACATCACTCTAGTCATGCACTCGGTGCAATGCCTCACCATGTCATTCAAACTCCCCGGGACACAAGTACTTTTCGGGCGCTCCTCCCAGGACCAGACCGGGCCCTTATGATGCGTTGGCATTGGTTTAATAGATCCAAGATCCCAAGTTATGTCTAGACATTAATCAAGTTAAATGGCCAATAATGACAAGGTATAGAACTTACCTCGGAGAATTCCAAGGGTAAGTTGAAGAGATATTTTGACCAGAAAGTTTAAGTTATCAAGAACCGACAGGTCCTTGGATTCAAACATGAATAACCATGGAAATCATTTTCTAGAAGATACACGGTCCATGTTGGGCCGTTCAAACAAATGGACGGTCAATAATGGGCCGCTCAATGCCAGAAGGGCTGGAAGCCCAAAAACAAGGTAAACGGGCCTTACAGGGCCGCTCAATGGATGAACAGTCCACTAAGATCCGCTTGAGTACATGGACGGTCCAAGTCAGTCCATCCAAGATTGGGCCTAACTAGAAGACTAGACCTCAACCCAAAATGGGCTCCAGCTACCATAAGTGGCGCATAACTGAACCAAGGTCCAGCCCACTCTCCACTGGTCAGCCTAGGGCTTATTGGGTCGATCAAATCATGGTTTGGTCGAAGGTAGAACAAGGTTAATCGACCAATGTAAGTGGCACTTGGCCAGGGATGCACGGTTCATACCAGTCCGCCTAATAAGATAAGCGGTCCCTTTTGGGCCGTTCAAACCTCAGGGGGTCCAAGTTGTGCCGTGACTCACAACATGACAATCCAAGTGGTTCGATCACGTAAACAGGTTCAGGTCTTGGTGGTACAACATGCCCGACGTCCTAGTGGAAATCGCAGGCTCGCGGGGGCTTACGGAGGTCCCTTAATGAAGGTCCTAGTCCGACGGAAGGAGTATCCGACGGAGAGTCCCAACCATTACAAGGAAATGAGGCTATCAAATCATCAAAAACTAGTATAGCGGTCAGTCAATCCTACCGGAGTAGAATGACTATCAAACAATCCTAATAGCATAGTTTTATGAAATCATGTTTGAATTTACCATATTGAAATAAGCCAAGGCCATGATGAATCAAGATCAAGTGAAGACAATTAGCAAAATCCCTAATTGTTTACATCCATAAGTTCCAGTTATCATGTGGGTTGCAGACTTACCATTAGCCATTAGTCTACTAAGATAAATCATGCTAAACTGAAAGTAAGCAGTTCTGTGTAGTTGGGCGGTTCTTGCAGAGCCGCTCACATGCCTCGGCGGTCGTACGATAGGATGTTCACACCCCTTCAGGTCCGAAGGCCTGCTAGGGTTGAGCGGTCTGTAGGGTGCCGCTCGGAAAGATGAGCGGTCTGTGACTGGCCGCTTGAAGAAAAGGGCGGTTAGGGTTCTACCTCGCAATCTACAAAAGCGATCGAAGATAAACATATGAACGGTGAAGAACCAACCGCCTACAGAGTATGGGCGATCTATCGAGAGGCCGCGCAAGTCAGATCAGTCTGCCGCCCCTTCGCCTTGCCCGTCTCCGACGGGGTTGGCTAGGGTTAGCAATAATAACTAAATACGCACAACATAAAGCATGAAAATTAGGGCTTTTATAGTCAATAGAACGAGCCTGAAAAGTTATACAAGATAGCATGATCAATTAAAGTTTTAGTGCCTGAAATCCCTACTTAAATCGAGATGGAACATAGTTAACCCTAGTTCTGGCATGCTTCTACTAAAACCCGAAATCCTAGCATGATACTAGATAACATTTAGGGCTTTCTAGACTAATGGAAAGAGGACAAGATGACGCTTCTATCCATATATAATAGTTAGGGTTTGGCTTGCTATCACCTACCTTAATCGAAGGATGAAGGAAGAAGAGGGAAGCCGATCGCGCTAGGTACACACCGTCGATGATCGTCGAAATATTTCCTCGATCGAGCTCCTCTCCGACCGCCACAGCAACTAAATGATTCTTGGGTGGCTAAGGGTTATTTTTATAGGTTCAATTGGGTCTGGGGAGTCCTAATCGCGATGATAGAGTCCTTGCACCGCGGACGTGCGGGATTCACGCAAGACCAAGTCAATCCACCATTCCGTCACCAAATACTCCTCCTAGGGTTAGGGTTTCGGAGATTAACCAGAGGGGAAACGAAGAGTTGATCCTTACCGTTCATTTGCATCCGATTTTAGCTTAAATGGTTTAGTATTGGGCTCGAATTTCACGTTTTAAGGTCTAATTAGGCTAAGTGTGGTTTTGGGCCTTAATCTGTTAATTCGGCTTGTTTACGAATTTTATTTGGGCTGGACGTAAAAGACAATTTTACTAAATGTTTCATCCTCTACAAGATTCTATTTTTTTTAGATTTTTATAAAATAGTCAAAATTTTACTTATCCTATTTTTTTAAAGAATTTCTTATTACTTTTCTCAAAATTTTATTCCTTAATAAATCGGGGTACTACACCCTCCCCTACTAAAAAGAATTTGGTCCTCCAAATTCACAGCACTTACGGAAGACGAGGAATGAGATAACGCACCTAGAATAAGTCGGGATACTGCTTCCGCATGGTATCTTCTGATTCCCAAGTAGCCTCTTCAGTTCCACGTCGACTCCATTGCACTTTAACCATGGGTATGGAACGATTCCTGAGTTGTTGCTGCTTACGATCCAAAATCTTGATTGGCCTTTCTTCATAAGTCAAATCTTCCTTCAGCTTCAAATCTGCATGCTGAATGACATGAGTGGGGTCATACACATATTTTCGCAGCATAGACACATGGAAGACATTATGTACTCCCGATAATTAAGGCGGTAGTGCTAAATGGTAAGCAACCTGCCCCACTCTTTCCAGAATTTTGAATGGACCAACATATCTTGGACTCAGCTTGCATTGAATGCCAAACCTTTGAATCCCTCTCGTGGGAGAAACCTTCAGAAACACGTGCTCACTGATCTGAAATTCTAAGGCTCTTCTTCTGTTGTCAGCATAGCTCTTCTGTCTTGATTGTGCTACTTACAGCCGATCTCTGATGATACAGATATTCTTAGATGATTCAGAAATGAGATATGGTCCCAACCATTACTTCTCTCCTACCTCATCCCAACATAATGGGGATCGACAGCTTCTTCCATATAAGGCTTCAAACGGAGCCATCTGAATGTTGGACTGATAACTGTTATTGTAGGCGAATTCAATCAAAGCCATGTGATCACTCCAGCAACCTCCAAAATCAATCATGCAGGCTCTAAGCATATCTTCCACTATCTGGTTGGTTCTTTCAGTCTGTCCGTCTATTTGTGGATGAAAAGTAGTACTAAAATTTAGACGGGTTCCCAAAGATTCTTGCAATCCTTTCAAAAAATGTGAGGTGAATCTAGAGTCTCTATCCAACACAATGCTCACTAGTGATAGGATCGGTGCGATGGATTCAGAGGGGGGGTGAATGAATCCCACCCTTAAAAAAACTTTTCACTCAATAAAAGACTAGAACACTATCAAGGCAAATAGACAATCTGAAGAACAAGTTAAGTTCTCTTTTAAACCACTGAGCAAATATATAAGGTGTGCCTAAACAAGCAACTAGCGGAAGCAGCAGAGATAGAAACGAGAGTACTAAGGCAACCTGTGAAGGAGATAGAAGACGAGGAGCAAAACACAACCACACTGCACAGAGGATTTTTAGGTGGTTCGGTCACCAAGACCTACATCCACCCCTCACTCCAAACCGGAGTGAGGCTTCACTAGCTAACGCTAGAACCAGCAGACTCAGTCTGCAAACACTTGCTACCAAACAGCTTGACCAGGGGAACAACCTCCCCTCTTCCTCCAGACCGGAGGGACACTCCAAGTGACTCCCAGCCACTTGGAAACAGAGACTAGGTCTCTCTTCCTCCAGACCAGGAGAGAACCCACTAGTGACTCCCCGTCACCAGCAAACCAAAGGTCACAGACCTCTCTTCCTCCAGACCAGGAGGGAAACACTGATGACTCCCAGTCACCAGCAAAATCGGAGACAAGTCTCCCTTCTCTTGAGACCACAAGAGAAATACCGATCTCTAACCAGAGAATCGGAAAGCACAGTGATCAAATAAAAGGAAAATAAGAAATGAAAATAAAGCACTCGAAAGCTAAAAACGCAATGTAAAATGTAGCTATCGCAGAAGCAAACTGGATTGGATCTGGTCCAAGTCTAGTAGACAGATCTTCAATAAAATCTTCTTTCTTCTTCTCCATGAACACTCTCGCTTTCTCTTCTTCTTCTTCTGCTTTCACACTCTGCCTTTCTGCTCTTTTTCTTCTTCTTCTTCTTCTGCACACAGCCTCTCTGCTGCTCTCACTTTCTTCTATCACTCTCTCGATCAGCCCTCTTCTATCAGTCTTCTGCGGATGAAGAAACTTCACATATATATATCAGCAGCAATTAGGGCGTGTGCCCCCTTTATCCAGAGGACACCTCGGATCACGTGCCAGGTGTCAACCTCGGATCACGTGCCCATTCATCAGCCTGTACAATGACAGAGTTACTTCAGTCGATCAGCAAAGAGTGTATAGACTTAATGAAGTAATGCATGAGCGTGTACAGACTTTAGATGCAGCATTTATGCAAGTATGTACAATGTGAGAATGTGTAGACTTAGAATGCAGCGATGTGCAGACTTGGTATGAAAGATGGCTGTGCAATAGAAGAGAAAGTGTGTACAATGAGAATGAATGTACAGACATTACATTCACGAGTGTACAGACTTTTGATGAATGCATGTAATGCACTGAGTAATGTACAGACTTCATTCATGCGTGCAGGTATGCTAACAATCGGATGTATAGACATGAAACAGGGGAGTGTATAGACTTGATGTTTACATGTATGAGAACTCAATGTACAGACTTGTTGTCCCTGCAGCAGACGACACCAGTGCATAGACTTGCTAAGCTTTCGCTAAGTCTGTATAGACTTTATCATGCAGTGTCGACACCAGTGTACAGACTTGAATGAAAGCAATGCATGCACAATGATGCAATGTTCAGACTTTGCTGAATGCTGCCAATCAATGTATGGACTTGGCTGAAGGCAACGCTAAAGCAATGTTCAGACTTCACTGAAGGCTGCCAGTCAATGTATGGACTTGACTGAAGGCAACGCTGAAGCAATGTTCAGACTTCATGTATGCAATGCAGTGGCGTGTACACACTTTGTGAATGTGAAGCTATAGCATGTATAGACTTCACATATGCAATGCAGAGGCATGTACATGCTTTGATTTCGTTCATGAGAAAACAATGTTCAGACTTGCTACAATGCATGCATGTATAGACTTTGCCTTAGTGACGCTGCATGAAACGGTGGATGTACAGTCTTGGGCTGTACAGACTTGCAGTGTGCAATGCATGCAATGTATAGACTTGATAAAGCTTCAAAGCACATGACAATTGGCCAATGTACAGACTTGGAAAGCTTGAGCCAATGTGCAGACTTGAAACAAGTGAACACGGCGATGTGTAGACTTGGCCAATGTACAGACTTGAAGCGAAGACCAATGTGTAGACTTCAAAGCAGATGCCAAGGCCATGTACAGACTTGAAGTGAAAACCAATGTATAGACTTCAAAGAAGATGCCAAGGCCATGTACATACTTGAAGTGAAAAACCAATGTATAGACTTTATGAAAGCATACGCCAAGGCTGTACATACTTGAAGAGATGCAAGGTGAGACAGAGCTGGCTGTACAGACTTTGGATGCCGATGCACTATATGCAAACGCTGTACAGACTTGCTAGCGTGAGATGCTGGAAGAGACGATCGGATGTACAGATTTTGAAGATGTGGGCGAGACAATGTATAGACATGGTGCAGCTTCAAAGCACAATGTGCAGACTTTACCAGTGTATAGACTTGGGGTTCTGAACGTAGGTAAAGATGACAATGTATAGTCTTTGGAAAATGCAGACTGGGCAATGTACAGACTTGGTTCGTGCAAGCTACAGTGCAGTGTTTAGACTTGATGCAATGCAGAGGCTGTGTAGACTTACTCATGAATAATGCACAGTCGGATGTATATACTTGAGATGAATGCATGAATAGTCCGATGTACAGACTTGCCAAATGGAGTGATGCATGAACAGTCCAATGTACAGACTTGCCAGATGGAGTGATGCATGAACAGTGCAATGTACAGACTTTGAGCACAAACACAACAATGCAATGTATAGACTTCAACTAAGCAAGCTACAGTGCAATGTATGGACTTGATGAATGATGCAAAAAGCTCTGTACAGATATGATGCAAACTGGATGTGCAGACTTTCTAGCATGCAATGTATAGACTTCAACTCAGCAAGCTACAGTGCATTGTGTGGACTTAACGATGCAACATAGTGTATAGACTTGAACAAAGCGTGAAGCATAGACAATGTATAGACTCTACGAGCAAGAGGCAATGCTGACTGATGTATAGACTTGCTAAGTGATGCACATGTGACGACGAACAGACAATGTATAGACTTGTGAATTCACGAACAAGCTATCAAACCAGTATGCAGTGCAGACTCTGCATGCAGTGTACTGACTGTATGCTCAATGCAATCGTGCTGACTCTGTTACATGAATGCATTAACCAGATGTCAGACAGATAAAATGTGTGCACACAGTGTATATAATGGAATATCATTCACAAGCACACATTCACAAATACATGAACACATATGAATGCACTCACAAGCACACATTCACAAATACATGAACACATATGAATGCACTTAAATGAATCAACAAGGTCTTTCATGCACACATGCATATGGTGAATTATAGTGTTTGCTATCATCAAAACCACAGGGGCACAATAATCTCCCCCTTTTTGATGATGGCAACACTCTGAGTCACACTGACTCAAGTCAAAAACATTCTCCCCCTTTGACTTCAGCAAAAAGACATTAGTTAGATAGAGGAAAATTAAGCAGATATGAAACGCTTGATGTAATATTTCTCTCTTTAACTACATGAAAGCGCATTCTTCCTCAAAGAGCAATATGACTCATTCCAATTTCTCCCCCTTTGTTTAAAAAAAATCATGGAAGATGTATGAATGCAGAGATGCAGATGCAACAAGAAATGTAAGAACTCCCCCTAAATATATGAATGCAAGACAATTCTCCACCTTTAATAATTTCTATGCAGCATGATTCATATGACATGGAAACTCCTCCTCAATAAGTGGAAACTTATGAAATGAATGAGAAGGAAACCACAGGGGCAATCAAGGATAAGTTCAGGTCATGATGAATCAAGGACAGTGAGATTCAACAAGATTTTCATGGAGATATCAATCACATAAATCTAAAACATAAGTTTTCAAAGTCTTACATTATAAGGGCTTATGAATGAACTTTATTGATTAGCAGGGTTTAAACATGATGTATGCTAAGTTTGTCAATAAAATTCTATATTTATATCTAAAGTCACGGTTTAATAACAATGAACCAAGCCCTCATATATATATCTTGATTAACCTCTTTTTCTCTTACATAATCAAATTTATTGACTTCTTTCGGAATTACATGCACTAGTATTGAGATCAAGCAATTATGAAGTCATATGATTTTGTCTAGGGTTGTAGCAATTTGATTTTTTGCATCAATATTCAAATATAGCAATTTGTTCAACAAATTTTCATGCTACAAATTTTACGAGCACTCTAGTTCAGTGTACACCTTGTAACTAGAGGATATACGTTGATCAGACGCCAATATCCCTAAGCACTTAGTGTGACTAACAGTCATGCTTTATATGAACAGAGATAGCATTTACACATCATGACACACTACAAATCATTTCTTGATGAGTGAGTTGTATTTCTCAGTGTGCATGCCATTGCTCTGCCTGATTAACACTCATTCTTAAGCAGAGTTAACTATGGCACCTCATGACACAGTCCTTTGGACATGTGTTTCTCAGTGACAAAAGTCATTGCTCTGACAGAATTTACCCTTTAGACATTTCAGAAAAACTCATTTGCTTCAAATCAATAATAGTTTCATGTACTTAACCAAATAAAGCCATGTATTCAATAATACAGATTTCAGAAGATTTTATAAGACACAGTATGAAACAGATGGTTAAAGTTTATTAAATATGATTCAGATATTTTTAAGAGATTTTAAAGTCAAACTCAATGAATACATTAAACTTAAACCACCTGTGTTATTTCAGATATTCATAAAATCGTATAATAGAAGATTCCTAGTTCAAGTGTTTTCATATTTATGATCGAGATAGCCCCATTGAAATCTTCATGAAAGACTGATAGAATTCAGATACCAAATGATAGATGAGATTTTGAAGCCCAGTGTTTTCAAAATATGATCAAGGTTTGTCAACAAAATCAATAAGGAAGGATATGCAATGAATTCTGACAAGTGTATACCTTTGACAACCTGCATGCAATGCATTGACTCCCCCTCACAATATGCATTCAGTCAATTTTTTGGCATTTTCAATGTAATGAAATACAATGCAATTAACTACGTGTATGCAAAGACATGCAAAGACTCAACATTGAATGCTATGCAAAGACATGCAATTAACTACCCCTGAAAACATGTAATGTTTGCCATGAGAACTGACCATATGTCTTTGAGACTCATGCACATTCAGACTGCCCTATCAAGCAATATGACCCATGGTACTAGGCGCAGAACCTGGTCTAAAAGACCATCTCACACACAGTAAGAACCTCCAGACAGATTTCCCTGCCTTTTAGTAGCTTACTATTTGATATACCATAGTGGTCAATCATGATAATTCAACATGCAGTCCTATATGCAATCCAGATTTTCAGTGAGCTATGCAACAGACAGATTTCATTATCAAACTACATTCATATGCAGTTTAGATTTTCAGAAATTGCGAGTTTATTCTCATTTCAATATCTAAACAGCCAATTCATATGAGCATTGAGAGACATGAATACTCATAGTGTTTAAAAGATGACAAATATGCAAGAACACATCCAACCGGATATTCAATGAATTTCATTATGCAAGAAGAAGATTCAAACAGAGTTGTGCAGATAGCACATGCAGCTATGTATGCTTAACAGATTATGCAAACATCTAAACCAGAAATTTCAGGTGACAAGGTTTAAAGAGAGTTCACGTAACTGACCTGAAAACTATAGACCTGGGATTTTTCATTCTTGAATGCCTTGGTTTATTACCCCTCTTGTTTTCTCAGTCCCAAGACACACCTGCAAAACAATGTTCATTTTGCACAAACAGGTATCCAAGAGGTCTTGGGTCCTGAATTAAAAGTGACATTCCTAGCAGGTTTTCTCAACAATGTTTGTGCATGAAGGTCATCATATTTTATCAAATAGCAATTATTCATTGAATGACCAAAGCCACCACAATAACGACATGAAACCGAATTTTTGTTCTCATTATACACATTAGCATGATCATGAAATCTATGTGTATAAGAGTTAAAGTTTCTGTTGTTTGCATGAAGGTTCTGTCCTTTGTTATCATTCGGCCAGCAATTTACAGCTTTGTAGCCAGACTTTTCATATTCAAAATGAGAAGAGTGATTTCTTCTCTTAATAGGTGACCAGCACTCTCTAGCCAGATGGCATGGCTTCCAACAGTTAGAGCATGCAAGAGACTTTCTGTTAAAGATAAATTCAGGTTTATCAAATAACTTTCTATTTGCAGGGAATCTACCAGATTTATAGTTAGACTTCCTTCCCTGAGCATGCCAACATTGAGCTGCAATGTTACCCATCTTGCCACAGTGAAAGCATGAATTAGAATTTCTCCTACCAGCATTCAGCCAGCATTCAATTGCTTAATGACCCAATTTGCCACAGTGAAAGCATTCAGTTTTTTTTTATTAGGTGAAGGATTTTTATCATGAAATTTCCTTGCATTCAAATCATCCTTCTCCATCAACTTACATTCATGCATCAGATGTCCAAATCTATGATAGTAATGACAGATCATTTTCTTTTTAGATGCATGTGAGTGTGTGTGAGGACTGTGATCAACATGCACTGATGAACCTTTTTTATTTATTTTCTGTTTTCCAGTCTTTTTCTGATTTTTATCATATTTTTCTGTTTTCTTAGCCTTGTACTGAGGTGGAGATGAGGTAGAAGGCTTTTCTTGTTCTGAAGATTTAACGAAAACAGTTTTCAGGTTGGATCCATCAACCTTCCTCATGACTGGATTGCAACCCAGTCCCTCTTTCTAAAAATTAACCTTTGTTCCCAGCATTTTCTGAGCATTGGGCTGTTTATCTTTTGATGTTGTGGCTACATTTGAAGCATTTACAAATGATGTCATAACTTTGTTCTGAAAAGCCTTTTTATTTAGATTATTGTAGCCCAACCCTTCCTTCCTGACATTGACTCTTACACCGAGTAGCTTATCTAGGTTTTCTTGCCCATCAACAAACTTAGACAGAGAACTCTTCAAATCTTGAATTTCATTTTCGAGAGAGGTAATGTGTAACTCGTAACTGGCAATCTCTTGCTCACTGCAATTCACACATTCAGTTAGCACCTTGTTAGCAGTTTTATATTTCTCAACTTCCTTTCTCATCTCATCTACTTCTTCAGTTTCGTTTATACAGATGACTTTCCCTTTCTCCAAAGTAAGAAGTCTTTCAGATATCGAAGAGTTCAATAGTTTTAACTTCTCATTTTCTTCCTTAAGCTTATCATTTTGAATTAACTCATTTATTAGAGTCTGGTCTTCTAAGTTAACCTTGCTTTCTTTCCCAGCTTCAAACTCCTTCAATTCTTTTTGTTTTTTTTCAAAATCTTTCTGTAATTCTATATTTACAGATTTTATGGCATTAAATTTTTCAGCAAACAAGTTCTTCTCTAGCTCAAGTTTCCCAAATCTTTCTTTATTTTCTTTAGCAGATTTTCTAAGAGAGGCATTCTCACTTTTCAGCTTGTTTAGATCAGATTTAACGCATTCAAAATCTTTCAGCAAATCCTTACTCTGAACAGACTTATGACAAGTTAGGCTAAGCTTCTTTTCAAGTTCAGAGATTTCTTTTACATAATCTTGATTCTCAATCTTCAGCAACGAAATTTATTTTTTCAACATTTGAATATCAGACATACAAGCATCATGAACATTTTTCAGTTCAGCTCAATTTTTACAATCAGAGTTCAAACTGTCTGACCTACTACTCTTCTTCAATTTTTTGTATTGTTTTCTTAACTGTTCATGAGACTCTAATAATTCAGCATACGAATTCTCCCAATCATCTAAAGTATAGTTCTCAAAAGGGTTTACCTCATCATCATCCTCTGCTTCATTTTGGCTACCACTTTGATTACTTCCATTAGCCATCATGCAGCTTGTTTGATTTCCTTTCTCGCTCTCTTCATCATCTTCAATATATCCCTTGTAGATCTGCAACCAAGGAAACATGAATGAAGAGCTCGATTAGTCGCGGCCTTCATTAACTGCAGTGCTTTCTGATTTTCTGCACACATAGATCGATGCTTGTTAGTCCATTTGGACTGATCTTTTGGTAGTCTATGTGGACCATGTGAAATCACTTTTCACACGTCTGGATCAACAGATTTAACATGAGCACGGAAAGCACTGTGCAGCTGGTTGAAATCAGAACCACAAAAGACGGGTGGATGAGCCATTGAAGCAGATCAAAACTAATTCAAAGCAGTGCATTCAAACCAATAAACCAAATCTAACAAAATGCACCGAAGATAGCAGGGTCGGATCTGCAGGTCGCTGGACCTACTATGCAGACACCGCTCTGATACCAATTGATAGGATCGGTGCGATGGATTCAGAGGGGGGGTGAATGAATCCTACCCTTAAAAAAACTTTTCGCTCAATAAAAGACTAGAACACTATCAAGGCAAATAGACAATCTGAAGAACAAGTTAAGTTCTCTTTTAAACCACTGAGCAAATATATAAGGCGCGCCTAAACAAGCAACTAGCGGAAGCAGCACAGATAGAAACGAGAGTACTAAGGCAACCTGTGAAAGAGATAGAAGACAAGGAGCAAAACACAACCACACTGCAAAGAGGATTTTTAGGTGGTTCGGTCACCAAGACCTACATCCACCTCTCACTCCAAACCAGAGTGAGGTTTCACTAGCTAACGCTAGAACTAGTAGACTCAGTCTGCGAACACTTGCTGCCAAACAGCTTGACTAGGGGAACAACCTCCCCTCTTCCTCCAGACCGGAGGGACACCCCAAGTGACTCCCAGCCACTTGGAACCAGAGACTACATCTCTCTTCCTCCAGACCAGGAGGGAACCTGATGGGGACATCGCTTACCACTTCTCACTTCTCCACGGGACCGGATGATTGCCATTATGTTTAGCTTGATTTCCGAAGTCTAGCTATGTATTTTTTATCTTTCCTTGAGTCATTTTGATGTACTTATCTTTATTTTGAGTCATGGTCCTAAGTCGTCACATTATCTATCTAAGTATGTTAGGCTAGGAAGTCGTTTGGGCCCAATTAGATGGGCCTGGCCCATGGGCAACCTCTTCTTTCCTCAACCCCCTTGCTTATTTGCTTTTAGTAGTTTATCCAAGGACTTTTTGTAAATGTTAGGATTCCTATAAATAGGACCCCAACTCCACTTGAGTTCAGTAATGAAGTATTAAGCAAAATTTGAGCCATTGAGTGCATCTCTCCTCTCTCTCTAAGTCTCTCTCTCTCTCTCTCCTAGGGGCGAACCCCCTCTCTCTCTCTCTCTCTCTCTCTCTCTCTCTCTAAATTCGGAATTCCCCTCTCTCCTCACCTCTTGCCACCTCACTTGCCACCTAGGCAAGCCTTTTCACCTCCCAAGACTCCCATTACTTCACCATTAACCACTCCACCTCCCCAAGCACCCTTTCACCTTCCCAAGGCATCCCTCCCCCTTCCCTAAGCAACCTTCCACCTCCCAAGAGCCCTTTCCCCTTCCCTAGAACCCCTTTCACCTCCCAAGGTCATCCACCACCTTCCCCTCCCTCCTAGGGTCGACCCCTCCACCCCATTCCACCTCCCATTGCTTGGCCGACCACCTCCTTCCCCTCCCTCCTTGCTAGTCTGCAGGTAGCAGAACTGGGTACGTGTTGCAGAAGCTGCCCCGAGTTCATACGACAACGTCTGAGGGCGTGGCATACCATTCTAGAAAGGCCTCCCTGTCCTCTTCACAGGCGAGGTGGAATCGTCCAATTCCGAGTTCGTGGCCGCCCGTGAGAGCAGTTCTACCCCGACTGCGCCAGACCCCACCTGCAGACAGCCTGATCCTGGTTGGAAGCAGCTTCACGGCCAACAGCGAAGGATTCAGGCTGAAGACTCTTCTTCAACATTCTTCCTCCATCTGTCCACGACCAGAAGCACAAGACGGAACTTAGTTCGGCATCCGAGGGCCGGAGTTGTGACGTTTTTCCCTCAACTGCTCGGGTCTGCCTCGGGCAGTCTGCAGCGACCAGGACCCCTTCTTCTGGGTACCACGATCAGCCTCGGCATCGGATTGCAGCTCCGTTGACTCCGTATGAAAGCTACTCCGACCATGGAGACGACGCCACCGGTTTCGTGACAATTGGAGTTCGGGAACGCCCGTAACGTCATCTGCAACCTGCTGCCACAGAACCAGGGCTGACTTGGTGCCGCCCCTGCCAGAGGATCAGACTCACCTTGCAGACTCTGCCACGGCGAACCACGGCTGAATCAGACCAAAGGTCCTTCATCAAAGATATTCCTCCCCCTGTCCCCGATCAGGATCAAGAAGCAGAACTACATTCGGCATCGGGGAGCCCAACTTCCGAATTTTCTTCCTCAGTCGCGCGGGTCTGCCTCCTGTAGTCTGCATCGACCAGGTCCCACTCAACGGCCTCCCCCTGTCCACCCCGACCTCAGAAGGTGTTGCTGTCAGTTTTTCTGTGTAGAAGCCTTGTCCACGGACACAACGACTCCGACGGTTTGATATTCGGAGTTCGGGAGCCCAAGGTACAACTTCTGCATCCTACTGCATCCATTCTGAAGCTGCCAACCCCAGATTCCTACGTCCTGTTCGAGTCTCCACCACGACCACCGGCGACGACAGAAGAATTGGATAAAAATCAGAGGAGTCCCCATCCCTGTTACAAAGCCTCTCCCTCAAGTCTCGTCATCAGAAAAATTCCAGAGGACGAGATACGACTGCAACAGCGGCAACCTGTCCCCTTGCACAGCAAGTGAGCGGATCCACGTCGGCTTCCGTTCCGTCTTTCTCGGCGACTTTCCCCCTCCCGCCTGGCCGGCTTAGCGCCCCTCCCTGCGTGGAGGTAGTGTTTGATGTAATTTTGATTCCCCCACCCTTAATCCAACCCTCCTGCGTGAGGAGTAGTTCATGTAATTAGCAGCTCAAGCTACATCGGCGCAGTGTGCGGGATCACACTTCCCCGCTCGCCCACGTCTCCGAACGGGGTTGGTTTCTTCAAACCAACCAGGTGAGCTCTAAACTTTGCTCCAGCAATTTTAGTGTTTGTTCATCTAATATCCGTAGACTTAGCTCCGTTGCGCATGTGCGTGAGTGCTCGTTCCCGCAGCCACCATTATAGTGTGGTCACCGTGGTGATAGTGAGAGAGTGGGACCTAGTGCCCCAATTGGCACCGGCCAGCCCCAAAGGTGTGGGCCACATACCCTCGGGAGGGCAACCCTAGCCCTGCTGGCACTCTACCAGCAAGGGTCTTGATCCATCACCTCTTTCTAGCATCATATAGTCACCCGGGGCTCGCGTGTGTGCGACGGTGTTTCGGTCCCGATTTATCATCTTAATTGCTGTGTGTTTGTGAATGCGGATTAGATCTTAAGTTTTTTTTTGTTTGCTTGCTGCCTACCCCATATTGGTGTCACATCAAATTGGTATCAGAGCAAGTTCTAGACTTGTCTCTACTAAGTCTTGTCCTAGGGCGCATAAGCTTTTAGAGTCTTCATTGGGCCACCCCGTGCATCATCATGTATACTCCCCATTGGTCAAGTCCCCCCAACATGGCCTTCCACAAGGATCCGATTGACCCTCTCCTCGTGGACATCATCCTAGAAGGGGACCTTAGTTTTGATGGATCTAATCCCAATGCCTACCAAAAATGGGAGACTACCATGGATAAACACTTTGATAGGACTTGGATCTATGGACATGCTAGAGTCCGCAGGGCCACGGGGTGTCTTCGGGGACAAGCCAAGAAGATGTGGGAACACAAAGAGAGGTTCAGAAGAGTTTGGGGGCAAGAACCCATTCACTCATGGGATGACATGAAAAAGGAACTTAGGAAGACCTACGCTCCCCGACCCGACCACTCCTACCATGAGGACTACAACCTGAAGAACACTCCCACTACCCCGTTTCCGCCCAGTCTATCTAGAACCTCCACTAGGACCAACACTCCACCACCCAAAAGACCCCAAGATTCGCTAGAAGAACTAAGGATCGAGTTTAAGGAGATCTTCACCTCCCTCAGGGCTCAAACTCCACCACCCCAAATAAGTCCAACTTACACCACCCCATCGCCAAAAGGCCTTCCCATTTCCTTAGAGAGCAAGACCCCTACACCACAAAGGGATGAGATTGAGGTTGAGGAATATGAGGCCTCCCCCGAATGGGAAGAAGAATATGAATCACAAAAGCATGGGTTGGGCCAAGAAGTTCCCATCCCAAGAGGAGAAAGCATCATGGCTCACTCCACCCACACCATTCCAACCCATGTGGACCCCATGTCCACTTCCCCTAGGCCCATGATGGCCACCACCCTCCCTCCCAAAACTGATCAACCCAGTCCGTCTCAACCCATCCATCTTCCACTACCAACCCCTATCCAACCCCAACCTAGGCCTCCACTTCTCCCCTTACCGACCCCAAACCAAGTTCCCCTTTACCTCCCACCCCGGGGGTACCACACACCTACCCTCATCACTCCACCTTCAAAGGACCATCCCACCTCCTTGGGAGAGGAACCCATGACTCCCACACCCGACATCATAGTGGTGGACACCCTAGAACCGCTCCACACCTTGGAGGAAACCCCTGCCCAAACCAAGGGAAGAACTTCACCTTTTACACCACCCTCTCTAAATAGGAGTGAACTCGTCATAAGTGAGCCCCTGGCTCAATGGCTAGAGGAAAGTCCGGTTCACCCTATCCTGCCCCATGTCAACCCTCCCATGGAACAACACCTCCCCATACTACCCTTCTCCACCTATCACACTACCATCCAATCCTCTTACCAAGTGGAAACTCTAGGAGACCTCCTAAAAGGCCTCGCATGGCAAGTAGAGTTGACGGCTATGTTGAACCCTATGGTCGACCAACCCATGAGCCTTGGTCTTCTACACCCATGTGTTGGGTCTTTCACTTCGGTCTGCACGGTTGGTTGCTACACCAGCGACCTCCTTCTCTTTCTTCCCACACCCGATGAGCCCGAGGCCATCCTTAAATTGGAGCTCCTCATTTCAGGGAGAAAACCCAATCATCCTTTCAAGGCTGACCCACCCACCAACAACTTTTGCCCAAAAATCTCAATAGAGGTGAATGACCCCCACCCACATGTGGACCTTGAGTTTCTAAGTGACCCATACCATGACACATTCGATCCCTTCCTATACCCACCCACCATACCCAACACCATCATTTTTCTACCACAACCTACCATTTTAAGCCAAGACTACCTCTCCCAAGACCATGAGGACCAAGAGTTCTCTCCCCTAGATGACCCATTCCATCCCTCCCAATGGAAGCCAAAGAACCCATGGGACCTAGTCTCATTACCCACCCCCACCCACCTTTTCCTACCCTCACACACCATGACAAACCTAACCCACCCATTCCAAAACTTAGCCCACACCATAGGAGCCATGACCAAGGGTGACATCCACCTAGGAAGTGAGGAATCTACCCATCCCAAGATGTCCACTTTCTGGGACCCCTTTGATCCCCATGAGTGGAAACCCCCAAATCTCACAGATAGGACCATCTTGATAGGAATCCATGTGTCACAATCTTTTACATCATGTGGTCAGGCTAGTCACCTCATTTGTGTCACTCACGCACTAGGACTGATGCATGATAGGTTCACATCTGGGTGTCTAGGCCCCCCCTTTGCAGTCAACCATGTTAGGGATCACTCACAAGTCAGAACCCCATTTGAATATCCAGGACCCCCGGCATCGAACACTCCTTTACATGATAGTCTCATCTATGGATGTCCCGGTCCCCCTAGGTCCATCAGAGTCTACATAACACCATTACATGATATGTCCCTATTTGGTTGTCCAGGACCCCCTTTATCCACTAGCGAACCAACATCCACAAGGTTGCATGAGGAAATCCGCAAACGCATTAACAAAAGCAATGAGGTTTATAAAAAGATGGCCGATTCCCACCGCCGCCACCAGGAGTTTCACGTAGGTGATTATGTGATGGTAAGAACTGAGAGGCTTTCCCCTGGGAATGTCTCCAAGCTGAGGTCGTGTGGATCAGGCCCCTTCCAGGTCCTAAAGAGGATTGGCACGAACGCTTACGTGTTGGACCTCCCCGAGTAAGTCTCACATTCAATGTGGCTGACTTGGTGCCATATAGGGGTCCCACGGTGACACCTAGTGAGAATGTTGAGCCTGTTCTACTTCTTGAGAGAGTCACTACCCATAAGAGAGTTCCACCCACCCAGAGGGGCCAACGTGAGCAATTGGAGCGGATATTAAATGAACAGGTTACTGCCGTCTGGAGCAAAGGGATGGGCACTACCTTGCTTGGTGGAAAGGACCAGCTACCTTTGGTGGACTTGAGAGCAACCTCGCTATGGCTTCCTCCGCATACGCTGGATTTTTACTCGACAGAGTCGAGTTCTCTGCAGCCCGGGAGTATGATGGGGACATCGCTTACCACTTCTCACTTCTCCACGGGACCGGATGATTGCCATTATGTTTAGCTTGATTTCCGAAGTCTAGCTATGTATTTTTTATCTTTCCTTGAGTCATTTTGATGTACTTATCTTTATTTTGAGTCATGGTCCTAAGTCGTCACATTATCTATCTAAGTATGTTAGGCTAGGAAGTCGTTTGGGCCCAATTAGATGGGCCTGGCCCATGGGCAACCTCTTCTTTCCTCAACCCCCTTGCTTATTTGCTTTTAGTAGTTTATCCAAGGACTTTTTGTAAATGTTGGGATTCCTATAAATAGGACCCCAACTCCACTTGAGTTCAGTAATGAAGTATTAAGCAAAATTTGAGCCATTGAGTGCATCTCTCCTCTCTCTCTAAGTCTCTCTCTCTCTCTCTCCTAGGGGCGAACCCCCTCTCTCTCCTCTCTCTCTCTCTCTCTCTCTCTAAATTCGGAATTCCCCTCTCTCCTCACCTCTTGCCACCTCACTTGCCACCTAGGCAAGCCTTTTCACCTCCCAAGACTCCCATTACTTCACCATTAACCACTCCAACTCCCCAAGCACCCTTTCACCTTCCCAAGGCATCCCTCCCCCTTCTCTAAGCAACCTTCCACCTCCCAAGAGCCCTTTCCCCTTCCCTAGAACCCCTTTCACCTCCCAAGGTCGTCCACCACCTTCCCCTCCCTCCTAGGGTCGACCCCTCCACCCCATTCCACCTCCCATTGCTTGGCCGACCACCTCCTTCCCCTCCCTCCTTGCTAGTCTGCAGGTAGCAGAACTGGGTACGTGTTGCAGAAGATGCCCCGAGTTCATACGACAACGTCTGAGGGCGTGGCATACCATTCTGGAAAGGCCTCCCTGTCCTCTTCACAGGCGAGGTGGAATCGTCCAATTCCGAGTTCGTGGCCGCCCGTGAGAGCAGTTCTACCCCGACTGCGCCAGACCCCACCTGCAGACAGCCTGATCCTGGTTGGAAGCAGCTTCACGGCCAACAGCGAAGGATTCAGGCTGAAGACTCTTCTTCAACATTCTTCCTCCATCTGTCCACGACCAGAAGCACAAGACGGAACTTAATTCGGCATCCGAGGGCCGGAGTTGTGACGTTTTTCCCTCAACTGCTCGGGTCTGCCTCGGGCAGTCTGCAGCGACCAGGACCCCTTCTTCTGGGTACCACGATCAGCCTCGGCATCGGATTGCAGCTCCGTTGACTCCGTATGAAAGCTACTCCGACCACGGAGACGACGCCACCAGTTTCGTGACAATTGGAGTTCGGGAGCGCCCGTAACGTCATCTGCAACCTGCTGCCACAGAACCAGGGCTGACTTGGTGCCGCCCCTGCCAGAGGATCAGACTCACCTTGCAGACTCTGCCACGGCGAACCATGGCTGAATCAGACCAAAGGTCCTTCATCAAAGATATTCCTCCCCCTGTCCCCGATCAGGATCAAGAAGCAGAACTACATTCGGCATCGGGGAGCCCAACTTCCGAATTTTCTTCCTCAGTCGCGCGGGTCTGCCTCCTGCAGTCTGCATCGACCAGGTCCCACTCAACGGCCTCCCCCTGTCCACCCCGACCTCAGAAGGTGTTGCTGTCAGTTTTTCTGTGCAGAAGCCTTGTCCACGGACACAACGACGCCGACGGTTCGATATTCGGAGTTCGGGAGCCCAAGGTACAACTTCTGCATCCTACTGCATCCATTCTGAAGCTGCCAACCCCAGATTCCTACGTCCTGTTCGAGTCTCCACCACGACCACCGGCGACGACAGAAGAATTGGATAAAAATCAGAAGAGTCCCCATCCCTGTTACGAAGCCTCTCCCTCAAGTCTCGTCATCAGCAAAATTCCAGAGGACGAGATACGACTGCAACAGCGGCAACCTGTCCCCTTGCACAGCAAGTGAGATCCACGTCGGCTTCCGTTCCGTCTTTCTCGGCGACTTTCCCCCTCCCGCCTGGCCGGCTTAGTGCCCCTCCCTGCGTGGAGGTAGTGTTTGATGTAATTTTGATTCCCCCACCCTTAATCCAACCCTCCTGCGTGAGGAGTAGTTCATGTAATTAGCAGCTCAAGCTACATCGGCGCAGTGTGCGGGATCACACTTCCCCGCTCGCCCACGTCTCCGAACGGGGTTGGTTTCTTCAAACCAACCAGGTGAGCTCTAAACTTTGCTCCAGCAATTTTAGTGTTTGTTCATCTAATATCCGTAGACTTAGCTCCGTTGCGCATGTGCGTGAGTGCTCGTTCCCGCAGCCACCATTATAGTGTGGTCACCGTGGTGATAGTGAGAGAGTGGGACCTAGTGCCCCAATTGGCACCGGCCAGCCCCAAAGGTGTGGGCCACATACCCTCGGGAGGGCAACCCTAGCCCTGCTGGCACTCTACCAGCAAGGGTCTTGATCCATCACCTCTTTCTAGCATCATATAGCCACCCGGGGCGCGCGTGTGTGCGACGGTGTTTCGGTCCCGATTTATCATCTTAATTGCTGTGTGTTTGTGAATGCGGATTAGATCTTAAGTTTTTTTTTGTTTGCTTGCTGCCTACCCCATATTGGTGTCACATCAGAACCCACCAGTGACTCCCCGTCACCAGCAAACCAGAGGTCACAGACCTCACTTCCTCCAGACCAGGAGGGAAACACTGATGACTCCCAGTCACCAGCAAAACCGAAGACAAGTCTCCCTTCTCTTGAGACCACAAGAGAAATTCCTATCTCTAAACAGAGAATCGGAAAGCACAGTGATCAAATGAAAGGAAAATAAGAAATGAAAATACATCACTCGAAAAGCTGAAAAGGCAATGTAAAATGTAGCTCTCGCAGGAGCAAACTGGATTGGATCTGGTCCAAGTCCAGTAGACAGATCTTCGATAAAATCTTCTTTGTTCTTCTCCATGAACTCTCTCTGTTTCTCTTCTTCTTCTTCTGCTTTCACACTCTGCCTCTCTGCTCTTTTTCTTCTTCTACACACAGCCGCTCTGCTGCTCTCACTTTCTTCTATCACTCTCTCGATCAGCCCTCTTCTATCAGTCTTCTGCGGATGAAGAAACTTCACATATATATATCAACAGCAACTAGGGCGTGTGCCCCCTTTATCCAGAGGACACCTCGGATCACGTGCCAGGTGCCAACCTCAGATCACGTGCCCATTCATCAGCCTGTACAATGACAGAGTTACTTCAGTCGATCAGCAAAGAGTGTATAGACTTAATGAAGTAATGCATGAGCGTGTACAGACTTTAGATGCAGCATTTATGCAAGTATGTACAATGTGAGAATGTGTAGAGTTAGAATGCAGCGATGTGCAGACTTGGTATGAAAGATGCATGTGCAATAGAAGAGAAAGTGTGTACAATGAGAATGAATGTACAGACATTACATTCACGAGTGTACAGACTTTTGATGAATGCATGTAATGCACTGAGTGATGTACAGACTTCATTCATGCGTGCAGGTATGCTAACAACCGGATGTATATACTTGATGTTTACATGCATGAGAACTCAATGTACAGACTTGTTGTCCCTGTAGCAGACGACACTAGCGTATAGACTTGCTAAGCTTTCGCTAAGTCTGTATAGACTTGATCATGCAGTGTCGACACCAGTGTACAGACTTGAATGAAAGCAATGCATGCACAATGATGTAATGTTCAGACTTTGCTGAATGCTGCTAGTCAATGTATGGACTTGGCTGATGGCAACGCTGAAGTAATGTTCAGACTTCGCTGAAGGCTGCCAGTCAATGTGTGGACTTGGCTGAAGGCAACGCTGAAGCAATGTTCAGACTTCATGTGTGCAATGCAGTGGCGTGTACACACTTTGTGAATGCGAACCTATAGCATGTATAGACTTCACATATGCAATGCAGAGGCATGTACATGCTTTGATTTCGTTCATGAGAAAACAATGTTCAGACTTGCTAGAATGCATGCATGTATAGACTTTGCCTTCGTGACGCTGCATGAAACGGTGGATGTACAGTCTTGGGCTGTACAGACTTGCAGTGTGCAATGCATGCGATGTATAGACTTGATAAAGCTTCAAAGCACAAGACACTTGGCCAATGTACAGACTTGGAAAGCTTGAGCCAATGTGCAGACTTGAAACAAGTGAACACGGCGATGTGTAGACTTGGCCAATGTACAGACTTGAAGCGAAGACCAATGTGTAGACTTCAAAGCAGATGCCAAGGCCATGTACAGACTTGAAGTGAAAACCAATGTATAGACCTCAAAGCAGATGCGAAGGCCATGTACAGACTTGAAGTGAAAAACCAATGTATAGACTTTATGAAAGCATATGCCAAGGCTGTACATACTTGAAGAGACGCAAGGTGAGACAGAGCTGGCTGTACAGACTTTGGATGACGATGCACTGTATGCAAACGCTGTATAGACTTGATAGCATGAGACGCTGGAAGAGACGATCGGATGTACAGACTTTGAAGATGTGGGCGAGACAATGTATAGACATGGTGCAGCTTCAAAGCACAATGTGCAGACTTTACCAGTGTATAGACTTGGGGTTCTGAACATAGGTAAAGATGATAATGTGTAGACTTTGGAAAATGCAGACTGGGCAATGTATAGACTTGGTTCGTGCAAGCTACAGTGCAATGTTTAGACTTGATGCAATGTAGAGGCTGTATAGACTTACTCATGAATAATGCACAGTCGGATGTATATACTTGAGATGAATGCATGAACAGTCCGATGTACAGACTTGCCAAATGGAGTGATGCATGAATAGTCCAATGTACAGACTTGCCAGATGGAGTGATGCATGAACAGTCCAATGTACAGGCTTTGAGCACAAACATAACAATGCAATGTATATACTTTAACTGAGCAAGCTACAGTGCAATGTATGGACTTGTTGAACGATGCAAAAAGCTCTGTACAGACATGATGCAAACTGGATGTGCAGACTTTGTAGCATGCAATGTATAGACTTCAACTAAACAAGCTACAGTGGATTGTGTGGACTTAACGATGCAACATAGTGTATAGACTTGAACAAAGCGTGAAGCACAGACAATGTATAGACTCTACGAGCAAGAGGCAATGCTGACTGATGTATTGACTTGCTAAGTGATGCACATGTGATGATGAACAAATGATGTATAGACTTGTGAATTCATGAACAAGCTATCAAACCAGTGTGCAGTGCAGACTCTGCATGCAGTGTACTGACTGTATGCTCAATGCAATCGTGCTGACTCTGTTACATGAATGCATTAACCAGATGTCAGACAGATAAAATGTGTGCACACAGTGTATATAATGGAATGTCATTCACAAGCACACATTCACAAATACATGAACACATATGAATGCACTCACAAGCACACATTCACAAATACATGAACACATATGAATGCACTTAAATGAATCAACAAGGTCTTTCATGCACACATGCATATGGTGAATTATAGTGTTTGCTATCATTAAAACCACAGGGGAACAACAACTGGAATACTATGGAGTCTTACAACTTCTTTCATATATAAAGCAGCTAAGACATCAATTGTCCACTTCGACTTAATGGACAAGAAATGAGCAGACTTTGTCAATCTATTGACAATAACCCATATTGCATCAAATCCACTACGAGTCCTGGGTAGACCCATAATAAAATCCATGCCAATACTTTCTCACTTGCATTGAGGTATATCAAGTGGTTTCAATTTTCCTGCTGGTTTAAAGTGCTCAGCCTTAACTTGCTGACATACCAAACATCTACTCACAAATTCTGTAATTTCCTTTTTCATATTTGGCCACCAAAAAGATCTTTTCAAGTCCTTAAACATCTTGGTACCTCCAGAATGAATGGTGTTTCTGGATCTATGAGCTTCTTCGAGAATCTTATTCTTTATTTCAATTGCATCTGGCACACATGTCCTTCCCTAAAACAACAATTTGCCATCGTCAGCTATCATGAAATCAGGTCGGTTACGCAAACTCTCCTTGATCTCTACCAATTCTGGGTCATTATCTTGCAAGGACTTCATTTCTATCAAGATTTCTTGTCTAAGTTGAATCAGAGCAATCGTAACCCGGTCCTTGTCAACATTAAGATTCAAACTAGCTAACTGCTCCTACAGTCTCCATTCTTGCAACATGAGATTAGACAACTTAGCTATTGGCTTGTGGCTCAAGACATCCGCCACAACATTCCCTTTTCCCGGATGATACTCTATGGAGAAGTCAAAGTCTTTTAAATACTCAAGCCATCTTCTCTGCCTCATATTGAGTTCCTTCTGAGAAAATAAATACTTCAGACTCTTATGATCTGAGAACACAGTAAATGTCTCTCCATACAAGTAGTGCCTCATATCTTCAAGGTAAACACCACAGCTGCAAGTTCCAAATCATGAACGGGATACTTCTCTTCATGCTTCCTCAACTGTCTAGAAGAATAGGCTATCACTTTCCCGTGCTGCATGAGCACACAACCTAGACCAATGCCTGAAGCATTAGTGTATACCACAAAACCTCCTTCCCCAGATGGTAAAGCCAAAACAGGGGCAGTAGTTAAACACTCCTTCAAGGTCTGAAAGCTTCTCTCACAATCCTCTGACCAATCAAATTTGTTCTCCTTGCAGGTTAATCTTGTTAAGGGCACCACAATCTTGGAGAAATCCTTAATAAACCTTCAGTAATAACCTGCTAGGCCTAGGAAACTTCTGACTTCAATTACATTAGTAGGCCTATCCCAATGCTTCACTGCCTCCACCTTCGAAGGGTCAATAGAAATACCTTCATTTGAAATAATATGCCCGAGAAAGGACACCTCTTGCAGCCAGAATTCACACTTACTAAATTTGGCGTATAGCTGCTGATCTCTCAATATTTGCAACGCCATCCTCAGATGTTCAGTATGCTCTTCCTTACTCTTAGAATAAATCAAGATGTCATCAATAAACACAACGACCCACTAGTCAAGATAGGGTCGGAACACATTGTTCATCAACTGCATGAAAGCTGCAGGTGCATTCGTTAGACCAAAAGGCATTACTACAAATTCAAAATGACCATACCTGCTATGAAATGCCGTCTTATAGATATTCTCATCCTTGATCCGCAACTGATGGTATCCAGATCGAAGATCGATCTTAGAAAAATACTGAGCCCCTGCTATCTGGTCAAATAATTCGTCAATTCTCGGCAATGGGTATTTATTCTTGATAATCAGCTAGTTCAATTACCGATAATCTATGCACAACCTCATCGAACCATCCTTCTTTAGGACAAATAATACTGGGGCTCCCCACGGGGATGTACTTGGACGAATGAACCCCTTCTCAAGTAATTCCATTACTGTTGCTTCAATTCCCTCAGCTCCGCGGGGGACATACGATAAGTTACTTTAGAAATAGGGGTCACGGCAGGAACTAAATCAATAGAAAAGATAACCTCTCTCTTTGGCGTAAGTCTCGACAATTCCTCCGGAAAGACATCTGGAAAGTCTCGGACAATAGGAATCTCCTTAGCCTCGATCTTCTTCTCAGGGGTCACATAAACAAAGGCTAGAAAAGCCTGGCATCCCTTCCTCATCATCTTATCTGCTTGAAGGGCCGAAATAAGAGGCACGGACTTATGGTGCCTAACCCCTATAAAAGAAAGCCCAGGGTATCCAGAAAAAGACACAGAACTCAAACTGCAATGAACATTGGCCTCATACTTAGCCAACCAATCTGCTCCTAGAATTACATCATAATCTTTCATATCCATGCAAACTAAATCAGCTGGCAAGTTCTGTTCATTAATCATAACCTTACTAGAAGGATAGAAATACTTAATTGCTGAACTGGAACCAATAGGGGTTCAAATCTCTAATGGGGAATTCATCAAGATCGGCTTCACAGCAAAAGACTTAGCAAATTTCTAAGAAACAAAAGAATGAGTGGCACAGGTATCAAAGAGAATGAATGCTGGCTTATCATGAATAATAAGAGTACCTTCAACGAGTCCACCCTCCTCGGTGGTTCCGGCATCATCTTCCTGTAGGGCTTGGAGCTTGCCCTGCTGCTTCTTGTTTCCTTGCGACTTGGTCGGGGTAGCTTGATCAAACAAAAGGGTACACTCAAGAATACAATGGTCCCTACTAGCACAACGCAAACAGGCGCCCAACTTGCGCCAGCACTCTTCCATCCTGTGATCTGGACGGTCACAATACTTTCACACACCCTTAAACGGCACAATCGGGCCAGGCTTCTTGTCTTCATTCTTCGACATTTTGTTCTCCCACGATCCAGACCCGCCATTGGGCCTCTTCTTGCCATTGCCAGGTTTGACACTCCCGGATCCAGTAGGCTGTTCCTTCTTAATAGTCTTTCCACGGATTCTCTCCGTCATCTCTAAAGTGTCTTCCAAGACTTGAGCTTTCCTTACCATCTCCGCATACGTTTGAATGTCCAATGGTGCTAACTGGTTGATATAATGTAACTTCAGCCCGTTGAGAAAACGCTTGGCCTTCATCTTTTCTGTAGATATCAAGTGGGTGGCATAACGAGATAACCGAGAGAACTGAGCTTCATATTCAGCCACAGAGAGATTCCGCTGCTTCAAAGTAGCAAACTCGGCCGCTTTCTTTTCTTGTACTCTATCAGAGAAATATTCACCATTAAAAAGCTCCTCAAACTCCTTCCATGAAACTTATCTATCACCGAGGGTAGCCTTCACCGCATCCCACCATGTTCTCGCATCACGTTCCAGTTGGAAGGTCGTTACAAGAACACGCTCCGAGTCGCTGCACTGCATTACTTCGAAGATCCTCTCCATCTCCTTTAGCCAATGCTTGGCTTCTTCATGGTCGGTCGAGCCTCCAAAATGCGGGGGATTCATCCCACGAAAGTTCCAGTGAAGATCGTCAGCTCCGTGGTTCGCCGCTCCTCCTTGGGCCACTTACTGCAAGGCCCGAGTAAGTCCTTGAACCGTTCACTGCATGTCTCGCCATTGCACACGTTCGGCTGCCATTAGAACGTCCTACACGTAGAATAAATTATTTTAGGATCATTTAGAAAGAATAGTTTTTGAATTAGGTTATTAACTCAACCCAAGTCTCTACCCAAATCTCACTAGGTTGGATTCTTAGACTTATAACAATGTTATAGGTTCTATGACATCACTTAGCATCCTAGAACTTAAAAAACCTAGGAATATTAGAAACCTAGGCTCTGATACCACCTAACTGTCACGCCCCGACGAAGAATATCAGGACTGGCAGTAGAAACAATTAATAGTAATATGTTGATTTACAGACATGATATGCTAAAGCTAAGGGTCAACACAACACCATGAACAGAAAATAACACCATTCACTAAATAACATTTAAATGATCCATGTTCCAATCATACAAACCCACTGAAACAAACTTTCAACATAACATCCACTTGACACTACTACATTTGCTCACTCCGAATTACAATTCTTCCACCACACACTCTAAAACATAAATAGATACAAACAACTATGACTGGCTCCACACGCTTCTAACTGGTTCACTCCTTGGCCATCACTCTTGCCCGTCCCCATCAGTCGGTGAATCCTCACCCGAGCTACCTAAAAAGGGAGAACAACTGCGTGAGCGAATGCTCAGTAGGTAATAAGAGGCAAGTTTAAGTGATTAACCAATTAATTGTAATTATATGCGAGAAAATAAGGAACGAAATGAAATGACGATATGACGAAACTACATAATAAAGAGAAGGCAAGATCATGATATAACTGGAAATTGGCCAACAAGCAAGAACTAACCAAGTCAAAAAAAGATTCAAGTAATAGATTGTTGTCATAGACATCATGCTGGTCATGCACTAGGTGCAATGCCTCACCATGTCATTCAAACTCCCCGGAGCACAAGTACTTTTCGGGCACTCCTCCCAGGACCAGACCGGGCCCTTATGATGCGTTGGCATTGGTTTAATGGATACATGATCCCAAGTTATGTCTAGACATTAATCAAGTTAAATGGCCAATAATGACAAGGTATAGAACTTACCTCGGAGAATTCCAAGGGTAAGTTGAAGGGATATTTTGACCAGAAAGTTCAAGTTATCAAGAATCGATAGGTCCTTGGATTCAAACATGAACAACCATGGAAATCATTTTCTAGAAGATACACGGTCCATGTTGGGCCGTTCAAACAAATGGACGGTCAATAATGGGCCGCTCAAGGCCAGAAGGGCTGGAAGCACAAAAACAAGGTTAATGGGCCTTACAGGGCCGCTAAATAGATGAACTGTCCACTAAGATCTGCTTGAGTACATGGACGGTCCAAGTCAGTTTGTCCAAGACTGAGCCTAACTAGAAGACTAGACCTCAACCCAAAATGGGCTCCGGCTACCATAAGTGGGGCAGAACTAAACCAGGGTCCAGCCCACTCTCCACTGGTCAGCCTAGGGCTTATTGGGTCGATCAAATCATGGTTGGTCGAAGGTAGAACAGGGTTAATTGACCAATGTAAGTGGCACTTGGCCAGGGATGCACAGTTCATACCAGTCTGCCTAATAAGATAAGCGGTACCTTTTGGGCCGTTCAAGCCTCAGGGGGTCCAAGTTGAGCCGTGACTCACAACATGACAATCCAAGCGGTTCGATCACATAAACAAGTTCAGGTCTTGGTGGTACAACCTGCCCGGCATCCTAGTGGGAATTCCAGGCTCGCGGGGGCTTACGGAGGTGCCGTAATGAAGGTCCTAGTCTGACGGAAGGAGTATCCGGCGGAGAGTACCAACCATTACAAGGAAATGAGGCTGTCAAATCATCAAAAACTAGTTTAGCGGTCAGTCAATCCTACCGGAGTAGAACGACTGTCAAACAATCCTAATAGCATAGTTTTATGAAATCATGTTTGAATTTACCATATTGAAATAAGCCAAGGCCATGATGAATCAAGATCAAGTGAAGACAATTAGCAAAATCCCTAATTGTTTACATCCATAAGTTCCAGTTATCATGTGGGTTGCAGACTTACCATTAGCCATTAGTCTACTAAGATAAATCATGCTAAATTGAAAGTAAGCAGTTCTGTGTAGTTGGGCGGTTCTTGCAGAGCCGCTCACATGCCTCGGCGGTCGTACGATAGGCTGTTCACACCCCTTCAGGTCCGAAGGCCTGCTAGGGTTGAGCGGTCTGTAGGGTGCCGCTGGGAAAGATGAGCGGTCTGTGACTGGCCGCTTGAAGAAAAGGGCGTTCACGATTCTACCGCGCAATCTACAAAAGCAATCGAAGATAAACATATGAACGGTCAAGAACCGGCCGCCTACAGAGTATGGGTGGTCTATCGAGAGGCCGCGCAAGTCAAATCAGTCTGCCGCCCCTTCGCCTTGCCCATCTCCGACGGGGTTGGTTAGGGTTAGCAATAATAACTAAATACGTACAACATAAAGCATAAAAATTAGGGATTTTATAGTCAATAGAATGAGCATGAAAAGTTATACAAGATAGCATGATCAATTAAAGTTTTAGTGTCTGAAATCCCTACTTAAATCGAGATGGAACATAGTTAACCCTAGTTCTAGCATGCTTCTACTAAAACCCGAAATCCTAGCAAGATACTTGATAACATTTAGGGCTTTCTAGACCAATGGAAAGAGGACAAGACGACGCTTCTATCCATATATAATAGTTAGGGTTTGGCTTGCTATCACCTACCTTAATCGAAGGATAAAGGAAGAAGAGGGAAGCCGATCGCGCTAGGTACACACCACCGATGATCGTCGAAATACTTCCTCGATCGAGCTCCTCTCCGGCCACCACAGCAACTAAACGATTCTAGGGTGGCTAAGGGTTATTTTTTTAGGTTCAATTGGGTCTGGGGAGTCCTAATTGCGAAGATAGAGTCCTTGCACCGCGGACGTGCGAGATTCGCGTGAGACCAAGTCAATCTGCCATTCCGTCGCCAAATACTCCTCCTAGGGTTAGGGATTCGGAGATTAACCAGAGGGGAAACGAAGAGTTGATCCTTACAGTTCATTTGAATCTGGTTTTAGCTTAAATGGTTTAGTATTGGGCTCGAATTTCACGTTTTAAGGTCTAATTAGGCTAAGTGTGGTTTTGGGCCTTAATCTGTTAATTCGACTTGTTTACGAATTTTATTTGGGCTGGACGTAGAAGACAATTTTACCAAACGTTTCATCCTCTACAAGATTTTAATTTTTTTTCAGATTTTTATAAGATAGTCAAAATTTTATTTATCCTATTTCTTAAGGAATTTCTTATTAATTTTCTCAAAATTTTATTCCTTAATAAATCGGGGTGCTACACGTCAAGGATTGTGGGCCAACCCGCTTTTGGAGAAAGTTGAGTTATTGTTGCATGGCGGCCATTTATCAAGAAGCTCTTGTTCCCTAGATGGTGCAGGTAAAGCAAGAGGAGTGGGCTCAAAACGGGGAGCCGAAGGGTAGACTGAAGGAGTGAGAGGAGGCCCATAAGAAGGATATTGGGCCGAAGGATGACTCATATTGGCATGGACTTGTGCGGCTCCTAGCTTAGGGCGCATGAAATCAGATGGGCCAACAAGAACTTGCGATACTGATGAGATAGCCCGATAAGAATCCGCTTGGATAGAAGAAGGGATGACGATCTTCCCTTTGTCAAGAGCTTGCTGGGCCGAACATGAAGATTATCCCATTTCCAGACTGGAGAATTGAATGGTGCTAGGCTGGACCGGAGTGAGATCAACTGGAATGGGCTGAAAAGCGGGCCCATCAATTCTAGGCTGAGCGATGGAAGCATTGGACAGACCTTGAGCAATCGTGGGAGATGGAGCATTGGAGCCCTGCAAGGCCTGATAGATAGCCTGAAGTTGGGCCGGATCCAACTGGGCCATCATTTGAAGGACATGATTGGCGGAATTAGGAGAAGAGAGGGGGTTGGTGGGTTGTGCGCCCTCCATAGATATGGAAGACGGAGGAGGGGCAGACCCTTCTCCTGGTTGGAAAGAAAAGCCCCTGAGGAAGAGACTCCTCCTGGGAATGGGGAAGATCAAAAGATGACATGCTTGACTCAAACAAGGGATTGAAATAGAGGATAGAAATGGAATTGCCCCTAGGTGATGATTCTAGAAATCGGAAGCAACTCCACATGCAACGGAAGACCTTGACAAAATGCAAACAACGCCAACAAGCACACAATGAGAGACTAAAACAAAGACTCCAAACTTTATAAAAATAAACAAAGGGATGAGAGGTAATCAAAATCAACCAAGTTATAATGATGCACCTATTTTATTGTTTCCACCTTTAGAACCTTAATGATTTGAATTTAAATATTTTCTCCAACAAGGTTCCTAATAGGAAGGGTATTTGGGACTTGATTAATTCCAAGTGTAAACTCCCTCACTTATGCAACCTAGACACGATGTGGTAGAGATACAACCGGCCCGGCGTCCGTGTGAGAATCCATGGCTCACGGGGACTTATGGACGTCCTTGATGTGATCTCCTAGTCGACCACAAGGAATATGGAGACGAGAGGTTCACACACCAAGGTAGGAAAATGCAACTAAAGTGTGAATATAAATGATCCTAGGTGCACCGGGGTGCATGCAAATTCTATCCTAAAAACTAACAATCAAATATGCAAACAATGATGCAAAGATGTATAACAACTAAGGAGGAGATCAGATAGCACCCAAGCATGAAAATCACAGCAAAAATTGTAGAAATAAACTTAACCTCAGGATGTGTACCTATGACTGGAGAAACGATCTAAGCTGAGACCGCCAGAGAGATAAGACGGCCTATTTCTAGGCCGCTTTTAAGCCAGAAACGGCCGAACCGTAGACCGCCAAGATGACCAGAGAGCAGAAACAGTAGGATAATAAACGAAAAATCTGAGGAAAAGAGAAGGGCAACCGGGTGAAATCAACAACAGCAGGTCAAACAGAGGCTCAACACGATTGGCACTAGATGTCCCATCGTGATCGCCAAAAAATTGGGTTGTTGATGGTTTTCTTTGTGTGATTGTGTGCGTGAGTAATATGAATATAGTGGTATGAGAGATATGTGAGATATATGTGAAGATGTGTGAGCAAGCAATAACCTAACTTAAACAATCACAAGAATCAGAAGCATGGGCATGTCATCAATGTTCATGGAAAAGAAAAGAAAAACACACGCCGGGGCGTGGAGCAAGGGAATAAAATAAACAAATACACACTGTAGGTGTGGAACAAGTAAAGTAGAGAAAAGCGCAAGTAAAGATGATGACAATGATGAACAATACCCAACTAAGGAAGTGTGATCGCCACCAAGGTAATTAAAATAGCAAAGCTAGGCTAAATAACTTGGAAAGAAAAGGATGCAACACCCGCCCATGAGAGATGAGAACCAGAACTCTGTGAACAGAAACGGTCTAATATCAGACCACCAAAGATAAATAGATGGCCTTATGATAAGCCGCCACAGTTCCTCAAACGGTCCTAAACACAGCCGCCAGAGCGCACGCAACAGCAAATTGGGACTTGGATCTCCACCTCTCCCGGCCAGCCAGAAGAGTTGGGCCTCGTGCTAGGAGCCCTGTAGACCTGTAAAAGAGTGTAGAAGCACAGAAAAATAACCTAAATTAGCCCTTGGACATGTGTAGTATCTATAGTGCAAATAAACTAAGGTGCATGCAAAAGAAAGGATGGATACCTGGGAGGTTGGTTTTTTAACCCCTATGGGACGTGGAAAAAGATGGGAGGGTATTTTAAAAATGATTGAGATGCCAAGAACGTGGAAGAAGAAGAGGGAATATGCTTGTGAATGCTATGAAGAGGGGAATGAACTAAAGAGAAAACAACACTAATGAACCCTTGGAACTCAATACTCCCTGGAATTTTAAGGCTAATAGACGTACACAGCACTTCTCCTTGATGGGTACTCGCTCCAGAATGCGACATCACCTCGACATAAACTCCAGAAATCTTCTCCTCAACCCATGAACTTAAGGGTTTTATTTATAGACCCGCAAACTCTAAGTTCGAGTTGGAGAGATTCCAGCAAAAAAGTAGGATGAAACTTGGCAAACTCTTGAAGATAAAACTCCCAAGAGTTCATAGAAACAAACGGGAGCTTCTAAGGATCACTATCGAGAGAGAAATCACCAAATCAAAACTCTACCTCGACCATGGCGTAGTAGAAAAAAGATAGTAAATCAGGACTCTCTATCACCTGAAACAGTCCTACGATAAACCGCCACTTGGAATTAACGGTCCAAGGATAGACCGTTACCCTCAAAAGATAAGGCCAACGGGCGAAAACTTCGTGAACAGGACTCTGGAGCCAAGAAACTATCTAAAGTAAAACTGCCACAATGCTTCTAACGGTCTTATGATGAACCACCAAAGCTCAACGGATAATAATGGGATAAGTCTGAGAAGAAAGATGTTGGCTCTGGACTCTGGCGTCAGCTAACGGTCTTAAGCTAGACTGCCAAACATCATCAAACGCCCATATGATAAACCGCTAGAGATAGTAGCACGGCAAAACAAATGAAAGGCCTACTAAGCTTCAACCCACGAAAAAATAAATAAGGAGCGCGACCCAACCAAGGAGAATGACTCATGAAATAAGTCTCAAAACTGACCAAGATGGCTCAATAAATGGCGTATAAGTCGGAGCATCATAAAGATAAAATAAGGAGATGACTCAACTCATTGGTCATAAAATGGGTGTCAACACACATCAGCAAGAAGAATGAGACTTATAAAAGGTAGGCCGACTCTCATCGACGTCACCGAGAATTGCACGTGGGTGACTTTGTGATGGTGAGAATGGAGAGGCTCTCCCCAAGAGCCATCTCAAAATTGAGGCCTCGTGGGGCAGGTCCCTTCCAAGTTCTGAGGCGCATTGGCACTAATGCCTATGAGTTAGATCTCCCCGAGGAGTATGGAGTGAGCCCCACATTCAACGTGGCCGACCTAGTACCATATAAGGGTCCTACGGTGGTACCCAGTAAGGATATTGAGCCCATTTCCCCCATTGAGAGAGCACCCACCCGTGAGAAGAGTCCACCAGCCAAGAGAGCCCAGCGTGAGCGAATTGAGCAAATATTGGATGAACATGTCACTGCCACCAGGAGCAAGGTATACGAGCGCTATCTCGTCAGGTGGAAAGATCGGCCTCCTTCGGAGGATTCGTGGGTGAGTCGGGAAGATCTCCAGCAGCTGGATCCCGACCTTCTCGAGCAGTATCACAGCAGGAAGGACCCCTACTCGACGGAGTCGAGCTCTTCACAGCCTAGGGTATTTTATGGAGGCATCACTCACGACTCCCTCTGTCTCGGGTCGTCTTCACACCTCGGAGTTGTTTGAGCTCGGGCATCACTCCATGTGGGCCCAATTATCCATTTTGAGCTTTCTATTTGAGTCGTTTGATGTATTTTCCCTTTTATTTGAGTCATTTCCCTAGGTCTTTGGTTTATTTCCCTATGTTTGAGTCATTATCCCCTTGGTTGGCTTATTGGACTACTTTTGTCATTACATGTAAAGCCAGGGGTAGTTTGGTCATGTAAAAGGTTGGGTCCCTATAAATAGGACCCCATTTGAGGAAGCTAATGAAAATTGCCATTTTGTGAGTTCAAAATTCAAATACAAGTGGAGAGAATCCATGTGAGAGGGTGAGAAATCCAAGGTGACAAACCCAACCTCATTCCCCATCTTCTCTCTCTCTCTCTCCAAGAAGGGGGCGACCCAATTCTCTCTCCTCCCCTCCCAACCACTTTCTCTCTCCCTTCCCCCTCCATTAAAGCCTCTCCAACTCCCTACAACCCCGCTCTATACTCCACCCCATCCCTAAGGTAGCCTCCACCTATCCCCACTCTACCCTCCAACCACCCACTACCCTTTCCCAACACAATCCACCCACTCCCCCATACAATCCTCCAGCTCCCAAGAGAGGTTTGAATATTTTCCCTCCTCTCTCACCTTCCCCCCATGCCCTAGGTCACCCCAAAGAGGGATCCCCCCCTGAGCTAGTCGCCCCCCATCCTCCATCTCCACTAACCCAAGTGCATCCTCCACCACCCCTCCCTCCATCTCTTGTGCAGAGAACTAGCAGCCCCTCTCCTGCATCCCACCCTCTTCCTACCCCTCCATCTCTGTCCTAGCAACTCTCCACACATCCCCCACATCCCCCTCCTACCACTCATCCATTCCCCTTCACCAATCAACAACCCTTCTCCCCATTTCATGGTCACTTGGAGCTGCACCGAAGGGCCTATTCGCAGCTGATGACCCGCAGAGATCCAGCCACTTGCAGAGCCGGCCACGACTTCATCTCGGTGCCCTTGAAAGCACAATAGAAACCGTTGGAATCGTCTCCCAGTCCTCTTTGCAATGGTGGTGGTCTCATCCCCATCTGACTTCGGAGCTGCCCGGAGGAGCCGTCATCGCCGGACTGCGCAACTTCTTCCTGATAGTCAACCAGAAGCGAGTTGCAGAGGCTCCCATGGCCAACCTCTTGAAGTTATGAAGGTGGGCCTTGGCTGAGAGCTTCTACGACGAGTCTACTTCCAGAAACAAGAAACGGAACCCTATTCAGCGTCCGGAGCTGTGAGTTCTCATTTTTCTCCTCCGGGTGCGCTGGTCTGTTCCCTCTAGAACTGATCAGACACCCAACCACTGTCTCGGTCCTTTCTACCTACTACGGCCTCCACCGGTGCCCACGCAGGTCTCCATTGTAAGAGGACTCAACCACGAATCTAACGACTCCAGCCACACCTGAATCAGAGCACGGGAGCATCCGTGGCGGCCTCATCTTCATGCTGCAAAGGTGCAGAAGCTACCAGAACTAGCAAACAGAGACCCTATTCGCGCCTCTGCCCCGACTAACGCTGTCATCCAAAAATTCCCCCCAAAATTGAACATCCTCCCCGGTCAACTACGAAGATTTTCCCACTGTTTTTGTCAACAACGGAGTTCGGGAGAGGCCGCAGTGGCGCCGACTTTGACTGCATGTCCCTTGTTCCAGAGGGCGGACAGAACCGATGACTTTCTATCAATTAGTTCCTAGATCGATTTTCCCCTCCCCGCCTGGCCGTCTTACTGCCCCTCCCTATGGGAGGTAGTGTTTGAATGTAAATTTGACTTTCCCTCCCCTTGTTCAACCCCCTTGCATGGGAAGTAGTGGTGTAATTCCTTAAATAGGTTCAAGCTACACCGGGACAACGTGTGGGGAACCCACGCTTCCCCGCTCACCCACATCTCCGAGCGGGACCAGTTTCTTCAAACCGGTCGAGTAAGTGTTCTAACCCTTGCTTCACCCTAGTGCTTGTTCTTTCAATATTAGTTCATAACTCCGCTGGCCCGTGAGAGTGAGTGCTCGGTCCTCAAGCTCCATTGCTTCGAGTGACCGCCGTGGGAGAGAGTGTGACCAGTTCCCCCAGCACCCGGTCCGCCCCATTGAATTGGGCCTCCACACCCCTTGGGAAGAACCTTGGCCTTGCTGGCCCTCTACCAGCAAGGGCACAGCCCCCACAAACCTCGACTCGGCATCGCCGAGTTACCCCGGGTTTTGGGTGAGTGTCGGGTAGGTGGCCGCCGATATCGATCTGTTTCTATTGCAAATTGTGCTTGCTTGTCAAGGTCCAAAGTGCATCGGTCTTGTGGCTATCACCCCTTAGATGGTGTCACATCATGTAAACCATGGGGTATGATAGTACTGACGTCGCATTGCGCTAGGAGTACTTTCTCTTATAAATGAGTGAGATTCATGAGGCTTGTTATGAAAATTACATGCTTGTTAATGCATAGCCTTTACAAGGTTGTGTAAGTACTTTCTAGATACATGCTCATACTTTCTTGTTCATAAAGGGCAAATGTATATCTACATGATTATATCTTTTTCGATTATGTCTATTACTCAGATATCTCATGATTCTATATTCTTGGTTACGTTGGTTTATGACATATGGTTTATCGCATTTGCATTTTATCATACTTCTAGAGCAAAAATGTTAATCACTTAAATATTGCCTTCATGTTGATACGAAGATACCTATTGGGCACATGTGCTCATACCTATTTTCTTGTCTTTTAAGGAAATATTAGTGAATCAGATTCGGATTATGCGAGTAGCGGGTCCGAGAGCGATTGAAAGTCCTCTGGAAATGAGAGAAGCCTAGTTATAAGTGTTTAGTTGAGTCAGATGTAATCTTTGATTTCTTGAGTCGTAGTGATGATCTTATGTAATTGGATTATTTATTAATGAAATAAAGTTAGAATTTTTTTTTGAAGAATTTACTTGTGCAATTGCATTTGTGTGATTATCTTGCGCTCTGATTTCTTACTTGTGAGAGGCTTACCATGCCGGCTGTTCACGTTCCCGAAATTCCTTCCGCTGTATTAAAAAGCTTGGGGCGTGACACTTGTGGTCAAAATACACCACAAAAGATTCTCCATACAGATAATGCCTCCATATTTTCAAAGCAAAGACAACTGCAGCTAGTTCTAACTCATGGGTAGGGTAATTCTATTCATGCTTCCTTAGCTGTCTAGAGGAATAGGCAATCACTTTACCCCGCTGCATTAGCACACAGCCTAAACCGATTCTAGATGCATCCGTAAAAACCTCAAATATTCCACCTTCTAATGGTAAGGCAAGCACATGGGCAGTGGTCAAACATTCCTTCAAGGTCTAAAAACTTTTCTCACATTCCTCTGTCCACTCATAACGATTCTCCTTCCTTGTCAACCTGGTCAAATGTATCACAATCTTGGAGAAATCCTTGATGAACCTTCTATAATACCCTGCTAAGCCCAAGAAACTCCTGATCTCCGTCGCACTAGTAGGTCTCTCCCAATTCCTCACATCCTCAACTTTAGAAGGATCTACTGAAATTCCATCCTTAGAGATTATATGGCCCAAAAAGGAAACTTCTTGCAACCAGAATTCACACTTACTAAACTTGGCATATAATTGGTGATCTCTCAATATCTGCAAAGCCTTCTGCAGATGTTCTCCATGCTCCTCTTGACTCTTAGAATATATAAGAATAGTATCAATCAAAACCAAAACCCACTAATCTAGGTAGGGCCGGAACACACTATTCATTAACTGCATAAAAGTTGCGGGAGCATTTGTTAGTCTAAAAGGGATCACAACAAATTCAAAATGCCCATACCTACTCCTAAATGCCATCTTGTGGATGTCCTCATCCTTAATTCTCAAATGATGATATGATGGAATCCTCGGTTCAAGATTCAAAATTTAAAAATTTGACGGGGATCGGCAATCAACTTCATCAACACAATCAAATGGCCAATCTATTTGTCTCATGATAAATGGGCCTCTTTATGGGCCTTATGGGTTATGTCCGTAGCAATTATGTAATAGTCCTTTCATATTTTTGTCTTTAAGTCTTCCAATAGAGTGTCTTTTAGTCTCCCCAAGAGAACTATAATGAGTAGACATTAAGTGTTTAGGATAACTATAATGAGTAGACATTAAGTGTTTAGGATAGTGTCTTTTGGTCTCCCCAAGAGAACTATAATAAGTAGACATTAAGTGTTTAGGATAGTGTCTTTTGGTCTTCTTTGAGAGTCTATAAAAGAGTCATGTATCTTTCATTTGAAAAACAGTGAATGAAATCTTATTTTTGGAACCCCCATGTGAAGCCCACGTAGGAGGGGCCTTCCCCTCCATTATCTTCTTCCCCCCCCCTCTTTTAATTCCCATGGCCGTGAGTGCCTGTTCTTCCTTCCCTCTCCACGGGTGAGATGCCCAGTTCTTCCCTCCTTGCCACGGGTGTTGATGCCCTTCATTCCTCCCTTCTCCTCCAGCCACCAGCATCTTCCGCTCACCCTCACAGCTTGGCCGAACTTCCCGTTCCCCAGTTCCTCCTGTCTTCTAACCCAATCTTTCACTGCTGCGGCAGTCTACCTCCCTTGCCTCGCCCTCTAAGCTTCTTCCTCCCGGCCACGCTATTACCTCATACGCCCACGCTACCTCCGTCATACACGCACTGCACCCCTTTCCACAGCCTCAAGACAACCCCCTGCAACCCCAACCACGTCCACCCACTATCCCCATAGCTTACACCCACAAACACCACCACTAAACTTAGCCCCCCACTCCACAAGCCCATCCCAAACCCGCAGGCAGCTCCTGGCCCAATTTGCAGAGTAACTTCCAGCTCGTTCCAAGTGGATTCTGCATCCAAGGTCTTCAGCAAAGTTGATCGTCCACAAGTCCTCTTCGCAAGCGAGTTGGATTCGTGTCGATCCGAGTTCGTGGCCGCCCACAAGGGACTTTCTTCCCCGACTGCGCAGAGAAGGCCTGACAGCGACCTGAAGCGGTTTGGGGCAGCAACCACGACCTCTTCTTGAAGGATTCAGGCTCCAGGATCTTCATCAAAGTTCTCCATCCTCAAGTCAGCTACCGGGATCAGAAGACGGAACCGCAATCAGAGGTCGGTGGCCAGAGTTACAAATTTTATACCCCGACGACCCCATTCTGCCTCCTGTCTGTCTCCTCCGACCAGTCCCCACTCAACGGGACCTGCACGTCCACACCGACATCCGACTGAGGCGAGACCAGTGCCGCTGGAAAGTAGTCGTCCCCACGATTCCAACGCCACCTGCCGCGCACCAAACGGAGTTCGGGGTTGCTCGTGGTGTCCATGTCAAGCCGCTGTTCAGAAGCTGCCCCTGCACAGAACCAGAACGGGGTCCCCGCTCAGTCGTCCGTGGCGACCAGGTTCGGGCGGAACCAAAATTCAGAAAAATTGTGCTGTATCCCTACCCTGTTACGAAGCCAACGGCACCAACCGCGCCTCCGGCAAAATTCCAGAGTGCGATCCACAGCCACTTCAACAGCTGCTGGTCACAGATTCCAGAACCGGACAGAATCGACTTCGGCATTTGTTTCACATCAAGTGGTATCAGAGCTTAGGGAATCGGGCCGTCCCATCGGACCGAGATCCTGAGCTTTGAGGTTCGAGGTCGAACCTCCTCCAAGCGGAGGAGTATGATGGAATCCTCGGTTCAAGATTCAAAATTTAAAAATTTGACGGGGATCGGCAATCAACTTCATCAACACAATCAAATGGCCAATCTATTTGTCTCATGATAAATGGGCCTCTTTATGGGCCTTATGGGTTATGTCCGTAGCAATTATGTAATAGTCCTTTCATATTTTTGTCTTTAAGTCTTCCAATAGAGTGTCTTTTAGTCTCCCCAAGAGAACTATAATGAGTAGATATTAAGTGTTTAGGATAGTGTCTTTTGGTCTCCCCAAGAGAACTATAATGAGTAGACATTAAGTGTTTAGGATAGTGTCTTTTGGTCTCCCCAAGAGAACTATAATAAGTAGACATTAAGTGTTTAGGATAGTGTCTTTTGGTCTTCTTTGAGAGTCTATAAAAGAGTCATGTATCTTTCATTTGAAAAACAGTGAATGAAATCTTATTTTTGGAACCCCCATGTGATGCCCACGTAGGAGGGGCCTTCCCCTCCTTTATCTTCTTCCCCCCCCCCCTCTTTTAATTCCCATGGCCGTGAGTGCCTGTTCTTCCTTCCCTCTCCACGGGTGAGATGCCCAGTTCTTCCCTCCTTGCCACGGGTGTTGATGCCCTTCATTCCTCCCTTCTCCTCCAGCCACCAGCATCTTCCGCTCACCCCCACAGCTTGGCCGAACTTCCCGTTCCCCAGTTCCTCCTGTCTTCTAACCCAATCTTTCACTGCTGCGGCAGTCTACCTTCCTTGCCTCACCCTCTAAGCTTCTTCCTCCCGGCCACGCTATTACCTCATACGCCCACGCTACCTCCGTTCCCGTCATACACGCACTGCACCCCTTTCCACAGCCTCAAGACAACCCCCTGCAACCCCAACCACGTCCACCCACTATCCCCATAGCTTACACCCACAAACACCACCACTAAACTTAGCCCCCACTCCACAAGCCCATCCCAAACCCGCAGGCAGCTCCTGGCCCAATTTGCAGAGTAACTTCCAGCTCGTTCCAGGTGGAGTCTGCATCCAAGGTCTTCAGCAAAGTTGATCGTCCACAAGTCCTCTTCGCAAGCGAGTTGGAATCGTGTCGATCCGAGTTCGTGGCCGCCCACAAGGGACTTTCTTCCCCGACTGCGCAGAGAAGGCCTGACAGCGACCTGAAGCGGTTTGGGGCAGCAACCACGACCTCTTCTTGAAGGATTCAGGCTCCAGGATCTTCATCAAAGTTCTCCATCCTCAAGTCAGCTACCGGGATCAGAAGACGGAACCGCAATCAGAGGTCGGTGGCCAGAGTTACAAATTTTATACCCCGACGACCCCATTCTGCCTCCTGTCTGTCTCCTCCGACCAGTCCCCACTCAACGGGACCTGCACGTCCACACCGACATCCGACTGAGGCGAGACCAGTGCCGCTGGAAAGTAGTCGTCCCCACGATTCCAACGCCACCTGCCGCGCACCAAACGGAGTTCGGGGTTGCTCGTGGTGTCCATGTCAAGCCGCTGTTCAGAAGCTGCCCCTGCACAGAACCAGAACAGGGTCCCCGCTCAGTCGTCCGTGGCGACCAGGTTCGGGCGGAACCAAAATTCAAAAAAATTGTGCTGTATCCCTACCCTGTTACGAAGCCAACGGCACCAACCGCGCCTCCGGCAAAATTCCAGAGTGCGATCCACAGCCACTTCAACAGCTGCTGGTCACAGATTCCAGAACCGGACAGAATCGACTTCGGCATTTGTTTCACATCATGATAACCCGGTCTAAGATCAATCTTCGAGAAATACTGAGCTCCTAAGATCTAGTGAAATAACTCATCAATCCTCGGTAGCGGGTACTTGTTGTTAATAATGAGCTGATTCAACTGACGATAGGCTATACACAATCTCAACGATCTATCCTTCTTCTTAACAAAAAGAATCGGTGCTCCTCAAGAGGACGTACTTGGATAAATAAATCTCTTCTATAATAACTCTAGCAACTGCTCTTTCAACTCCTTCAGCTCAGCAGGAGACATCCTGTAAGGATCCTTAGAAACTGGTGTAGCAATAGGAATCAGATCAATAGATAAAGCAACCTCCCTTTCCGAGGGAAGACTTGGCAAATCCCCAGAAAAAATATCGGGGAACTCCTTGACAATAGGAATATCCTTCAACTCCAACTCTTTCCGCTCGGTCAGAGTGACCAATGCTAAAAATGCCTGACACCCCTTCCTGATTAAGTTATCAGCCCGGAGTCCCGAAATAAGAGGCATGGACTTGGAATGCTTATTGCTGGAAAAAAAAGCTCAGGGTGCCAAGAAAAAGACACCGAACTAGACTTACAATGGACACTAGCACAATGTCTAGCTAACCAATCAGCCCCTAAAATCACATCATAGCCTACCATCTTCATACACACCAAATCGGCAGGCAAATTATAATCATTGATCAAAACATCACTATAAGGATAAAAGTACTTAATTTTTGATCCGGATCCAATAGGGGTAGTTATCATAAGATGGGATTCCTTCATCACATGTTCCACAAACAAAGAATAAGCAAAAATCTGAGAAATAAACGAATGTGTAGCTCCAGTATCAAATAGAACAAATGTAGACTTGGAATGAATAGTGAGGGTACCTTCCACTACGCCACCCTCCTCGATGGTTTCCATTTCATGGAGGGTCTGGAGCTTGCCTTGATGCCTTTGGTTGCCATGCCGCTTCTCCGGTGGAACTTGATTAGAGATAAGTGAACATTGAGGAATACGGTGGTCCCGACTCCCGCACCTCAAGCACGCCCCTAGCTTCCTCCAACACTCTTCTGCTTTATGGACTGATTTTCATAAAACTTGCAAACTACCTTGTACTGGGTAGTCGGTTCAGTCTTCATATCGCCCTCTCTGGGTTTCTTGTCCTTAGAATAATTCTGCCCACCATTAGGCCTCTTCATGCTGGGTGTTGGCTTGAAACTCCTGGAGCTAGTAGCTTACTCCCTTCTCTTGTCTTTCCCTTTGATCCTATCAGCCATTTCCATTGTGTCCTCCAGAACTTGTGCCTTTCACACAATCTCAGCATAGGTTTGAATCACTAATGGCGCCAATTGATTAATGTACTGCAGCTGCAACCCGTTCAGAAAACACTTGGCCTTCATCTTTTCAGAATAGACTAAATGTGGCGCATAACATAGCGGGATAATCAGCAAAACTGCGCCTCATATTTAGCGATAGACAGATTCCTTTGCCTCAAAGATGCGAACTCAGCTGCTTTCTTCTCTTGCACTCGGTCGGAAAAATATTTGTTATTAAAGTGCTCGAGAAATTCTTCCCACAACAGCTGACCATTCGATAGAGTTGGCTCGATAGACTCCCAGCAGACTCGGGCATCCCTTTCTAATTGAAACGTTGCCAACAACACCCTCTCTTGATCGCTGCACTACATCACTCAAAAAATACGATCCATCTCCTTAACCCAATGCTTGACCTCATCGGGGTCAGGAGAACCACTGAACCTTGTGGGATTCATGCCACAAAAATTCCGATGGGGATCGCCTGCACCATGTTGAGCTCCGCCTTGGGCCACTTGCTGCAAAGCCTGGGTCAGGCCCTATACCGTACGTTGCTTCTCTCTCTACTGGGCTCGCTCTGCCACCATTTAGAAAGAGCTAATCGGTACCTACGAGCATAGAGAAAGGATTAAAACACATTACTTAATTTCTTTAGGTTTCGTTTATTAGTCAGACTTAAACCAAGTCTCTACCCAATCTCACCGGGTTTGATCTTAAGGCACTATTGATGTCCGCGATTCTATTGACTATCAAGGGAGCATAGGGTCCAAAGAAAACCTAAGCTTTGATATCACAAAAACTATCACGCCCCGATACGAGAAAAAATTCGGAACGCTGTAGTTATGTCATTCATGTCAATCAGAGCACGTCGTTGCCACAAGAGACCAAGGCAGAGGAATACACTTATGCCATAAATAACTAACTTTTTTGATAATTTCAAAATTTTAGTACATTGACACTTGTAGAGTTTGCTAAGATAATAACATAACTCTTACAACAACAAATCAACACCAACAACCACTACTTCACGACTGACTCCTATAAGAAGAAGAAAGAGACACGACTTGCCAAGACTGCTAGACGGGTGCACTCCATGGTCACTCGTACCCTTCCCCGTCCGATTGAGAGCCCTCATCCGAGCTACCTAAAAAGTGTTGAGAAGCTGGGTGAGCGAGAGCTCAGTTGGAATTATATCTCTATGCCAGGAAAAATTTAAGTAGTTAACCTTTTAACAAAAAGTCGACGAGAAACTCATGAAAATAATAACAAATAAATCAATAAAGAGATCTTGACTAAAGTAAGCAAAAGGATAAGATGATAGTTGACTGAGAACAATGATAAGATAGGTTAATAATAGCAAGTGGACAAGTGCATGTAACTAGAACTTTCATGTGATTGGCCATATCAAGCACGCATGTGTAATCATGTCATGTAAGTTGTGTGGAATAGAATGTCATAGATCAAACAGGCTAGCAAGTACTTCGGTGCAATGTCACACCTTATCATTACAACTCCCATGGGCAACAAGTACGTTCGGGCGCTCCTCACAGGACCAGACTGGGCCCTTAATGATGCGTTGACATTGAAATGGTGGATCCAAGATCGAAGAAAAATCTAGACATTCATTTATAATGGCCAAGAGTTCCAAGGACAAGCTCAAGTAACTAAGGCATCAAGAGTAGAGATATGGAGTTCATAAAAGAATTCCAACAAACAAGTTCATTACTCCAAGGGGAAAGTCCCTAAAGAAAAATGACTTTAAGAAATAGGTTTCAAGTAAATCCAGTAACCAGATTCTGGAATCAAACATTAAGGGGTTGAAAATGTCCATGAGAAAGGCCTAGAAAGGCACCACTCTGGACAAGACTCGGATACCATAACATAATGCATGAAACACGAATTCGAAAAAATTGGCTTGAACGCAGTTGAACAACCCACCACGACATGTGTAACGCGGTCGCAGTATGGCCGTGTTAATAACAGGAAGGATGGTTCTGTGGGCAGGATGAAGTAGTCGGTCGGTAGGGGCAATCAGCTTACCCAAGACGAGTCTAACGTGCTCTATAGACCCACTGCGGTGAACAAAAATGGGGTCATGTCAAGGTCCTCGATCCCTCTATGGTAGGGTGAAGGCGGTCTATCAATCCACCACCACCACAGATAGAGGGTTGAATGCAGTTCTCCTCAAGGCCACGTTTATGATAGAGTTGACAGTACTTAGACAACACCTCATTCCGCCCTACCAAAAGTTGGTCAAACCCCATCCTACATAGTAGGATATGGATTCTAGTGGTGATCAGGATTTTCAGGGTACAACCCACTCGGCATCCTAGTGGGAATCCCAGGCTCGCGGAGACTTACGGAGGTCTCGATGTAGAGGTTCCAATCCAATGGAAGGAATATCCGGTGGTGGATTCCAACTACACCAAGAATTTGGGGTGTGCAGTAACACGAAAACCAACAGGATGGTGAGTCCATACCGCCAGGGTGGCATGACCCTTAACAAAACTTTATACCATTTCATTCTAAGGAAAACACCGAATAACCACTTAGGCTATCATGTCATAAAAGCATAGAAGTTTGTGACCTCTAAATAAGTTGCATCAGTAAGTTAATATACTCTTATACTACATGAGATATCAAGGGGATGGTACAAGTATCAAGAGGGATGACAAAACATGGATTTACTCAATCTTATTAAAGATTTAACAATATTCGTGAGTCCTAAACATATAATGCGTTATAAACCCATTTATAACCTTGGAAAATGCTGTAACAGTGGATAGCCGAGATTAAACACGGCAAAAGCTAGGGTTTTGCTGGGCTACCCGGGGCCAGAATGCGGTCTGGTCCCTGGCCGCGATCACATAGATGCGATCTTCCATGAAACCATGATTAGGCGATTTTTAAAATTTTTTAAAATTCAGAATATTAAAGAAAAGCTTAAGTAGCGGTCTATCGGGGTGCCTCGTTCAGAATCACGGCTATTGGTAATACTGTGATCTGAAACAGAGAATCACCTTCTGGCAAACGGCGACACACCTCAGTTCAAACCAAGATTTCGATCGATATAGTTATTAAAAATTGGTCAAAAGATATCATATGAAAAGGGACTTAAAGACGAACATTTTGAAATACAAAATTACCAGTTTGGCCTTAGAGAACACCTACCTTGAATGATTTAAGGAGGGGATGGTGGACGTCGGAACCCTAGATGCCTTGCCCTAGACCTTCGATTCCACCCACGTCCATGCACGCCATCGTCTACCAGAACAATTAGGGTTTGTAGGATAGTGTAGCCCTCTATTTATAGGGTTATGGAGCCTCAAAGAGTCCTAACTCGATCTTGAGAAATCGAGGAGAAAAACCCGTGAAAATTTTACCATCATACATTATCTAGCGTCGCCACCCCAATTTAGGATTTCCTATGGCTAGGGTTTCGAGGTTTGGTCGACCATCAAGGATGGCTAGGGTTTAGGCTTCGATTTGAGCCCATTAGGTCAAGATTTGGGCCCAATCAGGCTAGTTTTGATTTGGTATTCCATAAACTTCGAGTTAACCCTAATTTTAGCCTAATTATCCTATTTACAAATTTCTTTTAGGGTTTTCTACAGAAATTAAGTTAGAAATTCCTTTTTATAAAGTTTTATGTATTTTCATATTTGTACTATTTTACTCATTTGAGTTTGAGAAGGTAATAAAATAAATCTTAATTTATTATTATTTTATTCCAAGTTGTTACACCACTACCCCCCCACCTTCGTCAATAAGACAATGCGCTCGAACTAGCGCTTGATGTTGGAGACAAGGGAGGAGATATGAATGATGGTCCTATCCTTCCAAGCTCAAAGGTAGAAGAATGACGACTCAACGCCAAGGCAGCGCTGGAAGCTGTAGAATTGTCGAAAAAGAAAAACGGTGGGCATAACCGAAGCTTGGTTAAAAATATATACAAAAGCGCACATAATGTGCCAAGAGTTGGGGGAGAGGTCCCCTAGATACCGGCCATAATAATGGTGGACGGACTCCATAAAATGGTGCACATGGATATGGAACCCTGCTCGAAAAGACTCTATAGGGACGCTATAATACTGCCCGGGTAGTAACCCCCCAGACAATCATCGAGTCAGGGAAGATGATGTCAAACTCGGCAGGGATTTGAATGACCTCACGGAGGCCATGGACCACCTGATAAGCAATCAAGGATGGAGAGCGAGGATGACTAGGGCCGGCAGCCGAAGTGCTCGGGACGCCGACACGGTTGGCCTCTTCCTCAGCGGAAGACTCAGGGTTAGCATGAAGGATCCTTCTACAAGGCACCATGGACCTTGGAAACAAAAAGATATGAAAGAATCCTCACTAGGGCAAAGGACAGACGACGAGGAAGTGCCAAACACACATGCCAGAAAAAAGAGAGGTAGGTGGAGCTTCCCAAAGTATTCCTACGCCGAAACTTATACGCGCCCGATGGGGGAACGACCATTTCGAAGCGACACGAGGGGAAAAAGCACTCATCACCACCAGGGCCGACCGTTGAACCCAGGCGAACGTTCATGCCTGATTTCCCAGATGAAAATGGCTGCGCCATGATGATAGTGATGCTGCCTGACATCTCAACAAATGATGCCTTGCGCGCCAAGAACCTCGGTAGGTGGCAGGGCCAACATACCCTATTGATACGAGGAGATTCTCTTAGAAACTTCCCCTTGACAGACCCATTGCGACTACCTCTTAGACCCCGAAAGTGCTTAGCGTCTGAGAGTGGGGGGCCAGTAAGGAGGGTAAAATCAATTCAGTCTACATGCGGTCCTGTAACACTAGACCCACGTCAACCCAAGATCTGCATAGTGCAAAGCCAACCCCCCGACTGCTGGCGGCCCACGCCCGGGGGCCCAATCAAGATGGACAAAGGATTCGCCAGCCCACAAGGGGCATCGACTTCAGTATCTCGGGCACCAAATGACTCTCCGGCTATCGAATGTTACTCTTGCCATCACCGGCCTCTACTCCAGTATGGGCGAGCATGTGCCTTGGGTGCTGTAAGACTCGCCTGAGGATCGCACGGCCCAGATAAATAGGAACATAATGGGAAACTCCCCACGATCGTGGGGAGAGGTTATCCCACGACTCACTCCTTTCCCTATTAAGGGATGGGCCTCTTTCCCCAGGACAACCAATATAAATAGACCTTCCATCAAATGTCAAAGGGAGAGACACGGACATAGACACACACATGCATAGACCCGCATACAGACGCAAGTACACATGCACGCAGAGACGACTCCATGCCCAGGCTTACGGAGATAGGGAGCCATACATAGAGAAGTGCTCAGGCTTGCCTCCGAGCACACTCCAACCCCGGCGAGCACTCTCCGAGCACTTTCTCGACACGGTGAGCACCCCCGGAAGTTCCACTCCGACTCCAGGCTTGACCTCTCTACTCTCAAACTCCTCTCTCCTCTTCATCTACTGTTGATCCTCATCCAACACTGTCCTTACTTAAGCATCGGAGGGTTATCCCCTGTGGTAACGCCCAAGACTCCTTCTGACGCCTCCTTCCTAGTGTTTACATGCTTCCACGGGAGGCTAGACATTCTTCCACAACAAATAAATCGTAAAAGTGTGGTACGAAGTTCAGGAGACTATTTTTTCACCTCTACAAATCGACTTTATAATGGAATGTTAATAATTAGTGATGGTAAGGGTATTTTTATAACTATTACGATAGATTATTAATTAAATAAGATAAAAATAAGAGGGCCATTTCTGCAAGTAAACTTGTAAGGAGGGTCTCCTTACAAAATCCCAATTTTTCCCATTATAACTAACTTATTCTATTCGTGCTAAATGCCAAATGGCTGCGATTATAGAATCATATATATATATATATATATATAAACTCACTTATTATGTTTTATCCTTGTCACAGGCATACTTCAATCCATCATGAAATTATTGACAACCACGTACATCCATAATCATAATGATGGATAAAATGGCGTGTGAACAGACTGTGAAGCTACAAGCTCACGTGCGATCGCTTAATTAGGCATCTCTCTCCAAAATTTATTAGTTGATAAAACCCACTAGCTCAACGCTATCATTTTATAACAAAATTGTTTAGGATAACTTGATTTTTAAGTTAATTATCAAAACTATATAAAGACTTAAATTAACTTTTCCCTTTAATCTAGCAACATATAATATGTTTTTTATAATGATAACATTGCCTTTATTATACTTGACATGAGAAAACTAGCTAGGAAGGCTTAAAAATATTTAACTAATTCTATTTTTAGTATAATTACGCATTACTTGGTCTTTCAAGAGTGCAAGCATCTGTATGTAACCAAAACATTGTTTAAGATTAAAATTCTTAATTTTGTACATAAAGCAAATAAAATATTATTTTAGTTTAAATTTATTTATATAAAGGGATACCTTTTTTATTGTGATAAACGAACCAATCTTGTGCATAAGCTTACTTAAAATTAATGGCCATAAAGAAAAATTGAATACATATGACATGGTATAATTAACAATAATCTGATTGTGATATCACAATAGGGTAAAGTCAGAACAGTGAACTCACAAATGCACATCATGTATAGTTGTCCAGATTGACACACGCGACACAAAATAACAAGATAGTCATTTATTATTTGAGGAGCGTAAATCTAGTTTGACCCAAGAGCGGCACAGTGACGGGCGACCCACTAAGGTTCGAGCGTACTAAGCCCGGCCAGGGGGCGAGCACGCACACTCAACCCAATAAGAGGAGGCCCGGCCCAACAAAGCATCAGATTCCGCGACGCACGACGGCAACGGCACAAGCGCAGTTCTCGCCAGAGGACACTCCGACGACCGACCGTTGCCCCCACGACGTCGGCCTATTGTGCCCCTGTGGTTTTCATGATAGCAAACATTATGAGTCACTATGAGTCAACATTATATGATTGCTGAATGATTGCATACGATGATTGCATATGGTCCTTGCATACGCACTGGTCATATATCTCTGTCTAAACTTTAGGCCAATGCATACATTCAGGGTCAGTGCATCCTCCTGATACTATGTCTGTCTGCGTTGCACGAAGTCCATGCATTCCTTATCATTGTGCATTTCAAGGTCAGTGCATTCACTTATGTTCAGCAGACTAGGTCAGTTCACTTCATTGCTTAAGTCAGTGTAGGGTTGATTGTCTAAGGCTAAGGTTCGTGCATATCTCAGTTAGGCTGCACAACAAAGTCAGTGCATGTCACTGTTCATGTGCATTTAGGTCTGTTCATTCAAGTCTGTGCACATTGCCTTGGCAAATTAAAGTCGGTGCAAGCCTACCTTGCGCTAACCAACTCGGTGCAACTCTCGTTGCTACATGCACACAAGTCTGTGCAACTCTTGTTGTTACAAGGATATAAGTCTGTGCAACTCTAGTTGCTGCGAGCATATAAGTTAGTGCATCCTTGTTATGTGCCTCAACATAGTCGGTGCACATCCTCATTGTGCACTATGCTAGCCTGTGCACATCTGCTCATATCTCAACAAAGTTTGTGCATCTTTTCATGCTTATTGAGGATTATGTTAATGCATATCTTCTTTATGCACAAAGAGAGTCTATGCATGTCTCACTATAAGCACCCCAAGGTCCGTGCACATCCTACTTCCTTTCAGGTATCTTCTGTGGACATCTTTCCATACATGCCTAAAGCCCATGCATATCTTCATACCAATTGCTATTGGGTCTGTGCATATTTTATGCTAGCGGTTATAATGTCAGCATTCACTTCAGCTTGATGAAAACTAGGTTCGTGCACCATGCATGGTTCATATACTTCATAAAGTCGGTGCAACCTTAGTTGATGCACGCGACTAAGTCCGTGCATGCTGTGTTCTAGGTGCAGCAAGTCGGTGCAACTTTTGCACCATGCACATAAAGTCTGTGCACATCTCTTAGGCAAGTATCGCATGTGCATAGCTAAGTCTGTGCAAACTTCATCTCTGGCTCGATTAGGTCTGTGTAATGTTTGTACTCTGTGTATTCATAATCAGTGCATCTGTTGGCCATGAACTGGAATCAAGTCTGTGCATATGCGTGCGTGTAAACACTGAGTCTGTGCATATGTACACTTATGACATATTGAGTCTATGCATGGTTGCCTTAATGTCTCAGCAAGTCTATACAATCTCCACACTCATCTGATGTTTATATGCCTTGACACACTGACAGGTCAACTATTCGTGACTGTTAAGAAGGGCACGTGATCCAAGGCAGATCGTCCCTGACAGATGACTGTCACGTGGAAGCTATTGTACCCAGATTTGTGACACGTGGCCAAGACATTCCTGAAGCTTCCTGGGGGGAGTGTTCTCTCCACACTCCTAGGGCGAAAGCTTGTGAGTCTTACACTGAAGAAGTATATAAGATCATTTCCTGTCATCAATACAAATATTCTTGAAGAATTCCTGGAGATAAAGAGAAGAATAGAAGAATAGGAGTCATCTGAGAGCATCAGCAGACTAGAGCGGAAGTGAAAGAGAGAAAGCTCGTGAGATCGAAAGAAGAAGAGAGAGAAAGAGAGAGAGTGAAGAGAGAGCTCGAGGAGAAGAAGATAGACGACTTTGTTGAAGATCAATTCCACTAGAATCTAGATTAAATCCAATCCAGTCAGCTCCATGGGAGCCATATCTATGTTGCTATCGTTTACAGCTTTCAGTTGCTATGTTTTCTTATCTTTTGTTTTCTTTTGAACCTTATTTCAAGCTGTTAGTCAGCAGAGCAAGCTGTGTCGCTCAGCGGTTTCCGAGGAGGATTCCTCTGGTAGGCTAAGTTGTATTGCCCAGTGGGTCAAGCTTTTAGGCAGCAGATGGCTAAGCTGTATTGCCCAGCGGAAGCAAGCTGTAATGCTCAGCGGTTGTAGGCAAGCTGTGAGGCCCAGCAGTTAAGCTGTGTATCAGCGACAATCCACACTCTGGTTTGAGTGTGGGTGGACGTAGGTCTGGAGGACCAAACCACCTAAAAATCTTATGTCCATCATGTTTTGATTACCTTGTCTAATTTGCTAGATGCATGCCTAGGCTCGATCTCTATTTCTCATCTAGTGGGTTTTTAGTTTGCTCACCGAGCATTTGACTCTGGTCTTGAAAGAATCACTTAGGATTCTTAATCATCGTTCACCTTATCTTGTAGACCTTGGCTGGTTTTAATTCCGCATCTTTGATAGTTACAGTTAGTTTTTAATTGGGTGATATTTTAAAGGGGATTCATTCAACCCCCCCTTCTGAATCTGAACCTTGCACCCTACTAATTGGTATCAGAGCATACCTTCTAGTGCTCATTTGACCCTTCGCTTGGTATCAGAGTGGGTCTCTGTGTATTCAGATCCAACAATCTACAGAGGATCTTGTTGCTTTAGGTGCTACTCTTGTTGCTGTTTATTCAGTTTTGATCGAGGGCCATTGGCACACTGATCAGTGATTGCTTTGTGTGTTGAAGCTGTTCGCTATCAGTCCTCATGGCTCGTCCCTATGCTTTTGATGGTTCCAACTTTAGCAAGTGGTTGGGAGGCCTTTGTATCTATATGAATTCCATCGATCCAAATTTATGGAATCTCGTATCAAAAGGCCCACATAACTTGCCTCGAAATCAGACTAAGTGGTCCAGTGAGGACAGATCAAAGAACCGTGATAATGTCACAGTTCTTAAATTTTTTAGAGATGCAGTGAATACTAACAAATTTCCCTTCGTTCTCAGGTGTGCGTCTGGGAATGAAATTTTGGACAAAATAACTGCTGCAAATGGGGAGCAAGAGGATAAATGCTTGATGGCCAATCGGAGAGAGAATGATGATGATACTGCTTCTCAAGTAAGCTCCAAATCAGAAGAACCTTCATTTGATGAATTGATAGTGATGTATGAAGAATTGTTAGAAGTGTCTAAGAAAATGAAATCTGAGAATACAAGATTGAAGAAAAAGATCGAACAAAGTAAATATGAGTTCTCTTGTGAAGTTTGTCCTACTTCGAAGAAGTCTTATGATATGTGTTTGGTAGATGTTCATAATACCAAGGAACAGATTTCATCCTTGAAATATGAGAATCAAGAAAGCTTAAATAAAATCTCTGAATTGGAAGATCAACTGAAGACTAAAAACGATGAACATCAAATAAAATTGCAGGAGTTGAATAAGATGAACTGTGAAATGGACAAACTGGAACTTGAAAATACAGAATTTCATAAAAATAATGAAAATCTTGAAGCTAGAATAAGTGAAATCAATGGGGGAGTTTCACATATTACGTCTATAGAGTCAGATTGCAACAAATGCTCTTTTCTAAGAGAACGCAATGAAGAACTCTATAGTGACAATGAATGGCTGATGAAGTTGATTGCCTCTCTTAAAGAAGAAAACAAAGACTTATTGAATGAGAAAATTAAAGTTGAACAAAGAGAGGAGGAACTAATTGAAAGTCTGGATTCTGTATCCAGTAGTGAAAAATATGATGAAGAAAATGAGAAATTGATAAAAGAAAATGAAAAACTGAAACAATTGAATAATGCTATATCTGAAAGACTTCTTGCATTAGAAAAGGGAAAATCTGTTGGTATAGAAGAAACTGAAAGACTGTGCAATCTAGAACAAGAAGTTGAGAAATATAAAATTGCAAACAAGGTGCTAAGTGAGTGTCTTAAGTATAGTGAATAGGCGATTGCCAGTTATGAATTACACATTGCTTCCCTAGAAAATAAAATTCATGATCTAGAAAACTCACCATCCAAGTCCGCTGAAAATAAATGAAAAATGATAGTTGTCTTGGAAGGTGAGGATGATAATTCAAGAAAGGGATTAGTTGTAATTCTGGTGTTAAGGAAATTATTAGAAACTAGCTATACACCACTTTTGTGTAAAGCTCTGATGTAGCTGGTATCTCAAGTCAATCCCCAAAATAAAATAAAAATCTGAAAACACCTCCATCATCAGTATTTCAATTTAAGGCTAAGAGAAATGAAAAACAACCAAAAGTTTTGAAAAAGGGTAAACAACTGAAAAAGAATGCTTATATGAACAAAGTCAAGGTTGTCACTGCCTGTGTTGTTAACTCTGCTAGCTCTGTGGAATCTGATGGGTTAATGCATGCTGTTCATAAGTCTGTTACTCATTCGCATGCACATGAAAAGAATGATTTAGGCCTTTACTGTGGTAAGCTAGGCCATGTAATGCATGACTGTAAATTAATGATGGAGGATGAGTATAATTGTGGAACAATGCATTCTAAGAACTCATTCGGTAGAAACCATGCTACTAGAAAACCTGATGATTCTTGTCATTACTGTAGTAGGCATGGTCACTTCATGAATGAATGCTTTATCATGAAACAAGATGATAGGATCCATGCTAAATCCTCTGCAAATCATCATGGCACTTATAAAAATAAACATGCTTCAAACCAGCACATCACATGCTTTAACTGTAACAAGCCTGGTCACAAGGCTATTGAATGCTGGTCAGGGTCTCATTGGGATAAAGTTGGCTCCAGTAGTAAGCACATTAGGTGCTTTGAGTGTGGGAAGCATGGCCATACAGTCAAGGACTGTTGGCATGCTTAGGGAAATTTAATAAAATCCAAATTTAGTAAATTTCCTGTAAAAAGTGTGAGCCTGATAGGAACCTTAAGGGAATGAGCTTTCCATGTTTCAATTGTGGAAAGGCAGGTCATAAATCTGCAAATTACTGGCTAAATAAAAATAAGAGACAAAATGTTCTTGTAAACAATAGAAACTTTCATGCTCATGCACATAGAGTTCATTCTTATGTTGATGTGCATAATAAGGTCAAAAACTCTGTTGGTACATGTAGATATTGTGGAAAATTTGGACATTCAATAGATGACTATTCTCTGATGAAATTTGATGATCATCTAGCTAAGAAACTATTTAGAACACATACTGGGAGTAATACAGGACCCAAGGCTGCTTGGGTTCCTATTGGATCAAAATAATACAATTTTTACAGGTGTGCCTTGGAAGTTGATGAATAAAGGGGTTAATAATCCAAGGCACTCAAGAATGAAACTCACAGGATTGCACTATTCAGGTCAGTTCTGAAAACCTATTTTAAATTCTGTTATCTGAAATTGTTTACTTTAGATGTTTGCATATCATATTAATCTGTCTGTGCTTAATTGTAATCTTTTGAAAATTTGATTGCTTTCGCATGATGTTCATGCTGCTCATGACCAGTTTCGTTGCATAGTGTATATATATAGTGTAATGCATTGCATATCATCTAAATTGAATAATCCAAAATGAAATAACTCATTGCATCTAGACAAGGGGAGCATTTTAAACTCACTAGTTGGTCACCTCTTGAACCCCTCCTGTCTAGCTATTCGGCTCACTTTCCTATTCATGTGTGTTGACTTCATTCTTGATTTGAGATTTGAATTGCTTGAAAAACCATCCTGTGTTAGCCTGTCATTGATTTCTGAATAAAGAATGTTCTGATGTTTGAATAATTATTTTGCACAGCTGAGTGTCATATGCATGCCTTGCATAATTGATGTTTCAAGTTGATGTATGTACTACACCGAGTTTAAATCAATGCATTTTGTGCACGTAGTCGATGCAGTGTATAAGCATTTGCAGTCGATGCATGTATTGCACCGAGTATAGGTAGTTGCATGTTTTGCACATAGTCCGTGCATCTTGTGTTTAAATAGCATATAGGTCGGTGCATCTTATGTCCACGCTGCATGTAGGTCCGTGCACTTCGTGTCCTTCACATGTCAAGGTCGATGCATTGTATGCTTCATGCATGATTCAAGTCGGTGCATCATAATGTCAGGGAGAGGTTAGTAATGTCTGAACTTGGTGTCTCAAGTAGTCTCTCTCTCTCTGATTGCATTGTATGTCTGATCCATTAGCACAATCATAAAATCATGTGTTAGGCTTTCATTGAATACAATGCATTTAGTCAAGGGGAGTAGGCGAATGTCTTTTAGAAAATCCTGTTCATAAGATGACCCGTTGCATCCAGACAGGAGGAGCATTATTGACTTGTTAATCCTTTTCAATCCAGACTCTTCCTGTCCAAATATTTGAATTATTCTCTTGCTCCTATGTATTTCACTCGAATTCTTAACTATCATTACATGACAAGCTGATCTGTCCGTACTCCAGACTCAGCTACCATATTTTGATATGCATAACTTTGATGCTTTCTTCTTGGTTGCTGTTATTTGTACGGCCAATTTTCCCACTCACTCACATTCCTTCAAGCTGGTCTGACTGGTTTGGTTCCATGCTGTGAAAATCATAGAATTCTTCTCTCTTGATTAATCATCTGCTGAAATCCTTTGAAAATCTGTTCAAATTGTTTCATATCAGAATTCTGTGCTCTAGTGTGTGGATAAGTTGTTCAATTGCATTGATTGGACTGATTTGAGAAATCTAAGTTGTGTACCATGTTTATATGTCTGAAATCTTAGAAGAAACTCATATCATACAGAGTTAAGAATGTCCACTGATTCAGATTGGTATAAGTCTAATGTATTCTCGGATTTGAATCTGAATGCTTGAAAGTATCTGAACCACAAGTTTTAATAAATATTAACCACCCATGTCATAAAATATCCAGACTCATTCATCTGAAATCTGAAAATATGAGATCAAGGCTACTTTGGTACAGATACATAGAGCTAGTATTATTTTTAACCATCAATTCGAAAAAGGTTGTCTAAGAAGAAAAATAGTTATCAGAGCAATGACCTTGGTCACTAAGAAACTAGGTCATCTATCAAAGAAATGGAGTAAACCTAAGTCATGAAGTGCCATAGTTATCTCTGGTGGAAAAATGATTGAAAATCTGATAGAGCAATGGCATGATTGTGTTGAGTAATTGGGGATTCTGACCTCTAGTCAAAGTGTCTCCTCATGTAAAAAGACACTTCATTTGCTAACTCTGTTCTCACATTTGAGAGACAATGTCAGTTATCACACTGAGTAATTGGGTCACTTCACCTAAGACGTGTTGTGCCTCATGTAAAAATGTGTTGATCAACTAAAATTGCTCAAGAAAAATCTTGCAAATTTGTGCTAATCAAAAGTAAAATTCTTTCAAATTCGGTCAACCTCACATTCTAGTAAAGGTGGTTAATCTCAATACTACCATATGTAACTCTCAAAAGTGTCGTTGAGATAATTTGTGTAAGATGGAAGATGATTAATCTGGAGCATTGATTGACTAGTTGGTTAATCTTTATTAAAACTTAGTTTCAGATATGAGTAATGAATTTAATTGACAGATTCAGCTTACATCATGCTTAAACCAGGTGGATAATGTAGGTTAATTCATAACCCCTATGATAGGAGAGTCTATCCTTACATGGACTTATAACTGTGGTACCTGCTATGTAGTAATCTCTTCTGATCAGGTTCACCACTGACAACTTGATCATCCACCTGTTGGTCACTTCCTGCTCTGTGACTGTCATATCCTGCTCAATCTCTACTGAATGATTCTTGAAAAATCCTGTGCTACTCTTCCAGTGATATCACTCTACCTTTGGCTACACTTACTTCATTTACATCACTAGTCTCATTCTCCACACTGTTGGAATCTTCCATCTTGTTTCTGTATCCCTAATGGAATATTCTTGTAATCGGTTCTGGTTATGTGGGCCTTCCACATGCATTTTTCCGACCATACAAATGTTAGGTGCCACTCCCAATATTACCTTGTTCACTTGCAGCCTTTTGAACTTCAGAATTCCTATGGTGGTGGATTCTAGATTGATTCATTGGTCAACCAGAGTTCATCCATGTAGGTACACCCTTTGTCTTGATATCACAAGCAATAAAAGGCTTCAAGCAATTTTGACTACATTTCTTGCTTCTCACTATCCTTGTGATTTCTGATTCTACTCATGTTTTCAGGGGGAGGATTGATACTTGATTGTCTAACTGTTCCTGTGCTTGCTGATTTCATTTCTTTATTCAAGGGGAGCTTCATGTATGGGTGTCCTTTCCTTTTATCCAGGGAGAGTATACGATGTCATATTACATTCTGGGGGAGAATAGCTTTTATATGCATTAATGTTGGAATCAAAGGGGGAGATTGCATATCTATCATTTCATACTGCTTATATTTCATTCTAAAACTGGTTCCTTTTTGATGAAGTCAAAGGGGGAGAATCGCTTGACATGACAGAGTGTGACTCATAGTGTTGCCATCATCAAAAAGGGGGAGATTGTTGTGCCCCTGTGGTTTTGATGATAGCAAACACTGTGAGTCACTATGAGTCACCATTATATGTTTGCTGAATGATTGCATATGGTCCTTGCATACGCATTGGTCATATATCTCTGTATAAACTTTAGGCCAATGCATACATTCACGGTCAGTGCATCCTCCACATACTATTTCTGTCTGCGTTGCATGAAGTCCTTGCATTCCTTATCATTGTGCATTTCAAGGTCAGTGCATTCACTTATGTTCAGCAGACTAGGTCAGTTCACTTCATTGCTTAAGTCAGTGCAGGGTTGATTGTCTAAGGCTAAGGTTCGTGTATATCTCAGTTAGGCTGCACAACAAAGTCAGTGCATGTCACTGTTCATGTGCATTTAGGTCTGTTCATTCAAGTCCGTGCACATTGCCTTGGCAAATTAAAGTCAGTGCAAGCCTACCTTGCGCTAACCAACTCGGTGCAACTCTCGTTGCTGCATGCACACAAGTCTGTGCAACTCTTGTTGTTACAAGGATATAAGTCTGTGCAACTCTAGTTGCTGCGAGCATATAAGTTAGTGCATCCTTGTTATGCGCCTCAACACAGTCGGTGCACATCCTCATTGTGCACTATGCTAGCACGTGCACATCTGCTCATATCTCAACAAAGTTTGTGCATCTTTTCATGCTTATTGAGGATTATGTTAATGCATATCTTCTTTATGCACAAAGAGAGTCTGTGCATGTCTCACTATAAGCACCCCAAGGTCCGTGCACATCCTACTTCCTTTCAGGTATCTTCTATGGACATCTTTTCATACATGCCTAAAGCCCGTGCATATGTTCATACCAATTGCTATTGGGTTTATGCATATTTTATGCTAGTGTTTATAATGTCAGCATTCACTTCAGCTTGATGAAAACTAGGTTCATGCACCTTGGTTCATATACTTCATAAAGTCGGTGCAACCTTAGTTGATGTACACGACTAAGTCCGTGCATGCTGTGTTCTAGGCGCAGTAAGTCAGTTCAACTTTTGCACCATGCACATAAAGTCTTTGCACATCTCTTAGGCAAGTATCGCATGTGCATAGCTAAGTCTGTGCAACCTTCATCTCTGGCTCGATTAGGTCTGTGCAATGTTTGTACTCTGCGTATTCATAATCAGTGCATCTGTTGGCCATGAACTGGAATCAAGTCTGTGCATATGCATGCGTGTAAACACTGAGTCTGTGCATATGTACACTGATGACATATTGAGTCTATGCATGGTTGCCTTAATGTCTCAACAAGTCTATACAATCTCCACACTTATCTGACATTTATATGCCTTGACACACTGACAGGTCAACTACTCGTGACTGTTAAGAAGGGCATTGTACCCAGATTTGCTCGTGACTGCATATGTACTTCTTCGTCCCTGACAGATGACTACCACGTGGAAGCTATTGTACCCAGATTTGTGACACGTGATCAAGACATTCTTGAAGCTTCCTGGTGGGAGTGTTCTCTCCACACTCCTAGGGAGACAGCTCGTGAGTCTTAGACTGAAGAAGTATATAAGATCATTTCCTGCCATCAATACAAATATTCCTGAAGAATTCCTAGAGAAAAAGAGAAGAATAGAAGAACATGAGTCATCAGAGAGCAGCAGCAAACCAGAGCGGAAGTGAAAGAGAGAAAGCTCATGAGATCGAAAGAAGAAGAGAGAGAAAGAGAAAGAGTGAAGAGAGAGCTCGAGGAGAAGAAGATAGAAGACTTTGTTGAAGATCAGTTCCACTGGAATCTGGATCAAATCCAATCCAGTCAGCTCCATGGGAGCCATATCTGTGTTGCTATCATTTATAGCTTTCAGTTGCTGTGTTTTCTTGTCTTTTGTTTTCTTTTGAACCTTATTTCAAGCTGTTAGTTAGCAGAGCAAGCTGTGTCGCTCAGCGGTTTCAGAGGTGGATTCCTCTGGTAGGCTAAGATGTATTGCCCAGCGGGTCAAGCTATTAGGCAGCGGATGGCTAAGCTGTATTGCCCAGCGGAAGCAAGCTGTAATGCTCAGCGGTTGTAGGCTTGCTGTGAGGCCCAGCAGTTAAGTTGTGTATCAGCGGGAATCCACACTCTAGTTTGAGTGTGGGGTGGACGTTGGTCTGGAGGACCGAACCACCTAAAAATCTTCTGTCCATCGTGGTTTGATTGCCTTGTCTAATTTGCTAGATGCATGCCTAGGCTCGATCTCCATTTCTCATCTAGTGGGTTTTCAGTTTGCTCACCGAGCATTTGACTTTGGTATTGAAAGAATCACTTAGGATTCTTAATCATCATTCACCTTATCTTGTAGACCTTGGCTGGTTTTAATTCCGCATCTTTGATAGTTACAATTGGATTTTAATTGGGTGATATTTTAAAGGGGATTCATTCAACCCCCCCTTCTGAATCTGAACCTTGCACCCTACTAATTGGTATCAGAGCATACCTTCTAGTGCTCATTTGACCCTTCACGGCCTTGTCCCATAACTGGCGAGCACGCGCCATGAGCGCCGTAAGACTCGCCCAGGGACTGGCCGGCGCCGAGACTATCGCCTCCCAATGGGAAACTCCGGCCAACATAGCGGGGGAACATTACTCTACTAAACGGACCCTTCCCTCTTAAGGGGTGAGGTCCCGCGCTCCAAGACAACACCTATAAAAGGGACATCGACAGAAGAGAAGAACACGGTGGATACTTCTGCCATAAGAGCTTCCTACTGAGAATTGAGCAATCAGACCTACTACAACGACGGAGAGGCTACCCGCTACGCCTAGAGAGAAACCTCCTCCAGCACGGCCTTACCACCCAGCGAGCACTCTCTGAGAACCCACTGGGAGCGGCAAGCAAGCGTGCAGAGGACCTACACGCCTCTCAGATCGTCTACTTCGACCTCTACCTCTCTCTCACTTCACTCTTCTCTATTGCTCATTGATCCCTTGATGTCTTAAGCATCGGAGGGTTGTCCCCTGGGGTAACACCTGGGACTCCTTCTGATGCCCTTTTGGTTTGTTGGTGTTTACAGGCCTCCACGGGCGCGAGACGACTTCCCCAACATGTAAATAGAGAATTTGGTACGTGGCCTAGGAACCATTTTCTTGCCACTACACTTCTTGGCGCCATCTGTGGGAAGAAGAGCGAAAGGCTATGGCACCCTGTGGAAGCCTACGCAACGCCAGCAACCGGGGGCGGGGCTCCCACCAGGGACCCAACTCTCGTCGGGGATCGTAGGAAGCTTCTTCTTCTCGCCCCCGACAAGAGGTCACCCCAAGTGACCTAGATGAGCTCTGCCATGAAATTCAGGCTTTGGCAGAATTCTGCCGAGAGATCCAAGACCAGAGGCCCCAATACGCCCCACCCGAGCGACGGGAGGGTGAAGGAGGATAGACCGGAGAGAACTTCCGACAGGTACGGGAGGCATCCCATGCCTCCGTCGCAAGGACCCAACGATCACACAGCGTGCCTGCACCCAAGGTACGTAGCCCACTTCATTCCAACCCAGAAATAGACCGCTGGGACCAACAGTTCGATGAGATAGAGGACAAGGTCCGGTACCTGGACGACGTCCACCTGGCCGCTAAGAATCATGGCCTCATCGATGACGATCTGGACTTCCATGCTCCCTTCTCCCAGGAAATCATGGAAGCCTCCATCCCGCCAAAGCTCCAGCTACTGGCATTCGCCTCCTACGACGGCACCACCGATCCGGCCGACCACTTGCACGGCTTCGTGTCCCACCTGGTGTTTCACCGGGCCTCGGATACCGTCAAATGCTTGGCGTTCGTTACGACTCTTTGGGAGAACGCCCGAGCATGGTTCGAGTCCCTGCCGGTTGGGACGATCTCCTCCTTCCAACAGCTCAAAAAGCTATTCAAGGAGAACTTTGTGGGCTGCCGAAAGGTAGCCAAATATACTGTAACCCTACTCGCTCTCAAGCAGGGGAAAGAAGAAATGCTATGGGACTTTGTCTCCTGCTTCGGCATGGAGGCACTCCACATTCCCCACCTCGACGTCGGCATCGCCACCACAACACTCACCCAGGGGATGCGATACTGCATCCTCCACTGTGCACTTGGAGTCGAAGCCCTGACGACACTTTCAGACCTCCTCACGCTGGCCCAAAAGCATGCGCACTGCGAGGAGAACACCGCGGCCTTGCGCCGCGTGACCGGGATTTACCAGGTTGACCGAAAGAGAGCCGCCGACCCACCACGAGAGGGCCAGAGTAAATTGGAGCGATGCGACGGGGACCGTCGCAACCACTCCAAGAAGGAAAGGGGTGGCTACCGCCACTATACATCCCTGACGGCTCCCCCCGACTAGATCTTGATGGAAATCTGTGAGGAGCCATTCCTCAAGTGGCCCCCGCAGATGAAGTCGATCCAAATTCAAGGAATAAGAAGAAGTACTGTCACGTCCATCAAGACCACGGTCACGACACCGCTGACTGTATCAACCTGAGAGACGCCATCGAGGACCTTGTTCGCAAGGGGCTCCTCAATAAGTTCCTCGCAAAGGCCGCCGAAAGAAGACAGAAGATGCCTCCCCTGATCGACAACCGGTCCAACGGGAAGGAGATCATGATGATCTCTAGAAGGCCCGCCGCGGGGGGTGATAGCGCGAGCAGAAGGCATCAGTCCGCGACGGCCATCAACACGGCGGACCAAGGCTGTGGCACTCCACGGGAACTCTCCCCCTCGGGTCATCTGGGAGACCCCATAGTCTTATCCAAGGATGACCTAGAAGGCATCACTACGCCCCATTCTGATGCTTTGGTGGTTTCTGCCACCATCAACCAATGTATTGTACGACGCATCCTAGTAGATAATGGAAGTGGACCTGACGTTATTACGTATGACTGTCTTATACTCATGGGTGTGGATATGTCACGACTCATGCCATTGCACACGCCGCTGTATGGGTTCTCTGGCATGACTATCCACCCGGAAGGGCGTATCTCGCTCCCTATCACGTTCGGGACGGCAGCAAAAGAGGTAACTTTCCACGTCGACTTTACTGTGGTTCGTGCAATGACAGGGTATAATGCTATCATTGGCCGAGGGATCCTCGAAACACTTCGAGGTGTCCCTTCTTCCTACCACCAGAAGCTTAATTTCCCCACTCCCCGTGGGGTGGGGGAAGTCCACGGTGATCAACGGGAGTCCAGAAGGTGCTACCTCATCTCGACCCGCGATCGACGCCCCGAAGAAGTGCCCCCAGAAAATAGGGTGAGGATCGAAGATCTAGGTCCGAGCACGAGTGCTCCGACCGAGGAGTTGTACCTCATCCAAGTTGGGGACGACCCTAGAAGAACACTGAAGATCGGCACTGCCCTGACCGAGCACGATAAGCAAGAATACGTAAGCTTTCTCACGGCCAACCAAGATGTGTTCACTTGGTCCAAGGATGACCTCCCCGAAATTCCTCCGGAGGTCATCACGCACCAACTTAGGTTGGATCCCACCTATCGCCCGGTGTTGCAATGCCTTCGGCGTTGCAACCCCGAACGAAAGGCCATCATCAGGGAGCAAGTAGGAGAAAAGCTACGATCTGGGCTACTCCGGCCTACCCAGTATCCAGACTGGGTGGCCAACGTGGTCCTAGTGCCCAAAAGCAATGGGAAGTGGCAGATGTGCATGGACTACACCAACCTCAACAAGGCTACGCCCAAAGATAGCTTCCCCATGCCACGGATCGACCTGCTGGTCGACGCTACGGCCGGACATGAGACGCTGAGCTTCCTCGATGCCTATTTTGGGTACCATCAGATTAGCATGCACCAGCCCAACCAAGATAAGACTGCATTCGTCATCGACCACGGTCTATACTGCTACACTCACATGTCATTTGGGCTGAAGAATGCGGGAGTTACATATCAACACCTAGTCAACCATATGTTTGACTCGCAGATTGGCCGCAACATGGAGGTCTACATCGATGACATGCTCGTGAAAAGCCTCCGAGTGGCCGAACACTTGCGCGACCTGGCGGAGACCTTCACCACACTCAGAAGGTACAATATGAAACTCAACCTTGCTATATGTGCATTTGGGGTGCGGTCGAGAAAGTTTCTAGGTTTCCTCATCACCCACCTGGAAATCGAGGCCAACCCCGACCAGATCCGAGCAGTGTTAGAGATGGAGCGACCGAAATAAGTGAGGGACGTATAGTACCTCACCGGGCGCGTCGCCGCCCTAGCTCGGTTCCTATCCCAAGACGTCGAGCGGTGTCTCGCCTTCTTCCGACTGATCAAGCAAGCCAACCTGGCACCAGAAAAGAAGGGATGGATCGATTGGGACCAGGAGTGTGAGCAGGCGTTCGAAGAATTGAAATGCTACCTGATGACTCCTCTTGTCCTCGCCAAACCGCAAAGGGGAGAACAACTACTCATGTACCTGTCTGTGACATCCAGCACTATGAGCGCTGTGATCGCACGTGAGGAAGCAGGAGTCATGAAGCCCATCTACTATGTTAGCCAAGCACTACAAGGACCAGAGTCTTGATATTCACAGAATGAAAAGTTCACCCTCACATTGATTACTACTACTCGCAAGCTTTGACCGTACTTCCTGGCTCACCAGATCATCATCCTCACCTATAAGCCCCTCCAGCAAATCCTTCAGAACCCTGATGCTTTCGGGAGGCTGGTTAAGTGGACTAACGAGCTAGGAGAATTCGGCATCAAGTTCCGATCGAGAACAGCGATCAAAGCCCAGGCTCTAGCAGACTTCATCACCGAGTGCACCCTACTCGCCGAAGATTCTCCCGAGCAGTCCTCGGGGCCCACCTGGGAGCTATACGTCGACGGATCTTCCTGCGCTGCGTGTAGCGGCGTAGGGTTGGTTTTACTCTCACCAGAAGGGTTGGAGCTACAGTATGCCCTGCGTTTCAACTTCCCGACCACGAACAATGTGGCCGTCGACGTATGGTAAAACACCTGGGACCATCAAGTGTGTGAGCGTACAACAACTTCATGCTCATCGCCAACTAGGTCAGGGGGGAGTTCGAGGCCCGAGATCCCTCAATGATGAAGTACTTAGAAAAGGCCAAGGCGGCAGCAAGTAAATTCACCCGCTTTGAAGTAATCCACATCCCAGGTGAGGTGAACATCCAAGCAGACGCTCTCTCTCGCCTAGCATCAGCCACCGCAGTCTCTAGTTCAAGATCAATCCTGATAGAGGAGTTAACAGCGCCGAGCATAGATGATCCGATGCCCTAAGTAAACGCCATCGACTATGAACCCTCCTGGTTGGACCCTCTCCTCGATTTCCTCCTTCGGCAACAACTCCCAAGCGACCATGCCGAGGTGCGATGCACGCGGGCAAGAGCGGCCTACTTCACCATTGTGGACAGCCGGCTATATCGCCGATCCCTCTCAGCTTCTCTCCTCAAGTGTCTCTTCCCCACGGAGGCCAATCAGGCCATCCAAGAGGTCCTTGAAGGGATTTGCGGAAGCCAGGTAGGAGGGTGAGCACTCGCACGGAAGCTGATCTCGCAAGGGTATTGGTGGCCCACCTTGCAGCAAGACTGTCTCAATAATGTTCGGAGATGCCCCCAATGCCAGAAACATTCCCACCTGCACCACCAGCCAGCTACGCAACTCTATGCCTTGACGGAGCCTCGCCCATTCGCTCGATGGGGAATTGATATATTGGGACCCTTCCCTGAAGCACAAGGGAGGAAGAAGTTCCTCATGGTCACCATCGACTACTTCACCAAGTGGGTCGTGCTGCACAGCATCATTTGCCGATTTGGGATCTTAAGGGTTCTCACAACCGACAACGGAAGACAGTTCACGAGCACTACCTTTCAGGAAACATGATTGGAGTTGGGGATCTGGAACCACTACACCTCAGTAGGGCACCCCCAAGTCAATGGGATGGTGGAAAACGCCAACCAAACTCTCCTCCACGGCATCAAGACCCGCCTGGACCAAGCGGGTGACTCATGGATTGATTCGATCCCTAGCATTCTATGGGCCCATTGGACCACCGCTAGAGCCGCCACCGGTGAGACACCTTTTCATCTCGCCTACGGAGCTGAGGCAGTGGTTCCGATGGAGATATCCAACCCCTCGCTACGAGTGGGACACTTTGATGAGGCAAGGAACAACCAGGCAATGCGAGATAACTTGGACCCGCTCGAAGAAGGAAGAGCCAACGCCCAGGTCAAACTCGTGGCATATCAACAGAAATTGGCTCAATACTACAACGCCCCGATTAAGGAGCGACACTTCTTCCCCGGTGATCAAGTCCTACGGCGAGCAAGGGTGGCTGACCCACGGGGAGCCGCAGGAAAGCTCGGACAAAACTGGGAAGGCTCGTACATGGTAACAGAGACACTCGGCAAAGGAGCGTATAGGCTAGTGACGCTGGGGGGAGAGAGGTACCAAAGACGTGGAACTCCGTCAACCTCAGAAAATACTTCAAGTAAATCGTCACTGTAGTGCCCCAAAATTAATATAAATAATTTTTGGGTTATTTTAAGAATTTTTTGGAATTATTAGGAATTATAAAGCTTAAATTGATTACAAGGCCCAAGTATGTTGAATAATTAATCCAGCTTTAGTAAATAAAACCCAAAAGGTTTAAGGACCAAGCCCATTAAGTTTGGCCCATATTCTAGAAGGTTATTTAGCCTATTCATAAATTTTAAGGATAAAAATCCTTTTATAGATAATTATGTGGATAAAACAAATGAAAGAGTTTGAATTAAGTTGAATTCTGCGTACAGTAGATGTAGCGGTCTATCGTGCGACCGCCACAGGCATGTAACACGCCAAGACTAGACCGTTACGCTCTATCAGTTCCGTGAATGGAAGAAAGAGCAAAAAGATTAGATTTTTGCTAGTCTATCTCTGAGGGATCGAGATGGGAGGACTAGTAAACATATTAAGGACTCTCAGAAGTCGATCTAAGCTTTAAACAAGGACTCTAGAATCGATCTAATCCTCAAACCCTAGCTAGAACATATGAATAGACCCTAGTTTTGACTTGTGCGACCCCTACATTGACTCACGTGGAACTAAGGTAAGGAGATAGTATTTCGGGTAAGTTCTTTAGAACCTTTTGTTCCTTATACATAGGACAAATCTTCCTTAAAATTTCGTGCTAGGAGATCAACCATACAAAATGTTTGAAGCTTGCAAAGTTGCTAGTTCGACCATAGCGACCCAGGAATCTGAGCAAAAGTCTGTTGAAGATCAGGCGATTAGATCACCTAAACGAGGTATTTAGAGTTTGGTTATTTAGAACTTTCCGTTCCCCTTAGTTTCACGTTCTTACCCTCCAAATTTCACGTCCTTAGGTCAAGAGATTGAGGAGTTAGAGTGACGTGAAGTTGCTAAAGGGAAGAACTAGGGCGTGTCTTGCAGTCACAAATTTGGAAGTTGAAAGCCCAGTAAAGAGGTAGGTTATCTCATGAACGGCAATAATATTATGTTAGGGATAAAAGCCCTCTGGTTTCACTTGATTCCATGCACTATAGACCTTGAATTTCATGTTTTAGTAGGTCTATACATACATGCATGTCCTTAGCCTAAAATTTAAAGATAAAAGATATTCTCTTGTTCATTCACTGTAACCTATGTATCTAGATGGCCTATTCTTCGTGACTAGAGTAGTTGTTTATTTTGATTCATCTTGCATGAAAGGTTTTAAACCATAGTTCTTTTATTTTTACAGTCAGTAGTGCTCTGACGGACTATAGTTAGACCGTCACATGACTGTAACGGCCTTACAATAAGCCGTCACACAGCCCGTTGTACTTAAATATCTCTATGATCTCTGACGGACCAGGATCGGAGCGTTACAACACTCTGACGACTCCACGATGAACCGTCATAGATATATGATGCGCCTGTCTTAGACCGCCAGAGTGATGGGTTTTGTAAATTCGAGACAAAATTGAGAACAGTCAAAGTAGGTTATAAATAAGCCTAGTTATCTAAGTTTTGACTTATCTTCATGAACTTTGAGTTTATAAATTGATTCATGCATGTTTAAAGCACTTTGAGTTATTTTAAAGTACATGTTATTTTCATGGCTATAACTCTATAGTTTTGTATTAAAACATGATTTTAAATGATGTATTGATGAAGTTTTATCTTGGTTTCACATTGTTAACATTCTTTCCGCCTATAGAGTCAATTTCTCTAAGTACATGACATATATTCTGGTATATGACCATTAGTTTACACTTTTTGCACTATAGGAACATATTCTTGAACTTGAGGACCTCTCTATTGGATATTCCTTCCAATGTACAAGGTGATAGGGACATCAGAGCAAGAGCACTAAAATTTTAATTTATATTTGTGTCTTTTAGTTTATTTTTATATCCTTGGGAAAGCATATGTGCAATTGTAAGACTTTATAAGCCAATTTGTCATTCCCTAAGATTCTTTTGGTTTATTTGCAAAATGTCAGTAGGACCAGCAAGGGGGCCCTCACTCCTTCCCCATTGGTCCACCTAAGCCATAGGGGTCCATGTGTGGTGCGGACACCAAAGCGAGCGAGAAGCATGAACCGGCGAGCCGTCGGTACCGTACGCGGAGCACCACTCGAGCTACACCAGCTTCTCTTTGGCTCGGAGATAGTTTGGAATCTCTGCCTTGAGTTTTGGACACTTTTAGCATTTACTTGCATTGTTTTAGCACTTGTTTGCATTGTATTTGGGCTTGTAATGTGTGTTTTACTTTGATTTTCATTTTGGGCTCATTGTAAGACACTTAATAAGCCATTTGGGTTAAGCCCTTTAGAGTCAATTAAGGGGTGATTGCCATATTGGGCTGTGAGGCTTCATTAAGCTTCATATTGGGTTCTTAAGCCACTTAAGGCCCAATTAAGCTTCTTTCTCTCATGGGCCACCTAAGTTGGAATAGAGTGGGCTTGTGGATGAGCCTTGATGGCCTTGGATCATAGTGGCCCAAGAGAGGCCCATGTAGGGGCGCACCCCCTTTTGTCTCTATTAGGCTAGTTGTTTTATTTTATTTTCTTTTTTTTCTTCTCTTTGACCACATGGGAGAAATATTTTCCTAGCTTTCCCAAGATGCCCTCATCAACCCTAGATCTGAGGGCATGGAAGGTCATTTTCCATGGGAGGTCAAGTCATATAAAGAGTTGTAATTTTCATTTCATACACAATTAATGCCATAAATATTCAGCAATTTCTTTGGGAGCCCAAGCTTGGTGCGCACCCCCCTCTCTCCTCCCCCTTCTTGCAGCTGTGAAGGTTGCTTCCAGAGGTGTGAAGCCTCTCCATCAAGTCTCTTCTGAGTGGGAAGCTCAGATCTATCGCCGCCACCGCCATCGAGCCGCCGTCGCACCGCCACCGCCACCTTATCGAGGTTCTATCTTCATCCAATAGCAGCCCCTTCCACGAATTTTAACTCTAAGATCTGAGATCTTCTGAGTGCCAAAATTTCAGGGTGAGTTCTAGGGATCCAACCCACGTTCCAGAAAATTTGGTTTGGCCTTTAGATTCTGATTTCCATTTTCCATTTGTGTCCATCTTTTCCTTCCAGATCTGCCATGTTTCTGTCTACTGGGACAACAACCCTAATCTTCCCACCCTCCACCCACGAATTTTCGTGGAATTTCAAAAGGCCTCCACCTATTTTCTAAAAATCAACTCCAGATCCCATTCAATTCTATCTGCCCTGTCCAGATCCAACCACCTACCAGAAAAAAAATAGCTTTCCCCACCCAAACCTCCACCAAATCAGTCATAAGAATTATTTCCGTTTTCCTATCTCTCCCCTCTATAATCTTCATGAAGAGCTCGAGATCTGAATCGGAAGGCTACCCCACGATCAATGCAATTCAGTTTCTGCCCAGTCAGATCTGAAACTGGGAGCAAGCCGGTTCTAAAATCGCCCATTAGAAGCACAGCTCCGTTAATTTTTCTGAGTCCCACAGGGTCGAAGGACTTCGAGAGAGCTTTCCAACGATACCTCTTGGGTGTCGATCCGATGTCGGGAGTGATCGCAGCAGCCGATCTCACCGCATCGCACGCGGTAAAATAGAAGCAATCAGTCCGTGGGCAGCAACTCCAAATCTTGGAGATCGGAGCCGATCGGCCTCCGACCGGCGTTCCCAACCGACCGCCTTCCAGGGAGGCACGCCACCAGGGGTCTCCATCACAGCGGGACCCACCCCATCAGACTCGGAGGATAGAGCGGTCCGTGGGTCCCACAAACCCGTAGATCGCGCCGTCCGGACAGCACCAAAACGTGGATTCGGCACTGCCGGAGCGACATCAAGATGCTGCCCGTCAACCCAATTCCTGTGATTCCCGGGCCCCACATGTGACCTATTACGTCCCTGCGTGGAGTGGGTCAAAACATTGTACCACTGTAAAATTTGTTAACCGGGAGTACAGATTTGGCCGAGGTTGTCTTCCCCACGCCGGGTGCGTGGAGGTACGATCGTAACTCCTTGGCATTACATTTTCTATGCTAGTATACATATGCTGTTGTGAGAGCGTAGGATTCTAGCCCGTGAGTCCATGTCACCACTGTGAGCGAGAGAGTGACCCGTCCCGTGGCTCGATCCGAGCACGGAAGTGAGTCGAACTACCCTTAACTCTGTCGGTTCCTCAACCGTGCACGATCCGTGTTTCCTTCGCTTGGGACGACGAGTGAGCTTGCGTTTCTGTTAGCGACGTATAGCCCATGGGAGCTTTTAGTGTCGGGCCTAGTGTCTCTCATGCTCGTATGTTGCTGGTCGTGTCCACATTTAGAGTCCGAGTCCATATCACATACAGTCGGTCCCCGTGTCCGTCCCGCATCAATGTGGGGCTGGTCAACCTTCCTAGGTGGCTTCTAGATGCTTTGACAAGTCAAGGGGGACAAAGGTTACAAAATGTCAAAGATGCCACCATGGAAGTCAAGGGGGCGCCCCCCTTTTATTGTTTCTTTAATGTGGTTGCAAATGACATGGGATAAATACATTTGAACTCCCTCTTTTACCCCTCCGAATTCTAGATCTAGGGTTATTTAGAATCTTTTTACATTTATTATAAATAGCTTGTATTTCACATTTAATAGAATTAAAGAAGTGAAAATTTTGTGAAAAGCTTGGAGCCTCCAAGGAGGGTGCACCCCTCTCCCCTCTCTCCCTGCTGTTCTTCTTCTTCCTCCAGCCTTCCAAGGTGTGAGACCCTTTCTACCTCCCCCTCTCATCCTCTGAGTTCTATTTCTGCCGCCGCCGCCACCGCCATCAACGCTGGAATTCTGTCTAAATCAGGACAGAATCTCAGCTCCAGAATTTTATCTTTTATTCTTGTTGTCTGATCGAGCCCAAACATTGAGGGCTTGTTCTACCTATCTCTCTTAACCTCCAATTCAAATTTCGTGTCATTTGGACATCGTTTAGTATTTTTCCCTTATTTCTTGTTTCCCCCCTGTAATCTTCCATTCTGCAGATCCACGGGACAGTGTCACCTATTCGTATTTTTCCCGCCCCCTTAGAAATTTCCAAAAAATTCCCAAAAATTACCAAGTGTTCCTCACATCAACCCCCTTCCACCATAACTTTCATGGAGTCTATAAAATTCATTTTCCCTTCAGTCAAAATTTAGTTTTAGGGAAAACATAGTCTGTCCTGTGTGTCTGTTAGTCCGGGTCAAAAAAACACACAGTGTTTCCGAGCCTTCCATTTCTCATCCCTTCGTTGGATTGACCTACAAAAATTATATGTTGTATATCTGGGAGTCCTCTTTCCAACACCACTAGTCTTGTCTCGATCTATTTTCAGATTTGAGAGAATTAATTCGAGCAGCTGAGGCGTGCAGATCTGTTCCCTGTGCAGGTCCGAAATTATAGTTTGGGAGAAATTCACAAACAAATACCAATAGTCAACTTCCGTGACCACCACTCCCAGGAGTCGACCAGGGACGTCCTGCCAACGTTCCAGCCAAGTGGTGCCTTCAGAAGATCTCAGGAAGGCGACGTTCCTTTGGAGGCCATGGCTTGCTGTCCAGCGAGTCAGAACCTAGTCGGCGCAGTACCCAGTCGGACCAGCAGGCCGAGCTCGCTCCGAACGCACCTCCAGATTGTTGCCCGTCAACCCAGGGTCGGTCCTCCTGGGCCCCACTTGTAGCCCTTTACCTCCCTGCGTGGAGTGGGCAATAAACTTCACTATTATAATTAAGTTTTTACCATTGTACCGGGAGTTACCGTAACTGGCCGGGGTCATCTTCCTCACGCCCGGAGCGTGGAGGTATCATGTTCGCTCTCTTACTCTGCGTTTGCTTTACTCGTATTTATTCGTATATGCCGCTGCATGTGATAGGTAACTAGCTCGATATCTATTTTGTCACCGCTGCGAGAGAGCGAGAGTGATCCGTCCTGTGACTCAATCCGAGTTAACGTGGAAAAGCCGATACCCGAGACACATTGCCGCTTTCTCAACCGCGCACGGTCCCATGTCTTCCCTCGCTTAGGGACGATCGTGAGCTAGAGTCCCAGGTCGCGTGTCCATCCTGCATCACTAGGAAATCTGGTTTCAAGGCCTCCGAAATTCTTCGCGAGCTTGGAGTTCCCACTAGGACGTCGAGTTGGTTGTACCATTAAAACCCAGTTGTTTAGAAAGCACTATTGTTGTTTTCTGGTTTTGACTATGTAATGGCCTATTACTAGACCGTCATGCCCATCTAACGGTCCAGTATACAACCGTCACATATACTGAGTCCAAATTTGTTCTTTCTGGATTCAGCCATTCTTACGGCCCAATTATAGACCGGTACGTTCATGTAACGGCCCATTAATTGACTGTCACAGTACTTTAAACCGAGGTTTGACCCAAGGGTTGGTATTCCAAAGTTCCTAGATAGATTATTGATGGTCTAGGACTTGTCATGTTGTTCAAGATACTTAATCTTAAATTATGAAAGTTAAGAAACGTACCGTTATGCTGCCGAATTATTTCCATGGCATAACCTAGTTTTAATATGTTATTTGAAAATCCTTATTTCAAATAGAAGCATTCTTATGATTGATTACTTTATCATGAACCCATTGTTGAAGTTGAACATTTTTGGCCATATTGTTTACATGCGTGGAAGTAGCTTGATTTATACTTGAAGATGCGATCGAGCACTGATTGTGTTCAAGGGTTCTATGCTAGTCCCCTCGATTGATTGTCGGAAACATACTATTATAAACCATGGGGTATGATGCTACTGGCGTCAAATTACGCTGGGAGTACTTTCTCTATAAATAAGTGAAGATCCACGGCTCATGAAGTGAAAATCCACGGCACGACATGACTATCTTGCTTGTTACATGATATTCCACAGAAATTCACGAAGTACTTGCTACTAAGTGAACAGTACATTCTTGATTGATACATGAATTTCTAGTACATTCTTGTTCATGAAAGGCCACATCATGTTCTTGCTAAATCATACTTGCTCATTCTATCTTACATGATCATCTTGTTACTTTGGTTTAATCGTATGATTGGTCGCATTCGCATGATTTTACCTTATTCTTTAGAGTTGAAGACATTAATTACTTCAATAGTGCCTTCATGTTGATGCGAAGATACCTACTGGGCAAGTGTGCTCATTACCTATTTTTCAATCTTTTCAGGAGATGGAAGTGATTCGAATTCGGATTCAAGTTATACAAGTAGCGGGTCCGAGAGCGAATGAAGGTCGTATCAAAATGAGAGTGAAGACTTAGGAAAGTCATTATTCTTTAGATTGAGTCTTTGTAATTTCCTTTTTCCTTGAGTCTGATGGATTAATGAAGGTTGAAAAGTTATTGTATTGAAATATTTGGCTTATTAATGAAATAAAGTTTGAGTTGAGTAAATCATTTTTGTTATGTGTGATTGTCTTGCGCTCTGATCGTTCTTGCTTGCATGAGGCTTACCATGCCGGCTGTTCGCGACTCACCGAGCTAGTCTCCCGCTGAAATAAAGGCTCGGGGCGTGACAGTTAAGTTGGTATCAGAGCCTAAGTCTCAAGACTTAGGAAAAAAAAATTATGTCATAGGATAAGTCCATAGTTTAAGGAGCCCTACCTATGAACTAAGGAAGAAATTTCGTCACCTATGCGAGAATTGGGTACAGCCCGGGAAAAGATAGTTAATTAGTTTTAAGATTAACCTCTTTCTAATTCCATGAGAATTAACAATTTGTTTTTTCTCTCAGGTACCTCATTATTACAATGGCACATCACGTAGATTGGGGTGGCATGCAACAAACAGTTGTCGGCCTTATCAGGTGTTACAAACTATGGCCCAGGCAGGCGCAGGGGAAGGGCTGGTGATTTGCATCGCAATTTTCAGAACTTAAACCCTTCGTGTTTCTATGGTTCTTCAAATCCAAATGAGGCAGAAAATTGGATAGATGAAATGAATCGTATCTTCGATGTTATCCAATGCACGAACCAAGAAAAAGTGCATCTCGCAACCTTCCAACTCAATAAAGATGCACGCACATGGTGGAAATCAGTACCTACACCTCCGGTCGATGCACCTCATACATGGGACGGTTTTCTCACTCTATTCCGTGCTATGTACTTTTCTGAGCATGTTAAAGAAAGAAAGGCTATAGAGTTCGCCTCTCTTTGTTAGGGAATGATGACAATCGCAGAGTATGAACTTCAATTCTCCAAGCTAGCACCCTATGCACCACATTTAATCAATACCGATTTATTGAAGGGCAATCAGTTTATGGACGGGTTACGACCCGGTTTCATTCAGCAACTCGGGACCCAAAACATCCGTACCTATGCGGAGATGGTTCAGCGGGCATACTTGTGTGAAAGGACCTTAGAGAAGGTCGAGAAATTGAAAGGAAAAGGAGAAGAGTCTAGCCGCCGATCTGATCGGCGTTATAAGAAGGAGAAATTCAGCATCACGGAACCTTACAAAAGCCGTGATAATAAGAAAAGATCCAGGAGCGAGAACGGTGGAAGTTCCCAGAAGCACAAGAAAGCCAAAGAGGAGAAGGAGCAAGTCATGGCGGCTTGCACATTTTGCGAGAAGTTCAGCCATTCGGCTGAAGAATGTTAGAAGCGCCTTGGTGCGTGTCTACATTTTGGAAGCAGGGAGCATCGTATGCCAGATTGCCCCCTTATGAAGGATCAATCGTCTGGTGGAGGATGTAAGAGGCAAGCTCGCCTCAATGCTGTTCTAGAAGAAGAAGAAGAAGCACCCAAGGATGGTGGACTTATGGAAGGTACTCTTCAAATTTGTTCCCGTCCTGCATTTGTGCTATTTAATACTGGTGCCTGTCATTGTTTTATCTCTACTACTTTTGCAAAAATATTACCAATTGCATCAGTTCCCTTACCTTCATATCTTGCTATTACTACACCCTTAGGTTCTAGAACAAAACTTACCGAGTATTATCCTGATAGTGAGGTAGTAGTGGAAGATCAAAATCTCCCCGCAAACTTAGTTTGCCTTGACATGAAAGGTTATGATGCCATTTTAGGGGTAGATTGGCTTATAGATCATGATGCAGATATTAACTGCCGAAATAGGATTATATCCTTTCGAAAACCCGGTCTTCCAAGATTTTCTTTCCTCGACATCAAGTATAGGAAACATCCCACTATCATATCTTCTCTTCACGCTTGCAAACTTATCTCGCAAGGATGTGAAGTTTTCTTGCTTCTGTCATTGTTATCGAGTCTAAGGAAATCATCATAACAGACATCCCGATTGTAAATGAGTTCCCAGATGTGTTTCCATCTGAATTACCCAGTTTACCACCCGAGAGGGAAGTAAACTTCACCATCGAACTCATTCCAGGAGCAGCACCTGTTTCTATAGCCTCTTACAGGATGTCCCCCACGGAACTCAAGGAACTAAAAAGATAGGGTTTCATCAGACCTAGCACATCCCCCTAGGGTGCCCCGGTTCTTTTTGTCAAAAAGATGGATGGCTCTCTCAGGCTATGCATAGACTATTGGCGACTTAATCAACTTACAATCAAAAATAAGTATCCGTTGCCGCGTATTGATGAGCTCTTCGATCAGCTTTCGGGAGCAGAGTATTTCTCCAAGATAGACGTCGGGTCAGGTTATCATCAGCTTAGAATTAAAGAAGAAGACATTTATAAATCGGCTTTTTGAAGTCGTTATGGCTACTATGAATTCGTGATAATGTCATTCGGGTTAACAAATGCCTCTGCAGCATTTATGCAACTTATGAATAATATTTTCTAGCCATATCTAGACCAGTTCATCATTGTCTTCATTGATGACATCCTAGTATATTCCAAGACAAAAGAGGAACATGAAGAAGATCTGAGGATAGCTTCGCAAACACTTAGAGAACATAAACTCTATGCCAAGCTTAACAAGTGTGAGTTCTGGCTCAAAAAAGTTTCATTCCTAGGCCACATTATTTCAAAAGAAGGCATCGCTGTGGATCCTTCTAAAGTTGAAGCAGTCAGAAATTGGAGTCGGCCAACCACTGTATCAGAAGTAAGGAGCTTTTTGGGTCTAGCTGGTTATTATAGGAGGTTCATTAAGAACTTCACAAAAATTGATGTTCTTTAACTAGACTCACGAGGAAAGAAAATCATTTTGTCTGGTCGAAGGAATGTGAAAAGAGTTTTCAAACTCTTAAGAACCATGTTACTACAGCTCCTATTCTATCACTGCCGATGGAAGGTGGTGGATTCGAAGTATATACTGATGCGTCTGGCATTGGCTTAGGGTGCATCCTCATGCAGAATGGAAAGGTAATCTGTTATTCTTCAAGACAATTGAAATGTCACTGTTGATTTTATTTTGCTTCTCTATCTTCTTTTTCTTGGGGTCTTAATGATGATGTGTAGCAAGATGACAAGCAAATAATCAAAGATCTGCACTCAACCTATGAACATGTGATCATGAACATAGGCAACCAAAGCAAGCTGTAGCATGGGCATGCTATCTCAACCAAACTAAGATAAGGAATAAAGGAAAAACACACGCCGGGGCGTGGAGCAAGGAGTAAATAGAAACACACCGCAAGGGGTGGAACAAGCAAGGAAATAAAAGATGTGATATGCGAAAGAGAAAGCTAATGCCCAATACTTAAGAAAGATGTGATTGCCACCAAAGTAAAAACAAGCCAAAGACCTGAAAATACCTTGGAAATAGGTGGATGAAGCACCCGCCCACGAGAGAGGAAAGATCAAAGAAACCTGCAGGTTAGCTTGATGTAACGGCCAGAACCCTGTGCGTCACTTGGAAGTGACGGTCGCTCGATAGACCGCTGGAAGAATATGACGCGCCTGCACAAGACTGTCAAATAACCTACAGTAGCAAAGCGTGAATCCTTTTAACTCCAACTCTTCCAGCCAGCTAGAAGACTTGGGCCTCGTGTTGGTGGACCTGTAAACCTGCCAAAGACATGGAAAGCAAGAGAAAACAACCCAAATTAGCCCTTTAGACAATATAGCATCAATTCTTCAATAAACACAATATCATCAAAGGGAAATGGAAATACCGAAAGGTTTTGGTTTTTTAACCCCTCTGGGCGTTTTAAAAGATTGGGAGGATGTTTAGATGATGAAAACCAGTGAAAAACGTGGATAAATGAGAGAAATAATGCTTATGATGAATGGGAGATGGAAAAGAAATTCAATATGCAAATATGAACTTTGGAACCAAGAGGAACAGATACTCCCTTCACCAAGCAGCAAACGAACGTGAGAAGCACTTCTCCTTGATCAATCGTGACTCTAAAATGCGGCAGCACTTCAACGCAAACTCCAGAATTTCCTCCTTTTTGGACCATGAAGTCAAGGGTTCTATTTATAGACCCTCAAACCCTCAGGTCGAGTAGAGGAAAATCTAGCAAGATAAAGGGATAACTCTTAGCAAATACTTGAAGATAATATCACCAAGAGTCCATAGAATCAAACAGAAGGTCCTAAGGATAAGATTTGGAAGAGATATCATCAATCCAAGTTCTTTTCTCGACCACGGAGTAGCAGAGAAAAGGCCTGAACTGTTAGGACTCTCTGAAGGAAGTAACGGCTGCACGACAGATCGCCACAGTGAAATAACGCATCAAGGAACATCCGTTACTTTCAACCTCATCCCAAAGAGATAAGATCAACAGGAAGAAGATCAAAACAATATGACTCTGTAAAGAAAGCAACGGCCAAGGCATAGGGCGTCATAATGAAACAACGGCTGCACGACAGACCGTTATATTCAACATATAGGCCAAAGGATAAGCTTTGGAACAAGACCTTAAGCTTCAGGACTCTTCAAGGAGCAACGGCCCAGGACCCATCCATTAGAAGGAAGAAACGTGCCTGGAACAGACCGTTATTATCAATGGAGTTCAAAAGAAGGAATGAAGGTTTTGCTAAGCTTTAGTCGAAATGAAATGCCACAAAGAGCCACATCCGATCAAGGAGTCAAGACCCAAGAAATGATCTTCAACTAAACAAAGAGACTCGATGAAGTGTGAACAACTCGGAGCATCATATATAATGAATAAAGAGATGACCTGACTTATTGGTCATAAAACGGGTCTCAACAGATGCCCCTCCTTAACGTCCTCTTTGCAGGGGAGCGAGCGGAGGTGAAGCGAAAGCAAAATGGAACATGGAGATGAAGCGGAAGTGAAGTGGAGTGGATCAAAAAGAGGGCGTTAAGGTAAACGACAGCCGTTCTTTACCAACAAGCGATAGGAATTTTCTGGAAAAACTTCGAACTGATCACAAGGAAATAGCCAACCAAAGGACGCATGTCTGGAGGAACTAACAACTAAGGAAAGGAAACACGGCTAGCCGCCGAAGGCAACGGAAAAGAAAGAGAACTGACTAAACTCTAGATAGGAATCTTCAGCCAACCAAATCAAGCGAGAGATCGAAGGAAACCCTCTAATTCGGAGTGGAATAATTCTCCTCATTCGAGATCAAGAACACAGCTATTCACCATCATTGAGACACCTTGAACAGATGAAGCACATGAATGCTCAAAAGATGCGTATGATGCATGCTGGGCTAAAGAAAAAGAAAATTTTAAAACAAATGCAAAGAAAGATGAAATATCAAGATACTCGAGAATAATATTGCTAAGTTGGAGAAACCAGGGTCATTACACCATCTGCAACCACGGCGTGCAAGACAGAACCATCGTCCCCAAATTTTTCCAAACTAACGGCCTATCCAACGATTAAACATGTGAACTTAGATCATCATCATTTTTGTTTAAGGGGAACATCAGATCCCGGAACACATGAATGACCAGCCGGTTCTCGAGATAATATATCATAAATAACATATAGTAATGCATTATAGGGATAAGGGAATGAGATACAATACCTGACTTACCTGCCTGACGATCAGCAAGGCGTGATGTTTCATCATAACTTCCTTCATGGAAAGAGGTTAGCCAATAACAAATATGAACACGAATTAAGGCATAACCATTTGTACGTGCGAGAGGCATCAATAATGAATAACATGAAAGGAAATGGAATCATTTTGACATCAATTAGACTATTCAATTAATCAAGAAACTTGCAAGTTTGTAACGGTCTAGTGTAAGGGCGTCACACGAAATAACGGACCAACACTGGGCCGTCAAAAACCAGGCGGTTCACATTCTTCAATAAAACAGGGCCAACACATGTAACGGTCGAAGATAAACGCGTCAGAAGAATGTGACGGTCGGTCGATAGACCGTCACATTTCCTGAGCGTTCAAAAAAAATAAAACCCGAACGGTCACGGCCCATTCATTCAACATTCAACACCCCAAAAACCCTCAACTGAGAAACCCTCCGGCGACCACCAACCCCACCGCTCCAATGGCCGGCGACGAGCCATCCCAGCCGCCTCCACAGAAGAGGGAAAGAGGAAAGAGGAAGGCAATACGGCGGTTCCACCGCCGGCTAGAACGGGAGGCCATCCCGCCGGTGGAAGAAGAGCAAACGGTGAGAAGAGATCCAAGGGAGGAAGAGGAAGCTCCGACGGCTGCAGAGGACCAAGAAGAAGCCCCCTTGGGTGAAGAGGAACCCAAGGAGCCAGCAAAGAAGAGGAGAAGGGGCATGGACCATGAGGTACGTCCCCTCGCCCTAATTTCAATTTTTGATTTTTTATGTTTTTATTATGGATGCATGTAGGATTGGGGGTAGAAATGGGTCCACAAACCCATTAGGATTGCTTGTAGGCCATTTGGCCAAGGTGGGAAACAAAATGGGAATGCAAAGGAAAAAAAAAACCAAAGGTAGACGATGTGACGGTCCTGCCAGCGACCGTCACACGCCTGACGCACTACCCCAAATGCGTCAGAGCCAAGTAACGCCCCACCCCAGGGTCGTTACATCTACCAGAGACCCAAACTTGTTTTTAGGTTTTCTAATTTATGAATTTTTGTTTTGTTTTCATTTTATAAATGTTTATGCAATGATTTTATGATGCAATTGCCTAACCAATGATCTACATGAATGCAGGGAAAGAGAAGAACGCGGATCTCCTGGCTGCAGATCCGGGCAGTGTACCAGGCATTGCCCGATTACCAGAGAGAACGACTGGCCGGGATGGGATTCGTCGAGGTGCTCAGCATCGAGGTGATCCGGATGGACACACCCTTGTTGTATGCATTGCACGAGAAGTGGGACCCAGTCAGCAGAGCCTTCATCTTCCCGTGGGGCCATATGATCCCCACACTAGAAGACGTGGCGAGGATAGCGGGATTGCGAGTCCACGGAGCTGTAGTGACAGGATGGACGTACGGCGACTACCGGGAGATGGCACAACAACTGCTCGGACTGGATCTGATCAGGGCGGGACAGTCCTCATCTCAACTCTCGAGATCAGTACTGCAGGAGAGCTTGGGGTTGAGAGGAGCAGCAATCGCCGTAGGAGAGCAACCCGAGGAGCATCTGGGCAGAGTGATAGACCAGGTGCGCCCTTACGTGGCGGCGGAGGTAGGACCTGAGGGAGATAAAGTACTGCGACGCTTCCTGATGCTGCTATTCGGGAAGCTCCTCTACGCGACTCGAGCGGACGTCATCAGCTGCAGACTGCTTCCGATGATAAAAAACTTGCACAGAGTCAGGAGATATGCATGGGGAGCAGCAGTGCTCGCGTTCCTGTTCGAGTCCCTCAGCACGACGGATCGACAAACGATGCTGGGCGGCTTCTCGCATTTTCGTTAGATGACTGTAGCGGCCTGGTGATGACGCGTTACAGCCTTTGAATCTGCATAATTGCGAGCTTCTCACTTTGATCTTGATCCTGTGTTTTGCGCACACTTTAAACATGAAACAAGTTAGATCTGTTATTAGACTCAACCCCTTGCCTTGAAGCAAGTTAGATAATGATCGTTTCTCAATATTTGGGTGGAACCTTGTTAAATAGGCGGAAAACATAATAAAAATAATGCAATGCATGCAATGCATATGATGGTGTTTTTCGGGGGTTTTGGAGAATATCTGATTTTTGTGAGACTTTGAAAATATTTGATTTGTTTAGGTTTTGAAAATATTTGATGTTTTTTGGATTTTGGAAATATTTCAATTTTTTTTAGAAAATGTTTGATTTTGTTTGGATTTTGAAAATATTCAATTTGTTTGGATTTTAAAAATATTTGATTTTTTTGGATTTTGGAAAATATTTGATTTTTTTTATTTTAAAAATATTTGATTTCTTTGGATTTTGAAAATATTTGATTTTTTTTGGATTTTGGAAAATATTTGATTTTTTTTTGGAATTTGGAAAACCAGTGCTCCCCCAGCAGCGTGAGCCCTTCCTTGTTGATATCGAGTCCGGGGGTTTGGTGTGAGAGAAGGTGACGACCCCTGGACAAGGTCCAATTGTCATGACGGTGTTTTTGCCAGGGCCATACCCAGGGTACTAATCTTGGTCCTAAAAGAAAAACAGAATACGGGGGGGGGGGGGGTAAGCTTTAGGCCAGATATAGAAGTTTTTTTTAAGACTTGATTTCCTTTCCGTACAACCCATTAGAGATTTGGTATGTTGTGTCGGGGCTTTGAGTCCGTCATCGAACCTTAATCCACCCTAGACATGCATGCGACCGGGCTCATAACGTCCCGCGGGGAACTGTACTGCCACTCTTGTCATGCCTAGGTTTTCTTGCTTTGCCTTTCTAGAGCATTGGAATTCATAATTCATACTATATCGACTTTGAGGTGATGCTTTTGATTTTGTCATAGAGATTGCCCCTTCGCTGTCTCTTTTGTTTCTTGTGGCGTCAGGTCATAACGGACTGCCCTTATTTGAGACCTCCTCTCGTGAGGGTGTTTGGATAGGTTATCGCCTCCTTATTCACCTCTTGCCCCTGGTTTTAGCTGAAGGAAGAAACGGACAGGGACCTCGACTTTCCCCCAAAGCATGGCCAAGGAGAAACGTTGTCCTTTCTGAACGTGGAAAACCTGACCAGGGACGTCGTGTAGTGTGTGATTGCCTCACTCGGGACTCCTTTAGTGAAAGGAGGAACATCTTGCTGCCGGGGTAGCACATGGTTAGACTCTAAAGAAAGAAACGCTTAAGATACAACCCATTCCAGGGGTGAGAGAGCTCCTCACCTTCCGCGTTTACTAAACGATAAGCATTTCCCCGATAAGCTTCTTTTACGACAAACGGCCCTTCCCAATTAGGTTGTAATTTAGACCTAGGACATGCAGACCGAATGAATTTTCGTTTCAAAACCATATCACCCTTTTAAAACTTACGTTCGATTACCTTCTTTTGAAAATAACGCGAAACCCTCTTTTGATAAACGGATACATGATCGGCCGCATTCATCCTCTTCTCATCTAAGAGTTCCAACTGAACCAGCAATGCCTCTCGACGTTCATCGAGATTAAGTTCCTTATCAAGCTGCACTCTAAGGGAAGGGATCAGGATCTCATATGAGAGCACCGCCTCCATCCCATAGGTAAGAGAATAGGGAGTTTATCCCGTAGGGGTACGGACAGAGGTGCGGTAAGCCCACAGAGCTTCCACTAATCTTTCTGGCCAATCAGAAAACTTATGAGCTTCACATATTTTCTTGATGATTTTAAGAAGGGTTTTATTAGTGGCCTCGGCTTGGCCATTGCCTTGAGGATAATATGGAGATGAATGATGCAATGCAATATTGAACTTCTTACATAGGTCCTTGAGCTCTTGGGAAATGAACTGGGGTCTGTTGTCGGTGATGATGCTGCTTGGCACTCCGAACCGTGAGATGATATTCTTCATAATAAAGCGGCACACCGTTGTAGCTTTGATCTCTGCGTACGCCTCGGCTTCAGCCCACTTGGTGAAGTACTCAGTGGCGGTAAGGATAAAGGATTTCTGCTTGATCTGGGAATTAGGATCACCGAGCGGGCTGACAACGTCTAAGGCCCACATAGAGAATGGCCAAGGAGCGGTCATAGGATGGAGAGACGAAGCTGGAGAATGAATTTTATCAGCGTGGAGTTGGCACTTAAGACACCTCTAGACATAGAGGGAGCAATCTTCCTCTAGAGTGGGCCAATAGTAGCCCTGCCTCAGGATCTTCTTCGCTAGAGCCTGGCCATTGACATGACCCCCACACTCACTAGAATGGGCTGCTTCAGCCACCTTCCGAGCTTCAACATCATCTAGGCATCTCATGAGCATCCCATTAGTAGCGCGCCTGTACAGTTCTCCTGCGACAATAGTATACCTTGCGGCGGCTCTTCTGATTGACTTGTGTTGCTCAGCAGTTGCCCCTTCTGGGAACAATCCCTCCTTACAAAACAACTCGATTTCATGATACCAAAACAATTCTTCTTCGTCCAGAATCTCTTCTAGCTCTGTTAAAGATACTTCCTTAAGATCTTCCTTCTCAGCTCTTGCCTCTACAGATTTCCTAAGATTGATGAACCAAGGGTCCTAAGGAGAGGGTGCGTCCAATCTCTGAACGATGATAGTCTCAGTGCTCCGACTGAAAGGGAAAGATAGGGAAGAAGCAAGGGATGCTAGAGCATCAGCTAGAATGTTCTGAGAATGGGGAGTATGGATATAGATCAGCTTACGGAATTGCCTGGCAAGGAGCGTGACCAGATCTTGATAAGGCTTGAGCTTGGGGTCACGAGTACGGTAAGTGGTCAGAACTTGCCGTAGGATGAGCTGAGAATCTCCTATAATGTTTAAATAATGCGCACCTAAGAGGTAGGCGTGCTTTAGTCCAGCCAGGAGAGCCTCATACTCAGCGATGTTGTTGGTAGCAGGAAACCAAAGTTGATAAGCAAAGGGGATGGTCACCCCCTCTGGAGTAAGCAGAACAGCACCGATCCCTCGACCTTGAGAATTGAGTGCACCGTCGAAGTGCAGAGACCAGAAGGGGTGATGAGAGATAACAGAAAGATGCTCATCAGGGAAATCGTTCTGGATGGAATCGGTGTGAGGAATGGGGAGATGAGCGAGATGCTCAGCAATGGCATATCCTTTGACCGCCTTCTGAACAACAAATGTGATGTCGAACTGAGAGAGGAAGCTCTGCCAGCGAGCTAACCTACTAGAACGGACATGCTTTTCTAAGAGATAGCGAATCGTGTCCATTCTAGAGATCAACCTAACTGGGTGGGCAAAAAAAATAGTGTTTAAGCTACTGAGCTACCCACACTAAGGCGGCACAAGTCTTCTCCATAGCGGTGTATCTGGATTCAGCTGGATTAAACAACTGAGAGAGGTAATACGTAGCCCACTCTTTTCCTTCATCATCTACTTGTGCTAAGACCGCCCCTAGGGAGTCCTCAATGACCGAGATATATAGGATTAGGGGTTTCCCAGGGACAGGAGGTTGCAAAACTGGGGGATTGGATAGATATTCCTTCAAGTCCTCGTAGGCCTTTTGACAATCTTCATTCCATTCAAACTTAACCCCCGCCTTAAGCAATTCATAAAATGGACGGCACCTTTGAGAATGCTGGGATATGAATCTTCTGATGAATTGCAATATACCAATCAATCCTTGAAGTTCCGTAATGTTCTTAGGCGGAGGCATATCCATGATGGCCTGTGCTTTGTTAGGATCAATCTGGATCCCCCGTTTGCTCACTATGAAACATAACAGCTTCCCTGAGGAGACTCCGAATACACACTTCTTCGGATTCATCTTAAGCTTGTACTCCCTGGCTCTTTGCAGTACCTTAGCCAGAATAGAGGGGTGTTCTTCTTTGGTTCTTGACTTCACCAGAATGTCATCCACGTAAGCTTCCATATAGATATGCATCATGTCATGGAAGATGGCCATCATCGCCCTTTGATAGGTGGCACCTGCATTCTTCAGACCGAACGGCATAACCACATAACAATATGTACCCTAGGGCGTGGTGAAGGAGGTTTTCTCTTGATCTTCTGGAGTGAGACGGATTTGATTATATCCTGAGTAACCATCCATAAATGACAACGATTCGTACCCAACGGTACTGTCGACCAAGACATCAATGTGAGGCAGCGGGAAATCATCCTTGGGACATGCTTTATTGAGATCCCTGAAATCGATGTAAATACGCACCTTTCCATCCTTCTTGATGACAGGGACTATGTTTGCCACCCACTGAGGATATAGGACAACTCTAATGAATCTGGCCTTATATAACTTGTCAACTTCTTCCTTAATCCTTAAGGCCATGTGGGGGTGAAATCTTCTTGACCGTTGTTTCACCGGTGTTGCCCCTGGTTTAAGCACGAGTCGATGTTCTACTAAAGAGGGGTCAAGACCTGGCATGTCCTCATAAGACCAGGCGAAGGAATCGCTATACTCCCTTAGAACTTTGATCAAATCTTCTTCTACTTGTGGAGGGAGATTAGCAGCAATAATGATGGTCCTGGGGTCTTCTTCGGTTCCCAGATTGATTTCTTTCGTAGGTTCATCCACTGCTGATGACGGCTCGTCGAATTTCTTAAGTCCTTGCGCATACAGATCAGCAGTGTCATCTACATCACTGTCCCCATTAACCGGATCTTTTTCACCCAGGATTTCATAGACGCCGAGTCCGTCATCGCCCCCTGCCCCTTCTATTTCTTCTCCATCTTCAATCGTAATTGCCGTAGCAACAAATTCTGGACATTTTAAAAGGGTATGACAGCGCTGAGCTAGGTCTTGCAAGAACCTATCAAGAACAGATTTGGGAGGACGCACAAGCGGGCGCGGCTCAGAGGAGGAAAGGTTGGATGACCTAGAACAAGACCCTACTTCTTTAGATCTAACTAATTCTACTTCCCTAGACTCGATAGACCCTAATCCTAACCTAGGAGAAAGGAGACCTAGTGGAAGGGAAGGAGCAGGGGACTCGTGCCCCTGGGATGAGGATGGAGACAGGGTAGCATAATCTTCCACTGAAATCTCCATTTTGAATTTGACGTTTTTTTTGGAGATCAGCAGAGACTATACAGCAAGATGGAGGAGGCGGGAGCTGCATAGGGAATAGCTCAGGGAAGATGCAGTCAAAGAAGGGATCGGAAGATGAGAACCACATCTCGTGGAGTTGGGCGTTGGGAGGAGGAGGAGTGAATAGAGTGGATAGATCAATGGGCGGGCAGTGCCCGCAAGTGCAAGGAACTAATAGAATCTCGGGCGGATCAACGAAGGGTGGATTTACCATGATATGAGGAAGACGGGGTAAGAACTCCCATTGCTGGAGGAGAGATTGAAAGCGGGAGGGAGACCAAGAAAAGATAATCGGCGAGCTCCCCTCCTCCCGTGGATCATCGTCTGGCCGCTTCTTCGGTCTCCATTGCATGAGCCGAACCTCTTGCTTCTTTTGGCAGTCTTCTTCATGAAACAACCCCTGAAGGGCTTGACCATAATCAAGCATATCATGTTCTGGCCTTTTTAGTACCGGCGGAGGACTGGTAATCGGACATACTGTGTTTCTCTCTAACGGGGCTGGCTGCAGAGCTAATGTGCCGGGCTGAAGAGGCCCTCGGACAAAGTGCTGACGGTAGTCCCAGGTGAGTGGCCCAGAATCACCCATCATAGATAATGCGATTTCTTTGTAGCCAAGACCTCTCCTGTCCATCTTTCTTCCCTTGGGTATGGGCTTGGTCATTCCTTGTAATTGTGCACCGAGGCCTCTCCCCGGTTGGTAGCCCAGTTTCAGTATAATGTTCCAGCCTTTTGAGTCTCGGATCTGGGGCTTCATCTTGATGTTAACTGGAGTAGTGATGGGCCTAGGAGGTGTATAAGCCCAAGGGAAGTTTAAATCCAGCACTGATATGACGGGTCGGCTGCTTGGCTAAAGTGTAGGAAGAATTTGTTCTGAAATGGCCTTAACCGATTGCACTGTAGATAGGCTTTTGACCTTGACGACCCTCCCTTGGAAAGGGAATTTGACGCACTGATGTACGGTGGAGGGCACGATGTCGAGCGTATCCAGCCATGGACGACCCAAGATGGCCTTGAACATAGGATCGATGTCTAGTACATAGAATTCCACGGCCATTGTAAGGGGTCCGAGCTCTGCTTGGATAGTGACCACCCCGTGACATGCTCGCCTTGAGTTGTCATATGCTGCTATAGTGGTCGGGGTAGGTCGTAATAACTCTTCGGATATGTTGCAAGCTCGTAGGGTACTGAGTGGGCACACATTGATTGAAGCCCTTGTGTCAACCAGTGCTGCTTCAATGCTGACTTTGTTCAGAGTGATTGTAATGCAGAGCGGCATTTGCCGAGCTTCCGGGAGCGCTAGCTCGGATTCTGAAAATGTAATCGCCGGCCCCTTTGAGATAGTAGCCAGTGCGGTCGGTAAACTATCGACTGCCATGTCTTCGATGACCATTACCTTCTGTAAGAAATCTCTCAGTGCATCCTGATGAAGGGTAGACCTTTTGATCAGCTCCAGCATAGATATTTTAGCGGGCACTCGATCCAGATGATGTAGTAAGTCATATTGAGTACCCGACAAAGGTTCAGTTTCCGTGCCTACTCGACCGTCGGCTGAGAATACTGGGGATTAGAAGTAGTAGGGTAGTTCTGATGGAACATCTTCCCGCTTCTTAAAGCACAACTTGAAGCGGCCGCGGCATCAGTGGATAGCATGATGGGCCCTGCGGGGTGGATGAGCGGTGTAGGCTGTGCGGGGGAGAGGATTTGGTGGGGTGTAAGGTTGGTGATGGTGGTGAGTGGTGGTGAGCGGATGATGGGTGAAGGATTGATGGAAGGCGGGATGGTGATGGTGGATGGTACGGATGGAGGGAGTGTTGGTGGAGGTGTCAAGACAGGTGATAGGTTAGGCGATGGCGTGATGATGGTAGCAGAGGCAAGTGGCGAAGGGTATGACGGAGTGGTGGGTGGTAGTGAACTTGTTGGAGTGGGTGTAAATGGGAGGATAAGTGGAGAGGGTATTGGGTGTGAGGGAAGGACGAAGGAGGGGGTAAGAGGATTGCGGTGGTTATGGTGGAGGGCCATGACTTGAGGTGTGGCGCCATCGTCATCAAAAGACTACTCGGCACTAGGGGTCGGGGGTTGAACTACGTTCACTTGTGCCGGTGCCGGTGGCTACTGTTGCTGTAGAGCAGGCAGATGACTTGGCATCAGATCTTGATGGATTCCCAGATCCTGAGCCTGTTGTGGTTGCTGTTGTGGTAGTGGCTGCTGCGGCTGCGGTGCTGGATGCTGCTGCACTTGCTGCCTTGGCGGCTGCCTTCTTTTCTCTTTTATTTCAACAATGGCCCGATGCATCTCGGCCCAATCGATTCTCTGCCCTTAATGGACATCGTATACCAGATCCCGGAACTAATAACATCCTTCGATAGTGTGGCCTGGCTGCCTATGGAACATGCAATATTTTGTTTGATCAACGGTTGGGTTCTAGTTAGGCCATTCTGGAGGAAGTTGAATTGCATTCACCGACATACGAGCCGAGAAGATATCCGTGAGGGTCTCTGGCAGTGGAGGATATTGTGCTCTCTTGGGAGCCGGGCGCTTGTTGTTCGGATTGTTGTTATAGCCGTTGGGTGGAGGGACATTGTGGTATTGTGGAGGTGGTGGTTGTTGTTGTGGAGCGATGAAGGCGTTTTGTGGAACGGTGAAGGCAGGCGGAGGGTTTTGTGGAGCGGCTTGAAAGTTCTGTGAAGCGGGATTTTGTGGAGTGCGGGGGTTTTGGGGGAAGCGGAAAGGTGCGGTTTGAAATGGAAAGGCAACGGCTTGTACATGTTCGTTTGTCTGGACCCCCTCGGTAACCGGCCCTTGTGGTTTCTTGTGATATTTGGGCTTTTGGTTTTCAAATAGGGCGTGTATAGGAGAATCCTTGAACTGGGTTTGTATGAAGCGCACCCGGCTGTAGAGTTGATGCATGTTAGCTATATCATTCATTGCCAGGATGTTCCTGAAGGTCGGGGTAGCATTTGAAATGAGCAGCTTGACCTTCTCTTCCTCCGGAATGTGGCCAGGCACTCTAGCAGCCATCTATCTCCACCTGTCTGCATAAGTGGTGAACTCTTCATCTGGCTTCATCTTCTCGGCTACTAGATCTGTAAATGAGTATTCCGGGCCGACCCTGTCTTGGAACCACTGGATAAATTTATCCTTTACTACCTTGAAACTTTCAGCCTCCTCTAATGGCAAAGAGTAAAACCACTCCAGAGCAACACCATCCAAAGATCGGCGGAATAAGTACGCCATAAGGCAATCATCATATTGGAACTGTGCCGACTCATATAGAAACTCCCTCACATGAATGAAGGGATTGCCGTTCCCGTCGTACTTGCGATAGCTGGGGAGCTCTGATTGCGGAGGGAACCGAATGTTCTGAAAGCTCGGGACAGGAACATCTGCCAAAGATTGTGGGCCAACCCGCTTCTAGAGGAAATCAAGTTGTTGCTGCATGGTGGCCCATTTATCAAGCAAGTCCTGCTCTCGGGAGGGAGCAGGGGTAGTGAAGGACGCTGATTGAATTTGAGGAGCAGATGGAATGATTGTAGCAGAAGGTGGAAGCCCATAGGCAGGAGTGGAGAGATAAATAGTAGAGATGGGGGGGCCTATAAGAAGGATATTGGGCCTGAGACTGGCCCAGATTAGAATGGGCTTGAGCCACCCCTTGCTGAGGGCGCAAGAAATCTGAAGGGCCCATGAGAACTTGCGGAGCTATGGGGCCCGATGTATGATGATCCACCTGAGCAAAGGAAGGGACTGGTGACTTCCTTTTATGAAAAGATTGATAGGCTGAGTTGGAAGATTGGCCCGTCTCCATGCCTGTGAAAGTGATGGTCCGGGGTTGGACCGGGGTGAGATCAATCGGAGTGGGCTGGACAGAGGGCCCACTAATTCTAGATGGATCGATAGGAGGGTTGGATTTAGAAGGAGATGCGTTGGACCCTTGCATGGCCTGATAAAGAACTTGAAGTTGGGTCGGATCCAATTGGGCCATCATCTGAAGAATGGAGCCCGCGGAAGGAGTGGAGAGAGAAGGGGTAGCTTGACCACCTTCTATAGAAGTGGAGGATGGAAGAGGGGTAGTCCCCTCTCCAGAAGAAAAGGTGATAACCCTAGGAGGGTTTTCAAGGAGCCCTTGAGGAAGAGAGTCCTCTTGGGAACGGGGAGGATTGAATGATGCCATGGCGGACTCTAAGAGAGGATTGGAATAGAACGTGAAGAAGGAATTGACTTGAGGAGATGGTTCGGACGGACGAAAACAACTCCACATGCAACGGACAACCTTGACGATGCAAACAATCAACACAAACAATCACACAATGAGTAACCAAACTCGAATGTTTTAACAAAAGATGTAAGTGATAAAAGATGAAGACACCCCAAGTCAACCAAGTTGTTTAAGATGATGCAGCAAGATTCTTGTGATTTCTCCTTCGGAACTTTAGTGAATTGATTGAAATGTACTCTCAACAATGGGTTCCTAACAGGAGATGGGTATGGGACTTGGCTTGACTCTAAGTGTAACCACTCCTTCACTTATGCAACCCTAGACACGGGGTGGGAAAGGTACAGCCAGCCCGGCGTCGATGTGGGAATCCACGGCTCGCGGGGACTTATGGAGGTCCCTGCTGTGATTTCCTAGTCGGCCCCAAGGAATATGGAGACGAGAGGTCCTCACAACAAGGTAGGAAAATGCAATCTAAGATATGAATGTATGAATGCCCCAATGTGCACCGGAGTGCATGCAAAGTCTAGCCTATGATCTAACAAACAATGATGCACACAATGATATGGAGATATGAAACAAAGCAAGGAGGAAGTCAAGTATCACCCAAGCAAAGAGTCACAGCAGAAACTGCGGAAATAAATGCACCTCTGATGCGTACCTGTCTGGAGTATAACGGTCGAGGAACCCTGCGTCAGAATAAAATAATGGTCGAAGACCAGATCGCCAGAAGTAATATAACGCAGGGAGGTAGTACCGTCAAATGAGCCAGAGAGCGAAAACCAACCAGAAGTAGCAGGAAAAGACTGTGAAAACTCTCGCAGCAGAATAGATGTGGCGGTCTAATGACCCTGCGTCTGAGGACTCCAACGCAGGGACACAGGGCCGTCAGAACGCTCAGAAAACCAGGATCAACAGGAAATAAGAGGAAAACGGGAGGGGAACAACACAAGAGATGATGGCAGGTTTAACAGGAATCAAAAGCATGATTGGCACAAGCTGTCCCACCGTGATCGCCAAAAAATTATCTGTTGATTTTATTTTGCTTCTCTATCTTTTTTTTCTTGGGGTCTTAATGATGATGTGTAGCAAGATGACAAGCAAATAATCAAAGATCTGCACTCAACCTATGAACATGTGATCATGAACCTAGGCAACCAAAGCAAGCTATAGCATGGGCATGCTATCTCAACCAAACTAAGCTAAAGAATAAAGGAAAAACACACGCCGGGGCGTGGAGCAAGGAGTAAATAGAAACACACCGCAAGGGGTGGAACAAGCAAGGAAATAAAAGATGTGAGATGCGAAAGAGAAAGCCAATGCCCAATACTTAAGAAAGATGTGATCGCCACCAAAGTAAAAACAAGCCAAAGACCTGAAAATACCTTGGAAATAGGTGGATGAAGCGCCCGCCCACGGGAGAGGAAAGATCAAAGAAACCTGCAGGTTAGCTTGATGTAACGGCCAGAACCCTGTGCGTCACTTGGAAGTGACGGTTGCTCGATAGACCGCTGGAAGAATATGACGCGCCTGCACAAGACCGTCAAATAACCTACAGTAGCAAAGCGTGAATCCTTTTAACTCCAACTCTTCCAGCCGGCTAGAAGACTTGGGCCTCGTGCTGGTGGACCTGTAAACCTGCCAAAGACATGGAAAGCAAGAGAAAACAACCCAAATTAGCCCTTTAGACAATATAGCATCAATTCTTCAATAAACACAATATCATCAAAAGGAAAGGGAAATACTGGGAGGTTTTGGTTTTTTAACCCCTCTGGGCGTTTTAAAAGATTGGGAAGATGTTTAGATGATGAAAACCAGTGAAAAACGTGGAGAAAGGAGAGAAATAATGCTTATGATGAAAGGGAGATGGAAAAGGAATTCAATATGCAAATATGAACTTTGGAACCAAGAGGAACAGATACTCCCTTCACCAGGCAGCAAACGAACGTGAGAAGCACTTCTCCTTGATCAATCGTGACTCTAAAATGCGGCAGCACTTCGACGCAAACTCCAGAATTTCCTCCTTTTTGGACCATGAAGTCAAGGGTTCTATTTATAGACCCTCAAACCCTCAGGTCGAGCAGAGGAAAATCCACCAAGATAAAGGGATAACTCTTAGCAAATCCTTGAAGATAATATCACCAAGAGTCCATAGAATCAAACAGAAGGTCCTGAGGATCAGATTTGGAAGAGATATCGTCAATCCAAGTTCTTTTCTCGACCACGGAGTAGTAGAGAAAAGGCCTGAACTGCTAGGACTCTCTGAAGGAAGTAACAGCTGCACGACAGACCGCCACAGTGAAATAACGCATCAAGGAACATCTGTTACTTTCAACCTTATACCAAAGAGATAAGATCAACAGGAAGAAGATCAAAATAATAGGACTCTGTAAAGAAAGCAACGGCCAAGGCATAGGGCGTCATAATGAAACAACGGCTGCATGACAGACCGTTATATTCAGCATATAGGCCAAAGGATAAGCTTTGGAACAAGACCTTAAGCTTCAGGACACTTCAAGGAGCAACGGCCCAGGACCCATCCGTTAGAAGGAAGAAACGTGCATGGAACAAACCATTATTATCAATGGATTTCAAAAGAAGGAATGAAGGTTTTGCTAAGCTTTAGTCAAAATGAAATGCCACAAAGAGCCACATACGATCAAGGAGTCAAGTCCCAAGAAAAGATCTTCAACTAAACAAAGAGACTCGATGAAGAGTGAACAACTCGGAGCATCATATATAATGAATAAAGAGATGACCCGACTTATTGGTCATAAAACGGGTGTCAACAGTCATAAGAAAAATTATCCCATAAATGACTTAGAACTAGCAGTTGTTATTTTCACCTTAAAAATTTAGTGTCATTATCTCTATGGAGAGAAATTCACGGTCTACTCGGACCACAAAAGTTTGAAATACTTATTCTCTAAAAAGGAGTTAAATATGAGGCAGAGGAGATGGTTAGAATATCTCAAAGACTTCAATTTCGCTAATTGATATCATCCTGGCAAGGCTAATGCTGAAGCTGATGCACTCAGCAGAAAATCAATGGGAAAGTTATCAAGTCTTATGATCAGCATGACTATTCTTATTTCTCAGTTTGCTCAGTTAAACTTAGATATTGACGTGAAGGTGGAAGATTGTTTCATAGCTAATATTCAAGCTCAACCTACATTGATAGAGGATCTGGTCAAGCTGCAAAATGATGATTCCGTATTATTAGAAATTAGAGCCAACATAGAACAGAGGCCAGATTTTTCTATTTCTAATGACGGAAGATTGCTATTTAAGGGCCGAGTGTGTGTACCAGATCATGAGGATATGAAGAAACTAATCCTAGAAGAAGTACATAAGTCCAAGTACACCATTCACCCTGGTAGTACCAAAATGTATCAAGATCTCAAAAGAAATTTCTAGTGGCCCAATATGAAGAGGGAAATAGCTGATTTCGTGTCCCGCTGTCTCACTTGTAAACAAGTAAAGGTAGAACAGTTTAGACCCGCATGTAAATTACATCCCTTAGATATTCCAGCATGGAAATAGAAAAGTATAGGAATAGATTTCATTATGCGTTTACCTAAGACAAGAGGTGGACACGACGGCATATGGATAATCATAGACCGATTGACTAAATCTGCACATTTCATACCAATCAAAAGTCGATAGTCTGTGGACATTCTAGCAGCATTATACATGAGGGAAATTGTCAAATTACATGGTGTTCCTGTCACTATCATATCTGATAGAGATCCTCGATTCACATCACAGTTCTGGAAGGGTCTACAACATTCAGTAGGAACAAGACTGAACTTTAGCACGGCATTCCATCCACAAACTGATGGTCAGACTGAAAGAACAAATCAAATGGTAGAAGATATGCTCAGGGCTTGTGCTACTGATTTTGGAGGAAGTTGGCATGATCACTTGCCTCTGATAGAATTTGCATATAAGAACAGTTATCAGGCTAGCATACAGATGGCACCTTTTGAAGCTTTATATGAAAACAACTGTAGATCACCGATATGTTAGAATGAAATAGGGGAAAGATAAATTCTACGCCCTGACATTATCATGGATTCTTCAGAGAAAATTAAGCTCATTCGAGAAAGATTGCAGATTGCACAAGATAGGCAAAAGTCTTATGCTGATAATCGAAGGCGCGACTTGGAGTTTCAAGTAGTAGATCATGTGTACCTGAAGGTTTCTCCAGGTCGTGGTATTCGAAGATTTGGCATCAAAGGCAAGCTAACTCCAAGATTCATTGGTCCATTTAAAATTCTTGAAAGGGTTGGTGAAGTGGCTTATATATTAGCTTTACCTCCATAATTAGTAGGAGTTCATGACATATTTCACGTCTCTATGCTGAAAAAGTATGTATATGATCCTTACCATGTAATCACTTACGATAATTTAGAGATTCAGAAGGATATGATGTACGAGCAAACACCAATAAAGATTCTGGAACAGGAAGTGCGTCAACTAAAGAATAAATCTATTCCTATGGTCAAAATTCAATAGAAGAAATCATGGCCGTCCGAAGCAACTTGGGAAACAGAAGAAGTCAAGCGGAAAAGATTCCCGGAATTATTCAACTGTAAGTACACTCTCTATATAATCAATGTATTAAATTTGGGGACCAAATTCTTCTAAGTGGGGGAGGGTGTAGTGCCCCAAAATTTATATAAATATTTTCTAGGTTATTTTAAGAATTTTCTTAAATTATTATAAATTATAAAGCATAAATTGATTACAAGGCCCAATTATGTTGAATAATTAATCCAACTTTAGTAAATAAAACCCAAAAGGTTTAAGGACCAAGCCCATTAAGTTTGGCCCATATTCTAGAAGGTTATTTAGCCTATTCACAAATTTTAAGGATAAAAATCCTTTTATAGATAATTAGGTGGATAAAATAAATGAAAGAGTTTGAATTAAGTTTAATTCTACACACAGTGGATGTAGCGGCCTATCGTGCGACCACCATAGGTATGTAATGCACCAAGATTAGACCGTTACGCTCTGTCAGTTCCGTAAATGGAAGAAAGAGCAAAAAGATTAGATTTTTGCTATTCTATCTCTTAGGGATCGAGATGGGAGGACTAGTAAACATATTAAGGACTCTCAAAAGTCGATCTAAGCTTTAAAAAAGGAATCTAGAATCGATCTAATCCTCAAACCCTAGCTAGAACCTATAAATAGACCCTAGTTTTGACCTACGCGACCCCTACATTGACTTGCGTGGAATTAAGCTAAGGAGATAGTATTTCGGGTAAGTTCTTTTGAACTTTTTGTTCCTTATACATAGGACTAATCTTCCTCAAAATTTCGTGCTAGGAGATCAACTATACAAAAAGTTTGAAGCTTGCAAAGTTGCTGGTTCGACCATAGCGACCCAGGAATCTGAGCAAAAGTCTGCTGAAGATAAGGAGATTAGAACACCTAAACGAGGTATTTAGAGTTTGGTTATTTAAAACTTTCTGTTCCCCTTAGTTTCACCTTCTTACCCTCCAAATTTCACGTCCTTACGTCAAGAGATTGAGGACTTAGAGCGACGTAAAGTTGCTGAAGGGAAGAACTAGGGCGTAACTTGCAGTCACAAATTTGGAAGTTGAAAGCCCTGTAAAGAGGTAGGTTATCTCATGAACGGCAAGAATATCATGTTAGGGATAAAAGCCCTCTGGTTTCACTTGATTCCATGCACTATAGACCTTGAATTTCATGTTTTAGTAGGTCTATACATACATGCATGTCCTTAGCCTAAAATTTAAAGATAAAAGATATTCTCTTGTTCATTCACTATAACCTATGCATCTAGGTGGCCTATTCTTCGTGACTAGAGTAGTTGTTTATTTTGATTCTTCTTGCATGAAAGGTTTTAAACCATAGTTCTTTTATTTTTACTATCAGCGGTGCTCTGACGGATTATAGTTAGATAGTCATATGACTATAACGGCCTTACGATAAGCCGTCACACAGCCTGTTGTACTTAAATCTCTCTATGATCTCTAACGGACCAGGATCGGAGCGTTACAACACTCTGATGGCTCCACGATGAACCGTCACAGATATATGACGCACCTGTCTTAGACCGCCAGAGTGCCGTGTTCTGTAAATTCGAGACAGAATTGAGAACAATCAAAGTAGCTTATAAATAAGCCTAATTATCTAAGTTTTGACTTATCTTCATGAACTTTGAGTATATACATTGATTCATGCATGTTTAAAGCACTTTGAGTTATTTTAAAGTACATGTTAATTTCATGGCTATAACTCTATAGTTTTGTATTAAAACATGATTTTAAATGATGTATTGACGGAGTTTTATCATGGTTTCATATTGTTACACATTCTTTCCGCCTATAGAGTCAATTTCTCTAAGTACATGGATTATATTCTGGTATATGACCATTAGTTTACACTTTTTGCACTATAGGAACATATTCTTGAACTTGAGGACCTCTCTATTAGATATTCCTTCCAATGGACTAGGAAATCTTATTTGAAGGCCTCCGTAATTCTCCATGAGCCTGGGATTCCGACTAGGACGCCGAGTTGGTTGTACCCTTAAAACCCAATTGTTTAGAAAGCACTATCGATATTTTCTGGTTTTGACTATGTAACGGCCTATTACTAGACCTTTAGGCCCATCTAACGGTCCAGTATACAATCGTTACATATATTGAGTCCAAATTTGTTCTTTCTGGATTCAGCCATTCTAACGGCCCAATTATAGACCGTCACATTCATGTAACGGCCCATTAATTGACCGTCACAATACTTTAAACCGAGGTTTGACCCAAGAGTTGATATTCCAAAGTTCCTAGATAGATTATTGATGGTCTAGGACTTGTCATATTGTTCAAGATACCTAATCTTAAATTATGAAAGTTAAGAAATGTACAGTTATACTGCCGAATTGTTTCTATGGCATACCCTAGTTTTAATATGTTATTTGAAAATCCTTGTTTCAAATAGAAGCATTCTTATGATTGATTACTTTATCATGAACCCATTGTTGAAGTTGTACATTCTTGGCCATATTGTTTACATGCGTGGAAATAGCTTGATTTATACTTGAAGATGCGATCGAGCACTGATTGTGTTCAAGGGCTCTATGCTACTCCCCTCGACTGATTGTCGGAAACATACTATTATAAAACATGGGGTATGATGCTACTGGCGTCGCATTGCGCTGGGAGTACTTTCTCTATAAATAAGTGAAAATCCACGGCACGACATGACTATCTTTCTTGTTACATGATATTCCACTGAAATTCACGAAGTACTTGCTACTAAGTGAACAGTACATTCTTGATTGATACATGACTTTCTAGTACATTCTTGTTCTTGAAAGGCCACATCATGTTCTTGCTAAATCATACTTGCTCATTATATCTTACATGATCATCTTGTTACTTTGGTTTAATCGCATGATTGGTCGCATTCGCATGATTTTATCTTATTCTTTAGAGTTGAAGACATTAATTACTTCAATAGTGCCTTCATATTGATGCGAAGATACCTACTGGGCAAGTGTGCTCATTACCAATTTTCCAATCTTTTCAGGAGATAGAAGTTATTCGAATTCGAATTCGAGTGATACAAGTAGCGGGTCCGAGAGCGAATGAAGGTCGTATCAAAATGAGAGTGAAGACTTAGGAAAGTCATTATTATTTAGATCGAGTCTTTGTAATTTCCTTTTTCCTTGAGTCTGAAGGATTAATGAAGGTTGAAAAGTTATTGTATTGAAATATTTGGCTTATTAATGAAATAAAGTTTGAGTTGAGTAAATCATTTTTGTTATGTGTGATTGTCTTGCGCTCTGATAATTCTTGCTTGCACGAGACTTACCATGCCGGCTGTTCGCGACTCCCCGAGCTAGTCTTCCACTAAAATAAAGGCTGGGGACATGACAGTCACTAGCCGTACTCCACTGAGGTAAGTTACCTACGAATAACGGAGAGGTAACCTAAGGGTTTTCTAGAGGCACGAGCACTTCTCCCCTTGAAAACGAGAAGGTAACCTAAGGGCTACCTAGAGGCGCGAGCACTGCTCCCCTTGAAAATGAGATGGTAACCTAAGGGTTTCCTAGAGGCGAGCACCGCTCCCCTGGAGAACGAGAAGGTAACCTAAGGGTTCCCTAGAGGCGTGAGGACTGCTCCCCTTGAAAATAATAAGGTAACCTAAGGGTTTCATAGAGGCGAGCACCACTCCCCTTGAAAATAAAGAGGTAACCTAAGGGTTACCATGGAGGACGCGAACACTGCGGAACACGAGCATGAGAACTACCTAGAAAGCACGCAGAAGTACTCCAGTAAATGGTACACAGCAGTATCGGCTCAAAATAAAGAATTTATATTTCTTTAGTCAAAATACAAGCTGTCAGAAATCGGAAAAATATCCTCACATGGGCCAAATACAAGTACGTGGAGAGACAAAATGTGCTCGACCATGGCAACATGCGACTCCAACGGTCCGCTTCCCGGGCACCGTCCTCTACAAACGATCATGCCGAATATCTGAGTAGACCCCTAGCACCCATTTTTGTTCTGTGGAAGGGTACCGACAGAGAAGCCTCCTATGCCAAAGAAGAGGGACAAAGCCCCCAGGCCAACGAAGGGCTTCACTTGTAGAAGACCTGCACAAGGAAAACTAGGCCAGCCGCTCCAGCCACCCCTGTTTGGATGAAGGACAGCGAGGCCCACCCGTTACAGGGAACAAGCAGGCCTACACATGCCAACGGGGGGCAGCAGTACCATGAGGCCAACACATTAGAAAGGCCACCCCGGCGTTGTGGCCATGCCTTCAAACTGACGAGACAACCATCGTCGTCCAGCTGCATGGCCTTATCTGTAAAGTGGAAGGAGGGAAAATAGGTCCCACCCTTCCTTACACCCCTTCCTACCGAAAGATAGGAAGATGTTCCAGCAACGGTAAGCATCTCACCAAGCACCTGCAGAAAGCAAACAACGATTATGTGTCGCGAAGACAAAGCGACAAAAACTAGCGGAGAGATAGAAAACAGTAATACCCGGAGATTTCTCATCCCTTCAGGGGCGGAACTTATCCGACTCAAGAAGCAGGACCCCCTGCCGGCGTATAAGCGGTTAACCTTCTCCAAGGCCTCTCGCCAACCATCCAGGTACCCGAGCCTATACTACTCAGGGATCGGGCCACCCTCTCCAGGCGCAGGGCACGGTCGCCATGGTACTGGCGCTGGGTTTCCTCGGAGGACCAAGGGTTGGCGACAAGCCTGCAGAAATTCATCATCTGACGAAGTACCGAACTCCCCCGATGACATCATCTAAGAAGGCTACCCTCAAGGTTTCACTCATGCAAAGCTGGTCACTGGAACACTGCGAAGGCCGCCATTTATAGGAGGAAGCGAAGTTCCCAGAAGTATCAGGACTCCTACCGCCTCAATCAAATATGCGGAAGTCAAGGTGATGGATCCCGAAAGTCGTGCCCTTTCAGAGCCCTCACCAAAGACACCGCTTCGTATCCCAAGAGGATCTCGCGGTAGTTCCGGGAGAGGGAAGTACACGGAAGAAATCTCAAGTTTTACGAACAAAGGGAAGACTTCCATTTCTAAGTAAGGAAATTACAAAAGAAGGCTACTGCCTAAGGAAAGCGTGGATAAAAGGTAATAAAAGAAAAGACAGCTAGGGGCATCCTCTCAAGGGCCTGCCCTAGTTAGATCATCACGTGCCCTGGGTTCAGTAGGCACATGTACGGCAGCAGCACTGGGGGAAGGTGGCTCGTCGATCAAGTCCACCACGGAAACGTCCGCGGGTGCTCGCTTACCCGCGCTTGACACCGAACGCTCGGTGCCCGCCTCTACGGGGTCGCGCCCCTCCTCTCCGTCATCAGCCTCCGAGCCGTAAGGAGTTGAAGGAGGGGGGAGAGCCGGGACCGTTAGGCCATGATTTTCCGTTGTGGTCTTCACAGTAGCACTGTAGCCCTCCCGAAAGCCGTGGTCACGTGCCGGACTGTAGAACTCTAGGGCCGCCTCCACCAACTCGTCCCGGTAAGCCGAGGAGGAGCGTAAGTTCTCCACAGCTTCCTCGCCAACTGAGGATAGGGTAGAACGCAGCCTGACAAGCTCTGCCTCGACCTCCTGGGCACGGGCCTCCATGGCTCGGACCTCCACCCTTGACTTGGCTGCTCGCTCTCCGGCCGCATCTGCCTGAGCCCGAAAGGAGTCCCAGTCACGCTCCATGCCAGCGAGGGCTGACGCTAGCTAAGCCAACTGTTCTTGGAGTCCGGTGTTTGCAGCTTCAGACTCCTTCAAACGCCCTTCGGCTCCCACCTGAAGGGCCGACTGGCCTCCAGCTCACGGGTGACATCGATGAAATGGTGCCTCCACAACCCAAGGGCACTGACGACCAGACACGCGCTCCTTGCGGTGACGGTCGTCAACTCATTTGCGGTCTCGGGACCAAGCCCCCCAACGTGCTCGTGCCAGTAAGCACTCTGCACCATGAGATCGATGATAGTGGCGACCCCGGGCAGCCCCGTCGTCAAGTCCTCGGGCTGTGAGGACTGACCATGCGAAGGGACCCTCGGTGGGGGGAGAGAACCAACTTCGGCAGCAGCAGGAGCATTGCCCCTTTCGCGCCCCCGCCCTTCGGAAGAGGGCGCTAGAGCAGCCGCTGCCGGCACTACAGATGACGGCGGCGGAGGAGCACTGGGGGGAGGCATCCCAGAAGAAGGTGGTGGATGACTCTGGGCCAGAGTCGAATCTCTCCATCTCTTCCTCGATCGGCGGTGACTATCCATCTCCGCCAGCTTGTCATCAGTTAGAGGGATCCGACCACCACCCGCCATGGTGGGCTCTTCACCAGACGCGCTAAGGGTGGCTTCCGGAGAACTCCGTTGAAGATTAGGCCCTCCGCTGGCCACAGACGCTTCAGGCGAACGTGCTAGAGGAATGCCGATTGGGATCCGATATTGCAGCCTCTCCAGGGTGAATGCGACCTGGGCTTGGGGGGCGACGACCGACACTTGACATGCTCTCGGAGCAACGTGGTGTTGGGCCTCCTCTGAAGCTGATCAGCAGTGTAGAAACTACTGTGATTCGATTGTGTTTTGAGTGATTGGCAATAGTTGAGTTGACTATGTTGATTTCATCTTTTACCCTGGTAGCAGTGTGAATTTTGATGAATCTTATTTAAGTCAAAATTATTAGATGGTCATAGTAGGACTATGCAGGCGTACCTTGTGATAAATAAGGTCTGTGCATGTTGTGATAAATGCACACAACTTTAATGCATATTTGGTTGGTTCAACATATAGCATCGGTGCATATTTCAGTGGTCTGCGTTAGTTGCATAACATAAGCATGTGCATGCTTTTGCATACAACGCATCATAAGTATGTGCATGTTTTTCAAATATGCATAATGTAGTCTGTGCACATACTGCACTGTGTACACCAAGGTCTGTGCACATTCACTCTTAGTGAATCTAATGTCTGTGCACATTTGGTCTTAAGGTGTGAAAAGATATGTGCATGCTTCTCTAGAAGCATACATAAGGTTTGTGCGTGTTTTTGTACATGCGTGAATAAAGTCAGTGCAAGTTCTTATTTGTGTCATTCGGTCGATGCATGTCCGAGTAAAAGGTCAATGCATACTATTCCTTGTATGATACAGGGTCGGTGCACATTATGATATGTGTACATATGAAGGTCGGTGCATTTGTAAAGTCAATGCATGCCTAGTCCTACTACGGTCGGTGCATTGTTTGCACGGTTAGGCATTGTGCACACAAAGGTCACTGCATGCCTAGTCTTACGCATATAGAAGTCAGAGCATATCAAGGTCAGTGCACATGTTATGTGTCTGCATATAGGGTCTGTGCAGGTTTTATCCTGCACACATAAAGGTCTGTGCAGGTTTCAGCTTTATGCACGTAAAGTTTGTGTAGTCTTGGATCATGCGCATAATGTTTGTGCAGGTTTTGCGTTTAGCACAATAAGGTATGTGCAGGTTTTTACCGTGTCCTGAGTTAAGTTGGTGCACACTCGCCTTGATGTTTAGATGATCGATGCATATAGTGCAGCAAGTCGGTGCTTGTTTGCATACAAGCATATTAGAGTCTGTGCACACTGTCCCATTCGCACATCTTAGGTCTATGCATATTACAAATGACTGATTACAAGATGTTTGACTAAATGTCTCTTTTCCATCTACCATGATCTAAGCAGCACGTGAACTCGAACTAAAGCAGGCACGTGTTCCTAGAATGGTTAGTAGCTGGCACGAGACTCCAAGAAGCTTATGATTGGCACGTGATCCAAGGAAATAGCCGAGCAAGTGTTTCTGCCACGTAGAGTGCCATAGCTCAGCGATATTGACACGTGGACAGATGGAGATCAAATTTGCGAAAGTGTTTAGGTGGGAAACATGGCGTCCACACGCCCTTTGCCTGATATATATATAAGAGACATTATCACCTAATTATAGACAAAAGGAACAGAGATTGAAGTAGAGCAGATCAGATCTCAAGAGAAGAAAAAGAAGAGAGTGCAAAGTGAGAGCCAACTGATCGTGAGAGAAGAAGAATTCTCAGAGAATCTAAGAGAATTTGTTTAGTTGTGAGAGAAGGGTGTTTTGTTGATGTTCCAGGCATATGGTTCATAACCATCGCCTATTTTGTAGCAACCCTGACAAATGAATATTTGAAATGAATTAAAACATATATATTACAGAAGTAATACAGATAATAAGAATAGGGTTAATTAGACGAAATAAAACAAACGCCTCTTAGTAAGGCGTTAATTTAAAAAGAAACGCCTCTATATACGGCGTGACTAAAGAAATGACGCCCTCACCTGACGGCGTAAAATTCCAACGCCAAAGACGGTAAGCCAATAAACGCCCCAATCTTGGGCGTGTTTTAGAAACATGAAACGCCCTTCCTCAAGGCGCTTCTTAAGACACGACCTGCACAAGGTCGTCAATTAAAGAATCGACGACCTGACCAAAGGCGTTAATTCCATTCGGGAATCGTTCGACCCAGAGCTTATCCAGGGAAAGATTAACCTAATCTAGTAAGTGTCTATTAGAGTAAGGACTCTATTAGGGATATGTTACCCTCAATCAAACACTACTTTTGTTAGGACTCCAAAATCCTATAAATAGTCTTGATCGAACAAACCCTAAACCTATTTGACCAGTCGCCTGCTACGGTAAGTTGAAGAACAATGAGTTTTTCTGATAGTTCTCTTCCACGATGCATGAAGAATATTGATTATTCTTCTCCTCCTATTAACAGGTTAAGAGGCTCTACGTTTTGAGGAACAAGAGTTCTTCATCCGTGTGTAAGTATCCCTTCCTCTACCTACAGTCCAGGGATTTCAAGAAAACTAATATCTTCAACCTATCCTCTGTAGGGTTCACCTTGCTGCTGTTACGATTATTTAGTTTGAAGTTGAGGCTTCGGAGGCTAGGCTTCTCAAGTTCTTCACGTTCCATCTTGTTCTTCTCATCAAAGCCCTTCACCGGTCATATCCAAATCAACCATTAAAGGTAGGTTTTCTCAAGTTATTGTATCCCAAATGAAAATAATGCAAGATATATGTATAAGCATGGCATGCATACAGTTTTATTTTTATTTCTGGAATATTATTGAAAGAAACGCCCCTGTCAAGGGCGCTAATTTACAAGAAACGACCATGTCCAGGTCGTCAATTTCATATTTGACGCCCTGCACGCAGCGTTACTTTCATGAAAATCCCATGTAATTAATAATTGATCCTGTTTAAAAATTCATTAAATATGAGATATCGATTCTAATATCTTGCATGACTCTACCTATGAAATTCTGCTAATTTTCCTGTCATGACCATGTATCATGTCTCTTGAAATTTTATTCCTGAATTCCTTGAATTCACGACCTAGACTAGGTCATTTGCCATATGTTAACGCCCCCGATCAGGGCGTGAATCTGAAAGGTAACGCCCCTTCCTAGGGCGTTTATCAGTTAAAATCTGAAATTTATCTATTCTGAAAAATAGAATTAAATAGTAACGCCCCTGCCCAGGGCGCGTTTTTGATAATTCCTGAAATTTATTTTATCTTGTCCAAAATTATAAATAGTAAGACGCCTTCTGGTATAGTCGTCAAATCATGAAGAAACACCCCTTCCCAGGGCGCTTTTTAGATAAATTACAAAATTATTGAAAATTCTGCAAAATGGAAACATATGTAAACGCTCTTCTGTTAAGCGTTATTTACTTGAGAAACGACTTGGCATAAGTCGTTATTTTACTGTAAAAAAAATGATTTTTATCCTGATTCTGTTAACCGATGGTTTCATATTATATAATATATATATCGGCACTATTCTCCACTCCGTGAGTATAGTCCCACTTTTCACGTTGTTTCATCGATCACACTCAACTCTCATTGACATACAAGCTCTCATTGGACATTCCGTTCCTTTGGACTAGCGAGTTAGTCATAGAGACCTCCGTAAGACTCCTCGTAGCCTTGGATTCCCTTAAGGCTGACTGAGCTGGTTGTACCCTAAAAACCTATTACACAATTAATGCCATGTCAATCTAAAGAAACATGGTATACCAGCCCTTATGATTATACAAAGAGTATATCATAAGAAATTCCTTAATGGGATGATGATATCATGCCATATCATGCCATTCTTGTGAACCTCAATTCTATGATAAGAAAGAGGGTATCTTACATTTGATATACTGTTCTTGTGGACCTCAATTCTATATAAAGAATGTCCATATTGATTTGTCATGGTACCCAAGTTAAAGGAACCATATTCTACCTAGTTTTATCGATATCGTGATTATACCGTTATTATCGCCATTCTATGTCCTTTGTCATATTTTGGACTCTATTCTATCAAAGTTGTCATACGTGTCTACCAGCTTGACTATTGAAATTCTATGTTGGCTATAAACAAGAGTGGATGTCAAAACACATGATAAATACCTGCGCATATAGGGCCCGATCTGGTCCTGGGAGGAGCACCCGAAAGTACTTGTGCCCATGGGAGTTAAAATGATAAGGTATCTGGCATTATACCGAGTACTTGACTTGTTTGATTGGACATTCCACACACATCTTGTACTTGAATCGTACTTGGCTTGACATGAAATGCGTGGCCCGAAAAAGGGTAACTTACTTGCTTGATACATGATAGCCAAAGTTCTTGACATGGCTTGTTAAACGTACTTGCTTGAATATCTTGAATAACTTGTTATCTTGTTGAAAGTTCATGATTAAGTTCATCTTATTTCTTTGATATTACATTCTCTCTATCTTGTCGTTTTATACGAGCATGCATAGCTTTATTGCAATCATGAAACATGTAATTACTTAAACCCCTTGCTAATGCTTGAGATATAATTTCCTACTGAGCATTAGCTCATTTCGTTTGTCCCTTTGTACTTTTCAGGTAAGTCCGACGACGACGGAAGTCAATCGGATGGGAATATTCAAGAGTGAAAGTGATAGAGCTGCTCAAGTGTCGTCTAGTTGTTTCTATAGTTTTCTTGAGTCAACTATGTACTTTTCTTTTTATTAAACAGAGTATTGGATTTGTAATAGTCTATTATAAAGGAATAAAGGATTGGGTTATCTTGCTATTTTGCGCATCTCTGTCTTTGTGTCGAATACACGACCACTCTGATTGACATGATTGATATAGACACGTCGCGCACCTCCGGGTATCTTCCGCGCTCGGGGCATGACAGTGACATATTTGCTCTACATCGAGAGCTACATTGTTTTTCTCGTTGATTTTTCTTTTTCATTTTTGAACTCTCGTTATTGCAAGCTGTGAGTCAGCGATTGTGGCATAAGCTGTAAGGCTCAGCGGTAGAGGAGGATTCCTCTAATAGCTTAAGCTGTAAGGCTTAACGTGTTTTGGGAAGTTTTCCCCGAAGCTGTGGATCAGCGGTTTGGAAGCTGTGTATCAGCAGTGAAGCCACACTCGATTTGAGTGTGGGGTGGACGTAGATCTCTGGAGGAGATCGAACCACCTTAAAATTCGCCCGTCTCTGTGATTTGGTATTTGTATTGAGTATTTCGATTAAGCAAATTTAATTCCACACTTGTTGCTTTGGTTGATATAATTTTAGGGGGAAGATCTATTCACCGCCCCTCTAGATCTACATTACGTGGTATCGTAGCATCCCATAATGTCAACAATTGGTATCAGAGCCTAACTCTTCTACAGGGCTTAATATCCCGAAGAGGTTAGCTATCATGGATGCTAAAGGAATGACAGCCGAGGGACACTCTACAACAAATCCTCCGTACTTTGATGGTTCAAACTATGCATATTGGAAGAACCGTATGCAAGTTTTCTTGAGGGCAAAAGATTTTGAACTCTGGAAGGTTGTTAGTAAAGGCCCCTTCGAATTATCTGAGGATGAAGATTTATGGACACGAGAGCAGATTCACAGATCTACACTTAACTGGAGTGCTATCAACGCAATCTAGTGTGCCCTTCATCCCACGGAGTTCTCCAGGATCTCATCATGTTCATCAGCTAAGGAGATGTCAGATAAATTGTAAGTCATATACGAAGGGACATCCCAAGTGAGAGAGACCAAAGCCAATATGCTGGTCTCTGAGTACGAGGCATTTAAGATGAGGCCGAATGTGACTATTACAGAGATGTATGCTCTCCTCATGATTATCACCAATGGACTTAGGAACCTCGGGAAAGCTTACTCTGATTATGAGCAGGTGAGGAAGATTCTGCGTTCCCTAACTCTGATCTGGCACACCAAGGCTACCATTATTGAGGAATCTAGGGACTTAAAGACCACCAAGGTTGATGAATTGATCGGTTCACTCATGACATATGAGATGAACTTGCCAAAGACAGATGAGGTGGAGAAGAAGAAGAGACCTATTGCACTGAAGGCCAATTCCTTTAAAAGTGGGTCATCCAGCGACCACAGCTCCTCAGAATCAGAGATTGAAGGTGATAAGCTTGCCATGCTGACTCGGCAATTCAAGAGGTTTCTGAGAAAAGAGAGAAGAACTTTTGGAAGAAGACAACACAGTGACAGAAGGCAGATAAGGTATAAAACTAATCTTGCCAAAAAGACTGACACCAATGTTTGCTATCATTGCAGGAAAGCTGGCCACATGATGGTGGAATGTCCAGAGCTCCAGAAGCTGAAGGAAAAAGGAAAGAAGAGAAACACGAGAGGCAAAGCCATGATAAGTACCTGGAGCGATGAGGATGAGTGCAATCTTAGCTGCACCTCGGAGAGTGAAGGAGAAGGAAGTCAAATATGCCTGATGGCTAGGGACTGCGATAGAGAAGAAGAAAATGATGAGGTATCATTTCCCTTTGAAAATTACACTCTTATTGATTGGGAAAATACTTATGGTGAGTTATTAGATAAGGTTGATGATATTAGAAAAGAAAACATATAGTTAAAAAGAAAAGTCAATTCACTCGTTAATGATACTACAATGTCAGATAGAGTTGCATATCTTGAAACTGAAAATAGTTGTTTAAAACAATCTGCTGCTAAAATAGATGAGATGAAATCTGCTTTGATTGATGCTAGGAAGGAGAGTGAGATGCTAAAAATTACAATTGATGACTTAAAGCTGAAATTTCAAAGTTATGTAAATGATATGAAAATTGTTAATGAAAAGTATGAAGTTGTGGTGAATGTCAATGTTGAGTTGAAGAAATCAATAAAAAATCTAGAAAAAGAAAATGAGGACAAATAGAAAACCATTGAGAGCATGACCCAAGGTACTGAAAACTTAAATGCTCTTTTAGGAACAAGGGTGAATTTTAGAAGAGAGGGTCTTCGTTTTAATCCCACAGCTAAAAGAAGCTTCGAACTAAAAACTGTTTCATTCACAACAGCAAAGGGAAAGACCACCCCTCTAATCTTCTGTGAAAGCTACTACTCAGAAAAAGTCCAGTGCTCAAGATAAGGGTAAACAGAAGATGGAGATGCCCAGCAAATCACGCACATATATGTCTACATCTCAGGGCAAATATCAGGTTAGGGGTCAACCATCTGTAACCTCAAAACCCCAGAACAAGTCAAATAGGTCTCCACAGAGAAATAGCTGGAAGACACAATCCACTCCCATGCATATTCTAGATGGACCTAGGACTGTCAAGAGACCAGAGATTATCAGAAACCATCCCAGAGCTCAGACCTATCATGCATATCATTATGCATAGCCATATTAGTTCAGTAGGTCTAGAAAGGATAGAGCTTATAGAAGGTCTACATACCACTCAAATCCCACTCCGAAGTATAGACCTCAGGTTAGAAATTGGTTTGTACAATCTGGGACATGGAACCCAAGGAAACATAGTTTCTATGATCAGTCGAGGACCAACCCAGGATACACTTCACCCAATATTTTCCATACCAATAGTAACTATAAAAATAGCAACAACAAAAATAAGACAAACAAATCCATAAAGCAATCAATTCAAAAACAAATGTGGATACCCAAATGTTTGCTATCATGCTTTGATGATTCTTCTGTTGTTTTTGGGCCCAAACATTTTTGGGTTCCAAACTTTTTTACTTGATCCTTGATGCAGGTATGCCTGGCAGCGAAGCAAAATCTATGGTACTTGGACAGTGGCTGCTCCAGGCATATGACGAGGGACAAGGCCAAATTTTGTATGCTGGTTGAAAAGAATGGAGGCCTTGTTACCTTTGGAGGCAACACCAAGGGTAATATAGTCGGATCAGGTAAGGTAGGTAAGTGTTCTACCTACTGTATTGATGAAGTCATGCTGGTAGAAGGTCTTGCATATAACCTGTTGAGTATTAGCCAGCTTTGTGATAAAGGTCATAGGGTAGATTTTGACTCTACTGGTTGCAACATTTATGAGCCTAATTCTAACAATGTTAAATTTTCTTTTAAAATAGTCAATAACATTTACATAGTTTATCTAGATGATGTAGCACATTCAAACATGTGTCTCACTGCTAAAAAGGATGATCTAGCCTATCTTTGGCATCGTAGACTAGGTCATGCCAGCTATACAGTGCTACACAAACTGGATAAGCATTCAATGGTTAGAGGACTTCCTGAAATTTCTTTCCAAAGTTGATAATGTTGTATGTGAGGCATGCACTCAGTCCAAATAGACTAGGAAGTCTTTCAAGTCTAGAACTGAAAACCTATCTTCTAAACCAAATGAGTTGATTCATATGGATCTCTTTGGACCCACAAGGTCAGCCAGTTTATCAAATAGAAGATATGTGTTGGCCCAGAGTAGATGGCGGACAAGAAGCGGGGTTGAATCGTCCCACAGACGAGATGGCAGATTTTAAAAATAATTCTAAACTAAACACAGCGAAATTAAAATTAACTACGTTAATTGATCTAAACTAATGTGAGATACAATAGATCTCTCAATCTTTCCAAACTCACACAGATTTTTAATGCAAGGAGCAATTAAATTTATTCATAACACGGATAGTGGATGAAGCTACGTGTGACGGTGCAGTGAATAGAAAATCCAAATAATTGACTTGTGAAGAGAGATAGAAGAAAAGGACAAATGCACAGGCAATCACAACGAACATGAGGATTTTTAGGTGGTTCGGGACAACGACGGGCTCCCTACGTCCACCCCTCACCGAAACCCGGTGAGGCTTCACTACACGCTACTAACGTAGCAACACGGGGATAAGCCCCAACACCACACACGCTGCTTCCGCAGCAATGCACACATGGGGCCTAGCCCCAAGACGCTGCCACCGCAGCACACACCCACACATAGAATCGGGGAACACACCCCGGACACTAAAACCACACGAACTCGCAGCTCCGTCTTCACACACAAATTCGAGGAATCTTTCCCGACACTAAATCCACACACGCTGAGACGCAGCTCCGCTCACACACGATAATATATCAATTTCTATGAAAAGAGAAGATATATAATGACTGCCTAAAAATTACTCTATGCTCAAATATAAGACTGGAAATGAGAGATAGAAGATTCCCCCTCAAATCCGTTGTGAAACCTGTCCATAGGAGTGGTAGGGAGCGCTGGAGAGTATTATCCGCGGAGTAGAAGCTGGCTGAAGCCGATGGAGTCACCCAGGCAGAAAGTCCAGCAATGACTTTCAGAGACGGGACCAGATCGATATTGTAAAGCTTGTTGGTGGCGTCCTCTTCTTCCTTCTCCTTCAATGTGCGCAACACCTCCTGCTCTAGGTAGGGGGTCACCCTCCTCTTTGTTCCTGTAAAAGAAGATGAAACAATAAGCCCTTAGTTTGTATAAACTGAAGACAAATGTTTGAAATAAACTCAAGAGGGTTGGAGAATGGTATCCTTGTATGATAAATGGATAGGAGATGATCTTTCTTGAAGCTTCCAAAGTGAGGGGGTCGAACTTCAACATATCCAAAGTCGCACGAACTTGTCACTACAAATTCGGCTTCGTCGGAGCATGAAATCTTGATGGAACTTGATGTAGCTTTCACTTCTTTACTTAAAATCATCCATACAAGAAGTAAAACACGTGAAAACATTCAATAAACCCTCTCCCCTTCTCACCTGCGGCCAGTCCCTCTTTCCTCTCTCAATCTCTTCTTTTTAAGTGCAGAAATCGTAGCTCATATATACCAGCAAGATAGGTTGTTCAAAAGACCACAAATCCCCTTCAAAACCATAACACAATGTGTCTAATATGTGTATCAATAACCTAAAGGCAATGGGGTAATTTTGTAGCCCATTTTCAAGTCATTTTGTTGGGTTTCGGTGGCCCACGGAATGGACGCACGGAGCTGCGAAACTAGATGGGTCGACCCATATAGCAAGTGGGTCGACCCATCTGCAGACAGTGTTCTAGTTTTTCCCAGAACATTGAATGGGTTGACCCATCTCTGCAAGTGGGTCAACCCACTTGTAGACAAGATTCTGTTTAGGCTATTTTCAGCCTAGGCGTCGACCCATTGAGTGGGGGGGTCGACCCATTGACCTTGGGACCTTAAAAAAATGATTTTTAAGGCATTCCCAATGACCTAAACATGCAACCCAATGTAACCAAACATGAATTATATTAAAATCAAATTCTTACCTTGTCTTTCATCACTAGACTTGTTCTTACAACCTACGTGTAAATAAGTTGAAGAGCAACCACATATTGAGATGATAACTCCTGTAAGCTCGAACACATCCAACTCCTTTAAAACACATGCTTTCATTTCATAACAAATTCATGCATGGGAACCATTTTAGTTTAAATTTTTTTGAAACCTCACATGAATTTCAAAAGCAATCCAAGGCATGTAGAGAAAATTGAGTTCGATCAAATCTCATATGGACTTCATGAGTTGTCCATACCAAGTCAAACTAATTTGATTAGGTATCTCACCATTTCACTTTCAACTCAAGGATGGCCATTTTCTACACAAGCCTCACATATAAAATATGATTCAAGCAAGCTACACATGAGTTCTATATTCAAACCAAGACTATCAAGATAAGTCCAAAAGTTCCAATTTTAGTCTAATAGAGATTGAACCCTTACACATATTGAGTGCCATATGAGGAGCCGTCAACAACCTTGACCTCTTGAACAATTACCCATGTCATTCACATATATAAAGAATAGTCAAGGTTAGCCAATCATAGTCCAATGAATTTGAGCTATGTGCCATCTCCCTCAACTGCAACAAGATCGAGCATGACAAACAAACATTTGTTGACCAATGTCATATCCACAAATACTCAACCATTCCACACTAGTATGAGCATTAAGGCATTAACATTAATCACAGCCGTCCCAGACAAAAAGCACCAAAAGCACATGCTTCATACTACTAAAACAAGATTCACATAAAGATAGCCACACCTCTCAAAGTTCACAACATGAGACATTTCCACACCACATAGCAAATGTGTGATATGATTTAGGCATATGAAAAGCCTAGCAAGATAGTATCTTAAAATGTACCTACGCGCACAAGTGACTCACACATTTCTAATCTTGATTAATCATGAGTTCACGTATCAAAACAGTTCAAGCAAGGCACACATGAGTTCCATGATTAGTCCAGGAATTCAAGTTCAGTCCAAAAACAAGGCAGCTTAAACCAATACAAAACCAACCAACTAAGGATCATTAAACCTCATTCAAAGGCACTTAGAGACATAAATTTCCATGACTTAATCTCATCATATAAAACAACATGGAAATCAGTTTCTCATTCAAAATTCAAGCCATTCATAAACAATGCTCAAGGCTGAACATATGAAACACAGATCAATGCCATGAGAAACAAGTCGACTCCTTGAGAGATGAGGTCATCTCTACAGTTCATTTAGACACATTGAGGTTGACTTCACAAAGCCAATTGTACATACCTCCTACAAGACAAGATATCGACATTAGGCTCCAGAATGACTAAAATGCTTTTTTTTAGCATTTTCACAATACTCTTGCACACAATATATTGTTATCATCAAAACCATCATTAAGGACAAAGAGGGAGTGCATCAAACCCAACAATCTCCCCCTTTTTGATGATGACAAAATATTGAGTCCATTCAAACATCCAAAGCTCTCTCCCCCTTTGGCATTATCAAAAAGTGGGGGACTAGAAATGAAAAGAGACAAAAATATGAAGTAAAGGCGCACAAACCCAGCAATAACCTACCATAAAAGGAAGGTGTGTGGACCATGAACATCATGCAAGAATTTGGAATTTGATGAGAAATGTGCAAACAGTTTGAAATATGTTCAAATGCTTGATTTGTGAATTATATGCAAATGTATGACTGAACTACGCACAAATTGTATGACCAAATTGAACTCTATGCAAATGTTATACTGAAAAGCACATTATTCTCCCCCTTTGTCATTAACAAAAACTGACTGACAACGGGGTTATTTAAGCTGATATGTACATGTATGATCTAAAGATGCATCAATATGAAATGATGTATGGTATGAACAAAAAGGATCAAGCAATCAAGCACTCAAGCATGCATAAAAAAATATATACTCAAGCAAGTCCCTTCGGGACAAGTGTAAGAATTATGCAATTGATTGTTGAACATGATGAACATGTGCAATACTAAGAAGGTCGTGCTTACATAAAGAAGGTACTACATTAACTATGAAAGACGGCTGATTCATAAAGAACATTCACACAATCAAACCCAAGGTGTATATGTGAAAGATTGAGCAATGAATTCCAAAGTAATATGGATAATCAAATTTTCCAACTAGCACTAAAAAGATTCGTTCCTTCATACACTTCTATATACAATGCTCGAATATTGGTAGCTACGTATAACCCTAATTTTTTTAATTACTATTAATGGTGTGACTAACCTTTTGACGCGAGTTGTATCCTTTGTCTCAGGAACACTTCCCGGTTACTCAGTTTCGTCACTTATCTTAATTGCAGATTTTGTCACTTTTCGGCGCGAGTTGTACCCTTTGTCTCAGGGGCACTTCCCCGCTACTCGGTGCCAAATCCCACTTATTTTAAATGTGGATTGGCTTCTCTTTTCGACGCGAGTTTCCTCCTTTATTTCAGGGAAGATTCCTACCTACTCGGATCCACGTTCCACTTATACAGAATTTTTGGTGGGACAAACAGCTTTTTTCTCACGAGATATGTGATTTCCATGCAGAGATTCACGAGTCCTCTAAAGTATTGAGAGGAATAACTGAAATCCTTATTAAATTGAATCATTAATCTCAAAAAGGTGCAAAGTGTGTGGGTGATTGTATTGAATATAAGACATGAATTAGTCTAATCACGGTTATGTCTCCCCCTAAGTGTATGCATAGTTATGAGCAAAAACTCCCCCTTAATATGTGCCATGAAACAAACATGTCTAAATCAAGGTAATTTTATCTAGCAAGGGAAAATGTCATAGGATGTAATCAAGGAAGGGTGATATGACATATACACTCAAACATCTATCAAGGTAAAGTTTTCACACAAGTTGATTACCGGTACGTGGCTGAGAACATAGGTCTGAAGACCACCATCAAGCATGGGGAAGGCTTCTAGTTGGACAAAATCCAACCTTCCACAATCGCCATTTGATATACCGGATAATCATGGCATTCAAGCATACATGTATGTCAAGCATATGCAAGTATGCAAAGATGATCAAAGACTTTCTGTATGTATAAGTATGCAAAGATGTGTATGATATGTGCAGTGTATATCATGCAACTAAGTATGTATTCCATGTATACAAAAATGAACTATTATGTGCAGGATGTGAGTAAAAGTATGAAAGACTTTATGCACAACTAAACTATTCAAAAACCAGATTTATTCACAATATGTGAAAAAAAACTCCAAACTCAATTTTTTACCTTTTCAAATTTTTCAAAATGAACTTAAGCTGAATGAATTTTAAAGCCAAACCATTTTTGACTTTATTTACAAGTGTGCAAGCTAACAAGCATGGATAGCCAATCATGATAACATATTTACAATTTGAAGTACAATGTTTTTTTCTCAAAAATTCAAACACTTACCTGAGTTGAATAACCCAAAAACAACCAATACACCAAATTCATTACCAGAAGAGCTCATCATTTCTCTTGCCTTGAAGGATCTTTATTTATCAACAAGTTTTTCCTCCTCAAGGCACCCCTACAAAATAGATTCTCATTTTGAAATTTGGGTACCCAAGCCATCTTGGGTCCCGAGGGGTTAGTTCTAGCATGGTTGAAGGTATTCTTATATATCCTAGCACACCTATCATCATCCAATCTCATTGTGGAACAATCATCCATAGAATGACCTTTCTCACCACAATAACAACAATAAGAAAATTTTCTTTTCATGGACCATTTTTCATCATTTTTCATTAAAAACTAATTATTCATCATATGTCCAACTTCACCACAATAATGACATGAAAAAGAGTTTCTTTCGACAGACCACTCATCATCACTTTTTTTGGTAAAGCAATTTTCAATAACATGACCATGTAAGCCACAGTAGAAGCAATGAGCATTGACGTTTTTCTTTATATGTTTTTCATGATTTTTAGAATCATCAACAATTTTTATTTTTGACTTCAATACCTCATTATCATCAAATTTCATCAAAGAGTAATCATAAATTTCGTGACCATATTTCCCACAATAATAACAGTTAATGTTTGGACCTTTTCTCATGTGATCATTTTTCAATTGATTCTTAGGACCACTTTGATGTTTAGAGGGTTGATTTGTTTCTTTGGCCCTTAATTTAGTCGAAGATTTAGACTTTGATTCTTCAGCAGAAGGGAAATTTGAGATGTTCGAAGAGCAAGATGCATTCACAAATGAAGTTTGCATTTTCAGACCAAAGGATTCTTTGTACTAGGATCATGACCTAGACCTTCCCGTTGGAAATTCACTTTGGTCCCCAAGACTTTATCGAGGTTATCCTTCCCTTTGACAGATGTGGACAAGGATGCATTCAATTCAGCAATTTCAGATTCAAGAGTTGAAACATGCAGTTCATAACTAGCTATCTCATCCTCGCAGGAAATGATTCTCTCATTCAGCATGACATTTATAGTTCTGTGATTTTCTATTTCCTGTCTTAACTCAAGCAATTGTTCTGATTCATCCACATTCACATATTTTCCTTTTTCAAAATTTTTAAGACTTTTCAATCTACCTTCAAGTAAGGAAATCTAAATTAGCAAAGCACTATTTTCATTTTGGACTTATTCAGATGAGTTTCCGTTCATGGAAGTGTGATCAAGTTCATTCTTTTGAAAACTCCCTTTTTCATTTGCCATTGGATTCATTTTTTCATTGGAGTTGACAGACTTAGACAAATCATTCTTCAGATTTCTCAACTCCTCTTCCAATTCAACAGTTTTATCATTCATGTTCTTAAAAGTTTCTATCTCATGTCTTAGCTCCTTTAACCTTTCATATTTGTCACCAGATATGTATTTTCCCTTTTGAAGGACAAGTAATTTTTCAGACATTGCTGTGTTTAAATGCTTCAACGATTCATTCTTCTTAGCAAGTTCATCATTCATAATCAATTCATTGCACAAATCATGATCAATAGAATTCAATCCAGTTTTGTTTCTTAGCTCACATTCAATTTTCTCCAATTGAATAATCTCATTCTTTAGAGTAGAATTTTTATTTCTTAGACAAGCAATTGTTTCTTTGTGAACATCAACATCATGCATGTGAGATTCAACTGATTTTTCAAGCTCATTGCATTTTTCACATGAAGAATTATCAACACAAGAATTTTCAATTTTCTTTTTCAATTTTTGATTTTCAGATTTCATTGTATTATGTCTTTCAAACAACTCATCATAAGCATTCATCATAACTCAGTTCATCTTCCTCATCGGAATCGGAGTTTACCATGGAACTTTCCTTGCTTTTACGATTATTCTCGTTGTTTGCCACGAGGCACCCATCATTCCAGCTTTCTTGTTGGGCTTCACTTAGCCCATCCCAGATTTCTTTGGCTGACCTACAAGAAGAAGCAAAAGGAAATACATCAGTGTTCACTACAGCCTTCAGAGCATTCAAAACAAACAGATTATCTAGATTCTTTTTCTTGTCTTCATCGGTCCAGCATGACTCATTTTTAGGAAGACTGTAAGGACCATGAGTAATTAAGTTCATAAGCTTCGGATTAATACCAGAAATCCAAATACAGAGTTTTCCAATCCAAGATGTATAATCAAAACCATCAAAGACAGGAGCTGAATTCAGACTAGCCATCATAAAAAGATCTTTTTCCCTAAACCATGAGGTCAGCTGAATAAAAATCAGAGACTGGGCTCTGATACCAATTGTTGGTCCAGAGTAGATGGCAGATAAGAAGGGGGGTTGAATTGTCCCCCAGAAGAGATGGCAGATTTTAAAAACAATTCTAAACTAAACATAGTAGAATTAAAATTAATTATGTTAATTCATCTAAACTAACGTGAGATACAATAGACCTCTCAATCTTTCCGAACTCACACATATTTTCAGTGCAAGGTGCAATTAAATTTAATCCTGACACGGATAGCGGATGAAGCTATGTGTGACGGTGCAGTGAATAAAAACAAGGCAGCTCAAACCAATACAAAACCAGCCAACTAAGGATCATTAAACCTCATTCAAAGGCACTTAGAGACATAAATTTCCATGACTTAATCTCATCACATATAACAACATGGAAATCAGTTTCTCATTCAAAATTCAAACCATTCATAAACAATGCTCAAGGCTGAACATATGAAACACAGATCAATGCCATGAGGAACAAGTCCCCTGAGAGATGAGGTCGTCTCCACAGTTCATTTAGGCACATTGAGGTTGACTTCACAAAGCAAAATGTACAAACCTTCTACAAGACAAGATATCGACATTAGGCTCCAGAATGACTAAAATGCTTTTTTTAGCATTTTCACAATACTCTTGCACACAATATATTGTTATCATCAAACCAATTGTTAGCCCAGACTAGATGGCAGACAAGAAGGGGGGTTAAATTGTCCACCGGCCGAGATGTCAAATTTTAATAATAATCTAAACTAATTACCGGGGAATTAAAATAGACTGTGTTAATAATGTAAACTTGAGTGAGATTCAAATGTTCTATCGATCTTTTCGATCTCACGCGGATTGACAATGAAAATAACAATTGAATTTAAGCATAACTCGGATAGCGGATGAAGCTATATGTGACGGTGCAGTGAATAAAAAATCCAAATAATTGACCTATGAAGGGAGATAGAAGAAAAGGACAAACGCACAAGCAATCACAACAAACACGAGGATTTTTAGGTGGTTCGGGACCACGACGGGCTCCCTACGTCCACCCCTCACTAAAACCCGGTGAGGCTTCACTACATGCTACTAACGTAGCAACACGGGGACGAGCCCCAACACCACACACGCTACTTCCACAGCAGTGCACACACGGGGCCTGGCCCCAAGACGCTGCCACCGCAGCACACACCCACACACAGAATCGTGGAACACACCCCGGACACTAAAACCACACGGAGTCGCAGCTCCGTCTTCACACATAAATTCGGGGAAACTTTCCCCACACTAAATCCACACATGCTGAGACGCAGCTCCGCTCACACACGATAATATATCAGTTTCTATGAAAAGAGAAGATATACAATGACTGCCCAAAAATAACTCTATGCTCAAATATAAGAGTGGAAATGAGAGATAGAAGATTCCCCCTCAAATTCGAAGTGAAATCCGTCCATAGGAGTGGTAGGGAGCGCTGGAGAGTATTATCCGCCGAGTGGAAGCCGGCTCAAGCCGATGAAGTCGGCCAGGCAGAAAGTCCAGCAATAACTTTCAGAGACGGGACCAGATGGACAGTGTAAAGATTATTGGTGGCATCCTCCTTTTCTTCCTTCTCCTTCAATGTGTGCAGCACCTCTCCTCTAGGAAGGGGGTCGCCCTCCTCTTTGTTCCTGCAAAAGAAGATGAAACAATAAGCCCTTAGTTTGTATAAACTGAAGACAAATGCTTGAAATAAACTCAAGAGGGTTGGAGAATGGTATCCTTGTATGATAAATGGCCAGGAGATGATCTTTCTTGAAGCTTCCAAAGTGAGGGGGTCGAACTTCAACAGATCCAAAGTCGCATGAACTTGTCGCTACAGATTCGGCTTCCTCGGAGCATGAAATCTTGATGGAACTTGATGTAGCTTTCACTTCATTACTTCAAATCATCCCTACAAGAAGGAAAACACATGAAAACCTTCAATAAACCCTCTCCCCTTGTCACCTGCGGCCTGTCCCTCTTTCCTTTCTCAATCTCTTCTTTTTAAGTGCAGAAATCGTAGCTCATATATACCAGCAAGATAGGTTGTTCAAAAGACCAAAAAGCCCTTTCAAAACCATAGCAAAATGTGTCTAATATGTGTATCAATAACCTAAGGGCAATGGGGTAAATTTTTAGCTCATTTGCAAGTCATTTCGTTGGGTTTTGGAGGCCCACAGAATGGACACACGGAGCTGCGAAACTAGATGGGTCGACCCATCTACAGACAGTGTTCTGGTTTTGCCCAGAACACTGAATACGTCGACCCATCTCTGCAAGTGGGTCGACCCACTTGCAGACAAGATTCTGTTTAGGCTATTTTCAGCCCAGGGGTCGACCCATTGAGTGGGGGGGTCGACCCATTGACCTTGGGACCTTAAAAAAATGATTTTTAATGCATTCCCAATGACCTAAACATGCAACCCAATGCAACCAAACATGAATTATATTAAAAACAAATTCTTACCTTGTCTTTCATCACTAGACTTGTTCTTACAACCTGCATGTAAATAAGTTGAAGAGCAACCACATATTGAGATGATAACTCGTGTAAGCTCGAACACATTCAACTCCTTTAAAACACATGCTTTCATTTCATAACAAATTCATGCATGGGAACCCCATTTTAGTTTAAACTTTTTTTAAACCTCACATGCATTTCAGAAGTAATTTAAGGCATGTAGAAGAAATTGAGTTCAATCAAATCTCATATGGACTTCATGAGCTGTCCATACCAAGTCAAACTAATTTGATTAGGTATCTAACCATTTCACTTTCAACTCAAGGATGGCCTTTTACTACACAAGCCTCACATATAAAATATGATTCAAGCAAGCTACACATGAGTTCTATATTCAAACCAAGACTATCAAGATCAGTCCAAAAGTTCCAATTTCAGTCCAATAGAGATTGAACCCTTACACATATTGAGTGCCATATGAGGAGCTGTCAACAACCTGGACCTCTTGAAGTATTACCAATGTCATTCACATATATAGTGAATAGTCAAGGTTAGCCAATCATAGTCCAATGAATTTGAGCTATGTGCCATCTCCCTCAACTACAACAAGATCTAGCATGACAAACAAACATTTGTTGACCAATGTCATATCCATAAATACTCAACCATTCCACACTAGTATGAGCATTAAGGCATTAACATTAATCACAATAGTCCCATACAAAAAGCACCAAAAGCACATGCTTCATACTACTAAAACAAGATTCACATAAAGATACCACACCTCTCAAAGATCACAATATGAGACATTTCCACACTACATAGTAAAGGTGTGATATGATTCAGGCATATGAAAAGCCTAGCAAGATAGTATCTTAAAATGTACCTACGCGCACAAGTGACTCACACATTTCTAATCTAGATTAATCATGAGTTCACGTATCAAAACAGTTCAAGCAAGGCACACATGAGTTCCATGATTAGTCCAGGAATTCAAGTTCAGTCCAAAAACAAGGCAGCTTAAACCAATACAAAACCAGTCAACTAAGGATCATTAAACCTCATTCAAAGGCACTTAGAGACATAAATTTCCATGACTTAATCTCATCATATAAAACAACATAGAAATTAGTTTCTCATTCAAAATTCAAGCCATTCATAAACAATGCTCAAGGCTGAACATATGAAACACATATCAATGCCTTGAGTAACAAGTCGACTCCCTGAGAGATGAGGTCGTCTCCACAATTCATTTAGGCACATTGAAGATGACTTCACAAAGCAAATTGTACAAACCTCCTACAAGACAAGATATCGACATTAGGCTCCAGAATGACTAAAATACTTTTTTTAGCATTTTCACAATACTCTTGCACACAATATATTGTTATCATCAAAACCATCACTAAGGACAAAGAGGGAGCGCAGCGAACCCAACAATACTCTTGCACATAATATATTATTATCATCAAATTGAAGATATGGTTTCGTATTAGTTTGTGACTCCTCTAGGTTTACTTTGGTGTTTTTCCTCACACACAAAAATGAAGCATTTGATAAATTTCAGGAATTCTATTTAAAAATAAAATAGAATAATGACAATTCTATTCAGAATATTCTGACTGATCATGGCGGTGAGTTTGATAACTCACCATTTTATGACTTCTGCAGGGACAATGGCATAACTCACATGTTCTCCTCTCCAAGGACTCTTGAGCAAAATGGCATAGTTGAGAGGCGGAACCGGACCCTTGTGGAGATGGCTCGAACACTGTTGGTGGAAGGTAACCTACCAAGGAAATTTTGGGCTGAGGCAGTTAACACTGCATGCCATGTAGTCAACAGAGCCATGGTAAGGTCATTCACCTAGAAAACTCCTTATGAAATTCTCAAGGGTAAGAAGCCTTCACTAGCTTATTTTAAGGTCTTTGGTTGTAAGTGTTTTGTGCATGTCAATACTAAAAGAGATCTGGATAAATTTGAACCTAAGAGTGATCCTGGAATTTTTCTAGGATATTCAGAAACATCTAGAGCCTATAGGGTATACAATTTAAACTCTAAAATAGTAGAAGAATCTCCACATGTTGTCTTTGATGAAACAATGACTAAACTTGAAAATGGTTTGTGCAGGATACAAAATAATGGAGAAATTCTTAAAAATGAAAATCCTGCAGACCAATCTGAAGATAGTGATGCAGAGAAGCCTGGTTCTTAGGGGGAGGTAAATGAGGTTCAAGGCAATCAAATTATCAATGTCAGATCTCTTAAAGATCATCCTATAGATAAGATAATTGGTAATTTGCATGAACCCCCTAGGACCAGAGCCTATCTAAGAGCTCAAAATGAATTAAACTACTTTGCATTAGTGTCACACATAGAACCCAAAAACATGGACAGTGCTCTCAGTGATGTGCATTGGATCAATGCCATGCACGAGGAATTAAATCAATTTGACAGGAATAAGGTATGGCACCTAGTTCCACCTCCTGATCATGGGACTGTCATTGGGACCAAATGGATGTTTAAGAATAAAACAGATGAGAAGGGTAATGTCATTAGGAATAAGGCCAGACTGGTAGCTCAGGGGTACAATCAGGCGTATGGTATTGACTTCGAAGAGTCATATGCCCCTGTTGCCAGGTTAGAGGCTATCAGAATCCTATTAGCATATGCATGCTCACTAGACATCAACCTTCATCAGATGGATGTGAAATATGCATTTTTGAATGGGGAAATAAACAAGGATGTCTTTGTAAGACAACCTCCTGGTTTTGAATGCATAGATTTTCCTAATCATGTATATAAGTTGAATAAAGATCTATATGGACTGAAACAAGCTCCTAGAGCTTGGTATGACAGGCTTAGTAAGTTCCTCACAGATAAGAACTTCACAAGAGGTGAAATTGACCAAACCTTATTCACAAAGGTATGTCATTCATACATTCTCATTGTGTAAATTTATGTAGATGACATTGTCTTTGGATTAACTAACCCAACTTTATGTGAGGAATTTTCTAATCTAATGACACAGGAATTTTAGATGAGTTCAATGGGTGAGTTAAAATTGTTCCTTGGACTCCAGGTAACTCAGACTAAGGAAGGAACATTCATAACTTAGTCCAAGAACATCAAGAACCTGTTGAAGTGTTGTGTATGTGATTTTGATGATTATAAAATGACTTTGTGGCCTGGACTTGCTTGGCCTTGTGCTTGAATGGTTATTCATGTTTTCATGACTCTATATTGATGAGAAAGTTTTTGTGGAAAATAATGCTTCATGAATGTTAGTTTTTATCAACAAGAATGCCATTTGAATGAATGTGTTCCCATGCTTTCCTACATGTTTTGCATTTGGCATGATTGTTAACATTTGGGTATTGAATCATTTTGATGTTGAAATTATGAAAGATACATGTAAGCTATTTGAATGTTTGAGCTCCCATGTCAATATATTTGATTGAATGATATATTCATGCTTATCATTTCAAAACCTTGTCATTTGGTCAAATATATTTTTGTTGATTGATATGAGAAGCAAAATACATATTTGAACATGTTCATAGATGTATTTTATTGCGAACATGTTCATAAAATTGATGCTTGATGCAAGGATTTTGATTCTCATCTAACCTCGTGCTTTATCATGCTTTTCAGGAGGAAAATTCATGGTTGATACTCATGGGATCATGGTAATATCTAACCACCTTGTGTGCTTGAATTGGAGGAGGTTGAGGTTGAGCTTTCATGTCTTTATATTTGGATGAGTGATAAATTCAAGTTCATCATAATAAAATCTTGTATTGGTGAAATGGCATAATGCACATTTGAATGCTAGTGTGCTAATGTGACAGAAACAATCTTGTGTATTCATGAGTTTTCATGCATAGTGTGTATGGGTTGCAATATATACCCTTGTTTGTGGTTCATGGTTTCTTCATGATCCCTGAGGCTCATAATATGCTTGACTCTTTTATAGCACTCATGGTTGAATGCATGTCTTAAGAGTGGAACTCCTTGATCTTGATTTCCATGTAGATCTAATAATTTATCATGTTTTTGCAGGATGGACATTGATGGAAATCAGTTTGATATCACTTGGATGCATGGTAATATCCCTCTATTTTTTACCTGTGCAAAATGGCCTTTTAGTAGTGTTGGCCCAGATAGCAATGTACGCGGACAAGAAGGGGGGGTTGAATTGTCCCCCACATGAAATTACAAATTTTAAACAATATGTGAAATTAATGAGATTGATGAAAGACAAGTTGAACAGAAATAAATCTAGTTCACTCAATCTCTCCGAGCACACTCGAATGTGTTGGAATACGAAAATGTACAAGCAAGCAACCACAGGACACGGGGATTTTAAGGTGGTTCGGGACCACGACGGGCTCCCTACGTCCACCCCTCACCGAACCGGTGAGGCTTCACTTGCTTCACAACGAAGCACACGGAGAATATACTCCAACACACACGGAGACTTCGTCTCCACAACGATCCAATAGCGGGATCAATCCACACACACACACCGCAACACTCGCGGCAAGATATGATCACAACCGTACACAGACGGTTCACCACACGCAGAGTTAAAGTTCAGAAATAAATGATATGTTCAATACATGGTCATAAACGAAGAGTAAATGACTGGAATAGATGGGAAAAGAGTGAAGAAATGAATCCCCATATGTAGAATGGGCTGAAAACGATCTTCTTCGATTCCTGATTCGGAGGGAGGTCGGATGACGGTGATTCAAGCTTCCTCTTGATCCTCTAGTCGATCCGCTCTTCTTTCTCTTCTTCCACAATCTCCAGAAATGCTTTGTTGGAGATGAAATCCACCTTGTAATAGCCCCTCCTTCCTTTTCCCCCTTTCTTCACCTACAAGATAAGAGAAAGATAGCACATTAGGGTTCTCTCTTGTCAAATTCGGAGTTCTTAATGATATATACAGATGGGTGGGGAAAAGACACATAAAACCCTCCCAAAATGTGTTAGAAACACCTAAACATGATTAGTAACTAATGGGGGGTGTTTTGGTAAAGTTTAGAAAGGTTTTCAATGGGTTTTAATTGGGTTCGCAGAACCCGTGCCGGAATGGGTCGACCCTATGGGTCGACCCCTAGACAACCAGAGGACGGGTAGAGGCAAAATAAAGACCCAGAACCCAGGGGTTGACCCATGCAGTGTGGGTCGACCCCATGGGTCGACCCCTGCACACTGGGTCACAAAAATGTGTTCTGTCCAGACAGAACACTTGGGGGTCGACCCCATGGGTCGACCCATGCCAGAAATGGTTGGAAAAACACTGCAAACCCTATTCAAATCAAACAAAACAAATGGTTAGATGTTACCATCATCCACTTGACATGAGAGGGTTTAAAAACCATCCTTGAACCTGTAAAAACACAAATATCAAGTTAGCTAATGTATCAAAAATTGAGTTCTCCTTAACTTGATTCTTCCACATAAAACTCCATATCTATACACATTCGAATGCACATTGCAATAAGTAAATGGAATTGTAAAACATAAACCACCATCTTTGGCATTTGATAGACTTTAGATCTCTTAAGCATTCGAGTATAAAATCATGGAAGCTCAAACATACAAAAAGCATTCTTGTATTTACCAATCCTTCCAAATGCTCAACAACAAGAAACTCCAAGTGATAGATATTCATTTTCACATCAGTGAGTACTTTCATTGGACATTTTAAGCCTTTCCAAAAGCATGATAAATATTTGCTCCACAAACATACAATATTTTGTTATCATCAAAACCAAGGTCAAAAATAATGTGGGAATGCAACACCCAACAATCTCCCCTTTTTGATGATGAAAAAATATTATGGCAATCTACACATTTTCTCCCCCTTTGGCATAATCAAAAATGGGGAATACAAAAGCTAGAGCAAAAAGTATGAAAACCAACCATGTCAAAGAAACATGATATATGCACAAAAACTTCTGAACTTCCAAACAGATATGAACATTATGTGCACCTTTACTCTCCCTTTGTCTTCAACAAAAACAGATTGACAAAAGGGTTATTTAAGCTGATATGAACATGTATGATCTAATGATGAATCTATGGGAGCTAAAGTATGACATGACTTATGCAGGCAAGCAGACAAGTAAGCAAGCATTAGAGTCAAGCAAACAAATATTTATATTACTCCCCCTCAGTGGGGTAAGAGGATAACGACTGAACAGTTCATTCTAAACCGAAATGTGAGACATGAAGCATAATCAAAAAGGTAGTGCATGCATATGCTCGAGGTACTACATAGACCATGATAAGAATAAATTCAAGATATACAGTCATCACAATAATACCCAAAATTAAAATTTGTGTAAATGAGCAATGAACTTTAAAATTATATGGATATGAATAGAATTTCTAGAAAACACTAGAGGGTTATTTCCTTCCTACACTTCCATTTCGATCCTCGACTTTTGGTAGCTTCACACAACCCCTTTTTGTATGCTTTTCTTTTATTGGATTTCACCGTTCGACGTGAATCACCTCATGTGTCTCAATGGGGTTTCTCGGCTACTAGGATTCATCATGCAATGTGAATTTTTGTTTCACCTTTCGACGCGAGTTTTCTCATTTATTTCAGTGGGGATTCCCGGCTACTTGGTTAGACAATCCACTTATTGAAGCTTGCGGGGTAGGTAGCTTTTTCCTCACGATTTTCTTAATTTTCATGTAGAAATTTGTTTCCCTTGAAGTGTTAAAAGGAATTTCTAAAATCTTTATCAATCAAGGTCATATGCATCATTTTTGAACATAGTATGTGAGTAATTGTTTTGAATGTAGAAAGTGAATTTGCCTAGACATAGTTATGAGTCCTCCTTTGTATATGTCATGGTTCACAAAAGATCAAGAACACTGTAATTTATTTATCAAGGAGGTTATGTCTTGGAAGATTTTCAAGAAAATGGTTATCTAGAGATATATACATGCAAGCAAGTAAGGATTTTGGAAATTAATTCAAGCAATATGATTTTCGGTACGGAGCAGAGTACATAGGTCCGAAGACCACCTCACGCATAGTGAAAGCTTCTGGATAGATGTAATCCATCCTTCCACATCTCACCATTTGAGATATCGAATAATCATTGCATTCAAGCATAGAAGTGTATAAAGTATATGCAAGTGTATGCAAAATTCTCATATAAGTGCAAACTCATGTGTGCAACTTTATAAAGCAAATGCAGATGTATGCAAGGACTGAATTGTTATTTGCAAAAGGAAGTAAAAGTGTGTATCAAGGACTCTATGAACAAGACACTTATCTAAACTGCAAATTCTTCTATATCACAACCAAAAGCAACAAAAGGTAGTTGCATGATCAAGGTGGATCGAATGACGAGATCCAACCAAGTTTATACCTGAATTTTTCAACACAAGATTTCAGAACTTGAGCTCCCTTACCTTTGCCTTTAGAAGCCATTATTTACCAACATCTTCTTGGTCTCAAGGCACCCCTATAAAGTAAAATTTTCATTTCAAAGTTTTGGGTACCCAAGCCATCTTGGGTCCCGAGGGGTAAGTTCTTACATGAACAAAAGATTTCTTTTTGTTTTTCCTAGCAAACCATTCATCATCAAATACCCTAGTAGAACAGTCATCCATAGAATGAACATTCTCTCCACAATAAAAATAGTAAGAAGATTTCCTCTTCAAAAATTCATTTTCATCATTTTTCATTACAGAACAATCATTCATTACATGTCCAAAATTTCCACAGTAATGACATGAAGAATTCTTTTTAACAAACCATTCATCATCATTTTTCTTTGTGAAGCAATGTTCAAAGACATGACCATATAATCCACAGTAGTAGCAATGAGAGTTGAATGTTTTCCTAGGGGTTTTCACATGATCTTTAGACTCATTAACAATTTTCATTTGTGACTGCAATGCTTGTTCATCATCAGATTTCATTAGAAGATAGTCATACATGTCATGACCATATTGTCCATAATAGTAACATGAAACATTTCTTCTTTTCTTTGATGCATGATCATATTTGACAGTTTGAAGTTTTTTATGCACACAAGAGTGATCATCAACATTTTTCTGATTTTGATCTCCTTTATCATGCACAGACAATGATTCATTCAAAATTTTGATTTCATTTTGCAAGGACATAATATGCATTTTAAGATCATCAATCTCTTTTTCATAGGAAGTGACTTTTTCATTCAACACGAGATTTACACTTTTGTGACTTTCAATTTCCTGTTCAAGGATATGCAGTTTTTCATAATCATCATCAATCACACATTTTCCTTTTTCGAATTTTTTAAGACTTTTCAATTCTCCTTCAAGCAATGAAATTTTAATTAACAAGGTAGTGTTTTCATTTTGGAGTTTGTCAAATGATTTTTTGCTCATGGAAGTGTGTTCAGGTTCTTTCATTTGAAAACTCACATTATCATTAACCATTTTACTCATGACTTCATTGGATTCAAATTTATCATTCAAATTTCTAAGACTTTCTATTTCCTCTCTAAGTTCCTTCAGTTTATCCGACTTGTCAACAGACATGCATTTTTATTTTTCAAGGACAAGCAGTTTTTCAGACATAGCACCATTCAATTCTTTCATATTTTCATTATCTTTTTCCATATGTTGAAGTTCTGAAATTTTATTTAACAAAGATTTGTTTTCAGATCTAAGATTTTCAATCATTTCTTTGAGTTCTTTTTCAACAAGCATGTGAGATTCAATCGATTTTTCATGCTCAATTCATTTTTCACATGCATAATTATCAACACACGAGTTTTCAATTTTCTTCTTGCGTTTTCGATTTTAAAATTTTATTGTTTTATATCTTTCAAGCAACTCATCATAGGCATCCATTAATTCTTCAAAACTTAATTCATCATCAGAATTTGAGTCAGAAGATACCTCCTTAGATTCTAGGCCTGAAAGATCATCCTTGCTATTAGCCATCATGCAAGCATCCTCTAGCCCTCCATCATGAAACTTGATCAGTTGATCCATGATTTCTTTGGCTGAGCTGCAATCAGAAACAAACTGCAATTTGTTAGAGTCAACTGCAGCTTTCAATAAGTTCAGGACGACAAAATTATCATCACTTGTGGTCTTATGTTTAGTAGACCATTTGGACTTGTCCAATGGCAATTCATACGGACCATGAGATATGAGATTCCACAACTTGGGATCATATGAGTTAACGAATATACATATTCTTCCTAGCCAGAGACTAAAATCTGAACCATCAAAAATAGGAACTGAATCCATATTATCCATCATGAAATGATCTTTACTCCTAGACCGTGAGGTCCGATAAAATAATCAGAGACCGGGCTCTGATACCAATTGTTGGCCCAGATAGCAATGTACGCGGACAAGAAGGGGGGGTTGAATTGTCCCCCACACGAAATTACATATTTTAAACAATATGGGAAATTAATGAGATTGATGAAAGACAAGTTGAACAGAAATAAATCTAGTTCACTCAATCTCTCTGAGCACACTCGAATGTGTTGGAATAAGAAAATGTACAAGCAAGCAACCACAGGACACGGGGATTTTATGGTGGTTCGGGACCACGACGGGCTCCCTACGTCCACCCCTCACCGAACCGGTGAGGCTTCACTTGCTTCACAACGAAGCACACGGAGAATATACTCCAACACACACGGAGACTTCATCTCCACAACGATCCAACAGTGGGATCAATCCACACACACACACACCGCAACACTCGCGAAAAGATATGATCACAACCGTACGCAGACGGTTCACCACACACAGAGTTAAAGTTCAGAAATAAATGATATGTTCAATACATGATCGTAAATGAAGAGTAAATGACTGGAATAGATGGGAAAATAGTGAAGAAATGAATCCCCATATGTAGAAAGGGCTGAAAATGATCTTCGATTCCCGGTTCGGAGGGAGGTCGGATGATAGTGATTCAAGCTTCCTCTTGATCCTCTCGTCGATCCGCTCTTCTTTCTCTTCTTCCACAATCTCTAGAAATACTTTGTTGGACATGAAATCCACCTTGCAATAGCCCCTCCTTCCTTTTCCCCCTTTCTTCACCTACAAGATAAGAGAAAGATAGCACATTAGGGTTCTCTCTTGTCAAATTCGGAGTTTACAATGATATATATAAAGGGGTGGGGAAAAGACACATAAAACCCTCCCAAAGTGTGTTAGAAACACCTAAACATGATTAGTAACTAATGGGGGGTGTTTTGGTAAAGTTTAGAAAGGTTTTCAATGGGTTTTAATCAGGTTCGCAAAACCCGTGCCGGAATGGGTCGACCCTATGGGTCGACCCCAGGACAATTAGAGGATGGGCAGAGGCAAAATAAAGACCCAGAACCCAGGGGTCGACCCATGCAGTGGGGGTCGACCCCATTGGTAGACCCCTGCACACTGGGTCACAAAAATGTGTTCTGTCTAGACAGAACACTTGGGGATCGACCCCATGGGTCGACCCATGCCAGAAATGGTTGGAAAAACACTACAAACCCTATTCAAATCAAACAAAACAAATGGTTAGATGTTACCAGCATCCACTTGACATGAGAGGGTTTAAAAACCATCCTTGAACCTGTACAAACACAAACATCAAGTTAGTTTATGTATCAAAAATTGAGTTCTCCTTAACTTGATTCTTCCACATAAAACTCCATATCTATACACATTCAAATGCACATTGCAACAAGTAAATGGAATTGTAAAACATGAACCACCATCTTTGGCATTTGATAGACTTTAAATCTCTTAAGCATTCGAGTATAAAACCATGGAAGCTCCAACATACAAAAAGTATTCTTGTATTTACCAATCCTTCCAAATGTTCAACAACAAGAAACTCCAAGTGATAGATATTCATTTTCACATCAGTGAGTACTTTCATTGGACATTTTAAGCCTTTCCGAAAGCATGATAAATATTTACTCCACAAACACACAATATTTTGTTATCATCAAAACCAAGGTCAAAAACAATGTGGGAGTGCAACACCCAACAATTGTTTACAGGATCAAGCCCCTACAGTTGCGCTACAAGCTTGAGCCGGTAGCGAAGGTTAGACTATATTTCCTTATGGCAACGCAGAACCCCACACTATCGTGCTGTGGGCGGACATGAGGGGATTCGCACATGGACCCCATAATCCATGTGGCGGGTTGGGCTGCCAAGCACCGATGGTCCCATGTGGGTCCCATACCCCACGTGGTACACACCAAATCCTAAAGGAGACGCTGACATAAACCAGCAATCTCCCCCCCAGCGGCACCTGGGGGATTTGAACCAGCGACCTCGCTCTGATACCAGTTTACAGGATCGAGCCCCTACCGTTGCGCTGAAAGCTCAAGCTGGTAGCGAAGATTAGACTGTATTTTCTTATGGGAGCGCAGAACCCCACACTATCGTGTTATGGGCGAACATGAGGGGCTTCGCACATGGACCCCATAATCCATGCGGCGGGTTGGGCTGCCCAGCACCGATGGTCTCATGTGGGTCCCATATCCCACGTGGTACACACCAAATCCTAAAGGAGACGCTGACATAAACCAACAAGTAGGCTAGAAAAGCCCTTAGCATGGTTCATGAATATATCTTATGGTTCTTGAGGGTTATTATGTGCTTAATACATTCACATTCATCAAAGTGAAATTGGTTTCATGGTGCCCATATAATGAGTTTAAGTGGTTTGAATGACTTTGTTTCGACTTGAGGTTTTGGTGGTTTGAAAACTCTTTCATGCATTCACTTTGTAGTTTTCAAAGTGTTTCATGCATTGTCTAAATGACTTTTCCTTTGAGGTTGCAAAATGCTTAAGCCATCGAAATGACCATTTGTTGAATGAGGTCTAAAAATATGCCAACATCTTGTCTCAATGCATGGTTATTTGATTTATATGTTGAATGAGGAAGAATAGTTTTTCATTGAGCTTGAATTGATGAAATCCGGGTTTAGGATGTGCCTTCATGCAAAAACCTTCATGATGTTGAATTACATGCACTCCATTTGAAATAATTTGTTTTTCATCATTGAAATTCATGAATGGATGTTAGAATTCATTGGGTTGCATGTTTAGGTCATTGTGAATGGTTTAGAAATCATTTTTTGAGGTTTCAAGGTGAATGGGTCGACCCCACCACTCAATGGGTCGACCCCTGGGCTAAAACTGCCCAAAAAGTGTTTTGGCCAGCAGATGGGTCGACCCCCCTAAGAGATGGGTCGACTCCTGTGACAAAAATTGGCTAGACAGATTCTTTCTAGCCGGATGGGTCGACCCCCCCCCTCCAGATGGGTCGACCCCCCCTATTCGCAGCTCCGTGCGAGATTTCTGTAAGCCATCGAAACCCTATCAAATGACCTCCGATTGGAGTGAAAATTTACCCTAATGCCCTTAGGTTATTAATGAACATATTAGGGTGGTTTTGCTAGGGTTTTACATGGGTATATGGGTCTTTTGGTGCCTTCTATATGTACTCATATGTGAACTCCGAATTTTAACATAGATGAACACTAATGCTTATTTTGTGTTGTCTTGTAGGAGAAGAAAAGGGGAAAACAAAGAGGAGCTGTTGAAGGGGCGATTTCATCTACTTCCTTGAATATTTGAAGCTGGTGAAAGAAGAGGAAAGGGAGCGGCTCGAGAAGAGGAACAAGAGGAAGCCGGAATCGCCGTCATCCGACTCCGAACCAAGAAGAGCCGGATCGTTTTGAGAAGGGGAAGCTTTACATTTCATATATGATCTTTGGTTCAGTGTTTAGAAGTTGTTTTGGGTTTATTGTATCCATCTCTAAACACTTCATCCAACTCTGAACGATTATTCTGTGTGTGGGTTTGGAGAATGGTTTCTCCGAGTGGTTTGTGTTGACGCTTGTGCGTCGTTTGGTGCGGAGCATATCCGCGTGTGTGTTGGGGTTTTTGCCCCATGTGTGTGGGGAGAAATTCCCGTGTGTTGCTGCATTCGCAGCGTGTGGTTTGGGGTTTTTACCCCGTGTGTGTGGGGAGAAATCCTCGTGTTTGCTGCATTCGCAGCGTGTGGAAAAAATCTCACCGGTTTGGTGAGGGGTAGACGTAGGGAGCCCGCTGTGGTAACGAACCACCTTAAAAATTCCCGTGTCTCATGGTTTGAATTGTGTGATTATGTGTGCTTCTCTATCTATTCTATTTCCACAATCGTGTGAGCTCGGTAAGATTGAGAGAATCACATTTATTCTATTTAGTTTAATTCCTCAATCATGTTAAATTTGCTCATTCCGCTGTGCGAGTAGTTTTAAGTTTTTAATTGGACATAGTTTTTAGTAGAGGGTTCTATTCACCCCCCCCCCTCTAGAACCGTGTTCCTACACTCCGGGACCCAATAATTGGTATCAGAGCCAGGCTCTGTTGTCCCTAGATCTCACGATCTACAGAGTGATCCCAGTGCATTCTACAATCTTGAATTTTTATATTGATCAAATCTCTATGAATTGCATTCCTACTTTTGATGGTAATGATTATATTTCTTGGAGAAATGCTATGTGTGTTTATCTTGGTTTGCATGAGCCTAATGTTTGGAAGGTCATATGTGAAGGTTCATACAAGCTTCCTACTGAACATAACAAATGGGATGATATGCTTCTCAAGAAAAATGCAATGAATATTACAGCATTAAATTTCCTCATGAATGCCATTGAATCTAATATACTTTCACAAATTCCCTTGTGCAGGTCGGCAAGAGACCTTTGGGACGAGTTGGCATGAAAGTATGAAGAAGAAGTGATGGATCCATGCTTAATGGCTCATGGAGATGAAAATTCAAATGAGGTAAATTCTAACTCTGACTCCGATGAAGACGAAATGTCATTTGAAGAACTTCTTGATGCTTATGAGGAGTTGTCGAGTAGATATAAGAAAATTAAATCTGAAAATAAAATTTTGAAAAAGAAAACTAGTGAGGATGTGCATGCTAGTGTTTCTTGTGAAAAGTGCATATTGTTAGAAGCAAAAATTAAATGTTTAGAAAGCCAAATTGAAATCTTGGAATCTAAACCAAAATTGTTTGAAGAAGATATTTCTGACATGTGTGAAGAATATGCTTTGCTTGAAAACTCTAATAGATGTTTGGATTCTAAAAATGAGTGTCATGAATTGCATGAACAAAATAAACTTGTGTTGTCTAAGATTTTATTGCTTGATGAAACTGAAAAATATCTTAGAAATAAGTTAGAATCTTTGTCTGATGATGATAAATTATTTGAAAAACTTCTTGATAATGAAATTGATAGCAAGGGCATCATAGATGAAAATGATGAACTTGAAAAGAAAAATAGTGCCATACTAATTGAAATTTCTCTTCTTGAGGGTAGCTTGAAATGTCTTGAAAATTTTGAAAAAGAAAATGCGTTGTTCAAATTTGAAAATGAAAAGTTGAAACATTTAAACAACGCCATGTCTGAAAAACTGTTAACTTTTGAAAAAGGGAAAGCTTTGGATGTCAATATTGAATCTGAAAAATTACTTGTGCTAGAACAAGAACTTGAAAGCTATAAAACTGTAAATAAAGTGTTGAATGAATGTAATGTTTGCAGCGAACAAGAAATTTCTAGCTATGAGTTGCACATTGCATCCCTTGAAAATGAAATCATTGATTTGAATGCATCTTTGTCCAAATTTGTCAAGGGGAAAGACAACCTAGATAAAATCTTGGGGACCAAGGTGAATTTTCAAAGGGAAGGTCTTGGGTATGAACCCACTAAAAAGAATGCTTTTGGTCTGAAAACCCAAACGTCATTCGTGCATGCTTCATGTTCTTCTAATGCATCTTTTGTTGAGAAATCCCAGATTAAATCTCATGCCCAACCTAGGACCAAGAAATTTGCTCCATCACCCAACAGTCAAAATGGTCCTAAGAGTCATAATAGAAAATTTGATTCTCACCAAAATCATGAAAAGCATGCTCATGTTCCTAAAAGTTCAAAGTTGAGTTGTTTTCACTGTGGCATGCATGGTCATGTTATGGATGATTGTGATATCATGAAAAAAGATGATCAACACACATGCAAAGAAAAATTTGCTCTCAAAAGACAAAGAAATGGTTCATGCTTTTATTGTCATAAACTTGGTCATGTGATGAAAAATTACTTTGTGAACCAAAAAGATGAACTTCATGCTAACAATGCTAAGTTCAATGTTCAAAGAAAATTTAATGATAAACATGCCCTTCATGCTCAAAGATTTTCATATAACAAAGAAAAGTTGAATGAAAAATTTCATGCTCACAATGAAAAATTATTTGGAAGAACTACCACTTCTTGTTGCTTTCATTGTGGTAAATTTGGTCATGCAATGAAAAACTGTTGGTTATTGAAAAGTGATAATTTTCATGCTTCTAGAATGAATGTTAAGTTTAATTTTGTTAGACCTAGATCTTTTAGAAATAGAAGATGGAATACTGTTGAAAATACTTTTACTCATGAAAGAACATCTTTTGCTAGAAACGCATCTCCTCAATATTTTTATTGTGGAAATCATGGTCATGTGATTGAGGACTGCAACATCATGAGAAATGATGACATTGAAGCAATGAAAGTGTGGAAGAATTTGGTTGGTGGTAATGCTACTAACTCCAAGGGACCCAAGAAGCCTTGGGTTCCCAAATTTGTCAAATGAGTTAGATTTGATGCAGGTGTGCCTTGAGGAAATAAATTGAAAGGGGTTCCAATAAAGGGAACAAGGCACACTCGTTTGGTAAATCCCCGACTTTACTTTTTCTTATTGTCAAACTTGGTGATTTTGATGTTTTCACTTCTATTGCTTTGTTATGTTGTTGGAATCATACTTTGTATTTATTCACAAGCCATACATGTTTTCATTGAATGAATATTTGATATATCAAATGGTGATATGTGAAATGACAGATCAAATCTGTCATGAAGTTATCACTATGTGAGAGGTGATCTTAGGATCAACGTACTCCACCTTCTACCAATATTCAAAATTTTAATTCGGTTGGCTTATGAGGATTCATGTATTTTGAATGTAATTGATTTACCTTTAATTTGCATATCTTTCAAATTGAATCTGGAAAACTGTCTTGTTTCAAAAAGGCAAAGATTTCTGAATTGTGGAATTGCTTATTCTTTAATGCAACAGTTGGTATTGGATGATGACCATGGCTTAGTTTAAAGCCTGTTGACTGTGCGTGTGGTTGATCTGCATGATCGATAAATTACTTGATTTGTTCAATCTAAAAATTTATCTCATGCAATACCATTTTGAATGATCATGGTTGAATGTTTGGGTTGTAAGGAAAATAGTTGTTCATGATAAAGCCTGAAATGAAATGCTCATGGTTCTGTGTTAAATTCATTGAAAACTCAACTCATGCATTTATTGAATGCATGCTCACTTGACTATTCAAGAATGCACAAAAATTGAAATCTCCATAAAAATATCGCATTGGCATTTTTACATATCATTCACATATCATGCATGCTTTTTGAATTTGAGTCTCTTGCATACTTTGACTTATTGATGCTTGAAAGCCATGATTTATGGGCACACAAAATAAAATAAACAAAATGCATATTGCATATTCATGCATATAGGGCATATGCATATATTTCATGATAATTGTATATCTTGAATCATGAGTACTTGCATGAATAGTTTGTTAAAACCTTACTTGTTCATACATTCCCCCTTCGTCTAATTTTGATCATAAACTTTGGATTTGAAAGATGGAAGTCATAGTGTGCATAGTTGTATATATTGCATACTTATCACTCATAGTGCATACTCATTTCATTTGAAAGATGAAGCTCATTGTGTGCCTATGTGCATATTTGGCATTTTCAGCATGCATATAGTGCATACTTTGAGATGCATCATTTTGAACACCGCTAACCTTCATGAACTGAAACTTCATAACATTGGGCCTTTAATTTGCATCTTGCATTGCATTCACATGTTGTTATAGGTTGCACTCATAAGAGTTTGTGCATTAGGTGCATTTGAAACATTCATATAAAATCTAAAATTCTGCATTCATGATGCACTCTACATTGCATATTTGCATGTTTCCATTATATGCTTGCATGTTAATATATGCTAAAACCCCCTTTTTGAAACTTCTAAGACCTCATATGTCTTGATAAATAATGTTACATCTGAGTCTTAACTATTGTGCTTAATGTTAAACGCTCAGGGGGAGCATTTCCTGTTAAGTGCATTCACATAGGTGGAGCTGCACTATCTTGTGTTGAGTTAAACTTTTTCCATACATGTTAAATCAAATTCTCACACTTCATGCACTTTAATGTGAAAAAGAGTGTTATTCATAAGGATATAGGAATTTCATTTCAACACTCTAAAGTAATTAAACTTGCTGCATTTATGATAAAAAGGTAGTTGAGGAAAAAGCTGCTTGCCTCAGTTGAAAAAAATTGGATAAAATGAAAGGCAGAGCAATGCTTAGTCTCACTGAGTAAACTGGATACACGTCACCTGAGACGTGATGTGGTTCATTTCTTAAAAGTGTTGACTAAAGTACTTCTGTTCAAAATGAAGTGAAATGATTCAGTATTCTGAGTAACCGGGAATTCTGGCATGAGCTCCATGTCTCTCCTCGCGTAAAAAGGAATTATTTGAACCTGATCACTCTAAGAAAAATTCAGATTGTCAATGTGAAATTTTTGAGAAAAATTCTGATGAAAATTTAATGGGGTAGAGTGTAGCCTCCAATACGCTGTTCTCTAAATTTAAATGCAGTCTGTGTAATTACTTTTACGTTCAATTGAAAATATGGATATCCATATGGCTAAAGCCTATTTCATGTTATTCACTTATACACATGGTAATTTGATTTAATATGTGTTTTGAAAATTTGATTGACTGCATGATTGGTGTATGTCTTTTGCTATCTATCTGCACACTCTCCTAGGTGTACATTTGAGCACCATAGTTTTATTGACTCACCTACACTTTTCGTACACATATCCTCTCATTATAAATAAAATAGGGGAGCTATATTACATGTATATAGATCTACTTGGGTGGAAGTCAATCATACTTGATCATTCTACTTGCATTCTGCATCTTCATATTGCCCAAAACTTACATTTCAAACATGTGAAAATTAGTTCAAGCATATTTGGCATTTAGTGCATTCACACATGCATATTTTGAATTGCATCTTCTTAAACATAATGTGCATATGGTTCTCTTAATAACCCCGTTGTCCGTCGATTCTCTGTCAATGACAAAGGGGGAGAGGCAGTTACTTTGTGCTTCTTTCATGAATATCATGTTTTGCTTGTCCGTTCTCATTTTGCCATAAGGGGAGAAAGCATGTTGGTTTGGTCTTGATGCAATCATGAATTCCCCATGCTGATCCCCATTTATGATTATGTCAAAGGGGGAGAGAGCATTAATGAGCATTAATGCATAACATTTTGTCATCATCAAAATGGGGGAGATTGTTGTGTATGTGATTTTCATGATTACAAAATGACTTTGTGGCCTAGACTTGCTTGGCCTTGTGCTTGAATGGTTATTCATGTTTTCATGGCTCTGTATTGATGAGAAAGTTTTTGTGGAAAATAATACTTCATGAATGTTAGTTTTTGTCAACAAGAATGTCATTTGAATGAATGTGTTCCCATGCTTTCCTACATGTTTTGCATTTGGCATGATTGTTAACATTTGGATATTGAATCATTTTGATGTTGAAATTATGAAAGATACATGTAAGATATTTGAATGTTTGAGCTCCCATGTCAATATATTTGATTGAATGATATGTTCATGCTTATTATTTCAAAACCTTGTCATTTGGTCAAATATATTTTTGTTGATTGATATGAGAAGCAAAATACATGTTTGAACAGGTTCATTGATGTATTTTATTGTGAACATGTTCATAGAATTGATGCTTGATGCAAGGATTTTGATTCTCATCTAACCTCGTGCTTTATCATACTTTTCAAGAGGAAAGTTCATGGTTGATAATCATGGGATCATGGTAATATCTAACCACCTTGTGTGCTTGAATTGGAGGAGGTTGAGGTTGAGCTTTCATGTCTTTATATTTGGATGAGTGATAGATTCAAGTTCATCATAACAAAATCTTGTATTGGTGAAATGGCATAATGCTCATTTGAATGCTAGTGTGCTCATGTGATAGAAACAATCTTGTGTATTCATGAGTTTTCATGCATAGTGTGTATGGGTTGTAATAACCTTGTTTATGGTTCATGATTTCTTCATGATCCTTGAGGCTCATAATATGTTTGACTCTTTTATAGCACTCATGGTTGAATGCATGTCTTAAGAGTAGAACTCCTTGATCTTGATTTACATATATATCTAATGATTTATCTTGTTTTTGCAGGATGGACATTGATGGAAATCACTTTGATATCACTTGGATGCATGGTAATATCCCTCTATTTTTTACCTGTGAAAAATGGCCTTTTAGTAGGCTAGAAAAGTCCTTAGCATGGCTCATGAATATATCTTATGGTTCTTGAGGGTTATTATGTGCTTAATACATTCACATTCATCAAAGTGAAATTAGTTTCATGGTGCCCATATAATGAGTTTAAGTGGTTTGAATGACTTTGTTTCCACTTGAGGTTTTGGTGGTTTGAAAACTCTTTCATGCATTCACTTCATATGGTGTTGTAGTTTTCAAAGTGTTTCATGCATTGTCTAAATGACTTTTCCTTTGAGGTTGCAAAATGCTTAAGCCATTGAAATGACCATTTGTTGAATGAGGTCTAAAAATATGCCAACATCTTGTCTCAATGCATGGTTATTTGATTTATATGTTGAATGAGGAAGAATAGTTTTTCATTGAGCTTGAATTGATGAAATCCGTGTTTAGGATGTGCCTTCATGCAAAAACCTTCATGATGTTGAATTACATGCACTCCATTTGAAATAATTTGTTTTTCATCATTGAAATTCATGAATGGATGTTAGAATTCATTAGGTTGCATGTTTAGGTCATTGGGAGTGGTTTAGAAATCATTTTGTGAGGTTTCAAGGTGAATGGGTCGACCCCCCCCCCCCACTCAATGGGTCGACCCCTGGGCGAAAACTGCCCAAAAAGTGTTCTGGCCAGCAGATGGGTCGACCCCCGTCAGAGATGGGTTGACCCCTGTGACAAAAATTGGCCAGATAGATTCTATCTGGCCAGATGGGTCGACCCCCCCTCCAGATCGGTCGACCCCCCTGTTCACAACTCCGTGCGAGATTTCCGTAAGCCATCGAAACCCTATCAAATGACCTCCGATTGGGGTGAAATTTTACCCTAATGCCCTTAGGTTACTAATGAATATATTAGGGTGGTTTTGATAGGGTTTTACATGGGTATATGGGTCTTTTGGTGCCTTCTATATATACTCATATGTGAACTCCGAATTTCAACATAGATGAACACTAATGCTTATTTTGTGTTGTCTTGTAGGAGAAGAAAATGGGAAAACAAAGAGGAGGTATTGAAGGGGAGATTTCATCTACTTCTTTGAAGATTTGAAGCTTGTGAAAGAAGAGGAAAGGGAGCGGCTCGAGAAGAGGAACATGAGAAAGCCGGAATCACCGTCATCCGACTCCGAACCAAGAAGAGCCGGATCATTTTGAGAAGGGGAAGCTTTACATTTCATATATGTTCTTTGGTTCAGTGTTTAGAAGTTGTTTTGGGTTTATTGTATCCATCTCTGAACACGTAATCCAACTCTGAATGATTATTCTGTGTGTGGGTTCGGAGAATGGTTTCTTCGAGTGGTTTGTGTTGACGCTTGTGTGTCGTTTGGTGCGGAGCATATCCGCTTGTGTGTTGGGGTTTTTGCCCCGTGTGTGTGGGGAGAAATCCCCGTGTTTGCTGCATTCATAGCATGTGGAAAAAGTCTCACCGGTTTGGTGAGGGGTGGACGTAGGGAGCCCGCTGTGGTCCCGAACCACCTTAAAAATTCCCGTGTCTCATGATTTGAATTGTGTGATTGTGTGTGCTTCTCTATCTATTCTATTTCAGCAATCGTGTGAGCTTGGTAAGTTTGAGAGAATCACATTTATTCTATTTAGTTTAATTCCTCAATCATGTTAAATTTGTTGATTCTGCTGTGCGAGTAGTTTTAAGTTTTTAATTGGACATAGTTTTTAGTAGAGGGTTCTATTCACCCCCCCATTAGAACTGTGTTCCTGCACTCCGGGACCCAACATGAAGAAATACAGTTTTGAAAATTTGAAGGAGATAACAGCACCAATGGGTACATCAACCAGTCTTGATGATGACCCAAAAGGTAAATTGGTTGGCACCAAATTATACAGAGGTATGATCGGATCCCTTCTTTACCTTACTGCATCTAGGCCTGATATTCAATTTGCTGCGTGTTTATGTGCTAGATTTCAGGCTAGTCCTAAAGAGTCACATGTTAGTGCTGTTACGAGGATTTTCAGGTATCTGTGAGGCCCCCTAGAACTAGGCCTTTGGTATCTTGCTCAGTGTGAGCTAAACTTTATAGCCTACACTGATGCTGATTATGCTGGGTGTCGGATAGATAGAAAAAGTATTAGTGGATACTGCCATTTCTTAGGTGGTTGTCTAGTATCTTGGGCTTCTAAGAAGCAACACACTGTTGCTCTATCTATTGTTGAGGCAGAATATGTCGCAGCAGGAAATTGTGCAGCCCAGGTGCTCTGGATCAAACACCAACTCCTTGATTATCAGATAGAATTGGGATGCATTCCAATTCTGTGTCATAACACTAGTGGTATATCATTGACTAAAAATCATTGTCATCACTCTAGGACTAAGCACATAGAAATCAAACACCATTTTCTAAGAGATGAAGTAAGCAAGAATGAAATTGAACTGAACTTCATAGAATTTGAAAAATAGCTTGCTGATATTTTTACTAAACCTTTGAGTAATGACATATTTAAATTCATAAGAAGAGAGCTTGGTTTATGTAAATTTCAGCATGATTAATAATTGTTTTTCATTCCTGAGGAAGGGTTGTGATCTGATATGTGTCTGCCTATCAAATCTATTTTGAATAAGACTTCAGATGTGTGCTTGTCAATTGAAAATGCTTTGAATAAATATTCTGATTTGTCTTGTGAATGGTTCATGTCTGCTTGCCAATAGCTTTATCTGTGTCATAGTTGAGTCATCTTGATTTCAGAGGTATATAAGATGATATGTGGTAGAAAGACAGATTCTGCCTATCTGAAAGCCCATACCATGTGTAGAGGACTATCCTCCGCCAGGTACCATGAATCAAGAGAGTACATGCATTGCCCTGCATTTTTTCTTTGGTCTAGTGTTCTGTGGTTAGCTGTGTCTTAATGTTGAACAAACATGCATATAGATAGGGGGAGCTTTTGTTTAGAATAAAATTGCATGTCCATGCTGTATTGATTTATCAGGGGGAGTTTTTCTAATCTTCATCTATCTGTATTCTATACAGTCCTCTGTCAACCAATTTCAAAACTCTTTGGACCTCAGACTCTTCTCAAATCATGTATCCTGAATAAAATTTTACTCTCTACAATTGTCTCTATGTTTCACAATCTCCTTCCCATCCTGAATTGATGACAGTCTGTCAATAAGTTCATTACATTAAGCAACATAAATCTCACATCTTCTATTATAAGAATCATGTTTGCTTCATGAATGAAACAATGGTTTAAGCTCAATAAACCTTAAAGTTTCAGGACTGTATTCCGAAATATAAGGATGTGGAAAATTTTAATAGCTCTCAACCTCGGTCTCATGTTGCGATAGACAAAGTCTACTTGTGTTTAGAAACTGCTAAGAAAGTGTAATCTAAGTTGAGAAAATTGGAAGTGTGTATTATGTTTAAACAAAACACTCTGAAGAATTAAAAAGGGCAGCAAAAGGAAAAGAATGTGACAAAAGAAAAGCAATGTATAAGTAAAATGGCAGAGCAATGAATGAATGCACTGAGAAATGGAGTACTCTATCAATGAAATAGAGAAAACTGATGTCATGAAGTGCTTCATGTCACCTCTTTTCTTATGGCCAAATCTGTAGGATTGGTTTCACTGAGTATTTGGGGGTACGGGCGTCTGATAAACGTGTATCCTCATGCAAAAAGGTGAAAATCATGACTATTGTTTTTTATCAGAAACAGTGTTGGTACTTTGTGCCTAGTAACTGGGGGTATTGGCGTCTAACCAACGTGTACCCCTAATGTCAAAAGCATAATTGATACCTAACTGTTCAAGAAGTCAGAAAGAATTAACTCTAAAAAGGTATGCTGTAGCCCTTGTTATCAAAGTCTTATTGAGTGTCAAGTTGTTGAACCTCAATACATATTCTAGTCACTCTCAAAGATTTTCACTAGTTTTGAAGTGAGTAGGATATAGCTATGACCATGTCTTTAATGGCTTATGTATCTCAGGTTTGTTGCTATTAACGGGTTCTGCAACTTTATTAGAAGAGTACAATGTATTCACTCTACCTTGTATTACTCTTAAACCAAACATCTATCATGAATGCAGAGTCTTGATTCTTAATCTCTAAAGACCTTGAGACATAAATTGCTTATTGTTCAGAATGTCATTCTATTCATCTTCTTCTATTTGCTTTGTTCATCCTGCCTCCCTTACTCCTTGTTTGTTGATGGCAAAGGGGGAGAGAAAATGTATGGATTGGTTTTCAGGGGGAGAGAAAGAGGGGCATCCGTTGCATTTTTTTGACTGTGTTTATGAGATATTTGATCTATACTGGATTAAACTTTACTCATCAAAATACAACATGACTTTTGTGTTGCCATCATCAAAAAGGGGGAGAATGTTGGGCCTCCTCTGAAGCTGATCACTAGTGTGGAAACTACTGTGATTCGATTGTGTTTTGAGTGATTGGCAACAATTGAGTTGACTATGTTGATTTCATCTTTTACCCTACTAACAGTGTGAATTTTGATGAATCTTATTTAGGTTAGAATTATTAGATGGTCATAGTAGGACTATGCAGGCGTACCTTGTGATAAACAAGGTCGGTGCATGTTGTAATAAATGCACACAACATCAGTGCTTATTTGGTTGGTTCAGCATATAGCATCGGTGCATATTTCAGTGGTCTGCATTAGTTGCATAACATAGGTCTGTGCATGATTTTGCATACAATGCATCATAAGTATGTGCATGCTTTTCAAATATACATAATGTAGTTTGTGCACATACTGCACTGTGTACACCAAGGTCTGTGCACATTCACTCTCAGTGAATCTAATGTCTGTGCACGTTTGGTCTTAAGGTGTGAAAAGGTATGTGCATGCTTCTTTAGAAGCATACACAAGGTTTGTGCATGTTTTTGTACATGCGTAAATAAAGTCAGTGCAAGTTCTTATTTGTGTCATTCGGTCGATGCATGTCCGAGCATAAGGTCAATGCATACTGTTCCTTGTATGATACAGGGTCGGTGCACATTATGATATGTGTACATATGAAGGTCAGTGCATTTTTAAAGTCAGTGCATGCTGCAGTTCACGTTGAACTTGTGTAGGTGCATATCTTTAGTCCTACTAGGGTCGGTGCATTGTTGCACGGTTAGGCATTGTGCACATAAAGGTCAGTGCATGCCTAGTCTTATGCATATAGAAGTCAGAGATGTTGTGCCCCTATGATTTTGATGATAGCAAACACTATGAGTCAACCTTGCATATCATGAATCCATTGCATATCATGAATCTGTGTCTGAATGATTGTTCTGCTTTGGGCATATGAATGTGTTATCTTGCATTAGTGCAGACATACAGTTCATGTAGCATTGCATATAGTTGGTGCACGATTGTCTGGAGCATATAGTCCGTGCATTGCTCAACTGCTTTCTATAAAGTCAGTACATTGCTTAAGACTATACAGGGTAGTTCATGCATACAGCAAGTCCATACATTCTTTGCTGTAATCTTCATGCATATGCCAAGTCTACACATTGCAGCCTAGTCTGAACATCGTCAGCATAGAAAGTCTATACATTTCATTGCAGCATGCACACACAAGTCTACACAGTGCTCTTCATTCATGTGCACAGTTCGTGCATCAAGTCTGTACATTGTCCAGCGTCTCACTCAGCGTCTAAGTGAGTGTGAACATTGCATCGCTAAGTCTATACAATGCATCGTCTCATGCATCATCTTTCAAGTCTATGCATTGTAAGACCAAGTCTATACAATGCATCATCTCATGCATCGTCTCATGCATCATCTTTCAAGTCTATGCATTGTAAGACCAAGTCTATACATTGCATCGTCTCATGCAGCGTCACTATGTGCAAGTCTATACATTGTCTGGGTGCATAACACAAGTCTATACATCGCCACTTGGCTCGTGGCTTAGTCAGTGCATTCATTCTTGTTGTGCATACTTCACCTTGTGCACACTGCATCACAGTTCGTGCATCAAGCTTGTACATTGCCTTTGCACAAGGCCACACTAAGTCTATACAGTCTGTGTGTTTCATGCACTTGTGCATTGTTCACTCTAAGTCTATATATTGATTCATGCATTGCACGAAGACTGCACATTGTGTGTTGCTTTGCCTTAGCTTTGCATTCAAAAAGTCTGTACATGCCATAGTCTTGCATACGTGAAGTTTGTACATGCTTTAGCGTTGCCTTCATAAAGTCGGTACAAGGCTTCAACCTTAAACTGATAATTCTATTCGACTGGCTGATAGGGACTCTTTACAGAGCTTAATGATAGGCACGTGATCCGAGGATAATAGGAGTGCCCTGATCGTGACACGTGGAACCACTGTGCTGAAATGCTGCCACGTGGACTAAGCCCTTTGGGCGGAAAATGTGGAAGTCACACGCCCTAGCTACTGCTTTATATATGAAGACTTCTTCCTCAGGAGTAGGCCGATCGAAGCTGTGAGAGCTGAAGCAGAAGAGCAGAAGCAGTGAGTGCCTGCACGATCGAGTGTGAAGCAGAATGACAGAAAAAGAGAAAGAAGAGCAGAGTGTAAGAGAAGAAGCAGAAGAGAAAGAAGAGAGAGAGAGAGAAGGAGTTCGTGGAGAAGAAATCTGTCCTCTGGCATTTGGATCAAATCCAAGCCAGACCTGCTCCTTTGAGAGCTATATGTTTTGTGCTTCCTTTTTAGCTTTTCGGTGCTGCATTTCTTGTTTTCCATTTTACCTTTCTTCAAGCTGTTTGTCAACAGTGCAAGCTGTGATGCACAACGGCGATGAGGATACCTCGGATGGCTAAGCTGTATTGCCCAGTAGAGCCAAGCTGTAATGCTCAGCGTTGTAGAGGTGGACTCCTCTGGACAGCAAGCTGTGATGCTCAGCGGGATAGCAAGCTGTGATGCTCAGCGGATGGTAAGCTGTGAGGCCCAGCTGATGTACGCAAGCTGTGATGCCCAGCCGTTCAAACTGTGAGTCAGTAGTAATCCACACTCGGGTTGAGTGTGGGGTCGATGTAGGTCTGGAGGACCGAACCACCTAAAAACTCCTCTTGCATTGTGGTTTGATCTCATTGTGTGTTTGACGCTAGATGAATGCATAGGGGCGATATGGCTTGATTGCACACCATGTGTTTGACTGTGGTATTGAGTGTCCTTTGATATTGTTATTCCGCAATTGCTCATTGTCCTTCTGAAGAAGGAGAGATTTAATTAGTTGTTCAGGTTATCTAGTTTTGTCTAGTTAGCGAACTAGATTTTTATTTGAGCGAAATTTTTAAAGGGTTGATTCATTCACCCCCCTCTGAATCCACCGCACCGAACCCAACACTTGGTATCAAAGCGGGTTGCTGTGCATAGGATCTAACAATCCGCAGCAGATCCTGCATCTTCTGTGGTGCATATCAGAGTGGGTTTCTTGTGCTCGGTGTTTCATTTCACTGACTTAGTGCCTTGCCTTGCTTATCTAGTTTTGGTGGATTTTTGTCGATTGTTTTGTGCGCTGTTGGTTGCTATCTGTTTTAATGGCTCATCCACCAATTTTCAAAGGTAATGATCTTGATCTATGGCTGAAGAACTTACATCGATATGTGAGATCGACTGACACTGAGCTTTGGAAAGTAATAGTCTACGATCCACACAAATTATCAAAAGATAAATCTAGATAGACTGATAAGGATGGACTGAAAGACTCTGTCAACTCGAGAGCATTAGAATTAATGAAAGCATCACTTGACAGAGCTCTAACTTCATGTGTTTCTTCTTGCAGGTCTGCCAAGGAGATTTTAGAGAAACTGAAGCTTACCAGGAATCGCAACACATGTCTGATGGTTGACGATGATGGACAGCAAGAAGAAAATGAAGAAGGAGATGAAGATGAGGTACCTTCTGAATTTGATAATTATGATATGGATGATTGCATTGTAGCATACAATGATTTGCTTGATTTTTACGAAAAGTTGAAAAAATGAAATAAATCTCTAAAAAGGAAGTTGATGATCATGTGAATGTTAATTCTAGAGGTGAGGAAATGGTAATTCTGAAGATTGAAAATGAGATATTCAGAAGACAACTAAAAGAGTTTGATTCTGTTACTTCAGATCTAGATCATTTGAAATCTGAGAAAGAAATGCTTAAGAAACAAATTGGTTTACACAAAAAGAGAAATCAAGAGCTTGCTTGTGAAATTGCTGAACTAAAGGAAAGGCTTAGCTTGATTGATGATGATCAGGCTCATAACGATAATGTAGTTCAGAATGAAAAACTGGTAAAAGATTTTGTTTGCAAGGATTGCTCATGTCTAAGAGAAGTTAACGAGAGTCTTAATTTTGATCTTGAATGGTATAAGGATATAGTTGCCTCATTAAGAAATGAGAATAATGAATTGCTCAATAAAAGTTTGAAAGATGAACAGAGAGAAGAAGTTCTAATAGAACAGCTAAGTTCCATTACTAATGACGAAAATTCTGCTGAACAAATCCAAAATTTGAAATCTGAGAACAAAAGGCTAAAGAAAAGGATTGAACAATGCAAATCTAAAGTCACTTGTGATATTTGTCCTACACTGAAACAGTCTTATGAGACATGCTTAATAGATGTTCAGAACTTTAAGGAACAAAATGGTTCTCTAAAATCTGAAATTGTTAAAGTTCAAAAGGATAATGAAGATCTCAAGGCTAGTCTGAATAAAATCAACAAGGAAGCAATGCATATTTCTTCTGTAGAGTCAAGCTGTAACATGTGCTCAGCTCTGCGTGAACGCAATGAGGAACTCTATAGTGAAAATGAACGGCTCAATAAACAAATTGCTTCGTTCAAAGAGGATCACAAAAATCTGATTGCTGAGAAAATTAAAGTGGAAGAAAGACAAAAGGAACTGGTTGAGGAATTGAAACTGTTGTCTAGAAATGAAGAATGTGATGAAGAAATAAAGAATTTGCATGAGAAAATTAAAGAGCTAAATGAACAAAATAAGAAACTCATGGGCTTGAACACTGTTGCTTCTGAAAAATGGCTAATCCTTGAGAAAGAGAATGCAGCTAAGAAAGAAATCCAATCTGAGAAGGAAGAAAAATTGAAACAGGAATTAGAAGTGGTCAAAAACCTGAATGATGCTATGCAGAGACAGATTCTCTTATGTGAAGAAGATTTGATAAATTCTGAACTCAAAATCTCCTCTTTGCAATCTGAAGTAAATGAACTTGTTCTCTCCATGCTTAAATCTGTCAAGGGAAAAGAGAAAATGAATGCTCCTTTATGTGATAAAGTCACTAAATGTAATGGAGAGGAAGGATGCAATTCTCAAGTTGAAAAATTTGTTAAGAAAAATCTGTACACCACCTTTCTTCGTAGCTCTGACATTGCAAGCTGCTCTGAGCCTCCTAAAATATCTACATCTTCAATTTTTCAATTCAAGGCTCAGAAAAATGAAAAACAAACAAAAGCTGTGAACAAGGGTACACAATTGAACAAGAAAGGGAAGAAAAATAAGGTCAAAAAAATCCCTTCTTGTGCCCTAAAATTTGACAGCTCTGTGGTATCTAATGTGTCACGCCCCGAGCGCGGAAGATACCCGGAGACGCGTGACGAGTTTATATCGATCATGTCAATCAAAGTATTAGTGTATTCGACACCAAATCAGAGATGCGCAAGAGTAAAGATAACCCAATCCTTTATTCAATCACAACCTCAAAGTACTTCTATTACAATTCACTTAATGAAAGTGCTATGACCCAATAAAAGGAAAAGTACAATGGTTGACTGAAGAGATTTGAAAGATAAGACTAGTAGATGCTTGGATAGACGGAGAGCTCTACTCTCTTCACTCTTGACCTTCCCCGTCCGATTGAGTCTCGTCGTCGGACTTACTTGAAAAGTAGGGAAACACTGAGTGAGCGAACGCTCAGTAGGAAATTATATCTCAAGAACTAGCAATGGGTTTAAGTAATTACAATTTATCACATGTAAATGTAATATGGCTATGCATGTAGAAATAACTAATCAATAGAATAACACGTCGTGTAAAACATCCAAGCGAGTCTTAAACAAGAGATATTCATGAGAGACTTTATAGATTATTGGCTATTTCACGCAAGTACTTTGCCCGTGTCTGGCCACGCTAGTAAAGTCACGCAAGTCGAGTCACGCACGCAAGAAAAAGAGAGTGTGTGTGTGTGTGGAATGCCAAAGATCAAGAGAAAAAGTACTTCGGTGCAATGCTAGACACCGTGATCATTACAACTCCCATGGGCACTAGTACTTTTGGGTGCTCCTCCCAGGACCAGATCGGGCCCTTATATGCACAGCATTAAAGATAGATCTAGACATCCACTGTATAGTATAGCCAATATGGAATTTCAAGAAAAAGCTTGTGGATACTCGAGATAGAGTAAAGTTCAAGATTGTATAAGGACGATAATAACGATATAAACACGAGTATCGATAAAACTGGGTGGAGTTGGTTCCCTAGTTGGGTACCATGACAATTAAGTGTCCATATATAGATGGTCACCTACTTAATATAGAATTGAGGTCTACAAGAACAGCAGGTTAATGGCATGATGTCCTCATCCCATTAAGAATATTCTCATGATATCCACATAGCATATCATGAGGGCCGGTATACCATGTTTCTATAGAGTGACATGGTAAAATAGTGTAAAGGGTTTTTATGGTACAACACGCTCAGTCGGCCTTGAGGGAATCCAAGGCTACGAGGAGACTTACGGAGGTCGCAATGACTAACTTGCCTGTCCAAAAGAACGGAATGTCCAATGGAGGGCTTGTATGTCACCGAGAGTTAGTGGATAATGCTATAAATCATCATGAAAACATGGGACTATATTCACGGAATGGAAATATAGTGCCGATATATACATATATATTTATATAAAACCCTCGGTTAACAGCAAACAGTATAAAATAATTACACAGGAAATTAGCGCCTTAACATAAGTCACTACTTATTAAATTAACGCCCTTCACTGGGTCGTTTCTTTTCATTTTGACGACTTCAGGAGCAGTCGTCCATTATAATTTTCTATTTTCTGATATTTTCTTAATTCTATATTTTTGATAAAACGTGCCTTATCCAGGGGCGTCACTTTCAGAAAAGACGACCTACTGGAGGTCGTTAATTCTCTTTTCCAAGATTTATCATGAACAGTGGTAATTTCCAAGATAATAATTTTCAAGAAACAAACTACATGGTCAGGACAAGAAAAATATCAGGATTCGAGATATATGATCTTGCATTAAATTAGATTATAGGTTTCATAGATATTAAATTTTAAACATGGGTATTTATTAATTTCTTGAAATTGACGACTCTTCGACCAGTCGTCAGAATTTTAATTAGCGCCCTAGAGAGGGTCGCTACTTTCAAAATTTCTCAGAAAACTACGAAAACGTAGAGAAAACTATATGCATGAATTAATAGATGATATTATCATACATCTTATGCTAGTTTGGGCTACAGTTTTTGAGAAAACCTACCTGATGATGATCTGGGTGAAGGAACGCGAAGGATGTGAAGAGAAAACGATACTATGTTCTAAACAGAGTCTTCTGGGAAACCGACGTTGATGAAGAACCCACGTTCTTCAGCTAGACAAGAGAGTTACTACTTGCTGCAGGCAACCTACAGAAGAAGAAGATGAAGAACATTAATATTCTCCATATCCATAACCGAAGGCAGAGGAAGAAGAACAAACCTGTTCTTCACGCACGAGACAGCAGCAGGCCTTCCTTCGACAAAATAGCTATTAGGGTTCGATTGGAAGGGGTATTTATAGGGTTCTAGGAATCCTTTAGGGTTGGAATTTGATTAGAACTCTAGTTTCCTTGATGGAGCCCTTACCATAATCAATCGAACACGTAGCAATCTTAAAACTTACCCTGGATAGTCTCCTGGTTCGAACGAAACACAAATGAAATTAACGCCTTAGGTTAGGGCGTTAATTCTAATTGACGTCTTGACCTGTACCGTTTCTTTTGTAATTCGCGCCCAAGAAGAGGGCGTTTCTTTCCTTTTCCTTTTATTCATTTTGGACGTTTTGAAATTTGACGCCCTTTGGTATAGGCGTCACTTTTTTAATTAACGCCTCAGGTGAGGGCGTTTCTTATTTAAATCGCGCCTTATTGAGAGGCGTTATTTACATTTGACTTATTATTTATTCATTTTGGGTCTTATCATTTACTTACTTAATCTTTCTTGAAATCTTCCTTTTATTTTATCAGGGTTGCTACACCCTCCCCCACTTAAAAGAATTTGGTCCCCAAATTCAATCGCATATATATATGTGGAGAGTGTAGAGTATGTACTTCTTAATATAATTCTAGAAATCGCTTCCTCATGGATTCCTCGGTCTTCCATGTGGCTTCATGTTCTGAACATTTACTCCATTGCACCTTAACCATGGGAATAACTTTATTCCTTAGTGTTCGTACCTCGCGATCGAGGATCTTCATAGGCTTTTGCTCATACGTAAGGTCCTTCTGAATCACCAGGTCTCCATGATCAATGATATGTGACGGATCATGCACATATTTCTTCAACATTGATATGTGGAATACATTATGAACTTTGGACAATTGAGGAGGTAAAGCGACGCTGTAAGCAACCTCGCCAACTCTTTCTAGTACCTCAAAAGGTCCGATAAACCTTGGTGTAAGCTTGCCCTTAACACCAAATCTCCTTATTCCACGTCCAGGTGATATCTTTAGAAATACGTGATCCCCACTTGGAATTCGAGATCTCTTCTTCTTGTATCAGCATAAGCCTTCTGTCTAGACTGAGCAACTTGAAGTCTTTCTCTAATCAACTGAATCTTTTCAGTGGTATCCCTTACCATGTCTGGACCTAATAGTTATTTTTCGCCAACTTCGTCCCAGCATAAGGGTGATCGGCAACTCCTTCCGTATAAAGCTTCGAAAGGTGCCATTTGTATACTTGCCTGGTAGCTGTTGTTGTATGCAAATTCAACCAACGGCAAGTGATCATGCCAGTTTCCACCAAAATCAATGATGCAAGCTCTGAGCATATCTTCAACCACCTGATTAGTTCTCTCGGTCTGACCATCCGTTTGAGGATGAAAAGCTGTACTAAAGTTAAGTCTCGTTCCCAGTGAATGTTGTAAACCCTTCCAAAAGTGAGAAGTAAAACGGGGGTCCCTGTCAGACACGATTGAGACAGGTACTCCATGTAACCTGACTATCTCTTTAAGGTATAATGCAGCATAAACATCAACTGACCATCGACTCTTGATTGGCAAGAAGTGTGCCGATTTGGTCAATCGGTCGATGATAACCCATATTTCGTCGTATCCTCCCTTTGATTTGGACAGACCCATAATGAAGTCCATACCGATATCCTCCCACTTCCACTTGGGAATATCTAGAGGATGTAGCTTAACGGCAAGCTTTTGGTGTTCTGTCTTGACTTGTTGACATGTGAGACAGCGAGACACAAAATCCGCTATTTCTCTTTTCATATTGGGCCACCAAAAGGTCTTTTTCAAATCTTGGTACATCTTAGTTGATCCTGGATGAATCGTGTACCTTGATCTGTGAGCTTCATCTAAGATTTTCTTCTTTAGCTCTGGGCAATTCGGTATACATGTTTTATTTCTGAACATCAATCTTCCATCTGGTGCTAATTTGAAATCAGGTTGTTCTTCCATTTTGCCCTTGATTTCCACTAGTACGGGGTCACTACCTTGAAGTCCTTGAATTTCGGATAGCAAGTCTGGCTGTATGCTCATATGGGATAAGGTGACACACCTACTATCCTTGTCCATGCTTATATTAAGTTTAGAGAATTGTTCTAGCAACTTCCACTCCTGAATCATACAATTGGCTAATAGTGCTCTCGGCTTTCGACTGAGGGCATCGGCTACAGGATTACCCTTTCCAGGATGATATTGTATAGTGAAGTCGATGTCCTTAAGATATTCTAGCCAACGTCTTTGCCTCATATTCAATTCCTTTTGAGAGAAGAGATACTTAAGACTTTTATGGTCAGAGTATACAATAAACTGCACTACGTACAGATAATGTCTCCATATCTTCAGTGCAAATACTACTGCAGCCAATTCTAAATCATGAACTGGGTAATTCTCCTCGTGCTTCTTCAATTGGCGAGAAGAGTAGGCTATAACCTTCCCTTGTTGCATTAAAACACATCCGAGGCTAATGCCAGATGCATCGGTGTATATTTCGAATATCTCACCTTCAATTGGTAAAGCTAAAACCGGGGCAGTAGTTAGGTGATCTTTGAGAGCTTGGAAGCTTCTTTCACATTCCTCACTACATTCATAACGTATCTCCTTGCGAGTTAGCCTAGTGAGTGGTACGGCTATCTTGGAGAAATCCTTGATGAATCGCCGATAGTAGCCCGCAAGACCCAAGAAACTACGGATCTCGCTAGCATTGGTTGGTCTTTCCCAATTCCTTACAGCTTCAACCTTTGATGGATCTACGGATAAACCGTCTTTCGATATAACATGCCCCAAGAAAGCTACTTCTCCTAACCAAAATTCACATTTGCTGAGCTTTGCATATAACTGATTCATCCTCAATATTTGTAATGCTATTCTCAAATGCTCCTCGTGCTCTTCCTTGGTCTTTGAATAGATTAGTATATCATCAATGAAAATCACTATGAATTGATCTAGATGAGGCCTGAATATACTATTCATCAATTGCATAAAGGCAGCAGGGGCATTTGTTAGTCCAAAAGGCATAACAACAAATTCATAGTGCCCATACCTGCTTCTGAACGCGGTCTTATAAATGTCCTCATCTTTGATCCTTAGTTGGTGATATCCCGTCCTGAGATCAATTTTTGAAAAATACATGGATCCAGATATTTGATCAAATAACTCATCGATTCTCGGTAGTGGATACTTGTTCTTGATAGTGAGATGATTCAACTGTCGATAGTCGATGCATAACCTCATGGATCCATCTTTCTTTTTTACAAATAGCACAGGTGCTCCCCACGGGGAAGTGCTTGGTCTAATAAATCCCTTCTTGAGAAGTTCCATCAGTTGCTCCTTCAGCTCTTTGAGTTCGGCAGGGGACATCCTATATGGTGCCTTAGAAACTGGTCCAGCACCAGGGACCAAGTCGATGGTGAAGGCCACTTCTCTTTGTGGGGGTAATCCAGGCAAATTTTCTGGAAATACGTCCGGGAATTCTTGCACAACTAGGATATCTTCTAGTTTAGTCTCCTTAGTCTCCTTAATGGTGACAAATGCAAGGAAAGATACACATCCTTTCCTTATTAGCTTGCTATCTCGGAGAGCCGAAATAAGAGGTGACTTGCTCTGACTCTTAGGGCTAGAATAGACTAGTTCTGGAAAGTCCTTGAAAGTAACTTTGCTGTTACGGCAATCCACAGTTGCCTGATACCTAGATAACCAGTCTGCTCCCAATATGACATCATATTCCTTTAGGTTTAAACATATGAGGTTGATAGGAAGATTTCTTCCTTTTACCAAGACTTCACAGTTTTGATAATGGTGAGTAATATCGGTTTCGTTTCCGAGAGGAGTAGATAAAAATATTTTCATCCATTCCGGTTCCATAGGTAGTGGGTCAACAAACTTCTTTGAAATAAAAGAATGTGATGCACCCGTATCAAATAAGACATGTGCAAACTTGGAACAAACTTTCAGTGTACCTTCTACTAGTCCGCCTTCATCTTGTTCCGCCTCCTTAATAGCTTGGAGACGAGCATTCTTTGTCACCGGGCGCTTTCCGTCACCGGCTTGATCATTGAGTAGGGGATAGTCGGGAATCCGATGATCACAGCTCCCACAACGGAGACACGCTCCAAGTTTCCTCCAACATTCTTCGGCCTTGTGCCCGGCCTTATCACAGTGCTTACATACCACCTTAGATGGTGTAGTGGTGATGGAGAAAGGTTTGGTCTTCTTGAATTTTTGCTCCTGGGAGGGAGTACCTCCATTACTTGGTCTCTTCTTGAAATTGGGTTTGAAGGTGCCGGAGCTAGTGACATTCTCCTTCTTGTCCTTCCCACGGATCCTATCAGATAGTTCCGTGGCATCTTCTAGTAATTGGGCTCGTCGAACCATCTCCGAATAGACTTGTATGTCCATCGGTGCCAGTTGTGTGATATATTGGGGCCGGAGCCCATTACGGAATCTTAGAGCTTTCATCTTCTCAGTACTAACTAAGTGTTTAGCGTACCGAGACAGCCTTGAGAACTGCGCTTCATATTCAGCCACCGACAAAGATCGTTGCTTAAGTGCGGTGAATTCAGCGGCTTTCTTCTCTTGAACTCGATCTGAGAAATATTTATTGTTGAAATGTTCAACAAACTCCTCCCAAGTAACTTGTCCTTGATCTAATATGGCTTCTACCGACTCCCACCAGCATCGGGCGTCTCTTTCTAGTTGAAATGTGGCTAACAGGACCTTCTCTTGGTCCAAACATTGCATGACTCTAAAAACACGTTCCGTCTCTCGGATCCAGTGCTCGGCATCATCTGGATCAGTGGATCCCATGAACTTAGGGGGGTTCATGTTCTTGAAGCTTTGGTGGAGATTTCCTGCTCCACGATGTGCACCTCCTTGTGCCACTTGTTGAAGTGCCTCGGTCATGCCTTGAAGAGTGCGTTGCATGTTGCGCCATTGAGCACGTTCGGCAGCCATTGTCCTATAATTACAATAGCTATATTAGTATGTGATTGCGTTAAAAGGCTTTTAATTCTATGTTGACTTTAACCCTTGGTTCTACCCAATCTCACTGGTTAGAGGTTCAGACTTATCCTTGGACTTGGGTTTCCTAGGAATTGAATACCCTAGGCTCTGATACCACAAAAACTATCACACCCCGAGCGCGGAAGATACCCGGAGACGCGTGATGAGTTTATATCGATCATGTCAATCAGAGTATTAGTATATTCGACACCAAATCAGAGATGCGCAAGAGTAAAGATAACCCAATCCTTTATTCAATCACAACCTCAAAGTACTTCTATTACAATTCACTTAATGAAAGTGCTATGACCCAATAAAAGGAAAAGTACAATGGTTGACTGAAGAAATTTGAAAGATAAGACTAGTAGACGCTTGGATAGACGAAGAGCTCTACTCTCTTCACTCTTGACCTTCCCCGTCCGATTGAGTCTCGTCGTCGGACTTACCTGAAAAGTAGGGAAACACTGAGTGAGCGAACGCTCAGTAGGAAATTATATCTCAAGAACTAGCAATGGGTTTAAGTAATTACAATTTATCACATATAAATGTAATATGGCTATGCATGCAGAAATAACTAATCAATAGAATAACACGTCATGTAAAACATCCAAGCGAGTCTTAAACAAGAGATATTCATGAGAGACTTTATAGATTATTGGCTATTTCACGCAAGTACTTTGCCCGTGTCTGGCCACGCTAGTAAAGTCACGCAAGTCGAGTCACGCACGCAAGAAAAAGAGAGTGTGTGTGTGTGTGTGGAATGCTAAAGATCAAGAGAAAAAGTACTTCGGTGCAATGCTAGACACCGTGATCATTACAACTCCCATGGGCACTAGTACTTTTGGGTGCTCCTCCCAGGACCAGATCGGGCCCTTATATGCACAGCATTAAAGATAGATCTAGACATCCACTGTATAGTATAGCCAATATGGAATTTCAAGAAAAAACTTGTGGACACTCAAGATAGAGTAAAGTTCAAGATTGTATAAGGATGATAATAACGATATAAACACGAGTATCGATAAAACTGGGTGGAGTTGGTTCCCTAGTTGGGTACCATGACAATTAAGTGCCCATATATAGATGGTCACCCACTTAATATAGAATTGAGGTCCACAAGAACAGCAGGTTAATGGCATGATGTCCTCATCCCATTAAGAATATTCTCATGATATCCACATAGCATATCATGAGGGCCGGTATACCATGTTTCTATAGAGTGACATGGCAAAATAGTGTAAAGGGTTTTTATGGTACAACCCGCTCAGTCGGCCTTGAGAGAATCCAAGGCTACGAGAAGACTTACGGAGGTCCCAATGACTAACTTGCCAGTCCAAAGGAACGGAATGTCCAACGGAGGGCTTGTATGTCACCGAGAGTTAGTGGGTAATGTGATAAATCATCATGAAAACATGGGACTATATTCACGGAATGGAAATATAGTGCCGATATATACATATATATTTATATAAAACCCTTGGTTAACAGTAAACAGTATAAAATAATTACACAGGAAATTAGCGCCTTAACATAAGTCACTACTTATTAAATTAACGCCCTTCACTGGGTCGTTTCTTTTCAGTTTGACGACTTCAGGAGCAGTCGTCCATTATAATTTTCTATTTTCTGATATTTTCTTAATTCTGTATTTTTGATAAAACGCGCCTTATCCAGGGGCGTCACTTTCAGAAAAGACGACCTACTGGAGGTCGTTAATTCTCTTTTCCAGGATTTATCATGAACATTGGTAATTTCCAAGATAATAATTTTCAAGAAACAAAGTACATGGTCAGGACAAGAAAAATATCAGGATTCGAGATATATGATCTTGCATTAAATTAGATTATAGGTTTCATAGATATTAAATTTTAAACATGGGTATTTATTAATTTCTTGAAATTGACGACTCTTCGATCAGTCGTCAGAATTTTAATTAACGCCCTAGAGAGGGTCCCTACTTTCAAAATTTCTCAGAAAACTACGAAAACGTAGAGAAAACTATATGCATGAATTAACAGATGATATTATCATACATCTTATGCTAGTTTGGGCTACAGTTCTTGAGAAAGCCTACCTGATGATGATCTGGGTGAAGGAACGTGAAGGATGTGAAGAGAAAACGATACTCTATTCTAAACAGAGTCTTCTGGGAAAACGACGTTGATGAAGAACCCACGTTCTTCAGCTAGACAAGAGAGTTACTACTTGCTGCAGGCAACCTACAAAAGAAGAAGATGAAGAACATTAATATTCTCCATATCCATAACCGAACGCAGAGGAAGAAGAACAAACCTGTTCTTCACGCACGAGACAGCAGCAGGCCTTCCTTCGACAAAATAGCTATTAGGGTTCGATTGGAAGGGGTATTTATAGCGTTCCAGGAATCCTTTTGGGTTGGAATTTGATTAGAACTCTAGTTTCCTTGATAGAGTCCTTACCATAATCAATCGAACACATAGCAATCTTAAAACTTACCATGGATAGTCTCCTGGTTTGAACGAAACATAAATGAAATTAACGTCTTAGGTTAGGGTGTTAATTCTAATTGACGTCTTGACCTATACCGTTTCTTTTGTAATTCGCGCCCAAGAAGAGGGCGTTTCTTTCCCTTTCCTTATATTTGTTTTAGACGTTTTGAAATTTGACGCCCTTTGGTATAGGCGTCACTTTTTTAATTAACGTCTCAGGTGAGGGCGTTTCTTATTTAAATCGCACCTTATTGAGAGGCGTTATTTACATTTGACTTATTATTTGTTCATTTTGGGTCTTATCATTTACTTAATCTTTCTTGAAATCTTCCTTTTATTTTACGAGAGTTGCTACATGATGGATCAATGCATACTGCTCATAACTCACTTACTAATTCGTATGCATCTGATAAGAGTGTCTCATGCCATTACTGTGGCAAGGTAGGCCATGTAATGTATGATTGCAGAATATTGGCAAATGATGAGCATGCAAGTAAAGCAATGCACTCTAAGAATTCATCCATTAGAAACCATGCCCCTAGGAAATCTGATGCTTCATGCTATTACTGTGGTAGGTATGGTCACTTAATGAACGAGTGCTATGCTATGAAATCTGATGACAGGATGCATGCTAGATACACTGCAAATCATCATGGGCACAAAAGAAACAAACTCAAGTCTAACCAGCACATCACTTGTTTCAATTACAACAAGCCATGTCATAAGGCTGTTGAGTGTTGGTCAGGGAATTATAAGAATAATTCTGGATCTAGAAGTAAGCATGTTAGGTGCTTTGAATGTGGAAAGTATGGCCATACAGTCAAGGACTGTTGGCATGTTCAGAAGAATTATGTTAACCCTCATGCTGTCAAATTCCCTGCAAAAAAATTTGTGAAATTTGCATGTTTTGAATGTGGTAAGCTAGGCCACAAAGCTGCCAACTGTTGGCTGGCTGATTATGGAAAGGAAAAATTTCATGTTAATGAAAGAAACAATCATGCTCATACACATAATTTTTATACTCATGCGCATGCACATGGGCATCATGTTTCTGCTAATATGAATAATAAAAATAAAAATTCTGTGGCTTCATGTTATTATTGTGGAAAACTTGGACATTCTATGTTTGATTGTCTTCTGATGGAATATGATGACCATGTTGCTAAAAATTATTTAGAACACCTATCAGGGCTAACGTAGGACCCAAAGCTCGTTGGGTCCCTGTAGGATCAAGTTGATTAACATGCTACAGGTGTGCCTTGGTATGAAAAAGAGGGGTAAATAAACCAGGGCACTCAATAGGAAGACCCCTGGATCCTGCTCTTCAGGTTTGTTCTGACCACACTGTTTAAATTCCATCATTTGAAAATTGCTTGTTTGAGATGGTTGAGCATCCTATTGATCTGATTTGTGTTAATTGAAGCTTTCTGAAAATTTGAAATGAACTTGATGCATTTGATAGTTTCTCTCTCTGATTGAACAAGCATGAATTCTCCTTGACCATAAGCTTTAAAATCATGAGCAGTGCTTTAATTGCATGTCATGCACCTTGTCAGGGGGAGTTTGACTGTTGCTTGTGTGTGAAGAGTAGTGCATGTCATAAGATTTGAAAAACCTGAAACGATAGTCCATTGCATCTAGACAGGGGGAGCATTCATGTTTGATTACTTCTTCACCTCTTGAACTCCTTCTGTCTAGCAATCTGATCCATTCTCTTGGCAAATATGAATTCACTACTGTCCCCACTTGTGTAGCTGTTCTGTCTGTACTCCAGACTCAGCTATTAACTTCTAAACTGAACTGTTCTAATGTTCAATCCTTGTCTCATCATGATTGCTTTCTACTATTTTCTCAATAAAAATGCTTTGTTGACTCCATTGATTTGCTGCAATGTCAATGTTGATTCATCTGAATGAGGAAAGATATTAGTCAGTGCACCCTAATCATAAATCAGAAATATTCTGAAAAGAAGAATATTCTATTATACTGGCTTAAGAATGTCTGATGAATCAAATTGATTTAAGACTAATGTATTCATTAAGTTTTGATCTAAAAGACTTGAAAGTATCTGAATCATTTGTTTAATAAATCTTAACCAACTATCTCATGTAAATTTATGCAAAACCTTCTGAAATCTAAAATTTTAAAACCATGGCTTTCCTTGGTTAAGATACATGTAGTTGGTATTGCTCTTAAACTTTTCAGTGATCTGAGAAATGTCTGTATAATTTGAAAATACTTGAAAGAAATCTTGGTCAGAGCAATGACTTTGGTCACAGAGAAACTGAGTTCTCTATCAAAGAAATAGAGCAAGCCCATGTCATGAAGTGCCATAGTTACCTCTCTTATAAAAATGTTTGAAAATCTGGCAGAGCAATGGCTTGGCTGTGTTGAGTAACTGGGGTTTCTGGCCTCTGATCAAGGTGTCTCCTCATGTAAAAAGACACTCCAAATTGTTAACTCTGTTCTCTTTGAGAGGCAATATAGTTGTCACACTGAGTAACTGGGTCACTTCACCTAAGACGTGTTGTTCCTCATGTAAAAAGGTGTTGACCTAACCAAACTTGCTCAAGAAATAAGTGCTGATCAATAGAAAATTCTGAAAAACTAAAGATAAGTTTAGACACATTTATGTCTGTTTAATCTCAATATTATCTTGTGTAACTTCCATATGAGTCATTGAATTTAAATGAGTAAGATGGAAGGAGGTTAAACATGAATATCAGATGAGTTTTTGGTTCATTTCTATTAAAAGGTGTTTCAGATATGAGTATTGAATTTTCTTGATAAACTTTGAATACATCACTCTTAAATCATGAAAGCAAGTTTCAACTCATTCATAATCCATTATAATTGAAGAGTCTGAAATTCTGTTATCAAGATTTATGAATTTGGTGTGCTAACAAAAATCTTGCTTCCTCATTTATTCATTGTGCTTACAGATTGTGGTAATCCTTGAGTGCCCATGTGTTTTTGCTGATAGATGTTTCACCTCTTGACATACCTCAACTCTTTTCTGGCTTTAAGGGGGAGATTAACATCTGCATCATAGACTTGTTTTGTGCATGATCTTATCTGGCTGGTATAGGAGAGCATACATCTGCAACATAGACTTGTTTAGTGCTTCATTGTTTAACTGCCTCTGTGTCTTTCATGTCTAACTGACTGAGTCAAAGGGGGAGTATTTAATTCATTCAATCATTACATGCATGTTTGTATTTCTCATTTCAAACTATTTTCTTTTTGATGAAGTCAAAGGGGGAGAATAGTTTGACATGAGTCAGTGTGACTCATAGTGTTGCCATCATCAAAAAGGGGGAGATTGTTGTGCCCCTGTGATTTTGATGATAGCAAACACTATGAGTCAGCCTTGCATATCATGAATCCATTGCATATCATGAATCTGTGTCTGAATGATTGTTCTGCTTTGGGCATATGAATGTGTTATCTTGCATTAGTGCAGACATACAGTTCATGTAGCATTGCATATAGTTGGCGCACGATTGTCTGGAGCATATAGTCTGCGCATTGCTCAACTGCTTTCTATAAAGTCAGTACATTGCTTAAGACTGTACAGGGTAGTTCATGCATACAGCAAGTCCATACATTCTCTGATGTAATCTTCATGCATATGCCAAGTCTACACATTGCAGCCTAGTCTGAACATCGTCAGCATAGAAAGTCTATACATTTCATTGCAGCATGCACACACAAGTCTACACAGTGCTCTTCATTCATGTGCACAGTTCATGCATCAAGTCTGTACATTGTCCAGTGTCTCACTCAGCGTCTAAGTGAGTGTGAACATTGCATCGCTAAGTCTATACAATGCATCGTTTCATGCATCGTCTTTCAAGTCTATGCATTGTAAGACCAAGTCTATACAATGCATCGTCTCATGCATCGTCTCATGCATCATCTTTCAAGTCTATGCATTGTAAGACCAAGTCTATACATTACATCGTCTCATGCAGCGTCACTATGTGCAAGTCTATACATTGTCTGGGTGCATAACACAAGTCTATACATCGCCACTTGGCTCGTGGCTTAGTTAGTGCATTCATTCTTATTGTGCATACTTCACCTTGTGCACACTGCATCACAGTTCGTGCATCAAGCTTGTACATTGCCTTTGCACAACGCCACACTAAGTCTATACAGTCTGTGTGTTTCATGCACTTGTGCATTGTTCACTCTAAGTCTATACATTGCTTCATGCATTGCACGAAGCCTGCACATTGTGTGTTGCTTTGCCTTAGCTTTGCATTCACAAAGTCTGTACATGCCATAGTCTTGCATAAGTGAAGTCTGTACATGCTTTAGCGTTGCCTTCATAAAGTCTGTACAAGGCTTCAACCTTAAACTGATAATTCTATTCGACTGACTGACAGGGACTCTTTGTAGAGCTTAATGATAGGCACGTGATCCGAAGATAATAGGAGTGCCCTGATCATGACACGTGGAACCACTGTGCTGAAATGCTGCCACGTGGACTGAGCCATTTGGGCGGAAAATGTGGAAGTCACACGCCCTAGCTGTTGCTTTATATATGAAGACTTCTTCCTCAGGAGTAGGCCGTTCGAAACTGTGAGAGCTGAAGCAGAAGAGCAGAAGCAGTGAGTGCCTGCACGATCGAGTGTGAAGTAGAACGAGAGAAAAATAGAAAGAAGAGCAGAGTGTAAGAGAAGAAGCAGAAGAGAAAGAAGAGAGAGAGAGAGAAGGAGTTCGTGGAGAAGAAATCTATCCTCTGGCATTTGGATCAAATCCAAGCCAGACCTGCTCCTTTGAGAGCTATATGTTTTGTGCTTCATTTTTAGCTTTTCGGTGCTGCATTTCTTGTTTTCCATTTTACCTTTCTTCAAGCTGTTTGTCAGCAGTGCAAGCTGTGATGCACAGCGGCGAGGTGGATACCTCGGACGGCTAAGCTGTATTGCCCAGCAGAGCCAAGCTGTAATGCTCAGCGTTGCAGAGGTGGGCTCCTCTAGACAGCAAGCTGTGATGCTCAGCGGGATAGCAAGCTGTGATGCTCAGCGGATGGCAAGCTGTGAGGCCCAACTGATGTAGGCAAGCTGTGATGCCCAGCCGTTCAAGCTGTGAGTCAGCAGTAATCCACACTCGGGTTGAGTGTGGAGTGGACGTAGGTCTGGAGGACCGAACCACCTAAAAACTCCTCTTGCATTGTGGTTTGATCTCATTGTGTGTTTGACGCTAGATGAATGCATAGGGGCGATATGGCTTGATTGCACACCATGTGTTTGACTGTGGTATTGAGTGTCCTTTGATATTGTTATTCCGCAATTGCTCATTGTCCTTCTGAAGAAGGAGAGATTTAATTAGTTGTTCAGGTTATATAGTTTTGTCTAGTTAGCGAACTAGATGTTTATTTGAGCAAAATTTTTAAAGGGTTGATTCATTCACCCTCCTCTGAATCCACCGCACCGAACCCAACAAGAGCATATCTAGGTCAGTGCACATGTTATGTGTCTACATATAGGGTCTGTGCAGGTTTTATCCTGCACACATAAAGGTCTATGCAGGTTTCATCTTTATGTACGTAAAGTCTGTGCAGTCTTCGATCATGCGCATACATGTTTGTGCAGGTTTTGCATTTAGCATAATAAGGTCTGTGCAGGTTTTTACCGTGTGCTGAGTTAAGTTGGTGAACACTCGCCTTGATGTTTAGATGATCGATGCATATAGTGTAGCAAGTCGGTGCATGTTTGCATACAAGCATGTGAAAGTCTGTGCACAATGTCCCATTCGCACATCTTAGGTCTGTGCATATTACAAATGACTGATTATAAGATGTCTGACTAAATGTCTCTTTTCCATCTAACAGGATCTAAGCAGCACGTGAACTCGAGCTGAAGTAGGCACGTGTTCTGAGAATGGTTAGTAGTTGGCACGAGATTACAGGAAGCTTATGATTGGCACGTGATCCAAGGAAATAAGCGAGCCAGTGTTTTTGCCACGTGGAGTGCCATAACTCAGCGATATTGACACGTGCACAGATGGAGATCAGATTTGCGAAAGTGTTTAGGCAGGAAACATGGCGTCCACACGCCCTTTGCCAGATATATATATAAGAGGCATTATTGCCTGATTATAGACAGAAGGAACGGAGATTGAAGCAAAGTAGATCAGATCTCAAGAGAAGAAAAAGAAGAGAGTGCAAAGTGAGAGCCAGCTGATCGTAAGAGAAGAAGAATTCTGAGAGAATATGAGAGAATTTGTTTAGTTGTGAGAGAAGGGTGTTTTGTTGATGTTCCTGGCTTATGGTTCATAACCATCGCCTGTTTGCTCTACATCGAGAGCTACATTGTTTTTCTCGTTGATTTTTTTTTCATTTTTGAACTCTCATTACTGCAAGCTGTGAGTCAGCGAATGTGGCATAAGTTGTAAGGCTCAGCGGTAGAGGAGGATTCCTCTGATAGCATAAGCTGTAAGACTCAACGTGTTTTGGGAAGTTTTCCTCGAAGCTGTGAATCAGCGGTTAGGAAGCTGTGCATCAGCAGTGAAGCCACACTCGATTTGAGTGCAGGGTGGACGTTGATCTTTGGAGGAGATCGAACCACCTTAAAATTCATCCGTCTCCGTGCCTTGGTATTTGTGTTGAGTATTTCGATTAAGCAAATGTAATTCCGCACTTGTTGCTTAGGCTGATATAATTCTAGGGGGAAGATCTATTCACCCCCCCTCTAGATCTACATTACGTGGTATCGAAGCATCCCATAGTGTCAACACGTGGTCCATTGGGCCAAGAGCAAGCCGCGGCAACCGGACGGTCTCGTAGGTCCAACCCTGCACTTCAACCGCCCCTGAAAATAAGGACAAGGTTAGACAAGCACCAGCTACCACTGGCGCGACCCTATGGAAGAATAAAACCAGTACTCTGTGGCAGCGGAGGACATAACCCCAGCTCCCGAAGCAGCGCCTGGGTCAGAACGAAGTCTGCATCAACAAGGGGATACCGGGAAATAGCTTTCAGCTTCTGGCGGTCCTCGGCCCTGAGAGAGGGCTTCCAATCGCGCCAAGTATGATGAAAGCCACTGCGCATCCAGCTATCAGAGGCTGTTTCCCAGTCTTTCGACTTGATGAGATGTACGTACCGCTCCGCCCAGCCTTTGTGGTTGAACGCGGTATGGGAAACTGTGATGAAATGATGGTGGGTGTGAGACTTGAAATAGGCGAAATAGGTATCAGACGGATAGCTCTAGAGGAGGAAGAAGTGCCGGAACAGATCGACACTCGGCTCCACCGACACTCTATGGCACGCATAGATGAACCCATAGAGGATGCTGTAAGAGTTAGGGGTTATTTCCCCAGGATTCTACCCGTAGTAATGAAGGACGGATGTGATGAAGGGATGAACTAGAACACGGAAGCCCGCCTGAAAGGAGGGCACCGAAACCATTATCCCGCCAGAAGGGTGACTCATTATGTAATCTCCCACGGAGGGAAAGACAATGTCGTATTCAGGGAGAATCTGGAAGGCCTCCCATAGGCCATGGATTGCCCTATAGGCCACTAAGGGTGGGAAACTAGGCCGACTAGTACCCGCACCTGAGGTGCTCGGCATATCGCCCTGACCGTGAGGCATCCCCTCCGTAGCTGAAGAATTGACGTTGTGGACTCTCCTACGTGGAGGCATCGCTACAGAAGGGAAAAAATACAGGGAAAGAAGGATCCTCACAAGGCGAAGGGAGGAAGACGCCTACAACGAGGTGTGACAATCGGCAAGACGTGGGTACAGTTTGTGAGAGACCTCATAGCAGCTCTTATAACCGCCTACGACAGATCGGCGTTGTCCCTTGAAGGGTAGGTGAAAGGATGCCAACCACTATGGCAGTGCGGCTACCGAGTCCAAGTGACCATTCTGAGCCCATGCCCCCAGAACGAGACAAGACCTAGGGTCATCATTGCCAGCGTGGCTTCTGCCACTGCCAGAGGTGCATTGCGCGCCAAGTTGGCTCTCAAAGCCACCAACTCCCGTTGTACGAGAAAATCATCTTCAGATCATACACTCCAGAAGAACACTCTCTTGGACTACTCTCAGCCCCCAGTAGAGTGCTCGGCAACTGAGAATAGGGGGAGAAGTGATGAGGGTAAATCTGGTTTGTCCCTGGAGCGGCCTAGTGACGGGTGGCCCACTAAGGTTCGAGCGTGCTAAGCCCGGCCAGGGGGCAAGCACGCACACTCAACCCAATTAGAGGAGGCCCGGCCCAGCAAAGCATCAGATTCCGCGATGCACGATGGCCACGGCCCAAGTGCAGTTCTCGCCAGAGGACACTCTGACGATCGATCGTTGCCCCCACGACGTCAACCTTGACCCCATAACAGGCGAGCACGCGCCATGTGCTCCGTAAGACTTGCCTAGGGACCGGCCGGCGCTGAGGCTATCGCCCCCCAATGGGAAACTCCCACCAACATAGCAGGGGAACGTTACTCTTCTAAACGGACCCTTCCGTCTCAAAGGGTGAGGTCCCACACTCCAGGACAACGCCTATAAAAGGGACATCGACAGAAGAGAAGAACACGGTGGATACTTCTACCATAGGAGCTTCCTACTAAGATTAGATTAATCAGACCTACTACAATGACAGAGAGGCTACCCGCTATGCCTAGAGAGAAACCTCCTCTAGCACGGCCTTACCACCCAGTGAGAACTCTCCGAGTACCCACTGGGAGCGGCGAGCAAGCGTGCAGAGGACCTACACGCCTCTCAGATCATCTACTATGACCTCTACTTCTCTCTCACTTCGCTCTTCTCTATTGCTCATTGATCTCTTGCTGACTTAAGCATTGGAGGGTTGTCCCCTGGGGTAACACCCGAGAGTCCTTCTGAAGCCCTTTTGGTTTCTTGGTGTTTGCAGGCCTCCACGGGCGTGAGATGACTTCCCCAACAAATAAATAGATAAGGTGGTACGTGGCCTAGGAACCATTTTCCTGCCGCTACATTATTCATATGAGAGATTTTGCAACTTTTAGGAGGTATCATTTCCCAAGTGAATTAATTAAGGTGAGATTTTTGTCCTTCAAAAAGGATCAACTGACTGACTTAAAAGGATAACGAGCGACCTTATAAATACACGGTTCTCTTTTCAACATTTGCTGGAGGATGATCTTGTGATCTTATGCCCTCATCCTAGTCTCACAGTAAGGCGAGCATATACGTACTAAGGGTGCACATGGGAGACCTTTGAGACTAAGGGTGCACATAGAACATGTTTTAGAATGGATTAGGAGATAAATGTATTTAATATTGAGGAGGGTAAACTCCATATGACCCAAGCGCAGCCCGTTGACGGCGGGCCTGTGTCGGCCCAAGGTCTGCGATGCGCATAATGGACCCCCGAGAGTCATGGCCCACGCCAAGCGGCCTAATAGGGTCGGCCATCAGATTCGCCAGCCCACGAGGGGTATCGACCCAGGTAAATCGGATGCCAAATGCCCCTCTGACGACTGAGCGTTACTCCCGCCATCATCGGCCTCGACTCCAGTAAAGGCGAGCACGCCCAACGGGTGCCATAAGACTTGCCTAAAGGACGCCCGACTCCGGAGGAACAGATGCTCAATGGGAAACTCTCCATGATCGCGAGAAGACGTTACCCCATGACTCACACCCTTCCCTGTTAAGGGATAGGCGTCCACCACTAGGACAACCCCTATAAATAAACCTTCGATAAGGGACAAAGGGACGGACACGGTGAGATAGACGCTTACACACACTACGACAGACTGACAGCTACAGAGAGCGCCTTCTACAGAGTAGAACCCCGGTCCACTTCCGAGCACTCTTCCAGCCCAATGACCACTCCCCGAGCACCCGCTGGGTGTGATGAGCACTCCTTCGGAAGTCTGCTTCCCACTCTAGACTTGATCAATCGGCTCTCATTTGTCTACCTTTCTCCTCCATCCTTCCTTGATCCCCACGTAACAAGGTTTTGACTTAAGCATCAGAGGGTTGTCCCTTGGGGTAATGCCCAAGGCTCCTTCTGATGCCCTTCTCTGGTGTTTGTAGGCTTCTACGGGTGGCTGGACGATCTTCCCCAACAAATAAATATTAAAACTATGGTACGGGGTTTGAGAGACCATTTTCTCGCCTCCAAACTTTTTGGTGTCGTTTGTGAGAAGAGAACAGAAAGCCATAGGACCCCGTGGGAGCTACAGCAACACCAGTAACCGCGGCCGAGGGTCCCACCAGGGCCCCAGTTCCCGTCGGGGATCACAAGAGGCATATTCTTCTATGCTGCCACATCGAGATGACGCCTCTGACGTGTTGTGTCTATGTGATTTTGATGATGTCAATATTATGCCTTACTAAATTGATGCATTTATTGGTGATCTGATCATTTATAAGAGTATGAGATTGTGGATGCACTAAAATTCGGAGGGGGGATCCGTTCGTTTGTTGATCGGGGTTAATTCTTCTATTTAGTGCGAGGGCGTGCCAGTCACAAAGTGACGATTTATTCGGGCTTCATGGAAGCCCATGGTGCGCTCGATCTGACTAATCAGACGATTGTGTAGTTCGTGTCGGGACCGAAACCTGTCGTGCCGTAAAGGCCACGACGTTATTTACATCCCCCATACGGGGGAACACCCTTGATTGATTGCCGGGAATAAGGGCCCTACGGCCTAAAGAGAATACTAATAATGTAGGAGGATAGTGAAAGATGAACTATGCTAGAAACCCGTATTGGGACGTGAATGCTAAGACTATGTCGACCACTCATGGGCCACTTCATGTTCGGACGAAGGTCCGTCTTTGTAGTATAAAAGACGGTAGCAAAACCGCGCGAATGTCTGCCATGAACAAGGCAAGTTTAATGAGAATGCGGGATTGGATCCCGGTAGGGATGGGTCAAGTTGATAGACTGTTGGCCGGAGATGATTTCGGATTATGGTCATGTCGGAAGTTCCGTAAACCACGTCCGATACCATAAGGCATCGTTGATTTTCTCCTTGCACCCAGTCCGAGGGAGTGAATTGTTAAATGCGTAGCCCGAGCTCAATAACGTGCGCCCTCACACGCGGATCGACCTGCGCGGTCAGGTCGCGGGGTTCGACCTGCCCGGTCAGGTCGCGGGGGTCAAGGGGGCAGCACCCCTTACGGGGGTTTTCGGAGGCAGCGCCCCCGGAACAAAATTTTTAATTGAAGCGCGGGTACTGGAGCTCCTTTCATTTTTTTTTATTTGGCATTGATCTTTGCGTTTTTGTTTGAACCCTTCTCCCTTTTATTATCATTATTTACCTCCACCTCCTTATATAAAAGAGGCGCGCCGGCTATAGAGGTGTAAAGGGGGGGCGCGCCGGGTTAAGTTAATGCCAAGGAGGGAGAGGGGTCGCGCCAGAATAGCCTCAGAAGAGTGGGGCGCGCCGGTTATGGATGCCAAGGGGGAGCGCGCCGGCTAATGGCCAAGAAAGGGGGGCGCGCCGGTATATGGCAAGAAGGAAGAGGGGCCAGGGGCGCGCCAGAATAGGCTAAAATAGGGGAGGCGCGCCTGTTTGTGGCAAAGAAAATAAAAGGGGTTTTGAGTGTAAGGCTAAACCGGCGCGGGGGGGGGGGGGTACCGCGCCGGGTTAGCCCGCGCCAGATTAGGAGCACGCCGGGTTAAGCTTCTGCGAGGTTTTATCTCAATCTGTTTGATTCTTATTGCCTCTGTTCTTATTTCTTCAACTTGCAGATTGATCAAATGAGCAGATTGTTTGTTCAATTGACATTTTAAATCATTATGATGCTTCTTAACATTTGTTCAGGTGAATGAGTACTTGTATTTGGATGTTTACTTGAGGGGTTTATTATGCAAGAACTTAGATGTTTAGCTTGATTCAGGGGCGGCTTCAGGCATGAACTGTTCTTATCTTCCGAGGACTTAGCTTGCTCGTCTGTTCTTAAGTGTTCTCATCCTGGCGAAATTTGGGCAGCACCTCCCCTGGACTGGGAGTTGCCAGAGAGCAATAAGGAACACCAAACAGTTAACTCCGGGGTGAACCTCAAATCTAGACCTCATGGCGGTCCAAAAACCCAAATGTGAGTGTTGGAGAGCTCGAGGACTAGCCTTCAAGAGCTCTCACAACTCACGGGTGATGAATTCGTGGAACGGGACGGATGTAGGCCGTGGGTGGCCATGACTATTCACCCTTCGAACGGGTTTCCTCAGAGTTCATGCCACAGAAGGGCAAGCTCCCGAGGACCCCAGGTGATTCAGAGAACCAGAGAAATAAAACGGAAGAAAAAAGGGGGGAAAGGATCAAAGCCATATAATACTGCGCATGCTCACAAGTCATTCTTTTATTCATCCTCAAGGGAGAAGGAAGGAAGAATACAACGGAGAAGATAAAAGAAAAGCTAAATGTTGAGGTGGGGGAAGAAGATACATGGGCGGGGGGAGAAGAAGGAACAGAGCACAAGCTCTTCCCCCCTCTCTCCCCTCTCTTGCTCTCACCCTCTCCCTCTCTTTCTTCACCTTGCAGGCGTGAACGGATGGCTGTAGCTTCTTCTTCTCTTCGGAGGCTGGAGAGCTCTCGAGAAGACCTCTCTCCTCTCCTTCTTCAACCTCTTCCTATTGTCTCCCTTCCTCTTCTTCCCTGTTGTCTCCCTTTTTTGTCTCCCCTTCTTCGGCCTCACAGTGCTGCCCCTTATATACATCAGCCAGCCTGGGAGCCTTCCTGCCATTTCCACCTCGTCCGCAACGAAGTCGGGAGTTGACCGGCTGTGCTGGACGCTGTTCATTTGTCCCGTACACTGCTGCTCGTTCGAGGATGGGACGCTCAGGGATCTGCCGGAGCTTGCCTTGCTGCTACTGCTTGTGTGCTGTCGAACGAAGGTGGAAGCAGAGCCCTTGGCATTGAATGTTCTTTGCACGCCATAATGATGCGAAACAGAGCATCGGAATGTAGATGGGACGGCTTGTTTGCACGCCGGATTAACGTGAGATGCCAAGGAAAGGGTGCGCGCCGGTTTAAGCTATATGAAGGGGAAGAGGTGCGCGCCGGTTTAGCCCGATATGAAGGCCACGACGGTTTAACCCATATGAAGGGGAAAAAGGGGCGCGCCGGTTTAGCCAAGGGGCGCGCCGGTTTAACCCAAGATGAAGGCCGCGCCGGTTTAGCCAAGGCCATGCCGGTTTAACCCAAAATGCAAGGAATAGAGGAAAGGGGCGCGCCGGTCTTAGTGGCGCCATTTTAAGTGCATATCGCACCGGTTTAAGTACCGAACGGATTCTTTCCAAAGTCGAGGCCGTGTGTATGAATGTTGACATTCCCGGCATGTTCCGGTTGCGATGTGTGGCCTCCGTAACATTCCGTTCGCCGCCTCCAGAACTCGGTCCCAGACTTTGCGTGACTTTCGGTGCGTGCCGAGACTGTGTCGGGGTTCTTGACTTTCCTCTGATTCAGCTCTCGGCATGGCCGGTCGGAGTATTGTAACTGTATCTTCTGCTTAGGGGGCTTCCTTAGCCGGTAGCGGACCACCAAGCGAGTTCTCATCCTGATCGAGCGAGGCATGAGGTTTATTCGGCAGTTCTGCCTTCGACTCACGCTTTGATGTGTAGACGCGAATGTCGCCATGATCATCATCGTCATTTTTTGGTGTCCACAAATGCCCCCCACTCACGGGCGGCGCAAACGAGGGATGAGTGCGCGGGGCCCGCGAGTGTAGAGTTCTTCAACATGACGTCTATTCTTCTGAGCCACTGGGATGCTGGTCTGGTGCAAATTCACGGGAAAGCGCTCACTCCTTCAGCGAAGGGATGAGGGGATCGCTTCACCGCATATGCACGCGGACTGAGATGTCAGAGTGGGGGTTTAGTCATCGGCATGGGGTGGATACCAAAGCGAGAATGAAGGGTCTATGTGTCGTCTCAGGCAAAAGGCCCAAAACAGCTTAGACGAGGCCAACCCCAAAGAGGGAGTTGTTGACTCGTGCTGGGCTTAGGAAAGTTGTTCATTCACCGACTCAGACGGAGGGTCCAAGCCAAGTAATGGGATGCACTTTTGTTTATGGACTGGGATGGATGGTCCGAGCCAGGCAAGGAGGGGTTTCTTTATGTTCATGGACTTGGACGGAAGGTCCGAGCCAAGCAAAGGCGGTCCCCTTTTTTTTATTCATCGACTTGGACGGAAGGTCCGAGCCAAGCAAGAAGATTCTTCTTTTTTTTTTCTCTTTTTTTTTGTTCATTGACTGGGACGGAAGGTCCGAGCCAAGCAAGGAGGTTCTTTTTGTTCATCGACTCGGACGGAAGGTCCGAGCCACGCAAGAAGGTTCTCTTTTTTTGTTCATCGACTTTGACGAAAGGTCCGAGCCAAGCAAGGAGGTTCTTTTTTTTGTTCATTGACTTGGACGGAAGGTCCGAGCCAAGCGAAGAGGCTCTTTTTGTTCATCGACTTGGACGGAGGGTCCAAGCCAAGCAAGAGGGTTCTTTTTTTTTGTTCATCGACTTGGACGAAAGGTCCAAGCCAAGCAAGGAGGTTCCTTTTTTTTGTTCATTGACTTGGACGGAAGGTCCGAGCCAAGCAAAGAGGCTCTTTTTGTTCATCGACTTGGACGGAGGGTCCAAGCCAAGCAAGAGGGTTCTTTTTTGTTCATCGACTTGGACGAAAGGTCCGAGCCAAGCAAGGAGGCTTTTTTTTTTTTTCATCGACTCGGATGAAAGATCCGAGCCAAGTAAAGGCATTTTCTTTTTTGTTCATCGACTTAGGCGGAAGGTCCAAGACAAGGGTTTATTCGTATGTGGGACTGGAGTTGTAATATTGAGGTGGTTTATTCATTGACACGGGGTTAGTGCCAAAGCAAGGGTATTTTTTATTCATGGCACCAGATAGAAGGTCCAGGCCACTAGTTCGTTCATCGATGCCGACAGGGAGTCGAAGACCGACGTGATTTGTTCATCGGCACGGGGTTAGTGCCGAAGCAAAGGTCTTTTTGTTCATGGAACCAGACGAAAGGTCTGGGCCACTGGTTTATTCATCGACGCCGATGAGGAGTCAGGGACCGACGTGATTCATTCATTGACATGGGGTTGGTGCCAAAACAAGGGTCTTTTCATTCATGGAACCAGACGAAAGGTCTGGGCCACTGGTTTATTCGTTGATGTCGACAGGGTGTCGGAGAGCGACGTGGTTTCTTCATCGGCACGGGGTTAGTGCCGAAGCAAAGGCCTTTTTGTTCATGGAACTAGATGAAAGGTCTGGGCCACTGGTTTATTCATTGACGCCGACGAGGAGTCAGAGACCGACGTGATTCGTTTGTCTCTTGGTATTTTCGTTGGTGCGGGGGCTGGTGCCAACGCAAGGAGCAAAGGTTTATTCCCCAACCCTGGACGGAAGGTTCAGGTGGGGTGTTCTTCGTCAGTGCCGACAGGATGTCAAGAGCTGACATGGCTGATTCGTCTATTGAAATATTCGTTGATACGGGCTGGTGCCAACGCAAGGAGAAAATGTTGATTCCCCGATCTCGAACGAAAGGTTCGGGTGGGGTGTTCTTCGTCAGTGCCGACAGGATGTCAGAGGCTGACATGGTCGATTCGTCTATTGAAATATTCTTGGAGATAAGAGTGAGTGTTAATAAAGGGAGACCAGTTCCACCCTCCCTTTTTCCTCTTTCTTTTTTTTTCTTTTTCTTTTTTTTTTCTTTTCTTTTTATATATATATTTTTTCTTATTTCTTCTTTTTTTTCTCTTCTTTTTTTTTGACATGCACGATGAATAGTGCCCAATCCATCTGGACAATAGTAATGCAAATTCACCCGGGGCAGGGCATAGAAAAGCATTATTCTTCGAATGGGGGAATCGGAGCATGGTACAACCTCAGATGCCTACCATTAAGTGGCGGAAACTGGACCTCCCCCCGATGGTCGACGATTACATACGCTCCGCCCTCGTAGACTTTCTGGATCACATAGGGTCCAAGCCAATTCTCATTCAGCTTGCCCTTGGGGTTGGAAGCCATGACTTCTCTTCTCTTCACCATAACAAGGTCACCCTTCTTGAATTCGCGTTCCTTGACAAGCTTGTCGAAGGCGCGAGCTATCCGGGCCTGATAGACCTGGATGTTCTGCTAGGCTTGGAGCCTTTTTCCCTCCAAGTTGGAGAGCTCTTCGAGCCTTCGCTCGACATTTGTCTGCTCTTCCCGGACCAACCTGTGTTGGACTACGACCCGGAGGGAGGGTATTTCCAGCTCGATAGGGACAATTGCCTCTGAGCCATATACCAGGGAAAAGGGTGAACAACCCGTCGGAGTTTTGTACATAGTTCGATACGCCCACAGGGCCTTGTACATTTTCTCTTCCCAGTCTCTCTTGTTAGAACTAACAATTTTGGACAGGAGAGTGCAAAGAGTCTTATTGAAAGCTTCGGCCAAGCCATTAGCCTGTGGGTTGTAGGGGGTTGACATCCTCCAGTCGATCTTGTACTTTTCTGCCAGCCGGTAGACCTTTTGATTGCGGAAGTGACTTCCATTGTCTGAGATAATTCGGTTCGGAGTGCCAAACCGGAATATGATGTTGCGACGGAAAAATCTGGTGACGATCTCCCCGGTCACTTCTTTCAAAGCAATAGCCTCCGCCCAGCGGGAGAAGTAATCAGTTGCGGCCAAGATGTACTTGCACCCAGCTGATGATGCGGGTAGTGGACCCACAACGTCTGTTCCCCATTGGGCAAAGGGCCAGCTAGGCAGTGTTGGATGTAGGGGTACGGGCGGTCTCCTGGGCACCGTCGCATGCTCCTGGCATTTTTGACAAGACTTGGCATACTTGCAGCAGTCATCGAACATTGTCGGCCAATAGTAGCCGAGCTTCTTTATTTCAATTTTCATTTTCGGTCCTGCCTGATGTGCACCAGCTATTCCAGCATGAACCTCTTTCATGACTTTCCAAGCTTCTTCAGTGGATAAACATCGGAGGAGCACCTTCCTTTTGGCGTCTGCCATAATTCGGAATAGGATCCCGTTCCGGACCTCGTAAGAGTCCTTTATTCTGATTAACTTGATCTTCTCTTCCCTTTTCCTGGGCAGCTGCTGATATTTAAACCACTGCAAAAGGGGGTCCCTCCAGTCGGGTAGGCTGATGGCTTCCGCTGTGGCGACCTCGAGCTCTTCTTCTTCTGGCCCTTCTATCATGCTAGGCACTTGGCGTTGATTCACCACCCGGATGCTGAGGGATCCATCTGGCAGGACTGCCAATGAACTCGCCAATTTTGCCAGTGCATCAGCTTGTGCATTCTCTCCTCTGGCAACGTGGCCTATCTCAATGAGGTAGAACTGCTGCATGAGCCGTTTCACCTTAGTGTAGTAAGGGAGTAACTCAGGTTTTCGGACGTCAAACTGTCCCTGGACCTGCTTGATGACCAGCAATGAATCGCCAAACACATGTAACATTTTAATCTCCATCTGTAAAGCGACTTGGAGACCAATGATAAGAGCTTCATATTCTGCCTCATTATTTGTGCAGGGCTTGCTAATGGAGCAGGATGTGTGCAATACTTCTCCCTCAGGGGATTTAAGGACGATGCCGGCCCCGGCCCGTACTTTTGTGTGCCCAGACGGGGTTGTTTCTGTTCTCGAAGCTCCATCAAAGTGTAGCTGCCAGGCGATCAGTTGGGCTTGGTCCACTTCCAGTGTTTCATCTTCAGGCAACTCTGTGGCCAGTGGGGAATTTTCAGGCACAGGGTGTGCTGCAAAGAAATCGGCCATGGCTTGACCCTTAGCGGCCTTCTGAGGCACGTAGATGATGTCAAATTCCATTAACAGTACGGCCCACTTGCCGAGACATCCCTTCAGTACTGGCTGGGAGAGAATGTGCTTGACTGGGTCAGCCTTAGAGATTAAGCTCACTTCATGCAAGAGCATGTAATGCCTCAACTTCTTGACTGCGAAGACCAAGGCGAGACAAACCTTCTCAATCGGGGTGTATTTTGCTTTTGCCCCCATTAGTCTTCGGCTAAGGTAATAAAGAGCTTGCTCCTTCCCCTCATCATTGTTCTGGGCGAGCATTGCCCCCAGTGAACATTCAGTGGCAGCTATATATAGAATAAGCGGCCTCCCCTTGACAGGTGCCCCCAACACAGGCGGGGTCTTTAAGTAATCCTTCAGCCGATCAAAGGCCTTCTGACATTCATGGTTCCAGTTGAAAGGTGCATTCTTCATCATTAATTTGTGGAATGGTTGACAGCGTCCCGATAAATTGGAGATAAATCTTCGGATGTAGGCTAGCCGACCTTGCAGGGACCTTAACTCTCCCAAATTCTCCGGAGGAGGTAGCTCCTGAATGGCTTTTATTTTAAAGGGGTCGATCTCGATCCCCCTATATCGGACAATGAAGCCGAGAAACTTTCCACTAGAGACGCCGAAGGCACACTTCATTGGGTTCATTTTCAGCTCGTACTGCCGGAGTCTCTCAAAGATGACTCTAAGGTCATTCAGGTGATCCCCCCTTTTCTTTGTCTTGACGACCAGATCATCGATGTAGCATTCGACTTTGCTATATAGCAGTTCGTCGAATATCTTGGTCATCGCCCGCTGGTAAGTGGCGCCAGCGTTCTTGAGGCCGAATGGCATCCTTTTGTAGTGGAATATCCCTTTAGGTGACCGGAAGGCCGTATGAATTCGGTCATGTTCAGCTATCCATATTTGATTATAGCCGGACGATCCATCCATGAAAGACAAGGCCTCATGGCCGGTAGTTGCATCAATCATCACTTCAGTGACGGGCACCGGAAAGTCATCTTTTGGGCAAGCTTTATTCATGTCGCGGAAGTCCACGCAGATCCTAATCTGTCCATTCTTCTTCTTCACCGGCACAATGTTGGCCAACCAAGTAGTGTATTGGTTTTCAGCTACAAAATCGACATCTATGAGCTTGTCGACTTCTTTACAAATCAGTTTTATCAGCTCTGGCCTCATACGCCTGGGGGGCTGCTTCACCGGCTCCACCTTGGGGTCAATAGCCAGAATATGTTGAGTCACGCCGGGACTCAGACCGGGCATCTCTTTGTAGTTCCAGGCGAAACAGTGCCGGAATTCTTGCAGCAACTTGACATATTGTCCCCTCTCCTGTGGAGGAAGAAGGGCACTCAGAAACGTCGGCCTGGGGTCGCTTTCTGTGCCTAGATTAATTTCAATGAGCTCATCCACTGTGGCCTAGCCGCCATCTTCAAATTCTGGAGGTGCTGGTAGCAGGTCAATGAAATCCTTATCTTCACCATCTTCTGCTTCAAGGACACCATAGGTGTTTTCTTGCTCTGCCTCATTGGGTAACGAGGTTTTGCTTGTTTCCCCCTCTATTAGGCTTGTTGTGTGCGGCTCTGGGGGGCTCTCTTGTGTGGAGAAGTAAAGGACTTCTTCGGGATCTTCTTTGTAATTGTCATAGATGGCTCTTGCAGGGGCTAAGGTGATTGATTGCCATACTGGGGGCTGTTGCTCTGCTGGTGGCTGGGGCCGCCCATTCTCAGCTGTATCTTCAAAAATCTGGTGCTGAACTTACACCATGTAAACACTTCTTTCATGGCCGCCTGCCACATGGGGGCGTGGCGGAGCGACCACATAATCTCCCATTCTGAGCTCATCTCTCTCAATCAGGTCTTGAGCAATGTCCTTGAAGACGTAGCAGTCTTTGATGGAGTGGCCCAGTATTTGGTGATAGGGGCAGAACGAGGGGTCACCGCTTTTGCGAGCATCTTGCGGCCTCTTTGACCTTGGGAGGGAGACCTTGCCATAGTAGCAGGCCCATTCAAAGATTCCTCGGGTTTTATTCCTTGGGAAAGAGTAGGGTCTTTGCATCTTCTCCCGCAGCGTGGGGCTTCGCTCGACTGATCGCCTGACCAGGGAAGCAGCTACATCCCTAGCCGCCCCGTTTAGGTGCTCGGGGGCGTTTGGGATGGTGTTCGGGGGCCGGTGCGCACCGATGCTTTGTCGACAGAGGATGCCTCTAATGAGTACAGTCATTTCGGCCAAGCGAACCTTCAACATTTCGATCTCTCGCTGTTGCCTGCAGTATAGGGCGAGTAGGGTAGAGTCGCACCGAGTGAGGTTCAGGGCTCGGCCCGCTTCCCCATCCTTTGGGTCAGTGTCAGACGAGGGCGATGGCACCCCGCTGCTGTGGTCATTCAGGATTGGTCCCCCGGAGGAGGACGGGGTCTTCCCCTTATTCCTGCAGGGAGGTGGATTCCATAGGAATATTTCTTCATCTTGTTCTTCGTTGCCCAAAGGCATAAGATGCTGACGGCCTTCAACCTGCCATGGGCCTGCAGTGCCTGCGTGGCTATTGCCGCCTAGAGCCGAGACTGATATCACATCAGCTTCATAGGAATCTTCTAGTGAAAAGCCCAATCCTGGATGTCGGGTGATTTGCAACAACCGCCGGTCCAGGTTTGGCGGGTTCCACATTTTCTTGAACATTTCGTTCCGACTGGAGAGCTGGCAGAAGGGGATCCCTTGCTTTCTGGCCATCTTGACCACAGGACCGGCTGTGTCAGGAAGTCCCATTATTGGGACGAGTGGGTCGTGCAGCTCATCGGGGAGTCTACAATCATCATCCCCCTTGACCGGGTGCTCCTTGGCCACATAAAAGATGGTAGACAGACCCTCGGGGTTGGGCACCTCGAAGGTCCTTAACGGTTCAGCCACCTGGCAGTCGGCTTCTGCAAGAGGCTTGATGATCCCGGGAGGGACCCTGATGTCTTCCAGCAAGTCTTCAAGGTATGGTGTTCCCGGTGTAGGGTAGATGGGAAGGTAGGTGGCCCGGAATACCCCTTCTGCTTCAGAAACAAATGACACCTGAGGGGGAACCACATAGCCAGGCGGTGGTGGGGGGAACCAGCTGTCAAGCTCTGCCTTTTTCTTTCCTTTGTCTTGAGTAGCTTGGGAGGCTTGCTTCGGTTTTTCCAAATAAAGATTAGCATCCGACAAGTGACATTCGAACACTTCGAAAGGATGGAGGTCGGCGAAGATTCTCTCCTCTTTCCCGTTGCCGGGGTACTTGATGCATTGGTGCAGAGTGGATGGTACCACCCTATTTTGATGTAGCCAAGGTCAGCCGAGCAACGCCTTGTAAGAGGTGTTGGAGTTGATCACATGGAATTGGACCTTGGTGGTGAAGTCACCGAGAGAGAGGTTGAACTCTGCGACCCCCATAGGGACTTCGCACTTTTGGTTGAAGCCGACAATCTTGATGTTCCTGACCTCGACCAGGTGTACGTCAAAGTAATGCTTCTGATACACCCGATAGGGGAGTATGTTCACTGCTGCCCCAGGGTCGATCAAGACTCTGTTGATGGGATGCCCATTCAGCTGCCCCTTCATGTAGAGTGGCCTGTTGTGACTGCAGGTTGGTAAAAGTATGTCCTCTTCAGTAAAGGCCACAGGTACCTCAGGTGACATTTCTGCAAGGCAGGCTTCAACATATGCTGGTGTCTGGAGTGCGGCGATGACAGCTTGCCGTGTTTCTTCATCTAAGGATAGGATTTCCCAGACGGTAAACCTGGCTGGGATCTTCTTCAGGTGTTTGACTATTCTGTTGCTAGCTCGGACTTCGAGCAACTTCATTTCTTCGGCTCTACTGCGCCTGCCCCCAGTCTGGGCCTGGGGAGCTGGCTCAACGGGTGCCTCCTCCACTGGGTCAGATGCCGCTTGAGCTTGTGGGGCCTGCTGGGTCACTTCCTTTTCTTGCAAGAACTCGACAAGATTTGGGACGTTGTCGGGCTCTTCCCTCGGCCGAGGAGGGATTGCTACAGACGGAGCCGAGGGGCTGCCTGCCCCTTGGGCCTGCCGGGACTCGCGGGGGCATGACTGTCCTCCCCTCTGAGTTGTAAGAAATTCAATGAATGATGGGGCACTCTGGCCACTTGGTTCTCCAGGGTAGAGGCCCGATGGAGGGGGGATCTCCATGCCTTGGACCCTAGGCTCGGGGATGTGATATGGTTGTTCTCCCCTAAGCAGGATGTTGTGGTCGGCCTGAGGAGGACGTCCCCACTTCCTTCCCGACCTGGTGGCATGTTGGGAGGTGGATGCTTCAGCTTGATTCACCTCTGACGGCTTGACGGGCACTTCTTGCTCTTCCTCTCTCAGGGAGAGGGCTGTGTCAAACAATGTTGAGAGGGTGTTGCAAGAAAGGACAACCCCACCCTTCTTCTTGTTTCTAGGTCTTCTCTTCTTCTTTTTCTTCTTCTCTTCAGTGGCTGGCAACTGCTCTTGGGGAAGCTCACCCCACAAGAGAGGCTCTTCTTTCATCTCGGCTTCCGCTTCTGGAGCGAGTTCGAGTGACTCGAACTCCTCCCAGGGGACATACTCCTTCAACTCCATAGGCTGGATCTCGGGCTGTTCATAGTCTTCAAGCCCATCAATGATGGCCTGGAGCCTTTCTACCGCAGGGCTGGTTTCCTTGTGCACCCGCATCGGGATGTGTTTCTTCTTGTTGTGAGTGGGCCGTCTCATAACGAGCCGGGGGGCTGTGTCATGCAAAACAGGTGTCACCGGTGGCGGTGCTGGTTGGGGTGTAACACCCCTTATGCGAACCTCTGGAGTGGGCCGAGGAGCTTGTCTTCTTCTTCTGTTCTTCGTTGGCGCGGCTTGCCAACCTCCTTGATCATGAGCTGGCGCCATGACGAAGGCTTGATAAGTGGCCTGCGTACTACGCTCTGCCCATTCATCAGGCAGCTGTTGGTATAAAGATACCATGTTGACAGTGGTGCCAAGGCTCGGCATCTCGTGCGGCTGTGGAGGCTCCACTCTGAGCTCCCCCATGTCCAGCTCTCCCTTCTTGATCAAGGACTCAATGACATCCTTGAAGATGTAGCAATCCTCAATGGTATGCCCAAGCATCTGATGGTATGGGCAGAAATGAGGATCATCCTTCTTCTTCAAGTCACCAGGCCTCTTTGGATCTGGTAATGTGATCTTGTTGTACCTGGTGGCCCATTCAAATAGGACTCGGGCTTTGTCTCGAGGAAAGGAATACAATTTGTTCCTCATCTTCTCCCGCAGGGAGGGACCTTCCCGCCGTTCAGTGGAGGTGTTGGCCATCTCTTTGGCTTTCTCTTTCTGTTTCTCGAAAGCTTCGAAGTCCAGTGTATGAACTTCTGGCGGTGTTGGCCTCCTCTCGGCCTGCTGGACCCTCTGACTTGATGCAGCTGGAGCAGAAGAGTATCGAGCAAGGAATGCTTCGATCTCTGCCACTATGTTGTTCAGGCGGTCGAATGACCTCACCTCAGCACCGATCATCCTCTCAAGGATCTCCTTCTTCAGATTCTGTTTACAGATCTGCACTGCGTCCTCCTGATGCGGGGGACGTTTGCACCTCATGCTGAGGTTCCTCCATCTCTTTATGTAGTCGAGTGCCGACTCCTCATTTCTCTGTCTCGTGGCGTAAAGCTCTGCCACGGTCACCTCCCGCTCAGCTATGTAGAATCTTTCCTTGAATTTCTTCTGCATATCAGGCCAGTCTGCAATGGACCCGGCGAGCAAGCTCGAATACCACTCGAAAGCGAGCCCGGTAAGTGTCGAGCCAAAGAACTTGAGAAGATAAGCTTCATCCGCAGCTAGATCCCCCATAACATTCACATAATAGGCAATGTGCTCCCTAGGAGACCCTTGCCCATTAAATTTCTCAAACTTCGGCGGCTTGGTAATGCTGGCTGGCAGCCTCTTTGTAGCATAGTGTGCCGGGTAAGGTACCCGGTATACGTCGAATGGCGTGTGATCACCATCGCTCCTCTCCGCCAGCTTCATATCTATCATTTGTTCAAGCATTAGTCTGCTTACTGTTGCCGGGTCAACTGGGTTTGGATAGAAATGGGCCGGTTGCATCAGCGGTGTTGTTAACACTGTCGCCTGAGGTGAAATAGTGGACCCCTGGAATGGCAGGTTCGGTGGCGGGGCCGGTGTGACATGTTGTGGCTGATGCAGGGGTACGCCTCCAGTGTAGGTAGGTATTGGGGGAGACACCGTCGCCTGTGGAGAAGCTTCCGAGGCCTGCCCGTTGCCCCCAGGGGTCTCTGGTAATGCTTCAGCCTGCCCGGATGTTGAGGGCTGAGCGGCTCTTTCAGTCAGTTGTTTCTTCAACAATTCGATCTCCCGTTGATATTGTTGCATCATGTGCAATACCGCGGGGTCGTTCATGGGAAGGCTAGGGGTGCCCCCCCTTTCTTCGATCGGCACCTATTCGGATGAAGTGGATGGTCCTCCCGCCGTGCCTTCTGTAATAACATTGGCAGCCAAGGATGCTGAAGGTTCCTCATGGTTAGCTCCTCCAGTGTGGACTTGTGTCTTTTCAGCTGCCGCTTTCCCTCTTCTGGTAAGAGGTCCTGGCCTTGTGGCAAGCCTGGCTACTTCTTTGGGCTCGGTTGGTAGAGCCCCGTACCGGCCAGATACCCCTGCCATATTGCAGGTATAAACTCTTAGGTCTCTGCCTCTTCTTGTTGTTCTTCTCGATGGCCTACCTGGAAAGACCAATCTGTCAAAGACCGCTCTCCGCGGCTTCACTTCTTCCCTTGCCGGGGACTGATAATGCTCCTCAGAGTAGTTTCTTGACTCGGCAGTGGGCACTGGCCGGGTCTCTTCTTCTTCAAAGGCAGAGGCTACTGCCTCCAGTAATCTCTGGCGACCCAGGGGAGTGCTCCTCGGGCCCTGCAAGTAGTTCTTCATGGCTTGCTCCACTCCTTCCCAGTCCTGGTTAGGAGGAGAAGCTGATGATGTCGCCCTGTTGGCAGCAACGGGCATGTGGGTTGCAGGCTCCACACGGGCAGCCTGATAGTGGCGTCGGTAGTGTCGACGGTGGATGTTGTCCGGTGGGGCCGGTGTAGTTAATGTCATCTGGTAGATGGGGGCCGATGTCTTGACCCGATCTCCTTGTTGTGCCCTTGTCGGGCGGAAGGTGCTGGGCCTCGCCTGGGCTGGTGAGGTGAACCGGGCCCCCTTGGGTACCCAAACTTGCTTAGCTTTGGTGGGCCTGGAGGCTGACTGATGTTGCGGCGCTGGGGCCTGAATGGCGGGCGTCATCCTGCCCTTCATCTTCTCCAGTGCCTGAAAAGAGTTGCGCACTGGTACGACGGGATCACCTCGGAATGCTGTCCGTTAAGATGCACCCGAGAGTCCCGATGACAGCCGACTTGCCGGTGCTGGAGAACCGGCCTCGGTATGATGTTGTGGCATGGCTCCTTCGGAGCCTCCTTTGGTGAGAGGCCGACCCTGGGTGAGAAGGGCCAACAGTTTGGTGCACGTGGTGCACGTTGCAGCTCAGCGTCCCAGTCGGGACGGTCTTGGAAGTCTCGGCCATTGATCGGCCGGCAGCATCTTTGGCGGCCCCCTGGATGGGAGCGTTGCTTTCAGTCCTGTCAGACGCTTCCACGTCCAGCAGGTTCGTGAAGGCTACCCCAAGGAAGTTGGGGAAGCCTACCGCGGGAGGGAAGCTCCCGAAGCTGAGGGGGACGGCCAAGTAGCCGTTTCGAACATGGCTCTCGACGGCCTGTTGGCCGAACGTGGTGGCCATCATGGTGTTCGGAATGCGACCTGCATTTGCCAATCAAACAATTAGTATTACATGAAAGGGGCCGTAGGGCCCTTAGTCCCGGCAAAGAGATGAAGGGTAATTTAGGTCCCACCGGGCGTGCCAGACTTGTGGACGCACTAAAATTCGGAGGGGGGATCCGTTCGTTTGTTGATCGGGGTTAATTCTTCTATTTAGTGCGAGGGCGTGCCAGTCACAAAGTGACGATTTATTCGGGCTTCATGGAAGCCCATGGTGCGCTCGATCTGACTAATCAGACGATTGTGTAGTTCGTGTCGGGACCGAAACCCGCCGTGCCGTAAAGGCCACGACGTTATTTACATCCCCCATACGGGGGAACACCCTTGATTGATTGTCGGGAATAAGGGCCCTACGGCCTAAAGAGAATACTAATAATGCAGGAGGATAGTGAAAGATGAACTATGCTAGAAACCCGTATCGGGACGTGAATGCTAAGACTATGTCGGCCACTCATGGGCCACTTCATGTTCGGACGAAGGTCCGTGTTTGTAGTATAAAAGACGGTAACAAAACCGCGCGAATGTCTACCATGAACAAGGCAAGTTTAATGAGAATGCGGGATTGGATCCCGGTAGGGATGGGTCAAGTTGATAGACTGTTGGCCGGAGATGATTTCGGATTATGGTCATGTCGAAAGTTCCGTAAACCACGTCCGATACCATAAGGCATCGTTGATTTTCTCTTTGCACCCAGTCCGAGGGAGTGAATTGTTAAATGCGTAGCCCGAGCTCAATAACGTGCGCCCTCACACGCGGATCGACCTGCGCGGTCAGGTCGCGGGGTTCGACCTGCCCGGTCAGGTCGCGGGGGTCAAGGGGGCTGCGCCCCTTACGGGGGTTTTCGGGGGCAGCGCCCCCGGAACAAAATTTTTAACTGAAGCGCGGGTACTGGAGCTCCTTTCATTTTTTTTTATTTGGCATTGATCTTTGCGTTTTTGTTTCAACCCTTCTCCCTTTTATTATCATTATTTACCTCCCCCTCCCTATATAAAAGAGGCACGCCGGCTATAGAGGTGTAAAGGGGGGGCGCGCCGGGTTAAGTTAATGCCAAGGAGGGAGAGGGGTCGCGTCGGAATAGCCTCAGAAGAGTGGGGCGCGCCGGTTATGGATGCCAAGGGGGAGCGCGCCGGCTAATGGCCAAGAAAGGGGGGCACGTCGGTATATGGCAAGAAGGAAGAGGGGCCAGGGGCGCGCCGGAATAGGCTAAAATAGGGGAGGCGCGCCGATTTGTGGCAAAGAAAATAAAAGGGGTTTTGAGTGTAAGGCTGAACCGGCGCGGGGGGGTACCGCGCCGGGTTAGCCCGCGCCGGATTAGGAGCATGCCGGGTTAAGCTTCTGCGAGGTTTTATCTCAATCTGTTTGATTCTTATTGCCTCTGTTCTTATTTCTTCAACTTGCAGATTGATCAAATGAGCAGATTGTTTGTTCAATTGACATTTTAAATCATTATGATGCTTCTTAACATTTGTTCAGGTGAATGAGTACTTGTATTTGGATGTTTACTTGAGGGGTTTATTATGCAAGAACTTAGATGTTTAGCTTGATTCAGGGGCGGCTTCAGGCATGAACTGTTCTTATCTTCCGAGGACTTAGCTTGCTCGTCTGTTCTTGAGTGTTGTCATCCTGGCGAAATTTGGGCAGCACCTCCCCTGGACTGGGAGTTGCCAGAGAGCAATAAGGAACACCAAACAGTTAACTCCGGGGTGCACCTCAAATCTAGACCTCATGGCGGTCCAAAAACCCAAATGTGAGTGTTGGAGAGCTCGAGGACTAGCCTTCAAGAGCTCTCACAACTCACGGGTGATGAATTCGTGGAACGGGACGGATGTAGGCCGTGGGTGGCCATGACTATTCACCCTTCGAACGGGTTCCCTCAGAGTTCATGCCACAGAAGGGCAAGCTCCCGAGGACCCCAGGTGATTTAGAGAACCAGAGAAATAAAACGGAAGAAAAAAGGGGGGAAAGGATCAAAGCCATATAATACTGCGCATGCTCACAAGTCATTCTTTTATTCATCCTCAAGGGAAAAGGAAGGAAGAATACAACGGAGAAGATAAAAGAAAAGCTAAATGTTGAGGTGGGGGAAGAAGATACATCGGCGGGGGGAGAAGAAGGAACAAAGCACAAGCTCTTCCCCCCTCTCTCCCCTCTCTTGCTCTCACCCTCTCCCTCTCTTTCTTCACCTTGCAGGCGTGAACGGATGGCTGTAGCTTCTTCTTCTCTTCAGAGGCTGGAGAGCTCTTGAGAAGACCTCTCTCCTCTCCTTCTTCAACCTCTTCCTATTGTCTCCCTTCCTCTTCTTCCCTGTTGTCTCCCTTTTTTGTCTCCCCTTCTTCGGCCTCACAGTGCTGCCCCTTATATACATCAGCCAGCCTGGGAGCCTTCCTGCCATTTCCACCTTGTCCGCAACAAAGTCGGGAGTTGACCGGCTGTGCTGGACGTTGTTCATTTGTCCCGTACACGGCTGCTCGTCCGAGGATGGGACGCTCAGGGATCTGTCGGAGCTTGCCTTGCTGCTACTGCTTGTGTGCTGTCGAACGAAGGTGGAAGCAGAGCCCTTGGCATTGAATGTTCTCTGCACGCCATAATGATGCGAAATAGAGCATCGGAATGTAGATGGGACGGCTCGTTTGCGCGCCGGATTAACGTGAGATGCCAAGGAAAGGGTGCGCGCCGGTTTAAGCTATATGAAGGGGAAGAGGTGCGCGCCGGTTTAGCCCAATATGAAGGCCACGCCGGTTTAACCCATATGAAGGGGAAAAAGGGGCGCGCCGGTTTAGCCAAGGGGCGCGCCGATTTAACCCATGATGAAGGCCGCGCCGGTTTAGCCAAGGCCATGCTGGTTTAACCCAAAATGCAAGGAATAGAGGAAAGGGGCGCGCCGGTCTTAGTGGCACCATTTTAAGTGCATATCGCACCGGTTTAAGTACCGAACGGATTCTTTCCAAAGTCGAGGCCGTTTGTATGAATGTTGACATTCCCGGCATGTTCCGATTGCGATGTGTGGCCTCCGTAACATTCCGTTCGTAGCCTCCGGAACTCGGTCCCAGACTTTGCGTGACTTTCGGTGCGTGCCGAGACTGTGTCGTGGTTCTTGACTTTCCTCTGATTCAGCTCTCGGCATGGCCGGTCGGAGTATTGTAACTGTATCTTCTGCTTAGGGGGCTTCCTTAGCGGGTAGCGGACCACCAAGCGAGTTCTCATCCTGATCGGGCGAGGCATGAGGTTTATTCGGTAGTTCTGTCTTCGACTCACGCTTTGATGTGTAGACGCGAATGTCGCCATGATCATCATCGTCATTTTTTGGTGTCCACAGAGATATGTTAGAACAAGTTCTAAAGATGATTCAAAAAGTCATGAAAAAGAAAGTCAACGGTCAACGCCAACAGACAACAAGTCAACATCACTAGTCAAATGTGAGTCAACCTCTGACAGGTAAAGTCAATGCACATGCAAGTCTGATACACATCCAGGTCAGTACAGATATCTCAGACTTCCATTTGGTTGCATGAAAAGTCCGTGTTAGCTTTTCATGAGGTCGGTGCATACTTCAATATTTGGGTCTGCATATCGGTGCATGTTTTGGCTAGAGCAATGTCGATGCACGTCACTGTAGCGTGCACATCTGATGTCAGTGCATCTTTTCTGCATGCATTCAAAGTCAGTGCATATGCGATACAAGTCGGTGCACATTCTGTGCCATGTGCATTTAGGTCTGTGCATTGTTATATGAAGTCCTTGCACTCACTATTCAGGTCGGTGCAGTCTGCGTCTCATGCTTCGTCTAATGCACACACATGGTCAATACACATCTGTTTGCGTCTTACTTTCCATCTCTCATATCTTAGACTCGGTGCATATCCAGCGTCTCTATTTACGTCTTACTTTAGGTCTCTCATAGCTTAGGCTCGGTGCATATCCAGCGTCTCTGTTTGCGTCTTACTTTACGTCTCTCATAGCTTAGACTCGGTGCATATCCAGCATCTCTGTTTGCGTCGGTGCAAGTATTGCCTCGGTGCAATGTCTTCATGAGGTCTGTGCAAGTTTTGCCTTGTGCATACAAGGTCCGTGCATATCTGTATTTAGCATATACAAGGTCCGTGCAAAGTCTGTTTATGCATGACTAAAGTCTGTGCACATCTCTTTTATGCAATAAAAGGTCCGTGCATCTCTCAATTCAGAGTCCATGCATATCTAAGTCCTTGAGAGGATAGGTCCGTGCATTGCATTTCATAGTCCATGATTCTTTTCATAGTCCGTGCATACTTTTGTAGAAACACATGCATACTCGGTGTTGTTCTTGCTATAAGCATATAAAGGTCCATGCATGGTTTGCATCACGCATACACACAAGGTTTGTGCATACCCAACGTCCGTGCATGGCTTGTTATAAAGTCTGTGCACATTAGTCTTATGCTATTCAAAGTCTGTGCAAAATCTACTATTCTTAGTTAATATCACTAACTGTTATGCTTGTTCTTTGCCATGACAGGTAAGGCCCACGATCAAACACTTTGAGGGCAGAACTAAAGAAGTACGTGAGCTTGAACTGAGATAAGAAGGGCACGTGATCCGAGGCAGAAAGTAAGTTGTTGCTTGTGACACGTGGAAAGTCATTATGCTTAGATGCTGCCACGTGTCTAGTGGGGATCCGATCTGGATGAATGTTTGGGCGGGAAACGTGGTCTCCACAGGCCCATCTCTCAGCTGGCTATAAGTAGTGAATACGGAGAAGTGTTGAAGCCGGAGTGCGGCCATAGAGAAAGAAGAAGAAGGAGAAGAAAAGAGAAGAGAGAGCTAGTGTGTGATAAGAGAAGAAGAGAGGATCGAGAGAAGAGAAAGAAAAGAGAGAGTGATAGAGATTGAAGCAGGCAGTGTCCAGCTATCTGTCGGGTTCTGGATCAAACCCAGACCAATCTGCTCCTGCGAGAGCTACATTCGTTTTCACTTTCTGTTTGTTCTTTTTATTTTTGTTGCTTTCCTTTTCCAATGTGTTTTTCGATTCTCTGGTTTGAGGTCGGGGTTCCTCTTATGGACTCAGGAGAAGAGAGACTTCGGTCTCTGGTTGCTAGTGATTGGGTGTCGCTAGGTTCCCTCCGGTTTTGAGGAAGGGAGGATTGGTCCTCCGATTTGCAAGTGACTGGGTGTCACTTGTGGTTTCCCTCCGGTTTGGAGGAAGAGAGACTCGGGTCTCTGGTTGCTAGTGACTGGGTGTCACGAATGGTTCCTTCCGGGTTGGAAGAAGAGAGGAGTGTGTTCCTCTGGTTCAAGCTGTTGGGCAGCGTTTGTAGGCAAGCTGTGACGCCCAACGGTTTCAAGCTGTTTGGCAGCAGTAAGCCACACTCTGGTTAGAGTGTGGGGTGGACGTAGGTCTGTGGACCGAACCACCTAAAAATCCCTAGTGTTGTGCGATTGCTTTTGTGTCTGTGGTTTGATTGCTCTATCATCAATTGTTAGATGTATGCTAGGCTCGCTTGTATCTACGGTTGTGTCTGATAGGAATTTGTTTACACATGATTGCTTGGGTTTATTCAACTGCATATATTTACTTGGGAGTCTGCTTGTTGCAGTTCATGTGTTCTAGCTAATGCCTCATTGGTTTTCAGATTCATCAGAGCTTAAACAGTTTTATTTCCGCAAGAAGTTTGAGGTCTTCTGTTTAAATCTTTAAATTGGGCAGAATTTTTAAAGGGGATTCATTCACCCCCCCCTCTGAATCCTTGTGTGCACCAGTGCACCTAGTCCATATAGACTATCAATTGGTATCAGAGCGGGTTACGGGCTTTACGGATCCAATGATCTGCAGTAATTCCTGGTATTTCTCGGTGGTTTCTTCCTCTATTTGCCATTTACTATTATTGGTCGTCGGCTTCCGATTTGCCAATGGCTCATCCTTCGGTTTTTAATGGGACTGATTTCCCTAACTTGTTTGGCAGTCTGTGCACGTTCATAAATTCAGTGAATCTTGTTTCCAAAGGTCCACACAGAATGCCTAAAGATGTGTCCAAGTGGACGAACAAACATAGAATGAAAAACAATAAAAATATGAGAGTTCTTAGCATTTTAAGAAGGACTGTTGGTTCTGACATCTTTCCATTTGATACAAATTGCAGGTCTGCTAAAGATATCATGGACAAATTGATGGCAGCCTATAAGAGAAGTGATGACATCTGCTTGATGGTTAATGAGAGCAACCATGGTAGTGATCAAGATGAGTTCGAAGATGCTAAAGAGGTAAACAATCCATTCTCTAGTTACACCTTAGATGACTGGGAAGATGCTTATGTCAACATGTTAGAATCTTATGAAAAATTAGGAAAAAAGAATAAAAGTCTGAAAAAGAAGTTAAATAATCTAGAGAATCCTAAATCTGGAGGTGAAAACATTAAAATTTTGAAAATTGAAAATGAAATATTCAGAAGATAATTGTCGAATCTAGATGTAATCAATTCAGAACTTGATCAAGTCAAATCTGAAAATGGAAAACTCAAAAAATAATGTCAGGAATCTGAACAAAGATTAATCAATCTTGAATGTGAAAACAGATTGATTACTGAAAAATTCGAGGCTGTTAGAGCTGTCAACTTAAAGTTTCAGGAAAACCTTGAAAAATATGTACCAGAAAACCAGCAAGAAAATGTTAAGGAAAACCAGAGTTTCCTAACTAATGCTTTGTTTGATGATGATAAGCTTGAGGAGGAGAACACTAAATTGAAGGCAGAAACTGAGAAATGGAGAAAATAAAATGAGGAATTGAAACAGTTGAATACTGCTATGTCGGAAAGACTTCTTATCTTAGAAAAAGGAAAATGTGCTCTTGATGAATATCAAAATGAGCTCGAACTGAAACAAGAAGTTGAAACCCTAAAAAATCTGAATGATGCAATGCGTCAACAAATTAAGTCTTGTGAGGAAGAATTGGCTAGTTATGAGTTTATTATTCTAGCTCTCTAACAATAAAATAATGATCTTAATGAATCCTTGTCTAGATTTGTTGAAGGAAGGAACAATTTAGATAAGCTTCTTGGAAGCAAGGTTAATTTTCAGAAGGAAGGGTTAGGATATAATGGTGCAAATGAAAAGAGTTTTGGAAACAAAACTCAAACATCTTTTGTTTCCAGTTCCAATACTCACAATTCTTTGAACCAACCTGTCTTTCAATTTACTGCTCAGAAAACTTCAAAAACAATTGAAAAACAAAAGAATAAAATTGTTTCTGCCACCTCTTTGCATGTTCCCCATAAGACAACCTCACACACACATGCATACAAAAAGAAAGTGATTTGTCATTATTGTCACAAGATTGGCCATTTAATGCATGAGTGTAGATTGATGGAAAAAGATGACATGGAAGCTAGTAAAATGCATGCTAGGAAAACTCATGTCAGAAATCATGAGTTTCAAAATAAGAAAAATCATTGTTATCACTGTGGCAAGATGGGCCACATTGCTGCTCAATGTTGGCATGCACAGGGAAGAAATTTCAACTCTAAGTTTGTGAAATTCCCTGCAAATGGAAATGTTTTTGACAAAACTGAATCTGTCTTCAAAGGAAAATCTTCTATGTGGTTCAACTGTTGGAAGATGGGCCATCTGGCTAGTGAATGCTAGTTTGTTATTGGAAGAAGAAATCATTCTTCTTATTTTTATTGTGGAAAGAATGGCCATACAGACAAGAACTGTTGGCATGTAGAAAGAAATAAATCTTTTAAGTATAAACATGATAACAGTTTTGGTTATGGTCGGAAATTCCATGTTCATGCTCATATGCACAAGAAAAACACCAAGTATTTTAATTCTTGTCATTATTGTGGTCATCTTGGGCATACAATGCATGATTGTTACTTGTTGAAAGATAATGATTTTATTGCTCGGAGGTCTTGGAGAACACCTATGAGAGGTGTTACTAACCATGGAGGACCCAAGAACTCTTGGGTACCAAAATCTACAAAATAAGAATCTGTTTTGCAGGTGTGGCTTGCAAAGAAATAAATAAGGGGTTGAATAAGCCAAGGCACCGAAATCTGGTAAAACCCCATCTTTGTGGTTGACAGGTTCGATCTTCAAACCTTATATAATTTCTTTCAGTCAGTTGCATTTCATGCGTACATGCTCACATCTGAATTTTACTTGTTATTCATAGGTCCTCAAATACACTTGTTGGGTGATCTGTGCATATATGAGGCTAAAGGGTTGTCTGCATTTGATGCATACATATGCCAAGTGCAGTTGTTTGATATTTATTAAAATGCATAATCACTTAAAACAAATTGCATTTCTGAAAAATCTGAAAAGCTAGAATTTGATCCCTACTGTCATATGCATAAAATGCTCATCTACATACATGACATACACACATATTCACATTTGCATATGTTTAGCATATTGTCAATTCAAGATGCACATAGGATTGCATTGTGTATTGCATTGTCATGCATGACCACTATGGTATATCAAATGGTAAGCTACTAAAAGACAGGTGAAATCTGTCTGGAGGTTCTTACTATGTGTGAGATGGTCCTGTAAACCAAGTTCTCCGCCTAGTACCACGGGTCATATTACATAATAGGACAGTCTGAATGAGCATGAGTCTTAAAATCCTTTGCTTAGCCTTCATTGCATAAGCTGCATAAAGTTAGTGCATTTGCATACATGAGTTAATTGCATATCATTTCTAAAGAAAATTCCAAAAGATTGGTTCACTGCATATAGACAGGGGGAGCATACAAAAGCGTTTGAGATGCATGGTGAGTCTGGTGTTCTATCTCTGTCTAAAACCTTTACTGCATAATCTCTATTCTTCCAGCAACTCACATCAATAATTGATTTCAGTTGGTTTCTTTTGCCTTCACCTATCGTTTGAACTCACATGAACATTAAACATCTGCCATGTTGTCAGCTCAATGATCTTAAATGATTCTTAAACTCTCTGAATATCCATGGTTGCACATATCTTTGAAATTCTCTGTCAAACTTGATATCATGTAGTTGTCTACAAAAATTCTGTTGAAATCTCATGGTCATTTCCTTGAAATCTGCAGCCTTATTACAATAAACCAGGTTATCTTTGCTTCATGCTTGAAATTCATGTGCCTTCACATACATGCATACTCCTTGATGCTTGTGTCTCAGTTCACAACTTGACTGCTACTGAATCTTATTGAAAATTCTGAAACTTGAGAAGATTTCAATTTGCGTACCTTGATCATAAATCTGAAAAATATCTGTACTAGGAATTTTCCATCATATGGAACTATGAATGTTCTGAAAAGATCAAATTGGTTTAAGTTTAATGTATTTTCAGCTTATTTCTTAAATTCCATGAAAATATCTGAATCAGTTTTTAATAAACTTTAACCAACGGTTTCATGTTAATTTTTTTTTGAAAAACCTCCTGTAATCTGAAATATTGAAATCATGACCTATTTGGTTGAATTGCATGAAATCTGTATTATTTTTAAACAAGTCTTTCTTTAAAACCTTATGGGCAGCTGTATCTAAATGCTAATTCAGCTATGTAAATGGCAGAGCAATGGCTAAATGCGCTGAGAAACTAGGATCCTTGTCAAAAATAATGGATCCAAAGTCATGATGCTTCTTGGCTAACTCTGTTCAGAAAATTAACAAAGGTTAGTTTCACTCAGTATCTAGGGGTACCTGTATCTGATAAACGTGTACCCTTACGCAAAAAAGTGATATCTATACCTGAAACAGAATGGTATATTCTGCTGAGTAAGCTAGGGGTACTGGCGTCTAATCAACGTCTACCTTTACGATGAAAGGCATGAATTATTCCTGACTATTCTGAAAATAAAAAGAAATGAAAATCTCTGCTAAACCCAAAAAGTGAAAATTCAGATATGTCAAATTGTTTAACCTCAATACTCATGATTATTTTTCTTAAAGAAGTCATTGAAATAGATTGAGTAAGATGTAGGGAGGTTAATCAACATGTTAACATGAGGGCTTGGTTCACTTTTATTAAATCTGAATTAAGATATGAGTAAAGAACTTTATTGACAAACTGAATATGCATCATATTTAAACCATGCTATTCAATAAAGATTCACTCATAAGCCCTTATAATGGAAGAATCTGAAATATTCACACTCTTGGATTTATGATATTGGTATCTCATTGAAAATCTTGATTGAAGCTCATTGAAAACCCAGTGCTTAGTCTTTATCATTGCTCACTGACCAATCTTCAATCTATCTTGAATTCAAGGGGAGCATAAGTATTTCTTGAACTGCATGACTAACCATGCTCATTCTAATTTCATCTTTGATTGCCCAAGTGCTTTTGCTGAGCGCCCTTGAGAAAATATTTTAATGTGCCATTTGCTTCAAGGGGGAAAAATCAATTGAACTCATACCCTAGTGTGTTTGAAACTCTTTTGCACACTGATTCTACTTCCATCTGTCATGACCTGAACTTTTATTTGTCTGATCATGTGTCTTTGCTAGTGCTCTCTTTGACCTTATGACTTGTCCACTTGATCTGCTTTGATCTGCTTAATCTTGATTAGTGCTTTGAATCTCTTCCAAGCCTACTAATTTGTCCAAAGAGGGACATTCTCTTTTTAAGGGGGAGTAAAAGTTATTCCTCCAGTCAATTGTTGCATGCTCTCGCTTTGGTCATACTGGTCTGCACATTACTTTCTTTTCCTTCCTTTTTACTGTTGTCAAAGGGGGAGAATTTATGTGACTATGTACACTATCATAGTCTGAGTCATTTTTTGATCTGTTAGATGTTCATCGTTGATCATAGTCTGAGGCATTTTCTAATCGTAGACTATCATAGTCTCAGTCATTTTCTGATCTGTTAGATGTTCATGGTTGATCATAGTCTGAGTCATGTTCTGATATGTTAGATGTTCATCATTGATCATCATGAACTTGTTGCAATGACTCGTAATATTATCATCATCAAAAAGGGGGAGATTGTTGTGTCTCTGTGATTTTGATGATGTTAATATTATGTCTTACTAAATTGATGCATTCATTGGTGATCTGATCATTTATAAGAGTATGAGATATGTCAGAACAGGTTCTACATATGATTCAAAAAGTCATGAAAAGAAAGTCAACGGTCAACGCCAATAGACAGCAAGTCAACATCACTGGTCAAATGTGAGTCAACCTCTGACAGGTAAAGTCAATGCACATGCAAGTCTGATACACATCCAGGTCAGTATAGATATCTCAGACTTCCATTTAGTTGCATGAAAAGTCTGTGTTAGCTTTTCATGAGGCCGGTGCATACTTCAATATTTGGGTCTGAATATCGGTGCATGTTTTGGCTAGAGCAATGTCGATGCACATCACTGTAGCGTGCACATCTGTAGTCGGTGCATCTTTTCTGCATGCATTCAAAGTCAGTGCATATGCGACACAAGTCGGTGCACATTCTGGGCCATGTGCATATAGGCATGTGCAATGTTGTATGAAGTCCGTGCACTCACTATTCAGGTCGGTGCAGTCTGCGTCTCATGCTTCGTCTAATGCACACACACGGTCAATACACATCTGTTTGCGTCTTACTTTGCGTCTCCCATAGCTTAGACTCGGTGCATATCCAGCGTCTCTGTTTGCGTCTTACTTTGTGTCTCTCATAGCTTAGGCTCGGTGCATATCCAGCGTCTCTGTTTGCGTCTTACTTTACGTCTCTCATATCTTAGACTCGGTGCATATCCATCGTCTCTGTTTGCGTCTGTGCAAGTATTGCCTTGGTGCAATGTCTTCATGAGGTCTATGCAAGTTTTGCCTTGTACATACAAGGTCCGTGCATATCTGTATTTAGCATATACAAGGTCCGTGCAAAGTCTGTTTATGCACGACTAAAATCTGTGCACATCTGTTTTATGCAATAAAAGGTCCGTGCATCTCTCAATTAGAGTCTGTGCATATCTCAGTCCCTGAGAGGATAGGTCCGTGCTTTGCATTTCATAGTCTATGATTCTTTTCATAGTCCGTGCATACTTTTGTAGAAACACATGCATACTCGGTGTTGTTCTTGCTATAAGCATATAAAGGTCTGTGAATGGTTTGCATCACGCATACACACAAGGTTTGTGCATACCCAACGTCCGTGCATGTCTTCTTATAAAGTCTGTGCACATTAGTCTTATGCTATTCAAAGTATGTGCAAAATCTACTCCTCCTAGTTAATAACACTGACTGTTATGCTTGTTCTTTGCCATGATAGGTAAGGCCCATGATCAAACACTTTGAGGGCAGAACTAAAGAAGCACGTGAGCTTGAATTTCGATAGGAAGGGCACGTGATTCGAGGTAGAAAGCAAGCTGTTGCTCGTGACACATGGAAAGCCATTATGCTTAGATGCTGCCATGTGTCCAGTGCGGATCAGATCTGGATGAAAGTTTTGGCGGGAAACGTGGTCTCCACACGCCCATCTCTCAGCTGGCTATAAGTAGTGAATATGGAGAAGTGTTGAAGCCGGAGTGTGGCCATAGAGAAAGAAGAAGAAGCAGAAGAAAAGAGAAGAGAGAGCTAGTGTGTGATAAGAGAAGAAGAAGAAGAAAATAGAAGAAGAGAGGATCGAGAGAAGAGAAAGAGAAGAGAGAGTGATAGAGATTGAAGCAGGCAGTGTCCAGCTATCTGTCGGGTTCTGGATCAAACCCAGACCAATCTACTCCTGCGAGAGCTACATTCGTTTTCACTTTCTGTTTGTTCTATTTTCTTTTGTTGCTTTCCTTTTCCACTGTGTTTTCTGATTCTCTGGTTTGAGGTCGGGGTTCCTCCTGTGGACTCAGGAGAAGAGAGACTTGGGTCTCTGGTTGCTAGTGACTGGGTGTCACTAGGTTGCCTTCGGTTTGGAGGAAGGGGGGATTGGTCCTCCGATTTGCAAGTGACTGGGTGTCACTTGTGGTTTCCCTCCGGTTTGGAGGAAGAGAGACTTGGGTCTCTGGTTGCTAGTGACTGGGTGTCACTAGTGGTTCCTTCCGGGTTGGAAGAAGAGATGAGTGTGTTCCTCTGGTTCAAGCTGTTAGGCAGCATTTGTAGGCAAGCTGTGACGCGTAGTGGTTTCAAGCTGTTTAGCAGTAGTAAGCAACACTCTGGTAAGAGTGTGGGGTGGACGTAGGTCTGTGGACCGAACCAGCTAAAAATCCCTGGTGTTGTGCGATTGCTTTTGTGTCTGTGGTTTGATTGCTCTATCATCAACCGTTAAATGTATGCTAGGCTCGCTTATATCTACTGTTGTGTCTGATAGGAATTTGTTTACACATGATTGCTTGAGTTTATTCAGCTGCATAGATTTACTTGGGAGTCTGATTGTTGCAGTTCACGTGTTCTAGCTAATGCCTCATTGGTTTTCAGATTTAGCAAAGCTTAAACAGTTTTATTTCCACAAGAAGTTTGATGTCTTCTATTTAAGTCTTTAAATTGTGCAGAATTTTTTAAGGGGATTCATTCACCCCCCCCTCTGAATCCTTGTGTGCACCAGTGCACCTAGTCCATACAGACTATCACGATGAACTAGCAGAGATGCGCCGTCAACTCCAGGCCCTGACGGATCTCTGCCAAGGCCTCCTTAACAGAATGACGGGGCAGGAACACGCCCCGACAGAGCAACCGGGGGGGGGGCTTCTACCGTCGCAGACTCTCGCCATGTGCAGGAGACCTCTCATGCTTCCGCAGCACAGGCCCAGCGTCCACGTAGCTCGCCTGCGCTAAGGCCACACAGCCCGCTGCACTCCAACCTGCAGATGGCCTAGCGACTGCATCGCTATGAAGAGGTAGAGCACGAGATAGAGGGAAAAGTCTGGTACTTGGATGATGTCCTACAAGCCGCAAGGACCCGGGGCCTCATTGACGACAACATGAACTTCCATGCTCCCTTATCCAAGGAGATCATGGAAGCCCCCATACCCCCAATGTTTCAACTGTCGACATTTACCCCTTACGACGGCACCACTGATCCCACCAACCACATGCACAGCTTCGAGTCCAACCTGGTATTCCACCGGGTCTCAAACGCTGTGAAGTGTTTGGCGTTCATCACCACCCTCTGGGAGAACACCCGGCCTGCCGGCTGGGACCATCGCATCCTTCCAGCAGCTGAAGAAGCTATTCAAAAATAATTTCATGGGTTGCCGGAAGGAGGCCAAATCGGCTGTGAGCCTGCTCACCATCAGGCAGGAGTGAGAGGAGACCCCCTGGGACTATGTGTCCCATTTCTGGGCAGACGCACTCCGCATCCCCCGCCTAGATGTCAGCATCGCCACCACCATCCTGACACAAGGGACCCGGGACTCCATCCTCTGACGATCCCTCAGAGTCGAAGACCCAGAAACCTTAATGGACCTCCTCGCTCTGGCGTAGAAGCATGCCAATTGTGAGGAGAACGTTGCGGCCCTAGGTCACACGACCTGGACTGGTCAACCCGACAGGAAAAGATCCGCCAACTCTCCTCGGGAGGGGCAGAATAAGGAAGAACGGCGAGACCGAGAATGCCGCGATGACTCGGAGACCAAAGAAAGGGGCCAGTATCGACGCTACACGCCCCTAACGGCCCCACCAGAATAGATTCTCATGGAGATCTGTAAGGAGCTTGTCCTCCAATGGCCTCTGAAAATGAAGTCCGACCCAAGGACTAGAAGCAAAAGGAGGTACTATCACTTCACTGCGACCATGGACACGACACGGCCGACTATATCCAACTCAAGGATGCCATCAAGGATCTCATCCGGTGAGGACTCCTCGATAAATTCATTGCCAAGGCGACAAAGAAGCAACAACATGAGTGAACCCCTCCACCCATTGACAACCGACCCAACGGGAAGGAGATCATGATGATCTCAGGAGGGCCAGCATCAAGCGGAGACAGCTCTAGGAGACACCGCCAGTACGCGACAGAAGTCAACTCCATGGATCACGGTGACAATCGCCACCATGAATCCACCACCTGGGAGCACCCCAATGATCCGATCATCTTTTCAAATAAATATTTTGAAGGTGTAACCACCCTTCATTATGACGCTTTGGTGGTCTCAGCGACCATTAACCAATGTACTGTGCGACGAATTTTTTTCGACAATGGAAGCGGACCCGACGTGATTTCTTATGATTGCCTCAGACTTATGGGTGTGGATTTGTCACGAATAAGGCCACTGCACACACCTCTGTATGGCTTCTCTGGCACGATCATCCTCCCCGAAGGGCGTATTTCATTACCGATCACGTTCGAAACTGCGCCTAGAGACGTGACGTTCCTAGCGGACTTCATGGTTGTGCGCGGGATGACTGGGTATAATGCTATAATAGGATGAGGCATCCTCAGCACCCTAAGGGGTGTTCCCTCGTCCTACCACTAGAAGTTGAAGTTTCCCACTCCTCGCGGAGTGGGGGGGTCCAGGGAGACCAAGGCGAGTCAAGGAGATGCTACTTGATCTCCACTCGTCAAAGACAAGCCGAGGAGACTCCACCGGAGAAGAAGGCGAGGATAGAGGACCAAGGGCCCTGTGGGAGTACCCCGGTCGAGGATCTGTACCTCATCCAGGTAGAGGAGGACCCGATCAGGAGTCTCCGCATCGGTGCCACATTGTCCGAGCAGGAGAAGGAGGCTTACAAGAGTTTCCTGGTAGCCAACCAGGATGTGTTCACCTGGTCCGAGGACGAGCTCCCCGGATTCCTGGCAGAGGTCATAACCCACCAGCTGAAGCTAGACCGAAGCTGTCACCCGACACAGCAACACAGAAGACGTTTTAATCTTGAGCGACATGCCATCATCAAGGAACAGGTAAGCGAGAAGCTACGACACTCGGGACTCCTACGACCTACCCAGTACCCCGACTGGGTTGCCAACGTGGTCCTAGTTCTCAAGAGGAACCGGAAATGGCGAATGTGTGTGGACTACACCGACCTAAATAAAACCACTCCCAAGCATAGCTTCCCTATGCCACGAATCGACCAGCTAGTCGATCCCACGGCCGGGCATGAGATGTTGAGCTTCTTGGATGCCCATTCCGGGTACCATCAGATCAGCATGCATGAGCCTGACAAGGATAAAATGGCCTTCGTCACCGACCATGGCCTATATTGCTACAAACGACTAGCGCCTAGTCAATCACATGTTCGATTCTCAGATCGGCTACAATATGTAGGTTTATATAGACGACATGCTCGTCAAGAGTCTCAAAGCGACCGAGCACCTCGAAGACCTGGCAGAAACATTCACGATGCTCCGAAAGTATAACATGAAGCTCAACCCTAGCAAATGTGCTTTCGGGGTCAGGTTGGGTAAGTTCCTCAGATTTCTTGTAACCTATAGGGGAATCGAAGCAAACCCTGACCAGATATGAGCGGTGCTAGAGATGAAATGTCCGGTGCGGGTAAGGGACATGCAATGCCTTATCGGCCGCATCGCTGCTCTTACCAGGTTCCTATCTTACGTAGTAGAAAGATGTCTACCCTTCTTCTGGCTCATCAAACAAGCGAACAAAGCACTAGAAAGGATGGGGCAGATCGACTGGGATCAAGAGTGTGAGCAGGCATTTGAGGAGCTCAAACAGTATCTAACCTCCCCTCCCATGCTCTCCAAACCCCATAAGGGGGAGTAGTTACTCCTATACTTGTCTATAACTCCGAGCACTCTGAGCGCTATGCTCGCCCGGGGAGAAGGCAGGGTGATGAAGCCGGTATACTACGTGAGCCGAGCACTCCAAGATCCAGAGTTCTGGCACTCACGGATAGAGAAGTTTGTGCAAGCTCTGGTCACAGCCGCACGAAAGCTGTGACCATACTTTCTCTCTAACCTAGTCACAGTCCTCACCGACCAACCCCTGCGCCAGATCCTTCAGAACCCAGATGCGTCAGGCAGACTCTTTAAGTAGGCCATGGAACTGGGGGTGTTTGACATCAAGTTTCGCCTAAGAACGGCGATTAAAGCCCAGGCCCTCGATTATTTCATCGCCGAATGCACACTGCCAGAGGAGAGTCACCCGAGCAATCCTCTGGGCCAACATGGGAGCTATACGTGGACGGTTCATCCTACGCCACTGGGAACGGAGCATGCCTAGTCCTATTGTCCCCAGAAAGGCTGGAGCTGTAGTTTGCCCTCTACTTCAATTTCCCGGCCACTAATAATGTGGCCAAGTACGAAGCACTGCTTTCAGGCATACGTATGGCAAAACACCGCGGGGCGACCAAGCTAGGAGTGTATAGCGACTCCCTGCTCGTCGCCAGCCAAGTCAGGGGAGAGTTCGAAGCCCGAGAGTCGGTGATGGTAAAGTACCTTGAAAAGGCTAAAGAAGCCACATGAGCATTCTCCCACTTAAAAATGGTGCATATCTCGAGGGAGGAGAACATCTGAGCAGACGTTCTCTCTCGCATGGCGTCATCAACAACCGCCCCTAACTCAAGAGACATCTTGATAGAGGAGTCACTAGCATTGAGCATCGAGGAGCCGAGTCCCCAAGTGAACACCATCGATTATGAGTCTTCGTGGATGGATCCGATCTTGGATTTCCCCCTGCGACAACAACTCCCCAATGACCGTACTGACGCGCGCCGCACGCGAGCACGTGCGACACACTTCACGGTCATCGATGGCTGCCTATTCTGATGATCATTCTGGGCTCCACTATTGAAGTGCCTATTCTCCCATGGAGGCCAAGAAGGTGATCCAAGAAGTCCATGAGGGACTCTCTGGAAGGCATATTGGTGGGCGAGCACTCACGAGGAACCCCATTCGACAAGGATACTGGTGCCCAATGCTACAACAAGATTACCTTGACTTCGTTCGGAGTTGCCCCCAGTGCTAGAAGTTTGCGAACCTGCATCACCAACCAGCGACATAGTTGCACGCGCTAATGGAGCCTCACCCATTTGCTCGGTGGGGGTATGTTGGGTCCCTTGGTGCAACCGTAATCAAGACAAGGGTGAATTGATTACGCCCCTTTAAAAAATCTAACTAGACAAAGCTCTGGTTGAGCACAGCAGACTCAATAATGGCGGGTAAAAGTGAGACTTAGATTCTTTATATATTATACTGACATGCTAAGGAACTGACTGTCTCGATGAAACAGTTTGGAACTCTGGCAGATAGAAGGATCTGTTGCACAGTTTGAGCAAAGATCCAATGAACACGTGAGTGTGTGTAGAAGTGTACTCAACTTGGTGCGTGTGATAGTGTTAACTTGAACTGGTGAAGGAAGATAGAGGAAATGGACAAACACACAGGCATAAACCACTGCATAGTACTTTTAAGGTGGTTCGGTTGCAAACCCACAACCTACATCCACCCCTCACCAAACCCAGTGAGTCTTCACTACTGACTAACAGCTTGACATGAGAACACAGTCCTCAAAACACGTTGCTACTTGTAGCATCACACACGGGGACAAGTCCACAACAAACGCTAATGCACAGCTTCATACGAGGACACAGTCCTCGGAACACATTGCTACTCACAGTAACACACGCGGGGATAAGTCCCCATCAAATGTTGATACACAGCTTGACGTGAGGACATAGTCCTCATGAGGACACAGTCCTCAGAACATGCTGCTACTCGCAGCAACACACAGGGACGTGCCCCAAAGGAAAAACACTCTACAAAGGAGCAACAAAACACGAGGACAAACCCCAAAAGAAAAACATGCTTCAAGGGTGCAACAAAACACGGGGACAACCCCCCACAGCTATCACAGATGATGACAAACAGCTTGCACGAGGAACAAGCTCCCCATGGTTGCATTGTAGCCAAAACCACACTCCGGTCCCTAGAACAGGGTACCAGAAGAACGTTGTCAACATAGCACCACACACGGAAAACAAATGCAGAGTTTCAAAAGAAAAACACAAAACGAAGCTAAGAAATGAAGATGTAGCTTCAGATCGGAATCTTCAAGCTGTAACTGCAGATCTGAACTTAGATCTGAAATGCTTTTCTTCTCAAGCTCAGGCCAAAGTTAAGGCTACTCTCCTCTCTTTTCTTCTTATCAGATTTCTTCATGATACTTAGGGCGTCTCACTCTCTTCTTCTCAAACTTAGGCGCTCAAAACTTTTCTTCTCAAGCTCAAGGTGTTTCTAGTGGCTAAGGGCTACTCTTCTCTTATTTTCTCTTTTCTTATTAAGCTCGGATGCTAAGAGCTACAGCGAGTTCTTCCAAAAAGAAAGGTCTGTGTTTATAGAAAGGAAGCATGGAACATTCCCTTTTTCCAGATCTATTTTTTGATTGGTCCTTTCTCAGAGCTATTTTCTGATTGGCCCAAGTTTGTAGGAGACAAACATGGACACTAGCCTTTTTAGATCTAATTTCTGATTAGTCCATGTTTATAAAATAGTAACATGGAAAGTCCCTTTTTCCAGGTCTATTTTCTGACAGTTCCTTTTTACAAAAGCAACCTGACTGTCCCATGATGAAAAGGAAGCATCTTTGTCCTAGGACCATTTTCAGACCTTGAGACATGTGTCCTCGAGACGTGAGCCATTGACTTGGAGTAAATAAACATGTGACTTGAAGATGTGTGTCGACGCACCTTGTGGGGTGTGTCAACGCACCTTACCTCTTGTGCTGGTAGCTGTAAGATGGACTTGAAGATGTGTCGATGCACCTCGCTATTCACTTGTGAAGCAGCTCCTAGAAGTCATCCTGTCTCGATGCATCAAGAGGATGGTGTCAACGCAATCTTTTAATAAGCTCCTAACGTTCTGTTGGGCTTGAAGGTGTGTCGACACAATGAAAGACTCATGTCGACGCAGACCAAAAAATGTTGCCCGTATACATGTGCTAGGTTTGAAGGTGTGTCGATGCAATGAAAGACGTGTGTCGACATAGCCTGAAGAACGTTGCTTGGATAATTGGTGCTGGATTTGAAGGTGTGTCAACGCACTAAAGATCTTGTGTTGACACACCTAGTTGTCTGCTCAGCTAGTTCTGCTTCTTGTAAGCATGTGGGTCGACGCACTTAAGAAGTGGGTCGACACACTCTTGTTGATCCCTATTGTTGCTCTGCTTCTTATAAGCGTGTAGGTCGACTCACTCATGAAGTGGGTCGACACACTCTTGAGTACTCCGACCTCTGATAGTTCTGCCCTAGCTCCTGTAGCTTCATTTCAGCAAATTGAAAGAACCTTGCACCTTGAGCTTCTTTCAGCCTGTGTTGTCATAAGATTGGCATCTGGAGCTTCAGTTGGCTTATCTCCTTTCACTTAGTTGCCCCAACCATCTTTGGTTGTTTAAGTCCAGTTGCTTCCAAATTCATGTCCAGCTTCAAGATACCTTGATCTATTAGTATCACCTCCCCATTCTGCCTTAACATTGGATTCTCCACTGTCACCTGCTGCTTTGTCTGCAAATTGAGTCTATCGACTTGATTACTTGATCTTCTATTGGAGTTTTTGAAACTGCAGGAAAGTCTGTCGACTTATCTGAATATCTGTCGATTGAACTTCATGTCGGTCGACTGAAGTCTGATGTCGGTCGACTTGGACTCCATATCAGTCGATTGGCTTTGTGCTTAGTCGACTGAATTTTCTAAAATTCAGACACTTAAGTATATCTTGATTCATATCTCCACAACAAGTTTTCATACCGTTCAAAACCTCATGAAGAGCATAGTAGCATGATAATAATGAAACATAAAAATCATCACATTGAATCATAGTTGGACCAATATCAATATTGCAATAATGAATCATAGTTGGACATCATCAAAACTGCGCATGAACCACACATGCACAACATTCTCCCCCTTTTTGATGATGGCAACTTTGAGTCAATATGATAGCTAAGTTCAACTATGATCAATTGTGAGTCATTAAACTTCCAATCAGTTAGAACCAAAATAAATAAACTCTCTCCCCTTTTTGCAAGCTTTCACCCTTAAAGTAACTATAAACTCTCTCCCCAATAAAATCTCTCCCTAACGAACTAATCAAATAATGAATCATATAATCTCTCCCCCTTTGACATCATCAAAATAAAAGACATGGAGAGAATATATGGAACATTCATGAGGGTGGGGAGCAAAGTAAGCAGAAGACATTTAGAGTAGGGGTTAAACAGTGAGTCGACTGGATCAAAGCAAGCAAGCAAATAGAGGTGGCAACGTAGATAGAGGCAAAGATATCAAAACCAGATTCAACATTTATGAACACAGTGTGAACCCATGAGCACGATAACTTTGTGGCATAGATGAATAATCAGATTGAATCCATACAAGGCATGACTAGGCTTTCTAGATTTATAGACATATGTAGCAACACTCAAGCAATCGGATAGCTATTCATTCATTCAACACTCATGATAACAAAAAGAACTAATGCTCCCCTCTTTGACATTATCAAAACACACTCTGGACACAGACACAATGTCACTGAGGTGTAGTAATCATGAGTTCTGGAGCAGGAATAAAGAGATGCAGTGGAGATGAAGTTTGAGCAGCCGATTAAGAGGTCTGATACTAAGTGTGATACCAATTGTTGATACCATTTTTTGGTGCAAGTATCAGATGTTGAAGCGACTGAATAGCATAGGAAGTGGGGGTGCAGAAAGATCACAAGACATCTGACAAAGCTCACATATCAGGGTTGTCATTTCTGAAAAATTAACATTCTCCTTTTAAAGCAATATTATTCAAGACCATTATTTGCATTAATGGTTCAAAGTTTATAAGCCCAAAATCTAAGTGTAAAAACCCTGAAAATATGTTCTAGTATATTTAATAGAACTAAAACAGATCATTTAAGACCAAAGTCCTTACCCCCCATTCCTTTTCATCTTACTTAATGATTTCAAGAGACACCCATAGAAAGAGTTTTAACTAGTATTGAAGATAAACATTTTATGGTACAAAATTATTTTTAGGGTTAGCCTTTTGAAATTCATTTTTTTTATAGATTTTTCATTTTGCTCATTTATCAAGAACAATCAGGTTCAGTTTACTCCTTTTACATGAAGAGACACATTGATCAGATGCTAGACTCCTCAGTTACTAAGAGTTTTACTCACCATTTTGTCTTAATCATGAATAGAGGTGACTTGTTACATCATGACACAGTCCACATCACTTATTGGGTGAAGGGACATGGTTTCTCAATGAACTTCAGCCATTGCTCTACCTTTTGTTTTTATTTTTCTCAGAAGTCTTTAAACAAAGTTAACTAGACCTTTGCTTCATGACGTCCCATCACTTCTTTGGTGAAGGGTCTATGTTTTCTTAGTTAGTCATAGTCATTGCTCTGCAGATTCATCTTTCAATTTTCCTAGACTTTTCCCTTTAGATTCATCAGACCATTTTCAATGTTTAAAAACAATACTTAGCGTAAAGCTCTTTAACCAAGGTGGCCTTAATACTTTCAATTTATAGAATTCCGGAAGGGGTGGGTCACAGTTCTTTAAATCTATTTTAAGTCTATTCCATACATTGAGATAGTCATTTTCAAGACTCTTAAACTTAGATTTAAGGTTTATACACTCTAAACCATCAATTTATTTGGGGTTGGTCTAAAATATCAACAAGGAGCTCTAAGAAGAGAACATTGAATTTAAGCTCCCCCTGAGTATATAAACTCAGTCAGATTTAAACAAGAATACTCCCCATCAAGAAATGATTTTCAATGGGTGTTATTCAAGAGAATGATAGAAATTATACACCTGAGGAAAGAGTGATCACTGTTCAGTTTGAAGATAAGAATTCGAGAGATAAACAGGAAAGTCAAGTATGAACTGCTGTGTCGACACAGGGAGCACACGGTGTCGACACACAATGGAAGACATAACACTAATTTCTTGAAGACACAACTGATGTGTCGACACCCTCTTTTGATTGTGTCGACACACTGATATCTTTCAGAACCTCAATTTCAGCACATCTTAGGAAATACACAGACACAAAATGATGTTGCATAATATCAATTGTTGTGTTTAACGAAGGGAGTGCAGATAGAGCAGACGGCAAGTTAGGTCGACACATGCAACTGTGTGAGTCGACATGTTCTTCAAACAGAGTACAAGATGGAAATCAAGGATAAGCTTTCAGCATGCTAGGTCGACCTAGAGTTAGCAGTGGGTCGACCTATTCTTCAAGCAGAACACTAAACATTCAGACAAAAGTAGTTTTTCACAAGACTAGGTTGACACATGATGGTCAGTAGGTTGACCTATCTTAAAATGAGAATGATTTTCTGGAAGTTATCAAATCTAGATGGCTGAAGTATTTTCAAGATTTCAATATCATTTAGCAATTTTTTTAAATATTAATCATGGCAAAACTTTCATATAGCAAGATAATAATTGAATCCTTATTTGCACATGAAGAAGACAAATTCAAACATACTTTAAATTTTATTTGAGACCTCAACTCCTCCTTAAATGAACCATTTTATTCAAGAAGCATAGAGAGGAGGTACACAGTTTCGAAAGGGAATAATTTTGTCAAACAATTCAAACTCCCCCTGATTATTTCAGCCGATGAATAATAGAACAAGTTTTTGTGCTGACTCCCCCTCAATAGGTGCATAAAATTTTAAATGCCCTAGTGAAATTTTGACAAAGAAGTATGCATCCTATGACTTATATGAACATTTGACTCCTGGTAGTGGGCAGAGTTAGGTCTCTCGCATAGTGAAAGTTTACAGACAAGCTTGACTTGTCTTTCCACACTTCACCATTTGATATACCAAGTAGTCATTACTAGAAGATGCATTAAAGGGTTCAAAAATGACTATAGTGAAGACTCCCCCACAATTTGACACTACATGCAATGTATCATACAAAATGCTATGCAAACTTGTTTTTATGTACGCAGAGTACTCCTCAGCTACAGCAGATTTTCGTAATGAAGATTGAACACATTTTAGAGTCAAGCATCTCCATTTACATCACATCAGAACAACAGTTCAGAGATCAAGGGAAGCACAGCACCTGAGCTTTCTTGAATTTAAATTTTCATACTTCAACCATACCAGATCTTCAAGATTTATCACACAATTCTATGAAATTTTTGTGTGTGCCTTGATAGCCTTTTTACTAAGTGAATAGTTTATCCTTCACATTTCCAAGGCACCCACAAAACAGACTTCTCATTTGACATTTTTAGGTACCCAAGTCTTCTTGGGTCCTTGAGGGTTAGACACATATCTAACATGCAAGTTTCTCTTCTTCTTTGCATTCAAATAATAACTTTCATGCAACGATAGTTACCAACTACATGTCCAAGTTTTCCACAATAAAAGGATCACAAGGATGATCTCACAGTCTTCTTAGGCAAGGGATTTATGAATTTTTGTGTATAACCAGAATATTTGACTTTTCAGCATAAAAATTGATTTCCTTTTTGACTGATCTACAATTTATCATGATGTGACGAAATTCTCTACAAGAATAACAACAATGAGAAGGATTTCTCTTAAGTGAATTTTTATTGTTTAGATTATGTTTTCTAGGCATTCTTTTCTCATTTGAAAATGTTTTCTATTTTTCAAAAACAATTTCATTCCTACATGCTTTCAACTCATCTTTTCTTCTTGCATTTCAGTCATCTAGAATATGACCATGTACTCCACATTAGAAACAAGAAGCATTCATTCTTTTTGATGAAGAGAAATATCTAGCAGAATTTTTTACATGCACAGCAGAACTAGTGGAATTATTTTTCAATTTTGCAACACATTTTTCTTCAATTTTGTACTTCTATTGGCATGTGGATGATGATTCTATCGACTAGACTGAACTGTTAGGTCGACCTCGCCTTTATTTTATTTTTGAGTTTTCAGATGAGCGGACTATTTTGGGGACATTTCAGAAGTGCTAGCTTCATTTGAACTAGAGACAAAAGAAGTTTACAATTTATTTTCAAAGGACTTTTTATTTACTAGAGTATAACTCAACCCTTCTCTCTGAAAATTAACTTTAGTCCCCAAGAGTTTGTCTAAGTTTTCTCTACCCTCAACAAATTTTGACAAAGAATCATTCAAATCCCGGATTTGATTTTCCAGGGATGAAATGTGCAGTTCAGAACTGACAGTTTCTTCCTCACATGTAGTAAGCCTGTTGTTGGACCCCTAAGTGACTTTGGTGATAATGTTTTAATGTTGACAATGTTGTGTCCCTGTGGTTTTGATGATAGCAAACATTATAAGTCATCATGTGGTTGCATGAAAATTGAATGCTGATAATATATGCAACTGATTATGCAATTGGTCATTGCACTGTGCATTCTCAGATTGATGTATGTTCATGATACATAGAACTTCATCAGGTTGTTGTTCATACTATCTGCTCTGCTCATAAGGTCGGTGCATGCTGTGGATGGTCTGTGCATAACGTCGGTACATATCTAGCATGTATTTCAAGTCGGTGCTAGTTCATGCATCATGTGCATAAAGTTGATGCTCGTTGTATCTTGCATAAGTGAGGTCGATGTTAGTTGCGTCGCTCATGTAGTGAGGTCCGTGCTAGCTAAACTCAGGTCGATGCTAGTCACCTGAGCAGGCAGCATGAAGTCTGTGCATGTTTACTTTTGGCAAACTAGGGTCAGTGCATGTTTTTGTCAAGGCATATACACGGGTCAGTGCATGTCTTTGTCAAGGCAGATACACAGGTCGGTGCATGTTTGTGTCTAAGGCATATACACGGTCGGTGCATATTTTTGCTCAGGCATATATATATATATATATATATATATATATATATATATATATATATATATATATATATATATATGAAGAGGCGGAATCTCGCGCTGGGTCCTGAGCGGGCTGTGGATCACCAGAAGATGAATCTGCAAGAGAGGGAAACGTGTTAGAGGGCCCAGGGGATCTCCCTGGGGCAAACCCTCCGATGGCTAAGTCAGTAGAGCGATGGTGGAAGCGATAATGGGGGGAGGAGAGAGCTGATGCGTGAGAATCCTCTCCACCAAAGGGTGAAGCGAATCGTGCTCAGGAGCTTAGGGTATGTGAATGCCTAGTTCATCTTACCATCTTTCGGAGGGTATCCCTTGCTTAAATAGTGCGTCGCCTTTTAAGAGTCCGGTGAGCTGAGGGCTTCCCGGCGGGAGTTACGTCTTTAGCGGGGGCTTTTATGGCCGGATCGTGGGGACGTTATCCCCTTGGAGTCCGGCGGCACCCCTGACTCTCCCGTCGGCGGAGGACTCTGAACGGCCGTACCTGCGGATTAATCAAACGGTCTTACCGAGCTTCGGGGAGGCTAGCTCTGGTCTGAGCGATGGCCCGGCGAAGGTGGGGTCGGATAGGTCGGCTGGAGCCTGTCTCTCTCGAGTGAGGAGAGGGCTTTTAGACCGGACCTTCCTTGGGACCTGACCGCTGTCTCGGGCCCTCCGAGCCTAGAAGGCCGCCGGGGAGAGTTGGTTCCTCGAGTCTTTATTTATTGGGCTTTTCTTCCCTGAGTGGGCCCAGCGGGCTATCACTCGGGCGGGCTCGCCTAGTTGGACTGTGTGGGTCTTGTTGGGCTGCCTTTGTGGTGGGCTACGGAAATCCCCCTCTCCACTTGTCCCCCTCCTACTCCCGAGCCAAGGAGGCTCGGATGAGTAGTTTTTCGAGGCTTTGGACCGGCGTGGTTCAGGTGGGTGGAATTCCGTTGGCGTTGTGGAGCCGCTTATAGCGGTCGCCGAGGCCCATAATGATGATCCTGACGGATTGGAAGTGAAGGGGCCCCCCTTTTTCTCGGAGCACGGAACGGCGCGCCGCCACCCTCAGGGGTTTTTTAAGGGGCGCTGTTCATCGTTCTAGGCTTCCAGGGTTTTAGGCTTTCCTTGCTTCTTGATGCGCCGTGAGAGCACAGCGGAGATGCGGAGCCTTGCGGCGGCGTTCGAAGAGTTGACGAGGATAACCGCGGAGGCGATCCGGCAGCTTCCTTCTCCCCCGGAGTCTTCAAGCTCGTGCGAGGGATCTTCTCTCGAATCGATGGCGGACCGAAGCCCGAAGCCTGTGCCGGTGAGGCGGGAACCCGTCCCCAACTGTAGCGAGTTGGGGGAGACGGAGGTGAGGAGGTTAGAGCACCGTTTCCGTCTGCCTCTCCGCTATAGCTTTGTTGCCGCCACTCCGTACGAGACGAGTTTGGATGATCGTGCTGGGCTTATTTGCACCTTCCTTCTGGCTTGGAAGAGCGGATTTCGGATTCCTTTCGATCCTTACGTGCTGCAGCTTCTCAATTTTTTCCGATTGGCACCTATTCAATTGGTGGCCAACTCCTATCTTCTTCTTTCGGCCTTCGGGATTCTGTGTCGCCAGCGCGACATCTACCCTTCTTTGGACCTCTTCCACTTCTTCTTTGAGTTGAAAGCGCACCCGCAGGCGGGGAAAGGCTTCTACTTCATCCAGGCGCGGAGGAACAGGAGCTGCATCTCGCTTGCGGCGAAGGACTCCTCGTACAAGGGGTGGAAGACCCAATTCTTCTGGGTGAAGGCGGTGGCGACGGACGAGATCTGGAGATGCCGGACCTCGCCCAACTTTCACCCGAATCTGCCCCCTCGCCAGGAGGAGTTCCCTCCCCACGTGGAGCAGCAGGCTGCCCGTCTGCTGGAGAATCGCCAATCGACCGAGGAGCTGGTGACGCCGGAGAACATCGAACGGTGTCCTCTCTCGCGGTTGACGTCGTCAGGTACGGCTCTTGAGGCTCTTTTTCTGCGGTGGTAGCTCTTTTTTTCTCCTCCTGACCGGGGCTTCTTCTTGCTGCAGACATGAGGCGGGAACCTCTGGAGGAGGCGGCCGATGTTATCGATCTGGGAGATGACTCGGCAGCCGATGAGCCTGATGCCCCGGTGGGTCGTGTCAATGCCCGAGATAAGGGCAAGGGGGCGGCCTCCGAGGGGTCTTCTCGATCGACTGGTCTGAAGCGAAAGGATCCCCTGGTGGGGAAACTGCGGGAGGCCGCGAAGGCCAGGAAGAGGGCCAGGAAAGCCGGTCTTCCTACCGCCGTCGGGGGCGATTCTGGCTCGGCGGCACTCCCCCCTCGGGGGTAGGATGGGGCCGACCCTTCCGGGCTGGCTCTCCCATCCGCCGAGCGAGAGGGGGCCGAGGAGACCAGGGGCCCCGCAGAGGGAGGTGATGGGTCGGCTCTCCCCTCTGTAGGGACAGAAGGGGCCGATGCCGGCGTGGCCGGCGCTGGGACCGAGGGTTCTATCGGCGCGGATGGGGGTTCGCCCGCGGGGGCGTCGCAACCCCAAGTGCCGACAGCTTCAGGTGCGGTTGATCCCGCGGCGCCGGTCGAGGGTGGGGGTTCGCCCGGGGAGGCGTTGCAACCCCAACAGACCGTGGCGCGCGGGGCGGTTGGTTTCGCCGCCACAACAGGGCCTTCTGGCGGGGTGCCCAGGGTGGAGCAGTCCCCTTTGCCGGAACCTCTGGTCAGGCTCGGTGTCTCGGGTGACCTGTACCGGCTCTACCGGTCGATCGCCGATAGGACGAGGGGGGGAGAAAAGCGCAGCACTCCTGCCGGGGTCCTTGACATCCTGATGGAGGGCGGCCTGGTCATAGCTCGGACAGTGGCCGTGATGGCACAAGCGCACGCTCGGACGGACGCGGAGCGGTCGAAGCTCGCCTGGACCCTTGGTGGATGCGAGGGGAAACTAGCTCGGCTCGAGGGGGAGCACGAGGGGCTCCGGCGGGAGTTCCTCGCATTCAGGGAGTTGACGCGGTCGAGCCGACGGGAAGCCGAGGTGCTGGCCGAGCAGCTGACAAGGGCCCAAGAATCGCTCGAGAGGAAGAGCAAACGTCTAGAAGACGAGCGTCAACGTCACATCGAGCTGGATAGCCTCTGGGAGCGTGAGCGCGGCGAGCTGCAGGATCGGGCGGAGGACGTGGAGCGCCTTCGCGCTGAGGCCGAGGCGGACCGAGCCCGGGCGGAGGGTCGGATGATCGAAGCTGAGCGGAGGATGACCAAGCTGGAGGAGCGTCTGGCGAGGGCGGAAGAGCGTGCGGCCGAGGCGGAGCGGGTTCGGGACGGGCAGGTCGAGGCGGAGGTGATCGAGCGCTATAAAGGCTCGGAAGCTTACTCGGCCGACCTGATTGCAGCTGCCCTACCCTACTATGAGGTAGCGCTCCGCCGGGGTGCTCGAAAGGGGTTCAGGCAGGGCTATCGCCGGGCGATGAACTATCCCAATGAGCACCTTGCCGGGGGTGATTTTCCTTATGGCCAGAGTTATGACTCGGACGAGTCAGATTCCAGCTCCTCATCTTCGGCTGGGGAAGAACCGGATGAGTCGCCTCCAGCGGGGTCACCAGCTCCGGAGGCCTCGGGAGGGCTCACGACCGGGACAGTTCTAGCACAGGCGAGGTCAGTGTCCGGGCCGGCCGTCGCCGAGGGTACCGGGGGTGACGCGTCCCCTACTGCTGTTCCCGAGCTTCAAAGTGGGCCCGAGGCCTGATGTAACTTCATTTTGCCCCTTCCCCTTTTTGTCTGTCTTTCCTTTTGTAAGAGGTTTTTATGGGAGGCAATAAATGACTTACTTTATTTGATCGCTATCTTTGCTGTGATTTGGTTGGCGTATCGGGGCAGTTGGAAAGTGCCGATATCTTTAGCGCCGTTTTTGCACGTCGATTCGGGAGACTTCTTGCGGGCGTCCTTCCGTATTACCATGCTTTGAAAGTCGAGGTGCTTCGCGAATCCCGCTAGGGTGGGGATCGAGGAATTTGAGGTGATCTTTCAGGGGAGGTCCTATAGCGTGTTTTCGAGGGGGGAGTCATTTAAGGCGTGTGGCCTCCCTTGGCCTATAAAAAGGACCGAAGGGTGCTCCTTCCCTCTTAACACTTAGGACTCTCGCCGGTGGTCTGCTCTTATTCCCTCGTCTTCGCTCTGCGTAGCGCCGCCACGATCGGAGCATGGAGGACCCTTCAGAAGGTGACGCTGCAGACGACGGGGAGCGGCCGGTTCCAGCTGTCCTGGAATATCGGTCGGGTCCCACGGTCGCCACGCGTGCATGAGACGGGTCCGACGGTCGCCGCGCGAATCTGGAGAGGGCTTCGACGTGCGGGGGCACGCCGTTTGCCTCCTCTTGGCTCCGGCGAGGCTTCCGGGCAGACGCCGAGATGGAGGGCGGATGGGGGAGTTAGGGATGCCGGCCGCTATTCCCCTCCGTGGGAGGGGAGGAGGTGGCTCCAGTCCCTTCCTCGCCCCTGTCCGCAGCCTCTTTCTCTCTCTTTTGTTCTTCATTTCTTTCACTCTTCGGGGGCTGCTTGCTTTCTGTTCGCCTCCAAAGAGTTGGTAGTTTGGCGGAGAGGAGACCTTCACGGCGTTCCTTTTTCTAGGTTGTTGCCAACTTGGAAGGTAGCCTTCCTTGTGTGAGAGGTGGCCTTCTCCTTGGTGTCCCTCTGTCACCTTTGTCACGGTCCACCCGAGCCAACTGGGTCGACCATCTCTTGTTCGAGCCAGTTTCTACGCGAGGCAGAGTCAGTGGCTGGATGCGAGAAGGTCAAGACCGGGTCGGCCGGGTGATGGCCGTTTGCCGCGGTAATAGATGGATTTTTGCTTTTCACTATGTAATGTATTGGCAGTTGCCTTTCTGATGTACCAACAGTTATCTTGAATGAATGCGAAAGATAAGGGGGTTTATTTTACCCGATTTGTTGATACAGTATTCAGAAATAAAATCTACGTAGTGTGGTTGCATTCCATGTCCGGGGAATGGGTTCCCCTTCCATTGTGGCTAACCTGTACGCACCTTTCCCGAGCGTCTCGATCACTCGGTAGGGGCCTTCCCAGTTGGGGGATAGCTTGCCCGCCGCCTCTAGTGGTCGAGATGCTTCGGTCTTCTTGAGAACGAAGTCCCCTGGTCGGAATTGTCTGCCTCGGACCTTGGCGTTGTAGTACCGAGTGAGGCGGCGCTGGTATTCCGTAGCTCGGACGTTCGCGATCTCTCGGAGTTCGTCGGCTAGGTCGAGGTTCTCGAGCAGCTTCTGCTCGTTTGCCTCGGGCAAAAAGCTGATCACTCGGAGAGACGGATTGGCGATTTCTAACGGAACGATGGCTTCGGTGCCATATACCAGTTGAAAAAGGGTCTCACCGGTTGCCGTTCTGGGGGTCGTTCGGTGCAACCATAGTACGCTAGGTAGTTCCTCGAGCCAGCTACCCTTAGCCTTACCGAGTCTGGTTTTTATGCCCTTCAAGATGGTCTTGTTGGCATTTTCAACCAGCCCGTTGGCCTGAGGGTGGGCGACCAAGGTGAAGTGGTTGCAGATATTTAAGTCGGCACATCTGTCTCGGAAGTATCGAGAGTCGAATTGCCACCCGTTATCGCTCACTATCACTCGGGGGACGCCGAAGCGACAAATGATTGATTTCCATACGAAACCCCAGACGACTGTCTCGGTGATCCTCGCTGTTGCTTCAGCCTCGATCCACTTGGTGAAGTAGTCGATGGCGACGATGATGAACTTCTTCTGGGATTGAGCCGTTGGGAATGGCCCAAGGATGTCGATCCCCCACCGAGCGAAAGGGTAGGGCTCGGTAAGGGTGACAAGTTTCGTGGCCGGCTGGTGGACCAAATGGTCGAACCGCTGGCAACGGTCGCAATGTTGTACGTAAGCCGTGCAGTCGCGGTGTAGGGTCGGCCACCAGTATCCTTGCCTTAGCAGGATTCTGGCCAGCGACCGACCTCCCGAATGTGCTCCACACAGGCCTCGATGAATCTCTTCAATAGCTTGGCTCGCTTCGTCGGGGCCGAGACACTTCAGAAGGGGCCCAGAGAACGATCTTCGGTAGAGAGCGTTGTCGAGGATGACGAAGCGCCGAGCCTGGTACTTCATCCGGCGGGCTTCTCGAGGGTCGGAGGGTTCCTGGGAGTCTTGTAGCCAGGATAGGTAGGGGGAGCGCCAGTCGTCGGGAGTGGCCGAGTCAATGGCGAGGAGCTCCGAGTCTATGCTCGGGCGCTCTAGCTCTTCTAGGAGGACCGATCGTGTACCTTCCGGGTCTAGGGAGGAGGCCAGTCGGGAGAGGGCGTCCGCCCGAGAGTTTTGCTCCCGAGCTATTCGGACTACCTCGAACTCCTCGAACTGCTGGGCTAGGCTCCAGACCAACTGGAGGTATTTGATCATAGGTGCCTCCCGAGCTTCGTACTCGCCACTGACCTGGCTTGCAACTAGCTGCTAGTCGGTGTGGATCCTGACTCGCTCAGCCCCCAACCGTCGGGCCATGCGGGCCCCCGAGATAAGGGCCTCGTACTCGGAAGCATTGTTGGATGCCAATAAGTTGAACTTTAGGGCGTATTGCAACTCTATTCCTTCGGGGGACCTTAGGAGGATCCCTGCGCCGCTGCCGACCGAGTTGGACGATCCATCGACGAACAGCTCCCAGGTTGGCCCGGTTGCTGTCGGAGGCCTGTCCTCGATCAGAACGGTGCTCTCGGCGATGAAGTCGGCGAGCGCTTGCCCTTTGATAGATGATCGTGGCCGATACGAGATGTCGTATGCCCCAAGCATGATGGCCCATTTGACAAGTCACCCCGAGGCTTCGGGGTGGGCCAGAATCTTCTTCAGTGGCTCGTCGGTTAGCACTGTGATGGGATGCCCCTGGAAGTAGGGTCGGAGGCGCCTTGCGGAGGTAACCAACGCTAGCACGAGTTTCTCAGTTGCGGGGTACCTCCGCTCGGCCTCGTTGAGCACCTTGCTGGTGTAGTAGACCGGCCTCTCGACTCCCGAGTCATTTCTGACTAGGATCGAGCTGACCGTTGACGGCGTCGCCGAGAGATAGAGCAACAAGACCTCGCCCGGGACGGGCTTGGAAAGCACCGGGGGCGAAGCCAGGAACTCTTTGAGCTCGGCGAACGCTGTCTGGCATTCCCCATCCCATGCGAACGTGGCAGATGCTACCTTGGGCCCCCTCATCAGCTTGAAGAAGGGCAAGCATCGTTCGGCCGCACGGGACAGGAAACGACTGAGAGCAGCGACACGCCCCGTTAGACGCTGGACGTCTTTAATACACGCGGGCGGGCGCATGTCCAGGATGGCCTGGACCTTATCGGGGTTGGCTTCGATCCCTCGCTGAGTGACCAGGAAACCCAGGAACTTCCCGGATCTTACCCCAAAGGCACACTTGGCGGGGTTGAGCTTCATGCAGTACTTCAAGAGGGTGCCGAAAGTCTCGGCGAGGTCGGTGAAGTGGTCTTGGGCCCTCGGGGTCTTGACGAGCATGTCATCGATGTAGGCCTCGATGTTCCGACCTAACTGTCCCTCGAACATATGGTTGACCAGTCGCTGGTATGTGGCTCCAGCATTCTTCAATCCGAAGGGCATCCGGGTGTAGCAGTACACGCCGTAGTCGGTGATGAAGGCGGTCCTCTCGACATCTTCAGGGTTCATTCGGATATGATGATAACCCGAATAGGCATCCAGGAAACTGAGTATCTCGTTGCCCGAGGTTGAGTCAACCAGTTGGTCGATGCTCGGTAGCGGATAGCAGTCCTTGGGGGTGGCCTTGTTCAGATCGGTGAAGTCTACGCACATTCGCCACTTGCCGGTGGTCTTCGGCACCAAGACGACGTTGGCTAGCCACGTTGGGTACAGGACCGGTCTGAAAAGACCAGTCTCTTGTCCCTTGGTGACCTGCGCCTTGATGATCGCCTGTTTCTCGGGCGCATGCTTCCTCCTCCGCTGCTGTACGGGTCTCACGGTGGCATCGAGGTTAAGCTTGTGCATCACAGTTTCCTCTGGTATACCAGGGAGTTGATCATCGGACCAAGCGAAGACCCGGACGTACCCAGAAAGAAACTCCTCGTATTGCTGATGTTCCTTCGGTGGTAGGTCGGCACCGATCCTTACTCCAAGGGCCGGGTCGTCGTTCAGGAATACAATTAATAATTCGCCACCGGGCTCGGTGGTCACGGCTTTTCCTTCGACTCCCCTGGGGCCCTTATCCTTCCCGTCCGGCCTTGAGGCTTCCACCGAGATATTGTAGCACCTTCTAGCCGTGGCCTGGTTACCTCGGACTTCCCCCAACCCGTTTTTGGTGGGAAACTTCATTTTTTGGTGATAGGTAGATGGTACGGCCTTTATTCGGCTGAGAAATTTTCGGCCGAAAATGGCGTTGTACGCTATCATACCTTTAATCACTATGAAGTCCACTATGACCGTAACGGTTTTGGGAGGGGTGCCGATAGTGACCGGCAGGCTTAGGGCTCCCTCGGGGTAGGTGGCCAGGCCATTAAACCCGCTAAGGGGTGTTCGGATCGGGCGGAGCTTGGATGGGTCTTCCCCCATCTTGAGAAAACAGTCATAAGATAATACATCGGGGGCGCTCCCATTATCAACCAAAATCCTGTCTACATTACAGTGATTTATCGTGGCCGAGATAACGAGGGCATCGTCATGCGGGGTGCTCAGCCCTTCCAGGTCTTAGTCGGAGAAGACTATGACCTGGGGCTCCATCGGCGGACCTCTGGGAGGCTCTAAGGCTTGGCTGGCCCGCTCGGCATGACGTTTCCTTCCTCGGCTGGTGCCGCCGCCCGATGCCGCCCCTCCGGAGATGATGTTGATGTGGACCCCTCGGGGAGCGTTGTCGATCTCCTCTGCGGCGTCTCGGTCTTCTTTGTGCCCGGTCGTGAACCGGGCTAGATGCCCCAGACGGATGAGGCGCTCGATCTCGTCCTGGAGCTGATGGCAATCTCCGGTGTGGTGCCCGTGGTCGCCGTGGAACAGGCAATGCCTGTCCCGCTTGCAGTTCTTCGACCTCATTGGCTCGGGCTGGGGGAGAAGTCCCGAGTCTTTGATGTCTTCATAGATCTCGTAGACTGGTGCGGTCAAAGGGGTATACCGCTCGTACTTTCTCTTGCGTTCTCCTTCTCGATCGCGCTTCTTACTCGAGCCGGGGTTTGGCTCGGAGGTCCGCTTTTTGTCCCCCTCCCGACCCGCGCCGGTTGCGTCTCGGCAGGCGCTGAGTACTTCTTCGCACTCCGCGTGGCGCAGTGCCAGAGTCACTAGCTCGGCAAGGGTCGAGGGAGGGTGGAGGACAAGCTCGCGGCAGAGATTCTCGTCCTGGGTGCCCCCGGTCAGTGCGGTTGTGACTGAGGCCACATCCAGGCGGGGGATCCTAAGGGCTTCTGATTTAAATCGGTGGACGTAAGTCCGGAGCCTCTCCCCTTGCGCCTGTTTGAGAGCCAGGAGCCCCGCTACTGACCTTGGGCGGGCGCTACCGGCGAAGCTCTCCTTGAAAATTCGCCCGAATTGCCTGAAGTCTCGAATGGACCCCGGGGCGAGGGCCCGGAACCATGCCTGAGTGCCTTGGACCAGGGTGGCCGCGAAGGCTCGGCATTTGATGGGATCCGGCGTTCCATGCAGGGTCACCAAGGCGTCGAAGCTATCGTAGTGGTCGGCTGGGTCGCCCTGGCCGTCGTAGAGCTTGAAGGTTGGGATGGAGGCTCTAGGAGAGACCTCTGCCTTCAAGATGTATTCGGAGAAAGGGGATTTCTCCTCGTCCTCTGGGAAAGAGGTCTTCTGCAGGGCCCGGAGAGCGCGCTCTTGCTCTGCGAACCGTCTTTCAAAATATCGTAGCCGGAGAGATAGTTCCGGCTGTGGCAGCGCCGTGGGGCTGGGGGGGCGTCGTGGCGATCTCCCGGAGCACTGGTGCCCGGGCGCGGCGGCCTCGCCCCCTGCTTCCCTCTCCTCGGCGTGGAGGAAACCTCTTGCTCTGCAGGCGGAGCTTGCGAGGGTCCTTCGACGTCGTTGCGGAGGAGCTGTCGGCCGCGGAGGGTGAAGCGGCCTCTGGCGGTGTGCTGCGTTGCACTCCTTCGAGGGGGACTTCCTGACGGGGCGCGGGGCCTCGCGTCCCGGGCCGCCTGGGCCCTCATGAGCTCCATGAGGACGTCCATCTTTTCGTTGAGGGCCTGGAAGGCGTTGGCGCCACCGTCGAGGGGTGCCCCTGTCTCCGCCGGGGGGGGGGGGGGGTGGCCCGTTGGTGGGGACGCTGGCGTTGGAGGGGGGGCTCTATGAGACCCTAGAGGGGGCGCCTCCCGCCGCCGCCACAGCCTTACCTGCCCCGCCGGCGGATCTCCTCCCTGAGCTTTTTCTTACCATCTTGACTCTTCGTGCGTTTCCCACAGACGGCGCCAGATGAAGAGGTGGAATCTCGCGCTGGGTCCTGATCGGGCTGTGGATCACCATAAGATGAATCTGCAAGAGAGGGAAACGTGTCAGAGGGCCCAGGGGATCTCCCTGGGGCAAACCCTCCGATGGCTAAGTCAGTAGAGCGATGGTGGAAGCGATAATGGGGGGAGGAAAGAGCTGATGCGCGAGAATCCTCTCCACCAAAGGGTGAAGCGAATCGTGCTCAGGAGCTTAGGGTATGTGAATGCCTAGTTCATCTTACCATCTTTCGGAGGGTATCCCTTGCTTAAATAGTGCGTCACCTTTTAAGAGTCCGGTGAGCTGAGGGCTTCCCGGCGGGAGTTACGTCTTCAGCGGGGGCTTTTATGGCCGGATCGTGGGGACGTTATCCCCTTGGAGTCCGGCGGCACCCCTGACTCTCCCGTCGGCGGAGGACTCTGAACGGCCGTACCTGCGGATTAATCAAACGGTCTTACCGAGCTTCGGGGAGGCTAGCTCTAGTCTGAGCGATGGCCCGGCGAAGGTGGGGTCGGATAGGTCAGCTAGAGCCTGTCTCTCTCGGGTGAGGAGAGGGCTTTTAGACCGGACATTCCTTTGGACCTGACCGTTGTCTCGGGCCCTCCGAGCCTAGAAGGCCGCCGGGGAGAGTTGGTTCCTCGAGTCTTTATTTATTGGGCTTTTCTTCCCTGAGTGGGCCCAGCGGGCTATCACTCGGACGGGCTCGCCTACTTGGACCGTGTGGGTCTTGTTGGGCTGCCTTTGTGGTGGGCTACGGAAATCTCCTCTGCCTTTGTGGTGGGCTATGAAGTCTGTGCATGTTTACTTTTGGCAAACTAGGGTCAGTGCATGTTTTTGTCAAGGCATATACACGGGTCGGTGCATGTCTTTGTCAAGGCAGATACACAGGTCGGTGCATGTTTGTGTCTAAGGCATATATATATATATATATATATATATATATATATATATATATATATAAGATCGGTGCATACTTCTTTAGTATGTATATCAAGTCGGTGCATGTTTTCATTATAACAAGTCGGTGCATGTTCTCAGTAGAACAAGTTAGTGCTTGTTTTCATGAAATGCATTAGAACAAGTCGATGCACATTTGCACTATGCTTTGTAAAGGTCAGTGCCCTTCTGCATTTGGCATAGAACATGTCTGTGCACCTTATGTCATGCGTGTGAAAGTTCGGTGCAGTGTTTGTCATTCGCATACCTAGTCTGTGCATGTTTTAGTCTAACACTTAACTGAGTCGGTTCATTTTGTGACATACACATACATAGGTCCGTGCACATTTGCCTTGTGTATATACAGGGTCAGTGCACTTCTTCTCACATGCTACATAATGGTCTGTGCATAGTTTGCCTATAGACTCATAGGTCTGTGCACATTTTAGTTTTGACGCAAGAAGGGCTGTGCATATTCTGCTTTATGTCATATTCAAGTATGTGCACATTACATATGGTTGATTACAATATGCTTTATGAAAGGTCTCTCTTCCAATTAACAGGATCTAAGCAACACGTGAGCTCGAACTGAAGCAGGCACGTGTTCCCAGAAAAGGCTGGAAGCTGGCACATGATTCTAGGGAGCATATGAATGGCACGTGATCCAAGGCAATGAGCGAGCCAGTGATTCTACCACGTGGAGTGCCATAGCTTAGTAATCCTGACACGTGGGTAGATGGGGACTAGATTTGAATCAAAGTTTAGGCGGGAAACATGGCTTCCACATGCCCAATGAGTGAGCTCATGGGTCCCCAGGTCTAAAGCCTTATATAAAGGCCTCTTCTGCGTTCACAGAAAGATATCACAACGGAGCAAAAGAAAAAAGAGCAGAAAGCTGAGAAGAAGAGATAAGAGCCAGAGAGTGAAATGAGAGCCTGTGTTCGAGTTGAAGAAAGAAAATAGAAGAAAAAGATAGAGCCACGAAGAAAAGAATAGAGGAGATGGCAAGAAGAAGAAGGAGTGCTGGGAGAAAGAGAGAGAGCTCGAGAGAGAAGAATAAATTGACGTTGAAGAGGCTGAAGCTAATTGAAGATTTGTTATCTGTTGGTTTCTGAATCAGATCCAGTCCAACTTGCTCCTGCGAGAGCCATATTCGTTTTAGTTTTTTCTGCAAGCTTTATTTTTTCTTTTACAGTGTTTCTCATTTCCACCTTGTACTTCCGATTCTCTCGATTGAGGTCGGGTTCCTCCTGAGGATTTAGGAGAAGGGAGATTTGTCTACAGTTTGCAAGTGACAGGGTGTCACTTGTGGTTTCCCTCTGGGTTTCGGAGGAAGGGAGACTGTGTCTCCGGTTGCTAGTGACGGGGTGTCACTAGTGGTTCCCCTCCGGGTTGGAGGAAGAGAGAAGAGTGTTCCTCTGGGACAAGCTGTTAGGCAGCGTCTTGTTTGCAGACAGAGTATGCGTCTTGCATTTTGCAAGGGAAGCCTCACTCCGGTTTGGAGTGAGGGGTGGACGTAGGCAGACTGGTGTCTGGCCGAACCACCCAAAAATCTTGTGAGCATTGATTTGCGTTGGTGTGATTGTTCCTTATCCCCCTTCTCCTTCACAGTTTTTGTTCACCGTCTATTTGAGCGCTATTTACTCATATCGATATCCATTTGCTTGAGCCTGAACGCTGTGGATTATATCTTGTCTCTCGTTGATCCTGTGTTAGCATGATAAGTGTTTGCCCACTGGTTCAATAGAAGCCTTTATTTCTAGGCGTCTTCGGTGGTGATTTCTTCAATCATTTCTTAGAGTGTGTTTATAGTTTTATTGGGCTATATTTCCAAAAGATCCATTCACCCCCCCTCTTGATCTATTTCCGTGTACCACCTATCCTAACTCGTGTGCAAGCTTGTGTGCATGTGATGTGTAAAACGTCAATTGAAAATTGATTGATCATCATGGATCTTATGCAAAATATGATAGCTTTGCTTTACAGGACTGAAATCTACGGTGAATATCCTTCTGAAGTCAAAGAATTGAATGAACAAGTACTTTGTCATCCACAAGACAAAACAGGTTGAAAATCTCATAAAATATTCATCAAAAGGAAATGGTAAGACTTAAGATTACAAAATCTTTCACTGGGTTTGTAAAGATAACTAATGCTCACTCTTGTGGATTAATGGAAAGCCATGGGTGTTTGGTGATTAGGTATAACATTTGTGATTGCGAAGGTCATTCCATGCATATGTTTCATGAGTTTTTGAGCTTGCATGTTGATTAATCATTTCGTGTGAAGATTGGTAGAATTTGGCCATTTTGGTTCTCACACCTTGTTCATATTCATGGTCATAGGATACTCATGTTTGGTGTGTCATCCTAGTTTTAAAAGGTCTCTCTTGCATATTCTTTAAGGGGTTTGAAAAGATGAAAACATGTTCAAGGTTTTGATATAAACATTGCTTGCATAGTAACATCTCATTGAGCATTCATGTTAATTAAACATTAGATTGATTGATACTAAATTTTAGTTGGAAAAAAAGAAGGGTTGAATGCTTTTCTATATTTTCATACACTCCTGGTCAATTGGGCTTTCAAGTTTACATTTCATGTAATTTGAATAAGGGAGTGTAGCCTTGAGTTTAATTCAAAATTCTACGACTTACTGAATTTCGGTCGACCTACCTAGTAGCTTAGGTCGACCGAAATTTCCAGAGTGCAGGGCTGAAATTATGTAAAGCTTGGGTCGACTGACTCAGTGCTTTAGGTCGACCGAAATTGCCAGAATGCACCAGTCCAGACCCTGTGAAATTCTGGTCGATCGCCCCTCAATTCCGGTCGACTGAATACGGCGGACGGACCCATTTTGTTATGTTCAAAACCCAATTAAACTAGATCTGTTTTGGCTCAAATTTGACACTCTTACCCCTAGGGCATATATACATATGTTAGATACATTTTGAAGGGGTTTTAGCATGGGTTTAATGATCTTTTCCTTATTCTCTAATGGGTGTATAAATAAGCTGTGAATTTGGAAGAAATTCACTAAGTCTTATTGTTCTATCTTTCCTGTAGGAGAAGAAAGGGGAGAAGGAGAGGAGCTGAGGAAGATTTGTGGATTTCATCTACTTCCATGCATTTCTGGAGATCTTTATTGAAGAAACAAAGGAGCGGATCGATAAGAGGAACGCATGGACGTTCTCATCGCCGGCATCCGGCGACCCTCCGACCTGAGGATTAGAGAAGATCATCTACAGCGCTTTCTACTCATGGGGATTTATTTCTACACCTTGTTTACATCTATTTCAGTCATTTACTTCTGGTCTCTGAGCTTGTATTGATCATATCCTTATTTTCAGAACTTGGACTCTGTCAGTGTGTTGACCGTCTATGAACGGTTGTGGTGATATTATGCCGCGGGTGTTACGATTTGTGTGTGTGTGCGTCTTGATCCATCGTGGATTGTGTAGAAGATGACGTCTCCATGTTTCTGGAGTGGAAGCTCCATGCGCTTCATTTGAAGAGAGTAGATCCTCACCGGTTTGGTGAGGCGTGGACGTACGGAGCCCGTCGTGGTCCCGAATCACCTAAAAGTCGGTCTCGCATCTGTATGGTTCTGGTTTGCATGATTATTATTCTCGTCTTGATCATGTGAGAACGGAGAGGTTGAGAGAACTAGTTTGATAATTTCATCCATTCTTTTCTTGTCTTGGTAGTTAATTTTATTCCGCTGTGAAAAATTTAAAAACTATCATTTCGATTTGAGGAGACAATTCAACCCCCCTTCTTGTCCAATCGTGCATCTAGGGGACAACAATCTGGTGTCAGATCGGGTCTCTGAATTTTTGGACAACCTCACGGTTGTAGAGCAAAGATCCTTTGCTATGGCCAACAAGGGAATGATCCCCGAGGGACATTCGATACATCGACCACCCTTCTTTGATGGGACTAACTATCCCTATTGGAAGAACAGAATGACTGTGTTCATGCGAGCACAGGATTATGACACGTGGAAAGTAATAAATAAAGGTCCTTATGTTTTTCCTCCGAATGAGGATGAATGGGAAGAAGAGCAAATTAAGAAGTCATGTTCTAACTTCAAAGCTATGAACATTATTCAGTGCGCGATACATCCTAACGAATACTCACGCACATCTATGTGTTCATCTGCGCTGGAGATGTGGAACAAATTGAAGATGATCTATGAAGGTACTTCAGAAGTACGGGAGACAAAGCAAATCTGTTGGTTCGGGAATACGAACTATTTGCAATGAAGCTCGAGGAGAATATAACACAAATGTATGTAAGGCAAAGCGAGATCACAAACAACTTAAAGGCCTTAGGAAAAGAATATTCAAATCAAGACTTGGTCAAAAAGGTGCTGCGGTCCCTCACATCTCCATGGCACACAAAGGTGACCATCATAGAAGATTCAAAGGATCTCACCACACTCAAGGTGGATGAATTGATCGGGTCGCTAATGACTTACGAAATCAGCATCATGAAGCCAGCTGAGGAGGAAAGCAATAAGAAGAAATCGATTGCACTGAAAGCTAATCTACGATCGTCTGAAGAGAGTGATGGAAACTCAACTATTGATAGTGAAGAAGAAGAGTTGATGGCTCTAGTCATAAGGAGAGCCAGAAAGTACTTTAGAAGGCCAAGATGAGAAGGAAATTTTTCGAGGAGATTCTTGAGAAGAAACGCCATCAAGAAAGGAGAGCTGAGCAAGAAAGAAGAGATAATTTGTTATGAGTGTAAGAAGCCCGGCCATATGAGGGGTCAATGCCCCGGGCTCCAAAAGAAGTTGAAAAAGAACAAGCCGAAGAAAGGAAAAGCAATGAAAGCTACATGGAGCGATGAGGATTCGGATAGCTCAAAATCCGAAGGCGACAAGGATGAATTGGACGAGCTAGTCTAAAATTTCTGTTTGATGGCAGATGAGGAACACTGTGAGGTAAATTCTGATTCCAAAAATCTTACTGCTAAACAATGGCATCTAACTTATGCTAAGTTATATCAGAAGTATAAGAAGTCTAAATGTGATGTCAAGAATTTGAAAAAGAAATTCCATGACTTGATTAGCTCAACAAATCCTTGTGCTAGGTGTAGTTTTATGAAATGCAAGTTCAAAAATTCACAGAAGATAAAGAAGATATTCAATCTAAAATGACTTTGTATGAAGATGAATTGGCATGTTTGGAAGCTGAAAAATAGAATGCTTATGAAAATGTGGCTAACTTGAAAATCGAAAATGAAAAATTGGTTAACGAGTTTGATGAATTAAAATTGAGACTGAATGAGTGTGAAAAATCAAAGAGAGAATTAGAAACCAACTTCGAAACCATGAATGATGAACTAAAGAGATTGAAAGAAGTTATCCAAAAGGAATTGAAAGGAAAAGATAAAATGGTTGAACATGGTGAGACTAGTAATGGAAAGGCTACGAATGAGAGAATTGATGTGGGACACTCACCCACTAAGAAGAATTCATATGTGATGAATGAATTACAGAAATCATTTAATTCATATCGTTATTCTCATATTGACTCTTGCATGAACTCATGTGTTGATAAATCTTACATGCAAAGGAGTCGCTTTAGAAAACCAAATGTTACATATTTTTGTTATGGGATATTCAGCCACTCAATGTATGTATGTGATTTGATGAGGAACGATGATGAGTGTTTTGAAAGGAAAAATAGAATGCATTTTTCTCAATGTAGAACTAACAATTCGTGACCCAAGCTTGCTTGGATACCTAAATCAACTTGAGATGTGTTTTGATTGTGCAGGTCTGTCTAAGAGCCAAGTAGAACAAATGGTACCTGAATAGTGGATGTTCCAGACATATGACGGGCAATAAGGAGCTCTTCTCAGACCTGAAAGAAAAAGATGGTGGACTGGTTAACTTTGGCGGGAACGATAAAGTTAAAATTGTGGGATTTCGACGAATAGGTAAGGATTCCAACCAGTCTATTGAAGATGTTTTGCTTGTGGATGGTTTAAATTATAGTTCGCTTAGCATTAGTCAACTCTGTGACAAACGTCACAAAGTTGTTTTTGAAAACACACACTGCTCAATTATAGATAAAGATACACATGAAATAAAATTCATTGGTCTTAAGGATGAAAATATTTACTCTGTTGATATTGAAAATTTTCCAAAAGAAAATCTTTGTTTAGTTGCTAATAAGTCGAATGATGTTTGGTTATGACATCGACGACTTGGTCATGCGAGTTTTAATGTTCTTTCTGAACTGTATAGAAAAGATTTGGTAAGAGGCTTACCAAAACTGAATTTTGATGTAAATAAAATTTGTGATGCATGTGCTATGGGGAAACAGACTAGGGTGTCTTTTAAATCTAAAAACATTATCGCCACCACTAGACCCCTTGAATTCCTTCATCTAGATTTATTTGGTCCCACTAGGACACATAGTCTTGGAAGAAAACTTTATGGCTTTGTTATTGTAGATGATTACTCAAGATTCACTTGGGTATTATTTTTAACCCATAAGTATGGTGCCTTGTAGGAGTTTGAAGATCTTTGCAGGAATGTACAAACTGATAAGCGATATCAAATCAAAGCTATTCGGAGTGATCACATAAGAGAATTTGATAACCATGACTTTGATGATTTTTGCAAGAAACAGGGGTTTACACACAACTTCTCAGCACCTAGAACCCCACAACAAAACAGAGTCATGGAAATAAAGAATAGGATGCTCGTGGAGATGGCTAGAATAATGCTTGAAAAAAATGGCTTACCAAGGTACTTTTGGGTCGAGGCGGTGAGCACGGCCTGTCACATCATCAATTGAGCCATGGTAAGACCTATTCTCAAGAAAACTCCATATGAGCTTTATAAAGGTATGAAACCAAATATTACATATCATAAACCTTTTGGTTCTCCATGTTTCATTTTGAATAATTCTAAAGAACATTTGGAGAAATTTGCCATAAAAAGTGATAGAGGTATATTTCTTGGATATTATTCAACATCTAAAGCATATCGAGTATATAACCTACGTACTGATGGGGGCATCCCTTGCCCCTCCATATTTTCGAGGCTCAAATTGTTCGTCAGCATGCGTCATTGTGTTTGTCATATTTTTCAGAGTCTAGTCATGTAATTTTTATATTTTATTTGACTCATAAACAATGTAATTTTCCCTTTATTTGAGTCTGGTACCTAGGTTTGAGAGTCATTTACCTATGTTGAATGCCATTAGGTTGATTAGGTTAGTTAATGGGCCCAATTCAGTGGGTTAGGCCCAAGGGCGCCCTCCCGTGGACTGCTTTGGTCATTAGTTGTTTAGTCAGGGTCAATTTGGTCCTATGAAAAGTATGGAGTCTATAAATAGCCCCCTCCCCTCTCTCATTTGTAACCTTTTATGATCAATGAAATTTGAAATTCCATTGGAATTTTATCACCCCTCCCTCTCTTGATAAATCTCTCTCTCTCTCTAAGGGGGTCGCCCCTCTCTCTCTCTTCCCCTCCCACCTACTTTCTCTCTCTCCTTCCCTCATTCAATAGTCACCACAACTTCCTACAACACCTCTTTACTCTACCCCTAGCCCCAAGGGAGAACCCACCAATCTCGAAGCCACCCTCCAACCCCCAGCCACCCACTACCCTTTCCCAAGCACCCTTCCATCTCCCCAAGGCTGAATGGGCTCAAACCCTATGCCAAATTTGAATTTCCCTCCCCTTGCTAGTTGTTTCCATCCCTTCCCCATCACCCCCTTACCATCTAGGTCGCACCCCCCCTAGCCATCAACCTCCCTTTCCCATTCTCCCCTCTCTTACCCCTCTCCCAACAAGGCACTGCTCTGGTTCGCATGTAGCAAAGGTACCAGTAGCTTGCAGAGACAGCCACATCGTCACCACGATGCTTCAGGTGGCGTACCATATACCTTTGGAATCTTCGTCCAGTATACTTTGCAACGGAGGTTGTCCCGCCTCAGTCTGAGTTCGTGGCTGCCCGGAGGAGTCTTCACCACCGGACTGCGTAATTCCTTCCTGGCAGTCACCCAACTGCAGATTGCAGAGGCTACCACGACCAATACCTTGAAGATCTTGAAGCGAAGTTTGGCTGAAGACTTCTGCTACAAGTCCCCTTTCATCTCCAAGAAGCGGAGTGTCGTTTGAAGCCCGAAGCACAAAGTTCCAAATTTCCTACCCATAGTGCGCATGTTAGTCCAAGTGGAGACAGATTTGACCTCCTTCCACTTTTCTAGCCCTTGCGGTCAGCTCCAACCTCAGACGATAGTCCCGTTAGTCACGTCTTGAATGAGACTCATCCACGGTTGCATAGGTTCTGATCCTGCATTATTCAGAGTCTCGGAGTGTTCGTGGCACCCTCATCTTCCAGCAGTAGCAGACTGAGAGCAACCAGAACCAGAACCGAACAGTCCTGTTCCCGACCCTGCCCCAACCACTGACGACGTCAAGAAATTCTCCAATAATTCCAACGTCCTCCTGGGCCAACCCAAGAGGTTTTGGCTATGGTTTCATCAACAACGGAGTTCAGGAGAGCCCATACCTGAGCCGACAGTGACTATCTATCTCGCTATCCAGACAACGGGCAGAATCGGCTTAGATCGTCATTTCGGTTTTATCTTAAGTTCCCTACCCCGGTTGGCCGGTTGACCGCCCCTCCCTGCGTGGAGGTAGTTTTTGGATGTAATTTCAATTAGTCCCCACCCCGAGATCCCCCTCCTGCGAGAGGTGTAGTGGTGTAACATTTTAATTTTCATGTCAAAGCTACACTGACGCGGCGTGCGGGTGCGTACCAACGCCTCCCCGCTCGCCCTCGTCTCCGGCCGGGATCAATGTATTCACGCCGATCAGGTGATATATGGCCACTTCTCTTTGCTGGTATTCCTTGCTTAATTAGTATTGTCTCTTAGCTCCGTTGGACGGTGAGAGAGTGCCCGGTCCCAAATTGTCATCAAATTGAGCGACCACCGCGGAGCGACTTGTGAGAAAGACCCTACAACCCACGCCCTTGGCGTGCTGGCTGCCCGTGAAATTGGGCATCCCGGGCTCTTAGGGGTTCAGCCTCAAGCTTGCCAAATCCTCCGGAGCATCAAGGTTCCGCCTCGGATCTTCTACATCATCATCGGGTTGCCCACAGGCACATGTGAGTGTTACGCGGGAAAGTCCGCTTAAGTGATATCGTCGGGTACGTTGGATTGCTTGCGAGTCATAGGTCCAAGGATCATTGGCCTAGTGTATATCACCCTCAAGGTGGTGTCACATCAAGTGGTATCAGGGCAAGTTCTCAACTTGTCTCTACAAGTTGGTCCTAGTGCGTGCATATGCATTTAGAGTCTCCCAGTGCATCGCTCTTGTCCACTAGTATGGCCGCCTCATACCGACCTTACCCATCGGCCCTCTCCATGAGTCCAAACCCCCAAGAGAAACCCACCACCAACACACATGGCCTCCACGGTTGTGTCAACTACCTAATGGGAAAAAAATTTAGGAGCCTTGACCTATGCCAATGAGCTGCTTGATAGCCTATCGGGTCGACTCGACCAACTAGGAGACAATAGGCCCGCCCCAAGGGCGGACGATAGAAGGACATCTCCCCCACCTCCCACCTTTGATGGAACTCATCTTAATGACTATTTAGATTGGGAGGCTTCAATGGACCATTACTTCGAGTGGAATCCCATGTCCGTGGATAGGAAGGTTCGATATGCCAAAATGCAACTAACCAAAAGGGCTCAAAGCTATTAGTTGAAAATTGAAGGCTTAAGGATAATTAGAAGAGAAGCTCCCCTCACCACATTGGAGGACATGAAGGATCAACTTAGGGCTAGATATGTTTCCCCCTCCTACCTGGGTCACCAAAACCCAAGGAGCACTTCAACTCCTCCATCCCCACCCGGCCAACCCAAGACCCCAATCACCCAATCCCCACTGCCTCCCACCTCTCCTACCCCGGCCACTACATCTACACCCTACCTCTAAGTCATCACCACAACCATAGATCCACAAGCTCAAGTGGACTCCGTGTCCACCCCTCCGTCGAGACCCATGACAGCCACCACCCCCAAACCCAAAATCCCTCACCAAACCCATACCCCACAAACCCCCTTGGGCCCCACCACTACCCCTCCATCGCCTCCCATATGAGACGCACCTCCCAAAACTAATCAACCCAAACCTCCTCACCCAACCCACCTTCCACTTCCAACCCCAATCCTACCCCAACCTAGGACTCCACTACTTCCACTCCCAACCGCAACCTAAGTCCGACCTCGCTCACCACCTCGGATGAGCCATGCACCGGCTATCACCAAACCACCCATCATAGACCTTCCTACCTCGTTTTCCTTGGAGGTTGTGGTCCACACACCCACCCAAGTGGATATAGATACCAATCCGGATCTACCTCCTACCATAGAGGGAACCCAAGAGCCTCAAACTCCTCCCACCCCTCATAGTCCGGACCTTCAAGAGCCAACCGCCACCACTCATGGCACCCTCACCGTGAATGAGTCCATACTCAATAGCTTAAGTGAGGCCCCACCATCCCTAGTTCACCCCCACACCTCTCACCCATGGGATATCAATCCTAAATTGTGGCCCTACCCTCCCTTCACACCACGATCCAATCCTACTATAAGGTAGAGGGTTGGGATGACCTCGTCAAAGGCCAACAGTGGCAACTTGAGCTGACGTGTTTGTTAACTCTAGGGTAGACCGACCCAAGAGCCTTGACCTCATCCACCCATGCATCGGGTCTATCACCTCGGTTTGCACTATTGGTTGCTACACTAGTGACCTCCTTCTCCTTCTCCCCATGAAGGAGGAACCCATCCCGGTCCATTCCTCACCCATCGAGATCCCAAGGACATTGGCCAACCCACCCACTCACTACACCGGCCTAATCATCCCAATAGATGAGAATGACCCACCTTGTGAAGACCTTGAGGACATAGAGCACTTCTCCCTAGCGCACCCATTCCACGACCCCTTGGACCCCTTCCTTTGGGAGCTCGGGTACCCATGTGACCCACTCGCATCACCCATCACCCACCCTTTCCTACCCCCACCCACCATGTTGGGCCAAGCCCACCTCATCCATGACCCAGGTTACACCATAGGAACCATGACCTTAGGCAACACCCACCTACAGATCGAGGAAGTGCCCCACCTCATATCCACCTTCCTAGATCCCTTCGACCCTTTCACATGGAAGTTCAAAGGTCGTCTCACACCTATGCACATGGACGTCATCTTTGGGATAAGCATGCATATGTCTAGGCTTACCACACCACTTGGCATGAACACTATGTTGGGTCCATTCATTCACATCACCCACATGTTAAGCAAGAAACATGAGTGGTCCATATTCGGATGTAATGGTCCTCCTTCATTCATCATGGGTCGTAGGCATGATAGGAGCATTCATGGATGTCCTGGTCCCCCGGAATTTGTCACCCCCATGCATGATTGGATCACATATGGATGCCTAGGCCCTCCTAAGTCCACCCAAGTCTACATGGCAGATTTGCATGATAGGTCCACTTATGGATGCCCCGGTCCTCCCAATTCTATCAAAGTCTCCTTGGCGTCAAAGCATGACTAGTTTAAATATGGTTGTCCTGGCCCCCCCTTGCATATCATACATTCCCCACTCACACCGCATCGTAGTACATGACATGAGTATTTAAGCAAGCAACAAGCAACGAGCGGTGAGAATCGCAAGAAGCGGGCAAAAGTTCACGAGCGCCACTTGGAATTCCAAGTTGGCATGTCACGCCCCGAGCCTTTATTACAGCGGAAGACTAACTCGGGGAGCGCGGACAGCTGGCATGGTAAGCCTCTTGCAAGCAAGAACGACCAGAGCGCAATACAATCACACACACAATTTGTAACACCCGGTAGTTTTGAAGGCTAAAAAGGAATAAATATATAAATATATATTTAGATTTTGAAAAGAAAAATAACCTATACATGATGATATCTACATATCTCTATAAATAGTTAATAAGGTTCCTAGAATTTATAAAAGACTAGTTAATATTACCTTTTGGAATGGAAGTAAAAAAAAAAATCTAGGATCGAACCTGCCTCTGATACCCAGGACAAGGATAAATAAAAGTTAAAGAAATTATGAGGAATAAAATCCCTATATACATACAAATTATTAATAGGTATATGAGGGTTAGTAAATCCACCCACATACATTGTAAGGGCCCTTAAGTCTCAACCCACTCATCTATATGTCTGTGCATATATATATAATGCAATATAAATAAATATAATACAACGTAAATAATCAAGGCCAAACTCTATACACAACCCCCTGACATCCTAAAAAGTCTTACAAAAAGAACTCATGGACCCTACTATTGTATTATAATAAATTTAAGAATAACATGTTATTTTTATGTGAGCATTTAATACACAATGTAATTTTATTTGAATTAAGAATCAATAAATCTCGAAGAAAATATCAATTTATATTTTATTAATAATTTATAAATTTTTATATAGTTATAATATAATTTGTATTTAAAGGAAGAAGGATATATAAGATTTAAATACATAAAACATAATAGAAGGGACATATATACGATTTCGGTCCTTCCAAGGGGGTGGAGAAAAGGCAAAAATGCAAATGACGCCCTTCGATATGTCGTGTACAACATGAAAAACGACTCAACGAAAGTCGTTATTTTATAAAGGGTGAATAGTGTCACTTTTTAAATTAAAAGAATTTTAGGAAACTAATTATATGAAAAAATAGAGACAAATAGAAAATGCATACCCATAAAATTTCCCAACTAGATCACATCAAGAAAAAAAGATAAAAATCCAGAAAGATTGTTATACAAAATAGGGAAAGGTGAATGACGCCTCTGTGCAAGTCGTCAATTAAGGAATTGACGACTGTGCATACAAGCGTCATTTATAGAAATAACACCCCTTCTCTGGGCATCATTTTCCTTAGTATTCGACTCAAACTGGAAAGCTCCAATTAGGTGAAGTATTAATCCAGGAAAGGAATAATAACAATCGTACGTAGTGGAATGCTACTCCTAAACAAACTCTAACTCTTTCTAGTCCTATAAATACCCCCCTTTTATGACCTTCTGCCATTATCCTTCCTCAAACATAACGACATGCTGCTCTTCCTCTCTAACAAATCTTCTTCCTGCCATCAATGCACTGAGGAGCATTCTGTTGCTGCCTCTTCTTTCTCCAACCTACTGCTAACAGGCGCATCGTCTGTTTGCCGCTACAAGCTTCTTTCTCCTGTTAAACGGGAAGAATGGATCATCGGGTGTGCTAAAGCTGTTCCTTCTTCCATCCTGCTGCTAATACGAGAAGGGGTTTCTTCAACTTCTTCCTCTTCCTCGTACGGTTTACCTGCAACGAGAAGAGGCTTCTCCTCGGCGGGTTCCTGCTGCTTCATCCTTTTGAAGGGAGGGAGCCATCTTCTGCTGCCATCATCATTGTGTGGAGTAGAAGCTTTGCTTCTACTATCATCTTCCACGGACGTGTGCTGCAGCTGTTGTTCCTGTGTTAAGGAAGTAAGAGCTGTTGCTCTTATTATTATACAAGCTTCTTCATATCATCATCTTCCTTGTCCGTTGCTGTCTCTGTTTAAAACAGAGTGTCGCTTGCAAGGGTTAATACCTTCGTCACATTTCTATCATCAACAACTCAAGAACAAGGTAGGTTTTCTCAATAATTGAAGCCCAAAGATAGTAGTAATTAATTTTGCATGTTTAAAACTCATGTTTTGTTATCATCGCTTGCTTAAGTGTAGTTTACCGTTTAATTATCTTATTAAATTAAATAATTACATCATGTTAAAATTTTATACCCAAGTAATCACACACCAAAATTTTGTATAAATATACTTCTAAAATCTTGATGGTTATTCCTAAATTTCCATGCCTTATATGGTGTATTTACTATAAGTTTAAACAAGTTAAATCATTTAATATATATATAATCAGTTACTCGGCGAATTCCAAAAGTTACTGTAGCATGTTAGTTATAGGTTTTTCTTTTGACGACTTGATTCTCATCACTGGAGCGTCCTTTGGCTATGAAATTTTATGAGTGTATTGTTGGGGAGGTGACCGAGGTAGTGAGAGTGGTTGCACCATTTTTCGTGCCCTCTATCTCAAGATCCCCAATCTCTGAACGAAAAATTATTTTGAACATTTGGTTATGTAGAGTTTTTCGAGCCCGTCATTTCGATTTATAGAACGCGTGATTCCGACATGTGTACGTCGAGAACCGGAGGGTTGAAGTTTGACACCTTATTGAAATGACGACATGTTAAAAGTCGTGAACTTCTTTTGACGCCGCCGTACAAAGGCATCAAAATCATTTATTATATATATATATATATATATATATATATATATATATATATATATATATATATATACATATAACTTGTAATTATATCTTGGAAATTCCATATCTACTAGACTATGCAACAGAAAATTATAAAAATTATATTTTTGGAATCCTTAAAATTTTCTCCTAATTATCATATATTCTATTTTTCAAAATTATTTTATATAAATTAATGTCTCTTTGAATGTACATTTTTGAAATTATTCAATTAAATAGATATTGACGTGAATTCTTGTTAAATAAATTAAGTTAAAAATCATAAAATTAACGTCTCTCTATGTAGACGCTAATTAATAAATGATGTCACTCATGGGCATCAAACAATATAAGTTTATTTAATTATAGTTAATTATAGAATTGGATGGACATGAATTCTATAATTAACGCATTCATATTCTCACTGTTTTCTTCCGATTTTGACACATACCGTCGGGTCTTCTGGCACTCTCATCTCACGTCCGTAGATGGAGTCCCTATTTCATGATTGGTTCACGTATACACCTCAACTCTCGGCGACATACGAGCTCTCCGTTGGATATTCCATTCCTTCGGACTAGCAAATTAGTCATCGGGACCTCCGTAAGTCTCCTCGTAGCCTTGGATTCTCTCAAGACCGACTGAGCTGGTTGTACCTTAAACACCTTGTACCAATTTTAATGCCACGTCACTCTGGAGAAACGTGGTAACCCCACCCTTTCATGGTGCTATTCTTGGCCCATAAGAGAATTCTCTTAGCCAGCATAATGAGTGATCATTCCACTAGGCGATATATTGAATTGGGTATCCTCTAGTTAGGTGCCAATTCTACAGCTTGCTTCGTGTCCATTGAATTGGTGACTATCTTGTTAGTCATCTATTCAAGTTATTCATGGCAACCTATCTAGGTGCCAATTCCACCCAGTTTTTCGACATGTCATGGTTTCTATGCTTTCACGTGAATTTTATTGCAAGTCTGTTCTTACTCAAGGGCCTTGTCCTTGAATTCCATAAAATATTATCTTATCATCCTATTAAATCTTGTTCTTGAAACTCCTTATTGCTATTAACTATCATGGATGTCTAGATCTATCTTTAATGCTGTGCATATAGGGCCCGATCTGGTCCTGGGAGGAGCACCCGAAAGTACTTGTGCCCATGGGAGTTATATTGATCACGGTGTCTGGCATTGCACCAAAGTGCATGACTAGTTTGATCTTTGACATTCCACACTCTCTCTCTGTAGCGACCCGGATTCTGGATACCCGGCATACCCGGTAGGACTACCGGATACGCGTGATACCGCATGGAACCAGCGAGGTCTCCCAAGAGCGGGAAAGCTCCGAAGGGAAAAAGGCACGTGTAGAGTACATTGAAACCACAGAGATATAACAGAAGCAATTAAATTTCATTAGAAAGGTTTGCTAAAGTAGCAGAAATAAAATTACTTTTTAATTAACTGTTCAAATTAACAATTATATCCCAAAGTCAGTCCCAAGCTAAAGACAACAAGTCTAGCACAGTACAGTCGACAGAAAGGAAAAATGTACCAAAAGGTCGGGAGAAGCCCAACGCAGGTACCTGCTGGTAGCAACGGCACGCAACAAGCACGCACACTCCAGAAACCATGCAGAAGTAGAAGGCGAAACCCACCTGAAAAGTAGGGGTGAGTCTCAAACCAGAAACTCAGTAGGGGTCACGCGGATCCTCACTGGAAAACGCACAGTGCAAACGAAGCAGCCTTAAAATAGCGAGTGCAGCAAAGCAGGAAAAGCTACACTACAAAGCTGTAAATAGAACAGGGACAGCAGGAGTAGGGAACATGCTAAGAGCAAGGGGAGCTCAACCAAAAGAAAGAGAGAGGCCGCAAAACCCGGAACATGGCCACCGAGGAGAACTCAGCACTCTAAGCTACTCCAAAAAGGTAAAAAACGGTCAACCCTGAACTCACACGGTAGGGTACACCAGTACGTCGGCCAAAACCGAGAACAGGGCGAAAGCCAACTACACAAACAGAAAAGGTCTAGAAAAGACCCAGAGGGATGACAACCAGAATGACTAGAACGCCGTGCACGCCGCCCCACGTACGACCAGAACGTCGCGCACGCAATAGGGCACCGACCTCGAGTACAGCCACGAGAGGGCCACTCGCAAAGGTCACAATGTGCAAGAAATGCCGAGAGTCACGTGTCACGTGACGGAAGCACCTCCTTACAGGAAGAACCAGCTGCATCGACTGACGTCTTACGCTACACCACAAGTACCTACCTACACACGCCCAGAATGGCGGAGGCCAAGGTACTCAAAACCAAGTCCAAGGAACAACCGCTCCGAGTCCAAGGAGAGGCAGCACCAACATATGCTGAACCAGAAACAGAACAACAACAAGACAAGTAACTAGTCAGGGTCACGTCCATCGACGTAATGATGTGACACGACCTTGGACTTAAGCAAGCAAGCACATTCGCAATCTAAATGGGCCAATTTGGGCCGCCGCTCTCTCGTCGCTCACCCAAGCCCGGGGTAACTTGGCAATGCCAAGGTGAGGTTGAGGGGTTGGGCCCTTGCTGGTAGAGGGCCATCAAGGCCAAGATTTGAATCCCAAAGGTTGTGGATGCCCAATTCAATGGGGCCGACAAAGTGCCAAAGGCACCGGGTTACTCTCTCTTCCCACGATGATCACTTATAGCAAATGAGCTTAAGGATCGGGCTCTCGTCACGGCCAGCGGAGTTTATGAACTAATATTGAAAGAACAAGCATGAATTAGAGTAAAGTTTTGGAGCACTCACTCGACCGGTTTGAAGAAACCGGTCCCGCTCGGAGACGAGGGCGAGCGGGGAAGCGTGGGTTCCCCACACGCCGCGCCGGGGTAGCTTGACCTGTTTAAGCTATTACAACACTACACCTCTCACATGAGGGGGATCTTGGGGTGGGGGTTAAGGGATATTACAACCAAAATTACCTCCACACAGGGAGAGGCCTTCAGCCTGCCAAGCGGGGAGGGGAAACTATGGTTAAAAGCATTGAACGATAAAGTCACCGGTTCTGCCTGCTCTCTCCGAACAGGGATAGGTAGACGGTATTGGTGCTGTAGAACTCGCTCAGGAATTTCACTGATGATGAGACTGGTGAGGAAATCTTTGTAGCTGGGAAGGGAATGCTTCAGAATTTCTTCAATTTCTTCTGGAGCAGCTGCTGACCGGGATGGGGGTTTGAACAGAGCTTCAGATTCTCAGACCTGCAGTTGCAGACTTCTAATAGCAGATTGCAGAGAACGCCCCGGCAGCTCCCGACCTCAGAATCAAGCGCCGTCAGAGTCGTTGGAATTGTGGACGAGTCCTCTTCGCATAAAAACTGACGGCGAAGCCAACCGATGTAAGAGAAGACTAGGGGATGCAGAACAATGGCGACTGGTCGGTGCATACTATGAGTAGCAGATCTGCGTAGCTGAGGGAGAAAAATGCGAACTCTGGATCACGAACGCCGAATGAAGTTCTGTTTCTTGATTCTGGAAGTAAACTGGGCGATGAAGAACTTTGAAGAAGAACTCATGGACTGATTCCTTCGGGGTTCATCGTGGCAGAGCTTCTAATCTGGCTCAGGTCCTCAGCCGAGGCAGAACTGCGCAGTTGTGGGAGAATGGACCTCCTGGAAGGCTCGGAGATCAGAAAAAGATGAAACCACCTCTGTTGCGAAGGAGACTGGTAGACACTTCCGACGATGGCTCCGGGGTCTTCAAACTCGTTCGGAGAAAGTCGTGGTGGCCGCTGCAAGTTGCTGGTTCATCTGCAACCTCTGGATAGCAAACTGCAACTTCGAAGTAGCTTCCAATGACCAAGAAAGAAGAAGGGGAAGGGGGTAGATGAGTGTGGGAGTGACCCCTGGTTGTAAGGGGGGCTTGGAGGGGGTGTTCTAAGGTGTGGGAGGTGGAGAATAAGGTCTGGAAGAGGGTCCAATAGATGGTGGAAGTGGGGGTTACGAATTTGGTTGGAATGGAGAGAGGGAAAGGATATTCGAAAATAGGTTTAAGGGTGGGGTTAATTTTTTATCTTGGGAATGGGGGGGTTGTGTTGGGGAAGGGAAGGGGTGCTTGTGGTAGTGGAAAGGGTGCTTGGGAAAGTGGGAGGGGTAGTTGGGGGTTGGACGGTGAGGAGAGGATTGGTGGAGGGGGTCTTGGGAAGGGGTGGAGTATTGATGGGGGTTGTGGGGAATGGGAAGAGGCTTAAATGGGGTAGGTGGGGAGTGGAGGTGGTTGAGAAGGGAGGAGAGAGAAGAAAATTCGAATTTGGGTGTTGAGGAGAGAGAAAGTGGAGTGAAAAAGAGAGATTAAGAGAGGGAAGGGTGGAGAATCTCTCCCCTAGGGTTTCAAACCCAAAAATGGAATCTCTCCACTAGATAAGAAGTGTAAACTCTCAAAATGGCAAGTTTTTTTTCATTCATTGATTCATTAAGTTGAAATGGGGGGGAATGGGGTCCTATATATAGGAAACCCACATTTCTACAAAAGTCCCTGACAATTGACTCAATGACAAATAACCGAGGGGGTAGGGGGAGCCCTTGGGCCAAGCCCAATGAATTGGGCCCAAAAGCTAACTAGACAACCTAATGACGCTCAAACTTAGGGAAATAAACACAAGACCTAGGAACATGACTCAATTAAAAGGGAAAATACATCAAATGACTCAAATAAAAATTACATAGGATTCAAAATTAAATGACTAGACCATGCCGGATGTAATGGGAGGTGATGTCCCCATCACGTATGTCCTCAGTCCCTGACAACGTGTGCACACACTGGCTCTAGTCTAAGCCAGGTCCTCTAGCTTATTTTCTCCCTCGGCAGGACGCTATCGTTGGCTGGGAGCCGACGGAACTAGCTTAAAACCGTGTACGGGAACCCTCCGCTATCCGCAAGCGGGCCGGCACTCAAGAGACCGAAGGGTAACAACAAACGGAGGCTCACGAGGCACAAGACTCGAAAACACGAGTGCTAAAGTGCAGACAGCCCACAAACCCTGTCGCACGAACAGACTGCACTCCTGGCAGTACAACCACTGCCGAACAGACTCAGGACAAGGCAACTAGACCTACAACATAATGATCCTTGAGTCGGACGACTCAACGGCAAGATCATCACAGTCAGCGGAACAAGCCGCCAATCGGTCAAATCCTAAGCCACAAGAAACGACGCTCCGCAGAAAACAACTCACGGAGACCTGAGGGAAAACCAATAACCCTCAGCACACCTGGACACACCAACCGATGTATGGCAATACCTCGAGGCATCAAGAACCAGTGTCTCGGTCGGGCAAAACCACCGAGACACCCACATGGCTACTTGTCAACCCCTGGGTCACACCGGGTTGACCAGAGCCCGACAAAAATGCTCAAAGTGTAGGAAAGAGAATCCTACCTCAAGCAAGAAAACTGTTGACCACCTTACAACTTAGTCTAAACCCTCATAGGATGTCAAAAGACCTCCACGGGACAGCGGGCAGACCACGAGGCCAAGCCAAGACAAGCCGAAGCCGAAGGAACCGAAATCGGAGCACAGGACATGTAACGCGCCACCCTTAGACCGCTACATGAACCTGACGGTCTAAGTCTAGGCCGTTACACTCCAAGCGACGGTCGGGGGAGCAGCCGTCACTCACACCGCCCTAACCAACTCTAAAACACAGAAAACAGCATGTAACGGCCAGCACGGGGCGCGCTACACGCACCTGACGCGCCTGACCGGGGCCGTCAGGGCCAACACGGACCAAAACGCAAACACAACAAATGTAACGCGCCATGGTAGGCACGTTACAAGCACCTAACGCACAGAACAAGGCGCGTTACAGCCACAAACCGAAGACAAAAACCCACGATAACTCGAGCCATGTAACACGCTAGGCCAAGCAAGTTACACACGCCTGACGCGCAGGAGTAGGCGCGCTACACACTGGCTTAAGAAAAAAATAGAGGCTGAGAGGCATGTAACGGCCAGCATAGGGCGCGTTACAAACGCCTGACGCACAGGGGCCCCACCGTTACATCCAACGGCGCAGCAACCCCACTCGGCCAAAACAACATGTAACGGTCCAGAGAGGACGCGTTACACAGGCCTAACGCACGAGGGAACCACCGTCAGAGGCACCGCCTCTAATGGTCAACGTCGGTCAAACAGAATGTAACGGCCTGGGGCAGGCACGTCACATCCATCTAACACGCTGGGTCAAGCACGTTAGAGGAGCCGACTTAACCCCAAAACTCAAAACGACAAGCAATGTAACGCGTTAACACATGCGCGTTACATGGGTGTGACGCACCGCCCCAGGGCCGTCACACACCCAGAAGCCACAAAACTCTAAACGCCAAACGAAGTGGCGGTCTATCGTAGGGCCGTCAGGGCCATGTAACGGTCCCTGGAACGACCGCTACATCGGCTACGGCGGGAAAACAAGGGAATGGCCAAACCGGCCCATTCCACGCCCCATTCACGCCAAAACGCATGGGAAACAAACCCAAACGATAAATAACAACATAAAACGGCTCAAAAGCCCACATGCAACCACAAAAACACAAGATCCGGGCGATTTAGGCAAATCGACCCTTAAAGAGTCAACGAGGTTCCCGGACTCCTACCGGCCTTGAATGACCACCGATCAACACAAAACAAGCATGGATGAGATCCTAACATCCCAACGGTCAGTTCAACACTAACCGAGCTACAAATGGTTGCCATTTTCTGGCGAACCCTAAAAACTCTAAAAATCACGGTTTAGACTAAACAAGCCCAAACTCGGCCGTTTCCTTGTCGAACGACGTGCAATGACATGGAAAACGGAGAGGAAGAAGTGAGGAATCGTCACCCTACCTCCACCGAAGAAACCGTGCCGCGAAGGGTCTAAACCGCGCCAAAAACCGCGCCGCGAACGGAACCGACGGCTTTGAATCCACCGTTCGGGATCGCGCCAAATCCATCTCCATCCTCACACTATCGCGCACCTCAGCAGCATCTCGTCGTCACCAGCACGCCCCTGCACCCCTCCGTCTGCAGCCGGAGGCGAGAAGGCGGGAGAACGAGAGAGAACGGGAGAGAGAGAGAGAGGCGAGCGTGCAAATGAGAAGGAGGAGAGAGGAAAAGGAAAGAAAAAGAAAAGAAATTAGGATATTTTCATAATTTCCGAAAATTCTGAAAATGTGCCGAAAATGCACAAATTCAAAAAAATACGTAAAAATAGTCGAAACGATCGGCTCGACGAGTACATCGTCGCTCCAACATCCACGAGTCGAGGAACTGACAAGTAAACTCACCGTAGGGTTCCGTAACTAGTACGAGAGAAAAACCGACACGGATCGTAGAACTCAACTCGGAAGCCACCAAAGCGAACCGAAACTCACCGAAACCAATCCAAAAGATCCCATGAAGATCCAGTAAGACCTACCAAGGATCCAGGGCATTACATCCTCCCCTCCTTTAAGAAATTTCACCCTCGAAATTAAGGACTAACAAAGGAGAAGCAGGGAAGAACAACCCAACAACACAACCTCAAAAACAACACAAATCTCGAGAAACACAATGACGACACGGCAAGCGGCAGCTTACACAAGGAGACACAGTCCTCACAACTGACGGCTCGACCACATCATCGGCTCCAGTGCCAAAGGCGACAGGGAACACCTGGCACACAGGACACCAACGACAACACTGGACCACAAACACAATCAAGTCAGTCCTCACTCAGATATTACATCTGATCGAGTCGCAAGCTAACTCTAAGAAAAGAGCACAGCAAGGCTAACCGACAAGACTTGGTCCACACAGAGACACGAAATCATAGAGAAACAACACTTACAGAAACAACACAACGGTAACACCTGCAGGTTTCTGGCTCCGCACAACACTCAGGGCCACAGAATACCACTGCAAGCAGGGTCACATCAAGGCACAAGAACAGCTGAGCACACGACCACAAGAAACGGGTCACGCATCAAACTGCCCACCAAGAAAAAGACCCACAACAACAAGAAACGACAACAATCTCGGGGAATGCAACTCAAGGACCATGAACACGCCTCGAGAGCACAACACCCAAGAGAGAAATGCAGAGTAAAAGGGTACTCAATCAGCAGGAATGCCGACAAATTCCCCACTACTCGCAAAAATGCCAATGCCAACACCAGAAAACCACCAACAATGGCATGGTAACAGACGACATCAAGGCACAAGAAGCCAAGACGAAGTCACATCGAGAAAGAACAAACCTCTCGACCAGTGGGTAGCCAACCCACACACTTCCACTGCACTCTCAACAACGCGCACAGGCAACCGAACAACCTCGGTAGTCGCACCTCAGCACACACCAGGCGCCATTACAATCAACAAAGATCGCAATTAACACGCCACGAGCACCGATCCCGCGAACAACCGATCACAAGGAGCCTAAGTGCAACAGGAGAATGTAGACACGCCAAAATTGACGCTATGTTGATCAAATCTCATGTCACTATGTTGACGCCCCAAAGTGAACTTCAATACATTCATAATATGAAGTTTTTCTATTTTTTGTGTGTTTTTGGTTTGATCTTTGCATTTTTGTGATTCGTGACCTGAAGAGGGGCGTGTTTTAAATAGCGACCTTATCTAGGGCGTGTTCAAAAGAAAGGACGACCAAATGTGAAGGCGTCAATTCCTGGTATTATCCAGTTTCAAAATAAATTCAAATTATTGATTAAACGTCCTTCCTCAGGGTGTGTTTTCAAGTAACGCCTTCATCTCAGACGTTTTCTCATAATTTTCAAATAAAGTCAGTTTTATTGCCAAAATTAAATCCGAGAAGTGACGCCCTTGATCATGGTCGTGTTTTTGAGTAACGTCTTGATGTAGGTCGTCAATTTGTAATTTGACGCCCTTCTGAAGGTCGTGTTTTATCCTTCGGTGTCATGTTTGAGTATGCCTTTCCTGAGTAGTTCCTTGCCTCCATTGGTCTCCTTGCTCGAATTGGAACTAGAGTCCTGCCTTCTTTTGATTGTTGCCTGTTCTTATCCTTCCAAATCTGAGGTTATCTTGGATCTGGAACCCTATATAGGGATGTCTTGATCGACCTCACGAGAGGTTGGCAGATTACGGGAGCAGGTTATCGAGATCAGAGTTTTTTTCTGCGTAGATGCTGAATTTACGGAGGCTATCCATCTTCTTCCTGTGCAATTTTTAGCTCTCTGCTTCCTTGTTCTTCCTGCCAATAGCATCAGTTTCGGTTCACCCTTTACTGTCGTCAAGGACAGCAGGGTTTTTCTTGCTTATCTAGTTGCTTTGTTTTCATCGCATCATCACGTCTATTGCTTGTTTTTCTCCTTTTGCATTAGTTTCATCATATCTTCTCCTTCCCTAACTCTTTAGGGGTTTTTAAACAAAAAAAAAGGTGCGCATGTTGTTCTCTATTCATCATCACATCATCTACTTGGGATTGATACTATATTCACTTGGCTGATCCACTTCTCTTTGTTTGTTTGTTTTGTCTTTTTTGCAAGGGTAATCAATAAAGGAAAACCCCCTTCATCGGCCGGCCGATTGAAGGAGGAGGAGGAATTCACAATCCAGCCCGCGTTCTATTTTCCACCAGGTATTCACGATCTTCTTTGCTTCTTCTTGAGGTAACCCCTCTGGCGATCACCCTCCTTAGTAGCACCACGTGCTTCTTTTCTTTATTATTATATCACCTCCCCCTTGTGTTTTCTCATATTTAATCCAATCTTCATGTGTGGATTTATCACGATTTACAGATTGGCGATCACGGTGGGACTTCCACTGTTTTTCTTTTGATTACCATCTCCTATTGGCACCCACGTGTGCCCTTTCCTATTGGCACCCATGTGTGCCCTTTCCCCTTCGGCACCCACGTGTGCCCTTTCCCCTCGGTACCCACGGTACCCCTCCTTTTGTGCCCCACAGGCACCCTCCACCGTGCACACTGCACACTCTCGGGATCAGCCAGTTTGTGATTGTTTGATTATTTTCCTGAATTAACGCCTCACCCAGAGACACTTTTTCGTTTAACGCCTTCATCGAGGGCGTCTATTTTCTGTGTTACGTCTTCCCAGAAGGCGTCTTTTAGCATATCTGCTGTCTTCTTGTTCTGTTTGATAATTCGTGCCCTCCCCTTTGGGCGTCTTTTTATTTGGTAGCGCCTTATACCAAGGCGCGTGTTTCCTCCACCGTGTGCACCACTAATATTTGACGCCCTTTTGTAGAGGCGTCCTTTTCATATTACGCGCCTCACACCAAGGCGCGTGTTTTGCACTACCTGTGGGCCACCACAGTGATTCACGACAGTGACTCTGTCGTCTCTTTGGTTGATAGTGACCTGCCTCAGGTCGTCTCTTTCCTGCGTTTTACAGAAACCTGCTTCCTGTTACTATCTGTGATTGTTGGATTGATTATTATATTGATTGCCTATATTGCTGTGATCTGATCATATTATTTTGCATCTTGTGGCATTTGGTTGAGAGACCTCCTCTCTCTACACTAGGATTCCACACACCTCTCTTGGAATCGGGACAACCCTCCATTGAGCACTCCGTCTCTTTGGACCGGAAATCCCTTTTCCAAGACCTCCGTAAGTCCCCGCACCCGTGGATTCCCTCACGGACGCCGGGCCGGTTGTACCCTTGAAGTACCCGGAGTATAGAGAACCTATCGTTGGTGAGAAGAGAGAAAGAATCTAGTTAACCCGGAGATCACACTTGGATAAACTAGGTCTCACTTTGCAAAAGAGGGAATTATTCTGCAATTTAATCCACTCTAATCTCAAGCGGAACACTAAAATCTTGCGTTCATCTCAACTTGGTTGCATAAAACTTGCTTGGGTTGATTTGGCTTGTTTGGATTGAGTGGGTTTTGTTTGATAGTTCCTTTATAAGGCCGTCTCTCCTCTTAAGCATGCAACTCCGTTCAGGTAAAATCATCAACATGGCAGGCTACGGATATTCTTATGATGATGAGGATGAGAATGTTTTTGGTCAATATGAAAGTCCCCTCCAAGATTCCATCTATCATGAGGGAAATTACCCTCCTCCTCAGTCTCGTTATCCTCAAGTCCATGTGGTTGATACCACTCCTCAAGAGGTTGTGCCCTCTTCTCAGGCTGTGCCTTCCAACACTTCGGGGAATCCTTCCCCATCCTTCAATGTCACGGATTTAATTAATGCACTATCTCAGTTGGATGACTCCCAGCGGCAGGTAGTTCAGGCCGCTTTGAAAGGGAAGTCTGTTCCCTCTTCATCCTCCAATCCCCCTCCGGCCGAGAGTGGCCATCACCCCGTTAATGACCAAGCGGTCCTGCATAAACCTCCTTCCTGTCCAGCAACGCCCGGTACGGCCATGCCGGCCCAACAGGCGAGCCACTCTGCGGTTAGGCACCAATTTCTCCAACCTCCCCGAATTCTACGGACGCCTGTACCGCATTCTTTTATTCAAAATCCGGCCACAATCGAGTCCGACACTAATGTTCTACTGCTTCAGAAGTTGGCAAGCATCGAAGAGCAACTTAAGAAAGTCACTGCGGCTAAGAATGCCCCGGAAATTTCCCTCCCTACATTGCCAGTCTTCCACTTACCACCATCTGAGATGCCGAACTTTCGGCGATATAATGGGATTGGTAACCCTTTTATTCATTTGAAGGATTTCATGTACGAGACCTCCTTTTGGCAAGACAACAAGGCCTCTTTGGCCTATTTATTCAGGAGATCTCTAGAGGGGCCAGCCCTTGAATGGTTCTATTCATTGGATCCTGTTGATGCCAGTGACTTTGATATCGTTCAGAGGAAGTTCTTGCAGAAGTACAGAGACCGGGTCGGACCCTCCCTCTCACTCACGGACCTGGTTGCGGAAAAAATGAAGCCCGAGGAAGACTTCATAATGTTTGCTGATAGATGGCGGTTGATGGCCGAGAAGCTGAAAGATACACTGTCGGAACAAGAACAAGCCAAGATGATAATTTCCAATGCAACTCCTCAGTTCCGGCATATCTTGGCCATGAATAGGTTAACCACCATGGAGGAGCTCTATGAAAGGGCTCGTTATATCCAGACGCAGATGAAGGATTCGCCCATTATGGGCATGTTTGAGCCGAAGCCACAGCTATTCAAGAAAACCACAACTGTCAACAACAGTGGGCCCACGACTGAGGGCACAATCGTAAATGAGCAAGTTGGTGTAGTTGGCCACCCCCACCATCAATCTAACCCACGGCCTAACCCACCTCCACCACAAAACCCCCATTTCAACTCCACTCCACCACGCCAATTCGCACCCCAACATTCCTTTGCTTCGCCGCAAAACCAAGCGCCCCGCGCTAACCCTCCAGCTCCGCAACAGTACCACCAGGTACCACCACCTACCAACTACGGCCAACAACAACAACGGAGACCACCACTTGGCCCCAAAAGGGACCACTATCCTCCACTACCAGAAAGTCTCCCAGATATTTTCAATGCTTTAATGGCCGCCAATTTGCTCATGTTACCAAGGGAAAGAACAGTGTGGCACGCTAATGTTGACACATCCCGTTACTGCGCTTTCCATCGTGCACCTGGTCACAACCTTGATCGTTGCTTCCACTTCAGAGATTACATTTATGACCTAAATGACCAGGGTGGCATCAATTGGGAGGAGATGAGACAGTTCATCGCCACCATGAAAGAAAGAAGGTCTCCTCGGCAGCAACAGGCTCAGCAGCCACAGCAACCAGCTCCACAGCAGCAACAACAAGCTCCAGTGCCTCAGCACGATATGGGGATCGTCCACAATCCACTGCCAGAGCACCCACCAAACCAGCACGTAAACCCTGTCACGTCTCTCTATGAGGTGGAGAGAGGGCAGGGATGGCATGAAGAAAATGCCTCTATCGGGGCATTTAATCACAGTCAAAATCAACCTCCGCGCCTCTTGCGCACCCCTTCTTCTTCTCCTACCCCTCAATTGGGCCGATCTCTTCTGCTCCCCGTTAATCCACCTACCTCCGCCTATTCTCCGACCTTGCCGGTTCGCTCCCTTCTTACACGCTTACCACCTCCACAGCCTACGCCACAACAAAACCCATCCACCACCAACCCTTCGCCATTGCCATCTAGGCCACTCCTCATCCACCCAAAGCCCACTGCACACGCCACCACTACTCCTCCACCAGCAAGGATCCCCCCACCATTGGTTCTATCACCTTTTGTACCCAGAACTCTTCTCATTCCACCCCCCACCAATTCCCCCCGCATTCGGGTATCCCTTTCTACTCTTACGCCTCCTACCGGGGCACCAACACCCCCTACGGGGAATCCCTCTGCGGGAACTCCCACTCCACCACCTCTTAACACCAACACACCAACACACCTTCTTCATCTTCTAATCCTCCTCCCACACTTGCCCCGACAGAGGCACGTCAAGGCGTGGCGCCGCTCCGCAGTGGACGGATGTTCCACCGTATTTTTCCACAGAGAGAGCTAGAGCACGTGCAGGGGCCGCAAGAGCAAGAACAAGAACAAGAGTCAGTACCAGGGACTCAGTATGATTTGCTAAAGCACTTGGACCGAACCCCAGCAAGGATTTCAATCCTGGAATTAATTAAAAGGTCCACCACTCATCAGCTAGCTTTAAAAGAATATCTGCAAAAGGTGATGGTCAATGAGGACATTCCAGTTGAGCAGATAGTCACGGTTTTAACGCCCGCTGGCAGTCAGCCGGCAATTACTTTCCATGAACATGAACTGGCGCCACTCTTAGCAAGAAAGTACGCTCTATGCATCACAGTTGACATTAATAAAGTGGTTGTTAAGCAATGTCTGGTGGACACTGGGGCATCCATCAATGTCTTGCCACCTAGCACCTTGGAGTTGTGTGGCATTCCGGAAAGCCAAATTCGGCCGTCTACTATCACAGTAACTGCATATGATAACACGAAGAAACCTCCTCTAGGCATGATTACGTTAAAAGTAAGTTTGGGTCCTGCCGCCATCACAGTAGATTTTCACATTCTGGATATGGATCCGACATTTAATGGCATTCTGGGACGCCCCTACATTCAGCAACTCGATGCGGTGCCCTCCACAAATCACCAGTGCCTTAAATTCCCACACAAGGGCCGCATTATTAAAGTTACCAGTATGCCAATTCTACCAGAGGAAGATATTCATGTGGCTTCATCAGTTCCATCCATGTGGCCGGCCAACAAGCCACTATTATCTGTGCTGGACATCCCTTGTCCACGACCAATGCCAGAAAAAGTCACAACAGTTGCTATGACACCTCTGCCTCCCAAGGGGAAAAAGAAGAAAACAATGATGAACACCTCTGGCTGGAACATCTTGATGAAAATGGGGTATCAAAATGGCAAAGGTCTGGGTGCCAATTGTCAAGGCAGGATTAGGCCTGTTAAACCTCAGAAGCTGATTACACGAGGTGGCCTAGGTTACAAAGGGCCAGGCAAAAACAAAGATGAACCATGGGCATTTATGACATCTACACTAAAAACAGATCGCCGGCCGCTCACTTGGACATTGAAGACACATTTTGTCACGGGTGGCTTTCAAAATAAGGAGCAAACTACCATAATTACTTCCATATTAGACTATCAGGATGATCATGCTAGACAGTTTGCGCGTCATATTGCCCCGTTGGCCACATACAAAGCCTTGGAGTCCTTAAGGCCTGACAAGAGAAGGAAAATGGATGATCCAGAATGTGACTGGTACAGGTGGTTCGATATGTAGGATATTACTATTTCTTTGAGCCGCCTCTTCATGCCGACTGATCCAAAATGGCCGCCGCTCATTCATGATTTGATTGAGAAACCTACTGTGATTACAGACAAGAGACAGCTGTTGAGTGACTACACTGATACTGGAGAGCCAGATGTTCCGTTTGAAGAAGGTTTCACCGTGGACAGGCTGTGGGCCGGCCTTTTTTCTCTCACTTCCATGCATCCATCTGTGCTTGCTTCTCTATATTCTCATCGGTTTGGTCGCGTGCCAAGACCGCCTCCGATTACAATCAATTTGTCTCCAGATTTAATCCAAGTTTCTCTCACAATTCCTTCTTCGCTCCTCGAGCGATTTTCTAAACTCTCCATCACACCCCCGCGCGGGCCATCACTGATTCAATCTTTCTCTGATCTGGCAATTTCCACTCAACCTGCTATCCTCCCTTCACACTGCTTTCTTCTTGAAACAGAAAATAAAAATGAACAAAAATACAAAAATGAAAAAAAAACGCCAAATTCCCAACTTTCCAAACCTCCATTTCTGTTGAGGGGACCTCCTATTTCTCTTCTGAGTGCGTCCCGACCCAGGGGCCGCTCCTTCAAGATTCATTGCTAAATCTTTTCTCCCCCTCCGGTGAGGGGACTTCCTCTGTATTACCTCCTGTATCCACTTTTTCACCTCCTTCCCTTCCTTCTTCTGATCAAGCTAGTTGTTCCTCCTCTTCTTTTGCTAACGCTAAAATTCAAGGGGTAGATTCACACAAGAAGTCCAAGGGTAAGCAGATTCCCCATAGGTTTCTGTTGGAGTTAGCTATCAGATGCCAGGCTTGTTTAGCTCTTCCTGAATTTATAGAGAATCCAATCATCCTGCCAGAGTTAGAATATGAGGATGCTGTTGTTTCTTATGAGGGTTTGGGTGTCTATGAAATTATGAATGATGAAGACCCTATTGAAGAGGGGGATGAAAGTTATGAAGAATATGAGGACGAGGCCGATGCCTTTGCTAGTGGCATGAGGAGATTTGACGAACCATCAGTCTCTGTAGAAGAGCCTACCAAAGAAATTAATTTGGGTACCGAGGAAGACCCTAGGATTGTCCTCATAAGCAAGAATTTGCCGCCCTCCGAAGAGGAGGCGCTCAGTTTGGTCCTGCAAGAATACAAGGACATGTTCCCATGGAGTTATGAAGATATGCCCGGTTTAGACCCTGCACTCGTCGAACACCGCCTTACACTTAAGCCAGGGTCTGTGCCGGTCAAGCAAAGGTTGAGGCATTTCCACCCTAATGTGGCTTTAAAGATGAAAGAAGAGGTCGACAAGCTCCATAAGGCTAGATTTGTTAGAGTTGTCCTCTATCCCAATTGGGTGGCTAACATCGTCCCGGTTATGAAGAAAGATGGAAAAGTTCGGATTTGTATAGACTTCCGGGACCTCAACCGTGCGTGTCCTAAGGATGACTTCCCCCTCCCTCATATTGATGTTTTGATCGATAATACGGAAGGATTTGAAACTCTCTCTTTCATGGATGGCTTTTCAGGTTACAATCAAATTCATCTGGCTGAAGAAGATCAAGAGAAGACATCATTCACTACACCATAGGGTACTTATTGTTATGTGGTTATGCCTTTTGGACTTAAGAATGCTGGAGCCACCTATCAGAGGGCTATGATGGCGATTTTTCATGACATGCTTCATATTTATATTGAGGTGTATGTGGATGACCTGGTTGTGAAATCAAGGACAAGGATTGAGCATCCTGGGGTTCTAGCTAAGGTCTTGCAAAGATCACGAGAATATCAATTGAAGATGAACCCCAAGAAGTGCGTATTTGGCGTTTCTTCAGGGAAGTTGCTTGGTTTCATTGTTAGCAAGAGGGGAATTGAAGTTGATCCCAACAAGGCAATGGCCATTAGAGATATGCCTCCTCCCAAGAATTTGAAGGAAGTTCGAGGATTAATCGGGAGGTTGCAATTTATTCGCCGCTTCGTCTCCCAGCATTCACAAAGATGTAGGCCGTTTTACGAGCTTACTAAGCCGGGAGTCAAGTTTAATTGGGATGACAAGTGTCAGGCAGCCTTTGATGAATTGAAGGATTATTTGGCCAATCCTCCTGTCCTGAGGCCGCAAATTCCAGGCAAACCACTCGTTCTCTATGTCTCAGTCCTGGATGACTCCGTAGGTGCTGTCTTGGCTCAAGTTGATGAAGAAGGTAAAGAGAGGGCAGCATACTATTTGTCTAAACTTCTTAACCCCTGTGAGCAGAGGTATTCAGCCATGGAGAAAACTTGCGCTGCTTTAGTCTGGGTAGTTCAGAAGTTAAAGCATTATTTCCTAGCTCACGAGGTTCACCTCATTGCTCGCATGAATCCGATTAAATTCCTCCTCGAGAAATCTGTCCTCACTGATCGATTAGCACGCTGGCAAAGCTTCCTCTCTCAATTTGACATCACTTACATTCAACAGAAAGCTATCAATGGTTATGCCATTGCCGGACATCTTGCTCACCACCCTCTACCTCATTTTGATCTTGTCAATTCAGAGTTTCCAGATGAAGAACTGATGTCCATTAATCAACCTCATGATCCTATGTGGACATTACATTTTGATGGAGCTCTAAATTCTCAAGGAAGAGGGATCGACATGGTTCTTTTAACACCAGAAGGGGTCACCATCCCATTTGCTACTCGGCTCACTTTCCCCGTCACAAACAATATAGCTGAGTATGAGGCTCTTTTGGCCGGTCTTCAAACCGCCCATCGATATGGTGTCACCCATTTGAGGATTGTGGGTGATAGTCAGCTCATTCTGCGCCAGGTGCTGGTCAAGTGCCGCACTATCAATCCTAAGCTCAAACCCTGCCAGGAACTTGCTTCAGCTTATGCCAAACTCTTCACCAAATTGATCTTCGTCCATGTTCCTCGTAGTCAGAACATCCTAGCTGACGCTCTTGCTTCTTTGGCCTCTGCTTTAGTCTTCCCTCCTGAGCGTGATTTTCTAATTCATCAGCGTGACACGCCAGTTATTAAGGATCGTGCATTCCTCGATATTAGGGATAAGGTGCTTGAGAAGGACAAGCAGAAGAAATCTCTTAAAGGCAAAGAGGTCATGCTTTTAGACTGGGAAGAAGAATTGGCTGACGAAGAGAAGCCTTGGTATTATGAGATTGCCAGATATTGCAATGATCAGTCCTATCCCGAGGAAGCCACTGTAGAAGAAAAGAAAGCAATTAGAAGAGTGGCTCAGCGTTATGTTTTGGTTGGAGGTGTGCTCTATAGGAGAGGGCTCACCGGTGTTTTATTAAGATGCCTCGACGATGATGAATCTTGGAAAGTTGTGGAAGAGGCGCATTCTGGAGTGTGTGGTGGTCATGTGAATAGCCAGATGCTAGCTAAGAAGATCCTTAGGCTAGGTTTCTATTGGCCAACTCTAGAAGAGGATTGTTCCATCTATGTTCGAAGGTGTGTTAAGTGCCAACTGCACGCCGACAAGATTCATTCTCCTGCTTCTTCACTCCATCCTACGTCCTCCCCATGGCCTTTCTCCATGTGGGCTTTTGATATCATTGGACCTCTTGGTGATTCGAATCTCCTGACCAAGCAAAAATCGTTCATCCTCACGGCAACGGAGTACTTCACCAAGTGGGCAGAAGCAGAAGCTTACGTGGAGATTAAAGCGTCAACCGTCTGCAAATTCATAATGAAGAACATCATCACGAGGTTCGGCATCCCGAGCACCATCATCACCGACAATGGACCTCAATTTATCTCTCAAGAGATCAAGGATCTCTGCAACAGGTACAACATTACATTGCATCATTCTTCTCCCTATTATCTGCAGGGCAATGGCCAAGCATAGGCAACTAACAAAACTTTGATCAAGATTGTTAAAAAGACGTGTGAGGCTAATAAATTTTCGGACTGGCCGGACAAGCTAGTTGAAGCTCTCTGGGCCTATCGCACTTCCATTCGTACCCCCACTGGGTAAACCCCTTTCGCCCTTACTTATGGAATGGAGGCGGTAGTCCCTTACGAGATTCTCATTCCCTCTCTGCGAGTACAATTGGATAAGGAATTTTCTATTGATGAACGTCGGGATTCACTCCTTGCCCAATTGGAACTCCTAGATGAGAAGTGTTTGGTCGCCGCTGAGCATGCGCGCGTTTATCAAAACAGGCTCTCACGTTTTTATCAAAAGAAAGTAATTGAGAGAAAATTCAAAATCGGTGAGATGGTAATTAAGAGGATTTTTGTAAAGCCGGGTGGCCCCCGCTCAAAACTCCAACCTAACTGGGAAGGACCGTTCGTCATAAAAGAGGTTTATCCAGGCAATGCTTATAAACTGGTTAATGCTGAAGGAGAAGAGTTGACTCACCCTTGGAATGGTTTGTATCTTAAGAAATACTACCCTTGATTCAAAAACCCCAAAAAATATATATATAGAGAAATTTTCAAAATCCAAAAGAAAATGTTATTTCAAAAAAATCCAAAACAAAGTGGAATATTTCCAAAAACCAAAAAAATAGAAATTCCAAAAAGCAAATAAAAAATAGAAATTCTTCAAAATCAAAAAGAGATCAAAACAAAAGCTCTCAAAATTGGTGCCATGGCACACGAAGGATCAAGGCCCGAAAGGTCAAAATTCAAGATTCATTCATTAGTCTTGCTAACTTAAAAAGGGGGTTGACTCCCACACACACTACACGCTTTATTCTTGAACTCAAGCAGTGCAAAATCCGATGGGAAGTCAAAAACCTGACTAAAAGTGAAAGATAATACCCGTTCTTTTCTTCTTCGGCCCATAAGGGAGGAAGGGAGACCTCAGGGTAGATCCGCCAAGCCTATCCGCCGCCCTAGTAGGTGGAAGTCAGGGCCCAAAAGGGGGCAAATGCCACGGAAGCCCAAGTACAATTAGGTTTATTTTCATCAATGCAAATCAAATTCCAAAGTGAAAGTCAAGTTGAGAAAAGAAAAGCATGTCAAGAGGGCAAAGTCCCCGCAAGGAAAACCTTGGGCGTATGCGTGCAATATAAAAGAGGCAAAAAGGCCACAAATTTCCCTACGCCAAAGACCGAACCCCAACAGGCATAGGGTAGGGGAGGTTACTTTACCTCGAGCATCTCAGAATCCCTTATGGGCTTCCCTTATATTTTCTTCCATCCTTTCTATGTGGCAAGTCATGAATTGGCAGGATGGTCAAGACGGACCTGGGAAAATTGCACTGTACGAAATCTCGAATATAAGTCAACTATGATCACGTCGACCCCCTTTTTAATTACTCAAGAAAGGTTAATGAATTTTAGATGGTGACCGTGTAGGACCCGTGGCCTGATAGCCTTGTCACCCTTTTTTGCAGAATAATTCAATTAACGCCTTTGGATAAGGCGCTTTTTACAGAATTAACGTCCTCAATTAGGTCGTCTATTTCCAAATAACGTCCCTAAGCGGGTCGTTACTTTCTAAAAAATCAGATTTCCTTTTCAAATTCACGCCGTCTTCGAGGGCGTCTTTATGCGAACCATGACCTACTCTAAGGCGCGTTTTTCAGGAAAAATAACAAAAAATTATAAATGAGAGGAAAAAGAAAAAAATGCATTTCTTCACGATGTATGCTTGCATTCTTTTACATGGGCATCTTTTATTTATGGTTTGCATATGCATGCCTGCATGATGCATCTCCCCGTTATCAGCTATTTTATTTTGGCTTATTTGATTAAAGGCTTGGCCCCTTGACCCGCTATTAAGGTCAAAAGTAAAGGCACCCCTTGCTTATTGAGCAAGGGGCCAAGTCGAACAGATGAATTAACCTGTTTGTTCAAGTGTGAATCACAGCTACAAAAACAGGGCAAAGCAAAGTAAAAACGAAGAACGTGGAAAGAGGAAAGTACACAAACACAAGGCCACAAACCACACAAGTGCTCAGGTAACAAAGATGTCAATCTCATATATATATACATCATGAATGTCTAAGTACAGGTATGAGGGTGGAGGAGTACAAGTAAGTCTCTCAGCTCTCGCCTCCACCCTCTTCTCTCCTACTCTCAACCTCCTCCTCGCCGTCCCGAGCTGGCGCTGGTGAAGGAGGCATGGGCCCCCGTGAAGAAGCTGGAACCCGAACCTGACCCCCTGCCTCTCTCCTCTCTCGGAGGGAAGAGCCCGCCACAAAGGTGGAGCTGGTGAAGGAGTACCCCGCAGCCCGTGCTTGCTCATGCCCTCGCTGGAGATGCTCCTCAGCCACTCGTAGCTGCTCCTGAGAAAGGATCAACTGAGTCCTCGAGTCTGCCAGCTCTCGCTCGCGTGCTGCTACCTGCTCCTGGTACCGGGCACGCTCCGCCTGGTGCTCCTCCCGCTCACGAGCACGCTCCTCGCGCTCCCGGGCCCGCTCCCGTCGCTCCAACTCAAGAGCCACCCGCAGCTCGGCCACATCCTGAGGCAGCTCCTCTCGACGCCTCAGGGACCTCTCTAGCTCTGAGATCCGCTGATCACGGACGCCAACTCGGTACGTACTGCCTGAAGCTGAGTCGTCTGCAAACAGGTAAGTAAATCATCAGTTCCACAATTAAATGCAATGATTCATTAATCTAGCAATACAAGCAATACATGATTGAACCACTCACCTGTGTGCTCGTCGCACAGAAGCCCTCATCAACGCAGGTAAGAGCGGCTCGAAGCTCCTCAGTCTGTAAAATGAATTTTCATCAGTGCATAATTATATAATCAATATTTGAATGGATTTGTGTTTTGGAATTTACCCGTGAAGCGAGATCGCGCTCTGCTGCCTCAGCTCGTGCGGTCGCTCTAGCTAGCTGCTCTGCCAGTGCAGTCACCTCTGCACTGGGCCCTCTCGAGCTGGAGGCTCCCCTGGGTCTCTCCTCACTGCTCCCTGCTGGGCACACTGTATTCATTGAGATCGTCAGTGGCTAATCATCAATAATTCAACAAAAAAAATACATTTGCATATAGAAATAATTTAAACACTCACCAGGGTCTCTAGGTCGGCCCGTGTAGCGGCCAGCTGGTCCTCCAGGCTGTGTAGGTGGGCCTGTGCATCCATCGCCGCTATGTCCCGCGCATCCTGCATTCATTACATGTTAGTCACATGATAGAAACATAAGCCTTCGCATTTAGAAATAATTACATTCATACATACCCCTAAGACCTTCATCTGAGGTCATCCGGCGTATACCTCCCAGTAGCGCCAGAGGTACTCGAAGCTGTCAGTCGCCCGGGAAGTGACTCTGGTCCCGCCTCGCTGCCAGTCGGCGTACTGCTCCTCGAACCGCACTCTCCAGTCGGTCGCCTTCGTACGACCGCACGTCTTCTTCCTGATGCCGCGTGGCTCTCTGACCTCTACCCACTCCTGGTGTAGGCCTAGGGTCCTCATCACCAACCTAAGCCGTAACGGCTCGATCTCGCTCAAGCAGTGAACCCAAAGCTCATGCTCAAAGCGAGGACGGCCCGCTACGACCTACGGCTGGCCCTCGTCTGTCATCCCCTCATAGGGTCTCCACTGCACCTGCATTCATAAACATACATGTCATCATTTCATCATCATCATAATAAATTCAAAATAAATGCAAAAGAAAGATGCATAACATTCATGCATACCAGCGAGGGAGGGAAGTCTCGGTACTCTCTCCGCAGCACCCACAATTCATAGCCTAGTGGGGCTCCAAACACCACTGGCAGCCAGCGCCGCGCTAAGGGAAAAGCTCCCTCACCTCCAGGCCGTGGGTCAACGCGCCCCATCGGCATGTATAGATGGGTCCAAACCTGCATCCATGCATTGCATTAGTAAGGCATTCACACGTATAGAAAAATAAAAGAAAAGAAAAAAGAAGAAAAATGCATACCTGAAGAAAAGGTGAGAAGCCACTGACGGTCGTCTCTCGTCCTGTCCCCGTGGACAGGTCGGCCATCATATGCGCCAGCAGTGCTGCTCCCCAGGCGTAGCTGCAAACTGCCTCCAGGTCCTCGAGTATCCCCAAGAATCCGCAGTTGATGACGTCGCCCTTCGTCCCGAGCAATAGCCTCCCAAGTAGTAGCAGTAGGAACCTCCTCAGGTCTCGGTCCGCTCTCTCCCTGTCAGCTAGGTCCTGGCAGTAGACTGCCCTAGCCCCGTCTATCAACCTCTGAGAGAACTGCTCTAAGGACTCCCCGGACCTATGCCTAGCATCCCCTAAACCCATCACCGTAGTCAGGTCGGTGCGGAAGATAGTCCTACACTCGCTAGGTGTCTCGTAGACTATCTCTAGCCCTAGCAACCTCTGGGCGAACTCAGTGTAGTCAGGGTAGGTGATCCCACTCACAGCCTCACCATCTACCCTCAACCCGGTGATCCTAGCCACATCCTCCAAGGTAGGAAGCATATGTCCCCATGGCATCAGGAATGCCCGGCTAGTCCTATCCCATCTCTCCCGTAGAACCTGGATAACTGGTAGGTCTGGCCTAACTGGCTCTATGGATAGAAAGGCTTCGAACCCCATAGCATCTACCCTCGCTCTCTGAAACTCGGGGAGGCCGTAGTATGCTGCTCGGACCATGACCCAGGAGATCCGTGTCCTCATCAACCCCTGCACACATGAAGGAAGAAATTTTGGTTTAATTGTTCAATTATTCTTGTTGAAATTCACTTAACTGCCTTGGTTTGAAATGTTAATGTTTGATTTAATTAACGACCATCCTCAGGTCGTGGTTTGTTGAATTAACGCCCCTACGGGGGGCGTGGTTCTTAAGTGTGCTTTGAATTTACGACCTATCCTAGGTCGCTGTTATCTAAGAAATGCCTCTGTGTTGGGCGTGGTTCTATGGTTAATTTCTGAAATTCTTAAAGAATATTTCAAGTCACGCCCTTGGGGTGGGCGTTTTTCAAAATGGGTCCGTTAATTTAATCAGGAATTAATGAATGGACGACCGCTGGTTTGGTCGTCTATTGTTGAATTAATGCCCTGGTGGGGGGCATTGTTTTCAAATGTTTCAGAAAAATGAAATAAAAATAACAACATGCGAATAATTCATAAAAAAATTAAAAGCATGAGAATTAATGGAATTAACAGCATGATATAAAAAAATGATGAATTGAAATGGGCAGCATGATGCGGGGCGTGTTTTCATGGGGTTAATTATTTTTCAGGGAAATAATTTAATTAACGCCCTTGGGTTGGGCGTTTCATTTCTAAAAACGTGACGCCCCTGAGGGCGTCTTCTTTCTGGGTTGCAGGGTTTATACCCCGAGAGCTATGGAAATTACAGGGAAAATGGAAAAAATAAAAATAAAAAAATAGGAATTGGGTTGGGGTGCCTACCTTCTTGTGCTTTGGCTCTGTCGGTTGGGGGTGTGGATGACGTGGCCGCCGGAGTTGGCCGGGGCGTGGGATGACGGCCTTCGGTTGTTCTTCTTCATTTCTTTCTTCTTCTTCCTCGTCTTGTCCTTCTTCATTTCCTTCACCTTCTTCCCCACCTTCTCCGTCTTCTCTGTCTTCACCGTCGCCTTCTTGTTCTTCTCCGGCCTCGTCACCGTGCTCCGCCGCCGGTGGATCCTCTTCGGCCATCACCGGAGGAGCTTCCTCGTCGGCATGAGCATCCTCGCCTAGGTCAACAACCTCGGGGGCAGTCACCCGCTGCCGCTTGAGAGCGCTACCGCCAGCCATCGTTCAAGGCTAGGGTGAGAATGGGAGAGAGTGAGAAAGATAGAGAGGGAGAATGAGACGGGGGGGCTTCGGTTAGGGCTTGCAGAAGAACAGACAGAGTAGGACAAAGGAGGAAGAAGAAAGGGGGAAAAGGGCTTTTGGCATTCGAAAAGAAGATTAAGGAAGGGCGTGGTTTGTGGAATTAACGACTGGAACCAGGGCGTGGTCTGATAGTAGGCGACGTTTCTTGAGGCGTTATTTCCGTGTGCATGGGGAATGATAACCGTCATCAGATGCATTTAATATGGGTTGATTGGTGTGATGGAAGTAATAATTGCTGTTTATGATTAACGTCCGAGCTTGAGGCGTTATTTTGATGATCTGTGGCGTAGCTAAGGGCGTTAATTTTAGAATTTCAACGAATATATTTTGGGGAATTTGAATCAATCCATGCCCTAGTTTAAGTCGTTATTCAGTTAACGCCCATCTAGGGAGGCGTCAAATTTGTGAGCTGGAATGTGGAAAGCGACATTGTCTGAGGCGTCCTTTTATGAATTCACGACATTGCTTGAGGCGTTATTTGCAACAGAATCGCATGTTATTGGAAGATTTGATCAGAATCACTGTGTTATTGGCTCAATAAAGGAAATATCATTGATTATATGAAAAAAAGATTACAATGCTTAATGGTTCATTTTGGGCCTCAATTTTCTCAGAGCTATAACATAAGATTTCCATTCATCTCTGTCTTCTTCCAAGTTCTCCACAGGTTGATGAACCTTATTGATCTTCCACAGAGCATGAATGGTTGTGCATTCTTCTCCATCTTCATCGCTGCCAAGGTCCCGTGTCTTGATTGGAGGAAGGTGAGATGGGTCCTCGAATACTCGCCGTAGAAGCCCGAGTTGAAGGAGGCACCGATGTAAATTGTACAAGATAAATTCTGAAGCACCGATGAGCCGAAGGTCCGTACCGGGAGAGAATCTTGCACGGAGTTCTTGAGTCTTGAGTATTCCCGGGGCGCAAGTAAAGAGATTCTTTGGCATTACTTTGAGGTGCTCTCTCCATTCCGTTCTCTCCTTGATTTGAGGAATCCGGTTCGTCACTCTATTGCTTATCCCAAGTGAACCGGTCATATAAGAGAGTGGGCTTTTTGAGAAGATTCTTGAGGATTGTTGGGTTTCATCACATGGATCGAACTTGAAGTGGAGATCCACCCAACTAGAGAATGCTAGCATGCATCCGTAGATGGGCCTTCCCATCGCCGCCGAGGTAAGCCCACTATAGAGATAGGCTAGAATAGCTGGTCCAACTCGATCTCCTTCCCATAAGCTCACTATAGCGCTTAATTGGGCCTCTTCTAGAAAGTCCTCCGTGGATGGGAATAAGATTGCTCCTGCCAAGCACACCACGAAGGCCTTTGCCACCCGCTCTATCTCGTCTTCTTCTTTAGCTTGATCTGCTCTCTTGTACACCCATGAGGCGAGCTTTAGAAGATTGATTCCTTTGGTGGTTTTGATTTGGCTCACTAGGTTGGGGCTAGATATCAAGCTTGTTAATAGCTCGTGAGAGGAGATTGGTTTTGGCATGATGGCCATCTTTTCCTCATCCCCTTGCTTCATTCTCTTTAACCCTAAGATCATCTCCAATTCTTCTAATAGGATTGTGGCTTCAAAAGTTGAGAAAAGGAAAGTATGAGTGGAAGGGTGCCATATTTCAATTAGAGCTCCTATGGCAGCCCAGTCAAGATGGATTTGATCATAATGTTTGGCATGGGTAACTAGACCTAGAAGGTGCTATCTTGTTAAGTACACCCTCATATCTGAAGAAAATTTGGAGAGTATGAGAGGCAGCCACTTAATTTTTGTAAATCTCCTATCTCCTGGGACATTCGGGTAGTCCTGTGGAAGGAAGAAAGGAAGAACAATGCAGAGAAAGAAGGATAAATGAGCATGCAGAAGAGAAGAACATTTAAGACAAAAGTGGACAAGAACAGAAGGATTTTATCTTTACCTGGTTCATGGAGATTCTACTGCTTATGTGCCCGTTGATCTCAGTTAGTCTGGGAATTGAGGACTTTGAACTCTTAAGTGCCCTCTCCATCTTCGGTTTGCAGGAATAAGCTCGGACGGTTGCTGTGCCTGCAGAAGAACACGAACAGATAGAAGAAGTAGCAGAAGAACAGAGCTCCGAGGATTGCTTCGATTGATTTGAGGAAGTGCCTTCCCTTTATAGAAGTCCGGGGGGTCTTAAGGCTGTTCGGAGTTAGAAGTTTATGGCTATTAGGACTGGGTTTAGCTTTCGAATAGGAAATGGAAGTTTGTGCTTAATTAACGCCTTCTGTTAGGGCGTCAATTGTTGAATTGACGACCTGACCGCGGTCGTGTTTTGTTTAAACGCCCTTGAGTGGGTCGTTTTTTTCTTGAACCCTTGGTGCATTTAACGCCTTAGTGAAGGGCGTGTTTCTCTTATTGACGCCCTCATAAGAAGGCGCGTTTCATGTTTGGACGCCGATCAGTGCAGGCGTGAATTTGTGAGCTCATGAATTTACTTCCCTACGTGCTTTGATGAACTTAAGTGCTATTATTTTCGTTGGAATTTTATTTTATTAAGCACTTATGATCATGTCATACTTTGAATTGAGGATTATTTATATTGAAATTATGGGAGAGCTAATGAACTTTCAAGTGCAGAAGATTGCAGGTTTCGAGATGCACGGATCACTGTGGACATAACATCATGTTGTAAGCATTATTATTATATGGTATTCTATGCTATTATAGTATATCAAGGACCTTGTGGTTCTGATGAACCTGGAATTTGAGTTCCCCTTCATCAAAAACAGTGATAGTTCCAGGAAAGTCTTGATCACACGGATAGGCCGTTGAGTCGTTGAAGGTCTGGGACGATGCTTCCACTTTCTAGGTTGATGCGTGGACAAACAGGCTTCGGCTTAGTGTCAGCTCAGAGATCTGGATTCTTGACCAAATCTAGATGGCTTGGCAATATTATCCTTGATTATTTTCTATCTTTTAGTTTGTTTAATCTTTTCTTTTAGCCCAGCATGCATCATGTAGGACTTTGAGCTTCATGCTGAAAATCTTCATATTATGACAATAATGAAGGTCACTCGCTCTTGATTGATTTGACATGAGATATTCCATTCCAAATTGAGTACTTTATTCTCTTTGAAGCCGCTTAGGCTGATTACTTGAAAATGTCCCTTTGCTGGGTCTCCATCTCAATTCCCTTTATTTTTCTGCAAATCCACCTTGGTTGTAGCACGTCCACGTTGGCTGGTAACCGCTCTCCAATGGTGTCTCCGTATCGTGCCATGCGCACATTTTTACTTGCTTAGTTTAATCTCCTTTATCCAGCAAATCGATGCTTCCTTGGAATCATTCGGAGTTGTTTCACTTTGAATCTTCGAAAGATTTCCAATGCTTAGTGTCTGAGGCATGTCACATCACACCTTGGCATCTACTTATCAGTTCGCTCCGCTGCATTCCGTTTGTTGCACTTTCACTCCATTTCGTCTCACTCCCTTGCAAAGCAGACGCCAAGGCGGGGCAGCTGTAGACACGTCAAAATTGACGCTATGTTGATCAAATCTCATGTCACTATGTTGACGCCCCAAAGTGAACTTCAATACATTCATAATATGAAGTTTTTCTATTTTTTATGTGTTTTTGGTTTGATCTTTGCATTTTTGTGATTCGCGACCTGAAGAGGGGCGTGTTTTAAATAGCGACCTTATCTAGGGTGTGTTCAAAAGAAAGGACGACCAAATGTGAAGGCGTCAATTCCTGGTATTATCTGGTTCCAAAATAAATTAAAATTATTGATTAAACGTCCTTCCTCAGGGCGTGTTTTCAAGTAACGCCTTCATCTCAGGTGTTTTCTCATAATTTTCAAATAAAGTAAGTTTTATTGCCAAAATTAAATCCGAGAAGTGACGCCCTTGATCATGGTCGTGTTTTTGAGTAACGTCTTGATGTAGGTCATCAGTTTGTAATTTGACGCCCTTCTGAAGGTCGTGTTTTATCCTTCGGTGTCGTGTTTGAGTATGCCTTTCCTGAGTAGTTCCTTGCCTCCATTGGTCTCCTTGCTCGAATTGGAACTAGAGTCCTGCCTCCTTTTGATTGTTGCATGTTCTTATCCTTCCGAATCTGAGGTTATCTTGGATCTGGAACCCTATATAGGGATGTCTTGATCGACCTCGCGAGAGGTTGGCAGATTACGGGAGCAGGTTATTGAGATCAGAGTTTTTTTATGCGTAGTTGCTGAATTTACGGAGGCTATCCATCTTCTTCCTGTGCAATTTTTAGCTCTCTGCTTCCTTGTTCTTCCTGCCAACATCATCAGTTTCGGTTCACCCTTTACTGTCGTCAGGGACAGCAGGGTTTTTCTTGCTTATCTAGTTGCTTTGTTTTCATCGCATCATCACGTCTATTGCTTGTTTTTCTCCTTTTGCATTAGTTTCATCATATCTTCTCCTTCCCTAACTCTTTAGGGGTTTTTAAACAAAAAAAAAGGTGCGCATGTTGTTCTCTATTCATCATCACATCATCTACTTGGGATTGATACTACATTCACTTGGCTGATCCACTTCTCTTTGTTTATTTATTTTGTCTTTTTTGCAAGGGTAATCAATAAAGGAAAACCCCCTTCATCGGCCGTCCGATTGAAGGAGGAGGAGGAATTCACAATCCAGCTCGCGTTCTATTTTCCACCAGGTATTCGCGATCTTCTTTGCTTCTTCTTGAGGTAACCCCTCTGGCGATCACCCTCCTTAGTAGCACAACGTGCTTCTTTTCTTTATTATTATATCACCTCCCCCTTGTGTATTCTCATATTTAATCCAATCTTCATGTGTGGATTTATCACGATCTACAGAGAAGAGCACCAGCTTCAGCACAAAGCACAAGGAAAGCATCAATCTCAGCTTACCTTCACGTCCTGAAAACGATAAATGAGCCTTCACGATACATCGGCCGCTGGACACGGCACGACAACACGGTGCACAACAGCTCTTAACACCATCATAGAGTCCAAAGCCAAGCAACCGTAAAGCAGAGAGCAGATCAGGCTCAAAACAAAGTTGTCCACACTTAAGCAGACACAGGACAAAGGCATCACCAAGACAGCAATTCCAAGGCAAACCTCGAAAAGATTCCACCAGAAGGCACAATAAGCAATTAGATCAACCACAAAAGCTCACCAGGAAGGGAAAATCCTAGCTCGCCTGAGCAGCTTCTCAAACACGGAATCTAATCGAGCACTTCAACAGAAGAGAGACACATCAGGAGCTGAACAGATTCAAGCCAAGATGACCAAGACAACGTAAGAACGTGTACGGTCATCAAACCAAGGCCAAAGGTCAACAGCAACCTGAACAACACATGGAGAAAACCTCGAACAACGTACTACAGATTCAAGCATTCCGGTGAACACTGCCAAGTACAACATGATCGAGACAAACGCAACGACGAAAAAGAAACACCTCGTCACTTCCTAACGAGAGCAGAACCATCTCGTACAGTGCCAGAACAGCACGCACAAGACAACACACAGAAAATAACGCGACAAAGAATCACAAACCGCAACCAGCTGAAGATTGTACTGGACCTTCACGACTCTGGAAACTGTATATCTCAGATTCCCATGTACTTCACACGACAATGCTCTGATAGCTCAGAAAAGAACTCTGAACATCTCAGAACACTGCTCTGATACCAAGCTGTAGCGACCCGGATTCCGGATACCCGGCATACCCGGTAGGACTACCGGATACGCGTGATACCGCATGGAACCCGCGAGGCCTCCCAAGAGCGGGAAAGCTCCGAAGGGAAAAAGGCATGTGTAGAGTACATTGAAACCATAGAGATATAACAGAAGCAATTAAATTTCATTAGATAGGTTTGCTAAAGTAGCAGAAATAAAATTACTTTTTAATTAACTGTTCAAATTAACAATTATATCCCAGAGTCAGTCCCAAGCTAAAGATAACAAGTGTAGCACAGTACAGTCGACAGAAAGGAAAAACGTACCAAAAGGTCGGGATAAGCCCGACGCAGGTACCAGCTGGCAGCAACGGCACACAACGAGCACGCACACTCCAGGAACCACGAGGAAGCAGAAGGCGAAACCCACCTGAAAAGCAGGGGTGAGTCTCAATCCAGAAACTCAGTAGGGGTCACGCGGATCCCCACTGGAAAACGCACAGTGCAACGGAAGCAACCATAAAACAGCGAGTGCAGCAAAGCAGGAAAAGCTACACTACAAAGCTGTAAATAGAACAGGGATAGCAGGAGTAGGGAACATGCTAAGAGCAAGGGGAGCTCAACCAAAAGAAAGAGCGAGGCCGTAAAACTCGGAACACGGTCATTGAGGAGAACTCGGCAATCTAAGCTACTCCAAAAAGGCAACAGACGGTCAACCCTGAACTCACACGGTAGGGTACACCAGTCCGTCGGCCAAAACCGAGAAGAGGGAAAAAGCTAACTACACAAACGGAAAAGGTCTAGAAAAGACCCAGAGGGATGACAACCAGAATGACTAGAACGCCGTGCACGCCGCCCCACGCACGAGCAGAACGTCGCGCACGCAACAGGGCACCGACCTCGAGTACAACCACGAGAGGGCCACTCGCAAAGGTCACAATGCGCAAGAAACGTTGAGAGTCACGTGTCACGTGACGGAAGCACCTCCTTATAGGAACAGCCAGCTGCGTCGACTGACGTCTTACGCTGCGCCACAAGTACCTACCTACACACGCCCAGAACGGCGGAGGCCAAGGTACTCAAAACCAAGTCCATGGAACAACCGCTCCGAGTTCAAGGAGAGGCAGCACCAACAGATGCTGAACCAGATATAGAACAACAACAAGACAATTAACTAGTCAGGGTCACATCCATCGACATAATTCCTCAGTCCCTGACAACGTGTGCACACAATGGCTCTAGCCTAAGCCAGGTCCTCTAGCTAGTTTTCTCCCTCGACAGGACGCTATCGTTGGCTGGGAGCCCACGGAACTAGCTTACAAACCGTGTACGGGAACCCTCCGCTATCCGCAAGCGGGCCGGCACTCAAGAGACCGAAGGGTAACAACAAACGGAGGCTCACGAGGCACAAGACTCAAAAACACGAGTGCTAAAGTGCAGACAACCCACAAACCCTGTTGCACGAACAGACAACACTCCTGGCAGTACAACCACCGCCGAACAGACTCAGGACAAGGCAACTAGACCTACAACGTAACGATCCTTGAGTTGGATGACTCAACGGCAAGATCGTCACAGTCAGCGGAACAAGCCGCCAATCGGTCTAATCCTAAGCCACAAGAAACGACGCTCCGCAGAAAACAACTTACGGAGACCTGAGGGAAAACCAGTAACCCTCAGCACACCTGGACATACCAACTGAGGTATGGCAATACCTCGAGGCATCAAGAACCAGTGTCTCGGGCCGGGCAAAACCACCGAGACACCCACAGGGCTACTTGTCAACCCCTGGGTCACACCGGGTTGACCAGAGCCCGACAAAAATGCTCAACGTGTAGGAAAGAGAATCCTACCTCAAGCAAGAAAACTCCTGGCCACCTTACAACTTAGTCTAAGCCCTCATAGGATGTCAAAAGACCTCCACGGGTCAGCGGGCAGACCACGAGGCCAAGCCAAGACAAGCCGAAGCCGAAGGAACGGAAATCGGAGCACATGACATGTAACGCGCCACCCTTAGACCGCTACATGAACCTGACGGTCTAAGTCTAGGTTGTTACACTCCAAGCGACGGTCAGGGGAGCAGCCGTCACTCACACCGCCCTAACCAACTCTAAAACACAGAAAATAGCATGTAACGGCCAGCACGGGGCACGCTACACGTACCTGACACACCCGACCGGGGCCGTCAGGGCCAACACGGACCAAAACACAAACACAACAAATGTAACGTGCCATGGCAGGTGCGTTACAAGCACCTAACGCGCAGATCAAGGCGCATTACAACCACAAACCGAAGACAAAAACCCACGACAATTCGAGCCATGTAATGCGCTAGGCCAAGCAAGTTACACACGCCTGACGCGCAAGAGCAGGCGCGCTACACACTGGCTTAAGACAAAAACAGAGGCTGAGAGGCATGTAACGGCCAGCACAGGACGCGTTACAAACGCCTGACGCACAGGGGCCCCACCGTTACATCCAAAGGCGCAGCAACCCCACTCAGCCAAAACAGCATGTAACGGTCCAGAGAGGACGCGTTACACAGGCCTAACGCACGGGGGAACCACCGTCAGAGGCACCGCCTCTAATGGTCAACGTCGGTCAAACGGAATGTAACGGCCTGGGGCAGGCGCGTCACATCCATCTAACGCGCTGGGTCAAGCGCGTTAGAGGAACCGACTTAACCCCAAAACTCAAAACGACAAGCAATGTAACGCGTTAACACAGGCGCGTTACATGGGTGTGACGCACCGCCCCAGAGCCGTCACACACCCAGAAGCCACAAAACTCTAAACGCCAAATGAAGTTGCGGTCTATCGTAGGGCCGTCAGGGCCATGTAACGGTCCCTGGAACGACTGCTACATCGGCTACAGCGGGAAAACAAGGGAATGGCCAAACCGGCCCATTCCACGCCCCATTCACGCCGAAACGCAGGGGAAACAAACCCAAACGATAAATAACAACATAAAACGGCTCAAAAGCTCACATGTAACCACAAAAACACAAGATCTGGGCGATTTATGCAAATCGACCCTAAAAGAGTCAACGAGGTTCCTGGACTCCTACCGGCCTCGAAAGACCACCGATCAACATAAAACAAGCATGGATGGGATCCTAACATCCCAACGGTCAGTTCAACACTAACCGAGCTACAAATGGTTGCCGTTTTCCAGCGAACCCTAAAACTCTAAAAATCACGATTTAGACTAAACAAGCCCAAACTCGGCCGTTTCCTTGCCGAATGACGTGCAATGGCAGGGAAAATGGAGAGGAAGAAGTGAGGAACCGTCACCCTACCTCCACCGAAGAAACCGTGCCCCGAAGGGACTAAACCGCACCGAAAACCATGCCGCAAACCGAACCGACGGCTTTGAATCCACCGTTCGGGATCGCGCCAAATCCATCTCGATCCTCGCACTATCGCGCACCTCAGCAGCATCTCATCGTCACCAGCACGCCCCTGCACCCCTCCGTGTGCAGCCGGAGGCGAGAAGGCGGGAGAACGAGAGAGAACGGGAGAGAGAGAGAGGCGAGCGTGCGAATGAGAAGGAGGAGAGAGGAAAAGGAAAGAAAAAGAAAAGAAATTAGGAAATTTTCATAATTTCAAAAATTCTGAAAATGCGCCGAAAATGCACAAATTCAAAAAAATACGTAAAAATAGTCGAAACGACCGGCTTGACGAGTACATCGTCGCTGCAGCATCCACGAGTCGAGGAACTGACAAGTAAACTCACCGTAGGGTTCCATAACTAGTACGAGAGAAAAACCCACACGGATCGTAGAACTCAACTCGGAAGCCACCAAAGCGAACCGAAACTCACCGAAACCAATCCAGAAGATCCAGTAAGACCTACCAAGGATCGAGGGCATTACACTCTCTCTCTCTCGTGATGATGTTACTTGATATTACTTACTTGCGTGACTTGACTTGCGTGACTCGACTAGTGTGGCCCGGAATGGGCAAGTACTTGCGTGAAATAGCCAATAATCTATAAAGTCTCTTATGAATATCTCTTGTTTAAGACTCGCTTGGAAGTTTTGCACGACGTTCTTAATCTCTTGCTAGTTTGTTTCACTTGCTCGGTTAATTCTACATGCATAGCCTTACTGTATTTACATGTGAAAGATGTAATTACTTAAACCAATTGCTTGTTCTTGAGATATAATTCTTACTGAGCGTTCGCTCACCCAATTTTATTCCATCATTTTTCAGGTAATCAGGTGGCTAGCGAGACCGAGACTCACGTGGGAGGGACAAGTGTGCAAGCGAGCTTCAAAAACTAGTGAACCCGAGTCTTTTATCTTTCTTGAGTCTAGCATGATGTCCCTTATTTAGTTATCTTGTCTAAGTCTATTAGTGCGCCATCTCCTTTTCTTTCATAGTGACATAGTTGAGTCTTCAAGTTCTTGTAAGAGACTTATATCTGAAATAAAAATTTTATTGTTGTTCCAAATTATTTGGTCTCATACCATTGCTCTTGATCGTTCACGACTGTTTAACTGCCACGTTCCGAGCAAACGACACGTTCCGCTGCTATCGGTTCGGGACGTGACAGAGGTGGTATCAGAGCTTCGGCTTTCACATCCTCAAGTTATTAGGTTTCAATGATAGGTCAAGTATCCTTGTCAGTCATATCAGAGCTCGGTTTTCACATCCTCAAGTTATTAGGTTTTAATGATAGGTCAAGTATCCTTGTCAGTCATATCAGAACTTCGGCTTTCAAACCCTTAGGGCATTAAGTCCAAGAGATAGGTTAAGTATCCTTTTCAGTCATCCTATAGGAATTCCGTGAGAGCGGGTAGAGCCTGGGGGTATATTATAAAGAAAGGATAAAATATTCTAGTCCCATTCCTATTACTTATCAATTTTTTTTACAACAATTAATCTCCCCAGTAATCTTGCAGGAACATAATTAGAATGGAGGCATCCAAATCAAACTTTGTCCCTCAAATGGTCTTGGTGGATGTCCATGCTTATGCGGACCTTGTCCGAAGAGTCCAGGAGCTAGAGAAGGCGGTAAAAGAGAAGGAGAGAGCTGAAGGGAAAGATAAAGACAACAATCTCGGGAGTTTCACCATGACTAAGAAAAGGCCAAACGAGGGTGGTAGTTCCCAAGAATGTAAGAAGTGCAAACCGTGTAAGAAGTGCAAGAAGGGTAAAGATTTGGTAGCTCCTCGAGAGAGATGTCAGTATTGTGGTAACAAAAATCATCAGTCGGAGGAGTGTTATCGAATGACGGGAGCGTGTCTGCATTGTGGGAGCTTAGATCATAAAATAGCGGAATGCCCTATTGTGACTAAGAAGCTTACAGGAGAAACTCCAGCTATGGCCAAACTTGCCAAAGGGAGAGTTGCGAAAGGTACCCCTCACCCTTAAGCCTAAATTAATTCTTCCTAAAATGAGTTATGTTCCACTCAATGTATCTAGACTTCTTCTACGCATTATAGCTAGTTCTCCATCGTGAGTAAAGGATAATGTGAATTTGGGGACCAAATTCTTTTAAGTGGGGGAGGGTGTAACACCCGGTAATTTTGAAGGCTAAAAAGGAATAAATATATAACTATATATTTAGATTTTGAAAAGAAAAATAGCCTATACATGATGATATCTACATATCTCTATAAATAGTTAATAAGTAAAAAAAAATCAAAGTGCCTCTGATACCCAGGACAAGGACAAATAACTAGTTAATATTACCTTTTGGAATGGAAGTAAAAAAAAAAAATCTAGGATCGAACCTGCCTCTGATACCCAGGACAAGGACAAATAAAAGTTAAAGAAATTATGAGAAATAAAATCCCTATATACATACAAATTATTAATAGGTATATGAGGGTTAGTAAATCCACCCACATACATTGTAAGAGCCCTTAAGTCTCAACCCACTCATCTATATGTCTGTGCATATATATATAATGTAATATAAATAAATATAATACAACGTAAATAATCAAGGCCAAACTCTGTACACAACCCCCTGACATCCTAAAAAATCTTACAAAAAGAACTCATGGACCCTACTATTGTATTATAATAAATTTAAGAATAACATGTTCTTTTTATGTGAGCATTTAATGCACAATGTAATTTTATTTGAATTAAGAATCAATAAATCTCGAAGAAAATATCAATTTATATTTTATTAATAATTTATAATTTTTTATATAGTTATAATATAATTTGTATTTAAAGGAAGAAGGATATATAAGATTTAAATACATAAAACATAATAGAAGGGACATATATACGATTTTGGTCCTCCAAGGGAGTGGAGAAAAGGCAAAAATGCAAATGACGCCCTTTGATATGTCGTGTACAACATGAAAAACGATTCAACGAAAGTCGTTATTTTATAAAGGGTGAATAGTGTCACTTTTTAAATTAAAAGAATTTTAGGAAACTAATTATTTAAAAAAATAGAGAAAAATAGAAAATGCATATACATAAAATTTCCCAACTAGATCACATCAATAAAAAAAGATAAAAATCCAAGATGGTTATACAAAATAGAGAAAGGTGAATGACACCTCTGTGCAAGTCGTCAATTAAGGAATTGACGACTGTGCATACAAGCGTCATTTATAGAAATAACGCCCCTTCTTTGAGCGTCATTTTCCTTAGTATTCAACTCAAACTGGAAAGCTCCAATTAGGGGAAGTATTAATCCAGGAAAGGAATAATAGCAATCATACGTAGTGGAATGCTACTCCTAAACAAACTCTAACTCTTTCTAGTCCTATAAATACCCCCTTTTATGACCTTCTGCCACTATCCTTCCGCAAACACAACGACCTGCTGCTCTTCCTATCTAACAAATCTTCTTCCTGCCATCAACGCACTGAGAAGCATTCTGTTGCTGCCTCTTCTTTCTCCAACCTACTGCTAATAGGGGCATCGTCCGTTTGTCGCTACAAGCTTCTTTCTCCTGTTAAACGGGAAGAAGGGATCATCGGGTGTGCTGAAGCTGTGGCTTCTTCCATCCTGCTGCTGATACGAGAAGGGGTTTCTTCAACTTCTTCCTCTTCCTCGTACGGTTTACCTGCAACGAGAAGAGGCTTCTCCTCGGCGGGTTCCTACTGCTTCATCCTTTTGAAGGGAGGGAGCCATCTTCTGCTGCCATCATCATTGTGTGGAGTAGAAGCTTTGCTTCTACTATCATCTTCCACGGACGTGTGCTGCAGCTGTTGTTCCTGCGTTAAGGAAGTAAGAGCTATTGCTCTTATTATTATACAAGCTTCTTCATATCATCATCTTCCTTGTCTGTTGCTATCTCTGTTTGAAACAGAGTGTTGCTTGCAAGGGTTAATACCTTCGTCACATTTCTATCATCAACAACTCAAGAACAAGGTAGGTTTTCTCATTAATTGAAGCCCAAAGATAGTAGTAATTAATTTTACATGTTTAAAACTCATGCTTTGTTATCATCGCTTGCTTAAGTGTAGTTTACCGTTTAATTATCTTAATAAAATAAGTAATTACATCATGTTAAAATTTTATACCCAAGTAATCACACACCAAAATTTTGGATAAATATACTTCTAAAATCTTCATGGTTATTCCTAAATTTCCATGCCTTATATGGTGTATTTACTATAAGTTTAAACAAGTTAAATCATTTAATATATATATAATCAGTTACTCGACAAATTCCAAAAGTTACTGTAGCATGCTAGTTATAGGTTTTTCTTTTGACGACTTGATTCTCATCACCGGAGCGTCCTTTGGCTATGAAATTTTATGAGTGTATTGTTGGGGAGGTGACCGAGGTAGTGAGAGTGGTTACACCATTTTTCGTGCCCCCTATCTCAAGATCCCCAATCTCTTCACGAAAAAATATTTTGAACATTCAGTTAGGTAGAGTTTTTTGAGCCCGTCATTTCGATATATAGAACGCGTGATTCTGACATGTGTACGTCGAGAACCGGAGGGTTGAAGTTTGACACCTTATTGAAATGAAGACATGTTAAAAGTCATCAACTTCTTTTGACGCCGCCGTACAAAGGCATCAAAATCATTTATTTTATATATATATACATATAACTTGTAATTATATCTTGGAAAATCCATATCTAGTAGACTATGCAACAGAAAATTATAAAAATTATATTTTTGGAATCCTTGAATTTTTCTCCTAATTATCATATATTCTATTTTTCTAAATTATTTTATATAAATTAATGTCTCTTTGAATGTACATTTTTGAAATTATTCAATTAAATAGATATTGACGTGAATTCTTGTTAAATAAATTAAGTTAAAAATCATAAAATTAACGTCTCTCTATGTAGATGCTAATTAATAAATGATGTCACTCATGGGCATCAAACAATATAAGTTTATTTAATTATAGTTAATTATAGAATTGGATGGACATGAATTCTATAATTAACGCATTCATGTTCTCACAGTTTTCTTCCGATTTTGACCCATACCGCGGGTCTTCTAGCACTCTCATCTCACGTCCGTAGATGGAGTCCCTGTTTCATGATTGGTTCACGTATACACCTCAACTCTCGGCGACATACGAGCTCTCCGTTGGACATTCCGTTCCTTCGGACTAGCAAGTTAGTCATCGGGACCTCCGTAAGTCTCCTCGTAGCCTTGGATTCCCTCAAGGCCGACTGAGCTGGTTGTACCTTAAACACCTTGTACCCATTTTAATGCCACGTCACTCTGGAGAAACGTGGTAACCCGGCCCTTTCATGGTGCTATTCTTGGCCCATGAGAGAATTCTCTTAGCCAGCAGAATGAGTGATCATTCCACTAGGCGATATGTTGAATTGGGTATCCTCTAGTTAGGTGCCAATTCTTCAGCTTGCTTCGTGTCCATTGAATTGGTGACTATCTTATTAGTCATCTATTAAAGTTATTCATGGCAACCTATCTAGGTGCCAATTCCACCCAGTTTTTCGACATGTCATGGTTTCTATGCTTTCATGTGGATTTTATTGCAAGTCTATCCTTACTCAAGGGCCTTGTCCTTGAATTCCATAAAATCTTATCTTATCATCCTATTAAAGCTTGTTCTTGAAATTCTTTATTGGCTATGAACTATCATGGATGTCTAGATCTATCTTTAATGCTGTGCATATAGGGCCCGATCTGGTCCTAGGAGGAGCACCCGAAAGTACTTGTGCCCATGGGAGTTATATTGATCACGGTGTCTGGCATTGCACCGAAGTGTATGACTAGTTTGATCTTTGACATTCCACACACACTCTCTCTCTCTCGTGATGTTACTTGATATTACTTGCGTGCGTGACTTGACTTGCACGACTCGACTAGCGTGACCCGGAATGGGCAAGTACTTGCGTGAAATAGCGAATAATCTATAAAGTCTCTTATGAATATCTCTTGTTTAAGACTCGCTTGGAAGTTTTGCACGACGTTGTTAATCTCTTGCTAGTTTTGTTTCACTTGCTCGGTTAATTCTACATGCATAGCCATACTGCATTTACATGTGAAAGATGTAATTACTTAAACCAATTGCTTGTTCTTGAGATATAATTCCTACTGAGCGTTCGCTCACCTAGTTTTATTCTAACATTTTTCAAGTAATCAGGTGGCTAGCGAGACCGAGACTCACGTGGGAGGGACAAGTGTGCAAGCGAGCTTCGAAAACTAGTGAACCCGAGTCTTTTATCTTTCTTGAGTCTAGCATGATGTCTCTTATTTAGTTATCTTGTCTAAGTCTATTAGTGCATCATCTCCTTTTCTTTCATAGTGACATAGTTTAGTCTTCAAGTTCTTGTAAGAGACTTATATCTGAAATAAAATTTTTATTGTTGTTCCAATTTATTTGGTCTCATGCCATTGCTCTTGATCATTCACGACTGTTTAACTACCACATTCCCAGCAAACGACACGTTCTGTTGCTATCGGTTTGGGGCGTGACACAATTGCAATTGCACAATATATATATATTCGAACTTCAACATTACTTCATTACTAACTCAAGTACAACCACTAATTCAATTTCCATTATGTACGAGACTCAAGAAATAGGAAAATTACATAGACTCAATCTAAACAATTTAGACTTCCTAAGTCTTCACTCTCATCTTGACAATACTTTCATTCGCTCTCGGACCCGCTACTTGTATAACCCGAATCCGAATTCGAATCACTTCCATCTCCTAAAAAGATTGGAAATAGGTAATGAGCACACTTGCCCAGTAGGTATCTTTGCATCAACATGAAGGCACTATTAAAGTAATTAATAATTTAGCTCTAAAGAATAAGGTAAAAATCATGCGAATGTGATCAATCACGCGATTAAACCAAAGTAACAAGACGATCAAGTAAGTTAGAATGAGAGCAAGTACGAACTAGCAAGAATGTTACAAGAACATGATATTGGCCTTTCATGAACAATAATGTATCGAGAATGTACTAGCAAGCCACATAATCATAACTCTAGTACATTTTGCTGATGAGCAAGTACTTCGTGAATTTTTGTGGAATATCAAACAAGAAAGTCATGTACAAGAATGTCATGTCATGCCGTATTATGGATTTTCACTTATTTATAGAGAAAGTACTCCCAGCGCAATGCAACACTAGTAGCATCATACCCCATGGTTTATAATAGTATGTTTCTGACAATCAGCCGAGGGGACTAGCATAGAGCCCTTGAACACAATTAGTGCTCGCTCGCATCTTCAAGTATAAATCAAGCTTTTTCCACGCATGTAACAATAAAGCATGGCCAAGAATTTAATAAGTTCAATAAGATCATGATAACAATAATTCAATGAATGAATGCTTTAATAATAATCATGAGAAATTAAGAATGTCTTAAGCAAGGTTATGCTTATGGAACCAAATCGGCAGCATAACGGTACATTCTTTATTTTCCATTCATTATTTTAGGTTTCTTGATCAATATGATAAGTTCAAGATCATCAATAGTCCATCTAGAAACCTTGGAATATCAACCCTTGGTCTACCTTGGGTTAAAATACTCAAGCAATGTGATGGTCGTGTACTGGGCCGTTACATGATGTGACGGTCTATAGTTGATGCGTTAGAACGACTAAATCAAGAAACAGTAATTGGACTCAGTTAACTGTGACGGTTGTATATTGGGCCATTACTTGTGCCTGACGGTCCAACATAGAGCCGTTACATTACTGATAACCAAAAACATCGATAGTGTAATCTAATCAATGTGCTTTAATGGTACAACCAACTCGGTGTCCTAGTGGGAACCCCAGGCTCGCGGAGAATTACGGAGGCCTTGCAACAAGATTTCCTAGTCCATTGGAAGGAATATCCAATAGAGAGGTCCTCATGTCCAAGAATAATGTTCCTATAGTGCAATGTGAACTAATGGACAACATACCGGAATATGCGCCATATACTTAAAGAAATGACTCTATAGATAAAGAAGAATGTGTAACAATGTGAAACCAAGATAAAACTCCGTCAATACAACCTTGGAAAATCATGATTTAGAATATAAAACTATAGAGTTTTAGCCAATGAAAGTAGCATATCTTAAAATAACATAAGACACATTAATCATGCAGTTTGATTATGAATCAGTAACTAAACTTGAAGTCATGATAACATGTCCATTTTAGCTATCTAGCTTATTTATAAGTAAACTTAACTAGTCATTATTCTGCCTTGGGCTGGCAGAACATAGGGGTCTGACGGTCTAGAATAGGCGCGTTACAGTGCTTGTGACGGTTTATCGAGGGGCCGTTACAGTGGTGTAACGCTCCTGCTAGGGTGCGTCAGAGACAATAGAATAATAAAACACAACAGGGTGTGACAGTCTATCGTAAGGCCGTTACATTCATGTGACGGTCTTACGTTGGTGCGTCAGAGAATCTACTGGCAGTAAACTAAGTAAAGGTTTATGAAAACATAACATGCCTGGAAATCAAAATACTACCACTATCCTAGTCATAATAACGAAGTATAGGCCAACTATATGTATTGGTTTAGTGAATAGACAGGATAATATCTTTTAATTTCCATTTAGGGCTAAGAGATGCATGAATGTATAGAACTATTAGATCATGAAATTCTTAGTCTAGAATGCATGAGATCAAGCACAACCAGAGGGCTTTTATTCTTAACAAGTTATTTTTCCCAATCATGAGATAACCTACCTATTCTAAAACCTTTAAACTTCGAATTTGATGCTAGGTGCTACCCTTAGTCCCTTGTACTTCTTGTTATAAATCAGCAACTTCAATCTGCTCTATTTCCTCAGCCTCTTGACCTAAGGATGTGAAATTTTGAGGGTAAGAAGATGAAACTATTGGGAACAAACAGTTCTAAAGGATTGAACTCTAATTACCTCATTTAGACGTCCTAATCTCTGGATCTTCAGGGAACTTGCGTTCAGATTCCTAGGTTGCTAAGGTTTAATTAGTAACTTTGGAAGTTTCTATCTTCTTAGTTGCTTGATCTCCTAGCATGAAATTTGGAGAGCTATTACTCTAATATATTATAAACAAAAAGTCGAAAGCAACTTACCCGAAATTATGACTCCTTACCTTGATTCTTCACGAGCTAAAAGTAAGGGTCGCTCAGTTTGGAACTAGGTCCTATTTATAGGGTTTTGAAGATTAGATCGATTCTAGAGTCCCTAATTTGCAAGAACCTAATCCCTAAGTGTCCTTAGTAATGTTATAAGTTCTCCCAAGTCGATTCCTTGTAGATAAGATCTCAAAGTTCTAATCTTTTTGCTCGTTCTTCCTTTCACGTTACTAATAGAGTGTAACGCATCCAGCCTGGCGCGTTACAGGGCTGTGGTGGTCGCCCGATAGACCGTTACATTCAACGTGTATAGAGTTTCAATTTCATAAAACTCTTTTATTCATTTATCCACATAATTATCTTATATAAATAGTATTTATCCTTAAAATACGTGAATAAGCTAAGTACCCTTCTAGAATATGGGCCAAACTTGATGGGCTTGGTCCATTAACCTTTTGGATTATCTTTAAATAGGCTAGGTTAGTTATTTAACCTAATTGGGTCTTATAATGAGTTATAGATCTAATATTCTATTTATTAATTAATTTAGGCCTTTATAAATTCCAAAAAATGATTAAATATTCCTAAAATAATTTATAGAAATTCTGGGGTCTTACACCCTCCCCCACATAAGAGAATTTGGTCCCCAAATTTAATATATGGATTTCGGAAAGTGCACTTAGAGTTAAATAATTCTGGAAATCTTTTCCGCATGGCTGCTTCGGTTTCCCAAGTTGCTTCATATGGCCATGTTTTCTTCCATTGAATCTTGACCATAGGAATAACATTATTTCTTAGTTGACGCACTTCCCGTTCCAGAATCTTTATTGGCTTTTGTTCGAACGTCATATCCTTCTGAATCTCCAGATTGTCATAAGTGATAATATGGTTAGGATCATATACATACTTCTTCAGCATAGAGACGTGAAATACGTCATGAACTCTTGCTAATTGTGGAGGTAAAGCCAGTTTGTAAGCCACTTCACCAATCCGTTCAAGAATTTCAAATGGGCCAATAAATCTTGGAGTTAGCTTTCCTTTAATGCCAAATCTTCGAATACCATGACATGGAGAAACTTTTAAATATACATGATCTCCGACCTGAAACTCCAAGTCACGTCTTCGATTGTCAGCATAATACTTTTGCCTATCTTGTGCCATTTTCATTCTTTCTTGAATGAGCTTGATCTTCTCTGTAGAATCCCTGATGAGATCGGGGCCTAGAAATTGCTTTTCCCCTATTTCATTCCAACATATTGGTGATCGACAGCTTTTTCCATATAAGGCTTCAAAATGTGTCATTCATATGCTAGCCTGATAGCTATTGTTATATGCAAACTCTACTAGAGGCAAGTGATCATACCAACTACCTTTAAAGTCGATAGCACAAGCCCTGAGCATATCTTCTACTACCTGATTCGTTCTTTCCGTTTGACCATCTATTTGTGGATGAAAAGCTGTGCTGAAATTCAATCTAGTCCCTAGTGAATGTTGTAGACCCTTACAGAATTATGATGTAAATCGAGGATCTCTATCAGATATAATAGTGACTGGGACACCATGTAGTTTGACAATCTCCTTTATGTATAATGTTGCTAGAATATTCACAGACCATCGACTCTTTATTGGTATAAAGTGTGCGGATTTAGTCAATCGGTCTATGATTACCCATATTCCCTCGTGTCCACCTCTGGTCTTAGGTAAACCCATAAAAAAGTCCATCCCTATACTCTCCCATTTCCATTCGGGAATACTCAAGGGGTGTAATTTACCTGCGAGTCTAAAATGTTCTGCTTTTACTTGTTGGCTGGTGAGACAACGGGACACGAAATTAGCTACTCCCTCTTCATATTGGGCCACCAGAAATTTCTTTTGAGATCTTGATACATCTTTGTTCCTCCTGGATGAATTGTGTATTTGGAATTATGCACTTCATCTAGGATTAGTTTCTTCGTAGCCTCATGATCTGGTACACATATTCGGCCCTTAAATAACAATCTTCCGTCATTGGAAATAGAAAAATTCGGCCTTTGTTCAATATTGGCTTTAATTTCCAGTAATATAGGATCATCATTTTGTAGCTTGACCAGATCTTCTATCAATGTAGGTTGAGCTCGGATATTAGCTATGAAATAATCTTCTTCCTTTATGTCAATATCTAAGTTCAACTGAGTAAATTGAGGAACAAGGTTAGTTACACTTATCATAAGACTTGATAGCATACCCATTAGTTTTCTGTTGAGTGCATCTACTACAGCATTAGCCTTGCCAATATGATATTGAATAGCAAAATCAAAGTCCTTGAGATATTCTAACCACCTCCTCTGCCTCATGTTAAGCTCCTAATATTTCAAGCTTTTGTGGTCCGAGTAGACCGTGAACTTTTCTCCATAAAGATAATGACGCCAAATTTTCAAGGCAAAAATAACCGCTGCCAATTCCAAATCATGTACAGGATAGTTTTACTCGTGACGTTTCAATTGTCTCGAAGAATAACAAAATACTTTTCCATTCTGCATGAGAACGCATCCTAAGCCAATGCCAGACCCATTCGTATACACTTCGAATCCACCACCTTCCATCGGTAGTGATAGAATAGGAGCTGTGGTAAGATGGTTCTTAAGAGTTTGGAAACTCTTCTCACATTCCTCTGACCAGACAAAATGATTTTCTTTTCTTGTGAGTCTAGTTAAAGGAACTGCTATCTTTGAGAAGTTCTTAATGAATCTTCTATAATAACCAGCTAGACCCAGAAAGCTTCTTACTTCTGATACAGTCTTTGGTCGGCTCCAATTTCTGACAGCTTCTACCTTAGAAGGATCCACAGCAATACCTTCTTTTGAAATAATGTGGCCTCGGAATGAGACTTCCTCGAGCCAGAATTCACACTTATTGAGTTTGGCATAAAGCTTGTGTTCTCTAAGTGTTTGTAAAGCTATTTTCAAATGTTGTTCATGTTCCTCTTTTGTCTTGGAATATATCAAGATATCATCAATGAAGACGACGATGAACTGGTCCAGATATGGCTGGAAGACATTGTTCATAAGTTGTATGAATGCTGCTGGGGCATTAGTTAACCCAAACGGCATCACTACGAATTCATAGTGGCCATAACGACTTCGAAAAGCCGATTTATAAATGTCATCTTCTTTAATTCTAAGCTGATGATAACTTGATCTGAGGTCTATCTTAGAGAAATATTTTGCTCCTGAAAGCTGATCGAAGAGCTCATCAATACGCGGTAATGGATAACATCAAATATACGATTTATTTCATCTATCCAGTTTTTTGCCTCGTCGGGATTAAAAGGACCATAGAATCGCGGAGGATTTAAACTCCGAAAATTGCGATGTAGGTCACCGGCCCTTGCCCCCGCGCCACCTTGCGCCATGGTTTGTAATGCCTGAGTGAGGTCAGCAACAGTTTGTTGCATGCCATCCCAATTTACGCGATGAGCCATGATAATAATAGGGTACCTGAGAGAAAATAGCAACTTGTTATTTCTCATGGAATTGGAAGGAAAATCAATCTTAAAGCTAATTAACTACCTTATCCCGGGTTCTACCCAATTCTCACATGGGTATGGAAATTTCTTCCTTAGTTCATAGGTAGGGGTCCTTAAACCTTGGACTTTTCCTATGACATGACTCTTCTTCCTAAGTCTTGAGACTTAGGCTCTGATACCAACTTAACTGTCATGTCCCGAGCCTTTATTACAGCGGAAGACTAACTCGGGGAGCGAGGACAGCCGGCATGGTAAGCCTCTTGCAAGCAAGAACAACCAGAGCGCAATACAATCACACACACAATTGCAATTACACAATATATATATATATATATATATATATATTCGAACATCAACTTTATTTCATTACTAACTCAAGTACAACCACTAATTCAATTTCCATTATGTACGAGACTCAAGAAATAGGAAAATTACATAGACTCAATCTAAACAATTTAGACTTCCTAAGTCTTCACTCTCATCCTGACAATACTTTCATTCGCTCTCGGACCCGCTACTTGTATAACCCGAATCCGAATTCGAATCACTTCTATCTCCTGAAAAGATTGGAAATAGGTAATGAGCACACTTGCCCAGTAGGTATCTTCGCATCAACATGAAGGCACTATTAAAGTAATTAACAATTTAGCTCTAAAGAATAAGGTAAAAATCATGCGAATGCGATCAATCACACGATTAAACCAAAGTAACATATTGAGAATGTACTAGCAAGCCACATAATCATCACTCTAGTACCTTTTGCTGATGAGCAAGTACTTCATGAATTTTTGTGAAATATCAAGCAAGAAAGTCATGTACAAGAATGTCATGTCATACCGTATTGTAGCTTTTCACTTATTTATAGAGAAAGTACTCCCAGCGTAATGCGATGCTAGTAGCATCATACCCCATGGCTTATAATAGTATGTTTCCGACAATCACCCGAGGGGACTAGCATAGAGCCCTTGAACACAATCAGTGCTCGATCACATCTTCAAGTATAAATCAAACTTTTTTCACGCATGTAATAATAAAGTATGGCCAAGAATGTAATAAGTTCAATAAGCTCATGATAACAATAATTCAATGATTGAATGCTTTAATAAGAATAATGAGAAATCAAGAATGACTTAAGCAAGGTTATGCTTATGAAAATAAATCGGTAGCATAACGGTACATTCTTTATTTTCCATTCATTATTTTAGGTTTCTTGATCAATATGATAAGTTCTAGATCATCAATAGTCCATCTAGAAACCTTGGAATATCAACCCTTGGTCTACCTTGGGTTAAAATACTCAAGCAGTGTGAAGGTCGTGTACTGGGCCGTTACATGATGCGACGGTCTAGAGTTGATGCGTTAGAACGACTAAATCCAGAAACAGTAATTGGACTCAGTTAACTGTGACGGTTTTATATTGGGCCGTTACTTGTGCCTGACGGTCCAACATAGAGCTGTTACATTATTGATAACCAAAAATATTGATAGTGTAATCTAATCAATGGACTTTAATGGTACAACCAACTCGGCGTCCTAGTGGGAACCCCAGGCTCGTGGAACATTACGGAGGCCTTGCAACAAGATTTCCTAGTCCATTGGAAGGAATATCCAATAGAGAGGTCCTCATGTCCAAGAATAATGTTCCTATATTGCAATGTGAACTAATGGACAACATGCCGGAATATGCGCCATATACTTAAAGAAATGACTCTATAGATAAAGAAGAATGTGTAACAATGTGAAACTTAGATAAAGCTCCGTCAATACAACCTTGGAAAATCATGATTTAGAATACAAAACTTTATAGTTTTACCCAATGAAAGTAGCATATCTTAAAATAACCTAAGACACATTAATCATGCAATTTGATTATGAATCAGTAACTAAACATGAAGTCATGATAACATGTCCATCTTAGCTATCTTGCTTATTTATAAGTAAACTTAACTGGTTATTATTCTGCCATGTGCTGGCAGAACACGGGGATCTGACGGTCTAGGATAGGCGCGTTACAGTGCTTGTGATGGTTTATCGAGGGGCTGTTACAGTGGTGTAATGCTCCTGCTAGGGTGCGTCAGAGACAATAGAACAATAAAACACAACAGGGTGTGACGGTCTATCATAAGGCCGTTACATTCATGTGACGGTCTTACGTTGGTGCGTCAGAGAATCTGCTGGCAGTAAACTAAGTTAAGGTTTATGAAAACATAACATGCTTGGAAATCAAAATACTACCACTGCCCTAGTCATAATAACGAAGTATAGGCCAACTATATGCATGGGTTTAGTGAATAGACATGATAATATCTTTTAATTTCCATTTAGGGCTAAGAGATGCATGAATGTATATAACTATTAGATAATGAAATTCTTAGTCTAGAATGAATGAGGTCAAGCACAACCAGAGGGATTTTATTCCTAACAAGTTTTTTTTGCCAATCATGAGATAACCTACCTCTTCTAAAACCTTTAAACTTCAAATTTGATGCTAGGTGCTACCCTTAGTCCCTTGTACTTCCTATGATAAATCAGCAACTTCAATCTGCTCTATTTCCTCAGCCTCTTGACCTAAGGATGTGAAATTTTGAGGGGAAGAAGATGAAACTATTGGGAACAAACAGTTCTAAAGGATTGAACTCTAATTACCTCGTTTAGACGTCCTAATCTCTGGATCTTCAGGGAACTTACGTTCAGATTCCTAAGTTGCTAAGGTTGAATCAGTAACTTTGGAAGTTTCTATCTTCTTGGTTGCTTGATCTCCTAGCATGAAATTTGGAGAGCTATTAGTCTAATATATTATAAACAAAAAGTCGTAAGCAACTTACCTGAAATTATGACTCCTTACCTTGATTCTTCACGAGCTAAAAGTAAGGGTCGCTCAGTTCGGAACTAGGTCATATTTATAGGGTTTTGAAGATTTGATCGATTCTAGAGTCCTTAATTTGTAAGAACGTAATCCCTAAGAGTCCTTAGTAATGTTATAAGTTCTCCCAAGTCGATTCCTTGTAGATAAGATCTCAAAGTTCTAATCTTTTTGCTCGTTCTTCCTTTCACGGAACTAACAGAGTGTAACGCATCCAGCCTGACGCGTTACAGGGCTGTGGTGGTCGCCCGATAGACCGTTACATTCAATGTGTATAGAGTTTCAATTTCATAAAACTCTTTTATTCATTTATCCACATAATTATCTTATATAAATAGTATTTATCCTTAAAATACGTGAATAAGCTAATTACCCTTCCAGAATATGGGCCAAACTTGATGGGCTTGCTCCATTAACCTTTTGGATTATCTTTAAATAGGCTAGGTTAATTATTTAATCTAATTGGGCCTTATAATGACTTATTGATTCAATATTCTATTTATTAATTTATTTAGGCCTTTATAAATTCCAGAGAATAATTAAATATTCCTAAAATAATTTATAAAAATTCTGGGGTCTTACATGGCAACTGGGCGATGATGACTTTAGAGTGGCTCTACCTTAGGGTCACCTCTAATTTGAGGGCACGAGGACTTTGACCTTGCCAAGTTTCGAGTGGCTTTGGTAACCCGGCTTACGGGTTGAACTTACTAATGGGTTTTGGGATTCACCCCATTTCCCACGTGGCGGATCAGGCACCCTCTATGGGCACCGCGGTGGATCCTAGTGAGTACCTCGAGCCTCTACCTACCTTTGAGAGTGACACATTCAGAGAGCCTCCACAAATCAATTTGAGAGCCCAACGTAAGCACACAAAGGCAATACTAGGCAAGCAGTGTACCATCGTCGGCAAGAGGGTGTGCCCGAGCTACCTTGAGAGGCTGGAGATCCATCCCCTGACTAGGGATGCGGAGTTGAGTTTGGAGATCGTGGCTCACCCGGAGCTGCATTTGGTGTACTACTTCCCTGGTGGACCCATACTCGACGGGGTCGAGCTTTCTCCACCCCGGGGGTATGATGGGGGCATCCCTTGGCCCTCCACAGTTTCGAGGCTCGGATTGTTCGTCGGCATGCATCATTATGTTTGTCATATTTTTCTGAGTCAAGTCATGTAATTTTTATATTTTATTTGAGTCATAAACTATGTAATTTTTCATTTATCTGAGTCCGGTACCTAGGTTTGAGAGTCATTTACCTAAGTTGAATGTCATTAGGTTGATTAGGTTGGTTTATGGGCCCAATTCAGTGGGCTAGGCCCAGGGGCGCCCTCCCATGGACTGCTTTGGTCATTAGCTATTTAGTCAGGGTCAATTTGGTCGTAGGAAAAGTATGGAGTCTATAAATAGTCCCCTCCCCTCTCTCATTTGTAACCTTTTATGATCAATGAAATTTGAAATTCCATTGGATTTTATCTCCCCTCCCTCTCTTGATAAAACTCTCTCTCTCAGGGGGTCGCCCCTCTCTCTCTCTCTTCCCCTCCCACCTACTTTCTCTCTCTCCTCCCCTCATTCAATAGTCACCACAACTTCCTAGAACACCTCTTTACTCCACCCCTAGCCCCAAGGGAGAACCCACCAATCTCGAAGCCACCCTCCAACCCCCAACCACCCACTACCCTTTCCCAAGCACCCTTCCATCTCCCCAAGGCTGAAGGGGCTCAAACCCTAGGCCAAATTTGAATTTCCCTCCCCTTGCTAGCTGTTTCCCTCCCTTCCCCATCACCCCCTTACCATCTAGGTCCCACCCCCCCTAGCCATCAACCTCCCTTTCCCATTCTCCCCTCTCTTACCCCCTCTCCCAACAAGGCACTGCTCTGGTTTACAGGTAGTAGAGGTACCAGCAGCTCGTAGAGATAGCCACATCGTCACCACAAGGCTTCAGGTGGCGTACCATATACTGTGGGAGTCATCATCTAGTATACTTCGCAACGGAGGTGGTCTCGCCTCTGTCTGAGTTCATGGCTGCCTGGAGGAGTCTTCACTGTCGGACTGCGCAATTCATCCCTGCCAGACACCCAACTGTAGATTGCAGAGGCTACCACGACCAGTACCCCAAAGATATTGGAGCGGCGTTTGGCTGAAGACTTCTGCTATGAGTCCCCTTTCATATCAAAGAAGCGGAGCATTGTTTGAAACCCGAAGCACAAAGTTTCAAATTTCCTACCCAGAGTGCGCAGGTCAGTCCAAGTGGAGACAGATTCGACCTCCTTCCACTTTTCTGGCCCTCGCGATCAGATCCAACCTCAAACCACAGTCCTGTTTGTCCCAGCTCGAAGAGGACTCGTCCACGGTTGCAGAGGTTCTGATCCCACATTATTTAGAGTTCGGGAGTGTTCGTGGCGCCCTCGTCTTCCAGCAGTAGCAAACTGAGAGCAACCAGAACCAACACCGAACAGTCCTGTTCCCGACCTTACCCCAGCCACTGAGGAAGTCAAGAAATTCTCCAATAATTCTGACATCCTCCTGGGCTAACCCAAGAGGTTTTGGAACTTGTTTCATCAACAACGGAGTTTGGGAGAGCCCGTACCTGAGCCGACAGCGACTATCTATCTTGCTGTCCAGACAGTTGGCGGAACCGGCTTAGCTCGCCATTTCAGTTTTATCTTAAGTTCACCTCCCCGCCTGGCCGGTTGACTACCCCTCCCTGCGTGGAGGTAGCTTTTGGATGTAATTTCAATTAGTTCCCGCCCGAGATCCCCCTCCTGCGAGAGGTGTAGTGGTGTAACATTTTAATTTTCAGGTGAAAGGTACACCGACGCGGCGTGCTGGTGCGTACCCACGCCTCCCCACTCGCCCTCATCTCCGACCAAGATCCGTGTATTCACGCCGATCAGGTGAGCTTCTGGTCACTTCTTTTTGATGGTATTCTTTGCTTAGTTAGTATTGTCTCTTAGCTCCGTCGGACGGTGAGAGAGTGCCCGGTTCTAAATTGTCATCAAATTGAGCGACCACCGCGGAGCGAGTTGTGAGAAAGACCCTACAACTCACGCCCTTGGCGTGCTGGCTGCCCGTGAAATTGGGCAACTCGGGCCCTTAGGGGTTCAGCCTCAAGCTTGACAAATCATCTGGATCATCAAGGTCCCTCCCCGGACCCTCTTCATCATCACCGGGTTGCCCACGGGCACATGTGAACGTTACCCGGGTGAGTGTGCTTAAGTGATATCGTCGGGTATGTTGGATTGCTTGTGAGTCATAGGTCCAAGGATCATTGGCCTAGTGGCTATCACCCCCAAGGTGGTGTCGCATCACGTACTCTTGTGGTAGAAGAAAACCCACATGTGATCATTGATGAATACACTTTAAGGTTATCTAATAAAGATAATCATTTTATTGATGTAAGGCATGAAGATGGAGAAGAAAAGAAAGATAAGAAAATTAAGATGTAGATCAAGCGGAGTCGAGCAATAAAAATGATGAAGCTCCAACCCAAAATGAAGATCTCCCTAAGCAATGGACGTTCCTCAAGGACCACCCACAAGACAATGTTATAGGAGACGTGGAACAAGACATAAGAACAAGGGCTTCAATCAGGAAAGTAGAACAATTCGATAATCTTGCATTACTTTATGATATTGTGCCCAAATCTGTAGATGAGGCATTAAATGATAATTTCTGGATCTTGGCTATGTAGGAGGAATTAAACCAATTCTAAAGGAATGAGGTGTGGTTTATTGTGCCTAGACTTAAGAATCACCTAGTGATTGGAACTAAGTGAGTTTTTAGAAACAAACTTAGTGATCAAGGGGTGGTGATTAGGAATAAAGCCCGACATGTAGCCCAAGACTATAGTCAAGAATTAGGAATTAATTTTCATGAATCTTTTGCACCCGTGGCTTGGCTTGAAATGGTTAGAATATTACTTGCATTTGCATGCTCTAGGAATATTAAACTTTTTCAAATGGACGTTAAAAGTACATTCTTGAATGGTATAGTGAAAGAAGACGTTTATGTTGAGCAGCCACCAGGATTTGAAGATGAGAAGCACCCGGACCATGTATACAAACTTGACAAAGCTTTGTATGGTCTAAAGCAAGCCCCCCGTGCGTGGTATGAAAGGTTAAGTACATTCCTTTCTGAAAATATCATCAAAAGAGGTAATATCGATCAAACCCTTTTCATTAAGAGCGACAATGAACATATACTTATTGTTCAGATATATGTTGATGACATTATCTTTGGAGCCACTTCTGATTTATTAAATGATGATTTTGTTAAATTGATGCAGGGGGAGTTTGAGATGAGTTTGATGGGGGAGTTAACCTTCTTCTTAGGTTTGTAGGTGAAATAGCAAAAAGATGAAATTTTCATAAATCAAAGGAAATACACAAAGGAGCTCATCAAGAAGTTTAAATTCGACAATGCGAAGCCACAAAAGACGCCGATGTCAACAACAGTGAAATTGAACAAGAATGAAAAAGATAACTATGTTAATCAGAAACTCTTTAGAGGAATGATTGGTTCTTTGTTGTATTTGACTGCTAGTTGGCCGGATACCATGTTTAGTGTTTGCATGTGTGCTAGATTTCAATCCGATCCAAGAGAACCACACATGTTAGTAGTCAAAAGAATTTTCAGATATTTGCTAGGCCCCACTGAACTTGGTCTTTGGTTTCCACATAGTTACAGTTTTGATTTAGTAGCTTACACTGATTCCGACTATGCTGGGTGTTTAGTGGATCGTAAGAGCACGAGCAGGTACTGTCAATTTCTTGGAGGTTGCATGGTCTCATGGGCCTCTAGGAAGCAAAATATTATGGCATTGTCAACTGCCGAAGCTGAGTACATGGCGGCAGGCAGTTGTAGAGCACAAGTGCTTTGGATCCAACAACAGTTAGTTGATTTAGGCATTTCTTTGAATAACACACCCATTCTTTGTGATAACACTTCTGCAATTAATAATACTAAAAATCCTATTTTGCATTCTCGCACCAAGCACATAGAGATTCTACACCACTTTTTGCGAGATCATGTGAGTAAGGGTCATTTTGAGCTTATACATGTAAACACTGAAAACCAACTTGCAGATATTTTTACAAAACCCTTAACTCCTGAAAACTTCAAAAGAAATAGAAGAGAATTAGGAATTTGATGTTTGAATGAGTAAATTGCACATATTGTGCTTGAATAAACATGTTTAGTTATTTTGCAAATAACATTTTAGATTTTAATATATATTCAACTTCATGGTTAAGATTGCATATATCTTTGCATACTTGTGAATAGGAATAATACTTCATCATCTTTTCATTCACATGCATATGCTTGTATATACTTAACATACTTACTTGCTTGATGACATGATTCTTCGATATCTCAAATCTTGAGTTGTGGAAGGGTGCATAAACTCTATCTAGAAACACTCTCGATGCATGAGTTAGGTCTTTGGACCTTCCCCTCCATGTACTGGACAGCATAATTGCATGAATTTACTATCAAATCCTTGCTTGAATGCATGTATATATTTCTAGAAAATCATTTCTTGAAAATCTTCTAGGACTTCACCTCCTTAGTATATAAATTGCAGTGATTTTGATCATTTATGAAAAGTGACATATACAAAGGAGGATGATTTATTTACACATGTGCATACATTTATGGAGAGTCATAACTATGTTTTGGTAAATTTATTTTCAACATACAAAGTAATTACCCACACACATTGCACAAAAAAGATGCATATGACTTTCATCGATAATAATTTCAGAAATTCTTTTCAACGCTTTATAGGCAAACAAATTTCTACATGGAAATCTAGAGTAATTGTGATGAAAAAGCTGCCTACCCCACAAAAAATTCAATAAGTGGAATGTCAAACTGAGTAGTCGAGAATCCCCACTGAAATAAATGAGAAAACTCGCGTCGAAAAGTGAAATAAAAACACATAATGCTTGATGAATCCTAATAGTCGGGAATCCTCATTGAGACACATGAGGTGACTCGCACCGAACGGTGAAATCCTAAACAAAAAAATAAAAAAGGGGTTGTGCGAAGCTACCAAAAGTCGAGGATCAAAATAGAATTGTAGAAAGGAAATAACCCTCTACTGTTCTTTATAAATTCTGCTAATATCCATATATTTTTGAAGTTCAATGCTCATTGCCACTCATTTCACTCTAGGGTATTATTATGATGAATGTGTATCTTGAATTTATTCTTATCATGGTTTATGTAATACCTCTAGCATATGCATGCACTACCTTTTTTTATTGTGCTTCATGTGACACAATTTGATTTTGAATCTACTGTTCACTTGCTATCCTTTTACCCCATTGAGGGGGAGTTATATATATTTAAAATGCTTGATTATCTCTCATGCTTACTTGCTTACTCGCATGAATAAATTCACATTTCAGATCATACGTGTTCATAATGTATTTAATAACCCCGTTGTCAATCGATTTTTGGTGCCGACAAAAAGGGGGAGAACAAAGTGTGCATATTTTCATATCTTCATATTTCAGTTTTAGTTTTCATACATGTTCATATGCATAAATTTTCAGAATTCTAGTTTCAAAATTCTAAGTTCTTATAAATGCTTATACACATATCTTCAGCATGTTCTTTCAAATCTCAAAGTGCATATTCACTGCCCTTCGCTCAAACTATTTTAAAACCATGCACAAAGAAAGGTTTTGGGTCTTTATTAAAATTCGGGCACACAACGCATATTTTGTCATCATCAAAAAAGGGGAGATTGTTGGACCCCTAAGTGACTTTGGTGATTAAGTTTTAATGTTGACAAAACTCGTGCGCATGCTTGTGAGCATATGATGTGTAAAATGTCAATTGAAAATTGATTGATCATCAAGGATCTTATGCAAAATATGATAACTTTGCTTTGCATGACTGAAATCTATGGTGAATATCTTTCTGAAGTCAAAGGATTGAATGAACAAGTACCTTGTCATCCCCAACACAAAACATGTTGAAAATCCTATAAAATGTTCATCAAAAGGGAATGGTAAGATTTAAGAATGCAAAATCTTTCACTAGGTTTGTAAATGTAACTAATGCTCACTCTTGTGGATTAAGGGAAAGCCATGGGTGTTTGGTGATTAGGTATAACATTTATGATTGCGAAGGTCATTCCATGCATATCTTTCATGAGTTTTTGAGCTTGCATGTTGATTAATCATTTCGTGTGAAGATTGGTAGAATTTGGCCATTTTGGTTCTCACACCTTGTTTATATTCATGGTCATGGGATACTCATGTTTGGTGTGTCATCCTAGCCTTCAAAGGGCTCACTTGCATATTCTTTAAGGGGTTTGAAAAGATGAAAACATGTTCAAGGTTTTGATATAAGCATTGGTTGCATATTAGCATCTCATTGGGCATTCATGTTAATTAAACATTAGATTGATTGATACTAAATTTTGGTTGGCAAAAATGAAGGGTTGAATGCTTTTCTATATGTTCATACACTCCTTGTCAATTGGGCTTTCAAGTTTATATTTCATATAATTTGAATAAGGGAGTGTAGCCTTGAGTTTAATTCAAAATTCTAGGACTTACTGAATTTCGGTCGACCGACCTAGTAGCTTAGGGCGATCGAAATTTCCAGAGTGCATGGGCTGAAATTCTGTAAAACTTGGGTCGATCGCCCCAGTGCTTTAGGTCGACCGAAATTGCCAGAATGCACCAGTCCAGACCCTGTGAAATTCTGGTCGATCGACCCTCAATTCTAGTCGACCGAATATGGCGGGTGGACCCGTTTTGTTATGTTCGAAACCTAATTAAACTAGATCCGTTTTGGCTCAAATTTGACACTCTTACCCCTAGGGCATACATACATATGTTAGATACATTTTGAAGGGGTTTTATCATTGGCTTAGTGGTCTTTTCCTTATTCTCTAATGGGTGTATAAATAAGCTGCAAATTTGGAAGAAATTCACTAAGTCTTATTGTTCTATCTTTCTTGTAGGAGAAGAAAAGGGAGAAGGAGAGGAGCTGAGGAAGATTTGTGGATTTCATCTACTTCCATGCATTTCTGGAGATCTTGATTGAAGAAACAAAGGAGCAGATCGAGAAGAGGAATGCGTGGACGTTCTCATTGTTGGCATCCAGCTGCCCTCTGACCCAAGGATTAGAGAAGATCATCTACATCCCTTTCTACTCATGGCGATTTATTTCTACACCTTGTTTACATCTATTTCAGTCATTTACTTCTGGTCTATGAGCTTGTATTGATCATATCCTTATTTTATGAACTTGGACTCTGTCAGTGTGTCGACCGTCTACAAACGGTTATGGTGATATTGTGCCGCGACTATTGCGGTTTGTGTGTGTGTGCATCTTGATCCCTCGTGGACTGTGTAGGAGACGATGTCTCTGTGTTTCTAGAGCGGAAGCTCCGTGCGCTTCATTTGAAGCGAGTGGATCCTCATCGGTTTGGTGAGGGGTGGACGTAGGGAGCCCGTCGTGGTCCCGAATCACTTAAAAATCTATCTCGCATCTGTATGCTTGTGGTTTGCATGATTAGTATTCTTGTCTTGATCGTGTGAGAACGAAGAGGTTGAGAGAACTAGTTTGATAATTTCATCCGTTCATTTATTTTCTTGGTAGTTAATTTTATTCCGCTGTGAAAAAATTAAAAAGTATCATTTCTATTTGAGGGGACAATTCAGCCCCCCTTCATGTCCAATCGTGCATCTAGGGGACAACACCGGTCATTTAACATAACATTTACAGTTCTATAACTCTCAATCTCTTGTTCAAGAGCCTGAACTTTTTTAGAGTTGTCATGAACAACATGCTTTCCTTTTTCATATGAAAGAAGTTTATTGTTCAACATTTTGTTTTGTTCTTTCAATTTTTTATTTTCTGCAATGATCTTATCATTTTTAACAAGTTCATCAATCAAGTGTTGATCATTAGACATTGTGTCTAATTTATCTTGAAGTTGCTTTTCAATCTCTTCCAGCTTAGTGATTTTATCTTGAAGGGTTCCATTTTCATCCCTCAAGCAACCACTTTGTTCTTTATGTAAATCTATATCAAGCAAAAGAGATTCATTCATCTCTTCTGGAGTAGAGCAATTTTTACAGAAGGAATTATTATTAGAGTTGTCTTCAAGTTTCTTTTTCAATTTTTTATTTTTAGATTTAAATTTCCTGTATAGCTTTACCAACTCGTCATATGCATCCATAAGTTCATTAAAGGTAAAATCTTCAATATCACAGCTTGCCTGAGAGGAGGGATCACTCGGCTGGTTATTGCTGTTGGCCATTAGGCTGTCGTGCCTTTCTTTTTCTTCATGGATACTTACCAAGCCATCCAAGATTTTCTTGGTTGTGCTGCAGCTGGAAACAAATGGAAATTTGGTGAGATCTACTGCAGCTTTCAACAAATTTAAAACTTCAAGATTATAAAAATGTTTGAACAAGTGATCAGCAGTCCATTTTGATTTGTCCTCAGGCAAGCTAAAAGGACCATTCGTAATAAGCTTCCAGAACTTAGGATCATACGAGTTTATAAACATACACATTTTTCCTAACCATATAGTGAAATCAGAACCATCAAAAACTAGCAAAGAAATCATTGAAACCTGTTCAGCGAAAGAACTCATGATAGTAGGTGCACCGAGATATTCTCTATAGATCATTGTATCTGGGTATGAAATGTTGGGTCCCACGTAGTGCAATCGGATCTAGAAGGGGGGGTTGAATAGATCCTATCAAGAACTTTGGCCTATTTAAAAACTCTTAGCTACCAAAAACATAAACTACCCCAATAAAATAAATAAAACACTTAGACACAAAGCACAACGGAATGAATTGAAATGCCTCAGATGGAAACGGTAAAGCCCGATGCAAGGATTGAGTGTGATCTATAGCACTTGACAGTAGGAATCTCAATACGCATCAACTAAGTGTGAAATGACTAGCTATATGTGTAAGCTTTAGTAATCAACCAGAGTGTGTGCATGTGTGTTCAGGCTGATTTTCCTTGACAACACGACCAGCTTGGTGCCTGTGTGCAAGAGTGCAGTAGGTAGCCAAGGGGATGTAGGCAATATGCTAAGGCCAAATGGTATAGGGATAAAGCAGAAAGTGCATATCTAAAAGCTTGAGTGTGCAAAGAAAATAACCATGATTGCATATAATTAAGCAAACACACAAACCTATGAATGGAGATAAGGGATATGAAGCAATCACACAAAATGCACAACCATAACATAGGGATTTTAAGGTGGTTCAATTGCAAATCCGCAACCTACGTCCACCCCTCACCAAACTCAGTGAGGCTTTCCTGTTGACACACAGCTTGACCGGGGACAAGCCCCAAACCACAGAACAGAGAACACCCTCTGTCTGTCTTCCTACACACAAAATCGATAGAGACGGTTCTCCACAATCCAGAGCACACCTCCGTCTGTCTTCCTACACACAAAACTGGCAAGGGCGGTTCTCCACAGACCGGAGCACACCTCCGTCTATATTCCTACACAGAAAACCGACAAGGATGGTTCTAGGTGAACAAAAACACAAGATAAACCTCACTGTAAGTGCAGTGGTAAAACCATAAAAGTAAGAAGAAAACACCAGCTGAAGCTTTAGATGATGATTTGGAAGCTAGGGACTGCAGCTACAAATTGTAGATCTGAAGATCTGATTCTTCAGGGTCAGGTAGACTGCAGGGCTACTCTCTCTCTCTCAAGGCTTCTCTTTTCTTCTTCTTGTGCAGCACTGGACTGAGTCAAACAAGTGATGGGCTGCTCTCACCCGCTTCTCAAGGATGTTCTTTGTGGATGCTCAAGGGCGTGTCTCTCTGGGCAGCAGCCGCTTCTCCACTTGTAGAAGCTTGATATTTATAGATGAGCCACAAGGAAATGTGGTGAAGAACTTTCCCTCTAAATTTTCCCTCCAGAAACTTTTCTTATCTTTTAGAAAGATACTCTGCCAGAAGTATGACTTGAGTTGGCTTGCTTATAGTCCAAGGATAGGACAGAGGCAGCAGAGGGGGCAGACCATCTCTTTACTTCACCTGCTCTTCAGATCTCCACAATAAATGGCCCCTTTGACATGCGATCTCCTTATTGGCTGAAGTCCACTTTCTGTCCTATGTACTCTGTCTAGACAAAAGTCTTCTTTGGGTGACAGAAAAAGGCAGACTGTGAGAAGTGACCTTCCCAGCTGTAGTTTCTGACACAGCCATCTGAAAAAGGTAGATTAGATGTGATATGATGACAGGGATAAAAGTCAACCTTGGGTACCTCATCTAGACCTCGAAATCCATATTTTTGGACATTTACAGTACCTATTTTCTCTCTCTAGATTATCCATTAACTTGACAGAAAACTAGCTTGAATGCTTTTGGAAGAACAGAGGTGTCGACCTCCTATAAAGGAAGTGTCGACACTGCTTTGGAGGACTACCAATATAACGCTCTCTGGAAGACCCTAGTGTCGACCTGCTGGAACAAGGTGTCGACACTTCTGATGAAAGCTTCTTATATAGCGATCTCTGGAAGCCCAAGGTGTCGACCTGCTGGAACAAGGTGTTGACACTTCTTAAGAAAACTACTAATATATTGCTCTCTGGAAGACCAAGGTGTCGACCTTCTGTGATAAAGGTGTCGACACTTCTGATGAAACCTCTTGAACAGAAATGCATATGTGTACAGACTTTCAGCAACGTAGATAGACTTTGTAGTTCACATGTGTGCAGACCTTTCTTATGCTAAAGGCAAACATTGCACAGACTTTGATATGTGGATAGACCTTGATATTGCAGGACCTCTGCATGTGCACCGACCTTAGTTCGGCATGTGCACCGACCTGAGTGGAAAGTCTTCAGCATGTGCATCGACATTAGTCTGAGACTTCAGCATGTGCACAAGCCATGGTTGCAAGTCTTCAGTATGTGCACCGACCCTCTGAGCAGAGATGCATATGTGCATCGACCTTGGTTGAGCATGTGCACTTACATTATAGTGTTGAAAGCAAGTGTGCACGGACCTTTATTGAGCATGTGCACCGACCTTGGTTCAGGATGTGCACCGACCTCTTGAACAGAAATGCATATGTGCATCGACCTTGCCTTTCACATGTGCACAGACCTTCACTTTCACTTGGCATGATGTGCATCGATCTATCTGCGTGAACAGTAGCCGCTGCACCGACCTAATCAACATGAAGCTTTTCAGCTTGATATATGTGCTGCCAATTGTCTTGATTTCTATGCACTCAATATTATCATCTATCTTTATTTCTGTGCATCCAGTTGCCTTGATTTCTGTGCAACTATGATTTCTTACACTCATCAGTGATGGCACAGAGATGTATCTTCTTGCTTATGTTGTCATGACCTAAAATGTATGAATATGTGTTTATCAAAATGTAGGTCAGACTTATCAATGTGTCATTGTCAGACATCATCAAAATAATAGAATTAAGCATATTATACACATGCCTAACATTCTCCCCCTTTTTGATGATGGCAACTATGAGTCATTATTAGTCAAAGTGCAAAGAAATATAATCATGAGTTGAAGCACAAAGACTTATATAAATTCTCTCCCCATATAAGACTATCCCCTTTAAGCATTCAAGACTCCCCCTTATGCATACCCTAATTAATGACACATACAATTCTCTCCCCCTTTGACATCATCAAAATAACATAATGGAGAGAATATATGGCACAGTTAGGAAGGAAATGAGTAAAGTAGGAGATTATTAGCACAGGATGTACAGAGTGAAAGTAAGTACATACCTTTAGGGAGCAATTAAACGCACAACAACTTGAGATACCTTCTCAGTGTTCCAAAACATGATGTGGAATTACATGCCGATGGTTGTACACTGATTAAAGTTAACAATTGTTGGGCCCCTGAAGGTTTTGTTGTTGGGTCCCTCGAGAATGCAAGTAAAGCAAGTATTATGCAGAGAGAAGATCGTGCAGACAAGGAGATGATACCACCTGTTAGAGTGCGATGCTGAGTGTTTAGAGAGCAAGTGATACCAATTGTTAATGACCAGCATAATGTAAATTGTTAGTTCTTTTGGCATGGCAGAAACATATTTACACAAATAGGCATCATATGCCATGAAGGCACAGCACAACAGCATATAGTGAATCATGGGAGGCAGGCATGTGCATGAGATTTGAGCATGTGAAAGTAATGCAATCTGAGAGCAATTATTTTTGGTTTTCTATTTTTCAGATTTTTTTAGATTTTCTATGCAATGTATGGAAATGGAAAATGCACACTAACCATATGCTGGACGAACTGAAGCGAATAGCTTTAGGGACATGATACCACTTGTTGATGAGCAATTATAGTACAAGGTTATGTCCCTTGGCATGGCAGGGGCAGATCACGAAACAAGAGCAACATGATGCAATTCGAGAGTAATACAACAGCCACATCACAAATTTGATTTTTAGATTTTTCAAGTTTTTAATGGTTTTCTGGTTTTCAGATTTTTGAGTTTTCTATGCAGTGCATGAAAAAAAAATGCAGACCACCCATGTATGTGAAGACTGAAACCAGTTGCACGGGAATCATGATACCAATTAACCTGTTGCCAGTTGATGCGAAGGCTGATGCTAGATACCAATTGTTAAGAAAATGGTGATACTTTCATGGCAGCCTGAGTGAATTATGCAGATTGGTCCAGAGAAGGCAAATAATGAAGGAGCATCAAAAGATAGTTTGTCTTAAGAAAGGGATGGAGGTTCTTTAATCTGAAGCTAAGTTCATAAATGTAGAGTTATAGATTTTTCAGAATCTCTAGTTATATAATTCTAATGATGCAGCCCTTATATTCAGATTGGTTTAATGCTAAAGAATTCTAAGCTTCTCAATGAAAATATTTGAGAACATCTATATTCAAGATTAATAAAAGTGAACCAGAAATTCATATGAAAATCATGTTAACCTCCTCTCAACTTACTCATTCAATTCCATTGGCTCCCTTGAGAGTGTTACAACAAGTATTGAGGCTAAACACTTAGATGTCTCTGATTTTATCCATGAGTGCTACACATTCATATTTTTCTCTTCAAAACATTATTGAGCATTAACAATTATCATTTTTATCAGCAATCAAGTGTGGCATGGCACTTCATGACGTTGTCCTCTTCACTTCTTTGGTGAAGGAACTCAGTTTCTTGGTGATCCCAATGCCATTGCTCTGCCTTAGAGCACTGAACTTAGCACACACCTTTTTGCATAAGTATATACGTTGATGAGATGACAATATCCCCAGTTACTCAGCAAGGCTAGTTCATTGCTTTCATTATAGCCCTATTTTAGAAATCTTCAATTTTCACAAATGTTTAAAAACAATACTAGATTGAAGTTTCTCAATCAAAGATGCCTTTGTACTAAGGATAAACTTTCAGATTCAAGAAGGCAGAACATGTCAAAACATGAAAAGCTAGTTAAAGTCTATTAAGCCCGAACACAAACATTTTCAAGACCATTAAACATCAAGGCTTAAGAAATCATTAATTTTAAACCAAACGCTTTCATGTTCAAGGCAGTCATAAAACTCTATAAAAGAAGATTCTTCTTTAGGATTTACTCTGATTAGCAAGCTTAAAGACAGATAGAAGATCCTCCAAGAAGTTCAAGATAATTCAAATCTAAGGTGAACCACAATCAGACATCAGCCATTATGGTTTGGTTCAAGCAGAGAGTGTTGTATGAGTGGAGAGCATCAACTAGAGCAAGTATGGATAGAGAGCACTCCCCCTGAGGGTATGCATTGAACTCAGACTGGAATGGGTAAGATAAGAGCAGCAAGAGATTTTTAACAGAGTTTACAAGGCTGGACAAGCTCCCCCTAAGAACATGATGTCTATGCATGATGTCAATAAGAATGTGCAGTGATGCAGACGGGATTTGATGCTGACTTCCCCTCAACACATGCATGGGTTGGCAATAGTATATGCAGCCTATGACTTACATGAACACTTGGTGCAATAGAGGGCATGCCAATTGATTATGCATTATTGTGCCCCTTTAACATGAAACGCATTGGAGTGCATGAGACAACAAAATGATGCAAGCACAAATTATTTACAATGCATTCTGAACATAATTGCTAATTCTTAAGCTCCCCCTTTGTTCAATGCTTATATAGAACAAGACACTCAACCAACGTGTTGAAACTCCACATGAGTGATGAGTTGAAAATGTTATGCAATTATGATAGACATCATCACAAGCAATGATCAATTATAAATTTCACCAGCATGACAATTTTTTCATGCATTACGCAACTGAATTAATTGATCTCTGGTACAATGCGGAGGTTTGGATCTGAGATCCTCCTCAGGCATAGTGAGAGTTTCGAGCAAGCTTGACTTGCCTTTCTACTCTGCACCATTTGATATACCATAGGTCAAGAAAGGTGTAAGCAAGTAATTTAAAATAGATGATTATCTTACACCATGGCAGTTGTTTCAACATTTCAAGGAAGCAAATTTAGTTTGTAGAATTTTATTTATAGCAAGACAGACTTATGATGCACTGTCTACATGGCTATCCTAAACATGTGAAAATAACAAGAGTTGAAAATTTTATTCACAAACATGTGCCTTGAGCTTTTATTTACTTGATCATCCATTTTTCAGCTCTAAGGCACCCTACGCCAAAAATTCTCATTTGAAATTTTTAGGTACCCAAGCTTGCTTGGGTCCTTGTGGGTTAGCAGCTCTGTCATATTAAGTAGTGTGGCTTATCTGTTTTAGGGCAATCAAATCATCTTTCTTCATTGTTGGACAGTCATACATCTCGTGCCCATTTTTCCCACAATAGAAACAATTCACAAAAGATTGAGCATCCTTCCTATGTGCATGTGGTTGTGCATTAGGCTTTTATGGGTGAGCATGGAAGTTAGCATTCCCGGAATGAAATTGATACCTTCCATTAGATGCCAGCAGTCTTGGTCAGTGTGGCGAATTTTACCACAATGGAAGCAATAGGGAGAGGGATTTCTTCTTACAGTCGTTGTGAGTGTCGACCTATCCAGATGAGTGTGTCGACGCGCAGGGTAATTCCTGGGCTTTTGAGCATGAGAGTGCTGGGGATGCTTTCTCCCAGTGTTGACCTTCCCTTTGTCAGTGCTTCCTGCATTGTTTCTGCTGATTTTGCCTGCTTCTAATTCATCATTCCTCAAGGCGAGGCAATCATGCATAGTGTGGCCAAGCATATCACAATAGAAGCAATAAACATTCATTTTATGAGGACCATGATACTTAGCATGCATTTCCACATTAGCAAAATCATATTTATGTTTATGCCAGGAAACATTCTTTTTCTGATTGCTATTTTGATTTTGGTTTTTCTTTTGAGCAGCATGCAGTTTTGGGAGACCATAAGAGGTGCTGGCTTCAAGTGAGCCAGTGACAAACGAGGTGTACACCTTGCTTCCAAGGGACTTTTTGTTCACAGGTTTGTAGTTTAAGTCCTCTTTCTGAAAACTCACCTTAGCTCCCAAAGTTTTGTCTAGATTATCTTTGCTTTGAGCAAACCTTGATAGACAGATTTTTAACTCTTTGATTTCATTCTCCCAAGAGGAGACGTGCAACTCAGATTCAACGAGGTCCTCCTCACACACAGCCAACTGCTCATTGAGCAAGACATTTACCCCCTTGTAATTTTCAATTTCCAATTGAAGTTCATTCAACTTTTCAGAGCTATCATTAACAATACCCTTGCCTTTCTCACAAGCGGACAGTCTTTCAAGCAGCATGTTATTTTGCTCTTTCAAGGTTTTATTCTCTTCAATCAGCCCCTCATCATGGATTAACCCCTCAAGTTTAGTTTCATTATTGGTGATTGGTTTAGGTTGGTTTTGAAGTTGTCTCATCATATCTTCCAACCTAGTGATTTCAGCTTAGAGGGTTCCATTTTCATCTCTTAAACATGCAATGCTTTTTTTATGCACATCTATGTCTATCATAAGAGTGTCATTTAGCTCCTCAAAAGTAGAATAATTTTTATAGAAGGAGCTCTCACCCTGACTTCTCTTGTTTGTACTGCTTGATCAACTCATCATAGGCCTCCATGAGTTCTTCAAAAGTAAAGTTCTCGGAGTCAAAGCTTACCTGAGATAAGGATAGATTGCTTGATTGCTCTGATCGGTGGGCCATGAGACATTCCTGCTTTTGTTCTCTTTTTTCATGGATGTTGACCAATACATCCAAAACTTGCTTAGCTGTGCTGCAGGTGGACACACGATTAGGTAGCTTGAAATCAACTATAGCTTTTATCAAGTTGAATACCACAAGGTTATCAACATGTTTGGTATCGTGTTCAGCAGACCATTCATCTGAATTTGCTGTCAGCTTTTGAGGACCAATGTATATAAGGTTCCACAATTATGGATCTATGTATTTGACATAGACAAACATTCTCCCTAGCCATATAGAAAAATCTGAACCATCATAAATAAGCGAGAAGCCATCAAAGCATGTGTTGCAAATGAAGACATTTGATCAAACTCACCAGGATCTTTCTCTGCAGATCGTGGGATCTGTGAATGGCAGAGCTTGGCTCCGATACCACTTGTTGGGTCCCACGTAAATCAGATCTAGAAGGGGGGGTTGAATAGATACTATCAAGAACTTTGGCCTATTTAAAAACTCTTAGCTACCAAAAGTATAAACTACTCCAATAAAATGAATAAAACACTTAGACACAAAGCACAGCGGAATGAATTGAAATGCCTCAGATGGAAACGGTAAAGCTCGGTGCAAGGACTGAGAGTGATCTATAGCACTAGACAGCAGGGATCTCAACGCACATCAACTAAGTGTGAAATGACTAGCTATATGTGTGAGCTTTAGTAATCAACCAGAGTGTGTGCGTGTGAGAGCAAGTTGATTTTCCTTGACAACGCGACAAGCTTGGTGCCTGTGTGCAAGAGTGTAGTAGGCAGCCAAGGGGATGCAGGCAAAACATTGAGGCTAAATGGTATAGGGATAAAGTAGAAAGTGCAGATCTAAAAGCTTGAGTGTGCAAAGAAAATAACCACGATTGCATATGATTAAGCAAGCACACCAACCTGTGAATGGAGATAGAGGATATGAAGCAATCACACAAAATGCACAACCATAACACAGGGATTTTAAGGTGGTTCAATAGCAAACCCGCAACCTACGTCCACCCCTCACCAAACCCGATGAGGCTTTCTTTTTGACACACAGCTTGACCGGGGACAAGCCCCAAACCACAGAACAGAGAACACCATCTGTTTGTCTTCCTACACATAAAATCGATAGGGACAGTTCTCAACAAACCGGAGCACACCACTGTCTGTCTTCTTACACACAAAACTCGCAGGGACGGTTCTGCACAGATCGGAGCACACCTCCGTTTGTCTTCCTACACACAAAATCGGCAGGGACGGTTCTAGATGAACAAAAACACAAGATAAACCTCACTGCAAGAGCAGTGGGAAAACCATAAAAGCAAGAAGAAAACACCAACTGAAGCTTTAGATGATGATTTGGAAGCTGGGGACTGTAGCTACAAATTTCAGATCTGAAGATCTGATTCTTTAGGGTCAGGTAGAGTGCAGGGCTGCTCTTTCTCTCTCTCTCTCTCTCTCTCTCTCTCAAGGCTTCTCTTTTCTTCTTCTTGTACAGCACTGGACTGAGTCAAACAAGTGATCGGCTGCTCTCACCCGCTTCTCAAGGATGTTCTTTGTGGATGCTCAAGGGCATGGCTCTCTGGGCAGCAACCGCTTCTCCTCTTGTAGAAGCTTGATATTTATAGATGAGCCACAAGGAAATGTGGTGAAGAACTTTCCCTCTAAATTTTCCCTCCAGAAACTTTTCTTATCTTTGAGAAAGATACTCTGCCAGAAGTATGACTTGAGCTGGCTTGCTGCTAGTCCAAGGATAGTACAGTGGCAGCAGATGGGGCAAACCATATCTTGTCTTCACCTGCTCTTCATATCTCCACAATAAATGGCCCCTTTGACATGCGGTCTCCATATTGGCTGAAGTCCACTTTCTATCCTATGTACTCTACCTAGACAAAAGTCTTCGTTGGGTGACAGCAAAAGGCAGACTGTGAGAAGTGACCTTCCCAGTTGTAGTTTCTGACATAGCCATCTGAAAAAGGTAGATTAGATGTGATATAATGACAGGGATAAAAGTCAACCTTGGGTACCCCATCCAGACATTGAAATCCAAATTTTTGGACATTTGCCGTACCTATTTTCTCTCTTTATATTTTCCATTAACTTGACAGAAAACTAGCTTGAAAGCTTCTGGAAGAACAGAGGTGTCGACACTTCTTAGGATGACTACCAATATAATGCTCTCTAGGAGACCCTAGTGTCGACCTGCTGGAACAAGGTGTCGACACCTCTGATGAAAGCTTCTTATATAGCGGTTTCTGGAAGCCCAAGGTGTCGACCTACTGGAACAAGGTGTCGACACTTCTTAGGAAAACTGCCAATATATTACTCTCTGGAAGACCAAGGTGTCGACCTTCTGTGATAAAGGTATCGACACTTCTGATGAAACCTCTTGAACAGAAATGCATATCTGCATAGACTTTTAGCAACGTGCACAGACTTTGTAGTTCACGTGTGCACAAACCTTTCTTATGCTAAAGGCAAACATTGCACAGACCTTGATATGTGGACAGACCTTGATATTGCACGACCTCTGCATGTGCACCGACCTTAGTTCGGCATGTGCACCGACCTGAGTGGAAAGTCTTCAGCTTGTGCATCGACCTTAGTCCAAGACTTCAGCATGTGCACAAGCCATGGTTGCAAGTCTTCAGTATGTGCACCGACCTTCTGAGCAGAGATGCATATGTGCACCGACCTTGGTTAAGTATGTGCACTGACCTTATAATGTTGAAAGCAAGGGTGCACGGACCTTTGTTGAGCATGTGCACCAACCTTGGTTCAGGATGTTCACCGACCTCTTGAACAGAAATGCATATGTGCACCAACCTTGCCTTTCACATGTGCACGGACCTTCACTTGCACTTGGCATGATGTGCATTGATCTGTCTGCGTGAACAGTAGCCGCTGCACCGACCTAATCAACATGAAGCTTTTCAGCTTGATATCTGTGTTGCCAATTGCCTTGATTTCTGTGCACTCAATATTATCATCTACCTTGATTTATGTGCATCCAGTTGTCTTGATTTATGTGCAACCATGATTTTTTACACTCATCAGTGATGGCACAGAGATGTATCTTCTTGCTTATGATGTCACGACCTGAAATGTATGAATATGTGTTTATCAAAATGCAGGTCAGACTTATCAATGAGTCATAGTTAGACATCATCAAAATAATAGAATTAAGCATGTTATACACATGCCCAACTTGAAAGAGACCATCTCTAATACAAATTGTTGGGTCTCTTAGTACAACCGCAATCAAGAGGGGGGTGAATTGATTACGCCCCTTTAAAAAATCTGACCAGATAAAGGTCTTGTTGAGCACATTGGATTCAACAATGGTGTGTAAAAATGAGACTTAGATTCGTTATATATTAGACTAACGTGATAAGGAACTGACTGGCTTGATGAAACAGTTTGGAACTCTGGCAGATAGAAGGATCTGTTGGATAGCATGAGCAGAGATCCAACGAACACGTGAGTGTGTGTAAGAAGTGTGTGTAGCAGTGTACTCAACTTGGTGTGTGTGATTGTGTTAACTTGAACCTGAGAATGCAGATAGTGGAAATGGACAAACGCATAGGCGCAAACCAGTGCACAGTATTTTTAAGGTGGTTTGGTTGCAAACCTACAACCTACGTCCACCCCACACAAAATCCGGTGAGGCTTCACTACTGACTAAAAGCTTGACATGAGAACACAGTCCTCAGAACACGCTGCTACTCACAGCAACACACACGGGGACAAGTCCCCAATAAATGTTGATACATAGCTTGACACGAGGACATGGTCTTGAAGAGGACACAATCCTCAGAACACGCTGCTACTTGCAGTAACACGTGCTGGGATAAGTCCCCAACAAACGCTGATACACAGCTTGACACGAGGACATAGTCATGATCAGGACACAGTCCTCAGAACATGCTGCTTCTTGCAGCGTCACAAGGGGACGTGCCCTAAAGGAAATACACGCTGCAAAGGTGCAGCAAAACACGGGGATAAACCCCAAAAGAAAAACATGCTACAAGGTTGCAGCAAAACACGGGGACAACCCCCCACGGCTATCACAGATGCTGACAAATAGGTTGCACAAGGAACAAGCTCCTCAAGGCTGCGTAGCAGCCAAAACCACACTCCGGTCCCTAAAATAGGGTACCAGAAGAACGCTGTCAACACAACACCACACACGGAAAACAAATGCAGAGTTTCAGAAGAAAAACACAAAACAAATCTAAGAAATGAAGATGTAGCTTCAGATCGGAATCTTGAAGCTGTAACTACAGATCTGAACTCAGATCTGAAATACTTTTCTTCTCAAGCTCAGGCCTACTTCAAGGCTGCTCTCATATCTTTTCTTCTTCTCAGATTTCTTCAGGATGCTCGGGGCATCTCACTCTCTTCTTCTCAAACTTAGCTGCTCAAAATTTTTCTTCTCAAGCTCAGGGTGTTTCTAGTGGCTAAGGGCTACTCTTCTCTCTTTTTCTTCAGCTCGCATGCTAAGAGCTGCAGCGAGTTCTCACTACCAGAAAAGGTGGGATTTCAGACGGCCAGTTTTCATCTATAATCCGTCTGAAATTCTATCTGAAGACACTTTTGTAACATATTTCAGACGAATTTCGGACAGAACGAGGCCGTCACATATTCTTGGTTACAAATTTAGGATAGATTTAATATCAATCACAAATTCCGTCTGAAATTTTAAACGGAAATATTCCGTGTGAAATCCCATCTGAAAATATAACTTTCGGACAGATTAATATCAGTCACAAATGTCATCTGAAATTTGACACGAAAATTTTTCCATTTGAAATGCCGTCTGAAATTTATTCCGTCTGAAATTTCACACGGAAAATATTTCGTGTGAAATACCGTTCGAATAACCGTCTGAAATTTCAGATGTACATTTCAGACGTATGTGGCGAAATCCATCTAAAATTTCAGACGCAGACATTCAGATGAATAAGTGTCGTCTGAAATACCGTCCGAAATAACTTCCATTACTTTTTTTAAAAAATACAAAATTGTTTTAAAAAAACCTGTTAAAATTCAAACTAATGTACTATAAACAAAACACATAAACAAGAAACTCAACATTCATAGATAAAATAATATGCTGATCAAATATCATCCTCCACATCGTCCATATCCTCGTCCCTGCCTTGCTCATCTCGTCTGTCGCAGCCCGCAGAAGGATCCTCCTACATTAACAAAATAATAACATTCATTCATAGATAAAAAAATTAGTACGAAGATAAATTAATTTTTTTGTTACATTGCATAAATTGAAATCAAATCAATAACTGCATAGATTTTATAGACCCCAACTAACCTAGCTATCATCAGTAATTTAAATTAATTACATTTAGAGACTGCACTTTTGAGCGTTGGGCCCAAACCGGGTATCCGATTTGGATTCCGTCAGTTCTCACAAGTCACTTTTATCTCCCAGGTCCTGTTGGGACAATCGTCACGCCGATCTGATCGGTATTTCATATTTTAGACCCCCGGACCCGATGTCTTTAATTTTAAACTAAGTGTATTTACAAAATGCACTTTTGAGAGTCGGGCCCAAACCGAGTATCCGATTTGGATTTCACCAGTTCTCACAAGTCACTTTTATCTCCGAGGTCCTGTTGGAATAATCGACACGCCGATCAGACCGGTATTTCAGATTTTAGACCCCCAAACCCGACGTCTTTAATTTTAAACTAAGTGTATTTACAAAATGTACTTTTAAGCGTCGGCCCCAAACCAGATATTTGATTTGGATTCCACCAGTTCTCACAAGTCACTTTTATCTCCCAGGTCCTGTTGGAATAATCGATACGCCGATCAGACCGGTATTACAGATTTTAGAGCCCCGGACCTGACGTCTTTTATTTTAAACTAAGTGTATTTATAAAATGCACTTTTGAGCGTCGGGCCCAAACCAGATATCCAATTTGGATTCTGTCAGTTCTGACAAGTCACTTTCATCTCCCAGGTCCTGTTGGAATGATCGACATGCCGATCAGACATGTGCTTCATATTTTAGACCACCCAACCCCTACTTATCTGTCTTTTAAATTAATTACATTTAGAGAATGCACTTTTGAGCGTCGGGCCCAAACCAGATATCCGATTTGGATTCCGTCAGTTCTTGCAAGTCACTTTCATCTCCTATGTCCTGTTAGAATGATCGGCACGCCGATCAGACCGGTATTTCAGATTTTAGACCCCCGAACCTGACTTCTTTAAATTTAAACTAAGTGCATTTACAAAATACACTTTTGAGCGCCGGGATCAAACTGAGTATCCGATTTGGATTCCGCCAGCTCTCACAAGTCACTTTTATCTCCCAAGTCATGTTGGAACAATCGGCACGCCGATCAGACCGGTATTTCAGATTTTAGACCCCCGAACCTGACTTCTTTAAATTTAAACTAAGTGCATTTACAAAATGCACTTTTGAGCGCTGGGCCCAAACCGGGTATCCGATTTGGATTCTGTCAGTTTTCACAAGTCACTTTTATCTCTCAGGTCCTGTTGGAACAATCGGCACGCCGATCAGACCGGTATTTCATATTTTAGACCCCCAGACCCCGACTTCTTTAATTTTAAACTAAGTGCATTTACAAAATACACTTTTGAGCGTCAGGCCCAAACCAGATATCCGATTTGGATTCTGTCTGTTCTGACAAGTCACTTTCATCTCCCAGGTCCTGTTGGAATGATCGGCACGCCGATCAGATCGGTATTTTAGATTTTAGACCACCGAAACCTTGAATTAAATGAATTCTTCTAAACTAAGTTAGTTTTGAAGACACACTTAGTTTTGAAATGAGTTATTTGAGCATCAGGGTCAAACCGGATATCCGATTTGGAATCCGTCAGTTGACTCAGCTCTCACAACTCACGTCTACCTCGCAAGTCATTTTGGAACGATCGGCATGCTGATCAGGTCAGTATTTTACATTTTGGACCCCCGAACCCCGAATTTTCCCAATTCCTCTAAACTAAGTTACTTTTGAAAACTAACTTAGTTTTGAAATTAATAATGAATATAATTGAGTAATTCTGTCAAAATATAAACATAATAAACACGAACCTGAAGGGCCTGTGCCGTGGTGGTGGTGGATCCATGAGGGAGAATTCCCACCTGGGAGAGGAGGCCACTGATTGCCTGCAACATGGTTGCCTACTGGCTAGATACCTCCTCTCGAATCTGCTGTGACATCTGCTGCTGCAAATCAGAAATCTACGATCGGACGATGTCTATGACGTCGCTGGCTTAAGAGCTGGGGGCAGGTGGAGGTATACTAAATGCACTGCTACTAGTTTGGGAAGAGCCTGAACTCGCACACGATGATATCACCGTGCTAGAGTCCAGGCTCTGTTAGCGCAGCGAAGAGTGATATAGAAGGGGGGGATGAATAGATCACTCCCAATTTAGAAAACTTCAGCGGAAAATCACTACTTCAAATTTCGACCCTTCAGATACAGCAAAACAATATAGCTAACGCGGTGAATAACTAAGACAGAATAAGAAGGTCTGATTGAAAAAGACTATCCACAGTCAAACACAATGCCAAGCAGATGGAGAGCACAATCGATAACAGCAAACCACAGAGGAGACAAGAGATTTTAAGGTGGTTCGATTATAGTCCACAATCTACATCCACCCCTCACTCCAACTAGAGTGAGGATTCCACTAGCCACTGCTAGAAAACTGCAGACTCAGTCTGCGAACAAGATGTTGCCACACAGCTTGAACAACCAAGGGAAACAAATCCCTCAACCAAACTCTGCTACCCACTGAGCTTGACACCTGGACCTGCAACCAGCAAGGCCAGAACCGGAGATGGCTCTCCCTTCCTCCAACCCGGAGGGAACCTGCTAGTGACAGTCTGTCACTGGCAAAACCAGAGATCACAGATCTCTCTTCCTCTGCAGCCCAGAGGGGAACTGGAGTAACACTCTCTTCCTCCAAATACTAGAGGGTAAGAATTCGGAATCAAAAATGAAGAAATGAAAAACAGAAATGAAAACAAGACCAACGATGAATGACAATCGTTTCTGAAAAACCAAAAAACAAATGTAGCTTCCGAAGAAGCAAATCTTCACAGCACGATTTCTTCTATCTCTCAAGGACTTTTCTCTCAATTCATATCTCTCAAATTCTTCTCTCTGTCTTTTCTCTGGAACGAGGAGGCTCTCTCTTTTCTTCTTCTGCTCAGGGATTCTTCACTTCAGCCTTCCTATTTCATTCTTTTCTCCTGTTCGCAGAAGACACCTTTTTATATGGCATTCGACCTGAATTCTAGGGCTTCACACGAGTGGGTCTCGTTCCCTCCTTTTCCAGAGCATCCTCGGATCACGTGCCAGGCATCTTCCTCAATTCACGTGCCCAATCATTAACCTGAGTCACCTGCAGACAGAAACAAAAGAAATGAATCGAATTAGTTAGTTTAGGCTTATATCAACGAGTGTATATACTTTAGAAGCAGCAAATGAATAAGTGTGTACAATGTGAGAATGTAAACACTTGAGGGCCTTCAGCATCCTCAGTGTATATACTTGAAAACTGATGCATTACATAGCAGAGGGGGATGTGTAGACTTCTGGTAATGCATGAAGCAGTCGAGTGTTTAGACTTGCAACCAAGGGACTGTACAGACTTGATGAATGAGTGCATGTGAAAGGCAGTGTACAGACTTGAGATGAACGCTGCATGAATGAGCCTAGCCACTGTATAGACATTACAATGCTCATCCACTGAATAGACTTCACGATGCTCAGTCAGACTTCACGATGCTCAATCAGACTTCACGATGCTCAATCACCCTTGAAGATGTGAGCGAGACAGTGTATGGACTTGGCCCTTGAAGGATGTACAGACTCGAAGAACTGAAGCCCACGATGTATAGACTTTGAACTCTGAACGACAAATCAAGATGTACAGACTTGAGAATCTTGAAGGCCAATGTACAAACTTTGTAAGCCTGAACCAATGTACAGACTTGCAACGCTTGAGCACCAGTGTATAGACTTGGAACGCTTGAGCCAATGTATAGACTTGAGAGGCTTGAACACTGCGATGTGCAGACTTTGCGATGTATAGACTTAGGGCTCCTAGAGGATGTACAGACTCTACTAATGTGCAGACTTTGCCTATATGCATTGTCTAGACTTGATATCAATGAATGCGCTGGCTGTACAGACTTGCATAAGCGATGTATATACTTTGCCAATGTGGAGACTTAGGGTGTACCTAAAGCATCGAATGTAGGAAAAGATTGGAATGTATAGACTTACGTTCGATCAGCAATGTATAGACTTCAACTAAGCAACCTACAGTGCAATGTCTAGACTTTGAAGTGCAACGTAGGTAAGGACCCCAATGTATAGACTTTCAATGAATGCAACCGCTGTACAGACTTGCTCAAACAGACCGATGTATAGACTTAGAATTTCAACAGAAGGATGTACAGACTTTGAATATGAAGTCAGGCAAACGGATGTTCAGACTTGGCCAAAACAGTAATGAACAGACTTGAAACGCTTGAAGGCCACAGGACAGTGTATAGACTTGGAAGGTTCTCCAATGTATAGACTTGGAAGTGGCTGTATAGACTTGCAGAGCTTTCGCTAAGGCTGTATAGACTTGAAGCAATGTCAACGATGTATAGACTTTACCAAAGTGCAGACTTTGAAGTGAAGACCAATGAACAGACTTCAAGTGAAGGCCAATGTACAGACTTTGAAGAACAGACGTTACACATATGCCATGAGTGTATAGACTTGTTCGATGGATGCATGAACAGTGAGTCAATGTATAGACTGCCAATGCCTTCGACAAATGCGATGTACAGACTTGCGAACTTGGGGGTCGACCCATCTGGAAGCGGGGTCGACCCACTACTATCCAGACTATGCTGACAGAGTATGGACTTGAACAAGTAATGCATGTCTATATGACAACCATATGAACTGCACTGTCCTACATGAAGCATGAATCAATCTATTGATAGAAACCGATTGATTTATAGTGTGAGACATCATCAAAAACGTAGGGATGCAACAATCTCCCCCTTTTTGATGATGGCAACACTATGAATCAAGCAATATCAAAGCTTAACTGGAAATTAACTGCAGTTCCAACAATCAAAGCAAATTCAAGGCATGCTCATGCAGACGATTTAAACACTCCCTACAACACACTCTCAGCTCCCTCAAAACTCATTCTCAGAAATTTCCATCACATGAATTCTCCCCCACAGCTCATAAACTTAACTCCCCCAAAGCTCGTGACAATTCATGACTTATAGATATTGCAGAACCTCTCCCCTTTGACATCAGCAAAAGGAAATGCAGAATATATGAAAGTGCTGGAGACATGAAGAAGAAGTACAGTAACTTCTTAGTGCAGAAAGGCACGAACCAGTCTTAAGAGAATAAGTGAGGTGCTAAACTCAAGTGAAGGTTCTTAAACTCCAGTAAACAATAGAGAAATAGAATGATAGAAAAGTTTATCAGCATACATAATGTATGATTTAGAGCAGGAGTTAACAAGTATGGTCAGATATAGATGAACAGTCAACTATCCCACATGACAACAAGAGACAAAGTCAGAGAGGTGTTCTCAAGGTATTGAGAACAAGCAATCTATTAGTTGCATAACAACAAGTGAATTTTTTGAGATGATTTTTAAGAAGATCAATGAGTAAGTTGGTAATTCACTCTGTTGACATTAGGGAAACACCTTGATTAGAGGCCTGAATCCCCGGTTACTAAGTGTGAGTACCTCATTACTTCTCTTTTTTTTATTAAAGGAACAGAGTTAGTAACTGTGGCTTTTGACATGAGGAAACACCTTGATTAGAGGCCTGAGTCCCCAATTACTCAGCAGCTAGCCACCATTGCTCTGTCATGACTTTTCATTCATTTTAAGCATTTGGCACCTCATGACATAGGAGAAAACTTCATTTCATTGATGAAGCTCCCAGTTTCTCAGTGACCAAAACAAGACATGTTTGTTCAGTTAAGCCCTTGTGTTGAAGAGATGGAATGATTGAAAATAATACCAGAAGGACTATTTCTTGAAGTGAATCTTGAAGTCTAGATTTCAAGCTGATTGGGTCAGATATCAAGACATACAGGTTTTGGCCTGAACCAGAATCATTGACAATGTAGGAAGATATACTTTATACAATTAATCTAGATCTCTGAAGGAATACCAGAGGAAAGATTCTAACTGGACTTTAGTATCACTGACTTATAGACTTAAGAAATAAGTGACATTCTACTATCTGAGAGAACCACACTAGATCTGTCATGAAAATCAGCAATGACACACATCTGGTCAATCTTTTTGAATCTGTCAAAGAACTCTTCCTCTCACAGCTCAACCAGCTCCCCCTCACTCAAAGCATTTCTGAAAGCTAACCAACAGACATACAGAACTACCCCTCACAAAAAGAACATACTTCTCATGTAAGACAATTTGTATAAGCCTAATTCTCTTCTCAGTGTTGTGAATTTTTCATTATCCAGAGGTTTAGTGAAAATGTCAGCAATCTGATTATCAGTGCCTACATGAATCAGTTCAAAGTTATTTTTAGAAACCTCATCTCTTATGAAATGATGCCTTATCTCCATGTGTTTGGTGCGTGAATGCAAAACATGATTTTTGGCAAGATTAATGGCACTGGTATTATCACAATAGATAGGTGTGCACCCCAGGTCTACTTGGTAGTCCTGAAGCTGGTGTTTAATGTAAATGACTTGTGTACCACAACTCCTTGCAGCCACATATTCAGCTTCTACAGTGGAGAGGGCCACAGAATGTTGTTTCTTGGAACCCCAAGACACTAAACACCCACCCAAAAATTCACAATGACCACTAGTGCTTTTCCTGTCTAGTTTACAGTCTGCATAATCAGCATCTGTGTATGCAACTAAGTTGAATGTGTGTGATGCAGGAAACCATAAACCAAGAGAATGAGTAGCTGACAAATATCTGAAAATTCTTTTCACTGCAGCTAAATGTAATTCTGTAGGTCTAGACTGATACCTTGCACACATTCCTACACTGAACTGTATATCAGGTCTAGAAGCTGTCAAGTAAAGAAGAGATCTAATCATACCTCGATAGGGCTTGGCATTTACTTCTTTACCTATCTCATCTGTATCCAGTGAGGTATTGGTACCCATGGGTGTTGTAATGTGCTTCAGGTTTTCCATACCAAACCTCTTGAATGGTTCCATTGTGTATTTGGTCTGGTTGATGAAGCATCCATCCTCTGAATGTTGTACCTGCAAGCCAAGAAAGTACTTTAGTTCACCAACCAAACTCATCTCAAATTCAGCAGACATCATTTTAGAGAATTCATCACATAGTTCATGCTTAGTTGATCCAAATACAATGCCATCTACATATACCTGAACTATGATGAGATCTTTATTTGTACCCATGGTAAATAAGGTTTGATCAACTTTACCTCTTTTGTAGCCCTTGCTGATCAGAAATTCAGTCAATCTTTCATACCATGCTCGAGGAGCCTGCTTTAGACCATACAAGGCTTTGTTTAACTTGAAAACTTGGTTAGGTTGAGGAGAGAATTGAAATCCGGGGGGTTGTTCAACAAAAACCTCTTCTTTAATGACTCCATTTAAAAAGGCACTTTTAACATCTATTTGTTGGAGTTTTATATTCTTTGAACATGCAAAAGCAAGCAACAATCTTATAGCTTCCATCCTAGCAACTGGTGCATAGGATTCATCGAAATCTACACCAAATTCTTGACAGTAGCCCTTGGCTACTAATCTGGCCTTATTCCTAGAAATGATTCCATCTTCATTCATTTTATTTTTGAACACCCACTTAGTTCCTATGATATTAACATTATCTAGTCTTGGAACAAGTTCCGAGACATTATTTCTTTCGAACTGGCCCAATTCCTCACACATAGTATTGAGCCAAGCTTGATCAGCTAAGGCCTCTTCTATTGATTTGGGTTCAATTTGTGAGACTAAAGCAATTAAGTCTTCATTATTCACATTCTTAAAATGAGACCTAGTCCGAAGAGGATCTTCAGGATTGCCTATGACATTATATGTCGGATGATCTTTATGAAATCTAACATTTATTGAAGACTCACCTATTTCTCTTGGCTCTTCCAGGTTGGGAGGATTTGCTGTTGCACTCGGATGAGTCTTCTCTTCTTCTTGGTCTTCTAGGAATTCCCCATGATGATTGGAACCCCTGTCAACATTTTCAATGTTAGTGACACCTTTCTTTTCACTAAAAATGATGTGTGGAGACTCTTCAACTTTCTGGTCTGATATGTTAAAGACCCTATATGCCCTAGACACTTCAGAGTATCCTAAAAATATTCCAGGGGAGCTTTTAGCTTCAAACTTCTCTAAATCTTTCTTGTGATTGTTATGAATAAAGCATTTAGCTCCAAAGATTCTGAAATGAAACAAGTTTGGTTTCTTACCTTTTAGAAGCTCATAGGGTGTTTTCTTGTGAATGGGTCTTACCATGGCCCTGTTGATTATGTAAGTTGTTGTATTCGCCGCCTCTGCCCAAAACCTCCTTGGTAATTGACTTTCAATTAGCATGGTTTTGGCCATCTCCACAACAGTTCTATTTCTTCTCTCCACAATTCCATTCTGTTCAGGTGTCTTGGGAGAAGAAAATCTGTGTGTTAGTCCCTCTCTTTCACAAAGATCAGAAAACATGGAGTTTTCAAACTCACCTCCATGGTTAGATTGAATAGAACAGATCTTATGTTTTCCTTCTTGTTTGACCTTATTAAAAAACTGATTAAACTTATGAAATGCATCACTTTTATTTGCTAAGAAAAAGATCCATGAATATCTAGAGAAGTCATCTATGATGACATAGCCAAACCTGTTCCCATTAAGACTCTGAGTTCTTGTAGGATCGAAAAGGTCCATATGGAGAAGTTCCATTGGTCTAAAGAACAATGGCTCAGATCTTAGCTTGTAAGAATTCCTGGTCTGTTTGCCTAGAGCACAGGCATCACATGATTTTGAAATAGAATTGAATTTAATTCTAGGCATGCCTCTAACTAAATCATGCTTGACCAATTTATTTAAAGTAGTAAAGCTAGCATGGCCTAAACGTCTATGCCATTCAAAAGTATCATTTTCAGAATTGGCAGATAAACAGATATTAGATTCAGATTCCTTATCTAAGTCTACCATGTAAACATTATTAATCCTGTTGGCTACAAATTTAACCACATCAAAATTTATTTCAAAGATTTTGCATGAATTATCATCAAACACAACCCAGCGACCCTTGTCACATAACTGACTAATGCTAATCAGGTTGTGTTGAAGACCTTCCACAAGTAGAACTTTTTCAATAGAGTTTGTGGAAGTCTTACCTACTGTGCCAACTCCAATTACCTTACCTTTGTTCTTTCCTCCAAACTTGACCAGACCCCCTACCTTCATCTCTATCTTGCTGAACTTGGATCGGTCTCCTGTCATGTGCCTGGAGCAGCCACTGTCGAGGTACCACTTGTTGTCTTCAGCTGCCAGGCCGACCTACACAAACAAAATCAAGCAAAGTGATTTGGAACCCAAGATGAGTTGGGTCCAAGGACATTGTTCAAATCTCTGATCAAATGTTTAGGTATCCAGATTTGCTTCAGCATGGATTTCTCTGGCACCTTTACTTCTCGTTTATTGAAATTAAGTCCTGCTGGTCTGGAGAAGTAAGCTCTATTCCATTCATTAGGCTTCCCATTCCTAGGAAATCTCCTGTGAGCTTGTTGATTAACAGATTTTTGAAGATGATAATTATTTCTCCAGTAGGTCCTGTTTGGACCCATCTAATTGTAGTAATTCCAGCTTTTCTTCTGATCCACTTGCTTGGTCCATTTACCATTTATGTTCTGATGAGTGGGCTTAGTGAAGTTCTTCACAAAATTCACTCCCATTTTAAATGGTTGACCAGCAGTGTTCTTTAAAGTTTCCTTCGAACATTGAGCTCCTTTACTGCTGTTTGAGCTGGATGGTGTGTCCAGCTTTTCTTTTCCCTTCTTTGGGCAGAAGGTGATGGTCTTGAATTGTAGGGGTCTCTTGTTAGTTGGGTCATAGCCTAGACCCTCCTTATTGAAGTTAACCCTTGTCCCTAGAATAGCATCCGGACTAGTTTTTCCCTGAACAAATCTTTCCAAAACTTTTTGTTTATCTTCCAGCTCTTTTTGCAGTGACTCGGAATTTTTTAACAGTTCAGCATTCACTATCTTAACAGCTTCATATTTCTCTGAGTTCACTCTAATTTCATTCAGGCTTTCTTCAATTTTAGTTTTCAGTTCATTGAGCTGGGTGTGACTCTCCTGGTTTTCTCCCTTGAGCTTATCATTTTCTTTTCTTAGTGAGGTCATTTCTTCTAGTTGCTCTTTTAGTTTCTAATTTTCCTAACAGACCTGGGTTTGTTCTTCAACATTAGTATTAAATTTTCTCTTGAGGACCCTATGCTCTTTACTGAAAGAATTAAACTTGTCTAACAATTCACCATAAGCATCTTCCCAGTCATCAATAGAGAAATTTTCAAAGACATTTATTACCTCCTCTTCGCTATTTGCTATAAGGCAAATTCCTTCTTCAGACTCTTCTGAGGAAGTGTCTTCGGGATCTTCTTCCTCCTCGCTCCACGTGCAGACCATCGCCTGTGGCTTCTTCTTTTTCTGCACCTTTGAGCTCTTCTTCTGAAAGTAGGGACCCTTCTTCTGGAGATCTGGGCATTCGCCTTTTATGTGTCCTTGTTTGTTACAATGAAAACAAGTCAGTCTCTTAGAATTTCTATCCTTATGAATGGTATATTCAACATTCTTGTTAAAGGAGTATGGCTTCTTCCTCCTAAAGGTCTTCCCCTTTCTCCTTAAAAATTTACTGAACTGTCGAGTGAGCATTGCCTGCTCCTTCTGGTCGAGATCGGAAAAACCATCGGACTCACCGCTACTACTGCTGCTGCTGCTGCTACTCTTGTTGCGGGATGCCTTGAGAGCTACATTCTTACCCTTCCTGTCACTTCCTTCACCACCTCCTTTGAAATTCATCTCATAGGTCATGAGGGATCCTATGAGTTCATTCACTGTCAAGGTCGTCAGATCTTTTGACTCCTCTATCACTATGGCCTTAGTGTGCCATGCTGGGGATAAAGATCTAAGAATTTTCCTGACTATATCTACCTCAGCTAGATCCTTCCCTAGCCCCTTAAGAGTGTTTGTGATCAAGGACAACCTGGCATACATTTCAGTAATATTCTCCTCTGCATTCATCCTAAACAATTCATACTTAGAGGTGTAGAGGTTTATCTTCGAGGCTTTCACTTGAGCTGTACCTTCGTAGATTAATTGCAGCTCATCCCACATTCGCTTGGCAGTCCTGTAGGTAGATATACGGGCATATTCCTCTGGGTGAACAGCACACTAGATGATGTTCAGCGCCGTCCAGTTGAGTGAAGATAGCTTGACATGATCATCTGTCCACGCGTCCTCGTTCGGTGGCAGATCATACGGCCCAACAGTAATTACCCTCCACAGCTTGTGGCTCTGTGCCCTGATAAACACTTCCATCCTGTTCTTCCAAAAGAGATAGTTATTACCATCAAAAAATGGAGGGCGACTAATGGATTGACCTTCAGGCATGAAACTTCTAGGACCATTAGCATTTCCCAGATCGTTCGTCCACATGATGCAAACCTGCTCTGATACCAAATGTTAGCGCTGCGAAAAGTGATATAGAAGGGGGGGATGAATAGATCACTCCCGATTTAGGAAACTTCAGTGGTAAATCACTACTTCGAATTTCGACCCTTCAGATACAGCAAAACAATATAGCTAACGCAGTGAATAACTAAGATAGATTAAGAAGGTCCGATTGAAAAAGACTATCCACAGTCAAACACAATGCCAAGCAGATGGAGAGCACAACCGATAATAGCAAACCACAGAGGAGACAAGAGATTTTAAGGTGGTTCGATTGTAGTCCACAATCTACATCCACCCCTCACTCCAACTAGAGTGAGGATTCCACTAGCCACTGTTAGAAAACTGCAGACTCAGTCTGCGAACAAGATGCTGCCACACAGCTTGAACAACCAAGGGAAACAAATCCCTCAACCAAACTCTGCTACCCATAGAGCTTGACACCTGGACCTGCAACCAGCAAGACCAGAACTGAAGATGGCTCTCCCTTCCTCCAACCCGGAGGGAACCTGCTAGTGACAGTCCGTCACTGGTAAAACCAGAGATCACAGATCTCTCTTCCTCTGCAGCCCAGAGGGGAACTGGAGTAACACTCCCTTCCTCCAAATACTAGAGGGTAACAATTCGGAATAAAAAATGAAGAAATGAAAAATAGAAATGAAAACAAGACCAACGATGAATGACAATCGTTTCTGAAAATCCAAAAAACAAATGTAGCTTTCGAAGAAGCAAATCTTCACAGCACGATTTCTTCTATCTCTCAAGGACTTTTCTCTCAATTCATATCTCTCAAATTCTTCTCTCTGTCTTTTCTTTGGAATGAGGAGGCTCTCTCTTTTCTTCTTCTGCTCAGGGATTCTGCACTTCAGCCTTCCTATTTCATTCTTTTCTCCTGTTCACAGAAGACACCTTTTTATATGGCATCCGACCTGAATTCCAGGGCTTCACATGAGTGGGTCTCATTCTCTCCTTTTCCAAAGCATCCTCGGATCACGTGCCAGGCATCTTCCTCGGTTCACGTGCCCAATCATTAACCTGAGTCACCTGCAGACAGAAACAAAAGAAATGAATCGAATTAGTTAGTTTAGGCTTATATCAACGAGTGTATATACTTTAGAAGCAGCAAATGAATAAGTGTGTACAATGTGAGAATGTATACACTTGAGGGCCTTCAGCGTCCTCAGTGTATATACTTGAAAACTGATGCATTACATAGCAGAGGGGGATGTGTAGACTTCTGGTAATGCATGAAGCAGTCGAGTGTTTAGACTTGCAACCAAGGGACTGTACAGACTTGATGAATGAGTGCATGTGAAAGGCAGTGTACAGACTTGAGATGAACGCTGCATGAACGAGCCTAGCCACTGTATAGACATTACAATGCTCATCCACTGAATAGACTTCATGATGCTCAGTCAGACTTCACGATGCTCAATCAGACTTGACGATGCTCAATCACCCTTGAAGATGTGAGTGAGACAGTGTATGGACTTGGCCCTTGAAGGATGTACAGACTCGAAGAACTGAAGCCCATGATGTATAGACTTTGAACTCTGAATGACAAATCAAGATGTACAGACTTGAGAATCTTGAAGGCCAATGTACAAACTTGGTAAGCCTGAACCAATGTACGGACTTGGAACACTTGAGCACCAGTGTACAGACTTGGAACGCTTAAGCCAATGTATAGACTTCAGAGGCTTGAACACTGCGATGTGCAGACTTTGCGATGTATAGACTTAGGACTCCTAGAGGATGTACAGACACTACCAATGTGCAGACTTTGCCTATATGCATTGTGTAGACTTGATATCAATGAATGCGCTGGCTGTACAGACTTGCATAAGCGATGTATATACTTTGCCAATGTGGAGACTTAGGGTGTAGCTAAAGCATCGAACGTAGGAAAAGATTGGAATGTATAGACTTACGTTCGATCAGCAATGTATAGACTTCAACTAAGCAACCTACAGTGCAATGTCTAGACTTTGAAGTGCAACGTAGGTAAGGACCCCAATGTATAGACTTCCAATGAATGCAACCGCTGTACGGACTTGCTCAAACAGACCGATGTATAGACTTAGAATTTCAACAGAAGGATGTATAGACTTTGAATATGAAGTCAGGCAAACGGATGTTCAGACTTGGCCAAAACATCAATGAACAGACTTGAAACGCTTGAAGGCCACAGCACAGTGTATAGACTTGGAAGGTTATCCAATGTACAGACTTGGAAATGGCTGTATAGACTTGCAGAGCTTTCGCTAAGGCTGTATAGACTTGAAGCAATGTGAACGATGTATAAACTTTACCAAAGTGTAGACTTTGAAGTGAAGACCAATGAATAGACTTCAAGTGAAGGCCAATGTACAGACTTTGAAGAACAGACGTTACACATATGCCATGAATGTATAGACTTGTTCGATGGATGCATGAACAGTGAGTCAATGTATAGACTACCAATGCCTTCGACAAATGCGATGTACAGACTTGCGAACTGGGGGGTCGACCCATCTGGAAGGGGGGTCGACCCACTACTATCCAGACTATGCTGACAGAGTATGGACTTGAACAAGTAATGCATGTCTATATGACAACCACATGAAGTGCACTGTCCTACATGAAGCATGAATCAATCTATTGATAGAAACCGATTGATTTATAGTGTGAGACATCATCAAAACCATAGGGATGCAACAATTCTCCCCAAAATAATAGAGCCGACCTTTCTTCGGTACGCCAGCTGCTGCCACCCATTCCGCCGGATCGAACTCCGGCTGCTGCGTGTCTCCCTCCCCGCACTTCTCTATCATAGCTCTGCTATATGTTTCCTACAAATTAAATAGCTTGACTAGTCAATTTCATATAAATCAATCCGATTTAAATGAACGGTAGAAGTTGCATATGTAGATAAACTTACCGCTACTGAGTGAGCTCTCTCACTCACAAATTGATTTGTTTCCTTCTTTTTGTGTGTTCTATAGAACACCTCGACGAATGACGGAGCTCGATTAAGCTTAACAGCATGTTATACAATTCATAGTAAAAAAATGTCATATATATTAACAAAATGTAAGAAGATAAATTGAAACATTACTTACCATTTTTTGTTTATGAGCCGCGAAAGATATGCACCCACTCGTATGCAAATTTGCGCTCGGTTTTGACGCCCTGTTTGCTTTGGCTTTTCGGGACTTTTCTATCCAGTTGGGGTCGGCAAATTTGTCACTTGCTATGTCCCAATCCTCCTTCCTCATCCATAGAGGGTGGTGCTCCTTCCACAACTGTCGGTCTTCACTCCCACCAGCCTTATTTTTAGCGTGTTCTCTGGCCTCATGTACTTTCCTTCGAAAATTTGCCTTCATAGTCTTCTCCCAGGCAGAACGACATCTCGCCGCGTTATTTCCACACATGAATTCATAAGTCCGCTGTAAATAAATTAAGTTTCACACTTAGTATACTATTGGGAATTGAGTTTGGAAAATACTTGAATTAAATGATCTAATTACGTACTGAGAACATGTCCCATAAGTTGTCGCAGACTTCCACTGGAAATTCTTTGAAGGACATTACTGGGCCGGGCACATGTGCCATTACTAGAGAGTTGGAATGATGGACAGCCTCGTGAGGTTCAAATTTCTTACTGTAATTGCAAATGTCAGAATATTCATATTAGACAGTTGAAGGCCAAATAATGAATGTAATAACTTTATAAATTTACCCGAAGATCCAGCACGGGCGATGTCCATCATGGGCCATGCCTCCCTCGTGACGACTGTCGGCATCGTCACGTGGCTGAGTGGTGGGGGTGTCCCTGTACAAGTGGGAGGGGACTGTGAACTATAAGAATTAAATATCATAAGTAAAACGAATATTTTGCTGAAAATTAAAATATACATACCTGTAGCGGGAGCTGGTGGGGATGGTGTCTGTACAACAACATGTGGGAGGGCACTGGGACCTGTAAGAATTAATAAACATATGTAAAACTATATAAATGATTCTATGAGGATAATAGTATTCTTTCAGCCATCCCCACTGTAGAGGACATCAAACAAGCTGTTCATTCTCTAGCTTTTGATAGTGCACCCAGTCCTGATGGGTACACTGGGAAGTTTTTCACCTCCTACTAGGACATTATAGCTGAAGATGTTGTTACAGCTGTGCAGGGATTTTTTCATGGTATGCCACTGCCGTAAGGTATTACCTCTTCTTTATTTCCTCTCATCTCCAAGGTGTCATCTCCCACATCTTTGCAGACATGAGAACTATTAGCTTATGTAACTTCTCGTATAAAAGTATTTCTAAAATCATAAGCAATAGGATGGTTGCTGTTCTTCCAAAAATCATATATGAAAACCAAGGTGCCTTTTTCCGAGGCCGGAACATTGTGGACACTTTTTCCCTAGCTTCAGAACTTATGAAAGATATTGGCAGGAAGGTAAGAGGTAACAATATCATCCTTAAGTTGGATATGGCCAAAGCCTACGACAGATTAGAATGGGACTTTCTGCTGGCAGTTATAAAATCTTTTGGATTCTCCAATCGATTTTGTTCTTTAATAGCTATGTTGATCAGTAGCTGCTGGTTTTCTGTTATTTTCAATGGCTCTCCGATTGGTTACTTGAATTCCACTCAAGGGGTTCAACTGGGAGACCCCCTCGCTCCTGCGCTTTTCATCATTGCTGAGGAAGCCCTTAGCCGTGGCATTTCGCAATTGTTTAGCAGTGGACAGATTCAACACTACCATGTTCCTCGGGGATGTATGCCTATTTCACATCTATTATATGGTGATGACACATTGGTTTTCTTAAATGGCATGAAAAAAAAACATTAGAAACCTACTTTCTTATATCAGACATTATGAGGAATCTTCAAGTCAGATGGTGAATGCGAGCAAAAGTAGTTTCATTATATCAAAAAAAGCAAATGCTGCAACAATTAGGAGGGTTACAGATCTGACTGGTTTTCATCATAAAACAGGCCTCAACTCTTATCTTGGAGTGCCCCACTTTTAAGGGAGGAAAAGAGTAGCTCATTACAAATACCTGTTGGACAAAAAATGCAATCGAATTGAGAATTGGCAATCCAAGTATCTGTCTCAGGCAGGCAAAAGATGCTTAATTATTTCAGTTTTTTAATCTATTCCAATATATTCTGCCAGCGCCTCCTGTTTACCCTCCACCATTGTAGATACCATAAATAAGATATGTGCGAACTTTCTCTGGGGTAATAAGGACGGAATCAGACACCATTGGGTATCATGGTCTGACATCACTATTTTTATGGTCTGACATCACTATTTTTCTGGATTGTCTGGAGGAGGAGGCTGCCTGAGAAATTGCAGAGGGGAGGTCATTTTCGGATTCTCCTATTTCTATGGTGTGGGAACTAATATGGTGGCTGAGGCGCGTGCTTTGGTAGATGGATTGCACATGGTTCTATTGTGTCTGTCAAGAATCTACTCAAGGTTCTTAGAGTCTATGAATGAGCCTCTGGCCAGCTTATTAATGTGGGGAAAAGTGGATTCTTCCTACACTCCAAAGCTAATGTAGCTGTAGCCAATCAAATTGAAAACATTACTGGATATAGAAGAGAGTTATAGCAGGAAGAAATTTCTGGAAAAATTTGGGCTAAATTAAGACTGCTGGCCCTACCAGACCTCAAGCACAAGCCATCAAGTGGTTATGCCCCCCGTGGCCCTCCATCAAGCTCAATACAGATGGCTCATGCAAGCTATCAGGTGAATCAGGTGGCGGTGGGGTTGTTAGGGACTCCAAAGGAAATATTATTCTGGCTTTCTCTCACTATTATGGTTTCTCTAACAGCATCATAGCCGAAGCCAGAGCACTCTTAGATGGAGTTATATATCTTCAAACTATCAATAGCCAGCCGGCCCTCATTGAATGTGATTCAAATATCCTTGTGCAGAGTGTTACCAGACGGATAGTGAGTAAGGTGGTGGAGTGGCTCCTTCCTAAGAGGTGCACCTTCCCATCTTCCTCTAGGTAGGGCTTTCTAAAAAAAAAAAAAATATTTTGTTGAAAATTAAAACATACATACCTATAGCGAGAGCTGGTGGGGATGGCGTCTGTACAACAATATGTGGGAGGGCACTGGGACCTATAAGAACATTCTTTTAAGCTAGTAAATGATTATAACATTTATATAGCTAACTATTTTAATAGATATACTTGTACCCGAAGAAGACGCCAAAGAGGAGGGAGTAGAGCCCCTGTCACTGCCCTGTCTCCTCCCACTCCAGTACGACCTCCTCGGACCATTTCTATATTACTAACAAAAAAATTAATATATATCAATACTCGATTAGATAAGGCTAGACCAATGTTATTAAAAATTATGATAAAATGAACGGTTATCTTACTAAATTATCAAAATGTGCCTCCCTCGATCATGCTGATGATATATCTAACTCATCATCATCCATAGTAGCCTCATCAGATTTGAACTCTTCCTCTTCATCCGATTCCTCCTCCCCTCTAACATCAACATTTAGCTCCGTCGTATCGACTTCTTCCACTTCATCTCCGTTATATAATGACAATGGCCCATCAGATTCGTCCATATTAATATGCGTGCAACTGACAACGCCAACTTCATCTAATTGAAAATATTTAGCACTGGCAACTTCTGAGGGGTTTTCACTCATATTTAGTTCATAAGTCGGAAAGAGTTTTGATTTAACCCTACAAACTACCCACCAATCTTTATTCTTGGATGATGGATAGCTTGAATAATACACTTGCTGGACTTGTGCGGCTAAAATGAATGGTTCATAGGTATTAAGTTTAGACCTATGTTTGACATCGACAATCCCATAAGTTGTGTCATGTCTGACAGAATTAGGATCAAACCAATGACACTTAAATATGTATACGTGATTGTCTCTTCCCAAACACTGAAGTTCTGAGACTTCGTCAAGAAGACCGTAGTAGTCCAATTCCACTTCATTGTATAAACTTCCCTTAACAGATACGCTGCTATTCATCGTAGACTTACTTCGTCCATAATCCCTCGTATGAAATCTGTATTCATTCACAATATATCCTGGATAGGCACATGCAACTGTCGAGGGGCCATAACTTATCTGTTGTACTCTTTGATCAGTAATGAGACCTTGTTCAACCTATATGTAAATTTGAGTAGTTATAATAAGGTTCAATCTCCTCAACATACATAAATACAAACATATATATTCAACGATCGACACTAACCCGATGTCTCAGCCATTTGGCAAAAAACTTCTCGCGTTATTTTTCAATCTCCACGTCCTGGATATTTGGACATTTTTGTGTTAATTCTAAATCAAATTGTCTGCAATATAAATACACTACTACTTTAAATGAACTGTAGAACAAGGATGAACAACTTATGGACATCGCTGGAAATGTGAGTTAAGAACTTACTCAACATAAGGTTCAATCTCGATACAATTCAGAAGAATATATATCTCAGCGGCATACAACTCTCTATCTTCGAGCGTGCGCGTCGAGCTACGTCCAAACACACGTCCAAGATGCTTAAATATAGAGAGCCGATCGGACGAATCATCAACTCCCCCATCATCATTACGTGGAGGTCGAGTACGACGAGTTAGAATCTCTGGCTCAAAGTACATGGAACAGAAGTTCGATATTTCTTCAAGAATATATGCCTCAGCAATCGAACCCTCCACCTTCACCTTGTTGCTAACTTTCAATTTTAATTCATGCATGCACCTACAACAACAAGTTAGATGTCAATGACATGTACCGACCATGGACGACATATAACTTAACAAAAATTATGGCATACCTCTCAAATGGATACATCCATCGAAATTGTACTGGTCCTCCGACAATAGCCTCGTATGGCAAATGGATGACCAGGTGCTCCATCGAATCAAAGAATGCCGGAGAAAATATCTTCTCGAGCTTGCAAACTGTTGTGATCACATTTTCTTCGATAGTTTGTACATCCCTCAGTCTGAGTTCTAATGCAGATAAAATCTTGAAAAATTGACTCAGCTCGGTCAATGCTCCCCATATAGGCTTTGGCAACAAATCACGAAATGCAATGGGCACTAGCCTCTCCATGAACAAATGACAATCGTGACTTTTCATACCATATATTTTCCCTCATTAACATTCACACAACGGGCTATGTTGGATGCATATCCATCTAGGAATCTCAACTGTTTCAACCACTGGCACACTTCCTTGATCTGTGTATCATTAAGCACGTAAGTTGCTTTAGGCTGCACAGTTTTTACATTTACGTTCTGTAATTCCAGTTCTGGACATTTATAAAGCATCTTTAAGTCCATACGCGCTTTGGCGTTGTCCTTTGTTTTGCCTTTAACATTCATAATCGTATTGAACACATTATCAAAAAAATTCTTCTCGGTATGCATAACATCCAGATGGTGTCGTACAAGAAGAGTTGACCAATAAGGCAATTCCCATAAAATACTTTTCTTGTTCCAACTATAATCCTTTCGAAAGCCAGAGAGTTGGCGTGTGCTACCAGACAATTGTACTACATCTGGTAAATTTTACACCGTGTTGCCATATGTCAACCCGACACCCTTTGCAAGTCTGCTTCATCCATTTCAACTGTATTTTTTTAAAACGAGTCTTTTTGCTTTCGAAAAGGATGGTCACTTGGTAGAAACCGCCGATGGCAATCAAACCAGCATGCTTTCCCACCATGTTTCAATACAAATGATTTGGTATCTTCCATACAGTAAGGACATGCTAACCTCTCATGTGTGCTCCAACCAGATAGCATTCCATATGCAGGGAAGTCATTTATTGTCCACATCAGTGCAACCTTCACATGCCTCATAAGTAACAACTCCATCAGTCCATAATAAATTGAGCTCATCAATCAACGACCTGAGATATATGTCCAAATTTTTTCCATGACTTTTTGGACTAGGAATTACTAAGGATAAAAATAGATTTTCTCGCTTCATGCACATGTCCGGCGGAAGGTTGTACGGTGTCATGAACACTGGCCAATAAGAATAAGATGCCACTGAACCACCGAATGGATTAAAACCATCTGTGCATAAACCCAATCGAACATTACGTGGCCCCTTTGAGAAAGCAAGATGAGTACGACTGAAGTGCATCCAAGCTTCACCATCGGCAGGATGACTGATTATATCATCGGCACGGCGTACTCTTTCGGTGTGCCATGTCATATGTCGAGCCGTCTTTGAGGACATATACAGTCGCTATAGCCTAGGCACAAGAGGGAAGTATCGCAATGTTTTGTAAGGTACATCTTTTTACTTTGGATTGTCCCCTCTCTTAGGTTTGAATCTGTCATGGTGACAAATAGAACATGATATCTTATCTGCATCATCGTTGTAATATAACATACAATGATTCGGGCATTCATCTATTTTCACATATCCAAGCCCTAGCTCATTGACCATCTTTTTAGCACGGTAATAAGTTTCTGGCAACTTCTCGTCTCGAGGCAACATACTCTTGATCAAGAGGAGGAGACAGTTAAAACAAGTCTCACTGATGCGAAATTCAGATTTCAAATTCAACAATTGTGACACTACAGACAATCGAGTGTTCTTTTCACAACCATCCCACAACGGCTCATCAGCATCCCTAAGTAGTTGATAAAATGTTCCGGCTATCTTATTCGACGCTTCTTCCATGTATGCATGTTCCTCATCAACATTAAAACTAGGACTAGCAGCATCTACAACCATATCCACGTACCCACTTGTGCCTGCAATATTGTCGGGCTCATACCTGAAGTATTCCTCACCATGACACGTCCAATTCGTATAACCATCCGCGAACCCTTTCGTGTACAAATGATGTTGCATATCTCATGGTGAATGCCACCTCAAGTTTATACAATTTGAACAAGGGCATCGAATGTGACCTTCATGATCTATTGTTGCATTGGGATTCCCCAATGCAAATTTAATGAAACTCTCAACTCCATGCTTAAAGTCATCCGACACCACCCGGTCAACTATTCTACGATACATCCATGAACGATCTGTCAACATTTTACCTGCACCAAATAAATGTTAATACACATCTTAACTTTGAAATCATTACTCCTGAAAATATTCACAACCATTTTCTCACATCATTTGCCATAGACCATTTGCAGTTGGAAGAGGACTATTAATTAGATTATCACTTTTTAACCCATCCATGAAGGTTTGATTGCACAATCACTTACTATATATGATGCACGATTTGCTGAAAATTTCGGCAGCATCTCCCCACACTTCTCCGATATACAAAAAATATTTATTGATTTTAAAATTTTCTTAAACATTTACAAGTAAGTGGTTAAGAAAACACTCAAAATAAATAATGGTATATCAGAGAAGAGTGTGGAGACGCAATTAAAATTCTCAACAAACCATACAAATACATGTAGTAAATGACTACCTAAGTGCGATCAAACATTCACAAACTGTCATAACGGGAGAATTCAAAACTTTGAGGTCGATATATACATTCTCGTAAAAAAATGAGAACATACACATCAATCCCGAAGTCTTGAACGGGAAGGTTCATTGACACAATTTTAACACGCTCTCATGAGGTGCGCGTAATGTTAGGTTGCACCCACGCACCTCAACTCACAGTGAATATCTCATATATTTATATAGCATAAAATTAAATAACAACGCAATTATCATTATGCATATAACAAATTAAATAACATCCAATTTTTAAAAATTTTAAAATGAAGAACATCAAAGCTAAATTATCCACATTTTTGAGTCAGATCAACATCAAAGATAAATAAGATAAATAAGATAAAATAAACAAATGAAGCCACATCAGATAGAGGGCTTCAATTTCTTGGTGAGATACCTAGTGGGTGATAATCCTAGAGGCTGCATTTTAGCACATGCACCAGGGTCAGGAAATATTTTCATGCTCATTAGCTTTCTTTAGAGTTTTTTGGCTAAATATCCTTCGGCAAGGCCGATAATCATTCTTCCTAAAGGAATTCTATCAATGTGAAAGAGAGTTCCATCATTGGCAAGTATAAGAACTTCCTATGTATGACTTCTACTCTGTTAAGACTGACAATAGATCTCAGCAGCTTTATGTTCTTCAAAAATGGGAGGAAAACAAGAGTATTCTTTTCTTGGGCTATAAGCAATTTTTGAGAATTATGTGCGATGTAAGAGATGAGATAGGGGCTGCATGTCAGAAGAGGTTACTAAAGGTCCCTAGCCTTCTCATTTTAGATGAAGGCCATACTCCCAGAAATGAAGACACAAATATTCTTTCTACGCTAGAAAAGGTGCAAACTCCCCGTAAGGTGGTCCTTTCAGGGACACTATTTTAGAATCATGTCAAAGAAGTTTTTAATATATTGAATCTAGTGCGTTGTAAGTTTGAGAACATGGACTTGGCACGTGCATGTCATGATGAGTCCATGTTCAGGAAAACTTACGACACACTAGATTCAATATATTAAAAAAATTTTTGACATGATTCTAAAACAGTGTCTCTGAAAGGACCACCTTACGGGGAGTTTGCAGCTTTTCTAGCATAAAAAGAAAATTTGTGTCTTCATTTTTGGGAGTATGGCCTTCATCTAAAATGAGAAGGCTAGGGACGTTTAGTAACCTCTCCTGACATGCAACCTATATCTCGTCTCTTACATCGCACACAATTCTAGAAAACTGCTTATAGCCCAAGAAAAGAATACTCCTGTTCTCCTCCCATTTTTGAGAACATCAAGCTATTGAGATCTATTGTCAGCCTTAACCGAGTAGAAGTCATACAAAGGAAGTTCTTCTACTTGCCAATGTGTAGCTCCCCAGAGATACCATCACGAAATGCCATGAGACTCATGACGATATGCCATGAGACGAAAGTATCTTGAGTAGAGCATGTATATCAGGTGGCAGTAAGAGGCACCTGAAAGTTGATGCAGAGGTAGCTTTCTTTGATATAGTGGAAGAAACATTGCAAAATGAAGATCATTGTAAAAGTAGAATTTCTATCATAAAGGACCTTCGGGAGATGATGGGAGATGTCTTGCATTACTACAAAGGTGAACTTTTGGATGAGTTGCCAGGACACATTGATTTCACTGTGCTATTGCGTCTGAGTCCCAGATAGACTAAACTTCTAGGATACTTCGGGAAATATGAGAAGTTTAAGAGAATTGCTTAAGGCATTTTTTAGTTCTGGCACTGCAAGTGTCAACTCTTGGAGTCGACACTTGTAGCCCAGCTTGCTGCCTGGGCGCAGCAGGCTGCAAGCACTTATAGACCAGAGAGCGCGTTCTGCTGCATACAGAACCTCTGCCAAAATGTGTCGACTCTGAGAGTCGACACTTTCGATTGGATTTTTTGTTTCTTTGCTTGAAACAAAACTCTCGATGAAATGTGTCGACTGTGAGAGTCGACACTTTCACCCTATGTTCAGATTTTGTTCTTTGACAAAACACCTGTGAACCCTCGTCACAGGGTTTTCAGATGATTCCTAGAATACACTATAGTGCATATGAAGGATGACGGATGGCATTGAATAATTTATAATATATTTCACAACATGTAGATGCATAAGGAAAAAAATAGCCCTATAATATGGTTCCAAAAATCAGGAATCGGATTGGCTAACACAATGTTGCCTTCATATTATTTCAATCGGCAAGCAATCTACCTCTGCTGGAAATCCTACCGATTCTGCAAAAGATTCAGTTGAGAAACAAGGGCATGATGAGATCAGAGGAGGCCTAGCCCGATTATCTGAGATCAGAGGAGGCATCCTCCTCCCCCTCTGAGCTCCCCCTCCCCCCCACCCTCCCTGAACCCCCCTTCCCCTCCCACCGATGACCTCCCCCTCCCTGAACCCACTCCCACCGACGACCCCCCCTCCCTGCCACCAGTTGCCCTGCCATCGGTCGCCCCTCCCTGAACCTGTCCTCCCCTCCCACCGGCAACCTCCCCCTCCGAGCTCCCCCTCCCCCCCACCCTCCCTGAACCCCCCCTCCCCTCCCACCGGCGATCTCCTCCTCCCCCTCTGAGCTCCCCCTCCCCCCCCCCCCCACGTACCCTTCCTGAACCCCTCCAATGATCCCAAAAAAAAAATGGCACTTGCGCCAGCGAGGGAGGGGAAGGGGGAGGGGAAGTGGGATGGGACTTATCGGAGAGGCTGGCAGCGGTGGCGATGACAAGAGGCAGCGGCGACGATGAGAGGGAAGAGGCGACGGTGTGGACGATGAGAGGAAGGAGGACGGCGGAGGCGGCGACGACGGAGGCCGAGGGAGACGCCGTGGACGGCGGCGGTGACGTCGAGAGGGAGGAGGGCGACGGCGACTCCGACGGGGACGACGGAGGAGAAAGAGTAAGAGTAAAAGGGAGGGTGGGGGAAATGGGGAAATGGGAGTCTCGAATGTGGCGGGGGAGGGAAAGTTTGAGACGGAACTTCGGACGGAAAAAATTTTCGTCTCAAATTTAAGACGTAATTTTATTCGTCTGAATATTCGTCTCTAATTTTAGACTTCAAAATTATCATCTGAATAACCGTCTGTAAATTCAAACGGATATTCAGACGGAATGATTCTGTCCCAAATACAGATGGAATTTGAGATGAAATATATCCGTCTGAATTTACAGATGGAAATGCGACAAAAATTAATCCGTCTGAAATTTCCATGTGAAATACCGCTTTTTCTTGTAGTGTCTTCCTAGAAGAAAGGTCCGTATTTATAGAAGGGAAGCACGGTGAAGTCCCGCGATCAATGACACCCAAGAGGGGGGTGAATTGGGTGTTTAAAAATTTTAAAGAAACTTTTGGCCTTTTATAAAATATGTGATAAACATAAATTAGTAATTTGAAAACTGTTTAACTAATTCTCCCAATCTCTCCATTCCCACATGACCATATAACGAATACAATTAAACCACACAAACAACACATATTGCACAGCGGTTTTTAAGGTGGTTCAGATGCAACGACGGCATTCCTATGTCCACCCCTCACCAAACCCAGTGAGGCTTCACTTGGGGATAAATCATCAAACGGAGACGACGCTCCAAACACACACGGGACGACGCCCGCACACACAAACACGGGGACGCACCTCAATACACACATACACGGAGACGATGTCTCCAACATGATCCGACAACCGGATCACCAACACAAACACACGCTGCCACACGTGCAACAATGTACATACACGAGATAGAACAGATCTAAATAGATCCACACACACACACAATCGCAGATCTAGGAAGACCTACGCACACACGAATGGAACACGACAACCACACACAAGACCACGGATCCAAAATGATCCACACACACACAAGTTCTTACAGTTTATGATGACCACAAGTATAACACCCAAAACATTAAAACAATGACGCTCAGTTTAGAAAACTCATGATTAAGACCCCCCCCCCCCCGAGTGTATGCTACATATTTTGCGTTGATTCCTTCTTTGCTTGAATGGCTTGAGACTCAGCTTGAATGGCCTTGGATGGTTGTAGGTTTCCTTGCACGGAGTACTGTTCACGGCTATAGTACCCTTCCTTCTTCCTTGGACAAATCCTTGTATCTCATTGATGCTTGTGAGCTTGTTCTCTTCCTTTGAGATTGCTGACTTCAAACGGAGCTAGAGTACCTTCAGATGATGCTTGAATAGTTCCTTCTTCCTTGTAGCATCCTTCTTCTTCTTCCCTTGATAGGCTCCTTGGTTGATAGGCTCTTCTCCGATTTCTCTTGGTTGATAGGCACACCTTGATCTCTTATGATTGGATGTTTGTTTCTTCAACTCATGGAAGATTATTGCTTCAGAAGAACCTTGAAACTTCAGCTGTTGGATGGAGATTTGATTCACGGACTATTGTTCATGCTACAATAACACTCTTCTTCTTCCTTGAGCCACCTTGATCCCTCTTTTGTTCTCTTAGAGTCTCTTAGGGTACATGACCTCAAATAGAGGTTTTATAACCCTTGGAAGGTTAGGAGACAAGCCCCAGACCCAGATCCACAATGTATGGGGTGATTGGGAGCATTGGGATTAAAGAAATGGGTGAGAGGATCTCTCCACGGATTGGAAACAAAAAGTCAAAGTTGGAGGCTTCGGGGCTGGCGGTCGATCGTTCTGTAAAAACAATGTAGGCAAAATGTTGCTGTAATTTTCGGTCGACCAGGATCTGGCCGACGGTCGACCGCTCTGAGAAAAATTGTAGTTTTCTGAATTCTGGTAATTTCGGTCGTCCGCCAGCTACAGGTCGGTCGACCGCCAGCTACAGTAAATTCCAGACGACTACATTTTAGCCCCAAACTCCATTGCGACCCTTCCAAACTCTGTGGCATCAAACTCCTTTGATCTTGGAGGGATTATACAAAGAATTTAACCTACAAAACCATAATAAAAATGAGTAGAACTTTAGCTTAATAATCAATATGATAAATGTATGAAATGCATACATGAAAGCCTATGTTCAAGGTGCATACAAACACTTGAACCATAAAAGCTTTAAGCTAACGGTCAAGGATTATTTCTATGCAAATGAGCAAAGTATGAGAACAATTTAGCCATGCACATATACAAGTGAACACTTTGAAAACATGATTGACTAAAGATCAAGATCTATGTATTTGTCTAATATGAATGCATCATGTAACCAAGCTCCATGAAGAGTATGCATAGGAAGCATTCAAAGCACATGTTCAACTCAATCATATTCAACCAATGGACAGGAACAATCAACCATTTAGTTTAGTTATCATCATTCACTTAATCGCACATGAACATCAAAACCATGACTTCAACAACCATCAAAACCAAGGCATCACACAAGAAGTTTAGTTATCATCAAAACCATAGCTCAACAATCTCCCACTTTTTGATGATGACAAACTTATTGATGAATGATGACAAACTGAATGAAGATACAACATGTTCTTCTCCCCCTAACACAAGCAGTCATGAATCATCTTTTTCTCCCCCTTTGACATTATCAAAAAGCGGGATAAGGTAAAGCTTTCATAGATCTAACGATCTAGAGTGATTCGGATCAATGACTACCATGATGTACACCTTGAACTCTCCACCCGTATTTGATGGTTGTAATTTCGATTTGTGGTTAGGAAGGATGTGCAGTCTTGTCAACTCATATGACCCTAAGCTATGAATGCTTGTTTCATATGGCCCTTATGAGTTGCCTAAGGACAAAAATATATGGACTAAAAATCAAAAGTTTAAAACATGATTGACTAAAGATCAAGATCTATGCCATTGTCCAATATGAATGCATCATGTAACCAAGCTCCATGAAGAGTATGCATAGGAAGCATTCAAAGCACATGTTCAACTCAATCATATTCAACCAATCGACAGGAACAATCAACCATTTAGTTTAGTTATCATCATTCACTTAATCGCACATGAACATCAAAACCATGACTTCAACAACCATCAAAACCAAGGCATCACACAAGAAGTTTAGTTATCATCAAAACCATAGCTTAACAATCTCCCCCTTTTTGATGATGACAAACTTAGTGATGAATGATGACAAACTGAATGAAGATACAACATGTTCTTCTCCCCCTAACACAGGCAGCCATGAATCATCTTTTTCTCCCCCTTTGACATTATCAAAAAGCGGGTTAAGGTAAAGCTTTCTCTTGCATCAACAACTGAACAAGCGGAAAGAAACCAGAGAAGCAAGAGCAATTCTTGCTCCCCCTTTGACATTACCAATAGGCGGGTTAACACCAATCTTTCTCCCACATTAACATTATCAAGAGGAAAGGAAATAAACCATTGAGGTCCAAATAGCAGCATGATGAATGAGCAAGGAACAATGACCCACGTTTAAAATTCTGATGAAGCATGAGCAAATTATAAGCAAGTGGGTTCATGGAGTGCTTGGGAGGCACCTAATCATGTTGTTGTGGATAGTCATGTATCAAAGTCTGAGCAAGCGGAAAGAGGCCAGCGAAGCAAGAGCAAGTATGCAGCATGTGAAGTCCATTCAATTTTTGGGTTTTCATTATTTTTAGATTTTTAATTTTTTATTTGTGGTTTGAAATGCATGAGATGCAACATATGCATATGATGACATGTGAGATGCATAAACAAACAAACAGGCAAACACGTATATATACATGGAACACAGCTCCCCCGTACTTATTTAAAAGGGAATGGGTATAAGAAGGGTGCATGAGAGCCATAGCAACTGAAATGTTCACTTATAACACATGGGAGATTGTGCAATCATATAGGATATTCATGCAATTGCTAATGCAGTCAATCAATTTTCAGAATACATAATGAATCAAATTTCGAAAGTGTAAGTGAGCAACATGAAAAATGATAGTTGCAATATGGATATTCAGATTTATAGATTAACACAGGGAGATATTTTACAGACTGCACTTCAATTTTGAGAACAACATATTGGAGGCTACTCTCTACCACAATGAGTTTTTACCATCATTTTTTAACTCAACCATTATCACAGATAGTCAGAATTTTTCAAGAGTGATCAGGTTCAAATAATTCATTTTTATGCGAGTAGACGCATAGAGCTCATGCCAGAATCCCCGGTTACTCGGAATACTGAACTATTTCACCTCATTTTGAACAGAGGTACTTTAGTGAACACTTTTCAGAAATGAACCACATCACGTCTCAGGTGACATGTGCCCAATTTACTCAGTGAGACTTAGCATTGCTCTGCCTTTCATTTTCATTCGAGATTTTTCAAAAAGGATAGGTAGGCAATTTTTTCCTCAACTATCTCTTCAACATACATGCAGCAAGTTTAACATCTTGAAAGTGTTGAAAAAAAATTCATATATCCTTATCTTTAACACTCATTTTCACATTTTGTGCATGAAGTGTACAAATTTGATTCAACATGTATATCGAAAATATCATGAATACATAACAGTGCAACTCCCCCTAAATAGATGCACTTATGAAATATGAACTTCCTAGAGTGTACGGCATGAAACACTCCAATAATGACTCAAATGTAGCATTATTTATCAAGAAGACATTAAGCCATAGAAATGCCAAGGGATGGGGGTGAATAGCATATAATATCAAGCAAGCATGTAGAGAGAATGTATGCAACATGCAATTCAAGTATGTAACTGATACCAATCAAATGGATACCAATTCAATGAACTGAATGTAGCTAAGGCATGAGTTCTATTGCAATGCAACATTTGATCATATGATAGTGAAATATAATATGCCAAGATAAAATGTAATGTGGTTCAACACTTCTGATGCCATATGAATGAACTAACTTCAGCTAATGCATGAATTCTAATGCAATGCAAAATTTAACATGGGTGCAAAATGTGAGTTTTTAGTTTTTCATTTGAGTGAATTAAATGCACCTAATGCATTAGATTCTGATGCATGCAACCTATAGCTATATGAGAATGGAAGGCATGATGCAAAAGCAAGATGAGAACTTTGATTTTCAAGCCAGTGTGACAAGTTCCCATGAAATCATCCACATTTTGTTAATGAATCAACAAATATTTTTCATGACATGACCTTTATAAAATAGGGGTGTTTAAATGATCAAAAGTAGGCAATGCAACCCAATTTTCAGAATTGTTCAACAACATATTTTCAAAGGTCATTCACTAGTTTTGAAATGAGAAATCATCCAAAAGCCAAATGTATGAATCACTTAATGAAAAATATGTTTTCAATTTAAATAATTCAGCTCAAAGATTCATTCATAACTCAACCAATCACAAGCCAGTCAAGATTTTCACAATCTGGTACGAGGCGGAGATTTTAGTCCGAAGACCCAACTCAACACATAAGGAGTGCTTCCAAGTGGACATAATCCACTCTTCCATAAACGCCATTTGATATATCAAATATGTAATTCAAAACAAATGTGATAATGCAGTTCAATTTGGGAAATATTAAATATGCAATCACTTCACACAGAACTCTAAGGATTTTCAATTTGATTCAACCAATTTTGACGAGTCCATCAGAGCAGGCTAGTAGATGACATATCAAGTTTGTAGAGTCAATACCTGTCATCTAAAGGTGTCACCAAGTGACAAAAGGCCATTGCATGATTGTGTATTTCCATAGAAAGAGGGGTTGAATTACCTTAGTTTCGGAGACAATGTTGGAAGTCTTCAATCACTAAAATCACCAACCTCGTGAAGGTTGATATTTCAGATTTTGCTTTCTTACCTTTGCCTTGAGAATCTATTTTCTTCCAAGCTTTCCACCATGTCTTGGGTACTTGCTTCAACACATACAAGACCTTCACTACCTTGTAGTTGGGTCAATCCTGGAAGTTGTTCTACACAGAGTATCTCATCTTCTTGTAGCAGCTTGAGAGGGTTCTCATCATTTTCATCCTTACAAGGTATTCTTCCAGTTGATTCAAGCTTGATCATGACAACCCCATCATCATTTGGATTTTGGGAGTACAATCTGCATCCAAAGATAAAAGGACTTGATTCGTCAATTTTGATTCAAATTTATTAACAATGACATGACACATTCTTCTAACAACCAATCATCCCCTAGGAAGGTTTAGACATGATGCATGACTCAGCGTGAACCTAGACACTAGATTAATATGATGAATGTGGTTGCTCCTCCTTAATATGTGTGCATGAATGCAAGATATTCTGAGAAGTTATAATGCTATATGCAGTCATGGATGTGATGAATGCAAGAGACTTACAATACACTATGGCAAGGGTTGACAAAGGTGAATTTTGGCATGACAGGATGTGAATACATATGGCAACCTCAATATGTGTGGTGGAAGAATTGAAGATATACAGATAACTCTTAACAATATACCCTATTACACTCGACATGCACAAAGATATGCCATTGACAACCGATGAAATGCATGTTCAGACATATGCATGATTACATTACTATAAGACTCAAAATGAATCAAAACCTTACACAGTCACTGGAGAGAATAGAAGGGATATCACCTGATTTTTTAAGTTCAATTTTTTATTTTTCTTTCAACCTGATTCATGCCACTTGGCCCGTGTGCCTTACCTTCATGATGAAAATAGATTTTATGCTTTACATTTCCAAGGCACACCTGCAGAATAGAATTCTCAAATGGAAATCTTAGGTACCCAAATCTTTTTGGGTCCTTGTAGGTTAGGAGCAACATTGGCATGCAACTTCTAATTTTTAACAACATTCAAGTCATTATTTCTCATGAGAAAATAATCATGCTTAACATTCTCAGATTTACCAAAATGATGGTAGAGGGCACGTGGTATCATATTCTTTCTTTTCATTGGTTCTGCCAATTCATGTGAGTGATCATGATATGTTGAATGAGAGTTTTTTCTCTTCGATAATAACCAACAATGTGAAGTTGTGTGTCCCATTTTATCACAATGATTGCAATGCATGAAGGGTTTTGTGGTGAATGATTTCTTTACATTTTTCAAACCAGCTTGATTTCTACATGCTCTCAAGTCATCATTTTTAATAATGAAGCAATTGTGCATGGCATGTCCATGTCTTCCACAGTAAAAACATGAGAGTTTTTTCATTAGTGGATGTTTATGTGAGGCAGAGGTATGCTTAACATGCATAGTGATGTTAGCAACATTTTTGGATTTTTGATACATGTTGATTTTTTGATTTTTATTTTCTTTTTGAATCGTTTGGTCATTCACACTGTTTTTCTGATTTGATTGGGTTCTTGATACAGTGTGTTCCTGGGAGTGAGATGTGGAGGTGCTGGGTGCACAATTGTCATGAACAAATGAAGTATATGTTTTACTTTCAAATTTCTTTTTATTCACAGGATTTAACCCCAGCCCCTCTCTTTGAAAGTTTACTTTCATTCCTTGTAATTTGTCCAAGTTATTTTGACCATCCACAAATCTAGACAATGAAACATTCAAGCCAGAGATTTCTTTTTCAAGTGATGAAATATGCAATTCATAGGAAACAATCACATTTTCACAAGAATTGATTTTTTCATTCAAATGTGTATTAATGGTTTTGTGGTTTTCCACTTCTTGTTCCAACACATGCACCTTTTCACATTCATCAACAAGCAAACTTTTTCATTTTACAAAAACAAGCAATCTTTCAGAAATGGCATTATTCAACTGTTTCAATCCTTCATTTTCTTTTCTCGTGCATGAAATGACTTCTTCATGATTTTTGATGTCAGTCATAAGAGATTCATTTTCCGTTTTGAATTCCAAGCATTTATTTCATGAAGAATTTTCTTTTTGAAAATTTTCAAGGTTTTTCACATTACTTTCAAGTAAAGAGTTCTGAATTAACAAAACACTAATCTCCTTTTCAAGTTCCGAGCATTTATCACAAGAAGTTTTCTCAAGAAAAGCATGTTCATATTTCTTTATCAATTTTTTGTTTTCAGACTTAACTTTCTTGTACTTTTTAGCAAGCTCATCATATGCATTCAACAAATCTTCATAGCTAAATTCATCTTCATTATCGGAATCAGAATTTACCTTTGATCTTGATCCACTTGGTGAGCTTGATCCACCTGGCTGATCACTCCTTTGTTCACTCATCCCTGCCATAAGACATTGGTCTCCATCCTCTTCCAAGATTTTGGTTAGGCCATCAAAGATATCCTTCGCGGATCTGTAATGGGAGACAAAAGGGAAATAATTAGAATCAACTACAGCAGTGAGCAACTTTAAAACCAAATAATTTTGATCATGTTTAAACTTTTGATTTTTAGTCCAGATATTTTTGTCCTTAGGCAACTCATAAGGGCCATATGAAACAAGCTTCCATAGCTTAGGGTCATATGAGTTGACAAGACTGCACATCCTTCCTAACCACAAATCAAAATTACAACCATCAAACACGGGTGGAGAGTTCAAGGTGTACATCATGGTAGTCATTGATTCTGATCACTCTAGATCATTAGATCTATGAAATTAGAGCCTTAGCTCTGATACCAATTGAAGTCCCGCGATCAATGACACCCAAGATGGGGGTGAATTGGGTGTTTATAAATTTTAAAGAAACTTTTGGCCTTTTATAAAATATGTGATAAACACTAATTAGTAATTTGAAAACTGTTTAATTAATTCTCTCAATCTCTCCATTCCCACATGACCATATAACGAATGCAATTAAACCACACAAACAACACACATTGCACAGCGGTTTTTAAGGTGGTTCGGATGCAACGATGGCATTCCTACGTGCACCCCTAACCAAACCCGGTGAGGCTTCACTTGGAGATAAATCCCCAAACGGAGACGACACTCCAAACACACACGGGACGACACCCGCACACACACACGGGGACATGCCCCAATACACACACACACGGAGATGATGTCTCCAACACGATCCGACAACCGGATCACCAACACAAACACACGTTGCCACAGGTGTTGTAATCTACACACACGAGATAGAACAGATCTAAATAGATCCACACACACACACAATCGCAGATCTAGGAAGACCTACGCACACACGAATGGAACACGATGACCACACACAAGACCACGGATCCAAAATAATCCACACACACACAAGTTTTTACAATTTATGATGACCACAAGTATAACACCCAAAACATTAAAATAATGAGGCTCAGTTTAGAAAACTCCTGATTAAGACTCCCCCCGAGTGTATGCTACATATTTTGCGTTGATTCCTTCTTTGCTTGAATGGCTTGAGACTCAGCTTGAATGGCCTTGGATGGTTGTAGGTTTCCTTGCACGGAGTACTGTTCACGGCTATAGTACCCTTCCTTCTTCCTTGGACAAATCCTTGTATCTCATTGATGCTTGTGAGCTTGTTCTCTTCCTTTGAGATTGCTGACTTCAAACGGAGCTAGAGTACCTTCAGATGATGCTTGAATAGTTCCTTCTTCCTTGTAGCATCCTTCTTCTTCTTCCCTTGATAGGCTCCTTGGTTGATAGGCTCTTCTCCGATTTCTCTTGGTTGATAGGCACACCTTGATCTCTTATGATTGGATGTTTGTTTCTTCAACTCATGGAAGATTATTGCTTCAGAAGAACCTTGAAACTTCAGCTGCTGGATGGAGATTTGATTCACGGACTATTGTTCATGCTACAATAACACTCTTCTTCTTCCTTGAGCCACCTTGATCCCTCTTTTGTTCTCTTAGAGTCTCTTAGGGTACATGACCTCAAAGAGAGGTTTTATAACCCTTAGAAGGTTAAGAGACAAGCCCCAGACCCAGATCCACAATTTATGGGGTGATTGGGAGCATTGGGATTAAAGAAATGGGTGAGAGGATCTCTCCACGGATGGGAAACAAAAAGTCAAAGTTGGAGGCTTCGGGGATGGCGGTCGACCGGAAGTGGGCTGGCGGTCGACCGTTCTGTAAAAACATTGTAGGCAAAACGTTGCTATAATTTTCGGTCCACTGGGATCAGGCCGGCGGTCGATCGCTTTGAGAAAAACTGTAATTTTCTAAATTTTGGTAATTTCGGTCGACCGCCAGCTATAGGTCAGTCGATCACCAGCTACAATAAATTTCAGACTACTACATTTTATCCCCAAACTCCATTCTAACCCTTCCAAACTCTGTGGCATCAAACTCCTTTGATCTTGAAGGGATTATACAAAGGATTTAACCTACAAAACCATAATAAAAATGAGTAGAACTTTAGCTTAATAATCAATATGATAAATGTATGAAATGCATACATGAAAGCCCAAGTTCAAGGTGCATACAAACACTTGAACCATAAAAGCTTTAAGCTAAAGGTCAAAGATTATTTATATGCAAATGAGCAAAGTATGAGAATAATTTAGCCATGCACATATACAAGTGAACACTTTGAAAACATGATTGACTAAAGATCAAGATCTATGCATTTGTCTAATATGAATGCATCATGTAACCAAGCTCCATGAAGAGTATGCGTAGGAAGCATTCAAAGCACATGTTCAACTCAATCATATTCAACCAATCGACAGGAACAATCAACCATTTAGTTTAGTTATCATCATTCACTTAATCGCACATGAACATCAAAACCATGACTTCAACAACCATCAAAATCAAGGCATCACACAAGAAGTTTAGTTATCATCAAAACCATAGCTCAACACATGGAACGTTCCCTTTTTCAAGATCTATTTTGTGATTGGTCCTTTCTCAGAGCTTTTTTCTGACTGGCCCATGTTTGTAGGAGACAGACATGGACACTAGCCTTTTTAGATCAGATTTCTGATTGGTTCATGTTTATAGAATATAAACATGGGAAGTCCCTTTTTCCAGGTCTATTTTTTGACAGGTCCTTTTCACAAAAGTAACATGACGATCCCATGATGAAAAGGAAGGATCTATATCCTAGGACTATTTTTAGACCTTGAGACATGTGTCCTCGAGGCGTGAGCCATTTACTTGGAGTAAATAAACCTGTGACTTCTTAAGGACTCACGAGTTTGTACGGAGGGGCCGAAGTAGGCAGATCTAGATGAAAGACCTTCATGTGTGTCCACACACCTTACCTCATGTGCTGGTAGCTATAAGCTGGACTTGAAGATGTGTCGATGCACCTCGCTATTCACTTGTGAAGCAGCTCCTGGAAGTCATCCTGTCTCGACGCATCAAGAGGATGGTGTCAACGCAATCTTGTAATAAGCTCCTGACGCTGTGATGGGCTTGAAGGTATGTCGACACAATGAAAGACTTGTGTCAACATAGCCCGAAGAACGCTGCTCGTATACCTGTGCTGGGTTTGAAGGTGTCGATGCAATGAAGGACTTGTGTCGACATAGCCTGAAGAACGTTGCTTGGATAATTGGTGCTGGATTTGAAGGTGTGTCGACGCACTAAAGATCTTTTGTCGACACACTTAGTTGTCTGCTCAAGCAGTTCTGCTTCTTGTAAGCATGTGGGTCGATGCACTTAAGAAGTAGGTCGACACACTCTTGTTGATCATTATTATTGCTCTGCTTCTTATAAGCATGTAGGTCGACTCACTCATGAAGTGGGTCGACACACTCTTGAGTACTCTGACCTCTGATAGTTCTGCCCAAGCTCTTATAGCTTCATTTCAGCAAATTGAAAGAACCTTGCACCTTGAGCTTCTTTCAGTCTGTGTTGTCATAAGATTGGCATCTGGAGCTTCAGTTGGCTTATCTCCTTTCACTTAGTTGCCCCAACCATCTGTGGTTGTTTAAGTCCAGTTGCTTCCAAATTCATGTCCTACTTCAAGATACCTTGATCTGTCAATATCACCTCCCCATTCTGCCTTAACATTGGATTCTCCACTGTCACCTGCTGCTTTGTCTACAAATTGAGTCTATCGACTTGATTACTTGATCTTCTATTGGAGTTTTTGTAACTGCAGGAAATTCTATCGAGTTATCTGAACATCTGTCGACTGAACTTCATGTCAGTCGACTGAAGTCTGATGTCGGTCGACTTGGACTCCATATCAGTCGACTGACTTTGTGCTAAGTAGAGTAATTTTTCTGATAATCAGACACTTAAGTATATCTTGAATCATTGCTCCACAACAAGTTTTCAAACCGTTCAAAACCTCATGAAGAGCACATCAGCATGATAATAATGAATCATAAAAATCATCACATTGGATCATAGTTGGATCAATATCAATATTACAATAATGAATCATAGTTGGACATCATCAAAATCGCGCATGAACCACACATGCACAAAAGGGTAGATATATTGGGCCCATTTTCGGAGGCTCAGGGGAGGAAGAAGTTCCTTATCGTCGCCATTGATTACTTCACCAAATGTGTCGAGACAGAACCATTGGGGAAAATCACAAGCGAGGAAACATGGAAATTTGTTCTGCAGAACATAATCTGCCGATTTGGGTTCCCACATGTCCTTACAACTGACAACGGCAGGTAATTCGCGAGCACTTTCTTCCAAGAAAAGTGCTCGGAGTTGGGGATTTGGAATCACTACACATCCGTAGGCCACCCCCAAGCAAATACCCTAGTGGAGAATGCCAATAGAACGTTCCTTCATAGCATCAAGACCCGCTTGGAGCAGGTTGGTGAATCTTGGTTGGATTCCATCCCGAGTATCCTATGGGCACACCGGACTACTGCTCGGACGGCCACGGGGGAAACACCTTTCCACCTCGCACATGGAGCAGAAGCGATTATTCCAGTCGAGATATCCAACCCAGCGTTATGGGTTAGCCAGTTTGACGAGGCCGGAAACAATCAGGTGATGTAAGAAAACCTAGACCTGCTCGAGGAAAGCAGGGAGCAGGCCCAGTTGAGACTCATAGGCTAACAACAAAGATTGGCTTAGTACTACAATGCTCGCGTTAGAGAGTGCCACTTTCTCTCGAGAGACCTCGTGCTGCGACATGCCAGCGTGGCGGACCCCAAAATAGCTATGGGGAAACTGGCTCCAAACTGGGAAGGCCCGTATCAGGTGATAGAAGGGCTCGGCTAAGAGGCAGACAGACTAACGACGTTGGATGGGCGAGAAGTTACAAGGACTTGGAACTCTATAAATCTCAAAGCATTTTATTAGTAAATTGATTTTATTACTTCTTCACGTCACTTCAAGGCCCAGACCATGGAATCATTGTGAATTGCCCACCGAGCCCAACTATGGTAGCTTCCGAGCTCCCAAGAGACAAGCACTCATGCTCCCCTCAGAAATGATGGTAGCTTCCTATCCCCTAAGAGGTGATCACTCGTGCTCCCCTCAGAAACGATGATAGCTTCCGAGCTCCCAAGAGGCGAGCACTCATGCTCCACTCAGAAACAATGGTAGCTTCCGAGCTTCCAAGAGACGAGCACTCACGCTCTCTCAGAAACGATGGTAGCCGAGCTTCCAAGAGACTAGCACTCATCCTCCCTCAGAAATGAAGGGTGACTCCTAAGTCTCCTAGAATGAGCAAGAATCCTCTCCTCTTTAAGAAGAAGGATGTACGCCTCCATATGGTCAAGGGTGACAGCTATGCCCTCTAGAGGGGGCAACAATCCTATCCTCTTCAGGGAGGTCGTATGCTCCTCTAGGATCGTTCAAAGGTGGCTTCTAAGCCCTAAGGGCAAGTAAGAGTCCTGGCCTTCTCGGGAAGCAGGACATACACCTAGCCAAAGACAAGTAAGAATCCTCCCCTCTCCGGGAAAAGGGACGTACGCCTATCTATGGTTATTTAAAGATAGCGCGACCTGGTGTAGATGTTTGTTCTACCCCTTTTACCCCGCCCCAAACTATGCATGTATCATATGAGCATGAACAAGCATGGAAAATAATGAACAAAGGGGCGATGAATAAATAGGAAAACTGACCGTGATCGTCACCAAGAGTTAACAACGCCAAAATGATAAAGAGATGAAAGGGACGGCGTCGTGTACCTTGGAAAGATGAAGACTTGATCGTGATTAAGGAACGGGGTGCGGGGAACATCGTGGATTCAACCTCCTCGTCTTCCAGTAGGCTAGAAGAAGAGGGCCTCACATCCAATCATGCTCTCTGAGGGGAGGGTTTTAACCCCTGTGGAAGGGTGCAAAAGATAGATGTGTGTGTTGTGATGACAATGAAGCAAAGATATGAGAAAATCACACAATATAATTGTGGGAAACATGCACGTAATATGGAGAAAAACACATGTGTAGTAAAAAAATAGAGATTTGTGATGAAACTGAGAATTGGAAGGACTAGAACTAAGAGAAGAGATGATGAAAAGAAGCCTTTGAGCATGAAAATCGAAGACAATACTTCCCTCTTCAGGCCAGAGTCGAAGCAGAAGGTAGACGATGCAGCATGGATTTGCCCCGAACTGAGAAAGAGCCCCCCTTCGCGACCTGCGAACTTGGGAGCTTTAAATAGGAGTACGAAACTTCTGGAGATAGATCCGAGATAAACACCCAATTTCGAGGATTTAGATGTATAAACCATAAGATAATAGTGGTGGGAAGAGTCACAGATCAATGGAAATCGAGGTGGAGGCTTATCTCCCTCGAAAATGGATAGAACAAGGGTTCCAAAGAGTCCCACGGCAAAGAAATCGGAGTTCAGAAAGTTTAGGACTCTCTGTCAGGAAAACGGTCTATCGCACGGCCGTTTCTTTATGAAAACGGTCTAGGAAGGACTGCAAGGGGATGGCAAATGGTCTAGGGGGTGACCGGAAGGCTCCAGAGATGAAATGGGATGATTTCGGACAAGTTTGGGGCGTAACGGTCTAGGTGATGTTATGTTAGATGGACGCAGTCTATCTCCACGAAGTGTGGATCTAGAGGGGGCTGAATAGATCTAATGTCTAATTTTAAAAGACAGTTGAGCTCTAATGCGAAATTTAAACAGACAACTATTGAACGACAGAAATAACACTATGAAGAGTGTCGACACATGCAGTCACACAGCAAATCACAAGCAATCTCATAAACACAAGACACCCACGATTTTTAGGTGGTTCGGTCAGAGACCTACGTCCACCCCACACTCCAACTAGAGTGTGGATTCTGCTGACTCACAGCTGGGCTTCACAGCTTGCCAACAACCGCTGATACACAGTTTCGCTGGGCTTTACATCTTGCCGACCAGAGGAATAGATCCTCTGCAACTGCTGGGCAATACAGCTTAGCCGTCCGAGACCAAGTCTCGCCTACTGAGGATTACAGCTTCACCTGTCCAGTGGAAACCTCCACTGCAATTGCTGTCTCACAGCTTGATAATAAAAGTGTATCGAAAGCAAGAAAAATAGAAACAAACGAAATGTAAAAACAAGACGAATGTAGCTCAAGTATGAGCAGAATCAGCTCTGGTATCTGAACCAAGAGTCTGATTTACAAGACCTCTCGAAAGCTCTCTTAACGCAACTCTCTCAATCAAACTCTCTCAACACATCTCTCTTTTCTCTCTTTCTTTTCTTCTCTGCTTTTCTTCTCTATGGATCTCGGTGGCTCTCTACTGCTTCAGACTTTCAGTCTCACTGTATAGACTTTGCCACTTGTTCGATCAGCCTCCTTCTGATGAAGAAATCTCATATATATACCAGCAGCAGATTGGATAAGGGCGCGTGGCTTCCACATTTCCCGCCCAGAGAGTTCGCCAGATCCGAGGAAATTTCATCCACATGGCAGCATCCTGGATGGGCTGCTTCCACATGTCACCATCTGGGCACCTCGTCCTCCTTGGATCACGAGCCATGTCATCAATCTTAGCTAGGAGTCCCTGTCAGACAGAGGATCGAATTATCAGTTTAAGTATAGAACCTTGTATAGACTTTGTAGGATGCAGTGCATTGTATAGACTTTGCACTGTATAGACTTTGTGAATGCGAATGCAATGTACAGACTCTGTAATATGAAGACTTCATATATGCAGTGCTACGCGATGTACAGACTTCCTACATGAAAGCAACCGCTGTGCAGACTTGCTGAAGTGTAATGTAATGTGCAGACTTTGAAGAACATTCAGCAGCCAATGTATAGACTAAGGCAATGTAAAGACTTGCCAGTGTATGGACTTGATGAGCATGCAGCAATGTGCAGACTTCAATGCATGAAGGAGGACTGTGTAGACTTAGACAGACACAACGTGCAACAATGCATAGACTTTGAAACACTAGATGCACGATGTACAGACTTCAACTAAAATGATGCACAATCTGCAGACTTGAATGCTGTGCGATGTACAGATTTCATGTTATGCATGAGACTCTAAGGAAGACAGATGATGTATAGACTTAGCCAGCCTTCAGCTCGTTGTACAGACTTCATGAATGATGCATGCAATGCACTGGACGATGTATGGACTTAGACGATGCAGAGTAGTCCGATGTACAGACTTGCTCATTGTTCAGATTTCATGAATGATGTATAGACTTGCCAAGGAAAAGGCTGTACAAACTTGAGCAAAGCAAAGCAATTGAATGTATAAACTTCACGATGTGAAGACTTGCCAAAGACAACTGGACGATGTACATACTTGAGCGAAGCAAAGTCTGTATAGACTTGAAGGTTCACAATGTAAAGACTTTAGCAAAGCAGCAATGTAAAGACTTGCACAGTTCTGGGATGTATAGACTTTATCTGAAAGCCCAATGTACAGACTTGCAAAACTGAACGTAGGTAAAGATCCCAATGTATAGACTTTGAAGTTCAACTGGTGAACGTACAGACTTTGAAGGTTCAACTGGTGAATGTACAGACTTCACCAATGTATAGACTTGGAAATTCACTGATGGATGTACAGACTTCACCTCGAGCAAGCTACAGTGCAGTGTATGGACTTTGAAGAATGATGCATGACGCTGTACAGACTTCACTAATGTACGGACTTAGCTTCGTGCATGCTACAGTCCAATGTATGGACTTTGAATGACAGTGCAAGCACTGTATAGACTTTGAGCACAAACACCACAATGCAATGTATAGACTTGCTAGTTATGTGAGCTGCAGTGTATGGACTTTGCCCAATGCATAAGACGCTAAGTGAGACGGACATTGTACAGACTTAGCCTGTGCGAACAATGCAGCAATGTATAGACATTATCGTGCAGACAGTACCTCACATGCATTAGTGTATAGAATGTATGCCTGATGGATGCACTGATGCAGTATATGCACAGAGGAAGCAATGCACCGATGCAATGCATGCACATAGCAGGTATTGAACTGAAGCAATGGATGTATAGACTTGTGTTGACGCTGCATGACAACTGCCAATGTATAGACTTCACAAGTGCAAGCAATGCAGCAATGTATGGACTTTGAACTTGTGCATGCAATGTATAGACTTACGTTCTCAACGATGCACAAACACAATAGAAACACAACACGATGTATAGACTATGCTTAATGTGAAGACTTGTGTGTGTGTGCAGTGTGTAGACTTGTGAAATGCATAGAACACACAGACAATCTGATAAAAGTAATTTCATCAAAACATAAATAATTGCCAATCAATCAAAACAAGGTGTTGCCAATGAAGTAAAACATATTGTCAACATCATCAACACAGAGGAGTCACAACAATCTCCCCCTTTTTGATGATGGCAACCCCCTATCATATAGAAGAGCAACAACCTGTCGTTCAGATGAATTTTTGATGAAAGACATGATTTGTTATTCAGATTGTCATGCAGATGCTATGAATGCACGCTGAAATGAAAATAGCTCCCTGCTAACACGATCTCCCCCTTTGCCATAACATGATGCATACACTCCCCCTGGAATGAATTCAGAATTCATCAAATAGATAATATTATCCCCCTTTGCCATCAACAAAGAGGAGGGAAAGTGATTACAAGGGAAGGAACAAGAGAGATCATCTGACTGGTATTCTGAACAAGTAGTTCAGGAATAAGCATTCTAAAGCACAGAGTCTTCAGTCATATGAATTTAGAAAGTACTTTCAGATAGAATTCTGGTTTAAACACTATAAAATTTGAGTTCATGCACTACAATCAATGGATAAATTTTCTATGCATGATAAAACATTAAACCAGAATCACATTTGCATAAGAATTCAGTTTCAAAATATCTTACTTTCATAGAGTCAGTAAAAAATGTTAAGAGTTACCAGGTCATGTATTGAAATTAAACAAATTGACATCCATGAAATTTCTTTTGAAGGAACAACATTTTCAATATTAGTTCATTAAGGGCATTCAGGTACCATTTGTCTTTTTGCGTAAGGGTATACGTTTATCAGACGCCAATACCCCTAGATACTCAACATGATGGACCATTCTGCCATGATCATATTCAATAGAACTGATTTACACCTTTTTGTGTGAGGGTACACGTTTATCAGACGCCAGTTACCCCCAGGTACTCAGTGAAACCACCTTACTGTTTTGATCATTTTATACAGAGATAATTGATACACCTCATGACTTAAGTATTGTCCATTTCTTTGATGGATCACTTAGTTTCTTAGTATTTTACCAGTCATTGCTCTGCCAATGTTATTTTCAATTAATTTTCAATGTTTTTCAATATCTTTCTTAGCTGTCCTTTATTTGTTTCAGAATGTCTTGTTTAAGAACAATACACATACTTAGCTTCTCTAACATGATTTCAGATGAGTTTTCATATTTCAGACATGATTAGCTTTGTCTGACATGAAATAAGATAAGGGTTGAGAGATTTATCAATTTTCAGCTTTCTTAGTTACTGATTGCAATCTTTAAACTTTAAAGTTTATAAAATTTAAACCATCAAAGTCAGTCTTTAAGCAATTAAAATTCTAATAAAAGAAGAAGTTTGTTTTCTATTGCTTAGGAATAAGAACTGACTAACATATTGCCATATTGTCAGACTCAACTCATTCAGGGTCAAAGAATTTGGATTTCAATAAGGTTGATGACCACTATGAATTTCTAACAATACTCCCCTTGTCTATATGCATGCAGTTTTGAAAATGAATGGCAAGAATTAAATATCACTGTTATGATATGCAATGATGATCATGAGTGTGATGCCAAAAAAAAATATGAATGTCATGCATGATCATGAGTCTGTTGTAACATTTAACATTCACAGAGTTTATTCAAGCCATCAGAGAGTTTATTCATTATGCTGAAATTTACACAAGCCAAGTTCTCTTCTAAGAAATTTAAACCTTTCATTCCCAAGAGGCTTAGTAAAGATATCAGCAATTTGTTTTCAGTTTCAATGAACTTCATTTCAATTTCCTTTTTATTTACAACATCTCTAAGAAAATGGTGTTTTATCTCTATATGCTTAGTCGTAGAATGATGAATAGGATTTTTAGCAAGGCATATAGCACTAGTATTATCACATAATATTGGAATACATCCCAATTTTATCTGATAATTATCCAGTTGGTGCTTGATCCATAGTACTTGGGCAGCACAATTACCAGCTGCAACATATTCAGCTTCAGTTGTAGATAAAGCTACAGTGTGTTGCTTCTTAGATGCCCAAGATACTAGACAGCCACCTAGGAATTGACAATATCTACTAGTGCTTTTTCTATTTACTCGACACCCAACATAATCTGCATTAGTGTAAGCTAGAAGTTCTAACTCACACTTGGCAGGATACCAAAGACTTAGCTCTTGGGTGCCTAGTAAATACCTAAAAATCCTTTTCACTGATTTAAGATGTGATTCTTTGGGACTAGCCTGAAATCTAGAGTATAAACACACTGAAAATTGAATGTCAGGCATAGATGATGTAAGATATAGAAGGGATCCGATCATACCTCTATATAGCCTTTGGTCCACTGGTTTACCTTGAGGATCTTCATCCAAACTGGTTGAGGTACCCATTGGAGCAGCTATTTCCTTGAGGTTGTCCATTTTGTACTTCTTCAATAGATCCCTTATGTACTTGGACTGAGAGATGAAGGTACCATCCTTTGATTGTGTAACCTGCAGTCCAAGAAATAGTTTGAGCTCACCCATTGAGCTCATTTCAAACTCATTAGTCATAATTTGAGAGAATTCCTCACATAATTTGGGGTTAGTTGACCCAAACACAATGTCATCCACATAAATTTGAATGATAAGAATATCTGAGTGACTCACCTTGGTGAACAATGTTTGATCAACTACACCTCTTGTGAATTTCTTATCAGTGAGGAATTTGCTCAACCTATCATACCAAGCTCTAGGAGCTTGCTTTAAACCATAGAGAGCTTTTCAGAGTTTATAGACATGATTAGGGAAGTCTAAGCATTCAAATCTAGGAGGCTGCCTCACATAGACATCCTCACTGATTTCCCCATTTAGAAAAGCAGATTTTACATCCATCTGCTGAAGATTTATTCCTAGGGAACATGCATAAGCCAATAATATTCTGATTGCTTCTAACCTGGCTATAGGGGCAAAAGACTCTTCAAAGTCTATTCCAAATTCTTGATTATACCCCTGAGCTACAAGTCTGGCCTTATTTTTAATGACATTCCCTGATTCATCAGTTTTATTTCTAAATACCCATTTAGTCCCTATGACTGTTTCATGATCAGGAGGTGGAACCAAATGCCACACCTTATTCCTGTCAAATTGATTGAGCTCCTCATGCATGGCATTAATCCAATGCACATATTTGAGAGCACAGTCAATGGACTTGGGTTCTACATTTGAAACAAACGCATATGCATTCAATTCATTTTGAATCCTTAAGTGGCCTCTGGTCGTAGGGGGGTCATGCAGATTTCCAATCACATTATCTACAAGATGATCTTTAAGATATCTAATGTTAACAATTGGATTGTCATGATTTTGATTTACCTCCCCCTGAACTGTAGGCTCTTCTTCATTAGGCTCTTCATTTCCTTCCTCATTTTCGGATTGGTCTGCAGAATTTCCTTCTTTCAGAATATCACCACTGTCTTCATTCCTGCATTGACCAATATTAGTCTTTAATAAGGATTCATCAAAAACTATATGTGGAGATTCTTCAACAGTATTGGAATTCAGATTATACACTCTATATGCTCGGGTGTTTTCAGAATAACCAAGAAAAATTCCTGGTTCACCATTAGGTTCAAATTTGTCAAGGTCTATTTTATCATTTATATGTATAAAGCATTTACACCCAAAAACCTTGAAGTGAACAATAGAAGGTTTCTTACCCTTTATGATCTCATAGGGTGTTTTCTGGGTAGAAGGTCTTACCATGGCTCTATTAATTACATAACAAGCAGTATTTACTGCTTCAGCCCAAAACCTTCTTGGTAGACCGCCTTCAACCAAGAGTGAACGACCCATCTCCACTATGGTTCTGTTCCTTCTCTCCACAACTCCATTCTGCTCAGGTGTCCTTGGTGAGGAGAACCTATGGTTAATTCCATTTGACCTGCAGAATTCATCAAACTGTGAGTTTTCAAACTAACCTCCATGATCAGTCAAAATATTTTCAATTTTATGGTTTTTCTTAAGACAGAACTCCTGAAATTCTGAGAATACATCACTTTTATGTGATAAGAAATATACACAAGTATACCTAGAGAAGTCATCTACCATGACAAACCCATACTTCCTCCCTGATAAGCTGACAGACCCGGTTGGCCCAAAAAGGTCCATGTGTATCAGCTCATAGGGTTTAGAAGACAGATTTTCTGTTCTAGATTTAAATGACTTTCTAGTTAACTTTGATTGAGTGCATGTGATGCGACACGCCTAAGGATGATGATGCTTTGATACCAATTTGATGAGACACGACCCCTCGGACCTAGAATTGCAAACAACCGAACCGAACGGCGGACCCACTCAAGCGGGTTCACCCGCGTCGCGCACACCCGGGTCCGTAGGCGGACCGGCGATGATGGGGTGGGTCTGAGATTGGACCTCACGGTTCCAAGGGTATGGCCAGCTAGGGATGGTCCCCAATGGGCTAGGGATGCCCAATTTCAAGGGCGGCCGGCACGCCGAGGGCATGGGTTGTAGTGTCACACTCTCAACTCACTCCGCGGTGTTCACACAATTCAATGGCGTTTGAGATCGGGCGCTCACCTCACCGTCGACGGTCAACTAGAAACAATACTAAGACAAGCAAAAGTAAACCCAGCAGAGGAAGTGGCCAGAAGCTCACCTGATTGGCGTGAGGACGCCGATCCTGGCCGGAGACGAGGGCGAGCGGGGAAGCGTGGGCTACCCGCACGCCGCGCCGATGACGCTTCGGCCGCTTACCTGCTAGTACAATCACTACGCCCTCACAGAGGGGGTGGACTAGGCATGGGGAAATGAGGTTACAAACCAAACACTACCTCCACGCAGGGAGGGGCGCTAAGCCAGCCAGGCGGGGAAAGGAGTTATGCTTGATTAGCGCCGATGAAGCACCCCGCCGAATCTGCCCAGGTCTGGGACAGCAGGACAGGGGGTCGGTGTAGTCATTGTTGTGCACTCCTCCGAACTCAGAATTCGACGAGACTGGCACTGAAACGATGCTGATGGATCCAGGCACGTCTGTGAATTTTTGTGGGCAGTCCTGAAGTTGTTACCGGCTGGGGCAGGCTCTAGAACAGGGCCCCTGCCCTCAGATTTGTACTATTCCCAGGGTGCATCAGCAGATGGATGTAGTCACCACGACCGCTCCTGAAGTCCGATTGATGCGAGACCAAGTCGAGGACGACCGTGGACGAGTCTTCTTCAAGCAACAACCAAGCAGAGTACCAGACGATGTCGGGGTGGCAAGGAGGAGTCCGTTGAGTGAGGGGGGGTCAGGGCAGGACCTGAATGATCTGTTCTGCGCGCCCGAGAGAGAAAAATTGGAAAAGGCTCTTCCTGATGCCGAAAGGGACGCCGCTTGTTGGTGATGGTAGATGCCTTGTGGTAGCAGCTCTCGGCCAAGTGGCGACTTCAGAAGTTGAGGGGTGTGGCCGTCGTAGCTTCTGCACTGCAGCTCTGGTCCAGGTTCTGGTCCTGGTTGCGCAGTCGGACGAGAATGGGCACCACGATCTGTAGTGAAGTTGGAACGAGATGATTCCACCTCGCCTGTGAATAAGACTGGAAGACCTTTCCGTCGATGTATTGTGCACCTCCAGATGACGTCGGACAGCACCGGGGTAGTCTCTGCAAGTCGGGCTCCAACTGCTGCCTGCGAACTGAGATGGATAGGGTGATGAAAGGTGATGGGAGACGGAGTAGATGGGGTGGGAAATGGGGTGGATGAGTGTGGGGGTGACACCTGACTATGTGGGGGTCTGTTAGGGGGTGATTCAAGGAGTGGGAAGGGCAGAAAGGGGGCTGGGAGGTGGTCTAGCAAGTGGAGGGAGGGGGAGATGCGAATTTGGGTTGGGAAGGAGAGAGGGAGGAGAGATCTCTCCTTTGCTTTGAATGGTGGGTTAATGGAGGGGTTAATGGGGGCCTAGGGAATTGGAAGGGTTTTTTGGGGATGGGGTGATGAAGGTTGGGGCATGGTGCACTCGGGGTGGTGAGGGTGTTCGAACTTGGGTTGGGTTTGGGAGTGGAAGAAGTGGAGACCTAAGTTGGGGTAGGATTGGGGTTGGTAGTGGAAGATGGGTGGGTTGAGGAGGATTGGGTTGATTGGTTTTGGGGGGTGTGTCCCTTTTAGGGGATGATGGAGGGGTGGTGGTGGGGACCGTGGAAGCTTGTGGGGTGTGGGTTTGATGAATAATTTTGGGTTGGGTGGTGGCCAATTTGGTTTGAATGGTGGTGGTGATCGGGATTGGAATCATTTGGGGTGGTGGAGTTTGGGCCCTAAGGGAGGTCTTGGGTTAACTTGAAGGGAAAGGGGGAGTGGGAGTGCTCCTCGGGTTATGGTTCTCAAGGTAGGAGTGGGAAGGTCGGGGAGTGAAGATCTTCCTAATCTCAATCTTCATCTCTTCCCATGAGTCTTTGGGTCCTTTGGCTTCCCATCCAAATTCATTCCGAGGTGACCAAGCTCTAGGGCGTCGTTCCTTTTTGCTTCAAACCGGTCAAGTCGGGTGGTGAGGGTATCTAGACAGTTATGAATCTTGTTGATGACAGTGTCAAATTCGTCCATGGGTACTTGGGGCATCTCCCTAGGGTGGTCATACAATGGAGTGATGGAAATCATGATGCAAGGGAGACTCAAATGTCAATGCCCTAGGACTAGACTCGTAGAGACAAGTCTAAAACTTGCTCTGATACCAAATTGATGTGACACGACCCCTTGGACCTGAATTTGCAAGCAACCGGGCCGAACGGCGATATCTCACAAGCGGGATCACCCGCGATGCGCGCACCCGGGCCCGTAGGCGGACCGGCGATGATGGTGAGGGTCCGAAGTTGGACCTTGGGGTTCCAAAGATATGGCTGGCTGGGGATGGACCCCAATGGGATAGGGATGCCCAACTTCAAGGGCAACCGGCACGCCGAGGGCGTGGGATGTAGTGTCTCCCCCACACTCCCCCGCTAGCCCTCGTCTCCGGCCGGGATCGGTGTCTTCAAACCGATTAGGTGAGCTTCGGACCACTCTTCTCTGTTGGTTTCTTACCTTTGCTTAGTTTAGTATTATCTCTAGTTGCGCCGTCGGCAGTGAGAGAGAGCTCGTTCCAATTTTCCATCAATTCGAGTGCCACCGCGGGTGAGTTGTGAGGGAGACACTACATCCCACGCCCTCGGCGTGCCGGCCGCCCTTGAAGTTGGGCATCCCTATCGCATTGGGGTCCATCCCCAGCCAGCCATATCCTTGGAACCCCAAGGTCCAACTTCAGACCCTCACCATCATCGCCGGTCCGCCTACGGGCCCGGGTGCGCGCATCGCGGGTGAACCCGCTTGTGAGATATCGCCGTTCGGCCCGGTTGCTTGCAAATTCAGGTCCAAGGGGTCGTGTCACATCAGCATGCATCACAGATTTTTTTTTCTTTCTTAAAGGAAACTTCAGGAAGTCCTCTAACCATGCTATGCTTATTTAGTTTATGCAAAATAGTGTAACTAGCATGACCTAACCTACGATGCCATAAAAATGCTAAGTCTTCTCTACTAGCAGTAAGGCATAGGTTAGAATGTTGAATATCATCTAGATCTGTCATGTAAGTGTTATTTATCCTCTTACCAGAAAATTGAATAGTTTCGGAATCAGGTTCAAAAACTTTGCAACATTGTGAGTCAAAAAGCACTTTGCATCCTTTATCACATAGCTGGCTGATGCTAAGTAAGTTATAAGCTAATCCTTCAACCAGCATGACATCCTCAATGCAACAAGTAGTACACTTACCTACCTTACCTGTTCCAACAATCTTACCCTTTGTGTTGCTACCAAAGGTGACAAGGCCTCCTTGTTTCTCTGTCAGCATGCAGAACTTGGCCTTATCCCTTGTCATATGCCTGGAGCAGCCACTATCCAAGTACCACAAATTGTTCTTGGCTGCCAAGCATACCTGCACACACAATCAGGTAGAGAAGTTTGGAACCCAAGACTGATTGGGCTCCAAAGAAGATGAAAAGCAATTAAAACAAGAAAGCAGACTTTTAGGAATCCACATTTGTTTGAAACATTTATGTTCAGTGGATTTTCTAGATTTCTTTTTGTTTTGATTTTTCTTGTTGATACTAGCATGATTATTTATAGATTGATTATTTCTGTGCCAGTGCCTTGGCCAGGATGTATTCACGAAATTTTGGCCACAGTGATCATTGGGCTGGCTGTAGAAATGTTGGTTCCTTGGTGTCCAATTGCCATACCCACTAACCCAATTTCTGGTGTAAGGTCTATAAGACTGTGTAGCCTGATGTCCATGACCTGTAAACCTTCCTTGAGTCCTAGTCCATCCTGACCTATTTGGATAGGTTGACTGTGCAAAGAAATGGGACTGGGCTCTAGGTTGGTAGAAATGTTTGGGTTGAGCTCTAAAGGCATTCTGCCTCCCCTGCACCTTGGACCCTGCTGACCTATTCATAGGTGTGTATTGGGTCTTTTTCAGAGGTGGTGGTGATGGTGGAGACTTGGTGACCTTAACATGGGGTTTATAAGACTGTGTAGGTTGACACCTAACCTGAAACTGAGCTTTGGGATTTTGCTTGGATGTGCTAGCTCTACTAGGCTCACTCAGCTTTTGTTTGCCCTTCTCCTAAGCACTGGGCTTTTTCATATTAGCATTTTTGTTCAATGAAATGTTTGAATTCATGCTAATTAGAGGTCCTTTCTCTTTTTGTGCAACAAATGAAATAGTTTTCATTCCAAAGGTTTTTGTTGCACTAGGATTAAATCCAAGGCCCTCTTTTCTGAAGTTGACCTTTGACCCTAACAAAGCATTTAGGTTATCTGTACCTTGGGTCATTTTCTCAATAGTCTTAAGCTTGTCCTCATTATCCTTTTGAATATCTTCAATGGATTTCTTAAGTTCTGTATTCACACTTAGGACAGCTTGATATTTTTCATTCACTATTTTTATCTCACTCTCACATTTCTGAATTTTCAATTTCAGTTCATCAGTTTCTTTTTCTAACCTCTCATTTTCTTCTTTAGAGGCTTTTGACTCATTCTTGATTTCTTCTAATTCAGAACATGTGAGATTGAATTTTTTATTCTCAGATTCTAGACATGCAATTTTATCAGTTAGAGTTGTATCATTTTGCATGGAGTTAATCTTTCTTCTTAGATGCCTGTTTTCCTTTCTAATATCATCAGCTCTATCAGCTATGTCATGGTAGGCATCTACCCAATCAGCAATAGTGAAATTTTTGAATCTAGTGATTACCTCATCTGAGTCCTTCTCTCTGTCTTCAGAGCTTGTTGCCATAAGGTAAATGGGCTTTTCAGATTCGGCTTCACTGTCTGAGCTGCTACTGAAGGAACCTTCATCTTCATCACTCTAGGTACTCACCATTGCTTTCCCTTTTGCGTTCCTTCTCTTTGACTTGTCCTTGTATTTCTGATTCTCTGGACAGTCAGCTTTCAGATGGCTTGTTTTCCTGCATTGATAACAAGTATTAGTTTCAATTTTCTTAGCAGGGTTATGTTTATACCTTTTATCCCTTCGGTCGCCACTATATTTCTTTTGGCTGAATCATCCTGCTCCTTTCCTGAGGAACCGCCTGAACTCTCTGGTCATCATTGCCATCTCAGTACGAGTTATATCTTCTTCATTCAGTCTCTCCTCGGATGATGAACTGCTAGAGCTGGATTTGCTGTATTTGCTGGCACCAGCTTTCAGAGCGATTGGCTTCTTCTTCCTCTCAGCTTCTTCTATCTTTGGCATATTAATCTCATATGCCATCAGCGAGCCAATTAGCTCATCGGCCCTTGTGGTTCGCAAATCCCTTGACTCCTCCATCACTGTAGCCTTAGTATGCCAAGCATGAGTCAGGGAGCGCAATATCTTCCTCACTACATCATATTCTGTCTGAGGTTTCCCGAGACCTCTAAGACCATTTGTGATGATAGTTAATCGAGAGTACATCTCCTTGATGGTCTCGTTTGGCTTCATCTTGAATGCTTCATATTCAGACACAAGAAGATTAGCCTTCGTTTCTCTAACCTGAGATGTCCCTTCATGAATAACTTCTAGTGCATCCCACATCTCCTTAGCTGAATTGTAAGCTGATACCCGAGAAAATTCTGTGGTGTGCAGAGAGCACTGAATGGCGTTTATGGTACTCCAATTTAGTGTAGACCTCCTGATCTCCTCCTTAGTCCAGACTTCCTCATTAGGGGACAGCTCATAGGGTCCCTTGCTTACTACCTTCCAGATCTCGTAATCCTTCGCCCTCAGAAATACTTGCATACGGTTCTTCCAGTATGCATAGTTAGATCCATCGAAGAATGGGGGCTTTGTGATTGAGTGTCCTTCAACTATCATCCCTCGAGCATCCATCTTTGCCTTTCCTCTTCGGGCGGTAAGTCCCTGTAGAAGAGCATGGCTCTGATACCAACGGTTATGTTAGATGGACGCAGTCTATCTCCATAAAGTGTGGATCTAGAGGGGGGTGAATAGATCTAATGTCTAATTTTAAAAGACAGTTGAGCTCTAATGCGGAATTTAAACAGACAACTGTTGAACGACAGAAATAACACTATGAAGAGTGTCCATATATGCAGTCACACAGTAAATCACAAGCAATCTCACAAACACAAGACACCCACGATTTTTAGGTGGTTCGGTCAGGGACCTACGTCCACCTCACACTCCAACTAGAGTGTGGGTTCTGCTGACTCACAGCTTGAACAGCTGGGCTTCACAGCTTGCCAACAACCGCTGATACACAGCTTCGCTGGGCTTTACAGCATGCCGACCAGAGGAACAGATCCTCTGCAACTGCTGGGCGATACAGCTTAGCTGTCCGAGACCAAGTCTCGCCTGCTGAGGATTACAGCTTCACCTGTCCAGTGGAAACCTCCACTGCAATTGCTGCCTCACAGCTTGATAACAAAAGTGTATCGAAAGCATGAAAAATAGAATCAAACGAAATGTAAAAACAAGACGAATGTAGCTCAAGTATGAGCAGAATCAGCTCTGGTATCTGAACAAAGAGTCTGATTTACAAGACCTCTCGAAAGCTCTCTCAACTCAACTCTCTCAATTAAACTCTCTCAACACATCTCTCTTTTCTCTCTTTCTTTTCTTCTCTGCTTTTCTTCTCTGTGGATCTCGGTGGCTCTCTGCTGCTTCAGACTTTCAGTCTCACTGTATAGACTTTGCCACTTGTTCGATCAGCCTCATTCTGAAGAAGAAAGATCATATATATACCAACAGCAGATTGGATAAGGGCGCATGGCTTCCACATTTCTCGCCCAGAGAGTTCGCCAGATCCGAGGGAATTTCATCCACATGGCAGCATCCTGGATGGGCTGCTTCCACGTGTCACCATCAGGGCACCTCATCCGCCTTGGATCACGAGCCATATCATCAATCTCAGCCAGGAGTCCCTGTCAGACAGAGGATCAAATTATCAGTTTAAGTATAGAACCCTGTACAGACTTTGTAGGATGCAGTGCATTGTATAGACTTTGTGAATGCGAATGTAATGTACAGACTCTGTAATATAAAGACTTCATATATGCAGTGCTATGCGATGTACAAACTTCCTACATGAAAGCAACCGATGTGCAGACTTGCTGAAGTGTAATGCAATGTGCAGACTTTGAAGAACATTTAGTAGCCAATGTATAGACTAAGGCAATGTAAAGACTTGCCAGTGTATGGACTTGATGAGCATGCAGCAATGTGCAGACTTCAATGCATGAAGGAGCACTGTGTAGCCTTAGACAGACATAACGTGCAACAATGCATAGACTTTGAAACACTAGATGCACGATGTACAGACTTCAACTAAAATGATGCACAATGTAAAGACTTGAATGCTGTGCGATGTACAGATTTCATGTTATGCATGAGACTCTAAGGAAGACGAACGATGTATAGACTTAGCCAGCCTTCAGCTCGATGTACAGACTTCATGAATGATGCATGCAATGCACTGGACGATGTATGGACTTAGCCGATGCAGACTAGTCCGATGTACAGACTTGCTCGTTGTTCAGACTTCATGAACGATGTATAGACTTGCCAAGGAAAAGGCTGTACAGACTTGAGCAATGAAAAGCAATTGAATGTATAGACTTCACGATGTGAAGACTTGCCAAAGACAACTGGATGATGTACAGACTTGAGCGAAGCAAAGTCTGTACAGACTTGAAGGTTCACAATGTAAAGACTTTGGCAAAGCAGCAATGTACAGACTAGCACAGTTCTCGGATGTATAGACTTTATCTGAAAGCCCAATGTACAGACTTGAAAAGCTGAACGTAGGTAAAGATCCCAATGTATAGACTTCAAAGTTCAACTGGTGAATGTACAGACTTTGAAGGTTCAACTGGTGAATGTACAGACTTCACCAATGTATAGACTTGGAAGTTCACTGATGGATGTACAGACTTCACCTCGAGCAAGCTACAGTGCAGTGTATGGACTTTGAAGAATGATGCATGACGCTGTACAAACTTCACTAATGTATGGACTTAGCTTCGTGCATGCTACAGTCCAATCTATGGACTTTGAATGACAGTGTAAGCACTGTATAGACTTTGAGCACAAACACCACAATGCAATGTATAGACTTGCTAGTTATGTGAGCTGCAGTGTATGGACTTTGCCCAATGCATAAGACGCTAAGTGAGATGGACAATGTACAGACTTAGCCTGTGCGAACAATGCAGCAATGTATAGACATTATCGTGCAGATAGTACCTCACATGCATTAGTGTATAGACTATATGCCTGATGGATGCATTGATGCAGTATATGCACAGAGGAAGCAATGCACCGATGCAATTCATGCACATAGCAGGTATTGAACTGAAGCAATGGATGTATAGACTTGTGTTGACGCTGCATGACAACTGCCAATGTATAGACTTCACAAGTGCAAGCAATGCAGCAATGTATGGACTTTGAACTTGTGCATGCAATGTATAGACTTACGTTCTCAATGATGCACAAACACAACACGATGTATAGACTATGCTAAATGTGAAGACTTGTGTGTGTGTGCAGTGTATAGACTTGTAAAATGCATAGAACACACAGACAATCTGATAAAAGTAATTTCATCAAAACATAAACAATTGCCAATCAATCAAAAGAAGGTGTTTCCAATGAAGTAAAGCATATTGTCAACATCATCAACACAGTGGAGTCACAATAGGTGAGACCATTTTTTATGACCTAACGGTCTTCCCAGGACCGCTAGGCTGTTGGGGGAAAATTTCCTGGGTGGACTTTGCGCAACTTTGGAAATCAGAGCATATCTCAAAATCGGTGTAGAATTAGCGAAACTAATAGACATAGAAATTGTAGATAACAAAAAGATGAACAAATTTCATGAAGAGAGAAAGATGAGAAAATGAGTGGAAGAGGGAGAAATTAGGGCGAGAACAGACAGAGAAAATGTTGGGACGCAGGTGAATAGCACAGCCTGCCCAAAAAATACAAATAACTTGAAATTGGTGCAGAACTGGCCAATGACGTAGAAGAAGAAATTGTAGAGCTTTAAAAGACAAACACCTTTAGTGAAGGGTGATTTTTGAATAGAGAAACAAAAGAGGATGAGAAAGGGCTGTTTTTAAGACTACACAGTGAAAGTAGCCGAATGCCCGATGGAAAGTCGACCAAAATGGGTCGTAAGTCGACTTGGAAGGCCGTAAGTTGATAAGATAAGCTCCAGGACTCTAAAAAATCATGACCTCCAAAGTCTAAAGACTAGGGAACAATGAAATGAGCTCAAAATCCGTCCAAAGAAGACTCCAAAATAATGGGTAATTCAGGATATCAAAAATGATGAATAAGAGAAATGACGTAACTTACGGGCTAAAGACGGGTGTCAACAGATGCCCCTCCTTGATGTCCACTTTGGAAGGGAATGAGCGAAAGCGGCGCGGAGGTAGAATGGAAAGGAGATGGAGTGAAAGCGACAGTGACGTGAAATGGAGATGAAGCAGAGATGAAGCGGAGAGAACTGAAAAGCGGGTATCAAGGTAAAAGACACCCGTCACAACCAACAAGCGACAGGAATTCACCCGAAAATGTCGAACTAACCACAAGGAATGGCTAACGCGGATGAGACATGCCTGGAGAGCTAAACTAAGGGAAAGGAAACATGACCAACCTCATCGGGGACACAATCCACGGACAATGAGGGGATCGGAAGGAACACAGCTCAAAAGCTGGAAAAGGAGAAAGCAAAACTGAGATAAAATCTAGATAGGAATCACGCTGGCCAACCAGACCGAGCAGACAGATCAGAGAAATCGTTTAAATTCAGAGTGGAATGAGGATCTCTTATCCAAAAGAACTGAAGTGCAATCAACCATTGCTGAGGAGAAATCTTGAGAGAATCTCGAGACGTGAAAAAAATGACATGATGCATGCTGGGCTAAAATAAAGAAATCATCAAAACAAATGTAAAAAAAGATAAAATAGAAAGTACTCAAGGATAATATTGTTAGACTGAGCCAAGATAGGGTCAATAGTCTTCTTGCAACCACGGCGTGCGAGACAAAGTCCATCGTCCCTCACCTGACTCAACCAAGCGGCTTATCCAACGATTAACCGTATGCTCCTAGATCATCATCATTTTTGTTAAAGAGGAATATCAGATCCCAGAACACACGACAACCCAGTCGGTCCTTGAGAGGCTATAATAATGTAGATACCATATAGTAATACAATAATGAGAAGGGATAGAGAGCCATACCTGACTTACTTGCCAAGCGAAATGACATTTTTTTTAGATTTTTGAAATATAAGACACAAACAACAAGTGAACAAAGATGAAAGGCATAATAAGACAAGAACATGTCAACGAAGATGAACAAACATAATGAAAATGAACAAAACATAACATAATGAGGATGAACATAGGAACATAACAAACACCACAAAATAAACGGCAAGCGTGCGTGGGAACAACATGGTGGGGCAAGACAGCACACGATGCAGTGGGACAGAACACGGTTGGGACAAGAATATGAGGGATGACCACACGGTAGGGACAATACACAGGTCATAGAGGGACGACTAACAACATATGCAAGACAACTAACAACACGCAGTGAGGGACAGAACAACATGCGTTGGACGACACAGAGGGACATAAACATGTGACAAGAACACGGCGGGATGAAAGACATGAACAAATACGCTCTTTAATCAAAGCCCATGATCAGAATGAAGCAGAACCGCCAGGTTCATAATCGTGAGGTGAAGTCCTCTCATGGAGACATTATGAGATAAAGCGAAAGCTGAGAAGGACATGAGCTTCAGAACAGATCGAGAGATAAGATTGAAGAAGAGAGCAGATAAAAGATATGAATAGGAGACAGAATGAGAGGTAGAGCAAGGAAGCTTTGAGCACCTGCAACCTGCACACTGAGCAAACAAATCACGTACTTGTCCTCATGAAGAAGGGAACGGTAGATGAATATTTTTCATTTTTGCAATTTTTGATTTTTTTGAAAATACTTGATTTTTTTGGATTTTTTTTGAAATATTTGATATATTTTTAGGGGATTTTTGATATATTTGATTTTTTGGAATTTTTGACATATTTGATTTATTTGGTATTTTTGAAATATTTGATATTTTGGGAATTTTGGACATATTTGATTTTTTTAGAATTTTTGAAATATTAGATTTTTTTTAGAATTGTTAACATATTTGATTTTTTTGGAATTTTTGAAATATTTGATTTTTTTTGGAATTTTTGACATATTTGATTTTTTTTTGGAATTTTGGACATTTAATTTTTTTTAATTTTTGACATATTTGATTTTTTAGGAATTTTTGACATATTTGATTTTTTTTAGAGTTTTTGACATTTGATTTGCAGCACTCAGAGACGGGCTAAACTACTGGCCAAGGATCGTCGTGCCTCCCCCTCTCATTAAAGGCTTCCCTTAAGCAGGGCGTGTATGTGAGGGTGGCTTACCACAACCAACCGCATCTAAAGAACGGTGCCCCTACTAAGGCCATACCCGGGATACAACCCAGCCTAAGTGGGAGAAGCAGAAAAAAAATTAGAGATAAGCTTTATGTAGGATGGGAGATATCAGGACTTGAATTCCTTCCAAGATACCACCCCTCAAAGATACAGTCTGTTGCGCCGGGACTTTGTGCCTTTGATTTTTAGACCCATATTTTTCAGGCATGCATGCGACCGGGCTCATGACGTCCCGCAGGGAACTGTACTGCCACTCTTGCCATGCCTTTGATTTCATAATTTTGAACATTGAATTACATTGATTTTGATAGCCCTTGTTGGCCAGATATGGCATGAAAGCTCACATTTGTGGGTCAAGACTGCCCCTATTTGAGACCTCTCTTGTATTAGGGAGCACCTAGGTTGGTCATCTCAGCCATCAATCTCTTGCCCCTGCACTTGGCCGAGCAGAGAAAAGAAAAGACCTTTGTGCATACCCAAAGTATGGCCAAAGTAGCAACGGTGTGCCTCAGAGAGATCGACTATGGCTTACCGTGCAGTGTGTGAAAACCCATACAAAAGGTCACCCTCAACGATCGGGGAATGAAACTAGACTCCCAGCGCAGAGCTATCACCAGCCTAAGAATGTTGCAGAAGCAAACTCATTTTAACTGACCGAAGCGAACTTCCTAAAGCCACTCAAACATGTTGAGGAACCAGAATTATAAGCATGCACAGGAATAACAATAAGAGTAATAGCATATTCTTGCACAAAACAAAGATACCTTGCAAATCCATAGTGTGGAAGTAGCATCCTGAAGCAATCTTGACCATCGAGTTTTGAGCAGCACGAGCTTTATTTTCCTCGCTTGACAGGACAAAAAATGGAGAGGATAGCGAAGGACTTGAAAATTCCTCTACACGGAGGAGTGGCAGACATCAAACTGGATGAATAAGGATAAAAAGAAAGAGGGACGAGGGCTAGAACTCCCTCGTTAGGGCACTGAGACCCTGATAACAAGGAACTAGATACAGAATAAGTAGAGATTAGCTGGGATCAAGGTGGACTAAAGCCTCGAAAATAGCATGAAAAAGGGCAACGCCCCAGAAAGGGTGAGGAATGAATAGGAAGATGAGAAGGAAAATCATCCAACGTGGTCAGAGAAGGAGAATAGCGATCACCCGATAGAGGGTGGAAAGAAGAAGGAGAATCATTCGACGGAGTCGGGGAAGGAGAACGAGAGACAGAACCTGGAGATACTGGAGGAGAGGAATCATAAGATGTCCAAGGATCGGGATGATGAGAGTGCATAGGCCATGGCCTAGGGGCCAGGATTGTGAGAGGAGGGAAAATCCGGAGACTCTGGATGGGAAGAAGAGGAATGGGGGTTTGTGGACTAGGGAAGAGAGGATAAGATGATGACAGCAGGATTTGAGGTGGGAAGATACATCACCCAAGGGTGGGAGCTGAGCAAGAGAAAGGATGAAAGAAAAGAATAAGAAGGAGTGGACCCTGGAGTGGACAACTTGCGGCCCCTGTACTTGCGTTTTTATTTCTTCTTAGCTGAAACTGGCTTGTAATGGACCCACCGTGTGCGGGCTTGAATCTTTGGGCACCTTGCCTTGCAATATCTTCTCAAATAGCGGGCCCATTTGGCAGACGACCTGGCCCGGCTATGAACATGCAGCCTTATCGGGGTGGTTGCCCCTAGACACCCGATGCTAATAATAGTAGATGGACATTCTTGGACAAATAACTCTTCAGAGTGATGGATATCACAAACCCATGGGGTTTTGTCTCTCGACACTAGAAGCATGAGATTCGGCAACTCCACTCGGAACTCAGCCTTGAAGCACAACTCCCTTGATAGAAGAGACGGGTGAAGCTGAGGGATAGTAATACACGGCGTTGACGTGGCTGGCGCACTGATAAACTGAGAGAGATTGCATAGAATGTGCAAAATGTCCTTGGAAAGTGTATAAGATACAACCAATTGCCCCTTGAACATAGAGTGCATCAAGCTCTTGGCGGCCGTATGCATTAGCACAATACAGGTAGAGAGCCCCTCTCAAAAAGTGAATTGAACAGCAATGGAGCGAGGAAAAATAATAGCATCAATGGTGAAACCACCGGTAAACAATGAGATTGCCATCGGTCTTGCTGGCACCAATGCAAGGGAGCTCTTCTTGACAGCCGTCATGGGAGATACACGTTCATTCCCAAAATAGCCAGGGACCAGGACACGAATTGGCATTCGATAGATGTAATCTTGAAGCTTAAAATGCACGGCCGACACTGAATCATATTGACTTAGCTCATTGTCTCCCCGGGGACCAGACCCAAGGGGCACCAATGGAAGCGCACACCCGCTCCATGGGGTAGAAGTTGATGGAGAAGTGGAAGTAGTGGGCTCGGAAGATGCAGAGGTTTCAACGGGGATGGTGTGTTTAAGTGGAGGCAAGGGTAAGGGTGGAGGTATGGCTTGCTAGGGCTCGGGCGACGGGGAAGGTGGAGGAGATGGCAAAGGTGGCGGAGATGGTGGAGGTAATTGAGAGGGAGGTAAGGATGGCGGTGGGGGTAATGGAGATGGTGATGAAAGGGATGAAAAGGAGGGTCATGGTGCCCACCGTCGACGTATCGACACAACGCGCCAAACTATGTTTGGGGTAGAAGTAGTGGTAACGGGAATGGAGGAAGAAGAGATGGCACTAGCCTGAGCGGAGGCTTGCGTTTGTGGAGGTGATGGAGATGGCGTAGGCGATGAGGTTGGTGAAGTAGTAGGTGATGGAGCGGGTGCAATGCTAGATGAAGAATCACAGGGGTGCCCCTGGTCTTGAAATAGCGACGGTTGCCTGGGCGGTGCTTCTTGGTGCTGCTGTTGGCTGCGAAGATGTGAAATGACATTGTGAATCGCGGCCCAATCAATCCTCTTCTCAGCTTCCAAGCCATAAACATAATCCCAAAACTCGGGGCAATCCTTAACTAAATGCCCCTGCTGGCGATGATAATCACAGAACTGAAGCATATTCTGACCGCGGGTCGGCAAGGCACAACCAGAAGAAGTGACAACGCGTGAGTGGCTGTCAAAGCCCGGAAGATATCGGTAAAAGACTCTGGCAATGGAGAACAAGGAGCATGCTTCAGGCAAGGTGGATGCCGCAGAATTTGGGATGGAGAAGATAGTTGTGGAGAAGGAAGCGACGGTTTCGTAGGCAATGGTGCGCGGTGACTAGTGGAGGGACTAGGCGGAGACGCATGTGGAGCGGGATGTGGAGCTATGTAGTGGACGGCATCCACCCGCTCGGGGTATGAAGTTCCTTTGACAGGGAGAGATGGAGGCGGATGTGGGTATGTGGGGGCAGAAGGCTGACTCGTGGATGGTTGGCTGGTGGGAGCGGACGGGTGTGTAGAGGCTTGGTATGCGGGAGGCTGGCTCATGGAAGCCGAGTAGTAAACGATGGATGTAGATGGAGAGGCGTATGTAGACGTGGAAGATAGGGAAGACTCGGTGTCAAGGGAATCTTGAAGTTGTTGGCGAACGAAGCGGGCTCGGCTATAAAGTTGTTGCCAGGAGGTAATATCATTAAGGGCTATGATGAACCGATACTCGGGCGTTGCGTTAGAAATTAGCATCTTGATCTGCTCTCCCTCCGGAATGTGCCTCGGGACATGCGCGGCAAGGCGACGCCAGCCGTCGGCAAAGGTAGAGAACTCCTCTTCGGGCTTCATCTTCTCATGGGCCAAATCCACCATAGAATACTTGGGCCCAACCTGGTCTTGAAACTCCTAAATGAATCTATCTTGGACAACATGAAAGCTCACAACCTGCTCCTGCGAAAGAGAAAAGAACAAATCCCGAGCCGGAACTTCCAATGACATACCAAATAGATAGGCCATCAAGAGTTGGTCATGTCGAAATTGGGCTGGCTCATAAATAAACTCTTGTAAGTGCACATAGGGGTCACTGACTCCACCATAACGGTGATATGCTGGAATTTGCGAAGGAGGTGGAAGCCGAAGATTTTGAAATGCAAATGGAACACTTAAGGAGGATTTGGGATCAATTTGACGTTGGAGTTCATCAAGCTGGCGTTGGGCTTGAACGATCATGTCTTGAGTTGGGAGAGATCGAGAAGAATGTGGGTCAACTTGAGCAAGAGAATGTGAATTTGGACCAAGACAATGGTATTGGGCCGAATAAGAAGATTCGGGCTGAGAAGAAGAAGGGCCCATTCCGGGAATAGAGGGATATGCAGCCCTGGAAGAAACATGAGCATAAGGACCATTGGGCCGGCAGTATAAGGAGAAGAATAATAAGGCCCATTAGAAAAATAAGGCCCATTTGGAAAATAGGGCCCGTTATGATGATGAGGCCCATTAATGAGAGAAGAAGGCCCGCTAAGAGAATGAGGCCCATGAAGATGAGATGCAATGAGACGTTGGGCCTGGGCTGGGTCCATTTGGCGAACAAGGCTTGATAAGTGGGCCATGAGATTAGCATGTTCCTCAGATGGATCAGAAGGACCATGGGGAGATGGGCCCGTGCGGGAAGAGGATTCCACGCGGGAATAGGAAGAAAATTGGGAAGAAGGATGGTACAAGGGGTTAGAATGATGCTCCATGAGGGCAAATAGAGACTTAATACAAGGAGGGAAGCAAGGGCTTAATGGGCTTGAGAATAAGAGGGGGCTGACCCACTAATGCAAAGACCAATGGAAAGCATTCTAAAGACAATGGAGACAAAAAATGGGCTAACCTAAATGGGCCAATTAACAACAAAACATGTGGATGCAACACAAAACATCACTAATGGGCTTGGACAAGTCCAAACAATGCAATATGAGAGTTTTCACCCAAGTCAAACAAGTCGATATGATGAAAAATATTTTAGAAGTTTTAGTAGACCTTTTAATGATTTGAATTAAGAATAATCTCATCAAGATAAGAATCCTATGGGAACAAGGTCTAAACTTTAGGTTGACTAAGGTTAACTCCCTCACACGTATGCAAATGCAAGCCTAAGGGGTGGAAAGGTACAACCAACCTGGAGTCCGTGTGGGAATCCACAGCTCACATGGACTTACAGAGATCCCAGATAAGATCACCTAGTTGACCCTAAGGAATATGGAGGCGAGAGGATCACTTACCAAGGGGGAATGTAACTATGATATGTAATGCATGGCCCTATGTGCACCGGAGTGCATGCAATTTCTAGCCTCAAAATAGAAAATCAAGACAAGATTTAATTATGCAAACACAATGATATGAGTGCAAACAAAATATGAAAATGAAGATAATACGAAGGACAACAAGGCAAGACCAGAAAAAGACTTAAATCAGAACCCGAAAGATAATTAGATCACCAATGCAAAGTGTACCTACGAGTCTGCCCCTGAACCTGCATGCAGATTTTATGCACAAAATGTAAAAATGTAGAAATATTTAACTATGCAAATGTGACCCAAATAATGCAAATAAACTATGGATGGAAAGACAAAACAAAGGTCTACACAATGGGTCCAAGAATAAGGCAATCCGACGTTGGGAAGGCAAACAAATCATTAAGCAAAGACGTACCTATGAACCTGTCCCTATGCCTACCTACAGACTTTATGCAGAAAACTCAAAATGATGACAAGAATAGACTATGCAAACATAACCCAAATAATGTAAGTGATATATGGATGGAAAGACAATACAAAGGGCTAAACAATGGAATAAAAATCAGCGCAATCGGAGCTCGGGAGCCAAAGTTATGCATCAACGAACAAGGCCCTGTGAGCACACACGCAGAACTGCCAGAATTAGAAAGTGCTCTACCAGATGACCATTTTTGACACCCTTGCGGTCTACCAAACGACCGCAAGGCTACCAAAAAGGCTCTGGCGGCCCAGTGATGACCGTTAGGGGTGCCTAGCGGTCCTGGAGGAGACCGTAAGGCTCGAACAGACCCGAAAACATCCAGAATAGTGGGAAAATGAAGGAAAAGCTATCTAAACATTCACAAACCAACACCCAACTTGCAAACGAGCATGAATAACGTGATGTGCACTAGGAGTCCCATCGTGATCGCCAAAAAATAAGTTGTAGATGTTTGTTCTACCCCTTTTACCCCGCCCCAAACTATGCATGTGTCATATGAGCATGAACAAGCATGGAAGATAATGAACAGAGGGGCGATGAATAAATAGGAAAACTGACCGTGATCGCCACCAAGGGTTAACAACACCAAAAGGATGAAGAGATGAAAGGGACGGCGCCGTGTACCTTGGAAAGTTGAAGACTTGATCGCGCTTAAGGAACGGGGTGTGGGGAACATCATGGATTCAACCTCCTCGTCTTCCAGTCGGCTAGAAGAAGAGGGCCTCATATCCAATCATGCTCTCAGGGGGGGGTTTAACCCCTGTGGAAGGGTGCAAAAGATAGGTGTTTGTGTTGTGATGATAATGAAGCAAAGATATGAGAAAATCACGTAGTATAACTGCGAGAAACGTGCATGTAATATGGAGAAAAACACATGTGTAGCAGAAAAACATAGATTTGTGATGAAACCGAGAATTGGGAGGACTAGAACTAAGAGAAGAGATGATGAAAAGAAGCCTTTAAGCGTGAAAATCGAAGACAATACTTCCCTATTTAGGCCAGAGTCAAAGCAGAAGGTAGATGAAGTAGCATGGCTTCGCCCCGAACCGAGAAAGAGCCCCCCTTCGCGACCTATAAACTTGGGTGCTTTAAATATGAGCTGGAAACTTTTGGTGATAGATCCGAGATAAACACCCAATTTCGGAGATTTAGATGCATAAACCTCAAGATAATAGTGGTGGGAAGAGTCCCAGATCAATGGAAACCGAGGTGGAGGCTGATCTCCCTCGAAAATGGATTGAACAAGGGTTCCAAAGAGTCCCACGGTGAAGAAATCAGAATTCAGGAAGTTTAGGACTCTCTGTTTGGAAAATGGTCTATCGCACGGCCGTTTCTTGATGAAAATGGTCTAGGAAGGACCGCAAGGAGATGGCAAATGGTCTAGGGGGTGACCGCAAGACTCTAGGGATGAGACGAGACGATTTCGGGTAAGTTTGGGGCCAAACGGTCTAGGGGAGACTATTTTTTATGACCTAGCGGTCTTCCTAGGACCGCTAGGCTACCGGAGGAAAATTTCCTGGGCAGACTTTGCGCGACTTTGGAAATCAGAGTATATCTCAAAAATGGTGCAGAATTAGCAAAAGTGATAGAAGAAGAAATTATAGATAACAAAAATATGAACAACTTTTATCAAGAGAAAAAGATGATAAAATGAGTGGAAGAGGGAGAAAATAGGGTGAGAACAGAGAGAGAAAATGTAAGGACGCAGGTGAATAGCACATCCTACTAGAAAAATGTGAATAACATGAAATTGGTGTAGAACGGGACAATGGAGTTGAAGAAGAATATGTAGAGATTTAAAAGGCAAACAACTTTTGTGAAGGGCAGTTTTTGAATAGAGAAACAGAAGAGGATGAAAAAGGGCCGTTTTCAAGACTACGCAGTGAAAATAGTTGAATGCTTGATGGAAAGTCGACCTAAATAGGTCGTAAGTCGACTTGGAAGACCGGAAGTTGATAAGATAAGCTCAAGGGCTCTAAGAAATAATGATCTCCAAAGTTCAAAGGTTAGGGAACAATGAAATGAGCTCGAAATTCATCCAAGGAGGACTCCAAAATAATGGATAATTCGGGACATCAAAAATGATGAATAAGAGAAATGACGTAACTTGCGGGCTAAAAACGGGTGTCAACACCTGGCAACCCCTTAGGGTGGATAAGAGTCATAGTCTTTCAAGAAGCAGGATGTAAAACCAACTCACACGCGTTAAAGGTAGATTTGACGACCAGTCTACCTACTCTCACGAACACTCCACACACGAAAGATTTTGCCAAAGTCCATACATCGTTCATGCAATGGCCCTAAAAACGTGAGAGGAAAATGACAAATTGAAAGAAGAAGTTCATGCTTTTATTGCTAATGATACAAGAGCCCTCAAACAACTTCAGCATATCTGCATGGCCAGCGTGCGCCGCCAGGAAAATGAACTGGGCACACTAAGGCCATGGCGGCATTGAAGCCATCAATATAGCTAGCCATCCAACCCTGCTCGAAGTCGCCGTCCAGATCGAGCAGTTCGTGAGAAGCTGTTGGGACCAGAGTATACTTAGCGACAACACCCTCCACCGGCCTGGCAAGCAGCAGTAGAGCCACAGTCACTGAAGCTCCCACCGCCGGCTCGGCAAGAGTAATGTTCATCCCCACTGCATCGACAGTAGGACTATCGGGGACCTTTGGGGGCCCCCCCTCCACTATGTACTTGGGAGATTGCTGAGCCATGATAGCGACAAAGACAAAGAGGGATGAAGGCACACAATGCCTTCGAACTATTGACAAACCTTGCTACTTATAGGGAAGAACACCCCTTCATAAAGGTAACCCCTACCTATGATAGATGGTATCCTCCGTTTGACTCACACATCGAAGGAAGGTATGGACCCATTAACGGGCACCACATCACATAAAGATCAAGCATCCATCACACGAAGAAAGATTGTAGGAAAAGAAATTTTATTAATAGGGGAAGAGGGTACAAGCGGTTACTCGTCCTCTTTGGGATGGAACCTATCAGGTTGGTGGCTCAACACCCCCTTGTTACAAAACAGGCGGTTCATCTTCGCCAAGGCGTCCCGCCACCCTTGCAGGTACCCCTGCTTGTATTCCACTGAAACGTCGCCACCGTTCCTCTCCCCTGAGGGCTAGTTCAGCGCTGGCAAGGCTTCCTTCTGGAAGCACAGTCGTTTGGGGGGAACCTCCTTCTATGAAGAATCTGACTTCTCTGACGACATCTTCTCGAGAGTGTCTTCGACCACGTGTTGGAACGGATGGACACTAAGATCTAGAGGGGGGTGAATAGATCTACCCCTAAAAATCTACAGTAGTTAAAGACAACGCGGAATAAAAATTAACCACTGTAAATCAATCAAGAGATATAAGTTTCCGAACAAATTAGCACACTAACAGTTATGCACGAAGGGCAATGCACAATAACAACTAGAGAGATTACTGTAAAATGTCAGACAGGAAGAATAAAATCTTCAAATTCAGTAAGAGATGAATTTCAGCAATATTGAAAGAAATCAGATAATTGCACTTAACAGTCAGCCAAACATCCAGGTATGGTACGATGGCGGAGGCTCGCCTCACGCAAGAGGTGGAATTCCATATAGGCGTAACCTATCCTTTCAACTCAGCCTTTTGATATACCTACTGGATGAAGAACTTTAGCAAAAATCTCAGATAGCAATTTTAACAAGTGAAAGCATGTTTCTCTTAAATGCTCCTAAGCATTCATCTAAACACTGAGCAGACAAAAGCTATAAACACACTGGAGCAAAAATCAATCACACAAGAGAAGAAGATTTTTAGGTGGTTCGATCTCTATCCAGAGATCTACATCCACCCCTTACTCAATTAAGTAAGGCTTACTGCTGTCACACAGCTTGAGTACGCTGATCCACAGCTTCGGGGATATAATCCCGAAGGACCGCTGATCCACAGCTTTGGGGATTAGATTCCAGACCGTTGAGCCTCACAGCTTTCTACTGCTGAGCCTTACTGCTTCGCTATCCGAGGTTTCACCCTCGCCCGCTGATACATAGCTTAAGACAATTCAGGAGATAAAATGGAAAGAACGAAACGAGAAAACAATGTAGCTCTCTAGGAGTAGATTGACTCTGGATTTGATCCAGGAGTCAATTACAAAGATAAGCTCTCTTCTCACTCGGATGATCAAACCAGCTTATGATGCTCTGCTTTCCTTGACCTTTACTGCAGCTTCTTGTTTCAACTTCTTCTTTGCTTCTCACACTCGCTCTACTTGTCTCTTCTGCTTAATCTACCTTCTTCATCTCTCTCTACTTTGTATCTGTGAGATCTATTCCCTTTATATAGCCTCGCGAGAAGAGGGCGCGTGGGAAGCATGTTTCCTGCCCAAAAATTCAGTAGAAGGGGCTCTGGTGAAGCTCTACGTGTCAGGAGATGCAGATGCTCTTTCCACGTGTCAGATGATAGAAGCGCGCAGCTCAAGTGTCAGATAGATCTGATTGGAGAACTACTTTGGATCACGTACCACTTATTATCTTGGGATCACGTGACCACTTAAGTTTGAGTTGTTTCTAGAGACGTAGTAATTAATCCTGCAATTCAGACGATAGACAATAAGTCAAACACTTAGAATGCATATGCACTGACCTTGATATGAAGTACAAGAAATATGCACTAACCTTAGTCATGCACAGAATAGAGTGTGCACAAACCTTCCAAGCGATCAATGCAAATGTGCACCGACCTGAGTTTATGCAGATAACTATATGCATCGACTTTATATAGACACAAGGCAGACGTGCACAGACCTTTATATGCATAAGTCAAGAATGTCCACCAACCTTATATGCATGAGATAAAAGGAGCATAGACCTTTATATGCATGAGGCAGAAATGTGCACCGACTATGTGTGCAGTCAAGCAAGATGTGCACGGACCATATGTGCAGGCACTTAAAATGTGCACTGACCGACATGAGGGAATAGTGGTATGCACTGACCTACATGAGGGAATAGTGGTATGCACTGACCTTAATGTTTGCATAAATAGAAACGTGCACTGACCTGACAGTCATAAGTGCACAAACCTTGTGTGATGTCTGCAAAAAGGTGCACAGACTTATATGCGCACTTCTAAAGAGACATGCACCGATCTTGTATAAAATCATACAAGACGTGCACCGACTTTAAATGCGCGCTACAAGATCTGCACCGACCTGTTGTGCACTTCTATAGAGATGTGCACCGACCTTAGTAGTGCTAAGAGATGATGTGCACCGACCTTGCCTCTGCTTGCCATGCGATATGCATTGACCTTCATGCGTAGAATTGTAAAAATGTATGGAACCTAGTATGAAATGCGTGCACATGAAGCTATGAAATGCTTATAGTGTTGTCATAATAAGAATGGTTTTAGAAAATCATTATTATCAAAATCCAAGAGCTGAAAAACAAAATGTATTGTTGCCAATCATCAAAACAAAATGGGAAATTAAATTTAGAGAATTAAGTCAAAAAAGACATGACATGAGACACATTATCCCATATGAGCTCCCACAACATTCTCCCCCTTTTTGATGATGGCAACATGTTTACATTTTGATGTCAACAATGATTTAATTAAGAATCAAGAAATATGCTCACAGTAATATGCACATAGTATGCACACAACATAATTCATGAAATGCAGAATACTTTCTTTAATGCAAAAAAAATCTCTCAGCATCAAACCATCAAACTCTCTCCACCTCAACATCAAAAGGCTAATATAATCAACATCAAAATCTCTCCCCCTTTGCCATTAGCAGAAAGGATAATAAAAAGATATCAAGGAGAGTACTACAGTGAAGAGGAAATCTGATTTGAGAAACTAAGTAGGCTTTCAATAACCAAGCAAGTAGAGTACAAATTCTTTAAAATAAGAGTGCAGATAGTGCATTCCTAAACTTATGTGTTTTAAATAATATGAAAGTGAGAGACTAGCCACTTCACTCTGTGAGAAACAATCTGCATGAGCTCTTAATAGTAATGAACCAGAAGCACATGAGACATGCCAGATTTTGTCTTACTCTATCTTATTTCCCTAAACATCAAAATATCATCAGGAGAGGCGAGAACTTGTATTGAGATTAAACAAACTCCACAGTTCTGAATTAATCTTCAGAGTCGCATTGATAGTTTCATACATTTCTTTGCTTTACTACTTTAGAACAGTCAAGTATAATCTTGTCTTTTTACATAAGAGTACGCATTTATCAGACGCCAGTACCCCTAGTTACTCATAAAGATCTACTATTCTGTTTCAGGTATAGTGTCCACCTTTTTGGGTAAGGGTACACGTTCATCAGACGCCAGTACCCCTAGTTACCCAGTGGAACTAACCTTTTAATTTTCTGACCAGAGAGAACTTGAAGCACTTCATGACATGAGTGTTTCTCCATTTCATTGATGAAGTACCCAGTTTCTTAGTGCATTCAATCATTACTCTGCATTCAGCATATATGATTCATCATTTTGAAATAGCTGCCCATTTCATTTTCAGAAGGTGTTGTATAAGAATAATACATGTTTTCAGGTCTCTTTAACCAATTTAACCTGAGCCTAGATAAATTTAGATTCTGAAAGACTCAATTAAACATGACATGCACGAAATGGTTAAGAACTATTAAAAGTATTCCGCAGTCCTTCTTCATTAAGTTTGGTGTTTAGTCTCTAAAGTTCATTAAGTTTAAACCAGCAATTCATTCAAGGTTCATTACTGCTTATTATAAGAGAAGAATTCTGATTTCAGCAACTTAAATTAATGAACATGTCTATTAGTTTGTCATTTGTTCAGATTCAGAAAATGGTTCCAGGGAGTATTTAGATACTGATGCCAAGGAAGAGAATATATTAGATAAATGGAGGACTGACAGAAAGTGTTCTCAAATGAATTATTCAGAAACTGACCCATGGACCAGCTGGGATTCAAACTTTATTCTATGCTCCCCCTCACAAAGTGAATAACAAGAGATGATCATGAATGAAAACTATATATGTGGTATCTGTCTATATGCTCATGACCACCAAGGATGACATGATGAACCAGAAACTTCCCCTTAATGTATGCATGAAATTTACTAAGATGATCTCATGTCTTAATCTATGTAGCAACCCTAATAAATGAATAATTGAAATGAATTAAAACATATATATTACATAAGTAATATATATATAAAAGGAATAGGGTTAATTGGACGAAATAAAACAAATTAAAAATAACGCCTCTTATTAAGGCGTTAATTTATAAAGACACGCCTCTATCCATGGCGTGACTAAAGAAAGGATGCCCACACATGCGGTCGTCAGTTCTCATGCGACCAAATGGGTAAGTAAAAGAAACGCCCCTATCTTGGGCGTGTTTTAAAACACGAAACGCCCTTTTTCAAGGCGCTTTTTAAGAAACGCCCTAAAGTAAGGCGTCAATTAAAGAATACACGCCCTGACCTAAGGCGTTAATTCAGTTCGTGAACCGTTCGAACCCAGAGCTTATCTAGGGAAGATCAACCTAATCTAGTAAGTGTCTATTAGAGTAAGGACTCTATTAGGGATATACTACCCTCAATCAAACCCTACTCTTGTTAGGACTTCAATATCCTATAAATAAGCCTGTTCGATCCAACCCTAAACCTATTTGATCATTCGCATGCTACGGTAAGTTGACGAACAGTGAGTTTTTTTTTCTGAATCTTCTTCCATGATGCATGAAGAATATTGATTATTCTTCTTCTTCTTTTCTACAGTTTAAGAGGCTTGGACGTCGTGAAGAACAACAGTAAGTATTCTTCCTTCGCCTCCAACGACTAAGTACAAAGATGTTGATACCTTTGACGTGCCCGCTATAGGTTTTGCAATCGGGACTCATCTATAACCTTCAGAGTTCTTCTTCTACAATCGAAGCCAACATCTTCTTCCATCATCCAGTAGCCGTTGTCTTCAGGAGCGTAGCAAAGCATCATCTTCTTCTAGTCAAAACCCCTCACGGTTGTCTTCGAATCAAAAGGTAGGATTTTCTCAAGTTATTGTAGCCCAAATAAGAATTAATGCAAGATATCTATACATACGTATATGAGCATGGCATGCATACTGTTTATAAGGTTTTATTACGTTTTCTGCAAAATTTTGAAAGAAATGCCCTTGATTAGGGCGCTAATTTAAAAGGAACGACCATGCTAGTGGTCGTCAATTTAATATTTGACGCCCTCTACGCAAGCGTTAATTTCATAAGAATCGCATGTGATTAATAATTGATCCTGTTTAAAAAAATTACAATACATATGAAATAATGATTTTTAATATCTTGCATGACTCTGTGAATTCCTGTTAAATTTTACTGCCATGACATGTCTCCTGTCTCTCGAAATATTATTTACTAAAATATCGTAAATTCCTTGAAATTCACGACTTGGACAAAGTCGTTTTCCATATTCTAACGCCCCAGAACAAGGCGTGAATCGAAAAAGTAACGCCCCTTCCTAGGGCGTGTATCTGTTAAAATCCTGAAATTCACATGTTCTGTAAAATGGAATTAGAAAGTAACGCCCCTTCCAAGGGCGCGTTTTTGATAAATTTCTGAGAATAATTATATCCTGTCGAATATGAGACGCCTGCCTCTGCAGTCGTCAACTTTGAAGAAACGCCCCCAGGAAAGGCGTGTTTTTGATAAATTAATGAAATAATGGAAATTCTACAAATTGGCAATATATGTAAACGCCCTTCTGTTAGGCGTTAATTATTCAATACACGACTTTACTTAAGTCGTTATTTTACTGTAAACTGTTTTTATCCTGATTCTATTACCGATGGTTTCATATTATACATATACATATATATATCGGCATTATTCTCCATTCCGTGAGTATAGTCCCACTTTTCACGTTGTTTTATCGATCACACTCAATTCTCATTGACATACAAGCTCTCCATTGGACATTCCGTTCCTTTGGACTGGCGAGTTAGTCATAGAGACCTCCGTAAGACTCCTCGTAGCCTTGGATTCCCTCAAGGCCGACTGAGCTGGTTGTACCCTAAAAACCCATTACACCATTGATGCCATGTCACTCTAAAGAAACATGGTATACCGGCCCTTATGATTATACAAAGAGTATATCATAAGAAATTCTTAATGGGATGATGATATCATGCCATATCATGTCGTTCTTGTAAACCCCAATTCTGTGATAAGAATGAGGGTATCTTACCTTTGATATACTGTTCATGTGGACCTCAATTCTATATAAAGAATGTCCATACTGATTTGTCATGGTACCCAAGTTAAGGGAATCATGTTCTACCTAGTTTTATCGATATCGTGATTATACCGTTATTATCGCCATTCTATGTCCTTTGTCATATTTTGGACTCCATTCTATCAAAGTTGTCATACGTGTCTACAAGCTTGATTATTGAAATTCTATGTTGGCTATAAACAAGAGTGGATGTCAAAACACATGATAAATGCCTGCGCATATAGGGCCCGATCTGGTCCTGAGAGGAGCACCCGAAAGTACTTGTGCCCATGGGAGTTAAAATGATAAGGTATCTGGCATTATACTGAGTACTTGACTTGCTTGATTGGACATTCCACACACATCTTGTACTTGACTCGTACTTGACATGAAATGAAATGCGTGGCCCGAAAAAGGGTAATTTACTTGCTTGATACATGATAGCCAAAGTTCTTGACATGACTTGTTAAATGTACTTGCTTGAATATCTCGAATAAACTTGTTATCTTGTTGGAAGTTCATGACTAAGTTCATCTTATTTTCTTGATATTACATTCTCTCTATCTTGTCGTTTTATGCGAGCATGCATAGCTTTATTGCATTCATGAAAATGTAATTACTTAAACCCCTTGCTAGTACTTGAGATATAATTTCCTACTGAGCGTTCGCTCATTCCGTTTGTCCCTTGTACTTTTCAGGTAAGTCCGACGACGATGGAAGTCAATCGGATGGGAATAGTCAAGAGTGAAAGTGATAGAGCTTCTACAAGTGTCGTCTAGTTGTTTCTATAGTTTTCTCGAGTCAACTATGTACTTTTCTTTTTATTAAACAGAGTATTGGATTTGTAATAGTCTATCCATTATGAAATAAAGGATTGGGTTATCTTGCTATTTTGCGCATCTCTGTCTTTGTGTCGAATACACGACCACTCTGATTGACATGATTGATATAGACACGTCGCGCATCTCCGGGTATCTTCCGCGCTCGGGGCGTGACAGTCTTTGTGGTATCAGAGCCTAAGGTATTCAATTCCTAGGAAACCCAAGTCCAAGGATAGGTTTCAAAACCTTTAACCAAGTGAGAGTGGGTAGAACCAAGGGTTAAATGATCAATGAGTCCTTTATAAGATCATAGTGATATAATACTAACATAGCTATTATAATTGTAGGATAATGGCTGCCGAACGTGCTCAATGGCGCAACATGCAGCGTACCCTTCAAGGGATGACCCAAGTGCTACAATAGGTAGCACAAGGTGGTGCTCCACGAGCTGGAAGCTTACACCAAGCATTCAAGAATATGAATCCCCCGAAGTTCATGGGATCGACCGATCCAGACGATGCCGAGCATTGGGTTCAGGAGATTGAACGTATATTCCGTGTTATGCAATGCACGGATCAGGACAAAGTCTTATTAGCTACTTTCCAGTTAGAAAAGGATGCTAGATGCTGGTGGGAGTCGATTGAAGCTACTATTGACCCAACTCAAGTTACATGGGGTGAATTCGTTGAATATTTCAACGCCAAATATTTCTCTGATAGGGTCCAGGAAAAGAAGGCCGCCGAATTTGCCGCATTAAAGCAAAGATCTTTATCGGTGGCTGATTATGAAGCACAGTTTTCTAGACTGTCTAGATATGCTAAGCATTTAATTAGCACGGAAAAGATGAAAGCCCGTAGATTTCTTAATGGGCTTAGGCCCCACTACATTACTCAACTGGCGCCTATGGATATTCAAGTTTATACTGAAATAGTGCGCCGAGCTCAGTTGCTTGAAGATGCCACGGAACTATCTGATAGGATCCGTGGGAAAGACAAAAAGGAGCAAGTCACAAGTTCGGGTTCTTTTAAACCCAACTTTAAGAAGAGGCCCAATAATGGAGGTTCTTCCTCTCAAGATCAGAAGTTCAAGAAATCCAAGCCTTTCTCTATCACCACTACACCTTCAAACGTAGTATGCAAGCATTGCGACAAGGCTGGTCACAAAACAGAAGAATGCTGGAGGAAATTAGGAGCATGTCTCCGTTGTGGGAGTCGTGAACATCGGATTCCCGATTGTCCATTAATGAATGACCAAGCCGGTGAGGGTAAACGTCCAGTGACAAAGAATGCTCGTCTTCATGCAATCCAAGAGACCGAACCAGAAGAAGAAGGCGGATTGGTGGAAGGTACATTAAAAATTTGTTCCAAATATGCACATGTTTTATTTGATACGGGTGCATCGCATTCCATTATTTCCAAGAAGTTTGTTGACCCATTACCTCTAGAACCAGAATGGATGAAGTTAATATTGTCTACTCCTCTCGGAAACGAGACGGATATCACACATCATTACCAAAACTGTGAGGTATTGGATCGAGGAAAGAATTTTCCTATTGATCTTATCTGCTTAGATCTAAAAGAGTATGATGTTATACTAGGAGCAGATTGGTTATCCAAATACCAGGCAACGGTTGATTGCCGTGATAGCAAGATTGTTTTCAAGGAATTTCTGGAACTGACTTATACTAGTCCTAAGAGTCGAAGCAAATCCCCTCTTATTTCAGCTCTTCGAGCAAGCAAGCTCGTCAAGAAAGGATGTGTATCCTTCCTTGCTTTTATCACTATTAAAGAAGCTAAAGAAACCAAGATAGAGGACATTCAGGTAGTGCGAGAATTTCCAGACGTATTTCCGGAAGAATTGCCGGGATTACCCCCTCAAAGAGAAGTGGCCTTCACCATTGACTTAGTCCCTGGTGCTGGTCCTGTTTCAAAGGCACCATATAGAATGTCCCCTGCTGAACTCAAGGAGTTGAAGGAGCAGTTGATGGAACTAATCCGAAAAGGGTTTATTAGACCAAGTACTTCCCCGTGGGGAGCACCAGTCTTATTTGTAAAGAAGAAGGATGGATCCATGAGATTGTGTATCGACTATCGACAGTTGAATCATCTTACTATCAAGAACAAGTATCCACTGCCGAGAATCGATGAGTTATTTGATCAGATTTCAGGATCCAAATATTTCTCCAAGATTGATCTCAGGTCGGGATATCATCAATTAAGAATCAAGGATGATGACATTCACAAGACCGCATTCAGAAGCAGGTATGGCCATTACGAATTTGTTGTTATGCCTTTTGGACTAACAAATGCCCCTGCTGCCTTTATGCAGTTAATGAATGACATATTCAGGCCTTACTTGGATCAATTCATAGTAGTCTTCATTGACGATATATTGATATATTCTAAGACTAAGGAAGAACATGAGGAGCATTTGAGGATTGCATTGCAAGTCTTGAGGACAAATCAATTATATGCTAAACTCAGCAAATGCGAGTTCTGGCTTGAAGAAGTGGCTTTTCTCGGACATGTCATATCCAAGGACGGTTTATCTGTAGATCCGTCAAAGGTTGAAGCTGTAAGAAACTGGGAAAGACCCACTAATGCAAGCGAGATCAGAAGCTTCTTAGGTCTTGCAGGCTATTATCGGCGATTCATCAAAGATTTCTCTAAGATCGCCGTGCCCCTTACAAGGTTAACTCGCAAGGAGATCCGATACGAATGGAGTGAGGAATGTGAAAGAAGTTTTCAAACTCTCAAAAATCATCTCACCACAGCTCCGGTCTTAGCTCTACCGATAGAAGGAGAGAAATTCGAGGTCTACACTGATGCTTCTGGCATTGGCCTCGGATGTGTCCTAATGCAACAAGGAAAGGTCATAGCATACTCTTCACGTCAGCTGAAGAAGCATGAGGAGAATTACCCCGTCCATGACTTAGAACTGGCCGCGGTAGTATTTGCCCTAAAGATATGGAAACACTACTTATATGGAGTACAGTTTACTGTATACTCCGATCACAAAAGTCTCAAATATCTATTTTCACAAAAGGAGCTAAACATGAGACAAAGACGCTGGCTAGAATATCTCAAGGACTTCGAGTTCAATATCCAATACCATCCCGGAAAGGGTAATTATGTTGCTGATGCCCTTAGTCGAAAACCGAGAGCAATGATAGCAAATTGTATGATGCAAGAATGGAGGTTACTTGAACAATTCTCTGAGCTCAATATAAGCTTGGACACGGAATCCAAATTTGTCACACTATCTCATGTAAGCATACAGTCAGACTTATTATCTGAGATACAAGCGCTTCAGGATGATGATCCTATATTAGTGGAAATCAAAGGCAGATTAGAAGGACAATCTGATTTTCAACTAACTTCTGATGGAAGATTATCGTTCAAAGATAGAACTTGTATACCCGATTGTCCGGAATTAAAGAAGAAGATCTTAGATGAAGCTCACCGATCAAGGTACACTATTCATCCTGGATCAACTAAAATGTACCAAGATGTAAAGAGGAACTTTTGGTGGCCCAATATGAAAAGAGAAATAGCGGACTATGTATCACGCTGTCTCACATGCCAACAGGTCAAGGCGGAACACCAAAAGCCTGCGGGAAAACTACATCCTCTAGATATTCCTAAGTGGAAATGGGAGGATATTGGTATGGACTTCATCATGGGTTTGTCTAAATCTAAAGGAGGACATGATGGAATCTGGGTTATCATTGACCGATTAACTAAATCGGCACATTTCTTGCCAATAAAAAGCCGATGGTCAATTGATGTGCTAGCTGCACTATACATCAAGGAAATAGTCAGGATACATGGAATTCCTATCTCAATCGTGTCTGACAGAGATCCCCGTTTTACTTCTCATTTTTGGAAGGGATTACAACATTCGTTGGGAACAAGGCTCAACTTTAGTACAGCTTTCCACCCACAAACGGATGGTCAGACCAAGCGAACTAATCAAGTTGTTGAAGATATGCTGAGAGCATGCATTATTGACTTTGGAGGAAGCTGGCATGACCACTTACCTTTAGTTGAAATTGCATATAATAATAGCTACCAAGCTAGTATCCAAATGGCACCTTTCGAAGCCTTATACGGAAGGAGTTGCCGATCTCCCATATGTTGGAACGAAGTTGGAGAGAAACAACTATTAGGTCCAGACATGGTAAGGGATACAACTGAGAAGATACAAGTAATCAGAGAAAGATTGCAAGTTGCTCAGACGAGACAAAAAGCTTATGCTGATACAAGAAGGAGAGATCTTGAATTCCAAATCGGAGATCATGTATTTCTCAAGATATCGCCTGGACGTGGCATACGAAGATTTGGTGTTAAGGGCAAGCTTACGCCAAGATTCATCGGACCATTTGAGGTACTCGAAAGAGTTGGCGAGGTTGCTTATCGCATCGCGTTGCCTCCTCAGTTGTCCGAGGTACACAATGTATTTCACATATCTATGTTGAAGAAGTATGTGCACGATCCGTCACATATTATTGAGCATGGAGATCTGGTGATCCAGAAAGATCTCACATATGAACAGAGGCCTTTAAAGATATTAGATCGAGAAATACGAGCTCTAAGGAATAAGGTTATTCCCATGCTTAAGGTGCAATGGAATAAGAATCCTGAACACGAAGTGACATGGGAGACTGAGGAATCTATGAAGAAACGATTTCCCGAGTTATTCTAAGAGGTATATGTCCTACACTCTCCACGTATAATTCTATATATATATTGAATTTGGGGACCAAATTCTTTTTAAGTAGGGGAGGGTGTAGCAACCCTAATAAATGAATAATTGAAATGAATTAAAACATATATATTACAGAAGTAATATATATATAAAAGGAATAGGGTTAATTGGACGAAATAAAACAAATTAAAAATAACGCCTCTTATTAAGGCGTTAATTTATAAAGACACGCCTCTATCCATGGCGTGACTAAAGAAAGGACGCCCACACATGCGGTCGTCAGTTCTCATGCGACCAAATAGGTAAGTAAAAGAAACGCCCCTATCTTGGGCGTGTTTTAAAACACGAAACGCCCTTTTTCAAGGCGCTTTTTAAGAAACGCCCTAAAGTAAGGCGTCAATTAAAGAATACACGCCCTGACCTAAGGCGTTAATTCAGTTCGTGAACCGTTCGAACCCAGAGCTTATCCAGGGAAGATCAACCTAATCTAGTAAGTGTCTATTAGAGTAAGGACTCTATTAGGGATATACTACCCTCAATCAAACCCTACTCTTGTTAGGACTTCAATATCCTATAAATAAGCCTGTTCGATCCAACCCTAAACCTATTTGATCATTCGCCTGCTACGGTAAGTTGACGAACAGTGAGTTTTTTTTTTCTGAATCTTCTTCCATGATGCATGAAGAATATTGATTATTCTTCTTCTTCTTTTCTACAGTTTAAGAGGCTTGGACGTCGTGAAGAACAACAGTAAGTATTCTTCCTTCGCCTCCAACGACTAAGTACAAAGATGTTGATACCTTTGACGTGCCCGCTATAGGTTTTGCAATCGGGACTCATCTATAACCTTCAGAGTTCTTCTTCTACAATCGAAGCCAACATCTTCTTCCATCATCCAGTAGCCGTTGTCTTCAGGAGCGTAGCAAAGCATCATCTTCTTCTAGTCAAAACCCCTCACGGTTGTCTTCGAATCAAAAGGTAGGATTTTCTCAAGTTATTGTAGCCCAAATAAGAATTAATGCAAGATATCTATACATACGTATATGAGCATGGCATGCATACTGTTTATAAGGTTTTATTACGTTTTCTGCAAAATTTTGAAAGAAATGCCCTTGATTAGGGCGCTAATTTAAAAGGAACGACCATGCTAGTGGTCGTCAATTTAATATTTGACGCCCTCTACGCAGGCGTTAATTTCATAAGAATCGCATGTGATTAATAATTGATCCTGTTTAAAAAAATTACAATACATATGAAATAATGATTTTTAATATCTTGCATGACTCTGTGAATTCCTGTTAAATTTTACTGCCATGACATGTCTCCTGTCTCTCGAAATATTATTTATTAAAATATCGTAAATTCCTTGAAATTCACGACTTGGACAAAGTCGTTTTCCATATTCTAACGCCCCAGAACAAGGCGTGAATCGGAAAAGTAACGCCCCTTCCTAGGGCGTGTATCTGTTAAAATCCTGAAATTCACATGTTCTGTAAAATGGAATTAGAAAGTAACGCCCCTTCCAAGGGCGCGTTTTTGATAAATTTCTGAGAATAATTATATCCTGTCGAATATGAGACGCCTGCCTCTGCAGTCGTCAACTTTGAAGAAACGCCCCCAGGAAAGGCGTGTTTTTGATAAATTAATGAAATAATGGAAATTCTGCAAATTGGCAATATATGTAAACGCCCTTCTGTTAGGCGTTAATTATTCAATACACGACTTTACTTAAGTCGTTATTTTACTGTAAACTGTTTTTATCCTGATTCTATTACCGATGGTTTCATATTATACATATACATATATATATCGGCACTATTCTCCATTCCGTGAGTATAGTCCCACTTTTCACGTTGTTTTATCGATCACACTCAATTCTCATTGACATACAAGCTCTCCATTGGACATTCCGTTCCTTTGGACTGGCGAGTTAGTCATAGAGACCTCCGTAAGACTCCTCGTAGCCTTGGATTCCCTCAAGGCCGACTGAGCTGGTTGTACCCTAAAAACCCATTACACCATTGATGCCATGTCACTCTAAAGAAACATGGTATACCGGCCCTTATGATTATACAAAGAGTATATCATAAGAAATTCTTAATGGGATGATGATATCATGCCATATCATGTCGTTCTTGTAAACCCCAATTCTGTGATAAGAATGAGGGTATCTTACCTTTGATATACTGTTCATGTGGACCTCAATTCTATATAAAGAATGTCCATACTGATTTGTCATGGTACCCAAGTTAAGGGAATCATGTTCTACCTAGTTTTATCGATATCGTGATTATACCGTTATTATCGCCATTCTATGTCCTTTGTCATATTTTGGACTCCATTCTATCAAAGTTGTCATACGTGTCTACAAGCTTGATTATTGAAATTCTATGTTGGCTATAAACAAGAGTGGATGTCAAAACACATGATAAATGCCTGCGCATATAGGGCCCGATCTGGTCCTGGGAGGAGCACCCGAAAGTACTTGTGCCCATGGGAGTTAAAATGATAAGGTATCTGGCATTATACCGAGTACTTGACTTGCTTGATTGGACATTCCACACACATCTTGTACTTGACTCGTACTTGACATGAAATGAAATGCGTGGCCCGAAAAAGGGTAATTTACTTGCTTGATACATGATAGCCAAAGTTCTTGACATGACTTGTTAAATGTACTTGCTTGAATATCTCAAATAAACTTGTTATCTTGTTGGAAGTTCATGACTAAGTTCATCTTATTTTCTTGATATTACATTCTCTCTATCTTATCGTTTTATGCGAGCATGCATAGCTTTATTGCATTCATGAAAATGTAATTACTTAAACCCCTTGCTAGTACTTGAGATATAATTTCCTACTGAGCGTTCGCTCATTCCGTTTGTCCCTTGTACTTTTCAGGTAAGTCCGACGACGATGGAAGTCAATCGGATGGGAATAGTCAAGAGTGAAAGTGATAGAGCTTCTACAAGTGTCGTCTAGTTGTTTCTATAGTTTTCTCGAGTCAACTATGTACTTTTCTTTTTATTAAACAGAGTATTGGATTTGTAATAGTCTATCCATTATGAAATAAAGGATTGGGTTATCTTGCTATTTTGCGCATCTCTGTCTTTGTGTCGAATACACGACCACTCTGATTGACATGATTGATATAGACACGTCACGCATCTCCGGGTATCTTCCGCGCTCGGGGCGTGATAGTCTAGATGTGGGTTTCCAGACAGACAATATTTGTCCTTCTCCCAACTTACCATTTGATATACCTATGGGTTAACAATGAAATGCAACAAACAGACATTCAGAAAATTCAGTGACAGTCATCACACATGTAGCAATAAAGAATACAAAGGTTAGAAACAGATATGATCAAGAGCTCATGCTAAGAATTTGCAAAGACCAAGTTCTCTTCTTAGAAATTTGAAACTTTCATTACCAAGAGGCTTGGTAAAAATATCAGTAATTTATCTTTCATATTCAACAAATTCTAGAACAATTTCCTTTTTACTTACTTCATCTCTAAGAAAATGATGTTTGATTTCAATATGTTTAGTCCTATAATGGTGGACGAGATGTTTAGTTAAGGAAATAGCGCTTGTGTTGTCACAAAGAATTGTAGTGCAACCAAGATTTATAAGATAGTCAATTAACTGGTGTTCAATCCACAGGACTTGGGCAGCACAGTTTCCTACAGCCACATACTCTGCCTCAGCAGTGGATAAGGCGACGGTGTGTTGTTTCTTAGATGCCCAAGACACTAGACACCCACCTAGAAATTGACAATATCCACTAGTAGTTTTTCTATCTATCTTACACCCAGCATAGTCGGCATCGGTGTAAGCTATAAGGTCCATCTCACACTTAGCAGGATACCATAAGCCTAAGTCTAGGGTGCCAGATAGATACCTAAAAATCCGTTTCACAGCTATTAAATGTGATTCGTTAGGACATGCTTGAAATCGAGCACATAAACATACTGAAAACTGAATATCAGGGCGAGAAGCAGTAAGATATAACTCCGATCATACCTCTGTATAGTTTGGGGTCTACCATTTTACCTTCAGGATAAGTATCAAGGCTGGTAGATGTTCCCATTGGTGCAGTTATTGCTTTGAGGTTCTCCATCTTGAATTTCTTCAGTAGATCCTTGATATACTTCTCTTGAGTTATAAACCTTCCTTCTTTAGTCTGACAGACCTACAACCCAAGAAAAAAATTTAGTTCACCCATTAAGCTCATTTCAAATTCACTAGTCATTAATGCTGAAAATTCCTCACACATGTATGAATTTGTTGACCCAAACACTATATCATCTACATAAATTTGAATGATCAGAATTTCTTTGTCACATACGAATAATGTCTGGTCAATTTTACCTCTGGAGAATCCCTTTTATGTAAGGAACTTACTCAGTTTGTCATACCAAGCTCGAGGAGCTTGCTTCAATCCATAGAGTGCCTTGTCAAGCTTATAGACATGCTCAGGAAAATCAAGACACTCAAAACCAGGGGGTTGTTTTACAAGTACATCCTCTTTTATATCACCATTTAAGAATGCAGATTTAACGTCCATCTACTGGAGGGTTATTCGTAAATTGCATGCGATTGCTAAAAGAATCCTAATGGCTTCTAGCCTAGCTACAGGGGCAAAAGATTCTTCAAAGTCAATACCATACTCTTGGTTATACCCCTGAGCTACCAGCCTAGCCTTATTTCTTACTATGTTACCATGCTCATCAGTTTTATTCCGAAAGACCCATAATATTGCCATGAGAGGGTTTAGGAACTAAGTGCCTGTAACGACCCGAGATCCGAATACCGGGAGAGGCACGATAACCCGAATCCCGAACCGCCACCCACAAGCCTGAAGACTCTGAAGGGTTAAAAGGGATGGTATGAAAATATATGAGAATCTAAACTAGTTGCAGAACTACACAATTTGAATGAGTAGGAATAATAATAAATAACACTAAGCAAATTACATGGTCCGCATTCTAACAACAGGCCAAAAATATAACAGTAGTTCACAACTAGTACAGTCCAGATAGAAAAGGTACAACTACATGGGGTATACCTCGGATCTGGCAACTAGCAACTAACCCTGGACACCTAAACCACGTGGAGCCTCAGAAGCGCTCCCCTGAAGCCTCGCCTCGCCTGAAACTACGGAAAAATGCAGGGAATGAGCCTCATAACATAAGGCTTAGTAGGGATCACCCGGACCCCTACCTCGTAAAACGAGAAATTGCACGGGAAGCAGTCAAAGTCTAACGCTAACAAGACGCAGAGAGAAGAGCAACAAGAATAAATAAATGGAAAAACTCAGCTACGTCTAGTATCGACCACACGGCACGAAGCCCAAGACAACGTGATAGAAAACCAAGAGTCACTACCTGACAAAGATAGGAGTACCGCCCACTAGAAGCAAGGCCGGATGCGCCCCCTGGTGTCTTAGACTGCGCCTCAGGTGTCCCCCTCATCGCACCCTGGCGGAATGGGGACCCATACAAGTAACCACAAAACAAGAACTAGATGGGGTCGCGTACATCAACAAAGGTCCAATTGCCCCCAACCACATGTGCACACACAGACCATGCGTCCTAGGTCTGACCCTCTAACTAGTTTTCCCCTCACTCGGACTCTGGCGTCAAGACATGGGGCCTGACAGTAACCAGTCTAAAAATTATCTCTCGGGGTAGCCTCGCCACCACTCCCTGGTGGGACCACTCGCATGTCGGAAGGCTACGACTAGTGGAGGGTCGCTCAAAGAGTGTACCCTCTAGTCAACAAAAAACAATGCCTGAACCGGACAAAGTACAAGGGTCGCTCCTCGTACCGACACTGACTCACAGTGACATCGACCGGATCCACATCACTCCCTAGGGTTCCCACGGCACCCACGTACGGCCCCCACATGATGCCTAGCATCGGTCGGACCGTTGGTCAGCACGGGGATCGAGGTCCACTCTAGAGGGGTTAGGATCGTCAAGAAATGAAATTTTTGTTGGCAACACACAAGTGGCGGTCCACTCCTGGACCGCTAAAGGGCACAAACGGTCTAATGCCAGACCGCAAAGAATGAGTCACACGAGAGCCTAGCAGTCTATCGCGAGGCCGCTAGCCCAAACCTAGCAATCCTCCTCTATACCGCATGGCGTAGTAAACGGTCATGCCCAAGACTGCATACCATCACATGACTCCCAACGGTCACAACTCGCGCCCCATGATTGCAACGGTAAAACGGAACAAACGGTCATGGGACTGACCGTTTGCCAAGGGAAAATGGTCTATCGCACGACCACTTGCCCAGCAAACCTTCAACGGTCAAAAACGAACTGTCAAAATGCCTCGAAGGCCATGCTGGCCCACGGGGGAAAACGATCGAGCATTAGGCTGCCAGAGGGACCTAGCGGTCCATCGCGTGACCGCTAGGGCCAACCAAAATCAGGGACTCAAGAAATGGTCTATCTAGGACCGTTTACGGCCAAAAATGGTCACTGCAACGACTGCTGTTGACACTAAAAATATTCCTATTTTTTCATAACTTCTTCTTTTGTAGGTCTTAGGTCCTAATCGAGTCCTCTCGTGCCGACAGAGAAGAAAAGAAAGAAAAGAAGAAAAAGAATGGTGGAAGCCGAACAAAATATGAGACCAAAGAAAATGAAGAAAAGACAAGATGATGGGCTTCAACAGACAACCGCTAAAGCATGACCTGAGAGCCCGGAAGAATATTCGGGACCATCCCCGAAGGAGTGATCAAAAAGCTACAAATACAAGTGAAGCTGGCACGGCAGCACAAATCACAGTGTCGAAGGCCATGTCAGCGAAAAACTTGAGTGTTCGAACCAAAGGTACAAACGGTTCCGAAATTGGCCGTTCAGCAGCCCGAAGGCTTTACCAATACTTCTCGTAGCCGTTTTACGAAGCCGCGATGAGATGAAGGATCAGGACAACTCCCGGAGCCAATCCGAGGTCTACAGTCTGACTCATACCCAAGCAAACGCGATGGAACAAGCTTATTCGGTGCACCCCCATTACCAGCGGGCTCCACTTCCCGACGCCCCCTTTCCCGGCGTGCAAAAGCAATGGCGTCCCTTTATCCGGCGCGCTATATCCACGCAGGCTAGAGTCACGCCCATCTCCTGCTATTTAATTAAGCCAATCAAAAGAGAAGAAAAGAAGACAAGAGATACATACGGAGAGAGGGATCAGGGAAGAAAAAGAAGAAATCTCAGAGAAGCTAGAGAGGAAGCTTGGAGAGGAAGAAAAGAGAGAAGGGTTCCTGGGTGACCACCAGTGCCTCTCCGGTAGGAAAGAGAGGTTCAGGAGAGAAGAGCAGCGGGGGTTTTCGATACTCTATTTCTATTCCAAATAACAGAGGTGGGTGCCGGAGCGTCCCTCCCACTCTTCTCCCTGCACCTCTCTATTAATATTCTCTATGTGGGTTTTGTAATGCGTTGGGCGATGATATGAGCCCGTAGTTAATATCTTAGCCTCTGGCTTGTCCCCTCTCTACCCCTTTCTAATTCTTAAGCCGGGAATGTAATCGGTCTTGTGCGACAACGCCAAGCCATATTTATATATGTGATCTTGTCCGATTATCATACTTTGTAATGAGCTTTGGGCCTGAATAAGAGCATTGGTATGCGTTTGAGTCCCCTCTCTTCTCTCTGGTTGCATTTAACTTCTAGTATTCCATATGTTGTCGTGTGGTTTCCTTCATCGACGCCGAACGAGCCCTGGTCCTCTCCAGGGCAACATTAAGGTTATACCCCCCCCCCTTCTCGGGGTTTGTTTTCTCTTCTCACTGGAGTGGTTCCGTCAAGCTCCCTCTCATTTATCGAGGTTGTTATCCCTAGAAGCACACACATATGTGCTTCTCTGGCTATCTCTGGGACTGCTCCATGGTTCATCTGTTCATAATGATGAGCTGGAGAGAGCATGGCCGTCCCTATAATCTTGGTGTAGGGTTTTCTGATGTAAACAACTTCCCGTGTGTTATCTGCTGGCCGTTTGAGGGTTTGCCCCTTACAACCTCCGTAGCTAACATGCTAACTGCTAACCCTCTATATGCTAACTTTCTAATACTGCGTTCCTTTTACTCTGCGTAGGGGTCGCGATCCTATGTTTTGTTTTCTCGAGGATGACATTCCGGTAACCCAGGAAGGGGGGACATTCCCCATGGGCATCTACGTCCCAATCTTTCTCTGCATCACCAGAGGGTCAAAAGGTCTTTTCCTCCTGTGACATGTGCCTCTATGGGCCACCAAAGGGTGAATAATGATAGGGCTTACGGCCCAACACCAAATCCACTACCCCTAAAAGGGGACTGGTGGTGACCATGGGTTGTGTGCCCCTCGTAGGCTAGCCCTCGGGATTTCCTCCCTCACTAGTCATCCCTCTTAATCGTGTTTCGGTCCAGGGAAGACTGGTGCCCCTCGTAGGCTAGCCCTCGGGGTCTTCCATCCATACGGGTCTGCCGGCCGCCGTTGTGCCACCCGGTATTAAGGAGCTTACTCCAGTTATGTGGGTATGCCTCCGCCTTCCCCCCGTAATCATCTGGGGATGGGGAGATGCTGCCCAAATTTTGCCAGGCTTGCTTGACAAATTGCCCTCCTAACTCGGGCTTAACAAGACATGCTTTCAAGATAACAAACTTCCGTGCTTGAGTATGAACTTCGCACGAGTCTCAACCCTATCTCAAGGGCATCCTGGACCCCAATTCACTCATTAATTAACTCAATTAACATCAAAAGTGCCAACAAACAAAATTATAACTCAAATAGATTGAAAGTGGCAAGAAAATGCCCTAAACCGGCGCGCCCTAATACGGCGCGGTACCCCCCCCCCCCCCCCCCGCGCCGGATTATCCCCACACTCAAACAAACCTAATTTTGAATGGCTTCCACCCAGCACGCCCTATTGCGGCACGCACCAAGCCACCCGTGCCGTTGGAATCCATCTGCCCATACTGCGTCGTTTAAGCGCTTTACCTACAGTACTGTTGACATGTTTTTCCTTACTCCTCTTTTTTTGTATCCTTCCAACTCCTCTACAATATCAATATGATGAATGAAAGCAATGCGAAGTAGAAGGAGATAGAGGGATGTGAGTGTGTGATCGCCACCAAGGTGCCAAGTGTAATAAATACACCATACCTTGGAAAAGAGGGAGAGCAGTTGCCTAATGTTCTGCACTGGCAGGTGTAGACGGTCTTGGAGGATCTGCTCAGTGGAGTGGACGGTCATGCGACAGACTGCTCAAAGCGCCAAAGTATGAAGCGGGACAAAGGCGGATCTGGCAATAGAACGGCTCGAGGATAGCCACGTGAATAACTGAACGGCTGTTTATAGACCGTCCTGATCTCCAAACGGACAGGATGAGGCCGTGCAGAAACGCCAGACTCTAAACTCGTGGGATCTGATCCTCCACCCCTTCTTGCTGGCCAGAGGGGATGGGCCTCGTGCTAATATGCTGCTGACCTGCAAAACACAATGAAGACAACAAAACGAAACCTAAATCAGAACTATGAAGTGTAGTAACTAGAAAAGAACATAAAAATAAACGAACTAACATGGACTGGGGGATACCTGAGAGGTTTTTAAACCCCTATGGGCGTGGAAAACAACCGGAATATGTGTGTGTAATGGAATGCAAGAGTGAAAACATGGGAGAAGAAAACCAAAAGATGAAGCATGCAACTAAGAAAAACACGGTGGGACTATTAGAACAAAGACTCGAAACACCAAATACTCCTTGAACCGGAGGCTTATGTGGACGTGGAAAGCCCCCCTCCTTGATTGTAGGTGGCTTAAGAATTCGGCTGAGCTTCGCCGTGACCTTGAAATCTCCCCCCTTTCAAAGCTTGGCCTTAGGGTCTATTTATAGAGCCTCAAAAGCCAGCCCTGAAATTTGGGTTTCCAATGAAAATTAGCTCGAGATACAACATAAAATCCGTAGATAATAGAATTATCATCCAACTAGTTCAAACGGCACCCCATTTGGTAGAGTATCCACGGAGAAATGGGTGGAAGAAGTTGAGGATAAAACCACGGGTGGAGAGAGAAAAACCCTTAGTTTTTCAACAATCGGACCATTGCGCGGTCATGCGATAGACCTCCCCGTCCATTGAGCGGCCCATTGCCTGACATTTCAACCCTGTCGGTGGAAATTAAATAAATAAGAAATATTATCCAAATATCCATCGAACTGACCGATCATTTCGTCGTTGGACTCTCATGGATTGGACGGTCTTTAATGGACCACTCAACTCATGGAACGGCCACAAGCCAACCGCTCAATGCCAGTCGGTGATAAATCAGAATAAATTAGATAATTATCTGAATAGTTAACGAATCTGGGACTCTAGGGACTGGACGTCCATATGCCTACCGTTCCATAGATCTGGATGGCTACACGCAGACCGTTTAACAGCTTGTCGGTGGAAATTCAGAAAAACACCTTAATATCAAATAAATAGAAGAATGGTTCACCGTCAATCGCTTATTGACTGAACGGTCAAGCGATAGACCACGCATAGGCTGGATGCTTGAAAATTCATAAAATGTGATAAATCATGCAAAATCAAGGCCCATTAAGCCCTGAATTGAAGCAGACCGAGTCAGGGAGGGAGGCACCCATAAAATGGACCCAATAAGCTGCCTGGAAATAGCCCAATGGGCAACGGACAACTCGAGACATGAATAAATTGTGGTAAGAGAAATGACTCAACTTATCGACAAAAAATGGGTGTCAACAGATGTCCCTCATTAACGTCCTCTTTGTAGGGGAGCGAGCGGAGGTGAAGCGAAAGCGAAATTAAACATGGAGATGACGCGAAAATGAAGCGTAGCGGACTGAAAAGCGGGTGTTAAGGTAAACGACACCCATTTTGCCAATGAGTGATATGAATCTTCGGAAAACTCTAAACCATCACAAGGAATAGTCAGACCAAAAGCGACACCAGTCTGGAGGAACTAACTAAACAAAACACACGATCAACCTCATGGGGGGACACAATCCCTTGGACCAATTAGGAGACCAGAATAAGTGGCAAAATTAAAGAAACAGACTAAAACTCCAGACAGGGACCTCTTAATCGTCCAAACCAAGTGAACCAACCAGAGAGAACCTTCGAACTCAGAGTGGAATTGTTCCTCTTACACAAACACTGAACGCACATCTATCCATTACTGGTGGGACATTTGCAAGCAAACCATGGGTCATGAATGCTTAAGAGATGTGTATGATGCATGGTTGGTAAAAATAAAAGAAATCATTAAAACAAATGCAAAGAAAGTATAAAATAGAAAATACTTGAGAATAATATTGTTAGACTAGGAGAAATCAGGGTCAAGATACTATTTCCAACCACGGCGTGCGAGACAGAACCATCCTCCCCAAATTTTCCCAACCTAACGGCCTATCCGATGATTAAGCACGTGAACCTGGATCATCATCATTTTTGTTAAAGGGGAACATCAGATCCTGGAACACGTAGATAACCAGCTAGTTCTCGAGAGAATATAACATAGTACCATATAGTAATGCAATAAGGGATATAGGGATAGAAAGCCATACCTGACTTACCTGTGCAGGTGAACTGGCAAGTTTGAAATGATGCTACAAAAAGAACCATAAGCAGGATTTGTAATATGTATCATCAATTTGACCAACAAATCATATGAAGCAGCATAAAGAAGGGGGTCAAACCACATCATTTAAGCATATAAACGGTCCAGAGTAGACCGCTCAAATCATGGAATGGCACATTTAGGACCATGCCATCATAAGTAATTTGAACACGAATATGAAGCTACACGGTCAGAATGTATACCGTGCAATAAAATGAACGGCCAGTACCTAGCCGCTTAACGCAAAGTACCGTTGGTGGTTAAACGGTCATATTAGAACCACCCATATACGGAATGGTCAATCGATAGACCGCGCCATACCTGCGACGTTTAAAAAAACAAAACCTTTCATCTCTCTCCCTCCCCACCGTAACCGACGGTGGGAGGGAAGGAAAATGCCCCCGTTCCCCCATTCCCTCCTCTCAAGCTCTCTCAACCCCTCTCATTCCCGTTCTCAATCTCATCCTCTCATTCCTGTATGCACCACAAGCACCAGGCGAGGCGCCCTACAATGACCGGAGAGGAAGTTCCCCCACCGCCACCGGTGGCCACCGGTGCACCACTGTCGGAGGAGATGACGGCACTGCTAGCAGCCGAGGGAGAAGTACCCCCCCTGCCGCCCGAGGCCAGAGAAGAAACTGGAGCGACTGCCACCGGGGAAGGGGATGCCGGAGACGATGCCCTGGCGCCAGAGATGGTCGATGCGGCCGCCAAACCTCCTAAGACCAACGAGGTAGGCCCCTTAAACCCCCCCCCTATTTCCATCTTTTAAAGCATGCATGTTAGCCTTAGGGGTAGAATGGGGCATAGGTCCCCTTAAGAGCTAGTTTGGGGGCCATGGCGACCCTCACCGCCGGCGGGGAGGGCTTTTACGTCGTCGGGAGCGACGGTAATGGCACGGTCTAACAGTCACCGCACAAACAAACCACACAGTTCACATAGAGCCGTTCAAAACGGCCCATGGGTGGCCACTCAAAAGAAGCCAAACCGACATTATACACGGTTTTAGGACGGCCGTGCACTACTAGAGCGGTCCAGATTGGACCGTTCAGAAGGTGAAATGCTCAAAACGAAACGATCTTCACCAGACCGTGAAAATTAGGACGGGCTACCCTAATCTGTTCAGAAAGTGGAACTCTGAGAAATAGAACGGTTTAAATCAAACCATGGGATTGTAGGACAACCTTCACTGGTTCGCTCAGAAACTGAAACACTTAGGAATAGAACGGGTTGAATCAGACCGCTGGAGTACGGGGCGGCCGTCCTTAGACCGTTCAGAAACTGAAACACTTAGGAATAGAACGATTTGAATTTGACCGTTGGATGGAGGATGGCCCAGGAGTGACCGTTTGGTGAGCAGAGACTAAATTTATTGAATAAAATGCAAGACTCTAAACTAAAATGCAATTATCCTAAATGTATATAGGGGAAGCGTAGGATCAGGATCTCATGGGTGCAGGTTCGGGCAGTATACCTTGCACTGCCCGACTTCCAGCGTGAGAGGCTGAGAGTCATGGGATTCTCCGAGTTTCTAAGCATGGAGGTGAGACGGTTTGACACACCACTACTCTATGCTCTGCACGACCGCTGGGACCCAGTGAGTCGCACGTTTCTCTTTCCGTGGGGACACATGGTCCCCACGCTTGAGGACGTGGCCTGACTTACTGGCCTACGCGTGCATCGGTCACCGGTTAGCGGGAGCACATACCCCGACTACCGGGAGATGGCCCAGGAGCTCCTGGGACAGGACTTGCTGCACCCCGAGCGGCAGTCCACCACCCTGACTCGGGCAGCACTTCAGGACAGCCTGGGACTCCGACGCGCGGGGATTGAGACAAGAGAGCTGCCTTAGCAGCACCTTAGGAGACTCGTGGACCGAGCCAAACCACGAGTTACAGCGGAGGTGGGACCAGAGGCAGACCGAGTACTGCGGTGGTTCTTGATGCTGTTGTTCGGCCGACTTCTTTTTGCGACGTGAGGGGACGTCATCAGCTACCGCTTCCTGCCATTGCTTGAGGACCTCAGCCACGTGGGCAACTACGCATGGGGGGCTGCCGTCCTTGCCTTCCTCTTTGACACCCTAAGCTCGACGAGTAGGCGGACCATGCTCGGTGGGTTCTCTCCTCTACTCCAGGTACGACTCTGACTCTTACTATGCATTTAGCTATAGGACTCCTATGACTGCTATATGCTGACTCTTGGTGAAATGCAATGCATGTATGGGCCTACGTGCACCTATGTGGGCTCGGGCGAGGTGAGGAGACCCACCCGGACCGACTGCCTATTGCCAGGAGGTGGACCACACTTCGGGAGAGCGGAGGTCTCCGGAGCCAGGTCCAGGAGCTCTACGATGACCTGGACACCCTACCGTACACCTCGGTACGACTCTAAACTTTAGACCCTTTAAATTAAATGCAATTCTATATGATTATGATGCTGGTGCGATTTCCTATCTTGACAGGTACGGTGGACACCCTACGCAGAGGAGGGACACGAGGGCCAGCCCTGGGTAGCAGGGGCCCTCCCCTTCTCGGGATGTGATGTGTGGCTTTACTGCATGAACGTGGTGGAGCCACTCTACTTCAGGCTGGTGATGAGGATGATGGGTGTCCACCAGCCAGTAGTAGAGTTCCCGGCGTCGGAGAAGTCGGGGGAGCGCGTGGGTCGACACCCATGAGGCGTGGCGACGGTGCTGGACTAGAGATAGCGAGCCGCTGAGCAGACCACCGATTGGGTAGCACGCGGGCGAGTTGTGACCGCCCGTGTGGAGAGTGATGCGGCGTACTACACAGCGTACGCCAGGCACTACTGGGACCATGTGTTCCCTGGTGCCCGCCAAACGGTACGACTTCTAAACCTTAATGCCTTTCTATTATACGTTCTATATGCCTATGCACTGATGCTTGAACTTTCTAAATGCAGATCGACCCTGGGGGACGGATCGTGGAGCTGCAGGGGCTCCTCCACGCGATGATCCACGAGCACGATGAGGCCTGCCATGCCCTGACCCTACTGGTGAGTCTTCTAACCCTTAAACTTTTAATTATGTAAATACTTATGATTATGATTGTGCATGTGACTGACTTGGAGTTTTGGATACTCGAGCTGAGGCAGTCGAGGCCGCACTCCCTGAGAGGGTACGTAACCACTACACTTTCCCTATTGATGCTTATGCTTATGATTATGAAATGCAATTGACTGACCTTTAACTGTGTACGCAGACGACCAAGCTGACCGCGTCACTAGGCGAGGCCACCCGACAGAGGGAGGATGTAGAGCGGCTCCGTGCGGAGGCCGCAGCTCTACGTGTAGACGTAGTAGAGGCTTCACGCCTCTATGTAGAGATGGAGAGCTCCCGTGCCGGGACAGTGGAGATGGAGCTTCTTAGAGCGCGGGCGACATAGGTAGACCTTTACCAAGTTGAGGTTTCTCATCTCCGGGAGGAGATGACGCGGAGCCGACCGGCAGATGCGATCGAGACGGTGCTCCTTCACGCAGAGTTAGAGCGTCTCCAAGGTGGAGTCGTGGAGGCGGAGCATTACCGGGCGGAGGCGTTAGAGTAGAGGGGGGAGATGCGGGCATACAAGGACATGAGCCGGTGGTCAGAGTGCAGCGGCACTCCGAGCGGCAGCATCCATGGTACCCACGGCTCCGTTAGGAGCTATTTCACGAGTTCCTCCAGCCACCGGAGGAATGAGGATGAGGAGCGGCGCCGGCGACGTCGCGACGAGGCGACCTCAGCGATGCCTCCACCAAAGAGGCATGAGGGAGGCGGTTACAGCGACGGGGGCCAGGGAGAGGGATCGGCCTGACTCTATACTTCGGACTTGACTATGTACATGATATGATAGTGATGTGATATGCTTTTTGGTTTTGTGGATAAATGTATGAATGTATGAATGAAAGTGGATGTTTGACACTAACTACGACTATTAACTTGACATGAGTGAGACGGACACGTGCGAGAGAGAGGCGACACGAGTGAGCGAGTGAGAAAGAGAGAGACAGGGACGACAGAGTGAGCGGGAAAGACGACTCAGAGTGGGAGAGAGAGGGACGCCAAACTTGACTAAGAGAGAGAGACGCCAAATAAATTTAGTGAGAAAGAGAGACGCCAACATGAGTGAGAAAGAGAGACGCCAAACAAATGAGTGAGAACGAGAGACGCCAAACAAATGAGTGAGAATGAGAGACGCCAAACAAATGAGTGAGAATGAGAGATGCCAAAATGAGTGAGAAAGAGAGATACGACCACAGTCTGAGCAATACTGATGCAAATAGGTTAAAAACATGGCTTCAGATATCTAAACGGTCGCAAGGAAACCGCTCAGTCACATTGCACGGTCTTACCGTAGACCGTTTAAAGGCAACCGGCCAAAACTCACAGATAAGATTAAACGGTTCATTATTGGCCATTCAAAGAATGGAACGGTTCCTATGTGGCCGTGTGATGAATTGGACGGTCGCTTCCTGACCGTGCCACTTCCAGCATTCGAATCATGTAGATGCCTCTTGAGCGGTCTCAAGTAGACCGTTCAATGGTTAGGGCGGTCTATCGATAGACCGTGCAAACGCACCACCTGAGAGTCTGAACGGGACTCTCTTGGAGAGTCCCAACCTGAAGATTGACGTCCTAAACTGACCCAAGCTCTATCCCAACCCGATCTAGGCCTATCCTACCTCACTTCTAGTGGGTTTAGGCCTCTAGCCAAGCCCTATAAGTAGGAGGGGGCTCTAAATTCACAACTCACACCACACCCTTCTTTCTAGGCTTCAAACATAGGTTATTCTTCATCAACCATCATGAAAAGATCCTTTGAGGGAAGTTCCATGGAGGGGACGACTTATGAACGGCCAAAGACGACCAGGAAGGAGCGTGAAGTGCTCCAACGGCTGACTACGATCCCTCATCATCTCAGCTCGAGTCCTTTGAGAGAGGTACGTTAGCATAAATTCATTCAAGTTAATTTATTTGTTCACTAACACATTCTTCCTCTCTTTCTCCTTTCCTTTTTCTTTTCCCTCCATCTTAGCTTCTCCCTGGCTCCAGGTGCTATTCCACTTTCAAGTGGATGGCCCCCATGGTTCGTGCATTGCCCCTTGAAGTGACATCCATCCTGAAGTCCTGGCACCTACACCCACTCTTGGTATTAGGCCAAAATTACCCGAAGTTGTCCTTAGACTGGCATAGCATCTCAGCCCTGGTAGAAATCTGGCATCCTCAGACTCATACATTCATCTTCCCATCTTTTGAGGCCACTATCCTACTGGAGGAGGTAGAGACCTATTTCTCCTTTCCTAGGTCCATGGTGGGTGAGGAGGATCTATTGTGTCACACTGTGGCCCCTATAGATTTTAGGCTTATCTTGGGAGGGTTCATACCAGATAGCAAGGACATCCATACCTTCATAGGCCCACGTCAGATCCACCTTCTTTCTCTTAGCCAGTGGGTAGTTGAACATTGTAGGAATAGGTGTGGGTGGGATGAGGCCATAGCCAAGGCCGCGTCTATTTGTCTGTGCGAGGCCATCCTGTTCCCCTCTGTCGACCATGTGCTAGAGACTCCTATCCTTAGTACCATCAGTGGCCTATGGCAGGGTCTTTCTATCTCCCAGGCTGTCCTTGTCTATTTGTACGAGTGCCTTACCTCAGCAGCTCTAGGAGGTCCACTCTTTGGCTCCATGATGCTTTTAGAGTGCTGGATGGGTGTTAGGATGAAATTCATCCATAAAGAGGATGTCAGTTCGGTCATCTGGATTATCGGGAGCCACCCCCACTGCTTCATAGGTGGCGCCTTCGGGTTTTCTCCACAGGTAGAGTGCAGTACAGTAGAAAAGAAGACCAGGGACGAGTGACGACTGCACATCAACAGGCTGCCCCTGGATTGGTTCGTGATGCACCCTGACTTCCTACGTGACACCACTGCTAGGCTACCTAGGAGGCTAGGCTTGGATCTGAGGCTCGTGAGGGACACTGCACTGGCTATGTACAGCCCGCACCGGTGCTACCTACAGGTTGGACTACCCAGGATCATACTACAAGCACTACCCCACCTTCTCGCACTATAGGCGAGGAGGATCGGGACAGAGGAGGACGAGCAGGCAGTCATGAGTGCCCTGATCATGTGGGAGGTGAGCAGGGTGCTTACCCTTCCAGCGGTGGTTGCAGAGATTCCAGCGACACGCCAGGCTTATGTCAGAGAGCTGAGAGAGATACGTCCCCACGGGGATGCCCAGCGGAGGATTGAGTGATTTTTCTTTTCTTGTTCATGATGTTGACTTATATTAGAACTTTGAGATATGAATGAATGAATAAAGCTTGAGTTTTGGCTTGAGTTTTTGAGCTTTTCTTGGTGATTGAATGAGTTTGAGGTAGAATCGGGGTGAACACGGTCCATCCCAGACCGTTCAGCTATATAGACGGTTGTGGACTAACCGCCCCACTAATAGAATGGCCAGATTTGAACTGCTCATAAGCTCGACCACACGGTTAAGAACAAGAGCCTTCAGAGAGTAGAACGGTCTATCGACGGACCGCGGACAGAACAGAACGGTCACGAGTGAGCCATTGGAAGGAATAAAGCGGTAGCCAGAGGGCCGTTCAATGATAGAAATGCTCAACTTTGTCTTCCACCAGCCCCTGCATACACATAAACAAAGAAACATATTAAATCATTTTTAGCCTTAACCCCTTGCCAGCAGCAAGTTAGGAAATGACCAGTTCTTGATTTTTGGTCAAGGGGGTAAACCTTATCGAATAGGCAAAATAACAAATGAACATGAATGCAATGCATGAATGCAAATCATGATGATGAAAATCTTTTTGTGGTTTTGAAAACATTTGATTTTTTTAAATTTTTGACATATTTAATTTTTTTTTGGATTTTGAAATATTCATTTTTTTTAGATTTTGAAATATTTGATTTCTTTTGGTTTTTGAAATATTTGATTTTTTTTTATTTTGAAATATTTAATTTCTTTGGATTTTGAAATATTTGATTTTTTTGGATTTTAGAATATTTGATTTTTTTTGGATTTTGAAATATTTAATTTCTTTTGGTTTTTTAAATATTTGATTTTTTTTATTTTAAAATATTTGATTTCTTTTGATTTTTAAAATATTTAATTTTTTTAGATTTTGAAACCAGCTTAAACTCGACTACGGGGAACCTCATATCTCATTAGGGGTCTCCCAAGTTCGATGTGCATTATGGGTGACTGCCCATGGCTAGGGTCCAATTCTGCTTAACGGTGCCTCTACCGAGGCCATACTCGGGGTATGATCCATTCCTTGGAAAAATGAAAAGAATTTCATAGAAAAGCCGACAATAGGTATAGAGGTTTTTAGGGCTTGAGCTCTTCTCACGACAACCCATTTTCAAAGAATTTGGTTTGTTGTGTCGGGGCTTTGTGTCCATCATCTAACCTACATCTGCTCTAGGCAAGCATACGTCCGGGCTCATAACGTCCCGCAGAGAAACTATACTGCCACTCTTGCCATGCCTAGTTTCATAGTTTTGGGGGCTTTTAGACTTTTGAGCTTCAAGCATTAGCTTTTAGCTTTGTCATTGATTTTGCCCCTTGTCTCCATATATTTTTCTTTTTTCTTTTTGCTCTCATGAATGCGGAATAAGGTCATAATGGACTGCCCCTATTTGAGACCTCTTTTATTGGGGTGTTTAGATCAGTTCTCGCCCCCTTATTTATCACTTGCCTCTATTTTCAGCCGAAAGGAGATAGAAAAATAAGGATTTTCACTTGCCCCTAGGCATGGCCCAGGGAGAAACGTTGTTGCACAAAAGAGGAAAAACCGAACCACAGGGGGTCGTGTAGTGTGAATGTTGAACTAAGGATCTCCCTTCGTGATCAAGCGGAGGAAAACCCCCGCCGCTGAGCTGCTGCCGGTTTGACTCTATGGATAAAAACGTTTTAAATACAACTCGTTCCATGGATTTGGCAATTCCTCACCCTCCGCGTTAACTAAATGGTACGCGTTACCAAGATAGACTTCTTTAACTACAAACGGCCCTTCCCAATTAGGTTGCAGCTTAGACCTAGGACCTGTTGATCTGATAAATTTATGCTTCAAAACCATGTTACCAACTTGGAATTTATTTTCAATAACCTTCTTTTGAAAATACCGCGAGACACGTTTTTGATAAACCGAGACATGATTGGCCGCATTAAGCCTCTTCTCATCCAAGAGTTCCAGTTGGACTAGCAACGCCTCTCGACGCTCGTCGAGATTAAGTTCTTTATCTAGCTACACTCTCAGGGAAGGGATCAAGATCTCGTACGGGAGTACCGCCTCCATCTTGTAGGTGATAGCAAAGGGAGTTTGCCCCATGGGAGTGCGCACGGAGGTGCGATAAGCCCACAGAGCTTCTACCAATTTGTCAGCCCAATCAGCAAATTTGTGTGACTCGCATGTTTTCTTAATGATTTTAAGAATGGTTTTGTTTGTGGCCTCAACTTGGCCATTACCTTGAGGGTAGTATGGTGATGAATGATGCAATGAAATATTAAATTTCTTACAGAGGTCCCTAAGTTCTTGAGAAACAAATTGAGGCCCGTTGTCGGTGACGATATCACTTGGAACCCCAAACCGCTAGATGATATTCTTGAGGATGAAGCGGCATACTGTGGTTGCTTTGATTTCTGCATAAGCTTCAGCTTCCGCCCACTTGGTGAAGTATTCCGTAGCAGTCAGAATAAAGGATTTTTGTTTAACCTGAGCATTAGGGTCACCAAGTGGTCCAACGATATCAAAGGCCCACATCGAGAATGGCCAAGGAGTAGAAAGAGGATAGAGAGAAGAAGCCGGAGCATGGATTTTGTCGGCATGAAGTTGGCATTGAAGACACCTACGAACATAGATGTAATAGTCTTCTTCTAGGGTTGGCCAGTAATAGCGCTGCCTAAGAATCTTCTTCGCCAACACCTGTCCATTAACGTGCCCTCCGCACTCACTCGCGTGAGCTGCTTCAACAACCTTACAAGCCTCATCGTCATCCAAACACCTCAGTATAACTCCATTGAGAGCCCGCCTATATAACTCTCTGGCAATAATCGTGTATCTGGCGGTGACTCTTCTAATGACCTTGCGCTGCTCAGCGTTAGCCGTTTCTGGGAAGGAACCATCCCTGCAATACTGCTCTATCTCGTGGTACCATGACAATTCCTCTTCTTCTATGATCTCCTCCAGCTCAGTCAATGATACTTCCTTCAAATCTTCCCTCTCCGCTTTCATCTCTACAGACTTCCTAAGGTTGTCAAACTAGGGATCCTGAAGGGAAGGAGCGTCTAGCTGCTGGACCACAATGGTCTTAGTGGAACGACTGAGGGGGAAGGATAAGAAAGAAGCAAGTGATGCCAATGCATCAGCAAGGATATTCTAGGAGCGATGAGTATGAATGTAGACGAGCTTGCGGAATTGCCTAGCCAAGAGCGTGAGCAAATCTTGATAAGGCTTGAGTTTGGGGTCATGGGTGCGGTAAGTTGACAAAACTTGACGCATCACCAATTGAGAATCTTCTATGATGTTTAGGTATCGCGCGCCCATGAGGTAGGTGTGCTTCAGACCAGCAAGGAGAGCCTCATACTCGGCTATGTTATTAGTGGCAGGAAAAGAGAGCTGATAAGCGATGGGGATGGTTACCCCTTCCGGAGTGAGGAGAACGGTGCCGATTCCATGGCCCTGAGAATTGAGAGCACCGTCGAAATGAAGAGACCAAAAGGGAAGATGAGTGAGTACAGCCAAGTGTTCATCATGGAATTCGTCTTGGATTGAATCAGTGCGAGGGATAGGGAAATGAGCAAGATGTTCAGCAATCGCATATCCCTTGATCACTTTCTGGATAATGAAGGTGATATCAAATTGGGAAAGAAAACTCTGCCAGCGAGTTAATCTGCTAGAAAGGACAGGTTTTTCTAAGAGATAATGAATTGGGTCCCTTCTAGAGATCAACCTAACCTCATGGGCAAGAAAATAGTGTTTGATTTTCTGAGCTACCCATACTAATGCTGCGCAGGTCTTCTCCATGGCAGTATACTTAGATTCAGTAGGATTAAACAACCTTGAAAGGTAGTATGCTACCCTTTCCCTTCCTTCATCATCCACCTATGCCAGGACAGCTCCTAGGGAGTCCTCAATAACAGAAATGTACAATATCAGGGGTTTCCCAGGGACGGGTGGTTGCAGAACCGGGGGATTAGAAAGGTAAACCTTAAGATCTTTGTAGGCCTCCTGACATTGTTCGTTCCATTCGAACTTAGCTCCCGCCTTCAACAATTCATAGAACGGGTGGCACCTTTGCGAATGTTGAGATATAAATCTTCTAATGAATTGCAACCGCCCAATCAAACCTTTGAGTTCAGTGATGTTCTTAGGTGGTGGCATCTCCATAATGGCCTTCACTTTATACGGATCAATCTGACTCTCCCGTTCACTAACTATAAACCCGAGCAATTTCCCTGATGCAACTCCAAACACGCATTTCTTCGGATTCATTTTCAACTTATACTCCCTAGCCCTTTGCAACACCTTGGCTAAAATGGCGGGGTGCTCCTCCTTGGACCTCGACTTCACCAGGATATCATCCACACAGGCTTCCATATACACATGCATCATATCATGCAAGATAGCCATCATTGCCTGTTGGTACGTGGCACCTGCATTCTTCAATCTAAATGGCATAACATCATAGCAGTACGTGCCCCAGGGCGTGGTGAAAGAGGACTTCTCTTGGTCCTCGGGAGCAAGACGGATCTGGTTATAACCAGAATAGCCATCCATAAATGAGAGGGCCTCATACCCAGCTGTGTTGTCCACCAACACGTCAATGTAAGGAAGCGAGAAGTCATCTTTCGGACATGCCTTATTTAAGTCCTTGAAATAGATATAAATCTGAATTTTTCCATCTTTTTTCATTACAGGGACTATGTTTGCCACCCATTGTGGATATAAAATAACTCTAATAAACCTGGTCTTATGCAACTTATCAACTTCCTCCTTTATCCTTAAGGCCATTTGAGGGTGGAACCTTCTTAATTTTTGTTTAACGGGTGTTGCCCCTGGTCTAAGAATAAGTCGATGTTCAACTAGGGTGGGGTCAAGACCCGGCATGTCCTCATAGCACCAGGCAAAAGAATCACCGTACTCCCTCAAAACCTTGATTAACTCCTCTTCAACCTGAGGAGGGAGATTAGCGGAAATGATTATGGGCCTCAGGTCGTCTTCTGTTCCAAGATTGATTTCTTTAGTGGGTTCATCCACTGCCGTTGACGGTTCATCAAATATCTTCAAACCTTGCGCGTATAGATCGACAGCGTCTTCCACATCGCTTTCCTCATCATCGGCTGGGTCCTTCTCATCAATGATTTCATGTACACCTAATCTGTCACTGCTCCATACCCCTTCTACTTCTTACTCATCTTCTAAGACTATTGCGGTCTCTACAAACTCAGGGCATTTGAGAAGGGCGTGACATCTCTGAGCTAAATCTTGAAGGAACCTACCTGGAATGGATTTGGAATGACGCATCACGGGGTGCGCCGCAGACGTATATGGGCTAACAACATTAGAGCTAGACTCTGCCCCTGTTGAACCCCGTGCATAACCATGTCTTAAGGAATTTTGATGATGAACTAAATACCATGTGACTGCCCTCCATGTAAACCATTTGCACATGTTGTTGTGGATTTGAAATGAACTAAGCAAACTCCATTTTGTATGAACGGACTAGTGTATGTCACGGCCAACTGATTTGATGAAGTTAACTGACATGTAATTTGATATGCTTACAGGAGCTAGTGAGAAACAATAGTTTCTGACTGAATTGGGTGAAACTCTTCCCTATTTGATTCACTTAACGGTTGTGAAGCAAGATCTTAAGTGTGAAATTAAGTGAATAATGAGAGATAGATTTCAATGTTTTGAAATTGAGTGGTATGGAAGACTAACTTCCAGTATGCAATGTGACAGGTGTGTCGAACCAGCATTGAATATAAAGACCAATTGGAAACCTTCCAATTGGATCTTCACATGTATGTGGACTAACACAAGGATCTCAAGTGTGTATTGAATGGTAAGTTACTTTGGTTGAATGGTAGGAGGAGGTTTAATTGTGAAAATGGATGGACATCTCTCAAGGTAATTCCCTAACAATCTCTACTTGGTATATCTATGATTTGGGGTACTTAATACCCATTTCTCTCTTGCATGCATTCATCTTTAATGCTTCATCCCTTTTGAAATTCCCCTGTGCTTGTTTTATTCAGCTTGCATTATGTCAGGAAAAGTGTCGACCCCATGGGTCAACACTTTGTCCAATGGTCTGGTATTCTTAGCCGGCCCTCTTATGTCTTCGAACTTGGGGATAAAAAGTCGACCCACGGGGTCGACCTTTTTATCACTAGCTTCTGTTTGGGGTTCATTTTTCAGAACTCTGAACATAAGTGTTGACCCACAAGGTTGACACTTATTCCGGGACTTTCTGCCGTGGCTTGTTTCCATGCCACTGGTAGAAAGTGTCGACCCCAAGGGTCGACACTTTCTACGCTGGGTTCTGTTTGAGCTTTTGTTCAGTCTTGCCCATTCGCAAGTGTCGACCCCTAAGGTCGACACTTTTCGACGACCGGAAAAATCACCGGTTCGCGCGGCGGCGGGTGCCCTAGCTCGATCTATCCTTTTAGTGCCTGACTGTGATTGGTCCTTGGGGGATAATATCCTCTACGTGGCCCTTCATTCCCTTGTGGTACATATTGGAAGAGATAGGGTTCATTGAAAAGAAGAGAAGGGGAAAGCATCTAATGTGATATATGTTTTTGGGTTTTGCAGGGAGAAAGCTAGCAGAGGATGAAGCTTCATCTCCTTCGTCTCGAGGGTGAGCTGGGTGCGATTCAAGGCTGATGTCACGCCCCGAGCGCGGAAGATACCCGGAGATGCGCGACGTGTCTATATCAATCATGTCAATCAGAGTGGTCGTGTATTCGACACAAAGACAGAGATGCGCAAAATAGCAAGATAACCCAATCCTTTATTTCATAATGGATAGACTATTACAAATCAATACTCTGTTTAATAAAAAGGAAAAGAATACATCTTTGACTCAAGAAACTATAGAAAAGACTAGATGACACTTGGAGAATCTCTATCTCTTTCACTCTTGACCATTCCCATCCGATTGACTTCCATCGTCGTCAGACTTACCTGAAAAGTAGAAAGGGACAAACGGAATGAGCGAACGCTCAGTAGGAAATTATATCTCAAGTACTAGCAAGTGGTTTAAGTAATTACATCTTTCATGAATGCAATAAAGCTATGCATGCTCGCATGAAACGACAAGATAGAGAGAATGTAACATCAAAGAAATAAGATGAACTTAATCATGAACTTTCAACAAGATAACAAGTTTAGTCAAGATATTCAAGCAAGTACAATTATCGAGTCATGTCAAGAACTTTGGCTATCATGTATCAAGCAAGTAAATTACCCTTTTTCGGGCCACGTATTTCATGTAAAGTCAAGTACGATTCAAGTACAAGATGTGTGTGGAATGTCCAATCAAGCAAGTCAAGTACTCGGTATAATGCCAGATACCTTATCATTTTAACTCCCATGGGCACAAGTACTTTCGGGTGCTCCTCCCAGGACCAGATCGGGCCCTAAATGCGCAGGCATTTATCATGTGTTTTGACATCCACTCTTGTTTATATAGCCAATATAGAATTTCAATAATCAAGCTTGTAGACACGTATGACAACTTTGATAGAATAGAGTCCAAAATATGACAAAGGACATAGAATGGCGATAATAACGGTATAATCACGATATCGATAAAACTAGGTAGATTATGGTTCCCTTAACTGAGGTACCATGACAAATCAATATGGACATTCTTTATATAGAATTGAGGTCCACATGAACAGTATATCAAAGGTAAGATACCCCCATTCTTATCATAGAATTGAGGTTTACAAGAACGACATGATATGGCATGATATCATCATCCCATTAAGAATTTCTTATGATATACTCTTTGTATAATCATAAGGGCCGGTATACCATGTTTCTTTAGATTGACATGGCAAGGATCGTGTAATGGGTTTTTAGGGTACAACCAGCTCAGTCGGCCTTGAGGGAATCCAAGGCTACGAGGAGTCTTACGGAGGTCTCTATGACTAACTCGCTAGTCCCAAGGAACGGAATGTCCAAAGGAGAGCTTGTATGTCAATGAGAATTGAGTGTGATCGATAAAACGCCGTGAAAAGTGGGACTATACTCACGGAGTGGAGAATAGTGCCGATATATATATATATATATATGTATAATATATAAACCATCGGATAGCAAATCAGAGGAAAAATCAGTTTACAGTAAAATAACGACTTAGGTCAAGTCGTTTCTCAAGTAATTAACGCCTAACAGAAGGGCGTTTACACATGGTCCGTTTTGCAGAATTTTCAATAATTCACTAATTTATTTAAAAAGCGCCTTCGGCAGGGGCGTTTCTTCAAGAGTTGACGACTACAGTAGCAGGCGTCTTTTTATTTACAATATTTTTCAGAACATATTTATTTTCAGAAATTATCAAAAACGCGCCCTTGTCAGGGGCGTTAATCATTAAATTCTTATTTTCACAGAATATATATTCCAGGATTTTAACAGATACGCGCCCTAGTAAGGGGCGTTTATTTTTAATTCACGCCCTATGATGGGGCGTTTACATATGGAAAACGACCTAGTCTAGGTCGTGAATTCAAGAGATACCATGAATTTTCATGGGCAGTAATAATTTCAGGATAATAGAATTTATGGAGAACAAATGTATGGTCATGACAATAAAATTAGCAAGTTTGAAGACATGTGATCATGCATCATTGTAGGATCATTATTTCATAGATACTCAATTCTTAACATGGGTGATTAATGATTAAATGAAATTAACGCCTGTGTGCAGGGCGTCAAATCCAAAATTGACGACCTTGGCAGGGTCGTGACTTGTAAAGTAGCGCCCTAGTCTGGGGCGTGTATTTCATAGTCACGCCCTTGCTAAGGACGTTTCTTTTCAGAAATTAACAGAAAGCCGTTCAGAAACTATAGTAAACCAAACCATGTATATGCATGATAATTATTGTACTGTATCAATTTAGTTTGGGCTACAGTGACTTGAGAAAATCCTACCTTTAAGAGTTGATTTGGAGATGACCGTGAGGGGTTTTTGGCTAGCAGAAGATGATGGCTTTGATGAAGAGGCTTCTACTGCGACTTACGAACAGTGGCAGCAACAACAAGGAGAAGAACAATCGTTCTTCAGAGATCTTCACGCTACAGAACCTGTAGAGGAAGAGAAAAGAAGTAAATATGAAGATGTTAATATTCTTCATAGTTGTAATCGATGTTTTAAGAAGATAGAAGAATATTACCTATTCTTCGGCAGCAGCAGAGTTTCCTGGACAAGAAGAAAATAATTATTCTTCACATAATCTGAAGCAAGAAAAAAAAGAAAATAAGAAGAACAGTTTGTTCTTCACGTACCTAGCAGCAGACGTTCGATCAAATGGGTTTAGGGTTCGTTCGATCAAGACTATTTATAGGATTTAGGAGTCCTAACAAAAGTAGTGTTTGATTGAAAGTAATATTTCCAAGATTGAGTTATTACCACATTCGAACTCTTTCTCATAGTTATCACTTACCCTGGATAAGTTCTGGGTTCGAACGGTTCCGAATGGAATTAACGACTTTGGTCAGGGCGTGTATTATTTAATTGACGCCTTACTTTAGGGCGTTTCTTAAAAAGCGCCTTGAAAAAGGGCGTTTCGTGTTTTAAAACACGCCCAAGATAGGGGCGTTTCTTTTACTTACCCATTTGGTCGCATGAGAACTGACGACCGCATGTGTGGGCGTCCTTTCTTTAGTCACGCCATGGATAGAGGCGTTTCTTTATAAATTAACGCCTTAATAAGAGGCGTTATTTTTAATTTTGTTTTATTTCGTCCAATTAACCCTATTCCTTTTATATATTACTTCTGTAATATATATGTTTTAATTCATTTTAATTATTCATTTATTAGGGTTGCTACACCCTCCCCCACTTAAAAGAATTTGGTCCCCAAATTCAATATATATATAATTATACACGCGGAGAGTGTAGGACATATACCTCTTAGAATAACTCGGGAAATCGTTTCTTCATAGATTCCTCGGTCTCCCATGTCGCTTCGCGTTCAGGATTCTTATTCCATTGCACCTTGAGCATGGGAATAACCTTATTCCTTAGAGCTCGTATTTCTCGATCTAATATCTTCAAGGGCCTCTGTTCATATGTGAGATCTTTCTGGATCACCAGATCTCCATGCTCAATAATATGTGACGGATCGTGCACATACTTCTTCAACATAGATATGTGAAATACATTGTGTACCTCGGACAACTGAGGAGGCAACGCGATGCGATAAGCAACCTCGCCAACTCTTTCGAGTACCTCAAATGGTCCGATGAATCTTGGCGTAAGCTTGCCCTTAACACCAAATCTTCGTATGCCACGTCCAGGGGATATTTTAAGAAATACATGATCTCCGATTTGGAATTCAAGATCTCTTCTTCTTGTATCTGCATAAGTCTTTTGTCTGGTCTGAGCAACTTGTAATCTTTCTCTGATTACCTGTATCTTCTCAGTTGTATCCCTTACCATGTCTGGACCTAATAGTTGTTTCTCTCCAACTTCGTTCCAACATATGGGAGATCGGCAACTCCTTCCGTATAAGGCTTCGAAAGGTGCCATTTGGATACTAGCTTGGTAGCTATTATTATATGCAAATTCAACTAAAGGTAAGTGGTCATGCCAGCTTCCTCCAAAGTCAATAATGCATGCTCTCAGCATATCTTCAACAACTTGATTAGTTCGCTCGGTCTGACCATCCGTTTGTGGGTGAAAAGCAGTACTAAAGTTGAGCCTTGTCCCCAACGAATGTTGTAATCCCTTCCAAAAATGAGAAGTAAAACGGGGATCTCTATCAGACACGATTGAGACAGGAATTCCATGTATCCTGACTATTTCTTTAATGTATAGTGCAGCTAGCACATCAATTGACCATCCGCTTTTGATTGGCAAGAAATGTGCCGATTTAGTCAATCGGTCAATGATAACCCAGATTCCATCATGTCCTCCTTTAGATTTAGACGAACCCATGATGAAGTCCATACCAATATCCTCCCATTTCCACTTAGGAATATCTAGAGGATGTAGTTTTCCCGCAGGCTTTTGGTGTTCCGCCTTGACCTGTTGGCATGTGAGACAGCGTGATACATAGTCCGCTATTTCTCTTTTCATATTGGGCCACCAAAAGTTCCTCTTTACATCTTGGTACATTTTAGTTGATCCAGGATGAATAGTGTATCTTGATCTGTGAGCTTCATCTAAGATCTTCTTCTTTAATTCCGGACAATCGGGTATACAAGTTCTATCTTTGAACGATAATCTTCCATCAGAAGTTAGTTGAAAATCAGATTGTCCTTCTAATCTGCCTTTGATTTCTACTAACATAGGATCATCATCCTGAAGTGTTTGTATCTCAGATAACAAATCTGACTGTATGCTTACATGGGATAGTGTGACAAATTTGGATTCCGTGTCCAAGCTTATATTGAGCTCGGAGAATTGTTCAAGTAACCTCCATTCTTGTATCATACAATTTGCTATCCTTGCTCTCGGCTTTCGACTAAGGGCATCAGCCACATAATTACCCTTTCCGGGATGGTATTGTATACTGAAGTCGAAGTCCTTGAGATATTCTAGCCAACGTCTTTGTCTCATGTTCAGCTCCTTTTGTGAAAATAGATATTTGAGACTTTTGTGATCGGAGTATACAGTAAACTGTGCTCCATATAAGTAGTGTCTCCATATCTTTATGGCAAATACTACCGCGGCCAGTTCTAAGTCATGGACGGGGTAATTCTCCTCATGCTTCTTCAGCTGACGTGAAGAGTATGCTATGACCTTTCCTTGTTGCATTAGGACACATCCGAGGCCAATGCCAGACGCATCAGTGTAGACTTCGAATTTCTCTCCTTCTATCGGTAGAGCTAAGACCGGAGCTGTGGTGAGATGATCCTTGAGAGTTTGAAAACTTCTTTCACATTCCTCACTCCATTCGTATCGGATCTCCTTGCGAGTTAACCTTGTAAGGGGCACGGCGATCTTAGAGAAATCTTTAATGAATCGTCGATAATAGCCTGCAAGACCTAAGAAACTTCTGATCTCGCTTGCATTAGTGGGTCTCTCCCAGTTTCTCACAGCTTCAACTTTTGACGGATCCACAGATAAACCGTCCTTGGATATGACATGTCCGAGAAAAGCCACTTCTTCAAGCCAGAACTCGCATTTGCTGAGTTTAGCATATAATTGATTTGTCCTCAAGACTTGCAATGCAATCCTCAAATGCTCTTCATGTTCTTCCTTAGTCTTAGAATATATCAATATATCATCAATGAAGACTACTATGAATTGATCCAAGTAAGGCCTGAATATGCTATTCATTAACTGCATAAAGGCAGCAGGGGCATTTGTTAGTCCAAAAGGCATAACAACAAATTCGTAATGGCCATACCTGCTTCTGAATGCGGTCTTGTGAATGTCATCATCCTTGATCCTTAATTGATGATATCCCGACCGGAGATCAATCTTGGAGAAATATTTGGATCCTGAAATCTGATCAAACAATTCATCGATTCTCGGCAGTGGATACTTGTTCTTGATAGTAAGATGATTCAACTGTCGATAGTCGATACACAATCTCATGGATCCATCCTTCTTCTTTACAAATAAGACTGGTGCTCCCCACGGGGAAGTACTTGGTCTAATAAACCCTTTTCGGATTAGTTCCATCAACTGCTCCTTCAACTCCTTGAGTTCAGCAGGGGACATTCTATATGGTGCCTTTGAAACAGGACCAGCACCAGGGACTAAGTCGATGGTAAAGGCCACATCTCTTTGCGGGGGTAATCCCGGCAATTCTTCCGGAAATACGTCTGGAAATTCTCGCACTACCTGAATGCCTTCTATCTCGGTTTCCTTAGCTTCTTTAATAGTGACAAAAGCAAGGAAGGATACACATCCTTTCCTGACGAGCTTGCTTGCTCGAAGAGCCGAAATAAGAGGGGATTTGCTTCGACTCTTAGGACTAGTATAAGTCAGTTCTGGAAATTCTTTGAAAACAATCTTGCTATTACGGCAATCAACCGTTGCCTGGTACTTAGATAACCAATCTGCTCCTAGTATAACATCATATTCCTTTAGATCTAAGCAGATAAGATCAATAGGAAAATTCTTTCCTCGAACCAACACCTCACAGTTTTGGTAATGATGCGTGATATCCGTCTCGTTTCCGAGAGGAGTAGACAACACTATTTTCATCCATTCTGGTTCTAGAGGTAATGGGTCAGCAAACTTCTTGGAAATAATGGAATGCGATGCACCCGTATCAAATAAGACATGTGCATATTTGGAACAAATTTTTAATGTACCTTCCACCAATCCGCCTTCTTCTTCTGGTTTGGTCTCTTGGATTGCATGAAGACGCGCGTTCCTTGTCACTGGGCGTTTACCCTCACCGTCTTGGTCATTCATTAATGGACAATCGGGAATCCGATGTTCACGACTCCCACAACGGAGACATGCTCCTAATTTCCTCCAGCATTCTTCTGTTTTGTGACCAGCCTTGTCACAATGCTTGCATACTACGTTTGAAGGGGTAGTGGTGATAGAGAAAGGCTTGGATTTCTTGTACTTCTGATCTTGAGAGGAAGAACCTCCATTATTGGGCCTCTTCTTAAAGTTGGGTTTAAAAGAACCCGAACTTGTGACTTGCTCCTTTTTGTCTTTCCCACGGATCCTATCAGATAATTCCGTGGCATCTTCAAGCAACTGAGCTCGGCGCACCATTTCAGTATAAACTTGAATATCCATAGGCGCCAATTGAGTAGTGTAGTGAGGCCTAAGCCCATTAAGAAATCTACGGGCTTTCATCTTTTCCGTGCTAACTAAATGCTTAGCATATCTAGACAGTCTAGAGAACTGTGCTTCATAATCAGCCACCGATAAAGATCTTTGCTTTAATGCGGCAAATTCGGCGGCCTTCTTTTCCTGGACCCTATCAGAGAAATATTTGGCGTTGAAATATTCAACGAATTCACCCCATGTAACTTGAGTTGGGTCAATAGTAGCTTCAATCGACTCCCACCAGCATCTAGCATCCTTTTCTAACTGGAAAGTAGCTAATAAGACTTTGTCCTGATCCGTGCATTGCATGACACGGAATATATGTTCAATCTCCCGAACCCAATGCTCGGCATCGTCTGGATCGGTCGATCCCATGAACTTCGGGGGATTCATATTCTTGAATGCTTGGTGTAAGCTTCCAGCTCATGGAGCACCACCTTGTGCTACCTGTTGTAGCACTTGGGTCATCCCTTGAAGGGTACGCTGCATGTTGCGCCATTGAGCACGTTCGGCAGCCATTATCCTACAATTACAATAGCTATGTTAGTATTATATCACTATGATCTTAGAAAGGACTCATTGATCATTTAACCCTTGGTTCTACCCACTCTCACTTGGTAAAAGGTTTTGAAACCTATCCTTGGACTTGGGTTTCCTAGGAATTGAATACCTTAGGCTCTGATACCACAAAGACTGTCACGCCCCGAGCGCGGAAGATACCCGGAGATGCGCGACGTGTCTATATCAATCATGTCAATCAGAGTGGTCGTGTATTCGACACAAAGACAGAGATGCGCAAAATAGCAAGATAACCCAATCCTTTATTTCATAATGGATAGACTATTACAAATCCAATACTCTGTTTAATAAAAAGGAAAAGAATACATCTTTGACTCAAGAAACTATAGAAAAGACTAGATGACACTTGGAGAATCTCTATCTCTTTCACTCTTGACCATTCCCATCCGATTGACTTCCATCGTCGTCGGACTTACCTGAAAAGTAGAAAGGGACAAACGGAATGAGCGAACGCTCAGTAGGAAATTATATCTCAAGTACTAGCAAGTGGTTTAAGTAATTACATCTTTCATGAATGCAATAAAGCTATGCATGCTCGCATGAAACGACAAGATAGAGAGAATGTAACATCAAAGAAATAAGATGAACTTAATCATGAACTTTCAACAAGATAACAAGTTTAGTCAAGATATTCAAGCAAGTACAATTATCGAGTCATGTCAAGAACTTTGGCTATCATGTATCAAGCAAGTAAATTACCCTTTTTCGGGCCACGTATTTCATGTAAAGTCAAGTACGATTCAAGTACAAGATGTGTGTGGAGTGTCCAATCAAGCAAGTCAAGTACTCGGTATAATGCCAGATACCTTATCATTTTAACTCCCATGGGCACAAGTACTTTCGGGTGCTCCTCCCAGGACCAGATCGGGCCCTAAATGCGCAGGCATTTATCATGTGTTTTGACATCCACTCTTGTTTATATAGCCAATATAGAATTTCAATAATCAAGCTTGTAGACACGTATGACAACTTTGATAGAATAGAGTCCAAAATATGACAAAGGACATAGAATGGCGATAATAACGGTATAATCACGATATCGATAAAACTAGGTAGATTATGGTTCCCTTAACTGAGGTACCATGACAAATCAATATGGACATTCTTTATATAGAATTGAGGTCCACATGAACAGTATATCAAAGGTAAGATACCCCCATTCTTATCATAGAATTGAGGTTTACAAGAACGACATGATATGGCATGATATCATCATCCCATTAAGAATTTCTTATGATATACTCTTTGTATAATCATAAGGGCCGGTATACCATGTTTCTTTAGATTGACATGGCAAGGATCGTGTAATGGGTTTTTAGGGTACAACCAGCTCAGTCGGCCTTGAGGGAATCCAAGGCTACGAGGAGTCTTACGGAGGTCTCTATGACTAACTCGCTAGTCCCAAGGAACGGAATGTCCAAAGGAGAGCTTGTATGTCAATGAGAATTGAGTGTGATCGATAAAACGCCGTGAAAAGTGGGACTATACTCACGGAGTGGAGAATAGTGCCGATATATATATATATATATATATGTATAATATATAAACCATCGGATAGCAAATCAGAGGAAAAATCAGTTTACAGTAAAATAACGACTTAGGTCAAGTCGTTTCTCAAGTAATTAACGCCTAACAGAAGGGCGTTTACACATGGTCCGTTTTGCAGAATTTTCAATAATTCACTAATTTATTTAAAAAGCGCCTTCGGCAGGGGCGTTTCTTCAAGAGTTGACGACTACAGTAGCAGGCGTCTTTTTATTTACAATATTTTTCAGAACATATTTATTTTCAGAAATTATCAAAAACGCGCCCTTGTCAGGGGCGTTCATCATTAAATTCTTATTTTCACAGAATATATATTCCAGGATTTTAACAGATACGCGCCCTAGTAAGGGGCGTTTATTTTTAATTCACGCCCTATGATGGGGCGTTTACATATGGAAAACGACCTAGTCTAGGTCGTGAATTCAAGAGATACCATGAATTTTCATGGGCAGTAATAATTTCAGGATAATAGAATTTATGGAGAACGAATGTATGGTCATGACAATAAAATTAGCAAGTTTGAAGACATGTGATCATGCATCATTGTAGGATCATTATTTCATAGATACTCAATTCTTAACATGGGTGATTAATGATTAAATGAAATTAACGCCTGTGTGCAGGGCGTCAAATCCAAAATTGACGACCTTGGCAGGGTCGTGACTTGTAAAGTAGCGCCCTAGTCTGGGGCGTGTATTTCATAGTCACGCCCTTGCTAAGGACGTTTCTTTCAGAAATTAACAGAAAGCCGTTCAGAAACTATAGTAAACCAAACCATGTATATGCATGATAATTATTGTACTGTATCAATTTAGTTTGGGCTACAGTGACTTGAGAAAATCCTACCTTTAAGAGTTGATTTGGAGATGACCGTGAGGGGTTTTTGGCTAGCAGAAGATGATGGCTTTGATGAAGAGGCTTCTACTGCGACTTACGAACAGTGGCAGCAACAACAAGGAGAAGAACAATCGTTCTTCAGAGATCTTCACGCTACAGAACCTGTAGAGGAAGAGAAAAGAAGTAAATATGAAGATGTTAATATTCTTCATAGTTGTAATCGATGTTTTAAGAAGATAGAAGAATATTACCTATTCTTCGGCAGCAGCAGAGTTTCCTGGACAAGAAGAAAATAATTATTCTTCACATAATCTGAAGCAAGAAAAAAAAGAAAATAAGAAGAACAGTTTGTTCTTCACGTACCTAGCAGCAGACGTTCGATCAAATGGGTTTAGGGTTCGTTCGATCAAGACTATTTATAGGATTTAGGAGTCCTAACAAAAGTAGTGTTTGATTGAAAGTAATATTTCCAAGATTGAGTTATTACCACATTCGAACTCTTTCTCATAGTTATCACTTACCCTGGATAAGTTCTGGGTTCGAACGGTTCCGAATGAATTAACGACTTTGGTCAGGGCGTGTATTATTTAATTGACGCCTTACTTTAGGGCGTTTCTTAAAAAGCGCCTTGAAAAAGGGCGTTTCGTGTTTTAAAACACACCCAAGATAGGGGCGTTTCTTTTACTTACCCATTTGGTCGCATGAGAACTGACGACCGCATGTGTGGGCGTCCTTTCTTTAGTCACGCCATGGATAGAGGCGTTTCTTTATAAATTAACGCCTTAATAAGAGGCGTTATTTTTAATTTTGTTTTATTTCGTCCAATTAACCCTATTCCTTTTATATATTACTTCTGTAATATATATGTTTTAATTCACTTTAATTATTCATTTATTAGGGTTGCTACAGCTGAAGATGATGAAATCGCACCTAGTTGAAGGTGCCTTGCTGAAGCTCCACGGCTATATCTCCTCCAAACGATCAATGAACTAAAGCCGGATTGAATAGAAGAAGAACCTCGATCGCTGATCTTTCAAGCTGCAACAACAACGAACCTGTTGATGATTCAACTGCGTTCTTCAACCAAAGTTTGACTGAAGAGAAGAAGAAACCCAGTTGCCCAAGAATCCAGTTCCATCATTTCGATATGGAGTCTTCTGAACCATTTTCTGTCCCTGCTTGTGGTTATCCCTTGTCTAGTTCATGTTCATTGAGCTTGCTTGTATATCTGTGATAACTTCTTAAACTGAGAAAACTGTGTGTGTGTTCGGAGCGGAGTCTCCGAGTCTGGATTGACTGTTGGGGTGCGTTCCTCATCTTGGTGTGTGTGTGTGGTGCTGAGCACCGTGTTGAGGGTTCACCCTCGTGTCTGTGCTGCTCTGTAGCGTGTTGAGCATCGAGCTCGTGTGTGTGTGGTTTCCTACCGTCGAGCAGTGTGTGGTGTATTAGGGTTAGTCCCCGTGTGCTACCTCATGTAGCATTTTAGTGAAGCCTCACCGAGGTGGTGAGGGGTGGATGTAGGTTACCCGTCGTGGTCCCGAACCACCTAAAAAATCCTTGTGCATGTGTGATTTGTTGAGTGCTTGTTCCTTATCTTCTATAACCATTCACAGGATGGATTATTGATTATCTTGCGCATTGATGCTAAAATTGTTAATGTATAATGCTAGTTCAAATTGCCATCTCTCCGTGTGTGATCTTGTCACTTGCATGTTCGGTGAGGTTTGATTGAGAAGCCTTTGAAGTTAATTTTAATTGGTCTCAATTTTTAGAGGGTTCTATTCACCCCCCTCTAGATCCGTGCCACTACAATATGGGACCCAACATTTGGTATCAGAGCCCGACTCTGTTATATTAGATCAAACGATCTTCAGAGGGATCCTAGTGTAGTTTTGAATGATGAATGCTTCTTCAGATATTGCTTCTTTGACTTCTTTACCTGTTGATAATGGTGATGACTTTAACTCATGGCTGGGAAGAATGTGTAGGACCATAAACTCAATTGATCCAAATCTGTGGAAATTAGTTAATGATGGTCCTCATAAGCTGCCTCGGGATGAGACCAAGTGGTCCAACCAAGATAGACTAAAGAGTCATGAAAATGCTACAATTTTGAGATTGGTAAAAAATTCTGTCAATACTAATAGGTTTACGTTTGTCACCTCTTACAGAACCGCAACAGAAATTATGGGCAAATTGATGCTAGCTCAAGAGAAGCAAGGACTAAAGGGATTAATGTCTGATGATATCTATCAAACCTGTGATGAAAGTGCTGAGGAGGTAAGCTCTAAATCAGATGAAGATGAATTATCTTTCGAAGATTTAGTACATGCCTATGAAGAACTGTCAGAAAAATATCAAAAGATGAAACATGATAACAAAGCACTAAAGAAAAGGTCTAATGAAAATATCCATGATAATTTTTCTTGTCGAAATGTATTGATCGAATTTCAAAAATTGAAGAACTGGAAAAATAAAATGAATTTATGACATGCCAAGTTTCATTGCTTAAGGAAACTGAAGAGAGTCTAAAAAGTAAGTTAGATTCTTTATCAGATGATGATAAACTCTTTGATAAACTTCTTGATTCTGAGTTAGATGCCAAGTCCCTTCTGGATAAAAATGAAAAACTAAAAGGGGACAATGATTTTTTGCTCATTCAAATCTCCTTGCTAGAGGGAAAACTGAAGAACCTCAAGAAATCTGAAAAAGAAAATAATCTGTTGAAATCTAAACTTAAAAGTCTGAAACAATTAAATTCGACCATGTGTGAAAGACTTTTGACATTTAAAGAAGGCAAGTCCATGGTCGCTCAAGAAAGTGAGAATATAAGTATTCTAGAACAAGAAATAGAATCTTACAAGACGATAAATGCCACTCTAAATGAAAAGGTCACTTCTTGTGAAAATGAAATTCTATCTTGTGAACTTGTAATTGCTTCACTTCAAAGTGAAATCGTTGACCTGAACAAATCACTGGGCAAGTTTGTGAGTGGTGAAGAGAATCTAAACAAACTCTTGGGAACTATGGTGAACTTCCAACGGGAAGGTCTAGGATACAATCCTAGTAAAAAGGAAGCATTTAATATGAAAACAAAAACTTCGTTTGTGCATGCTTCGAGTTCCTCAAGTACACCAAATACCTCTTCATCTGTCAAACAAAAGCCCATTATGCATGCAAAGAAATTTGATGTGAAATCCCAAGCTCCAAAACACAACAATACTTCATGTCACTATTGTGGTGAGCCTGAACATTTAATGCATGATTGTAGCTTAATGAAAGAAGATGACTTGAAAGCTTGTAAGATGCATAACAGTAAATCTCAAGTTCATCAGAAAAAGAAGGTTGAATGCTTTCATTGTGGGAAAATGGGTCATACTATGAAATTTTGTTGGTTGTTAAATGTCGAACCTAAATTGCACACTCAAAATTATAGACCCCCCAGACATGCTTAAAAGCCCAATGCTTATGTTCAACCAAAGAAATTGAAACCACGTGTGTATTGTCATTACTGTTGTTATGTGGGACATGTCATGAATGATTGCTCGTTATCGCACCTTGATGATATGAATGCAAGGAAATTGTGGAGAACCACAAATCGTGGTGCACCTAACCCCTAGGGACCCAAGATGGCTTGGGTTTCCAAAACATCAAAGTGAAGATTTTGTCTTGCAGGAATGCCTTATGATGGAAGAAGCTGTCAATAGAATAAAATTCCTCCAAGGCAAGAAATTTGATGAGCTATTGTGGTAATACATTCCACTTTTACTTTCACGTTTGAATAACAATCTTTTGCAACTGTTCAAAGAGTTTATTAGCTTCCACTCATGTTTTCTTGTGTGAATAACTATAACTCTGCAGTTGTTCACAAAGTCTTTACAAGCTACACTCGTCTCTTTTTGTAAATAAAAGTTGAATTTTACACACAAAGCACACACATCTTACATCCATACAAATCACATCTTTTTACATACTTGTGAATACAAATAAAAATGTTAATCATCTGTCATCATGCTGCACTGACTCGCATACATTTCATATTCGTGTGCATGAATGCCATGATTAACCGATATATAAAATGGTGTCAGTGGAAAGGTAGATTAAGTCCACTTGGAAGCTTTCATCATGCGTGAGTGTGATCTTCGGACCTACGTACTCCATCACATACCGACAATCAAATTACTTGAATACATCATTTAGACATGCTTGAATGTATATAATTTACATCCGTTTCTTCTTGAACTCTTCTACTACCAAACAACCCTTGTTAAATAAACTTGCATTGATTCAGGCATGAATGCCTCATGACACATGTTAACAAGGTCATTTTGGTTTTTCAACCGTGCATACACTTAGGGAGAGACAAAACCTTGAAAAGGCTAATTCATGTTCTACTATCTATTCAATCACTCACTTCATATGGAACCTTGATACAACTGACTTCATTCAATAAGGATCTCTGTTATTCCACTAAACACTTTTAAGGATTCTTAAACCCCTACATTAAAGTCAAGTGACCCGTGAGGAAAAAGCTGTCAGTCCCTCCAAAAATTGAATAAGTGTGATTTGATATCGAGTACATCGGGAATCCCCCCTGAAATAAAGGGGGAAACTCGCATCGAAAAGTGTCTTATCCACATTATCATAAATGACGATACTGAGTAATCGGGAATTGCCCCTGAAACAAAGGACATGTCTCGTGTCAAAAGGCTAGTCATGTTGCTATTTAAAATAAATACAAAACTGTAAGGGACTGTGCGAAGCTACCAAAAGCCGAGTATTTTGCATTGAAATGTAGGGAGGAGAGATTCTTGTTAGTGTTACTTAGAACATATGATCATCCATATTACTTTGAAAGTCATTATTCATTGTTCTCATGTTGAATCTGAGCTTGATTGTTTGAATGTATTTCTTGAATTAGTTGATCATCAATGGTTGAGCAGTACGTCTACTTGTAAGCACAACCATGTTAATATGGTTCATGGACATAATTGCTTAAATCTATTGCATTCTTCTCATACCCGTCCTTAAGGGACCTTCATGCTTGATCTTATACCTAAATATGCTTGCTTGTCTGCCTGCTTGCTTAGAATGCACAATGAGAACTTGATTGTTGAACCCCCATAATTGAAGCATGAAACTCACTTTGAACAAATTCAAAAATGAATTTTTATAAGAATACAGCCATGACTGGTTGATTGTAGAACTGAGCTGGTAAGAAGTACTCTCATGTGTCAAGCTGAAAATTGTGATGACCGAAAGGAATACAAATACTGATTGAATTATTTTATGCGTTGAGTTACTACTCTGACATTGTGTCCATTCCTCAGATTTTGTCTCATAATTCATTGACCACGAGTTCTGATGCATAGGGTTATTAGATTGCATTTGGTGACCCTAACATGTTTTAATCTTCAGCTCAGTGAAGTGCTCAGAAGGAAGGAGATAAGGTAAGCAATCCTGGCTTTACTGCTATTCATAAAGATGAAGTGTGCTCAATTTAAATTTGGTCTATTCTGTGCAACAATTCAGTTTCAATGATTTGTGTTGGTTATTAGAAATGAAAGCTTGCATGTTTAATTGAATTGATCATCCAAATGCGGGTATTTGATTTCCCTTGTCCAAAATCAACTTCTCTCAGTTGAGCAACCCACATATTCCCCATTTTGTGTTTATCAATTAGTGGATATCATGTTTGGTCAAGTGGCATTCAATTCACTACATTTCTCTTATTTTTTCAAAGTGCAGAAGAAGTGTCGACTCCCAGGGTCGACCTTCTTATCGTGTGTCCCTCTGTTTATCGCGAAACAGAATCGTCTCCAAAATGTGCCAACCCACAAGGTTGACACTTTTGTTTCGGAACCCGGCTTGTGAACCAGACCGAAGGACTCACTTCTCACGCCCTTTCTCTATTGGATCGAACCCGTTTTGGCCCTACTCTCTTTGGGTCGAACCCCATCGAACCAAACCCCCTTACTCTTCGCCTTTAACCCATTCATCACCCATCCTCTCATGCCCTATCGTTCCATCTACTCACCCGCGGATGATCCCTCACTTCCCAAGCCTCCGCGGCTCTTCCTCTCCATCCCTCCTCCAGCCCTAGTTTCTCTCCGTCCACCCCATCTCTTCCAAGACCATCCTCCGGCGAGCGGCAGCGTTCTCCCCTCCTTCTTCCTCTTGAAGCTATCGCGGCGCCCTCCTTGAAGCACAGCCGGTTGTAGAAGGAGCTGCTTGTGGTGTGAACTCAAGCCGTTCAGAGGTAGCCTTCCAGCTGCTCAAGGATCTCACTGCTGCATCTACATCCTCCATCTGCTATCCAAGCTGCACATATGGCACCCAAGAAGAGATCGGTGTTAGAAAGGGAGGAAGCCCGCATCTTAAAAGAAGTACGGTGCAAAGACAAGGAAACCCAGGTTGAAAGAAGGAAAAGAGCCTCTGAGACGAAAATGCTAGCTGAAAGGAAAGTATTATGCCCTCGTGCAGTTGATTTCAGAAGCATAGAAAAGAATCTGCCAAGGTTAGTCGAACTCTAAAGGAAGCAACCAAATTTAATTTCCTTCATGTCAGATCACCAGAGAGTTTATCATTCCCTAGTTCATCAGTTCTATGGAAATATGGTTGTCAAAAATGATGAACTGTACACTGAGATAAATGGGCATTCTATTCCTTTAAGTCCTCAGTTGATAGGAAAAGCCCTGAATCTGCCTTGGGATAGTGGGATGATATACGAAGAAGCCATCTATTCTAAATAACTTGCATATGAACTCATGACAGATAAAGTAGCAACACCAGGGTGTGTACCCAAGCACAATGCAAATGAATTCCCATCCCTTCAGAGAATTCTGCATCACATGATGACCACTATTCTGTTGCCAAGATCAGGGTCTAGGGAACAAGTAACTGACATGCACAAATTCCTATTTGTACAAATCATGAGTGGTGAATCGGTTAACTTTCCAGTGGTGATGATGGAGTACATAACCAGCTGCAGGAAGTCCAAGAACCGAAATTTACCTTATGGAGCTGCTTTAACACCAATTTTTCAGTCCTTACATATTGACTTGAGTCAGCAGGTCAGTCATCCAATTAAGGATGCCGACATCTATACTATCCCATCCATCTGCACCAACATGGGATATGAATTGATAAATGGAGTTCTTGTTCGTACTCTTCCGTCAAAGAAAGGTAAAGCCCCGGCAGCAGTGTATGGCCAGAATGAAGGTGAAGATGATGAACAACCCATCAGCAGGACTTCCAGAACAAGAGGATCACATGCAACATCTTCAACAGCTCCATCAATGAGCACCAAATTCGATGAACTAGCTGATGAATTGTGAAATGTTAAAGAATCTGTGGATGCCCTCACACGGGAAGTCAAGGAACTGAAGCTTCATCATGATACTTATCTTCAGAAGTTCGCTGCCATGGCCAACTCCATTGACTCGCTCCATTCTCCCATTGGCATTCAAAACTCCAAGTTTGACGATCTCTATGATTTTATAAGGCGTCCACGCACACCTCCTGCCTCTCCTTGAGGCTTTGATCTCTCGCACCATAGTTCTTTTGACCAAGCTAATTATCATTTCCCCCCTTACCACTTATTTTTGTTGATGACAAATGGGGAGATGAAGTGTAGATGCATGTGTGGTTGTTATGGTTTTACCATGTGTGGATGTGTTAAGTGTTGGTTGTGTCTTGTTATGTGGACATTTTGTGGTTTATGGTTATGTTTTGGTTATGGTTATGTGTCTTGTGACAATTGGTATCTTAGTGTTAATGTTTATTTTGTGGACATGGTTGTCCAGATATGGACAGTAGTTGTGGTTGTCTTATGAACAATGCTGAAGTTAATCAGTTATTTTGATTTAGCGAATGAAAATTTCTGTGGACTTGTGTTTATCATGTGGAATGATCACCTATGCTTCTATTCTGATATTGTCTCGACTTATGATTGGAAATACACTTTTGGATGTTTGATGGATGATTCATCATTAATGCTGCATGGTATTTTAATTTGTGGTTAGAATGCATCATATTCTTGATTGTGTTATCAAATGGTCTACAGGATGTCATTCGATTGTTAAGCATGGCTTCACGCCTAGAATGCTAGATGTGAGAAGACGTTCATTGAAATCTTTTTATCTATCAACACCTTTTTGCCTAATTGCACATAGCATTTGTCATCATCAAAAAGGGGGAGATTGTTGAACCCCGTGCATAACCATGTCTTAAGGAATTTTGATGATGAACTAAATACCATGTGGCTGCCCTCCATGTAAACCACTTGCACATGTTGTTGTGGATTTGAAATGAACTAAGCAAACTCCATTTGTATGAATGGACTAGTGTATGTCACGGCCAACTGATTTGATGAAGTTAACTGACATGTAATTTGATATGCTTACAGGAGCTAGTGAGAAACAATAGTCTCCGACTGAACTGGGTGAAACTCTTCTAACTCTTCCCTATTTGATTCACTTAACGGTTGTGAAGCAGGATCTTAAGGGTGAAATTAAGTGAATAATGAGAGATAGATTTTAATGTTTTGAAATTGAGTGATATGGAAGACTAACTTCCAGTATGCAATGTGACAGGTGTGTAGAACAAGCATTGAATATGAAGACCAATTGGAAACCTTCCAATTGGATCTTCACATGCATGTAGACCAACACAAGGATCTCAAGTGTGTATTGAATGGTAAGTTGCTTTGGTTGAATGGTTGGAGGAGGTTTAATTGTGAAAAATGGATGGACATCTCTCAAGGTAATTCCCTAACAATCTCTGCTTGGTATATCTATGATTTGGGGTACTTAATACCCATTTCTCTCTTGCATGCATTCATCTTTAATGCTTCATCCCTTTTGAAATTCCCCTGTGCTTGTTTTATTCAGTTTGTATTATGTCAGGAAAAGTGTCGACCCCATGGGTTTACACTTTGTCCAAGGGTCTGGTATTCTTAGCCAGCCCTCTTATGTCTTCGAACTTGAGGATAAAAAGTTGACCCACGGGGTCGACCTTTTTATCACTAGGTACTATTTGGGGTTCATTTTTCAGAACCCTGGACATAACTGTCGACCCACAAGGTCGACACTTATTCCGGGACTTTCTGCCGTGGCTTGTTTCCATGCCACTGGTAGAAAGTGTCGACCCCAAGGGTCGACACTTTCTACACTGGGTTCTGTTCGAGCCTTTGTTCTGTCTTGCCCATTCGCGTGTGTCGACCCGTAAGGTCGACACTTTCCGGTGACCGGAAAAATCGCCGGTTCACGCGGCGGTGGGTGCCCAAGCTCGATCTATCCTTTTAGTGTCTGACTGTTACTGGTCCTTGGGGGATAATATCCTCTACGTGGTCCTTCATTCCCTTGTGGTATATATTGGAAGAGATAGGGTTCATTCAAAAAAAGAGAAGGGGAAAGCATCTAATGTGATATATGTTTTTGGGTTTTGCAGGGAGAAAGCTAGCAGAGGATGAAGCTTCATCTCCTTCTTCTCGAGGGTGAGCTGTGTGTGATTCAAGGCTGAAGATGATGAAATCCCACCTAGTTGAAGGTGCCTTGCTGAAGATCCATGGCTATATCTTCTCCAAACGATCAATGAGCTAAAGCCGGATTGAATAGAAGAAGAACCTCGATCGCTGATCTTTCAAGCTGCAACAACAACGAACCTGTTGATGATTCAACTGTGTTCTTCAACCAAAGTCTGACTGAAGAGAAGAAGAAACCCAGTTGCCCAAGAATCCAGTTCCATCATTTTGAGAAGGAGTCTTCTGAACCATTTTCTGTCCCTGCTTGTGGTTATTTCATGTTCATTAAGCTTGCTTGTATATATGTGATAACTTCTTAAACTGAGAAAATTGTGTGTGTGTTCGGAGCGGTGTCTCCGAGTCTGGATTGACTGTTGGGGTGCGTTCCCCATCTTGGTGTGTGTGTGTGGTGTTGAGCACCGTGTTGAGGGTTCGCCCTCTTGTCTGTGCTGCTCTGCAGCGTGTTGAGCATCGAGCTCGTGTGTGTGTGGTTTGCTGCCGTCGAGCACCGTGTGGTGTATTGGGGTTAGTCCCCGTGTGCTACCTCGTGTAGCATTTTAGTGAAGCCTCATCGAGGTGGTGAGGGGTGTACGTAGGGTACCCGTCGTGGTCCCGAACCACCTAAAAAATCCTTGTGCATGTGTGATTGGTTGAGTGCTTGTTCCTTATCTTCTACCACCATTCACAGGATAGATTATTGATTTTTTTGCTCATTGATGCTAAATTTGTTAACGTATAATGCTAGTTCAAATTGCCATCTCTCCATGTGTGATCTTTTCACTTGCATGTTCGATGAGGTTTGATTGAGAAGCCTTTCAAGTTAATTTTAATTGGTCTCAATTTTTAGAGGGATCTATTTACCATCCTCTAGATCCGTGCCACTACACTGTGGGACCCAACAACCCCGACTGACTCAACTAACCTAGGAGATTCTACATAATGTACATCTAACCTAGGAGATAAGAAATCTATCGGGAAAGAAGCAGGGGCCTCGCGCCCCTGGCAGGAAGATGGACAGAACATAGCGTATTCCTCCATTGAAACCTCCGTTTTAAAATTGGCATTTTTTTTGGAAGTCTGAGGAGATCACGCAACAGGAGGAGGAGGACGGGGGAGGAGGAAGTTGCATGGGAAACAAATGGGAAGATGCAATCAAAGAAGGGGTTGGAAGATGAAAATCACATTTATTGAAGTTGGCAGTGGGGGAGGGAGGAGTAAACAGAGTTGACAGATCAATGGGTGGGCAGCGCCCACATGCACGAGGAACAAATAGAATTTCAGGTGGTCTTTCCGTGAAGTACGGGTCGACCATAATCGGAGGGGAACAGGGAATAAACCCCAATTGCTGAAACAAGGAGGCAAGACGGGACGGGGACAAAGAAAAGGTATTGATGGAACTCCCCACTTCCCGCGGCCTCCGGTGAACTAGCTCGGTCGGAGAATACTTCACCAACTGCATCTCCATCTTTTTCGAATAAGCTTCCTCTTCATAGAACATCTTTTCAAAACAACTGCAGAGATCATCCATGTCACCCACCGGCCCCTTCAGTGGCGGCGGTGGGTCATCAGCAACACAAGTGGCATTAGTCTTCTCGTCAGAACAGGGCGGCGGCTTCTTTAAAGTACCCGGTTGCAACGGGCCTTTCATGAAGTGTTGACGCTAGTCCCACGTCAGTGGCCTGGAAATTCTTAGTATAGACAATGCCAATTCTTGGTAGCCAAGGCCTCTCCAGCCCATCATTATGCCTTTAGGGACGGGCTTAGTTCACCCTTGCAATTGTGCGCCGAGGCCCAAGCCCGACTGATAGCCCAGTTTCAGAATCATATGCCACCCTTTTGAATCTCTAATCTTGGACTTAATTTTAACATTTGTCGGTGCAGTGGCGGGCTTGCGGGATGCATATGCCCATGAATAGTTTAAGTCCATAACAGAAAGAACTGGCATGTTGCTTGGCCACAAAGTAGGAAGGATCTTATCCATAATTGCATCGACGGATTGGACTGTGGTGATACTCTTTACCTTAACCACCCGGCATTGAAATGGGAACTTAATGCATTGGTGGGCAGTTGAGGGCACAACATTCAGACTATCTATCCAAGGATGACCCAGGATTGCCTTGAACATCGGGTCTATGTCCAGCACATAAAACTCCACGTCCATCACCAAAGGCCCTAGCACGGCCTGAACTGTCATGACCCCATGGCAAGCTCGTCTGGAGTTATCATATGCTGCAATCGTGGTTGGCGTCGGCCTAAGCATGTCTTCTGAAATATTACAAGCACACAGTGTACTCAGTGGACACACGTTTATTGATGCTCCCGTGTCCACAAGAGCTGATTCAACTGCCACCTTATTTAAGGAAATAGTAATGCAGAGTGGCATCCGTCGTGCCTTTGGGGGTGCCAATTCTGACCTAGAGAATGAAATGGAAGGCCCCCTAGTGATAGTGGCCAACACTGACAGGAAACTGTCTACCGCCACGTCTTCGCTAACCATGACTTTTTGCATAAAAGCCCTTAGGACATCCTGATGTAGCGTGGACCTTTTAATTAACTCCAGGACTGATATTTTGGCCGGCATCCGGTCCAAATGCTGTAGCAAGTCATACTTCGTGCCAGCCACGGGGTCTACTTCTTCTGCATCGACTGTTGAGGAAGGAACTTGAGGGTTGGGTGCAGATGCACTGGGGAAAGGGTAACTTCTGTGGAATGGACGCCCGCTCCAGAGGGCGCATTGTTGTGCCGGCACGGCATCAGATGGACTCCCGATTGGCCTGGTGGGGTAAGTGGCAGGGATAGAAATGGGGGTGAGGATGGCGGAAGCTGGCCTGATGGGCCCTAGTGGTGTGGTGATTGGTGAAGGGTTAAGTGGAGGGGTGATGATGGAGGGTATGGCAGGTGATGGTGGAAGGATTGGCATAATGGTGGGGAATGTGGCGGGTGCAATAGGTGATTGGGAGAGGAGAGTGGGTGGAGCGGTGGGCATGGTGGTGGGTCGGAGAATGGAAGGAACAGACGGTGCAGGGTGGTTGGTGTGGTGGAAGGCCAAGAGATGAGCGGGAGTCTCATTGTCAAAAGACCATCCAGAATTAGGGGCTGGGTGGTGAACTGCATTCACTTGAGCTGGTGCCGGCGGCTGTTGTTGCTGTTGAGGAGCGGGCGAATGTTCTAGCATGGGATTCTGATGAATCCCGAGGTCTTGTTGTTACTGCTACTGCTATGGGGGTTGTTGTTGGGGAGAATGCTGGAACTACTGCTGCTGAGGTGCCGCCTGCTGCGGCCTGGCCTGTCTTCTCCTTTCTTTTATGTCCTCAATTAACTTGTGCATTTGGGCCCAATCAATCCTCTGGCCCTCATGCAAATCATAAACCAGATCCCTGAACTGATAACACATCTTAATCGTGTGCCCGGGTTTGAACTCCCTCAGTAACTGGGCCCTGGGATTTTCTGGTGGTTTTAGATTTCTGGGCCTTAAACAGGGAATGGATAGGGGTGTCTTTGAATTGGGTCTGGATGAACCGGGCCCGACTGTATAACTGGTGCATATTTGAAATATCGTTCATGGCCAATATGTTCCAAAATGTCCGAGTGGCATTAGAAATTAACAACTTGACTTTTTCTTCTTCCGAGATCTGCCCGGGCACACGTGAGGCCATCTGCCTCCATCGATCTGCAGACACAGCAAAGTCCTCATCTACTTTCATCTTTTCTACAACTAGGTCTGTAAAAGAATACTTAGGACCAACCCGATCCTAGATTCTCTGGATGAATTTCTCTTTCACAGTCTTGAAAATCTCTGCCTCCTCCAGAGGCAAGGTGTATAACCATTCAAGGATGACCCCATCCAAGGATCAGCAGAACAAATACGCCATCAGGCGGTCGTCGTGTTGAAACTGCACCGATTCATAAAGGAACTCCCTGACATGAATAAACGGTTTGCCATTTCTGTCATATTTTTGGTATACGGGGAGTTCAGACTGGGGGGGGAAGCAAATGTCCCTGAAATTAGGAATGGGGACATCGGCTAGAGACAGCGGGCTGACCCGCTTGTGGAGGAGGTCAATATGCTGCTGCATGGCTGCCCACTTGTCGAGAAGTTCCCGTTCCCGGGAAGGAGGAGATACAGCATGAAAAATAGAACCAGAGCATGGAGCTAAAGAATAAACTAACTGAGGCGGCAATCCATAAGATGGATAATGGGCCAGGGAAGGGCCCATATCCGCATGAGCCAACTGGGCGGCCCCTTGTTCCAGACGAACAAAATCAGCCAGGGCCACGAGGGCTTGCGGTGCTGGAGAGATAGTGGTGTAAGGATCAACATAAGAACAAGAGGGGATATGGGTCTTCCCCTTGTCAAGTGGTTGATGGGCCGAGGTGGAAGCCTGGTCTGCTTCCGTATTAGAGAATCGAAGACCCTGAGGACGGATGGGAGTGAGATCGATGGGGGCCGCAGAGGTGGCCCCTAATCCGGTAATCAGAGATGTGGAAGTGGCAACAGTCACACCAGAAGAGAGCACGGAAGGCGAGGCATCCGCCCCTTGAAAAGCTTGTTTCAGGAGATGGAGTTGGGTAGGGTCCAACTGGGACATCATGTGGAGAACCTGACTGGCCGAGTTGTGAGTGGGTGAATCAGAAAGGGAGGGTTGGGCACCCTCAACAACAATGGTCGGGAGAGGAGGGGTGGTCCCCTCTCCCCCTTGCACATGAGCGACCCTAGGTGGGTCCTCTAGAAGTCCCCGAGGGAGAGAATCCTCATGGGAATGGGAGAAGTTATAGGATGACATGGTGGGCGATGAATCGAACAAGGGATTAAAAAAGGAATAGAAATGCGAGCTGCCCCTAGGAGATGATCCTGGGGGTGTGAGGCAACTCCACATGCACTAAAACTCCCAGGGAGAAGAAGCAAACAATCCTAACCAAAATCTAAACAACAATCAAATGATGCACACCAGAGAGGGAAGGGATGAGGAGAGAGACAACCAAGTAAACATCCAAACTATAAGTGATGCGCGACAGATTTTATGAATTTTTTTTAGGACCTTAGTGGATTAATTAAGATGTGAGTTCACTCAACCACAAGGGTATCTAACAAGGGTGGGAATGGGAAACTGGTTGACTCTAAGAGACTCTCCCTCTCTCGGATGCAAACCCTAAACACGGTGTGGTACGGTACAACCTGCCTGGCGTCCGTGTGGGAATCCACGGCTCACGAGGACTTACGAAGGCCCTCGGTAAGGTCACCTAGTCGGCTCCAAGGAATATGGAGACGAGAGGAAACCCTACCTCGGTAGAGATGCAACTACTATGAAGAGTATGTATGCCCCTATGCGCACCGGAGTGCATGCAAAGTTTAGCCTAGATCTAGCAAACAATGATCAAGTAAATATGAGGAAAACAATGAACACGGTCATGCAACAATATAATTACAGCAAGGGGAGATCAGAATAGCACCAAATATCTATGCAATGATATGGAAAAATGACCAAAATGCTAGCCTTGGGTGCACTGTAGCAGTAAAGCACGGTCCGAGGAAGACCGCTCAAGGTGTTTAGACGGTCTAGAATGGACCGTTCAGGGAGGGCAGACGGTCTGGAATGGACCGTTCAGGCACAGGGAGTAATGACAGAACTAACGAAAATCACAGAATACTGAATTGAACTAAGCAGCAGGGAATAGAGGCGTACATGGATGGACGGTCTCTCGACAGTTCGTGCAGACTAGAACGGTCCTGCAAAGACCGCCAAATGTCAGTAAAACCAACAGTGTATGGCCAGAAGTGTACCTGAGCGAGCGGCACCGGACGGTCTATATGAGACCACTCAGGAAATGAACGGCCGAAATAAGACCGCTGAAGGCAGCTGGCTCGTAGAATGATCGGCACTGTAAACAGTTCAAAATGGTCGATTGTTTGCCGCTCAGGCTCTTGGACAGATCTGAGGAGACCGTGCGAACTCTAGAGGACAGAAACAAGAGATGGCGAACTAATGACCTGAAACCACTCAAACGCAAACTCTAAACAAGAACAGAAGCTGGTCAGCACATCACTAACATGAGGGGCACTAGGAGTCCCACCGTGATCGCCAAAAAATTGGGTGTTGACATGTTTTTCCTTACTCCTCTTTTTTTGTATCCTTCCAACCCGTCTACTATATCAATATGATGAATGAAACAATGCGAAGTAGAAGGAGATAGAGGGACGTGGGTGTGTGATCGCCACCAAGGTGCCAAGTGTAATAAATACATCGTACTTTGGAAAAGAGGGAGAGCACTTGCCTAATGTTCTGCGCTGGCAGATGTAGACGGTCCTGGAGGATCCGCTCAGTGGAGTGGACGGTCACGCGACAGACCGCTCAAAGCGCCGAAGTATGAAGCGAGACGAAGGCGTATCTGGCAATAGAACGGCTCGAGGACAGCCGCGTGAATAACTGAATGGCTGTTTATAGACCGTCCAGATCTCCAAACGGACAGGATGAGGCCGTGCAGAAACGCCAGACTCTAAACTCGTGGGATATGATTCTCTACCCCTTCCGGCCGGCCAGAGGGGATGGGCCTCGTGCTAATATGTTGCTGACCTGCAAAACACAATGAAGACCACAAAAGGAAACCCAAATCAGAACTATGAAGTGTAGTAACTAGAAAAGAACATAAAAATAAACGAACTAACATGGACTAGGGGATACATGGGAGGTTTTTAAACCCCTATGGGCGTGGAAAACAACCAGAATGTGTGTGTGTGTAATGGAATGCAAGAGTGAAAACGTGGGAGAAGAAAACCAAAAGATGAAGCATGCAACTACGAAAAACACGGTGGGACTATTAGAACAAAGACTCGAAACACCGAATACTTCCTGAACCGGAGGCTTATATGGACGTGGAAAGCCCCCCTCCCTAACTGTAGGTCGCTTAAGAATTCGATAGAGCTTCGCCGTGACCTTGAAATCTCCCCCCTTTCAAAGCTTGGCTTTAGGGTCTATTTATAGAGCCTCAAAAGCCACCCCCAAAATTAGGGTTTCCAATGAAAATCAGCTCGAGATACAACATAAAATTCGTAGATAATAGAATTATCTTCCAACTAGTTCAACCGGCACCCCATTTGGTAGAGTATCCACGGAGAAATGGGTGGAAGAAGTTGAGGATAAAACCATGGGTAAAGAGAGAAAAACCGTTAGTTTTTCAGCAATCGGACCATTGCGCGGTCATGCGATAGACATCCCCGTCCATTGAGCGGCCCATTGCCCGACCGTTCAATCCTGTCGGTGGAAATTAAATAAATAAGAAATATTATCCAAATATCCATCGAATTGACCGATCATTTCGTCGTTGGAATCTCAGAGATTGGACGGTCTTTAATGGATCGCTCAACTCATGGAACGTCCACAAGCCAACCGCTCAATGCCTATCGGTGATAAATCAGAATAAATTAGATAATTAGATAATTATTTGAACAGTTAACGAATCTGGGACTCTGGGGACTGGACGGCCATATGCCTACCGTTCCATAGATCTGGACGGCTACACGCAGTCCATTTAATAGCTTGTCGGTGGAAATTCAGAAAAACACCTTAATATCCAATAAATAGAAAAACGGTTCACCGTCAACCGCTTATTGACTGAACGATCAAGCGATAGACCGCGCAAAGGTTGGATGCTTGAAAATTCATAAATGTGATAATCAAGGCCCATTAAGCCCTGAATTAATGCAGACCTAGTCAGGGAGGGAGGCACCCATAAAATGGGCCCAATAAGTTGCATAAAAATAGCCCAATGAGCAACGGATAACTCGACGCATCAATAAATTGTGGTAAGAGAAATGACTCAACTTATCGGTAAAAAGCGGGTGTCAATAGCTACCCTGTGCCGTTTTAACCCTTTTACCTGCACCTCTCCGTGCCATTTTAAGGTGATTTATGTCCCGCTATTTTAAGGTGATTTCTGTCACTCCATTTTGAGACATCGTTCCACACTGTTTTAGGTGATCACTCTCTGAGTGAATTTTAACCGCCCTAATGGCGAACAGTGTCCCGATCCGGACAACCCATGGACACATGGAAATCCCTCGTAGGCTAGCCCTCGAGGACCGTCCATTTGGGTGTTTGTTGGATTTATGATTAAAGGCCCGTGGAACATCGGTACCCCTCGTAGGCTCGCCCTCGGGATCTCCGTCCATTTGGGTCCACCGGTCGCCGTGTTTGGCCTCCCGACATTCAGGAGTCCGTCATTAAGGGCGGACCTCCACTTATCCCCCGCAACCCTCCGGGTCTAGGGGAGATGCTACCAGATTTTTGTCAAGACATTTTGACCATTTGCAAGACTGGGAATAAAATAAATGAATAAAAAAAATGAAATAATAATAATAACAATAATAATAAAATAAATAAACAACAACTAAAATAAATAATAATAGTAATAATAATAATAAAAAAAATAAACAAAACAAACAAAACAAAATAAATCAAAATAAACAAAAAGAAACTCACCGTTACCCGGCGTGGCCTAAACCGGCGTGGCTTAAACCGGCGCAGTACCCCCCCCCCCCCCCCCGCGCCGGATTAGAACCACACTCGAAGTCTTTAAAATCTCAATTGCAAGTAGCCGGCGCACTCATACACATTGATCCCGCCATTTCTCCTCTTAATATACATAAAAGAAAAATATAATAACAAAAAAACTCATGCGCGCCGTTTTAACCACGGACCCCGCCGTTTTCACGTTACAACACACACACATGCATTCATTCACGTAATACAGATACTTAACACACATGCATGCATTTGTTCACGTAACATGCAGCGCACACAAACGTGATAGATAAAATGTACACCCATAACTACGTTAAGTCCACCTTCATATTGTATATACATAAACAAAAAAAATACAATATAACACATTCCATTGCTCACATGCGCACATCACATGCACTAAAAAGGCAAAAAAAGATTAAAAGATAAAAGTGATAGGTAAATAAATAATAATAATAATAAAATGATAAAAACATGATAAATAAATAATTACTAAATAAATGACAACAAACAAATAATAAAACAAAACAACAATAAAAGTGATAAATGAACAACAAAAAATGATGAAGGAATAATTGTCAGATAAATGCCAAATAAATGTCAATAAAGGGAATAAAAAATGCATGCATCTAATATAAAAAATAATACAATAAAATAAAAGAAATAAATAAATAATAAATAAAGTGCATTCATACATTTAAAAATAATAACAAGAATAAATAAAGAATAATGAACATGACCGTGTCCACTCCGGAGTGCTCACCTACTGTACACCCCGGACATGGGAATATTGATGACCCCCTGATAGGTCGTGTCTGCACCTCGGGATTAATCCCATTATGGCCACGGCATGACCTTGTCCTGGCCGATAAGCCGTTGATTTCAATTCGTCTCGACCGGGTTTTAACCGCATCCCCTAAATTTTCAAATATCTAATTTGTCATACCATGACATACATTGTCCCGATGACATACGAGTCTGCCCGAATACGGTCATATTCGACCGACCTCATGGGCCCATATGTATGCACCGTAACACTATGCATAATCTCAAAATAAAAAGGCAACGACTAATCGATAGCCCTGCGAGTGATAGGGATTGCCAAAGTCTTCCCCAAATTTATAAATAAATGACCAAAAGGTGATTAGCAAAAAGTTGGGTTACGCCCGGCCGAAGGCTTTCACTGTGCGTGATGGTGGTTCTCGGACATAAGTTCTCCGCCCTATACTGGGAGCCGGCCTAATAAATAAATACTACCCTATTGTGTGCTTGCATGCAATCACATCTTTTACATATTCTACGGGCCCCATGGCCTCTTTATTTTGGTGATTAATCAAGGGTTTTCTCTCTTCTAGAGAGATGTAATTAACGCCGTAGCCTTTATGGTACGGGGGGTTTTGGGTCCCGACACGATCACCTATAATCGTCTGATTAGTCAGACGGTGCGCATAATAAACTCGTCACCCAGTGACTAGCACGCCCTACGTAAATAAATCTTTAATAAATAAACCAAACAAATAAATCATAATAAAAATATTTTAATAAAATATATCCCTACAACCGCTACCATGCCGGAAAAACCGAGAACGGCGGGAAATGCCCAAAATTGCCATTCCACGCTCCATTCACCCCCGGGTGAAGGGGAAACAAAAGGGGAACCCTTCCCTATGTCCCATGGCACCATTTGATGCCCACAAACCACAAAATAACGGATTAAAACTCTAGATCGGGCGCTCAACCCCCAAATCATGGCTTTCCCTTCCTGGCTCAAAACAACTCTCTCTCGACCTCCCTTCGGCCTAGAAATCACGGGAAAGGTAAATGCCGAGCTAAGGATCCGTCACCCTACCTCAGGGTCGCCCAAAACACCACGGATCACCGCCGATCTTCAAAAATCGGTTTGAAACCCTCGTAATTCACAAGCTTCCCACGAGCCACGCACACCGCCGCTATCGTCACACCACCACCGCCATAACCTTGCCGCTGTCTGCAGCTGAAGGTGAGGTCGCCGCCACGTCCATGGGAGAGGGGGAGGAGAGGGGTGCCGGTTCACTCACGGGAGGAAGAAGGAGAAGAAGAAAGAAGAAGGGGAAAAGAAAAAGAAATGGGTATTTATAGAAAATCCCAATTTTTCTAAAAATATAAAAATACATCTCCGCAATCCTCGAAACACGCCGCTCGCACTGGTACCGTCCCGGTGTAGGAGAACGCAACAGTTTACCCAATACAGGGTTCCGTAGATCCTGTTAGGGAAAACACGTGAAAACTGTAAAACACGCTCTGGGACTCCCAAAACTGATCCGAAACCCACGGATCCAGATGCAAAAAGTGCCCAAAAAGCTCGGGGCATTACAGCGCCAGACCTTGTTTTCATCAAATTGACTTAGTTTTTCATGCATGACATTAATCGAGTGTTCATCCTGTAGGGCACTCTCTATGTTCTTTGGTTCAATCTGAGATACTAAAGCAAATGAATTCAATTCATTTTCAATTCTTAAGTGTGCTCTAGTTATCGTAGGTTCATTCAGATTACCAATAATGTTTTTTGGAGGATGGTCTCTAAGCAATTTAATGTTGGTAATCAGAATACCTAGATTTTTACTTACCTCCCCCTGAGTGTGAGACTTTTCTGCTTCAGCCTCTTCTGTAGAATCCCCATGCGGTGCCTCTTTGGTCTGCAGAATTTCTCCATCTACTTTATCCCTACATAAACTAATGTCAGCTTTATTTTCTGACTCATCAAACACTATATAAGGAGATTCTTCAACAGTTTTAGATTTGAGATTATATACTCTATAGGCTCTGGAATGTTCAAAATAACCTATAAAAATTCCAGGTTCACTTTTGGGTTCAAACTTATCAAGGTCTCGTTTGGAGTTTACATGAACAAAACATTTACAACCAAAAACCTTGAAATGTGCTATAGAAGGTTTCTTACCTTTTGGAATCTCATAGGGAGTCATTTGAGTAGTGGGTCTTACCAGGGCTCTATTGATGATGTAACATGAAGTGTTAATATCCTCAGCCCAAAACTTCCTTGGTAGGTTCCCTTCTACAAACATAGTCCGAGCCATTTCAACTAAGGTTCGGTTTCTCCTTTCCACTACTCCATTCTGCTCTGGAGTTCTTGGTGAGGAGAACCTGTGAGTGATGCCATTCTCCCTACAGAAATTATCAAATTGTGAGTTAACAAACTCACCACCATGATCAGATGAAATATTCAAAATGGCATGATCATTGGTTTGTTTTATTTTATAAAAGAACTTCTGAAAATCTTCAAAGGCTTCATTTTTGTGAGACAAGTAGAAAACCTAAGTGAATCTAGAGAAGTCATCAACAAGCACAAAACCATATCTTTTTCCATATAAGCTAACTGACCTAGTGGGTCCAAATAAGTCCATGTGAATTAGCTCATAAGGTTTAGAAGATAGGTTTTCAGTTCTAGATTTAAATAATTTTCTGGTCTGTTTACACTGGGTGCATGCCTCACAGATTTGATTGTCATTTTTAAAAGAAATTTTAGGAAGCCCTTTTACCGTACTATGTTTATTCAGTTTATGAAGGACACTATAGCTGGCATGATCTAATCTACGATGTCACAGATAGGCTAGGTTATCCTTATTAACACTAAGACAAAGATTAGAGAATAAATTTCACAGATTCAGAATTGCGTTCATAGATGGTGCATGCAAGAGAATCAAATACAACTTTATGGCCTCTGTCACAGAGTTGACTTATGCTAAGAAGATTATAAGCTAAACCTTCAACTAACAAAACTTCTTCAATTAAATAAGAAGAGCACTTACCAACCTTTCCCGATTCAATAATCCTTCCCTTGGTATTACCTCCAAATGTAACATGACCAGCATCTTTCTTTACCAACATGCAGAATTTTTCTTTATCTCCGGTCATGTGCCTAGAGCAGCCACTATCCAGATACCACTTGTTATGATTGGCTGCCAGGCATACCTACAAGGGAATTAAGTAGAATGATTTGGAACCCATAGCTTCTTGGGTGCCATAAAAGCATTTATTTCATGCAGACAAGAAAGTAAATGTTTTGGTATCCACATTTGATCTGGCTTCTTCATGGCAACTGTGGATTTCTTATCATTCAGTTTGGTCTGTTTTTTCTTTTCAGCATTAATTTTGGGAGATTCATTTTGAGGTGTAGCAATTTTCTTCTTAAGCCCATTCCGAAAGTTTTATTTCCAGTGATCAATCCAATGAGTATTAGAAGTAGTATAAGCATAGGGAACCCTAGGCTGTTTTGGCATGAATTTGAAAAAGCCATAAGAGTTCTGGCTTCTGAAGATTTTGTGCCTAGGTTGCACATAGGAGTTCTAAGGATAGAGTCTATGCATTTGTGTAGAGTGGAAGTACTGGAACTGCATTGACCTCGTGTAGAGGTTGCCTTGACCTCTCCCATCAGAGTAGTGGTGATAGGAATTATAGAAAGAAGGATGGGTCGAAGTATTCTGATAATGACCTCGACTTGAGATACCTCTGCCTAGACCTTTCTCAAATGATTTGAACCCAGTAGTGCTATGAGTTGGATGAGGTTTGAAGTTGCCTCTAGCTTTCTATTGAGGCTGGATAGTTTTGGGCTTGGATTTTTCTTGGACTCTAGCCTTAACAGTCTGAATCTTAGCCTACCCCTTGATCTGAGGTGTGGGAGTGTGTGAGCAAGATTCCCTAGACAGCTCTATCTTCCCTTTGCCTTTGTATTGGCACTTGATGTGACTTTCTCAGCTAGTTTCAGATTTTCACCAGAAGCCATTTGAATCAAAGGTTGTGATGTTCCTTTTTCAGCCACAAAAGAAATTGTCCTAACATCAAACCTTTTCTGATTAGTTGGGTTGTAACCCAAACCTTCATTTCTAAAGTTTATTTTTGTTCCTAAGAGGGCATTTAGATTTTCTGTTCCTTGTGTCATGCCTTCAAGGGAGATTTGCTTATCCTTGTTTTCTTTTTCCAGATTTTCAATGACATTTTTGAGTTCAGCATTTACACCATTCATAGCTTTATATTTTTTAATTTATATCCTAGTTTCTTCATGAAATTCATGTATTTTCATTTTAAGTTCATCAATGGTGTTCATCAAATTCTCATTTTCATTTTTCAAACCAATTAACATGCTGTTACTACATTCAACTTCATTAAGGGAGTTTTTCAGCTCTAAGTTTTTAGTTGTTAGACATGCAATCTTATCAGACAAAGAAGTATCATTAACTAATGAATTCATTTTCTTTTTCAAATGTTTGTTCTCCCTACGCAAGTTTTCATATTTTTCAAGGATTTCAGCATATACATCTTCCCATTCATTCTGTGTAAAGTTTTCGAATGGGGAGAATACCTCGACATTATCTTCCTTGCCTTCATCACTCTTGGCCATCAGACATATCCTCTCTTCTTTCTCACTTTCAGAGGAGTTGCTCTGACTTTCTTTTTTTTCATCGCTCCAGGTGGTAATCATGGCTTTTCCCTTTTTGTTCTTCCACCTGGGCTGCATATCCTTGAGCTCAAGACAATCTGCCTTGAGATGTCCTGCTTTCCTATAATTGTAACAAACTATGGCATCAGTTTTCTTAACATTGTCAGATTTATGTTTGGACTATCTTTTTCAAGAGAAGTATTTTCTTCTCAGCCCTTTCCCTTCTTTTCTCAGGAATTTCTTGAACTTCCAGGTAATCATTACGAATTCATCATGATCTTCCTCAGAACTAGTGCAGCTATACTCACTAGACGACCCTTTGCTAGAATCAACTTTAAGAGCTAAGGGTTTTCTTTTCTTTTCAGACTCATAAACCTTTTTAAGGTTCAACTCATATGTCATGAGAGAACCGATGAGCTCATCTACAGTGGTCGTAGCTAAGTTCCTAGACTTTTCCACTATAGTGGCCTTAGTGTGCCAGATGGGTGTTAGGGACCTTAGAATCTTCCTAACCAACTCATACTCACTATAGCTTTTTCCCAGACTTCTTAAGCTATTGGTAATCACATTCAGACGCGCATACATCTCAGATATTGACTCTTCAGGCTTCATTTTAAAAGCCTCATACTCAGAGACTAACATGTTGGCTTTGGTTTCTCTAACCTGAGATGTCCCTTCGTAAATGACCTCTAGCTTATCCCACATCTCCTTAGCAGTATTGCAAGAAGAGACTCTGGAGAATTCAGTGGGATGAAGTGCACATTGTATAGCATTAATTGCACCCCAATTCAAGGTGGATCTACGGATATGCTCTTTGGTCCATAACTCTTCGTTTGGAGGCAAATCAAAAGGACCCTTACTGACAACTTTCCAGATCTCGTAGTCCTTTGCACGCAGGAAGACCTACATCCGATTCTTCCAGTAAGCATAATTATTACCATTGAAGAATGGTGACTTACTCGTAGAATGACACTCAGCGATCAATCCTTTACCATCCATAACAAATCTCCCGGGGATGTAAAGCCCTAAGGGGGAGTTAGGCTCTGATACCCCCTATTGGAACGGATGGACACTAAGATCTAGAGGGGGGGTGAATAGATCTACCCCTAAAAATCTACAACAGTTAAAGACAATGCGGAATAAAAACTAACCACTGTAAATCAATCAAGAGATATAAGTTTCAGAACAAATTAGCACGCTAACAGTTATGCACGAAGGGCAATGCACAATAACAACTAGAGAGATTACTGTAAAATGTCAGATAGGAAGAATAAAATCTTCAAATTCAATAAGAGATGAATTTTAGCAATATTGAGAGAAATCATATAATTGCACTTAACAGTCAGCCAAACATCCAGGTATGGTACTATGGCGGAGGCTAGCCTTACGCAAGAGGTGGAATTCCATATAGGCATAACCTATCCTTTCAACCCAGCCTTTTGATATACCTACTGGATGAAGAACTTTAGCAAAAATCTCAGATAGCAATTTTAACAAGTGAAAGCATGTTTCTCTTAAATGCTCCTTAGCATTCATCTAAACATCGAGCAGACAGAAGCTATAAACACACTGGAGGACAAATAAATCACAGAAGAGAAGAGGATTTTTGGGTGGTTCGATCTCTACCCAGAGATCTACGTCCACCCCTTATTCAATTAAGTAAGGCATACTGCTATCACATAGCTTGAGTACGCTGATCCACAGCTTCGGGGATATAATCCATACATACCGCTGATCCACAACTTTGGGGATTAGATCCCAGATTGTTGAGCCTCACAGGTTGCTACCGCTGAGCCTTACAACTTCGATGTCCGAGGTTTTGATAGCACGATGGAGTGGTGCAAACCAAGATTCAGAGGGGGGGGTGAATGAATCTCCCTCTAAAAACTTGATCAAATTAAAACTTAGCCTGAGGACTTTAGACTAATGCGGAATTAAAAGCAACTAGAAACGTAGGTAGAAACGCGCCTATCATACATCTAACGGTTGACACATTAGAAAGCAACCCACAGTACACAAGAACCTTTTAGGTGGTTCGGTCCTCTAGACCTACATCCACCCCACACTCAATCCAGAGTGTGGATTACTGCTAACTCACAGCTTGAAACTGCTGGACCTCACAGCTTGCCTACAAACTGCTGCGCATCACAGCTTGCGTCAGCTGGGCATCACAGCTTGCCAACCGCTGGGCATTACAGCTTCACCGACCGTTGAGCATTACAGCTTAGCTATCCATAAGAATCCACCTCTGCCGCTGGGTCTTACAGCTTATGCCACCGCTGATCCATAGCTTAGAAGAAATATTAAAACCCTAATTAGAAACTAAAAATGTTCAGCATCGAAAGACTGACAATAAAGAGAAACTGAAATGCTCACGCAGGAGCGTTGTGCCTTGGATTTGATCCAGAGGACACAATGAAGAACATATCTTCAAGACTTACTTCAATTGCTTCACGATATCTTCTCCCGATATCCCTCTTCTTCACTCTCTTGCTATCACCTATCACTCTCAGAGTCACACTCTTCTTTCTCTCAGATATCTGCTGAAAATACGGCACTGTGTATTTCTTCTCAGATCTCTTCTTCTCTTTTTCTCTCTAGGACTTTTTCTTCAAAATTCCATCATCTATAGAAGGCACGATCGGGTCTTCTATATAAAGCTCGCGAAAGATAGGCACATGGAAATCACGTTTCCCGCCCAGAAATTCCAACAAGAGCGTGCTTATCGGAGCCCACATGTCAGATCTTAATTGACGTTCTATTTATCTCAGAGACTTGGGAATTTCACTTTATCCTGTCAGTAAAAACAGAGGCATGTAGTCAAACACTTGGTGAGCTGGAGTTCATATAAGCATTCACATGGACGGAGTTATTATATGAATGAGAAAAATATGCACCGACTAGGTACATATATAGACGTGAATGCATAGACCATTTATATGCATTAAGTAGACGTGCACTGACCCTTGTATACATAAGATAGTTATGTGCGCTGACCTTTTCATGCGAAGATAAACCTTGCACCGACCCTAATATGAAGGATGCATAAGGTGTACTGACTTTTGTATGCGTGAGACACAAACATGCACTGACCCTTGCATGCATGCAGCAACACAAATTGCACCGACCTATACAGGCCCGATGCAAAAGTTGCACTGACCGCTATACACTTAAGATGACACATGCACGGACCTATATTACACAAGGCAGAGTATGCACCGACATGTTCTACCCAATGCAGAGTATGCACTGACTTTTACATGCTTGAGGCAAAAACTACACCGACCTTATGTACACACATCAGAGCATGCACTGACCTAGTGTGCATTTATGCAGGATGTGCACAGACTATACGAGCAAAGCGGTGAAGATTGCACCGACCTTATTAGGAGAACACAAAAACATGCATCGACCTTATGTGTAAGGCAAAACTGTGCACCGACTACATGCGCATTCTGTAAACAGAAATGCACCTACCTTGTTTACATTCCTTCAGAGCCGTGCACTGACCTTAATACACTTAAGGTGAAATATGCATGTAAGCGTGCATCAACCTTATAACAGATATCATGAAGAGATGCACCGACCTTAGTTAGTACAAAATGAAAACATGCACATACTTTGTAATAGAGGCAAAAATATGGACCGACCCTGGAATGCTCATGCGTAGAACTTTGTGCATAGAGGACAAAGCTAGTACCGACCTTCGTATGCATGTAACAGTATGTGCTCATATGCACAGACTTTTCATATGAACCTGCACTGACTTCACCTGTAATATGCATGGACCTCATATGCACCAGGTCCTCATGTCCACTGATCCAAATCAGGTATACAGCAAAACATTCACAGACCTTGTATGCTAAATGCGCAAGGTGCACATACCTTGTATGCTGACTGACATAACTATGCACAGACCATATATGCATTAGTCAAACACAAACACATTTATGCATTTTAGTCTTACATGACTCATAGATTGTCATTATCAAAACCAGGGTTCCAGCAATCTCCCCCTTTTTGATGATGACAACTATAAGTCATGTATGATTGAAATTGACAATGAATTAAACAACTAACAACCATTCTTCACACACTCTATCAATTTCAAGCATTCACAAGTTGTTAATCATTCACAGAATTTATTTACTAACATGCATAGCAATAGTGACATTCAACACAAATATGCAATATGCAGTAATGAAATTTCTGTGTATAGTAAGAAAATAGAAACTAATGTTTGAGTGAGATATCTCATTACACAAAAAATAAATTCCCATTCAGCATTTTTTACATCAGAAATATCAATCCACTAAGAATAGTCAGCATCTGCTCAGCATCTCAGCACCTATTAGCATCAGACTATGAACTATCCACTAAGAACATTCATACATGACCCTAACCATAAATTCTCCCCCTTTGTCATTATCAAAAAAAATTGGAGGTCCCTCAGACATCAGCAGGACTTGTTCGACCAGAACATGTACCTCTGAAACTTCCCCTTCCTCTGGGTGGTGGGCTACTGAAACTGCCCCTCAGTGGTACTGCCCTTGGAAATGGAATTCTTTCAACTTTAGTTCCCAGGGCTGCAAACTTGGCCATTACTTTTTGGTCATTCTGCTTGACTAAGGCATTAAGCTCTTTGACAATAGTTGACATATCCCTAGACCAGCTTTGCATCGTGCTGCCCAGATTATCTATTTGAGAAGTCTGCTGGTTGTGTATGTCAGCCATAAACGTAGATGAGCCGGTGGCCTATTCAGTGATAAAATTTTTGAGTCTGTCAACTAAGTTCTCCACTTGTGCCTGAACTACATATATTTGTTGACTAAGTTGTTGCTGATCTTGTTTGAGTATGTTCACCTGAACCTTTACCAATTCAAGATCTATCTTAAGATCATAAGAAAAATCAAGAACTTTAGAGAGTTTGATAAAAGATGTAGCTTGAGTGTCTTGCAGATTGAGTGAAATTTCTCCGAGCTTGTTACACACTGCCAGTAGGGAGTCCAAAACACCATTTAATTTTGAATCAGACTTGTGCTTATCATATACAAACTTGATCCACTGGCTATCTACAGTCTGTTCTAAATGGCGCATTCTAGTATCCAATCGTTCAATAGCAAAGTTTATATGGACAAATTGAGCATTCATCATACTGTTCTGATGCATCACAAGGTTTGTCAGTGTGTTGAGCATTTCAGCAATCTGTGGCTCTGAGCTTGGTCTAGTGGAGCTAGATGCTTGAACACCTGGAAGAATAAATGGTTGTTCAAGGGATAGAGGAGGTTGTATCCCAAATGTAGTTAATGGCCCATGATAGGGTCTATACAAAGGAGCAAGACCTAGAAATTGATCCTGTGGAGCTACTTCATCAGCCTCTTGAACTCCATGTGGTTGCTCATCCTGAACCTTTTCTGATCTTTGCTGTTCAACTCTTTCTTCTTCAATGACTATGTCAGCAATTTCTTCAATAGCTTTATCAGCTTCTTGTTTCATTATTTCAACAACCATGTCATCCAAAGATTGTATATCTAGAAATGTTTCTTTCTCCTTTTGTGAATCATTTATGCATTCTTCTATAGGAGCAGTTTCATCAACCATTTGTTCATCTTCAACTATCACTAGGTGAGGCTCCTCTCGAACTTCTTCTACTCTTTGCTGTTCAACTGACTGTTCTGGCTGATCAGCTTCTAGTTGTTGTTGAGTCTACTGTCCAAGCTGATCAAATAGTTCATCAATATGTTGATCTAATTGTTGCGATATTTGTTCTTCAGTCAAGTTCAATTCATGAACTTCTTGTTCCAAATGCAAATTTCCAATCTGCTGCACTTCTATTTCCTGTTGAAGCAATTGGGGAGTCTGCTCTAAAGGTTCTACTCACTCAACTGTTGGTTGTACTTCCTCCCCCTGAGCAATCTGAAGCCATTCAGTATGATCTCTAATATGATATGGTTGTTGCTCCTACATCCTTGTCTCTTCCAACTCAATAGCAGGTGGCTGCTTTTCCTACTCAGCTGGTTCTACTTGCAGCAGCTGTAGCTGTGATGTCTCTTGTTCAGCTTGAGGCTGATCCTCTTGCACTAATAGGACCTTCATTTCAGCTTCTCCCTATACTTGACTTGCGGAGGATGACTTCAACTTCATGAATTTGGATATGAAATCCATATTATATACATTCACTTTTAGGATCTCTTTAGAAGTCTCATTTTCCAAGGAGATGTTCATTTTCTTAAACACGGCAGTCAAATGGGAAGCATAGGGTAGGCTTCTCGTAGATTCTCTGTATGTGCCCATAATCTGAATCATTATGTCAAGCAGACATACCTTGATCTTTTTGAACAAACAAAACATTATAAATCTCTGAGACTCAGTTATCCTTCCTCTTCCTCCAATCTGAGGTGTTATCATGGTTGTGAGAATGTGGTGAAATAACCTCTTTAACGGAGAGAACTTGTTTGCATTAAGCTGAGTCAGTTTTGTCTGATTTTTGTCTCTAGGGTTATTAGGCAACCCTGTAAGAAGAGAGTAAGCCTCATGATGATCGTATTTAAATACTCCTTCTATTACCCCTTCTTCAGGAATTCTAAATATCTTATGGAGGGAATGCCTAGACACTTCAATCTTTGTCCCCTTGACACTAGACCAAATTTTGAGCTGTACTGAATCAAAGTTTAGATTGTTGTAAAACTCAATAACAAGTCTAGGGTAATAGACATTATGCTTACCCAGAAACTTCTTCCATTTTTGAAACCTAAATAGCTCCACCAGTTCAGGAAATTCTAAAAGCATGGATTGATCATCAAAGTCCACATATCGTGGAAGCATAATCTTGCCCGCTTCCAAAATAATCTCAGCATGAACTGAAGACCTAGTAGAAATGCATGTTCCTTCAGGTTCTTCTTGAGTGATTGCTACAATGAGTAGTCGATTCCGCTTGGAGGACATCCTCTGTACCTTTTCCTTCCCTTTAATAGATAACTTCTTAGGCGTATCTGAAATGATACTCTGTCCATGTTCTTCCTTTGATCTTCTTTCATAGTGAATAATCGTGGCAGATTCCATGGACACGTGGTCCGTCGGCTACTGCTCCTTCAACAAGTCTGGTGGCTGCTGCTCCTCCATAGGTCTGCTGGCTGTCGCTCCTCCATTATCTTCCTCTTCCTCTTCCCCTTGCTCTTGGTGATCGGAGAGGACATGGTGAAAGCAGTGAGGAGTAGAGAATGAAGGGTGGAAGAACAAGTGGAGGAAATGTGGAATGAGAAGCTGAAGAGGCCAAGCTTGTGGTAAGGGCACGAGCGAGGGAGTCGCGAGTGCGGGAAGGAGTTTCGGCTTGAATGAGAAGGTTCTGAACGATAATGTAAGTAGGGTTAAGTATTATAAAGAGATACTTCTGACTTTACCAAGTTCAACAATTAATATCCAGACTACCCTTTACTTAAAAGAAAATGCCCTTCTACACAGTTATGTGATATCCGGCATATGGGATTATATCTTAAAATATGACTCTTCACAAGTTATTCCTATGACGCACAGTCAATGGAAATAAAGAAGTTTTATCAATGAAACAGCCCAAATAGAGTAATCATTAATCTTACTAGTCCATTTCATTGGCCAAACCTGATTGAAAAATCTATTTTATATATAACTAAAAGTAGTTTTAGTTTATTGAGAAGACCCCAGAGTCAGCCATATTTTTCATTGATCTTTTACAATTTTTAATTGAGCATTCCAGTATTACTACACCTTTTTACTCAAGGAAACATGTTGATCAAACACCAGAATCCCTGGTTACTCAGTGCAGTTTACCTTTATGCTTCATATTTTGAACAGAGATAGCATTTATTTTCATGACTTGACCTATGAATTTCTTTGAGACAGGTGGTCAGTTTCTCAAATAATATACCATTGCTCTGCCACTATCATTTTTCATTTAATGGCGTATTCCCTGGTCTTTTAACAAAATTTTCTTAAAACTTGGCTTAAGGACCATATAAACCCCAGATTTCTTATCAGATTGACTTATTACTAAAGACTTTCGGATTTTTAGATACCCTACTGAGCAATTCCAATTTGGACTATTTTAAGACCATTGAGGAGACGTTCAATGTTAATTGTGAGAATTTTCAGATAAGATTTAATCTTCATACACAGAAAATCACACTACAGTTAAGATCAGCAATTCTATTCTTAGTTCAGAGTGATCTTAGTAGTTAACTATTGAAGATTAATAAAGGTGACAGATTTCAGATTTTTACTCCCCCTGACTAACACAGTCTATGAGTTCATTATGGAATAGATGACAATTTGGGAGTGGATAAGCCAAAGAGAAGATGAGCAATGGGATAAGAATGGAGGCCACGCAAGAGCAAAGGTTAAGGCTAATGGCCAATTTGCATGCAGCCAGGGACTTAGTCTTAGGACCAAACTAACCAACAGCTCTCAATAAGAAACCACATCCCTCAACCCTCAGCTTGTAGATTCAAAAGTGTATCCAAGTCCACTTCACTTCCCATATGCCAGACTCAGCTCAAAAACTAGGCAACAATGCAATAATTACCATCAGATAGACCAGCCCCAAGGTATGACACACATATTATCTGATCAGTTCAGCTCCCCCTCAGGATGTGCAGAGATCTCTAGCATACATCAGTTAATTTTCTTAAGGTACACAGAGATGTATCAACTAAATGCAAATTTCATGTTTAAACTACATGCATTATTTTGGACTCTTGGTACTTGGCAGAGCTCTAGCCTCTACACATGGCATAGGTTTCCAGACATAAAACATCTGCCCTTCTCCCAACTTCCATTTGATATACCAAGATGTCATGCAAACCTATGCATCTACTCATGATTATGAATGACTAACACAAAAAATCTCACATGGAATTTGCATGAATCAGATTGTCAGCATGTATTACTCATAACAAAATAACATCAATCATCAATTTATTCCAATCAGACATGCAGCATTCCACAGAGAACATTATTCATGCAATTTCAAACGAAGAGAATTGAGAAGTGGGGTTTAACTAACCTGTGTGCCCTGATTTTATTGAACCCTAATTTTATTTCATTCACAAGAGCACACATGCATCCAAAAAAATATTTGAAATATCTTGGAGCCCAAGAGTTCTTGGGTCCATCATGATTATTCCAGCCACTTGTCTAATAGCATTGAGTGATAGTGTGCCCTATTTTTCCACAATGATTACAAACAGGATGTTTTTGCATATACATGTTCCTTCCTTGAATGTTTCCAATTATGGGCACTTGAGTATGTTTATCATAATGTGATAGATAATACCAATCATGCATGTGGTGACCATATCTACCACAGTTGAAACATGAATTTCTATTTTTGTTCTTATTTGCATGCATGTGAGAAATGGAATAAGACTTAGCATGCAAATTAGCACTATTTCTGGAGATATGTCTGACATTCTTCTGAGCATGTTGGTTCCTATTCTGAGATGCATTTATCTTCTTGAAAGCCTTCATGTCATCAGATATCATTACTTGGCAGTCATCCATCACATGACCTGCCTTATCATAGTAATGACATGAAAGTTTTTTAATGTATGCATGTGAATGAGTGGGGGAATTCTGATTACATGCACTGAGCTACAAGATTTCTCAGAGATGGAAAAGTTCTCATCATGGAAAAACTTTACAGAATCTGCAGAAAGAACTTTTGCGTTATTTAGATTTTTTAAAGGATTTTCAGTTTTCTGAGCAGTGAATTGAATAATATATGAACTAGAGGGATTAATCTGTTCTGAGCTTTTTACAAAGACAATTGATTCTTTCTTTCCATTAGCTTTCTTATTAGATGGAATATAGCCCAACCCCACTTTCTGAAAGTTCACATTCAAACCAAGCAGTCTATTCAAATTATCTTTTCCCTCAACAAACTTTGACAAAGAGGTTTTCGGATTTTCAATTTCAGAATTTAGAGAAACAATGCTTGCTTTATACTTAGATAGCTCAGATTCACAAGAAATTAATTGTTGTTGCAAAGCATCATTTAAGCTTTTCAATGTTTCATTTTCCTGTTGAAGCTTTATTTCATCATTTGCCTCTTTTTCTTTCTACACAAATTTTCCTTTTTCCATAGCTAACCATTATTCTGACATAACAACGTTCAGGACCATCAGTTTTTGTTTTGTTCTTTCATATGACAATTTTCTTCAAGGAGTTTATCTTCATATTCATCATCTTCCTTTCTCTTTTCAAGCAATAATTTATTTTCTTCTTTCAAGGATCTGATTAGACTCTTTTGGATGTTATCATCAGAATCAAGATCTTCAATCAGTTCCTTTAATAAAGCACATTCATTACATGAGTCTTCATCTTTATGAAGTTTGTTTTTAAGACCTTCATTTTCAGATTTCAATCTATTTAGTTTAGATATCTCCTTTTTCATATCTGATTTTAGATTTTCATTCTCAGCTTTTAAACGTGTAACTTCAGAGATAATTTCTCTTCTTAGCTTTTTCTTTTCAGACTTTATTTTCTCCTATTTTTCAACCAAATATTCATTCAATGCAACAAGATCTTCAAAACTGAAATTATCAGTCTCAAAATTTACCTCTAAAAATGAATCCTCAATCTGATCACAGATGTAATCTCTAGCCATCAAACATTTCACTTCATTCTCACATGGACTTACTAATATCCTGTTGATTATCTCTACTACACTTAGGCACTCAGTAATAAATGGAAAATAATTAGCATCTATCACCCTTATGGTTAGATCTAGGGCCTTTTGATTTTCAGACAACTTCAATCTGTCTGAAGTCTTCCATTGGAATTCATCCTCTGGAATTTCATACGGACTGTGTGCAATAAGTATCCACAGATCAGGATTAACATGCATTACATAATCTCTAAATCTACCAAACCAGCTGTAAAAACTCAATCCCTCAAATCTGGGAAGATCAACCATGAATATCAAGTTCAGAGCAGATCAGAAACTGCAACAAGAGAAAGATGAAACCAGATCACACCAAAAATGAATGCAAGAATAGATCTGCAGGTCGTTAAAACCTCTGTGCAGAAACCCACTCTGATACCAATTGTTAGCATGATGGAGTGGTGCAAACCAAGATTTAGAGGGGGGGTGAATGAATCTCCCTCTAAAAACTTGATTAAATTAAAACTTAGCCTAAAGACTTTAGACTAATGCGGAATTAAAATCAACCATGAACGTAGGTAGAAACACGCCTATCATTCATCTAACAGTTGACACATTAAAAAACAACCCACAATACACAAGAACCTTTTAGGTGGTTCGGTCCTCCAGACCTACATCCACCCCACACTCAATCCAGAGTGTGGATTACTGCTGACTCACAGCTTAAAATTGCTGGGCCTCACAGCTTGCCTACAAACTGCTGCATCACAGCTTGCGTGAGCTGGGCATCACAGCTTGCCAACCGCTGGGCATTATAGCTTCGCCGACCGCTGAGCATTACAGCTTAGCTATCCAGAGGAATCCACCTCTGCCACTGGGCCTTACAGCTTATGCCACCGCTGATACACAGCTTAGAAGAAATATTAACAACATAAACAGAAACTAAAAATGTTCAGCATCGAAAAACTGATAATAAAGATAAACCGAAATGCTCACGCAGGAGCGCTGTGCCTTGGATCTGATCCAGAGGACACAATGGAGAACATATCTTCAAGAGTTGCTTCAATTGCTTCACGATATCTTCTCCCGATATCCCTCTTCTTCACTCTCTTGCTATCACCTATCACTCCCAGACTCACACTCTTCTTTCTCTCAGATATCTGCTGAAAATACGGCACTCTGTATTTCTTCTCAGATCTCTTCTTCTATTTTTCTCTCTAGGACTTATTCTTATGAATTCCATCATCCGTAGAAGGCACGACCGGGTCTTCTATATAAAGCTCGCGAAAGATAGGCGCGTGGAAATCACGTTTCCTGCCCAGAAATTCTAACAAGAGCGTGCTTATCGGAGCCCACGGGTCAGATCTTAATTGACGTTCTATTTATCTCAGAGACTTGGGAATTTCACTTTATCTTGTCAATAAAAACAGAGGCATTTAGTCAAATGCTTGGTGAGCTGGAGTTCATATAAGCATTCACATGCACAGACGTATTATATGAATGAGAAAAACATGCACCGACTAGGTACATATATAGACGTGAATGCATAGACCATTTATATGCATTAAGTAGACATGCACTGAGCCTTGTATGCATAAGACAATTATGTGCGCCGACCTTTTCATGCGAAGATAAAACTTGCACCAGCCCTAATATGAAGGATGCATAAAGTGTACTGACTTTTGTATGTGTGAGACACAAACATGCACCGACCCTTGCATGCGTGCAGCAACACAAATTGCACCGACCTATACAAGCCCGATGCAAAAGTTGCACCGACCGTTATACCCTTAAGATGACACATGCACGGACCTATATTACACAAGGAAGATTATGCACTGACATGTTCTACCCAATGCAGAGTATGCACTGACTTCTACATGCTCGAGGCAAAAACTACACCGACCTTATGTACACACATCAGAGCATGCACTGACCTAGTGTGCATTTATGCAGGATGTGCACAGACTATATGAGCAAAGCGGCGAAGATTGTGCACCGACCTTATGTGTAAGGCAAAACTGTACACCGACTACATGCGCATTCTGTAAACAGAAATGCACCTACCTTGTTTATATTCCTTCAGAGGCGTGCACTGACCTTAATACAGTTAAGGTGAAATATGCATGTAAGCGTGCATCAACCTTATAACAGATATCATGAAGAGATGCACCGACCTTAGTTAGTACAAAATGAAAACATGCACATACTTTGTAATAGAGGCAAAAATATGGACCGACCCTGGAATGCTCATGCGTAGAGACTTTGTGCATAGAGGACAAAGCTAGTACCGACCTTCGTATGCATGTCACAGTATGTGCGCATATGCACAGACTTTTCATATGAACCTGCACTGACTTCACCTGTAATATGCATGGACCTCATATGCACCAGGTCCTCATGTCCACCGATCCAAATCAGGTATATAGCAAAACATTCACAGACCTTGTATGCTAAATGCGCAAGGTGCACAGACCTTGTAAGCTGACTGAAACAACTATGCACAGACCATATATGCATTAGTCAAACACAAACAGATTTATGCATTTTAGTCTTACATGACTCATAGATTGTCATTATCAAAACTAGGTTTCCAATAGGTTTCACCCTCGCCCACTGATACACAACTTAAGAGAATTCAAGAGATAAAATGGAAAGAATGAAATGAGAAAACAATGTAGCTCTCTAGGAGCATATTGACTCTGGATTTGATCCAAGAGTCAATTACAAAGATAAGCTCTCTTCTTACTCAGACGATCAAACCAGCTTACGATGCTCTACTTTTCTTGACCTTTACTGCAGCTTCTTGTTTCAACTTCTTCTCTGCTTCTCACACTCGCTCCGCTTGTCTCTTCTACTTAATCTGCCTTCTTTATCTCTCTCTACTTTGTATCTGTGAGATCTGGTCCCTTTATATAGCCTCGCGAGAAGAGGGCGCGTGGGAAGCATGTTTCCTGCCCAAAAATTTAGTAGAAGAGGCTCTAGTGAAGCTCCACGTGTCAGGAGATGTAGATGCTCTTTCCACGTGTCAGGTGATGGAAGCGCGCGGCTCTAGTGTCAGATAGATCTGATTGGAGAATCACCTTGGATCACGTGCCACTTATCATCATGGGATCACGTGACCACTTAAGTTTCGGTTGTTTCCAGAGACATAGTAATTAATCCAACAATTCAGACGATAGACAATAAGTCAAACACTTAGAATGCATATGCACTGACCTTGATATGAAGTACACGAAATATGCACTAACCTTGGACATGCATAGAATAGAGTTTGCACAAACCTTCCAAGCGATCAATGAAAATGTGCATCGACCTGAGTTTATGCAAATAACTATATGCACCGACTTTATATAGACACAAGGCAGACGTGAACAGACCTTCATATGCATAAGTCAAGAATGTGCACCGACCTTATATGCATGAGATAAAAGGTACACAGATCTTTATATGCATGAGGCGGAAACGTGCACTGACTATGTGTGCAGTCAAGCAAGATGTGCACGGACCTTATGTGCAGGCACTTAAAATGTGCACTGAGCTACATGAGGAAATAGTGGTATGCACTGACCTTAATGTTTGCATAAACAGAAACGTGCACTGACCTAACAATCATAAGTGCACAAACCTTGTGTGCTGTCTGCAAAAAGGTGCACCGACTTATATGCGCACTTCTATAGAGACATGCACCGATCTTGTATAAAATCATACAAGACGTGCACCGACTTTAAATGCACGCTACAAGATCTACACCGACCTGTTGTGCACTTCTATAGAGACGTGCATCGACCTTAGTAGTACTAAGAGATGATGTGCACCGACCTTGCCTCTGCTTGCCATGCGAAATGCATTGACCTTCATGCGCAGAACTGTAAAAATGTATGGACCATAGTATGAAATACGTGCACATGAAGCTATGAAATGCTTACAGTGTTGTCATAATAAGAATGATTTTAGAATATAATTATTATCAAAATCTAAGATCTAAAAAAAAAATGTATTGTTGCCAATCATTAAAACAAAATGGGAAATTAAATTCAGAGAATTAAGTCAAAAGAGACATGACATGAGACATATTATCCCACAAGATCTCCCACAACACCACCAAAGGAACCCAAGATGTCCCTACGGTTCCTCACAGGATCTCTATTTATAGGAAGGAGACCAAACCCCCAGAAGGGGCAAAAGAGTCTTCATGCCTCACAAACTTCGTGGAAATCGAAGCGACGGGACCCCGAAGATAGTGCCATCTTACACCCTTCTACGGGACTTCGACTGTCGTTTCATATCCCAAGGAAGGTTTAAAGTAGGGAAAAGAAAGCGTGAAGATTACATGGAAAGTACATAATGCTCCAGACAATCAGAATTTTCGAAGAAAAGGCAAGTCTTTGTTATAAAGCAAAAAGCATACAAGTAAAGGGCAACGTCTACTCGTACGTACAACAATAAAAAGAAGGGAAAAGGATAAAAACAAGATACAAGTAATGGGGAGCACTCCCTCAAGTGCTCACCTTCTCAGTGACGTCAGTTGGTGCCTGGTCCTGAGCCTTGGGCACATCTTCAGGAACTGCCATGGGGGGTGGAGCATCGTCAGTCAAGTCGACTAACTCTCTCTCCACTGAGTGCTCGGCCCCGACTGCATATTCTTCCATGCTTGGCCCCTCCCTGCCGAACTCTTCCTCGCCGTGTCTAGCTGCAGGCTCGAATGGCATTAGCGGGGGCAGTAGGGACGTCACCAGGACACCCATGCTATCAGCAGCAGTTGGGAGGGCGGCCGACCATCCCTCTTGAAAGCCGAGGTCCCTCGTTGGACCATAGACTTCGAATGCAGCCGTGTTCAGCTCGTCCTGGTATTCCAAGGATGATCGAAAGCACTCCACGGCCTCCACATTGATCGTGGCCATCGCAGCCTTCAGCCTATCGGCCTGGGCCTCCAGCGCCTGGACCCTCTCCCAGACCTCAGCCACCAGGGACTCCAGCTCAGCCACCCGAGCATTAGCTGCATTAGCCCGCTCGACTGCCTCATGTAGGGACCCCTCCAGCGTCTGGATATGGACTTAGAAGGTGTCTCGATCACGCTCCACCTCCACCAAGGTGCACCCCTGTGACTCCAAGAGTTCCTGGAGCTTGGCGCGATCGCCCGCGAGCCTTTGGAGTTAGGCCTCCATCTTCTTCCCCTCTGCGTCACTCTTAGCCAACTACCGGGCGATCCCATGTGTAACGCCACAAGATCCGATCCCCATTTTATGGGCATATTTTTTTTTTCATTTCTTCCATCAGATCTCGAGACATTACTTCAAACGTATCGTGGAAGCACAATATATAAACATGCATACATGAGCATGAGAGAGAGAGAAAGCACAATTACAAGAAATGTAAATAGCATCTCAACCATTCATAATTTCCAAAAGAGAGTACATGTCCATTGTTCCAGAATAAACATGAGTCCCCATAGGCTCACCACCCCATAACCATATAGATAAGAGAAACATTCATCCACAGCATACCCAGACGAACTATGATCTAGCACTAGTCCTCAGCTGCAGCCTCCTCCTCAACCTCCTTCTCTATGTCCCCTGAAAACGTGTGTCACAAGGGGTGAGTGTGACGCTCAGTAGGTAGCCCAAACAAACCAGGGTTAACTCGCATCTATATAACCAAATTATACACATAATTCAGATGTTAATAATAGCATAATTCCTTCATTATCATCTACCTAAAATAACTCATATGAGGAAAATACATATTGTTTAACTAACATATAAGGTACCCATGCATGCAACAAGACCTCGGTGAATGAGCAGTTACACATTATCACATTTTCATGAGTTTTCACATTTTTGTTATTCATGAAACTGAACAGCTACCGCAAACACAGGAGGCCCGCATACATACAAACAAACGCAAGAGTACTGCGCAGACCCGGGAGCGAACTCCCACCTACACTCCTGCTGCACGGGGCGTTACGTATCGCCGTCCACCGGGTTTTGTGGCGTTACGTATCGCCATCCCACAGAATGAACCAGCCGAATCGATAGGTTTTTGACTATGGCGTTACGTATCGCTGTCCTCTGGGATCTTTTACCTCCGCGGCGTTACGTATCGCCGTCCCGCAGAAGGGACCGAAGTCCTACCTAACAGATTGCTGCTGTTTTCCATTTATAACATTCATATCGTAATCACATTCACATGCATACTCATTTTGCAAATACTAGTATGGTACTTTATCATAATAAGCATGCTTCAAAATGTTTTAAGTGGAAGAACCACAATCATAAGCTTACTGGTCATGGAAAGGAGCATGATCAGGTTACTGAATAAAGGAAGACAAGTTAATTTCTAGGCTACACAGGCATATAAAACGACATCTAACTCTCTGTACGGAATTTCTAGGAGCATGAATTTTTTACAGTGAGGTGCTACCTTAGTCTCCTATCTTTTTCCAATTTTTTAGATTTTTATGAATTAAAATGCCCTTTCAAAACTATCTTTTTCTAAGTTTCTAGAAATTTGGACATAACCATAGGTGCATCGACCTACCCACATGTGCATCGACCTTACCATGGTCTGCACCATATGTGCATCGACCTTACCTTGGACCTGCTCAGACCTGTCCAAAGGATATACTGCATATGCATCGACCTTACCTTGGACCTGCTCAGACCTGTCCATAGGCCACAATTCATGTGCATCGACCTTACCTTGGACCTGCTAAGAACTATCCAAATGCTACAATACTTGTTCATCGACCTTACCTTGGACCTGTCCAAAGGCTACAATACATGTGCATCGACCTTACCTGGACCTGCTCAGACCTGCCCAAAGACTACAATACATGTGCGTCGACCTTACCTTGGACAATACCAAATGTGCATCGACCTTACTATGGCCAACACAAAATGTGCACAGACCATACTATGGCCGACATCAAATGTGCACAGACCTTACTATGGCCGACATCAAATGTGCACAGACCTTACTATGGCCGACACCAAATGTGCACAGACCTTACTATGGCCAACATCAAATGTGCAAAGACCTTACTATGGCCAACACCAAATGTGCACAAACCTTACTATGACCGACATCAAATGTGCAAAGACCTTACTATGGTCGACATCAAATGTGCATAGACCTAACTATGGCCAACACCAAATGTGCACAGACCTTACTATGGCCAACATCAAATGTGTAAAGACCTTACTATGGCCGACATCAAATGTGCACAGACCTTACTATTGCCAACATCAAATGTGCACAGACGTTACTATGGCCAACACTAAATGTGCAGAGACCTTACTCATGGACATGCACTGACCTGACCACATGTGCATAGACCTGTCCAGACACTTTAAACACTGGTAGAGACTCAGAGCAAACACACGAGAGCCCGTAACTTGATTAAAAATAGAAAATGAACATGTTGGTCGATCCACGTACCCTTAGACCGTCTTTAAAGTATAGAAAAAAATTTAAAATCGTTCTAATGCACTGTTGACCCCTAAAATTGAGGTTAGGTGCCTACCTTTGAAATGTTAAAACTGACAATCTGGGGATGACATCCACACCTCAGCTCCGCCTAAGCTTCTCCTTTCGATCAGAGGATGACATCCACACCCCAGATCCTCCCAAGACTTCGCCCGTCGTCCTAGGAATTGCAGATTCACCCTCCTTCGCAGGGCCAAGGTCCCTCACCTCTCTTTCTTACTCAAGAGGAACCGTAGATGGTAGATAATTGAAAATAGGTGTTGCTAAAGGCTGACCACCCTTGAAACCCACCTCCTTATTTAGTTTTCAAGTCTTGCAAGGTCCTACCAACGACCCACAAGGCTCCAACCCACTCCCAAGGTCCCTGGTTTAAAAAGGGGTTAATGCTAAGCACCCCTTTGGTTTGAACAGAGGTGACCCTTCGTCTACCCGATCATAGATGTGAGTGCGTGCATTTTTCTATTAGGATTTGAGTTGGGACGTCTTCATATGAAATCAAGAGGACTTCTTGATCTAACTCTGGATCATGGTTTCATCGAATTTCCTCATTCCTAGCCCGAGTTATGATTTTTGCAAAATTATCATTTATTCTCCCTCATTCCAGTTGCGACCTTTCGGTAGCCCAAGGTAATCCAAGTATAACTATAGCATCCAAGCAGTATTTGGCCTCGACCTCAACATAGAAGTTGTAGCTAACATCCTACTCAAAATTTTGGCTTTGGTTGCAAGTCATTTTGTTAACCACAGATGAAGGTATAAATTTCCCATTAATTACATTCGAATTTTTTTAACAGTCACACCTCTTCGTGACAGCTGGCAGCCAAAGGACTCAGATTCATGGGTTCTGATGCGAATTGGGCTTCGACCCTAACAGAAGAGTTTGTGTTAAGGGCCCAAGTTTACTAATGAGCCTAGTTTCATCCCATTTGGTTGACTGTAGACCAAGATATCCTCATTTTAATGGGTGATTGTGTTTTCTATAACTTTTTCAACCCATTATCACAAACTCCCTCTTACCCCCTTTTAGGCCTATTTATCGAAGTTATAATATTCACTAAAGTTATTTCTTACCCAATAGTCATTGCATGGGCTTTGGTTTTACCTAATTCTGATCTTCTTATGTTAAGTTACGAATTTTCTAAGGGTCCTTCAATAATCTATCTAGATTTCTAGCTCATTGAGTTCATAGGCCAGAATTGTACACAATTGGGCCAGGGCCCAATTGGTGGTCATAACATTCTCTCCCCCTTAAAATAATTTCATCCTCGAAATTAACTCAAGAAGTTTCTTCTTTATGAAAAATTACTCACCGAATAGTTGAGGGTATTCCTGGTGCATATTGTCCTCCGGCTCCCATGCTGCTTCCTCGGAATGAGAATTCCTCCATAGCACCTTCACCAGCCGGATGGTTTTATTCCTCAATACCTGTTCCTTCTAGTCTATGATCTTGCTAGGTTGCTCCACATACGATAGATCTGTCCGAACCTCTAGGGGCTCATACTCTATAACATGTGAGGCATCCGGGACATACTTTCTAAGCATGGAGATGTGAAAGTTCGGATGTACATGTGACAGAGTGGGCGGAAGTGCAAGCCGATAAGTCACCTCGCCTACCCTTTGCAAAATCTCGAAAGGCCCGATGTATCTCGGACTGAGCTTGCCCTTCCTTCCGAACTGCATGACTCTCTTAGTAGGAGATACCTTTAGGAACACATGGTCTCCTTCTGTAAAAATTAACTCTCTTAGCCGCTGGTCTGCATAAGTTTTCTGACGGCTCTGGGCTGTGAGGAGTCGCTGCCTAATCATAGATATCTTCTCTGAGCAGTCCTGTACCAACTGTGGTCCGAATCGCTACTTTTCTCCAGCTTCATACCAACACACCGGTGATCTACATGGTTGCCGATAGAGTGCTTCATAAGGTGCCATTCCCATGGTAGAATGGTAACTATTGTTGTATGCAAATTTCATTAGGGGCAAATGATCATCCCAATTCCCCCTCCACTCAATACTACATGCCCTCAACATATGTTCTAGAGTTTGTATAGTGCGCTCAGATTGCCCATCGGTCTGAGGATGAAATGTCGAGCAGAGCCGCAGTTCTGTCCCCATAGCCTGTTGCAAACTCTTCCCGTACCTCGCTGTAAATCAAGGGTCTTGGTTAGAGATATAGATAAAGGTGCACCATGTAATCGAATGATCTCAGCGATGAACAATTTCGCTAGGGATTCGATTGGAGTCTGCTTGTTGACGGGCATAAAATGTGCAGTCTTTGTAAATCTGTCCACGATCACCCATATGGTATCATGCTTCCTCCTAGTCATGGGTAGACTAGTCACAAAGTCCATGGTGATTTGTTCCCATTTCCATTGTGCCATCTCAATGGTCTGGAGAGGTCCGCCAGGTCTTTGATGCTCAATCTTCACCTGCCGGCAAGTGAGACATTTGGACACGAACTCCGCTATGTCTCGCTTCATTCTTGGCCACCAATACATCCTCTTCATCTCTTGAAACATCTTAGTGCTTCCAGGGTAGATGGAGAACTTTGACCTGTGAGCCTCCTCCATCAATTCCCTTTTCAATTCCACATCATCTGGTACACAGATTCTTTCTCGAAACGTGATTAGCCCATCGATTCCCACATGGAAGTCCTCATTGTTCAGTAGTTTCTACAATGCCATATTCTGCTTTTGTACCTAGGCAATTCTGTCTAAGTATGTAGGTCTAGCTGACAACCTAGCCAAGAGACCGAATTGCTTCCTTTTCTTGGGTCGTGATTCAATCACACCCTCCATCATATTCCATTCTTGACGCAAGCTCAATGCCATCAATTTACGGTTGAGGGCGTCCTCCGCCACATTCGCCTTGCCTGGATGGTACTGCAAGGTGAAGTCGTAGTCCTACAACAGTACGACCCACCTTTGTTGCCTCAAATTAAGTTCCTTTTGAGTGAATATATATTTGAGGCTCTGATGGTCAGTGAAGACCTCGAACCGAACTCCATATAAATAGTGTCTCTAGATGGGCAAAGCATGGACCACTGCTGCCATTTGAAGGTCATGAGTGGGGTAATTCTTCTCATGGTCCTTCAACAGTCTTGAGGCATAGGCGATCACTCGGCCATTCTGCATTAGTACACAGCCGAGGTTGATCTTGGAGGCATCTATATAAATAGTGAAGCCATCATTCCCTTGTGGGAGTGCCAACTCCGGGGCTGAAGTCAACTTTTCCTTGAGCATCTGAAAACTGTATTCACAGTCCTCTGACCAGATAAACTTCGCTCCTTTCTTTGTCAACTTGGTCATTGGAGCTGCAGTGGTGGAGAAACCTTCAAGGAACCGATAGTAGTATCCAGCCAGACCAAGGAAGCTTCTAATCTCCATGACTGCCTTCAATGCTTCCCACTTTGTTACTGCTTCCACCTTGTTGGGGTCCACAGATATACCATTTCCGGATATGACATGTCCGAGAAACATCACCTGGTCTAGCTAAAATTCAGACTTACTAAATTTGGCGTAGAACTTGTTCTCTCTGAGAGTCTGCAGAACCACTCTCAGATGCTACCGATGTTCCTCCTGACTAGCAGAATATATCAGGATGTTGTCTATAAAGACTATGACAAACCGATCTAGGTAAGGGCGGAAGATCTGATTCATCAGCTCCATGAACACGGCCGGTGCATTGGTCAGTTCAAATTGTACTACTAAGAACTCGTAGTGACCATACTGAGTCCTGAAGGCCGTCTTCGACGCATCTTCGGGATTGATTCTGATTTGATGATAGCCCGTCCTCAGATCAATTTTGGAGAAGACCTTGGCAGATGACAGCTGGTCAAATAATACTTCAATCCTCGGCAGAGGATACTTGTTCTTATTAGTGGCTTGATTAAGCTTGTGGTAATCAATGCATAGCCCCATCTTTCTTCCGCACAAATAGGACTGGTGCTCCCCATGGAGACATGATGACTATCACTTTTCATATCATAACTCGCATCACATACATCATCTTTAAGCATTAAAAGTACAAAGTTTTGCAATTCAGGTAGTTAATTCCACTCTCACACATAATTTGAGTCTACATGCATTTTACCATCATTTCTAAGTAAAAATGGTAGTGTGAGAATCATTCAAGAATTTGCACAACTATTTTTCAGATAAAGGGGAATAATACGTTGATGGTTTGCTTGATTTTACAGGGACTCAGAAGAAGGCGCCCAGACTGCTGGGCGCCCCTTAGAAGGCGCCCAAGAGGCTGGGCGGCCCTTTGACAGTTGCAAAAAAAGAAAAAAAATATAGAAACAGAAAAGAAGAAGGCGCCTGGCCTTTTAGGCACCTCTTACGGAAGAAGTGACAATGCGGACGGTCGCCAATTCCATCAGTATGAAAAGAAGAATGGCGGGAAGCTTTTGAAGTAGGCGCCCAGGGTACCAGGCACCGCTTAAAGGGTGCCCAGTACCCCAGGCGCCTCTCTCACAGAGTCTAAAATTCAAAAAAGGGAAATAACAAATGGGGCGCCCAGTTCATCAGTCGCTTCTTTCAGAAAAATGCCCACTGTCCTAGTCACGTCTTCATATGCGTAACCGACGCCCAAGAAGCCTCCATAACGCCTCCTGAATGTGCTCCTGTAACGATTTCACATTAATGGGCCTAAAACCCTATAAAAAAAGCACCGAGGCCCCTCCTTTCACATCTTTTTCATCGATTTTTCTTTTTCCTCCCTCGTTTCTCCCTCTCTCTGTCTGTTTTCTCTGCAACACTCTTTTTTTCTCACCCGTAGCTTAGATCTCTTCTTTTTACATGCATTAGAGTTCATCATTTTAATTTGTGTTATTCACAAATGTTGTTCCTTTTGCAATGCTCTCCAACTTCTTCTTCTACCTCTCCTCCTAATTCTCTCCCCTTTTTTAAGTTATTTTCATTTTTCCAACCCCCTGTCCTTCATCTCTTTTCACTGTTCATGCATATTCACTTTTGCACAGTCGCCTCCCCCTCTAATTTTCAACCTCCTCCTCTCATTATCTCTCTCTGCGGTCTTCATCAAAGTTCTTCCCCTTTTTATGCCCTCCAACTTTATCTTCTACCACATCGCCTAATTCCCATCCAATTTTATGTTAATTCCACCTCTATTGCACTCTATTTTTAACATTTTATCTTCATTATGCACACCCGTAGCCCCCTCTACTTTCAACATACCACACCCATACATTATTTTTAAAATCTTCCCACCTCCCCTCTACACTCTTCCACACCTCCCTTTGGCGGAGATTATCTCTCGGTGACCTCTAGGCGGCATCCACTTCCAAGACGGGGCGGACTCAAAGTGTGACGACCCGGATCCCGGATACCGGATATACCCGATAGGACTACCGAGGAGACCCGATACCACTTGGAACCCGTGAAGCCTCCCAAGAGCTGTAAAGCTCCGAAGGGAAAAAGGATTGCCGTGTAGTACATTGAAGCCACAGAGATATAATAGTAAGCAATTAAATTTCATTAGATCAGTTTGCTAAAGTAGCAGAAATAAAATTACTTTTTAATTAACAGTTCCAATTAACAATTAAACCAGAGTCCAATCCAAAGGAAAGACAAGTACATGTACAGTCCAACAGAAAGAAAGACGTACACTATGGTCGGGGGAAGCCCGATGCAGGTACCCCTGGCAACTATGAACTCGCCACACCAGGAACCGCCAAAAGAAGCATAGACGACCACACCTGAAAAGCAAGGGTGAGCCTCGTGTCACTGGCTCAGTAGGGGTCACGCGGATCCCCACTGAAAAACAACGTAGTAACACGGAACAACTAAAACAGAAATAGTAGTAGTAAAGCAGGAAAAGCGGGAAACTACCACTAGAAAGCTGTAAAAGAAAACCGGGAACGGAAGGAGTAGGAACAGTTAAAAGAAAAGGGAAAAGCCGTACCGAACAAAACACGACTGCCAAACTAACCTCGGCTCCCTGAGCTACTCCAACAGCAACAGAAAGGCGAACCCTGATCTCACAAAGTTAAGAATTACCGATCCGTCGACAGGCACAAGGCCCAAGGCCTACTGAAACAGGCAAAAAGCCAAGAAAAGATCTAGATAACCAACAGACTCTCTAAAGCATACATGACTCGATTGTCATGCACGCTCTTCTAGACATGATGACACACACACAACTAGAACGTCGTGCACACGACACAACACTGACCTCGAGCAAGGCCATGAGAGGGCTAACCTAGAAAGGTCACGACGTGCGAGAAACAAGAGAGTCACATGTCACGTGACGGAAGCACCTTCTCACTAGAAGAACAGCCAGCTGCGTCCACTAACGTCTTATGCTGCGTCTCAAGTGTCTCGCCTACGCTGCCGCCTGCTGCACGATAGAGACTAAGACACGCTCAGAACCAGAACATGAACTACAGTAACGAGTGACAAGATAGGGTAACACCCGTCGGCATCAGTCCAAGCCCCTGATCACGTGTGCACACACCGACTCTTGCCAGAGAGCCAGGCCTCTAGCGAGTTTCTCCCACCTAGCAGGATGCTACTTTACAGTGGGGGCCCACAGAAACTAGCTTACAAACCATATCTCAGAAACTGCCTCGCCACCACTCCCGGGTGGGTCGACACGTCGTAACGTGTCACCATGCTACGACTAGTGGAGGCTCACTAGACACATACTCCAAAACATGAGTGTCGAAGTATAGATAGGCTAAGCACGCACTATCACCCGTACTACGAAGCACAATGGTAGTACACCAACTGCCAACAGACTCCTGATAGGGCAACTAGACCTTCCAACGCAATGATCCTTGAGTCTCACGACTAGGAGTCAAGATCGTCGTACAAAGCAGAACAAGCCGCCAATCGGTCTAATCCTATGTCAATGAAACGACACATCTGTATAAAATGACACACAGAGACCTGAGGGATCACCAAGACCATTGACACACCTGGACATGTAGACCGAGATAGGACAGTACCTCAAGGCATCTAACACCACTATCTCGAGCTGAACAGACAAGCCGAGACACACACAAGGTTACATGTCAACCACTGGGTCTCACCGGGTTCACCAGAACCTAAATAAAGACTCTAAAGCGATACGAAGGCTCTCCTGGCTATCTGACTATGGTTGTAGCCCTCATAGGATGTCAGAAGACATCCACGGTATAGCGGGCAAACCACAAAGTCAAGCCAAGATAATCAGAAGTCAAAACATCGGGAAACGACACTCAGAAATTAAGCGAAGGAACATACGCTGGCGGTCATAGAATGGGCCGTTAGGCGACTGTAACGGTCAAGGATCAGGCCGCTAAACCCAGTCAACCCTGAACTGACCTATTCGGACAAACCACCAAAGTGGTCTAATATAGATCCGCCACACGGACTAGGCGGTCCAAGAGACAACTACCACACTAACTGCCCTAAAACATTGACCTAAGCCAAATGACATGTAGCGGCCTAAGAAAGGCGCGCTACAGCGGAGAAACGCATGAAGGTTGGACCGCCAAGGCCAACCGACTTAAAATCTTGACTAGGTCTAAGACCACGGTAACACGGGTATCGAGGCAGGCCACAAGCTACCGAAACCATCCCCTCAAGACGGGAACTCAAGAGAGGCCACACACACATGCGGGGGAACCCCACCGCACTCACACCGATACACGGTGACTCGATCGAGCGTAACACAGAGCTCGAGATATACACACCTTTGGGCACGCTAATCGAAGTAACACGGCACCTCCAGACACCCCAGAAACATAGACACGGAACCCACAGGGTGTCCAGGACACTCGCGAGGCCGTAGGTTGGTCATTGGGTCTCAACCGGACCGACCAGGACTCAAAATGATAAAAAACACAGCATTTCGATCACCCTGAACGACCAGACAGGGTCGAACGACCGGACAGGGTCGATCGACCGGACATGGGTGGTCGGTCGACCGGACCACCGACTGGACCGACACGGTCCCACGGGCACTGGCAGGTCGACCGACCCATCTGGTCCGGTCGACCGGTCACGGCGGAAAACTGGCAGAACCTCGACGTTCGAGCTTGATTCCACGCCCCGTTCGATTCCGATCGAAGGGGAAAACAACTACAATCACAATATCGACATTCCACACTCTGGAAGGGCTCAAAACAATGCACAAACGGATTGAAACGGGCAATTCCACCGAATTAACCCTATTTGGGTCACCGGGGTTCCCGGGCTCGTACCGGCCCCAAATGACAACCAATCAACACGAAATCAGCGGATCTGGAACGCTGGCATTCCAGGGGTTCGATTGATACCACTGATCTAAAAACTGTCACCGTTTTTCGGCGAACCCTGTGAACACCCCAAAAGCATGATTTTCCCGAACTTGAAAGAAAGCCGCTTGTATGCTCACCATTCGGCGTGAAACTCGGAGGGAGCGTAGAAGAGAAGTAGAGATTCCATCACCCTACCTCCACCGACGATTCCGTGCACCGTAATGACTAAACCGCGCCGAAAACCACATCGCAAGCTCGACCGTCGACTTTGAATCCACCGTTGGGATCGCATCAGAAACGGTCCGATCCTCGCCCCATCGCGCACCCGATCAATCCCACAACATCACCTCTGCCTGCCCGAGCCTCCTCCGTCTGCAGCCGGAGCCGGAAGGGCGAGAGAAGAGAGAAAATGGGGGAGAGAGGGGTTACAGCGGTGAATGGGAAAGGAAAGAGGAAGAAGAAAGAAAAAGGAAAAAAGGAAAAGAAATTAGGAAATTACCTAATTTCTGAAAATTTGATTTTTGGCCTAAAAATGGACTAATTCAGAAAAATATGCAGAAATAGTCGAAACGATCCTCGGGAAGAGTACAACGCAACTGCGGCATCCATGAGTCGATGAACTGAGATATAAACTCACCATAGGGTTCCGTAACTAATACGAGAGAAAAACCCACGTGGATCGTAAAACTCAACTCAGGACCCACAAAAGCGATCCGAAACTCTACGAAAAGGATCCGAAAGATCCGATAAGAATCCGGGGTATTACAACCTCCCCTCCTTCAAGAAATTTCATCCTCGAAATTTAAGGAGCGAACAAGAAGAAGCAGGGAGGAACAAACCCTAAGACACAACTTGAAACAGCGTGAATCTCGAAAAACACCATTCAGAGGAACACTGTCAGACTATAATCACAAGCACACGCTCTGGATCGAGCACGACACCCAAGTGAACATAAGTCCGACACCTCCAAAACAAGGCAATGTCGCTTACGTCTCACAGGAAAGGAGACACGACCTAAGCCACGAAAACAGATATCGGGAAAACAAAACGACAGACACGATAAGCATCAGCTTAAACAAGGAAGCATAGTCCTCTCAGCTGACAGCTCGACACATCAGCTCCAGTGCTAAAGGCAACCACAAGACCTGGCACACAGGACGCCAACAACAGCACCGGACCACAAGCACAATCAAGTCAGTCCTCATTCAAACATTGCATCTGATTCGAGTCGCATGCTAACTCTATCAGAAAAGAAGATTACAACAAAACTAACTGACAAGATCATGGTCCACACGATGCTAAGACAGATTTACAGGGAAACAACGATAGCAGCAACAACACTTGCAGAATCCTAGCTCCGTACTGAACACAGAACCACGGAACACAACTTCAAGCTGGGTGGCATCAAGGCACAATAACAGTTGAACACACGACTATAATGGACTAGTCATGCCACGAGTAGCTTACCAAGAAAAGACCCACGACAACAAGAATGACAATCTTGGGAAACGCATCTCAAGGGCCGCGATCACGTCTAGAGAGCACAACACCCAAGAAAGAATTACGGAGCAGAGGGTACTCAACCAGCAAAAATGCCGACAGATTCCCCAATACTCACAAATGCCGATGCCAACACCAGAATGCCTCCTATAGCAATAGCACGGCAAGGACAACATTAAGGCACATAAAGCCAAGACGAAGTCACATCGAGAAAAACAATTCTCTAGATCGGTGGGTAATCAGCCCACACGCTTCCGTTGCGCACTCATATAACACACACAGGCATCAGAAGATACCTCGGTATCCGCATCTCAGCACACACTTGGCGCCATCGCAATTCATGAAAATTGCAATATAGCACGCCACGAGTACTGATCTTGTGACCAACCAATCAGACATTGCCTAAGTGCAAACGAAGAAGAGCACCAGCTTCAGCACAAAGCCTAAAGAAAAATGCTAATCTCAGCTTACCATTACGTCTTGAAACAATTAATGAGCCTTCACCATACATCGGCCACTAGACACGGCACGACAAACACGGTGCACCACGTCTCTCAACACAAAGATTAGGTCCAAAGCCAAGAAACCGTAGAACAAGGAGCAGATCAGGCTCATAATAAACACTGTCTGCACTTAAGCAGACACAAGATAAAGGTCTCACTAAGACAACACTTCTAAGGCTTACCTCAAAAAGACTCCAGCAATCAGGATGAGAAGCATCAAGCTCGGCTAACAGCAGCACACCAGGAAGGAAAATCCTAGGTTCGCTCGAGCATCTTCTCAATCAAGGGAATCTAATCGAGCACTTCAACAGAAGCGAGACACATCAGGAGCTGCACAGACTTAAGCTGGGATGACGAAAATAACGTAAGAACGTGTACAACCATCACACCAACTCGAAATGTCTCTAGCCACCTGAACAAACCATGAAAAAATCTCAAATAATGTACCGCAGACTCGAGCCTTCAGGCAAACTCTGCCAAGTACAACATGATCGAGACGAACACCACGATGAAAAAGAGCATCCCGTCGCATCTTGACGAGAGCAAAACCATCTCGTACAGTGCCAACACAGCACGCACAAGACCACTTATGGAAAATAACGCGACAAGGAATCGTGAAACCTAAGCCAGCGAAAGACTGTACTGGACTTTTAGGACTCTAGACACTGTATATCTCGGATTCCCATGCACTTTCACACAACAATGCTCTGATACCAGCTATGACGACCCGGATCTCGGATACCGGATATACTCGATAGGACTACCGAGGAGACCCGATACCACTTGGAACCCGTCAAGCCTCCCAAGAGCTGTAAAGCTCCGATGGAAAAAAGGATTGTCGTGTAGTACATTGAAGCCACAAAGATATAACAGTAAGCAATTAAATTTCATTAGATCGATTTGCTAAAGTAGTAGAAATAGAATTACTTCTTAATTGACAGTTCAAATTAACAATTATACCAGAGTCCAGTCCAAAGGAAAGACAAGTACAAGTATAGTCTAACAGAAAGAAAGACGTACACTGAGGTCGGGGGAAGCCCGACGCAGGTACCGCTGGCAACTACGAACTCGCCACACCAGGAACTGCAAAAAGAAGCAGAGACGACCACACCTGAAAAGTAGGGGTGAGTCTCATGTCACTGGCTCAATAGGGGTCACGCGGATCCCCACTGAAAAACAACACAGTAACATGGAACAACTAAAACATCAACAATAGTAGTAAAGCAAGAAAAGTAGGAAACTACCACTAGAAAGCTGTAAAAGAAAACCGGGAATGGAAGGAGTAGGAACAGCTAAAAGAAAAGGGAAAATCCGTACCGAACAAAACACGGTTGCCAAACTAACCTCGGCTCCCTGAGCTACTCCAACAACAACAGAAAGGCGAACCCTGATCTCACAAAGTTAGGAGTTACCGATCCGTCGGTAGGCACAAGGCCCAAGGCCTACTGAAACAGGCAAAAAGCCTAGAAAAGAGCTAGACAACCAACATACTCTCTAAAGCATACAAGACTCGATTACCGTGCACGTACTTCTAGACACGACCACACACACATGACTAGAACATCGTGCACACGACACAACACTGACCTCGGGCAAGACCACGAGAGGGCTAACCTGGAAAGGTCACAACATGCGAGAAACACGAGAGTCACGTGTCACGTGACGGAAGCACCTACTCACTAGAAGAACAACCAGCTGCGTCCACTGACGTCTTATGCTGCGCCTCAAGTGTCTCGCCTACGCTGCCGCCTGAAGCACGACAGAGACTAAGACACGCTCAGAACCAGAACATGAACTACATTAACGAGTGACTAGATAGGGTAACGCCCGTCGACATCAGTCCATGCCCCTGATGACGTGTGCACACAGCGACTCTTGCCAGAGAGCCATGCCTCTAGCTAGTTTTCCCCACCCAGCATGATGCTACTGTAGAGCGGGGGCCCACGGAAACAAGCTTACAAAGCGTATCTCGGAAACTGTCACGCCACCACTCCCAGGTCGATCGACACGTCGTAACGTGTTGCCAGGCTACGACTAGTGGAGGCTCACTAGACACAGACTCTAAAACACGAGTGCCGAAGTACAGACAGGCTAAGCACGCACTTTCACCCACACTACGAAGCACAAAGGCAGTACACCAACTGCCAACAGACTCCGGACAGGGCAACTAGACCTTCCAATGCAACGATCCTTGAATCTCACGACTTAGAGTCAAGATCGTCGTACAAAGCTGAACAAGCCACCAATCGGTCTAATCCTAAGTCAAGGAAATGACACATCCGTATAAAATGACACACGGAGACCTGAGGGATCACCAAGACCCTCGACACACCTGGACACATAGATCGAGGTAGGATAGTACCTCAAGGCATCCAGTACCACTGTCTCGAGCTGAACAGACAAGCTGAGACACACACAAGGTTACTTGTCAACCACTGGGTCTCACCGGGTTGACCAGAACCTAAATAAAGACTCTAAAGCAATACGAAGGTACTCCTGGCTATCTGATTATGGTTGTAGCTCTCACAGGATGTCAGAAGACTTCCATGGGACGGCGGGCAAACCACAAAGTCAAGCCAAGATAATCAGAAGTCAAAACATCAGGAAATGACACTCAAAAATTAAGCGAAGGAACATACGCTGGCGGACATAGAATGGGCTGCTAGGCGACAGTAGCAGTCAAGGATCAGGCCGCTAAACCCAGTCAACCCTGAACTGACCTATTCGAACAAACCACCTAAGCGGTCTAATATAGATCCGCCACACGGACTAGGCGGTCCAAGAGACAACTGCCACACTAACCGCCCTAAAACATTGACCTAAGTCAAATGACATGTAGCGGCCTAAGAAAGATGCGCTACGGCGGAAAAATGCATGAAGGTTGACCGCCAAGGCCAACCGACTTAAAATCTTGACCAGGTCTAAGACCACGGTAACACAGGTACCAAGGTAGACCACAAGCTGCTGAAACCATCCCCTCAAGACGGGAACTCAAGAGAGGCCACACCCACATGCGGGGGAACACCACAGCACTCACACCGATACACGGTGACTCGATCGAGCGTAACACAAAGCACGAGATACACACACCTGCGGGCACGCTAATCAAAGTAACACGGCACCTCTCAACACCCCAGAAACATAGACACGGAACCCCCAGGGTGTCCGGGACACTCGCGAGGCCATAGGTCGATCATTGGGTCTCAACCGGACCGACCGGGACTCAAAATGAGCAAAAACACAGCATTCCGGTCGACCTGAACCCTGGGGTCGGTCGACCGGACAGGGTGGGTCGACCGGATAGGGTCGGTCGACCGGACCTGGGTGGTCGACCGGACCTGGGTGGTCGGTCGACCGGACCACAGACTGGACCGACACGGTCCCACAGGCACTGGCCGGTCGACTGACCCATCTGGTCCGGTCGACCGGTCACTGCGGAAACCCGACAGAACCTCGACGTTCAAGCCCGATTCCACGTCCCGTTCGATTCCGATCGAAGGGGAAAACAACTACAATCACAATACCGACCTTCCACACTCCGGAAGGGGTCAAAACAATGCACAAATGGATTGAAACGGGCAATTCCATCGAATTAACCCTATTTGGGTCACCGGGGTTCCCGGGCTCGTACCGACTTCAAATGACAACCAATCAACACGAAATCTGTGGATCTGGAATGCTGGCATTCCAGGGGTTCGATTGATACCAACTGATCTTAAAACCATCACCATTTTTCGACGAACACTGCGAACACCCCAAAAGCATGATTTTCCCAAACTTGAAAGAAACCCACTCGTATGCTCACCGTTCGACGTGAAACTCAGAGGGAACGTAGAAGAGAAGTAGAGCTTCTATCACCTTACCTCCACCGATGATTCCGTGCACCGTAGTGACTAAACCGCGCCGAAAACCACATCGCGAGCTCGACCGTCGGCTTTGAATCCATCATTGGGATAGCGCCAGAAACAGTGCGATCCTCGCCCCATCGCACACCCGATCACTCCTACAGCATCACCTCTGCCTGCCCGAGCCTCCTCCGTCTGCAGCCGGAGCTGGAAGGGTGAGAGAAGAGAGAAAACGGTGGAGAGAGGGGGTTACGGCAGTGAATAGGAAAGGAAAGAGGAAAAAGAAAGAAAAAGAAAAAAAATAAAAAGATATTAGGAATTTTCCTAATTTTCAAAATTTTGATTTTTGGCCTGAATATGGACTAATTCAGAAAAACACGCAAAAATAGTCGAAACGATCCTCGAGAAGAGTACAACGCAACTGCGGTGTCCACGAGTCGATGAACTGAGAAATAAACTCACCACAGGGTTCCGTAACTAGTTCGAGAGAAAAACCCACGTAGATCGTAAAACTTAACTCAGGACCCACAAAAGCGATCCGAAACTCTCCGGAAAGGATCCGAAAGATCCGATAAGAATCCAGGGTATTACACAAAGGCTCGGCACGGCGTGGACTACGGCGTTCTTCCAATCTCGGCTATATTTAATGCCATTTTCTTTTGTTCATTTACAAGTTGTAATTTTGATAGAATTGTACTTTTCAATTTCGTAGTGATAAAGCTCATTTTGGCAATTGTGTCTCTTTTCTCTCTCCCCATCTTCTCCATTTCTCTTCTCAATCCCTCTCACATTCTTTATATGGCTTTGTTTTAATGCATCTTTCCTTTCTTTTTTTTAAGCTCACTCAAACTCGGATCTTCTCAAATCCAAGTAATTTTACAACTAAGCTTAATTGAAAATATTTTTTCCTCGTGGGATCGACCCGTATTCTCATCACTTTACTTGAATTTTTAAATCTTTTTAAGTGAGTGAGCGCGGTTAATAAATTTAAAATTGTGTGGCACGACATATTTTTAAACGACATTTGCCTAGCGCATCAATTTTTGGCACCGTTGCTGGTGAAAAAAATAGTTTTAATGTTGGAATTTCTTGTATTTGATGTATATATGTGAATACTGATTTTATTATTTTTATTTTGCAAGAAAAATATAAAAATTACAAAATCACAAAAATTCGGACCAAAAATTCCTAGGAAATAATCTATCACAGCAAGCATCGCTGAAAGCCAGAACAGTAGCAGAAAGCTGGAAATCAAAAAATCCAAGAAAATTAGGCGTCGTTAAAGGTAAGCAAACGTAGGAAAAGGTCTTGTTTTGAAAATTTTTAGAAAAATTCATAAAAATCATAAAAACCAGAAAACATCAAAAACATGTTTTTTTGACTTTATCTTACAGTAGATTGGCATATTATTTCTTATTTCTAGTTAGTAGTTTCCTTTATTCATATCTTATTGAAAATTTTTAAAATATATATATCTCTGAAAAAAATTCAAGAAATAGAAATTCAAAAAAAAATCCATGATAGCATGTTTTCATCTTAGTTGCATCTATTCTCATGCATTATGTACTTAGTTGATTATTGGTCTTTCGTTTGTGTCATTTGTCTTTCATTTCTCATTTACTTGCATCATCTTTTCAAAAAAAACTTTCTTTTCTTATCTATTTCCCCTTCTTAAGGGCATTAGGATCCTTACACCCCTCTTATATTTGGATGGACCCTCCATTGAGCATTCCATCTCTTTGGATTGATAATTTTATCTCCAAGACCTCATAAGTCCCCGTACCCGTGGATTCCCTCACGGAAGCCGGGCTGGTTGTATCAAGAAGTACCACGGAGGTAGATTGCCATTAGAACGATTCACATAAAAAAAAGAAGAGTGTTGGAATTTGCTACTATCTTGAAAAAATGGTGTCTAAGGCTAGAGGTTAAAAGGTAAACGCTTAAGTGAGATTGTGGTTATTTTATTAGGACCCTACGAAAGTAGGAGGAGCCTCCCACAAATCCACCTCTTACTTGGCCAATTGACCAATTTGGTAGTGAGTATCAATCTCTCTTTCCATAAAAAAAATCATCATCATTTTTTGTACTCATATAGTTAATCATTCATTGCATTTGCATGTTGTAGTTGACTTATTGCATTATTTTCAAAACCCCCAAAAAAATCATCATTTGTTCATAAAGCATTCATATAGCAATTAATTCATTACATTTTTAAGTCGCATTGCTTTCCAATCAAAAAAAATCAAAATCAAAACTTCTTTCTTTGGGCCCTTTGCATTGCATGCAAGGTATGAGAACCGTACATCCACACTTGTTAGGACCCATTGAAGACATAGAGAGGTTAGTGTATTCTAGGTCTCACCCATAACCTAACCTCATGGCTGATCAAAATCAAAATCAAGCTCCCAAATAAATGAAGGATTATTTCATGCCAAGCCAGTACCAACCATCCTTCTACATTCAAGCACCCTAGAACCAGGCGGTTCAATATGAGATCAAGTCAAGTACCATCCAAATACTGTCATCTTTCTATGGACATCCCAATGAAGATCCGTACAAACACCTTGATGAATTCCTTCAAATCTATTCCACTGTTAAAATCTAGAACTTCTCAGATGATGCCCTTAGGCTCACTCTCTTCCCATTCTCCCTTAAGGACAAAGCCAAATATTGGTTAGGGGCCTTGGGTAGGATAGTTGACACTTGAGTAGAGATGCAAACAGAATTCTTGAAGAAATTCTACCCCATAGGGCAAACAAACACAATGAGAAGAGCCATAACTAGATTTACCCAAAATCCTGGAGAATAAACACATGAAGTTTGGGATAGATTGAAAGATCTATTGATAAAATGTCCCCATCATGGCCTGTCAAGATGGAAAATTGTTCAAGCATTATATGAGGGACTAACGAAGAAATTTTTTTTCAATAGAAACCTAACCTAGGGGTCAATGGGAGAGTGCACCCCTTACCAGAGGTAAGGAGAAAGCCACTCCACCATCTAACCACTAGGAGGCAAATGATATTTTCATTAATTAAGAATAAAGAATTACATCAATCTGATACTAGGCATGCCTAGTGAGTCTAGCCGAGCAGCGCCTTTTATAATGGAAGGGAGCTCACTGTAAGAATAAAAAGAATTACATTTGGTAGTGCAAGCTAATGAAGCAAGAAGATCTGCTACTGTATTGCCTTCTCTGTAGATATGAGAGATAGTGTCGTGCTGAGAAATGATGCTCCCGATATCCCTGACATAGCTGAGAATGTTCCAAGGACAGTGAATTTCCTTTTTGATAATCCTGACAAGGGTAAGGGAGTCACATTCTATAAATGCTGGCTTGGAATCCACAGTATGTAAATATTTTATGCCGTCAAGAAGGGCACGTGCTTCAGCAATTAAGCTATTAGATTGACCATAAAAATGAGAAAAAGCAAGGATGACCTTGCCTCTAGAGTACCTGATAATGCCGCCTCCTCCAGAATCTCTAGATTGTTTGAAAGCACCATCAGTGTTTAATTTGAGAAAGGGCCAGGGAGGGCTAAGCCATTTCACAATTTTCAGCTCTTGTCTGCAGTGGGATTGGATTTTAATAGCCAAATCTTCCAAAGTTTTCCTGTTTTTAGTCTTTGGCTCCTTAAGTGCAGCAATCGAACAAACCATCTTCACATGGGATGTGATATGATGAATGATGTTGGATTTTGAGAAAGATTTGTCATCATATCTGACCAAGTTTCTAGCTTTCCAAATTTCCCACATTCCAAGCCCAACAGATGCAAGGTTGAATAGAGCAAAGGCTAAACCTGACTGAGTATGGCTGAAGGAATTCAGAATGAGTTCCCTAGCAGTCCGGCCTTCAAGATGTAGATCAGTTGCTTTTATAGCAGTCCAAACGTAACCTGCCAAATCACTGTTGAGGAAGAAATGGTTTAGGTCTTCCATATGGGGCACCGAGCAGCAAGAACATTTGGAACAGAAAACAACACCAACTCTCTGAATGTTATCATCAGTCGGTATGCAATTGTTCAGAATCTTCCATAAGTGGACAGAAATTTTAATTGGAATCCAATTTGACCACAGTCGGGTCCAAGGGATATCAGTCTGGAGTTGATCATGAGCCAATGATTTATAGGTCGAGGCTACTGAACACAATCCAGACAAAGAGAGATTCCAAACTCCCAAATCCTTTTCTTGATTTAATTGCACTGTTCTGATAGCTTGCTGGATACTGTTGGGAATCAAATCTTCTATGAGTGCTGATTCTTCAGAAGAAGGGTGCAGAATAACATCTCTGACTGATGCTTTAGGATTAGGGATGAGGTCATCAGAAATATAATTGTTTAAACAATGGTGGCCCAGCCACTTATCATGCCAAAAGTTGGTATTGAGACCATCCCCAATTATAACCTGCTTATGTTGGAGAATATAGCCTTTAGCCTTTAGCCTTTAACCAGTTTCTTCTTGTAAATCCCTTCATGTTTTTAAAGTGAGCATCTCGAAGGTGACATTGATGCATGTACTTGGCTCTAAAAAAAGAAGCCCATAAAGAATTGGTGTGGATTGCCTGCCACAGCATTTTAACTCGAAGAGCAATTTCCATGTGCCTAAGGGACATGATGCCGAGGCCTCCCTTGGAAATAGGCCTACACAAAACTTGCCAAGACTTCCAATGTCTCTTTTTACCAAGAGGAGAAGACCCCCAAAAGAAATTTGCAAAGGCCTGCTCAATCAGGTGGTGAATACCAATATGCAATGGGGTGGAAGACAGGGAATAAATTGGCATGGAAGAAAGGACATGTCTTATAAGAACCAGTCTTGCACCTTGAGATAATAGACTAGCTTTCCACCCAGCAATGCACTTTTGTAGGGAGTTAATAATCCCTGCAAAATATATCTTTTTAGTTCTGCCAATCACCAAAGGGATGCCAAGATATTTATGAGGGAAAGACAGTCTGGAGAAACCAGTGAGATTCTGAATTCACTGTGCAACAGAGCATGGCATCTTTGGGTGGATTAAAAAGCCACTCTTGCTGATATTAATAAGTTGACTAGAAGCTTGCTCATACGTGTGAAGAAGACTGAGTAAGTTTCTGATTGAAGTTGATGAGGCTTTGCTGAAGATCAGTGTATCATCAGCAAACAAAAGGTGAGATATATTTGGACATCTCCGAAAACCAGTAAACCATTCAACCCGGCCACTGTTGAAAGCTTCTCTAAGTGACCTGCTCAAGGCTTCCTCTGCAATAATAAATAAGGATGGAGCAATTGGATCACCTTGACGTATACCTCTGGAAGATTTAAAGAAACCAGCAGTATCCCCATTCAACAAAACAGAAAACCAGCAATTGTTGATCAGTCTATCAATAAGATTAATGAAATTATTGCTGAACCCAAATATAAGCATAACTGTGTAGAGGAAGTCCCATTCTAATCTGTCATAAGCTTTAGCCATATCAAGTTTTAGCATAACATTCGAACCTCTGGTTTTTCTACCCAATTCTAGGGATAGTTCCTGAGCCAGTGCAATATTTTCAATAATCTGTCTCCCTTTCACAAAGGCAGACTGCTCAAGAGAAATGATCTTGGGAAGAATAAAGCCCAGTCTTTTATTAAGGAGAGAAAATATGTGTAGACACGCCAAAATTGACATTACTTTGAGTATATCTCGTATTGCCGTGTAATGCCCCATTTGACCCTCAAATTAGCTTGTTTGAGTGGTTTTTCCCATTTTTATTGAATTTCTCCTATTTTTCCCCATTTATCTCCTTTTTCCTATTTTCTGGATTTTCTGGGCATTTATCTCATTTTTGAAATTCACGACCTGGGGAAGGGCGTGTTTTTATAAAACACGACCTGATCTAGGGTGTTTCTTTTAGAAAGGACGCCCACCCCTGAGGGCGTCAATTCTTTTGGTTTGACCGACTTCCCCATTTGAGCTCTTGAAATTAACGCCCTTCCCAGGGGCGCGTTTTTTAAAAGTGGCTTTGATTGAGGCGTGTTTTACATTTTTCAAATATGGGCAGTTTTTATTTCTAAAATTTGGTTTTTGAGAAACGCCCTTGTGCAGGGCGTGTTTTTAAGAAACGCCCTCTGGGCAGGTCGTCAATTCAACAATTGACGCCCTGAACCAGGTCGTGTTTCATCTGCTGGCTTCGCAGCCCTTTCCCCAGGGAGTCCTTGCCTCATTAGACTCCTGCCTTGATTGGGGCTCTTGCCCATTCTTATCCTTCCCCCTTATTGGACTCTTGCCCATATTTATCCCCCGTTTTTTGGACTCCCCTTGTTCGATCCCCTTTTCTCCCCCCTTCAGATTCGAACGTTCCTCTTCCTCTTCCTCTTCTGTCTTCTTCTCCTCTCCTCCCTCCGTTCTTCTTCTTCTTCTGTTTTGTTTTTGTTGTTTTCTTCACAGGTGTTGTTCTTGGCTAAGGAGAGGCTTCTTCACGGTTCAAGTCTTCATCCCTTTTGAAGCTTTCTCCCCATCGAGCATTCAAGCCAAAAGAGCCACCAAACAAGATTTTTCTATCTTATCTCCCCCTTATTTTGTATTTTTCATTAGTTCATGATACATGCATCATGTTTCATTGTTATATTGATTTTCCTCAATCATCATATTGAGATCTCCCCATAGTGCAACTCTTGCACTCTTTCCCTTTAATTTTTATTCATATTTTCATGCATTCATCATATATCTCCCACCCTTTTGCATAGGGGTTTAAGGGCCAACACCCACAAGGTGTGTTCTTGCACAATTTTCATGTTCATCTTTACATATAGAATTTGATGCTACACACCATGTTCTAATTCAATTCTTTTGTGGTGTTTGTGTCTCTTTTTACAAGGGTAATAATTAAAGAACTCTCTTCATCGGCCGGCCGATTTGAAGAGAAAGGAGCACCTACAATCACCCGCGTTTCAAGGTATTTTTCGCGATCCCTCCATGATTTTCATTATTATATTCTTTTGAGGCCTCGCGTCTCTGGCGATCACAAACTCCTCTTAGCACCTCGTGCTATTTCATGCTTTACTCATTCACTTAATATTTCTTTGTTTAAGTGGATTTTAAAGGAATCTACAAATTGGCGATCACGGTGGGACGCTTTGTGTTCTCTTTATTACCCCTTTCCCCTTAGGCACCCGCGTGTGCCGTCTCCCCTATTGCACCCTCGGTGCGTCTCCCTTTTTGTGCCCCTCGGGCACCCTCCATTGGTTTTACACCCTCCCCTAAGTGATTGGTCGGTTTGTTGATTCTTCTTTAAAATTTCCACTTATTTAAAATTCTTGATGAGCATGCTTATTCTATTGATTGCCATGATTGTGTGATTGAGTGTTAATACTGCTGGCCGTGAAGTTTTTCTGGAGAAAGTGAATTCGCGCCTCTGGAAGAGGCATTTTTCTTGATTTAACGCCCTAACCCAGGGCGTCTTCTTCATATTTTATGCCCTCTGACAGGGCGTTTTCTAGCATATTTCTGGGTTTTGCTGCTTTATATTACTGCCTGTGAATTCACGCCCTTCCAAAGGGCGTTTATTTGTTGATTAGCGCCCCACATCAGGGCGTCCTTTTATTGATAGCGCCTCACCCTAAGGCGCGTTTTACCCTGCCCATGGGCCCCTCACGTTGATTCACGACAGTCACACTGTCGTGTCTTTTGTTAGTAGCGCCCCCTGCCAGGGCGTGTTTTTACTGTGGGTTTCCAGAACCCTTCCCGTGGGTGAGTTTTCATGATATTTCATGCTTATCTTTGTTGATTGATCATATTATTGTGGTTGGCATGTTTACCCTGCTGCATTCACATTTGCATTTGGTTTGGGAGCCCCCTCCTCTTCATTAGGATCCACACACCCTCTTGGAATCGGGACGACCCTCCATTGAGCATTCCGTCTCTTTGGACTGGAAATCCCTTTTCCAAGCCTCCATAAGTCCCCGCACCCGTGGATTCCCTCACGGACGCCGGGCAGGTTGTACCCTTTTGAAGTCCCAGATTAGTTGGCCATATACGTGGTGAGAGAGTGTTCCTAGTTGGCATTGGAGTTCAAACCATATTGAAACTAGGTTTCCTCCCCTTGTGTGAATCATATCAATTTGCATAAAATCATTAATTCACCAAGATTCAAACATAAGAAATCAAGGTAACCATCACAACTTATGTGTTTCTTTACAAATTGTTTGCACACTAAATTGCTTGAGTGGCTTACTTTGATAGACAAAATAACATGTTTAATTCAATTAATGTTCATAAGGGTGATCAACCTAGCACATCTTATTCCCCTCAAATTCAACATGTTCAATATCATTCTCACCATTCTTTCAAGGGACCACGTCCTCATTCTTATGGTGTTGCCCGACCTATGGGCAATGTCCAATCCAATGGTCCTTCAAATCAATTTCGGGCCACTATTCCTACAGACCGCCTCGTCCCAATGATGAGAAAGTCTCCCAAATCATCCATGCATTAGATCATCTCACCCCTCAACAAATCCAAGCCCTTAAGGCCGCCGTTGAGGGTACATCTCATGTATCTCCCTCCAATTCTATACGGGTGGCCCATCACCCACCTCCTCCTTCCAATCCTGATCGGGTAGCCCATTACCCATCTCCTCCTGTTCATTCTACTCGGGTGGCCCATCACCCGCCTCCTTCTATTCCTCCTCCATCACGGCCCCGAGGCCCATTTACTCTTTGCAATCCGGCCGTCCGGGTT